>JAIOJX010000025.1:109661776-112385445 GCA_022376925.1 Tragulus kanchil | reverse complement strand
TGTCACTCCTTCTTTACAAAATTCTTCTAAAATCTAAACTGACTGTTGAAATGTAAAATATGGACCAGAGTTAAAGCTGTGAAGTATTAAAAAAAAATAGAGTTAAAAAAGAAGTGTTAATTGAAAGAGTCACTACACAGATTAAATCAAACAAATTTGCCATCAGATGGGAGCTAACCACTTTTCCACATCTCAAGTTAGCTCTCAGAACAGAAATGAAAACTAGCCTCAAGGAAAGAAATGATTGAAATGAATGAAGTATATATAAAGACATCTGACATATTTGCCTTTGCAATTATGAGAGACATCCAATTAAGTAAGGTCATTTAGAACCTGATAGAGCATCAACGGTTTGGAAATGTAGAAATGATGAACTCATAAAAGAAGCTCTGAAATCAATCAACCATTCAATCAATCAATCAATTAACTGAACAGTCTCTTTCTTCATCCCTACTGTATTTCTCTTTCAATACAGATGCATGCATTTTGAGGAGCAATTTTTGAGAAGGGAGAAATGACAATTGTTTGACTCCTATGCAGTAATAGTAATTAGATAATCAGGGAAAGGCAGAGACAGTAGCTCCTATTACAGTGAGCATTTGTCCAAAGGATGCAGCTGTACATGCACCAATGTTTATAATCTTGGAATTAAAAAAAAAGTACTCATTGCTATATCAAAATATATAATCAACAAGGGCCTATTGTATGGCAATAGAAACTCTGCTCAGTATTCTGTAATAACTTACAGGGAAAAGAATTTGAAAAAAAATAGATACATGTCTATGTATAACTGAATCACTGTGCTGTACATCTGCAACTAACACAATATTATTAATAAACCATATTCCATTATAAAATAACAATTTTAACTATAAATGGTGACAAAGTTTGAGAGCTTTTATTTGTGCTTTGAAGCTTATGAGTGGGCAATCATGTTATAGGATGGTATACAAATGAGCGGGGATTTGACTTTGAATATTTGCCCTCAAGAGTAGTGGAGAAATCCACATGAAATTACTCATCAGTTTAATCCTCAAGAACATTTCAAGTCCATCTTATCTGTTTTTTAAACTGCTGATATGCAGTATTTGTATATCCAAAGGATAAAGCTTCAAAATTAAGCCTATTAAAAAAAAATCGATTGAATCAACTTGAAACAAAATTTAAGATTCCACATAACTCTCAAAATAAAATATAAATAAGCACCATTGTGTATAGAAAGTTAAAGTAGCAACTGTGGCCCTTTCATTTTCTTGTTTCCCTTTTATCAATAATGAAATAAACAATTCATATCTGTGTATATAAATTCTATTTATAACACATACATTTACAACTATTTCGCCAAGCTAACCTTCCAAGTTAGCTCTCAGAACAGAAATGAAAACTAGCCTCAAGGAAAGAAATGATTGAAATGAATGAAGTATATATAAAGACATCTGACATATTTGCCTTTGCAATTATGAGAGACATCCAATTAAGTAAGGTCATTTAGAACCTGATAGAGCATCAACGGTTTGGAAATGTAGAAATGATGAACTCATAAAAGAAGCTCTGAAATCAATCAACCATTCAATCAATCAATCAATTAACTGAACAGTCTCTTTCTTCATCCCTACTGTATTTCTCTTTCAATACAGATGCATGCATTTTGAGGAGCAATTTTTGAGAAGGGAGAAATGACAATTGTTTGACTCCTATGCAGTAATAGTAATTAGATAATCAGGGAAAGGCAGAGACAGTAGCTCCTATTACAGTGAGCATTTGTCCAAAGGATGCAGCTGTACATGCACCAATGTTTATAATCTTGGAATTAAAAAAAAAGTACTCATTGCTATATCAAAATATATAATCAACAAGGGCCTATTGTATGGCAATAGAAACTCTGCTCAGTATTCTGTAATAACTTACAGGGGAAAAGAATTTGAAAAAGAATAGATACATGTCTATGTATAACTGAATCACTGTGCTGTACATCTGCAACTAACACAATATTATTAATAAACCATATTCCATTATAAAATAACAATTTTAACTATAAATGGTGACAAAGTTTGAGAGCTTTTATTTGTGCTTTGAAGCTTATGAGTGGGCAATCATGTTATAGGATGGTATACAAATGAGCGGGGATTTGACTTTGAATATTTGCCCTCAAGAGTAGTGGAGAAATCCACATGAAATTACTCATCAGTTTAATCCTCAAGAACATTTCAAGTCCATCTTATCTGTTTTTTAAACTGCTGATATGCAGTATTTGTATATCCAAAGGATAAAGCTTCAAAATTAAGCCTATTAAAAAAAAATCGATTGAATCAACTTGAAACAAAATTTAAGATTCCACATAACTCTCAAAATAAAATATAAATAAGCACCATTGTGTATAGAAAGTTAAAGTAGCAACTGTGGCCCTTTCATTTTCTTGTTTCCCTTTTATCAATAATGAAATAAACAATTCATATCTGTGTATATAAATTCTATTTATAACACATACATTTACAACTATTTCTGTGTAAAACTAAAACTCATGTCAGAATTTTTTCCTTTTAGACAACATTTGAAGAGGAAATACTTCATTATGATGGATATAAAGTATCTTTCAAATGAAAATAATTTATTTCAAATAATTTAACTCATTATTGCTTGGAATACTTAATTCAAGATGATTTACTTCTTTGAATAATTCAATCTAAGTAACTTTAGAACAGAATGTCCACAAAACTATGTATCTGTGTATAAAATGTCTTTAAAACTTGAAGTTTTTTTTTCTCTTTGCCTAAGTCATTAAAAGAATTACATACACTTTCACACAATTAATTAAATATTTTGAAACATTAAAAGCTAACTATACATTACAGAAACTACAGATTAGATTATTTGAGTCATGGCAAATGCAATGAAGATCTATGGAGATATGCAATATTAATTATTTTTATAATAATAGTATTATTATATTAGTAAAACTAGCTTAATATTATCTGGGTTTGATCCCTGGGTTGAGACAATCCCCTGGAGAAAGGAAAGGTTACCTACTCCAGTATTCTTGCCTGGAGAATTCTATGGCTCAGCAATGGGTTGCAAAGAGTCAGATACAATTGAATGACTCTCACTTTCAGTATTATCTATATACTTATACAAACAACGTATTACTTTCATACACTCAGGGAGAACTAATTTGTCCATATTCACGTTCTCTAAGTAATGGAGCTGCTATTTTAACTCAAGGAGTTTGATTCTAGTGTCAAACATGGAGTGTGTATACATATTATGAAAAGTAAAATCATTTATAAGCTATATCTTAATAGAAATGTGGAAAGGCTCAATGTTTAATGGAGATGTTCCAAAATGCTTTATTAAGATGGTCTAGACTATTATCGCAGCTAAGCATCAGATTTTGTAGACAAAACATTACTTACACATATCAACTGCACAAATAATAAGAACAGGAGGTACTCTAAAATACTTTTTATTAATCAATAGCTAGGATTTAAATAGCCTTAACAATCTTGGCAAATCTTGGGACAATCTGTAAAATGTTAATGATGTATGACATGGTATGGCAAAGGCACTCAGTCATATAAACCAGTCAAAAGTTGCTAACTTACTGATACACGAGTTATCCTGTGCTATGTAGCAAAAGACAGCTGGGGGCTACTAGAGACAGCAGGACTATGTATGATATAAAGGAAGCAACATTGCATTTCAGATAAAAATAGATCAACATCACTCTCCAAGTATTGCAAGGGGTCTTATCAGTAAAAGACACAAATTATAAACTATATAGAACAGTGACAGTGCCCTCTTGAGGATGTTATTAAAATTTGACACCAGCTACCTAAGAATTCTGTAGGTAAATTGATCTTTTCCATACCTTGGAGTCAGTGCCTTTTATGTTTACAATTTTAAGAAAATGCAATGCAATAAAGGAATTATTCATGTTTGCTCCTCAAAAGATAGTCTTTGAAATACTATCAAAATTAATGCAAAAATACAGAACTGGTACAGTTTAGGTTTTTATAACTATGAGAAAGAGGTATGTCAATAACTGAAGATAGAAGCATTATGGCTTGGTAGTAAGGATTTCATCTAAAAATGTTTTACGAACATATATCCATACCAAATTGTAATAAATTCAACATTGTATTTAACAGAAGATTCTAAGTGTGCCAAATTTGTGTTAGCTTACCATTCTGCTTATAATGCCATGACTTCTAACAGAAAGGACACAATAGTCAGTCTGAATGCTTTATGAAACTTTAGATTTATTTCTCTGATCAAGAACCTTCATGCTCCTAGAAGGCAGAGTGCTCTCTGGCTTTTCATGTTGCCCCTTGAACACACATATATATATAGACACAGCAATACACCACCACCACAACCACACACACACATGCATGCACGCGCGCACGCACACACACAATATTGCTTCCTTAAGTCGAACATCATAAAAGATTTGCCATCAAAATACAAATATCCTTGAAACAACTTTGGAATAATCTTTAAAAAAAGAAAACTGCCAAATAAAGAGAAAACCAAAAGAAATGTAACCTTTTTTTATCAGAAAGACAGTGATTCAGGGATTCCATTTGAAAACTTTCTTAACCAGAAATTAAGAAAGCAAGAAGAGAGTCAAGTGCTTTAATGGATTTTCTTTCTTAAAACCACAGCAATTCCTAAGTGTCACCCTGTGTTAGGACAAACTCATAAAATGCTCAGAAATTACAAGTAATTCATTTACAGACTAGCTTACTTCCTGAAAAATCTACCTGGTTATTCAGATTCCTTTTAGGCCATAAGAGAGATAAGTAAGAGAAATAAAAATTTATATACAATAATACGCTTAGGGGGAGTCTTGGTACCTGGATATTAACCTGAGGCAAGAAGTGAGGGGTCAAAATGCCATTGCATCTACTCTGTTCATTTTTGGTTCAGCTCTGGGACAAATATATAAAAGTAGCTAACCTTAGAAAAAGAAAGAAAGCTACAGTGAATCTTACATTTATTTTCCTAAGAAACTTACTGAAAATAACCAATTAACTTAGAGATTCTTTTGCAATTGTTTATTAAAACATCTAATTACATTACTAAGAAAACATATTTTTGTTTTGTTTCGTTAGTATTAGTAGTTAATAATTACTCACTAGTTTACAAATATTGTAGCAATGTATTATCCTATAGTAAATAATCATTATCTTTTAAAAATTCATATAAAATACAAAAGATACAGAATCACTGTTCCTTTAGAATGAAGAAACAGAAATATCAATTAACGAAATATAAAAACAGTCTCTTGTTGCTCTGTTTCTGTGTACATACGATTGATAATTAAGAAAGAAAATAAGACGAGAAAAGGAATTCTAATATATTTTTGCTAGAATTACTATTATCATTGAAATACATGCGTTAACAAATTAAGAATATATGGATGTAAAAAAAAAGGTTCAGCTTTAAAATATGTTCCAATTGCATTATACCCTCTCATATTTCCTTATACAGCCTGGAACAAATTTTCTGGAATCCACTTGGTTAATGCTTAGAACACTTCGCCTTCTGTACAAACTGAGGATTTCTTGCCATCCAACCCCAAAATGTGTAATCTATTACATTCTCTGAACCCTCTCATTACTTTGTATCAATGGCAGGTGTTATTATTTACTTACTCATCTATTCATTTCTTTAAACTGTCGGAAATTCTGTTAAGTGTGCCATTTGAAGCTGCCATCTTCTCTCGTTTCTCTTATGATTAAACATCCTTAAAGAAACACAAACTACATCTAATAATCACTATTTTCTCATCTCCCATTCAATTTTAAGCTTTTCACACTTTGACCTATGCCTTTACCCCATCAAAACTGTTCTCTAGAACGTTTGCAAGGATCTACTTTACAAATTCAATAGCCTGCACAATCCTCTTAATCGTCTGAAAATACTGAGCTAGGTGAACACTCCTTGGCCTCTGTAACTTCATATGTCTTTGATTTTCCTTCTCTGAATGCTCCTGTTGTGTCAGATCTTAACCTCTACCCACCCCCACACATACTTTAAGCTTAGCTGTTCTCCATTACATTTTGCTGTTCCTCTCTAATAGTTGTTTCAGCAATGCTACAGATTTAAAACATCACTTTCATACAGATAGTTTGTGTATTTCTAAATTTATCTTGGTCTTAGATTCTAATTCATTATTCCCCATCTCCTTATTTTCCTGGTCATCTTCCTATGAAATTTCTCTAACTTCATTCATAATCTCCAAACTTTTTTTGGTTTTCGTTAGTATTAGTAGTTAATAATTACTCACTAGTTTACAAATATTGTAGCAATGTATTATCCTATAGTAAATAATCATTATCTTTTAAAAATTCATATAAAATACAAAAGATACAGAATCACTGTTCCTTTAGAATGAAGAAACAGAAATATCAATTAACGAAATATAAAAACAGTCTCTTGTTGCTCTGTTTCTGTGTACATACGATTGATAATTAAGAAAGAAAATAAGACGAGAAAAGGAATTCTAATATATTTTTGCTAGAATTACTATTATCATTGAAATACATGCGTTAACAAATTAAGAATATATGGATGTAAAAAAAAAGGTTCAGCTTTAAAATATGTTCCAATTGCATTATACCCTCTCATATTTCCTTATACAGCCTGGAACAAATTTTCTGGAATCCACTTGGTTAATGCTTAGAACACTTCGCCTTCTGTACAAACTGAGGATTTCTTGCCATCCAACCCCAAAATGTGTAATCTATTACATTCTCTGAACCCTCTCATTACTTTGTATCAATGGCAGGTGTTATTATTTACTTACTCATCTATTCATTTCTTTAAACTGTCGGAAATTCTGTTAAGTGTGCCATTTGAAGCTGCCATCTTCTCTCGTTTCTCTTATGATTAAACATCCTTAAAGAAACACAAACTACATCTAATAATCACTATTTTCTCATCTCCCATTCAATTTTAAGCTTTTCACACTTTGACCTATGCCTTTACCCCATCAAAACTGTTCTCTAGAACGTTTGCAAGGATCTACTTTACAAATTCAATAGCCTGCACAATCCTCTTAATCGTCTGAAAATACTGAGCTAGGTGAACACTCCTTGGCCTCTGTAACTTCATATGTCTTTGATTTTCCTTCTCTGAATGCTCCTGTTGTGTCAGATCTTAACCTCTACCCACCCCCACACATACTTTAAGCTTAGCTGTTCTCCATTACATTTTGCTGTTCCTCTCTCTAATAGTTGTTTCAGCAATGCTACAGATTTAAAACATCACTTTCATACAGATAGTTTGTGTATTTCTAAATTTATCTTGGTCTTAGATTCTAATTCATTATTCCCCCCATCTCCTTATTTTCCTGGTCATCTTCCTATGTTTAAAATATTTTAAGCATCTCAACTATCATCTCAAAAATTCAATACACCAATGCTTCCATAAATCATCCTTCTATTTTGTGCTCCTTAAATCTTTGAAATGGCCCTCAAATTTCCAAAAGTTTTCTTGTAAACCTTCCCTTCATTTGTCTTCTCATCAAATTAGCTATCATGCTTTGCACATTTTCTTTATTATGTTTATTATAAATAACTTCTGCTAGTGCCACATTTTTTCATATGTTCTGAGCCTTTCTAATGGAAATATGCAATAGCCCTCTTAAATAACCTTTCTCTTTCTGTCTTTCCTCACTCTGTTCTGTCTATTGCAGTCAGATTAGTTTCTCTAAAGTTAAAAAATGTACAATCAGGGCTTCCCTGGTGGTCCAGTGGGTAAGGACACTGCCTTGCAGTGCAAGGGGCGCCAGTTCGAGCCCTGGCCTGGGAAGATCCCACGTGCCGCGGAGCGGCTGGACCGATGTGTCCAATTACTGAGCCGGAGCTCTGGAGCGCATGCGCCCAGAGCCGGTGCTCTGCGACAACAGAGGCCACTGCGATGGGAGGCCCAGACGGGCCAAAGCACAAAGATGGATGAAAATAGATAAATGAAAGACCAGTAGAAGCGGTCCGCCTGCTCCCCTCCCTCCCCACCCCACCCCCACCAAAATAAATAAATAAATAAATCTTTAAAAAAAACTGTACAATCACCTGCCATGGCATACTGGCATAAGAGATCTTGTATAATCTGGCTCTGTTTTACTTTTCTAATATTTTGTGTGACCTCAGATCATTCTATTGTAATATTACTTGACACAATGGCCTGCACAATCCTCTTAATCGTCTGAAAATACTGAGCTAGGTGAACACTCCTTGGCCTCTGTAACTTCATATGTCTTTGATTTTCCTTCTCTGAATGCTCCTGTTGTGTCAGATCTTAACCTCTACCCACCCCCACACATACTTTAAGCTTAGCTGTTCTCCATTACATTTTGCTGTTCCTCTCTCTAATAGTTGTTTCAGCAATGCTACAGATTTAAAACATCACTTTCATACAGATAGTTTGTGTATTTCTAAATTTATCTTGGTCTTAGATTCTAATTCATTATTCCCCCCATCTCCTTATTTTCCTGGTCATCTTCCTATGTTTAAAATATTTTAAGCATCTCAACTATCATCTCAAAAATTCAATACACCAATGCTTCCATAAATCATCCTTCTATTTTGTGCTCCTTAAATCTTTGAAATGGCCCTCAAATTTCCAAAAGTTTTCTTGTAAACCTTCCCTTCATTTGTCTTCTCATCAAATTAGCTATCATGCTTTGCACATTTTCTTTATTATGTTTATTATAAATAACTTCTGCTAGTGCCACATTTTTTCATATGTTCTGAGCCTTTCTAATGGAAATATGCAATAGCCCTCTTAAATAACCTTTCTCTTTCTGTCTTTCCTCACTCTGTTCTGTCTATTGCAGTCAGATTAGTTTCTCTAAAGTTAAAAAATGTACAATCAGGGCTTCCCTGGTGGTCCAGTGGGTAAGGACACTGCCTTGCAGTGCAAGGGGCGCCAGTTCGAGCCCTGGCCTGGGAAGATCCCACCTGCCGCGGAGCGGCTGGACTGATGTGTCCAATTACTGAGCCGGACCTCTGGAGCGCATGTGCCCAGAGCCGGTGCTCTGCGACAACAGAGGCCACTGCGATGGGAGGCCCAGACGGGCCAAAGAACAAAGATGGATGAAAATGGACAAATGAAAGACCAATAGAAGTGGTCCGCCTGCTCCCCTCCCTCCCCACCCCACCCCCACCAAAATAAATAAATAAATAAATCTTTAAAAAAAACTGTACAATCACCTGCCATGGCATACTGGCATAAGAGATCTTGTATAATCTGGCTCTGTTTTACTTTTCTAATATTTTGTGTGACCTCAGATCATTCTATTGTAATATTACTTGACACAAGTGTACTGTTTTGTTTTTTACCTTTGTTCATCTTTCGATGCCTTTTCTCAAGGCTGATATGTCCAAATTCTCTCTTGTTTTCCCCTTTGTAGGGGACTTACTGTCTAAAAGTCTGTTTAATCCTCTGTCATAAAAGCACTACAAGGGGGCTTCTCTGTTGGTCCAGTGGGTAAGGACACCGCCTTGCAGGGCAAGGAGTGCCCGTTTGATCCCTGGCCTGGGAAGATCACACGCGCCACGGAGCAGCTGGACGGATGTGTCCAACTACCGAGCCAAGAGCTCTGGAACGCAGGCGCCCCAAGCTAGTGCTCTGCAACGAGAGAGGTCACTGCAATGGGAGGCCCACACAGGCCAGAGAACAAAGATGGATGAAAACAAATCAATGAAATACCAATAGAAGTGGCCAAAAAAACCAAAACACTACAAGGAATTCATACTACTTTAAGTCTTGCATTTAAGCTAAGTTCGTTATGTGTATTAGTTTGCTGAAAGCAAACTCTTTTTTTCTATTATCAATCACTGAATATTAACTGTGTTTTTCTTTTTTTTTTTTTATTCTTTATTTTAAAGGTTTTACAGAGTTTTGTTGTTCACAGACATGTATGTTCCCAGATCAGTGATATGCATATCCATGGTCCCCACCTGCCCAGATCCACCCCCATCCCACCCCTCCAGACCTTCATCCCAAGCCATTGTAAGTACTCCTATTCCCTTAGCACAATGACACTAGCTATCTTTTCCACACATAACACTATAGGTTTCCTTGTTACTTCCTCCATGCTTCCCCCTCCCTGTTTCTTCGCCATGATGTCCCTATGTCTATGCTCTGTCTGTTTTTCCATGAGTTTCCTGCGTGCGATATCAAGACCATCCTACTAGATTCCATATATGTGTGTTAGTATACTGTATTTGTCTTTCTCTTTTTGACTTACTTCACTTTTTATGATAGGTTCTAGAGTCAGCCACTTCATTAGGACTGAGTCTTCTGCATTTCTTTGAACAGCTGAGTAGTATTCCATTGTATATATGTACCAGAGCTTCTGGATCCATTCAACTGTGTTTTTCTTATGGCAGTTATTACACTTTGTTGAACTTCATATTTATTTTTGTGTAGTTTTTTCCTCCAAAGAGTAAAATCTTTAAAGTCAATATTCATACATATTCCTTCCTCAGTGCTTGTCACAGTGCTACAAAGAAACTAATCTAGGAGTCAATTTACAAGTCTGTTTACATGAGACAACTTGTAAAACCATTCATAAATATGATACACATATAAATATGCACATTCATAATTACATATATATATGATGCTTTTAATAAATTATTACTATGTATTCATCAAAAAAAGTAAAATATTCTCTATGACATTGTAATTAATAATCATCAGTGCAACATACAAAGATCAAAAAGAGATGAGACACTTCTGTAGAGAAGAATCTTTGTGAAGAAAATATCTGCAATGGGAGGCCCACACAGGCAGAGAACAAAGATGGATGAAAACAAATCAATGAAATACCAATAGAAGTGGCCAAAAAAACCAAAACACTACAAGGAATTCATACTACTTTAAGTCTTGCATTTAAGCTAAGTTCGTTATGTGTATTAGTTTGCTGAAAGCAAACTCTTTTTTTCTATTATCAATCACTGAATATTAACTGTGTTTTTCTTTTTTTTTTTTTTATTCTTTATTTTAAAGGTTTTACAGAGTTTTGTTGTTCACAGACATGTATGTTCCCAGATCAGTGATATGCATATCCATGGTCCCCACCTGCCCAGATCCACCCCCATCCCACCCCTCCAGACCTTCATCCCAAGCCATTGTAAGTACTCCTATTCCCTTAGCACAATGACACTAGCTATCTTTTCCACACATAACACTATAGGTTTCCTTGTTACTTCCTCCATGCTTCCCCCTCCCTGTTTCTTCGCCATGATGTCCCTATGTCTATGCTCTGTCTGTTTTTCCATGAGTTTCCTGCGTGCGATATCAAGACCATCCTACTAGATTCCATATATGTGTGTTAGTATACTGTATTTGTCTTTCTCTTTTTGACTTACTTCACTTTTTATGATAGGTTCTAGAGTCAGCCACTTCATTAGGACTGAGTCTTCTGCATTTCTTTGAACAGCTGAGTAGTATTCCATTGTATATATGTACCAGAGCTTCTGGATCCATTCAACTGTGTTTTTCTTATGGCAGTTATTACACTTTGTTGAACTTCATATTTATTTTTGTGTAGTTTTTTTTCCTCCAAAGAGTAAAATCTTTAAAGTCAATATTCATACATATTCCTTCCTCAGTGCTTGTCACAGTGCTACAAAGAAACTAATCTAGGAGTCAATTTACAAGTCTGTTTACATGAGACAACTTGTAAAACCATTCATAAATATGATACACATATAAATATGCACATTCATAATTACATATATATATGATGCTTTTAATAAATTATTACTATGTATTCATCAAAAAAAGTAAAATATTCTCTATGACATTGTAATTAATAATCATCAGTGCAACATACAAAGATCAAAAAGAGATGAGACACTTCTGTAGAGAAGAATCTTTGTGAAGAAAATATCTGACTCATTGCTGTTACTTCAGTGATTTGATTACCAGGGAAAGCACTGCTAGGCTTTGCTATCCCTTGTTCTTACTTAAAAGAAAAAAAAAAAAACAGAAAGAAAATGACAATCACTCAAACATATGAATAGAAATCAAGCCTGAAACACTTGCACATATTTAAATGATATGAACGACTGAGTGCTCTGCATTTCCCATCACTAAGAGAGGCTGCAGACTCAGCTGATGGAAACCTTAGTGCCCTGAGTCGCTGAGCACTCTGTCAGTCAGGAACACTGGTATCTAGTCGCAGAGGGAATGCCGCCTGGATTCACATGATTACCTTTTTGATTAACTTTCCTACTCTCATTGCTATCACTTGTCCCTTGTTGCATACAACTCTCTGGAAACAAAAGATACTCAGTTCCATGAACAGAAAGATTTTCCCCCTTTTTTTTAAATTCTTGGTTTATTTTATGCCCCTTAGCATTTATTTTTGCCTTGAAATATTAAAATGTGCTTTTTAAAGCAAAATTACCTTTTGAAAAATAGCTCAATTCACTCAGTGGCATTTCTGTATCTTCTTCAACAGGAAGAAGCATATTGATTGGGCTAAAAAAAACCACATAAGCAAATGGGAATAGCTTGTTTGAGGAAATTGCCCTGCCCAATGAAAATGCAAGTAACTAGCAGTGCAATGCCAACTGAAGCGTTGTTCTGCTAGGCAGTGCAATGCGACTTTATTTTGTGTAGTTTTTTCCTCCAAAGAGTAAAATCTTTAAAGTCAATATTCATACATATTCCTTCCTCAGTGCTTGTCACAGTGCTACAAAGAAACTAATCTAGGAGTCAATTTACAAGTCTGTTTACATGAGACAACTTGTAAAACCATTCATAAATATGATACACATATAAATATGCACATTCATAATTACATATATATATGATGCTTTTAATAAATTATTACTATGTATTCATCAAAAAAAGTAAAATATTCTCTATGACATTGTAATTAATAATCATCAGTGCAACATACAAAGATCAAAAAGAGATGAGACACTTCTGTAGAGAAGAATCTTTGTGAAGAAAATATCTGACTCATTGCTGTTACTTCAGTGATTTGATTACCAGGGAAAGCACTGCTAGGCTTTGCTATCCCTTGTTCTTACTTAAAAGAAAAAAAAAAAAACAGAAAGAAAATGACAATCACTCAAACATATGAATAGAAATCAAGCCTGAAACACTTGCACATATTTAAATGATATGAACGACTGAGTGCTCTGCATTTCCCATCACTAAGAGAGGCTGCAGACTCAGCTGATGGAAACCTTAGTGCCCTGAGTCGCTGAGCACTCTGTCAGTCAGGAACACTGGTATCTAGTCGCAGAGGGAATGCCGCCTGGATTCACATGATTACCTTTTTGATTAACTTTCCTACTCTCATTGCTATCACTTGTCCCTTGTTGCATACAACTCTCTGGAAACAAAAGATACTCAGTTCCATGAACAGAAAGATTTTCCCCCTTTTTTTTAAATTCTTGGTTTATTTTATGCCCCTTAGCATTTATTTTTGCCTTGAAATATTAAAATGTGCTTTTTAAAGCAAAATTACCTTTTGAAAAATAGCTCAATTCACTCAGTGGCATTTCTGTATCTTCTTCAACAGGAAGAAGCATATTGATTGGGCTAAAAAAAACCACATAAGCAAATGGGAATAGCTTGTTTGAGGGGAAATTGCCCTGCCCTAATGAAAATGCAAGTAACTAGCAGTGCAATGCCAACTGAAGCGTTGTTCTGCTTGAGGGAAATTCCCATCCCTAGAAGTGCTCGATGCCACTGCAGGCTGGACTTTAACTTGTGTGCTATGCTGTGCTAGTTCAGGAATTTTCCTAGAATTGCCGGAGTCTATGATTTGATTTTCATTCGTGAAGTTGGAAGTTGCAGACATGATAATTAACAGTGACTAGATTTCAACATATTAAAGAAGGAGCTTACTCTTTAAAATGTACTGAATGACAGAGAAGTGAAAAATACAGTACCAGCATCTGAACAGTAAGTCAGTGCTCTGCTAAACCATTTCTATCACTCATAAACCATCCCTGGAAGAGTAAGCAAGCAAATAATTCTAATTGTAGGTGGAAAGTCCCAAGCACTAGGTAATCACCTTGTGAAGAAACATGTTACAGAAAAAATGTACATTGCACTCTTTTTCTCTTAGTTGGTTGCCAAATTTCATCCTAAGTGTGCTATAAAGGGATAAGCAAACAAAAACCCAAATCCCTAAAGAGCTTTTCTAAATTTGTTTAACATTATATTTTCAAAGGTTAATAAGGAATATTACAATGCAAACCTTGGCAAATAGAAATTGGAACTTTCAAAAATCACTTGAAAATATTCTTTCTCAGAATGTTGAGAAAATTGTGTCAACCTCTCTTCCCAACTCTAGGCCCACCTGCTTTTCTGGTCCAGGTATTTTCTCATTGCACATGTTAGTTGAATGGAGCTTCTGGGAAAAACACCTCATTACCAAGTGGCATATGATTCACTTTTTTCTTAACCTGACTGTTAGTTTTCAACCCCCCCAAATATACAAAAGTCCATTCAACTGGGCAATTTCAATCTTTAAGGACAGTAAAGAATGTCGTCATTTTTAGCACAAATGATCTAGATTGTGAGACTATTACTATATTGTGAGGGTGGTTGAGTATACAATGCGTAGAGACCTACCTAATGGATCGCTCAAAGACTAAACTTTTCCCCATCTTGGTTTGGCTAACCTAATCTAAATGCAAGAAATGTTTCCAGTTTCTGATTCATAGTAGACATGCTCTATACACTCAAATGAAATTCTTCATCATCTATTGAAACTATTCAATATACTATAGTGAACTGAAGTGATTTAAATCAATATACATGTAGACATTTTAAATGAATATAATTTTATAGCAAAAACCGAAGAAAAAGCATTCTTTCCTCTTATGTCATGCCCAATTTGTTGAAGGAAAAAAAAAAAAACAGTTACAAAAGTCTGCATCAGTATGTGTCCATATACATGCAGTTCTAGAACAGGTATAACAAATAGGCAGTAATGCAAATCACAACAGTGATTGCTAAGATAGATCAAGAGGCTGTGGGAGGTACACAGGAGAGACTGAAAACAGGCACAAGGAAATTTCTGGAGGTAACAGAAATATTCTATATCTTGATGGGGTGATGATTTTTACCCACGTATATATATGTCAAAACTCATTGAAACATACATTGAAAAAAACTGCATTTCATTGCATGTTAATTATTCAAAGTATATCTCAGTAGAGCTAATTTATTTGAAAAACAAACATTCAGCCCTGGCCATTGCTGATATAAAGAAGGCAACACTAGATCATCTAGAATCCCTTTCAGAATCTCTGCTTATATCTAAGCTTATGATTTTTTTGAACAGAGTGCAGATTCTAGGTTAAGAGAGGACAACCTTAGTCTGCAACCCCTAGCAGCTCTGTCTGTTGGCTTGGCATTAATGAATCTATCTATCTTGCTTTGATCATATAGTCATCAGGATGTTGGTTCTAATTTATTCTATTTGCTAACAAGGAACTATACCTGAATTTTTTCAATTTTGCTTATACATACACACACGCCAACAAAACTTAATAAATTTTCCCCAATTCAACTTGGGCAATTTCAATCTTTAAGGACAGTAAAGAATGTCGTCATTTTTAGCACAAATGATCTAGATTGTGAGACTATTACTATATTGTGAGGGTGGTTGAGTATACAATGCGTAGAGACCTACCTAATGGATCGCTCAAAGACTAAACTTTTCCCCATCTTGGTTTGGCTAACCTAATCTAAATGCAAGAAATGTTTCCAGTTTCTGATTCATAGTAGACATGCTCTATACACTCAAATGAAATTCTTCATCATCTATTGAAACTATTCAATATACTATAGTGAACTGAAGTGATTTAAATCAATATACATGTAGACATTTTAAATGAATATAATTTTATAGCAAAAACCGAAGAAAAAGCATTCTTTCCTCTTATGTCATGCCCAATTTGTTGAAGGAAAAAAAAAACAGTTACAAAAGTCTGCATCAGTATGTGTCCATATACATGCAGTTCTAGAACAGGTATAACAAATAGGCAGTAATGCAAATCACAACAGTGATTGCTAAGATAGATCAAGAGGCTGTGGGAGGTACACAGGAGAGACTGAAAACAGGCACAAGGAAATTTCTGGAGGTAACAGAAATATTCTATATCTTGATGGGGTGATGATTTTTACCCACGTATATATATGTCAAAACTCATTGAAACATACATTGAAAAAATCTGCATTTCATTGCATGTTAATTATTCAAAGTATATCTCAGTAGAGCTAATTTATTTGAAAAACAAACATTCAGCCCTGGCCATTGCTGATATAAAGAAGGCAACACTAGATCATCTAGAATCCCTTTCAGAATCTCTGCTTATATCTAAGCTTATGATTTTTTTGAACAGAGTGCAGATTCTAGGTTAAGAGAGGACAACCTTAGTCTGCAACCCCTAGCAGCTCTGTCTGTTGGCTTGGCATTAATGAATCTATCTATCTTGCTTTGATCATATAGTCATCAGGATGTTGGTTCTAATTTATTCTATTTGCTAACAAGGAACTATACCTGAATTTTTTCAATTTTGCTTATACATACACACACACGCCAACAAAACATTTGGATAAAATAAGCTTTTCAATTGCTCTTCTAACAAAGATAAAATGTACAGAGTCAAGACATATTTTTATGTTATTCCAGAGATAAGAATAAAGGGCAGGAAACAAAGACATTAGGAGGACAATTAGGGTCTGTAAAAACAAGGTGCCAAAACCATAAACTGCAGACAGCACAGCATCCTACTTCAATACATGTCCCCTCCTCTTGAGGGGGATGAGCCGTCAGTTGGCTTTCAGCCTTAGGGAATCTAATGTTCACATCTGATGGTGGATGGGGTTGTGATGAACTTTATTACTGCTAGTTTATGTATACTGTATAACTCTTATGTAAATATCCTCACACCTTCACAAAAGTATAGTCAGTTCTAAAATACTATAGACAAATGCCAAATTGAACTTATGATTTTGATGTTCCAAATCACACTAGGTAAGAAAGCTAGGATTTTCTGATCTTTAGGGTCAATGATCAATATGGATATGATTTCAGTTCTTTGAGGTGATATTAATTAACAATAGTTCATCAGTTTGTTTTGTACTCATGAGCAGGTGCTGTACTCAGCATATGGTATGTACCATCTAATATTTTCTCTTTGCAAACACTCTATATAATAAGCTAGTATGATCATTCCTATATTACTTAAAAGGAAAATTTAACTCAAAAAATTAGATAGATTTCTCAAGTTTAACAGCAGATTTGAAGTGGCATTTGAATTTTAAAATGCATATGCCATAGAATACTATATACATACATACATAGAATCATTGCTAGTTACAGCAAAGAATTGGAAATAATTCTAATATCTATAAATAAAAGACCTGACAAATAAACTCTGATACAGGCCTTCAATAATCTATGTACAATTTCATGTACAATTATGAAAATCAGTGAACCACAGCTTTCCACATCAACAAGTATTAATCTCACAAACAAAATTTCTGATCCATAAATCACAGAAGAATATATAAATCATGGTAACATTTATATGGTGGTTCAGTGGTAAATAATACTCCTGCCAATACAGGAGTCATAGGAGATAAAGGTTCAATCCCTGGGTCAGGAAGATCTCCGGAAGGAGGAAATGGCAACCCACTCCAGTATTTCTTTTTTTTTTTTGGCCACTTCTATTGGTCTTTCATTTATTTCCATCTTTGTGCTTTGGCTTGTGTGGGCCTCCCATTGCAGTGGTCCCTCTTGTCACAGAGCACCGGCTCTGGACACACATGCTCCAAAGCACCGGCTCAGTAGTTGGACACATGCATCCAGCCGCTCTGCCGCACATGGGACCTTTCCAGGCGAGGGATTTAACCGGCGCCCCTTGCCCTGCAAGGAGGTATTCTTACCCAATGGATCACCAGGGAAGCCCCCCACTCCAGGATTTTTGCCTGGAAAACCCCATGGACAGAAGAGCCTAGGAGGCTACAGTCCACGGGGTTGGAAAAAGTCAGACATGACTAAGCAATTGGGCACACACGCTTGCAACATTTCCATACAATTCATAAATGGAAAATACAAAACGGTATGTTTTGGGGAATACATACCTATTTCTTTAAATTACAATGGAAAATAAATATTAATGACTCCTATTTCTTGTCTATAACTTATTTTGCTTTCAAATAGTTCCCCAGTTAGTTTTGTGTCTAATTTGCTTATATTTAGGTTTTCACCACTATAGAAGAAATCATATTTGTTGCTTTCATCTCCTACTTTATGATTCTAATAATATATTTTAAAAAATGTTTAGGTCTATAGTGAGTAATTTAAATGATAACCATTATAATGCTTTAATAAACTATCAAAAAACAAGCATATAAAACAATGTTTCAAAAATATGTGTGTAAAGATCCTTTGCTACTGATAAATACCATTAAAAGCCTGATTTGGACTGACTTACTAGACATCAATTTACTCTAAATTTTTTCCCAGGCTCAAGGAGTTTGGGAATACCATTGAGAACACTCTTCCTTTCCATATCTTACAATTTATTCTCTACAACTAGATCTCTTCGGTGACCATACTTCTAGAATGGTAGTTCAGGCTTGCTCTCAGAAGTCTTGGCCTGGGCCTCAATCATCTGTTGCCAGATATCATTGAATCCATTCACTTGCCTGCCTAAATTCTGAAAATTGCTGGTTGCCATCTTCCTTTGTCAATGGATTTTGACTGGCTGCCAGGAAACACACATGCTGCCTGTCTTCTACCTGCTGTCTGATTGTTGATACATTCATGATATCATAGTTTGGTTTCCACCATTTAAAGCAAAATCCATTCTGCAAATGCTGGCCCTAAAGTAGGGAAGTGGTGCATGAAATAAGACACTTCAGTACTCTCTGGTTGCACCCTTCAGTCTTTTGGAAAAGCAGCAATTGGTAGGAAAGATGATTGCATTCAGTATGGGAAGGTGAAATATGTATAACTAGTGTCCGCTATAGGTATATTTTTTAGAAAATTTGTTCAGTCATTTAGCTGACCAACATTTTGTGACTCTTAAATGTTTTAATCATTGAAAATACAGAAATTAATAACACGTGGCCAATCTTCTCAAGATGCTCACTAATTCTTGTGTGAGAAAAATAATATAGAACTTGCCTAGAATAGCAATAGAAGTGTGAATACAGCACAATAGGATAAGGAGAACTCCCTTCCAGAAGAGCTTATGATGTCTAAGCTGAATCTTGAAAAAAAAAATCAATAATAGCAATAAAGTTAGCACATTGTTACTGTTCATTATTACTGTTTAGTATTTCCAATAATTGAGCTAAATGATTTCTAAGTATTATATAATATAATTCTCAAACAACTGCTAGATTACATTGTTATTCCCACATCCCGTGGAAGAAACCGAAATTCAAATCGGGTAAGAGTCTTAAAAAAGATGGAAAATAGGGCATTGAGTGGGGTAGAGATGGAGAGGGAGTGATGAAGAATTTTAAGTTATAAAATTAAGGATTATATAAAGTCAATTCAAAATGAAGGCAACAATGGAGGGGTAAAGGTGGTAATTAGGTGTGGAATTTTTAGTTTTACTAATTTAGAGTTACTAGTGAGTAGAGTGCCTTGCATGTAATAAGCAGATTGTGAAGAAATATTTTTGATGAGAAAACAATCACCACACGATTTACTCTCTAACTTAATTTTGTCTACAATTTCACCATGCTGACCTCATATGGATGTTAATATGTTGGTTTCAGAGACTTTTGGCGATGGAATCTATTATTGAGACACTTCAAGAACTATATATTCTTAACTTCTATCTTCAGTGAAAAAGATCAGATAATACTGAACAAAATACTGAGTAAGCGATTGTATTAATTAAACTAACAAAAATGTACAACCTATATTGATCCAAAGGCATATGTAATACCTCATCAAGTGTCTATCTTGGAATTTCTTAATGTTTTGCTCAAGGAATGGAAAGCGTATAAATCCAGACAATATTTATGGTGACAGTGAAAAATCATAGGTTAAAGTCCACTTCCAACTCGTATGAACATCAAATGATATATACCAAGGAAACATTTATCACTACCATAAACATTTTACTAAATGTGTTAAAAATTATACATAAACATTTTAAGATCATTTGAATGCCAAGAAAATCCTTCCACTTCCTCAAGGAACTTTAAGGAAAGCACATTTTAAAATTATAAACTGCCTCCCATTTTCCTCTATTAAATGATTGTCTTATGTCAGATATTCATCACTTAGCTATAGTTTAATTACATGGTGGCATCACCATTTGGGGAATTATATTTTTATGCCATGTGCACCTAAAAATAATTTACATGCCACTTGCTCTTTGGTTCCATGAATGACATCAGCCACTGCAAATGAAGTGAGGGAATGGGTTATTAAGACATATAAAGCTTCTGTGAGGTCATACTGAACTGATACTACAGAATAGCTAAGGACAAGCACATTCCTTACTGGAACGATGTCATCACCATGTTTTCTACCACTGCCACAAGAGACACAGATTCCTAAAGAACCTCATCTGTCACTCCATGAAAAGTGACCTGAATTCTAATTTTCTTCTCCAAAAATCTGCTTTGAAATCTCAGAAAAGCTGTTGATTCTCCATGCCACAGTCTCTCTGCCTCAGAGTCAAGGATACGATCTCCCACATGGCAAGGGTGTATCCTGGTTTAAAAAACTAATTTAGAGTTAGAGGTGCCTTGCATGTAATAAGCAGATTGTGAAGAAATATTTTTGATGAGAAAACAATCACCACACGATTTACTCTCTAACTTAATTTTGTC
This sequence comes from Tragulus kanchil, assembly GCA_022376925.1. NCBI lineage: Eukaryota > Metazoa > Chordata > Mammalia > Artiodactyla > Tragulidae > Tragulus > Tragulus kanchil. The sequence goes on along the minus strand of JAIOJX010000025.1, from coordinate 112,364,589 downwards.
TACAATTTCACCATGCTGACCTCATATGGATGTTAATATGTTGGTTTCAGAGACTTTTGGCGATGGAATCTATTATTGAGACACTTCAAGAACTATATATTCTTAACTTCTATCTTCAGTGAAAAAGATCAGATAATACTGAACAAAATACTGAGTAAGCGATTGTATTAATTAAACTAACAAAAATGTACAACCTATATTGATCCAAAGGCATATGTAATACCTCATCAAGTGTCTATCTTGGAATTTCTTAATGTTTTGCTCAAGGAATGGAAAGCGTATAAATCCAGACAATATTTATGGTGACAGTGAAAAATCATAGGTTAAAGTCCACTTCCAACTCGTATGAACATCAAATGATATATACCAAGGAAACATTTATCACTACCATAAACATTTTACTAAATGTGTTAAAAATTATACATAAACATTTTAAGATCATTTGAATGCCAAGAAAATCCTTCCACTTCCTCAAGGAACTTTAAGGAAAGCACATTTTAAAATTATAAACTGCCTCCCATTTTCCTCTATTAAATGATTGTCTTATGTCAGATATTCATCACTTAGCTATAGTTTAATTACATGGTGGCATCACCATTTGGGGAATTATATTTTTATGCCATGTGCACCTAAAAATAATTTACATGCCACTTGCTCTTTGGTTCCATGAATGACATCAGCCACTGCAAATGAAGTGAGGGAATGGGTTATTAAGACATATAAAGCTTCTGTGAGGTCATACTGAACTGATACTACAGAATAGCTAAGGACAAGCACATTCCTTACTGGAACGATGTCATCACCATGTTTTCTACCACTGCCACAAGAGACACAGATTCCTAAAGAACCTCATCTGTCACTCCATGAAAAGTGACCTGAATTCTAATTTTCTTCTCCAAAAATCTGCTTTGAAATCTCAGAAAAGCTGTTGATTCTCCATGCCACAGTCTCTCTGCCTCAGAGTCAAGGATACGATCTCCCACATGGCAAGGGTGTAATTAATTAAGGTGTACGCATCTTCCAACCTGTGGATGGAGGTAACAGGTGCAAATTACCATTTGAAAGAGTGATTCATGTCACCAAAATTAACTGCTGACTAGGGAGGCTTAAATCAACACTGTTTGAAGTACTATTATTTTTTAAATGCTGACAGAGAAACCATACTTACTTACAGCATTGCATAGATAAGATATGCTCCCTGCCCTCTGGGTCTGCCATTTCAATGAGGCAAATGGCAAGATTATAGAGTGAATGTGGGAGCAATGGGCAAGTAAATCATGATAGATTTTTACAACTCTAAAAATGTTCTCAAATAGCATTACCAGTAGGTAAATGACACTTAGATAATGGAAATTCCTATATTTAGATGCTTATACAAAGTTTTGAAAAGGCACTGAACAGCTAGGCTTCAGTTGTTTTCATTCAAAAAATGTATTCTTAGAATAGGCAGCATCGTTCATGCTAATATGTACAATGAAATGTGAAAATCAAATACCTAAATATTTAATGCATGCAATTGCTATTTACATCATCATAATTGTTAAAATGTATCCCTAATAGTAAATAATTATTTTCTTTTTAATTAAATGGGAGGAGGTAAGTTTATGTGATGTATTTTAATGTAATGCCTTTGAAGCCCAGATTCAAGTTAGTGTGTTATAGGGGAACAGATAGGAGAAAAGGAAGGTGACAGATCATCATGGAAAAGGAGCAACTGATGAAAAATAAAGAAGTATTTTCTTAAACTGTGAAGGTGTCATTTACCAAAAACAAAAGAACATTCAAGAAGTTCTAGACAGGAGCCTTGAAAATCCAACTGAAATGTAGAACAGACTTAACAGTAAGAGTTTAGAGCATGGAGAAATTGATCAGGGTAAGGACAAGACAGGGTTGAGTTGGGCTTTTGCCTTGCAGGATAAATCTAGAGAAGTTTCAACATTAAAAAAAAAAAAAAAAACTACAGAAAAGCTAGCAACTGAAGACTGAATATGAAAGAGTAGGTGGGATCTTTAAGTAAGCAAAGGAAGTGGGAACAAAGCATTGGATGGAAAACTTATAAAACTGGATGAAATTATTTCCTGTGATTATTACATTCTTAATGAAAGTAAGGGATTATGCCTAATTTTTCTTTAATGTAGAAAATGTATTTTAATGCCTTGAATTGAGTTTATAAAACCAATGTAGATTCCAACTGTATAACATGATAGCACTAGAGAATCTAGATACAAACTCTACAGTAAAAATAATCCTATCTGATGCTGCTCCTCACCCCATATTCATTTTTGCTACATTTTCCTTTTTTACAAAACATGCTAAAACACTACTTTTATTATGTGAGTAAAGAATTCTCAATTTAGTATCTTTTTCTCAGCAATGCTGGAAAAGACATAATTTCAAACAATATTTTCTAGCTCTCTTACATTGCTGCAGATAGTCTGATGGATCTAAATGGTGTGTGTTTTCATATATCGTCTGTGAAGCCCACTACTAATGCCCTCATAGAAACAAATTTCTATTGGCTTTACACAGTATTAAAAAAAATAAGAGTTTACTGGTGAAATTTAAATATCATTCTTATTTGCATTTTGAACATTTAAGTTTGTATCCCTAATAGTAAATAATTATTTTCTTTTTAATTAAATGGGAGGAGGTAAGTTTATGTGATGTATTTTAATGTAATGCCTTTGAAGCCCAGATTCAAGTTAGTGTGTTATAGGGGAACAGATAGGAGAAAAGGAAGGTGACAGATCATCATGGAAAAGGAGCAACTGATGAAAAATAAAGAAGTATTTTCTTAAACTGTGAAGGTGTCATTTACCAAAAACAAAAGAACATTCAAGAAGTTCTAGACAGGAGCCTTGAAAATCCAACTGAAATGTAGAACAGACTTAACAGTAAGAGTTTAGAGCATGGAGAAATTGATCAGGGTAAGGACAAGACAGGGTTGAGTTGGGCTTTTGCCTTGCAGGATAAATCTAGAGAAGTTTCAACATTAAAAAAAAAAAAAAAAACTACAGAAAAGCTAGCAACTGAAGACTGAATATGAAAGAGTAGGTGGGATCTTTAAGTAAGCAAAGGAAGTGGGAACAAAGCATTGGATGGAAAACTTATAAAACTGGATGAAATTATTTCCTGTGATTATTACATTCTTAATGAAAGTAAGGGATTATGCCTAATTTTTCTTTAATGTAGAAAATGTATTTTAATGCCTTGAATTGAGTTTATAAAACCAATGTAGATTCCAACTGTATAACATGATAGCACTAGAGAATCTAGATACAAACTCTACAGTAAAAATAATCCTATCTGATGCTGCTCCTCACCCCATATTCATTTTTGCTACATTTTCCTTTTTTACAAAACATGCTAAAACACTACTTTTATTATGTGAGTAAAGAATTCTCAATTTAGTATCTTTTTCTCAGCAATGCTGGAAAAGACATAATTTCAAACAATATTTTCTAGCTCTCTTACATTGCTGCAGATAGTCTGATGGATCTAAATGGTGTGTGTTTTCATATATCGTCTGTGAAGCCCACTACTAATGCCCTCATAGAAACAAATTTCTATTGGCTTTACACAGTATTAAAAAAAATAAGAGTTTACTGGTGAAATTTAAATATCATTCTTATTTGCATTTTAAGTTTATGCTTTGTATTTTTGAAGTTGTCTTTTTTTTTTTTTGGCCACTTCTATTGGTCTTTCATTTATTTCCATCTTTGTTCTTTGGCCTGTGTGGGCCTCCCATTACAGTGGGCCCTCTCATTGCAGAGCACCAGCTCTGGGCGCATGTGCTCCAGAGTACATATCGGTCCAGCCACTCCACAGCACGTGGGATCATCCCAGGCCAGGGATCGAACTGGCACCCCTTGCACTGCAAGGTGGTGTCCTTACCCACTGGACCACCAGGGAAGCCCCTGAAGTTGTCTTTTGAATAAATGTAAGATTATTTAAAAAGTACTCACTCTATAAATATTTTCTGAATGCCTACCAACACCTTATGCATTGGTGTTGGTAGGCATTCAGGCTACCTATTCCTAAGTAACCTTCAATGGAAGACAGAAGAGAGGAATTACAAAAGAAAGCAACAAACGCTATTATGTAAATAAATACCAAAAAAAAGAGACACAGTCTTAAAGATACGAAACAGCTATTTCATAAAATTATTAGGGATTTATTACTTTCCATTAAATAGATTCTACAGTAAAGCAACATTTTATGGCAAAATTCAGGTCTTTCAACCTCTTATGAAAAGTAGATTATTTTAATATTTGAGTTTTAGTTTTCAAATAATTTATTTTGAATTTATATTATGTATAAATACCAAACATTCAAAATTACATATATACTATTTCCTAGACTCAATTATATTTGTATCTTAATAAAAGTTATCTGGGTTTTTGAAAAGGAGTAGGTTGTATTAGATTTTTAGCTATATGATGTTGCATATAACAAAGTCATACATAATTTTATAATTACAGGCTAAAAATTTTAATAAGGGCGTATCATCTGATAAAAAGTTTCTCTGCTCTTGAGAGAAATTTTATCATAACCTGACACATACAGGTAATTATAAACAAATAATTTTACTGAAGTAGATATAGTGAAGCTTTTTAACAGGTTAATTGAAAATGAAATAAGAGACTATACATTTTATCTTGATTTTTTTTTGAGGTTGAGCAAGAATACCAGTTAACCCTGTACAGATATTATACCCTATTTATGTGTAATTAAAATAATCACTAAATGCCATGAAAATAATTAAATATGTAATGGACGGAAGTCATGCCAGAATCATGAAAGGCTTAAGTTAGAATTCTTACAACCTCTTATGCTTTGTAAGTAAGTTTGATGGAACCCGGTACATAATAAGAACATTTTTCCAAGGAGTTGTTTGCTTCTAAATGTCTGGCTAATTCCTTACATTTGAAAGGGGAGAAATATTTTAAGAACGAAGCTTTGAATATTTGAAATAATATTGCTTAAATAATGAAAGATACTTTTACACTCTATGATATCAGACATGAAACATTTTTGTTCAGTGGTATCAGGAAAGCCAATTAAGACACTGAAGTTCTTTGACAGGTGTTGAAGTTTGTCATAAACTCTCTCTAGCCTTCACTTGTTTTTACACTCCCTTACAGAGTCTATAAAATGCCTCAGACAACTGAATCCATTAGAATTTACCAAAGGTCCAAAGACTTGCTTTGCGAGTATTCATCCTTTACTTAGAAGATGTTTTATTCCAATGTTTTTCAACCTGGGCAGTATTGACAGTTGGAGTTGGATCATTCTTGTGGCTGGTTGTCATTTTATTTTGTCTTTATTTCAACAACCATTTCAATTTTCATAGTTGTACTAATAATAGATTTCTTTGGTACTTATTCTTAAATTAAACTCACCTCAGCTTCATTTTTAGCTTGAAACTTATAAAACTATGGAGTGTTAATGGCTATATGAGAGCTATACACATACCTTTTCTTAGAGAGAAAAACACATAAAGAATGAAGCAGGCATTAAGGCCCCACATCTGGGGATCACACAATTTAGCTCTGTGGCAGCCACTCTAATAACTATAGAATGAGAGAAAGCAGAATGATCCCCCCAAAGAAACTGAATTCTGCCTTCCCATCACTTTCTAAGGGTTAAGGCCAGTCGTCAGATAGTTGTTAGATTATGCTCATTCCACTTGGCTGAACAGGCATGAGTTGATATCAGTGATTCTGAGAACAGCTTCAGGAAGGTGTAATTACATTTCTGACACAAAGCATGCATGGATTAAACATTACACACCAGTGTATTTGTATTTATATATATAGATATATAAACATAAACATAGCATTTATTCATTAAAGCATATAAAAATTATCATAATAAAAGAATACAAGTAATAGATTCTCCACATTCTAAGTCTTAAAATGGCTGCAATTCATCCATCTCCTCCTGGTCATCTAGATTCATCCAAGAATGGTGCTAACTATTCAGAAAGGCTGGGTGATTCAGAATTATATCCATTTAGACAAGGCAGCAGAAACCACATTATGACTCCCAAGTTCAATAACTTTTGGGTTCCTTGAGTCTATTCTCTTAACGCTTTCAGATTACTTATCTCTTAACACTCTGTGCCTTAGTTTATGGATTCATGGTTAGGTTTTTGTTTGTCATTGTTCATTGGCAAAGTTTATTCTTGAGAGTTCTAATTCAAAAGAGATGTCTTCAATTTTTCTTATTTATGCTTATATTGGAGTAACATCTTCCCACAAAAACTTGCATCTTTAGAAAGCAACCTCTATTTATCAAAAATATAATTTTATTCATCCAGGGAAAATAGATGAAGAATAAATGGCAAAATTAATATGTTCTTCCTCCTGCACTCTTCCAGCAGCCTCTTCACTTAGTTCTCTTGTGGGTCTTATGGATTACAGGGTGTTGCGGCACAGGCTCGTAATTGGGCACACTGGTACAATCGCTCCATGGCATGTGGGATCTTCCCAGGCCAGAGATCAAACTGGCACCCCTTGCACTACAAGACAGACTCTTTTACCCACTGGACCACCAGGGAGGCTCCAGACTTGATTAAATCTTAACCATCATCATTCAACTTTCATATGTAGACTGAAAATAAACTTCACATCCTCCTCATACTACTAACCACTTTAACAATATTCAAACAATCCCATTCTTTCTTACTATAAGTATTTGTTCCCAAATTTTGTCTACATCATTTTGAAATCGAGTTTAACACTGGGATCGTGCATTTTCTTCGCTGACATCTCCAAGACAGCTTTATCTCAGGACATATCTCTTATTTGCCAAGATACTGTCAAATATTTATTATATAACAGTCACTATTACCATCATCACCATATTCTTAGCTTCCACATCACTGTTTGTACTATACATTTTGAAAAAGTCAAGCATGATTAATATTCATCAATCTGAAGAATGATACAGGCATGTTCTATTCCCTTTTATTGCTTAAAATTTGAGAGTAAGTCTTTGGTACTGAATTCAGTAACGGTCTTATTTTTTTCCCTCTCTCTGCGGATAATGTTCATTACTAAACAAATTAGCTTTTCAATTACTGCTGCTAAGCCATAAGTAATTGGAATTCACTGAAACTTTTACAGTCACTTTTTTTCTAGTTGTTCTTTTCTAAGCACCAACAATTTAAAGTAAGATGAAATAATGCTCCTTATCATTTTTTTCAAAAAATATGAATTAAAAATTTAACTTGGCTCTCAACCTAAAGGTAAATAATTTGAATAACAAATTTTGACTGGTTTTTTTTTTTTTTCCTTTCTGTTTTTCTCTCTTTTTCCCTTTCCAAGTCTGTATTCAAGCCTGGCTATTGTCTGGGTAAGACTCTTAAATATACAACTTTTTATCATAGGCAGAAGAGCAAATAACTATATGTCTTGTCTATTATTTATGATGAAGCATAACATTCTAGAACTAGATTGCTAATTGGTGGTTTAAAAGAGAAGACAGATAAAATGAATGAAAATTTGAGTCAAATGGACAATCAAGAGTCAGGAAAGTCTTTGAAACAAATGAGGTGGACTGGTAGAGTGATACATTTAGTCCCTTCCTTTTAAAATTGGCACAAACAAAGGATGAGTGCTCCTGGGTTCTCTTGTTCCAGGGTGAGGCCCTAAGGAAGGCAAAGCAAATCTGAGGGTATATGAAGGATGGCTGAGATGATGTGATGGGGCCTACCAGACAATCAAATAATACCAGCAACACTTAACCATCATCATTCAACTTTCATATGTGCAAATCTTATTCCCCCCCCCGCCAAATCTTGTTTACATCATTTTGAAATCGAGTTTAACACTGGGATCGTGCATTTTCTTCGCTGACATCTCCAAGACAGCTTTATCTCAGGACATATCTCTTATTTGCCAAGATACTGTCAAATATTTATTATATAACAGTCACTATTACCATCATCACCATATTCTTAGCTTCCACATCACTGTTTGTACTATACATTTTGAAAAAGTCAAGCATGATTAATATTCATCAATCTGAAGAATGATACAGGCATGTTCTATTCCCTTTTATTGCTTAAAATTTGAGAGTAAGTCTTTGGTACTGAATTCAGTAACGGTCTTATTTTTTTCCCTCTCTCTGCGGATAATGTTCATTACTAAACAAATTAGCTTTTCAATTACTGCTGCTAAGCCATAAGTAATTGGAATTCACTGAAACTTTTACAGTCACTTTTTTCTAGTTGTTCTTTTCTAAGCACCAACAATTTAAAGTAAGATGAAATAATGCTCCTTATCATTTTTTTCAAAAAATATGAATTAAAAATTTAACTTGGCTCTCAACCTAAAGGTAAATAATTTGAATAACAAATTTTGACTGGTTTTTTTTTTTTTTCCTTTCTGTTTTTCTCTCTTTTTCCCTTTCCAAGTCTGTATTCAAGCCTGGCTATTGTCTGGGTAAGACTCTTAAATATACAACTTTTTATCATAGGCAGAAGAGCAAATAACTATATGTCTTGTCTATTATTTATGATGAAGCATAACATTCTAGAACTAGATTGCTAATTGGTGGTTTAAAAGAGAAGACAGATAAAATGAATGAAAATTTGAGTCAAATGGACAATCAAGAGTCAGGAAAGTCTTTGAAACAAATGAGGTGGACTGGTAGAGTGATACATTTAGTCCCTTCCTTTTAAAATTGGCACAAACAAAGGATGAGTGCTCCTGGGTTCTCTTGTTCCAGGGTGAGGCCCTAAGGAAGGCAAAGCAAATCTGAGGGTATATGAAGGATGGCTGAGATGATGTGATGGGGCCTACCAGACAATCAAATAATACCAGCAACACTGAACACTCCATCATATATACACATACACACACAAAATCTAGGCTTAGCGTATCCTCTCTATTATAGTCAGAGGTGCTGACTTTACAGGTGGCAGCTCAGCACTGGGTTCTTCAGGGAGCTGATTCATTCATCATTAGACAACTGGACATTTTTTCAAGACTTAGTAGAACCTAGCCCCCAGTGTAATGAGTTTTTTGTCTGTTTTATTTTAAAACTACTTTTGTATTAATCTTTGTTTCTCTTTCTTTTTTCTGGTAAGCTACCTGGACACCAAGATCTGTCTCTATTAATATATGACCCTTAAGGACTAAATTCTTAAGCTTGAACCCAACCCTCATGCTTAGGGTTCTCTTGACTGATACGTGACCTTCATTACAAGGCCTATCTGCCTGCCTGGAGTTTCCTTATTTTACTCAGGTCCCTTACCCCAGCATTCTAGTCACTTAATTGATTTCTAAACCACATCATCTGGGATATCATATGAATTTTGATCTACCTTGCAAACTCAAATATGTCTGAATTAAAAATTCTCTATCAATTTTCTTGCTAGAATCTGGAGGCCAGGCTTGCTAGTGCTATACCCAGGTATAACTATGTTTCTCTGATAATGCTGAAGCATCATTCCTTTAAGGCCCTCAGCAATGCCTGCAGATACCATGTCTTCACGCTTTACTCAGGATCTACCCTCAAAAACATTGTTTGAGATATTATTGACTCCATCTGCGGAGATCTACTTGAGATACCTGGATATTTAGGACATTTCTGATCCTGTTTCCATATTTGAGACACACAAGCTTCAGAAGACAGCTACAATTTCCACATCATGATCAGTTAATAGTGCACTAATTAAAATAGGCATAACATCTCTACAAAAAAATAGATTTATATGCTTTAAGTGTGGGTAAATTTGCTGATAATGCATTAATATGCTCTAATAGGTTTTCTGTTTTGTTTTTCTGGTCACATAACCACAAGAATGATTATAGAGAGATGAATTAACTAAGCCCTCCAACATCAAAGATATGTCTAATATTATCTGTCTTCCAGAGGGTAGACAAAATTTTGTAACCATATATAAAAAATACTGCCATTTGCACCAAATGACAACATTTCTACAGACCTGTTTTATTTGTTGTTCTGGGCACAGTCACCTATCAAAGTAAACAAAGCCACACAGTCAGTCTGGGGTTACTTCTAACCACCAGGGTAATTATGTTTGTAACATAAGATTTTGTTTCTACTTTTCCCATACCTGTTACACTTCCCATATCTTCAGATTATTCTGTGAGATTAGCTTTTTTCTTTTTTACAAGATTAGTACATTGCTCAATGTTTTTAATCTCCTGTGTTATCCATCATGAAAAACTATAGTTTAATTAAGGCTGAAATTAAAACACCTAGTTAAATAACTTTAATATTAATCTTGATTTTTTTGATAATTTTAAAGTGAAATATTTATCTTATTTCCTTCTGTTTAAAATGAGATTTTCATATTTAAATAATCAAATTTGAATGAGTTATACTGCATGAGAATCAAAACAGGAAGCAAATGGTATTATGAAAGATCAAACTTAAATATTCTTATTCTAAGAATATTCCTATGTTTATAAAACCACACATCATATCAATTTTTTACTATGTCGTAATGCAGTAAAATTCAATTAGTAGATACAATGTTTAGTCAGCATTATACAAAATAAATAATTTGACTCGACTAAGAAAATTTCCTAGAGGACTTCTCTTATATTTTAAAAGAAAAAAATTTAAATTACAGCTAAAAGTTATAAAAAGCATTGAATGATCATAGCCATTGATATATGAAAATAGTAGCTAAACCTAAAATTCAATTGGCTAAGTTAATTTCCACAGGAAATTCAAGCATTTCTATAGTTAAATTGAATCAAGTTGATAAAATACTAATAAAAAATAGGCAGGAATGATACACAGCAGTTTTACTCACATTGTAAAAGATTACATACTACAGTTTCAATGGAGCCAACAAAAGGTGCAATATTCCCCTTAATACCACAATTCAGCAAATAGACACTTACATTAATATATGTGAGCATTGTGCATGTATAAATGAGCACATACACATATAGATATATAATGTACATCTATACTTTTTTTTCAAAATTTTGTAAAGAATAATGTATTAATAAAACATAGTAAAGAATGGTACAGGATGCTGTATCACAATTCAAATAATTAAGGTGTTTGATCAAATGCAATGCAGAATTTTCTTCACACAGTACATAATGCCTGTTTGTGAGAAGGTTCCAAAGAAGCTCAGCTGGCAATTTAAAGAGTCCTTTGGGGGGGATTAATTTAGCTGCTTCATCAAGACTTAGCAGAGAGGCACTAAGAGTTGAGTCTGGTAAAGATAAATTTATCTTAACAGTCAGCAACGCTCGGGCTGGGTTTCCTTATGGCAAATCACGAACATTCTGTGGGACTTGGGCAGAAGATTCTTGTGCAATAATTGCATTAGATTACTTTGGAAGAAAGCTTAGAAATAGTCGTTAGCTGCTTACTCTAACATTTATTTAAAACACAGTCATCGGAAACCCTTTTGAGAAGACTACCAAAGATTACTTTTATTAGTTAATCAAATTACAAATCAACTAAGCCATTCAGCCCTGTGATACCACTGAATTGTTTATTTTCATGTTGCAGACATTCAACATTAGTCCAAGATCTAAAACACAGGTGTGTATGCGTGTGTTTGCGCATGTTTGTGTGTGTATTTTACATCTTTCTTCCAAAACAAAGCAAAATAATGCAACATATTTTTTCTATGGCGAAAATAAGAGGTGTTACAAATATCAGTGATGTGTAGAAATTTTAATTCTGTGGGATGCCAAGGTGGCAGAATGTTGTATCCCAAAGAAAGTAAACGAGGCAGGCAGAACGGCACGTATGCTAATACATATTTGCTCACAGACACACATACTTACAGCTTTAAAGGGAATACATAAAAATTATGCTGCAGACAATGTCTTTATACAAATTTATCATAGCATCTGTCAGCTCTTTCAAATAAACCCCAATATTTTCATACTTCAATGGAGCCACAAAGGTGAAAAATATTCCCTTAATACCACAATTCAGCAAATAGACACTTACATTAATATATGTGAGCATTGTGCATGTATAAATGAGCACATACACATATAGATATATAATGTACATCTATACTTTTTTTTCAAAATTTTGTAAAGAATAATGTATTAATAAAACATAGTAAAGAATGGTACAGGATGCTGTATCACAATTCAAATAATTAAGGTGTTTGATCAAATGCAATGCAGAATTTTCTTCACACAGTACATAATGCCTGTTTGTGAGAAGGTTCCAAAGAAGCTCAGCTGGCAATTTAAAGAGTCCTTTGGGGGGGATTAATTTAGCTGCTTCATCAAGACTTAGCAGAGAGGCACTAAGAGTTGAGTCTGGTAAAGATAAATTTATCTTAACAGTCAGCAACGCTCGGGCTGGGTTTCCTTATGGCAAATCACGAACATTCTGTGGGACTTGGGCAGAAGATTCTTGTGCAATAATTGCATTAGATTACTTTGGAAGAAAGCTTAGAAATAGTCGTTAGCTGCTTACTCTAACATTTATTTAAAACACAGTCATCGGAAACCCTTTTGAGAAGACTACCAAAGATTACTTTTATTAGTTAATCAAATTACAAATCAACTAAGCCATTCAGCCCTGTGATACCACTGAATTGTTTATTTTCATGTTGCAGACATTCAACATTAGTCCAAGATCTAAAACACAGGTGTGTATGCGTGTGTTTGCGCATGTTTGTGTGTGTATTTTACATCTTTCTTCCAAAACAAAGCAAAATAATGCAACATATTTTTTCTATGGCGAAAATAAGAGGTGTTACAAATATCAGTGATGTGTAGAAATTTTAATTCTGTGGGATGCCAAGGTGGCAGAATGTTGTATCCCAAAGAAAGTAAACGAGGCAGGCAGAACGGCACGTATGCTAATACATATTTGCTCACAGACACACATACTTACAGCTTTAAAGGGAATACATAAAAATTATGCTGCAGACAATGTCTTTATACAAATTTATCATAGCATCTGTCAGCTCCATAATATGTTCATAAAACTAGGAACACGTGTCTTCACAGCATGCTCATTTTGGTATGCCCACTGTTGTTATCTCAACTTCTCTTGCTGCTAGCCTGGCTGTTGTCTTTCAGATCATAGCCTCAGGAATTTGTGTTCCTTCATTTCCACATCAAAATGATAAGTTTAAATTTAAATACATCAAAGGTACAACTTGTGGTACAAAAGGAAAGGGAAATAAAACCATACGTCGTCGTAGAAAGAGAATTCAAATAACATTTTTAATATTGGAGGGAGCTCAGGAACAATCTCATACATGATTGTGCACAAGGGGGTGAATCCAAGGGGATTCAAGAGTCATTAATACAAACCTAATCCTAGCAAGCATGGGGCTACTCCAAAGTCAAGAAAGCCTCATGCTGTTTGGAATTTCAGTGATAGCAGCAGAAGATATGTCACAAAACAGTGCTTGATAAATCATTTGATATGTCACGGGAACAATGATTGTATGAAATTCTGAACACATTTACCTCATAAACGGTTCTCTAAAAATATATCTCCCTTGTTAAACATCATTACTTTTTTGGTCTATATGTCCTGAAAACTTTCAGCATTTTCCACAAAGATTTCAGTATGGATGTTTGTAATACTGATGTTTTCAGTGGGTGCCATAAAACATATTCTCTTAAGCTTTACAAAAAAAGATTGAACTTCCAAAACACAACCTTAATTAAAATGCACTAGACTTAAAATCCATGAAATAACGGAAACATTGGATCTTAACACATTCAAGGAAGAACATCTTAAAGCATAGTTGGGGCTGTATTATATGAATAGAGGTTTTAGAGAAATTTGCTATTAAATAATTGGCAAATGGAAACATTTCTACTTTCATTCATCTGTTAACTACCTATGATAATTAAGAAATAAATTATCCACTTCAAAACAAACCTCATAGATTTGCTTGGTACTTAAAGAACAATACACCACTGTGAATCCTAGCTAAGTGGGTTCAAAATATTTCAGCTGAATGACAAGCAAACGAAAATTCTTCCAAATCCTTATACCCTTTGCCAGAGTTGGGATTTCTTCCAACTCTTAATAGAACTGCATTAAGAAACAAGTCACTCTCCTAATGCTATTTGTACACTAATAGCCATTTCATTTAGCTTTTCATAGCTGAAAATTAAGGGCAGATGCTATGCAAGATGTTAAATGCAATGTGTCCTATATGTGAGACAATTTCTCTGAAAATTCTGTAAAATTTTTGTTAACCTTTTCCTTTCTTGGATATCTCTCAAGAAAAAAACAATGACACAGAATTGTGCATTTCAATAAGCTGCCCAAAGAAGAGCAAGATATTACCAGGGTCATAAATAGGATTAACGTTTCTTAGTAAAATTACTTATTATGTAACTTGAGTTATAAAAATCACAGAAAGTTAATGTACCTACTAGAATTTTCAAAATAACTATGAATTTAGTAAAAATTCTTTCTCTGAGAACTATTGCTATAGTGTTTAGTTTCAAGGACTAAATGCTTCGAGAAAAGTGAAAAATAAATGTCATAAGATGGAAAGTGTACAGATACTGTATTCAAACAGATTTAAATTCTGGTACTGAGTGATATTTATTTGTGCCATGATCTTGGATTATGAAATCCTCTTGAGTCTAAGGTTCTGTATTTCTTAAATAGGAATAACAAGGAAAATGGTAAGAGCTACCATTTGTGAAGAGAGCTTAATATATTTCAGGCACTGAATCAGGTGCTCTGTGTCATTAATGTCCATTTTTTTCAATACTCCTGTTACTTAGGTATCCTTATCCTAGTTTTTAACAGATGCAGAAACTGAGGCTCAGGGAAGAAAGGAAATGAAAATAATTAAAACATAATATATAACTTGCAACTATTTTCAAATATTGAGGCTCAGGGAAGAAAGGCAAATGGAAACATTTCTATTCATCTGTTAACTACCTATGATAATTAAGAAATAAATTATCCACTTCAAAACAAACCTCATAGATTTGCTTGGTACTTAAAGAACAATACACCACTGTGAATCCTAGCTAAGTGGGTTCAAAATATTTCAGCTGAATGACAAGCAAACGAAAATTCTTCCAAATCCTTATACCCTTTGCCAGAGTTGGGATTTCTTCCAACTCTTAATAGAACTGCATTAAGAAACAAGTCACTCTCCTAATGCTATTTGTACACTAATAGCCATTTCATTTAGCTTTTCATAGCTGAAAATTAAGGGCAGATGCTATGCAAGATGTTAAATGCAATGTGTCCTATATGTGAGACAATTTCTCTGAAAATTCTGTAAAATTTTTGTTAACCTTTTCCTTTCTTGGATATCTCTCAAGAAAAAAACAATGACACAGAATTGTGCATTTCAATAAGCTGCCCAAAGAAGAGCAAGATATTACCAGGGTCATAAATAGGATTAACGTTTCTTAGTAAAATTACTTATTATGTAACTTGAGTTATAAAAATCACAGAAAGTTAATGTACCTACTAGAATTTTCAAAATAACTATGAATTTAGTAAAAATTCTTTCTCTGAGAACTATTGCTATAGTGTTTAGTTTCAAGGACTAAATGCTTCGAGAAAAGTGAAAAATAAATGTCATAAGATGGAAAGTGTACAGATACTGTATTCAAACAGATTTAAATTCTGGTACTGAGTGATATTTATTTGTGCCATGATCTTGGATTATGAAATCCTCTTGAGTCTAAGGTTCTGTATTTCTTAAATAGGAATAACAAGGAAAATGGTAAGAGCTACCATTTGTGAAGAGAGCTTAATATATTTCAGGCACTGAATCAGGTGCTCTGTGTCATTAATGTCCATTTTTTTCAATACTCCTGTTACTTAGGTATCCTTATCCTAGTTTTTAACAGATGCAGAAACTGAGGCTCAGGGAAGAAAGGAAATGAAAATAATTAAAACATAATATATAACTTGCAACTATTTTCAAATATTAAAGAAAACTCTGTTGTACTTAATGACAAGTAGAGTGCTCTAGGGAGAAAAAAAAAAGGCGATAACCTTCAAACATTGTTTTTCACAATTTTCCACCCCACTCCACCTTCCTGGAGCTTGTCTTTAAAACACAGAACTCTCTTCAATCAGACGGACATCCATATACACTGCAGAAATCAGCATTTCAAAGCATTAATGTTCTTTTTACTGACAGACATCAATCCATGCTTCCATCCAAATGGACATCAAGGTCGCAAAGCCTCTATCCACGCTTCTCCTAAGCCATGCCTCATTGCATTCCCTGACCTTTATTTCTATGACACTGTCCTTCCCGGGTTAAGACATTGTTCTCTTTGGTATCTCTAAGCATTCTTCTATACCTAACTCCTCCTAAATTCTAAATCCTATTGTTAGGAGCTTTGTTATACATTTACAGTCTTTCTTGCTTAATTTAATGTGAGGCACAGAAATCTTGTGGTGTATATTTTATACATAACTATTCTTCTATAATTTCAAATAAAAGAAAGGAAGAAATAAAACAAGGGAAAAGTTGATCCTTACACGAAAGTAGGGAACAAGTCATTATGTCAGATCTCTGTGCTTATATTGGTTCGGGGTCTTACCTGCACACACACGTATTATTTCATTTGCTCCTAACAATAGGCCTACAAATTAGGAGTTCTCCTCAGTTTTATTTCAGAGGAATTTTAGGTTGAGAAAAAGAAATGTTGAAATTATACTGCTAATTTGTGATACAGCTGGAATTCTGACTCTAAAACTCTTGTTCCTCATGCCAATTTGTGCCATGATCTTGGATTATGAAATCCTCTTGAGTCTAAGGTTCTGTATTTCTTAAATAGAATAACAAGGAAAATGGTAAGAGCTACCATTTGTGAAGAGAGCTTAATATATTTCAGGCACTGAATCAGGTGCTCTGTGTCATTAATGTCCATTTTTCAATACTCCTGTTACTTAGGTATCCTTATCCTAGTTTTTAACAGATGCAGAAACTGAGGCTCAGGGAAGAAAGGAAATGAAAATAATTAAAACATAATATATAACTTGCAACTATTTTCAAATATTAAAGAAAACTCTGTTGTACTTAATGACAAGTAGAGTGCTCTAGGGAGAAAAAAAAGGCGATAACCTTCAAACATTGTTTTTCACAATTTTCCACCCCACTCCACCTTCCTGGAGCTTGTCTTTAAAACACAGAACTCTCTTCAATCAGACGGACATCCATATACACTGCAGAAATCAGCATTTCAAAGCATTAATGTTCTTTTTACTGACAGACATCAATCCATGCTTCCATCCAAATGGACATCAAGGTCGCAAAGCCTCTATCCACGCTTCTCCTAAGCCATGCCTCATTGCATTCCCTGACCTTTATTTCTATGACACTGTCCTTCCCGGGTTAAGACATTGTTCTCTTTGGTATCTCTAAGCATTCTTCTATACCTAACTCCTCCTAAATTCTAAATCCTATTGTTAGGAGCTTTGTTATACATTTACAGTCTTTCTTGCTTAATTTAATGTGAGGCACAGAAATCTTGTGGTGTATATTTTATACATAACTATTCTTCTATAATTTCAAATAAAAGAAAGGAAGAAATAAAACAAGGGAAAAGTTGATCCTTACACGAAAGTAGGGAACAAGTCATTATGTCAGATCTCTGTGCTTATATTGGTTCGGGGTCTTACCTGCACACACACGTATTATTTCATTTGCTCCTAACAATAGGCCTACAAATTAGGAGTTCTCCTCAGTTTTATTTCAGAGGAATTTTAGGTTGAGAAAAAGAAATGTTGAAATTATACTGCTAATTTGTGATACAGCTGGAATTTGATCCTGGTCTGACTCTAAAACTCTTGTTCCTCATGCCAATTTTCCTAGGAGAGGGAGGCTTAGATGTCAGGATAAGAATAGGGATAATGAAACAGATAATATGTGCAGAGCCTCATCTGAGTTCCAGGGTCTGTTTTTATAGCCTCCAGCACATTTCAAACCATGGTCTGCTTCCAGGCAAATAGCTCTGGCCTGCCAACAATCAAGTCTGAATGTGGGAGTCAAAGACTCTACTATTTCCAATCACAATATCCTAGTTAATTCATTCTCTGCTGTTGGACCTTCATCTCACCAGTCAGCCCATCACCTCCTTACAGTCTGACCTGCCATGTGAACATTTCCCTAAGTCTCCTTAAATGTCTTTTGGAAATGTCTTCCAGTCTTTTTACTCATTTGCTTTACCTTACTAACTCAAGCCTCTTTTATAAACAAATATAATTGGTATCATTTTCCTGATGACTTTACTTCCATTTCTCTCTTGAATGTTTTTCCTTTATCTTTCTCATTCTTTTCCTTCTTAATTTTTGAACTATTAGCATCATTTTCCTTATGGTCATGCCTACTTTGTACTGTACTATAATAGACACGGGTTTCCCTGGCAGCTCAGATGGTAAAGAAGCCACCTGTAATGGGAGACCTGGGTTCGATTCCTGGGTTAGAAAGATCCCCTAAGGGGGGAATGGTTATTCACTCCAGTTATCTTGCCTGGAGAGCTCCATGTACAGAGCAGGCTGGCGGGTTACAGTCTATGAGGTCACAAAGAGTCATACATGGTGCTTATGTACTAATATTAGGTCAACTGCTACATCTAAGGTTTTAGAAAAGCAAGGTCCAATTTTGATTCTCAAGGCCTAAGGTGATGGCTTACTCATAAGAGTTTGTCATCAATACTCATCAAAACAGAGAAATATCAAATATTTATAAGTCACATTCCATGGAAAAAACTAATCCCAGGAATGAGAATTTTAAATTTATACTTTATAGGAAAAGTTGATCCTTACGAAAGTAGGGAACAAGTCATTATGTCAGATCTCTGTGCTTATATTGGTTCGGGGTCTTACCTGCACACACACGTATTATTTCATTTGCTCCTAACAATAGGCCTACAAATTAGGAGTTCTCCTCAGTTTTATTTCAGAGGAATTTTAGGTTGAGAAAAAGAAATGTTGAAATTATACTGCTAATTTGTGATACAGCTGGAATTTGATCCTGGTCTGACTCTAAAACTCTTGTTCCTCATGCCAATTTTCCTAGGAGAGGGAGGCTTAGATGTCAGGATAAGAATAGGGATAATGAAACAGATAATATGTGCAGAGCCTCATCTGAGTTCCAGGGTCTGTTTTTATAGCCTCCAGCACATTTCAAACCATGGTCTGCTTCCAGGCAAATAGCTCTGGCCTGCCAACAATCAAGTCTGAATGTGGGAGTCAAAGACTCTACTATTTCCAATCACAATATCCTAGTTAATTCATTCTCTGCTGTTGGACCTTCATCTCACCAGTCAGCCCATCACCTCCTTACAGTCTGACCTGCCATGTGAACATTTCCCTAAGTCTCCTTAAATGTCTTTTGGAAATGTCTTCCAGTCTTTTTACTCATTTGCTTTACCTTACTAACTCAAGCCTCTTTTATAAACAAATATAATTGGTATCATTTTCCTGATGACTTTACTTCCATTTCTCTCTTGAATGTTTTTCCTTTATCTTTCTCATTCTTTTCCTTCTTAATTTTTGAACTATTAGCATCATTTTCCTTATGGTCATGCCTACTTTGTACTGTACTATAATAGACACGGGTTTCCCTGGCAGCTCAGATGGTAAAGAAGCCACCTGTAATGGGAGACCTGGGTTCGATTCCTGGGTTAGAAAGATCCCCTAAGGGGGGAATGGTTATTCACTCCAGTTATCTTGCCTGGAGAGCTCCATGTACAGAGCAGGCTGGCGGGTTACAGTCTATGAGGTCACAAAGAGTCATACATGGTGCTTATGTACTAATATTAGGTCAACTGCTACATCTAAGGTTTTAGAAAAGCAAGGTCCAATTTTGATTCTCAAGGCCTAAGGTGATGGCTTACTCATAAGAGTTTGTCATCAATACTCATCAAAACAGAGAAATATCAAATATTTATAAGTCACATTCCATGGAAAAAACTAATCCCAGGAATGAGAATTTTAAATTTATACTTTATAAATATGATTTACAGTTTCAATGTCTAGGTTGATATCACCTTAAACATATAGGTGGTCTGTCTTTAATTCAAGAATGTATTTTTATTAAACAGACACATTAAGAAACATATAAAATATTCAGTCACACATTATTCTTAATGTATTCTACTTTCCAACCATGCTTCAGAAAATGTTTTGCCTCATTACCTAAATAGATTTAATGATACACTAAGAAAAATTATGTACAATAAAACTAAACACTAGGAATTTCAGAGCTTATAGTGTGAATTTGTAAAGCCATTACCTATTCTACCATTAGAAATAATCAGATAGCAACTGTGCATCATAAAATCTCTGCAGTGCCAAGAATACCTTTATCAGTGAACCTAGGAGTTGTTTGCAATGTGGAACACAGGAGATTTGTAAAAATTATTATTAACACCCAAAGAGCACCTGCACATAATCAGCTGTAAGCAGGGTCTGTTGCTACAGGAAATCAAAAGGCTCATTACTATTAAGTATTAAGGAGTCTTTGCAGTTTAAACACTCACTTCATAAAAGGTCATTCATATTTTTATATGAAAATAATTCTCCCCTAAAGATCAATTAGGCAAAATAAGATATATAAGTTTTCTAATTCAAGGCACATGCATTTTATCATTTCAAAACAACAGAGGATATATTTAACAAAGATAAAAGGTGCTGTTTTCTCTTTGATTTGTTTTTGTTAAGAAAATAGACAAACTTCTCAATGAAGTTTCTTAATTGACAGAAACTGACTATGCCTATCGAATCATTTTTTCCCTCTTCCACGGTTCCAGATTAGACCATCCTTCCCCACATGTACTATGAGGTCACAAAGAGTTCCATGGGTTAGAAAGATCCCCTAAGGGGGGAATGGTTATTCACTCCAGTTATCTTGCCTGGAGAGCTCCATGTACAGAGCAGGCTGGCGGGTTACAGTCTATGAGGTCACAAAGAGTCATACATGGTGCTTATGTACTAATATTAGGTCAACTGCTACATCTAAGGTTTTAGAAAAGCAAGGTCCAATTTTGATTCTCAAGGCCTAAGGTGATGGCTTACTCATAAGAGTTTGTCATCAATACTCATCAAAACAGAGAAATATCAAATATTTATAAGTCACATTCCATGGAAAAAACTAATCCCAGGAATGAGAATTTTAAATTTATACTTTATAAATATGATTTACAGTTTCAATGTCTAGGTTGATATCACCTTAAACATATAGGTGGTCTGTCTTTAATTCAAGAATGTATTTTTATTAAACAGACACATTAAGAAACATATAAAATATTCAGTCACACATTATTCTTAATGTATTCTACTTTCCAACCATGCTTCAGAAAATGTTTTGCCTCATTACCTAAATAGATTTAATGATACACTAAGAAAAATTATGTACAATAAAACTAAACACTAGGAATTTCAGAGCTTATAGTGTGAATTTGTAAAGCCATTACCTATTCTACCATTAGAAATAATCAGATAGCAACTGTGCATCATAAAATCTCTGCAGTGCCAAGAATACCTTTATCAGTGAACCTAGGAGTTGTTTGCAATGTGGAACACAGGAGATTTGTAAAAATTATTATTAACACCCAAAGAGCACCTGCACATAATCAGCTGTAAGCAGGGTCTGTTGCTACAGGAAATCAAAAGGCTCATTACTATTAAGTATTAAGGAGTCTTTGCAGTTTAAACACTCACTTCATAAAAGGTCATTCATATTTTTATATGAAAATAATTCTCCCCTAAAGATCAATTAGGCAAAATAAGATATATAAGTTTTCTAATTCAAGGCACATGCATTTTATCATTTCAAAACAACAGAGGATATATTTAACAAAGATAAAAGGTGCTGTTTTCTCTTTGATTTGTTTTTGTTAAGAAAATAGACAAACTTCTCAATGAAGTTTCTTAATTGACAGAAACTGACTATGCCTATCGAATCATTTTTTCCCTCTTCCAGGGTTCCAGATTAGACCATCCTTCCCCACCTTTCTTAAAATTAAACATTGGCCTGCGACTGTCTGGCTAATGTGATGTGAGGCCCACAGGTAGCCACCATTTCTAGAACTGATTTGTATTTTTAAACTGTGCTGCTTCTTTTCCTTTCTTTTTCTCCTTGAGGAATTGAAAGCACATCAAGTTCTTAGGGGAAACTGGAACTACAAGATGGACAAAAACTTGTGCGTCTGAATCCAATGGGAAGTCACCCCCAGAATACCGCCAATTATTACATAAGCAAAACATCAAAGTCTGCTGAGTTAAATTACTAAAATTCTGGGGATATTTATTACAACAGCTAGCCTATACCAATCCATAAAATTCCAGAAGTACCTTTTCAAAAGCACATGAGTGTGCTCAGTCTCATCAAACTCTTTGCAACCTCATGGACTGTAGCCCGCCAGGCTCCTCTGTCCTTGGAAATTTTTCAAGCAAGAAAATGGCTGTCGGGGCTTCCCTGGTGGTCCAGTGGGTAAGGATTCTGCCTTGCAGTGCAAGGGGCACAGGTTCAATCCCTGGCCTGGGAAGATCCCACGTGCCACAGAGCGGCTGGACAGATGTGTCCAATCACCAAGCCAGAGCTCTGGAGTGCATGCACCCAGAGCCAGTCCTCCGTAAGGAGAGAGGCCACTGTGATGGGAGGCCCACACAGGCCAAAGACCAAAGATGGATGAAAATAAATGAAAGAACAATAAAAGTGGCCAAAAACATATTAAAAAAAAAAAAAGAAAGAAAGAAAATGGCTGTTGTGAGTAGCCATTCCCTTCTCCAGGGGATCTTTCTGACCCAGGGATCAAATTCATGTCTCTAGGGTCTCCTGCATTGGCAGCAGACTCTTTACCACTGAGTCACCTGGGAAGCCCTTTAAAAAGTATCTAGTTCTTTTAATTTGATTAAGGTTTTTCTTGCCCATTTTGATAAGACATATCTCCCCCAAAGACTGAAAGGAGGAGAATGAAATTAAGTCTTTGTCTGAGCTGTGATGAATCTAGAGTATGTCAGTTATGCTAACCCCTAGGGGCTGAGCAAACCTACTTATGAAAGCAACTGAAAGCGTCTTAATGAATTAGAGGTCAAACATCTTATTCCCTAGGCTTCTGCCATTGAAGTCCTCTTGGTCATACCCAATACGTGCCAAACAAAACCAGTCAATTTACATCAAGACTTTTTCTTTTTCCATGAATTATTTTATCATATAACTTGATTAAATATGCATGAAATATCTGTTGTTACCAACACTCCTCACGATACTTTCTAAATAGGTCATTTTACTTTGAAATATAATACAGAGAAATAATGCTTTCCAAAGAATGCAAATATCTTCCTTGAGTTCTACCATTCAAAAGGCAAAATAAAGAAAGAAGGGGAAAAAACAATCAATTTGGATGAGAATCTTTGCACACAATCAGTGGGTAGAAATCAATGTGAATCCTAGTCAAACGCAGATTTCACAGTGGGAATACATACAGCCCTGCATTATTCAAACAAATGGATAGTATTATTGTGAACAATTGTAATGAGGCCTGGATTGTGTTTGTATTGAAGCAGAGAGGATCCTACTGATAATTTATTAAACTGAGACTGCTGGGTGTTACAGTCTGTGCCTCTTTAGAGCAAAGAATTTAGTTTCTGTATCCACACCTCTTTTGTAAACCTATGGTGGTGTATTTTCCCACCCTTCATTGTTTTGCTTGTTTTGAAAGACAACACTGGATGCTGGAGAGAGCTTCAGAGGTCTTACTTAACAACTATAATAATTTCCAGATTTACTGCTAAAGTGGAGTTGGATTTGCCCATAATATGTTAAAAGCTGCTTCAGTCTTTAGTGTCTCTGAACTACTCATATCAGACAGACAGACATAGAACACAAACACACAGAATCACACACCTTGGAACAGAATAGGGTCTCCTGCATTGGCAGCAGACTCTTTACCACTGAGTCACCTGGGAAGCCCTTTAAAAAGTATCTAGTTCTTTTAATTTGATTAAGGTTTTTCTTGCCCATTTTGATAAGACATATCTCCCCCAAAGACTGAAAGGAGGAGAATGAAATTAAGTCTTTGTCTGAGCTGTGATGAATCTAGAGTATGTCAGTTATGCTAACCCCTAGGGGCTGAGCAAACCTACTTATGAAAGCAACTGAAAGCGTCTTAATGAATTAGAGGTCAAACATCTTATTCCCTAGGCTTCTGCCATTGAAGTCCTCTTGGTCATACCCAATACGTGCCAAACAAAACCAGTCAATTTACATCAAGACTTTTTCTTTTTCCATGAATTATTTTATCATATAACTTGATTAAATATGCATGAAATATCTGTTGTTACCAACACTCCTCACGATACTTTCTAAATAGGTCATTTTACTTTGAAATATAATACAGAGAAATAATGCTTTCCAAAGAATGCAAATATCTTCCTTGAGTTCTACCATTCAAAAGGCAAAATAAAGAAAGAAGGGGAAAAAACAATCAATTTGGATGAGAATCTTTGCACACAATCAGTGGGTAGAAATCAATGTGAATCCTAGTCAAACGCAGATTTCACAGTGGGAATACATACAGCCCTGCATTATTCAAACAAATGGATAGTATTATTGTGAACAATTGTAATGAGGCCTGGATTGTGTTTGTATTGAAGCAGAGAGGATCCTACTGATAATTTATTAAACTGAGACTGCTGGGTGTTACAGTCTGTGCCTCTTTAGAGCAAAGAATTTAGTTTCTGTATCCACACCTCTTTTGTAAACCTATGGTGGTGTATTTTCCCACCCTTCATTGTTTTGCTTGTTTTGAAAGACAACACTGGATGCTGGAGAGAGCTTCAGAGGTCTTACTTAACAACTATAATAATTTCCAGATTTACTGCTAAAGTGGAGTTGGATTTGCCCATAATATGTTAAAAGCTGCTTCAGTCTTTAGTGTCTCTGAACTACTCATATCAGACAGACAGACATAGAACACAAACACACAGAATCACACACCTTGGAACAGAATTCAAATAATAAAAATGCCCTATTTGAGGGGGATTTGCTGGAATTAACCTTCTACTTTTTCTCAAAGATAATGTTTATTATTCTAACATTCTATTAAAAATCATCTTGGAATGCCCCAAAATGCCCTATTTTTAAAAAATCTGTAGTCACTGTATGATAGAATCCTCAGTAAGAGACTCCACTCATTTTGACACTTGTTTGGATCTGCTGAGGAATGTACATTGTTCACAGTGATCTCTGGTCAGTGTGGGCAATATTGAAAGGGAAATGTAGATTAGAGATTAGGTTATTTTTGTTTGTATCAATGAGGCTTTATTGCAATAAAAAAAAGTAGTTATATACTTTTTACACATAGATATACTTCCTTTTTAAAAAAATTAACACACAGCTGTAGCTATCTCTGACTTTATGAACGAGTGACTCCATTTTGTTTGCCAAATTTGTATAAGATGAAAAATTAAATAAGAACAGTATGTGCTCACAAAGAAAATATCTAAGAGAGTATTTTCAAGAGTGAAAATTATCAGAAATCCTACTGCTCAGAGAGAGTTAGTATTAAAATCTTGATGATAGCCTTCCAAAATTCTTCCTACTGTGCCCATCTTCTTTCCTTCTCTCGTGGGGACCTCCAGCTCCTGGCTCCCAGCAGAGTATACCACAAATTATGTAATATTCTTCCAGTTTTATGCTTATGTAAGTGTGTATACATGTTTGTTTAACAGATGTCCCCTCCATTTGCTGTGCACTCTATGAAGGCAGGAACTTATCTTTTTCCTTTAGCATGGAATATATGGCTTCATACAAAGTAGAATTCAATAAATATTTTTGTTGACTACATAAATAAAGTATGATCAGACTTTTTTTTTTTTTAAAGAAAAGCCTTCTGTCAATAAGTACCACTCTAGGGGCTTCCCTGGTGGTCCAGTGGATAAAGTGTCTGCTTTGCGGTGCAAGGGGCACCGGTTTGATCCCTGGCCCAATAAGATCCCATGTGCTGTGGAGCGGTTAGTCCTGTGTGTCCAATTTTGAGCTAGCGCTCTAGCCTGCATGTGCCCAGAGCCCGTGCTTTGCAATGGAAGAGGCCGCTGCGATGGCAGGCTCACACAGGCCAAAGAATAAGGATGGATGAAAATAAATAAATTTAAAAAACTGATAAAAGTGGCCATAATTTAAACAATAAATAAATAAATAAGTACAACTCTAGCAATTTTTAAATTATGTATTTCATGTTATGGGTAAAATTTATTTAACAATGCTCTCATGCAGGCATTATTTCTGTCTTCTTTTCAGTTACCCACAGCAATGTGATTGAGATCAGTACAGCATACACATGTGGGGCTTCCCTGGGGTTTGGTAGTAAAAAATCTGTTTGCAAAGAGGCGCAGGAGACATGGGTTCAAGCCCTAGGTCAGGAAGATCCCCTGGAGGAGGGCATGGCAACCCACTCCAGTACTCTTCTCAGGAAAATCCCATGGACAGAGGAGCCTGGAAGGCTGGAGGCCATGGGTTTGCAGAGTTGGCCACGACTGAAACAACTTAGAATATACACATTTGAGCAATTATTTCCTTATTGGGATAAAAGACTCAAGCTGGAATATTCAGGCATTAGTCATACATATTTATCTGTAATACATACTTTTGAACTATTGCATTGAAAGTTGTATATAATAGATCTATACATGCTCACCAAGTATAAATAAAAGTGTCTATTTCTCTTCAGTTTTATCCTAAGTGGGTAAGAGACCTATATTTTCACCTTTGTAAGTCATGAAGGAGAAAAAGTCTAGAGATATTCAACTATTTGCCTATAACTTCTGGCCTTTTAATGATGTCTTTTTTAAACAAGGATATTACCTTCAAAATATATCCTGATTGTTTTAAGAATTGGACAGGATATATAAAAATCATGGAGAAATAAGTTGCAAAAATA
Organism: Tragulus kanchil; assembly: GCA_022376925.1. Taxonomy (NCBI): domain Eukaryota; kingdom Metazoa; phylum Chordata; class Mammalia; order Artiodactyla; family Tragulidae; genus Tragulus; species Tragulus kanchil. The sequence continues at coordinate 112,337,710 of JAIOJX010000025.1, read as the reverse complement.
AATCTCTAAAGACACAATTACCTCAGTGCATGTCTGGTGCTAAGCCTTCTGTCAATAAGTACCACTCTAGGGGCTTCCCTGGTGGTCCAGTGGATAAAGTGTCTGCTTTGCGGTGCAAGGGGCACCGGTTTGATCCCTGGCCCAATAAGATCCCATGTGCTGTGGAGCGGTTAGTCCTGTGTGTCCAATTTTGAGCTAGCGCTCTAGCCTGCATGTGCCCAGAGCCCGTGCTTTGCAATGGAAGAGGCCGCTGCGATGGCAGGCTCACACAGGCCAAAGAATAAGGATGGATGAAAATAAATAAATTTAAAAAACTGATAAAAGTGGCCATAATTTAAACAATAAATAAATAAATAAGTACAACTCTAGCAATTTTTAAATTATGTATTTCATGTTATGGGTAAAATTTATTTAACAATGCTCTCATGCAGGCATTATTTCTGTCTTCTTTTCAGTTACCCACAGCAATGTGATTGAGATCAGTACAGCATACACATGTGGGGCTTCCCTGGGGTTTGGTAGTAAAAAATCTGTTTGCAAAGAGGCGCAGGAGACATGGGTTCAAGCCCTAGGTCAGGAAGATCCCCTGGAGGAGGGCATGGCAACCCACTCCAGTACTCTTCTCAGGAAAATCCCATGGACAGAGGAGCCTGGAAGGCTGGAGGCCATGGGTTTGCAGAGTTGGCCACGACTGAAACAACTTAGAATATACACATTTGAGCAATTATTTCCTTATTGGGATAAAAGACTCAAGCTGGAATATTCAGGCATTAGTCATACATATTTATCTGTAATACATACTTTTGAACTATTGCATTGAAAGTTGTATATAATAGATCTATACATGCTCACCAAGTATAAATAAAAGTGTCTATTTCTCTTCAGTTTTATCCTAAGTGGGTAAGAGACCTATATTTTCACCTTTGTAAGTCATGAAGGAGAAAAAGTCTAGAGATATTCAACTATTTGCCTATAACTTCTGGCCTTTTAATGATGTCTTTTTTAAACAAGGATATTACCTTCAAAATATATCCTGATTGTTTTAAGAATTGGACAGGATATATAAAAATCATGGAGAAATAAGTTGCAAAAATAAATCTCTAAAGACACAATTACCTCAGTGCATGTCTGGTGCTATATATGAGATGCTGGAAGTTCTCAGTGAATTTAGAACTTTCATGTAAAGGCCCCAGGTGATGGCATATTCCAGATCAAATGTCTAATTCTACCGAAAGACATGTAACTTACAAAACCTGTAGCTTCAATCTCATAGAAATGGAGAATAAAATGTGTCATGGCCTTACGACTTTGCTTATATTTGTGAAATTGTAAATGACAAAAATAAGGAAAGAAAGGCTATATTTCGTATTTAGGTCTTGAATTTAAAGCTGTGAGGATGGTGTCGTTATATGAAGAAAGACAATCAAGATCCACTGAAAGGATAGTGAGGAAAACATTGGTTTAGAGGAGAAAAAATGTTGTACAAGATCAATTTAGTTCACTTCACACTTGTAATCTGGTTTAGGTTCAGTGACCTCTGTTTTCTTAGATTTTCAGATTTTTTTTTTTCTTCACAAATCCCATTGGTAAATATGTTCCTTTTATTAATTCAGCTAAACTAAAAATAAATAGCATTTCCCTGGTGGCTCAGATGATAAAGTGTCTACCTGCAGTGCAGGTGACCTGGGTCTGATCCCTGTCCAGAAGCTCCCGTGGAAAAGGGAATGGTAACCCATGGAAAATCCCATGGACAGAGAAGCCTGGCAGGCTACTGTCCATGGTGTCACAAAAAGTCAGACACAACTGAGTAACTAACAAAAATAAAACTGAGATAAGTGATGATAATATAGGAAGAAACTCAGTCAAGCTAAATATATCAGAATTTTGCAGAAGAAAATTTTCATTATCCTGTCAGTCATCACATTCTGATAATCTTCTTATGCAGCCTTTTCACCAAGTTAATTAAGATTTCAAAATATTCATAAATGCCAAAGGTTTAAAAAATAAAGGTTCATGCTTTGATGTGCTAAGTCTGGGAATTATTAAAGCCGTCTAATTTCTAATTAAAACAAGGTTATATTTGGCTTTAAGTTACTCAGGTAAATGGAAAGTTTTATTGCTGTAATATTTCTGGGTAAAAAAAATTATTGTATGTGTTTGAGGTAAGAAATAAAAAGTGTCTTGTGTTAGTAATTGAACTTTGGACTGCTATCATTGCAAATCACATATTCTTCAACAATGTACCTCACATTCAAGGATGAAATTAAATTTATCTTCAACTCTAGAAGAGTCCCTTATTTGTTCTCACTTTCAACTAAGCACAGTTTTAATTTTCTCCTTTCTATATTGTTTTCATGACAGCACTAATCAAAAGGCCACTTTTAAAGTGATGGCATATTCCAGATCAAATGTCTTTACAAAACCTAAAGTAGCTTCAATCTCATAGAAATGGAGAATAAAATGTGTCATGGCCTTACGACTTTGCTTATATTTGTGAAATTGTAAATGACAAAAATAAGGAAAGAAAGGCTATATTTCGTATTTAGGTCTTGAATTTAAAGCTGTGAGGATGGTGTCGTTATATGAAGAAAGACAATCAAGATCCACTGAAAGGATAGTGAGGAAAACATTGGTTTAGAGGAGAAAAAATGTTGTACAAGATCAATTTAGTTCACTTCACACTTGTAATCTGGTTTAGGTTCAGTGACCTCTGTTTTCTTAGATTTTCAGATTTTTTTTTTTCTTCACAAATCCCATTGGTAAATATGTTCCTTTTATTAATTCAGCTAAACTAAAAATAAATAGCATTTCCCTGGTGGCTCAGATGATAAAGTGTCTACCTGCAGTGCAGGTGACCTGGGTCTGATCCCTGTCCAGAAGCTCCCGTGGAAAAGGGAATGGTAACCCATGGAAAATCCCATGGACAGAGAAGCCTGGCAGGCTACTGTCCATGGTGTCACAAAAGTCAGACACAACTGAGTAACTAACAAAAATAAAACTGAGATAAGTGATGATAATATAGGAAGAAACTCAGTCAAGCTAAATATATCAGAATTTTGCAGAAGAAAATTTTCATTATCCTGTCAGTCATCACATTCTGATAATCTTCTTATGCAGCCTTTTCACCAAGTTAATTAAGATTTCAAAATATTCATAAATGCCAAAGGTTTAAAAAATAAAGGTTCATGCTTTGATGTGCTAAGTCTGGGAATTATTAAAGCCGTCTAATTTCTAATTAAAACAAGGTTATATTTGGCTTTAAGTTACTCAGGTAAATGGAAAGTTTTATTGCTGTAATATTTCTGGGTAAAAAAAATTATTGTATGTGTTTGAGGTAAGAAATAAAAAGTGTCTTGTGTTAGTAATTGAACTTTGGACTGCTATCATTGCAAATCACATATTCTTCAACAATGTACCTCACATTCAAGGATGAAATTAAATTTATCTTCAACTCTAGAAGAGTCCCTTATTTGTTCTCACTTTCAACTAAGCACAGTTTTAATTTTCTCCTTTCTATATTGTTTTCATGACAGCAACTAATCAAAAAGGCCACTTTTTATGTGTGTGTGTGCTCAGTCACTCAGTCATGCCTGATTCTTTGCAACTCCATGGATTGTAGCCTGCCAGATTCCTCCATTGATGCAATTTTCTAGGCAAGAATACTGGAGTGGGGTACCATTTTCTACTCCCAGGGATCTTACCAACCCAGGGATCAAAGCCATGTCCCTTGCTTTAGCAGGCCAATCTTTTTCCACTGCGCCACCTGGGATATCTAGTTTTAGCTGTATAAGCTGTTATTGTTTGATGATGGTGTGTAGTACTGAATTTTAATGAAAGCATTTATATAAACTTTATGAGTGTGTATATATGCTTGAGTTCACACTAGAGTATCTGCTGAGATGATTACACAGACATCTTTCACCATGTCTAATTGAATCTATCCAACTGTCCATGTATCTCTCTGTTTGTCTATCCATCTGTCTATATGGACATATATATATATATATGTACACATATGTGTCCATGTGTGTCTATATAATATATATATATATGTTAAATGAATCTTTATAGCATAAGTTTCATGAAAACGAAGATTACCTGTTCATTTTCTTGTATTTTCATCAAATTAACAAGTGAAAATGAGTGCCCATTATATAGCATGTGCTTGGAAATGCTTTTCATCTATGTATTTTCTGCTATATATGAATGAGCACAGCTAACAAAGTCCTTGCCACCATTAAGCTTCAATTTTAGCCTTTGATTTAAATCATTTAAAAATAATAACTATCACTTAATTCAATTTTTATTAGTTGTATAAATTATTCCTCATCCAAATGATAAAATTAAAAGTTTTATTGCTGTAATATTTCTGGGTAAAAAAAATTATTGTATGTGTTTGAGGTAAGAAATAAAAAGTGTCTTGTGTTAGTAATTGAACTTTGGACTGCTATCATTGCAAATCACATATTCTTCAACAATGTACCTCACATTCAAGGATGAAATTAAATTTATCTTCAACTCTAGAAGAGTCCCTTATTTGTTCTCACTTTCAACTAAGCACAGTTTTAATTTTCTCCTTTCTATATTGTTTTCATGACAGCAACTAATCAAAAAGGCCACTTTTTATGTGTGTGTGTGCTCAGTCACTCAGTCATGCCTGATTCTTTGCAACTCCATGGATTGTAGCCTGCCAGATTCCTCCATTGATGCAATTTTCTAGGCAAGAATACTGGAGTGGGGTACCATTTTCTACTCCCAGGGATCTTACCAACCCAGGGATCAAAGCCATGTCCCTTGCTTTAGCAGGCCAATCTTTTTCCACTGAGCCACCTGGGATATCTAGTTTTAGCTGTATAAGCTGTTATTGTTTGATGATGGTGTGTAGTACTGAATTTTAATGAAAGCATTTATATAAACTTTATGAGTGTGTATATATGCTTGAGTTCACACTAGAGTATCTGCTGAGATGATTACACAGACATCTTTCACCATGTCTAATTGAATCTATCCAACTGTCCATGTATCTCTCTGTTTGTCTATCCATCTGTCTATATGGACATATATATATATATATGTACACATATGTGTCCATGTGTGTCTATATAATATATATATATATGTTAAATGAATCTTTATAGCATAAGTTTCATGAAAACGAAGATTACCTGTTCATTTTCTTGTATTTTCATCAAATTAACAAGTGAAAATGAGTGCCCATTATATAGCATGTGCTTGGAAATGCTTTTCATCTATGTATTTTCTGCTATATATGAATGAGCACAGCTAACAAAGTCCTTGCCACCATTAAGCTTAAATTTTAGCCTTTGCATTTAAGTCATTTAAAAAATAATAACTATCACTTAATTCAATTTTTTATTAGTTGTATAAATTATTCCTCATGTCAAATATAATCCAAATGATAAAATTAAAAGCAAAATTTCGGAAGGCAGCAGGATCCAGACTACACCTAGAATGAATAGGTACACAAGATCTGCTTGGCTAGTTTTTACAGTCTGTAGGCCTGCCATCCCACACCATGTGTCCAGATTTCTAAACAATTTATCTAAATGATTCTCACATTAATTAGCTTTAGCTACATGTGGTCTCTAGCCACGTGTAAACAAAAGGAATACAAAACGTATATACACACAAATACATACATGTACATCTCTGCCTGCACACTATAAAACAACCCTTATAATCAACTATTTGCCATGAGACACTGTATTAAAATAGTTTGTTTGAGAGTTTCATCAACTAAATTATCTTCTACAGATTTGATTAAAAAAATTAATTTTATATAGCCACAAAATAATAATTTCCTCAACAAATCTTCCCCATCTTACAATAATATTAATCATAGCTGCCCTTACAAAAGTCACTGCACTGCATGGATCCGATGGCACTGCTCCCATTGTAGCTCCTGTGAATGGCGTCCTTGAGGCTGTTCAGTGCACAGCCCATAGCAGAGCCATAGGTCTAAATCATGACCCTTTCTCCTCTTCTGACTAATAAAACTAATAGTGGTGATTTGTCAGCAAAATCGGTCTTTCCAGTTACTCATTTTGCAAGCTCCTACAGTAAATAATTTGCTTGTAAAAATACCAAGAATCAACTTTCAGAAAGAATTATTAACAAGAAAACCCTCAAAAAATGTTTCAAAATTGTTTCTTACTCAACACATTCTCTCTTTAAAGTGGTTTTAAATACTTATATTTAAGCATTCTAATATCTTAGAATCTGTATCTGAGAATGTACAGATATTGCTTTGTCAATTATAGATATACAGAGTATATATTTTCATTGAGTCATTTGGGAATTTAAGCATGTTTTGGGCATTAACTAGAAACTATAAAAATAACCTTAACATCAGTCTTTAATAGATATTACTTTAATATTCTTGGACATTTAGAAACCAATTCATTGCATTTGGCAGGTGGAATACTGGTCTTGAATAGTTTAATTGCATAAAATATAATGGATTATATCACACCAACCATTCCAGGACCATCCTTTTTGTTGCCAGAAGCTATATATTTTGGTAACTGTAAACACATTGCAAAATTAATTTGTGAAAATTAATGAATACACAGATGAGCGTAATTAATAGATTTGATTCTAAAATAAATTTAAGCTAGATTTTGACATTTTATGTATTAGCTAAAGTCTGTCCTTACACATGTGATCTATAATTCAATTAATTATTTCTTAAAATCCCCCATGAATGAGGCATTATACTTGGCAGTTTGAGAAAAGTAAAGATAAAACAAACACTGTCATTACCTTTAAAGATTTATAATTTAGGATGGAGAACTAGATTTATTGAAGACCCACACACTAATAGTTTTACTCTATTAGAAAAGACTGCATTAAGTGATAGAATGCAGGAATGAATAAAGACTTACATGTGAGTTCAGAGAATCTGGGTAGTGTGAGATTTTAGAAAAATTAATAGATGCATAAGGATTTTCCATATTATGCTAGTAAAATATGTTATTGCATACATATTTGGAAGGCAATTCTTGACTGATAGTGACAAAATATTGCATGATTGGTGTTACTTTTTTCCACTTGATAGACATCATTTATGTCAGTAATCTAGAAAACACACTGGAAATGACCACCTGGGTATTCACAGTACATCTTTGTAAAGCTGTATTATACAAATGTCATGAACTTGGCATTTCATCATAAAGTGCTGATTTGAAACCATAATATCCAGTTGCAGTTGTGTGCACTATAAAGCAACAGGTGGTTTGCTGGATTTATACATTCTGATTTTCTGACAGAAAAAGATAGGCATGAAATGGATCTGCTGCCATTATGAGAAAAAAACAGGTATGAAACCTAAATGAGCTTTCTCATTGCACATCTGGAAAGTTCAGCTCTCAATGTATATTCAGTGACAGATATGGTGCTATGGCAAAATACACCTTCACTCACAAAGCACTTGGTCTTTATCCAGTTTGTTTTTTATTTTCATAGGCCATGCAAAATATTAGTCATTTGGAATTTAAGCATGGGGAAATTTTTATTTATTTTGGCAGGTGGAATACTGGTCTTGAATAGTTTAATTGCATAAAATATAATGGATTATATCACACCAACCATTCCAGGACCATCCTTTTTGTTGCCAGAAGCTATATATTTTGGTAACTGTAAACACATTGCAAAATTAATTTGTGAAAATTAATGAATACACAGATGAGCGTAATTAATAGATTTGATTCTAAAATAAATTTAAGCTAGATTTTGACATTTTATGTATTAGCTAAAGTCTGTCCTTACACATGTGATCTATAATTCAATTAATTATTTCTTAAAATCCCCCATGAATGAGGCATTATACTTGGCAGTTTGAGAAAAGTAAAGATAAAACAAACACTGTCATTACCTTTAAAGATTTATAATTTAGGATGGAGAACTAGATTTATTGAAGACCCACACACTAATAGTTTTACTCTATTAGAAAAGACTGCATTAAGTGATAGAATGCAGGAATGAATAAAGACTTACATGTGAGTTCAGAGAATCTGGGTAGTGTGAGATTTTAGAAAAATTAATAGATGCATAAGGATTTTCCATATTATGCTAGTAAAATATGTTATTGCATACATATTTGGAAGGCAATTCTTGACTGATAGTGACAAAATATTGCATGATTGGTGTTACTTTTTTCCACTTGATAGACATCATTTATGTCAGTAATCTAGAAAACACACTGGAAATGACCACCTGGGTATTCACAGTACATCTTTGTAAAGCTGTATTATACAAATGTCATGAACTTGGCATTTCATCATAAAGTGCTGATTTGAAACCATAATATCCAGTTGCAGTTGTGTGCACTATAAAGCAACAGGTGGTTTGCTGGATTTATACATTCTGATTTTCTGACAGAAAAAGATAGGCATGAAATGGATCTGCTGCCATTATGAGAAAAAAACAGGTATGAAACCTAAATGAGCTTTCTCATTGCACATCTGGAAAGTTCAGCTCTCAATGTATATTCAGTGACAGATATGGTGCTATGGCAAAATACACCTTCACTCACAAAGCACTTGGTCAAATTTTAGAATATACGTTTATCCAGTTTGTTCATTCATTCAATAAATATTGATTGTCTTCTATAGGCCATGCAATATAATCTGTCTTCTCATCAGTTTACATTCGGTAGTAGAACACTTAAGAGACAAATAAACAAGTACTTATCAGGTAGTGATAAATCCTGCATAGGAAATTAAACTAGTGTGACAAGACAGAAAATTGTTTGGGAGCCAGAGAGGTTTATTTAAAGTGACACTTATCTGAAAACTAAATGATTTCCCAGTCCTGTGCAATAGGTAATTTTTCTGTAATGTCATTTAAGGAAAGTATATTACTACCTTTTAAAAGAATTCATTACACATCTCAAGTTTTGTGTTTTGTGCTTCACTGGGAAGTGGCAGAAAAATGTATTTTTATTTAATATTTTTACCATAATAATTCTTGTTAAGATAAATTTAATGCAAAATTGTAAAATAATTGTGTGATTCTTCAACTTGTTTATGTGCTATTACACTTCCCTTTCCCTTTGCTTCTTTTCCTGTCAGTCATCGCAACTCCTTTTCTCCCGCTTTCTGTTTATTTCTCTTCTTTTGTCTTTTTTGTGTATTTTTTTTTCCATTTCTTTTCCTTTCCTCTCTGAAATCTCACTAGATGCAATACAAGCTATTTATAACAGATTACCTATAGGAACAAATAATTCCAAATTGCACTGACATAAGTCTTTTAGTGAAGTGATACAGGGGTAATTTCAGGGAACTTACTGAATAAGAATCTAGCATATAACATTAATAAATGTGATTTTTTAAATGATTTTTACGATTCAATTTTTATGATTCTAAACTTAAGTATATCTTTATGTATTTTACACTGTTATAGCACCATTTGAAACATTTTCATAGTTATGTTTTGTTTTCCTATTTTTCCCCTCTGGCAAGATTTTGTTATAAAATTTAAATAGGCCACTTCCTCTTTTCTATATCAACGCACACTTTTTATAAATCAAGATTATAAATGAGTTTACATTACATTATGTGCTTTAACACTGAAAACAAACTTACTATTACCCAGATTGTAATTAAAAATCTTTTTTTCAAGTTTTTATAAGTTTTTATTTGCTATATTACTCCTTTATGAATAGTAGCCCAAACTCCAAGATAATTACTTGCAAATTGTAGCCTAACTGCAAATCTCCAGAAAAAATAATGTTCCAATTACAAAAGATTAAAAACAACATGGATGCCAATGTATAGAATGGAATTCTATGTGACAGGAAGATTACAAAATGTATTACTTATTATACATGTAAATCCTTAAATTCCAGAATTATTTAGCCATTTTCTCCAATACAGGGCTTTCCTTTATCATATACCATTGGTGATTGTAAACTATATAGTAAACATATGGAATTTATGTGACAGGTAAGTCATAACTGCTCTCTATGTATATTAGGATCAGTGTCTTTCTTTTTCTGGAGAGAATATGGCATAGTGTGCTCTTGCTCACTCGCTCTCTCTTTCTCCATCAGTCCATCTATCTATCTATCTATCTATGAATGAAGGACTTCCTAGGTAGCTCAGTGGTAAACAAATCACCTGCCAATGTAAGAGGTTTGGATTTGATCACCTGGGTGAGGAAGATTCTCTGGAGAAGAAAATGGCAACCTGGAAGGCTACATAGTACACAGGGTCACAAGAGATGGACATGAGTTAGCAACTAAACAGCAACAATATATATATGTCACCAAGTTTCTCTGGCTAGAGACTATGCTTTTCAATTTTTCATTCTCTTATCAGAACTTTAAATAAAAACTTTGAGATTTAAACTATAATTATTTGTTTCTAAGAAAATGGTCTGGTGATAATTGAAATTTTGCTGATTCACTTGATGACAGAATAAACAATAGGTTATTTTAGTAAATTGTTATATAATCAAAATGCTTGACTAGAAGCAAGAATTTTATAATAAAAAGACTATTTGATTTGTATTAATATAAATGACCTTATCTTTGAAGAAACAGAACTTAAGAAATCATTATATACTATATATGTTTTCAAAATCTGTTATATGCCACTTTACACATGGATTTGCAAAATTTTTGACTACTATTACTTTCAAACATGATAGGTAAATAAACTGTGTTTATAATTGTGAACATGGTAGTTATTTGATAGCTTGCTATTATAGAGAGTTGACTAAATTGTACCTGATTACTCTTTAAAAAAAAAATCAAATAATCCATTTATACCCCTGGTCGTTGTAGTTATCACATCATAATTCCCACCTCAATTAGTTTCTGATTTAAAACGAGTATGAGCTCATTTAATTATGGGACCTAAAATACAAAACAAACAAGCTAGAACAGAAACAAATTTATAGATACAAAGAGCAAACTGGTGGTTGCCAGAGGGGTGGGAAGTGAAGGGTTGAGCAAAATGGTTGAAGGGAATTAAGAGGTATGAAGAAATAGTTATACAACAAACACATCACGGGGCTCTAATACACAGTATAAGGAAAGTTGTCAACAATACTGTCATAGCTCTCTATTTTGACAGATGTTTATCGGACTTGCAGTGATTTTTTCATATTGTGTTTGATTATGGGGCCATTAAGTTATACACTTGAACCTAACATGATATTGCATATCAACTATACTTGAATGACAAAATCACATGTATACAGATATTAGAAAGTGGATTTAATGTGTAGAGGGGAAAAAAGGAGAGAAGGAGGAAAAGAGATGGTCCCAAAGGCTAGAACTCTATCTAAACTATCATTTATTAGCTTGTAATTCATGATACATCTCTAGGCACTTAACAGGCTTGGAAAGAAGCTAAATATCAAGAATATAGATCCCTGTTGAATTTTACAAACAGACAAAGTTCCAAGAATAGCACCCATATTTCAATTGGCATACTGAATAAAAAAGCAATTTGATCCACTTTCTTGTAGCGGCACAGTTCTTTAATACCTTCATATAAAATGGCTTAATGCATTTTCGTCTTCCCATTTGATTCCTTTGATGAATAATCTATCAATACATTCCACATCTGCTACAAAACTGTGACCTTATGGTTGCCCTTGTCAATGAAACCTATTGTCTGCTATTTACCTTGACTTATTTTGACCACAATTATTAAAAGAGAGAAATAAGAACCCATAAAGTAATAATGGGCTTGATTTTCTGTGTAGATCCAGAAGTAAGAGGCCAGCTATTTGAATGAGAATAATATATTTCAACATATTTATCAGGGAGAAAGAAAGAGATTGGCCTTTATTATCTATCATGTCCATACTGTAATATGTTTGTTTCCAAACTGCTGCAAAGGTTGAAATTATCATCCTAATTGTTTATTTATTTAAACATAGATGAGAAAACTGAGCTACAAAACAAAAAAAAATTTACCCCTGGTCTAGAAAAAAAAGAAAACAAGAGCTTTTAATTGGGGATAAAAAAAAAAAAGAGCAAAACTTTGGGTGGTTTGCCAGAGGGGTGGGAAGTGAAGGGTTGAGCAAAATGGTTGAAGGGAATTAAGAGGTATGAAGAAATAGTTATACAACAAACACATCACGGGGCTCTAATACACAGTATAAGGAAAGTTGTCAACAATACTGTCATAGCTCTCTATTTTGACAGATGTTTATCGGACTTGCAGTGATTTTTTCATATTGTGTTTGATTATGGGGCCATTAAGTTATACACTTGAACCTAACATGATATTGCATATCAACTATACTTGAATGACAAAATCACATGTATACAGATATTAGAAAGTGGATTTAATGTGTAGAGGGGAAAAAAGGAGAGAAGGAGGAAAAGAGATGGTCCCAAAGGCTAGAACTCTATCTAAACTATCATTTATTAGCTTGTAATTCATGATACATCTCTAGGCACTTAACAGGCTTGGAAAGAAGCTAAATATCAAGAATATAGATCCCTGTTGAATTTTACAAACAGACAAAGTTCCAAGAATAGCACCCATATTTCAATTGGCATACTGAATAAAAAAGCAATTTGATCCACTTTCTTGTAGCGGCACAGTTCTTTAATACCTTCATATAAAATGGCTTAATGCATTTTCGTCTTCCCATTTGATTCCTTTGATGAATAATCTATCAATACATTCCACATCTGCTACAAAACTGTGACCTTATGGTTGCCCTTGTCAATGAAACCTATTGTCTGCTATTTACCTTGACTTATTTTGACCACAATTATTAAAAGAGAGAAATAAGAACCCATAAAGTAATAATGGGCTTGATTTTCTGTGTAGATCCAGAAGTAAGAGGCCAGCTATTTGAATGAGAATAATATATTTCAACATATTTATCAGGGAGAAAGAAAGAGATTGGCCTTTATTATCTATCATGTCCATACTGTAATATGTTTGTTTCCAAACTGCTGCAAAGGTTGAAATTATCATCCTAATTGTTTATTTATTTAAACATAGATGAGAAAACTGAGGCTCAAAATGAGCAAATTCCTTTTGCCACAGTTTCCTTATCTTCCTGTATGTGTGTGAGCATGTGCTAAGTTGCTTTGGTCATGTCTGACTCTGCGACCCTTTGAACTGTAGCCTGCCAGGTTCCTCTGTCCGTGGAGTTCCCCAGGCAAGAATACTGGAGTGGGTTGCCATTCCCTCAAGGGTTCAAGCCTGAGTCTCTTCTGTCTGCTGCATTGACAGGCAGGTTCTTTACCACTAGTACCACCTGAGAAGCCTGTATGTGCAGGATTGATTAAACATTTGTCTAGATGTCTTTTTTTGAAACTACATCTAGTTAAATCATGTGACAAGAAATGAGCACTATAGTTATTCTATGACCAGATGTTCTTTCAGAACACTGAAGAACACTTTTATATTAGATACAATGCAAATATGTTTTTAATATAAAAGCACAGTCTCTGAGTTACAGCATTTCTAAAAATGTAATTTTGACTTCTAACTCACAATGTCAAACAGCAGAGAATCATATTGAGTTAAAGTTGATTCTTATCAATGTTTCTTAACTACTATTTCGTTTTCCATTTTATCTAGGTCTGCTCTAATCATTAAGTTAAATATTGCTTTAAACTATCTGTTTTAACTTTAAAGCATAAAGAAGAAAAAGGTAACAATTTACAAAAAGCACCAAACAAGCAAACAAATTAAAAACTCCTTTAGGTCTACACAAAAGAGGGTTTGCACAAATATGTTCTTTGCATTTAAACCTTTGACTTCCCTTAAGTTTCTAATTCTTAATACAGTCCAACAGTAGAAAGGAAAGGTTGGTCTGAGAAGCCAGAAAAATGCTTATATGATGCTCATCCAGGCATGAATTTCAAAACCCTCTCAGCTTTATAAATGTGACTGTGGATTGCTTTTTATCTCAATGCATTTTTCTCAGTACAATGAGGAGGACAATATTCCAAGTTTGAGGTTTATACCACATGGCATTTTTGAATTTTGTAGGCAAAAGAAACAGTTGGAGTTTTATGGTCTAGTAGGGAACACATTTTCTCCCTTCTTTCTAGCATATAATTCAAAAGTGCCAAAGCTAGTTTTATCTAAGCTTCCCCAAACATTCACCTTTGACCCTATGTCAATAAAAAGAAAGTTTTACCTCCTAAGAATTGTTCTCTGGAGTTTTACCAGAAAATTCATCTTTACCTCAGCAGTCAATGAATATCAACCATGCAATTCTGTTTTTATCACCTGCAGCAATATATTTCAGGCAAAACCAGTGATGGCTAGTTATTAGGGAAATCAGTCCAAATTAATTTTCTGAAAATATCCCAGTACAAAATTGCTGTTAAGACTGGCAATAAAGATGGCAAATATATGCAGAGATAGGAAAATATTTTCAGATAACAATACAATTAATTGAAATTTAATGACAAATCTCAAATTCTCAGAATATACCCAATTTAGTGATTATAATTTTGCTCAACTAAAAGGTGTCAGAACTTTTTATCACATTGATAGTGACTCCTAGCAGTTTTTATGCAGAAATTTTGCACATTTGATACCAACAAAAACATACAATGTGTGTATGCATGTGTGTGCATCTTCAATTTGCACAGGAATCAGTTGGTTGCTTTCAAGGAAAATAAAAATAATCCTCTACTGACAGTGTAAACAGCTGCTTCACTGTTAAAACTAAATAGGTTTTTCAGTGCTTAAACGCAAAGTAGGTTGACAAATTTACTAAAAGAAATGTTATCCTGCTAAAGTGAAGTTTGACAATTGATTACTTGAGTAAATCTAATCTGACATTTTAAATTTATAAGATATTAGACATGACACTATTTCAATGTCAATATTATTTTCTATTTTAATTATACAGAACATTATAAAAATTGGATTTATTTTCGATGCCTCTCACTTATATGTCACTGATTTTCCAAACTATCTCTTTACTTTGATTATCAAAGCACCCAGATTGAACTATGTCATAGGTGCAAAGTGATTCAGTGCATTATTTGATGGAATTTAAAATGTGGCAACAGTAGGTTAATGGGCAAAGGATTTATCTAAAATTACATAACTCTGGAAATTTGAGAATACTGTGGAAAGGAGTTAAGAACTGGTTTGAAATAAATAAAAAAAAAAGAACTATGTTAGCTAAAGGGAAAATTTTTTCTCAAAATTACATTTTGAAAAGATTCCCTTTATCACAAACTCTACTGAACTGCAGAAAATAAAGAGAAAGGTGGATAAAGTAGCACGGCAATCTATGGGTGTAGGAGTTAGAATCATAAAACATCCACGGAGCTTCAGGAAATAGGACAGAGAGGTTAAATTGGAGCTTCAAAGGATATTTTACAGTTGTTATTCCTTAACAGGAAGTCTTGTAAATTAGCAAGAGAAAATCAGGAAGAGTACCACTAACATGCGTTTTAAAATTTTGTAGTACTTTTATTGTCACCTTATTGCCTAAGAAATTTAGATTAAGAAGAAAATGCATTCTGAGTGGTAATTCATAAAACAAATTTGGAACGGATTTATGAGAATGTGATTTTTAAAAGTAAATCATTCAAGTTTGCCAAGTTCAAATCATGTGCGTTTTATGAAACGTGGCCTTTCCTAAGTTGGTGATTTAAGTTCTATATTCTCCAAGTGTTAAATTTCAAAAATTTTCCCCTTTGTAATACATTGGTGAAAAAGGAGAGGGGCAACTAAAGATAATTACCTGCAAGTTTTAAAAATTTTAATAATATTAAGAAAATGGTAGCATTTCTCTGGAATTTAATTTCACTTTTTTCCGTAATTCATTTGACTAATGCACCTTTTCTCCTCTCCAGCTGCTGTGCAGAGTGCCTGCCTTCTGTCTCAGTATCTCTGATCATCTGCCATCTCCCACAGGTAATTTTCTGACTGTTGCTGTTTATTGTCAACTTTTCATGCCATTCTACCCCCACTCTCTGCAACCCTCACCCCATATTGTCCTGCGGTGATGAAGTCCTGCGCAAATGTTGTGAGTAAGCGGAAAGCTTTTTAACAATGAGGTTTCAAGGTAAAGCAGTTCAGGCAGTAAAAGAAAAGAAAGCTGATTCTATACTTCCACTTTTCAATGAAGCTTCAAGGGTAATCACTATGTGGTTGCCTTTGAGACCTGAGGTCATATACTAAAGCTATTACAAATGATTTAATAAATACATATTTAATTATTGAATCAGGTTAAGTGCACTATTTAATTTCCTTACCACAGATGGCACACAATTACTAGATTTACTCAGGTTTCTCTAAGTAATTTCTATTAGCATATATTCTCGCTCTTATTTTTCCCCTAAAGTTGAAAATCTCTCTAGATAATTACCCCAGAGAGTGCTCAAATATTTTTTAAAAGGAAACAAGATGATAACAACAGGAAAAAAAGACATAAAACTACACCAGAAACTGGTGTACACTAGAAACTACATCAGAACACATTAAAATACCATTCGAAACTTAAATTTAAATTTTTGTATTTTATACTAAAATTTTATACTGTAGTCCTTAACAGGAAGTCTTGTAAATTAGCAAGAGAAAATCAGGAAGAGTACCACTAACATGCGTTTTAAAATTTTGTAGTACTTTTATTGTCACCTTATTGCCTAAGAAATTTAGATTAAGAAGAAAATGCATTCTGAGTGGTAATTCATAAAACAAATTTGGAACGGATTTATGAGAATGTGATTTTTAAAAGTAAATCATTCAAGTTTGCCAAGTTCAAATCATGTGCGTTTTATGAAACGTGGCCTTTCCTAAGTTGGTGATTTAAGTTCTATATTCTCCAAGTGTTAAATTTCAAAAATTTTCCCCTTTGTAATACATTGGTGAAAAAGGAGAGGGGCAACTAAAGATAATTACCTGCAAGTTTTAAAAATTTTAATAATATTAAGAAAATGGTAGCATTTCTCTGGAATTTAATTTCACTTTTTTCCGTAATTCATTTGACTAATGCACCTTTTCTCCTCTCCAGCTGCTGTGCAGAGTGCCTGCCTTCTGTCTCAGTATCTCTGATCATCTGCCATCTCCCACAGGTAATTTTCTGACTGTTGCTGTTTATTGTCAACTTTTCATGCCATTCTACCCCCACTCTCTGCAACCCTCACCCCATATTGTCCTGCGGTGATGAAGTCCTGCGCAAATGTTGTGAGTAAGCGGAAAGCTTTTTAACAATGAGGTTTCAAGGTAAAGCAGTTCAGGCAGTAAAAGAAAAGAAAGCTGATTCTATACTTCCACTTTTCAATGAAGCTTCAAGGGTAATCACTATGTGGTTGCCTTTGAGACCTGAGGTCATATACTAAAGCTATTACAAATGATTTAATAAATACATATTTAATTATTGAATCAGGTTAAGTGCACTATTTAATTTCCTTACCACAGATGGCACACAATTACTAGATTTACTCAGGTTTCTCTAAGTAATTTCTATTAGCATATATTCTCGCTCTTATTTTTCCCCTAAAGTTGAAAATCTCTCTAGATAATTACCCCAGAGAGTGCTCAAATATTTTTTAAAAGGAAACAAGATGATAACAACAGGAAAAAAAGACATAAAACTACACCAGAAACTGGTGTACACTAGAAACTACATCAGAACACATTAAAATACCATTCGAAACTTAAATTTAAATTTTTGTATTTTATACTAAAATTTTATACTGTATTCTTTATACTGAGATCATCTTTGCAATACAGACAATTGATAAGACTGCCTCTGTACCAGATTTCCAGGAGGTAAATGAAAGAAGAGAGGAATTAGGAGAATTCCCCCAAATCACAGCCATTCCATATTGCTGACTAACATCAAATATTGCTTGAATTGTATATGCACTGTCAGGCAGTCTACTTGATAATCACCAGCAATTTTATTGTCTTTAAAAAACCCATGAGAGTGTTACAATTATCATCTCCATTTTACAGATGGGAAAATGAGACACAGAGGGATTAAGCAGTTTTTCAAGTTATTCAGCTTGTAATGCAGGTGAGAGATTAGGTCTAACTGTCAGACTTTACTTTCTTTGCTATCACTACTGTGTTGTACCAGTATTCTATCTGTAAGCTGATAGCACATACCCTTAGCTAATTTCTGGTAGCATTATCCTATTATCCTAGATAATTAGTACGTAGTACTGATGATTCCTTCTTTTAAAAAAAAATCTACAAAAAACAGTTGGCTATTAAAATAGTTATATGTAACAGGATATTTTCAACAATTCTATGAGGTTGGGTTAGGTTCACATTGTACATGAATGCAACTCTGAAACATTTCTTAAATCTATTTGGATTTAATTTAAATTAAAAAAAAAAAATCTAAGACTATGCCTAAGGAGCCTCAGCTAATATTTGCTGTTGTTCAATCACAATAGCTTCCTTTAACCATGTTCTTTTGTAAATGGCCACCCTCATCATAAATTTTGACTTTGTCTTTCCAACATTAGATTAGTTCATTCCAGTTCTCTTGTGTTTCTCCTTTAAAATTTTTGTTAATAGCCTCAAATCCTTTCTGAAAATGAGTAAAAATATATGGAAGTGAAATGTGTTACTTTTAAATTTTATAGAATCCTATTAGTGTATTGAGTTTAATACTGAAATATACACTCAATTCTTTTCTAACCAATGGATGATACTTAATTTAATGACTCTAAAAACATGGCTGGCCCCTAATAATAAGAGCGAGCATTTTCTAAGCCCTTTGTTTGCACCAGATACTGATCTAAATATTTTATATATATTATCTCATTTAAAACTCATGACAACTATATGAGATAGTTATTCTCCCCACACTCATTTTGCAGGTGAAGCATGAAGCTCAACACTAACCTGACCAATGTCATACTGCCAACAAATGAAGCTGGACTGAAACACAGGATCTTAGAATCCAGCTTGATCTGTTAGTCACAACTGTACACTATCATAAACAGAACAGTCTGCAGTACTAAACGATGCTATAAAATAGTGGCTAGTGTGACTGCAGTGGTCCAGTGGATAAAGAATCCACCTGCAGTGCAAGGGGCACAGGTTCGATCCCTGGCCCAGGAAGATTCCATATACCACGGAGCAGCTGAGCAGGTGTGTCCAATTGCAAGTCCGAGCTCTGGAGTGCATGCACCCAGAGCTGGTGCTCTGCAGCGATGAGGGCCGCTGCAGCGGGAGGCCCACACATGCCAAAGAGTAACAAATGATGACTTACAGGCAAAAAAATAAATAAATAAAATAAAATAAAAATAGCCACATATGAGCTAGTGGTTACCATGTTGGACAGGGTAGCTATACTGCCTAATGCTTGTAGTTTTTTATTTTATAAAAATACATATGTTGAGCCTGTATGCTATATATTATGTATGGCCGAGTCCCTTTGCTGTTCACCTAAGAGTATCACAACATTGTTAACTGGCTCTTCCGCCCCGCCAAAATATTCATATCATATATGTATAAACAGAATTATATGTGGGACATGTTTCTGCTTCTGCATGTACAATGGTCTTTTCATCAGATATTTAATAAAATTATGTTTACAAGCAGTGAGGAAAATCTTATATATTTTTTCAAATTCTTCTTTGAAATCATTTTAGGTTTGATAACCTAACAGAATATGTTACCAGGAAGAAAGTCCTTGTAAATCATTGCTTCCCTAATTTACCAGGAAGAAAGTAAATTACTTTTAAATTTTATAGAATCCTATTAGTGTATTGAGTTTAATACTGAAATATACACTCAATTCTTTTCTAACCAATGGATGATACTTAATTTAATGACTCTAAAAACATGGCTGGCCCCTAATAATAAGAGCGAGCATTTTCTAAGCCCTTTGTTTGCACCAGATACTGATCTAAATATTTTATATATATTATCTCATTTAAAACTCATGACAACTATATGAGATAGTTATTCTCCCCACACTCATTTTGCAGGTGAAGCATGAAGCTCAACACTAACCTGACCAATGTCATACTGCCAACAAATGAAGCTGGACTGAAACACAGGATCTTAGAATCCAGCTTGATCTGTTAGTCACAACTGTACACTATCATAAACAGAACAGTCTGCAGTACTAAACGATGCTATAAAATAGTGGCTAGTGTGACTGCAGTGGTCCAGTGGATAAAGAATCCACCTGCAGTGCAAGGGGCACAGGTTCGATCCCTGGCCCAGGAAGATTCCATATACCACGGAGCAGCTGAGCAGGTGTGTCCAATTGCAAGTCCGAGCTCTGGAGTGCATGCACCCAGAGCTGGTGCTCTGCAGCGATGAGGGCCGCTGCAGCGGGAGGCCCACACATGCCAAAGAGTAACAAATGATGACTTACAGGCAAAAAAATAAATAAATAAAATAAAATAAAAATAGCCACATATGAGCTAGTGGTTACCATGTTGGACAGGGTAGCTATACTGCCTAATGCTTGTAGTTTTTTATTTTATAAAAATACATATGTTGAGCCTGTATGCTATATATTATGTATGGCCGAGTCCCTTTGCTGTTCACCTAAGAGTATCACAACATTGTTAACTGGCTCTTCCGCCCCGCCAAAATATTCATATCATATATGTATAAACAGAATTATATGTGGGACATGTTTCTGCTTCTGCATGTACAATGGTCTTTTCATCAGATATTTAATAAAATTATGTTTACAAGCAGTGAGGAAAATCTTATATATTTTTTCAAATTCTTCTTTGAAATCATTTTAGGTTTGATAACCTAACAGAATATGTTACCAGGAAGAAAGTCCTTGTAAATCATTGCTTCCCTAATTTAACTTACTATGGAACCTATTTGGAACTTTTTTTTTCCCTTTCAAAGCTGATCCTTTTGTGAAGAAAGGCCTGGCGATACTGAATTTGCATTCAATTCAATTCAGTCTTGAAGGAAGCTTCCTCACACACACACACACAACTGTGACTTCCCTACAGAAGTGGCCCTGGCCATGGCACCTCCATTCATGTGCATTTCCTTCTTGTCACATCACTGTCAGTGTTAAACCCTCTGACTGGGAGAGGCTCATAGGAAATAAATGCAAAGAAATGTGGCTGCCAGCTTCCCCAAACTTCCTGTTAGAAAAATGCCACAACACTTAGTTCCTCACTGGGAAAAAAAGCGGGGGAAAGGAAATTTCAATAGCAGATAAAAAACTAACATCTGCAGAGCAGTTTTACCAAGTTCTTTTATAAGACAAACCATTTGAAATTCAAGAAACTCTACAAGCTGTAGGCCAAATGCGATTAATCGCACACTTTTGAAAGAAGTTAAACTCAGAAATTTGACTAGCTCAGTTTTCATAGAAACACTATTTCATACAGTGAAGTTACCGATAAAGATATGGGGGGGGTGTTTGTTTGGTTTTGCTTTTTTGCATTTCATTCTGCCCACCCTCCTTACATTAAGTCATGCTATGGGCTCTGAAAATGAATATCTATTTCTAGTGTTGCTCCAGACATTTAACAGTGTGATGTTAGCAAATTAATTACTTTGTTTTTATCTTTAAAATGGGATTATTTAGTTCTTATTTCTTGAGACTGCTGAAAAAACTGAGATAACAGAAAGTATATCAAACAGGGTTTGGTATACAGTAAATGTTCAATAAATATTGGATACTATTATTACTTTTATTAATCTTATGCATCAGTCTTACTCCTTATTTGAGCCTTGCCTATACATCATAGTCTGGGCTACCTTGGTAGGTCAGCTGGTAAAGAATTTGCCTGCCATGCAAAAGACCTTGGTTCAATTTCTGTGTCATAAAGATTCCCTGGAGAAGGGATAGGCTACGCACTTCATTATTCTTGGATTTCTCTGATAGCTCAGATGGGTAAAGAATCTGCCTGCTTTGCGAGAGACCTGGGTTTGATCCCTGGGTTGGGGAAATCCCCTGGAGGAGAGCATGGCTGCTCACTCCAGTATTCTTGCCAGAATCCCCCATGGACTGAGGAGCCTGGCAGGCTTCAGTCTATGGGGTTGCAAAGAGTCAGATACAACCGAGCAACTAAGCACACTCACTTCATAGTCCAGTAAACAAAGGGTACTCTGCTTTGCACTGGCAATTAGTTATAACACGCATGTATGGCTTTCTCCTGCAATCTTTTTTAAGGTCAGGTCTCTATCCCATAGTTCTCTTTCTCTCTCTTTCCTCTAATAACTTAGTATAATGCAGCATACAGGCTATAACCATCAATTGTATATGGAATGAAATTAAATGTGTCTCCAATGTGTCAGTTTTTTATAGACTTGAAAGGTTTTCCCCAGTCACCAGGTAATGGGAACTGTGGTCCCAATAGCTATGAAGTAAATCTTTAAAGACAAAAAAGAAGTTAATGTCATTTGAAATCTTAGTAGAATTTGTATTCTTCCTTCTGGTATTCAAATAAGTTTGAAGAAAATGGCTTTATTTTGCCTATACAACCTGATAGGTTTGTGCTGGATCTATGCAAAAAGAAAGCAAACCTATTTCATTAAATGTTACTTAAAGTGAAGAAATAAGTTCAATAAATTTCATGAGCAATGAAAAATGGAAAAAAAAGCCAAAAAACAAAAACAAAAGTTAGAACAAACTGGGGACAGTTGCAATTCCTAAAGAAAATTTTCTTTATTATTTTTTCCTGTGGTGAAATGTTTATAGTGTGGAAACTTCTGACAGAAAAAATTATCTACATAAGTAAGATACTACTACTACTACTACTACTTAAGATTCACTTGCGCATCTTTATGTAAAGTCTTCCAGTTAAAAAGTCTGCAGAGAAGAAAGAATCTAAAATAAGCACATTTAAATGAAAGTGTACTTCTGGCAGGGAAGTTATGAGGTTATCAGGAGGCTTAAACACATAAACACTTGGTAAGTATTTTAAAAGAAATTTTAAACAAGCATGATTTATTTTTTCCAAACCAAATGTGCCTTTTAAAAAAGGTGCATGTCAATGAATAACATGAAAACAGTGATTTTTCTTAAAGTGATGCATTTATGTTATGATTTAAGATAAAGTCATCAACTCAGAGCTAAAGTTTAGACTAATTAAAATATATAAATTACTTTTCTTCTTACCTCAAGGAGAGAGGCACAGGCTGGCATCAGCACAAGCCATGCTCTCAGCAGGAGAATTATGATTATAAATGGAACAGAGTTTCAGATATTACAGGAATGCACATGTCAAAATATTTGGGGCTATAACTATAGACAGAATCAATATAACAGACACAAGCATCATGCTCCCCTTTGATTTTCCTATTAAGTTGAGCTGAGAATACCTCAAAGAATAAGTACTCCATGCCAAAATTGCAGTAAAATTTGCATTAATCAGTAAAGCATAGTTTTACTTAAACATTCTACTTTTGTGACACTTTGTTATTGGTTTTTAGTACGTTTTTTAGTTTTCTCAGATCATGTTTCTATTCTTATTCAAATCATGGATCAGAAACTAATTATATTAGCATCATTGCAAAAATCCTAGCCTTTATTCTCCAGGCCCATCTAAGTAGAGTCTAAGATACTAGCAGGCTTTTTTTATGCCAATTTACTTTAAACAAAACAGTCTGCATTAAATATTGGAGGACTTTCAATGAATGGTGCAGTGAAACTGCTGAGCCACTAACAGTACTAAATAGTGCGTGTTGCTTCAAAGAGCAATACTCTGATTTAGAACTGGGTGAACACATACTGGGGTGAAATGCATATGATGTCTGGAGCTTATCATTTTTTTCCATTAAGAGACTAATATATCCCTAGAGTTAAATTTTGTCTCTAATTATGCCTATTCTCCTTTGCTCCAATAAGTTAAATAAAGAGTCTCTAATTGTTGGTTAATATTTTTAACTGTGTGTCTTTATAAACATTTTCCATTCAGGTAAAAAAAGCTAGATGAACAGAATTTGTAAGGGTGGGAGAGGAATTGTTTGCTGTGGTTGTTTATAAAAGCAAAGCAACTTGCTCTACACATTAGAAGAAGCTATGCTCTATCATTGGCTTAGCATCCTTGATTTTTCTCAAGAGTTTATAACTAGTTTAAGTAGTACAGTCCAAATGATGCTTTTGTTGTTTGGTTGTTGTATACAGTTTGTTAATTGGACTTCAATATTATATTTGTTAAGAAAATAATTATTGTGTTAATCATAGAAGAAGGGGGAAATATTTCTGTTCCTAGCATCAAATATGAACACAATACTGGACCTTTCCTTCAACTACTCCCAATAATACAAATAACAACAAAAGTAGTTATTCCAAATAACATCTCTGTAACCAGATTGTGGCTCACCCTTCTTCACCCCATGATTTAATGGCTGTGTTAGTAGGTGCCCTTTTTAAGTTTCTTTTAAAGTATAAACCCATACTGGTAAATCTGTGCATGAACTGTGTTTAGTTGAATTGAAGTTCATGTGTCCCTACAGAGATAAGAAAAAAAATATGATGTATATAATAATCATATATCTATATATGATGATTATCAAACACATCATGTATGTAACTATGTACATACAAAAAAATCACATTATTAACAAAATTTGATGCCTGACTTAGTGAAAGCACTTCATATGAGTGTATATTTGTTTGTACATTGATTAAAAGTAATCTATATACTCTCAAATATAAAATATATTCTATTAATTTTATTCACTAGGATGTGTAAAGTAGATACGTCACCCATCACCCATACTTTAAACAAAACAGTCTGCATTAAATATTGGAGGACTTTCAATGAATGGTGCAGTGAAACTGCTTGAGCCACTAACAGTACTAAATAGTGCGTGTTGCTTCAAAGAGCAATACTCTGATTTAGAACTGGGTGAACACATACTGGGGTGAAATGCATATGATGTCTGGAGCTTATCATTTTTTTCCATTAAGAGACTAATATATCCCTAGAGTTAAATTTTGTCTCTAATTATGCCTATTCTCCTTTGCTCCAATAAGTTAAATAAAGAGTCTCTAATTGTTGGTTAATATTTTTAACTGTGTGTCTTTATAAACATTTTCCATTCAGGTAAAAAAAGCTAGATGAACAGAATTTGTAAGGGTGGGAGAGGAATTGTTTGCTGTGGTTGTTTATAAAAGCAAAGCAACTTGCTCTACACATTAGAAGAAGCTATGCTCTATCATTGGCTTAGCATCCTTGATTTTTCTCAAGAGTTTATAACTAGTTTAAGTAGTACAGTCCAAATGATGCTTTTGTTGTTTGGTTGTTGTATACAGTTTGTTAATTGGACTTCAATATTATATTTGTTAAGAAAATAATTATTGTGTTAATCATAGAAGAAGGGGTAAATATTTCTGTTCCTAGCATCAAATATGAACACAATACTGGACCTTTCCTTCAACTACTCCCAATAATACAAATAACAACAAAAGTAGTTATTCCAAATAACATCTCTGTAACCAGATTGTGGCTCACCCTTCTTCACCCCATGATTTAATGGCTGTGTTAGTAGGTGCCCTTTTTAAGTTTCTTTTAAAGTATAAACCCATACTGGTAAATCTGTGCATGAACTGTGTTTAGTTGAATTGAAGTTCATGTGTCCCTACAGAGATAAGAAAAAAAATATGATGTATATAATAATCATATATCTATATATGATGATTATCAAACACATCATGTATGTAACTATGTACATACAAAAAAATCACATTATTAACAAAATTTGATGCCTGACTTAGTGAAAGCACTTCATATGAGTGTATATTTGTTTGTACATTGATTAAAAGTAATCTATATACTCTCAAATATAAAATATATTCTATTAATTTTATTCACTAGGATGTGTAAAGTAGAAGTCACTCAGTCATGCCCAACCCTTTGCAACCCATGGACAAGCTATGGAATTCTATAGGCAAGAATACTGGAGTGGTAACCTTTCCCTTCTTCAGGTATCTTCCCAATCTGGGGCTCAAACCCAGGGCTCCTACATTGTAGGCGGATCTTTATCATCTAAGCCACCAGGAAGCCCAGAAAT
Source organism: Tragulus kanchil (assembly GCA_022376925.1). Classification (NCBI taxonomy): domain Eukaryota; kingdom Metazoa; phylum Chordata; class Mammalia; order Artiodactyla; family Tragulidae; genus Tragulus; species Tragulus kanchil. The sequence continues at coordinate 112,311,764 of JAIOJX010000025.1, read as the reverse complement.
ACTCAAGTGGGTAGCCTGTCCCTTCACTAGGGGAACTTCCTGACACAGGAATTGAACTGGGGCACCTTGCATTGCAGACAGATTCTTTACCAGCTGAGCTACAAAGGAATCCCCAGGTTATGTTTAAGCATACGTTTAATATATTATGAAACAAATATATAGATGAATTTAAAAATACATTCTAAAGAAAATTTCAAACTCACTTGTACAAACAGACAATATTAGTCATTTTTTCTGTTTTTAGAAACAAAATATATCACATGGTTTTGCTTAGTTTAGTATTTTTTTTATATATATAAGAACATAAATGTTAGGTTGGGTGCTATTTCATAGATTTTTTTTTTTTTTTTTTTTTTACCCACAGGCCGTCGCTAAGGGTGGTTGTTTAATAACCAACCTTCTTGGCTTCACTATTATCTTTGAAATTAATAATTTATGTTGGTAAGTAATTATTCAACACTCATTTTTATTATAAACATGGTTTCATCCACAGTATTACCACTCAGAGTTACACCATATAATTCATATATTTCCTGAAGCTTCTCCATCTTTATAAAAGTCTGTATACAGTATATACATAAGCTTCAAAAAATCATTTCCTGAAAGCCTTTTCATCCCAAGCTAAATCCTGGTAAATCTGTGCATGAACTGTGTTTAGTTGAATTGAAGTTCATGTGTCCCTACAGAGATAAGAAAAAAAATATGATGTATATAATAATCATATATCTATATATGATGATTATCAAACACATCATGTATGTAACTATGTACATACAAAAAAATCACATTATTAACAAAATTTGATGCCTGACTTAGTGAAAGCACTTCATATGAGTGTATATTTGTTTGTACATTGATTAAAAGTAATCTATATACTCTCAAATATAAAATATATTCTATTAATTTTATTCACTAGGATGTGTAAAGTAGAAGTCACTCAGTCATGCCCAACCCTTTGCAACCCATGGACAAGCTATGGAATTCTATAGGCAAGAATACTGGAGTGGTAACCTTTCCCTTCTTCAGGTATCTTCCCAATCTGGGGCTCAAACCCAGGGCTCCTACATTGTAGGCGGATCTTTATCATCTAAGCCACCAGGAAGCCCAGAAATACTCAAGTGGGTAGCCTGTCCCTTCACTAGGGGAACTTCCTGACACAGGAATTGAACTGGGGCACCTTGCATTGCAGACAGATTCTTTACCAGCTGAGCTACAAAGGAATCCCCAGGTTATGTTTAAGCATACGTTTAATATATTATGAAACAAATATATAGATGAATTTAAAAATACATTCTAAAGAAAATTTCAAACTCACTTGTACAAACAGACAATATTAGTCATTTTTTCTGTTTTTAGAAACAAAATATATCACATGGTTTTGCTTAGTTTAGTATTTTTTTTATATATATAAGAACATAAATGTTAGGTTGGGTGCTATTTCATAGATTTTTTTTTTTTTTTTTTTTTTTACCCACAGGCCGTCGCTAAGGGTGGTTGTTTAATAACCAACCTTCTTGGCTTCACTATTATCTTTGAAATTAATAATTTATGTTGGTAAGTAATTATTCAACACTCATTTTTATTATAAACATGGTTTCATCCACAGTATTACCACTCAGAGTCCTAGTTACACCATATAATTCATATATTTCCTGAAGCTTCTCCATCTTTATAAAAGTCTGTATACAGTATATACATAAGCTCCAGAATACATAAAAGATATCATCTTTAGTTAACATTGAAGGCAGTGATAATAGCACCTCCATTTTGTTACCATTTTATTAGATATAAGAACTAATTTCTTGGGCTACACTATTTTCTTATTCTAAACTCAGTTGTACTAAATTTTATATGGATGGACCTAGTGCTGTTTCTTTTATTTCTTTTTTGTTCTCTTTGTCACATGTTTTGTTTGGGAGGAAGAAAGGAAGACAGGCAAGAAGAAAGAGAGGGAAAGAAAGATGGACTATATTAATAAAAGTAAGTGAAAGCTGTGTCTTGCAATTTAATTTACCTCATAGTAATTTTAACCTTTTCCTTATCAAAAACAGATAGCATAAAGTAGTATATAATGTCAACCGAATTTAATACTCAGGAAATAGTTTTCCAGGATCATAGTTATTTTAACTACCTATGTTGATGTAATAATAGAGTCATTGGTTTGTTGCATTTAAGATACACAATTTTAGAAGCACTGTAAGTGAAGGCCAATAAATTCAGATATGAACCATATGTCTATCTTTATACAGGGACCTTCAAATAGTGAGAGTGCTTTTGTTCCAAATTGAAAACACATTTTGATTCTGAAAAAGACACCCTCCTAGGTTGAACACCTACTGACATTATTTTCTAAATGTTGAAACTGACAGCAGAAAGCTACTGCTGTTTTCTGTAATTCTGTAAAAATCTTTGCCCACTTTAGCCCTCTCAATTGCAAAGCTAGTCCAGATGGAACCATGAAATTTTTGCAGCAAGTTCTATAGCACATAATTTTGCTCAATAAAGTTATTATGCCACACACAGCTGTATACTGCCATATAAATGAGCACATGTGCAACAGAATTCTCATATTATAAGCTTTATAAGACTAAAATTGAGATTATACAGCCCTACACAATAATTTATTCGAAACATCAACATGCGCCTTGCTCTAGGGTTACACAAATGGTGCCATTTTTTATCCAAGGGAAAGAGTTTGTCATTTAATATTCAGTATTAACACAAATGTTTTCCTCAGAATTATAATCTAAATTAGGTGCTTTAAAATACATCAATATATCATTAACTTCTTACTTTAACATATTAGATCTATAGAAGAATCAATTCTCCCTAACAATGGTGAAAGAACCTAATCACTCTCTAAATTTGCTTTTAATTATCATCATCTGCATTAATTGGTGTAGCTGATAGCAAAACATTACAATGCATTGCTATTTTATATTTAAAATGTAATATATCTTTTGGTCCCATGTCTCTCTGAAGGAACCTTAGCCATTTTTCTGCAATGCCTTAGTAAATGTTTTCAGATGTATTGCTCAACAGTTTTCTTGTAGGGAACTATGTGAGAAGATATTAGGAATGCACTAAATTTCCAGATAACCATTTGGTGTTCTGCATGTTTCAGAATATTCTGAGAAATACTTTTCTCTATCTTAAATCTTCATTCTCCTAATTTCACTACTTCTCAGTCACAATTCTTAGATCAAAACAGATAGCATAAAGTAGTATATAATGTCAACCGAATTTAATACTCAGGAAATAGTTTTCCAGGATCATAGTTATTTTAACTACCTATGTTGATGTAATAATAGAGTCATTGGTTTGTTGCATTTAAGATACACAATTTTAGAAGCACTGTAAGTGAAGGCCAATAAATTCAGATATGAACCATATGTCTATCTTTATACAGGGACCTTCAAATAGTGAGAGTGCTTTTGTTCCAAATTGAAAACACATTTTGATTCTGAAAAAGACACCCTCCTAGGTTGAACACCTACTGACATTATTTTCTAAATGTTGAAACTGACAGCAGAAAGCTACTGCTGTTTTCTGTAATTCTGTAAAAATCTTTGCCCACTTTAGCCCTCTCAATTGCAAAGCTAGTCCAGATGGAACCATGAAATTTTTGCAGCAAGTTCTATAGCACATAATTTTGCTCAATAAAGTTATTATGCCACACACAGCTGTATACTGCCATATAAATGAGCACATGTGCAACAGAATTCTCATATTATAAGCTTTATAAGACTAAAATTGAGATTATACAGCCCTACACAATAATTTATTCGAAACATCAACATGCGCCTTGCTCTAGGGTTACACAAATGGTGCCATTTTTTATCCAAGGGAAAGAGTTTGTCATTTAATATTCAGTATTAACACAAATGTTTTCCTCAGAATTATAATCTAAATTAGGTGCTTTAAAATACATCAATATATCATTAACTTCTTACTTTAACATATTAGATCTATAGAAGAATCAATTCTCCCTAACAATGGTGAAAGAACCTAATCACTCTCTAAATTTGCTTTTAATTATCATCATCTGCATTAATTGGTGTAGCTGATAGCAAAACATTACAATGCATTGCTATTTTATATTTAAAATGTAATATATCTTTTGGTCCCATGTCTCTCTGAAGGAACCTTAGCCATTTTTCTGCAATGCCTTAGTAAATGTTTTCAGATGTATTGCTCAACAGTTTTCTTGTAGGGAACTATGTGAGAAGATATTAGGAATGCACTAAATTTCCAGATAACCATTTGGTGTTCTGCATGTTTCAGAATATTCTGAGAAATACTTTTCTCTATCTTAAATCTTCATTCTCCTAATTTCACTACTTCTCAGTCACAATTTTGAGTATTGCAAAATAAAAAGTGTGTAATCAGCAAGCACCTGAGAAGAAAGTAAGGAATATACCATTTATTCTATGTCATGTTTTGCCCACAAAGGTCTGTAGAGTCAAAGCTACTGTTTTGCAGTACTCATGTATAAATGTGAGAACTGAACCGTAAAGAAGGCTGAACACCAAAGAACCGATCCTTTCAAAATGTGGTGCTGGAGAAGACTCTTGACTGTCTCTTGGACAGTGAAGGGATCAAATCAGTCAATCCTAAAGGAAATCAACCTTGAATATTCATTGGAAGTACTGATGATGAAGCTGAAGCTCCAATACTTTAGACAGTTGATGCAAAGAGCTGACTCATTGGAAAAGATTATGATGCTGGGAAAGACTGAGGGCAGGAGGTGAAGAGGCAGCAGAGGATGAGATGGTTGGATGACATCTCTGACTCAGTGGACATGAGTTTGAGCAAACTCTGGGAGATGGTGAAGGACAGGGAAGCCTGTTGTGCTGCATTCCTTGGGATCACAAAGAGTCAATATGACTTAGCGACTGAGCAACGATGCCCCCCACACATAATTTTTTACAAAATTATGAAATATAGGCAATGTTTCCTAGTGGGAAAAACTGAAAAACAGAAACAAAAAACCAAAAACCTAAAGCTCTGAGAAGTTATGTATAGCCAAATAGAGTTACAGATGTTCTAGGTCATGGCCTTAGTTCAGGTTCTCTGATCACATGTCCAAAATGCTTTTCTCTATACCACAAATCCCAATGGTGTTCCTGCCTCTAGCCAGGCTCCTTCTCTGTAAAGGGAAGATACAAATTAATAACATTCTCTGGTTCAATGAAAACCAAAATCTGGTCTAATCAAAATCAATTCCTGACATTTGACCAGAGACCTATCTGAGTGTCAGTCACTCAATCGTGTCCAACTCTTTGTGACCCCACGGATGGAAGTCCTTTAGGCTCCTCCATCCATGGGATTTTCCAAGCAAGAATACTGGAGTGGGTTGCCCTTTTTTTCTCCAGGGGATCTTCCAGACTCAGGGTTCGAACCCAGGTCTTCCTCATTGCAGGCATACTCTTTGCCTTCTGAGCCAGCAGAGAAGCCCTGACAGGAGACTTACACTTTTTTGCAATGACCACTTCCTGAACAATTAAATATTTTCAAAAGTACTTTTTAAAACTAACCTAACTCTCCTTTCATATATCCTACCTCATTTAACAATATCATTCTCTTAGTTCCTACAATATAAATTTTAGCTCTTCCTGATTCCTCATAAATGCTTACTCCTTCAGTTGTGATAATGGTACATGTCCAAACTTAACAAGATCTATACATTAAACATGTGTAGTTTCTGATACACAAATTATATCTCAATTAAGCCAAAAGAGGTTGCTTGACCCTGACTCAGAGGTCTTGACTCAATACATCTGGAATGGAGCCCCAGAAAATTGGTATCCTTGGCAAATGGCCAGGTGATGTCTATGCATCTGATCTGAAGACCACATTTTGAGAAGCATTAGTCTATGCACCCTTTCACTCTTGTCAACTCCTTGCATCAGGGTCTCCTCATAACTTGACCAGATAACTACAAAAACATCAATGATTGCCTTTCTCATCCCCATCCTCTATGTAGGACAATTTTAATAAGTAAAAGCACAAATCTGAATAAATTATCCAATGTAAAATAATTTTTACAAAATTATGAAATATAGGCAATGTTTCCTAGTGGGAAAAACTGAAAAACAGAAACAAAAAACCAAAAACCTAAAGCTCTGAGAAGTTATGTATAGCCAAATAGAGTTACAGATGTTCTAGGTCATGGCCTTAGTTCAGGTTCTCTGATCACATGTCCAAAATGCTTTTCTCTATACCACAAATCCCAATGGTGTTCCTGCCTCTAGCCAGGCTCCTTCTCTGTAAAGGGAAGATACAAATTAATAACATTCTCTGGTTCAATGAAAACCAAAATCTGGTCTAATCAAAATCAATTCCTGACATTTGACCAGAGACCTATCTGAGTGTCAGTCACTCAATCGTGTCCAACTCTTTGTGACCCCACGGATGGAAGTCCTTTAGGCTCCTCCATCCATGGGATTTTCCAAGCAAGAATACTGGAGTGGGTTGCCCTTTTTTTCTCCAGGGGATCTTCCAGACTCAGGGTTCGAACCCAGGTCTTCCTCATTGCAGGCATACTCTTTGCCTTCTGAGCCAGCAGAGAAGCCCTGACAGGAGACTTACACTTTTTTGCAATGACCACTTCCTGAACAATTAAATATTTTCAAAAGTACTTTTTAAAACTAACCTAACTCTCCTTTCATATATCCTACCTCATTTAACAATATCATTCTCTTAGTTCCTACAATATAAATTTTAGCTCTTCCTGATTCCTCATAAATGCTTACTCCTTCAGTTGTGATAATGGTACATGTCCAAACTTAACAAGATCTATACATTAAACATGTGTAGTTTCTGATACACAAATTATATCTCAATTAAGCCAAAAGAGGTTGCTTGACCCTGACTCAGAGGTCTTGACTCAATACATCTGGAATGGAGCCCCAGAAAATTGGTATCCTTGGCAAATGGCCAGGTGATGTCTATGCATCTGATCTGAAGACCACATTTTGAGAAGCATTAGTCTATGCACCCTTTCACTCTTGTCAACTCCTTGCATCAGGGTCTCCTCATAACTTGACCAGATAACTACAAAAACATCAATGATTGCCTTTCTCATCCCCATCCTCTATGTAGGACAATTTTAATAAGTAAAAGCACAAATCTGAATAAATTATCCAAGTAATATTTCTTGAATCTCTCCAATGGTGTGCCACTGACCGGAAAGCAAGGTAATCACTTTTGCCTTACAGTTTTCACTGACCATGCTCTTCTGTTTGTCCAGGATGTTTCTCTTGCATAAAATGCTCACCTTAATCTCACTCTATCCAACTATTGAACTTTCAAGGTTTATTTCAAAGATCATATTTTGTGTGTGTGAAATAGGTTCTAACTTCCCCTAGCAAAATTCTTAGTGCCCTATGGTGATTTCCTATTGCGTCTAGTACTAATTCAATTGAATTGTTCATTATGTTGTATTTCACTATCACTGTTGGTCCCTTTTGGGGGTTTATTTTTGTGTGCCAAGTCTCCACTAAAAAAATAAATTTTAAATATATTCAAGTACTTTATGACTATTTGTTTCCCACTCTGCATTACAAATTAGGAGAAACAGATAACTTGTTTGACTTGCTGACTTTCCTTTATTAAGTTTTCTTTTCAAATGTCTTGATTACAAATATATCATTCAGCATATATCATCACCTCCAACATGCTACATTAATGTAGAGTGGTACTAAAGAAAGAGTTCAATATTATCTGAGTGATTTTAGAAAAACAACTTGTGTACGCATGTGTCTCTGAGATACAAATGTCTAAATCAAAAGTTATTTTTGTGTGATTTAAGTCACCGTCTTTAAATATACACAGGTTTTATCTTAATAAATGTCTCAGGATTTGGTGGGACTTCATGATTAGTTTTAAGGCTTTTTACCTTCATTAATATTTGAAATTTACTACTCTCAACACTTATATTTTCTAAATATAGACATAGTCTAAATTCTAAATCTATTAAAGAGTATCCCCTATACTAAATGCATTTTAAAAACCAACAAAAGCTCCATCCAAACTGAGACTGAAATTAAGGACTGAATGTATTGCCAGAATCCTTTCCTTCCATATCACAGCTTATTACTAATATTATTCATATAATTAAAAAAATAACTAGTTATATAATAGGAAAAATTATGTTATAAATTATGGGATTATAAAATTTATTTTTTTCTTCCTCAAGCACTTAATTTTATTGTTTATCTTTAGCTGGTATGTTTTCCCATAAAATTACCTACACGGAAGTAATGTAAAGCTTTCAGAAATAAAAGTTGATTTTAATCGCTCTATGAACAAAAAGAAAAGAAGAAAGAAAATATCCAGTATGTGTTTAAATCACCGTGTTTAAAGTTCAATGATTTTAATGTTATATTTCTGTTGCAATCACTAGGATATTTAGCTTTGTCTAATATGTAGGATAAATTAAGTAAGTCTAGTTAAATCATTTGCATTACTGAAAAGAACAAGTAATTTAAATATTGCGATCTTAACATATAGGTTTCATTTAAAACCACAGATTATCACCTCTGGAAAATTTTTTGGTTTTGTGTTTAAAAAAAAAAAAGCAGGGGCTTAATTTGGACTTCTAAGGACTACTCTATTCTCATATATATAAGTAAGTTTTGATATACCCCAGTATTATACAAACGATGGTGAAATTGTCTCTAATCATCTATACTTGAAAAATAAGGTTGCAATTTTCCAGTTATCTGATTAGGTGAAGAAATGTTACTAAGTAGTTTCTGTGTTTCTACAATTTCTTGAGGAACCCACTTGTCAATTCACAGAAGCATGTCCCAAGATAAGCTCAAAAGGTCTGAGCAGGTGTGCTAAACTAACAAAGTCTCTCAGAGAGGCAGAGAAGTGTTTTGCCTCTTTCTTTTATTTGGTTTTGTTTCAAAGCCTTTTCTTTTTCATGAAAGCTCTACTCCTTCTCTCCATGTTTAAAACTGTGCTCATCTGCCAGAATTCACATTCCCTTTTCTCATATGGCTGCCATGTCAATTACAGCTCTCCTTGAGGAGCACAGCCAACAATTCTCAATTCTGATGGCTTTCTTCCTAATTAGAACCACCATAACAACACCATTCACATGTTAATCCATCCAAACTGAGACTGAAATTAAGGACTGTGTATCCAGAATCCTTTCCTTCCATATCACAGCTTATTACTAATATTATTCATATAATTAAAAAAATAACTAGTTATATAATAGGAAAAATTATGTTATAAATTATGGGATTATAAAATTTATTTTTTTCTTCCTCAAGCACTTAATTTTATTGTTTATCTTTAGCTGGTATGTTTTCCCATAAAATTACCTACACGGAAGTAATGTAAAGCTTTCAGAAATAAAAGTTGATTTTAATCGCTCTATGAACAAAAAGAAAAGAAGAAAGAAAATATCCAGTATGTGTTTAAATCACCGTGTTTAAAGTTCAATGATTTTAATGTTATATTTCTGTTGCAATCACTAGGATATTTAGCTTTGTCTAATATGTAGGATAAATTAAGTAAGTCTAGTTAAATCATTTGCATTACTGAAAAGAACAAGTAATTTAAATATTGCGATCTTAACATATAGGTTTCATTTAAAACCACAGATTATCACCTCTGGAAAATTTTTTGGTTTTGTGTTTAAAAAAAAAAAAGCAGGGGCTTAATTTGGACTTCTAAGGACTACTCTATTCTCATATATATAAGTAAGTTTTGATATACCCCAGTATTATACAAACGATGGTGAAATTGTCTCTAATCATCTATACTTGAAAAATAAGGTTGCAATTTTCCAGTTATCTGATTAGGTGAAGAAATGTTACTAAGTAGTTTCTGTGTTTCTACAATTTCTTGAGGAACCCACTTGTCAATTCACAGAAGCATGTCCCAAGATAAGCTCAAAAGGTCTGAGCAGGTGTGCTAAACTAACAAAGTCTCTCAGAGAGGCAGAGAAGTGTTTTGCCTCTTTCTTTTATTTGGTTTTGTTTCAAAGCCTTTTCTTTTTCATGAAAGCTCTACTCCTTCTCTCCATGTTTAAAACTGTGCTCATCTGCCAGAATTCACATTCCCTTTTTCTCATATGGCTGCCATGTCAATTACAGCTCTCCTTGAGGAGCACAGCCAACAATTCTCAATTCTGATGGCTTTCTTCCTAATTAGAACCACCATAACCAACAACATCGTTTTTCAGTGTCATCATGTCCTGGTCGTAAGCTATGAGTATTTGGGTGAGATGAAAGCTATCTGAAGATATTATGATACTTAAAAGGCTAAGAAAAAGTAGTACCTTAAGGAAAACAAAAGAAAACATCTGAAGAAAAGCACAAATTTGTGTGTGTGTGTGTGTGTGTGAAATGAAGAGTAGAAAGAAAGAGAAAGAAAAGGAGGATGGAGAAAAGAAGGAAGATTTTATATATTTATCTATTGGGGTCATTTAATTGTGTCTGACTCTTTACAACTCTATGGACTGTCGCCTGCCAGGTTCCTCGGTCCATGAGAGTCTCCAGTCAAGAATACCGGAGTGCGTTGCCATGCCCTCCTCTAGGGGATCTTGCTGACCCGAGGATTGAACTTGTGTCTCTCGCATCTCCTGCATTGAAAGGAGGATTCTTTATCACTAGCGCCACCTGGGAAGTTTCATATTTATCTATGAGGTTAAATATAAACATCTATATGCATTGTGGTAGGCATAAGAGTGGCTCGCCAAAGACATCTGTATCCGAATCTCGGGAACGTGTGAACACTGAAGGTTAATGGCAAGGGGAGGGTTAAAGTGGCAGACAGCTAAACCTTGAGATGGGGAGAGTATCTTGAATTATGCAGATGGACCTAATCATAGGGCCCTGATAAGTAGAAGGATGAGGGAGGCAGAGAGAGAATTGGAGGGATGAAAACCTTAGAAGTATTTTCACCCTGTTATTTTGAAAATGGAAAAACAGGGTCACTAGCAAAATGTGAAACGGTAGCCTCTAGAAGCTGAAAAAGGAAAGGAAAAGGATTCTACCCTAGGACCTCCAAAAGCAGCACCACCATCCTAATATTAATGCTTTGAATCTGGCTCACTGAGGTCCACATTGAACTTCTGACCTATAGACACTAAATTTGTGCTGTTTTACACCACTAAGTTTGTAGTAAAATTAGTTAAAGGAGTAATAGGGAATAAACATACATGTACATATGCTTAATCACTGTTGATTTTAAATTACAGAATTTGTCTTTTGTGTTAAGATAAAAACCATCCATATAAATGCCAGTACACATAAATTATTCAAATCACATAGAAAGTTTCCTTGTGTCTATGTTCAAAAAATAAAAAGAAACAAGTGACATTAATTCTAATAATATGTTTACTGAACTTCAACTATCTAAGAAATTACCATATGTAATCAATTATCTATATGCAATTAATGTGCAATTATTGAGATACTTATATTCTTTTTATATGAATTAAGTCTTCTAAATCTGATGTGTACATTATAGCACATCTCAATTTGGAGTCACATAATTGATAATTGACAATTGCTCAATTGTCACAGCTGGCTAGTAGTAGCTGTATTAGATAATATAAATTTAAATATTAAAGATGTTTTAGTATTCTGAAGTCAGTTGTCAGTTTTGGTGATGGCTTTGAATAGAGCTTTATGATGAAAAACTATAAAATGTATTTATATCTTTTTATAATTTATAATTTCTTTATACATTTCAAATGGTACAAACTTTGACTTGATAAAGACATTAAACATAAACACAAAAAAGCAGATGCTAACAGAACCATCCTCAACATATGAATTAAAATAACTAAGTAGAAATGTGTGATATTGACATATATTTCATGAATTTAGGTGGGCATGTTGGAAAGCTGATCTCTGAGTCTCATATAAATTTGGTCTTTATCATCTATTTTCCCAATTTGAATTTCTTTTTACTTATTCTATTTTTACTCTTAAAAGCAAGGAATCAATTTTTTCTTGTGCAAAACAAACTAAAATAAAATGAGTTTGCTTCTTTACATCTAGTTGGAATAGCTGCTTATTCATATCACAGTGCAGCTGCCATGAAGCTGTCATGGGTCATTGTGTCTGCTCAGAAACAGGAAGCTGAAATAGCCAGAGTATTACAGGTGAAAACACAGGTACTTCAAAAAATCCTTTCCCAGGTCTGATTAAATTCTGTAGGTTTCTTGTTGCTTATAATTTAGGGTAATCTATATAAAGACAAACTGCATAGTTTATTCTTAATGTGATTTAAATAGGCTTTTTAAATAGACATTTCACAGAAAGATAAGTAATTGTAGATTATGAGAATCAACAATCCTGAAGATTTTTATTTCAACCTAAGCAGGTAGTAGGATTTTCCCCATTATGCATGTTTTCCTAAATAGAGCTGAGACTTCAACCAACATTTTAAATACCTATACTGATACTCGAAAATCTCTACTAGACAATGCAGCCTTTTTAACTGTCTTATGTGTACGTTCTATCCAAATAGCTATCAACCTAGCTTTTTTCTCCCCCTTTTCTAGTTTCCTAACTTTCATATTTAGGGGATGTTATAAACTGTGAACATATACCCATAGAGAAACATCATCTTCTAAATATTTGGTGGGCATTGCAGCTGTTTATTTTTGCTTTAACTTCATCCCAATCTTCTGTTTAATTTACAGTGAAGTGAATTTTCCAAAATGAAGCTTTTTAAAGAAAGGAACATCACTATTTGGCCAGACTCTTAAATTGATGGTATTCTTCAGAACCCTTTCAATATTTTCTTTCCTGTATATTATACAAATAAAACTCCCACTTGTTTCTTCCATGTGCCCTGGCTTAAATTTGCTTTGTTTGTAAGGCTGTAGCAAAACTTAACACAGTCTAGGGTATACTATTTTTTGGAAATTGTCTAGTAGTTATGTTAGGCACAGGCTTTCTCTACAATTAGCAGAGTCTTACAATTTATGAATGATGGTATTCTTCTTTATCCACAGTATCTTGCTACACTGATGAACCTTTCACTGTCTATTTTATATCAGTGTAGGATATCGATGCATTAGTCCACAGGCACCATGGCTCCCTTGGGAAAAGGAAAACACAGCAACACGATTTCAAAATATATGAACATCCTGCTTCTTACTTAGATTTGCTCCAGAAAACGTGTCAAGCACAGTATGTATCCATGGAGGACTTCCCAACGGGAAATGCAAAAATTAGGGTCAGAAGAAACATAGGCTGGCACACAGTTCCTCCATCTTCACATACTGCAGCAGTAACAGGAATGAACATCTTAGGAAAGTCTGAGTGGCAGTTGGATGTCTGGCGACTGTTAAAAAAAGAGGAGATTGCCCTTGTGGCATATTGACATCAAGGATAGTTGTGCGACTGAGAGAACTTAACTATTGATATGTATATTTTAGTGTTGGTCGATTTTTTCCATCCCAGTTGGTAATGTCAGCTCTTTCTCTTTCAGATGATGTTATTTATAAGATCACAGACTGAAAGGCTCTCAAATGACAAGGATCATTCCCTAAGTTTGGTTGCAGTAAAAGGACTTGGAGTCAGCTGAATTCCTTTTTAACTGTCTTATGTGTACGTTCTATCCAAATAGCTATCAACCTAGCTTTTTTCTCCCCCTTTTCTAGTTTCCTAACTTTCATATTTAGGGGATGTTATAAACTGTGAACATATACCCATAGAGAAACATCATCTTCTAAATATTTGGTGGGCATTGCAGCTGTTTATTTTTGCTTTAACTTCATCCCAATCTTCTGTTTAATTTACAGTGAAGTGAATTTTCCAAAATGAAGCTTTTTAAAGAAAGGAACATCACTATTTGGCCAGACTCTTAAATTGATGGTATTCTTCAGAACCCTTTCAATATTTTCTTTCCTGTATATTATACAAATAAAACTCCCACTTGTTTCTTCCATGTGCCCTGGCTTAAATTTGCTTTGTTTGTAAGGCTGTAGCAAAACTTAACACAGTCTAGGGTATACTATTTTTTGGAAATTGTCTAGTAGTTATGTTAGGCACAGGCTTTCTCTACAATTAGCAGAGTCTTACAATTTATGAATGATGGTATTCTTCTTTATCCACAGTATCTTGCTACACTGATGAACCTTTCACTGTCTATTTTATATCAGTGTAGGATATCGATGCATTAGTCCACAGGCACCATGGCTCCCTTGGGAAAAGGAAAACACAGCAACACGATTTCAAAATATATGAACATCCTGCTTCTTACTTAGATTTGCTCCAGAAAACGTGTCAAGCACAGTATGTATCCATGGAGGACTTCCCAACGGGAAATGCAAAAATTAGGGTCAGAAGAAACATAGGCTGGCACACAGTTCCTCCATCTTCACATACTGCAGCAGTAACAGGAATGAACATCTTAGGAAAGTCTGAGTGGCAGTTGGATGTCTGGCGACTGTTAAAAAAAGAGGAGATTGCCCTTGTGGCATATTGACATCAAGGATAGTTGTGCGACTGAGAGAACTTAACTATTGATATGTATATTTTAGTGTTGGTCGATTTTTTCCATCCCAGTTGGTAATGTCAGCTCTTTCTCTTTCAGATGATGTTATTTATAAGATCACAGACTGAAAGGCTCTCAAATGACAAGGATCATTCCCTAAGTTTGGTTGCAGTAAAAGGACTTGGAGTCAGCTGAATTGGCCCCCAGCCACCAAGTACGTAACTCCACAGTTTTACTATTAAAAGCTAAAGCTAGAAGCTCAAGAAGCTCGTGGAATTAAATTTATCCCTCCTTTCTTGGGACAATTATTTAAGTTCTTGAAAACATTTTTTCCCCCAAATTGTATAAGATTTCTGTTAGTGCTGAGGCACTCTGGACCATATACCCTTAGATGGCTAGTGGAGGAGAAAATGCTAACAGCCACTGGCCCTGTTCCTATTCATCTGGGTTGGGAATTATTCATTGTTAACCACAAATAAAATAAATGAATAAATAAAAATGTTCCTTTTGAGGACACACTGTACTCATATGATCCTTGACACAGCATTTAGGATAAGTCTGGCTGATCTGCTGACATTTGTACAAACACTAGAGAGACAAACAGTGCTACATGCTCTGTAGTACTCATTAACTCATTTAATCTTTACCACAATTCTACAATGTACAATATGAAGCATTATTATTATCTCTTCCCACTAAAGCAAATGAGGACTTCAGAAACTTGGTTATGTTTCAAGGTCACTCAGCTAGTCACAGAACTAGAATTGGATCCCATGTCTATTTGACTCCAAAGCCATGACTTTAACAATCACAGCAAAGAAGTTTCAAGGCCAACTCCACGGCTAGTATCTGTAAAATTATGTATGTGTCTACTGAAATTCTGTTAATGAAATTTTATATAATTAATATACATATATACATATAATTATATATATATACATACATATATACACACATATGCTTGTGCATATGTATACATGTGTGCAATCCTAATTTGGAAACTATGTTTTAATTATATTTAGTGAAGAAGGAGATTAAAACCAGAAGTCAAGATAAGTCATCAGTAATTAACAAAAGGAACAATGCATCTTCAAAAGAATGATGGCCAGTTTTATTCTTTGTACTCTATTTCAAAGGCTAAATTGAAAACATTTAATCTTTGTCTTTTGAAATAAAATGAGAATATGAGTATTTAAATCTGCACTGTGCAATATGGCAACCACTAGCGAAATGCAACTATTGTAATTTAAATAAAGATTGAATAAAATTTTAAAATATTAGTTCCTGTCACATGAGCAACAATCTAAATGGAGCTAAGATCAACCAAGCAATGCTTCTACCAAGGATGCTCTAGCCTAATTCTTTTCCCTTGTGTTGTCTCTGTCCTCTTTCCCCCTCTCCCAATTCTGCACTCTGAATGAGACAAACTGTTTGTGATTTTCACATTATCTTTAACAGGATCCAGTGGACAAGTTGTCTGCTTAAATGAAAATGGATACTGGCAAAATAAGAACTGACATTAAGACTTGAGGGTAAGGAGTAGGGCTCAGTTTTCTTTTAACATAAGCCAATGGAATAATTCAGGAGATAGACTTTAAGACACATTTCATTGATGACTTGAGTGCTACCAGGAAGAAGAAGCATTCTAAAAGACAGTTTTTTGAAAAGTATGACATTTGAATGGAAGAAATAGTGTGAGTGAGAAAGTGATGAAGTGATGAACAAAGCAATGAACACTTATGTCCATAAAATCTCTATTTTTAAAGTGAGGAAAACAGATTGTCTTCTGTCCTTACTATAGTCTACCCTGATTTTCTTCATTATGTATATAAAGAACTGTAGATAGTTCCCTATAATCATTATGAAAACAAAGAGATGGAACTATTATGCTTAACAATTTCACTAAGTGACTTATGAAAGAGTTTACATTTTCAAAATGGGAGATTGAGCAAGATGGTAATTTCAATCATGAACCCATTAAGAAGTGGACTCATATTATGCTTCCCTACATTTTGAGCCCTTGAAAATAGTTTCAATTTTAGATAAAGCCTAGTATCAGTGGCATCATTATTTTTAATAGCAGTAATGATTTTCATAATCGCAATAGCATTTACCAAGTTATAAACTTGGATTTTACAAGTGGTTCACTCAAGTCTATTTAATAAGGCTTTACCCATGGTAGATTGACTTAAACTTTTTTAAAACTTTGCACTGCACATAAAAGAACATATTTGCAAAAGAAACTTCACAGAAGCAATTTGTGACTAATTTGAAAAAAAGAAAATCAATTTTTTGGAAGCACTGATTAGAAAGAATCAGAATATTTTTCTTTTACATATTGGTGTTAAAAAAGATTTATGGCAAAGCCATAGAAGTCTGGAAGAGGATTCTCTACTATTAAAGTTGATATCATACTGAAAAAAACTCTATACCATATATATATAATATATATATAAACAGTGCCTCACTTTTTTGAAGTTATTATTATATACTGTTTTCCTCCCTAAATATGCAAATTGTGAATGTCTGCAAAAGCGGAATAGCAGAATACTTGATCTTATTTAAAACCTACATTATATACAGGATTCTATTATAATTTTAAAAAGAATCAACCAACTAATGTTTAATATTTATCCTCAGTATAATTAATTTTATGATCCATCAGCCTATTCATCTCTATTTATCAACTTTCTAACCAAGTTAATCACTGTATTATATGCTCATATACCACATACATTATTGAGAAACTTTTAAGAAAACCAACAGTACCTGTATATATTATAAAACATTTTTCTAGTCACATCTTGAAGAAAAATCACTGATAATTTTATAAATTAATAATTGATCCACCTTTCTCAATCTCTTCCATCTCTTTTTTTATATCAAACCTTTCTTTTTTTCAGTTAGATGATGGGTACTATGTGGGAAATATATATGGCCCTCATTCAGTCATTAGTTACTCCTCTTTTACTTCCTTATTTAGGTCACCCATATCTAACTCATTGAATGGCCTCCAACATTGCCCGATGGTAGGCAAGAGGAAACTTAACAATTTAAAAACTAATTTTGACTTATGAAAGAGTTTACATTTTCAAAATGGGAGATTGAGCAAGATGGTAATTTCAATCATGAACCCATTAAGAAGTGGACTCATATTATGCTTCCCTACATTTTGAGCCCTTGAAAATAGTTTCAATTTTAGATAAAGCCTAGTATCAGTGGCATCATTATTTTTAATAGCAGTAATGATTTTCATAATCGCAATAGCATTTACCAAGTTATAAACTTGGATTTTACAAGTGGTTCACTCAAGTCTATTTAATAAGGCTTTACCCATGGTAGATTGACTTAAACTTTTTTAAAACTTTGCACTGCACATAAAAGAACATATTTGCAAAAGAAACTTCACAGAAGCAATTTGTGACTAATTTGAAAAAAAGAAAATCAATTTTTTGGAAGCACTGATTAGAAAGAATCAGAATATTTTTCTTTTACATATTGGTGTTAAAAAAGATTTATGGCAAAGCCATAGAAGTCTGGAAGAGGATTCTCTACTATTAAAGTTGATATCATACTGAAAAAAACTCTATACCATATATATATAATATATATATAAACAGTGCCTCACTTTTTTGAAGTTATTATTATATACTGTTTTCCTCCCTAAATATGCAAATTGTGAATGTCTGCAAAAGCGGAATAGCAGAATACTTGATCTTATTTAAAACCTACATTATATACAGGATTCTATTATAATTTTAAAAGAATCAACCAACTAATGTTTAATATTTATCCTCAGTATAATTAATTTTATGATCCATCAGCCTATTCATCTCTATTTATCAACTTTCTAACCAAGTTAATCACTGTATTATATGCTCATATACCACATACATTATTGAGAAACTTTTAAGAAAACCAACAGTACCTGTATATATTATAAAACATTTTTCTAGTCACATCTTGAAGAAAAATCACTGATAATTTTATAAATTAATAATTGATCCACCTTTCTCAATCTCTTCCATCTCTTTTTTTATATCAAACCTTTCTTTTTTTCAGTTAGATGATGGGTACTATGTGGGAAATATATATGGCCCTCATTCAGTCATTAGTTACTCCTCTTTTACTTCCTTATTTAGGTCACCCATATCTAACTCATTGAATGGCCTCCAACATTGCCCGATGGTAGGCAAGAGGAAAGAATGGAGCTCAAAGTGTGCTGTGCCTTTATAAATAGTGCCCATTGTTTTAGTACCTGCAGTTCCTTGGAATGGTGCGGCACCTGTAAAAGGTTAATGAGCATAGAGACTTTCAGGCATAATGCAAAGTACAGACAAATATACACAGACATTTCATTGATAAACAGACAAGCAACATGCACGCTGCAGGCACACTACAGGTGGCAGGTATTACTGCAGCTCCACCATTTGATAATCCTGTTGATCATGCGTACAAATTCATATTTTTTTCAACATGGAGAGATACTATTTTCAGATACTATTTAAAAAGAAGGAAAAATCATTTTTCAACAGTTGTCAGGTAATCTTGTCTTAGCTTGAGTTGCAATCAGATGTTTGTGTCATCCTTTTTGTTACAGGTCATTAGAAACCTCAACTTTATCAAATGAATCAATTAAAATAGATCTTTTAAAAAGTCTCATTCTTTCTTTTCACAAAAAGCCTGATTCACTTCAATCCAAAAAGTACTGAATTGATAATTCAGGCACCTTAGCTTCACTACATTTGATAAACATCTTTACTGCTAAAAATAAATCATGGTCTAAATCATCTGCAATAAATATCTTAAATAGATTCAAACTTTCTGAGCTATTAAAAGTACAGTGAGGGCTTTCTGATGAACTCAATTTTTTAAGAAATCAAGCTGTCAGGTTTTCAAAAATCCTAAATTGTTTGTCTTTAAAATTAACATTCATAGCTGTATGAGAATCATCAAGCATTAATGTACATGCATTAATACTACCATCAGAATAAAACCTTCCCAGTTTCACTTTTAAACATACATTATTGAGAAACTTTTAAGAAAACCAACAGTACCTGTATATATTATAAAACATTTTTCTAGTCACATCTTGAAGAAAAATCACTGATAATTTTATAAATTAATAATTGATCCACCTTTCTCAATCTCTTCCATCTCTTTTTTTATATCAAACCTTTCTTTTTTTCAGTTAGATGATGGGTACTATGTGGGAAATATATATGGCCCTCATTCAGTCATTAGTTACTCCTCTTTTACTTCCTTATTTAGGTCACCCATATCTAACTCATTGAATGGCCTCCAACATTGCCCGATGGTAGGCAAGAGGAAAGAATGGAGCTCAAAGTGTGCTGTGCCTTTATAAATAGTGCCCATTGTTTTAGTACCTGCAGTTCCTTGGAATGGTGCGGCACCTGTAAAAGGTTAATGAGCATAGAGACTTTCAGGCATAATGCAAAGTACAGACAAATATACACAGACATTTCATTGATAAACAGACAAGCAACATGCACGCTGCAGGCACACTACAGGTGGCAGGTATTACTGCAGCTCCACCATTTGATAATCCTGTTGATCATGCGTACAAATTCATATTTTTTTCAACATGGAGAGATACTATTTTCAGATACTATTTAAAAAGAAGGAAAAATCATTTTTCAACAGTTGTCAGGTAATCTTGTCTTAGCTTGAGTTGCAATCAGATGTTTGTGTCATCCTTTTTGTTACAGGTCATTAGAAACCTCAACTTTATCAAATGAATCAATTAAAATAGATCTTTTAAAAAGTCTCATTCTTTCTTTTCACAAAAAGCCTGATTCACTTCAATCCAAAAAGTACTGAATTGATAATTCAGGCACCTTAGCTTCACTACATTTGATAAACATCTTTACTGCTAAAAATAAATCATGGTCTAAATCATCTGCAATAAATATCTTAAATAGATTCAAACTTTCTGAGCTATTAAAAGTACAGTGAGGGCTTTCTGATGAACTCAATTTTTTAAGAAATCAAGCTGTCAGGTTTTCAAAAATCCTAAATTGTTTGTCTTTAAAATTAACATTCATAGCTGTATGAGAATCATCAAGCATTAATGTACATGCATTAATACTACCATCATTGCAGAGGGCCTGCAGAGAAAGAGTTCTTCCATTCCCAGTTTCACTTTTAAACAATCTCTTGCCATTTTTACAGCACTCAACACTAATACAGAAGTAATCAAATTAGCATTAGCAGTTTATGTTGCAAAATTCAATTTGTACTGCTACAACATCAAAGTAAAAATATTTGCATATCAAAAGTAAAGAGGTGGGATTTAAATTAATTAAGTGTCTTAAACAAAATTAAGTAGGCCTTGATGGTAAATTAAATGATAAATAGCTCACAAATACCAAAATTGAATATATTTATATTTCTTTTTTAAAAATCCCAAGGCCTTTGTACTAAATGCTAATGAAATATGAATATTAGAAAAAGAATGGAATATGACAGTGCATATGGAAAATGTTGGGTTTCTCATATTCTGAGAATTCTGTTTAGATTTCATTCAGACTGTAGTGTTGACAACTGTTTATAACTCAGTATGTAGGTGAAAATTCTATCTATCATCTATCCATCTAACATAACAGTCTAAATGTAATTATTACCAATATTTTACCGTATAGGAAAATGAAGTAGCTTTGATACACTTTGGGGCATAAACATGCCAAAATAATGTGATTTCCAAGAAATACATTTCTTTTTTTTTAATCATCTGCTATTATCATGAAGTTTCTATTTGCTTATCATAATGATTAATGTGTCATCCTTTTTGTTACAGGTCATTAGAAACCTCAACTTTATCAAATGAATCAATTAAAATAGATCTTTTAAAAAGTCTCATTCTTTCTTTTCACAAAAAGCCTGATTCACTTCAATCCAAAAAGTACTGAATTGATAATTCAGGCACCTTAGCTTCACTACATTTGATAAACATCTTTACTGCTAAAAATAAATCATGGTCTAAATCATCTGCAATAAATATCTTAAATAGATTCAAACTTTCTGAGCTATTAAAAGTACAGTGAGGGCTTTCTGATGAACTCAATTTTTTAAGAAATCAAGCTGTCAGGTTTTCAAAAATCCTAAATTGTTTGTCTTTAAAATTAACATTCATAGCTGTATGAGAATCATCAAGCATTAATGTACATGCATTAATACTACCATCATTGCAGAGGGCCTGCAGAGAAAGAGTTCTTCCATTCCCAGTTTCACTTTTAAACAATCTCTTGCCATTTTTACAGCACTCAACACTAATACAGAAGTAATCAAATTAGCATTAGCAGTTTATGTTGCAAAATTCAATTTGTACTGCTACAACATCAAAGTAAAAATATTTGCATATCAAAAGTAAAGAGGTGGGATTTAAATTAATTAAGTGTCTTAAACAAAATTAAGTAGGCCTTGATGGTAAATTAAATGATAAATAGCTCACAAATACCAAAATTGAATATATTTATATTTCTTTTTTAAAAATCCCAAGGCCTTTGTACTAAATGCTAATGAAATATGAATATTAGAAAAAGAATGGAATATGACAGTGCATATGGAAAATGTTGGGTTTCTCATATTCTGAGAATTCTGTTTAGATTTCATTCAGACTGTAGTGTTGACAACTGTTTATAACTCAGTATGTAGGTGAAAATTCTATCTATCATCTATCCATCTAACATAACAGTCTAAATGTAATTATTACCAATATTTTACCGTATAGGAAAATGAAGTAGCTTTGATACACTTTGGGGCATAAACATGCCAAAATAATGTGATTTCCAAGAAATACATTTCTTTTTTTTTAATCATCTGCTATTATCATGAAGTTTCTATTTGCTTATCATAATGATTAATGTGTTAATATTCCTTTCTCATGTGGTGATTCATTTGGCCAAATTGGGAGAATCACATAAATTTTTATGAATGGATATTTTCATGTAACCACATATATATGTGCTTCTCTGGGGCTAACATGTTTTCAAAGTGGCAAATCAGGCCTTTAAAAAATTTACATTTCTACTTTAGCTCTTTCTCATCGTAACAATGACCTAGTGAATGACCACTGTTTGCAAAATAATGGACTCCCTGAACATTAAATATTCCCTAATGTACCTGGGACATCATGTTCCTTCCTCCCTGTGAACACACACCCAACCTGCCCTTCATGAGAACTATTTCCTGGATCATTAGTAAGTAACTCTGCACTAATATTTTATTTTTTTGTTTCCTATTCCAACTAATGTTTAAACTATGGTACTACCAGGTTTTCAGATATTTCCAAGATATGAGAAAATTTAATGTATTTAAACTATTTTATCTTAAGTGCCTACCTAGAAAAGGAAGAAAATCCTATTTTATGAGCCATTCTCATGATTTTAAACTATGTGACATAATTTGAGAATTACTAGTGACAAAATTTTCTCTTGGGTATAATTCAAACCATTAAGTTTTGCCTTCATTGTATTCTTTATTTGGTATACCAATCATCCTATATTAATGATTCCAAAGACAGAGTCTTTTAGAGCTAGTTGAAAAGGCCTACAGCATTTGTGACTTTAACTCCCTTATGTTTACATACAAAGAAAATAAACATCTGAGAAATAACGTTTGATGAAAAAAAAATTTTTCCAAGGACGAGAATATCTTAGACCAAATCTAGTACTTATGAACCTATGTGCAGGTCAGGAACAGAGATCCAGACACAGAGAATGAACTTATGGACACAGTTGGATGAAATACAGTGCATAAATGTTGGGTTTCTCATTTAAATCTGTTTAGATTTCATTCAGACTGTAGTGTTGACAACTGTTTATAACTCAGTATGTAGGTGAAAATTCTATCTATCATCTATCCATCTAACATAACAGTCTAAATGTAATTATTACCAATATTTTACCGTATAGGAAAATGAAGTAGCTTTGATACACTTTGGGGCATAAACATGCCAAAATAATGTGATTTCCAAGAAATACATTTCTTTTTTTTTAATCATCTGCTATTATCATGAAGTTTCTATTTGCTTATCATAATGATTAATGTGTTAATATTCCTTTCTCATGTGGTGATTCATTTGGCCAAATTGGGAGAATCACATAAATTTTTATGAATGGATATTTTCATGTAACCACATATATATGTGCTTCTCTGGGGCTAACATGTTTTCAAAGTGGCAAATCAGGCCTTTAAAAAATTTACATTTCTACTTTAGCTCTTTCTCATCGTAACAATGACCTAGTGAATGACCACTGTTTGCAAAATAATGGACTCCCTGAACATTAAATATTCCCTAATGTACCTGGGACATCATGTTCCTTCCTCCCTGTGAACACACACCCAACCTGCCCTTCATGAGAACTATTTCCTGGATCATTAGTAAGTAACTCTGCACTAATATTTTATTTTTTTGTTTCCTATTCCAACTAATGTTTAAACTATGGTACTACCAGGTTTTCAGATATTTCCAAGATATGAGAAAATTTAATGTATTTAAACTATTTTATCTTAAGTGCCTACCTAGAAAAGGAAGAAAATCCTATTTTATGAGCCATTCTCATGATTTTAAACTATGTGACATAATTTGAGAATTACTAGTGACAAAATTTTCTCTTGGGTATAATTCAAACCATTAAGTTTTGCCTTCATTGTATTCTTTATTTGGTATACCAATCATCCTATATTAATGATTCCAAAGACAGAGTCTTTTAGAGCTAGTTGAAAAGGCCTACAGCATTTGTGACTTTAACTCCCTTATGTTTACATACAAAGAAAATAAACATCTGAGAAATAACGTTTGATGAAAAAAAAATTTTTCCAAGGACGAGAATATCTTAGACCAAATCTAGTACTTATGAACCTATGTGCAGGTCAGGAACAGAGATCCAGACACAGAGAATGAACTTATGGACACAGTAGGGTAAGGAGAAGGTGGGACGAATGAGAAGTAGCACTGGCATATATACACTACCATGTATAAAATAGATAGATAGTGGAAGCTGCTGTATAGCACAGGCAGCTCAGCTTGGTGCTCTGTGATAACCTTCAGGGTTGGGAAGGAGGCTTAAAATATATGTGTACTTACAGCTGATTCACGTTGTTGTCAGCAGAAACTAACACCACATTGTGAAACAATAATCCTCCAACTTAAAAAATAAATCTATGATTAAAAAAGAAAACTATGATAAAAAAAATCTAGAATTACAAATCCAGTACTCTTTCCATACATATTCACACAGTAGTGGTATACAAACCTTCCCCTAGCAAAGATTCCTAGATATTTAAAGATGAGAAATGAAGGCTGACCTTTATCCAAGAGTGTCATTTTCAAGACTTTTCTGTTTCAGTGTAGCAGCTATTTATGAAACAAAACTTTAAAGTTAACCTCTGCATATTGATCCTTCAGCTCACCTTTACTTCCTATAACAGAAGAGTCATGTGATTATGTTTTGTATTTTATACATTTTTAAAAGTAATGTATTCGAAGGTAAGATTTATTTTACTGATTCCTTTATTCCTCCAGCTCTGTAAACAATGAATATCATTGTTTTTTCAAGCCCATCAATCTCGGTACTATAGAAACTAGTGTAAGATCACTACCTTTGGTTAGAAGCCTCAGAAATATAGGAAGTTCCATGGATTTCCACTACAAAACAATGGGGAATGCTTTTTATTAAATCCACACAAAGAGTTTCTTCGAATCAGTGATATGGGGCACTATGACAACAGTGTCAACAGACAAACGGAAATTCACTGTTACAATGCTATTATTAGTATTTATAAGAGCTCTAGAGCTCTTGATAAATGAAGCCACATTAATTAGTTTCAGGATCTTATTTTCACTTTGGCATATCCACTAGCACTTCTGAAATATGCAATTAAAATATTTCAAAATGTCACTTATGTTTCTATTCTACAAGAAATGCATACTGATTATGGCCACTTGATTTGTACTAGGCCACATACATTTAGAAACAAAACTCTCTTCACATTTTAGAGTTAAGAAATCTCTCCCATACCACTTGCAGTAAAATCTGATGAAGAATAAAACTATCAATGCTCATGCAAATGCATAATTATAGTATTTTTCTGAGTACGAAATATTTCAATTTATATTTAAATTATCCAAATAGTTTGCTTTCCTTTTATTTTGGAAAATGTAAGTTCAGGGAGAATTCTGAGATAATCATTGAAAGCAGACGTATTTTTGGACATCTCATGAGTTAACTCTTTGTTAAACAGTATCATTGATTTGAAAGTTAGATGCAAACCCATGTCTTGACTTTAAAACAAATTAACATTCTCTCTTAAATTATGGGATGCTGATTTTTATCTTTGTCCAGTGAATACCAGAAATCCTTTGGTGCAAACTAAGAACAGTTCAAAATAAAGCTGATATAATTCCACTTTTCTATTAAAAAGAAAATTATGTTATTGAGTAGATAGATGAAGATATATGTACATATATAAATATAGATGAATGTATATATAATAACTTGAAAATATTTTCCAAATTATTTGGCCAGTGTAATACCAACTTGATTTCTTATATAGATATAGTCAGAGAGCAAAGTAAATGTACAAGAGGGACCCCCTGTACTACTTTCTTGATCTCAGGAAGAGGCAAGAAATGTCTGGACAAATGTAGAGGCATGTTGCTAATTGCTTTCCTATAAATGATAAATTGAATGTTGTGAGAAAAACATGTTGCATAGCTGGCTGATCCCAGATGTAATTAAAGTTTAATGTTTAAACCACTGAAATATTTTTCTTCTAATCTTTAACTCCTCAAAAATCAACAATTCAGAAAATCTCTATATTCCTCTTCAACTTTGCAGGAATATTCTAGGCGCTATCAGACCTAGACTCAAGTGTTCCTCCTATCTTATAAATACAAGGACAGTATAAGAAATGACACTTAAAAAAACAGTGGAGAGAGAAGTTTCTGTTAACTGTGAAGGAGATCAGTAAAGTGGTTGAAAAATAAAAGAGCCCTACATAATGTAGAAGGTCATATGTATATGAAGAGGGTTAAGGGTTACTTTGTTAATTTATTTTAAAAGGAGGAAACCTGAAAAGGGATTCTCAAATTAAGAATTTGGGTAGAGATGCTAGCTTCATTCTAAAGATCAAACCAAACATGGGTGTCAGCCTTGAGAGGCACTGTGATTCTATCTCCTATGGGTGAGAAAGTAGTAGAAAAAGCCAGAACATAAGTAGATCCACCAAGAAAGGTGGGTAGAGGAAAAAGAAAGTGAAAGTGTTAGTCACTCAGTTTTGTCTGACTTTTTGTGACCCCATGGACTGTAGCCCACCAGGCTCCTTTGTCCATGGAACTCTCCAGGCAAGAATACTGGAGTGGATAACCATTCTTTTCTCAAGGGAATCTCCCTGACCCAGGGATCGAACCTGGGTTTCCAACGTTGTGGCAGATTCTTTACCCTCCGGAGCAACTGCAAGGACATGGGGAACAGTGGAAAAAAAGTATATAATTCCACTTTTCTATTAAAAAGAAAATTATGTTATTGAGTAGATAGATGAAGATATATGTACATATATAAATATAGATGAATGTATATATAATAACTTGAAAATATTTTCCAAATTATTTGGCCAGTGTAATACCAACTTGATTTCTTATATAGATATAGTCAGAGAGCAAAGTAAATGTACAAGAGGGACCCCCTGTACTACTTTCTTGATCTCAGGAAGAGGCAAGAAATGTCTGGACAAATGTAGAGGCATGTTGCTAATTGCTTTCCTATAAATGATAAATTGAATGTTGTGAGAAAACATGTTGCATAGCTGGCTGATCCCAGATGTAATTAAAGTTTAATGTTTAAACCACTGAAATATTTTTCTTCTAATCTTTAACTCCTCAAAAATCAACAATTCAGAAAATCTCTATATTCCTCTTCAACTTTGCAGGAATATTCTAGGCGCTATCAGACCTAGACTCAAGTGTTCCTCCTATCTTATAAATACAAGGACAGTATAAGAAATGACACTTAAAAAAACAGTGGAGAGAGAAGTTTCTGTTAACTGTGAAGGAGATCAGTAAAGTGGTTGAAAAATAAAAGAGCCCTACATAATGTAGAAGGTCATATGTATATGAAGAGGGTTAAGGGTTACTTTGTTAATTTATTTTAAAAGGAGGAAACCTGAAAAGGGATTCTCAAATTAAGAATTTGGGTAGAGATGCTAGCTTCATTCTAAAGATCAAACCAAACATGGGTGTCAGCCTTGAGAGGCACTGTGATTCTATCTCCTATGGGTGAGAAAGTAGTAGAAAAAGCCAGAACATAAGTAGATCCACCAAGAAAGGTGGGTAGAGGAAAAAGAAAGTGAAAGTGTTAGTCACTCAGTTTTGTCTGACTTTTTGTGACCCCATGGACTGTAGCCCACCAGGCTCCTTTGTCCATGGAACTCTCCAGGCAAGAATACTGGAGTGGATAACCATTCTTTTCTCAAGGGAATCTCCCTGACCCAGGGATCGAACCTGGGTTTCCAACGTTGCTGGCAGATTCTTTACCCTCTGAGCAACCAAGGAAGCCCAGACAGTGGACATATGGACATTGTGGGGAAGGAACAGTGGGTGAGAGGCATAAAGGAAGTAGCTTGAAGACCTGTACTATCATATGTGAAGAAAATAGCTATAGTCATTGCTCTGTGAGAAAAACAGACCCTTCACAGGTGCTGTATGACGGTTTGGAGGGGTACAGTGGGGGTATACATATGACTAATCTGAGAACTTGCATATCTGTAAACAACAAAACTCTGTAAAAGTTTAAAGTAAAATAAAAGTTAAAAAAAAAAAAAGAAGTAAGAAGTGAGTAAACCTTGGAGAAAGTCATAGATGGAGAAGTTTACTGGAAAAATAAGTGTCACATGGAAAGGGGAAAAGAACTAGAGAATAATGACGGATGTATCCAATGTCCTCTCTTCTCCCTTTCTGCCCTCCCCTGTGCTCCTTTGTCCTGACAATTCTCTTCTAATAGAGTTCATGTACCAGCAGTAGAAACGGAACAGAGCCCAGCCAAAAAGGTGAGTGAATGGTACTCTAAAGCATAAAAAATATGAATTCTGGCTATCTCTATACTTGGTAAAAAAATAAGTGCAACATTAAAAAAAAAGGAAAAGTAAATCCCAGTGATACAGAACACAAAACATTTTCATATCAGATCAACACTGGCATCAAAAAGCTTCACATAAAGGAGCAAGGTTAAGAAGAAGGGTGAAAACGGAACCCTTTATTATTCTTGGATGCTGTATACTAATACATGAACTGATACACTCTATTAATTTGAAAGAAGAACTTTGAGAGGCACTGTGATTCTATCTCCTATGGGTGAGAAAGTAGTAGAAAGCCAGAACATAAGTAGATCCACCAAGAAAGGTGGGTAGAGGAAAAAGAAAGTGAAAGTGTTAGTCACTCAGTTTTGTCTGACTTTTTGTGACCCCATGGACTGTAGCCCACCAGGCTCCTTTGTCCATGGAACTCTCCAGGCAAGAATACTGGAGTGGATAACCATTCTTTTCTCAAGGGAATCTCCCTGACCCAGGGATCGAACCTGGGTTTCCAACGTTGCTGGCAGATTCTTTACCCTCTGAGCAACCAAGGAAGCCCAGACAGTGGACATATGGACATTGTGGGGAAGGAACAGTGGGTGAGAGGCATAAAGGAAGTAGCTTGAAGACCTGTACTATCATATGTGAAGAAAATAGCTATAGTCATTGCTCTGTGAGAAAAACAGACCCTTCACAGGTGCTGTATGACGGTTTGGAGGGGTACAGTGGGGGGGGGGGGGTATACATATGACTAATCTGAGAACTTGCATATCTGTAAACAACAAAACTCTGTAAAAGTTTAAAGTAAAATAAAAGTTAAAAAAAAAAAAAGAAGTAAGAAGTGAGTAAACCTTGGAGAAAGTCATAGATGGAGAAGTTTACTGGAAAAATAAGTGTCACATGGAAAGGGGAAAAGAACTAGAGAATAATGACGGATGTATCCAATGTCCTCTCTTCTCCCTTTCTGCCCTCCCCTGTGCTCCTTTGTCCTGACAATTCTCTTCTAATAGAGTTCATGTACCAGCAGTAGAAACGGAACAGAGCCCAGCCAAAAAGGTGAGTGAATGGTACTCTAAAGCATAAAAAATATGAATTCTGGCTATCTCTATACTTGGTAAAAAAATAAGTGCAACATTAAAAAAAAAGGAAAAGTAAATCCCAGTGATACAGAACACAAAACATTTTCATATCAGATCAACACTGGCATCAAAAAGCTTCACATAAAGGAGCAAGGTTAAGAAGAAGGGTGAAAACGGAACCCTTTATTATTCTTGGATGCTGTATACTAATACATGAACTGATACACTCTATTAATTTGAAAGAAGAACTTTGAAGAGCTTGTGCCTTATTCAGTGATAGGATACGGGTTTTTTATTGCCTGCAATTGATTTGATTTCTAATAAAATATTTGCTTCAACCTTGGGCAGCGAGGCAGCAGATAGTTCAATGTAAGACAGTAATATTATGAAAAATTGTGATATTTTCCCATGCAGTTCAAAGCCTCCTGTGTTATCCATCAAATTCATTTCCCTTGTAACTAAATCTGTCATAAATCTAGGCATCCAAAAATGAAATATGTTTCTCAACAATAATCTACTGTCAATAAACTTAATAAAGACTTCAAATGATACAACACATTCTGATGGTTTTAAAATGCTTCGCAAATAAAGTACCGATCTTGGTATTTGACAGTGATATTAATAGTATCTACAAATAGGGAAATGAGCCATGGTGGGGGGAGATTACTGTATCCCAATCATTGGAGCTTTACTTTTCATCTTTCATGATCATAAGTGAATAAATAAACAGAACCATAGGTAAATAAATATTCTGATAAATTTTATATTTTGTCTACACAAAATTAACCAAAATTGATTCCATTTTAAAAATGGAACTTAAGAATTATTGAACAATTTAAAATAGGTTTTTAAGAATTAAAAAAAAATAAGCACTTTAATTATAATTACTAGAAGTATTTTTCCCCTTGTTCAATAAGAAATGAATAATTTGTTTCTGGGTGATTATGATGTCCCCATTCACTTTTTTCTTACAAGCTTTGTGTTTTCTTATCTTCAGAATCCATTAAAGGAAAAAATAAAAATACTGAAGTTAGGAATATTTCTTAATGTTTATGTTTGGCTTCATTTTGTCTGTCAGTATCTGTCAGCTAGACTAAATTCTGTTAAGTATAAAAAGAAATCCCATACTTGTACTAGTAGTTAAATATGTTCTTCACAGAAAAAAGAAAATAGTTGTAACATCATTAACAACAATCTTGAGAGTTGCAGATTATTATGACTCTGAATTATTAATCTGATACTTATGAAAAAGTGTGTTCTATTACCAGAAAGCTATAACTTAAACATTCCTGTTGAATACTTCTATGCCTAATATTATTTTATGTGAGACTTTAAGATGTAGAGTGAATATTGATACCCTATAGGCTTCCCAGCTGTCTCAGTGGTAAATAATACACTTGACAATACAAGAGCCACAAGAAACAAAGATTGGATCTCAGGGTTTGGAAGATCCCCTGGAGGAGGAAATAGCAACTCACTCTGCTCACTCTAGCACTATCACATGGAGAATTCCATGGACAGAAGAGCCTGGTGGGTTACAGTCCATGGGGTCATAAAGAGTCAAACACAACAGAGCACTCATCTCTACATTTACCTTTGTTTGGTTTGTTTGTTTAATTTTTTAAAATTATCTTAAAGCAGACACATACAAGGAAAAAGCATAAAGCAGAAGGATACAAGCACAAAGTTTCTATACAAGGAAAGACAAAAAAAAAAAAAAGAGAGAGAAGGCACCTTATTTCCTCAAAGTATTAACACTGTGGTTCTAATAGCCCAATGAATGGAAAAGAAATGAGAAGTACAGTTGTTCAGACTTTAATATCACTGTGGCAAAAACTTTTCAAATAAATGGAACCATAGGAAAAAATTTCTGATAAATTTTATATTTTGTCTACACAAAATTAACTAAAATTGATTCCATTTTAAATGGAACTTAAGAATTATTGAACAATTTAAAATAGGTTTTAAGAATTAAAAATAAGCACTTTAATTATAATTACTAGAAGTATTTTTCCCCTTGTTCAATAAGAAATGAATAATTTGTTTCTGGGTGATTATGATGTCCCCATTCACTTTTTTCTTACAAGCTTTGTGTTTTCTTATCTTCAGAATCCATTAAAGGAAAAAATAAAAATACTGAAGTTAGGAATATTTCTTAATGTTTATGTTTGGCTTCATTTTGTCTGTCAGTATCTGTCAGCTAGACTAAATTCTGTTAAGTATAAAAAGAAATCCCATACTTGTACTAGTAGTTAAATATGTTCTTCACAGAAAAAAGAAAATAGTTGTAACATCATTAACAACAATCTTGAGAGTTGCAGATTATTATGACTCTGAATTATTAATCTGATACTTATGAAAAAGTGTGTTCTATTACCAGAAAGCTATAACTTAAACATTCCTGTTGAATACTTCTATGCCTAATATTATTTTATGTGAGACTTTAAGATGTAGAGTGAATATTGATACCCTATAGGCTTCCCAGCTGTCTCAGTGGTAAATAATACACTTGACAATACAAGAGCCACAAGAAACAAAGATTGGATCTCAGGGTTTGGAAGATCCCCTGGAGGAGGAAATAGCAACTCACTCTGCTCACTCTAGCACTATCACATGGAGAATTCCATGGACAGAAGAGCCTGGTGGGTTACAGTCCATGGGGTCATAAAGAGTCAAACACAACAGAGCACTCATCTCTACATTTACCTTTGTTTGGTTTGTTTGTTTAATTTTTTAAAATTATCTTAAAGCAGACACATACAAGGAAAAAGCATAAAGCAGAAGGATACAAGCACAAAGTTTCTATACAAGGAAAGACAAAAAAAAAAAAAAAAAAGAGAGAGAAGGCACCTTATTTCCTCAAAGTATTAACACTGTGGTTCTAATAGCCCAATGAATGGAAAAGAAATGAGAAGTACAGTTGTTCAGACTTTAATATCACTGTGGCAAAAACTCTCCATGATAGCATTATTCAACATATTTCAGGCCATAGTGGAGGCCATGATGCTGTATCAGTGTATGGGAAAATCAATACCATCAGACTGACCACAGTGAATAAAACCTTGCTAGAATGTAACATATGAATTAATCTATGAGAACTGTATATTTACTATTGAAAAAATCTGGTCCAATTGTAAGACTCTAAAATAATTCTTGCTATTGAATGTAATTCTTACCATGAAAACAGTACGTGAAAAGTAATTAGTGACATATAATCATTTTATCTTACAGTTGAGAAAATTAAGTCTCAGAAAGAGACTTGTATCCAAAGTCACACAGCATGCTGGAGTCAGACTCAGGATTGAAAACAAGTTCTCTTGGATATTGATAGGTCCTGATAAAAGTAGAAGACATTTCCTTGTGTATCCATAGCTGTAGGATAAGAGAGTCAGGGGACTATGTACTCAGATTGGGCCACATATATGACCTTCTGAATTATACCCATGAAATATGACCAAGAAACAAAGATAATTCAGAGTATGTACAAAAAAAAATGATCATCTGAAAAGTTTTAGATTTATTTGAAGACAGGGCATGTACGTTTCTACATCAGTATATATGCATCAACAAAAGTGCAACAGTTTCCACCATGTTATGTAAGTACCAAATAGTTTTTACTTCAAAATGGTAAACATGGATGTTTGTTTGAGAGGGAAAGGATAATCGTTCAGAGTTCCTAACACATTTAAATACCTGATCAGATAACTGTTGGGTTTCCCAGGTAGCTAAAACGGTATGTCTGACCAGAGGAGAAGAAGGCTGGGGAGAGGTCTGGGATTTAGACTGTGTAATGGGTGGCTCAGACAGTAAAAAATCTACCTGCATTGCAGGAGACCCAGGTTTGATTCTTGGGTCGGGAAGATCCTCTGGAGGAGAACATGGTACCTCACTCTAGTATTCCTGCCTGGAGAATCCCACAGACAAAGGAGTCTGCCGGGCTATAGTCCATGGGGTTGCAAAGAGTTGGACAAAACTCAAGTGACCAACACTTTCACACTTTCATTCACAATAAATAGTCAAATGAAGTCACCCTGCCTCTAACTGTAATGAGAGAAAGGTAGGAAGTGTAATATGAATGCTGAAATCAAATTCAGATAATTTCTGAAAACAAAACCGTGCTTGCAAATTTGCATTTAGTGGTGTTTCTTAGCATTCTACCACACTGCAAATTTTGCTTCCACACAAGTCATATAACCTCCAGAGACAGAAGACAGAGAGAGAAGGGGGAAAAGAAGAACATTTGTGTATTACCTCCAAAAGAAAGTCTTAGAAGTAGGTCTTATCTGTATTTTAAAACACCCTAATTGAGCCCTCACAGACACCAGTTGGACAAATTATATGGGAAATGATCTTAAGAACAGAAGAAAATGAGAGGGGGGTGAGAAGACTGAGGACAAACAGAAAGGAGGCACAGAGAAAAGAGCTCAGTGCTACCTACCAAGATAAAAGTGCTAACTCTTCCAAATAGCAAATGGACCTAAATATTACTAATTTTTTCATATCTGTTATACACAGAAGGCTTTTAAGAAAAATATTATAAATGCCTGTTTATCAGTGTTGCATGTCTAACATGAATTGAAGTCTTTAAAAAATTATTCAGATAGAAAACAATAACCACATATTTTCACTGGCAGAAACTTTCTACAAATAAACATAGCATGGATTTAAATAACTTACTTAGAAAACTAAATTTAGTATACATTCAATAGTTATACAGTTTTCAGATGAGTTACTAATGTTTTAATGAAATAAAACAATTCTCACTTTTTGACCTTAAAAGATAAGAGATATAATTGTTTACTCTTATTTATCAATGACTTTTGTTCTAATTCTTGCCAAGAAATGGAACAGACATAGGCGATAAAACCTTGTCAACAGTAACCAAATATTTTCCATACAGTTGCATTTATAGGCTTTTCCAAATATAAAATCTGCTGGTGGTACTGCAAATCAGTCTGTGATTTGAGAGATCTGTTCTTGGAAATTTTAGATACTAAAGTCCACTGATGTTATGATTTACATTTGTTCACTGGAAATCATAACTGTGAAGTGATGGCAATTTATAAACAACCACATTATGAGGGTGGTACATTCTTTAAAAGTAAGACAAATGCTCACCTGAGGAGGTAAAGATTTACCAGGGCTGAAAGAGACTAAAAAACATTAAGAAAATACTGCAGGGAATCTGTGGCTAGATACCCAAGGACTGCCTGGGGAGCGCTCAAGTTCCTGTCTGGTTTAAATACTTGCAAAAGTTTGTGGGAGGAAGGCCAGCTTCGGCATGCAGAGACAATAGGCACGGACAAATTTTAAGGTACTTGCAACTTCACGTCAAAGAGCATTTTTCACCAGTGTAACATGAAAAGTGAATCAATTCTAAGCTGCTTTCAGAGAATGATAAGCATTCAGGAGCTAAAATTGAATAAACAAATATATAAACAAATAAATTCATTACAAGTAAAATCGAGCAAACTAACATCATCTTGCTTTGTGAAGTAGAAATACTTTAAAAACATAAAACAAATGGGCCCAGGCAATACCATCTCTGGAAAACACCTTTTGTTTAAACATTTAGTAGTCTTCCTCAGATATTAAAAAAAATGCTAAGAATATCAGGATATTTTATATAAGTAAAACTGTTGTGTATCAAAATGATTTTCCCTGTGTGAAGTAGGTCCTGTATTATATTAATAATGATGGGTAAAAAAAGAATGTTGATGGTTTGGAGATACATTATACATCTTTAGAAAATTCCAGAGTGATGTATCTTCTCTGGAAATCTTTTTCATGGCTGCTTTATAAGCCAGCCTATGAACAGTTTGAGTCAATAAATGTTCAATGTAACTTTGACTTTCCCCAATTCCTGGTAGGAGAATGCAACATACACATACACACACAAGAAATGAAAGAGAAAGAGTGGACTTGGAAAATACTGCTTTGGCTCTGTTTTTCTAAGGGGTTACCTGCTCCCCAGATTGTCTCTGCAGACAGTCAAGCTGGCACCAGCTCCACAGTCAGTCATAGGTCAGGGAACTATAGTACAGCTGCCTTGGTGCTCTGGTGGTTCTTTCCAAAGAGATATAACCTGTGTGCTTAACTTGGCTAAGGGCTTCTCTGGTGGCTCAGACAGCAAAAAATATGACTGCAATGCTGGAGACCCAGGGTTCAAGATCCTGGGGTAGGAAATGGCAATCTACTCCAGTATTTTTGATTGGAGAATTCTATGAAGAGAGGAGTCTGGCGGGCTATAATCCATGGGGTCGCAGAATCAGACATGACACAGCAACTGAACAACAACAGGGTGCCCATACAAGTTCCTGTCTGGTTTAAATACTTGCAAAAGTTTGTGGGAGGAAGGCCAGCTTCGGCATGCAGAGACAATAGGCACGGACAAATTTTAAGGTACTTGCAACTTCACGTCAAAGAGCATTTTTCACCAGTGTAACATGAAAAGTGAATCAATTCTAAGCTGCTTTCAGAGAATGATAAGCATTCAGGAGCTAAAATTGAATAAACAAATATATAAACAAATAAATTCATTACAAGTAAAATCGAGCAAACTAACATCATCTTGCTTTGTGAAGTAGAAATACTTTAAAAACATAAAACAAATGGGCCCAGGCAATACCATCTCTGGAAAACACCTTTTGTTTAAACATTTAGTAGTCTTCCTCAGATATTAAAAAATGCTAATAATATCAGGATATTTTATATAAGTAAAACTGTTGTGTATCAAAATGATTTTCCCTGTGTGAAGTAGGTCCTGTATTATATTAATAATGATGGGTAAAAAAAGAATGTTGATGGTTTGGAGATACATTATACATCTTTAGAAAATTCCAGAGTGATGTATCTTCTCTGGAAATCTTTTTCATGGCTGCTTTATAAGCCAGCCTATGAACAGTTTGAGTCAATAAATGTTCAATGTAACTTTGACTTTCCCCAATTCCTGGTAGGAGAATGCAACATACACATACACACACAAGAAATGAAAGAGAAAGAGTGGACTTGGAAAATACTGCTTTGGCTCTGTTTTTCTAAGGGGTTACCTGCTCCCCAGATTGTCTCTGCAGACAGTCAAGCTGGCACCAGCTCCACAGTCAGTCATAGGTCAGGGAACTATAGTACAGCTGCCTTGGTGCTCTGGTGGTTCTTTCCAAAGAGATATAACCTGTGTGCTTAACTTGGCTAAGGGCTTCTCTGGTGGCTCAGACAGCAAAAAATATGACTGCAATGCTGGAGACCCAGGGTTCAAGATCCTGGGGTAGGAAATGGCAATCTACTCCAGTATTTTTGATTGGAGAATTCTATGAAGAGAGGAGTCTGGCGGGCTATAATCCATGGGGTCGCAGAATCAGACATGACACAGCAACTGAACAACAACAGGGTGATACTCCAACATTTTTTAACTGGTTACCTCCACTTAAATACAGCCAGACTATAGGGACTCCTGAGCTGGGCTATCCTTTCCAAAGGAGGTCATAAAATACTACCTTACATGCTTAATTTGCTTTGACACTCCTGGATATTTTGGTTAATTATCAGAAATTAGCTTGAGGGAAAGATTAATCTTTTTATGTAGCCAGCACACAACTGGTAATTTCTAGTTAGTCAAGTCCCATGACAGCTTTCACTTATTTCTTATCACTATCACAAAAAACTGGAGGCTTACACGGCTAAAGGCTCTATTAGCCAATTTAGTTCATTAAGTATCTGACTTTTGGTTATGAAATGAAGGATGCCTGAATTTTAAAAGGAGAGAATTTTTATATTTAGTAGGAAATTATTAAGTCTTTGCAGAGAATTTCTGTTTTGTTTTCCTCCCCGGGTAACCCAAAGCATTAAAACTAGTAATCAAAGAGAGAAATTCACAATTAAGAATGAATGGAGGGCTTCCCCTGGTGGTCCAGTGGGTAAGGACACCGCCTTGCAGTGCAAGAGGCATCGGTTCGATCCCTGGCCTGGGAAGATCCCACATGCCATGGAGCGGCTGACCTATGTGTCCAATCACCGAGCCGGAGCTCTGGAGCGCATGCGCCCAGAGCCGGCGATCTGCAACCTGACAGACGCCACCGCGATGGGAGGCCCACACGGGCCAAAGAACAAAGGTGAATGAAAACATTTAAAGAAGAAGCACCATATGACCCAGCAATCCCACTCTTAGGCTTATACCCTGATGACAGTCAAGCTGGCACCAGCTCCACAGAGCATGGAACTATAGTACAGCTGCCTTGGTGCTCTGGTGGTTCTTTCCAAAGAGATATAACCTGTGTGCTTAACTTGGCTAAGGGCTTCTCTGGTGGCTCAGACAGCAAAAAATATGACTGCAATGCTGGAGACCCAGGGTTCAAGATCCTGGGGTAGGAAATGGCAATCTACTCCAGTATTTTTGATTGGAGAATTCTATGAAGAGAGGAGTCTGGCGGGCTATAATCCATGGGGTCGCAGAATCAGACATGACACAGCAACTGAACAACAACAGGGTGATACTCCAACATTTTTTAACTGGTTACCTCCACTTAAATACAGCCAGACTATAGGGACTCCTGAGCTGGGCTATCCTTTCCAAAGGAGGTCATAAAATACTACCTTACATGCTTAATTTGCTTTGACACTCCTGGATATTTTGGTTAATTATCAGAAATTAGCTTGAGGAAAGATTAATCTTTTTATGTAGCCAGCACACAACTGGTAATTTCTAGTTAGTCAAGTCCCATGACAGCTTTCACTTATTTCTTATCACTATCACAAAAAACTGGAGGCTTACACGGCTAAAGGCTCTATTAGCCAATTTAGTTCATTAAGTATCTGACTTTTGGTTATGAAATGAAGGATGCCTGAATTTTAAAAGGAGAGAATTTTTATATTTAGTAGGAAATTATTAAGTCTTTGCAGAGAATTTCTGTTTTGTTTTCCTCCCCGGGTAACCCAAAGCATTAAAACTAGTAATCAAAGAGAGAAATTCACAATTAAGAATGAATGGAGGGCTTCCCCTGGTGGTCCAGTGGGTAAGGACACCGCCTTGCAGTGCAAGAGGCATCGGTTCGATCCCTGGCCTGGGAAGATCCCACATGCCATGGAGCGGCTGACCTATGTGTCCAATCACCGAGCCGGAGCTCTGGAGCGCATGCGCCCAGAGCCGGCGATCTGCAACCTGACAGACGCCACCGCGATGGGAGGCCCACACGGGCCAAAGAACAAAGACGGATGAAAACATTTAAAGAAGAAGCACCATATGACCCAGCAATCCCACTCTTAGGCTTATACCCTGATGAAATCAAATCTGAAAGAAGCACCTGTATCCCAATGCTCATTGCAGCTCTTTCTACAATAGCTAGAACATGAAAGGAACCTAGATGCCCATCAGCGAACGAATGGATCCAAAAGCTCTGGTACATATACACAATGGAATACTACACAGCTGTGAAGAGAAATGCAGAAAAATCAGCCCTAATGAGGTGGCTGGATCTAGAACGTATCATCAAAAGTGAAGTCAGTCAGAAAGAGAAGGACAAATACAGTATATTAACACATATATATGGAATCTAATAGGATGGTGATGATGGCACATGCAGTGAAGCGACGGAAAGACAGATATGGACAGTGGACATATGGACATTGTGGGGAAGGAACAGAAGGTGGGAGGCGTAAAGGAAGTAGTATGAAGGCCTGTACTATCTTAAGTGAAGAAAATAGCTCTAGTCATTGCTCTGTGAGAAAAGGGGATCCTTCAGGGGTGCTGTGTGATGGTTGGGAGGGGTGGGAAGGGGGGGATATACATATGACTAATCTGGGAACATACATATCTATAGACAACAAAACTCTGTAAAGTTAAAAGCAAAATAAAGGTTTAAAAAAAAAAAAAAAAAAAGAAAACCCACAAGGAAAAAAAAAAAGAAAACAGAGAAATGAAAGACCAATGGAAGTGGCCCGCCTGCTCCCCTCCCTCCCCAACCCGACCCCTGCCCAAAATAAATAAATAAATAAATCTTTAAAAAAAAAAAAAAAGAAGAATGAATGGAAGGAAAGAAGGAAAAACGGGGAGGAAGGAAGGAAGGGAGGGAAAAAAAAGCTGCACTGATTGGAATTCAGTTACTGACACCTGAACTTAGGACTTGCCTTGAGAACTAGGAAAGCTTTTAGCAGTATTTTTTCTTTAATGCAATTCTAGAGGAGACTTTGGCTAGATGCAGGGGTATCCGCCCCAAATCTCTGCCTCCCACTCCTGCTTGCCTTTGCTGTTCTGCTATCAATTGATCAAGACTTTCTTTCTCTCAATGACAGAAAATAAATTCACATGAATTCCGCAAGCAACATTTTAGCATAAATTTCAAGTTATATTTTTTAAGAAGTAAAGTAATTCAATCCATTTGGCTAATTTGTTAAGGGAAATGTGAAAGCTACTACAATAAAAACTAGTGAAATTTCCACCCTTAAAGATAGATTGGGTACAAGGGAATCTGAGCGAAACTATAAAGAAAAAAAAACTGGCAGTTTTTGTGGTACTCTAGTACCACAGCGGTCCTAGCATATCTTGTTTAGTGGAATTTAACCCCTGTATTCATCTCATTTCCCCCACTAACCTTCTGTCATTACCACCAATATTTAGTGCACTCAGCCTTTAGTCCCAATCCTCAGGAAGACCTCAGTTATGACCTTTTTTTTTTTTTTTTTTTTTTGCTTTTACAGAGTTTTATTATTTACAGATATGTATAATCCCAGGTTAATCATATGTATGTCCCATCCCCACCACCATCCTACCCTCCAGGCCATAGCCCCTGTGTAAGATCCCTTAAACCACAGCGTGTTGACCATAGTTACCATTTTTACATATGCTAGTATAGGGCTCCATGTTACTCTTTTGGTATGTTACTAGAACAATTTGTCCCAAATTTTGGTAATGTAGTTTTTAAGAACTCCAGGCAATCCCTTATCACACTCAAAGTTAAACCACTTGATCTAGTAATCAAGGAGTCCATGATTTAATTCTAACTGATCTACCCAAAATCATCTTCCCAAATAATACTCTCACCAACCAATCTCCCCCTGCTAGTCCCAAACATGTCACAGCATTTCTCAGTCCCTGCTCATGTGGCATCCTCACTCTTTTTCTTAGTACCTTTACCTAATAGCTACTCTAATTCTGAGTTTGATCTGTGCTCAACACCATACTCCCATATATTTTAGGGGATTTGTTTCTGGATATCTTAATTTCACAGTCATGTCAACTTGTCAGAGGTCAGCAGAGTAATCTATCGTATCCCTTAATAGTACTACTTATTTCTCATCTTGCAAGTGTTCTAGAAATGTTTTAAGAATGCAACTGTCCATACTAGAAGAAAATGAACATAATGACAAACATGATGGTGAGGGATATCTTTTAGACTATTCATTTGAGGATGCTGTGAGTTTATGTTGTCAAGTGAGTCTGTCTCTATGGGGTGGGGTTAGGTGGGGCACTGCTGAGATGGACCAGGCCTGATTTTACGTAAGTAATTATATGTCATCTTAGGTGGAATGATCTTAGCTTGGATGTGGGATGATGTGGGTGAGGCTGGTGATTTCATGAGCAAGAAAAAAAAAAAAAAAAAGAACTGAGTTTTAGAGATAATCTCTTTGTGCTGTAGAGGACAATTACATAAAAAGTAGGTTGGGCATTATAATGGTCTAGATAATCTCACTTTGTGTCAGAGTGGTGTGCTCATTGGGAGACCTGTTGATAGCACCTACCTCAGAAAATGACTGAATTTTTGAGCTGGAAGGAACTTAGGTGGGCTATGTTACTAAAGTTCTTAATTTCCTAGATGGCAGTGACCTCCCCTATTTACCTTTCATCATCTCTATCTTGCTGTGGGGCACACTAGGGTTGGAAATAACCTCTGGAAAAAAAAATCTACACACACAAAAAATTTTTTTAAATATAACAAGTCAGCTGACTGACTTGTATCAAAAGAAACACTGTGTTAAATTACCATAATAGCCTACAAATTGTAGCAACTGCAAATGAAATATTGGTGTTCAGATTAAGGAAAATTAGAACACTTTTCATTTCCATAATAATAATTCTGATAATTAAAGAGAGAATTATTGTAGTTATAAAAAGATTTTCCTTTTCATCTTAAAAAAGTGATATGACTAACATTCATTATCACAAAGACTAGAACTTCTTAGATTTTCTATAAATGTTAAGGAAATTATAAATAGAGTCATTTCAATTTTTTTTGTCTGTTCATATGATCTTTGCAGCTTTTTGCTTTAATCACATAGAACCTTTTATGGTTAATGTGGTTACTAACACAAGCACTTTGCTAAAGGAGACATTGACCTAAAATATATCACTCGTTATATACTTTGTTCAAAAATTTCACAGTCATGTCAACTTGTCAGAGGTAATCTATCGATCCCTTAATAGTACTACTTATTTCTCATCTTGCAAGTGTTCTAGAAATGTTTTAAGAATGCAACTGTCCATACTAGAAGAAAATGAACATAATGACAAACATGATGGTGAGGGATATCTTTAGACTATTCATTTGAGGATGCTGTGAGTTTATGTTGTCAAGTGAGTCTGTCTCTATGGGGTGGGGTTAGGTGGGGCACTGCTGAGATGGACCAGGCCTGATTTTACGTAAGTAATTATATGTCATCTTAGGTGGAATGATCTTAGCTTGGATGTGGGATGATGTGGGTGAGGCTGGTGATTTCATGAGCAAGAAAAATAACAAAAAAGAAGAACTGAGTTTTAGAGATAATCTCTTTGTGCTGTAGAGGACAATTACATAAAAAGTAGGTTGGGCATTATAATGGTCTAGATAATCTCACTTTGTGTCAGAGTGGTGTGCTCATTGGGAGACCTGTTGATAGCACCTACCTCAGAAAATGACTGAATTTTTGAGCTGGAAGGAACTTAGGTGGGCTATGTTACTAAAGTTCTTAATTTCCTAGATGGCAGTGACCTCCCCTATTTACCTTTCATCATCTCTATCTTGCTGTGGGGCACACTAGGGTTGGAAATAACCTCTGGAAAAAAATCTACACACAAAAAAAATTTTTAAATATAACAAGTCAGCTGACTGACTTGTATCAAAAGAAACACTGTGTTAAATTACCATAATAGCCTACAAATTGTAGCAACTGCAAATGAAATATTGGTGTTCAGATTAAGGAAAATTAGAACACTTTTCATTTCCATAATAATAATTCTGATAATTAAAGAGAGAATTATTGTAGTTATAAAAAGATTTTCCTTTTCATCTTAAAAAAGTGATATGACTAACATTCATTATCACAAAGACTAGAACTTCTTAGATTTTCTATAAATGTTAAGGAAATTATAAATAGAGTCATTTCAATTTTTTTTGTCTGTTCATATGATCTTTGCAGCTTTTTTGCTTTAATCACATAGAACCTTTTATGGTTAATGTGGTTACTAACACAAGCACTTTGCTAAAAGGAGACATTGACCTAAAATATATCACTCGTTATATACTTTGTTCAAAAATGTTTGCAAACCACTGACAAGAAAGCGAGTTTGCAAACACAGACAGTTTCTAATCCTGATTCAAAATTTTGAGAGGCCCAGGTGTCTATAGTTTTAATATGGTGATTCTAATGCAGATAGTCTGAGAACTACATTTTAAGAAACACCAATCAAATTTACAGTAGCTACCAATAAAGCCGGAATTCATGAGCCACAATTACCTGGGATATTTTAGAGAAATAATCCTGGCTAAACTTGATTTACATAAACACACAGCAGGTGTTTGGGTTTATTTTCTTATTGTTTTGCTGCCAGAATTCACAGAGTAATTGGAGCCCTGGTTTCAGTCTACTTAGGCACGTTTTTTGTTTTGTTCTGTTCTGTTTATCCCCGAGATTAAGAAACCTGAATATAAACTCTGTTAGTCCTTTCTTAAGGTTTCTCTGACTATATATGCATTTGGTTTATACAAGCAAGTTAAAAAACTTGGGGTCAAAACCAAACTCTCTTTATGAATTAATGTTATTTACCTTTCAACTCAACATAGTTTGTACCTTTTAAATCACCTCTGACAGGGAATTCTTTCGGATATTTTTAACGATGTGGACCAGATTGCTTTAAAAGGTAATGATTCTATGCTTGGATAACCTGAATTATCCTACTGAAGTGCATGTAATACTCCTTCCTAAAAGTTTACATACAAAATTACAGGATCAGTGACAGAGCTATGAGTGTCATTTATATCTGAACTTATATTATCTTTATATACAAGGAGCCCAAAGGTTAGGCAGATGAAGAGACTTTCATCACTTCACAAAACAGATTCTGAGAACCTGGGCTCTTAGACACTTTATACAACAACATCATTTTATAGATTGCTCTGTAGCTGCAGAAAATATAAGAAATCCCTCTTCCATCTGACAAATCTAGTTAATAGTTGGTGATATGTTCTGTAAACCAGTATTGATTGCCTGAGTTACATAGAAGGAGTAAAGAAAACAATGTTTTCCTTTCTGTCTTCCAAAAAGGAATAGGAGAAAAAAAAAAAAAAAAGTCTGATATTTAAAAGGTATCATTCAACTCATATGAAATATTATTTGTGCTAGGAAGAGAGTAACTACCACTTTATCACATGCTATGCTGTAGTAATTTACAATAAAATGCTGGGGGCATAATAGGTTTATTTCAAAATTGTTATTAATAAAGCACTATTTATATAGCACTTACTACATGCCAGGCACGGCATTCAGGAAGCCAGCGAGACACATGGTATGCAGAGCTCAGGAGGTTCAGACTCTGTGGTCTGACTATTGGGGTGAAAATATCTGATGGGTGAATGAGGCAAAGGGAGTAACTCTAAGCCTCAGTTTCTTCATGTGTAAAATGAGGACAACAGAATTGTGATAATTCAATTAATTAACACAACTCAGAGAGCAAAGTCTAACACACAGGAAGTGATTGATAATCAATAGTTATCTCTTTAATTCATGCAA
Source organism: Tragulus kanchil (assembly GCA_022376925.1). Taxonomy (NCBI): domain Eukaryota; kingdom Metazoa; phylum Chordata; class Mammalia; order Artiodactyla; family Tragulidae; genus Tragulus; species Tragulus kanchil. The sequence goes on along the minus strand of JAIOJX010000025.1, from coordinate 112,267,143 downwards.
AAACGATCTGCCGAAGCAGATGCTCAGCAAGGTCATGAATGTTTTCAACACTCAGCTTCTAAGTACAGATGAGATTTGAACATGAGTTGGTCTGACACTGATATTCATAATTTAATCACTATTGTTATTGAAAACCAGAGAAAAGCTTCACATGTCATTATGCACAGTTTGATGAGAGATAAGATACCTTAAAAACATGTATTTCAACCTGAGTTTTCAGCTGCAGACATTCTCTCTTTCTCTTCCTCTCTTCCTCTAGTTTTCCTTTCTTCTCCTGTCTTTCTTCCTAAGCAGTCTTGGGTCTATGAGACTCAAAAACCACCCGTGTCTTTAAAGATGAGGCTTAAGCAATAACTTGCAAATGTGAACAACCTCCTCCATCATACCATTTCTTCACTTTATCAGTCTTGTAGGTATAGGAACCAAACCCTCTGCTTCTTTTGGATTTGTCAACCTTTTTCCTAAATTGTTTCTCTGAGGTTGTCCTTCAATTCCTAAAGGATTCACAGAACGGGAATTAACACTCCTCTGAGGAACCTCTGAGAAAAATGTTAAGCAATCCAAACTTTTTTTTCTTATTGAGGAATTTGCCACATATGTGCAGCAGTACAGCTGTAAAGAAAGAAACACAAATGGCACGTCTAAAATGCCCAGGGGTTCTTTATGTGTTGCATAGGGGCAACATTCAAAATATTTAACCACCAGTAAAGCAAGGGCATGAGTCTTTCAGAATGGATACTAGCCGTAAATAACCATGAAGTCCATGCTCCGCATTCTGGCCTAAAACAGCTCTGTCTGTAGAGCTGAAATGACTCTTTGTTCTTGGCACAGTGCTTTAAAGAAAAGAGGCCCTCAGTAAATATTCTCTGACCGAGATACATACCAAATGTTATAAACGGAAGGGGAGATGATCATTTCATGCAGGATCCTGGAACTGTGACATAAATTCATAGAAAGAAGTAATACGTGCAGACATTAATGAATAGGGGTTGTCCAAAAAGAAAAGTGAGAAAAACTCTAACAGGGCAAAGGAAACCCTTTGTATACAGGCTCATGCATGCTTGAGAAACTTGGAGTTGTTATGTCTTACTATAAACTATTACAACCTATTTTCAGTTTTACAGCATTTAATAGGAATTATTTTAATTCTTTTAATCACTTTAATGTCCACATAACATTCTTGTTCCCAGTTAGGCATACAAACTAATCATTGTTTAGCAGTTCTTTATTAAACTGGATTCAAAATGACTGTCAATTGAACTCAACTATCTTTTCAAAATACCTCATTTAAAAAATAGCCACAAATTTTGTTGTAAAACAAAAAACACGTGTGCAATTATGTGAGCAGAAGGCAAAGTGTGAGCAGCAAGAGTTTATGAGTTATTTTAGGAGATAAAAGTAGAAAAAGAGCAAAAAAATTCTGCTCATGTGTTTCCCCTATCAAAGTCTCTGACCCTGACCTCTCAGTTTTTCACTCTGCCGTAGTTCATTCTACCTATTTTTGATCACATTTTTTTCTATTATAAATGTTTGTGTTCTTTCCATTGAATTCTGTATATGTACAGGGCAAGGGTTCCATATAATTAATCTTTTTCCTTCCCGAACGCTAAATGGTACTTGGAACACAGTGTCCACTCAACAAATACTTGCAAAATGAACAAAATCAAAGACAAACACTAGACTCTTAGACAGACTAGAGTTCCTGCACCTGTTATTTGGCTTTTAATGGTACAATTTTAATAAAATGAAGGAACTGCATCTATTCTATGAATATCTATTTGGACCCTCTGAGTAGGAGACACTAAGTTGTGAGTGAAGCAGACACAGTGACAGTCTGTTATTCACAGGACTGTCTGAGTCAAAAGAGACACTAAGTTGTGAGTGAGCAGCCATATATAGCTCACCGAGATACTGAAATGACCAAGTGCTTTAAAGAAAAGAGGCCCTCAGTAAATATTCTCTGACCGAGATACATACCAAATGTTATAAACGGAAGGGAGATGATCATTTCATGCAGGATCCTGGAACTGTGACATAAATTCATAGAAAGAAGTAATACGTGCAGACATTAATGAATAGGGGTTGTCCAAAAAGAAAAGTGAGAAAAACTCTAACAGGGCAAAGGAAACCCTTTGTATACAGGCTCATGCATGCTTGAGAAACTTGGAGTTGTTATGTCTTACTATAAACTATTACAACCTATTTTCAGTTTTACAGCATTTAATAGGAATTATTTTAATTCTTTTAATCACTTTAATGTCCACATAACATTCTTGTTCCCAGTTAGGCATACAAACTAATCATTGTTTAGCAGTTCTTTATTAAACTGGATTCAAAATGACTGTCAATTGAACTCAACTATCTTTTCAAAATACCTCATTTAAAAAATAGCCACAAATTTTGTTGTAAAACAAAAAACACGTGTGCAATTATGTGAGCAGAAGGCAAAGTGTGAGCAGCAAGAGTTTATGAGTTATTTTAGGAGATAAAAGTAGAAAAAGAGCAAAAAAATTCTGCTCATGTGTTTCCCCTATCAAAGTCTCTGACCCTGACCTCTCAGTTTTTCACTCTGCCGTAGTTCATTCTACCTATTTTTGATCACATTTTTTTCTATTATAAATGTTTGTGTTCTTTCCATTGAATTCTGTATATGTACAGGGCAAGGGTTCCATATAATTAATCTTTTTCCTTCCCGAACGCTAAATGGTACTTGGAACACAGTGTCCACTCAACAAATACTTGCAAAATGAACAAAATCAAAGACAAACACTAGACTCTTAGACAGACTAGAGTTCCTGCACCTGTTATTTGGCTTTTAATGGTACAATTTTAATAAAATGAAGGAACTGCATCTATTCTATGAATATCTATTTGGACCCTCTGAGTAGGAGACACTAAGTTGTGAGTGAAGCAGACACAGTGACAGTCTGTTATTCACAGGACTGTCACAAGGTTCAGTCTAGTGCAAGAGTTAGACAACCAGCCTAAGGCTCCTCTGTGCTGTGACATGGGCTCTGCCAGAAATTGTGTGTAAAACACAGCTGTGCCAGTTCACTTCACTGGATTCCAGGACAAAAGTCTCAACAACAGGCTTTCACTGGGGAAAAGACTACAGAATGGAAACTAAAACTTCCATTGGTCCATTTCTGGACTCAGAGGGTACTGATGCCTCATTTCTTAAATTCTTTGATTCTTATCTTTTTTGGAAATGCTTTCCAAGCACTTGGTTCTGAAGACGAATATTTATTAATGTATTTATTTTTTGTGCCATTATAAAGTGTCTCAGTTTGATAGAATCATCATAATCAGTCAGTGCTTATATGTTATATAAATATATATCTGTATATATAAGAATACCTCTTAGGGGCTTCCCTGGTGGCCCAGTGGGTAAAGAGTCTGCCTTGCACTGCAAGGGGCACCAGTTCAATTCCTGGCACGGGAAGATCCCACGTGCAGTGGAGCGGCTGAACCTGTGTGACCAATTAAGAGCCAGCGCTCTGGAGCGAATGTGGCCAAAGCTGGTGCTCTGCTACAGGAGGGGCCACTGCAATGGGGGGCCCACACAGGCCAAAGAAAATAAATAAATGAAAGACCAATAAAAGTGGCCAAAAATTAAAAAAAAAAAAAAAAAAAAGGAATACCTCTTAGATCTTAGGAACTTCTATAGAACTCAGTGTCTTTTACTGTTTAAAGTGTTATTCAGTTGCTCAGTTGCATCCTATTCTTTGCAACCCATGGATTGCAGCAGGCCAGACCCTTCCTATTCCTTTTTCCTTCCTGAAAGCTAAATGATACTTGGAATGCAGTGTCCACTCAACAAATACTTGCAAAATGAACAAAATCAAAGACAAACACTAGACTCTTAGACAGACTAGAGTTCCTGCACCTGTTATTTGGCTTTTAATGGTACAATTTTAATAAAATGAAGGAACTGCATCTATTCTATGAATATCTATTTGGACCCTCTGAGTAGGAGACACTAAGTTGTGAGTGAAGCAGACACAGTGACAGTCTGTTATTCACAGGACTGTCACAAGGTTCAGTCTAGTGCAAGAGTTAGACAACCAGCCTAAGGCTCCTCTGTGCTGTGACATGGGCTCTGCCAGAAATTGTGTGTAAAACACAGCTGTGCCAGTTCACTTCACTGGATTCCAGGACAAAAGTCTCAACAACAGGCTTTCACTGGGGAAAAGACTACAGAATGGAAACTAAAACTTCCATTGGTCCATTTCTGGACTCAGAGGGTACTGATGCCTCATTTCTTAAATTCTTTGATTCTTATCTTTTTTGGAAATGCTTTCCAAGCACTTGGTTCTGAAGACGAATATTTATTAATGTATTTATTTTTTGTGCCATTATAAAGTGTCTCAGTTTGATAGAATCATCATAATCAGTCAGTGCTTATATGTTATATAAATATATATCTGTATATATAAGAATACCTCTTAGGGGCTTCCCTGGTGGCCCAGTGGGTAAAGAGTCTGCCTTGCACTGCAAGGGGCACCAGTTCAATTCCTGGCACGGGAAGATCCCACGTGCAGTGGAGCGGCTGAACCTGTGTGACCAATTAAGAGCCAGCGCTCTGGAGCGAATGTGGCCAAAGCTGGTGCTCTGCTACAGGAGGGGCCACTGCAATGGGGGGCCCACACAGGCCAAAGAAAATAAATAAATGAAAGACCAATAAAAGTGGCCAAAAATTAAAAAAAAAAAAAAAAAAAAGGAATACCTCTTAGATCTTAGGAACTTCTATAGAACTCAGTGTCTTTTACTGTTTAAAGTGTTATTCAGTTGCTCAGTTGCATCCTATTCTTTGCGACCCATGGATTGCAGCATGCCAGACTTCCCTGTCTTTCATTATCTCCCAAAGTTTGCTCAGACTCATATCCATTGAGTCAGTGATGCCATCAGTGTCCTTTGGTTTATATGACTGTCTCTATTTTCTGCCAATCACAGACTGTGTAGTCTTCTTGTAAAATCGTAAACTGTAATTTTTAACATAGAAAAGTCAGAAAGACATATTGCAGACTGCCTACTGAAGAGAATAATAGGATATCGGAACTGCTTCATTATAAATGTGTATGAAATTGTATGTGGCCCAATCTTAGAAAATATCTATTGCTAGCTATTAGGCTCTTTTATGAGGAGTTCTAAAAGTATAATTCAAATTACAATTCAAACAAAAACCAGAAAAGCAAGAGGATAAAAATAAATTGTGCTTATGACATAGAGTTTTTCTTTATAATGTCAATCATAGCTTTACCATCTTGAAACTAACATTCTTCTTTAGCCACAATCTTTATGTGAATTTCAAATAGTTTATAATTTTTATGATAAACTATTTTTATTTGAAAAACTATGCCTTTGTTTATATTGGCTAATTAAAAACATCCAGCACATAGAAAAATATCACATTTAAAACTGGATGGAATTTTAAGTCTTTAGCCCAATTCCATAATTTCACAATATGGAAATTAAGGAATGGAAAGGCTAACAGATTGCCTGGTTTACTTCCTAAGAAGGGTTTAAATGGAAGTTCTTAATCCCCATACTTTTCATACCAAAATCTGTTCTCTCACAAGAATAATAGAATTTTGCCCTTAAAAGCAATTTTGATACACTCAACTTTAATTTCAACTTAACAGTAATTGGATGCATAGTCTCAGAACACCTTTTGCTCCATACTCGCAACATGGCCAAACCTCAACATAGGTGCTTTTCCTTGCAGCTACTAATACTACAAAAACTTTGTGTGAAAGTTGATGGAGATTCTATGAGTGACTTCCTACCTTTATTCTTAAAAGCTGGAGGCAAAAACATGTATTTTAATATACACCTGTCTAAGTCTGTATCTCTTATCTAAATTAATATCCCGCTCTTCTAAAAAATAATAAACACCCAAAATAATAAATACCCAAAGGTCTCCAATTTCCAGTGTCCTTTGACTTAGACTTCACACACTCTGCATATGAAGGCTAACATGAAATACTTTAGTGATATTAAATCCTGTCGCTAAAACACTGACAGTTATCCTCAGTGTGTAATTTGAGAACTCAAAAGAGTGTGTTTTGTCCTGAACATTGTTATGTAAAGGGAAGACGGTAACATGCCTTTAATCCAGTAGAGACATTTAAAAATGTACAATTCAAACTTCAAATGACTAAGTTAAAACTTGAATAGAAATTCTGACGGTGTAGTTCTTGCTCTGCAATAATGTATGCTGATTGGAGAACAGTGCTTTACAATTACTTAGAGAGTATCTTCCAAGCTCTGACATCTAGCCAGGAGCAGTCAGGGATCTGCAATGAAAATCCTTTGATTTAAACAGCTCTTACTTTTTTGGAAAGTCTGATGAGTTATAATGTCGATGGTCAGAAACAGCATACATGTTTAACAAGGCCAGGTTATCCACCTAAATCATCTGTGTGCACTGAAAATTAATTATCTTGAAAAATTCCAAGAGAAAAAATTTTTTTTTCACTCCACAGAAATACTTTTAGATTAAAATGGCCATCCTGTCTGGATACTGCAAGGAAATTATCCATAATAATGGGGCTGTAGCTGCTTCTAAATTTAGGAAAACATTACTTTTTTTTTCTTTAAAAATTTTCTTCTTGAAGTTTCATAAAACTTCAAAGAATCTGTGGGATACTGCAGGAACAAAAAGGGCCCTTAGCTGCTTTTTACATTTCACTTTTAACAGTTTTTAATTGGATGCATAGTCTCAGAACACCTTTTGCTCCATACTCGCAACATGGCCAAACCTCAACATAGGTGCTTTTCCTTGCAGCTACTAATACTACAAAAACTTTGTGTGAAAGTTGATGGAGATTCTATGAGTGACTTCCTACCTTTATTCTTAAAAGCTGGAGGCAAAAACATGTATTTTAATATACACCTGTCTAAGTCTGTATCTCTTATCTAAATTAATATCCCGCTCTTCTAAAAAATAATAAACACCCAAAATAATAAATACCCAAAGGTCTCCAATTTCCAGTGTCCTTTGACTTAGACTTCACACACTCTGCATATGAAGGCTAACATGAAATACTTTAGTGATATTAAATCCTGTCGCTAAAACACTGACAGTTATCCTCAGTGTGTAATTTGAGAACTCAAAAGAGTGTGTTTTGTCCTGAACATTGTTATGTAAAGGGAAGACGGTAACATGCCTTTAATCCAGTAGAGACATTTAAAAATGTACAATTCAAACTTCAAATGACTAAGTTAAAACTTGAATAGAAATTCTGACGGTGTAGTTCTTGCTCTGCAATAATGTATGCTGATTGGAGAACAGTGCTTTACAATTACTTAGAGAGTATCTTCCAAGCTCTGACATCTAGCCAGGAGCAGTCAGGGATCTGCAATGAAAATCCTTTGATTTAAACAGCTCTTACTTTTTTGGAAAGTCTGATGAGTTATAATGTCGATGGTCAGAAACAGCATACATGTTTAACAAGGCCAGGTTATCCACCTAAATCATCTGTGTGCACTGAAAATTAATTATCTTGAAAAATTCCAAGAGAAAAAATTTTTTTTTCACTCCACAGAAATACTTTTAGATTAAAATGGCCATCCTGTCTGGATACTGCAAGGAAATTATCCATAATAATGGGGCTGTAGCTGCTTCTAAATTTAGGAAAACATTACTTTTTTTTTCTTCTTTAAAAAATTTTCTTCTTGAAGTTTCATAAAACTTCAAAGATTATTTTGTTTCTGATGGAAGGATACAGATGCAGGAACACAAAAGGGCAAAAATATTTAACACAACTATCTCCAGCTGGCAAGTTTTTACTTTTTTTCCTTTAATTTCTTTCAATGCTGATGTAGAACTAGGAATAAACCTAATTTGCATGTAAAGATTCAACAGCATGAGGTAACATCTCTTATGAGGGATAAATGTTTAGAATTTTGAAGATCTTCTGCTTTGCATGATTCGTGAAAGGCGATGTGATATCATATCATGTGAGCTATAGAGGGAATAGTTTCAGGAAAAAACAAAAGTTCGATAAAATATTCTAGCCATATATATTTAAAGTAAAATTATTTGGATAACAGTGACTCAATGCACATTGAAAGGTTGAAAATTTAAATTTAATGTTATCCCAAAAAATTAGCCACTGATTTTAAAGATGTCATCCTATGAATTATGGAAATATGGATTATTTAACAATTCATGTATCTGCATGCATTGGCTAATCCAAATTGCCTCACTTCCCAGTTGTGAGTCAGGATCATGAAACATAAATTTACACTGCAGAAAATACCTGTCATATTTTATTATTCTATATAGACTCGCATATAATTAAAATTTATAAATGACTTCATCTTAAAGATCACCTACTGCATATACCACATAAGTACTGGAAATCATGTTACAATACAAACCTACAGAAAGTAAGAATTATTGGATTAAAATAAATGGATGTAAGCTTATAAACATATGTGTGCATGCAAGCTAAGTTACTTCAGTTGTGTGCTACTCTTAGCGACCCTATGGACTAAAGTCTGATGAGTTATAATGTCGATGGTCAGAAACAGCATACATGTTTAACAAGGCCAGGTTATCCACCTAAATCATCTGTGTGCACTGAAAATTAATTATCTTGAAAAATTCCAAGAGAAAAAATTTTTTTTTCACTCCACAGAAATACTTTTAGATTAAAATGGCCATCCTGTCTGGATACTGCAAGGAAATTATCCATAATAATGGGGCTGTAGCTGCTTCTAAATTTAGGAAAACATTACTTTTTTTTTCTTCTTTAAAAAATTTTCTTCTTGAAGTTTCATAAAACTTCAAAGATTATTTTGTTTCTGATGGAAGGATACAGATGCAGGAACACAAAAGGGCAAAAATATTTAACACAACTATCTCCAGCTGGCAAGTTTTTACTTTTTTTCCTTTAATTTCTTTCAATGCTGATGTAGAACTAGGAATAAACCTAATTTGCATGTAAAGATTCAACAGCATGAGGTAACATCTCTTATGAGGGATAAATGTTTAGAATTTTGAAGATCTTCTGCTTTGCATGATTCGTGAAAGGCGATGTGATATCATATCATGTGAGCTATAGAGGGAATAGTTTCAGGAAAAAACAAAAGTTCGATAAAATATTCTAGCCATATATATTTAAAGTAAAATTATTTGGATAACAGTGACTCAATGCACATTGAAAGGTTGAAAATTTAAATTTAATGTTATCCCAAAAAATTAGCCACTGATTTTAAAGATGTCATCCTATGAATTATGGAAATATGGATTATTTAACAATTCATGTATCTGCATGCATTGGCTAATCCAAATTGCCTCACTTCCCAGTTGTGAGTCAGGATCATGAAACATAAATTTACACTGCAGAAAATACCTGTCATATTTTATTATTCTATATAGACTCGCATATAATTAAAATTTATAAATGACTTCATCTTAAAGATCACCTACTGCATATACCACATAAGTACTGGAAATCATGTTACAATACAAACCTACAGAAAGTAAGAATTATTGGATTAAAATAAATGGATGTAAGCTTATAAACATATGTGTGCATGCAAGCTAAGTTACTTCAGTTGTGTGCTACTCTTAGCGACCCTATGGACTGCAGCCTGCCGGGCTCCTCTGTCCATGGGATTCTCTAAGAAATAATACTGGAGTGGGTTGCCAGGCTCTCCTCCAGGGGATCTTCCCAACCTAGAGATCCAACCTGCACTGGCCAGGCGGCTTCTTTACCACTACTGCTGCTGCTCCCTGAGAAGCTCAATAAACATATATGCATTTCTTATGGATTCCAGAGAATGCCTTGAGGCCTTTGTGTGGAAAAACATGGCATAATTATGAATTATAAAATAAGCACTTGTACAAAACTTAATAGCAGTAACTCCAAATATCTCTCATGTTCCTTGAAAGGGAATTTTAGGCAAAGGGATAGAAAGTGTTCCTTTACTCTCCATATCTGGGAATAGCATTAAGAAACAGCAAACAGTAAGATGTTTGCCCAAAAATGTAGGAAAGGGGAAGCACCTTCTAGTTTCTGCATGAATGGCCTGAATGAGGCTTCCCTCATGTACGGAACAAAAGTCTACTCTATACTGGTCCTCCCAATACTGCCCTTGTGTTGCCCAAAGCTCTGAAAGTTCACGTGTTCTATGGCTATTTCTGCCTATCCAGGGAGTTAAGAAAAGTACATTTGAGATTCTCATATGCAAAGATAAAAAAAGTGAAATGCAATAAGCCCCCAAATACATATAGCTACTGTCACGAAAGGAGCTTAATACACCCTGTCATTTCCCCTATGGCAAATTAAGGCTGTGAATGAGATGTTCCCCCCAAAAAATGAACTCTGAGGCACAGGGTAGACTCTGCTTTATAACATTACTGGGATAAGATAATGTGCAGTTAATTTAATGTTAGTTGAAAATGGAGTATTTCTTACAAAGCTGAAATGCATACATTTATTGAAGATACATCAAGGGAACAAGAGAAAATATAAGCATTTGGAATTGAAAGATAATATGTTTCTGTCTAATATGCTGTAGAATTTATCCTGGAATGGTTTATCCATGTAAAAATATGGCTCCTCTGATACTGTCATGATCCGTAAGATTCAAGGTGATCTTCTGAATTAAACCTGGTTCAGAAAGTTGAGAAAGGTTTTAACTCATGTCAAAATTTCCCTAGACCTGAAAAATTATCTTGGAAATGAGAAAAGGAGGTAGCTAGTTTGGCTATGCTGTTTTTCTTTTTCTTCTTTCTTATATTCTATTCGGATTTGCCAGGTATCATAAATTCTAAAACGTACTGCATATTTATATACCACTTTACTGTCTGTGAAGTGTGAAAAATGTAGAAATATCCAGGTACTTTATTTGTAATGAAATAGAAAAAAAGGAGAAAAACAATATAAGCAACAGATTAAACTCTATATATTCAGTCCAGTACATAGTACAGGATTGGGCACAAAGAAGTTATTCTATATTATTAATTGTTAGATGAAAATAATTACCACTATTTTTGTAAAGCCACATACTGTTACACTGTAACAATGCCAGTGTATTATTTGGCCTTAAACAATCACCAAGAGTTGGGAACATTTCAGTGTTTAGAGATCCCCAGTGTCAAGCGAGTATATATACAAAAACGGAGAAAATAGTATTATTCAAGAAAAGCAACTTACCAAAGTTAGAAAGGAATATGAAATCTCCAATGACTTTTAAACCTCAAAACACATGCTTAGTCAACATATGGCATGATATTTTATACTTGGAAACCTTATTTATGATTGACTAGATTTAGGCCAAAAGCCAGAGGAATCGGTGAGTCAGTCTTTATCAGATCTTCCTGATTATAGTTACCATTAGCCAAGGTTTGTGTTTCATATGACAGTTTTGACACTGGAGCAAAGCATATCTCTTCTGCGTTTCTCACCCTGACAATAGCTGTAATACCACTTATAATGGGAAACACCTGAAATTTAAGTGATACAAGTGACCTGGTTGCTTAGGCACAGGGTAGACTCTGCTTTATAACATTACTGGGATAAGATAATGTGCAGTTAATTTAATGTTAGTTGAAAATGGAGTATTTCTTACAAAGCTGAAATGCATACATTTATTGAAGATACATCAAGGGAACAAGAGAAAATATAAGCATTTGGAATTGAAAGATAATATGTTTCTGTCTAATATGCTGTAGAATTTATCCTGGAATGGTTTATCCATGTAAAAATATGGCTCCTCTGATACTGTCATGATCCGTAAGATTCAAGGTGATCTTCTGAATTAAACCTGGTTCAGAAAGTTGAGAAAGGTTTTAACTCATGTCAAAATTTCCCTAGACCTGAAAAATTATCTTGGAAATGAGAAAAGGAGGTAGCTAGTTTGGCTATGCTGTTTTTCTTTTTCTTCTTTCTTATATTCTATTCGGATTTGCCAGGTATCATAAATTCTAAAACGTACTGCATATTTATATACCACTTTACTGTCTGTGAAGTGTGAAAAATGTAGAAATATCCAGGTACTTTATTTGTAATGAAATAGAAAAAAAGGAGAAAAACAATATAAGCAACAGATTAAACTCTATATATTCAGTCCAGTACATAGTACAGGATTGGGCACAAAGAAGTTATTCTATATTATTAATTGTTAGATGAAAATAATTACCACTATTTTTGTAAAGCCACATACTGTTACACTGTAACAATGCCAGTGTATTATTTGGCCTTAAACAATCACCAAGAGTTGGGAACATTTCAGTGTTTAGAGATCCCCAGTGTCAAGCGAGTATATATACAAAAACGGAGAAAATAGTATTATTCAAGAAAAGCAACTTACCAAAGTTAGAAAGGAATATGAAATCTCCAATGACTTTTAAACCTCAAAACACATGCTTAGTCAACATATGGCATGATATTTTATACTTGGAAACCTTATTTATGATTGACTAGATTTAGGCCAAAAGCCAGAGGAATCGGTGAGTCAGTCTTTATCAGATCTTCCTGATTATAGTTACCATTAGCCAAGGTTTGTGTTTCATATGACAGTTTTGACACTGGAGCAAAGCATATCTCTTCTGCGTTTCTCACCCTGACAATAGCTGTAATACCACTTATAATGGGAAACACCTGAAATTTAAGTGATACAAGTGACCTGGTTGATTAGAACACTGATAATAATACAGCTCGGTCTGCAGGTTTATGACTTTCATGGTGGAAATCTAGCTGAGCTGTTATCACTTCAGCAGAAATAATGAACAAGTCAAACAGTTTTGGACATAGATAGTAATATTAAGTCAAGATTCTTAAAGCGATCTCATAGCTCTTGAATGGAGGACTTACATAGAATAACTACACTCAACTGACCACTTTTCTACCTCCACTGGAAACACACACATATGTAAGTACACAAACACATGCACATACACACACACATACACATATTTTACAGCTTTGGAATATTTGGGGTCAATATATTTAGAAAAAAAGAAAAGACTTAGGCTATCCAGCCTGAGCAAGAGTAGCTGATGTCCCTTGACACATATCTTCAGAGCTCTATAACTCTCTTAATGGGCTTCCCAGGTGGAGGTAGTGCTAAAGAACCCGCCTGCCAATGCTGGAAACTTAAGAAATGAAAGTTTGATCCTTGGGTCAGGAAAATCCCCTGAATAAAGGAAAAGCAACCAACTCCAGTTATTCTCGACTAGAGAATCCCATGGATTAGAGGAGCCTGGCGGGCTACAGTCTATGGGGGTCACAAAGAGTTGAACATCACTGAGTGACTAACACTTTCACTTTCAATATAAAGCTCAGAAGAGAGGTAGAACACAGAGTGGTTAGACTGTATGTCAAAATTTAATAGGTGACAATAAGTGTGAGTACCTTGCTCGGTCAATCACTCATTAAGTCTCTGTTACCTGTCATTTAGGATTTGTGCTAAATAAAAATGGAAGCTCTCAATTCTTCATTCAAAGTAAAAAAGAGAAATAAGTAAGTAATAACTCATTAAAAGAGATGAAGATATACTTTTCTTTTGCTCTGTGTGTGTGCTTAGTCCCTTTAGTCGTGTCTGACTCTTGGTGACCCCACGGACTGTGGTCCACCAGCCTCCTCGGTTCATGAGATTTCTCCAGGCAAGAATACCAGGGTAGTTTGCCATTCCCTCCTCCTTTTGCACTCTGCTTACTAAAGTAGATGAATACATACACTTTTTTCAACATAAACTATTCAGATAAAAGGCAGCTTTCATTGGCAGTTTAAGTATCTAAAAGTTTACTGCCAACATCATAGTAAATCCTTAGGTGCCAGGATACTAGGCACAGCAATGCACAAACACTTGAAAACAAACTTAATGCCTTTAGACTTCTTGAGAAACATGTAATAGATGTATTTTACTTACAAATATAATTTTCATGCAACTATAGAAAATATGCATTCATGTAAACTATACTGATGCTGAAGTATACTCCACAACACTTAATAAATATAGTTTGTTTTCCTTTTCCATCAAATCTTCAGCAATGAGCAATTTGATGCTTGATACTATTGTTCTCTAAAAATATATAACTTGTTTAATAAGACGAAATAATGTATATCTCTGATATTTGGACTTTATGAGAGTCCTGTAAACAATTAATCATTTTAATTAGTAATGGTGCTTTTACACAACAAATTTCCTTAGACTACTCTGAAATCTCAGTTATTTATAATAAATCCTTGGCTTAAAAAGACCTTTATATTGCTCAAATGCTCCTTCTAGCACCTTCAATTTATGAGCAAAATTTAAAAACATAGTCATTCTCATTACTGAATCTCATAAACAAACTACAATTGGAGGTAAAAGCTAAACATATATTATGGTGTCACTGCAAATCTAATAAATGACATTTTTGGAAAGTGTTAGTGTTGCGTATACAAGGTCATAGATGATTCATTGCTTTCTTCAACTTTCTCAACCATCTAATTTTGCTCATCTAGTGCTTTGACTCTCATACTCGAGGTAATAAGCAGCGCCCTCTACCCATTATAAAAGGCCAAAAACATTTAAATAACTGATACTTTCTTTAACTACTCTTGGATTTATTCATTGGTTACATTAAAAGAAAATGGCTTATAATATAACTGTTTAGAACAATATTACATACTTGGTAAAATATTTCTATGTTTATCTGTTAATGATACTTTTTCTTTTTTAAAAAGAATTATTTTAAAATTGATAAGGAGATAACTTGAATTTTGTCTTTTTCCAGTCACTATTTTAATTCTAGCAATGCTTTATTATGTGAAACAATTGGTCTACTTTTATTGATTAAATTAGGCAAATATTCAAATTCTCTCTTAATCAGAAAAAAATATAGGAATAGAGGAATAATAAAGTGCTTTCATGGGGCTATATGAAATCATGTCTGTGGAACTTTGGAAAATTATAAAGTACTAAGGAAGCTTTCCTAAAACTATCAACATTCATCATATTGATTTAAACTGCTTGGTCAAAAATACATAAAGATTTTTCTCCTCATAACTTATATGTGTGCATGTGTGCTAAGTTGCTTCAGTCCTGTCTGACTCTTTGCAAACCTATGGACTCTAGCCCACCAGGCTCCTCTGTCCACGGAATTCTCCAGGCCAGAACACTGGAGTGGGTTGCCATTTTCTCCTTCGGGGGATCTTCCCCACCCTGGGATCGAACCTGTGTGTCTTAAGTTTCCTGCATTGGCAGCCTGGTTCTTTACCACTAGTGCCACCTGGAAAGCTCCTCATAACATACACAAAACACCTTAAAACTAAAAGAGACTTGTTAAAAGGAGAATCTTATTATATAAAATATATTTCACTCTCTAAAGTTATTGTTTAAATCTGAAAGCAATGAGTGGCAGTTTCACTTATCCATCCATGTATTTTTTCTGTGATATATAATAACCTGATACTACTATTAAGGCAACCTGACTGGTCATAACCAGATTCTACACTCTTTGATATTTAATTGATAAGTTGCTTTGTTTACATAACATTCATATATCCCTGACACATACAAAGAGACTAATTCAAAAACTAAGAAGGCACCATTTTTTGAAGTGCTTTGACTCTCATACTCGAGGTAATAAGCCCCAAAAAAAAAATTTAAATAACTGATACTTTCTTTAACTACTCTTGGATTTATTCATTGGTTACATTAAAAGAAAATGGCTTATAATATAACTGTTTAGAACAATATTACATACTTGGTAAAATATTTCTATGTTTATCTGTTAATGATACTTTTTCTTTTTTAAAAAGAATTATTTTAAAATTGATAAGGAGATAACTTGAATTTTGTCTTTTTCCAGTCACTATTTTAATTCTAGCAATGCTTTATTATGTGAAACAATTGGTCTACTTTTATTGATTAAATTAGGCAAATATTCAAATTCTCTCTTAATCAGAAAAAAATATAGGAATAGAGGAATAATAAAGTGCTTTCATGGGGCTATATGAAATCATGTCTGTGGAACTTTGGAAAATTATAAAGTACTAAGGAAGCTTTCCTAAAACTATCAACATTCATCATATTGATTTAAACTGCTTGGTCAAAAATACATAAAGATTTTTCTCCTCATAACTTATATGTGTGCATGTGTGCTAAGTTGCTTCAGTCCTGTCTGACTCTTTGCAAACCTATGGACTCTAGCCCACCAGGCTCCTCTGTCCACGGAATTCTCCAGGCCAGAACACTGGAGTGGGTTGCCATTTTCTCCTTCGGGGGATCTTCCCCACCCTGGGATCGAACCTGTGTGTCTTAAGTTTCCTGCATTGGCAGCCTGGTTCTTTACCACTAGTGCCACCTGGAAAGCTCCTCATAACATACACAAAACACCTTAAAACTAAAAGAGACTTGTTAAAAGGAGAATCTTATTATATAAAATATATTTCACTCTCTAAAGTTATTGTTTAAATCTGAAAGCAATGAGTGGCAGTTTCACTTATCCATCCATGTATTTTTTCTGTGATATATAATAACCTGATACTACTATTAAGGCAACCTGACTGGTCATAACCAGATTCTACACTCTTTGATATTTAATTGATAAGTTGCTTTGTTTACATAACATTCATATATCCCTGACACATACAAAAAGAGACTATGAACCCAGTTAACCATATAAGATACCTAAGAAGGCACCTTCTTGAGCAGGCCTGGCAGGGTGTCAGGAATTTTCTTCCTCCCTCACTCTTACTTTTATGCATTCCCAGTCTATTGCTTGTCACCAACAAACAAACTAAAAGGTAAGCCTATTTAAAAAACTGTCACCTCCTATTTCACATATTCTTTCCATGCACATGTGCTTTGTTCTGCCTAGTTTTGCCTTCCCTGCCTTTACTTTCTCGTAGAACTACCTTCTACTCATCATGGCTCATCATAAATTCTCAGTCTCTAAGTCATAATTACACTTAATTTTTAAGTTCAGCATGACAAAATATCACCATATGATTTGATTCCTCATTCCTATTGAAGTGTAAACCATTTGAATATTTTACTTTAACCTAATGTGATCCAGCAGAATTTCCAGTAAGGTAAATTAATGGATAAGCTGAGAGCTACTTTTCCATTGATTTCCATGATAAAATTAGAAATTCAGATCCCTGGAATAAAATGTGCTATGGATATATACTAAAAGATATGTGAAACCTATGTAGTTCATATATTTAAAGATATAATATACAATGACTTTTTGATAATCAGTTCAGAAAAAAAGAATGTCATTTATTGGGGAAAAAAAAAAAAAACAAACATCTATAAGATAGGTGACTCAAAACACCTTTGGAAAGTCACCTGTCTTCCCAACCTCATTTATAATTCTAAAGTATTAATTCAGAAGTCAGTAAACTTTTTGCATTATGTGTTCCATTATCCTCACAAAAGTGGCACAACTTCTAAATTAGACCTACATTACTTTGTTTGAAAAATATTTTCCTGCATTTTCTTCATGACTTAAACACATTGACTTAACATGGTATTGTACTCAACAAAGATCATAAAGAATTAAAATCCTGCGCAATATGTACTGTGGTGTCTAAGGACATTGTCCCCCAGTCAATTAGGTAATATCCTATTACAAGCAGCTAATGTGCCTGTGTTAACAATTCTCTTTATAATAGGATATTCTATTTATTTAATTGATGCCTGTTGTCCTGATTAGTGTGGACAGACAAGCTTAAATAACGATAGTTGAATCTGTGTTAAGGCTTACGACTGGAACCTATGGTAACTTGCTCTGTTTTATTTGCTATAAATTCTAGGGCTGTTGCACAGTGTAGTGTCCCCAGACACAAATGGTGCTTAAGGGATCATATTAGGCAGCTCCTGGTTGTAAGCTGGAATATTTCTTTGACTGGTTTAACTTCTTACAAAAACTATTAGTCAATTACAAAGAATGTTTGTAATGTCAAGCTTTGTAAAAGGAGGCCAACTTCCTTGCCCCTCCTAGAGCACAGCAGGCTACACTACCTACTGTGTCTCTGTTTCTTATAAATAAAATTGTTTGCTTTCCTATTTTATCCTGCTGATTCCAGATGAGCAGTGCATCTCAGGACACAAAAGAAAGTGTCAACTCACCAAGATTTCTACTTTCAGGGAAGATACTGCAATAAATTTGGTTACCCCCAACTGGGATCCAAAAAATCTGGATCACAGTTCTCTCACTAACTTAATGACCTTGAAAAAATTACTTTTTTTATTAGATTTTAAAATGAGGAATGTTCAGGTAAAACAATTTCTTCCAGAGAAAATAATTTATGATTCTATTTGAATGCTCTAAATTCTACATCTTAATAAGTTGAAGATCATCAATCATTAAGTTACTTCTGCAAGTTATTCCAACTTCGCTGTAGTCAGTTTCACTATCATAGATAAATAGCATTCAAAATGAGGACAGACTTATGTCTCCAGATACAAAAGAAGTGATGGTTCCACAAATGAAAATTAGTAACTTTGACTTCAACAGGGTAGTAAACTTTTGCATTATGTGTTCCATTATCCTCACAAAAGTGGCACAACTTCTAAATTAGACCTACATTACTTTGTTTGAAAAATATTTTCCTGCATTTTCTTCATGACTTAAACACATTGACTTAACATGGTATTGTACTCAACAAAGATCATAAAGAATTAAAATCCTGCGCAATATGTACTGTGGTGTCTAAGGACATTGTCCCCCAGTCAATTAGGTAATATCCTATTACAAGCAGCTAATGTGCCTGTGTTAACAATTCTCTTTATAATAGGATATTCTATTTATTTAATTGATGCCTGTTGTCCTGATTAGTGTGGACAGACAAGCTTAAATAACGATAGTTGAATCTGTGTTAAGGCTTACGACTGGAACCTATGGTAACTTGCTCTGTTTTATTTGCTATAAATTCTAGGGCTGTTGCACAGTGTAGTGTCCCCAGACACAAATGGTGCTTAAGGGATCATATTAGGCAGCTCCTGGTTGTAAGCTGGAATATTTCTTTGACTGGTTTAACTTCTTACAAAAACTATTAGTCAATTACAAAGAATGTTTGTAATGTCAAGCTTTGTAAAAGGAGGCCAACTTCCTTGCCCCTCCTAGAGCACAGCAGGCTACACTACCTACTGTGTCTCTGTTTCTTATAAATAAAATTGTTTGCTTTCCTATTTTATCCTGCTGATTCCAGATGAGCAGTGCATCTCAGGACACAAAAGAAAGTGTCAACTCACCAAGATTTCTACTTTCAGGGAAGATACTGCAATAAATTTGGTTACCCCCAACTGGGATCCAAAAAATCTGGATCACAGTTCTCTCACTAACTTAATGACCTTGAAAAAATTACTTTTTTTATTAGATTTTAAAATGAGGAATGTTCAGGTAAAACAATTTCTTCCAGAGAAAATAATTTATGATTCTATTTGAATGCTCTAAATTCTACATCTTAATAAGTTGAAGATCATCAATCATTAAGTTACTTCTGCAAGTTATTCCAACTTCGCTGTAGTCAGTTTCACTATCATAGATAAATAGCATTCAAAATGAGGACAGACTTATGTCTCCAGATACAAAAGAAGTGATGGTTCCACAAATGAAAATTAGTAACTTTGACTTCAACAGGGTAGCTTTAACACAATAAAAGAGTGTCACTAGAACACTGTAGCATTGGCTAAAACTTAGATGACCTGTTAAAAATTCTCAATCACTCATTCTAATGAAATCTTTGAGAATTATGTTACCAGATTCTGGTACAGAATTATTGCTATTATATCTGATGATTATCTTGGAATCACAGAACGTTAGTGTTGGATTCCATTTTGTACAACTTGTAATCTTATGAATGGATTATTTTAATAATGTTTTTGAGAAACTATTGTGGAACCTAAGTCAAATATCTTCAGGGACAAAGATTTCAGAATACAGACTATTCTATGGAACAGATTTTGTTGAGCATTTCTTAAAATAATACATTTTATCCTTAGAAGGAAGAAATTTTCTACCATTTACACCTACTAGCATTTGTTCTGCCTTCAGGAATCACGAAGAATGAGTCAAATCCTTTGTCTCTCTTCTGCATTAAATTGCTTCAAATATCTTTTCAAATGACTGTCCTCTCCTCAACCTGTCTTCCTCAGCACATCAAACATCTCCTTGGATTCATATATTTTTAAAAGCACAAGAAGTATCTGTATATACATGAAAAAAGTAAAAGGTGTAAAAACAAGTGATAATGACCATCAAACTATTTTTAATTAGAAGTCTTCTTGGAAATTATGTAAGAAGCCCATAACATGAATTTTAATTGACCACATGATCACAGTAATCCATGCCAAAGAGTCAAAGCAAATTCTCAGAACTCTTCTCAAGAGAAAGTTCCAGAAAGAAAAATAGGTCAACACGTGGTATCACTAGAGATCACATACCTCGTCTACCTTGGTTTTCATATTTTATAGAGGTGGAAACCCTGCCCCCTCAGGAGGTTAAATATCAATAACTGGCAATCCTAACCAAAATTCAACCTTCCAAGATTCCTGGTCTTCTATATTCTGTAGAAAATTGAAAGTTACTTTAAAAATGAGTTAGTTAAATCCCTTATTTTGGTGAAGTAAGTCAAGTCTTGAGAAGTTAAATGATTCACCTACAATCTCCTGTGTTTCACTCTCCTCTTTCTAAAATATTAAAAGGGATTTTAAAATATCAAATTGCATATATGCACACACCATACATTTTCAATAGCAGTGACAGACAAAGCACGTATAGGTTGCTTTAAGAATATTGCCTAAGATATATAATAAAATATCAAAAATGTAATAGTTCAAGAACTAAATCTAAGAAAAGTAGAACTTTTCTGAGAACTTCCTTTGGACATACAAAGCAACACTAAGTATAATAAGTGTAAGAATGTACATAGGCACTGGAGCTTTGGAAAATATGAAGTCAAGCACTAGAACTACCATGTGGAAGACATTTATTAAGAATATATAGGCTCATAATATATATAGCACATTAACAGTTGAAATCTTGGGTAGGGTCAGAGAAAAGTCATGTGGCATAAAAAGTATTCCCTGCCAGCAAATTAATTAAATTTCCCAGTTCTAGAAAAAGCCATATATTCTGTGTATGCACTCATGGAAAGGCAGATGTGTAGTGCTTCTGAGAGAGTGCTGTAATCTACTCATAAATAGGATTCACCAAGGGACATTGATGGCAATTTGACATTAAGAAAAAGTTCACATACAAGGAGAATTCACTTTGCAGTAACTTTTCTTGAAGAAAAGTCTATATCTGACAGGAAGTCCTTTGCACATCTTTCAATCTTATTTTGCTCTAGTTTGATGTCCATGTGGGAGCACATATTTAGTCATTAAGCAAATAGTTTGCATTGAGAAAATAATTTTTGTTTTCTTCCGTTTTTCTGTTTGTCTTTTACTTCCACTGATATTATCCATGTAAGGTTATGTAATTTTCAGTATCACAGTTGTTAGAATGATGAGTGAGCATCTTAAGGAACAACTCATCTCAGGCACCAACTCAAAACAAAAATATTTACTCAAGAAATAAAAAGTAGAGACTTCTGCATGTGTGCTCAGCTGCTTCAGTCATGTCTGATTCTTCCTGACCTCAAAGACTGCAGCCCCCCAGGCTCTTCTGTCGATAGGATACTCCAGACACGCATACTGGAGTGGGCTGCCATGCACTCCTCCAGGGAATTTTCCAGACTCAGGGATTAAACTCACATTTCCTGCATTGCAGCTGGATTTGTTACCACCAAAACATGGGTGAAGCCTAAAATTCTTTTACTTTCATCAAATATTATGTTTTAATTCATTTTTTTCTTTTGTCATTCATTTTTATGCATGCTTGTATCTATTTTATCTATAGATTATACTATATACTAGCCAAATCATACATTTATTCTATTCAAATTCAGATAAAATCTATTAATAGATGCAGTTTTAAACTGTACCTCCTATGGTTCCTGAAATTACTTAAACAGATTTTCTGGGTTCTACATATTGTGCAAATATAGACATGTAAACTGAAGGAGACCCAAAATTCCTTGTTTGTTTGTTTTCTGACAATGTATTTTGCATTAAATGAGAATAACCAGAATGCTAAAAGGATCTGCAACCAAAACTGGGGCTAAAAACTAAAAAGAGAGAAAGAAACATTATATAGCTAGACATTATGATGGAGTGTCTGAATTCAGGTGCCAGAAGTACTTTTCTTTGTAAAATAAACACTTCTGTATTTTGCCAAAGGAAAAAAATCAGGATAAATGGATTCAAGTTCTTGAAGGCAAATTTGGCTAAATTTAAGAAAAAGCTGAAAAAAGTAATGGTATACCCCGATAGAGTGAGCTACCTCTAGATTTTTGGTCACTGGAATCATTCAAGCAGAGATTAATGATTCTTATGATGGTGTTGAGGGATGCATTAACAATATAATACAAGATTGGATGATGATAATCTCTCTACCAACTCTTAAAATTCCATGACTAATTCACCAAAAATTCATTCCATGCTCCAGGTACTCCACATAAAGAAAAATAGAAATAAAATGATTCTTATATTCAGAGCTAATGAATTGGTTAATTCTAAGATCATATTGGTGGAAAGTGGAAGAAAGAGGGCAATTAGAGTTGTGCCCCAATTTTTCATCAATCCCTGACTCAATTGTGCCCTCTAGGCAGAACCTTTTCAGTTCTATGTAAAGATTCTTCCTGACCTCAAAGACTGCAGCCCCCAGGCTCTTCTGTCGATAGGATACTCCAGACACGCATACTGGAGTGGGCTGCCATGCACTCCTCCAGGAATTTTCCAGACTCAGGGATTAAACTCACATTTCCTGCATTGCAGCTGGATTTGTTACCACCAAAACATGGGTGAAGCCTAAAATTCTTTTACTTTCATCAAATATTATGTTTTAATTCATTTTTTTCTTTTGTCATTCATTTTTATGCATGCTTGTATCTATTTTATCTATAGATTATACTATATACTAGCCAAATCATACATTTATTCTATTCAAATTCAGATAAAATCTATTAATAGATGCAGTTTTAAACTGTACCTCCTATGGTTCCTGAAATTACTTAAACAGATTTTCTGGGTTCTACATATTGTGCAAATATAGACATGTAAACTGAAGGAGACCCAAAATTCCTTGTTTGTTTGTTTTCTGACAATGTATTTTGCATTAAATGAGAATAACCAGAATGCTAAAAGGATCTGCAACCAAAACTGGGGCTAAAAACTAAAAAGAGAGAAAGAAACATTATATAGCTAGACATTATGATGGAGTGTCTGAATTCAGGTGCCAGAAGTACTTTTCTTTGTAAAATAAACACTTCTGTATTTTGCCAAAGGAAAAAAATCAGGATAAATGGATTCAAGTTCTTGAAGGCAAATTTGGCTAAATTTAAGAAAAAGCTGAAAAAAGTAATGGTATACCCCGATAGAGTGAGCTACCTCTAGATTTTTGGTCACTGGAATCATTCAAGCAGAGATTAATGATTCTTATGATGGTGTTGAGGGATGCATTAACAATATAATACAAGATTGGATGATGATAATCTCTCTACCAACTCTTAAAATTCCATGACTAATTCACCAAAAATTCATTCCATGCTCCAGGTACTCCACATAAAGAAAAATAGAAATAAAATGATTCTTATATTCAGAGCTAATGAATTGGTTAATTCTAAGATCATATTGGTGGAAAGTGGAAGAAAGAGGGCAATTAGAGTTGTGCCCCAATTTTTCATCAATCCCTGACTCAATTGTGCCCTCTAGGCAGAACCTTTTCAGTTCTATGTACATAGTTCCAAATTAATTCTTAAGCCCTTATCTTACTCTCAAAAGCACAGCTTCCCAAAAAAAGTCCTGGAAAAATAGTGTATGCAAAGCAACATATTTTAACTCCCCTTTCTCTTTTCAGCCATTTTACCTCAAAGGCTTTTCTAAGAATAAAGGAAATATGAACTCATAACGTCCTTTATGTGCATTGATTTTTTTCTCTGCAAATTTTATTTCATATTATTTTAAAGTCCTTTCAGTGTCTGTGGTTTTCAATGATCTGTTTCCTTCAATTTTTTACTGCTTTTCAATGTATTCACTTTCCCTAAATCTTTTTGTTTCTATTTTCTCAAAGATTTTTCTTTTCTTTTTAGTTAGCTTCTTTTTCTCATCTAATGTTACCTCCCCATTCCTTTATTTTCTAGTATGTAAATTGTTAAAACTCTACCTATAATGGTGCATATTTCTTTTATTTACCAATAACGTTAAAAAAAAGAAAGAAAAAGAAGAGTTTCTGTGATAATCTTTCTTCAAAACTAAAGAATATTTTGGTTGAATTGTCTTCTTTCCATGTGAGATTTATCTGATTCTTTTTTTACTAGATTTTATAAAATGTAAATGATCTTTTTTCTGTGTTTTCAATTATTTTATACTTGATATTTTAATTTCAGGTCCTATATGTAGGGAAAATAATGACATTTCTTATAATAAAGTATATTAAGTCATCTGTGAAGCTAATAATAGTCAAGAGCTACAAATGAAGGGGAATAAACAGAGCAGTGGTAAGTGTGGATGAAGAGAAGGGCCTATACAAGGGTGAAAATAATGAATGACTGTGTTCTAAAAATTCATTCGTTTAACATTTAGTGAGTAGCAAACACTGTGGACATAGAAGAGTTCATAAAGAATAAGATGGAATCACAGAAACTCAAGAATTGAACATGAATGATAATCCCAGCTTTGCTTAGCAGGAATCATGAGATACTACATAAGACACAGGGTACTTCAGTTAATTCTGAGTAATTTTAGTCACTTTAGGTTTCTCCAAGCCTTATTGTTTCATCAATCCCTGACTCAATTGTGCCCTCTAGGCAGAACCTTTTCAGTTCTATGTACATAGTTCCAAATTAATTCTTAAGCCCTTATCTTACTCTCAAAAGCACAGCTTCCCAAAAAAAGTCCTGGAAAAATAGTGTATGCAAAGCAACATATTTTAACTCCCCTTTCTCTTTTCAGCCATTTTACCTCAAAGGCTTTTCTAAGAATAAAGGAAATATGAACTCATAACGTCCTTTATGTGCATTGATTTTTTTCTCTGCAAATTTTATTTCATATTATTTTAAAGTCCTTTCAGTGTCTGTGGTTTTCAATGATCTGTTTCCTTCAATTTTTTACTGCTTTTCAATGTATTCACTTTCCCTAAATCTTTTTGTTTCTATTTTCTCAAAGATTTTTCTTTTCTTTTTAGTTAGCTTATTTTTCTCATCTAATGTTACCTCCCCATTCCTTTATTTTCTAGTATGTAAATTGTTAAAACTCTACCTATAATGGTGCATATTTCTTTTATTTACCAATAACGTTAAAAAAAAGAAAGAAAAAGAAGAGTTTCTGTGATAATCTTTCTTCAAAACTAAAGAATATTTTGGTTGAATTGTCTTCTTTCCATGTGAGATTTATCTGATTCTTTTTTTACTAGATTTTATAAAATGTAAATGATCTTTTTTCTGTGTTTTCAATTATTTTATACTTGATATTTTAATTTCAGGTCCTATATGTAGGGAAAATAATGACATTTCTTATAATAAAGTATATTAAGTCATCTGTGAAGCTAATAATAGTCAAGAGCTACAAATGAAGGGGAATAAACAGAGCAGTGGTAAGTGTGGATGAAGAGAAGGGCCTATACAAGGGTGAAAATAATGAATGACTGTGTTCTAAAAATTCATTCGTTTAACATTTAGTGAGTAGCAAACACTGTGGACATAGAAGAGTTCATAAAGAATAAGATGGAATCACAGAAACTCAAGAATTGAACATGAATGATAATCCCAGCTTTGCTTAGCAGGAATCATGAGATACTACATAAGACACAGGGTACTTCAGTTAATTCTGAGTAATTTTAGTCACTTTAGGTTTCTCCAAGCCTTATTGTTTACTGATTAAATATGAATTATTAATAATTTCTAATTCTGTATTCCTTTGTGTGGAACGGATTAAGAAAAGTAGAGATTATTACACTTACTCATATTGTGTTGGACACATAGAAAACCCTCTGCACATTTTCTGTTACTGTTGTTGGTATGAGTTTTCCCAACAAACCTGGGGAGAGGGCTCTCCAGAAGGAAGGACCCAACAGTGCAAAGATCTGTGGGCAAGGAAGATTATAGCGATTGGGAAAGATGGGAGGCCAGAACACAGTGTGTATCCAGGGTAACTGCATAAAATAAGGACTAGAAACATAAGTTGAAATGAGATCAGGCCAACTAGTGATTTCAGAGCTTTTTGGAATAAGAGAGCCTGCATTCCTTAGTGAAGATTTATGGTCTGGCCTCTAATGGTCAGTCACGTCAGTGAAAATTTCTGTAAAAAAAAATCTGTTTCTTTTATACACACAAACAAGTTTTAATTTGGTTACTATTTTAAGGAATATCACAAATAGTGCTGACACACACGCACTCCTATAGACACAGTCACTGGGTTTTTGTTTTTTTTTTTTAAAGACATCTAACAATAATCTTCCTAACCCAAAGGTAGCATTCTAGTTCCTTGCCTCAAAGATACTAATAGAGTCACAAGGTGTAATGCAGAGCCCCACACACGCCCTCAAAACAAGCCCTTGCAAGAGCTAGGAAGACCAGTTCCTCTAGTGAAAAAGGAAATCAAGAAGGTGGGTGTTTCCCCTGAAGATTTACTGTTTGTGTTTTTATAGGTTAAGCCTCTGCTGGAGTTTGAGCCCTAAGGGCCCAGCTCCTTTCAAAATTAGCAGCCTGAACAAGGTAAGTTTGAGAGGCTGGAGGACAGAGGCCCTCCTCACCTCCCTCAAATGGCCACCAGCTGAGCTGACAAAAGAAAGTTTGCAGAAAGCAATTAGCATGCACTCAGCTCAGACATCTGGATGACCTTGATTTGTGGTGCATTTAGATTTATTTGAAATGGCTCATACCTAATTTTCTCTAACCAGATGAATAAGCATTATAATTAAAGTACATACAGTTTTGAGTAATGTTTTTTTTGAAAGTTGAAATGCTATAATAATTGAACTTTGAGTTAAAACTCACAAAATATTCTCATTTTACAATTTTCAAAGACAGTTCACATAAAAAAAGTCTTCGTAAAACATTGAAAATGGCATGTATACATACAAGGTCCACTTTTTTCCTATACGATCCATTGAGGAAACTGCATAGCACCTTTCTCTGAAAATGATACAGTTCATTCTTCTGTAATCCTTTACATTGAAAAAATGATCTACAGCTCTGCAGGGAATTCTGAAATGCATAGCATACCAAAATATATAAAGATATACTCAGGTTGTGTAATTCTCCTGTATCAGTAGGCTCTATATAGAGGACGCGTGTCTTCTCAGTATAAAATAAATAGACTGGTAGTAACAGAGAATGCAGAAGAGGGGCAGCTCACTGCTTCATGAGGACCACCATACCTGTTGATTAATGGAGAGGCCTTAACAGCACTCTTCTTCCATGCGTCTTGCCATGAGGAAAGGGGAGGAAGGGGAAGGTAGTGATGGCAGCAACACCTGGGGAAGGGAGATGGGGAAATATGTAAAGGGAAAATCAGCAGCCCCTACACCATGGTGTCTATCCATAGACCTTGCCAATGAAACCAATTCCAAACACCGTGAGCCTGCTTCCTTTCTTTTTCAAATAAAAATCTAGATAAATTTCAAAGATAATTTAAACTAATTAGGTGTTTTGAATGATGTTAATATCATCACATTCCACCTATCTTCTTCTGAGTCTGGGACATGGGGGTCACTACATATAATGAGCTACCCTCTTATTCTCCCTTTTTGACTAGCTCAGGGTATTTTAAGACAGGTCTCTGGTATGTGGGTATAGATTGTTTTTGGTTTTTTTTTTTTTCTTTTTCTTTTCTATAACAGATTTAAGAAAAAAATATTATAGGAAAAACAATACCAAGTATCTATGCATTTTTTCCAAAATACAATAGGATTATTACCATTTACTTATTCTGCCTCCTTCTAATTGCCACACCTTTCACTGCTCACATCTTCCTTATTACATTCTCTTAAATGTATGTGGCTTGATATCAAGACAACTTCAACTTGGTCATTTTAACAAAAAAGAATTAGATTTCGTAGAGCCCCTATATAATGCAAGAGATCAAATTAATAAAAGTTGTAAAGAGGATCATGTTTTAATTATATTTTTGTAGATATGGTTTAATCTGAATTGTATATAATTTATATAAATATATAGTGTCATATGAAAAGAAGTACAATGAAAAAATTTAATAAAACATTGATGACAATACTAACTCTGAAGTTTGTAGGGATTAAGTGCTTTAATGAATCAACATAGGAGATAATGCTACACCTGAAAATCAAATACTGATACAGATTTTGCTCTTAGTATCTGTTTTCAGAGGAATTATTTTCCTTTGTATGTTTATATTGAAATATAGACTTCATGTGAAAATGCTCTTTTCACTATTTAGGAAATAAAAAGAAAAAAAATTAAGGAAAAAGCAGCGCCCTCACTGCTTCATGAGGACCACCATACCTGTTGATTAATGGAGAGGCCTTAACAGCACTCTTCTTCCATGCGTCTTGCCATGAGGAAAGGGGAGGAAGGGGAAGGTAGTGATGGCAGCAACACCTGGGGAAGGGAGATGGGGAAATATGTAAAGGGAAAATCAGCAGCCCCTACACCATGGTGTCTATCCATAGACCTTGCCAATGAAACCAATTCCAAACACCGTGAGCCTGCTTCCTTTCTTTTTCAAATAAAAATCTAGATAAATTTCAAAGATAATTTAAACTAATTAGGTGTTTTGAATGATGTTAATATCATCACATTCCACCTATCTTCTTCTGAGTCTGGGACATGGGGGTCACTACATATAATGAGCTACCCTCTTATTCTCCCTTTTTGACTAGCTCAGGGTATTTTAAGACAGGTCTCTGGTATGTGGGTATAGATTGTTTTTGGTTTTTTTTTTTTTCTTTTTCTTTTCTATAACAGATTTAAGAAAAAAATATTATAGGAAAAACAATACCAAGTATCTATGCATTTTTTCCAAAATACAATAGGATTATTACCATTTACTTATTCTGCCTCCTTCTAATTGCCACACCTTTCACTGCTCACATCTTCCTTATTACATTCTCTTAAATGTATGTGGCTTGATATCAAGACAACTTCAACTTGGTCATTTTAACAAAAAAGAATTAGATTTCGTAGAGCCCCTATATAATGCAAGAGATCAAATTAATAAAAGTTGTAAAGAGGATCATGTTTTAATTATATTTTTGTAGATATGGTTTAATCTGAATTGTATATAATTTATATAAATATATAGTGTCATATGAAAAGAAGTACAATGAAAAAATTTAATAAAACATTGATGACAATACTAACTCTGAAGTTTGTAGGGATTAAGTGCTTTAATGAATCAACATAGGAGATAATGCTACACCTGAAAATCAAATACTGATACAGATTTTGCTCTTAGTATCTGTTTTCAGAGGAATTATTTTCCTTTGTATGTTTATATTGAAATATAGACTTCATGTGAAAAATGCTCTTTTTCACTATTTAGGGAAGCTTTTATACAAACTGGAGATAAACTTATTAAAAATATGCATATTTTTTGAAGAAAGGAAGAGGTCCTCCACTGTGATGGGAGCTATTGATGGAGAGGTTTATGGAGGTGGTAGAGGCAGGGAGTATATGGGAAATTTATGCACCATCTTCCCAGTTTTTTGTGTGAACCTAAACTGTTCTAAAAAAAATCTAAATTAAAAATAAAAAGTACTGTAACATTAAAAGATAGGAGAGAACTCATTTTTTGTGTGGAAAAAAAATGGTTTTGACCCCTCACACCCATACATTTCTTAGTGTAATATCTACAGAAGGGCCAGGACATTCTTGAATTTTTCTCTAAAGACAGGCATACATGTGAATACATGTTTGCATTCTTCTTTCTGAATGTGATTCTGACCTTTAATCCTAATGTTTAGGAAAGCAGTTATCACAAAGATCTTTGAGGTTTAGAGCATGATAATCCTATTGGTCTTGTCTTAATCCTGTTTAGACAGGATGTCTCAAAACTTTCCAGTTTCTCAACTCTTTTGGTCTTTGACACACTGCTTACGAGTAGCCGTCATCTCTGTTTAAAATAACATACCCATCTAATACTTAAGTAATAGTATTAGTTAGATCTTGAATTGAGAAATTTGGAAACTAACTGGCTATCAGAAGAGATTAGCATCAAAGAATTCTAAAGATGCATGCAGTATCTAGGCCTGTGAAAAGAAATACACTCAAAGTAGTAAACTGAAATTTTATATGATATAATAGAACACATTTTTTTGAAGCTTTGCTTTTTTCCTTATAAATTTTTAATTTTGTATTTAATTTAATAATATTAATTGCCATTGCACAAATTTTAAAATTTAAACCCTCTAAAATTAAAATCCACATATTCCAGTAAAATCAAAGCAACAGAGATATAATTAATTATTCCTACATTTAAATATTCTTGAGTGATTATTTGGGGATCAGCATTTTTATCTTTGGAAGAATCAAGGCTGTGAATCTTCCAAGCCAGAATAAAAAGGGGTCCACATGCTCCTAATTTGTGGCAAAATACTTGAGTCTAGCATGAAACAGGATTTTTTGTACATGAATCCCTAATGCCATAAGGATTTTATATACAGTAAATTCTCCCTTTGATCTTAGGAAGGGTAGATTATTATGAGGTAATATACTTGGAAATTTGCCATGCACTGTGAAAGATATAAAAATAACCAAAGGTGTACTTATGAGAAACTTTGGAAAATAAATATACACACACAAAACACAGATGAACACATAGTACAACTTATCAAGATGTAACAAGTAATATAAAATGATTTTATAAATAGCTGAGCTTTTAAAATAACTAAAACAACTTAGAATGATAACTAAAAAGATAAAACTGAAATTTTTGAGTCATAAACTGAGAGTGGAGAACAGAGCTTTATGAATTAAGGGAAATAAAAATGAAAGCTATGGTTTTTTTTTGCTATTTAAGAAGTAGGGGCCAGAATAATAGAATCATCCCTGGTACTAAAGCATTATTTGGTAGGAATATGCTTTTGACAATCTAACGAGCTAGATTTTTACTTGCCTAAAAAGGGAAAAGGAACAATATGATACATGAAAACAGAAAGTGGATAGAAAGATGTTTGTGATTTTATTGACTAGAATTGACAGTCAAGAATTTGTAATGAGATTGATTTTCCAAAAGGACAGGAATTCCATTATGTCAATAAAATAAAAATATCTTAGAGAATACTATGGTTCAGGCTGCTGTGGTTTCTGTTCCTAGAAAAATGTAAGATAAAGGTAGAAATATAGATACTAACAAATTGAAACTAAATTTATGTGACTTAGTAAAATAAGCACAGATAACACAATGACAGCCTGTAACGCCAAAGAATAAGGTACAAGACTTGCTTCACATCCTCAGAAAATACAATCATAACGTGGGGAACCAAAATAAGGGTCAAATTTCATAATGGTTGAAAGATAAAAGCAAAGAGATAAATGGATGAACTTAGAGAAGAGAGACACAGAACTTCTCAAAGACCGAAAGAAACAGAAAAAGGATAAAAGAAACAGTTTGTAGAAAAGGAAGCTGACACGGCCTAATGCAAAGAGATGGGAAGAGGTTATTTAGTGTTGACAAGTCAGATCTTAGTCAAACCAGAATAGATTGCATGGTGGGAGAATCAGAACACACTTTGATGTGTAGAAGAGACACTTCAAACGACATATAAAGTGGGAGATTAATTGTGCAGTGAGACTGCTGTTCTGTGTTTGATGAGCTTCAACCTTTATCAAATCCTGGATTGTCTGGCACAAGGATATATGAGAAAAGGCCATTACCATACTGCATGAACATTCATGATAACAATATTGTTTTCCTTATCCTATTTGTGAGGTCCATCTTAAAAGTACATTTTCTCTAATAATTAGAAAACTGGTATTTTAACTCTGTTTCTGACTCAAAAATTTTCCCTGAGTCTCATACTCATGTGTTCTAAGTCACTTCAGTCATGTCCAACTCTTTACAACCCCATGAACTGCAGCCTGTCATGTTCTGTCCATGGGGATTCTCCATCTAAGAATACTGGAGTGGGTTGCCATGCCTCCTCCAGAGGACCTTCCCAACCCAGGAATGGAATCCAGGGTTCTTTACCATGAAAGATGTGGATTTATTGGACAAAGATATTGAAACTTTTAAAAAGTTTTCCAAAAAAAAATATGATACATGAAAACAGAAAGTGGATAGAAAGATGTTTGTGATTTTATTGACTAGAATTGACAGTCAAGAATTTGTAATGAGATTGATTTTCCAAAAGGACAGGAATTCCATTATGTCAATAAAATAAAAATATCTTAGAGAATACTATGGTTCAGGCTGCTGTGGTTTCTGTTCCTAGAAAAATGTAAGATAAAGGTAGAAATATAGATACTAACAAATTGAAACTAAATTTATGTGACTTAGTAAAATAAGCACAGATAACACAATGACAGCCTGTAACGCCAAAGAATAAGGTACAAGACTTGCTTCACATCCTCAGAAAATACAATCATAACGTGGGGAACCAAAATAAGGGTCAAATTTCATAATGGTTGAAAGATAAAAGCAAAGAGATAAATGGATGAACTTAGAGAAGAGAGACACAGAACTTCTCAAAGACCGAAAGAAACAGAAAAAGGATAAAAGAAACAGTTTGTAGAAAAGGAAGCTGACACGGCCTAATGCAAAGAGATGGGAAGAGGTTATTTAGTGTTGACAAGTCAGATCTTAGTCAAACCAGAATAGATTGCATGGTGGGAGAATCAGAACACACTTTGATGTGTAGAAGAGACACTTCAAACGACATATAAAGTGGGAGATTAATTGTGCAGTGAGACTGCTGTTCTGTGTTTGATGAGCTTCAACCTTTATCAAATCCTGGATTGTCTGGCACAAGGATATATGAGAAAAGGCCATTACCATACTGCATGAACATTCATGATAACAATATTGTTTTCCTTATCCTATTTGTGAGGTCCATCTTAAAAGTACATTTTCTCTAATAATTAGAAAACTGGTATTTTAACTCTGTTTCTGACTCAAAAATTTTCCCTGAGTCTCATACTCATGTGTTCTAAGTCACTTCAGTCATGTCCAACTCTTTACAACCCCATGAACTGCAGCCTGTCATGTTCTGTCCATGGGGATTCTCCATCTAAGAATACTGGAGTGGGTTGCCATGCCTCCTCCAGAGGACCTTCCCAACCCAGGAATGGAATCCAGGGTTCTTTACCATTGATTGTTTACCATCTGAGCCACCAGGAAAGCCTTAATGCTAATATACGATGTTTACAAATTCTTAACTCAATAAAAACATAAAATATTTTTTTTCTCTTTAACTGAAGATATTCGTAACATTTATTTAATATCACATACTACATCTTAAAAATAAAATTTCATAATAACTTTAGAGTATTGCCATACAAATCTGGGGAATTCTCTTGTAGCTCACCTGGTAAAGAATCCTCCTGCAATGCAGGAGACCTGAGTTCAATCCCTGGGTTGGGAAGATCCCGTAGAGAAGGGAAAGGTTACCCACTCCAGTACTCTTGCCTGGAGAATTCCATGGCTTGTCCATGCATTGCAAAGAGTCGGACATGACTGAACAACTTCACTTCTTCCTACAAATCTGGAGTTGCAATCCATCTTTATGACAATTTCATTAAAGTTTCAAGATTTTTTGCACTGAAAAACATTCTATAAAGCTTTTAGCAAATCTATAATATTGCACTTTATTGTCAAATTCCTACTGTTTTACCAATCAGCTCTCTAAAAAGTTAACACTTTATAGCTATAAGAGCATAACCCACTGTGTCCTTCATATAAACTAATCAGTTACCCAGGTTCTTGGTTAATCATAGATTAAGGTACTGAATAACATTCACTTGTAATTTTAATGAATATACAATTTACTCATTAATATAATTAATATTCTAAATTTAGTTATGCCTAAAAATCATTATAAGGCTTTTGCTCATTTTGACAAATGTTCATGATAAAGTAAAGGCTGATCTTTTGTTTGATGAGCTTCAACCTTTATCAAATCCTGGATTGTCTGGCACAAGGATATATGAGAAAAGGCCATTACCATACTGCATGAACATTCATGATAACAATATTGTTTTCCTTATCCTATTTGTGAGGTCCATCTTAAAAGTACATTTTCTCTAATAATTAGAAAACTGGTATTTTAACTCTGTTTCTGACTCAAAAATTTTCCCTGAGTCTCATACTCATGTGTTCTAAGTCACTTCAGTCATGTCCAACTCTTTACAACCCCATGAACTGCAGCCTGTCATGTTCTGTCCATGGGGATTCTCCATCTAAGAATACTGGAGTGGGTTGCCATGCCTCCTCCAGAGGACCTTCCCAACCCAGGAATGGAATCCAGGGTTCTTTACCATTGATTGTTTACCATCTGAGCCACCAGGAAAGCCTTAATGCTAATATACGATGTTTACAAATTCTTAACTCAATAAAAACATAAAATATTTTTTTTCTCTTTAACTGAAGATATTCGTAACATTTATTTAATATCACATACTACATCTTAAAAATAAAATTTCATAATAACTTTAGAGTATTGCCATACAAATCTGGGGAATTCTCTTGTAGCTCACCTGGTAAAGAATCCTCCTGCAATGCAGGAGACCTGAGTTCAATCCCTGGGTTGGGAAGATCCCGTAGAGAAGGGAAAGGTTACCCACTCCAGTACTCTTGCCTGGAGAATTCCATGGCTTGTCCATGCATTGCAAAGAGTCGGACATGACTGAACAACTTCACTTCTTCCTACAAATCTGGAGTTGCAATCCATCTTTATGACAATTTCATTAAAGTTTCAAGATTTTTTGCACTGAAAAACATTCTATAAAGCTTTTAGCAAATCTATAATATTGCACTTTATTGTCAAATTCCTACTGTTTTACCAATCAGCTCTCTAAAAAGTTAACACTTTATAGCTATAAGAGCATAACCCACTGTGTCCTTCATATAAACTAATCAGTTACCCAGGTTCTTGGTTAATCATAGATTAAGGTACTGAATAACATTCACTTGTAATTTTAATGAATATACAATTTACTCATTAATATAATTAATATTCTAAATTTAGTTATGCCTAAAAATCATTATAAGGCTTTTGCTCATTTTCTTCTTGACATAATTGTTTGAGTAAATTTATAAAGCTATAAAAATGCTAAATCCTCACCTAAGGCATTTTTAGCCCCTAAAACTAAAAGCTGTCATGTCAGTTTGATTATTTAGGTTTATTCATCAACTATTTAAAGTGTTTAATCCATGCTAGACACCACTTTCATCAGCAGTACTTAACCATTTCGATTTCAGCATTTTTCTAGCCTCATACAAATTGTAGATGACCCAACGTGCTTTTATTTTCATGTGGGCTATATCATCATGGGTGCTCAGCATGTTCAAAAATAAAACTGTTTTAAAAATTGTTAATTGTAAATGTATTTGAAAATAGTATAACAAAGTCATTTCATACCAAAATAAATAATACATTTTTATAAAAAATGATTACCAATACATTTTAAACCCTCCCCTTCAATCTAGAGGAATAATATTATGATATATTCTAATACAGATGTGTGATATGCAAAGAGCTAGGAGGATAGGGTCAGTAAGGGCTCCACAGAAGAGGTGATACTTGAGGTAAAGTTTAAAGAAAGATGTGACCAGCAGGACAGAGACAGAGGTGAAAGAGGTTAACCCATTCTGGTGAAAGAAGGGCATGACTAGACATGGCATGATATAATAGAAAGAATGTGGGTTTTTTTGTTTGAAAGACTTTCTCCAAACTCCATCTCAGCTATTTTGGCTGCATGGCTTTGAGCAAATCACCTAAGGTCTGTGAGTATCTTTTTGCTCTCTTGTCAACTAATAAAATCTACAGATTAAGAACATCATGAGGGCTTCCCCTGGTGGTCCAGTGGGTAAGGACACCGCCTTGCAGTGCAAGGGGCGCCGGTTCGATCCCTGGCCTGGGAAGAGCCCACGTGCCACGGAGCGGCTGGACCGATGTGTCCAATTACCGAGCCGGAGCTCTGGAGCGCATGCGCCTGGAGCCAGCGCTCTGCAGCGACAGACGCCACCGCGATGGGAGGCTCACAGGAGCCAAAGAACAAAGATGGATGAAAAATGGAGAAATGAAAGACCAACAGAAGTGGCCCGCCTACTCCCCTCCCTCCCCAACCCGACTCCCGCCCAAAATAAATAAATAAATAAATCTTTAAAAAAAAAAAAAAGAACATCATGAGGATTAAGTTAGATGAAATATGTGAAGTATTTTCATGTGTGGCAGTTAATTAACAAAACCAGCAATGTTTTGTTGCATACTTAAGGACAGTGAATGGGTTATCATGCTGAGAGCATAAAGTACTTTGAGATGTGGTAGGGAGGATGGAAGTTATAAACAAAAGTTAAACGGGCAGCAGAGAAGAAAAGTTAGTGTGGAGGTTAAAGGTGGGTATGAGCAATGTTTAGAAAAGAAGAAAACAGAAACACAGTAATATAAAATGAACTACCTTGGAAACCCCAACGGGAATTACTTCTCCTGCAGGCCTTAGCAAGCCCATAGCAAATTACCATTCCCATCTGGTGACCTCCTACCCTCTCCTAGGAAAACATACAA
Source organism: Tragulus kanchil (assembly GCA_022376925.1). Classification (NCBI taxonomy): domain Eukaryota; kingdom Metazoa; phylum Chordata; class Mammalia; order Artiodactyla; family Tragulidae; genus Tragulus; species Tragulus kanchil. Next base: position 112,230,389 of record JAIOJX010000025.1, on the reverse strand, counting down.
ATGAACAAACTGGTGATTTAGAGAAACACACTCCAGCATTATCACAAATATAGAGTGAATATGTAAAAAATCACGATGGATGGCAAAAAACTTACTTAAGACAAATTTAACCAACTGCTACTGCCACTTACAGAGTATAGTGGTTTACTTGACCTGAATCTTCCAGCTCTCTTTGAAATTAGATTTCAATCAACTTAGCAATGAATGAATGAGTATATAAATAAAAATGTATTTAAACCATATGAATAATGTATTATGAATCTGAACTCACAACTGTGATGTTCTCAACTTGGAACTGAGAAATAGAAGACTTGTAAAGTCCGTTAATCATGTCAACTTATCTGGCAAAGACTTTTATTAAGAGTGTGGTACATAGATAATGTTATGACTTTTTCTGCATGCTGGTTTGTACTATCCAGATGCTATCTCTGATCTTCAAGGCTTCATGGACAGAATGTTAAAAACTATTTCCCAATTACAAAATATTTTCTGCAGATACACTTCAGTTATGACAGTTAGGGCACAGAGGAAAAACTATACTTACTAGAGAAGTACCATTTTAAATGTAAAATAAACACTTCCTCAAGGCTCAGGTTTAGAATTCTATAAAACACAATAAATATCCTGGCTCATTTTACAGGCACTGGCTGTAGGTATACACCAGTGACTTGTAAGAACAATGTGATTTTTAGGTGAGGACTTTGGAATGTTCTATGAAGAGTTTAGGACTAGTTCATTCCTTTTCTTAAAAAGTATGCTTTATATCAACCCATCATTTTGACTAATTTCTCCACTACCACAATTCAGCCCAGGCCTAATTATCAGAGAAGCAAGCAAAAAAGTATAATAGTAAAGCCAAGGTAATAATGGAAATGATGGTTGGACCTTGGAACCAGAGAATACTAATTTATTATTTAATTAATTCAGCAAATATTGACTGAGCCTCTACTCTATGTCAGGCCCTTCCCTAGTAGCTAGACATAAAAAGAATATGAAAACATATCAGTCCTCAGGGAGCACAAGCTCTAGTAGGAAAGATATTACATAAATACGTAAATACAACATTTAATTCCATTCAATGTACATAAAATAATTCTAAAAGTTATCTTCAAGAGTATTTTTGTAAAAAAAAATTTATAAACTGTAAAAATGAGACCAAGGTCTTCATTTTATAACTTCTCACTTTCTGACTTTGTAAATATGGATAATGAAGCTCTATGTCCCTAAAGATAGATGTCTACTTTTATGTAGACTCATTATCCAGGACTTACAAATGATTGTCCTAATAGCTGAAATTAAATGCTACATGATAAATTTTTACCTTCATTTTCAGGTCTCGATATGGGCATGTATGTGAAGGCAGGACATAGTATAATCAACTTTTGGTTTTATAAATCCTGAACTCACAACTGTGATGTTCTCAACTTGGAACTGAGAAATAGAAGACTTGTAAAGTCCGTTAATCATGTCAACTTATCTGGCAAAGACTTTTATTAAGAGTGTGGTACATAGATAATGTTATGACTTTTTCTGCATGCTGGTTTGTACTATCCAGATGCTATCTCTGATCTTCAAGGCTTCATGGACAGAATGTTAAAAACTATTTCCCAATTACAAAATATTTTCTGCAGATACACTTCAGTTATGACAGTTAGGGCACAGAGGAAAAACTATACTTACTAGAGAAGTACCATTTTAAATGTAAAATAAACACTTCCTCAAGGCTCAGGTTTAGAATTCTATAAAACACAATAAATATCCTGGCTCATTTTACAGGCACTGGCTGTAGGTATACACCAGTGACTTGTAAGAACAATGTGATTTTTAGGTGAGGACTTTGGAATGTTCTATGAAGAGTTTAGGACTAGTTCATTCCTTTTCTTAAAAAGTATGCTTTATATCAACCCATCATTTTGACTAATTTCTCCACTACCACAATTCAGCCCAGGCCTAATTATCAGAGAAGCAAGCAAAAAAGTATAATAGTAAAGCCAAGGTAATAATGGAAATGATGGTTGGACCTTGGAACCAGAGAATACTAATTTATTATTTAATTAATTCAGCAAATATTGACTGAGCCTCTACTCTATGTCAGGCCCTTCCCTAGTAGCTAGACATAAAAAGAATATGAAAACATATCAGTCCTCAGGGAGCACAAGCTCTAGTAGGAAAGATATTACATAAATACGTAAATACAACATTTAATTCCATTCAATGTACATAAAATAATTCTAAAAGTTATCTTCAAGAGTATTTTTGTAAAAAAAAATTTATAAACTGTAAAAATGAGACCAAGGTCTTCATTTTATAACTTCTCACTTTCTGACTTTGTAAATATGGATAATGAAGCTCTATGTCCCTAAAGATAGATGTCTACTTTTATGTAGACTCATTATCCAGGACTTACAAATGATTGTCCTAATAGCTGAAATTAAATGCTACATGATAAATTTTTACCTTCATTTTCAGGTCTCGCGTATATGGGCATGTATGTGAAGGCAGGACATAGTATAATCAACTTTTGGTTATAACTTTAGGATAAAATATCCCTATTTGACCATTCTTCCCTTTAGTACAATTTGCATACAGATTTTTCATTGAAATTTCCCTTTATAATTTTTTTTCTACCTTCCCTCTCTTGATATCAACTACCATAGCCTAACTTTGTCATGTCAAACAACAGTTGTCAATCCTGTGTGAATTTAGCCACATAAATATAGTAACCTACACACAATGAGAGAGGTTTTTTTTTTTCTTTTTTGATCAAGAATGCTTCGGCTTTGAATAAGCTTAGCAGAAGCTATGCTAAGCCATTTTGAGTTTACCCAAATGAAAATGAAAACAAAATGGATGATTTCCTTTGTAAAGTCGAAATAACTCAATTCTGCACTGTTATTTATAATTTTAAACCTCAAGGAATGATTATTCATAGATCTGTGGAATGGAAGGAAAGTAAAACAGTCTGTTCACCTTTTCCTTCATTTGGAAATACTTTGCTCACTGTTCGAAGTTAATGCATTTTAATTTATTTTTAAAACACAAGTTGTTCTTTGACTATAAAGCATCTCAGATGTTTAGTAAAAATTTTTGTGTATTATTTTCTTCTCACCATACTCATGTACAACCTGATAGGTAGGCAGCATGCTCTAAGTTGGAATTCAGTTAATATACAAGAACACCTTTTTCAATAGTGTCATTTAAATTACATGAACTAAAATGCCAACTTTGCAGAATGCTATTCCCTCGAAGCATATATATTATTTCATTATGGATGTATTAATTCACAATGTTTTATTTCAAGCCTATAAGATACGGTATCCTCTTGAGAAATCTGACAGCTGATAAAACTGCATGAGAATTGTACGTACACACATATTTTCATGCTTTCACAAAGTGCTGATTTCTTCTTATTTGAGTCAGCTGTCTGAATTAGTTGCATAGTATCAAATTTAATAAACAGCATATGGACCTGACAATAATGAGAATATCCTGGTCTCAAACTCCCCAGGTCTGTGCTTATCAACTTTAGTCTGATTTTCCTCTAATATGAACTTAATTAAATGTCCAACTTTTAATGGACTTTTCCATTTCCTGCCAATGAAGAAACAGGTAAGAAAATACATCAAAAGTAGGTATGTACATACATGCAAAGTTACAGTCTGTGTAAGAGGAATAAAATCAATGTGTATTCTAAATTTTCCTACATCAAATTTAGATTTGCAAAGCCAGGCCATGTATAATTACAAATGCCGAAGGAAAACCTTTACAGTTGGTTCTTGCTTTTAAGACTTCAAATTATGACACTATCCCTTTTTTACAAGGGATTGCTAGAATATTCCCCAATGTGTGTATTAGATTCCTTTATAGAGACAGTCATGTTCCTACAAGCCATAAATTTAACAAATCACCTGATATGTAACTTTCATTCTCACATTTACATTGCCAAGTATTTTATGGAGCAATTTTCTTAGTCATAGCAGTGAGACTGTTCAATAATATAAATAGATAAATACTATTTCAACATAAAAGCCTTAACTATAAAGGAAAATAACTATGCTGGAGGCTCACAAGAATACAGTTTACTATTGAAAAGAATTCAGCTATCAGTAGGGTCTATCTTGGATTGCCTCTACGAAGGTTTATTATGAGTAGTATGAGAAGGACTTTATTATAACAAGCACTGCAGAAGCCAAGGACAGAGCTATGGCTTGGTTCCAGTGAAGAAAGAGCTTGAAAAATCTAACATACCTAACAAGACTGAAATTTTTATTTCAAATAACTGGTACATTTACATCGGATTATCACACATTTTCAAAAGAAATGTGAAATGCCAACTCTTGTCAGTATCACTCTCTGGGCAGAGAGTTTCCTATTGAGACCTGTTGTGCCTTAGCAATGCCGGGCCTAAGTGCTCCCAAAGGATCATTATGCTTATATTATTAAAACTAAATCCTCTGTAAGGAAAATTAGACTTTCAGGTGTAAAAAGTATTTTGAAATGATGAAATATTTGAGTGGTCCAATGAAATTACCTTAAAGTGATATTTTAAAATACTATAACTGAACAGACAGTTCTTTTAATCAGCACAGTTCCCTAAGTGGATATTATAAAAAATATAAGTATACAGCTTATACTTGAAGGGGTGGGGGGAAGCAGTAGAAGGCATTCTAAAATTAAAGTGTTAAGTTAACCTTACAGTCCTTTTGCTAGTTTTTTACCTAAACGATTACATTGAATTCCAACTTGGTATATTAAGTAATGAGATAAAACATTCCAAACTGTAAAGGCACTTGCTATACATGTTTTCTATCTGCAATTTAATAAACTTACATTAATATAAGTGTATTGCTTATTTATACAATTAAAGTCTCACATGGTAGGAGGCTGTCACAATCACAAATGATGAAACTATTGACTTTAAAAGAACAGTTCCAAAATAAAGTATTTCTGAAGGCATAGTTTATTACTCAAATTATTTCCAAGAAGTGCTTTCAGCTTCTCAGCCCAGCCCATCAAGGATGCTGTGTCATGCATGTGTAGTGCAAGCGCGTGTGTTTCCTTGGTGAGCAAATGCTGAGTCTCTTTAAATTTGCTTATAAATTTCACAATGAATTTCCAAAACACAGTAACTGAGTAGTCAGATTCTCCACATATTGTGCCATCAAATAAAATACCTGTCTTCAAAATTGTTTTGGATGGCATATCAGGTATACAAGTAGATAGTTCATGAAGTCCAATCAATAAGGACACTAGCTAAATGAAGTGCAGCCCAAAAAATATTATAATGGATCCTTTTGCTCTTTGGAATCAATGGCAATAACCTTTGTTTAGAAAGAATATGTGTCTGAGCAATAGCATGTACCAATATTTCTCAAGCTGCTAAAATGAAAAGAGCTCAGAGGCAGGCATCTTTCCATGTAGCTATATTACATTTTCTGTTCTTTTCTTCTCTATGGAGGCAGGAGAATGGCCTTAACTACTTCAGAAATGCCCTACCTTCTTCCCATGGAAGGAAATGAAGGCCTTAGCACCAATGTTAAAATATATATAATAGGTACAAATGAGCAGCAGGTGCAGATGGGGGCTTTCAGTTGCTTGATGACTAGGTCAATTATTAGCAAACTAAACATGCCAGCTTCTCGGTGAAAACACATATTCTCACTTAATCCCACACTGAAATATGCATTATCTTTTCTGCATGTTTCTAAATACATGAAGCGATTCCATATGTCAAATAAAAAAGCAATATTCTTATTTCAACATGAAACTAAATAGCTTAAATGCTAACACCAATTGAGTTATCAATCTGTATCTGTAAGGCATATCTTCTCCTAACTACTGAAAAAATAATAAAAATATAAAACTGGAGAATAGAAAACTGGAAAATATTTTGTACAGATGATATATATGTCCTTTTACTTATTTATGCCAGAGGTTTTAATATTATTTTCTAATTTATGTTAATTTGCTACTGTATTTAATGAAGTTTCTTGTTCTTAAGCAAGTTTGAACAAATTCAATCATTTAGATCAGTTGAGAGGCACAATCAAAATAAATATTCCCTAGAGAGGCAGGGGCTTAGGTTGCAGTTAAAAACACATGTGCTCCAAATCCGAATTATAGCTACTGTGTCATGATGTAGTGCAAGCGTGTGTTTCCTTGGTGAGCAAATGCTGAGTCTCTTTAAATTTGCTTATAAATTTCACAATGAATTTCCAAAACACAGTAACTGAGTAGTCAGATTCTCCACATATTGTGCCATCAAATAAAATACCTGTCTTCAAAATTGTTTTGGATGGCATATCAGGTATACAAGTAGATAGTTCATGAAGTCCAATCAATAAGGACACTAGCTAAATGAAGTGCAGCCCAAAAAATATTATAATGGATCCTTTTGCTCTTTGGAATCAATGGCAATAACCTTTGTTTAGAAAGAATATGTGTCTGAGCAATAGCATGTACCAATATTTCTCAAGCTGCTAAAATGAAAAGAGCTCAGAGGCAGGCATCTTTCCATGTAGCTATATTACATTTTCTGTTCTTTTCTTCTCTATGGAGGCAGGAGAATGGCCTTAACTACTTCAGAAATGCCCTACCTTCTTCCCATGGAAGGAAATGAAGGCCTTAGCACCAATGTTAAAATATATATAATAGGTACAAATGAGCAGCAGGTGCAGATGGGGGCTTTCAGTTGCTTGATGACTAGGTCAATTATTAGCAAACTAAACATGCCAGCTTCTCGGTGAAAACACATATTCTCACTTAATCCCACACTGAAATATGCATTATCTTTTCTGCATGTTTCTAAATACATGAAGCGATTCCATATGTCAAATAAAAAAGCAATATTCTTATTTCAACATGAAACTAAATAGCTTAAATGCTAACACCAATTGAGTTATCAATCTGTATCTGTAAGGCATATCTTCTCCTAACTACTGAAAAAATAATAAAAATATAAAACTGGAGAATAGAAAACTGGAAAATATTTTGTACAGATGATATATATGTCCTTTTACTTATTTATGCCAGAGGTTTTAATATTATTTTCTAATTTATGTTAATTTGCTACTGTATTTAATGAAGTTTCTTGTTCTTAAGCAAGTTTGAACAAATTCAATCATTTAGATCAGTTGAGAGGCACAATCAAAATAAATATTCCCTAGAGAGGCAGGGGCTTAGGTTGCAGTTAAAAACACATGTGCTCCAATCCGGAAATAGCTATTTTCCAATTTGATTATGTAGTATAAAAATTCTATTATTTAACACAGTCTAGTAGTTCTGAAAGTTTTGATATGGGTATATAAGTGTTTTTCCTATTTTTTTATTTTACAAAGAGAAACATTCAAAGAAAGCTCTCTAAGAGTTTACAAATTTAGCTTGCTTTTTGCTTATTTTAAAAATTTCATCATTGAGACATTAAAAGTATTAAATAAACTTTAAGTATCTTTTTAATGCCTGCATTATTGAATGGTTTCCATAATTAAAAAGTTAATTGCTCTGTTCCCACAATCTTTGGGAGTCATGGGACCAACTCCAGAAGTAGGCTTTTAGTGCTGTACTTTCTTATACAGATGCATTATCCTACTCAGCAAATTACCTTCCCTACCTAAGCAGAAGGAGTCAATGGAATGTGTGTGTGTGCACGTGCACATGTGTGTAGAATAAACTACCAATGAAATATAGACATAAGGAATACAACTATCTAGTCTACTCATTGAATAAAGCACCTGGTATTAAATCTTACCCTATTTTTTGGCATACTGTATTTATTTAAGCAGCCCGTTATATTGAATCTATTATCTCAGTATTCTGAAGGGGAAAATACATTAACATCTTCTTACTTTTTGTAATACGAACATGACTATTTCACTTATGATCCTAGGTATCAACATTTATATCAAGTCACAATGTAGAGTAGTTCTTGAAGATGGTATAAAATACTGCTTTTATGCACCGTGTTCACAAAATTATAAAAACACACTGTGTTTTATAATGCAAGCAAATAAAAAGGGGAATCCCCTTAATGTTTCTGAAAAGTAGTCGTGAATGAATTATTGGTTGCTTCAGATGAGAGAAGATCAGTGAACTGTTCAAAACTACATAATACAGTAATGCTTTTATTATATATGTATAAAATGAAAGCTAAATGTATCCTACTTAAAAATGGTTTAAACTAGAAATAATTATAATGGTTACAATAGGTTTTCCTGAGCTTTGAATGTAGTAATACAAATACAGCCCTTTGGAGTTAAGAGTAACAAAGTGAGAATAATAAATGATAACAGTTACTGTGTATTGAACATCTAGTATCATCAGGTATTAACCACAATTTTACATCTCTTCTTCCCATTATATCATTCATAAAATACAGAGATTACCTTCCTCAGAATAATTCTATGAAGCAAATGAATATGGAGAACTCTCAGGTTATCATTAATATACTGTAAAAAGCATTCATTTATTTTTTCATTTTTCTTCACCCTTATTACCATTTATTTTTAGATACTTAATAAAGATACCACTTCACCATATTAGTAAGCCTTTTTGATGCATAGATTGTCCTCTTTATGTTATGTTGCTCTTTTCTGGTGCTTCTCTCTTTGTGTAAGTGTGACAGGGAGTGAATGAATCTATAATTCATTTCTCTCAAGTATTAGAGATACTTGTAATGACTTGATCCCTTTAACAATCTTTCAGTCCTTTATGTTTGAATTGTAACTGGGGTGTTTCATACTGTGATCTGAAAATTATCTCCAATAACCCATAAAAGTTGATTTCTACATTTATAAATGTATTTGGCATAATTAGCAGTTTAAGATGAGATGTGAGTAAGTGCTATGAATTGCTGCCTAATTGGTGGAGTCTGTCCACATTCGAGACTGGCAATCATTTTTACAAGGCTTTTTTCATTGCCATGAATTTTTGAGAGTTGACTATAATCTCAGTCTTTTAGGAATCACTTTGCTACTGGGCACTGAATGATCCTTAATAATTATTTGATGACTATCTCTGTGAGTTACTGGTTTCCTGTCATTTACTTCTCTTCAACAATAAATTCAGGAAAATATATGCAGGCCTCTTAAAGACGGAAGCTCTGTAAGTCACAGAAAATGAATGTGAAACTATTAATATGTTTTCTCTTCTAGGACTTTTACAGAATTATATTTATTATAAACACTGGCATTTGTTCACAGTGGACAGAAAGACACATGTTCTTAGTCTTGGAAACAAATAAGGAATTCAAAAGCCGCCAGGAGGGCTTCCCCTGGTGGTCCAGTGGGTAAGGACACCGCCTTGCAGTGCAAGGGGCGCCAGTTCGATCCCTGGCCTGGGAAGATCCCACGTGCCACGGAGCTGATGGACCGATGTGTCCAATTACCGAGCCGGAGCTCTGGGGCGCATGCGCCCAGAGCCGGTGCTCTGTGACGACAGACGCCACCGCGATGGGAGGCCCACAGGAGCCAAAGAACAAAGACGGATGAAAATAGAGAAATGAAAGACCAATAGAAGTGGCCCGCCCGCTCCCCTCCCCCCCCCACCCCACCCCCCCCCCAAAAAAAAAAAAAAAAAAAAAATCTTAAAAAAAAAAAAAAAAAAGCGGCCAGGAAACATTTACCTTAATGGCAAAACACTGGTGAGGCCAGTGAATACTTTTGTCAGCAAGAAAATAATCAGGCATTTAATAAATATTACATTCACTGTAGGTCTGATTTAATTGAAAAATAATGAACTAAAGAACTAGAAAACATTTAAGATATCTTTAAAAAAATAAACATAGTAAAGTAGCAATCTGATAGAATTTTATCAAATGCTAATTGCCTAAACACAGATGTTTGAATTGTAACTGGGGTGTTTCATACTGTGATCTGAAAATTATCTCCAATAACCCATAAAGTTGATTTCTACATTTATAAATGTATTTGGCATAATTAGCAGTTTAAGATGAGATGTGAGTAAGTGCTATGAATTGCTGCCTAATTGGTGGAGTCTGTCCACATTCGAGACTGGCAATCATTTTTACAAGGCTTTTTTCATTGCCATGAATTTTTGAGAGTTGACTATAATCTCAGTCTTTTAGGAATCACTTTGCTACTGGGCACTGAATGATCCTTAATAATTATTTGATGACTATCTCTGTGAGTTACTGGTTTCCTGTCATTTACTTCTCTTCAACAATAAATTCAGGAAAATATATGCAGGCCTCTTAAAGACGGAAGCTCTGTAAGTCACAGAAAATGAATGTGAAACTATTAATATGTTTTCTCTTCTAGGACTTTTACAGAATTATATTTATTATAAACACTGGCATTTGTTCACAGTGGACAGAAAGACACATGTTCTTAGTCTTGGAAACAAATAAGGAATTCAAAAGCCGCCAGGAGGGCTTCCCCTGGTGGTCCAGTGGGTAAGGACACCGCCTTGCAGTGCAAGGGGCGCCAGTTCGATCCCTGGCCTGGGAAGATCCCACGTGCCACGGAGCTGATGGACCGATGTGTCCAATTACCGAGCCGGAGCTCTGGGGCGCATGCGCCCAGAGTCGGTGCTCTGTGACTACAGACGCCACCGCGATGGGAGGCCCACAGGAGCCAAAGGACAAAGACGGATGAAAATAGAGAAATGAAAGACCAATAGAAGTGGCCTGCCCGCTCCCCTCCCTCCCCAACCCGACCCCCGCCCAATAAATAAATAAATAAATAAATCTTTAAAAAAAAAAAAAAAAAGCGGCCAGGAAACATTTACCTTAATGGCAAAACACTGGTGAGGCCAGTGAATACTTTTGTCAGCAAGAAAATAATCAGGCATTTAATAAATATTACATTCACTGTAGGTCTGATTTAATTGAAAAATAATGAACTAAAGAACTAGAAAACATTTAAGATATCTTTAAAAAAATAAACATAGTAAAGTAGCAATCTGATAGAATTTTATCAAATGCTAATTGCCTAAACACAGATGTTTAAGTATATCTGCACAATACCTCTTTAAGATAGGACTGTAATTTTTATAATTATTGTTTCCATTTTATATAGGGGTGAGATACTATGTGAATTGATCTCAGTTCCCTTCTTAAAAATGTGATGGAAGTTGAACTTGGACCTAAACTTTTGTAACTATTCATTGCAAGTGTATACCACAACACAGCAGAGTTAAGTTAGATTTAAGAAGGACATTTTAAAACTGAAAATTTTAGAACAGACTCTTCCAAAAAGCATCCTCAAAGGAATATAGAAATTTAATCATTTGAAATGACTGAAACAATGACTTTTGGTAGAGAAAATGAATTACTTGATCCTCAAAAAGTCACAGATAAGATATTAGAAGGGAGAAAGTGTGCCTGGTATGGTGGGGTTGAGAGAGGTAAAGAAGTAAGGTTATTAGAAGGATAAAATAAAGAAAAAATATAAAATCTCAGAGTCAATCTGTGGGACAGTCCTCTAATCCTCCTTCAGAAATGAAATGACTGTCAGAGGCGCTCAGAACTTTTCATTAGGGTAAAGAAAAGTAATCCATTTTCCCTGCTATTTTCAAAAACTTAAAACATAAAGACCAGAGGCTAAGTAGTCAAGTCAGAAGTCTTGTACTTTGTGCCCTGAAATAAAATGTGGTTACTTAAGAAAAATGCACATGGGAACCTCTAAACCCATGGACAATTGATAGAACTAATTTAATAGCTACTTGATTCTAGTGAGATAGATAATACTCAGACATGGGCTGCAAAGGAAAAGCATATGGATTTGATTTCACAAAAGAGGATAAAAACAGTCTGGAGCTAAGATAGGCAAGAATTAGATTTTAGATCTTCATTATTCTAGGAAAAAGAGATGAACCAACGTTGTCCAGGAAACTAGAAGTATCTCTTAAAATTGAATTCTCAAAGAACTAGTAAAGGTTGAATACAATAGATCACACTGAATAGAGGGCAGTAAGCTTAAGTGGGAAAAAAATAAACCTCTGATAAAAACATGGTTCTATGTGAAAATGTTGCTTTCTAATCATCTGTACAAAGACGTTGTATTAATAACATTATCTTGACGAAAGTGCAGGGAAAGAAAGTCTGAGCCCTAAATTTAATTTTCTCAAAGACTTTTATAATTGAAAATTGAGTTTATTTTAGGGAAGAATTATTTGAGAAACGTGACTATATAAATAATGATTTTGAAAATTACATGTCAGTCTGCAAGATGTTTCTGACACAGTCAGGTATTACTTAAAAAGTAACAGCAGGTATAACTCTACTCAGTAAGCAATGAAACTGACGGATACTTAATTGAATGTCTAGATAATGGAAAGATACCTTGGAGGATGGAGCAGAAGCAAAGAGGGAAACAAAGTCTGGCCATTTAATCATGCCTAGAGCTGATACAGAGAAAATCAGTACATATTTATAAATAGAATTTTTCCTTAAGAGATAACCTTAAATAGAAGAAAAATAGAACAACAACAACAGAAACAACTACAAGTTAGAGACACGGAATTGTAGTTGGTGCCTAGTATACTCAAAGAGCCCCTGAATCTAGGGCACCGAAGCAATCTGTTTGTCAGGAGAGGATTTCAGTCAACAGTAGAATGTTACAACAAACTTTACAACAAAACTCGCCTCACTGAATCTGGATGAAGAAGTTCCTCATCTGACTCCATCCTAGGCAATCTTTAAAGGGTACACTGATCTTCCTTGGGTCTCCTTAAAATAAAAGAATATTGTCTTGAGATTGTTTCCATTTTCCTGCTATTTTCAAAAATAAAACTAAGACATGGGCTGCCCAAAAATGTGGTTACTTAAGAAAAATGCACATGGGAACCTCTAAACCCATGGACAATTGATAGAACTAATTTAATAGCTACTTGATTCTAGTGAGATAGATAATACTCAGACATGGGCTGCAAAGGAAAAGCATATGGATTTGATTTCACAAAGAGGATAAAAACAGTCTGGAGCTAAGATAGGCAAGAATTAGATTTTAGATCTTCATTATTCTAGGAAAAAGAGATGAACCAACGTTGTCCAGGAAACTAGAAGTATCTCTTAAAATTGAATTCTCAAAGAACTAGTAAAGGTTGAATACAATAGATCACACTGAATAGAGGGCAGTAAGCTTAAGTGGGAAAAAAATAAACCTCTGATAAAAACATGGTTCTATGTGAAAATGTTGCTTTCTAATCATCTGTACAAAGACGTTGTATTAATAACATTATCTTGACGAAAGTGCAGGGAAAGAAAGTCTGAGCCCTAAATTTAATTTTCTCAAAGACTTTTATAATTGAAAATTGAGTTTATTTTAGGGAAGAATTATTTGAGAAACGTGACTATATAAATAATGATTTTGAAAATTACATGTCAGTCTGCAAGATGTTTCTGACACAGTCAGGTATTACTTAAAAAGTAACAGCAGGTATAACTCTACTCAGTAAGCAATGAAACTGACGGATACTTAATTGAATGTCTAGATAATGGAAAGATACCTTGGAGGATGGAGCAGAAGCAAAGAGGGAAACAAAGTCTGGCCATTTAATCATGCCTAGAGCTGATACAGAGAAAATCAGTACATATTTATAAATAGAATTTTTCCTTAAGAGATAACCTTAAATAGAAGAAAAATAGAACAACAACAACAGAAACAACTACAAGTTAGAGACACGGAATTGTAGTTGGTGCCTAGTATACTCAAAGAGCCCCTGAATCTAGGGCACCGAAGCAATCTGTTTGTCAGGAGAGGATTTCAGTCAACAGTAGAATGTTACAACAAACTTTACAACAAAACTCGCCTCACTGAATCTGGATGAAGAAGTTCCTCATCTGACTCCATCCTGTCAGGCAATCTTTAAAGGGGTACACTGATCTTCCTTGGGTCTCCTTAAAATAAAAGAATATTGTCTTGGAGACCACGTGTGGACTTTACCATTTCTCAAACAGGATATTCTCCTATTCAAACTTTAGTTAACTAACATTCTAGTTTGACATCAAGATCTTATTACAATGTTTAAAATTTGTCTTGGCTCTTCAATTATACGCACTAATGAAACTGATATTTGGATCTAGAAGAAAACTTCAGTAACCTCTCAGACCAGATAGGCAGTTCTCTCTGGACACATAGCATGCTTCCATAGGTTCTATTCAATGCTCCAGGAAAAGGGCAAACACTTATGCCAAGACCCAAACTGCACATTTCTGGAGGTTTTTGATGAGCTAACTAAACATATGCATGATTAAACAGATGCTGAATTTTTACAGGGAAATTTTTATATAGCAATAATTTTGATTATCTTGAACTAGAAGACTAGATTTATCAGTGTAGTCCCTATGTATAATTCCTACGAAGCATCAGTGAACACAACGGAAGAATACGTTTATGTGACATAAATAGTTGTCTTTCTTAGATTGACATCTGCCTAGCAAGTCATTGTTAGTAAGTCTTTGCACACAGTACATTTGGAGGCAGTTCTTCCCTTGCATGGTGTACTAGCTGTGGCAAAACATCTTTGATACTGCATTTCTTTGACTGGAACTAATAGTCCTTTACAGGACAATCTGCATTTCTTTCTTGTGCAAATTCTATTTCATTATCTTACATTTTGAAGCATTTCTGTTTGCTTGACACTCCTAACGGTTGACAGCATTATATTTGAAGTCAATTATTGGATCTCACCAAAAATGCAATTAGTAAAAAACTAAGAGATAACCTTAAATAGAAGAAAAATAGAACAACAACAACAGAAACAACTACAAGTTAGAGACACGGAATTGTAGTTGGTGCCTAGTATACTCAAAGAGCCCCTGAATCTAGGGCACCGAAGCAATCTGTTTGTCAGGAGAGGATTTCAGTCAACAGTAGAATGTTACAACAAACTTTACAACAAAACTCGCCTCACTGAATCTGGATGAAGAAGTTCCTCATCTGACTCCATCCTGTCAGGCAATCTTTAAAGGGGTACACTGATCTTCCTTGGGTCTCCTTAAAATAAAAGAATATTGTCTTGGAGACCACGTGTGGACTTTACCATTTCTCAAACAGGATATTCTCCTATTCAAACTTTAGTTAACTAACATTCTAGTTTGACATCAAGATCTTATTACAATGTTTAAAATTTGTCTTGGCTCTTCAATTATACGCACTAATGAAACTGATATTTGGATCTAGAAGAAAACTTCAGTAACCTCTCAGACCAGATAGGCAGTTCTCTCTGGACACATAGCATGCTTCCATAGGTTCTATTCAATGCTCCAGGAAAAGGGCAAACACTTATGCCAAGACCCAAACTGCACATTTCTGGAGGTTTTTGATGAGCTAACTAAACATATGCATGATTAAACAGATGCTGAATTTTTACAGGGAAATTTTTATATAGCAATAATTTTGATTATCTTGAACTAGAAGACTAGATTTATCAGTGTAGTCCCTATGTATAATTCCTACGAAGCATCAGTGAACACAACGGAAGAATACGTTTATGTGACATAAATAGTTGTCTTTCTTAGATTGACATCTGCCTAGCAAGTCATTGTTAGTAAGTCTTTGCACACAGTACATTTGGAGGCAGTTCTTCCCTTGCATGGTGTACTAGCTGTGGCAAAACATCTTTGATACTGCATTTCTTTGACTGGAACTAATAGTCCTTTACAGGACAATCTGCATTTCTTTCTTGTGCAAATTCTATTTCATTATCTTACATTTTGAAGCATTTCTGTTTGCTTGACACTCCTAACGGTTGACAGCATTATATTTGAAGTCAATTATTGGATCTCACCAAAAATGCAATTAGTCAAATAACTATTTTAATTTCAAGCCAGTGCGATGGACAAATGATGACCTAGTGTAAAACAAAACAGAGAAATCATGTAAGAGGTCAAAATCCACTTAAATGAGTAATTATTGTATCTCAAGGAAAGATAATAGAAGCTAGTATACAGAAATTTCAGTTTCATTTTCAGAACATTTTGTAGAGACAGCAACAAAAATTATAAACGTAACATAAATTGTAAGTTGGTTAGAAATGTATTAAGATTGATGTCAAGGGGTGCAACTATGCCCCTGTCTCTGACAATGACATTATAATGGATTTGCTGACCTGGGTGGGGGATTCTCAAATGTGTTCTTACACTGTACCTCCTGGTCTTCAGCTTTCTCCTTGTCTCATTTCTATTGAATCTCTATCAGCAACACTGGGCTCCTAATCTATCTGACCAAATTCAACAGTGTTTTTAAACATCTATGTGCTAGATTCTAGGTGTACAATTTGGTTCTACATTTCTCCATAGTCTGCCATGCTTTGTTCATTTATTTTTTTATTTGTCTTTAATATCCTTCTTGGTTACTTCACTGAAACTTATTTTTCCATTATTCTCTTATATTTCAGTATTTTTTTCAGATTCTGTGTTGGGTACGATCTCTCTCTTCTCTGGTATCATATGTTTAATTGATGGGCACATAGATTCATAATCATTCGAGTGCCAATGGTTCTTAAATCTCTATTTCTGCTATTTATTTCTACTCCCAAGTTTCTGACACACATTTTCAATAGACTGCTAGATATCACCTGAAGTTTTCACAGGAATACGTTTATGTGACATAAATAGTTGTCTTTCTTAGATTGACATCTGCCTAGCAAGTCATTGTTAGTAAGTCTTTGCACACAGTACATTTGGAGGCAGTTCTTCCCTTGCATGGTGTACTAGCTGTGGCAAAACATCTTTGATACTGCATTTCTTTGACTGGAACTAATAGTCCTTTACAGGACAATCTGCATTTCTTTCTTGTGCAAATTCTATTTCATTATCTTACATTTTGAAGCATTTCTGTTTGCTTGACACTCCTAACGGTTGACAGCATTATATTTGAAGTCAATTATTGGATCTCACCAAAAATGCAATTAGTCAAATAACTATTTTAATTTCAAGCCAGTGCGATGGACAAATGATGACCTAGTGTAAAACAAAACAGAGAAATCATGTAAGAGGTCAAAATCCACTTAAATGAGTAATTATTGTATCTCAAGGAAAGATAATAGAAGCTAGTATACAGAAATTTCAGTTTCATTTTCAGAACATTTTGTAGAGACAGCAACAAAAATTATAAACGTAACATAAATTGTAAGTTGGTTAGAAATGTATTAAGATTGATGTCAAGGGGTGCAACTATGCCCCTGTCTCTGACAATGACATTATAATGGATTTGCTGACCTGGGTGGGGGATTCTCAAATGTGTTCTTACACTGTACCTCCTGGTCTTCAGCTTTCTCCTTGTCTCATTTCTATTGAATCTCTATCAGCAACACTGGGCTCCTAATCTATCTGACCAAATTCAACAGTGTTTTTAAACATCTATGTGCTAGATTCTAGGTGTACAATTTGGTTCTACATTTCTCCATAGTCTGCCATGCTTTGTTCATTTATTTTTTTATTTGTCTTTAATATCCTTCTTGGTTACTTCACTGAAACTTATTTTTCCATTATTCTCTTATATTTCAGTATTTTTTTCAGATTCTGTGTTGGGTACGATCTCTCTCTTCTCTGGTATCATATGTTTAATTGATGGGCACATAGATTCATAATCATTCGAGTGCCAATGGTTCTTAAATCTCTATTTCTGCTATTTATTTCTACTCCCAAGTTTCTGACACACATTTTCAATAGACTGCTAGATATCACCTGAAGTTTTCAAAGGTACCTAAAATCTGACATGTCTTAATCAAGTTTATCCTCCTGGAAAGGCATTTTCCTTCCATTTTCCCCAACTGGCAAAGAGCACCCCTGTTTTCCCTCCATTTCAGGGTATACTTTGGTGTCAATTCAGTATTCCCTACAATGTTACTCATATTTCTATTTATCAAATTCCTACTTATCTATCCTTCAAAGCTCCATATCCCCCATTCATATCCTCCTATAATTCTGGTAGCATTTAGTCCCTTCACCTAGAGTTTCTTATGTCTTTACGTTTGAAAACCGAATTCTGTGCCTGCCATTCTCCACCACAATATTTAACACTTAGAAGGCAGAGAGAATCTCTCTTTCACCTTTGGATCCTTCATGGGAATTTGCATAGAATAAATGCTCAGCAAACAGTTAATGAACTTGAATTCTCATAATACTCCAAATTCCCTGTTCATTGTATAAAATTTCAGCTATGGTTGGGATGACCTTTTGCTATAAAAGCTGGACTGGTGAAATGCAACTTCATGCTGAATAGAAACAATGTGCATAATTCAATATAGGGCTCTATGGCTCATAGGAATGCAACTTCAGAGAAGCACAGCCACTCAGATCATATGTGGGTCCTCCAATGACCTCATCAATGGAAAAGCTGAGCATTTCAGAGCAGAAATAAAGTCATGGAATATGTATTTCTCAATGAAAATGAATAAGTATATGATTTCTAAACAATAGGATACTGTTCTTTTTATTACTAAAACATTATATAATACTTCTTGAGGATTTCATTTAAATATACTATCGAAACTTGTTTCTTTTGTGATTATCATATTTTAGCAGCAGTAAACCTGTTTTAAAGGATTAAAATTTAAATTTGGAGGTGTTTTAAACATTTTTTCACTTTGAAATGAACTTACACTTTCTGGATAGAGATCAGAAGGCATACAAGAGAATGAGACAGATGTCAAAAAATATCCATCTGTATAAACTAAGTAAAATGGTTCAAAAACAAGATTTTAAAACAAGACAACCCATTGTCTCTATTTCAGTTGAAAAGGAATGTGACATAAAGACAAACAGCTAAAAACTTAACTAGAACCTTGGAGTAGCAATTACTCAAACAATATGCAACCATAACACAAGGAATTGATTGGTTTTTCAAAAAATAAACCTAATCTAATCCAATCTACTCTAATCTAATCATCTGATGTAATATAATTTGTTTTCTGAAGAGAAATCAAGAACTTCCAAAAATTATTTACAGAATCTTATTAAGTTTGAAAAGCCTTATTTAAAGCACCCATTTTTAGTAACTGTCCACATTTCTGAGAAGGGAGAGAAGAGAGACATAAGAGGAATTTATTCTGCAGATACATCTAGATTTACCATATGCTGACAATTTCTATCAATGATAAATTCTGGAGTTTTGAAACTAATTATGTTTAGTATCAAAAAGGCAATAAGTTGAATAGAAAAGTAAAACAAATAATTTAACTTCATTTAGCTTGACATGAAGCTTCAAGGCCAATACAGTAGTTTTAAATTATGTAGAAGACAGGTATGAAAAAAGAGAGGATATGATGCAAATGGCTTTTGGCCTTCTTCCAGCCCAAGATATTATTTATAAAATGTATTAATGTCAGTAAGTGCATTTATAATTGTTTCATCTGAATAATTTTCCTCTCCATTCTCTGTGCTTCATACCACGCTGAACTTCTCTGATGAGTTTTCTCCTTTTATTATTATAGTGAAGTTACTGAAATCAGAGTTGTATCTCCCCAATCTAAAGACTTCCACCATGAAGACAGAAATTCTTTTTCATTCCCTCTACTTTCTCAGAAAGTCCTGACCATGTTTTATTTTCTGCACGTATTTGTTGAATCAAAATGAATAAACACAGCCTTGTCACTATATAATTACCCCATTAAACAAGAGGCAAGTAGGATATTACTCTGGCTTTACTTAAGAAGAGAGTGCTTTTCTTACCCAAAAAATGCTACAGAAGAAGTAATAATAGTGATTGCTTTAACCTAAAAGAGGAATACTGTGATGAAACAAAGCCTCAATAAATGGACTGACCTCTGTGTTTGAGAGCTAGTTATACTTTAGAGCCAAATTCCAGAGTGCCTTTAATCACACATAAGATGCTTAAGGTGTCATCACATTTCAGCAGCATTAAGTCTTTTCTACATAACTCTAGGGAAAAAAAAATCATAGGAAGAATAGGAATATATACAATGTATAAGCAAAGAAGAACACAGGAAATGCAGGGTTATAGCTTAACATAATAAGGAACTAAGCATAGAATTCATTATCTCACAAGCGTGCTAAAATTCAGATAAGCAATGCTTTGAGAGTCTGGAGGCAACAGACCCACTGACTGACCTCCAAAGTCACTTTGAGATTTGATGAGAGCTCATTCCCTCCTCAAATGTCATAAGGGTTCAGCAGAGTGATCCAGTTTTAAAAGACCAAATTAGAATAAAAAGGGTAATATGGCCACACATTTTATCAGTGTTAATTATTAATACTGAGATTAAAAAGAAAGGGCTGAGAGTTCGGTAAGCATACTAATTGGACACTTTTCAGCACCTTTTCTCTGTCAATATGAATATTTTGCAGCAGTTCAAAAGGAAATATATACCTACAGAATAATGCATTCAACTGGAAAACTGGGTATAAAATGTAAAAACATTAAAAAGAGAGGAGAATACAGGGAGATAAGGCCTCACCTTGATTGACAGAGAGCACAAACAACTGGGTTGATTCGATACCATAGATTTTTTTCTTTCCCCTCTTTTCAGATCCTTGATATGTTTAAATATTACTGTTCTTGAGTATCCCTTGGTATGTCATATAAATGAGAAATTAACTGGGAAGTATTTAAGGTGAGAACATCATTCTTATCAGTCATTTTAGAACCATATCTTTGTGAGACTAAGCATTTTGATGCTTTCAGGATTAAGCCACTGTATCATGTCAAATCTACTTAAAGTTAGTAATAATCACACTTATTATATTATTATTATATCAATAATAGTAATAGTTTCATCATTAATATAGTAAAATCATTCCTATTCTTATTATTTATTTATAAAATATTAGGTGATACTATCATCTCATTTAGTGTCTTACATTACCCTGTGATTATATTTGGAGAAAGTGAGGCTAAGAGATATCAGAAAATTGTACTTTTGTTAATAGGGAAATCAGGATTTAACCCATTGTTAATTAGATTAATTAATACTTTGGCCATCTGATGTGAAGAACTAAAGACCCTGATGCTGGGAAAGATTGAGGGAAGGAGGAGAAGATGGTGACAGAGCATAAGATGGTTGTATGCATCATCAGCTCAATGGACATGAGTTTGAGCCAAAGTGAGGAATATATACAATGTATAAGAAAAAGGTGCTTTGAAAAAAAAGTTTTTTGGAAAATTCAGATAAGCAATGCTTTGAGAGTCTGGAGGCAACAGACCCACTGACTGACCTCCAAAGTCACTTTGAGATTTGATGAGAGCTCATTCCCTCCTCAAATGTCATAAGGGTTCAGCAGAGTGATCCAGTTTTAAAAGACCAAATTAGAATAAAAAGGGTAATATGGCCACACATTTTATCAGTGTTAATTATTAATACTGAGATTAAAAAGAAAGGGCTGAGAGTTCGGTAAGCATACTAATTGGACACTTTTCAGCACCTTTTCTCTGTCAATATGAATATTTTGCAGCAGTTCAAAAGGAAATATATACCTACAGAATAATGCATTCAACTGGAAAACTGGGTATAAAATGTAAAAACATTAAAAAGAGAGGAGAATACAGGGAGATAAGGCCTCACCTTGATTGACAGAGAGCACAAACAACTGGGTTGATTCGATACCATAGATTTTTTTTTCTTTCCCCTCTTTTCAGATCCTTGATATGTTTAAATATTACTGTTCTTGAGTATCCCTTGGTATGTCATATAAATGAGAAATTAACTGGGAAGTATTTAAGGTGAGAACATCATTCTTATCAGTCATTTTAGAACCATATCTTTGTGAGACTAAGCATTTTGATGCTTTCAGGATTAAGCCACTGTATCATGTCAAATCTACTTAAAGTTAGTAATAATCACACTTATTATATTATTATTATATCAATAATAGTAATAGTTTCATCATTAATATAGTAAAATCATTCCTATTCTTATTATTTATTTATAAAATATTAGGTGATACTATCATCTCATTTAGTGTCTTACATTACCCTGTGATTATATTTGGAGAAAGTGAGGCTAAGAGATATCAGAAAATTGTACTTTTGTTAATAGGGAAATCAGGATTTAACCCATTGTTAATTAGATTAATTAATACTTTGGCCATCTGATGTGAAGAACTAAAGACCCTGATGCTGGGAAAGATTGAGGGAAGGAGGAGAAGATGGTGACAGAGCATAAGATGGTTGTATGCATCATCAGCTCAATGGACATGAGTTTGAGCAAACTCCGGGAGATGGTGAAGGACAGAGAAGCCTGGTGTGCTGCAGTCCATGGGGTCGCAAAAGGTCAGACATGACTGAGCTACTGAACAACAACAATTAGATTAACAACATTTAATTAACATTGTTGATGTTAATTGTCATTAATTCAAGTCTTTTTTAAGCCAGTACATTCTGTCTAACTATATTATATAGGTAATAGAGAAGATTGACTATAGGACAATGCCTTCTTTAGATTCTTTTAGATTGTGTCGCTCATTTTCCTGGAAAGCTAGAAAGTTGCTGTAGCATACATCTTGATTGGCTGAGACTCTGCTCTGAGATAATCTCTATTATCAATTTGCATAATTACTCTGAAGAAGTAGAAACAAAAAAGGCCCTCCAGAAGTGGAGGACATAGGACTTGGGGATATTTGAGAGGTACAGAATTTTAATGATGGTGAGAAATGTAAAAATGGTGGTCAGACACTGGTAACTAGACAAAGTGAAATGCAAAACCATGACAATGAATCCTTTGCAAGGTATATTAATCTCTTTCCTACAGGAAAAAAAAAAACTGCAGGGCATTTAATTTTCAACATTACGAATATGCTATTAACAAATATAAGAGCATCTTTGGAAGACTAGAAGAGACAGCACTGGTAATTCAATCTAAATGAAAACAGCATGAATCAACAATAACTAGACATCAGTACCTTACAGATGCATGCTGAAAATTGGGTACATAAAGAAAAGCAGAAAGTAAGGGGTATTTTATCCTACACAAGGGTACAAGTTTAGTGTCTATTCTCATTGCGCTTGTTCATAGAAAAATGGTGCTCCATTCTCAAATGATATTTTAAATATACTGTTATTTACTTCTGAAATCATTGTGAAAAGTCCATGGCAGAAACAGAAAGTGTTCAGAGTGAATTGCCCTACGTTTTAACCCTCAAGAACAATGTGCTCCAAACACTAAAGCATGTGGAGGGAGGAGAATGAACAAAACACATAAGACTAATTTACATAGACTGGAGAAAGCATGGAAGTGGAAAATTAAAAAAATATATATTAGTGCATTTAAGACCAAAAATTATCTTTTAAATTATCTTTTAAATCAAGAGGCATAAAATTAATTAGGCAGTTAGAATGGCCAAGGTTTTTACCATTTAATTTTAAAAATTGGCCTTATGAATCAACAGTTATTTTCTTACTTTGATTTATTTCTATGTTATACCATCTGAAAGTTTAACTGGAGGAAAGTACATACCATTCTGTACCTTTTGTTCATTCTTACTCTGACCAAAGTTTACACTGTAAGGTAAGAAAGTAAATGTGCTTACTTTATTGTGAGATTACTTAGCTATAATTAATGGTTTTGAGGCCATTGTACCAAGAGCCAGATCAAACCTATCAATGTCAATTGCATAGTCTACTTTGGGGAGACTTCTA
Source organism: Tragulus kanchil (assembly GCA_022376925.1). Classification (NCBI taxonomy): domain Eukaryota; kingdom Metazoa; phylum Chordata; class Mammalia; order Artiodactyla; family Tragulidae; genus Tragulus; species Tragulus kanchil. The sequence goes on along the minus strand of JAIOJX010000025.1, from coordinate 112,206,834 downwards.
AACTGTCTCCTATACTGACATACTGTTGTCCAACATTTCCATCTACCTGGCCAGAAATCATGCCATTTGACCCTATTCTCTTCTTTGATTTATGTAATACCTTCATTACCTACTATTAGAAGGCACACGTGTCAGATGGGATGTGAGGAAGGCCCCAGAATTACTTTGGATTGGCCCATATTACTGGATATTATCAAATTCACTCACCATCCCATCAAGAGATCCAAAGTTCACTCTCTGTTCAGGGGAATAAACTATATAAGACAAATTGGAAGTAAGAAAAGAATTGCAGCTTACTGGGTCTGTGTATGGTTTCAGAGTTAATTTAGTTGATTGCTTTATAGAAGATAGACACAGGCTCAAAGGAGTAAATGACCTACCTGATCCTAAATGAAAATTATGACTAGAGGTTAAGTGGGATGTTTTCCATATTTGAGAGGTTAAATTCATGATATGATCAAGTGATACATAGTAAAAACAAACTAGCTTTGAAAATATGATTCAAGAGGACGTTTGAAAGAATATGCAGACCATAGCACAAAGGTATGGGTCAAAATAAATATAATAGACAAACTCATATACACGAAAGTCTGAAAACTTCTACTAATTAAGAGTACAACTTTGCATAATCAATGGTTGTCTTTAATGTGATTGTGCTTTTTTTTTTAGGCCTAGTATCGGGTTTTCACTTGAATTACTAATTTTGTTTTTTCACTGTAAAGGTCTTTATCATTATTCAACTTCCTAACATGGACTTCATATTTTAAAATATGTAATTCCGATAAATGCATTTTAATGAAATTAACAAATAACCAATTCCCCAATCTCATCAAAGGATCAGTATGAAATAATTATAATATTAAAAATAATTAAAGGCAAAGAGAAATAGGCCAGTGATATTTTTCATTAATAAATGAATAATTCATGATGATTTTCTTCAGAATATTCTAATATATAAATTTCATTATTCCTTTCCAGAAACCCATGAGATATAAGTACCCCAGGTTTGAAACTATCAAAATGGTGGGCTTCACATTAATGAATAGATTTTAGTTTCAAAAAACTATGTTTACTCTCACCTTGTATTCTTTTTACCTGAGCTAATAAGAAAATAAAGTTTTATCATCATTTGGCACTAATGTGGGTTGAAATATAGGGTAAAACTTGTGTTAAAGAGAACTAACACATAGGCTCTCATTGAATCTTGTCATGTTAAAGTGTATAAGGCAGAAATGAAAGCTTTGGTAAAGCATAAATGCAATTCACTGTCTGTGTACTTAAATTTTCTGGTATTTTAGTTATTTCCTTACTACAGCATCTGTGACTATTTTTATCACTAGCTGTCCCAAATTATACCAAGCTTTGCATCATCACATTGGAATATTATAAAGTTATTGCACTGGAAATTATCTTCTAAACTTTACATTGAAAGTTAATCCACGGAATTAGTTATAGTCACATTGTTTCACATAGGTTAAAATTCAAGAAAAAATGTTTGAGGTAATAATAGGAACTAGGATAGAATCCAAAATGATATTTTCATGGAAAATCCAATGCAAATCCTGATTAAAAGCTAACCAAGCAAAACAGTGCAGATTACCTGGATTCCAATTAAATGTGACAAATGAATAACTTGACAGGTTTCAATTCCAGTTCTATCTGTGTCAGAATGATCCATTAATACTAAAGATGAAATTATCAGAATTCAAGCAATCCATCTACACTTTATGGTTAGATAATAGTCCGAAGACTTGAATACAATGGTACTCTTAAATGTCAGTTGCTACATTTGGATCACCCAAAGTGAATCACTTGTCTTCTGTCATTACCTATAGATCAGGGCTAACATGAATCACAGTGAGCAGATGACGAATGGTTATATAAACTCCAAATTTCAAGTGTCACTCACATAAAATCAGGAAAAATCAGTCCCATGATTATGTTTCTTGGCTGTTGACAAGGCTGAAAACATAGTTATAAAAAATAACTAAAAGTCTTCTTTGAGAAATGTTTCTCAGTCAACTTTCTAGCCTCTCAACGAGCTCATCTTTTAAATTTTTCAAGACACATTTGTTTCCTAAAAAGCAGCTGCTATCTGTCTGTTATATATAATTATATTTATTATTCATTATTTCTTTCTTACTTAAATGGCAATGAATTCCTTAAAGTCAGAAAAGAGAAAAATTACATTAAAATGTGATTATAATGCCAATGAGAGCTGACACACAAAAAATAAACTTAATTATACTTTTATGTTGTTTATACTGAAAAAAGCACTTTAAAAAGCACATATAAAATTATACGATATCAGCAAAAGGTAGTACAGATAAAGTCCTTAAAGTAAATTAATCCTGCATTTCTAGGGAGTGTGTTTGTTTGTGTGTATATACAAAATATTATTATGGTATTTTTATTTTAATTTTTTCTTTCGTGCAAAGCATTTCAAACATGTTTTCTGTAAATATACATTCATCAGCATTGCAATTCATACCAAAATTTGTATACTTATTTTAAAAATACTTAAAAAAGTTAATTCTTAAAAAACATGTCAAACTCCCATCCATATAAGCACACACCACCATACACACAAATAAGCATGCCTTTATAGCCATAAGGCAAAATGCCATTTAATCTCTGGATAATTAATCAAGAAGGATTTCAGTCATTAGACCCTGATGTCATATTTGCTTGCCTGGATAACAATGTGGAAAAATAACTATTTAGTATGATTTAGTTTAGTCATAATTTTACTTGGGATTATGTATGATACATTATTTTCTAGCATCGTATTTTAATATTCATAGGTAATCTTCCAGAAAAAACAGATTTTCTTCTACAGTAATAGGCTCTATTTATATAGCATCACTCAAGAAATTTACACTTTATGGTTAGATAATAGCCCAGTTCTGTCAATTACCTTTATAAAAGGAATCAGGGCTAACATGAATCACAGTGAGCAGATGACGAATGGTTATATAAACTCCAAATTTCAAGTGTCACTCACATAAAATCAGGAAAAATCAGTCCCATGATTATGTTTCTTGGCTGTTGACAAGGCTGAAAACATAGTTATAAAAAATAACTAAAAGTCTTCTTTGAGAAATGTTTCTCAGTCAACTTTCTAGCCTCTCAACGAGCTCATCTTTTAAATTTTTCAAGACACATTTGTTTCCTAAAAAGCAGCTGCTATCTGTCTGTTATATATAATTATATTTATTATTCATTATTTCTTTCTTACTTAAATGGCAATGAATTCCTTAAAGTCAGAAAAGAGAAAAATTACATTAAAATGTGATTATAATGCCAATGAGAGCTGACACACAAAAAATAAACTTAATTATACTTTTATGTTGTTTATACTGAAAAAAGCACTTTAAAAAGCACATATAAAATTATACGATATCAGCAAAAGGTAGTACAGATAAAGTCCTTAAAGTAAATTAATCCTGCATTTCTAGGGAGTGTGTTTGTTTGTGTGTATATACAAAATATTATTATGGTATTTTTATTTTAATTTTTTCTTTCGTGCAAAGCATTTCAAACATGTTTTCTGTAAATATACATTCATCAGCATTGCAATTCATACCAAAATTTGTATACTTATTTTAAAAATACTTAAAAAAGTTAATTCTTAAAAAACATGTCAAACTCCCATCCATATAAGCACACACCACCATACACACAAATAAGCATGCCTTTATAGCCATAAGGCAAAATGCCATTTAATCTCTGGATAATTAATCAAGAAGGATTTCAGTCATTAGACCCTGATGTCATATTTGCTTGCCTGGATAACAATGTGGAAAAATAACTATTTAGTATGATTTAGTTTAGTCATAATTTTACTTGGGATTATGTATGATACATTATTTTCTAGCATCGTATTTTAATATTCATAGGTAATCTTCCAGAAAAAACAGATTTTCTTCTACAGTAATAGGCTCTATTTATATAGCATCACTCAAGAAAGTGGTATATTACAAAAAGTTACAATGTCTTGTTTAACTTGGGGATGAAATGTTTAAAGACATAAATTCACCTTGAAAGGTTTCAGTAAGATAACAATGTGTGTGACTCCTTCCTTTCTCAGCATATAACCAAATCTCTTGCTAATCAGGTTAGCAAGAACTTTACCATTCCATCATTTGACACAAATCTATTCTTCAGGCATTTAATTATAACCTGAAATCCCACATTTAAATCACCTAATTAACTTGGGAAACAAAAACAAAGGTGAAAAGTTTCATAAGCACTGTTTGCGATCTAACTTTATAACTTAAAGGAAAGTGTACACAAGGCCAGTTGAGGTAATTATGAGAATCATCTCATAACAGGATAAGAATATAGACTGCTATAATCTTTTCTCTCTTTCCCTCGCACAAAAATGAGGAAAAAAAAAAAAAAACCTTTAATAATTAAGTAAGAAAGAACTTCTAGTAGCATTTACAGTATATTTTGGAGAATAAGAAAATAGTGTTCTCCCTCTTTGACTCCATCTCAGTTATCACTTGAAAAAGAAAGGTTTGAAAATGTTTTCCTAAATATCTAGGAGAAGAGAGATTCAAGCAAGGTGCATTTATTGTGATTTCCTTTTACCAAGACTGGACGGTTACAATTGAAGAAATAGTTATATGACAAAAATGAATAGAAGAAAACAACAACACAAGACCATTCTCAGAGACTATCATTTTGGTATTATGTACTAGTTTAATTCTTTTCCATAACAGGTACTACTCTGATTTACTTGTAAATGTGTTTATTTCTGACAGGCTATTTTAAAATGATAGTGCAAATTCAGTGAATTTAGTCTAGAGAGTTATGTTCCTTTATTTGGCATTTCTGTACGTTAGCAAATATTGATTATTTCAAAGCTGTTTTAGTTGGTTTTAGACTGACCTTCACGCGTCTACTTATTGCGGCTCACTAGCGTGGTTATGTGTGTATGCTGTGTTTGCCCCTACCATTTTCCATATGCTCTGCCTCACCAACACTGCCATCCGGCGTGGTCCTTTCATAGTTGTCTTCTGGGAGTGGAAGGGCACCCAGTCTTGGCCCTGATGAACTCTTACTGCTTGGTGTTTCTGACTCCTCCAGCCCGCTGTCATAGCAACTCTGCAGTGACCCCTGATGTGGGTCCTGAGGCTGACTCACAACAGAAAACGTCACTCTACGAAATGGCTGCAAGAGAAAAGATTCTGAACGTCACTAAGGTATAAGAGTGTCAATATCTTACTTTAAAAATACACAAATTACATACTTTAAGGTCAACTGACAACTAAGTCAATACAAAATGGTTAATATAATACGCTGAAATCTATTTGATTAACACAGCATTTTCCAAGCCAATATGTACAGTCTAGATTTTATTATGGAAAAACTGAAAATTCCCTGTAACAGAAATAAGAGAACAGCAATGTCACTAAAACACACATTTAAATTTTTATGTTACTTCCACATATTCACCACTTTTCTATTATATCATCTTCCCTTCAAATATATTTTTCACAAAGAGACTCCTTATAAAAACAAGGGTTAGTGATTTTGGAAAGCACTAAATATAGAACTAATCCATCCTAAGACTTCATTTTTAAATACATTGTCCACACAGCAGATGGTTTAAAATAGCCTGTTCTGGGAGTTGACTTAAACTATTCAAGGTACAGCTGATAAATAGGAACTCAGATGAAGTGCTAGGAAACTGGAATATATTTCTTATTTCATTCATATTAAAAATATTACCTACTGATCCTTAAAACCTAAGAGTAGTATTGACATAATAGACAAGTTTCCTCAACCAGGGAACTGAAAATAAACTAAAAAAGTTAAATTGTATATACATTTTACTACAACCATTCAAGATTTGTTCAAAAAAGTAACACCATAGTCTTTAAGTCTGACAGGCTATTTTAAAATGATAGTGCAAATTCAGTGAATTTAGTCTGGTTTTCCTTTATTTGGCATTTCTGTCGTTAGCAAATATTGATTATTTCAAAGCTGTTTTAGTTGGTTTTAGACTGACCTTCACGCGCTACTTATTGCGGCTCACTAGCGTGGTTATGCGTGTATGCTGTGTTTGCCCCTACCATTTTCCATATGCTCTGCCTCACCAACACTGCCATCCGGCGTGGTCCTTTCATAGTTGTCTTCTGGGAGTGGAAGGGCACCCAGTCTTGGCCCTGATGAACTCTTACTGCTTGGTGTTTCTGACTCCTCCAGCCCGCTGTCATAGCAACTCTGCAGTGACCCCTGATGTGGGTCCTGAGGCTGACTCACAACAGAAAACGTCACTCTACGAAATGGCTGCAAGAGAAAAGATTCTGAACGTCACTAAGGTATAAGAGTGTCAATATCTTACTTTAAAAATACACAAATTACATACTTTAAGGTCAACTGACAACTAAGTCAATACAAAATGGTTAATATAATACGCTGAAATCTATTTGATTAACACAGCATTTTCCAAGCCAATATGTACAGTCTAGATTTTATTATGGAAAAACTGAAAATTCCCTGTAACAGAAATAAGAGAACAGCAATGTCACTAAAACACACATTTAAATTTTTATGTTACTTCCACATATTCACCACTTTTCTATTATATCATCTTCCCTTCAAATATATTTTTCACAAAGAGACTCCTTATAAAAACAAGGGTTAGTGATTTTGGAAAGCACTAAATATAGAACTAATCCATCCTAAGACTTCATTTTTAAATACATTGTCCACACAGCAGATGGTTTAAAATAGCCTGTTCTGGGAGTTGACTTAAACTATTCAAGGTACAGCTGATAAATAGGAACTCAGATGAAGTGCTAGGAAACTGGAATATATTTCTTATTTCATTCATATTAAAAATATTACCTACTGATCCTTAAAACCTAAGAGTAGTATTGACATAATAGACAAGTTTCCTCAACCAGGGAACTGAAAATAAACTAAAAAAGTTAAATTGTATATACATTTTACTACAACCATTCAAGATTTGTTCAAAAAAGTAACACCATAGTCTTTAAGTAGTATTTAAAGTGTACTGCAAATATCATCCATAAGGCACTACAATTTACTATGTTACTAATGTTGGCTAGATGGAATACTACTAGATACAGAATTTAAAGGTTATCATAACTACATAACAGAAACATTTTAGGCTCATTAAGGGAACAAATTAATGATATAAATTGTCCCAGGGCTATGTACACATAATATTTTGGGGGGAAGTTAACATAAAATGTTCTATAATATCTGTTTCAGATTATTCCTGGCAACATTGTATTGATTAATTTCTTATATGATTTGAAAGTGGCATAAATGTACAGATTTTTGAACCTATAACTCATATTGCTTTTTTCTAGTATTAAGTATAAAACTAATGTTGCCAAAACAGTGAGAAAAATAAAGAAAATTTCTACACTTTTACATTTGCATCATACTGCTATAAATCACCAATCACAACTGGAACCAGTAGTACTTTTAAAAGGTTAAGGATTATCAATGTACAGTAGGTTATTAATGGGGAAACTAAGAAGAACTGTGACATTTTCCCCAAAATTTATACAATGGTTTTACTATAGACAAACACATGCTTCCACAAAGTTTCCCTTTTATTTCGTCTCACATAGAAGACTGTCTAGGAATATTGTCTATAGCTCATATTTCTAACCAAGTATCTCTCCTTTCATGTATGTATTTGGAGTGTGCAGCCTTTATAAAATCTTGTTTTCTGTTTAATTCAAACTTTTAGAAATTCTGAATCCTACTGGAAACATTTAAAGCACCTTCTCATCTTTATAGTATTTCGCTGAACTGAGACTGCAATATTTTAAAACAATTATAAAATATTACTAGTACAAACAGAATACTCACCATGAGACAAAATTTACTAGCAACAAAATCTCTAGAAACATTTTCCTTATGTCACTAATCATTCTCATATTGCTTTATGGTAGTTTGATTGCAATAGTTTACCTTATTTCTTAATAAATATGAAATCAATTTGTATTTATCATACTTAATCTTAGGTGCGCATATTTTTCTTTCATCTTTTCCCATTTATCACTCACAATGGACTGCAAACTGTCTGTGAATTATGTTCAATATCACCACAGAAATGGAACATTGACAGTCTCTTAAAACCACATTGCTCTGCACAAGGAAGACACTCAGCAAATATTACTAAACAATAAAATTTCAGTGACAACACTGAATTTAGGAAACATGCTAGGGGTCAGGAAAACATATCACTTCAATTCATAGCAATGGGTTAAGAAAGCCACGTTTTAAAAAAAGGAGGATCAAAAGCCATTTTTAATTCTATTTTAATGATTCTCAAGTCTTTTAGAATTCATCGATTAATACAAGGAGAAAGTTCAAAATGAATACAGAAATACATAAATTATGCTAACAAATTGGCAAGGAGAAATAAAGTATGAGAGATAATGTTCCATTTTGATATAAAAAAGAAGGTGATGCTTGAATGCTGGTTCTAACACAAGTAATACTAGGATATCACAGATAGGTGATATAGGCTATATCTGCAATAAAAAAGTCAAAAAATATTTTTCTGTCATGTGTTACATAATAACTACTATGAATCTGTAGATTTTTTTTCCAGGTTCTTTACCCCATTTTTAATGTGATGTTTTTAATTCTCTGAATTATTGTATGTTACATATTAAATTTAATGGAAGAAAAGTGTAATTTTAAAACACTTATTAGATCAATATATACACTAGCAAATATTTAGATCCATTAATACTTCCTTTTGTATAGAAAGCTTTTTCATTTAAAATGCTATATAAATGAATGGGAAAAATGATTCATAATAAAAATAGGAAATAATAACACAATGGATCATTAAATGGGCCCCACCTATCATTTTTATCTGTATTTGAAAAAATTCCATTAAAATTCTACATACAATATAAACATTAAATGACTATATCTTAAAATCTACTTTGATAATTTTGAATAAATAAAAAATTTTGTGTCAAACTGTTTAAGTTGGTAATGTGAACTAAATTAGTACAGACTCCTGAATTCTGAAGGAGAACCCATAAATGTGGGAATTAAGCTTTAATTCCAGTAATAAGTCAAACATGTATTATAGATTTAGATAACAAAGTAGATAGATAGATAGGGAGACAGGTATTTACACACCATCCTTCATCACTGGGTTCGGTCTACTGCAATGGGAGGCGTTAGGACAGAAGATATGACACAGAATGTGTACTATGTACACACTCCAGATATACTAAGCCAGAAATGTTAGCTGTGTGTTATCTGTGATAGAGAGAATGAGTTTGGTAATGACTACTACTCTGAAGTACAGTGGTTTAAGTGGTGTTTACTAAGCCTAGATGTGCCATAGAAACATCTAGGATACATGTGAGAAAATATCTAGCCTCAACTTAAAATCAATGCATCAACATTCAGGGTGAAACTGGATATCAGTCATAGCATTTCTCTGGGTGATGAAGAGGCACAGAAAAATAAATCATATATTTGAAAGAATATATGGCCAGAAAGTGAAACTGGCTCAGGAAGCCAGCTGGTCCCTTAAGTATTCATAGAATCTCCCTGGAGAGTCACAGAAGCAGGGTTCCACCTTGAGACACAAAACTATGATATGAAGATATCCAGTGACCTGAGGTGTCAGAGTTTTCTGTTTAGGGTGATAAATGACATATCTTGCTGGTCTATACAGAACAGGAAAAAGCAGAAGAGCTTGAAGAAGAGTATCAGCTTCCCAGCTCTTTTAAACTATGAAGATGTGCTTGAAAACTGAGTAAGTAATATGAGGAAGAAATCTCCGAGGGACTTCCCTGGCAGTCCAGTGATCAAGACTTTGCCTTTCAATGCAGGGGGTGTGGATTTGATCCCTGGTCAGGGTGCTAAGATACCACATGCTTCCTGGCAAAAAAAAAAACATAAAACAAAAGCAATATTGTAACAAACTCCATAAAGACTTCAAAAATGGTCCACATTAAAAAAAAAATCTTAAAAAATGAAGTCTCCAAGAAACTTGTTTCAAAAATTGTGAGGGGGATGTGTGTGAGAATTATAAACAAGAGAGGATGATAATCAAAGATTTTGTTAAGTAAATGGATGATCTAATTAAAGGCGTGAGATTAAAGACATGGTCTGACCATTTCCTACAAAACGTAGGAAAAAGAAATGCTGAAGGCAGAGGATTATGCTAAAAAAGAATGGGGATTGTCTTTTTGTCTTGGTTATGGCTTCTTTTGCTGTGCAAAATCTTTTAAGTTTTAATTAGGTCCCTCCATGTTTGGAAAGGAAGCCCAAAAAAGAGGGAATATATGTATATGTATGACTGATTAATTTTGATATACAGTATAAACTAACACAACATTGTAAAACAACTATATTCCAATAAAATTTTTTTAAGAAGAAGGAAAGAAAGAATGGGGAAACAACAATAAGAATGGGCAGTAAGGCCATTATACAGCAAATCTATATGGCTGACTGGGTCTAGTCTTTATACCTATATTTGTTTTGTCCCATTGTGTCCCAGGGTTTCAAGAATGTTCCAACAGTAATTCTACACATTTAAGAAACTCAAAATCTCATAGGTATATTAAAACCAGACAAATAAAATGTGATTAAGTTTCCAATAAAATAAAGGTACATCCCCTAAACTCCATGAAACCTGCTTATGAATTTAGGCAGACATCACAAAGGAGGGGCTTCTGGGTTGAGATCCCTAAAATAATTTGGGTATATAATATAGACTATATGACTGTAGTCATATAGACTCCATCTTTGGAAATAGCAGTGAAGAATAAAATATAAGCTGCATAAGAAAACCAAGTCAGTCGGTTCTCCTTTGAGCTGACCCACTGTTCTAGCAGCGTCGTCCCCCCCTTTAACAATGCTGATTCTCCGCTGTACTGGCAGCGACTCTCCCTTCCCCTGCTCTAACAAACTTTACTTTCTCCTCACTCTGCCTCTTGTCTGAAAATTCTTTTCCAACCCGTGCATGGACCTCGACATTTTGGTGGCTCATACGGGGAAGCTTGGGGTTTCTTCCCCCACCTCCTCACTTCTCTTTTCTCACAAGGACCCTCTGTGAACAGGCCAGTGGCTGTGGAAGCAACTGAGGAACTCTGGCCAGGGTTCCCCTCTAGTCTGTTCCAAAGTCCACACTGCTCACTGTGTCCCAGTAGCTGCCACCTGACTGGATGAGTCTCTCCTTTTGACTTCTTCCTGAGAACTAGGCCAAATAACATTGTGTGGGCACGGGTCAGGCATTTAAAGGCCACTAGGGCAACTGCCATCTGAAGACTCCCCTGAGAGGATAAGGGGGTCATGGAACGGATCAGGCCACAAGGGCATCCGCCCCTGGCAAGACAACCTCTGTGCATCGTGGTAGGCACATAGTGGTTGAAGCAAAATACAGAGCCCATCTTTCCCTGGCCCCCGCCTCCCTGATAGGGTTTTAGGCAGAATCCTCAGTTTTCTTTCTGTTCACTCTTGCTTTCTCTTCCTTGGCCCGGATCACCCTCAAGGACCTCGCAGACCTCAAATTGTCATAAGAACTGTCTCCACGTTCCTGAGGATCTTCTAATGGTGAGTCATCCCCTGGCTGGCGCCTTGACTGCATGGTTTAGGTTCCCTGGTGCCTTAGTCTCACAATGCCTTTGCCACACAATTCTCTGGTGCCTTAGTCACATGGTTCCCTGGTGTCTTTGTCACACAGTGCCCTTGTCCCAGGGTTTCCTGGTGCCTACTCACACGGGTGCCTTAGCCATACGGTTGAAACCACTAAGCCAGCTGGTGCCTCTCAGTATCTCATTCTACAGCACACAGGCTAAGAATGAGTTCTAATATGTCTCAGCCTCCATCAGATTCCTCCTTGGCTATATCCTCAGGAACTGGAAAAAGTTTGACCCAGATAACCTCAAGAAAAGGAGACTTGTTTATTTTTGTAACTTGTCCTGGCCACAATACAAATTAGAGAACCAAGAATATTGGCCTCTTAATGGACACTAAACTATAATACCATCCTTGAACTTGATCTTTATTGTCGGAGACAGGGAAGAGATTCTGAGGTTCCTTACATTCAGGCCTTCATGGCCTTCAGCCAGGATCCATGCCTAAGAAAGATGTGTCATATGTGCCTCTCCACTACAGCTCTATTGCCTCGCCTCTCCCCAACTCTTCCTCCACCAGATATTCTGGATGACCTTCCTGTGTCTGATCCCATCCTCCTCCTTCTCAACCTTCAGCCCTTACAGGCTCTGCCTCCTTATTCAGTAGCAGATCCTCTTTCTCCTCCCAATACTCAATCCTGGGCAGCTCAATGCTTGGATCCAAGTCCCAGTATGCTCCCCTTAAGGGAAGTAGCTAATGGAGACTTAGGTACTACAAAAGTACAAAAGCTACAAACACTAGAAAAGGGCCCACAAACCCCATCCTCTGAGTTGCTTCATATGGCCTGTGCTGAACAACAGGAAGAAGACTTCAAGGAAACGGCAGGAACACGAGGAGGAAGGAAAATTAAAACGACAGGCTCAATATATGGCTCTTGCCATTAGTCGGTTCCTTCCGCGGCAGGAATCACTGGGTGCTAAACCTCCGTTGACCTGCTTTCATGTGGTCAGCCAGGGCACACCATCAGGAATTGCCTCGCTCCGCCACCTGATATCCCTTGCCCTATCTGTCACCAGAAGGGCCACTGGAGGAGGAGTTGTCCCTCTCACCCTCAAGCGAGTAGGCCAATACCATCACTGCCCAGTACCAGGGGTACTTTGAAACTTGGCAATCAGAGTCAAAATCAAAGTCAGCTTCCACTGTCGGAGGTAGTCCACTGTCAGAAGCAGGAACCAGACCACATTTTGGGTCTTGACTCTCCAGGTGCAGACGAGGGAAGATGACCAGGGCTTAATGCAAAGGCTCCTGTAATCCCTATAAAACTGGAGGAACCCCACGTGACCCTGAATGTGGCAGGGGCTGTTGCAACTTTTCTGATTGACATAGGGGCTACACGTTCTGCCCTAACTTCCTCCTGTGGTTCCACTTACTATTCCTCAATCCTCCTAATAGGAATAGACAGACAGCCTTCCCATGGCTGTTTTTGTTCTTCCAATCTGCCCCATGCCCCTACTGGGCTGAGATCTATTAAATAAATTTAAGGCTATCTTATCAATTACCCCAGCAAATATGTCTTGTTAGCCACTACAGAACTGGCCCTGAAGAAAATTCTGCCCAATATCCTCAGGCAAGATCCTCCAGAAGTGTGGGATGCTTCTGTTCCTGGCAGACCCACCACAGCCACCCCAGTAGTTATTCATCTAAAAGATCCTAAGTTCTTCCCTAGGGTACCACAATATCCCTTTAAGGAGGAAGCCTTGATGTAATTGAGGCTCCTAATCACAGCACCAGCCTTAGTTCCTCACCAGATATTCTGGATGACCTTCCTGTGTCTGATCCCATCCTCCTCCTTCTCAACCTTCAGCCCTTACAGGATCAGTAGCAGACCCCCTTTTTTGGGCAGCTCAATGCTTGGATCCAAGTCCCAGTATGCTCCCCTTAAGGGAAGTAGCTAATGGAGACTTAGGTACTACAAAAGTACAAAAGCTACAAACACTAGAAAAGGGCCCACAAACCCCATCCTCTGAGTTGCTTCATATGGCCTGTGCTGAACAACAGGAAGAAGACTTCAAGGAAACGGCAGGAACACGAGGAGGAAGGAAAATTAAAACGACAGGCTCAATATATGGCTCTTGCCATTAGTCGGTTCCTTCCGCGGCAGGAATCACTGGGTGCTAAACCTCCGTTGACCTGCTTTCATGTGGTCAGCCAGGGCACACCATCAGGAATTGCCTCGCTCCGCCACCTGATATCCCTTGCCCTATCTGTCACCAGAAGGGCCACTGGAGGAGGAGTTGTCCCTCTCACCCTCAAGCGAGTAGGCCAATACCATCACTGCCCAGTACCAGGGGTACTTTGAAACTTGGCAATCAGAGTCAAAATCAAAGTCAGCTTCCACTGTCGGAGGTAGTCCACTGTCAGAAGCAGGAACCAGACCACATTTTGGGTCTTGACTCTCCAGGTGCAGACGAGGGAAGATGACCAGGGCTTAATGCAAAGGCTCCTGTAATCCCTATAAAACTGGAGGAACCCCACGTGACCCTGAATGTGGCAGGGGCTGTTGCAACTTTTCTGATTGACATAGGGGCTACACGTTCTGCCCTAACTTCCTCCTGTGGTTCCACTTACTATTCCTCAATCCTCCTAATAGGAATAGACAGACAGCCTTCCCATGGCTGTTTTTGTTCTTCCAATCTGCCCCATGCCCCTACTGGGCTGAGATCTATTAAATAAATTTAAGGCTATCTTATCAATTACCCCAGCAAATATGTCTTGTTAGCCACTACAGAACTGGCCCTGAAGAAAATTCTGCCCAATATCCTCAGGCAAGATCCTCCAGAAGTGTGGGATGCTTCTGTTCCTGGCAGACCCACCACAGCCACCCCAGTAGTTATTCATCTAAAAGATCCTAAGTTCTTCCCTAGGGTACCACAATATCCCTTTAAGGAGGAAGCCTTGATGTAATTGAGGCTCCTAATCACAGCACCAGCCTTAGGCCTACCAGATCTAGCAAAGCCCTTCTTTCTTTCTGCTCATGAGAGAAAGAGGATTTCCCTGAGGGTACTAACTCCATCCCTGAGACCATCACAACACCCAGTAGCATATCTGTGTAAAGTGCTGGACATAACTTCTCAGGGGTGGCCTCCCTGGCTAAAGGCATTAGCTGTCATGGCACTCTTAATGGAAGAAGCTTCCAAACTCACAATGGTACAGTCACTTACAGTCTGTAGAACTCACCAGGTTTTAGATGTCCTCAGTTTCAAGACATTCCATTAGATTTCAGATAACAGAGTTCAGAAGTATCAAGCTCTATTTTTACAGCGGCCAGAGACATCAATCAAACCTTGTTTTTCATCTGGCCCACCCCTGGATACTCACATCTGGATCTCTTTCTCTCAGTCAAAGACCTTCCCTTGCTTACAAGTAACTCCACACCTTAACCTGACAGGAAATGAAAGGACAGGTCCACTAAACTGCACCCACGAGGGCAACTGTTGTCACTGTTACAACCCAGGGCCTAGTGGAGGCCAATGCAACAATTTTCTTTCTCACATCTGTGGATTTGATGCCTTCCAGATTTCACCTTTGACCTTTGACCATCCAAGATGCAAAAATGATTTTGGCTATGGTAGTCTTACACATTGGTGCCCAATATCTGTGACCTACATACTGTTGTCCTCCATCCCCTACAATCAATGTATCTATTGGGAGGAACTCTCAAGGTTGCCTGGTACCTAGTCTACTGTGTCTCTAAGGTGTATGGTAAAGATCCAAATCCTCACTCCTCTTTATTTTTGGTCACCTCTCTTACCATTGTTGCATGGTCAGGCAAGATCTCCAGAAGTAAAAGTTTTTCCCCGGTCTTGTTAGCCACTACAGAACTGGCCCTGAAGAAAATTCTGCCCAATATCCTCAGGCAAGATCCTCCAGAAGTGTGGGATGCTTCTGTTCCTGGCAGACCCACCACAGCCACCCCAGTAGTTATTCATCTAAAAGATCCTAAGTTCTTCCCTAGGGTACCACAATATCCCTTTAAGGAGGAAGCCTTGATGTAATTGAGGCTCCTAATCACAGCACCAGCCTTAGGCCTACCAGATCTAGCAAAGCCCTTCTTTCTTTCTGCTCATGAGAGAAAGAGGATTTCCCTGAGGGTACTAACTCCATCCCTGAGACCATCACAACACCCAGTAGCATATCTGTGTAAAGTGCTGGACATAACTTCTCAGGGGTGGCCTCCCTGGCTAAAGGCATTAGCTGTCATGGCA
Organism: Tragulus kanchil; assembly: GCA_022376925.1. Lineage (NCBI taxonomy): Eukaryota > Metazoa > Chordata > Mammalia > Artiodactyla > Tragulidae > Tragulus > Tragulus kanchil. The sequence goes on along the minus strand of JAIOJX010000025.1, from coordinate 112,190,959 downwards.
CTCTTAATGGAAGAAGCTTCCAAACTCACAATGGTACAGTCACTTACAGTCTGTAGAACTCACCAGGTTTTAGATGTCCTCAGTTTCAAGACATTCCATTAGATTTCAGATAACAGAGTTCAGAAGTATCAAGCTCTATTTTTACAGCGGCCAGAGACATCAATCAAACCTTGTTTTTCATCTGGCCCACCCCTGGATACTCACATCTGGATCTCTTTCTCTCAGTCAAAGACCTTCCCTTGCTTACAAGTAACTCCACACCTTAACCTGACAGGAAATGAAAGGACAGGTCCACTAAACTGCACCCACGAGGGCAACTGTTGTCACTGTTACAACCCAGGGCCTAGTGGAGGCCAATGCAACAATTTTCTTTCTCACATCTGTGGATTTGATGCCTTCCAGATTTCACCTTTGACCTTTGACCATCCAAGATGCAAAAATGATTTTGGCTATGGTAGTCTTACACATTGGTGCCCAATATCTGTGACCTACATACTGTTGTCCTCCATCCCCTACAATCAATGTATCTATTGGGGAGGAACTCTCAAGGTTGCCTGGTACCTAGTCTACTGTGTCTCTAAGGTGTATGGTAAAGATCCAAATCCTCACTCCTCTTTATTTTTGGTCACCTCTCTTACCATTGTAATGGCACTCTAGCCAGCTTGGGGAAATAAAGTAATACACTGCTTTAATTCCTCCCAGGTGAGACAGGTTTGTACTCCAACTGGATATGTCTTGCTCTGTGGTCTACATACTAACCCATTACCATATGACAGACACATGCAACCCCCATCACCCTACCTGGGTAAGGCCATGGCACTCAAATGTTTGATAATACATAGTATAAGGGACAATACACACTAGGGATTATACAAAACAGCTCCATATGAGTGATCAGTAAAACTTATTGCACATAAAATAACAAGAGTAGACTAGTAGAAAAAGTCACTAAAAAATACATGAACAGGCTAAATGGTTGCATTCCTTTGGGAAAGAGGCCCCTGATACAAATACCATCTGGCAAACTGTCAAAGAAGCCTTACCTAATATAACACGGTCTCTATCTCTTCTCAGATCTGCCATCACTCTCCTCCTGATATTACTATTTGGCCCTTGCATTATTAACGCACTGTATAAGTTCATCTGCCAACAGGTACAAAAAGATTCAATCCCAGGTGGTCTTACAGCAAAGATACCAGCCAGTTGATACTTGGATTACATTAGAACAAGCTGCCATATAATCTTGTGGAGTCACATCTCTCTCCTTAAATGTACCCTGATAGAGAGCAGGCATTGGGAACCCAGAGCCCCACAACGCCCCTGTACTGCCTGAAGAAGCCAGAGTGGTCATTGCCCCTTTTCCGTTGAGACTGAGTACCCAAATGCCTGAGAAGGGAAATAGGTACATAGTTAGAAATGAGCAGGGTATCCAAAGGGGCCAAAGAATTGGCCCTAAAAATAAAGAGAGGGAGGAATGTGGTGCCTAAGGATGAAAGTACAAGGCAAACTAGGACGGTCTTGGAAAGCAAGACCCTTATTGTCCTTTCCTCCCCTGGGCTGTAGTCCACCGCCCAATCTTTAAGACCCCTATCCACTCCTTGGACCCTATTGCTTTCCCTCACTCTGTAGTCATCACTCTATCCCACCCAGCACACCTTCCAATAATCCTTAAGACCCTTATGCCACTCCTTAGACGCTAGGTATAAAATGGATCAAAGACCCCTGCTTAGGGTTGGTTCTCCTTTGAGCCGACCTGCTAGCAGCATCGTCTCCCTCTTTAACAACGTGGATTCTCCACTGTACTGGCAGTGACTCTCCCTTCCCCCACTCTAATAAATACTTTCTGCTCAAAAAATCAAACAACAAAAAAATAAAACCAAGTCACTTTTGAGACTCAGAAATAAAGGAAGCCAGTACCTTCTGGAAAGAAAACAAAATCTTAGAATGTGATCAAAGAGATCAGAGATGGTGAGAAGAATACTAATTATCATAAGCCCATTGGATCCATCCATTAGGAGGTCATTTTTGCCATGAAATCACTAAACTCTGAGGAACAATTCTAGGAGAGTAAGATGAAGTAAAAGACCAACTTGTAAACACATGTAGACATAAAGAAAGTGGGTATAGGCTTCTTATTTTTAAAATGGCATGGTATAAGAGAGACATGAGTGACCATTAAAAGAAAAAAGATTAGAGCTCATTATTGCTTACACCTGGGTGGAATGGAGTCTTAGTTGGCTCAACAAAGTGAATACAAAGGATTCTCTTAAAAAAAGAAAAAAAAAAAAAGATTTATGTAAAGCATTTATCTGCTGATTTTCTGTGTGTGCTTCTTCCTTGTTATCGAAAAAATTGCTTTAGGGTAAGCAGTTTAACATGCCAGCCAAAATAGCAAGCAAAAATCATGCCTAATAATATGAGGTTGTTGAGAATGAAAGAAATCAGAGACTAGAAGTAAACTAACTAGAAGTAATAGATAAATTAAATTAAAAATAAAATCACAAAGCAAGGCAAACAGTAAAACTCATTGGGAAATTACATGCATGCTCTGTGTGTGTGTTTAATGAGAAAAAAATATATATTAGAAATAACAGAAATAACAGAAAAAAAAAGATTCTATACCAAGCAACCTTATGGATTCCCTATTGACCTTATACAAGTTAGCTGACCCTTGGTTCTTATGCCTTAGGCTCAGTCTCTGTAAAATGCAAAAAATAATACCTACCCCTTACTAACTTAAATTCTCTGAGAAATAATGAGATAGTTTATACAAAGAGCCTTAAGCTCCCTCAACGACATATACTATAAAAGGTATTATACCTCAGGCCACAGATATATAACTAGAGATATCTTACATTATGTTTTCAGGCTTTTTTTTTTTTTTTTCTCAGAAAATACAGACCTGGCCCAGTAATTTACAAAGCTTTTAAATACAATTTTAAAATTCATATGAAATTTCAAGCCTAAATCGATTCATGCATTAAATTTGTATTGTTCTAAATGCAGTTTATGTACAGAAACAGCTACACATAACACCCAAATTTCTCAAAAACTATTTGAATCTAAGCATTTACTGAACATGAATATTTATATATTGAATTATTTAACAGTGAAATTCATCAATTAATTTTTATTTTCATTATGACACCCTGGAGACTATCACTTGAAGACATAAATATCCCAAGGTAACTCTGGGGCTTCCCTGATGGCTTAGTGGATAGGAATCGGCCTGCCAATGCAGGAGACACAGGTTCGATCCCTGATCCAGGACGATGCCACATGCTGCGGAACACCTCAGCCCGTGTACCATGACTACAGAGCCTACACTGCAGAGCCTCAGAACCACAACCACTGAAGCCATCTTCCCTAGAACCTATGCTGTGCAACAAGAGAAGGCACTACAATGAGAAGCCTGTACACTGAAAGTAGACAGTAGTCACCACTTGATGCAACTAAGGAAAAAGCCCATGCAGCAATGAAGATTGAACACAGACAAAAGTAAATCAATATATATATATACATATATATATATATTTTTTAAATAACTGTGGATAATATCCAATTCCTGGGGCATGGAATGTACTTCAGTCCTCATGCCAGGCCTCAGCTGATGAAAATGCATTAGAATTTACTTTGCTTTAAACTACTATAGACTGGGAATCAGTTCAGTCTTCATATAATCCTTATCTACTCTTTATATAATTTTAATCAGTTCCTATTTTGATATCTGGTAATATCTGGAGGTCACATGGGAAGTGGACACAGGCATGAATGGAGAGGTCCTCTTCCTTCTATCCTTGCCCTCAGGTTGTGAGGTCCTTAAGTGTGACTGTCTCTTCCTACCCTCCTCTCCTCAGTGAAAATCCTGATGAACACAAGGTGATGGACATGTGATTGCCATGATCATTTCCACAAATAAAATTAACTCATCCATACCTTTAAAAGGACAAAGATGGCAACTAAGGATTACCTTGTGGGGGGCATACACACTGTAACATATTTAATACATGCATTTGCTTATTAATATTTTGAGTTTTTTATTTGGAAAACATGGAAGTTAAAATGGTATGAACATAAACTTGAAATCAAGAGAAAGAAGCTTCCTTAGACAAGGAGGTGATTTAGGATATGCCTGGATGACAGAAATAAGGCTTGCCTTCTAATGACGGTACTGCAAGGTGGGAGGCTTTCATTATGGGAAAAGGTGATGAACACTTGATTCATCTTTTTTGTAAAATTTCACCTACACAATTGAAAATGAGAATTATCAAAGAGTAAATCTAAGTCTATGTTGCCCAGCAGGTGTGCAGGTCACATAAGAAGCCATCGCAACCAGCACTTTACTACAAATATGTAACAGAAACCAGGTCTCATCCTGTTTTTATTCAGAGAGTTCATAGAAAGTTAAGTCCATACTTGTCAAATTCATTAGAGGATGGGAACAATTTTCTAAAAAGTCTTTTTTTTTTTACTATCTAGAAAATGAAAGTGTTAGTCATGTCCAACTCTTTCTGACCCCACAGACTGTAGCCCACCAGGCTCCCCTGTTCATGGAATCCTCCAGGCAGGAATACTAGAGTGGGCTTCCATTCCCTTCTGCAGGGATCCTCCCTCTACCAGGGATCGAACCTGGGTCTCTTTCATTTCAGGTGGATTCTCTATCATCTGAGCCACCAAAGGAGCATACAAAGTTGATAGCAAATTGTACAACTGCCTTATTTTTATCTTGCACATTCATTCTTTTCTTTTTCTAATTTTAGAGAACCATATACCTGGTACTTCTTTCTTTGAAAGTTGAATCAGTTCAGTCTTCATATAATCCTTATCTACTCTTTATATAATTTTAATCAGTTCCTATTTTGATATCTGGTAATATCTGGAGGTCACATGGGAAGTGGACACAGGCATGAATGGAGAGGTCCTCTTCCTTCTATCCTTGCCCTCAGGTTGTGAGGTCCTTAAGTGTGACTGTCTCTTCCTACCCTCCTCTCCTCAGTGAAAATCCTGATGAACACAAGGTGATGGACATGTGATTGCCATGATCATTTCCACAAATAAAATTAACTCATCCATACCTTTAAAAGGACAAAGATGGCAACTAAGGATTACCTTGTGGGGGGCATACACACTGTAACATATTTAATACATGCATTTGCTTATTAATATTTTGAGTTTTTTATTTGGAAAACATGGAAGTTAAAATGGTATGAACATAAACTTGAAATCAAGAGAAAGAAGCTTCCTTAGACAAGGAGGTGATTTAGGATATGCCTGGATGACAGAAATAAGGCTTGCCTTCTAATGACGGTACTGCAAGGTGGGAGGCTTTCATTATGGGAAAAGGTGATGAACACTTGATTCATCTTTTTTGTAAAATTTCACCTACACAATTGAAAATGAGAATTATCAAAGAGTAAATCTAAGTCTATGTTGCCCAGCAGGTGTGCAGGTCACATAAGAAGCCATCGCAACCAGCACTTTACTACAAATATGTAACAGAAACCAGGTCTCATCCTGTTTTTATTCAGAGAGTTCATAGAAAGTTAAGTCCATACTTGTCAAATTCATTAGAGGATGGGAACAATTTTCTAAAAAGTCTTTTTTTTTTTACTATCTAGAAAATGAAAGTGTTAGTCATGTCCAACTCTTTCTGACCCCACAGACTGTAGCCCACCAGGCTCCCCTGTTCATGGAATCCTCCAGGCAGGAATACTAGAGTGGGCTTCCATTCCCTTCTGCAGGGATCCTCCCTCTACCAGGGATCGAACCTGGGTCTCTTTCATTTCAGGTGGATTCTCTATCATCTGAGCCACCAAAGGAGCATACAAAGTTGATAGCAAATTGTACAACTGCCTTATTTTTTATCTTGCACATTCATTCTTTTCTTTTTCTAATTTTAGAGAACCATATACCTGGTACTTCTTTCTTTGAAAGTATTGACATAATAGCATACACTATAAAAAATCTGTACCTTTGAAGAAATTCATTCTGAAATTAACAGAGGTATGTTATTCTGTTTTCAGAATGCAATCATTGGCAAATATGTAAAACATCTCCAGGTGCTACATATTTAAAAAACTCTTTGTCACAAAGTTCATTTATAATTTCTAAGAAAAGCCATAAATACCAGATGCATATTCATAAATATATGAAAATAAAAAGCTTTTATTTTTATCCATTATTAATCTTTAGATTGATTAAAAGATATATCACACCATAAGCAAATATTAAGTCCCATAATCAGACACACATACAAATATTGACCTTCCATCTGTATTAGTAAAATCCCCTAAGTTACAATTGCATATTAATAATCGATTATGTTCTCTGATAGCACAGTGGCCAATTTTTAAAAAGGGAAAATATAAGAGTTGAACTTAGGAGCATCCTATTATACACAATGCTTACAATAAAGGAGAAAACACAGCATCAGGTTAAGAATGTAGAAACTGGGGCTTCCCTGGTGGTCCAGTGGGTAAGGACACTGCCTTGCCGTGCAAGGGGCGCCAGTTCGATCCCTGGCCTGGGAAGATCCCACGTGCCACGGAGCAGCTGGACCGATGTGTCCAAATACCAAGCCGGAGTTCTGGAGCACATGCGCCCAGAGCCGGTGCTCTGCGACAACAGAGGCCACCGCGATGGGAGGCCCACATGGGCCAAAGAACAAAGATGGATGAAATTTGACAAATGAAAGACCAATAGAAGTGGCCCACCTGCTCCCCTCCCTCACCACCCAAATAAATAAATAAATGTTAAAAAAAAAAAAAAAGAATGTAGAAACTTTCCCCTTAGAGTCCATCAACACAGTGACACTACCTTTTCTGGGGATTTCATTCACAAGAAGATAGACCCCTACACATGCCTATGGAAAGAACCACAGGTTAAATCACTTTCCCTGTTGAATGCTGCTCTGTGTTTTACAGACAACTTTATTGAGAACTTTAAATCTGCACCTTCCTTTTTAGCTTCAGTAGTATCTCCATAAATGGTCTTCTTATCTGGAACTCACATATAGCTGTCTCAGTCATATCAATTTATTTCTGAATGAGAGAAAAGCTTTTTTATTTTTTCCAATTCACTTAGTTATGTCCATCAAACAGACTTTTAATGACTCTCTTTGTCAGTCATAAAGCACTGAAATAGTCTGGGAGCAGAACACTGCTAAATTAAAAGGAGCATTGCTTTGCTTTTTATTTTTAAAGAGGAGCTAAGACTGTGAGATCTTTCCTTGTAAATAAGCAGGTACTTGATTAATCTGCAAACATTTTAAACCCCTGTCAGTGGCTACTGAACAAACATATCTAGGATTCCATAGTGCATTAGTTAGAAAATGTCTGGCAAAATCTTCAAACAAACTTTAATGAGGTCTTTTGACTGTTTGGGGGGCATCTTTCTTTGCTAGCATCTTAAGCTTCTTCCGTACTTCAAATTGCCTTTCTTTCTTTCAAGTCAATAGAAGATGAAAGGGTATTAAAAAGAAACATGTTGAGACATCTGGATTGGTTAATTAAAACACTCATTCGTGGAAGGAGAAGTTTAATAACTATTTCTTTTGACTTGCATTCAATTACATATTTGACATTATTGTACATATTTGTTCTACAGAAACTAAGAATGCAGGTTATCCTTTATAGTTCTTAGTTCATCTGAGCCACCAGGGAAGACCAAGAATACTGGAGTGGGTAGTCTATCCATTTCTAAGGGATCTTCCTGACCCAGGGATTGAACTGGGATCTCCTGCATTGCAGGCAGATTCTTTACCAGCAGAGCTACCAGGGAAGCCCATTCTTAGTCCACTAGATCGCAAACAATATAATATTGCAAAAGAACAATGTTGGTAGTATTGAAATCATAGCTATTCAGCTGTGTTGTCACTTCTCCCCACGTGTGAGTCATATTGATATTCTGATTTCGAAAATGAGAAAAAATAATAATGAACTTAATAGTCAAACTACTGCAAGGACTATTCGGCTAAAATTACAAGCTTGTCTCCTACTTTTTTCCTAATGAAAAATATCAGACAACAGAATAGACAAAGCATAAAAGTTTTAGTAAGGTAAGCAAACATTATTTTCTGAAAATGTCTAAAGAAGATATTCTGTTCTAAAACACAAATTGTGGGTCTTTTGTATTGTGGATGCTTCGTTTGATCTACTTTTTTTCTACTTTCACTGGGCTCCATTAAGACTCGTCAAAGACTTGGCAAATTTTTTCTATGAAGGGACAGAAAATAAATATTTCAGACTTTGTAGGTCATGGGGCTCTGTCACAACTACTCATTCTGACATTGTCCTGCAAAAACAACTATTGAAGATTCAAAAATTAATAAGAATGGCCATGTTCCAATAATGCTGTATTGATGAAAACAGGAAATTGAATTTCATATAATTTTCCTGATTCATAAAATTCTATTTTTAAAAATTGTAGCCATATTAAAAAGAAAAAAATCAAACGTTAAAAGTCCAACTTTTCTGTTGCATTAACATTTTAAAAAATTTTTGTATATTTTTCAACTAGCGTGAAGTCATCATAAATAGTATATGTCAATTATACTTCTGTTTCAGTGACAGAGCCTTGAAAATAATTTCTATTCAATTGTCATTTGTTAGCCTCTTTTACATTTATTGTCCTGTTTGCAAATAACTCTGAACTGGAGAATCACCACACATGAAGTCAAGGACTTGCTCTGATACTAAATGTAAAATTTGGAGAAGAGATTAATCTTTCAATTTTAACATCTTCAAGTTTGAATTGCAACAAACAATATTTAACACACTTTCCAGTTCCTTAATTCGTTGAAACTCTAAGAAGAAAGGTTTGTTCAATAGGTCAATACATGGCTGAAATCTGTGATTTTAAAGTACTCTTTGTTCACCTATTAAGAAATTCCTTAGTACACTGCATGGTCTTGCAAACATTAAAGCAACTTGGAATGCCTTTACTTATGAAGTGAGAACCATGAACGAAAATACGTATAATAACCAAGCATTTTAGTCAATTATCTTAATGAAAAGCTACAAAGATGACTTAACATCTTTTTGAAAGATGCTTTTAAAAAGCAAAGACATTCTCTGGAATGTCAGCTCCATGAAACAGGCGTGTCTAAACGTTCCCTATCCTTTGACACCATTTTTTTCGTGGTTTCTTCTTTGATTCACCCACACACACAAAAAAGTTCAATTGAGTCCCTACTGTGTGCTAGAGGCTGTGAAGTTTCATTCATCTCTTAAATGTATGCTTCAAATACCAGGGGTTAGCAAGGTTGGTATGAAATTGAGTGGTGAAACTTGTGCAAATTTTTTCTATGAAGGGACAGAAAATAAATATTTCAGACTTTGTAGGTCATGGGGCTCTGTCACAACTACTCATTCTGACATTGTCCTGCAAAAACAACTATTGAAGATTCAAAAATTAATAAGAATGGCCATGTTCCAATAATGCTGTATTGATGAAAACAGGAAATTGAATTTCATATAATTTTCCTGATTCATAAAATTCTATTTTTAAAAATTGTAGCCATATTAAAAAGAAAAAAATCAAACGTTAAAAGTCCAACTTTTCTGTTGCATTAACATTTTAAAAATTATTGTATATTTTTCAACTAGCGTGAAGTCATCATAAATAGTATATGTCAATTATACTTCTGTTTCAGTGACAGAGCCTTGAAAATAATTTCTATTCAATTGTCATTTGTTAGCCTCTTTTTACATTTATTGTCCTGTTTGCAAATAACTCTGAACTGGAGAATCACCACACATGAAGTCAAGGACTTGCTCTGATACTAAATGTAAAATTTGGAGAAGAGATTAATCTTTCAATTTTAACATCTTCAAGTTTGAATTGCAACAAACAATATTTAACACACTTTCCAGTTCCTTAATTCGTTGAAACTCTAAGAAGAAAGGTTTGTTCAATAGGTCAATACATGGCTGAAATCTGTGATTTTAAAGTACTCTTTGTTCACCTATTAAGAAATTCCTTAGTACACTGCATGGTCTTGCAAACATTAAAGCAACTTGGAATGCCTTTACTTATGAAGTGAGAACCATGAACGAAAATACGTATAATAACCAAGCATTTTAGTCAATTATCTTAATGAAAAGCTACAAAGATGACTTAACATCTTTTTGAAAGATGCTTTTAAAAAGCAAAGACATTCTCTGGAATGTCAGCTCCATGAAACAGGCGTGTCTAAACGTTCCCTATCCTTTGACACCATTTTTTTCGTGGTTTCTTCTTTGATTCACCCACACACACAAAAAAGTTCAATTGAGTCCCTACTGTGTGCTAGAGGCTGTGAAGTTTCATTCATCTCTTAAATGTATGCTTCAAATACCAGGGGTTAGCAAGGTTGGTATGAAATTGAGTGGTGAAACATGCTGAGCCATTGATTGGATTTCACCTCCCAATTCATTTGAGACCCCACACAGTCACTTGTAAATTTCTATGTTTACAGGCACAGAGAAACAGGAAGGCAAAGGGAGTCCTATTTAAGAAGAGAGAATATTGACAGGCAGTTAATGAGAAAAAGACTATCTTTGCAATGATACTCAATTCAACAAAAGCTTTTTAAACACTTGCTTTGTGCCTACCACTGTGCTGAAAAATCTACATGCTGCAAATTTAGGCATTAAGCTCAGCTGGGCAAGTGTAGAATAATCATAGAAAAGCACTCACAGAATACAAGCAAAGGTTTCCTTTTTCCTTTTGCTATTGTGATAATCATCAAAAGCTCAGTTCACAAACCTCTCAGTTGCTTTGCATGACTACACTACATACCCATGGAGTTCCACAAGCGCTGAATGAGGTTGATAAAAACCTGTGCCTTAAACTACACAGTTGGGAGTTAGACTGCAGCAGTTCAAGGGAGCAATGCTGAAGAACCTAGAGGAACTCCGAACAAACTGCCCCGTTTCCAACTACTAAAACACTAAAAATGAACAAATAAACGAGTATAAAAAATAACCTTTTAAAAGCTACCTCCTAAAATACATAGGGGTTTTCCAGGTGGTGCTAGTGGTAAAGAAACCCACTTGCCAGAGCAGGAGACGCAGAAGGTGCAGGTTTGATCCCTAAGTCAGGAAGATCCCCTGGAGGAGGGCATGGCAACACGCTTCCGTATTCGTGACTGGAGGAGACTACAGTCCATAGGGTCACGAAGAGCTGAACAAGACTGAAGCAACTTAGCAGGCATGCATACAAAATGCATAGAAGTTTAGAAGCATATACAGGAGTCTGTCTCATAAACATCTGAATCAATTCTCTCATCTTGAAATGAATGAAAATGAAACTTGCATTTTAGGATCCACTCAAACAGATGCTCCAGGTTTTTTTTTTTTTTTTCCTCTCTCTTTTTTTTTCTTTTCTATCTTAGACATTACATGGAAACTGCACCTGGTAAAACCTGTTTGGGAAGCTATATGGATTTTAAAAACATTGAGTTTTCATATTCTACAGAATGGAGATCTGTGTCCTTAAGTAGCTTTTCCTGGTCTGAATGGATTAAAGTGTCTGACAGGAATCAGGATAGACAAATGGAATAAGTCTCTGAAGTGTTACTTAAGCATCTAATTAGTGAACTGAGTTGAAACCTAACTCAAGTCAGAATTTTCTGCTACCACATGAATCTATTTCCTCTCATCTCTACTTGGTTTACTTGTTCTAATTTCTCCGTACTGTATTAAAAAGAAAAGCTACAGTGTCCCTAAGGAAAAATGTTTTTAATGCCCAGATATGCTCATTTCCATTCCTTAATACCAGTCAAATAACTACAGGAAAATCAATGAAAGTGGGTATAGAAGGCAGAAAAGTGGGCTATCATCATGTCTGCATCCTAATCAATGAACCTGTGAATTGATGAAGTTACATGTAAAAGGGGATATAAGATTGCAGATAGAATTACATTTGCTATTCAAATGACCTTAAAATAGGGATATTATTTTGGATTATCTGGGTAGACCCAATGTAATCACAGGTGTCTTTTTCTTCTATTTTTTTCAAAATATGTATTTCAAATTGAATGGTAATTGCTTTACAGTATTATGTTCGTCTCTGCCTTATGTCAATATGAATCAGCCATAGGTTCCCTCAGTATAGATCCTCCCTCCAAACTCCCACCCCAGCCTTCTGTGTTGTCATAGAACACCAGTTTGAGTTCCCTGAGTTATTCAACAAGTTCCAATTGGCTATCTATTTTACATATGGTAATGTTTATATTTCCCTGCTTCTATCTCCATTTATCCTACCCTCACCTTTCCCCAGCCACTGTGTTCACAAATCTGTTCTCTATGTCTATATCTCCATTGCAGCCCTGCAAGTCTATAAACAATAAATGCTGGAGAGCATATGGAGAAAAGGGAACCCTCTTATACTGTTGGTGGAACTGTAAATTGATACAGTCACTATGGAAGATGGTATGGGGATTCCTTAAAATAACTAGGAATAAACCTACCATATGACCCAGCAATCCCACTACTGGGCATATACACTGAGAAAACCATAATTGAAAAAGACATATGTACTCCCACGCTCACTGAAGCACTATTTACAAAAGCTAGGACATGGAAGCAACCTAGATATCCACTGACAGATGAATGGAAAAAGAGGTTGTAGTACATATATACAATGGAAAATTACTCAGCCATAAAAAGGAACATATTGTGGTCAATTCTAAGGAGGTGGATGAACCTGGAGCCTATTATACAGAGTTAAGTAAAACAGAAACATAAACACAAATATCAAACATGGTACTAATGAACCTAATCATAGGTTTCTTAAAAAGGAGAAAGGGAAGGTGGAAAAGGAGGCAGAGTTATATAATAAGACCTATACTCATGTTCTCAAGTTTTGAATAGAGAAGAAGGGACCACAGGCCAAGGAATGCTAGTGGCCTCTAGAGGATCCTAAGGGTAAAGAAGGGAGCATATTTTCCTCAGAAGTCTCCAGCATTAATACTACCTCACTTAAGGGGACCCATTTTGGATTTCTAACATGTAAAAGGGGATATAAGATTGCAGATAGAATTACATTTGCTATTCAAATGACCTTAAAATAGGGATATTATTTTGGATTATCTGGGTAGACCCAATGTAATCACAGGTGTCTTTTCTTCTATTTTTTTCAAAATATGTATTTCAAATTGAATGGTAATTGCTTTACAGTATTATGTTCGTCTCTGCCTTATGTCAATATGAATCAGCCATAGGTTCCCTCAGTATAGATCCTCCCTCCAAACTCCCACCCCAGCCTTCTGTGTTGTCATAGAACACCAGTTTGAGTTCCCTGAGTTATTCAACAAGTTCCAATTGGCTATCTATTTTACATATGGTAATGTTTATATTTCCCTGCTTCTATCTCCATTTATCCTACCCTCACCTTTCCCCAGCCACTGTGTTCACAAATCTGTTCTCTATGTCTATATCTCCATTGCAGCCCTGCAAGTCTATAAACAATAAATGCTGGAGAGCATATGGAGAAAAGGGAACCCTCTTATACTGTTGGTGGAACTGTAAATTGATACAGTCACTATGGAAGATGGTATGGGGATTCCTTAAAATAACTAGGAATAAACCTACCATATGACCCAGCAATCCCACTACTGGGCATATACACTGAGAAAACCATAATTGAAAAAGACATATGTACTCCCACGCTCACTGAAGCACTATTTACAAAAGCTAGGACATGGAAGCAACCTAGATATCCACTGACAGATGAATGGAAAAAGAGGTTGTAGTACATATATACAATGGAAAATTACTCAGCCATAAAAGGAACATATTGTGGTCAATTCTAAGGAGGTGGATGAACCTGGAGCCTATTATACAGAGTTAAGTAAAACAGAAACATAAACACAAATATCAAACATGGTACTAATGAACCTAATCATAGGTTTCTTAAAAAGGAGAAAGGGAAGGTGGAAAAGGAGGCAGAGTTATATAATAAGACCTATACTCATGTTCTCAAGTTTTGAATAGAGAAGAAGGGACCACAGGCCAAGGAATGCTAGTGGCCTCTAGAGGATCCTAAGGGTAAAGAAGGGAGCATATTTTCCTCAGAAGTCTCCAGCATTAATACTACCTCACTTAGATTTTAGCCCAGAGACCCATTTTGGATTTCTAACATCAAAACTTTAAGGTAAAAAAATTTGTATAGTTTATGCAATTCAATTTTAGTAATTTGTTACAGCATCAATAAGAAATTTACGTAGTAGGTCATGGAACCTGAGGTATAATGAGAAGGCAAGAGAAGTAAAGCAGTTGGGCCTAGATTTCACATTTATGAAAGAGGTTAGTTATCATTCAAATTTAAATTGGTGTCCTATTCCTGGATCATTCCACCTGTACGGCATTAAGAATCAACAGGTGATTCTAATAATGTGCTTATTTAATAAAATACTCAAATATACTGTTGCATATTTTATGTTGAAAATGTTAAATAGGTGTAAAAGGTTAAAATAATCCTTATAACCTTATTTTCATATTTACTATATTTTTAATACACTGAAATATCAAACAAAGCTAAATTGAATGGATTAGGTCTCCATCCAGCATTCATGTGGGGAAAGTTATTTCAAATTTACATTTCAATCTTCTCTTATCAGATAGCTAATATTATATTTGAGGATATCCACAGACTTTCAAATCAGGAAAGCAGAATTTATTTTCCTGATGTCAACTAGAATTGAACAAGCTTGGACTACTGATTTAATTCTTCTGTGCTGAAATTCAACTTCCGTAAATATAAATGATAATCTCTCCACTTAGAGGATACAATGGAAGGCTTCCCTGGTCCAGCAGGTAAAGAGTCTGCCTTGCAGTGCAAGGGGCACTGGTTTGATCCCTAGTTCGGAAAGATCCCACATACCGTGGAACAGCTGGACTGGTATGTCCAGTTAGGAGCCAGAGCTCTGGAGGTGAGGACATGTGCCCAAAGCTGGTGCCTATTATACAGAGTTAAGTAAAACAGAAACATAAACACAAATATCAAACATGGTACTAATGAACCTAATCATAGGTTTCTTAAAAAGGAGAAAGGGAAGGTGGAAAAGGAGGCAGAGTTATATAATAAGACCTATACTCATGTTCTCAAGTTTTGAATAGAGAAGAAGGGACCACAGGCCAAGGAATGCTAGTGGCCTCTAGAGGATCCTAAGGGTAAAGAAGGGAGCATATTTTCCTCAGAAGTCTCCAGCATTAATACTACCTCACTTAGATTTTAGCCCAGAGACCCATTTTGGATTTCTAACATCAAAACTTTAAGGTAAAAAAATTTGTATAGTTTATGCAATTCAATTTTAGTAATTTGTTACAGCATCAATAAGAAATTTACGTAGTAGGTCATGGAACCTGAGGTATAATGAGAAGGCAAGAGAAGTAAAGCAGTTGGGCCTAGATTTCACATTTATGAAAGAGGTTAGTTATCATTCAAATTTAAATTGGTGTCCTATTCCTGGATCATTCCACCTGTACGGCATTAAGAATCAACAGGTGATTCTAATAATGTGCTTATTTAATAAAATACTCAAATATACTGTTGCATATTTTATGTTGAAAATGTTAAATAGGTGTAAAAAGGTTAAAATAATCCTTATAACCTTATTTTCATATTTACTATATTTTTAATACACTGAAATATCAAACAAAGCTAAATTGAATGGATTAGGTCTCCATCCAGCATTCATGTGGGGAAAGTTATTTCAAATTTACATTTCAATCTTCTCTTATCAGATAGCTAATATTATATTTGAGGATATCCACAGACTTTCAAATCAGGAAAGCAGAATTTATTTTCCTGATGTCAACTAGAATTGAACAAGCTTGGACTACTGATTTAATTCTTCTGTGCTGAAATTCAACTTCCGTAAATATAAATGATAATCTCTCCACTTAGAGGATACAATGGAAGGCTTCCCTGGTCCAGCAGGTAAAGAGTCTGCCTTGCAGTGCAAGGGGCACTGGTTTGATCCCTAGTTCGGAAAGATCCCACATACCGTGGAACAGCTGGACTGGTATGTCCAGTTAGGAGCCAGAGCTCTGGAGGTGAGGACATGTGCCCAAAGCTGGTGCTCTTCAACGAGAAAGGCCACTGCAATAGGAGGCCCACACAGGCCAAAAGAATAAAAAGATGGAGGAAAATAAAGAACCAATAAAAACAGGTCAAAATTAAAAAAAAAAAATGAAACAATGGAAGTCCCATTTGAGAGTACATTGTAGACTGTCCTACAAATGATAACAGTGAATTGAGCACAAAATTTTGTCCACAGGCCAAGGATTTAGGGAACTGATAATAGGTACTAAAAAAAAAATACATAAACTTGGAAGAAATAAATTCTCGCCACTAACGTAAGGAAAACTAGTGAATGTCTTGATTTTCAGGAATAGCATCATCCTTACCAGAGAAAGTAAATAAATACTAAGGATGCCAAGCTGGAGTTAACCATATTTGTAGATATTGTCTGCTGTCTGCTACTTTCTTACTTCTTTGTTTTATACTTGTGTATTGAAGAGACTTTCTAGGAGGATGAAATCTTTGTATTAAAACTTGAACTTGGGGCTTCCCTGGTGATCCAGTGGGTAAAGAGTCTGCCTTGCAGTGCAGGGGGCACCAATTAGATCCACGGCCAGGGAAGATCCCAAGTGCTGAGGAGTGGCTGGACCGGTGTGCTCAATTACAAGCCAGCACTCTGGAGCATGTGCACCCAGAACCAGTGCTCTGCATCAAGAGAGGCCACTGTAATGGGAGGCCTACACAGGCCAAAGAATAAAGATGGATGAAAATGAATAAATAAAACACCAATAAAAGAGGCCAAAATTTAAAAAAAAACTTGAACTTTTCAGAAGAAAGGAGGAAAAGAAATTCAGCAAATAAATAATAAGTAAGCATGTTGGCATTTCATGATTCTTTTTTTTTTTAATGTTGAGGTTTTTTTGTTCTTTTTTTTTTTGGTGGGCGGCGGGTTAGGGAGGGAGGAGGGCGAGCGGGTCACTTCCTTTGGTCTTTCATTTATCCATTTTCATCCATCTTTGTTCTTTGGCCGTGCAGGCCTCCCATCGCAGTGGCATCTGTTGTCGCAGAGCACTGGCTCTGGGCACACGCGCTCCAGAGCTCCAGCGCGGTAATTGGACACATGAGTCCAGCCGCTCCGCGGCACGTGGGATTTTCCCAGGCCAGGGATCAAACCAGCGCCCCTTGCATTGCAAGGTCGTGTTCTTACTCACTGGACCACCAGGGAAGCCCCGGCATTTCATGATTCTTTAGGAAAATGAGGATCCTCCTAACTTCACCCTAACACAGGGACTCTCAGGATAAAGAGGAGGAAGGAGAGAGTGGGACAAATGAGAAAGTAGCATAGACATATAGACACGACCATGTGTAAAATAGATAGTTGGTGAGAAGCTGCTGTCTAGCACAGGGAGTCCAGTCTGGCAGTCTGTGACCATCTAAGGTTGAGATGGAAGAAAGAGACAGAGGCTCAGGAGGGAGGTGATATATGTATAATTATGGCTGATCTGCATTGTTGTACAGCAGAAAGCAACACAACATTGCAAAGCAATTTTCCTCCAATTAAAAAACTATTTTTTTAAAAAAAGTGGTAATTATACAGAAGATCTGATAGTCTGGAACACGGATTGGAGTTTAATTTTGAGCCATAATTTGAAACTGTAACCAGTATTATCCAACATTTACCATGTATTGTTTCAACATGAAATGTCACAAGAGCAACTGATTCCAATTATCACCTTCTTCAGAAAAATGGTAAAATTCATAAGATTATAGAAAACCCACATTTTTAAGCACAAGTTAAAAATAAGTTCAAAGGCGATAACATCATCAGACCATCATAATCAATTACTAGTGTTTCTATTTGACTGAATCTATTTACATTTCATATTTAGAAGATACATGGAACGCCATATCTAAAGTCAAATATTTTATTCCTTTTTTTTCAACCTTTTGACCTTTCCCAGGTCTCTGATCTTTTCTTTGTTGTTCACACAACTTCATTTACATTGACATTTTGTGCAGACTGCTCCCCTGATACCTTAATTTTCACTTTAGAAGTGCTAAAATAATAACATTCTGGCACCCAAAGTTTATGAACTTCATTATATTCTGTGTACACATTTTGTTCTTGGCCGCAGGCCTCCCATCGCAGTGGCATCTGTTGTCAGAGCACTGGCTCTGGGCACACGCGCCCAGAGCTCCAGCGGTAATTGGACACATGAGTCCAGCCGCCCGCTGCACGTGATTTTCCCAGGCCAGGGATCAAACCAGCGCCCCTTGCATTGCAAGGTCGTGTTCTTACTCACTGGACCACCAGGGAAGCCCCGGCATTTCATGATTCTTTAGGAAAATGAGGATCCTCCTAACTTCACCCTAACACAGGGACTCTCAGGATAAAGAGGAGGAAGGAGAGATGGGACAAATGAGAAAGTAGCATAGACATATAGACACGACCATGTGTAAAATAGATAGTTGGTGAGAAGCTGCTGTCTAGCACAGGGAGTCCAGTCTGGCAGTCTGTGACCATCTAAGGTTGAGATGGAAGAAAGAGACAGAGGCTCAGGAGGGAGGTGATATATGTATAATTATGGCTGATCTGCATTGTTGTACAGCAGAAAGCAACACAACATTGCAAAGCAATTTTCCTCCAATTAAAAAACTATTTTTTTAAAAAAAGTGGTAATTATACAGAAGATCTGATAGTCTGGAACACGGATTGGAGTTTAATTTTGAGCCATAATTTGAAACTGTAACCAGTATTATCCAACATTTACCATGTATTGTTTCAACATGAAATGTCACAAGAGCAACTGATTCCAATTATCACCTTCTTCAGAAAAATGGTAAAATTCATAAGATTATAGAAAACCCACATTTTTAAGCACAAGTTAAAAATAAGTTCAAAGGCGATAACATCATCAGACCATCATAATCAATTACTAGTGTTTCTATTTGACTGAATCTATTTACATTTCATATTTAGAAGATACATGGAACGCCATATCTAAAGTCAAATATTTTATTCCTTTTTTTTCAACCTTTTGACCTTTCCCAGGTCTCTGATCTTTTCTTTGTTGTTCACACAACTTCATTTACATTGACATTTTGTGCAGACTGCTCCCCTGATACCTTAATTTTCACTTTAGAAGTGCTAAAATAATAACATTCTGGCACCCAAAGTTTATGAACTTCATTATATTCTGTGTATTAAGAAATAAAAATTAATATTAAAACACATAATTGTTATCTCATATTCTGGGGAAAACAAATTTTTAATATTTAACTTCAATTTTTGTAAAACTGCTCATATTGGCAGATTATGAAGTAACTAGAGAGAGCATGTATTACCTTCACCTAGCTTGACAGGAAGCCTGTAACAAAACGGAGACACTTTGCTGAGCAAGAAACTTACATGTTGCAACTGATCAATGGAAAGAGAAACCTTTCTAGGGGGCAATCAGTAATTGGTAGCAGACATTTCTTAGCATACACTGGAAGAAGGCAAAGCCACCTTAATGATACAGCTGATAATGTGTCGGCATTTAAATGCACAGTGACATTCCCTAACATTCATTGATTGCTTACCATGTGTCCATTCAAAGCTTATTTAATTTTCACAATAGCACTGTGAGGTAAACGCAAAAGCCAATACCCATGAAGTAACCTGCCAGCAGTACACAGTGGCTAAATGATCCATAGTTTGGCTCTTACTCACCAAACAGTAACTTGGCCTTGATTGAACCCTAAGAAGGACTTCCCTGGTGGTTCAGTGGGTAAAGAGTCCGCCTTGCAGTGCAGGGGGCACCGGTTCGATCCCTGGCCCAAGAAGATCCCAAGTGCCATGGAGCAGCTAGACCAGTGTGTCCAACTACGAGCCAGCATTCTGGAGCATGTGCACCCAGAGCCAGTGCTCTGCAGTGAGAGAGGCCACTGTAATGGGAGGCCCACACACACCAAAGAATAAAAAGATGAATGAAAACAAATATAAATAAGAGGCATGATAGGCAAAAGAAAAAAAAAATTTTAAACAGGGCTTCCCTGGTGGTCCAGTGGGTAAAGAGTCCACCTTGCAATGCAATGGGCGCCAGTTTGATTGCTGGCACAGGAAGATTCCACGTGCCACGGAGCTGCTGGACTGGTGTGTCCAATTATGAGCCAGTGCTCTGGAGCACATGGTGCTGAGAGCCAGTGCTCTGCAACGAGAGAGGCCACTGCAATGGGAGACCCACACAGGCCGAAGAATAAAGATGGATGAAAAATAAATCAATAAAAAGAGGTCAAAAATTTAAAAAGCCTATTAAAAACAAAACCCTGAGAAACATAAACAGACACTGAGGCTTGTGCATATATACACAATATAGAGCTTTGTCTAAACTAAATTGTATTCTAGCAAATATACTACACAGAAAACAAGTAGTCGGGGGAATGAAGTTGATTATTTCAGCCACTTACGATATGGGTTCCTTAGGCTGAAAAATATGACATTCAGATTTGTATTCCCCTGAACATCATCTGTAGTTTGCTGTCCCATGTATAAAAAATGGCACATATTTTACTATTTACCATGTGGGGCTTATGTAATTTTCTTAAAGTCCAATAAACCTTCCAGCCTGGTTTTCCCCAAGTCAGCTGTTCTCTGCTCTTCTTGTGCATTTGAATTACCCTTACCTAAAGAATACTGACACTTGAACTATATCCTAAAATTATTTTGGGATAAGCTCAGCATCAATGTTGCAGATTGCTTACCATGTGTATCAAAGCTTATTTAATTTTCACAATAGCACTGTGAGGTAAACGCAAAAGCCAATACCCATGAAGTAACCTGCCAGCAGTACACAGTGGCTAAATGATCCATAGTTTGGCTCTTACTCACCAAACAGTAACTTGGCCTTGATTGAACCCTAAGAAGGATTTCCCCTGGTGGTTCAGTGGGTAAAGAGTCCGCCTTGCAGTGCAGGGGCACGGTTCGATCCCTGGCCCAAGAAGATCCCAAGTGCCATGGAGCAGCTAGACCAGTGTGTCCAACTACGAGCCAGCATTCTGGAGCATGTGCACCCAGAGCCAGTGCTCTGCAGTGAGAGAGGCCACTGTAATGGGAGGCCCACACACACCAAAGAATAAAAAGATGAATGAAAACAAATATAAATAAGAGGCATGATAGGCAAAAGAAAAAAAAAATTTTAAACAGGGCTTCCCTGGTGGTCCAGTGGGTAAAGAGTCCACCTTGCAATGCAATGGGCGCCAGTTTGATTGCTGGCACAGGAAGATTCCACGTGCCACGGAGCTGCTGGACTGGTGTGTCCAATTATGAGCCAGTGCTCTGGAGCACATGGTGCTGAGAGCCAGTGCTCTGCAACGAGAGAGGCCACTGCAATGGGAGACCCACACAGGCCGAAGAATAAAGATGGATGAAAAATAAATCAATAAAAAGAGGTCAAAAATTTAAAAAGCCTATTAAAAACAAAACCCTGAGAAACATAAACAGACACTGAGGCTTGTGCATATATACACAATATAGAGCTTTGTCTAAACTAAATTGTATTCTAGCAAATATACTACACAGAAAACAAGTAGTCGGGGGAATGAAGTTGATTATTTCAGCCACTTACGATATGGGTTCCTTAGGCTGAAAAATATGACATTCAGATTTGTATTCCCCTGAACATCATCTGTAGTTTGCTGTCCCATGTATAAAAAATGGCACATATTTTACTATTTACCATGTGGGGCTTATGTAATTTTCTTAAAGTCCAATAAACCTTCCAGCCTGGTTTTCCCCAAGTCAGCTGTTCTCTGCTCTTCTTGTGCATTTGAATTACCCTTACCTAAAGAATACTGACACTTGAACTATATCCTAAAATTATTTTGGGATAGAGCTCAGCATCAATGTTGCAGAGTTGAAAATCCACTCTAATCCTAAAATAAAATGAACAATCATTGTAAGTTTCTATGTGCTTTGGCTGCCAGGAATCTCAGCAATCAATCATCATCATCTATTTATAAATCCAAACAGAATAGGTAGATTTCTGTATTCTTCTATGTGGTTTTTGAGGTATTACTTCTATTTTAATATCTCATTATGAATTTGTTTTATCATAAAATATCTCAAATCCTTTTGTGAGCAGATGGCCTACATTTTGAAGATGATTACAAAAAACTGAAAATGAGCGTTTCTTATCACTGACTTTATCTACTTTGGGAAAACAAATGATTTGGATGTTATCTTCTAAAAGCTGGAATGTATTCTAGAGAAAGTAATTTGTAATTAAAATCAGTCATACTTGGGGTTTTGTTCAAAAACAAGAAGACTAAAAGAGTTTGTTTATTAATTAGTATAGGGACGATCAATCCCTAGGAATAGGAAATGACTATGTACTCCAGTATTCTTGCCCAGAATATTCCATGGACAAACAGGTCTGGCTGGCTACAGTCCATGGGGTCGCAAAAAGTCGGATGTAACTGAGCACACCTGCAGCCTGCATAGGCAAGGGAATGATCAACATGACATTAAAAACACTAGAAAATTCATCTCTATGAAACCATCTAATATGCATCATAAGACAGGCAAGATCTATTTCACTCTTCAATTATTGAGTAGTCTTATATGGCTAAGAGACGAGTTTTTTTATTTTTCATCATTACATATAGTTTGTAAACAAGCAGAAAACAAGTAGTCGGGGAATGAAGTTGATTATTTCAGCCACTTACGATATGGGTTCCTTAGGCTGAAAAATATGACATTCAGATTTGTATTCCCCTGAACATCATCTGTAGTTTGCTGTCCCATGTATAAAAAATGGCACATATTTTACTATTTACCATGTGGGGCTTATGTAATTTTCTTAAAGTCCAATAAACCTTCCAGCCTGGTTTTCCCCAAGTCAGCTGTTCTCTGCTCTTCTTGTGCATTTGAATTACCCTTACCTAAAGAATACTGACACTTGAACTATATCCTAAAATTATTTTGGGATAGAGCTCAGCATCAATGTTGCAGAGTTGAAAATCCACTCTAATCCTAAAATAAAATGAACAATCATTGTAAGTTTCTATGTGCTTTGGCTGCCAGGAATCTCAGCAATCAATCATCATCATCTATTTATAAATCCAAACAGAATAGGTAGATTTCTGTATTCTTCTATGTGGTTTTTGAGGTATTACTTCTATTTTAATATCTCATTATGAATTTGTTTTATCATAAAATATCTCAAATCCTTTTGTGAGCAGATGGCCTACATTTTGAAGATGATTACAAAAAACTGAAAATGAGCGTTTCTTATCACTGACTTTATCTACTTTGGGAAAACAAATGATTTGGATGTTATCTTCTAAAAGCTGGAATGTATTCTAGAGAAAGTAATTTGTAATTAAAATCAGTCATACTTGGGGTTTTGTTCAAAAACAAGAAGACTAAAAGAGTTTGTTTATTAATTAGTATAGGGACGATCAATCCCTAGGAATAGGAAATGACTATGTACTCCAGTATTCTTGCCCAGAATATTCCATGGACAAACAGGTCTGGCTGGCTACAGTCCATGGGGTCGCAAAAAGTCGGATGTAACTGAGCACACCTGCAGCCTGCATAGGCAAGGGAATGATCAACATGACATTAAAAACACTAGAAAATTCATCTCTATGAAACCATCTAATATGCATCATAAGACAGGCAAGATCTATTTCACTCTTCAATTATTGAGTAGTCTTATATGGCTAAGAGACGAGTCTATTTTTCATCATTATAAATGTGTATTGTTATTCATGACTTTATCTCTATACAATAGTTCGCTTGTTTTCAAGACTAGGAAACCCCCAGATATGATGTCATTAATGACAGCATTATCAAGCACTTTTAAAACCATGTTTTTACAATTTCTTCTGGATCAGATGATAAAGAATCTGCCTGCGGGGCTTCCCTGGTGGTCCAGTGAGTAAAGAGTCTGCCTTGCAGTGCAAGGGGCACCAGTTCGACCCCTGGCACAGGAAAATCCCACATGCAGTGGAGCGGCTGGACCAGGGTGTCCAATTACGAGCCAGCGCTCTGCATGGAGAGAAGCTACTGTGATGGGAGGCCCACACGGGCCAAAGAATAAAGATGGCTAGAAATAAATAAATAAAAATGTTAATAAAAAAAGAATCTGCCTGCAATGCAGGTGACACAGGTTTCATCACTGGATTCGAAGTCCCTGGAGAAGGGAATGGCAATCTATTCCATTATTCTTGTTTGAAGATTCCCATGGACAGAGGAGCCTAGCAGGCTACAGTCCATGGGGTTGCAAAGAGTCAGATGGGACTGAGTGATTAACACTTGAACTTTTCCTCCTTTTAACAGTTTTTATTCTTTTTCTTTTCTCCTAAATATGCATATTGCATCAATCACCCAGGACAAATTACCCTTGCTCTATTCTTTGACCTAAGTGCATTGATGTGTGAATTTTATTGCCTTCTAGACAATGTGTTGCTCCCTCAGATAACATAGTAACACTGTGTTAAAATACTTGGTGTCTTAAGAAAATCTTTCATGAATGATGTAAATTTAAAGAATTTCATACCAAAAGGATTAAGATAAATTTGAGGAAGTAGATTCAACCCCTAAAGTCATAAGTATTTTTACCTATTCTTCCTTCAACTAGAAAAAACACTGGACTTAAAAGTTTATACCTACCAAGTCGGATGTAACTGAGCACACCTGCAGCCTGCATAGGCAAGGGAATGATCAACATGACATTAAAAACACTAGAAAATTCATCTCTATGAAACCATCTAATATGCATCATAAGACAGGCAAGATCTATTTCACTCTTCAATTATTGAGTAGTCTTATATGGCTAAGAGACGAGTCTATTTTTCATCATTATAAATGTGTATTGTTATTCATGACTTTATCTCTATACAATAGTTCGCTTGTTTTCAAGACTAGGAAACCCCCAGATATGATGTCATTAATGACAGCATTATCAAGCACTTTTAAAACCATGTTTTTACAATTTCTTCTGGATCAGATGATAAAGAATCTGCCTGCGGGGCTTCCCTGGTGGTCCAGTGAGTAAAGAGTCTGCCTTGCAGTGCAAGGGGCACCAGTTCGACCCCTGGCACAGGAAAATCCCACATGCAGTGGAGCGGCTGGACCAGGGTGTCCAATTACGAGCCAGCGCTCTGCATGGAGAGAAGCTACTGTGATGGGAGGCCCACACGGGCCAAAGAATAAAGATGGCTAGAAATAAATAAATAAAAATGTTAAAAAAAAAAAAAAAGAATCTGCCTGCAATGCAGGTGACACAGGTTTCATCACTGGATTCGGAAGTCCCCTGGAGAAGGGAATGGCAATCTATTCCATTATTCTTGCCTGAAGATTCCCATGGACAGAGGAGCCTAGCAGGCTACAGTCCATGGGGTTGCAAAGAGTCAGATGGGACTGAGTGATTAACACTTGAACTTTTCCTCCTTTTAACAGTTTTTATTCTTTTTCTTTTCTCCTAAATATGCATATTGCATCAATCACCCAGGACAAATTACCCTTGCTCTATTCTTTGACCTAAGTGCATTGATGTGTGAATTTTATTGCCTTCTAGACAATGTGTTGCTCCCTCAGATAACATAGTAACACTGTGTTAAAATACTTGGTGTCTTAAGAAAATCTTTCATGAATGATGTAAATTTAAAGAATTTCATACCAAAAGGATTAAGATAAATTTGAGGAAGTAGATTCAACCCCTAAAGTCATAAGTATTTTTACCTATTCTTCCTTCAACTAGAAAAAACACTGGACTTAAAAGTTTATACCTAAGCTTTCTCATATCAGTAGCATTTCACAAATATTTCTTGAATCCTTAACTTTGTTCATATGAGCTTTACTACTCATGAGCTCTATGAGCTAAGACAAAACACTTAATGTTATTAAATTTCAGTTTCTTAATCTCTAATATGGGGAAAGCTGTGAGCACTTACAATACAGTCTATTTAAGTTACACACTCCATGAGTCCTGAAGTCCAGGGTATGTGGCAGTTGCTTGAACAACTGTTCAGTAATCAAAGTCCTCTAGCTCCACATTCACAAAATTGGTTTGCTTAGGGAAAAAATATAGTTGTGATACACACTCAATTTTGAGAATCTCTGGTATAAACCACATAAAACTTTGAGCCCATTATTTACTTTATTAATATTACAATTGTTACCACCCTAATATTATTATGGCTAACACAATGATGCTTTTTACAGCAGGCAATAAAGTAACAGTCAGGCCCACCCATTACCAGGAAATTTACAAATCAACCTTGAATATTCATTGGAAGGACTGATGATGAAGCTGAAACTCACATACTTTGACCACCTGATATGAAGAGTCAACTCATTGGGAAAAGATCCTGATGTTGGGAAAATGAAGGCAAAAGGAAAAGGGGGTGACAAAGGATAAGATGGTTAGATAGCATCACCAACTCAATGGACACAAACATGAGCAAACTCCAGGAGATAGTGGAGGACAGAAGAGACTGGGTTGCTACAGTCCATGGGGTTATAAAGTCAGACACGACTTATGGACTGTAGCAACCCAGGCTCTTCTGTCCTCCACTATCTCCTGGAGTTTGCTCAAGTTTGTGTCCATTGAGTTGGTGATGCTATCTAAGTCAGACACGACTTAGCAATTAAACAACAACAGAAATCAACACCAAGAATTTCAGTCATCCATTGCTTTTCTCACTCGCGTACACAAACAAATGTATGTGGCAAAGAACTGTTGAAAGATGGCAGAGTAGAGTCATAATCACGTGGATTCTATCCTTGAAAGATTCTAGGCAAAGTTAAAGACACATTTCGAAAGATGCAGGCAATAGGAGAGGGAAATACAAAAAAGAACATCTTCGAAATTACCAGAGGGCAGCTTTGTCCTGGCATTATGGCTTCCCACTGTCTGAGAGCAGCAGTGGAGGAGAGAGATCTTACCTCATGCGCAGGTCCCTCAGCCTTACTGGAGGGACCTACATCTTGTAAGAGAGCTTTAAGGGACTGGAGATAAGAGAGGCATGGAAAACTAGGCAAGGGGTGATTATTTACTCACTACATTTTTTTAAAATTTATTTATCTCATTTTGGGGGTGGGGTGGAGAGGGAGGGGGATGGGCAGGCCACTTCTATTGGTCTTTCTTTTGCCTATTTCCATTCGTCTTTGTTCTTTGGCTCCTGCGGGTCTCCCATCGCGGTGGCCTCTGTCGTTGCAGAGTGCCAGCTCTGGGCGCATGCGCCCCAGAGCTCCGGCTCAGTAATTGGACACATCAGTCCAGCCACTCCGCAGCACGTGGGATCTTCCCAGGCCAGGGATCAAACCGGCACCCCTTGCACTGCAAGGTGGTGTCCTTACCCACTCGACCACCAGGGGAAGCCCAGGGGGTGATTATTTAAACAGAAGCAACACAATTTGACATATACACAACATATATGTATATATATGTTAGGGAATGTATTACATACATATATTAAGGAATTCAAAGCAAGGGCAATTTTTATCCTTTAGGATCCAAAGTGCTGTACTACTTTAAGGACCTCTCTTCAACAAAGTGAGTTCATCTATGCTCAGAGTGGATAAGATAGGAATGTCAGAATTGGCCTTGTTCTAGATGGTTATTTTCTAAATCATTCAAGTAAGATATTTTTCTGGGGTAGTCACCTTCAAAGTTGTTTTTTTTTAAATCACTACCAATAGCAAAAATAAATTTTGCATTCCTATTCCCTATGTATGTGTAAACAAACACACATACACACACACAAATGGAAGTATGATAAAACATATTTTTCTCACTGCCTGCTATGTATTTTGATATATTATACATGCATATATATATACATATATGAAACATATTCCATCTCATTCCATTCATTCTTTAATTTAAAAATGTTCATTAAGATCTACTCAATTAATTTTATGCCCCATTACTTTGTCTTAATTACAGTGTGAGAAAAAAAGTGTCATTTGTTAAAAATGAAGATTTCAACTCTACCTTCACCCCAAGATATGTGTTTCATAGTTGTAGGCTTGAGTGTCAGGACCTTAGGTGAATGTAGCCTCTTGAAATACTGTGATCTATAGAATTAAAACTGCTTTCAGATATAGGTGATTTCACCTTCCCTGATGACTTCTACCTTCCTGTTCCTGTCTGCTCCTCTACTAAAACCCAGAACTGAAGTTGAGATTAAACCTGACTCAGTTGCATGCCTTGAGCTCATGAATAAACTGAAGCCCTAGAAGGTAAGTCTTTGTTCTTTGGCTCCTGCGGTCTCCCATCGCGGTGGCCTCTGTCGTTGCAGAGTGCCAGCTCTGGGCGCATGCGCCCCAGAGCTCCGGCTCAGTAATTGGACACATCAGTCCAGCCACTCCGCAGCACGTGGGATCTTCCCAGGCCAGGGATCAAACCGGCACCCCTTGCACTGCAAGGTGGTGTCCTTACCCACTCGACCACCAGGGGAAGCCCAGGGGGTGATTATTTAAACAGAAGCAACACAATTTGACATATACACAACATATATGTATATATATGTTAGGGAATGTATTACATACATATATTAAGGAATTCAAAGCAAGGGCAATTTTTATCCTTTAGGATCCAAAGTGCTGTACTACTTTAAGGACCTCTCTTCAACAAAGTGAGTTCATCTATGCTCAGAGTGGATAAGATAGGAATGTCAGAATTGGCCTTGTTCTAGATGGTTATTTTCTAAATCATTCAAGTAAGATATTTTTCTGGGGTAGTCACCTTCAAAGTTGTTTTTTAAATCACTACCAATAGCAAAAATAAATTTTGCATTCCTATTCCCTATGTATGTGTAAACAAACACACATACACACACACAAATGGAAGTATGATAAAACATATTTTTCTCACTGCCTGCTATGTATTTTGATATATTATACATGCATATATATATACATATATGAAACATATTCCATCTCATTCCATTCATTCTTTAATTTAAAAATGTTCATTAAGATCTACTCAATTAATTTTATGCCCCATTACTTTGTCTTAATTACAGTGTGAGAAAAAAAGTGTCATTTGTTAAAAATGAAGATTTCAACTCTACCTTCACCCCAAGATATGTGTTTCATAGTTGTAGGCTTGAGTGTCAGGACCTTAGGTGAATGTAGCCTCTTGAAATACTGTGATCTATAGAATTAAAACTGCTTTCAGATATAGGTGATTTCACCTTCCCTGATGACTTCTACCTTCCTGTTCCTGTCTGCTCCTCTACTAAAACCCAGAACTGAAGTTGAGATTAAACCTGACTCAGTTGCATGCCTTGAGCTACAGTGAAGAGATGAATAAACTGAAGCCCTAGAAGGTAAGTGCCAGACATAAATTAACAACCACTTTTAGATTTCCCTGCTTTTTAAATCCCTTCATACAGATCTTTTGTACAGATCTGAGTTCAACTCAAGAAGAACCAAGAAAGAAAAACAAAATACTTAAATGCAATTTATGGCTTATGTCATGCAATTTTTCCCCCTTGAGGCTACTTTTATGGTTAAAAAATAGAAACAAATCAAACCAATTTGACTGAACTCTGCTTTTAACACATATTTATCTTACTGCAAATTGGAAAACTTAGTTTCTCAATTTTCTTATTAAACTACCTATGGGAGGAAAGAGAACATTTCTAATGTCCTCTAGAGTTACATGAGTAAAGGAGAGCATTAGAGGGCTTCCCTGGTGGTCCAGTGGGTAAGGACACTGCCTTGCAGTGCAAGGGACGCCTGTTCGATCCCTGGCCTGGGAAGATCCCACGTGCCACGGATCAGCTGGACCGATGTGTCCAAATACCAAGCTGGAGTTCTGGAGCGCATGCGCCCAGAGCCGGTGCTCTGCAACAACAGAGGCCACCGCGATGGGAGGACCACACGGACCAAAGAGCAAAGATGGATGAAACTAGACAAATGAAAGACCAATAGAAGTGGCCCACCCACCCCCCTCCCTCCCCAACCTGCTCCCCACCCCCCCAAAACTGAAGAGCATTAGGGGGCTGAGAATTGATTGTGCCAAGTTGTTCAAGATATTTCCTATTATTGCCTAAGAAGCGTATGTGTGTGAGCTAAGTCGCTTCAGTCGTGTTTGTCTGTGTGACATTATGGACTGTAGCCTACCAGGTTCCTCTGTCCATGAGATACTCCAGGCACGAATAATGGGGTGGGCTATCATGCCCTCCTTCAAGGGATCTTTCTGATGCAGGGATCAAACACACATCTCTTACATCTCCTGCACTGGCAGACAGGTTCTTTACCACTAGCACTACCTGGTAAGAAGC
Source organism: Tragulus kanchil (assembly GCA_022376925.1). NCBI lineage: Eukaryota > Metazoa > Chordata > Mammalia > Artiodactyla > Tragulidae > Tragulus > Tragulus kanchil. The sequence goes on along the minus strand of JAIOJX010000025.1, from coordinate 112,160,668 downwards.
TTATAAATTATATTAATTAGGTAAAATTGGAGCAATTTTGCTACAATTCACATGGTATTATCACAGAAAAATAAATAGAACACATTTTATTTGTGTACAGTATTGATATGTATGATTTATTTCAGAAAGATAAACAACTATATGTGTTTTAATTAGCTTAGTCTACCTGATTATGGCTTCCCTAGTGGCTCAGATGGTAAAGAATATTTATTCTCTATCATCAAGAATAAAATGAATAATTCACACAGTTTCTGTCATGGAATTTAGAAACATAGAAGTCTACCCCTCTTTTCAAAGTCTGCAGTCAATTGAAATATATCCAACTAATACACACATTAAATATCTTAGTATGATCTTACTAAAATACTTATGTTAATCAGTTATCATATATTAATAATTAAATGAGATAACTATGTAGCTGAAAAAAATATTTTACACTGGGAATTCCCTTAAAATAACCTTAAAAACTTCCACAAATACCTCAGCCTGGATACAGAATATACCTCAAGTTTTTGAACTACTGTTATGATTTCGTGGGCTGTAACATTTATGAAATATTGTTAAGTGAGTGAAGGAATTTCTTTTACAATTTTATTTAAGCCCTTTAGATATTTACATTATCTCTTAAAAAAAGTTTCTGAGGCGGGGCTTCCCTGGTGGTCCACTGGGTAAGGACACCGCCTTGCAGTGCAAGGGGCACTGGTTTGATCCCTGGCCTGGGAAGATCCCACGAGCCGTGGAGCAGCTGGACCCATGTGTCCAATTACTGAGCCGGAGCTCTGGAGCGCATGCGCCCAGAGCCAGTGCTCTGCGACAACAGAGGCCGCTGCGATGGGAGGCCCGCGTGGGCCAAAGAACAAAGATGGATGAAAATGGGTAAATGAAAGATCAATGAAAGTGGCACACCCCATCCCCACAAAATAAATAAATAAATAAATATTAAAAAAAAAAGTTTCTGAGGCAATTTAGTGCTTAAACAAAAGGACTGGCAGAGGGCAAAATAAAAAGGGGAAGTACTTAGCTAATGTTTTAAAATCATGCTGATGTGTGTGTGAAGATAAGGGTAAACTGCAAAAAATTTACATGTTTCTATTTCAAAAAGTAGTATTTGAAGTCAATATCATGACATACTTAGTTATTAGTACAAGATATAGTAAACATTTTGAAGAAATAAAACTGTATTTTTAACTTTTCTATCAAATTTTTCACTTCTTCATTAAAATTTTCCACCTAGTTAGTCTGAATTAGTGCAGACTTACTGTACCTAATTCATTAAATTACTGTCTAAATCACTGATCATTTGTAAGATAAAAAGAAAAAAATTATTCCTTCCTCCAGTGATGAAGCTTGTGCTATGTATTCAAAATGTAAGATAGTTCATAATACTTATAACAGTAGAGTTTTATGGTTTTTATCTTCATGGCGGGTTACAGTCCAGTGGTGGGGTCAGGGGTGATATTTATAGAAATAAACAGTTGAGATTTGGTTCAGAATCAGAATATCTGTCCAAATCCACAAAAAGCAATTAAGCTGCATTAGAATAAATAAAAATTTCAACAGATAACATGTTATATTTTGTTTAGTTGTCAACTTCACAGCAAGAATTTAGTGCCTGTTTAAATCCATATAACTAAATCATAAATTAAATGCACTCTAAACATATCAAATTTACAGTCCAAAATGCAAATATAAATGGATTTAGCCAGAAGCTGTTTACAATGCAGTGAAAGGTAGGGAAGAAAATGCCATTGGAATACTAAGTTTTGCTGTAGAGTTCAGAAAGAAATAAAAACCTCTGCAACACAAACCCTCTGAATACCCTTGACATTGAACCAGAATTCTCTGTAGGGTACATTAGATCAAACGGAAAAAAATCAAGCATCGATAAAGAGTTTTGAGGCGCAGGCCCAGCGTGCGGCCAAGGTGGATGGGGCCTGGGAAGAACAAAGATGGATGAAAATGGGTAAATGAAAGATCAATGAAAGTGGCACACCCCATCCCCACAAAATAAATAAATAAATAAATATTAAAAAAAAAAGTTTCTGAGGCAATTTAGTGCTTAAACAAAAGGACTGGCAGAGGGCAAAATAAAAAGGGGAAGTACTTAGCTAATGTTTTAAAATCATGCTGATGTGTGTGTGAAGATAAGGGTAAACTGCAAAAAATTTACATGTTTCTATTTCAAAAAGTAGTATTTGAAGTCAATATCATGACATACTTAGTTATTAGTACAAGATATAGTAAACATTTTGAAGAAATAAAACTGTATTTTTAACTTTTCTATCAAATTTTTCACTTCTTCATTAAAATTTTCCACCTAGTTAGTCTGAATTAGTGCAGACTTACTGTACCTAATTCATTAAATTACTGTCTAAATCACTGATCATTTGTAAGATAAAAAGAAAAAAATTATTCCTTCCTCCAGTGATGAAGCTTGTGCTATGTATTCAAAATGTAAGATAGTTCATAATACTTATAACAGTAGAGTTTTATGGTTTTTATCTTCATGGCGGGTTACAGTCCAGTGGTGGGGTCAGGGGTGATATTTATAGAAATAAACAGTTGAGATTTGGTTCAGAATCAGAATATCTGTCCAAATCCACAAAAAGCAATTAAGCTGCATTAGAATAAATAAAAATTTCAACAGATAACATGTTATATTTTGTTTAGTTGTCAACTTCACAGCAAGAATTTAGTGCCTGTTTAAATCCATATAACTAAATCATAAATTAAATGCACTCTAAACATATCAAATTTACAGTCCAAAATGCAAATATAAATGGATTTAGCCAGAAGCTGTTTACAATGCAGTGAAAGGTAGGGAAGAAAAATGCCATTGGAATACTAAGTTTTGCTGTAGAGTTCAGAAAGAAATAAAAACCTCTGCAACACAAACCCTCTGAATACCCTTGACATTGAACCAGAATTCTCTGTAGGGTACATTAGATCAAACGGAAAAAAATCAAGCATCGATAAAGAGTTTTGAATTATTGATATGTCCATTGCACCAAGCAGATATCTCCATGGCCTGCAACCCTCTATGTGCTCAGCTTCACTTTGAATGGGTTTACTGTCATTTGGATTCATTTGTCATATAAATTCAGGCTGAGTAAGGTGACATCAGTTGAGAGGGCTGTCCTGCACTGGACCAGGACAAAGGCAAGTCCTCTGGAGCAACTGGCATCAAGTGTTCTTGACAGTGAGATGCATTTTCCATAACTTTGGGCAGTCTGCTAGGAGCAAAGTAGGAAATGACATTCTCAAATTTTATCACTGGTGATCTGAAAAGAGAAGTGTTGTTCTGCCTCTTTGAGAGAGTATGATAAATAGGGGAAAATAACCTTCATAATGATGGATTGGGGCAGAAGGATGAGATAGACACTACTGTGATGCAGCCAAATGCTACTCCACATTAGAAATACATCATATGTTCCTGTCCCAACACTGTTTGTGAGGTGTTCAGTTTCTAAACACCACTTGCATTTTCTGGTTGTTTTACATAAGATACATAAGTTTTTTTTTTTTTTAATTGCTCTGCATATTTGATGTCATGAACACTGTAGAAGACTGTATGCATAAGAAGCTATGGTAAAATACTCAAACTTATATGTATTATGCACTGCATGTCTTCTTGTTCATCTCTCAGTTATGTCTGACTCTTTCTGACCCCATGGATTGTAACCCATCCGGCTTCTCTGTCCATGGGATTTTCCAGGCAAGAATACTGGAGTGGGTTGTCATTCCCTTCTTCAGGGGATCTTCCCAACCCATGGATCTAACCCAGGTCTCCTGCATTGTAGCCAGATTCTTTACGGTCTGAGTCACCAGTCACTGAAAGATTCACCAGGACATTAGATTTTATCTTTCTTTGCAATTTCCACAGCTATGACACAAAGTAGATACTTGTTATTTTTGCTGAAATTGTCATGTTCATATTGAAAATATAGCTGTCTAAAAATAAAAATACATATTGATTTAACATTCTGTAAAGAGGGAGGCTATATATATCCTCTTGATATAAAAAGATGAAACTGATGCATGACATAATACTATAATAAAAATAAAATAACAATGTAATAAAAATAAGTATAATTTATTTAGCACCTACGAACTTGCTAAGTATAATGCTAGAGGTTTTACATATGGTGCTTCATTTATTTCTCACAAGAACCATATGGCATATGAATTACCTCCACTTTACAGTGAATGAACCTGAATTTCAGAGAGGTTGAGTCACCTTCTAACACTGAAACACAAAGGCATAGAGCCAAAATGTAATGCCAGGGTCTGGATAACTCTTCACTCTTAAAGTTGATTTTAGAAGCTATGCAGGATCTATCTTATAACATCTGTCTTTTTTTTTCCACCAAATATTTCTTCTAACCAGTGCTTACACTAGCAAAATCATATACCTGGATAAAATAATAATGTTATGACATCAAAACAAAGAATCATCGCATCATATACAAAACTAAAATTAAAGTGGATCAAAGACCTAAATATAAGATGAAAACCACTAGAAGAAAGCACTGGCAGAACATTCTTTGACATAAATTATAGCAATATATTTTTGAGGTCAATCTCCTAAGGCAAAGGAAACAGAAGCAAAAATAAACCAATGGGATCCAATTAAGCTAAGAAGTTTTTGCACAGCAAAGGAAACCATTAACAAAATGAAAAGACAGCCTATAGAATGGGAGAAAATATTTATGATAAGGGGTTAATAGCCACAATGTATGATCAGCTTATACAACTGAATCTTAGAAAACATGCAACCCAGTTAAAAAATGAGTAGAAGACCTGAATTGACATTTTTTCCAAAAAAACATACAGATGGCCAACAGCCGCAAGAAAAGATGCTCAACATACCTAATCAGCAGATCAGTGTAAATCAAAACCACAGTGAGCTATCACCTCACACCTGTCAGAAATGTTGCAATCAAATGTCTACAAATATCAAATGTTGGCAAAGACGTGGATAAAAGGGGCCTAAGACACTATTGGTAGAAATGCAAATTGTGAAGCCACTATGGAAAACAATGCAGAAGTTCCCTGAAATATTAAGAAAAGGGCCATGCGATTCAGCAATTCTACTCCTGTATATGTCTGAAGAAAATCAAACACTAATTTGAAAAGATACATGCACCTAATGTTCACAGCAGCATTATTTACAATTGACAACATATGGAAACAACAAAAGTGTCCATCAATAGGTGAATGGATAAAGAGGATGTGGTATGTATACACAATGGAATGTTATTTGGCTGTAAAAAGAGTGAAATTTTGCCACCTACAATATGAATGGACCTAGAGGGCCTTATGCTTAGTGAAGCAAGTTAAAGAAAGACAAATAGTATATGTTATGATTGTGTGCGGAATTTAAAAACATTAAAACAAATGAAGGAATATAACTAAACAGAAGCAGACTCAAGAAACAGAAAACTGCTAGTGGTTACCTGTGTGTGGAGGGGGCAGGCAAGCTAGAGATAGAGGATTAAGAGGTACAAATTATTTTGTATAAAATAAATAAGGTACAGGGATATATAACATTGCAATTCCACTGTAGTTCAATCATGTATGTATGTGTGTGTTTGTGTGTGTGTGTGTGTGTGTGTACCGTAAGATCGTCTTTTCCCAAAGGTAACTGGTCTCCAGACCATGGCATTGGCCTCCATGCATGATGAGCCACTTCAGTCCTGTCTGACTTTTTGTGAGCCTATAGACATGGACAGATGTCATCAGGCTCCTCTAGCCATGGAATTCTCCAGACAAAAATACTGAATGGGTTGTCATTTCCTCCTCCAGGAAATCTTCCCAACCCAGGGATTGAACCTGTGTTTCTAATAACTCCTGCTTTGGCAGGTTCATTAGCACAAGTGCCACCCGGGGAGTCATACCACCCAGTGATCAACTGGGCATGTCAGGGAAGCTACATTTCCAGTGAGACTGATAAACATTATTCACTAGTGAATACTTTGCCAAAGACACTAAGAACATGTTCTCCCAACAACCCCTCACCTGATAAGCCGTGAATCTAGCACAATTGCTCTTTGGGATAAGGTTTGATGGCAATGAAAGTCTGGCTGTAAAGCAAACCTTAAGCATCTGAGATCTCATAATTTTCACTAAAGATGATTCTTGAGAATGTTAGGCTTATTTTCCTACAGGAATACTTTATTAAAAGTAAAATAAAATAGCCCAGGCAATTAGTAAGTCATTATCAAGATTGAAAGATTCTATACCCACTTCTCTCAGGAAGCACACAGGTGTCTGTCTGGTAGCCTGCACCTGTTACCTAGAGGAATATGTCTGGCTTCACTCTTTAGTGGCCTCCTTCCACCATATTCACTACACAATTGCTTAGTGGTGACGACCTGAGATTTTCCACTCCCTAGACACTTAATCTGGTATACTCAGCCATGGTGATACATGCAGGCATGTATATGTAAGTAGCAGGGTCCATTTTTCATATGAAAGCCATTTGGTCCTCCAAATGAGAAATAATATACTAAGGAGCAATTAGTAGAATAAACAGTAATTTTGTTGCAAATGAAATTCACCTCTGGTTTAATTCATGAATAGGAAGGCAATTTATGAAAACATGATAGTAAGCTTTTGGCCAGATACTCTTATTCAACTAAGTGAGTCTTGTCACCAGGAAATGAACTTTCCAGATCGCATATGACACAGTCACATTTCTGCAGCATTATTAGCTCACATCTCTGCAAGCCTGAATATGTGCTAAATTGTTGACTTCAAGTCCAAAAGTGGAAATAGCCATAAGTGAGTCCAGAAATAACAAGACAGACTTACTACCTCCGTTGCAGTCCACTGAATAACATATATTTATGATATTTTGAAATTTAATAGCAATTCAAGAGGAATTACTACTTCACAAATATTTAATTTAGGTTATATCTGTTTCAGAAAAAAAAAAGTAAACCTACTTATTAAGTTATCACAGACTAAAGAAAATCAACAATGGTAGCTTAGAAAAACATTTTAATATAGTATTATTTTAATGCTTAGACAACTTATGTTCTGTTTCTTTTGTCATGGAAAACAATCTATTTGAAATATACATTTTCAGCATTATACAGTATGTGACAAAATAAACAGAGTATGACAGTAATTTCTTCTGAAGAACATAAAAAGTTGAATTGAGAAAAATGCTTCTACAATACTCATATAACTTTTGAACAATAGTATACACAAATTCAATATACTTATTCAGACAATACTTTATTAAAAGTAAAATAAAATAGCCCAGGCAATTAGTAAGTCATTATCAAGATTGAAAGATTCTATACCCACTTCTCTCAGGAAGCACACAGGTGTCTGTCTGGTAGCCTGCACCTGTTACCTAGAGGAATATGTCTGGCTTCACTCTTTAGTGGCCTCCTTCCACCATATTCACTACACAATTGCTTAGTGGTGACGACCTGAGATTTTCCACTCCTAGACACTTAATCTGGTATACTCAGCCATGGTGATACATGCAGGCATGTATATGTAAGTAGCAGGGTCCATTTTTCATATGAAAGCCATTTGGTCCTCCAAATGAGAAATAATATACTAAGGAGCAATTAGTAGAATAAACAGTAATTTTGTTGCAAATGAAATTCACCTCTGGTTTAATTCATGAATAGGAAGGCAATTTATGAAAACATGATAGTAAGCTTTTGGCCAGATACTCTTATTCAACTAAGTGAGTCTTGTCACCAGGAAATGAACTTTCCAGATCGCATATGACACAGTCACATTTCTGCAGCATTATTAGCTCACATCTCTGCAAGCCTGAATATGTGCTAAATTGTTGACTTCAAGTCCAAAAGTGGAAATAGCCATAAGTGAGTCCAGAAATAACAAGACAGACTTACTACCTCCGTTGCAGTCCACTGAATAACATATATTTATGATATTTTGAAATTTAATAGCAATTCAAGAGGAATTACTACTTCACAAATATTTAATTTAGGTTATATCTGTTTCAGAAAAAAAGTAAACCTACTTATTAAGTTATCACAGACTAAAGAAAATCAACAATGGTAGCTTAGAAAAACATTTTAATATAGTATTATTTTAATGCTTAGACAACTTATGTTCTGTTTCTTTTGTCATGGAAAACAATCTATTTGAAATATACATTTTCAGCATTATACAGTATGTGACAAAATAAACAGAGTATGACAGTAATTTCTTCTGAAGAACATAAAAAGTTGAATTGAGAAAAATGCTTCTACAATACTCATATAACTTTTTGAACAATAGTATACACACTTCAATATACTTATCAGACTTAATAAGGCTGCAGATACCATATGGCTTAGAAGCATTAGTTGTAGAAAGAATTGTGGCCTTTATAACTGTGGCAAGAAGAAGTGGTCTAAGGAAACAGGAATAATTAATTGGTGGGAGAAGTCAGTAATACTATTTAATTACAACTGTCTAGGGTCCAAGTCCATGAAAGGCTCATCAGATATATTTCCATTTTGGGAAATAGAATATAGTAATATGTACATATATACACTACATACTATGTTATTTGATTTTCTACATACATTACAATCAATATAGAAAGAGGAAAGTCAAATGAATAATATATTAGGATGTGATTGTTCATCTCACAATAAAGAATCTTCATCCACCAATCTTTCACTATCCATCAGAGAAAAGCCACCTGGTGGATTTAACATATATAATTTGCTTATACCTATACAGTACAATTTATTATATAAAAGGGCTCCAGTTTAGAATTCTGTTTAGGGTGACTATTTTTCTCTGCGAGTATTATTTGATTCAGTTTTAAATTCACTGTGAAATATTCCAGTAAGTATTAAAACCCTCTCAATTAATTTTGGAGTAAATGAATATGGAATCATTCTTCTGAATTTTCTTTCTTTTTCATATATATATATGGGCTTCTCAGGAGGCACTAGGGGTAAAGAATCTGCCGGCTGTGGCATGAGACTAAGAGAAATGGGTTCAATCCCTGGGTCAGGATGATCTGCTGAGAACGGCATGGAAATCAATTTCAGTGTTCTTGCCTAGAGTATCCCACGGACAGAGTCTGGTGGGCTACAGTCCACAGGGTCACAGTTGAACATGATTGAAGGGACTTGACATGCAGACATATATGGTTTGCTGTCTAGAACATCTATTTCTCCACATAGTCTATTTTATGACCAACAGATAGCAATTTTTACCAATTTTCTTCCATATCTTACCTAATAAAAATATGGTATAATGCCATATAAAAATCTATTTACTTACTTAACATTCATACATTTTTGACAGAATATCTCTCTATCCCTAAATAGTCTATGTGAAATGAATATAAGTTCATGTAAATTCTTGAGGAAACGTTCCCCTTTCAAATAAGTTGAAGTTTACTGGTCACATAAGTGAAAAATAACATCACTCTAGTGCTTTCTGAAGTAATTTATATACTGAAAACTCTGGGAGGTGCAACTTAACTCAGAATAAAATGGCCAACTGAAAACTAGAGAAAACCAACCAACCAAACAAAGATACATACACACAACAAACTAGCTAGTCGCAAATATAATTAAAGTTTTATATTAGTCAATAAATGACTTCTGATCATCTTTCTTCCTTCTATAATGGAATTTGTTGTTGCCACTATTGTGTTTAGTTAAAGTTTTAGAACACTGGATTTGGATCATACACAATAGTACTTTCACTCACAGAGAGTAATCATTTCCTTATCAAGAAGAGGAATTCTTTATGGATACCTATATCCTGAATCAGTCACTTAATCCACATCTAACTTGGTGTTCTAATTATATGAATTATTCCTTATATGTATATGCATATATATAAATGGCTTTCTGGCTTAGGTCAAATCAAGCTTAATATCTCTAAATTGCACTTCATGTTAAAAAGTGAAAAACTGAAATTATAGCACAAGAATCCAGATAATTTCTGGAGACAAGCAATGCTGTCAGTTCATTTAGTGCCTTCCTAAGTGACTCAAAATAATTAATGTATCTCCAAAATGTAATCCATGTATTCTCTTATCTCTGGTAAGACAGATCTAATTGTTCACTGTGTCGTGAGATTAAACTAACTTGGAAACCCAGCTAACGATTTTAATGACCAGTGAGGGGTTAACAGATGATTCAAAATGACAGTTGATAATTATAGACCTTTTTCCTCAGTTGAACAAAATTAAAGATGATTTTCTTTTTTCTTTTTTTTTTCTTTTTTTGCCATGCCTCAGGGTATGAAGGATTTCAGCTCCCAGACTAGGGATAGAACCTGCATCCACTGTATTAGAAGGGCAGAGTCTTAATCACTAGACAGAAAGGGAAGTCCCTAGAGAGGTGATTTTTTTAAAACATAGGTAGAGGATGTACAAAACAAAATCTTGCATGACCATAATGAGAGTTTTGATTTTTCATCAAGCATTTACAGAGCACCTACCATGAGCTTGTGCCTAACCTTGGGGAACTTTGTCTGTGTATCTTCCCCATGACTAACAACAAAGAGATTAACTGGGTTGCTACCACACAAGTAAAGAAAACATCATCTTTTTGCATAATGCTAGTTCACTTTGGGTATCAATAAAATATCACTGGTATCATTTATTATACTAGGTACACATAAGACTTTAAATATGTCCTTAGAAATAATATTATTTCTATTCAAAAGATGATTGGTACAATGCACCTCTACATAGGCATATCATAGAGAAAGCTTTTATCCCAAGAAATCTATCAGTTTATTGATTTTTCCCCTTGACCTTGAAAACTATTAAGATAAATTAGTGGCTTGCACTCCCATAAATAGTGCATCAAAATAGATTAACTTTGGAAAGAGTCTCAAACTATACACAAATGAAGTTGAATATATATTTAGGTATGCTAGTTTTCAAAATATTTGATAGTCAGCAATTGATATTTACTATATAGTGACCAAAAATATAACAAACGATGAAATCTAATGCAATTCCATCTTTTAGTATACACACTGAACAAAGTGCAGTATAAATAAAATCATGTATTACTCTAAAGTATTTATGTTAAGCATGCAATTAAAATGAAAGTATACTAAGTGTGCAGGACATTTTTTCTGTCACCTCAGCTTCAGGATCCTTCAATTTAAATGAATATGAATTGCATTAAATGAAAATCAGACACACTTGGCATATAAATTATAACTCTCTGACAGTGGTTTTCATTTCCTCTATTTTAAAAGAGATCCCTAGACATACTGGTTAATGGCAAATTTTACTTCAAAGCTTTTATTCCTGAAAGTCTGCAAACAATATCTTCTTAGTTTATAATTTAAATCACCACAAGGGAACACAGCACACATAAAACATACAACAGGGCATCCCTGGTGGTCCAGTGGGTTAGGACACCGCCTTACAGTACAAGGGGCGCCAGTTCGATCCCTGGCCTGGGAAGATCCCACCTGCCGCGGAGCGGCTGGACCAATGTGACCAAGCCAGAGCTCTGGAGCACATGTGTCCAGAGCCAGTGCTCTGCGACAAGAGAGGCCACTGCGATGGGAAGAAAACAACGTTAACTGGGGAACTTTGTCTGTGTATCTTCCCCATGACTAACAACAAAGAGATTAACTGGGTTGCTACCACACAAGTAAAGAAAACATCATCTTTTTGCATAATGCTAGTTCACTTTGGGTATCAATAAAATATCACTGGTATCATTTATTATACTAGGTACACATAAGACTTTAAATATGTCCTTAGAAATAATATTATTTCTATTCAAAAGATGATTGGTACAATGCACCTCTACATAGGCATATCATAGAGAAAGCTTTTATCCCAAGAAATCTATCAGTTTATTGATTTTTCCCTCTGACCTTGAAAACTATTAAGATAAATTAGTGGCTTGCACTCCCATAAATAGTGCATCAAAATAGATTAACTTTGGAAAGAGTCTCAAACTATACACAAATGAAGTTGAATATATATTTAGGTATGCTAGTTTTCAAAATATTTGATAGTCAGCAATTGATATTTACTATATAGTGACCAAAAATATAACAAACGATGAAATCTAATGCAATTCCATCTTTTAGTATACACACTGAACAAAGTGCAGTATAAATAAAATCATGTATTACTCTAAAGTATTTATGTTAAGCATGCAATTAAAATGAAAGTATACTAAGTGTGCAGGACATTTTTTCTGTCACCTCAGCTTCAGGATCCTTCAATTTAAATGAATATGAATTGCATTAAATGAAAATCAGACACACTTGGCATATAAATTATAACTCTCTGACAGTGGTTTTCATTTCCTCTATTTTAAAAGAGATCCCTAGACATACTGGTTAATGGCAAATTTTACTTCAAAGCTTTTATTCCTGAAAGTCTGCAAACAATATCTTCTTAGTTTATAATTTAAATCACCACAAGGGAACACAGCACACATAAAACATACAACAGGGCATCCCTGGTGGTCCAGTGGGTTAGGACACCGCCTTACAGTACAAGGGGCGCCAGTTCGATCCCTGGCCTGGGAAGATCCCACCTGCCGCGGAGCGGCTGGACCAATGTGACCAAGCCAGAGCTCTGGAGCACATGTGTCCAGAGCCAGTGCTCTGCGACAAGAGAGGCCACTGTGATGGGAAGCCCACACATGCCAAAGAACAAAGATAAATGAATGAAAGATCAATGGAAGTGGCCAAAAAAAAAAAAAAAGAAAAATATATAACAACATTTTCTTTGATGTCAGTACTGATGCCCTAGCTGAACTCATCACCTTCTTTCCACGTTCAGTACACACCTCTAGTACTGTGTTTATTCTGTTGTTTTACAATTCTTTATGTTATTTATATGCCTACTAGGAATTTTCATTAAGTGAGGGGCTAAATGTCTCTGTTGCTGAGCACAAAACATTTCTTTTGTAACATTGTGAAATGTATCATAATATTATCTTCAAGTCTCATTTTATGGAACATCACTACAAAAGCACCAGTGTTTTAAACTCTCAATATCATGATATACTGTCTAAGATCAACTTGCTATAGCTTTGTAGAGTCCAATGGTGAAATACATTGCCTTTATATATAACAAACCATTTTTAATATTATCAAACACTTGATTTCTTTTAGACTACCTTATGAAGGTTTGATTAAGTACCTCCATTTTTAAATGATAAATGGTAATTAATTGCTATGTATCTCTAGTGTGTATGTGTGTGTGTGTGTGTGTGCATGCGCGCGTTCAGTCCTGTCCAACACTTTGTGACCCCATGAACTGTAGCCCACTAGGTTTCTCTGTCCATGGAATTTTCTAGACAAGAATACTGGAGCTGGTTGCCATTTCCTACTCCAGGGGATCTTCCCCAACCAGGGACTGAATTCATGTCTCTTGTATCTGCTGCATTGGTAGGTGGACTCTTTACCACTGCACCACCTAAGAAGTCATATCTGTCTTAATCTATAGGTATTCTATCTCACTGTTTTTGTCTTGTCACTTACTGTTTGATTAGGAGAATATTTATTTATTTATTGGCTACTACATTATCTCAGTTTGGATTTTGCTGACTGCATTCCCGTGGTCAAGTTCAACATATCCCTTCTACTTTATGGCTATAAATAGGCTCATCATAACCCTGTTTGTGTTTTATAAGACTACTTCACAAAAAGTGCCTACAGTTATTTCAGTGTTTGCATTTTAAAATCATGATGGATCCATTATACAAACCCATTTATAAAATAAAAGGCTCACTTGCTCTTATTATAAAAATCAGATAAATGCCTCTTGAATACACTTATAAATTTCACAGAATGCAAGTTAATTTGCCTACACATTCTAGCATATAGTCCTTCACATATAAGATTGAAATTCATATTCTACTTGAACCATAACTAAACTATTTAAAATAAGATCAACAAAATTATATTAGACCAAATTGTAATAGCATTTCTTTAATGTCTTCCAGAAAAAAAATGAGTTCTAGAAAAAGAAAGGTATGACTCTTGTGTTTCATGGGAAAAATTTATGTACTTGAAAAATGAATGTATGTTGAGATAGTGGATATGGTCTACTTTTTATATAGCCCTAATATGTATTTGGCACTTGATACTGTGGTTCATTATATTAAAAACAGCACAATCATTTATTGAGTACTCCCCATATTCTAGTGTTCTGTTCTCTTTGGATAGAAAGATGACTTGAGAAATATTTAGTATAATTCAGTATAATATGGAAGACAGATTTATACACATAAGTGATTTCTACTATAATCTTATTATAAGTGTGTGCATATCAACCTCAGTTTTAAAAATTCAAATAGAATAAAAATAAGGATTATTTCAAGAAATCTGACATCTTCACTCTCAACTGAGAATTATTATTTAGACAGAGCTGTCTTAACATTCCACTGCTTTATTTGCCAAGATTAAGATTTTGACTCTACTTACAGATCGTTTTACAAATTGGGAGAAAGGAGTAGGTCAAGGCTGTATATTGTCGCCCTGATTATTTAGTTTATATGAAGAGTACATCATGTGAAATGGCGGTGTGGATGAAGCTGGAATTAAGATTGCTGGGAGAAAATATCAATAACCTCAAGTATGTAGATGACACCACCCTTAAGGCAGAAAGGAAAGAGGAACTAAAGAGCCTCTGGATGAAGGTGAAAGAGGAGAGTGCCTAAATCTACTTTATGGCTATAAATAGGCTCATCATAACCCTGTTTGTGTTTTATAAGACTACTTCACAAAAAGTGCCTACAGTTATTTCAGTGTTTGCATTTTAAAATCATGATGGATCCATTATACAAACCCATTTATAAAATAAAAGGCTCACTTGCTCTTATTATAAAAATCAGATAAATGCCTCTTGAATACACTTATAAATTTCACAGAATGCAAGTTAATTTGCCTACACATTCTAGCATATAGTCCTTCACATATAAGATTGAAATTCATATTCTACTTGAACCATAACTAAACTATTTAAAATAAGATCAACAAAATTATATTAGACCAAATTGTAATAGCATTTCTTTAATGTCTTCCAGAAAAAAATGAGTTCTAGAAAAGAAAGGTATGACTCTTGTGTTTCATGGGAAAAATTTATGTACTTGAAAAATGAATGTATGTTGAGATAGTGGATATGGTCTACTTTTTATATAGCCCTAATATGTATTTGGCACTTGATACTGTGGTTCATTATATTAAAAACAGCACAATCATTTATTGAGTACTCCCCATATTCTAGTGTTCTGTTCTCTTTGGATAGAAAGATGACTTGAGAAATATTTAGTATAATTCAGTATAATATGGAAGACAGATTTATACACATAAGTGATTTCTACTATAATCTTATTATAAGTGTGTGCATATCAACCTCAGTTTTAAAAATTCAAATAGAATAAAAATAAGGATTATTTCAAGAAATCTGACATCTTCACTCTCAACTGAGAATTATTATTTAGACAGAGCTGTCTTAACATTCCACTGCTTTATTTGCCAAGATTAAGATTTTGACTCTACTTACAGATCGTTTTACAAATTGGGAGAAAGGAGTAGGTCAAGGCTGTATATTGTCGCCCTGATTATTTAGTTTATATGAAGAGTACATCATGTGAAATGGCGGTGTGGATGAAGCTGGAATTAAGATTGCTGGGAGAAAATATCAATAACCTCAAGTATGTAGATGACACCACCCTTAAGGCAGAAAGGAAAGAGGAACTAAAGAGCCTCTGGATGAAGGTGAAAGAGGAGAGTGAAAAAGGTGCCCTAAAACTCAACATTCAAAAAATGAAGATCATGGCATCTGGTCTCATCACTTCATGGCAAATAGGTGGGCAAACAATGGAAACAGTAACAGACTTTATTTCCTTGGGCTCCAAAATCACTGGATGGTGATTGCAGCCATCAAATTAAAAGACACTTGCTCCTTGGAAGAAAAGCTATGACAAACCTAGACAGCATATTCAAAAGCAGAGACATCACTTTGCTGACAAAGTGATGCCTCCGTATAATCAAAGCTATGACTTTTCCAGTAGTCATGTATGGATGTTAGAGCTGCACCATAAAGAAGGCTGAGTGCTGAAGAATTCATGCTTTTGAACCGTGGTGTTAGAGAAGACTCTTGAGAATCTCTAGACTTCAAGGAGATTAAACCAATCAATCCTATAGGAAATCAACCCTGCATATTCATTGAAAGGACTGATGTTGAAGCTGAAGCTCCAATACTTTGGCCACCTGATGTAAAGAGATGACTCACTGGAAGAGAGCCTGATGTTGGAAAAAATAGAAGGCTAAAGGAGACAGGGATGATTGAGGATAAGACATCTGGATGGTACCACTGAATCAATGGACATAAATTTGAGCAGACTCCAGGAGATGGTGGAGGACAGGGAAGCCTGGTGTTCTGCAGTTCATGGGGTCGCAAAGACTCAGAAAAAGGATAAGGCAATGAAAAAGGACAAGATGGTTGGAAGGCATCACTGAGTCATCAGACATGAGTTTGAGCAAGCTCTGGGAAATGGTGAAGGACAGGGAAGCCTGCAGTGCTGCAGTCCATGGAGTCACAAACAGTCAGACACAACTAAGAGACTGAACTGAACTAAACAGATCTTAAATCACACACGTGCACACACATACACACAGGCACCCACAGACACACATACACAGAGAGCTATCTCAAAAGAGGGTAGGGATTCTTTTGAAAAGGACTAAGGAAATATTATTAACACTTTCATATTCCTTCTAATGTGGTGCATGTCATTTGCATCTATTAATTCATTCAATTGACTGAACACAATACATATCTTAACACAAATTAGTATATATGAGAAAACAGCTCCAGTAAGTCGTCCAGTGCCTCACAGTAATAAGTGGCAGAGTCAAGAATCACACTGGGACATGTGAGTACCTGGTAGCTAACTGTACAGCAAACTGCCTCTCAATCAAAACCTATATATGAGAAACAAAGCAGAAGCACCTAAGTGTGTTATCTGGACTGGAGTCAGTTGTTTGGGTTGGTTTCTGGCTCATGATCGTACGCCATGTACTTCATGCCTCTTCTGTAAAATGTGAAGGTTGATAGTACCCACCTCACATGTATTGCGAAAGCATTCATGACAATGGGTATGTACAATGTTTGGCAAGTAATAAGGCACTCAGAACTGTTAGCTACTATTTTATTATTATATGCCCAAAACACAGACAATGATATTAAGATTTTATGTGGAACATATCTAATGTATAATACTAAAACTGGCAGAAAACGAAGTGGTTAGGGGAAACTATTTATCCTTGTGTCTCCCACAGAAATGAAACGATATAAAACGAGAGAGAATATGATAAAATAAACAAATTTGTCAAGGAAGATTAAAGAGTAGCTCTACTCTCACAGTTACTTCACCTGATATTCACTTCGAATCACAAGAAAAGTGTTTTTATTCCAATATTACATTCAGGAAAACTGAGTCTTAATGATTACTCAAAATTACATAATAAATGGTAAAATCAGGAAGATTTGAAAGTGTTAACTAACCCTGACTTCATTTTCCCATTACAACAGAGTTTTACACTGTAAGTCATGAAAAAGTGTATGGTCATGAAATCATTTTAGTAGATTGTGACCAAGGAATACTAGTGTACATCACTTGGAGTGAAACCCAATACTATTAGGTGAAAGTGCTGAAGTTATTCATGCATGTGTGTATTTACAGATCTACTGAGTTGCCAAGGAAATGTATTTCTTATATATAAATATATACATAAATGTTGGCCACTTTTATTGATTTTTTATTTGTTTATTTTCATCCATCTTTATTCTTTGGCCTGTGTGGGCCTCCCATTGCAGTGGCCTCTCTTGGTGCTGAGCACTGGCTCTGGGCTCATGTGCTCCAGAGTGCTGGCTCGTAATTGGACACACCAGTCAAGCAGCTCCATGGCACAGGGGATCTTCCTGGCCCAGGGATCGAACCAGCGCCCCTTGCACTAAAAGGTGGACTTTTTACCCACTGGACCACCAGAGAAGCCCGGAAATGTATTTCTTAATGCTTGGAACAGTCCAAAAATTTATAAACACACAGAACCATGACACATTCCTCATGTCAGTATAACAGTCAAACAAATATTGGGCTGGCCAAGAAGTTCATTTGAGTTTCTGTAAGATGTTACAGAAAAAAAAACAAACTTTCTAGCCAACCCAATATTTATTGATACCCAAACTACTAAAGTTATAATCAAATAACTGGTTGGACCTACACATATTCTTAGAGTACCTTAAGAGAAAAAATATGTACACTCTATACACACACTTACACTCACATGAATATAGATAGTGTACAGCTTTCCATTCCCTGTCACATTTCCAGAAAGTATTAGGAGAATTTGACTTGATGGTTATACCATCACTAACAAGCAAGTGGGTTGATATATCAAATTAAATTTTATGTTCCTTGGGATTTTGCCCTATAGAAAAGCAGATAATTCCTTCTCTCTAATTACCTCTGTGGGACTCTGAGCTATTTAGGCAAAATTCAGTGTAGTGATTTAGAGACATAGTTGAGGGAAAGGTGTGTCTGCATGTGAGAGTGTGTGTGTGCATGTGTATGCTTGCTTAACAAGAAGAAACCATGCTAACACAAAGAATAGGAAAGGGTAAGATAACAAGGCAAAGTATGTGACACAATGAAAGCAAAAATCATGGCGTCTCTAGATCACAGGCTCGTCCTATCACCTGGCTGGGTTCATTGACAATAAAATGGGCGATAAAATGGAAAATATGAAGTGCTTGAGGGATGAGGCAATCTCTGCAGATAAAGAAAGACATTTGGTGTGCCAGCTAAGAAGCACTGCCTACTAACCTCTGGCAAGGGTTCAATCCCCAGTAATTGCAGCTATTGCTAAGGCAGTGACTTTCATAAGCAAAAGTTTTACTTTGTTTTTCATCTTCTTTCAGCTCTTCAAAGAGCAAGGCATGCAATGAAAGATTTATTTTCCCGCATGACCAAAGCTCTGAGATGGTAGATTCACTGACTATATATTTTATTTATTTTACCAAGTGCTACAACGGGAAAAAGAGGTTTCTAGCAAACACCCTCCGAAGCAGTAGAAAATAAAAATTCTCAAAGTTTCTGGCCTCGAAATGTGGCATCCAGAATGAGACTTGTGTCTCCACATGGTGGCCTATAAGCCCCTCTGCTTTTTGGTAAGTTATATTACTAATGTTTGAAAAGTTTTACATCCGGTACTTTATGTCAGATCCAAATTTACATTAAAATATAATAAACAAATAGGCAAAATAATGCACAAAACTCCGATCCCATACATGTAAGGACAATTTTGAAGAGTTAGTTTCAAACAACACTGCTAAAAAAAAGAAAACGTAAAGGTGAAATCAAGCCACATTAATGAAGATTCAATTTTGGTCAGTTTTAACTTAATATGAGAGCAGCAGATGGTGCAACTTATTGAAAACACTTTTCAATTTTCTGGGTAAAGTAATTTCTTAAATGAAAGGGCTCCTTTAGGCACACTAAAATCTCTTTCCAAAGCTGTTCAGAGACCTAACTTCAGTCACCAAGCTAGAAATGGAGGTAGGAGACAACTAGAACGCAACAAAATTGCCTCGTAAGCTGTGTGAGAGGCAACAAGTCCTTCAGTGATCTGGATGTTGTAAACATGTATACTTGTTTTTGAGAATGGGTAGATAGTTTTGTAGTTGTTCCTTTGACTTGCACACATCGATTTTTCTTCTTTTGGGGTGAGAACTATTGTTTCTGAGGGCACTCACTCCTTCCCTACTCCCTGGACCAGCAGGGGGTTTGGCTGATCCCACCAGCCACTCCAGGATGGGTAATAGGATGCTCAATGGTCAATTCTTTTCTCTCAACTGACTTGCCACAGTGATTGGTCCACTTTGAAAGAATATTCTGTTAATCCATACTAACCTTGATCACAGAAACGGATTCAGAGAAGTTATCTCATCAGAGCTGATTCACAGAAAACTAATCTAATGGTCTTGGGGTTGTGAGTGCATACAAATTTGGTTCAGTAGTGTCCAACTCTTTGTGACACTTTTTTGTAGTTATTATTTTATTTTTTTCCCCGAAATAAAAACCAAAGCTCTGAGATGGTAGATTCACTGACTATATATTTTATTTATTTTACCAAGTGCTACAACGGAAAAAGAGGTTTCTAGCAAACACCCTCCGAAGCAGTAGAAAATAAAAATTCTCAAAGTTTCTGGCCTCGAAATGTGGCATCCAGAATGAGACTTGTGTCTCCACATGGTGGCCTATAAGCCCCTCTGCTTTTTGGTAAGTTATATTACTAATGTTTGAAAAGTTTTACATCCGGTACTTTATGTCAGATCCAAATTTACATTAAAATATAATAAACAAATAGGCAAAATAATGCACAAAACTCCGATCCCATACATGTAAGGACAATTTTGAAGAGTTAGTTTCAAACAACACTGCTAAAAAAAAGAAAACGTAAAGGTGAAATCAAGCCACATTAATGAAGATTCAATTTTGGTCAGTTTTAACTTAATATGAGAGCAGCAGATGGTGCAACTTATTGAAAACACTTTTCAATTTTCTGGGTAAAGTAATTTCTTAAATGAAAGGGCTCCTTTAGGCACACTAAAATCTCTTTCCAAAGCTGTTCAGAGACCTAACTTCAGTCACCAAGCTAGAAATGGAGGTAGGAGACAACTAGAACGCAACAAAATTGCCTCGTAAGCTGTGTGAGAGGCAACAAGTCCTTCAGTGATCTGGATGTTGTAAACATGTATACTTGTTTTTGAGAATGGGTAGATAGTTTTGTAGTTGTTCCTTTGACTTGCACACATCGATTTTTCTTCTTTTGGGGTGAGAACTATTGTTTCTGAGGGCACTCACTCCTTCCCTACTCCCTGGACCAGCAGGGGGTTTGGCTGATCCCACCAGCCACTCCAGGATGGGTAATAGGATGCTCAATGGTCAATTCTTTTCTCTCAACTGACTTGCCACAGTGATTGGTCCACTTTGAAAGAATATTCTGTTAATCCATACTAACCTTGATCACAGAAACGGATTCAGAGAAGTTATCTCATCAGAGCTGATTCACAGAAAACTAATCTAATGGTCTTGGGGTTGTGAGTGCATACAAATTTGGTTCAGTAGTGTCCAACTCTTTGTGACACTATGGACTGTAGCCCACCAGGCACTTTTATCCATGGGATTCTCTAGGCAAGAGTACTAGAGTGGGTTGCCCTGCCCTCCTCCAGGAAATCTTGACCCAGAAATTAAACCCGCATCTCTTACATCCCCTGCATTGGTGGTTGGATTCTTTACCACTTTACCACCAGTGCCACCTGGTAAGTTTGGTCTTAAAAAATCTGAGTTTATGGAGGCCACTGTGGAAGAGGGACAGTGAGGTCAGCAAAGAGGAAAGCAAAGAGATCAAAGAAGCAACCAAAGCTTGATGTTATTGTGTGCATCTCCAGATCCAGTCATTAACTGTGGCCTCTGGGTTTGCAGTTGAGTTTGCCCATCAGTTCAATTTTGCACACTCTGTTTGTTTTGTATCAATTCACTACTTCCTCTTCTGATCACTGATATTCCATACTAACTTTTGCTACTCGAAAAAGAAATCATTTGTTTGTATATTTGCTTAAAAAAAAAGAGACTGATTGGCCTACAAGGCTTCAGATAATTTACATAAGTGAGACAGAAAGAAAAAAAATAGAAATAAATGTTTAAGGAGGTAAAACTCATGTTCCTATGTTTGCTTTATTTGCCTGAAGTTATATGACAAAAAGCAGATGCTACCTCTGTGGATAAACTTTATTAGAAATTCTATGTAGAGTTGTTTCTATTAAGCTCTTATAATAGTGATTTCAGTATTTTCCAGTGAATCACAACTATGATACCTTTGTGTCCTATAACAGTCACATATATTCTACATATCACTTTAAACTGTGCATGCAAATCTTGTTATTGAGACTATTTTAATTAAGCTCTTTATATGAAAAGTCTTTTGCAATATAAACATTTTATAGAAAACTTAGAAAGTTGCTTTTTTCTCTTTGTTGTGTAGCTGTGTTTTTCTATATGACTGTATTTTATGAAACCTTACACAGTAGAGACTCTCCCAGGAAACAATACATACAGCCTCTTTTTCACCAGTTATTTTGCTGCAGTTAAAACTCTTAGATATCTCCAACTATTCAACTATTCTTGCCAAGAAGTTAAAATTCATCCTAAACTATAATATGCTTAAGGATATTCCATTCAATATTTCATGAGTCAATCTAATACATTGAGTGCAGGTTCAAAACATTAGGTTTGAAATAGAAACTATGAATGGGCTTTAGGAAATCTGTCAACCACTAAAGTTGTATAAAAATTATTTCAGAAATATACATCTGAGGATATTTTTCCCCAGGGAAAAGATCCCAGCCTTTTTTCCAATTCTCAGAAAGATGTAAAATGCAAAAAAATGTTATTAAGCAGAAGTAAGCAGAAGAATTTTGATCTTTTAAAGGGAAAATGGTCTCAGAATTTCCATTTTCTATTTATCTTATTGGAAAGCAGTTTTAGTACTATGTCAGCATCTGCAGGTGGTAGGGTTATGAATATGTAAAGTTAACCATGACATAACTTGTTCAATACTGCATATCATCACAGTAACAATTGCTTTATTGTCCAGTGGTCAGGGTCAGATCCAAAAGATCCAGGAAGTGTAATCCAAATAAAGGCAAGAAGCATATAACCGTGATACAAGGCTTCAGAAAATTTTGTGAGACAGAAAGAAAAAAAATAGAAATAAATGTTTAAGGAGGTAAAACTCATGTTCCTATGTTTGCTTTATTTGCCTGAAGTTATATGACAAAAAGCAGATGCTACCTCTGTGGATAAACTTTATTAGAAATTCTATGTAGAGTTGTTTCTATTAAGCTCTTATAATAGTGATTTCAGTATTTTCCAGTGAATCACAACTATGATACCTTTGTGTCCTATAACAGTCACATATATTCTACATATCACTTTAAACTGTGCATGCAAATCTTGTTATTGAGACTATTTTAATTAAGCTCTTTATATGAAAAGTCTTTTGCAATATAAACATTTTATAGAAAACTTAGAAAGTTGCTTTTTTCTCTTTGTTGTGTAGCTGTGTTTTTCTATATGACTGTATTTTATGAAACCTTACACAGTAGAGACTCTCCCAGGAAACAATACATACAGCCTCTTTTTCACCAGTTATTTTGCTGCAGTTAAAACTCTTAGATATCTCCAACTATTCAACTATTCTTGCCAAGAAGTTAAAATTCATCCTAAACTATAATATGCTTAAGGATATTCCATTCAATATTTCATGAGTCAATCTAATACATTGAGTGCAGGTTCAAAACATTAGGTTTGAAATAGAAACTATGAATGGGCTTTAGGAAATCTGTCAACCACTAAAGTTGTATAAAAATTATTTCAGAAATATACATCTGAGGATATTTTTCCCCAGGGAAAAGATCCCAGCCTTTTTTCCAATTCTCAGAAAGATGTAAAATGCAAAAAAATGTTATTAAGCAGAAGTAAGCAGAAGAATTTTGATCTTTTAAAGGGAAAATGGTCTCAGAATTTCCATTTTCTATTTATCTTATTGGAAAGCAGTTTTAGTACTATGTCAGCATCTGCAGGTGGTAGGGTTATGAATATGTAAAGTTAACCATGACATAACTTGTTCAATACTGCATATCATCACAGTAACAATTGCTTTATTGTCCAGTGGTCAGGGTCAGATCCAAAAGATCCAGGAAGTGTAATCCAAATAAATGCAAGAAGCATATATCCATGATACCACAATCAAGCTTAGTATAGACAGAACTGAACTTTAAAGGCAAATTTATAAACTTTTAAGAATACTGTCAAATAAATGGTAAGAATTCAGTACTCAAGAAAAAAATGTTAACAGCAAAAAAAAAAAAAGAAAGAAAAAATATTGCAAAACTGTACTGGAATGGCTTATATGATCATAGTTCTGAACTTTAAACTTATCTCATATAAAGATTTTCTTCTTAATGGACAGTCATGTTTATCCTTGAAAATAATCACTCTTGTTGCTTTTATGTCTAGAAATTAGGGTCATATCACTGTTTCATTTACTGAAGGAAAAAAGGGAAAGACTAAAACAGAAGGAAGGAGGGAAGAAAGGAGAAGGGTAAGAATGAGAATGAAAGAGTATTCTTTACACTAACTGCAAATTTACAGAGAAGCTCCCATTTCCTTTTAAATTCGGTTGCTTTAATTGTGCTCCATTTCCTAATTATCTTATACTATTCAATGTATATGTTTTACTTAACACTGTTTAAAGGATCTACTTTTGATATTTTCCCTCAACTAGCTATATTAGTTAGGAGACAGGTAGACGCAGGTAGATAAGCAGCTGAAATAAAAAGACCAAAAAGCAAAACAAAAAAGCAGAGTACCTGAAAATGTAAGGAATCTGTTTCTTTTAAATCAAGGTCTAGAGGTGAGGGATTGAGCTGGCAGGGTACCTCTACTTCGGATGGTCACTGGGATGCCCAGTTTCTTCCTATTTTGTCCTACCATATAAACCAAAAGCTGTTTTGCCCAGGGTCTCTGGCTGCTCCTCAATATCCATTCTAGTCTTCTCTTCCCCATCACATGAACCCCACAGAATGTCAGGAGGATCACATTTCCCAAGCTATCTTGCAGGTAAGCAAGGTTAGTTGATAATTTATGGGCAATAGCATGTGCAAAAAAGTCATATACAAAAATCAGATCATGTTCTTAAAGGCCCACAGGTAACTTCCTTTGTCTTTTACTCTCTTACAGACATCTTGGAGAACCACAGCAATACAATAAGGGTGGGGAGGGATGAAAACACAGGAGCCTATATCAAACACTGGGCTTCCCAGGTGGTGTGGTGGTAAAGAATCCACCTGCCAGTGCAGGAAACACAAGAGATGTGGGTTCAATCCCCTGGGTTAGGAAGATCCCCTGGAATAGGAAATGGCAACCCACTCCAGTATCCTTTTCTGGAAAATTCCATGGACAGGAATCTGGTGGGCTACTGTCCAGAGAGTCACAAAGAGTTGGACACGACAGAGCACATGAGCACACACTTAATCCCATAGAGATGTTGTACCAGCAAATGGATTTTTATGTGAGGGAAAAATAGCATTCTACTACTTTTAAGTTGATCTTATATAAACAAATTTATGTCACAGCAACTGAGTCTATATCCTAACCACTGCATCAATCTCATACTTGTTGTCCTTCCTCCCACTTATCTTCCAGTACAAGTAAGTACAGGTTCCTTCTATCCACATGTTTTTCATATTGGGTTATTTGTCACAAGAAAAATAAATAAAAGCACCATAGAAATTTACAGTTCCCATTACAAAAAAAATTCAAATTATTGTCTCCTAAACTTTTACTTACCTAACAAACCAAATTTCCATATCCAGGAAAAACTCAGCTGTGACATCTTTCCACTTTTATCTATTGATTCCAATGTAACTTGTCTAAGAACAGAAATTTTTTGCCTAAAGCCAGATGTACTAAAATTTCCACTGAATACCATGTAGCAAGCAGCAAAAAAATAAGAATGAAATCTTAGGAAAAAGAGATTATGAAAAAGATAATGGGGTAGAGTTGAAAGTAACATAGCGGAGATGTAATTTGTATGTGGGAGCTAGAATGGCGGGGAGGGACGGATCTCAGAAGAAGCCAGGATGGCTGATTTGCCTTTATCATTGACTTGCTGCCTAGTTTCTTTCAGGTCAAGCCTTTTTTATTTTATTTTACTTTATTTTATTTTTATTAAGCACACGAAGTCTTGCCTTAGGCATGTTCTTCTTTGATAGCTACAACTTCCTCTTCCTACCACTCATCTCTCACTAATCAATACACAATGAGGTGCCAGAGTAATTTCCTTTTTATAAGACTCTTACCACTTCCTGACACTTTTCACATTTCTCTTCCCTAATTATTTTCTGAATTTGACATCAGAGAGAGAGAATTCTCTTTCTCACTAACAGGCATTTGCTCTCCATACATTGGTCCAACTCCTTTTGCTCAACTCTAGCCTGTCAAGCTTTTTTGCGGGGGTTATTCCTGCCACCCTCTCCAAAAAAGCGACATGCCCTAGTCTAACTTTGTCCTTTCATTCTAAGTAGTCTAATTTTTTAATCTAATATTAGCCCTCTTTAATTTTTTACACGCAGAGCACACCCCTTAATCCCATAGAGATGTTGTACCAGCAAATGGATTTTTATGTGAGGGAAAAATAGCATTCTACTACTTTTAAGTTGATCTTATATAAACAAATTTATGTCACAGCAACTGAGTCTATATCCTAACCACTGCATCAATCTCATACTTGTTGTCCTTCCTCCCACTTATCTTCCAGTACAAGTAAGTACAGGTTCCTTCTATCCACATGTTTTTCATATTGGGTTATTTGTCACAAGAAAAATAAATAAAAGCACCATAGAAATTTACAGTTCCCATTACAAAAAAAATTCAAATTATTGTCTCCTAAACTTTTACTTACCTAACAAACCAAATTTCCATATCCAGGAAAAACTCAGCTGTGACATCTTTCCACTTTTATCTATTGATTCCAATGTAACTTGTCTAAGAACAGAAATTTTTTGCCTAAAGCCAGATGTACTAAAATTTCCACTGAATACCATGTAGCAAGCAGCAAAAAAATAAGAATGAAATCTTAGGAAAAAGAGATTATGAAAAAGATAATGGGGTAGAGTTGAAAGTAACATAGCGGAGATGTAATTTGTATGTGGGAGCTAGAATGGCGGGGAGGGACGGATCTCAGAAGAAGCCAGGATGGCTGATTTGCCTTTATCATTGACTTGCTGCCTAGTTTCTTTCAGGTCAAGCCTTTTTTATTTTATTTTACTTTATTTTATTTTTATTAAGCACACGAAGTCTTGCCTTAGGCATGTTCTTCTTTGATAGCTACAACTTCCTCTTCCTACCACTCATCTCTCACTAATCAATACACAATGAGGTGCCAGAGTAATTTCCTTTTTATAAGACTCTTACCACTTCCTGACACTTTTCACATTTCTCTTCCCTAATTATTTTCTGAATTTGACATCAGAGAGAGAGAATTCTCTTTCTCACTAACAGGCATTTGCTCTCCATACATTGGTCCAACTCCTTTTGCTCAACTCTAGCCTGTCAAGCTTTTTTGCGGGGGTTATTCCTGCCACCCTCTCCAAAAAAGCGACATGCCCTAGTCTAACTTTGTCCTTTCATTCTAAGTAGTCTAATTTTTTAATCTAATATTAGCTATTATTCTCACAAAATACTTAAACTTTCATAATGCCCCTCAAAGTTTTCACGGAGAAAAAAAAAAAGATAAAAACAAGAAAGTGTTAATATCTGCCAGAGCAGGGGTAGAATGTATTATAAAACATGTCTCAGAGGTAAAACACTTACAAATGTTTTTCAAGTACATATATGTTTTGTGGGGTCTAAATTAAAATTTAAGTGTAAATTAAAGTTGTTACCAAATGTACCTCAAAATTTGATCACAATATTATAATACAAATATACAGTATTATAATAAAGTATCCCAGAGTTTTATTAAGCATAACAGGTACACCTACACTCTTATCTACACAAGCTTTACTTTAGAACATTTAGGATCTTAAATACAAAAAGGTAATAATAAGAACAGTTGTTCTAGCTTCTCACATCCTATGCACATCCAGCCTAAAATAAAAGTAAATGTAATATATGACATACTTAGTATATGTTTACTGTGACTCTGCCTATAAATAAATTCCATTCCCATGTGCTTTCCCACTCTCTGGATGAAAAACCGATAAAGCTATTAACACTATAGGGTGATGTTAATGCAATCTGTTATCTTCACTGTCTGATACACGTGTGGTCTAGGGCAAAGTGGAGGGAACGTAACTGAAATTTCCTTGGATTGATACATCACAAGCATCACAGAAGTATCGTCAGTTTTCAAGAATGTTACAGATATACTTGGTTAGAAGTCACAAATGCTCATGGGAGAGCAAGAAACCTCAGAAGCTACTTACATAACTGTTAGACAGTATATCCATGTAAAAGTAGGGAAACAAATCTTCACCCTCCCTCACAGGACAGGAAAGAATATTTGCAGGCCCTGGTGAAATTAACAGTCTCAGATCTAGCCAGCTGCAGGGCTATAAGGCTCCTTAATAAATCTTTGCTGAATGAATAAATGAGAACTATGTGTACCAGATACATAGAAAAGTTAATGAACAAATCCATCTTTAAGTAAAAATCTTAATAAAAGAACCAACAAAGCAGGTGAACCACCATCACTTCCACATAAATTTCTAAGAAAACCTGAAGAAGCTCTCAGCCTATTTGTGTAGAACAGACTTATGCAGTAATGTAGACAGAAGGGCAACAGATCACTCTGGATAGCAGAAAAGAAGTAAGAATCATTATTGTGATCCTGCTACAGAGAGATTACATAAGCATAGCCTAGTCGCTTAGACTCTCCAATCTTTCTCTCAAAAATATTTGTTATGAATTGAATTGTCTCCCAAAAATCTGTATGCTGACGACCTAATCCCAGTACCTCAGAATGTGACCTTACTTGGAGATGTCTTTATAAGGGTAATCAACTTAAAGGAAGCACATAAGGGAGGACCCTCATTTAGTATGTTTGATATCCTTATATTAAAAATAAAGGGAAACTTGAACACAGAGAGGTATACATACTGGGAGACTACCATGTGAGCAGGAAGATGGTCATACAAGCCAAGGAGAAAGTCTTGGAACAGCTCCTCCCCTCACAGTCCTCAGAAGGAACCAACCCTTGAATATGGACTTCTAGGCTCATGAACTTTGACAGAATATACTTCTGTAGGACACAGAAGGTAGTATTTGTTAAAACTATTCTCACAAACTAATGCAGTCTCTCACTCTAAAATACTGTGATCTAGAAAAGGGTAGACTTCAACAAACTGTGAAAAAATATCCTATTGAATAAGGAGTTGAAGAAAATGTGTGCATTTGAAATTTGCACACTATACAAAGTCTAAGAGCAAGCAAATTAAATAGTATGCATTCAGGAAATGGGTTTCTCAAGTGGCACTGGTGGTAAAGAACCCACCTGCCAATGCAAGAGATGAAAGAAACATGGGTTCTATCCCTGGGTTGGGAAGATTTCCTGAAGGAGGACATAGTGACCTACTCCAGTAGTCATGCCTGGATAATCTCATGGACAGAGGAGCCTGGCGGGTTACGGTGCATAGGGTCACAAAGAGTCAGACACGACTGAAATGATTTAGCATGCATGCACACATATTCAAGAGATACAGTAAAATAAGCAATAATAATAATATTTATTTATTTATTAAAAAAATCTCCAAAGTGTATAGTTGAAGAGTAAATGCTAAATGTTTTAATAAAGTCAAATTAACCGGTATTTACAGTGTGAAACATGGAGACATAGCATGTATCACATTCAAGATATAGAAATACACATATCAATTTTAAACTGAACCTCAAGACCCCATGAATATACTGCAAACAACCAACTGAATAATATGACACACACTTTCTCTCTAAGGAAAGTGAGAACCTAGCTAACTGAACATCATAATTAGTACTCGGCAAATAGTTCTCATTATTTAGAAATACATATTTCTGAATTACACTTACACATTCAAGTTACTAACAACAAAAGTATTTTAATTTGTAAGACCTCCCTGGTGATACAGTGGTTAGGCCTCTGTGCTTCCACTAGTGGGAACACAAGTTCAACCCCTGGTCGAGAACCAAAATCCCACAAAATGATAGGTGTGGCAAAATATATTAATTTGTAATTTTGCATTTTACTATTATTGTTCTTATCGTATATTGCTACAGTATTTCTTCTGAAAAACCTTCATCCTTGTTTTCAATAGAACAAGGCAAGTTTCTGAAAATTATTAGGTTACTTAATATAACTGAAAAAGTATAGCAGCCATGTGGCTTTTTTCTGCTGCAGAACTAAGAAAGCTGAAGTATACATTAGCAAAACATTATCCAGTTTTATATATCCTTTAATTTAAAAAACTTTTAAATAGGTTTTGAATCCTCATATGTACTAGATAAATATTTTATACCGAAGTTGGCTCTAAGGAAAAATCCCACTTATTGAATTTCATTTTCCTTTAAATTCAGAATGTAACATGTGTGAAAAACTTCAGGCATAGTGTGACTGGAGGATAGAGTGGTTGTCTGAACACTTTGATAGTTTTGTCCTCCCTTTCTGAGCAGATAATACAGAGAATAAAAGAGAAACTGTCCTTCATACTAACATAATACAACCAACAAATCCAAAAAAAGAAATTACTCACACCTGAGTAATCATCAACTATTTTAGTTCTCTTGAGATAAATTCAGCAAAAATTAAATTCAATAATGCATCCTATTCTGTTGAGTAACAGAAGAAGTCAATTATAACAATGATGACCAATACAAGTAGGTAATGCTTACTGAGTGCTTAATAAGTGCCAGGCACTAGTCTAATTGCTTTACATGTATTAACTCATCGAATCTTCATAAGCAAGCTAAAATCTAAACTATCATTATGTCTGTTTTAATGATGAAAAAAATGAAGCACAGTGATACAAAGGAAACTGCCTAAGATCAAACACTAGCAAGAGGTGGTCTGGCTTCATAGTTCTTGCTCAGACTCATTTGGCTACATTGCCTCTCCAAAAAAGACATATAGATGGATTCATCTGAATGCCTTCAATAAGCTAAGTGCTGTGTAGATGATTTACATGATATGTAAATCATTCTGTTGATGAGGGACTAGCACTTACTGAGGTTAAGCTGTTCAAGGTCATTGCTACACAGTGATGGCTGGAATTTGAATTTATGTGTGTCTGAATGCACAGCTGGGGTTCATTTTACAGTGTTCACATCCAGGTTATAATGTGACATAGTCTAGCACAGCAGGCTGAAAACTACTGCCCATAGGCAAAATTGAGCTTGCCACCAGTTTTTGTAAATAAAGTTTTATTGGAGTTTATATGAGCTTTGTTCATTCATATACTATTGACTGTGGTTGCTTTTCTGCTATAGGGCAGAGTAGAGTCATCCTGACAGAGAGCATATGCCCATAGAGCAGAAACGATTTGTTGTCTAGGACTTTACAACAAAATGTTTGCTGACATCTGGTCTAAGATATCCCTAGCTGAGATTCCTAGCAGAATTAAAAGGACCTTGCTATGTTTATAGTTGCCATGTTTTATATTTAATTTACTAATAAGCAAAATTTGCTAAAGGAAGTAAGAAAAAATTAAAATAGCCCCAAATTCCTGTTATGGGCTGAATTGTTTCTCCCAAGAAGATGTACAGAAGTCTTAGTCCCTGGTACACATGAACATGACACTGTTTGGAGGATAACGTCTCTACAGATGAAATCAAGTTGAAACGATGCTGTTAGTATGTACTATAATCTGACATGACTGCTGTCCTCGTAAGAGGCAAACATTGGTGAGGACTGAGACATAGAATGAGAACATCCATGTGATGATGGAGGGAGAGACTGGAGAAATGCAGCTGCAAGCCAAGGGATGACAAAGATTGGGGGCCACCACCAGAAGCTAGGAGAAGGCAGGGCAAGGTTGCAGCCAGACTCTCAGAGAGATCATGGTTCTACCGAAACCCTAATTCTAGACTTTCAACCTCCAGAACTTCAAGGGAATACATTTTTGTTGCTCTGAGCAACCATTTTAGGGACATTTCATTATGGCAGCACTGGGAAACCACTAGAGTGCTCTTCAGGAAATGCAGAGACAGAGGGCAGCAGGAAATTACTTCCTCTGAATAGTGTACCACAGATTACCAGCTGACCATTAACAGTTTGTTCTTCTTTAGTAGACTTACAACTGGGAGGTATCCTTTCATTCAGAGATAACATTTCCCTGCCCCCACTGGCTTTAGTCTGGATCATGAGACTTGTATTCATCAATGGAATGTCACCAGAAATATAAAAACCAACAGCGACTAAGGAAGCAATTCACCATCTTAAAGTGGGATGCAGAGGCTCAAAAGCCCAGGGAGTGGTGGAGCCACAAGATGGAAGGAGCCTGTCCCCTGGAAATGTGCATGGAATAAAACCCTTCCAACTGATCCTTATGTCATGAAAGGAAAACTCTATGAGGTGATACTCTTAGAATGTTTTAATGCTATATCACCTAATATTACATTAGCTTCAACTACTGAACACATCATCAACTTTCTCACTTCTCTACAACTTGAACTTCTCAGAGGTGTTATATTACAAGGGTCTTATAAATATATATATATTTTTAAACCAAATGGAAGATATCACCGATGTAAAGTTCACAGACATGTCAGCCAAATTCAAGCAACACTTGCCATCAACACAAAGCCCACAGAGGAGTCGATAAAATATTTGGCAAAAAACTTGCCATTCAAAAAAAACAAAGGGTACACATGAACATGACACTGTTTGGAGGATAACGCTCTACAGATGAAATCAAGTTGAAACGATGCTGTTAGTATGTACTATAATCTGACATGACTGCTGTCCTCGTAAGAGGCAAACATTGGTGAGGACTGAGACATAGAATGAGAACATCCATGTGATGATGGAGGGAGAGACTGGAGAAATGCAGCTGCAAGCCAAGGGATGACAAAGATTGGGGGCCACCACCAGAAGCTAGGAGAAGGCAGGGCAAGGTTGCAGCCAGACTCTCAGAGAGATCATGGTTCTACCGAAACCCTAATTCTAGACTTTCAACCTCCAGAACTTCAAGGGAATACATTTTTGTTGCTCTGAGCAACCATTTTAGGGACATTTCATTATGGCAGCACTGGGAAACCACTAGAGTGCTCTTCAGGAAATGCAGAGACAGAGGGCAGCAGGAAATTACTTCCTCTGAATAGTGTACCACAGATTACCAGCTGACCATTAACAGTTTGTTCTTCTTTAGTAGACTTACAACTGGGAGGTATCCTTTCATTCAGAGATAACATTTCCCTGCCCCCACTGGCTTTAGTCTGGATCATGAGACTTGTATTCATCAATGGAATGTCACCAGAAATATAAAAACCAACAGCGACTAAGGAAGCAATTCACCATCTTAAAGTGGGATGCAGAGGCTCAAAAGCCCAGGGAGTGGTGGAGCCACAAGATGGAAGGAGCCTGTCCCCTGGAAATGTGCATGGAATAAAACCCTTCCAACTGATCCTTATGTCATGAAAGGAAAACTCTATGAGGTGATACTCTTAGAATGTTTTAATGCTATATCACCTAATATTACATTAGCTTCAACTACTGAACACATCATCAACTTTCTCACTTCTCTACAACTTGAACTTCTCAGAGGTGTTATATTACAAGGGTCTTATAAATATATATATATTTTTAAACCAAATGGAAGATATCACCGATGTAAAGTTCACAGACATGTCAGCCAAATTCAAGCAACACTTGCCATCAACACAAAGCCCACAGAGGAGCCGTATAAAATATTTGGCAAGAGAACATCCAGAATAGTGCTCCATGGTGAACAATAAAGGAGTAAACACTCAAAAGTTTGGCCACAGATGTTCATAGGTACTTTGAAGTACAAAATTTAGCCAAAAGACTTAGTCGGGGACTTCCAGGAAAGAAGTACAGCTCAAAGATCAGTGTGATGCATAGCCTAGACTGTGTCTGAAGCAACGTGTGAGACAAGAGGTGAGGATTCATGAGTCACAGACTCTCCTTTCTGCGAACAATGGTTTCCAAGTGATGCCAAAATGTGATCTTTCTGTGCGTGCAATGGGTAAATCAATTTGTGCTATTTTTACACTTCCTGAATGGGCTAACACATGTACAGAACAGTGTTTGTCAAAGAAACCTGCACTCCATGGAGGCTGTGACTTATCTGCCTTGAATAAAGAAAGATGAGACACTAAATGCAAAAGTTTACAAATGATGTATTCTATGTTTTTCCTTTCTTGTTTGATTATTTGATTATTTTCTGAATTTTCATAAAACTTCAATTTATTGACTTTTAGTAATGTTTCCTTTCATGTGATTGCAAATATTTTTTAAAATAAGAAATCCTAAAGAGACTGCAGGTTTACCCTTTTGGTGCAGCGTGCTGCTGTAACATCCTTGACTATGCCACCGTCTTGGAACTGGCACTCCCCCGTGTAATATTTCTGTGCCATCTGACAGAGGACTCCAAGATTATCTTATTGTTCCCCATCACTAGCTGGGGTAACAAAAAAAAAAGGTTGGTAACATCTTTGGCTTCCTTTTGATTTTATGTATTTTTAATTCCCTCTTGTTCATTTTACCAATTCTTTTTCAATGGGTAAACTATTTTTGCAGATGAAAATTCATAAAGTAAAGTAAGAAATCTGAGTGGAAGTCACACTGTACATCAGAAAGCTAGAGTTACAGACAGAAACATCTGTCAACATATGGCGATGCAGATGCATCGTAACACTTTCGGATTTGACAGCTTTGCACTGGATGTGCTCTTGAGTAAAAGAACAAATTGCTTTTGTTTTCTTGGGTTCTCAAACAATAGGCCTATGCTAGGGATCAAGAATTTTTGATACAAGATCCTGGCTTTCATCAGTCACACTTACATAAACATAGACTTTTCTTTTCTCCATCAGGGATTTACCATTTAGATAGATGGTTTAAATGCACCCAGGCAACAAAAAAATAGGAAAAAAAAGTTAAGCACATGGAACTGCTGTTACACAAACAGAAGCCTTTAGATAAGCATCATGAAATGGAAAGCATTGGAGGTTCCTTGACAAAATAGCTACATTAGAAAATATACAACGCCTGTTTCCAAGTGTTCAGGAAAAGGCAGAGACAATTCAGCAAGGAACTTAAGTCAACAGTGTGCAATGTTTAAAACTGGAGTTTTGCAAGCTGTACCATTTTGTATGATCCTAACATGCAAATGAACCTAAATCACCATTTCTTCATCTTTAAAATAGCATTATAATAGGGACTAAATGAGGTGATGTATGTAAACACTTAGCACCATGCCTGGCAAATAGGAACTTCGCCAGAAATGGTATCTTGAAAAGTGAATATTCATAACAGTTGGTATCATTAGCTGAAGTCCTAGTTTGTAGTGCATGAATTTTTATTTCTGTCAGAATACATTTCTGACAGCACTTCTGAAAAGTAGTGAAAATGATGGATTTTACAAGACATGTAATGTAGGATAATAACTATTAATAATAACTAATGTGGCTTCAAATTTCAGCCTCTTTTTTAGGGTAAGGTTTTGTGACATCCTCTTATAGAAATACCAACATGATTGACACATCTAAATTTTAACATATATTAAAAATACCGTGTAATTTTTAGAGTGCATCTTAATCTGAAACTATATGTTAATATCAGAAAGTGAGAATTTCATCACCGATAATATTCAAACAGTTCTTTTGAAGAGCCCTACTATCAGACTGAATAATGAATGTTATTTTCTCCTGAGTTGATGTTACAAGAGACAGGGCAAAACAGACGTATTCCATGTCCTTGCAGTCACCAGAGAAGTGGAAAACCAGCTTTGCACTGGATGTGCTCTTGAGTAAAAGAACAAATTGCTTTTGTTTTCTTGGGTTCTCAAACAATAGGCCTATGCTAGGGATCAAGAATTTTTGATACAAGATCCTGGCTTTCATCAGTCACACTTACATAAACATAGACTTTTCTTTTCTCCATCAGGGATTTACCATTTAGATAGATGGTTTAAATGCACCCAGGCAACAAAAAAATAGGAAAAAAAAGTTAAGCACATGGAACTGCTGTTACACAAACAGAAGCCTTTAGATAAGCATCATGAAATGGAAAGCATTGGAGGTTCCTTGACAAAATAGCTACATTAGAAAATATACAACGCCTGTTTCCAAGTGTTCAGGAAAAGGCAGAGACAATTCAGCAAGGAACTTAAGTCAACAGTGTGCAATGTTTAAAACTGGAGTTTTGCAAGCTGTACCATTTTGTATGATCCTAACATGCAAATGAACCTAAATCACCATTTCTTCATCTTTAAAATAGCATTATAATAGGGACTAAATGAGGTGATGTATGTAAAACACTTAGCACCATGCCTGGCAAATAGGAACTTCGCCAGAAATGGTATCTTGAAAAAGTGAATATTCATAACAGTTGGTATCATTAGCTGAAGTCCTAGTTTGTAGTGCATGAATTTTTATTTCTGTCAGAATACATTTCTGACAGCACTTCTGAAAAGTAGTGAAAATGATGGATTTTACAAGACATGTAATGTAGGATAATAACTATTAATAATAACTAATGTGGCTTCAAATTTCAGCCTCTTTTTTAGGGTAAGGTTTTGTGACATCCTCTTATAGAAATACCAACATGATTGACACATCTAAATTTTAACATATATTAAAAATACCGTGTAATTTTTAGAGTGCATCTTAATCTGAAACTATATGTTAATATCAGAAAGTGAGAATTTCATCACCGATAATATTCAAACAGTTCTTTTGAAGAGCCCTACTATCAGACTGAATAATGAATGTTATTTTCTCCTGAGTTGATGTTACAAGAGACAGGGCAAAACAGACGTATTCCATGTCCTCCCATGCAGTCGGTATTCCCCTCTCTCAGAAGGAAAGTGGAAAAACCAGTGAATCACCAAAACTTTTCTGGGCTGCTACCAAGTAAAAGGCTCTGTGCCAGACTCTCAGATGGATTCCTGGATGCCCAAAACCTTGCTTTTCTTTTTTCCATGAAGGTTACAACTTTGATGACAAGACTCAGGAGAAAAACATGAAAATATGAAAGTAAACCTTATTGGGTATGTAATATCCCATTCCAAAAGAGGCTATTTTCACTGCATTTTGCTCATCAATTAGTTTATTATTAAATGCCCTGGAGTGTATGACAAACGCTCCAGCTTATCACAAAGCACAACATAAACCATATGCATTTTCTCCCTGCTTGGAGTACATCGTTTAAAAGCCAAACAATTTTCTGGAGAGAGCGCCTTTGGGAAATATTAAATTAGCCCCTCACCTCCAGCCCCACCTTTCTCTTACCTTCACACACAAAGTCTAATTCTATGCGGGATAACTGAATCAAATCAGAACTTAAAGTTCAAACAAGCAATAATTCTCAATCTGTGGTTCGTGTTTCTGGAAAGTCACAGAGGGCTCTGATCTATGGACCCTTACAGGAAGTCTGGACTGACATGTTTATTTGATCTCATCACCCTAGGCAAACAGAATCTCTACCTATTCCTAGATAGCAGCAAGGGAGGATGTTACAAAGACAGTTGCCATTTCTACTCCATGAATCTTAGTTTTAACTTAACACTTAAGAATAGCACTATATTTTCTGTCCCCCCTTCAATCTTATTCTATGTCCTGGAGGGAAAAAAATAGTATAGCAGGATTTCAGCCCTATCGAACAAAAGCGACATACAGAAATTTCTTTATCAGCTGTTGGAGGGCTTCCTCTGTCCTTTTAAAGCCCTATTTCTCTATAAACTATTATCTTAGTCCAGTTTACCATGTAAGGCTTTCACAGGAGTAAAAAACACATCAAAAAGAACAATACTTTTTTTTTTTTTTTTTGCCCAAGATGCTATTTGTGGAAAGCATTTTCCTTTTACGGTCATGGCTAGAAAGCAAATGATTACTAAGCAAAGCTGTCTAAGCAAAATATTCATTCACTTCATTTCACAGAAATGCAACCTAAAAAATTGAACAGGAAAGTCAGAAACTGGAATAAATCTGATCTAACATTATAGCCTGTTGCCCTAAAAATGCCTCTCTTAAAAATGTCTTGAGTCAAATAAGTGAGGTAGTAGTGTATGACAGAAAGCATGTGGACTTTGGGGTCAACTATCAGTTTTTTCTAAGTTTAATCTTGTGAACTTCACATTTAAAATGTTAATAATAACAATATAATAGTGATAGTAACAATAATAATACTTTTTGGAGAGGTTTAGAGAATTTAATGAAGCCACGTAGCTTTATTTTGCAAAGGTAAACTTGATAGGTAGTAAGTGAAAATAAACTTCTCTAACCATTCCTGCATATAAATAAGATAAACATCCTGGTACAGTACTTTTAGCATGGAAATGTCAAATTCATTCATTTTACCAACTAAAGCAATGAGGGTAAAAAAAGGAACTGGAAGGAGTCCTGTGACACTGAGCAGAAACAGTTCAAGATTATCAGGCAATAACAGAGCTTTAAAAAGGCAAGAGTAGACTCATATCATGCTCACTTAACAAATGAGAATTTAACTATACAGCTTCACAGAAAATAAAAACAGAGGGAGAACAGGCTGTGTACAAAACTGTTCCCAATTTTCCACTCCATGAATATATGCCCCCAAATGTGAGACAATAGGAATGGATCCCAGCATGTAAGGATCTTTCTAGGCCAAGTGTTATTCAAGGGTCAAATAAGACATAGCTTTCCTATAACATATTCTACTAGTATGCCAACTACTTTGGCTGGCACCTGACTTAAGAGTCAGTTACTCATCACTAGAGAAAATAACGGCTGTGCTGGAAAGAGAGAAGGTACATACATATTCGATCAGTTCTTTTTTATGAGGTTTTCTAAGGTCATTTTCCTCAAAATATGATGCCATTGTATATCTCTAAGAATATGTATAAGCGATCATTTACTTTCAGTGATTGTCTCATGATACAAATGTCACAGCTACAAGATTACATTTCAGTGATGTCAAAGCATTTTCCTTTTACGGTCATGGCTAGAAAGCAAATGATTACTAAGCAAAGCTGTCTAAGCAAAATATTCATTCACTTCATTTCACAGAAATGCAACCTAAAAAATTGAACAGGAAAGTCAGAAACTGGAATAAATCTGATCTAACATTATAGCCTGTTGCCCTAAAAATGCCTCTCTTAAAAATGTCTTGAGTCAAATAAGTGAGGTAGTAGTGTATGACAGAAAGCATGTGGACTTTGGGGTCAACTATCAGTTTTTTCTAAGTTTAATCTTGTGAACTTCACATTTAAAATGTTAATAATAACAATATAATAGTGATAGTAACAATAATAATACTTTTTGGAGAGGTTTAGAGAATTTAATGAAGCCACGTAGCTTTATTTTGCAAAGGTAAACTTGATAGGTAGTAAGTGAAAATAAACTTCTCTAACCATTCCTGCATATAAATAAGATAAACATCCTGGTACAGTACTTTTAGCATGGAAATGTCAAATTCATTCATTTTACCAACTAAAGCAATGAGGGTAAAAAAAGGAACTGGAAGGAGTCCTGTGACACTGAGCAGAAACAGTTCAAGATTATCAGGCAATAACAGAGCTTTAAAAAGGCAAGAGTAGACTCATATCATGCTCACTTAACAAATGAGAATTTAACTATACAGCTTCACAGAAAATAAAAACAGAGGGAGAACAGGCTGTGTACAAAACTGTTCCCAATTTTCCACTCCATGAATATATGCCCCCAAATGTGAGACAATAGGAATGGATCCCAGCATGTAAGGATCTTTCTAGGCCAAGTGTTATTCAAGGGTCAAATAAGACATAGCTTTCCTATAACATATTCTACTAGTATGCCAACTACTTTGGCTGGCACCTGACTTAAGAGTCAGTTACTCATCACTAGAGAAAATAACGGCTGTGCTGGAAAGAGAGAAGGTACATACATATTCGATCAGTTCTTTTTTATGAGGTTTTCTAAGGTCATTTTCCTCAAAATATGATGCCATTGTATATCTCTAAGAATATGTATAAGCGATCATTTACTTTCAGTGATTGTCTCATGATACAAATGTCACAGCTACAAGATTACAAGTTGATGTTGGATATGGCTAAGGTAACCATCGCTAAGATGCCCTCTGTGACACATAGAACCATCAACCAAACGATGATCCACCCTCTGTTTAAGATCCTAAAAGGCTAGCAATCACTGCTTACCAGGTTTACATTTTCTTTCTGGAGATGTCCCATTTGACTGTTCTAATACTGTCCAGAAATGACTATGCCTGTAATTTTTCATTACTGTCCGAATATTACACTTTAGCTCTTTCTGAACATGACAAATCTTCAATATTTCAAGTTTTAAAATGAAGTCTTATAACCATCCCCAGTCATATTTTCCAAGAAAAATGTTACTAATGTCTTCAACCTTTCTTTGCATGACCTTCTCACCATCCTGACTTCCTACCTCTTAAAAATATTTCCAGTTTTTTTTTTTTTTTTCCTTAATGTTCTTTGTCACTTGTTACCTGAGGTGCTTAAAAAGAAGCACAACTGTCAGTTTGAAATATCCGGAGCTTTCCAGGTAAAATCTAGAGATTCTCTCTCAAGCTGCATTGTTGAAAAGTAAGCCTGCTGTGGAAATGGAGGGTAGAAATACATTTCTAGGGTGAAGGTAGGACCGGAGGAGCCTCTCATTGGCTGGGTCCAGCTTTTGGGACAACCAGGGTCTCTCGGGAACCCTGTCCAATCACAACTAGGAAGGCTGTTCAGTGTGACATCCTCTCAGCTCCTATTTCTCACACACTACAATCTTAATCAAGCACTCTAAAATCACATGGGCTAATTTCGTTGCAAGAACTATACTCAATGCCAATTTCTGTTAAACTTATAATCACATGCAATTCCTGAAGATTTTTTTCATATACGTTGCTCTCTAAGTGTATCATCTCCCTCATTTTTTATTGACATTGCCTTTTTAAAAAGTTTCTATTATCTGTATTAAATAGAAACTTGTAAGGCCCCACCCTAAATCTGGCCTGTAAAAATCTTCTGCACTAGTTCACTTTGAGAAGTTTACACATTGGACCAAGCCTCAGTATCCTGGTAGTCAGGAATGTGGGACAGCATCAGAGGTTTCCTCAGCTGAACTCTGGACATACACACTTTTTCATTCACCACGTAAGACGACTGTTATGAAAAAAGTACAAAAGCATCTAATCTTTAATGGGCTTATTTATTGTGCAATCACCAGTCTGTCATGCATTTAAGTATAACATATAAGCTATAGCCTACACATTCAGAAATGAAAAAAATTAAACCATTTTCCTTAGTAAACTAAACTGGTTCCCTTGACAAAAACATGATGTGTGCTTACGTATGTGTGTATGTTTTCCAATATTTATCTTTCTAATATAAAATTAAAGTACTTTCTCATAG
This sequence comes from Tragulus kanchil, assembly GCA_022376925.1. Lineage (NCBI taxonomy): Eukaryota > Metazoa > Chordata > Mammalia > Artiodactyla > Tragulidae > Tragulus > Tragulus kanchil. The sequence goes on along the minus strand of JAIOJX010000025.1, from coordinate 112,119,492 downwards.
TGATTGCTTGCTAACCTTGAGTCTATGATTTTCTCTTTTTATAAGGAAGGGAGCTACTGTGGCACTTATGGGTTTATTTACATGTTTCTCTCTCACTATAAGCCTGGATGTTCTGAGAAGTGAGGAGCATGTTTTTCTTGGCTTTTGTTTCAAATGTAATTAATATGCTCCTACTGTAATTAACACATTCTGCTGAATGAATAAATATATTAATGAATGAATGAAAAGGTCATACAATTCAAAATCAATATGGGAACAAAGAGATGGTCTTGGAATAATTAACCAACTTTTTCCCTGGTTGCAGAATTCCTCTGCCAGTCTTTTGTGCACTGTGCTGAGCCGATTACAGATTAAAGTAATTACAGTGAATTCTTGATTACTGGCATGCAGTCTAGCTATTTTGTGGATTACCTATCACAACTAATTCCGAACTTATCTGCTGCCACCCAGCATATGTCTGAGTTATAGTCAGCTTCAGTGATAGCAGCTGCATGCTTCAGGAAAGCACATTTATGTTGATATTTCTGTACAGAATGAATAATTATGAAATTCATGCTGGTGGGGGTTGGAGACAACCAACGAGCATTCCAATGCAAAACGTGAGACTTGATTTCTAAGTCCCAAAGTAGATGAGATGCTTTGGATAAAGAGGTTCAAACAATTGACCTGTATTCTTCCACAATAGCTTGATGAACCATAATTAGTATGCAGCCTACTCCCTACCCTGAGACGGGCTACCTGTCTCCTTCCTATTGATAATTGATAAAACTTGTGCTTTATGAATTCATTCTTTCATCTAACAAATATTTATGAAATGCTACAGTGAACTAAGCAATGTGGTTAGCTTCAGAGATCAAGCATCAGGCAAAAATAAGTATGGTTCCTGCCCTTACGGAACTTAAAATGTATTTATTGACATAGGCCTTGTGTTTAGGCAAGCGTGCCCCCTAAAGATGTCCACCCCCTAATCATTCACACCTGTAACTATGTTATGTTACATGTCAGGAAAGAATTGAGGTTTCATATGGAAGTAACATTGCTAATCGGCTAGCTTTATTTTTTTAATAGAGGCAGATGATCCTAAATTACCTGAGTCCAGTGTAACCACATGGGTTGTTAAGTGGGGAAGAGAGTGGCAGAAGCATCAGAACCAGAGAGATGGCATCAGGAGGAAGAAATGATTGGCTGTTGGCGGCTCTGGAGATGAAAGAAGGGACACAAAGAAATGGAGGCAGCCTCTAGAAGTGGGAAGAGAATAAAGTAGATTCTCCCCTAGAGCCTCCAGAAAGAAATGCAGATCTACCTGGCACCTGATTTCAGCCCCACAAGACATGTTTAGAACTTCTGAGCTACAGAGCTGTAAAATACAAATCTGTGTTGATCTGAGCCAGTACGTTTGCAGTAATATTTTTACAGCAGCAACAGGAGACTAAGACAGACTTTCAATAAATAATCAGATTAGATTTTAATTCAAAATCAATATGGGAACAAAGAGATGGTCTTGGAATAATTAACCAACTTTTCCCGGGGCATTAAAGTAATAAAACAGTGAATTCTTGATTACTGGCATGCAGTCTAGCTATTTTGTGGATTACCTATCACAACTAATTCCGAACTTATCTGCTGCCACCCAGCATATGTCTGAGTTATAGTCAGCTTCAGTGATAGCAGCTGCATGCTTCAGGAAAGCACATTTATGTTGATATTTCTGTACAGAATGAATAATTATGAAATTCATGCTGGTGGGGGTTGGAGACAACCAACGAGCATTCCAATGCAAAACGTGAGACTTGATTTCTAAGTCCCAAAGTAGATGAGATGCTTTGGATAAAGAGGTTCAAACAATTGACCTGTATTCTTCCACAATAGCTTGATGAACCATAATTAGTATGCAGCCTACTCCCTACCCTGAGACGGGCTACCTGTCTCCTTCCTATTGATAATTGATAAAACTTGTGCTTTATGAATTCATTCTTTCATCTAACAAATATTTATGAAATGCTACAGTGAACTAAGCAATGTGGTTAGCTTCAGAGATCAAGCATCAGGCAAAAATAAGTATGGTTCCTGCCCTTACGGAACTTAAAATGTATTTATTGACATAGGCCTTGTGTTTAGGCAAGCGTGCCCCCTAAAGATGTCCACCCCCTAATCATTCACACCTGTAACTATGTTATGTTACATGTCAGGAAAGAATTGAGGTTTCATATGGAAGTAACATTGCTAATCGGCTAGCTTTATTTTTTTAATAGAGGCAGATGATCCTAAATTACCTGAGTCCAGTGTAACCACATGGGTTGTTAAGTGGGGAAGAGAGTGGCAGAAGCATCAGAACCAGAGAGATGGCATCAGGAGGAAGAAATGATTGGCTGTTGGCGGCTCTGGAGATGAAAGAAGGGGACACAAAAGAAATGGAGGCAGCCTCTAGAAGTGGGAAGAGAATAAAGTAGATTCTCCCCTAGAGCCTCCAGAAAGAAATGCAGATCTACCTGGCACCTGATTTCAGCCCCACAAGACATGTTTAGAACTTCTGAGCTACAGAGCTGTAAAATACAAATCTGTGTTGATCTGAGCCAGTACGTTTGCAGTAATATTTTTACAGCAGCAACAGGAGACTAAGACAGACTTTCAATAAATAATCAGATTAGATTTTAATTGCAATTATATAACATAGAATAAAGATTTTAAGAAAATGTTATATATGTGTACTTATGAAAACTTAACCTAAATGGAGGTGTCAGGAACAGTTTCCCTGAAATTTAAGATGAGATTTCAGAGAAGGAAGAGATTTCAAATGAAGTGAAATGAACATGGAAGAGATTTGCAGGAACAGAGAATAGCATGTATGAACAGTCGGAGGAGAGAAGAAAGCTGGTATTGCTCAAAACCTCAACAACCACTGTGGATGATGCTAAGTGATATTGTGAAGAAGAGGTCTAAGGCAATGCTAGGAAAATAGCTGGAGATCAGGCTGTGCACAGTTTTATGAAATATAATACAGATTTTCACCTTTATCCTATGGGCAATGGAACTTTTTGAGAGTTTTACACAGGAGAGACACATAATCAGAGTTATATTTCAAGATCATTCAGACTCATTGTTTGGATCACGAACTGAACTGGGAAAGAAAATGTAAACATAGAAGACTGTGCTGGACACTCATAGCTGTGCAACTGGGAGGTAATGGAAGATGGTGATGTAAAAAATGTAGAGAAATAGATGAATCCAGCATGCTTTGGGGAGGTAGACTCTGTAGGACTTGGTGATTATTTTAGAGGCGAGATGAGAAAAGACGAGCTGGCAGTCATGATTCTTAGTCACTGCTATTAACAGTGGCTCCATATACTGAAATTAAAAAAAAATATATGTTGGCAAAGCCACCTAGGAAAAGACATTAGGGGTTCCTTTGTGAATCTGCTTAGTTTGAGATGCCTATGAGAAATCCACACAGAGATGGTAAGAACTAAACTGGAACACTAGCCTTTTTAGTCTTCAGCAAGATGTCACATACTTGGCATGTTCGCTGCCACTCCTTAATAAATCTGCAGTTGGCCTCAGAAATCTTCCTAAAATAGTGTTCCCTGTAACAACTATGAAGTGAAGGAAGTTGGCATTGGAGAATAAATTTATTTTCTAACTGTGTTCTAGGCTATAAGGAGCAGCAAACATTAAATTGTTAGTGAAATTACTATTAAAAGAAAAAATGCTAGTACTCACATTACAGAGAATTTGTACGTGCTTTTCCTACTTCTTTCCTCTTTCTGTGCTTCTTCCCACTTCTCTATCTGAATCTGATTTTAAGAAAATGTTATATATGTGTACTTATGAAAACTTAACCTAAATGGAGGTGTCAGGAACAGTTTCCTGAAATTTAAGATGAGATTTCAGAGAAGGAAGAGATTTCAAATGAAGTGAAATGAACATGGAAGAGATTTGCAGGAACAGAGAATAGCATGTATGAACAGTCGGAGGAGAGAAGAAAGCTGGTATTGCTCAAAACCTCAACAACCACTGTGGATGATGCTAAGTGATATTGTGAAGAAGAGGTCTAAGGCAATGCTAGGAAAATAGCTGGAGATCAGGCTGTGCACAGTTTTATGAAATATAATACAGATTTTCACCTTTATCCTATGGGCAATGGAACTTTTTGAGAGTTTTACACAGGAGAGACACATAATCAGAGTTATATTTCAAGATCATTCAGACTCATTGTTTGGATCACGAACTGAACTGGGAAAGAAAATGTAAACATAGAAGACTGTGCTGGACACTCATAGCTGTGCAACTGGGAGGTAATGGAAGATGGTGATGTAAAAAATGTAGAGAAATAGATGAATCCAGCATGCTTTGGGGAGGTAGACTCTGTAGGACTTGGTGATTATTTTAGGCGAGATGAGAAAAGACGAGCTGGCAGTCATGATTCTTAGTCACTGCTATTAACAGTGGCTCCATATACTGAAATTAAAAAAAAATATATGTTGGCAAAGCCACCTAGGAAAAGACATTAGGGGTTCCTTTGTGAATCTGCTTAGTTTGAGATGCCTATGAGAAATCCACACAGAGATGGTAAGAACTAAACTGGAACACTAGCCTTTTTAGTCTTCAGCAAGATGTCACATACTTGGCATGTTCGCTGCCACTCCTTAATAAATCTGCAGTTGGCCTCAGAAATCTTCCTAAAATAGTGTTCCCTGTAACAACTATGAAGTGAAGGAAGTTGGCATTGGAGAATAAATTTATTTTCTAACTGTGTTCTAGGCTATAAGGAGCAGCAAACATTAAATTGTTAGTGAAATTACTATTAAAAGAAAAAATGCTAGTACTCACATTACAGAGAATTTGTACGTGCTTTTCCTACTTCTTTCCTCTTTCTGTGCTTCTTCCCACTTCTCTATCTGAATCTGATTTTAATCTGATTTAATCAGAGACCTCATCACAATGGGGTTCTAATTTGTTTGAATAGGTATGTGTTAACATCACTCATGTGGAAAAAGAACTCTCATTATATCATTCTAGTATACTTTACCATCTCCACTAACATTCCTCTACACACACAAATACACACACACACACTTTATAAATAGAAAAATAATTTCTGTTTCTCTTTAGAATGTATTTCTTTGGCATCAATAAATTGTGGATGTGTTCTTTAAACCTAGCTATGTTTTATACCAATAGTTGATCAAAACAGCTAAGAATGTCTATTTATTTCTGTATTAAAAAAGGCAAATTTGGTCTTTCCTGGCGGTCCAGTGGGTAAAGAGTCCACCTTGCAATGCAAGGAGCATCGGTTTGATCCATGGCCCAAGAAGATCCCACAAACTGCAGAGTGGTTGGACCTGTCTTTTGTATTATGAGCCAGTGCTCTGAAGCGCATGCGCCCAGAGCTGGAGTTCTGTGGTGAGAGGCCACTGCAATGGCAGTGGGAGGCCCACACAGGCCAAAGAACAAAGATGGATGAAAATAAATAAATGAAAGACCAATAGAAGTGGCCAAAAATAAAAAGGCAAATTTCCTATGACAATTTTTTTCTGGCTACTAAGGATCATAGTCAGCTATAGCATGCTCTAAAAAAACTGAATAATTCCCTTATGCCATTTTCCTCTCTCTTTACTGAGAAAATCCCGTGGTAAGAACTAAACTGGAACACTAGCCTTTTTAGTCTTCAGCAAGATGTCACATACTTGGCATGTTCGCTGCCACTCCTTAATAAATCTGCAGTTGGCCTCAGAAATCTTCCTAAAATAGTGTTCCCTGTAACAACTATGAAGTGAAGGAAGTTGGCATTGGAGAATAAATTTATTTTCTAACTGTGTTCTAGGCTATAAGGAGCAGCAAACATTAAATTGTTAGTGAAATTACTATTAAAAGAAAAAATGCTAGTACTCACATTACAGAGAATTTGTACGTGCTTTTCCTACTTCTTTCCTCTTTCTGTGCTTCTTCCCACTTCTCTATCTGAATCTGATTTTAATCTGATTTAATCAGAGACCTCATCACAATGGGGTTCTAATTTGTTTGAATAGGTATGTGTTAACATCACTCATGTGGAAAAAGAACTCTCATTATATCATTCTAGTATACTTTACCATCTCCACTAACATTCCTCTACACACACAAATACACACACACACACTTTATAAATAGAAAAATAATTTCTGTTTCTCTTTAGAATGTATTTCTTTGGCATCAATAAATTGTGGATGTGTTCTTTAAACCTAGCTATGTTTTATACCAATAGTTGATCAAAACAGCTAAGAATGTCTATTTATTTCTGTATTAAAAAAGGCAAATTTGGTCTTTCCTGGCGGTCCAGTGGGTAAAGAGTCCACCTTGCAATGCAAGGAGCATCGGTTTGATCCATGGCCCAAGAAGATCCCACAAACTGCAGAGTGGTTGGACCTGTCTTTTGTATTATGAGCCAGTGCTCTGAAGCGCATGCGCCCAGAGCTGGAGTTCTGTGGTGAGAGAGGCCACTGCAATGGGAGGCCCACACAAGCCAAAGAACAAAGATGGATGAAAATAAATAAATGAAAGACCAATAGAAGTGGCCAAAAATAAAAAGGCAAATTTCCTATGACAATTTTTTTCTGGCTACTAAGGATCATAGTCAGCTATAGCATGCTCTAAAAAAACTGAATAATTCCCTTATGCCATTTTCATCTCTCTTTACTGAGCACATAATTCTTGACTGGAAGCAGCCTGTGACAATGAGTCCATATTCCAGAGTCCCAAAGAAGCCCCAGCCCCTCTACCAAGCAGCCATTTTCCTTTCAACAAGTCACTTTAAACTTTTCCATGAGTTTCAAAAGTAAAATCAGAGTCTTGCACTAAATAATTCATAAGTTTTTTAAAGGCTTAAAATGCTATAAGCTTAATATATTATACAGTTTTAAGTAGTCACTATGAAATTATACACATGTTAAATATGACTTCTCTCAAAGTGCACAGATATCACATGGTATTAAGACTGTGGAAACATGGAGTTTCATTGGAGCAAAATTTAACATGATGAGATGGAATAAAGATGATCTGGATAAGGAAAATAAAGGGGGAAAAAACAGCAAATACACATGTGGACAAAAGCTTCAAAATAGAAGGTCAGTAGATAAATGGACCATAGTGAAGATGTGTAAATTGTGAGGAGGGGTGGTTAACATAAATCACGTCATAAATATACCTTATTCAACATGAGTTCCTGTGAAATCAAGTCACAGTGACTAAGTTTATGTTACAGCAGAATCAGAAAGTCTTAAAATAATAGGAGACAATGAAGATAATAAAACAAAACTCAATGCTCTCATGAAATTAAATTTCTCTCTCAGTCACTGATGTTAGAGGTTATTTCCAATACAAGTAACAACAAACTCCTTGTAAACAGTACCTATGCTGCAGTAAGAAAAATAATTATTTTGCCTATCTTTCCATACGATCATATCTTCTATATTTCAAGTTGAACATACGCATTTTCTCTATGATCCAATAATTTCACTCTTAGTATATACTCAACAAAAATGTGTGTATACACACATCAACATGCATGTACAAGAATACTTGTAGTCATATTAAGAATAATGGTTTAGCAACTAGAAACAACTAAAATATCTATCAACAATTAAATGAATAAAAAATAATGCTATATTAATCCAATGGAAGACTATTCAGCAATAAAAATGGACAACTTACAGCTGTACACAACTTGGATGAATCCCTTAAATATTCTGTGATTTTTGAACCAGAAAACAATTTAAAATAAGAACATGTTGCAAGTTAAGATGATAACTACTTGAGGAATGGTGGTAAGAAGTGATGTTTAGGAAACACATCCTTTACGGCAGGCTGGCTACAATTGCTAACCTATGAGGGAGCTATATTGATGTGCTTATTTTCTGATGCTTTGCTGACTGGTGCAGTTAACGTCTGTACAAGTTTTTTCGTGTAAAACATCAATACAAAATATAAGCAATGATTTCTCAATCTCATCAATGCACATATGGAGAAAAGTTTAATTATGAATAGAAATCACCATTAGACTTATGTTTGAGAGTCATTCCACATCCAATATTGAACACCTATTCATGATGAGAATACTTCAGAAGACAGATGACTAGTCCTTGATCAGTAAAGATCATATAAGCCAGTAAAAGTGAGACGCATGTAAACAAATGATGATGATACAATGTGATAAACATTAGGCAGGGGTCCTCTGTTTGGACACCTCTGACATTTAGAGCTGGGACATTCTTCATTGTGAGAAACTGGTTTGTGCACTGTAGACTGTTAAGCAGTGTCCACACCTGCTACTCACTTGATACTAAGATCATCTCCCTGACTGTGACAAACAAAACTGTCTCCAGACAATGTCAAATGTTCTTCTTAGGGTACAATAACCCCTGGTTGAGAGTCACCATATTATACTTATCTGGCAGTTTAGGGTTACCAAAAATGGAGAATAGCTAACTGCTTAATCAGAGAATGAAGCATCATTTTCTGGGAAAGAAACCAATATAACATCTTCTTCATCCCATTAAATTTTGGAGTAAAGGAAAGCTATTTCATAACCACAAGGCCAAAGTCCAATTTCCCTTAGTAGCACTCTCATCCCAGAACACAAATGAACCTGAAGAAAGCTTTGGAAACTGCAGTAGGGAGACATTTATTGGTAATGTTAAAGCTTTCAGGTCAAAATATCTCCTTTAACTGGTCCTAATAACCATAAAAAGGTTTATTTTTCCTAGTATTTCTCTTTTGCATATGACCAGAAAGTCATTTACTTATTTTTTTATTTCTTTAACTCACTTATTTCCTTAACGCAATAATTTCTTATGATTAGAACGATGCTTCCACCATCATGCTATTTGGGACTATGCTAAATCAACCTAATGATTTGGTAGTGATGTAGGCATCACAATGTCAGTAGAGGAAATGTTTTTCTTTCATATAGAAAGACTAAAATCAAGTGATCACCACCTGATCTCACTTATGACCCTTTTGTTGTTTAGGTGAGAAAAACTACTGAGAAAAGAATAAAAAGCAAGATTTTTCTCAGCATATTAATTTATAACCTGCAGTAACCAAAGTTGAATAAACAAACGCAATGATTTCTCAATCTCATCAATGCACATATGGAGAAAAGTTTAATTATGAATAGAAATCACCATTAGACTTATGTTTGAGAGTCATTCCACATCCAATATTGAACACCTATTCATGATGAGAATACTTCAGAAGACAGATGACTAGTCCTTGATCAGTAAAGATCATATAAGCCAGTAAAAGTGGGGCCATGTAAACAAATGATGATGATACAATGTGATAAACATTAGGCAGGGGTCCTCTGTTTGGACACCTCTGACATTTAGAGCTGGGACATTCTTCATTGTGAGAAACTGGTTTGTGCACTGTAGACTGTTAAGCAGTGTCCACACCTGCTACTCACTTGATACTAAGATCATCTCCCTGACTGTGACAAACAAAACTGTCTCCAGACAATGTCAAATGTTCTTCTTAGGGTACAATAACCCCTGGTTGAGAGTCACCATATTATACTTATCTGGCAGTTTAGGGTTACCAAAAATGGAGAATAGCTAACTGCTTAATCAGAGAATGAAGCATCATTTTCTGGGAAAGAAACCAATATAACATCTTCTTCATCCCATTAAATTTTGGAGTAAAGGAAAGCTATTTCATAACCACAAGGCCAAAGTCCAATTTCCCTTAGTAGCACTCTCATCCCAGAACACAAATGAACCTGAAGAAAGCTTTGGAAACTGCAGTAGGGAGACATTTATTGGTAATGTTAAAGCTTTCAGGTCAAAATATCTCCTTTAACTGGTCCTAATAACCATAAAAAGGTTTATTTTTCCTAGTATTTCTCTTTTGCATATGACCAGAAAGTCATTTACTTATTTTTTTATTTCTTTAACTCACTTATTTCCTTAACGCAATAATTTCTTATGATTAGAACGATGCTTCCACCATCATGCTATTTGGGACTATGCTAAATCAACCTAATGATTTGGTAGTGATGTAGGCATCACAATGTCAGTAGAGGAAATGTTTTTCTTTCATATAGAAAGACTAAAATCAAGTGATCACCACCTGATCTCACTTATGACCCTTTTGTTGTTTAGGTGAGAAAAACTACTGAGAAAAGAATAAAAAGCAAGATTTTTCTCAGCATATTAATTTAAAACCTGCAGTAACTAAAGATTCAGCAGAGGCATCAAACTCTGAAAGGATATTTACAATTGACATAAGATACTATTATTATAAAAACACTGTACAAAACATTTATCAATTCTGAAAGATAATTCTGTGACATCTCACCATATGTATACTTCAAAGAGGGGTATTTCATAGACTAATTTCTACATTCCACAATGGCCAAGGCATTAAGATGCAAACCTCTTCTCTTCCTGTATGCATAAGGATTACCCAATTCCTCAGCATGATTTTATATACTATGAGGTACAGACTACTACTAACAAGAGTTTTCTGTGAGAATAATATAATTCTGCCAATTATGGGCCTTATAAAGGAAATACATTGCAGTAAGAGGATTTCACACTCTTGGCCTTTCTTACTGAAATTCCTGGAGAGCACCAACCGATTTTGGGTCTGAATCAACTCTAGGAATTTCCACTGGGTTTATACACTAATCATCATCACATTATTACTAATTAGTTTCCAGTTTAAAGAAATGCATCACGCCCGCCGCGAGGAGCCGCTGGAACCCGCCCGCGCGAGCCGCGCGGAACCCGCCCGAGCCGGACGCGCGAGAGCGCGCCGCGAGGAGCCGCGGAGCCGCGAGGCGGGTAAGTTCAGTCACTCCAACTGGAGGGCTTGCTGAACGGAGAGAGGAAGTCATCCACGGGTTGCTGACCAGGGACCGGGCACGACTTGGATGGGAAAGCTCGCGTCCGCCTTTGGGACTTAGACCCGTAACTGGCAGTGCACGTGTGCCAGTGGCGGAAGAGCCCGCTCTCCCCTAGAGCTGCAGCAGCAGCGGAGGAAGCCGGGGAAAGAGCAGGGATTGGAGACGACAGGCGGGTGCGCGGTAGAGCCGGGGCGCCGCCCTCCAATACGGGGCTGCGCGCCGCGGCCTCCACCCGACTGATTGGGATCAGCCCACCGTACCGGCCAGCACCCAGTATGGCAGCAAAGCCCTCATTTTGCTGAACACAAAAAGAGAAACCATAGCAACCGGCACTATAAGGGAAAGACTACGCCATCAAGACACCACCATCAAGAGGAAATGTTTTTCTTTCATATAGAAAGACTAAAATCAAGTAAACCACCTGATCTCACTTATGACCCTTTTGTTGTTTAGGTGAGAAAAACTACTGAGAAAAGAATAAAAAGCAAGATTTTCTCAGCATATTAATTTAAAACCTGCAGTAACTAAAGATTCAGCAGAGGCATCAAACTCTGAAAGGATATTTACAATTGACATAAGATACTATTATTATAAAAACACTGTACAAAACATTTATCAATTCTGAAAGATAATTCTGTGACATCTCACCATATGTATACTTCAAAGAGGGGTATTTCATAGACTAATTTCTACATTCCACAATGGCCAAGGCATTAAGATGCAAACCTCTTCTCTTCCTGTATGCATAAGGATTACCCAATTCCTCAGCATGATTTTATATACTATGAGGTACAGACTACTACTAACAAGAGTTTTCTGTGAGAATAATATAATTCTGCCAATTATGGGCCTTATAAAGGAAATACATTGCAGTAAGAGGATTTCACACTCTTGGCCTTTCTTACTGAAATTCCTGGAGAGCACCAACCGATTTTGGGTCTGAATCAACTCTAGGAATTTCCACTGGGTTTATACACTAATCATCATCACATTATTACTAATTAGTTTCCAGTTTAAAGAAATGCATCACGCCCGCCGCGAGGAGCCGCTGGAACCCGCCCGCCGCGAGGAGCCGCCGGAACCCGCCCGGAGCCGCGGACGCCGCGAGGAGCCGCGGACGCCGCGAGGAGCCGCGGACGCCGCGAGGCGGGTAAGTTCAGTCACTCCAACTGGAGGGCCTGCTGAACAGAGAGAGGAAGTTGTCCACGGGTTGCTGACCAGGGACCGGGCACGAGTTGGACGGGAAAGCTCGCGTCCGCCTTTGGGACTTAGACACGTAACTGGCAGTGCACGTGTGCCAGTGGCGGAGGAGCCCGCGCTCCCCTAGAGCTGCAGCAGCAGCGGAGGAAGCCGGGGAAAGAGCAGGGATTGGAGACGACAGGCGGGCGCGCGGTAGAGCCGGGGCGCCCCCCTCCAATACGGGGCTGCGCGCCGCGGCCTCCGCCCGACTAACTGGGATCAGCCCACCGTCCCGGCCAGCACCCAGTATGGCAGCAAAGCCCTCATTTTGCTGAACACAAAAACAGAAACCACAGCAACCAGCACTATAAGGGAAAGACTACGCCATCAAGACACCACCATCAAGAGCAGATTGGTTTACAACAGGCAGATGTGAAGATAAAAACCAAGGACAGTATTTACCTTTTTTTTTTTTTATTTTTTAATTTTTTTTCATTTTTTTCTGCTTGTTTGTGGTGGACTATTTTGCTTATTCAATTGATTGGTTTGGGGTATATTAGTTTCTTTGTTTATTGGGTTTTTTTATGTTTGTTTGTTTTTTGTTTTTTTTTTTTTGTATTTTTATTTGTTTGATTTATTTTATGTGTTTTTTCTTTGTTTTTCGGTCTCTTATTAATTTTTTCTGCTCTTTTTAATTTTTAACTTTCTTTTGACTTTTATTATATTTTTTTAACTTTAATTTTAATTCTTGAAAACCTCTAATTCTCTTTTCTCTTTCCTCTTTCCCACTGCTTTCTTTCTCTATGTTCTAAATGTAAAACATCTTCCTAGCTACCAATATCTTCTAGATAAATTATTTCCTATCTTTCTGTCTCCACTATTCACTTCCAAATACACTAAACAGTACACACACTAATCTTTGCTACCTAATCCTATAAAATACTTCCAAGACAAATCTTTTCCTTTTTATTACTTATAGACTCTCCTCCTTGTCACCTCGAGCACATGTCCTAATTTAAAATTGCTCTCATTGTAATTATCCAAGCCAGGACCTTGTGCTAGATCTATTATTCAGGCACTATTTTAATTAATTCAAAGCTTAACGGGCAAGTATCATCTGTGATTGCATGAGTTGCTAGAAAGATTTCCTGCGCCTTATCTCTGTAAAACTGGTCAGTTGTGGGGATTGCTGTATATGTATGTGTATCTTATGATTATGTTAGAAAACATCTGCATGCTTTTATGACTGTCACCCATCAGGGATGCACCTCTTGTTCCTCAGATGCTAGTGTGTGAACTAGTATCACAGAACACCATAGCAAACCAGACATAGAGCCTACACTCCTGACCAATCATCAAACCAAGGATCCTCGAGCGGAAGCCCGGATTCCAAGACCCCACACTGATTATCAAAGAACATACAACACTACAGATTATTCACCTGTAAACAAGGTCTATCACCACCCAAGACACAAGCCACTGAACCCTTCTACAAGGACAAAAACCCAAAGGAGGGAGAATTCAACCAAGAAGCCTGGTGGGAATAAGAACTCCATACACACAGACACACACAAAGAAACAAAAATTAACCTAATAATGAAACGTCAGAGAAACACTGTACAAATGAAGGACCAAGCTAGAGAAACACCACTTCAAATGACAGAGGAGGAGATAGACAAGCTATCTGAAAGAGAATTCAGAAAAACTATACTAATGAGGATGCAAAACACCGAAAACAGAATATTAGAGGAAATTAGTGCATTGAGAAAAGACATGCAGGAAATGAAAAATAAGCAAATAGAGACCACCAACTCAATTGCTGAACTCAAAAATACTATAGAAGGTCTCAACAGTAGAGTATCAGAGGCTGAAGAATGGATAAGTGAGCTGGAAGACAGAATGGTGGAAATAAGTGCTGAAGAACAGAACAAAGCCCAAAGAATTAAAAGAACTGAGGATAGCCTCAGAGACCTATGGGACAATATTAAACGCACCAACATTAGAATTATAGGAGTTCCAGAAGAAGAAGAAGAGAAGAAAGACAAATCTTTTCCTTTTTATTACTTATAGACTCTCCTCCTTGTCACCTCGAGCACATGTCCTAATTTAAAATTGCTCTCATTGTAATTATCCAAGCCAGGACCTTGTGCTAGATCTATTATTCAGGCACTATTTTAATTAATTCAAAGCTTAACGGGCAAGTATCATCTGTGATTGCATGAGTTGCTAGAAAGATTTCCTGCGCCTTATCTCTGTAAAACTGGTCAGTTGTGGGGATTGCTGTATATGTATGTGTATCTTATGATTATGTTAGAAAACATCTGCATGCTTTTATGACTGTCACCCATCAGGGATGCACCTCTTGTTCCTCAGATGCTAGTGTGTGAACTAGTATCACAGAACACCATAGCAAACCAGACATAGAGCCTACACTCCTGACCAATCATCAAACCAAGGATCCTCGAAGCGGAAGCCCGGATTCCAAGACCCCACACTGATTATCAAAGAACATACAACACTACAGATTATTCACCTGTAAACAAGGTCTATCACCACCCAAGACACAAGCCACTGAACCCTTCTACAAGGACAAAACCCGAAGGAAGCGAGAATTCAACCAAGAAGCCTGGTGGGAATAAGAACTCCATACACACAGACACACACAAAGAAACAAAAATTAACCTAATAATGAAACGTCAGAGAAACACTGTACAAATGAAGGACCAAGCTAGAGAAACACCACTTCAAATGACAGAGGAGGAGATAGACAAGCTATCTGAAAGAGAATTCAGAAAAACTATACTAATGAGGATGCAAAACACCGAAAACAGAATATTAGAGGAAATTAGTGCATTGAGAAAAGACATGCAGGAAATGAAAAATAAGCAAATAGAGACCACCAACTCAATTGCTGAACTCAAAAATACTATAGAAGGTCTCAACAGTAGAGTATCAGAGGCTGAAGAATGGATAAGTGAGCTGGAAGACAGAATGGTGGAAATAAGTGCTGAAGAACAGAACAAAGCCCAAAGAATTAAAAGAACTGAGGATAGCCTCAGAGACCTATGGGACAATATTAAACGCACCAACATTAGAATTATAGGAGTTCCAGAAGAAGAAGAAGAGAAGAAAGACTATGAAAAAATTCTTGAAGAGGTTATAGTTGAAAACTTCCCCAGCATGGGAAAGGAGATAGTCAACCAAGTCCAGGAAGCACAAAGAGTTCCATACAGGAGAAACCCCAGAAGAAACACACCAAGGCACATACTAATCAAACTAACGCAGACTAAATATAAAGACAGATTACTAAAAGCAGCTAGGAGCAAACAACAAATAACATATAAAGGAAACCCCATACGTTTAACTGCGGATCTCTCAACAGAAACCCTACAGGCCAGAAGAGAATGGCAAGATACATTTAAACGGCTAAAAGAGAATAACCTGCAACCACGAATTCTCTACCCAGCAAGAATCTCATTCAAAATCGATGGTGAAGTCGAAAGCTTCACAGACAAGCAAAAACTAAAAGAATTCTGTACCACAAAACCAGCCCTACAACAAGTGTTAAAGGGCCTGATATAGCCAATAAATACAAGAGTAGGAGAAGCCTTACAAATCAAACCCCAAATTTCTAAGAAGATGACAATAGGAACATTCGTATCAATAATTACTTTGAACGTAAATGGACTAAATGCTCCAACCAAACGACATAGGCTGGCTGAATGGATCCAGAAGCAAGACCCATATATATGCTGTTTACAAGAGACCCACTTCAGACCTAGAGACACTCATAGACTGAAAGTGAAAGGTTGGAAAAAGATATTTCATGCAAATGGAAATCAAAAGAAAGCTGGAGTAGCAATCCTTATATCAGACAAAATAGACTTTAAAGTAAAGAAGATTCTAAGAGACAAGGCAGGTCACTATATCATGATTAAGGGATCTATCCAAGAGGAAGACATAACAGTCATGAATATCTACGCACCCAACACAGGGGCACCTCAATACATAAGACAGGTACTTTCAGACATAAAAGAAGAAATCAACAATAACACAATAATAGTAGGAGACTTTAACACTCCTCTCACACCAATGGACAGATCAACAAAACAGAAAATTAATAAAGAAACACAAGCCTTAAATGCCACACTGGAAAAAATGGACCTCATCGATATCTTTAGGACGTTCCACCCACAAGCAGAAGAATACACTTTCTTCTCAAGTGCTCACGGAACATTCTCCAGGATAGACCACATCTTGGGCCACAAATCTAACCTCAGTCAGTTCAAGAAAACCGAAATTATATCAACCATCTTCTCGGACCACAATGCAATGAGACTGGAGATCAACTACCAGAAAAAAAATCCTAAAAACAGAAACACATGGAGATTAAACAATACATACCTAAAAAACCAACTGATCATTGAGGAAATCAAAGGAGAAATTAAACAATTCCTAGAAGAAAATGACAATGAACACACGACTGTGCAAAACCTATGGGATCCCACAAAAGCAGTTCTAACAGGGAAATTTATAGCAATACAATCCCACCTTAAGAAACTAGGAAAATATGAAGCAGATGACCTAACCCTCCGCTTAAAACAGTTGGAGAAAGAAGAACAAAAACATCCCAAAGCCAGCAGAAGAAGAGAAATCATAAAGATCAGAGCAGCAATAAATGAGAAAGAAACAAAGAAACAGTAGTAAAGATAAATAAAACAAAAAGCTGGTTCTTTGAAAAGGTTAACAAAATTGACAAGCCACTGGCCAGACTCATTAAGAAAAAGAGAGAGAAGAACCAGATCAACAAAATCAAAAACGAAAAAGGAGAGATTACAACAGATAATGCGGAAATCCAAAGGATTCTAAGAGACTATTATGAGCAACTCTATGGCAACAAACTGGACAACTTGGAAGAAATGGACAGTTTCTTGGACAGGATTAATCTCCCAAGACTGAGCCAGGAAGAAACAGAAACTTTGAACAACCCAATCACAAGCTCAGAAATCGAATTTGTGATTAAAAATCTACCCAAAAATAAAAGCCTAGGACCAGATGGCTTCACAGCCGAATTCTACCAAACATTTAAAGAAGAGCTAATGCCTGTCCTTCTAAAACTCTTCCAAAAAATTGCACAGGAAGGAAAACTCCCAAACACATTCTATGAGGCCACCATCACCCTGATACCCAAACCAGGCAAAGACAACACAAAAAAGGAAAACTATAGGCCAATTTCACTGATGAACTTAGATGCCAAGATCCTCAACAAAATCCTAGCAAACAGAATTCAACGACATGTCAAAAAACTCATACATCATGATCAAGTTGGGTTCATCCCAGGCATGCAAGGCTTCTTCAACATCCGCAAATCAATCAATGTGATACACCATATCAACAAATTGAAAGACAAAAATCACATGATCATTTCAATAGATGCAGAAAAAGCCTTCGACAAAGTACAACACCCATTCATGATAAAAACTCTTCAGAAAATGGGCATAGAAGGAACCTTTCTCAACATAATAAAAGCCATCTATGAGAAGCCTACAGCGAACATTATTGTTAATGGTGAAAAACTGAAAGCATTCCCTCTAAGATCAGGAACAAGACAGGGGTGCCCACTTTCACCACTGCTATTCAACATAGTCCTGGAAGTCCTAGCAACAGCAATAAGAGAAGAGAAAGAAATCAAAGGAATCCAGATTGGAAAGGAAGAAGTCAAGCTCTCTCTTTTTGCAGACGACATGATATTATACATAGAAAATCCCAAAGACACGGTTACAAAGCTACTAGAACTAATCAATGAATTCATCAAAGTCGCAGGATACAAAGTCAACACACAGAAGTCACTGGCATTCCTATACACAAACAATGAAAAATTAGAAAACGAAATCAAAGAGGCAATCCCCTTCACCATTGCAACCAAAAGAATCAAATATCTAGGAATAAACCTACCCAAAGAAACAAAAGAATTGTACACAGAAAATTACAAGACACTCATGAGAGACATTAAAGAAGACTTAAACAGATGGAGAGATATTCCATGTTCTTGGATTGGAAGAATCAATATTGTGAAAATGACCATGCTTCCAAATATCATCTACAGATTCAATGCAATACCTATTCAACTACCACTGACATTTTTCACAGAACTAGACCAAATAATAACACAGTTCATATGGAAACACAGAAGACCTCGAATAGCCAAAGCAATCCTGAGGAAGAAAAATGGAGTTGGAGGGGTCAGCCTCCCTAACTTCAGACTCTACTACAAAGCAACAGTTATCAAGACAGTATGGTACTGGCACAAAAACAGAACTATAGATCAATGGAACAAGATTGAGAACCCAGAGATCAACCCACGCACCTATGGGTACCTTATTTTTGATAAAGGAGGAGAAACTATAAAATGGGACAAAGACAGCCTCTTCAACAAGTGGTGCTGGGAGAATTGGACAGCTACATGCAAAAATGAAATTGGAACACTCCTGACACCATACACTAAGATCAACTCAAAATGGATTAAAGACCTCAATGTAAGACCAGAAACCATCAAACTCTTAGAGGAGAATATAGGCAAAACCCTCAAGGACATCAATCAAAGCAAGATCTTCTCTGACCCACCAACTAAAATAGCAGAACTGAAAAGAAAAATGAACATATGGGACCTTATGAAACTTAAAAGCTTTTGTACAGCAAAAGAAATTACAAAAAAGTTCAACAGACACCCCAAAGATTCACGGGTTACAAAGCAAAAAGAAAATCAAAGGAATCCAGATTGGAAAGGAAGAAGTCAAGCTCTCTCTTTTTGCAGACGACATGATATTATACATAGAAAATCCCAAAGACACGGTTACAAAGCTACTAGAACTAATCAATGAATTCATCAAAGTCGCAGGATACAAAGTCAACACACAGAAGTCACTGGCATTCCTATACACAAACAATGAAAAATTAGAAAACGAAATCAAAGAGGCAATCCCCTTCACCATTGCAACCAAAAGAATCAAATATCTAGGAATAAACCTACCCAAAGAAACAAAAGAATTGTACACAGAAAATTACAAGACACTCATGAGAGACATTAAAGAAGACTTAAACAGATGGAGAGATATTCCATGTTCTTGGATTGGAAGAATCAATATTGTGAAAATGACCATGCTTCCAAATATCATCTACAGATTCAATGCAATACCTATTCAACTACCACTGACATTTTTCACAGAACTAGACCAAATAATAACACAGTTCATATGGAAACACAGAAGACCTCGAATAGCCAAAGCAATCCTGAGGAAGAAAAATGGAGTTGGAGGGATCAGCCTCCCTAACTTCAGACTCTACTACAAAGCAACAGTTATCAAGACAGTATGGTACTGGCACAAAAACAGAACTATAGATCAATGGAACAAGATTGAGAACCCAGAGATCAACCCACGCACCTATGGGTACCTTATTTTTGATAAAGGAGGAGAAACTATAAAATGGGACAAAGACAGCCTCTTCAACAAGTGGTGCTGGGAGAATTGGACAGCTACATGCAAAAAAATGAAATTGGAACACTCCTGACACCATACACTAAGATCAACTCAAAATGGATTAAAGACCTCAATGTAAGACCAGAAACCATCAAACTCTTAGAGGAGAATATAGGCAAAACCCTCAAGGACATCAATCAAAGCAAGATCTTCTCTGACCCACCAACTAAAATAGCAGAACTGAAAAGAAAAATGAACATATGGGACCTTATGAAACTTAAAAGCTTTTGTACAGCAAAAGAAATTACAAAAAAGTTCAACAGACACCCCACAGAGTGGGAGAAAATCATAGCAAATGAAACAACAGACAAAGAATTAATCTCCAAAATCTACAAGCAACTCAGACAACTCAGCACAGGGAAAATGAGCAGCCCAATCAAAAAATGGGAAAAATACCTAAAGAGACGTCTCTCCAAAGAGGACATACAAATGGCCCCAAAATACATGAAACGATGCTCAACCTCGCTTATTATCAGAGAAATGCAAATTAAAACCACAATGAGATACCACCTCACACCTGTCAGAATGGCCATCATCAACAAATCAACAGACAACAAATGCTGGAGAGGGTGTGGAGAAAAGGGAACCCTCTTGCATTGCTGGTGGGAATGTAAGTTAATACAACCTCTATGGAAGACAATATGGAGATTCCTTAAAAAACTAAAAATAGAAGCACCCTATGACCCAGCAATCCCACTATTAGGCCTATATCCTGATGAAATCAAAAATGAAAGAGGCACCTGTACCCCAATGTTCATTGCAGCTCTCTATACAATAGCCAGAACATGGAAGCAACCTAGATGTCCATCGACAAATGAATGGATCCAGAAGCTCTGGTACATATATACAATGGAATACTACTCAGCTGTTAAAAGAAATGCAGAAGACTCAGTCCTAATGAGGTGGCTGGCTCTAGAACCTATCATAAAAAGTGAAGTAAGTCAAAAAGAGAAAGACAAATATAGTATACTAACTCATATATATGGTATCTAGTAAGATGGTCATGATAACACACGCAGTGAACTCATGAAAAAACAGAGAATAGACATAAAGACATTGTGGAGACCGAACAGTGGGAGGGAGTAACATGGAAACCTATACTGTCATGTGTAGAAAAGATAGCTATTGTCATTGTGCTAGGGGAATAGGAATACCTACAACCACTTGGAGCGATGGTCTGGAGGAATGGGAGGGGGGGAACTGGGTCGGGGGAGGGTCAAGGGATATGCATATGAATGATCTGGGAACATATATGTACAAAAATAAATAAATAAATAAATTTAAAAAAATAAAAAAAAATAAAAAATTAAAGAAAAAAAAAAAAAAAAAGAAATGCATCATAAATAAGCTGGCAGACTAAGGATTAGAAGTGAGGGAACCCTGCCTGGAAGCTAAACAGGGGCACAACACTGTTTTGACCTGTTTCTTCAACCATAAATTAAGGACTCACAGGCTGTCCTTTCCATGGACCTTTTCAGCTTTCCTACAAGATATACCAGACTCCTTTATGTGCCACTAACAGTATTATATATTTCCATTCTTAGAATTTATACATAGTGTATAATATGAAATTAATAAGGACAAAAGTTAATCTGAATTTTAACTATGAAAAAAGTCAAATGAAAAAAGCCAAAATACTCTACTTCTCTGTTATATAGACATAACATGAAAAAAATTATTACTTTCTTCCATTGAAAAATACCAACTATAAATAATTTGTACAATATTATTGTTATATGTACATATATCCAAAAATAATAACAACATTGTGCTCATTATCTAAATATGAACAACAGAAACAAGATTCCTAAGATTATTAAATAATATAGCACTCTGAGGAATTAATGTGTGGAAAATTTTTGTTTAACTACATTTAATTTATGAACAATAAGTTTTAGAACTTGAGAATAGTAAAAAAATCATCTAACCTAAATATTTCAATGGACAGGTAATGAAATAAGGGCTACATAGACATCATCTTTTTTGTCATTTTGTTGCTTTTTCAAACATAACGTGTTGAAAATATATAGCTATTGCTCAAGTAGTTTTATAATATAATGTGTAGACATAAAAAATACATGCATTAATGACTCAGACCATTGGTAAGAAAAGCAAATGATCATCTAGCCAGTCATGTTATATGTACATACAGTCTACCAAGAGGGACTCAGAAGAAAGAGAGTGGGGGTGAATCAGAGAAAAGTAATTACCTCCACCGGAAAACAACTCAAGATCCTGTAATGTTGATGTTGAATCATTAGAGGTGTCATCCTCATATTCAAAGAACAGAACTGTAAGTGGAATAAGTGGGGCTCTCATGTAATACAACTTATTCTGTAGAAAACTCATGAACCTTTCTCCATCTGTCCCTTGCAATCACCTTGTCTTGATAATAAGGAAATAAGATCTAGCCACAGACTTCAAAGGTCTATCCAAAGTCAGTATGTTTAATATACTGTAAAATATGTAGATCACAATGTTTCCTTTTAATGAATTTGATAACAAAAAAATGTTCTAAACATCATTAAAACAATTCAATCCAAAAGCAGATGACAGCATACTAGACACTGGATTCAGATAAGTTAAAAATGTTTCATTGGGGCTTTCCTGGTGGTCTAGAGGGTAAAGAGTCTGCCTTGCAGTGGAAGGGGAACCAGTTAGGTCCCTGGCCCAGGAAGATCCCACATGTCACGGAGCAGCTGGGTGGGTGTGTCTAATTACAAGCCAGTGCTCTGGAGTGCATGCGCCCAGAGCCGGTGCTCTGCAACGAGAGAGGCGACTGCAATGGCAGGCCCACCCAGGCCAAAGAAAAAAGATGGATGAAAATACATAAATAAGAAAACAACAAAAGAAGCCAAAAAATAAAAAAAATGTTTTATTTCCTCCAGGAGCCTAGAACCTAATGAGCAAAACTGAAATTAGCCTGCATTTGTACTGTGAAAGAGTCACATGTTACATTTTGAAAGATTAAAAAAAAAAAAGAATCCTAGTGTATGTCATATTTATTTTTGCATATAATCTTAAATAGATTTAATAACTTCAAAATTCGAACATTAAAAAAGAGCAAATAATACTAGCTGGGACTTGTGGCAGATTGAGTGGGAAGGTGATCACTTGAGAACAGAAAATTCTGGGCGGATAAACAGAACATCTCGTAACAGTACATGTTCATTCATGTAGACTCCCAACATACATAAGAAATGATGCATTACCTGAAGATTATAATAAACAGACAAGCCATATTTGGAGAATATAACCTCAAATCCTGCAACTTGAAAATACAGTTCATTTTAAAACAAAGACACAAACAGGAAAATACTAGACTGTCATTCATTTGCACCTACCCAATATCCTATCTGCTCTACTTTTTCAGGGTAGCACAAAGAAATTTTTGTTTTTCTGCTCAATAACTTTTGTTTTGACAATCTGAGATTTCACCAAACCTGTTTGTTTTCTTGGAGATTTTCCTTCTTTCTAAGA
The DNA here is from genome assembly GCA_022376925.1 of Tragulus kanchil. Taxonomy (NCBI): domain Eukaryota; kingdom Metazoa; phylum Chordata; class Mammalia; order Artiodactyla; family Tragulidae; genus Tragulus; species Tragulus kanchil. The sequence continues at coordinate 112,096,416 of JAIOJX010000025.1, read as the reverse complement.
CCCTAAGTAAAGACAGAAACACCATTTCAATCACCAAAAAGGGCAGAATGATCAAGTCATAAAACTGTAAAATATGTAGATCACAATGTTTCCTTTTAATGAATTTGATAACAAAAAAATGTTCTAAACATCATTAAAACAATTCAATCCAAAAGCAGATGACAGCATACTAGACACTGGATTCAGATAAGTTAAAAATGTTTCATTGGGGCTTTCCTGGTGGTCTAGAGGGTAAAGAGTCTGCCTTGCAGTGGAAGGGGAACCAGTTAGGTCCCTGGCCCAGGAAGATCCCACATGTCACGGAGCAGCTGGGTGGGTGTGTCTAATTACAAGCCAGTGCTCTGGAGTGCATGCGCCCAGAGCCGGTGCTCTGCAACGAGAGAGGCGACTGCAATGGCAGGCCCACCCAGGCCAAAGAAAAAAGATGGATGAAAATACATAAATAAGAAAACAACAAAAGAAGCCAAAAATTAAAAAAAATGTTTTATTTCCTCCAGGAGCCTAGAACCTAATGAGCAAAACTGAAATTAGCCTGCATTTGTACTGTGAAAGAGTCACATGTTACATTTTGAAAGATTAAAAAAAAAAAAGAATCCTAGTGTATGTCATATTTATTTTTGCATATAATCTTAAATAGATTTAATAACTTCAAAATTCGAACATTAAAAAAGAGCAAATAATACTAGCTGGGACTTGTGGCAGATTGAGTGGGAAGGTGATCACTTGAGAACAGAAAATTCTGGGCGGATAAACAGAACATCTCGTAACAGTACATGTTCATTCATGTAGACTCCCAACATACATAAGAAATGATGCATTACCTGAAGATTATAATAAACAGACAAGCCATATTTGGAGAATATAACCTCAAATCCTGCAACTTGAAAATACAGTTCATTTTAAAACAAAGACACAAACAGGAAAATACTAGACTGTCATTCATTTGCACCTACCCAATATCCTATCTGCTCTACTTTTTCAGGGTAGCACAAAGAAATTTTTGTTTTTCTGCTCAATAACTTTTGTTTTGACAATCTGAGATTTCACCAAACCTGTTTGTTTTCTTGGAGATTTTCCTTCTTTCTAAGACCCTAAGTAAAGACAGAAACACCATAATTTTGAAACCAGAGAGATATGGTGCTCAATTATTATCTAAACAAACCATAAACTGTTTGATTTCTTTGACCTGGGTGTTGACCTTAGATTTCTTACCTATAAAGTGGGATTAGTGAGAGCCATCTTTTACAACTCTGAGAATACAATGCCTTACTGATGTCTGTTGGTAGATGATCCAATGGATGCTAATTATCATTTTGTTCACTAATCTTAGTATTTATCCTCCAAAAAATCTAAGAAATTCCAGGCTTCAGTCACATTTTAATTAAAAAGTTTACTTTTAATTGGTTTTCCTCCTGAACTAGTGTTCAAAGTACTAATTCATTGAGAGATTTCTTTCTTGTATTTTTCAATTCAAGATTTATGCAGTCTATTCTTTCCTATATCTACTAGAAACAAAATCTTTGGGGCTTTTAGCATCTTTCAGTCATCTCAAGTGTCTCTTTTTCTAACTTGGAATGATTTTGCTCTCTGCAAAAAAACAGAGCCCTCACCACTGCATATACAGGGAAACAAAATTAATAGTTTTAGTTTTTAAAACATAGCATGACAGGATGGAAGTATACAAGCTTTAGGGGAGACTGGCTTCATTTGATGTCAATGTGACCTACTAATTATAATCCAAAAGTTGATAAAATCCTTAAATGCTGACTCATCCTTATACATTGACCATGTCTTTGCTATCTAGCATTCAGCTTGACTTCACTGGTGTATGAAAGTGCCCGGGATGAAAACAACAGATCTTTGAATAGGCAAATAGAAAGTCCCAAAAAAGAGAGTGACTGGTGAGAGTTGCTCAGTTGTGTCTGATTCAATGACACTTGAACATCTCGTAACAGTACATGTTCATTCATGTAGACTCCCAACATACATAAGAAATGATGCATTACCTGAAGATTATAATAAACAGACAAGCCATATTTGGAGAATATAACCTCAAATCCTGCAACTTGAAAATACAGTTCATTTTAAAACAAAGACACAAACAGGAAAATACTAGACTGTCATTCATTTGCACCTACCCAATATCCTATCTGCTCTACTTTTTCAGGGTAGCACAAAGAAATTTTTGTTTTTCTGCTCAATAACTTTTGTTTTGACAATCTGAGATTTCACCAAACCTGTTTGTTTTCTTGGAGATTTTCCTTCTTTCTAAGACCCTAAGTAAAGACAGAAACACCATAATTTTGAAACCAGAGAGATATGGTGCTCAATTATTATCTAAACAAACCATAAACTGTTTGATTTCTTTGACCTGGGTGTTGACCTTAGATTTCTTACCTATAAAGTGGGATTAGTGAGAGCCATCTTTTACAACTCTGAGAATACAATGCCTTACTGATGTCTGTTGGTAGATGATCCAATGGATGCTAATTATCATTTTGTTCACTAATCTTAGTATTTATCCTCCAAAAAATCTAAGAAATTCCAGGCTTCAGTCACATTTTAATTAAAAAGTTTACTTTTAATTGGTTTTCCTCCTGAACTAGTGTTCAAAGTACTAATTCATTGAGAGATTTCTTTCTTGTATTTTTCAATTCAAGATTTATGCAGTCTATTCTTTCCTATATCTACTAGAAACAAAATCTTTGGGGCTTTTAGCATCTTTCAGTCATCTCAAGTGTCTCTTTTTCTAACTTGGAATGATTTTGCTCTCTGCAAAAAAACAGAGCCCTCACCACTGCATATACAGGGAAACAAAATTAATAGTTTTAGTTTTTAAAACATAGCATGACAGGATGGAAGTATACAAGCTTTAGGGGAGACTGGCTTCATTTGATGTCAATGTGACCTACTAATTATAATCCAAAAGTTGATAAAATCCTTAAATGCTGACTCATCCTTATACATTGACCATGTCTTTGCTATCTAGCATTCAGCTTGACTTCACTGGTGTATGAAAGTGCCCGGGATGAAAACAACAGATCTTTGAATAGGCAAATAGAAAGTCCCAAAAAAGAGAGTGACTGGTGAGAGTTGCTCAGTTGTGTCTGATTCTTTGAGACCTCATGGACTATACAGCCTGCCAGGTTTCTCTGTCCGTGGAGTTAACACTGGAGTCAGTTGCCATTTAAGACACTGTATTAAAAACAAAATGAGCAGCTTCACTACAGTAAATGCAGTGACAGTAAAGAACAACAACAACAAAAAGAAAAGGATAGAAGGAGGAGCATTATTTGGAGAAAGCAAGTATTAGATCTTTGGGACCCCATGATCTGTCCATAGTATTCTCTAGGCAAGAATACTAGAGTGGGCTGCCATTGCCTTCTCCAGGGGATATTCTTGACACAGGGATTGAAAGTAGGCCTCTTGCATTGCAGACAGATTCTTTACCATCCGAGCTACCAGACAAGCCTCAATATAAGAGGCAGAGAACATTAACTCTGTTGACCAAATAGATCTGTGGCAACCAGTCTTCAGACCATGCAGAATTCCTCCAAGTGAATGATCTTATTTCCTACATTCAATTATAAAATAGCATCTGGCAAGTTGGAAGAAACTACTCTCACATAGGACACACTTGAGATAAATAAATAAATAAATAATTCAGGCTTCATGTAGAGTGTCAGGACAATAACAAGATGAAGAACTAAAGGCTCAAGGGATACAAACCCAATGGTAGGAAATTAGTAAACAGCTAATTAGCTTGGTTACATATACTTGGGCATTTGCTACTCTTGCCTAGTAAAATATTACTTATTTAACACAGAAAGATTTTTCAAAAATAATATATGGTGTTAGTATCCATTAACTTGCTTATCTAGAGGCCTACCTCTGACTATAATTCTAGTAATTAATTACCTTCATGGCTTAGAATAATAAATATATCTTCAATATGAAGGAAAACCTATGGTAGCAAAAGCCAGAAAATAGGAAACCAAAAAAAAAAAAAAAAGAAGAAATATCAGGATGGAACTTTTTTAAACTGACAAAAGTATTTGTAAAATATCATATATAAAGAGTAAACAGCCAAATAGATGAGAAATTTAACAAGTCAGTAAAAATTAAAAGGACATGGTTGTGCACATAAAATTAAGAACAAAAGAAATAAAAATCCTTCAGCTGAACTAGAAAAGCCTTTTTCATGTGTTCAGAATGGTGAGCATTTTAAAAACTGACAAGGATCTGTATTAGCCGTGCTAAAGGAAATGGCAGCCTCTGGCATTATTGGTGCTGTATTATGGTATGAATCAATGCAAACAAAAATTGATACATATATGAATAATAAATATTTGCACAGACATATGATTGACAGTATGTTTGCCAAAATATTAACCATAAGCTGAGTGTCTGCTGAAATTTCTGTTTATTTTTAGTATTTCCTTTATTTACACTAGTATTATTTTAAATTTATGCCCCAGTATGTATTATTTTAACAAAAACAATACTACTACTTTTACAAGAAACTGCATTTCAGTTCATGTTAGAGTCTGGCCCAAATAAATCGTGGCATAAAGCAGAAGGTTGTGATTCAACATAAATGAAGGGGAAATGATCCAGAACAAAGAGACTAATATAAATTACCTGGTTTTCAAGGTCTCAAAATATTTTAACAAAGGTAAGACTTGTGCAAAAGGGCAGGATGTAGAAGAGGGAAAACACATCTGATGAAGTGTCAGGATATCGTAACAGAGCTTGTCATGTTGATGATGCTCGGCAAGACAACCTGAGTTTTCAGTTCCCTCATCTCGAAAATGAGGAGTCTGGGCTCAACTGTAACGTGCTAAGAAACTAAGATCCTGAAATCACCTATTCATAACTCAGTCACACTTTACTGACATGAAAAAGCCTTGCACGTTTTGCAGGAAGTACTGCAGACAGATACAAAGTGAAATTATAATGGAAAACAGTTCCACATAAAAAGTTAACTTGGTGAAGCCACATCCTTTATAAAGGTTAAGGGGCTGTGTTCTTTAACAAATAAGATGCTCTGAGTGAGGGGAGATAACTTCCTTATGTCACCCTCAATAATAATGTTAATGATTTGATGAAAACAGCATCCAGACAGTCTAAAATGGTTAGGTTTCTACAGCATCGCTGATCTGAAGCAGACAGTGAAATTAGATTTCTAAAATATGCCTATTAAATGAAAGGCATTCAGGAAACACACCGCAGAAGGGAATTCGCTATAAAAGCTAGCAAGGTTGCCATGAGAGTCAAACAAGGGGAGAAAAGAAGGTATGTTTTGACAGTGGATTTGAAAAGGTTTCGTTCAAACGTCACCATTAACCTTGTTTTCTAATTTCAGATGTATTTCATTACCTCTCTACTTCAACCTTCACATTGACTCACCACCACCACCGCGGTTCCTTAACTGAAATATCTGACAAAGTGGAGTCATCTAAAGATTAAAAAAGAAAAAAAAAGCTTCCCAAATTATTCTAAGTAAAGAGTTAGATGTACACTTTCACAGTAAAATACTACCAGATTTTGTTTTCAGAAAGTCAATCTATCTCCTGTTTGCAGTAAAACGTGGATTTTGAAAGTCATTAAACTCATACTTCCAGTAAGTCACACATATACACCTCTGTTTAATCTTGTTATATGAAAAAAGTATAAATCCCATGGACAGAAGAGTCTGATGGGCTACAGTCCACGGTTCTCAGAGTTAGACACAACTGGAGCAACTTAGCACGCGTGGATGTAACAAAAAATTTCTGATTTTGAAGTGTGAAAAGGATGTAGAAGAGAAAACACATCTGATGAAGTGTCAGGATATCGTAACAGAGCTTGTCATGTTGATGATGCTCGGCAAGACAACCTGAGTTTTCAGTTCCCTCATCTCGAAAATGAGGAGTCTGGGCTCAACTGTAACGTGCTAAGAAACTAAGATCCTGAAATCACCTATTCATAACTCAGTCACACTTTACTGACATGAAAAAGCCTTGCACGTTTTGCAGGAAGTACTGCAGACAGATACAAAGTGAAATTATAATGGAAAACAGTTCCACATAAAAAGTTAACTTGGTGAAGCCACATCCTTTATAAAGGTTAAGGGGCTGTGTTCTTTAACAAATAAGATGCTCTGAGTGAGGGGAGATAACTTCCTTATGTCACCCTCAATAATAATGTTAATGATTTGATGAAAACAGCATCCAGACAGTCTAAAATGGTTAGGTTTCTACAGCATCGCTGATCTGAAGCAGACAGTGAAATTAGATTTCTAAAATATGCCTATTAAATGAAAGGCATTCAGGAAACACACCGCAGAAGGGAATTCGCTATAAAAGCTAGCAAGGTTGCCATGAGAGTCAAACAAGGGGAGAAAAGAAGGTATGTTTTGACAGTGGATTTGAAAAGGTTTCGTTCAAACGTCACCATTAACCTTGTTTTCTAATTTCAGATGTATTTCATTACCTCTCTACTTCAACCTTCACATTGACTCACCACCACCACCGCGGTTCCTTAACTGAAATATCTGACAAAGTGGAGTCATCTAAAGATTAAAAAAGAAAAAAAAAGCTTCCCAAATTATTCTAAGTAAAGAGTTAGATGTACACTTTCACAGTAAAATACTACCAGATTTTGTTTTCAGAAAGTCAATCTATCTCCTGTTTGCAGTAAAACGTGGATTTTGAAAGTCATTAAACTCATACTTCCAGTAAGTCACACATATACACCTCTGTTTAATCTTGTTATATGAAAAAAGTATAAATCCCATGGACAGAAGAGTCTGATGGGCTACAGTCCACGGGTTCTCAGAGTTAGACACAACTGGAGCAACTTAGCACGCGTGGATGTATACTTCTCTAAGCATTATTGGATATATATATATATACACACATACTTGTAAAACTGTTACTTCATATTTTATAAATATAAAACTATGATCAAGCTCATATCGATATATGACAACTACATAATGTGGATTCTCTTTTTAATATCTGACTTCTAAGCTTTAGTAACATTTTATAATCTTAAATTATTTAAGAAGCTCTAAATTTAATCTGTATTTCTTCTTTTCCCTGCCTATATGCTCAGTCTAAAAGAGAAAGAGAACATAGTCTATTTTGAAAAGCAGGTTCAAGCAATATTAAGTATTAATACAATTCTTATATATCCACAGAGGGGGAACAACTCTTTTCTATTCAAAATTAAATTTAAATACTCCAAAAGATTATTACAAAAATAGTCACTTGGCACAAGGTAGAAAAATAGAGTGCTTTAAATCTTATAAAATTACATTTTAAAAATTTTTTATTTATTTATTGGTAATGTATTAACTCCTTTTGGCATAACCTCTCAGATGATCTAAATTTAGATGTATGAGTAAGAAACATGTTGTATAAAACCAACATACAATTCACTGTATTTTCTAAAAATGTCCTCATTCCATCAAAAGTAAGAAAATGGGTTCAAGGGAAAAAAATCAAGAGGGTTAAGTTCTTACTTGATCCTTCAATAAAATTACTTGTCACCACATTCAGCTGATGATCACCCAGACAGTGCCCCTTACATTAACAATGCGGACAGATCTGACATTTCACAGATGGCAGTGGCCATCCTGCAGATTAAAGCACAATGTAGATTTAATCTCCCCAATGACTTGATGGCCTCAAATGAAGGATTCTCAAATTTCACAGTTCTGACCTATTCAGGGTGAATAAGCGTAAAATACTACCAGATTTTGTTTTCAGAAAGTCAATCTATCTCCTGTTTGCAGTAAAACGTGGATTTTGAAAGTCATTAAACTCATACTTCCAGTAAGTCACACATATACACCTCTGTTTAATCTTGTTATATGAAAAAAGTATAAATCCCATGGACAGAAGAGTCTGATGGGCTACAGTCCACGGGTTCTCAGAGTTAGACACAACTGGAGCAACTTAGCACGCGTGGATGTATACTTCTCTAAGCATTATTGGATATATATATATATATACACACATACTTGTAAAACTGTTACTTCATATTTTATAAATATAAAACTATGATCAAGCTCATATCGATATATGACAACTACAGAATGTGGATTCTGTTTTTAATATCTGACTTCTAAGCTTTAGTAACATTTTATAATCTTGAATTATTTAAGAAGCTCTAAATTTAATCTGTATTTCTTCTTTTCCCTGCCTATATGCTCAGTCTAAAAGAGAAAGAGAACATAGTCTATTTTGAAAAGCAGGTTCAAGCAATATTAAGTATTAATACAATTCTTATATATCCACAGAGGGGGAACAACTCTTTTCTATTCAAAATTAAATTTAAATACTCCAAAAGATTATTACAAAAATAGTCACTTGGCACAAGGTAGAAAAATAGAGTGCTTTAAATCTTATAAAATTACATTTTAAAAATTTTTTATTTATTTATTGGTAATGTATTAACTCCTTTTGGCATAACCTCTCAGATGATCTAAATTTAGATGTATGAGTAAGAAACATGTTGTATAAAACCAACATACAATTCACTGTATTTTCTAAAAATGTCCTCATTCCATCAAAAGTAAGAAAATGGGTTCAAGGGAAAAAAATCAAGAGGGTTAAGTTCTTACTTGATCCTTCAATAAAATTACTTGTCACCACATTCAGCTGATGATCACCCAGACAGTGCCCCTTACATTAACAATGCGGACAGATCTGACATTTCACAGATGGCAGTGGCCATCCTGCAGATTAAAGCACAATGTAGATTTAATCTCCCCAATGACTTGATGGCCTCAAATGAAGGATTCTCAAATTTCACAGTTCTGACCTATTCAGGGTGAATAAGCGTATAATAAATTGTCTGTCCCCTGGCTTCACCACAAGAAAAAGAGCAGAACTGGACTATTTCTGAGTTAACTCCCATGTATTACTACGTTTATCAACATAATCTGCATGCCACAGAGCAAAAGATCACCCTGTTTAACAGATTTCAAGACACTAACTTGCACTGATAGATGAATCTGTTTTATGCCAATACAGAAAGCTGGTAGCAGCAGGTTACGGCGAAGCCAGATTTCAAGAGAGGCTCATTTGACTGGTGATTAAGGATAACTTCCAGTAAAAGTGATTTCTCATCGGGGGGGAAAGATACGTTTGCTGCAAAGAGCAACAGAGCCTACCGGCCAGCCAGAGCGTTAGTCACAGTCACACCAAATGTGCACACTGCAGTCATGGTGGAGATAGGCCCACTGAGTCTTAGCAAAGGACAAGTGCTAAGAAATGAAGAAAACCACAACTGTAGGTGAAGAAGCAGGTGCACCTTGATGCTTTCTTCTGAGCATGATCAATCAAACATGTTTAGAAAGCTTTAATTTATGGTGCTCTCCCTAACTCAGGCTGATTAAATTAGAATCTCCATTACCCGGTGGTAGTGCTGCTGAGGCACAGGCAATTCAGCAATATAGAGCTTCCTGCCCTTGTCAGAAGACCCAGAAATACCACAACAGCAGACTCTGTGGACAGTAAAAATTAGCAATGAGCCTTCTGGCTTCAGAAAGTAAATGTTTGTTTCCTCCAACTCCTTTTTTAAACCAACTAAAAAAGATATTAATCAGAAATATAGAAATAATAATACATTTTATCTGAAATCAGGGTTAAATCAAACTGATTTTCTAAATGTAAAAGAAAATGGGTTCAAGGAAAAAAAATCAAGAGGGTTAAGTTCTTACTTGATCCTTCAATAAAATTACTTGTCACCACATTCAGCTGATGATCACCCAGACAGTGCCTTACATTAACAATGCGGACAGATCTGACATTTCACAGATGGCAGTGGCCATCCTGCAGATTAAAGCACAATGTAGATTTAATCTCCCCAATGACTTGATGGCCTCAAATGAAGGATTCTCAAATTTCACAGTTCTGACCTATTCAGGGTGAATAAGCGTATAATAAATTGTCTGTCCCCTGGCTTCACCACAAGAAAAAGAGCAGAACTGGACTATTTCTGAGTTAACTCCCATGTATTACTACGTTTATCAACATAATCTGCATGCCACAGAGCAAAAGATCACCCTGTTTAACAGATTTCAAGACACTAACTTGCACTGATAGATGAATCTGTTTTATGCCAATACAGAAAGCTGGTAGCAGCAGGTTACGGCGAAGCCAGATTTCAAGAGAGGCTCATTTGACTGGTGATTAAGGATAACTTCCAGTAAAAGTGATTTCTCATCGGGGGGGAAAGATACGTTTGCTGCAAAGAGCAACAGAGCCTACCGGCCAGCCAGAGCGTTAGTCACAGTCACACCAAATGTGCACACTGCAGTCATGGTGGAGATAGGCCCACTGAGTCTTAGCAAAGGACAAGTGCTAAGAAATGAAGAAAACCACAACTGTAGGTGAAGAAGCAGGTGCACCTTGATGCTTTCTTCTGAGCATGATCAATCAAACATGTTTAGAAAGCTTTAATTTATGGTGCTCTCCCTAACTCAGGCTGATTAAATTAGAATCTCCATTACCCGGTGGTAGTGCTGCTGAGGCACAGGCAATTCAGCAATATAGAGCTTCCTGCCCTTGTCAGAAGACCCAGAAATACCACAACAGCAGACTCTGTGGACAGTAAAAATTAGCAATGAGCCTTCTGGCTTCAGAAAGTAAATGTTTGTCCTCCACTCCCTAAGCCAAAAAAAAGCTACTCAAATCAGGGTAATCACTAGTGATTTTAGTTGAGTCACTTTAACTCAGAACCACAGAGATATTAATCAGAAATATAGAAATAATAATACATTTTATCTGAAAATAGCTTTTAGGGTTATAAACATTACATTGAAGGTAATCCTTTATTTCTTGAATGCCTCCAAAATTTATGGCGCCTCACCTATCCCTCACAGTTTTCCAGCCTTCCCTTCCACTGCTCTCAATTCCTTCACATAGATTTCCATGGTAACTAAGAACAACTATAAAAATTCAGACTCCTGGGTGACATTCATAAAGCATATTCATGACTCCAGTAATTCTGCCTTTGCTGTACCAAATTTAACCCATGTTTTCACATTCCTTTCACTTAACCCCCAAGGACTATCCTCAAGGACTTTCTGTCTCTGGAACATTGTTTTTCCCTTAAAGAAAGTAAAAGGAGGAACAAACTAAAGCTTTTCGGAACTGAATAAGACTCTACAAAAACCTTACATTTTATTTAAATGAAGTCTGGGCTAGGGAGAATAGGTAATCACACAAAGTTACACAGTTAGTGACTATGAGAGCTTGTCAGCGGTAACACGGTTCTTTTAATTCCCCAATCAATGCTGGGTATCTCGAGATATTTTTTGTATCACAACTGCTAAGAATGGGAGGGGGCAAGTTGCCACTGGCATCTAGTATGTAGAAGCAAGGGATTCTGCTAAATGCCCTACAAGACAAAGCACAGCCTCTAAAGAAAGAATTATATAGTCCAAAGTGTCTTCAGTGCTAAGATTGAGAAACTTATCTAGACTATGAGGTGGGGAAATTGAAAAATTTTAATAGAAGTTGTAATCAAGTTTAAATTATATCTTGAAATGTCAAACCTAGTGTATTAATGGCCCCCCTTTCCCCAAAAATATGTTATCTAAAAATAAACCACAACTGTAGGTGAAGAAGCAGGTGCACCTTGATGCTTTCTTCTGAGCATGATCAATCAAACATGTTTAGAAAGCTTTAATTTATGGTGCTCTCCCTAACTCAGGCTGATTAAATTAGAATCTCCATTACCCGGTGGTAGTGCTGCTGAGGCACAGGCAATTCAGCAATATAGAGCTTCCTGCCCTTGTCAGAAGACCCAGAAATACCACAACAGCAGACTCTGTGGACAGTAAAAATTAGCAATGAGCCTTCTGGCTTCAGAAAGTAAATGTTTGTCCTCCACTCCCTAAGCCAAAAAAAAAGCTACTCAAATCAGGGTAATCACTAGTGATTTTAGTTGAGTCACTTTAACTCAGAACCACAGAGATATTAATCAGAAATATAGAAATAATAATACATTTTATCTGAAAATAGCTTTTAGGGTTATAAACATTACATTGAAGGTAATCCTTTATTTCTTGAATGCCTCCAAAATTTATGGCGCCTCACCTATCCCTCACAGTTTTCCAGCCTTCCCTTCCACTGCTCTCAATTCCTTCACATAGATTTCCATGGTAACTAAGAACAACTATAAAAATTCAGACTCCTGGGTGACATTCATAAAGCATATTCATGACTCCAGTAATTCTGCCTTTGCTGTACCAAATTTAACCCATGTTTTCACATTCCTTTCACTTAACCCCCAAGGACTATCCTCAAGGACTTTCTGTCTCTGGAACATTGTTTTTCCCTTAAAGAAAGTAAAAGGAGGAACAAACTAAAGCTTTTCGGAACTGAATAAGACTCTACAAAAACCTTACATTTTATTTAAATGAAGTCTGGGCTAGGGAGAATAGGTAATCACACAAAGTTACACAGTTAGTGACTATGAGAGCTTGTCAGCGGTAACACGGTTCTTTTAATTCCCCAATCAATGCTGGGTATCTCGAGATATTTTTTGTATCACAACTGCTAAGAATGGGAGGGGGCAAGTTGCCACTGGCATCTAGTATGTAGAAGCAAGGGATTCTGCTAAATGCCCTACAAGACAAAGCACAGCCTCTAAAGAAAGAATTATATAGTCCAAAGTGTCTTCAGTGCTAAGATTGAGAAACTTATCTAGACTATGAGGTGGGGAAATTGAAAAAATTTTAATAGAAGTTGTAATCAAGTTTAAATTATATCTTGAAATGTCAAACCTAGTGTATTAATAATGGCTTTCCTTTCAAATTTCCATTCTCTGCCCAAAGACACCATGAAACAGAATATGTTTCCAATTCTGCACAGAACTGGTATTTACTATCATCACATTTCATTTTACCTTGAAATGTTAATTGCTGTACAGCAGGGTTCCATGGCTGATTTAAATTTACATTTGCTTTTAGATTTGATTAATCTAATCTCTCAGGAGCCCATTCTTCCATAGTTACTCAGAGGGAAAATAGGCTTTTCAGTACACAATAGTTTAAAAGAATCCTGGCTGATTTGGTGGTTGCACTTTAATATTAAAGTCACTTTTAACTTTAAATAGAAAAAAGAAAGGGTGCTAACAGAATAATAAAATACATTCTCATTTATGCTGGGTATCTGTCTTGGTATCCTAGGCATTCTGTGACATGGTGGCAAACAAAAGAGAAAATAAAGCTTTAGGTTACTTCCCCACCTCAGAAAATATGCTGCCTTTATGAATATCCTAATGTTATTAACTAGAACACATATAAATATATAAAACTTGAATGACTCCCTTAAGGAGGCATGGTGTCTTACATAGAACCATGTCCTCAATCTAGCTCACCTTGCCACCCTGCCTTCCAGGACTCTCCAGACGGACATTCGTAAGCCTGCTGCAAGAAGGTACTTGCTAGCTACACCTAGAAGAAGTGGTTAATGATAAATGGAAGATAAATAACACTGCTTAAATACTTAACTCTCACCAAGTGCTCTCCTAGATATTTTAACCAGGAAATGGCAAATATTGGCAAGCAGTCTCTCCACCCCATTCCAAGGGAAGTCTCTCAAATCAATCATATCACTTTCCCTGGTGGCTTGGATGGTGAAGAATCTGCCTGCAATGCAGGAGACCCAGGTTTGATCCCTGGGTCAAGAAGATCCCCTGGAGAAGGGAATGGCAAAACATTCCAGTATTCCTGCCTAGAGAACTCCATGGACATAGGAGCCTGATGGGGTACAGTCCATGGGGTCACAAAAAAGTTAGACACGACTGAATGACTAACACTTTCACCTTCCCTAAAGTCCTCCTCAATGTCTCACTCCAGCAAGCCAATACCAGCTAATCGTTTAGCAACAGGCTGAATGAACCCCATTTGAACAGAAATTTTTCCCTTGAGATTGGTGATATGCGCTGGCATGAATGCTCAGTCAGTCAGTGCTGTCCAACTCTTTGTAACCCCATGGACTACAGCCTGGCAGGCTCCTCTGTCCAATAGGTTTTCCAGGCAAGAATGCTGGAGGGAGTTGCCATTTCCTCCTCTAAGGGATCTTCCTGACCCAGGGATCAAACCCACCTCTCCTTCGTGCCCTGCATTGGCAAGCAGATTTTTTAATACTGAGCCACCTGAGAAGGCATGAGATTGGTCCACCTGAGTTTAAATTCTAATCCTGATAGTTTCATATATGACAGTTTCATATATGACAGTTTCTGTATGCACTTCTCCACCTTAGCCCCACTATCCCAGGCCAGAGCACCTGAAATTCTGGCATGAAGGCATTGAAATTTGAAGGGCACACTATTACTAAATAAGTGTTTCATGTGCAAAGTTTTAAAGTTCTTCCTCCTTCAAGAATTTTTCAGAAGAACTATTATGATTCAATAAAAATCGTCAAGTAGTACGATTTGATTTGATCACCAAGAGGTTTTCTACTCTACCACCATTTTGGTTAACATATTAATAACTTGAGATTACTTCAAGGAGTCTCAAGAGATAGTTTAGGATTCTGGCTGATTAGATGAAGTAGCAGTGCTGAAGGACAAATTCTCCTCTGACACATCTGAAGCTCTCAGTAGCTTCTGCTACAATTTAGGCCAGGAATAATTATTTCCCCTATTCTCTATTCTCCTTCACTCCTGCATACATGCCTTTTGCTTACCTGACTCTGCTGCAACTACTAAATTGCATGCCCTGCATCTGACTCTCTGCAACCCTGTGAACTGTAGCCTACATGGCTCCTCTGTCCATGGGGATTCTCCAGGCAAGAATACTGGAGTGGGTTGCCATTCCCTTCTCTGGGGAATCTTCCAAACCCAGGGATCGAATTGGCATCTCTCTCCTCTCCTGCATTGGTAGGAGAATTCTTTACCACTAGTGCCAACTGAACAATTGGTCAAATTATTGAACATCTCTGAGCTTCAGTTGTAACACTGAGATAAAGATATTTATAAGGCTAAATCTTACCTGATCACATAATAAAATCATGTGTGTGAAAGAGGCCTTGCACCACAACCTTGAGTGTCAAAACTCCAACAGGTGAATTGGCAGGGTGGTGGGAAAGACAAACATTCAGGCCATAGCAAATGATCATTAATTTGACTTTTGAGTATATTGCTAAGACAGTAAATTTGATAGCCACTGATATAAAATACTTCATTACTGAGATAAATAGGAATGATAATTTCTAATAATTTACTCCTGAAAACTAACACATACATCCACAAGAAAGTCAGCTTATCTGTTATGTTCATATGGAAGTGATGAAATTCACTGTTTTTCCCTAAAAGAAAATCTCGTGCATAATCTAGAAAACAAGATTTGTTGAAGGAAATCAATAGAAATAAAATATACAGAAGTTTTAATTTAATACTCTGCTATTTTATGGTGTTTACTTCAACAAAGCACCTAAGTGTAGTGTTTTCCTATCTAAAAAATGTTGTGATGTAAGCATTTCTATTCTTGCATAAGGAGTTGAGTCTCTTTGTGCCATTTTAATGTTTTACATTTAAGAGTCTATATCAAGGGCTTCCATGGTGGTTCAGTGGGTAAGGACACCGCCTTGCAGTGTTGGGGCGCCAGTTCGAGCCCTGGCCTGGGAAGATCCCACGTGCCGGGGAGCAGCTGGACCGACGTGTCCGAGCTGGAGCTCTGGAGCGCATGCGCCCAGAGCAGGTGCTCTGCGACAACAGAGGCCACAGCAATGGAAGGCCCACACGGGCCAAAGAACAAAGATGGATGAAAATAGATGGATGAAAGACCAATAGACGTGGCCTGCTCGTCCCCCTCCCTCCCAACCCCAAAAAGTTAAAAACTGAGCACTGCACAGTAGCAGCAGTACTTTAAAAAAATGTCATATCAGATTCAATAATGGCCATTCATTTACAATATGTCTATATATCTATATGTCCATGGGGATTCTCCAGGCAAGAATACTGGAGTGGGTTGCCATTCCTTCTCTGGGGAATCTTCCAAACCCAGGGATCGAATTGGCATCTCCTCTCCTGCATTGGTAGCAGAATTCGTTACCACTAGTGCCAACCGAACAACTTGTCAAATTATTGAACATCTCTGAGCTTCAGTTGTAACACTCAGATAAAGAGAATTACCAGGCTAAATCTTACCTGATCACATAATAAAATCATGTGTGTGAAAGAGGCCTTGCACCACAACCTTGAGTGTCAAAACTCCAACAGGTGAATTGGCAGGGTGGTGGGAAAGACAAACATTCAGGCCATAGCAAATGATCATTAATTTGACTTTTGAGTATATTGCTAAGACAGTAAATTTGATAGCCACTGATATAAAATACTTCATTACTGAGATAAATAGGAATGATAATTTCTAATAATTTACTCCTGAAAACTAACACATACATCCACAAGAAAGTCAGCTTATCTGTTATGTTCATATGGAAGTGATGAAATTCACTGTTTTTCCCTAAAAGAAAATCTCGTGCATAATCTAGAAAACAAGATTTGTTGAAGGAAATCAATAGAAATAAAATATACAGAAGTTTTAATTTAATACTCTGCTATTTTATGGTGTTTACTTCAACAAAGCACCTAAGTGTAGTGTTTTCCTATCTAAAAAATGTTGTGATGTAAGCATTTCTATTCTTGCATAAGGAGTTGAGTCTCTTTGTGCCATTTTAATGTTTTACATTTAAGAGTCTATATCAAGGGCTTCCATGGTGGTTCAGTGGGTAAGGACACCGCCTTGCAGTGTTGGGGCGCCAGTTCGAGCCCTGGCCTGGGAAGATCCCACGTGCCGGGGAGCAGCTGGACCGACGTGTCCGAGCTGGAGCTCTGGAGCGCATGCGCCCAGAGCAGGTGCTCTGCGACAACAGAGGCCACAGCAATGGAAGGCCCACACGGGCCAAAGAACAAAGATGGATGAAAATAGATGGATGAAAGACCAATAGACGTGGCCTGCTCGTCCCCCTCCCTCCCCAACCCCCCCCCCCAAAAAAAAGTTAAAAAAAACTGAGCACTGCACAGTAGCAGCAGTACTTTAAAAAAATGTCATATCAGATTCAATAATGGCCATTCATTTACAATATGTCTATATATCTATATGGGGTTTTCCAGGTGGCTCATTGGTAAAGAATCTGCCTGCCAGTGCAAGAGATGGAGCAGATTCTGGTTCAGTCTCTGAGTTGGGAAGATCCCCTGGAGGAGGGCATGACATGTCCAGAGAATCCCAAGGACAGAGAAACCTGGCAGGTTACAATCCATAGGATGACAAAGAGTCAGACACAGCTGAAGTGACTCCAAATGAGATGAATCTGATTTCCAGAAACAAACTTAGACCACTGTAACAATGTCTTCAAAGGAATCCATCCAATAACATTATGTTTTCTATTTCTGTATAAACACACACATATTTATTTTCTCAGTTTCATAAGATCTGAAGGAAAGCTGTAAAGTCATGAAAAATATGTTCCTCACCCTACACAGGTTTCCCACTTCCAAAAGCAATCTTTGGATCACTTTATAATATTGCTTTTAGGCAGATAACTGAGGAAAATGCAAGAAGTCAAGGCAAAGATGCATCACATCCAAAGCATGTTGGCAGCTGATAGTGGGAGATAACCAAGACCGCCTAACAGAGCCCACATGGAAATACCAAGTGAAGAGTCAATCAGGGCGGCAAAAGCTTTCTACTAGCTGTAAACAGACGGTGGGCATAAGGCCAGTCTAGTGTGTGGTGGTGGCGTACGGCCCTGGTCACCGTGTAAAGTCATGACATTGGCTCCCAGTCCCTCAGAAACTTAGAAAGAGAAAAGTTATGCCTCAAACATAGTTGCCAAAGGTAGCAATCTAGTTAAACAACTAGTTACAAGGCAAGGATGCAGAGCCAGAAATTCTAACAAAACCACAGAAACCTGGTTTCTAGACCAGACTCTGAGTGGATTCAGCACAAATCATTTAGGATCTCTGAATCTCAGTTTTCTCATATAATAATATGGGATGAGACTAAATTACCTCACAGCTATTTCCAGCACAAGTAGTCTATGGCTTGGTCAAAGGAATGAGAAAAGCAGTTCTTACAACTGACAAAAGAATGAAGGAAAATCAATATAAAAGCAGACTCAAAGCTAAGCCATCAGACTGTAGTTTAACAGCCCTTTCCATTTCTTCAATGAAGACTGAGCACAGATGTGGATATCTGGTAATTTCAGGGTCTCCACCTACAGATACTATGTGTATGCATCAAGAATACCTTCTCAGTTAAAGTCTTCCAGGTGGCTCATTGGTAAAGAATCTGCCTGCCAGTGCAAGAGATGGAGCAGATTCTGGTTCAGTCTCTGAGTTGGGAAGATCCCCTGGAGGAGGGCATGACATGTCCAGAGAATCCCAAGGACAGAGAAACCTGGCAGGTTACAATCCATAGGATGACAAAGAGTCAGACACAGCTGAAGTGACTCCAAATGAGATGAATCTGATTTCCAGAAACAAACTTAGACCACTGTAACAATGTCTTCAAAGGAATCCATCCAATAACATTATGTTTTCTATTTCTGTATAAACACACACATATTTATTTTCTCAGTTTCATAAGATCTGAAGGAAAGCTGTAAAGTCATGAAAAATATGTTCCTCACCCTACACAGGTTTCCCACTTCCAAAAGCAATCTTTGGATCACTTTATAATATTGCTTTTAGGCAGATAACTGAGGAAAATGCAAGAAGTCAAGGCAAAGATGCATCACATCCAAAGCATGTTGGCAGCTGATAGTGGGAGATAACCAAGACCGCCTAACAGAGCCCACATGGAAATACCAAGTGAAGAGTCAATCAGGGCGGCAAAAGCTTTCTACTAGCTGTAAACAGACGGTGGGCATAAGGCCAGTCTAGTGTGTGGTGGTGGCGTACGGCCCTGGTCACCGTGTAAAGTCATGACATTGGCTCCCAGTCCCTCAGAAACTTAGAAAGAGAAAAGTTATGCCTCAAACATAGTTGCCAAAGGTAGCAATCTAGTTAAACAACTAGTTACAAGGCAAGGATGCAGAGCCAGAAATTCTAACAAAACCACAGAAACCTGGTTTCTAGACCAGACTCTGAGTGGATTCAGCACAAATCATTTAGGATCTCTGAATCTCAGTTTTCTCATATAATAATATGGGATGAGACTAAATTACCTCACAGCTATTTCCAGCACAAGTAGTCTATGGCTTGGTCAAAGGAATGAGAAAAGCAGTTCTTACAACTGACAAAAGAATGAAGGGAAAATCAATATAAAAGCAGACTCAAAGCTAAGCCATCAGACTGTAGTTTAACAGCCCTTTCCATTTCTTCAATGAAGACTGAGCACAGATGTGGATATCTGGTAATTTCAGGGTCTCCACCTACAGATACTATGTGTATGCATCAAGAATACCTTCTCAGTTAAAGTCTTCACAGAAAAGAGTAATTGAATTGTACGTGTAATAACATAGGATATCAGAAGAGATATTAGCTGGTGTCTGTGGAGTTGTATGAAGACACAGGTAGAAAAGTTAAAAGGATCCAGGAAAGCAGGTGAAGCCAAAGGAAGCAGAGGAGACTGGTTCTTTTGCAGAACAAGGGAGATTATGCTATAGGCAGAGTTATCTTATGAAGTCAAGGCATATCATCAAATTTTAACTTTCCAGAGAACAATTTTAACTTGAAGTCACAAAGTACAGACATAGGTTTCAGACTAACACAGACATATCTGTGTACATAGGAGAAGAATAAACTTCTCTGCCTGGGATTCAAGGAACAGAGGTTAAAGAAGAAATAGCAAGGAAGAAAAGGAACCTCAAGTATGCAGGACTTGAAAAGGAGGAGGCCAATATGAACGAGAGTGGTGAGTGGAAGAAAACAATTAATACTTTGAATTTAGTCAATTAGCTCTCTTGAAACAATCAGAGAGGTTAATATTTTACAGACAAAGAAAATGAAACTCCAAAAGGCAAAATAAGTTAAGAAACTGATGTAGCTAGTTTATTTGAATACACAGAAGTTAAATCTTATCTGGAAACAACCTTATCCAGAAACACACATGCACACACACACATTATAGTATAAGTGTGTCATTACCTTTAGTAAAACAGAGCCCTCTAAACTGCTGAAAACCTGGCCTTTTATGTCTTGGGCCATCAGAGGAAAGAAGTCTGAAAGTAACATGAAATGGACAAAAGTCCTAAATTATTAGAGTCTACCTGCATTGAGAGTCAGAAAACACATGTTGCGATTTGACAGCTGGTATGTCATTATCTAGGTGATCTGGAGAAAATTGACTCATCTTTAAAATAAGAAAGTTGAGCTACAATGTTTTTTCACTATAACCACTTATGCTTTTTCTTTTGGTAGGGGAGAGAGGAGGAGACACATACATGACTGCCAAAAGACCAAGTTTCATGTAATGCTATGCTCTTTTGGATGGTGGTTTTACATGCAACCATTTAATTATAAAAATACAGGTATCACCCTGTGATCTTTCTGCACTCACAAACTAAAAATAAATGAATGGTTTCAGTTGGAATGGAATGTTAAAGGCCAGTAAGTATTATTGACAAGGCAAAATAATGTTTAAACAGCTTCATCTTTGAATCTATACAGAACCTAACATGATTTCTCCAAATGGTTTGACTTTAGTAATGTGCTTTTCCAGTTTATAATTAGTAATAGGAAGAGATCTTGAAGAAAGAAAATAGCATTTCCAAAGCAACGTAGTGAGGCCAGTTTATCACCTAGCTAAAACAGGACAATTTTAATTGCATGTTTAGGTCATTAGCTATAACTGCTGATAAGCTGTAAACCAAGAAACATCCTAAAATCAATAAAGAAAATGTTAGATACTGCCTGTTGGTACATAGGAGAAGAATAAACTTCTCTGCCTGGGATTCAAGGAACAGAGGTTAAAGAAGAAATAGCAAGGAAGAAAAGGAACCTCAAGTATGCAGGACTTGAAAAGGAGGAGGCCAATATGAACGAGAGTGGTGAGTGGAAGAAAACAATTAATACTTTGAATTTAGTCAATTAGCTCTCTTGAAACAATCAGAGAGGTTAATATTTTACAGACAAAGAAAATGAAACTCCAAAAGGCAAAATAAGTTAAGAAACTGATGTAGCTAGTTTATTTGAATACACAGAAGTTAAATCTTATCTGGAAACAACCTTATCCAGAAACACACATGCACACACACACATTATAGTATAAGTGTGTCATTACCTTTAGTAAAACAGAGCCCTCTAAACTGCTGAAAACCTGGCCTTTTATGTCTTGGGCCATCAGAGGAAAGAAGTCTGAAAGTAACATGAAATGGACAAAAGTCCTAAATTATTAGAGTCTACCTGCATTGAGAGTCAGAAAACACATGTTGCGATTTGACAGCTGGTATGTCATTATCTAGGTGATCTGGAGAAAATTGACTCATCTTTAAAATAAGAAAGTTGAGCTACAATGTTTTTTCACTATAACCACTTATGCTTTTTCTTTTGGTAGGGGAGAGAGGAGGAGACACATACATGACTGCCAAAAGACCAAGTTTCATGTAATGCTATGCTCTTTTGGATGGTGGTTTTACATGCAACCATTTAATTATAAAAATACAGGTATCACCCTGTGATCTTTCTGCACTCACAAACTAAAAATAAATGAATGGTTTCAGTTGGAATGGAATGTTAAAGGCCAGTAAGTATTATTGACAAGGCAAAATAATGTTTAAACAGCTTCATCTTTGAATCTATACAGAACCTAACATGATTTCTCCAAATGGTTTGACTTTAGTAATGTGCTTTTCCAGTTTATAATTAGTAATAGGAAGAGATCTTGAAGAAAGAAAATAGCATTTCCAAAGCAACGTAGTGAGGCCAGTTTATCACCTAGCTAAAACAGGACAATTTTAATTGCATGTTTAGGTCATTGGCTATAACTGCTGATAAGCTGTAACCAAGAAACATCCTAAAATCAATAAAGAAAATGTTAGAAGGAGAGAGAAGTTGTAAATGGAAATGTTAAGAGATTCTTAACTATGCTGTCTTAACTGCTACTATTGGAATACAAACTGAACTTTAAGCATGATTTAGCAGAACTCTGAAAAGAAAGACCTCTGAACCACAGCTCTTTTCAATTGTACTGAGAGCTAGCAGTGCTGTGTTTATGCCAGGCTAATTTAGTCAAGAGTAAAAGTATTCATTTAGGTACACAGCTTTCATTGCATCTGTCCTCATCTGAAAAGAGGAAAAACAAGAGAAAAAAATGAAAGAATCAACTTGGCTATAGATATCTTGCAAAATACCTAAAAATCACCTTTTAAGTATGCCAGAACTATGATAAATACACATTAAAAAACATAACTATGCAGAAAAATTACTCATGATATATTATCTACACTGTATTTTCCAACTGGATCCCATATTTGTTTACACAGAACACTTCAAATTTTAAAATATATTAAGAGCTGCTACCTGCAAAGTTTTATGTTCAAGTAAAATTTCAGATTACTACTGCTACTCTCACTAAAACTAGATGTGAGAAGGTAATATGATGGCATGCTTGTATATCTTCGTGCTTACAGTGTATGTATATAATCCATTCATATACAGTTGACTAGATTACACTTTATGGGGGGCTTCTCTGGTGGTTCCGATGGTAAAGGATCTGCCTGCAATTCGGGAGATCTGGAATTCGATCCCGGGGGTGGCAAGATTCCCTAGAAGATGGCATGGCAATCCACTTCAGTATTCTTGCCTGGAAAATCCCCATGGACAGAGGAGTCTCGTAGACTACAGTCCATGTGGTTACAAAGAGCTGGGCACAACTGAGCAACTGAGCACACAGCACACACAGTTTATAGGAAAAATTTTAAACAGCTTCATCTTTGAATCTATACAGAACCTAACATGATTTCTCCAAATGGTTTGACTTTAGTAATGTGCTTTTCCAGTTTATAATTAGTAATAGGAAGAGATCTTGAAGAAAGAAAATAGCATTTCCAAAGCAACGTAGTGAGGCCAGTTTATCACCTAGCTAAAACAGGACAATTTTAATTGCATGTTTAGGTCATTGGCTATAACTGCTGATAAGCTGTAACCAAGAAACATCCTAAAATCAATAAAGAAAATGTTAGAAGGAGAGAGAAGTTGTAAATGGAAATGTTAAGAGATTCTTAACTATGCTGTCTTAACTGCTACTATTGGAATACAAACTGAACTTTAAGCATGATTTAGCAGAACTCTGAAAAGAAAGACCTCTGAACCACAGCTCTTTTCAATTGTACTGAGAGCTAGCAGTGCTGTGTTTATGCCAGGCTAATTTAGTCAAGAGTAAAAGTATTCATTTAGGTACACAGCTTTCATTGCATCTGTCCTCATCTGAAAAGAGGAAAAACAAGAGAAAAAAATGAAAGAATCAACTTGGCTATAGATATCTTGCAAAATACCTAAAAATCACCTTTTAAGTATGCCAGAACTATGATAAATACACATTAAAAAACATAACTATGCAGAAAAATTACTCATGATATATTATCTACACTGTATTTTCCAACTGGATCCCATATTTGTTTACACAGAACACTTCAAATTTTAAAATATATTAAGAGCTGCTACCTGCAAAGTTTTATGTTCAAGTAAAATTTCAGATTACTACTGCTACTCTCACTAAAACTAGATGTGAGAAGGTAATATGATGGCATGCTTGTATATCTTCGTGCTTACAGTGTATGTATATAATCCATTCATATACAGTTGACTAGATTACACTTTATGGGGGGCTTCTCTGGTGGTTCCGATGGTAAAGGATCTGCCTGCAATTCGGGAGATCTGGAATTCGATCCCGGGGTTGGCAAGATTCCCTAGAAGATGGCATGGCAATCCACTTCAGTATTCTTGCCTGGAAAATCCCCATGGACAGAGGAGTCTCGTAGACTACAGTCCATGTGGTTACAAAGAGCTGGGCACAACTGAGCAACTGAGCACACAGCACACACAGTTTATAGGAGTGAAAATAATATTGTTCATTAAAGACAGAGTAGGTACATGGCAAGGTATTTCATTAAATCCATATTAATAGAAGCAAAATGAAAAGAGGGTTGCATTTTCTCTTTCGAAAATTGTTTTAAAGTAATGTGGAATTTTCATTGCTGTTGACTCTAAATCTCATGTTCCCATTGATACATTACTCAATTTAGAGATGCAATAGTAGTAGAAAAGATGAACAATGTAATAAAGGAAAGGTGAGAGAGAAATTTGAGTGAGGAGATAGGGTTAAAATGAAAAAACTAAAATTTATAAAGTCATTCTCAAAGATGAAATAAAAATTGTACTGTAATTAATTGTAAAACTTCTCTGTATTATTAAAATCTACTATAAGAGCAACTTGGAGTAATAATTGTCAGCAATAATCTTTCCATCTAGTAATTTCTAATATTATTATTATGTATTATGCAACTACTATAATTTTTTATATTTGTTATATAACATGATAAAAATAATTTTTGTGTGTATGTGTGTCTCTCTGTGTCTGTGTGTGTGCAACCAGCTGCTCAGTTGTGTCTGACTCTTTGTGATCCCAAGGACTATAGCCCACCAGGATCCTCTGTCCATGGGATTTTCCAGGGAAGAATACTGGAGCAAGTTGCCATTTGTTTCTCTTCCCAACCCAGAGATCAAATCCACATCTCTTGTGTCTCTGCCACTGGCAAGTGGATTCTTTACCCTTGTGACACTTTGGACACCCAATATAATGAATTCTAAGTTATTTTCATCTAAAATTCCAGTCAATAATTTCCACCATACTTGAGAAAAAGGCTCACCAAACCATCTATGTTATATATAGACACATTCCAAGTTCACTGAGTTGGCTAAAGGAGAGATAATTTAACAGTATATGATTCATATTTGCATTGTGCCTTTGTCTATGTGCAGGCAAACAAACATTTTGGCAAGTTATACATTAATGCACGTGGGTGTGGGCAACAGTTCCTTCACAGGACAGCTGGATGCGTCCCATAAAGACGTTTCAGCCAAATGTTTATTCTAAAGCCGTCTGGTGTGAAACACAGGGAAGGCCTGCAGCCCAGCTAGTCAGATCCAGCCCCTAAAGCAGAAAGGGAGAGATACTGGTAGCAGCTGGTTCTCACTCCTGCTCCTTCTCTGAGCAAGAGGGTTAAAGTCTGCATCCATCACTTGTCAATCCACCACACAGAAAACAGAAGGAAAAGCACAAAGTTTGACAGCAGCAGTGTGAATTATCAACAAGTTTAAACAATATTCCTTTTACCTCTGCATTCATGTCTTTTTAAAACGTGATTTCTACACAAAGAACTGGGAGGTTAAACACACACACACACACAGACACATACACCCCACATATTTTGAACAGTAAAATAGAGTTGTATATATTTACTTACCAAAAAAAAAGTTCTCGGGCTTCTCTGGTGGTCCAGTGCATAGAGTCCACCTTGCAGTGCTAGGGGCACCAGTTTGATCCCTGGCCTGGGAAGACCCCACAGGCCAGGGAGTGGCTGGACCAGTGTGTCCAATTACAAGCCAGTGCACTGGAGCGCATGCGCCCAGAGCAGATGCTCTGCAACGAGAGAGGCCACTGCAATAGGAGGCCCACACAGGCCAAAGAATAAAGATGGATGAAAATGGATAAATAAAAAACCAATAAAAGCTGCGGGGATTTTCCCTTTTAGGGATTTTCCAGGGAAGAATACTGGAGCAAGTTGCCATTTGTTTCTCTTCCCAACCCAGAGATCAAATCCACATCTCTTGTGTCTCTGCCACTGGCAAGTGGATTCTTTACCCTTGTGACACTTTGGACACCCAATATAATGAATTCTAAGTTATTTTCATCTAAAATTCCAGTCAATAATTTCCACCATACTTGAGAAAAAGGCTCACCAAACCATCTATGTTATATATAGACACATTCCAAGTTCACTGAGTTGGCTAAAGGAGAGATAATTTAACAGTATATGATTCATATTTGCATTGTGCCTTTGTCTATGTGCAGGCAAACAAACATTTTGGCAAGTTATACATTAATGCACGTGGGTGTGGGCAACAGTTCCTTCACAGGACAGCTGGATGCGTCCCATAAAGACGTTTCAGCCAAATGTTTATTCTAAAGCCGTCTGGTGTGAAACACAGGGAAGGCCTGCAGCCCAGCTAGTCAGATCCAGCCCCTAAAGCAGAAAGGGAGAGATACTGGTAGCAGCTGGTTCTCACTCCTGCTCCTTCTCTGAGCAAGAGGGTTAAAGTCTGCATCCATCACTTGTCAATCCACCACACAGAAAACAGAAGGAAAAGCACAAAGTTTGACAGCAGCAGTGTGAATTATCAACAAGTTTAAACAATATTCCTTTTACCTCTGCATTCATGTCTTTTTAAAACGTGATTTCTACACAAAGAACTGGGAGGTTAAACACACACACACACACAGACACATACACCCCACATATTTTGAACAGTAAAATAGAGTTGTATATATTTACTTACCAAAAAAAAAGTTCTCGGGCTTCTCTGGTGGTCCAGTGCATAGAGTCCACCTTGCAGTGCTAGGGGCACCAGTTTGATCCCTGGCCTGGGAAGACCCCACAGGCCAGGGAGTGGCTGGACCAGTGTGTCCAATTACAAGCCAGTGCACTGGAGCGCATGCGCCCAGAGCAGATGCTCTGCAACGAGAGAGGCCACTGCAATAGGAGGCCCACACAGGCCAAAGAATAAAGATGGATGAAAATGGATAAATAAAAAACCAATAAAAGAGGCCAAAATTTTAAAAAAAAATGTCCTTAATGGAAGGCCACTTCTGCTCAGGTGACATTTGGCAAAGTCTGGAGGTATTTTTGATTTTCACAACTTGAGCAGTCCTACTGGAATCTAATGGACAGATACCAAGGATGCTACTAAACATCCTACAGAGCACAGGACAGTCATTTGCAAACAAAAGAATCCTCTGGTCCAAAGTGTCAATTAATAGTGCTGTGGCTGAGAAATCCTGTTCTAGATACAGTCAGACATGTATCTGTCACTGTTTAAGTCAAAATGTAGTGTGTTGATAGATAAATGTTGTATCTGCTAATTAAACTATCATTTTATAGATAATTCTAAGATGAAAATTCAATTTTAAAAATACAGCATTTCTAAAGCACTTTTTATAGTGTGGAATCAATTGCCCATTTCATGGTATTCAAATAAGAATGGATGGGAAATCATCCCAGTTCATGTCAACTTTATGCAGAACTGGTTTTTCCTTTAAACAATAGATCTTAGTTTTAGAGCAGTACTGGGTTCACTGAAAAAACTGAGCAGAAATTACAGAGATTTCCCATGTACCTCCAGCCCTCCATATATGCACACATGTACACATACATACACACCTCCCCCACTATCAACAATCCCCACCAGAGGGGTATGATACTTTTGTTACAATCAATGACCCTATATTAATTAACACATCATTATTACCTAGAATCCATAGACTACCTTAGCGTTCTACTCTTGATGTTATATATATTCCATGGGTTTGAACAAATTTACAATTAGCACATCCACCATTAAAGTATCACAAAGACTAGTTTCATTGCCCAAAAAAAAGTTCTCGGGCTTCTCTGGTGGTCCAGTGCATAGAGTCCACCTTGCAGTGCTAGGGGCACCAGTTTGATCCCTGGCCTGGGAAGACCCCACAGGCCAGGGAGTGGCTGGACCAGTGTGTCCAATTACAAGCCAGTGCACTGGAGCGCATGCGCCCAGAGCAGATGCTCTGCAACGAGAGAGGCCACTGCAATAGGAGGCCCACACAGGCCAAAGAATAAAGATGGATGAAAATGGATAAATAAAAAACCAATAAAAGAGGCCAAAATTTTAAAAAAAAATGTCCTTAATGGAAGGCCACTTCTGCTCAGGTGACATTTGGCAAAGTCTGGAGGTATTTTTGATTTTCACAACTTGAGCAGTCCTACTGGAATCTAATGGACAGATACCAAGGATGCTACTAAACATCCTACAGAGCACAGGACAGTCATTTGCAAACAAAAGAATCCTCTGGTCCAAAGTGTCAATTAATAGTGCTGTGGCTGAGAAATCCTGTTCTAGATACAGTCAGACATGTATCTGTCACTGTTTAAGTCAAAATGTAGTGTGTTGATAGATAAATGTTGTATCTGCTAATTAAACTATCATTTTATAGATAATTCTAAGATGAAAATTCAATTTTAAAAATACAGCATTTCTAAAGCACTTTTATAGTGTGGAATCAATTGCCCATTTCATGGTATTCAAATAAGAATGGATGGGAAATCATCCCAGTTCATGTCAACTTTATGCAGAACTGGTTTTTCCTTTAAACAATAGATCTTAGTTTTAGAGCAGTACTGGGTTCACTGAAAAAACTGAGCAGAAATTACAGAGATTTCCCATGTACCTCCAGCCCTCCATATATGCACACATGTACACATACATACACACCTCCCCCACTATCAACAATCCCCACCAGAGGGGTATGATACTTTTGTTACAATCAATGACCCTATATTAATTAACACATCATTATTACCTAGAATCCATAGACTACCTTAGCGTTCTACTCTTGATGTTATATATATTCCATGGGTTTGAACAAATTTACAATTAGCACATCCACCATTAAAGTATCACAAAGACTAGTTTCATTGCACTAAAATCATCTCTGCTCTGCCTATTTGTAATTATTCCCTGTGTTTCTAACTTTTAAACACATCACAAAGTTAAGTGGTATAGCTTCATAATGAGTTTGTATATTGATTAGATGCACCATGAGACTGGAACAGGTTTTACTAAAAGAATTGTATCTTCAACGTCACAAATGATAACAAATTAATAAACATTAAACAAATATCCTACAAAAATGTGAAGTTACATTGCATGAAAATAAACATTTCAAACTAATATTCAAAGTAAATGTAAGAGACAATATTTCCATCCATCTGAAAAGGCTTAACCTCCTGTTAAAGGAACCAATATGCTTCTAATGTGTTTCACCTTTTGAGACCAATGTGTAATAAAACCCTCAAATTAAGTAGATTGCATTTTAGCTTAGATAAACTAATAGCACAATTAGAGCACCACATAATTTACCATTATTGCTCCAAGGGAAATTACTTAAGTATTTAAGCTCTTTAGACGGACTTCACTAATAAAGCAATGACTATCTACAAAACTCCCCTGAAGATTAGTGGCACTGATGCCCATGGCCGGTGAAAAAAGACTGGGGGTGTGGCATGGATATTACATATCCTAAGATGCTCTTTAGGTTATCTTCTGGGTCTCTCCCCTCAATCCTCCTCAAAGTGTAGAAGAACGGTGGCATGACTAGTCCCACCTGGCTTTAATCCTTTGGAACACAATTAGAATGACAGGATCTTAGTTATTAGATACCTTAATTAGCTCTTTTTTTTTTTTTTTTTTTTAATATTCCCCACCACCATCCAGAACTAGTTTGCTTACTTCGTTAATATGAAAATTGGCATGTGCTCAATTTTTTTGAAATAATATGTACACATATTATAGATTATAGGATTTCTGTGAATATTTGATTTGGGGAAGGAAACATACAGCTGTAAGTTTCTACAACTTCTTTCCAAATACCTTAATTCTACATCTACCTTAGAACAACTACAAAAGGCTCTAAACTAGCTTCAAAATGCCAAGTATGAAATAGAAATTAGGCAATGAAAATCAACACCTATCTGAACCCACAGAGATTATTACATAGCATATACAAAATGTAACTATTTGAAAAGCTTATTTTTATAAGTATCACTAAGTATCTAAGAAAAAATTAAATTGTTGATCACGCTTTTGTTTATTCCCACAAAAGCAACTTAGCAATGATAAAATGAGACAATATTCAGTTTGGTATAATACTACAAGACTCTGGAAAAGCAAAACTTAGTGATAAAAAATTTCATAAACAAATATCCTACAAAATGTGAAGTTACATTGCATGAAAATAAACATTTCAAACTAATATTCAAAGTAAATGTAAGAGACAATATTTCCATCCATCTGAAAAGGCTTAACCTCCTGTTAAAGGAACCAATATGCTTCTAATGTGTTT
This sequence comes from Tragulus kanchil, assembly GCA_022376925.1. Taxonomy (NCBI): domain Eukaryota; kingdom Metazoa; phylum Chordata; class Mammalia; order Artiodactyla; family Tragulidae; genus Tragulus; species Tragulus kanchil. The sequence continues at coordinate 112,066,310 of JAIOJX010000025.1, read as the reverse complement.
CACCTTTTGAGACCAATGTGTAATAAAACCCTCAAATTAAGTAGATTGCATTTTAGCTTAGATAAACTAATAGCACAATTAGAGCACCACATAATTTACCATTATTGCTCCAAGGGAAATTACTTAAGTATTTAAGCTCTTTAGACGGACTTCACTAATAAAGCAATGACTATCTACAAAACTCCCCTGAAGATTAGTGGCACTGATGCCCATGGCCGGTGAAAAAAGACTGGGGGTGTGGCATGGATATTACATATCCTAAGATGCTCTTTAGGTTATCTTCTGGGTCTCTCCCCTCAATCCTCCTCAAAGTGTAGAAGAACGGTGGCATGACTAGTCCCACCTGGCTTTAATCCTTTGGAACACAATTAGAATGACAGGATCTTAGTTATTAGATACCTTAATTAGCTCTTTTTTTTTTTTTTTTTTTTTTTTTAATATTCCCCACCACCATCCAGAACTAGTTTGCTTACTTCGTTAATATGAAAATTGGCATGTGCTCAATTTTTTTGAAATAATATGTACACATATTATAGATTATAGGATTTCTGTGAATATTTGATTTGGGGAAGGAAACATACAGCTGTAAGTTTCTACAACTTCTTTCCAAATACCTTAATTCTACATCTACCTTAGAACAACTACAAAAGGCTCTAAACTAGCTTCAAAATGCCAAGTATGAAATAGAAATTAGGCAATGAAAATCAACACCTATCTGAACCCACAGAGATTATTACATAGCATATACAAAATGTAACTATTTGAAAAGCTTATTTTTATAAGTATCACTAAGTATCTAAGAAAAAATTAAATTGTTGATCACGCTTTTGTTTATTCCCACAAAAGCAACTTAGCAATGATAAAATGAGACAATATTCAGTTTGGTATAATACTACAAGACTCTGGAAAACTGTATACAAATTGTTAATTTTTCAGCTCATATTGTTCATATTTAATTAACATGTGTTTATTTAGTAAGAATGAATAAACTTGTCCACACGCTACATATAAAACTCCAGTGCCAGAGAACTATCTATGATATAGACTCAGAATGAGCCACATATGTAAATGAACTGATTTTCCCAATGTTCCAGCTGAGAAAATTCCAGGACATTGAAGACAAGAGAACCATATTTTAATAGAAAAAAAGAATTTGGTTGTCAAGGTTATTTGTTTGCTTCAGGATACTATGATTTCTTTTATAAAAGATACCTGCAAGGAAATCATCACTGTGACTTTCTGCCTGAAGTTTTGAAAGAATTTTAAATGCTTAGGCACAGAGAAGTACATTTTTGCCACTAGGAGAAAGTGCAGTGGTAAAGTTATTTAAATAGATTCTTGTGCTGATAAGAGGCTATTCTAATCTTGATGAAAAGATAAATTGCAATCTCAGCCCAAATAAACCACAAATCTCTAAACAGCAAAATCTAAGGGGCTGTAGAAGCAAGCTTCTTCTTAAGATTATGTGTTAAAATTAGCTTAAGTAGGGTTTTCTTTGTTTGCTTCATGTCTAACAGAACACAGGCTGAAAAAGTGAAGACACAAATCAGAAAATCTGACAGTCTTTCAAAATAATTGCTACATCTTCAACTGGAAGAATTATGTCTAGTTTATTTAAAGTCTCCAATCCTCTCATAACGGAAGGTGAGTTTAAAAGGGTAGGTAGAAATAGGATACAGTACATAGCTAAGCAGACATTTATAGACTGTTTGGTAACTATGTTCAAATTGAAAAAAAAAAAAAAAAAAGCTATTCACTTATTTACTCAGTAAGCATTAATTGAAGCCCTAATTTATGCAGGTATTTATCATGGCCAGGCCTATATATAGCATTGAATGAGACAGACACTGTCTCTTCTCTCACAAATGGATAAGCAGGATTTTATACATAATAAATATATAAATATGCAAATATCAGGGAGAAGTAAGTACTGAGAAAAAAAAGAAAATGAAGTACTATGATAATTACTACAGGAACACTTCCAGTGTCTCCATGCTGCCCTCTCTCTCATGATTCTTCCTCCATATAACCTTCTCAGTCATCTGCTAAACCATCAATCTTATTGTGTCACATTCCTGCTAAAATTCTTTCATTACCTCTTATAGGACATAATCTAATATCTATGGTATTCCAGAGCCTCAAAACCTGCCTTTCACACCTGCTCCCCTTCCAACCTCACATTCCATGCAAAGTGTACCATGTCACATTGTACATCACTTATCCATTCATATATCCACACTCAAGAAGATAATCATTGGGTTGAGTATATGTGCTGCTGACACAATGCTGAATATACATATTCATGGTCGCTTGCTTATAAGACCTAAAGTCTGGTATGGAAAACAGATCCCACAAAGAAACCACCAACTGCAAATATGAAAAGTGTTTCAAAAGACAGGAACATTATGCCATTAGAATTAATAGAAAGGTATATGATGTTCAGAAGAAATAACAATTGGGCATCTATTGGCATGTGTCTTTGCATGTTTTAATTAGTTGTTTTTATGTGTTCAAGAAATTTCTGCACTCCTCAAGGGCAGGTTATTTCTGGGTTTCCAGTCTATATAGGCTTCCCAGGTGGTAATAGTGGTAACGAACCTGCCTGTCAATGAAGGAGACCTAAGATAGGTGGGTTGGATCCCTAGGTCAGATCCCTGGGTCAGGAAGATCTCCTAGAGGAGGGCATGGGAACCCATTCACCTAATCTTGCCTGGAGAATCTCATGGACAGAGGAGCCTAGGGCTATAGTTCATAGGTTTGCAGAGTTAGTCACTACTGAAGTGACTTAGCATGCATGCACATGACATTACAATTGATACAAGAATTATTTTCAATGGGTTAATATCGCCTCCTAGCCTATTATAGATAGCCGAGATTACTGTTAAAAGCAAAGGCAAAAAATGCTCAGTTTTTATTGTTGTCAAGTTTGTTTTTCCTATCGAACTCTCCTCTCATCCTCACAGCCAACTCATATGACGAATGGCCTGTCTTTTTCCCTCCAAGCTTAGGAAGCTCTATTCCCAGGTTTGCATTCTTACAAAAAATAAAAATTAAAAAAGAAAATTATTTACTGACACCTCCCTATGATAAAGGTCTTAAGTGTACAGATAAGAAGTTTTTCTCTGTGGCGACAGAACACTCTAGAGAATTTTAAACTAATTCCATCCTTTTTTGTGGGTAGTAACAACTCATTCATATGTGCTCTATTCATCCCCAGATGTTAGCCAAGATCCATTGAAAACTATAAGGAGGCAAAGACAATTCAGAGCTAGATAACTCTGACCTGGCCTAGTGTGGCATTTGTTTCTATTTTTATATTTCTGGTTATATGTATCATTTTACATTTTCACCTATGCAGGGGGTAACTCCAAACCCACATTTTGAGGTCAAACACTCAAGCTGTCACCTACTTCCGTTTCTTTGAATTTAATGCTTAAGGCTGAAATATTTCAACGAGATCATAAAATCACACCATGTCAGAAAAGAAACTTTCTTAGAATGTCTAGAGGGTAATTTTTGGATAGATTAAACTAAAACATCATATCAAGGAAGTTGCTGGCCCACAAAACATAATGTTGTTTTTAACTAGAAAGGTAAGAGCCCAGAGCCGCAGAAGAATGGCAGAGACATTTAATTTTTTTAATGTATAAACAATTTAGCTTCTTGAACTCATTATATCTTGATGAAAGTTGAAAAACATTTTTTCCCTACAAACACCTCTGGAAAAAAATCTTGCTATCAAGAAAATTGTAAAGTCTTATGGTAAACTGTATGATTTTTTCCATTGTTTTCTTTTGTGCCTGTCTTAATCAAAGATTATTATCTTGAAAAGGACCAAATTTTATCCAGAAAATTAATGTTCCTGTCTTCAATTGTTTCCTGTTTTGGAGTACATCAGAGCTATTCTAAAGTATTCTTGACAGGTACAGAACTTCAGTGTATACGTATCAAGATCAGTTGCACTTATTTTAATATTATACTCCTTTGTTTTAAATATACTTTTTAGTTGTCATTTTAAATATTTTAGTAAAGGAATATGAATTTCCAAAACCTGAGTCTTTATGCACGGCAGTGTCTCCCCATCTATGAGAAAGCGAACTCCTGATTTTGCAGAAAAAAAGGCCCAAAGAAATTATATAAGAGCAACTGTATGTCCTTTTACAGCTAGAAGTTGGCTTTACACATTCCACGACTCATAAATAAACAGAAGAGTTCTGTGAACTGTATGCAGATGGCTAGGTCTACACTGGGAGCCTTTTGTGATGACTTTGGTTTGATTCCCTGTTTTGCCATCTCTTAAAATATCTGCAAAAATTTGTTTTCTCTGCTCCTCAGAAATAGGACAAGTAAAACCCTGTAACTTGAGAATTTGCCCTCGGCTTTATTGAGGCTTTAAAAAGCTTGGAGAAATCCATTTTTCCTCCTCATTATTGTTCACATAAAAATATCTGCCCCCACCACTGGCATTAAAAAGGCTTTATGTTTTAAATATTTATTGTTTTACTTGTAAAAAGTCACACACAATAACAGAAGTACAATGAGAGAGGGGAACCTACGGGGAGGTAGAAGGAAGTCATAAGCCAAAGAGTGGGGAAAAAAAATCCCACAAACCACATAAAGGAAGAGATGAGATCAGCCACTTAAGTGAGAGAGTTTAAGGTTACCACACTGGCACTGAGCAAAAGCGTGCCTGCCAAGCCCAAATGAGAAAAGTGGGAAGGATAAGGGCATTTGACAGAACAAGGCAGGGAGACAAGCTACCAAAGTCAAGTGGAAATGCTAAGGCAGCAGTTATGTATTTCCTCTCTTTCCTCTTTTACCCGATTATGGCATAGAAGTTCTAGCAGGCAGGTGAAAACATTGCATATGAAAAAAAAAAAAAAAAAGAAAAGAAAGAACTGAAAAAATATGCATACTGTGTGTGCATGCTCAGTCACTTCAGTCCTGTCTCAGTTTTTGTGATCCTGTGGGCTGTAGCCCACCAGGCTCCTCTGTCCATGGAAATCTCCAGGCAAAGACTACTGGAGCAGGTTGCCATTCCCTTCTCCAGGGGATCTTTCCAACCTAGGGATCGAACCTGGGTCTGATGCATTTCAGCCATATCTTTACCCACTGCACCTCCTGGGAAGCCCATGCATACTAGTATTTATCATTTAAATGCTGCAAACATTGTTCCACTGTCTCTGCTCCTCCAAGCACAGTTACATAGACACAAATACACACACACCCCCATAAACTCACCTCACCATTACTGCTATAGCAACAATCATTTGCTTAGCTAATCATAAAGCTTCTTTCTCAACAGAAAAAGCCTAACGGTTTTGGCAATGTAAAAAGTATTGGCATTTCCCTGATGTATTTTCAAAAATCTATACTACAACTCTTAATTCAGCATGCATGAGTCAGCAATAGATATACTGTATCTTTAAAAAGACATGAAGGTTTCCAGTCAAGCCTTTTAAAGCTTTACAAATAACATTTCAAGAGGGCTGAGAATGTGGACTTAGATAGCAGATGGCTTTTAGTACAATACTGCTCCAGCATCCTTTGATTTTATTACTTTTGCTTTTGATGCTGCTCTTTTCTGGTTTGTTTTGATGACTCTGTGGCCTAATGGACTGAAATCAGACAGCGAAGCTGAAAACCCTTAAGTCCTAATGACAGAGAGGGACTTATTGGGTGACCTTCAGTAAGTGTTACATTTCCCTTATTGTAGTTTCTATGGCAGAAAATAAAAATTACTCCTATTGCCTCTCCACCCACCAAGGATGCTCCAAGGAGATTAGAAATCGTTACTGAAGTTGCATAATATGAAATAGTAATGTTAGCTTCTATTTATTAAGCAATGACATGAGACAGACACTATTTTAGGTACTTCATACACATACACAATAGCTGTATAAACTATGAACAGTTCACTTCATTTTACAGAATAAGAAATGAGGCCCAAGAAGGGTGAGGACCTGAACTTATGTCAACTTGAACAACATTTCCTTTTTCTTTTATTGACATGATGTAATCTCTGCTAATAAACCATAATAATTAAAATTAAAACATTTAGTAGTCAATTATTTGTATTACATATAGAAGTTATAATACTACACAGTTTTGGTGGTGTTGTTTAGTCACTTATTCCTGTCTGACTCCTTCATGACCCTATGGACTATAGCCCATCAGGCTCCTCTGTCCATGGAACCTCCCTGACAAGATATTGGAGTAGGTTTCCATTTCCTTTCTAGGGAATCTTCCTGACCCAGGCATCAAACCTGCATTGGCAAGTGAATTCTTGATTCTTCACTGAGCCACCAGGGAAGCCCATGCTATATAATACACCGTTATTACACATATATGTGGCATGTACATAAAAGTTATTAATTGGTGATATATTATTGTGAATTCAGTGACATCAGCACTAGTGAAAGTGTTCTGCCTTGAACTGAGACTTAAACCCGGGGCCCAGACCTGATCCAATCCTACTTCGGACTTAAACCCAGCTAGGACTTAATCCAGCCAAAGCCCTGTCTTTGACTTGAACCCACGTGGCTGAGGCTTAATCCCAGCCAAAACCCTGATGAGGCTTGAACACACGTGGCGGGGGCTCAGACCTGATCAAACCCCGGTCTGGGACTTGAACCCATGTAGTGGGGACTCAATCTCAGTCAAAAAACCCTGTCTGGGACTTGAATCCACATGGCTGGGACTTAATCCAGCCTAGTCTAGAGCAATCTTTGAATTAAAATCACTTACCCAACATCTGGACCCACTGAGGCTCAGGTTCTTTGTGTCTTAAAGCAGAAGGAAATCAGGGAGAGGCAGAGTGATAGGGAAGAAGTGGATTTGTTAGGATAGGATGCTTGTAAGAGGTTCAAGCGGGCAGGCGAGAAAGCTCTGCTGCTCCCAGAATTGGGTGGGCAGCAATATATATATGGGAAGCTCCCAGAATTGGGAGGGCAGCAATATATATATGGGAGGGAAGAAGACCGCCTCTTCAAGTAGACGTAGATGCAGATGTAAGGCATACATCATTAGCTCCTCCTTCGCTAATTCTTCTTTCCTTAGCTGTTTATACTTAGTCAAGCCTTCTTTATTCAATAAGGAGCAGCTTTCACGAGTTATCTGCTAATAAACCATAATAATTAAAATTAAAACATTTAGTAGTCAATTATTTGTATTACATATAGAAGTTATAATACTACACAGTTTTGGTGGTGTTGTTTAGTCACTTATTCCTGTCTGACTCCTTCATGACCCTATGGACTATAGCCCATCAGGCTCCTCTGTCCATGGAACCTCCCTGACAAGATATTGGAGTAGGTTTCCATTTCCTTTCTAGGGAATCTTCCTGACCCAGGCATCAAACCTGCATTGGCAAGTGAATTCTTGATTCTTCACTGAGCCACCAGGGAAGCCCATGCTATATAATACACCGTTATTACACATATATGTGGCATGTACATAAAAGTTATTAATTGGTGATATATTATTGTGAATTCAGTGACATCAGCACTAGTGAAAGTGTTCTGCCTTGAACTGAGACTTAAACCCGGGGCCCAGACCTGATCCAATCCTACTTCGGACTTAAACCCAGCTAGGACTTAATCCAGCCAAAGCCCTGTCTTTGACTTGAACCCACGTGGCTGAGGCTTAATCCCAGCCAAAACCCTGATGAGGCTTGAACACACGTGGCGGGGGCTCAGACCTGATCAAACCCCGGTCTGGGACTTGAACCCATGTAGTGGGGACTCAATCTCAGTCAAAAAACCCTGTCTGGGACTTGAATCCACATGGCTGGGACTTAATCCAGCCTAGTCTAGAGCAATCTTTGAATTAAAATCACTTACCCAACATCTGGACCCACTGAGGCTCAGGTTCTTTGTGTCTTAAAGCAGAAGGAAATCAGGGAGAGGCAGAGTGATAGGGAAGAAGTGGATTTGTTAGGATAGGATGCTTGTAAGAGGTTCAAGCGGGCAGGCGAGAAAGCTCTGCTGCTCCCAGAATTGGGTGGGCAGCAATATATATATGGGAAGCTCCCAGAATTGGGAGGGCAGCAATATATATATGGGAGGGAAGAAGACCGCCTCTTCAAGTAGACGTAGATGCAGATGTAAGGCATACATCATTAGCTCCTCCTTCGCTAATTCTTCTTTCCTTAGCTGTTTATACTTAGTCAAGCCTTCTTTATTCAATAAGGAGCAGCTTTCACGAGTTATCGTTAACTCACTGGCCTCCCAACTTTGCTTAGTTTTTACCTTTCTACCTACAGTCCCCTACTAGGACTTTACAACCACCTAACTATTCTATTTTGTCCCTATCACTAGCAACCCATTGTTACTTGATTTTATTCAACTTGTGTCTATCAGTGCGGATAGAACCTGGGTCTGCTTGCGTTGCAGGAAGACTCTCTTTACCATTTGAGCCACCAGGGAAGCCATCAATGCAGTACTTGAAAAGAAACACCCCAAAGAAAGCAAGGATGGCAAAATGAGATAGAGAGAAGTCAGTGATGCTCTGTTCCCACAGCCTGTAAAGAACTATTAGATTTCTGAATGTGTGAATGGTAAATTGATTTGCAAGAAGTTTGGTCCCTGGTTTGAAAATAAAATTCTGGGTGCTGAATTTGGTTTATTTGGTAGTCGGTGGTGGAATTATTTTTCCTGTAAATCACTGTTCTGCAACAGAAAATAAGGTCCATAGTGTTTTACAGTTCCAGGAAGTATAGAGATTAGGAATCTGAATTTTCGTTAAAAGAAAAAAAAAAGAAGGAAGGTGGGAAAGGCAGAAAAAATAAAAGAGAATCCTTGGCTGCTTTACCAAAGCCAGGAACTTGCTTATTAAATGAGGGCTTTATTTCCAAATGAATCTTCTGATACATCACTTCCATGTAGCTAAGCGTATTTTCTGTTTTTATTTAAAACTACAAAGAAAAAGCAACCTTTAAAATATGTTTTCAAAAAAAAATGGCAATAAGGTTAAGATGATGTTGTACGGAGGAAACCAATTCTCACTCCATGTGGCAAAGTGTTTCTTTGACATGCTTTTCATTGCTTTTGTTTTTATAATAATACTTCATGGCTTGTCAGGAGGATCCTGCCCCTCTGCCTTGCTGTTAAACTAACGTACCTTTGTTCAGAACTCCATCCATCTGTAGCTAGCAAGAAGGGAGAAATTAACACATCTCCTGCCTGAGAATTGCCATTCTAGGAGATGCTTGCGAGATTAATGGCCTTTTTGCTTTGCTTCCTCACTTCCCGCATCTCTGATCTATAAAAGAACCTGGCATCCTGACCCCAATAAGATGGTTATTTCTGAGGCACTAGACTGCCATCTTCTCAGTCAGCTGCTTTCTGAATACAGTCATTTTCCTAGCTTCAACACCTTGTCTCTCAGATTCATTGGTCTATTAGTACAGTGACCAGAGTGAGCTAGAACTCAGAACAATGACCTAAGAAGTCTGACTGGAATGATTATAGCTACCTCTGAAAGCTAAGGTATCAAAAAAACTGCCCCATTTTTGTATATCTCCCAGGAGTTAATTCAAGAGAAGGAAAGATCAAGTCGTTGACTCTCTTCAAACTCCTAATTCCAGTGCCTGGAGAGAACCACATGCCCCATTTTTTGCTGTTGTTGGTGGTGTTGTTTGGGTTTTTTTTTTTTTACAAAAAATATGTTTTTCTTTTTCCTTTTCATTCTGCCTGTCATTCATTCAGCAAGGGCCTCAGAGCACATTAGAACATTAATTTATAATACTTAGGCATATGTTGTGGAATTCTCAAAGATTTTAAGGACTAGCTTGCCAATAGAAAATAGGCCATATGGAGGACACAGGCGTTCTGAACACAACTGAAGTCCACTATCTCTCCTAGACCCCAGCCCCAGCATGATGAAGAGGATAGTTGGCTACAATATTTTGGAACCTAAGATGCTCTTGTGAATTGTGGATGCCAAACCGGAACAAAATTGATCTCAAAAAAGACAGCAATGGATTCAAACACAATAACGTTATACATATTTCTAATCAATTATTTTTAAGGAAGGAACTTTGTAGTTTCATTTACAGTCATTAACAACAGAGTAAAAATTAAGCTATAGACATTGGAGAAAGTTAATTTTCAATTGGCACGTGTATACGATGCTACATATAAAACAGTACCTTTTCAGGGAAGTCAAGCAAGGTTATCAGGTTGTAAAGGAGAAACTGTGGAACCTCTGAGTTTATCAATGTAAAGAGCAGATACACCTTGGTCAAATGAACCCCACCCTCCCTTAAGACTTCACAGACTCACATTTTTCTTTTTTAGCTCCATTTTCCATTTTGTTCTTTATTTTCTTCTTTGAGGAAATAAACTATAACACCCCCTGGCAGGTCACAGTTTGCCATTGTTTTTTAAGGACTTAACACTTTCTGAGATAAAATGGTGGGCAATTATCTCTGGAATGTTGCAGAAAAGAATTCCTTAGGCCTCTGGCTAGTTGCAGGAGGGCTTTCATTAATCTCTCTCTCTCAGCATGCTTGTCTCCTTTTAGTAGTGTCCAATGTCAAGTCAGACAGTCCAGGCGGGGCCCCTGACAGAACGTTAAAAGGGCATTACTGCACACTGCAGGTGGCCAGCAGGAACAAAGCGTTTGGCCCTGAGTCATCTTAATAATTTTTGCCCAGGTCTAATCCAGTGCTTTGGGGCATGTTTGTTCTTGAAATCCCTGCTAGAACTACTTGCCATACAATTGCTGATCCAGCATTAAAAAACAAAAAAGTGGTTCTTACATTCCAAGGCACTCTAGACTTGGTGTGTCTGTCACTTGCTACTTTATTTTTGAAAATACTGACAGCCAAAAGGTAGCTTCTAGTTGTAAAATGTTTTATTTGTGCCCCAAGGAGGGGCCCCAAATGCCCTACTCTGTTTGACTTAAAAGTGAGTCAGCTATAATGAACTCTGTGGCACTCAGCTCACCTAGTGAAGTTCAACAGTGAATAAATAGGACAAGGTCAGGAAAATGGAAATGGGTGTATTCTTCAGGAGATTTTACCTCTAGTGCTTGAAACCTGCGGACACTGTAATAACATCTTTTGAAATGACCTGAATGAGTGAGAGCCAGACATTTTCCCCCCATTATCATGACTTCCAGGCTACAGGTTTAATCATAATGTTATTTTATTCCTTGATCTACTGATCATGTTTTCAAAAGTATTACTCCTCACAATAAACCTTTTAGGAAAGAAATTTAAATTTTTATAAGCCACAGTAAAAGTTGTTATGAAAAACTTCACCAACACAGTCTCCTGGGCAACTTTGGTTATTCCTTATAAAATTACAGGGGTTTTTCAATCAAATGATAATATCTTACCCTACACTTCCTACTTCTCCCACACTGCTTGATTTTAACTGTCTTTTGTTACACACACACACAAAATATATATATATACTTATATTTATATATATATATATACTTATATTTATATATGTATATATATGTCTCCAGATGGCTAGTTATATTGTTTTCTATTTCATTTGCTCATTTCCTCCTGTGAATCTTCACAGCCATTCCATACTGCTCATGTATCTTGCCCTGTATGCATGTATTTTATCCCTGGTATCACCAGTAAACCATGCTTTCCATGAAAGTACAGACTACATCTTCTTTGTCTCCTTTATCTCTATATTATGTGCAATACCTCATAAATAATAAACACCCAATAAAGTGATTAAATGAATCAAACAAGTTAGTTTCATGTTTTGGCTTCTCCATTAACTGAGTCAACCAAATATGATTTGTAAATATAAGATTGTGAATTAAGGATTAGAGTAAATTAGCACTGCTAACATATTCAGTCTTTTTGTTTTGATTCAATAATTATCTAAGTCAACTGAACAGAGATTATATAAGAGCAAAATAGAGACTAAAGTAATGAAGCTGTACTTTATGTGAAATAATGCTTCTTTCTCTATACTTTGTGATTTATGGCCCATGCCTTGTTTTTAACTCTACTTAGTGCAAGAAAAACACCTCGTTTAATACGTCACTCCTCCTCCCTTAAAAAAAAAAATCAAGATGCGTTCACATACATGGATCCATTTAGTACTTATATCACTTTGTGAAGTAAGTAGAAAAGACATTATTAGCACCAGTCTACAGATGGTAAAATGGAGCTACTAAATGTATTTCAGCTTTGAGTTGCCCAAAGTTACACATGATACTTGTTGGTAAAATAATGATTAAATGTCCAAATGCCAGCCGTTGGGTTGTACTTTGCTGTCTTTTCCAGTCCTTAACATAGAGTCTTTCTGATGAGACCCTATATGACTGGCTCTCAGCCCGTGGGACTCTAAGCTCCCTGGTGATGACTTTCTGTTATTAATTAATATAATTATTACTAAAATTTCCCTCATACAGCCCAGCAGTAGCACATAGCAAATCCCAGAAAATGCATACTAAATTAAGTTGAATTCTAACACCCAACAAGCCCTCTCAACTGCTCCTCCCAGCCTAATGGTTTATTATTATATATGGCCTTTCTATTCTCATTCTACATGAAATTACACTTCTCAGAGTAATTTTGTCAATGGATTCATATAAAACCATTGTTTCTAAAATTTATATTTTTTAAGAATAAATTTGGATAGAGCTAAAAGATTGCTTTGTGTAGTTTTATCAGATCTCTCCAGAATACTTTGCTAACTAATACACATCTAACTAATTACTAATATTAATCTAACTAATATAAATAATGGAGTCTTTAACAAAGTAATATCCCTAGGTGTACAATTATGTGAAGGGATAAAACCCAATTTGGGTCTGTTTGAACAAATGTCTCGGGAAAGATTCAGATTTTTCTTTTGTATTTACTTTCATCTTTCTTCACTGAAAAATGAAGTGAATATTTTTACCTAAGACTATCAAATATAATTTAGCTCAACAAGCACTTAGCAAAAGTTAGCCATGTAGCAGACAGTGGGGCACAGCTGGGAAGACCTTATCTTTGCCTCTGAGAAGCTGCAGACAGGTATGGTTCTACTCATTCCGGTTCTCCTTCAGGCCATCAGGGTGATCTTGGAAAGTTAACCCTTGTCTATCCCTGTTTCTCTTCTGCAAAATGATGGTAACAATTTTATCTAGTGTATAGCTTTGGTGTGATGAGCACAACTGACTACATAGTTTATTAGCATTAAATGTAAATAAAGAGTCCCTCATTTTAAAATAGTCAAAACATCAAGATACTAACCACAAAGCATTAAACCAAGTGTCGGGGTGAGTGCCGGGGAGGGACTTCTTAGAGGGGGCACTGTGTAACTGGATAAGTTGATGCTCAAGAAGACAGCCCTGGTGGTAAATAAACAATTACTATACAGAAAGCAATTCTAAGAGTGCTTGGCACATGTAAGTGGGGTCATATATTAATACTGCTAGTTTATTGTTATTACCAAGTTTACACTTTCACTTAACATGGAAGCAATATAACATAAAACGGTAGTCTTTTAGATGCAGGCTGGACTCTAAGCTCCCTGGTGATGACTTTCTGTTATTAATTAATATAATTATTACTAAAATTTCCCTCATACAGCCCAGCAGTAGCACATAGCAAATCCCAGAAAATGCATACTAAATTAAGTTGAATTCTAACACCCAACAAGCCCTCTCAACTGCTCCTCCCAGCCTAATGGTTTATTATTATATATGGCCTTTCTATTCTCATTCTACATGAAATTACACTTCTCAGAGTAATTTTGTCAATGGATTCATATAAAACCATTGTTTCTAAAATTTATATTTTTTAAGAATAAATTTGGATAGAGCTAAAAGATTGCTTTGTGTAGTTTTATCAGATCTCTCCAGAATACTTTGCTAACTAATACACATCTAACTAATTACTAATATTAATCTAACTAATATAAATAATGGAGTCTTTAACAAAGTAATATCCCTAGGTGTACAATTATGTGAAGGGATAAAACCCAATTTGGGTCTGTTTGAACAAATGTCTCGGGAAAGATTCAGATTTTTCTTTTGTATTTACTTTCATCTTTCTTCACTGAAAAATGAAGTGAATATTTTTACCTAAGACTATCAAATATAATTTAGCTCAACAAGCACTTAGCAAAAGTTAGCCATGTAGCAGACAGTGGGGCACAGCTGGGAAGACCTTATCTTTGCCTCTGAGAAGCTGCAGACAGGTATGGTTCTACTCATTCCGGTTCTCCTTCAGGCCATCAGGGTGATCTTGGAAAGTTAACCCTTGTCTATCCCTGTTTCTCTTCTGCAAAATGATGGTAACAATTTTATCTAGTGTATAGCTTTGGTGTGATGAGCACAACTGACTACATAGTTTATTAGCATTAAATGTAAATAAAGAGTCCCTCATTTTAAAATAGTCAAAACATCAAGATACTAACCACAAAGCATTAAACCAAGTGTCGGGGTGAGTGCCGGGGAGGGACTTCTTAGAGGGGGCACTGTGTAACTGGATAAGTTGATGCTCAAGAAGACAGCCCTGGTGGTAAATAAACAATTACTATACAGAAAGCAATTCTAAGAGTGCTTGGCACATGTAAGTGGGGTCATATATTAATACTGCTAGTTTATTGTTATTACCAAGTTTACACTTTCACTTAACATGGAAGCAATATAACATAAAACGGTAGTCTTTTAGATGCAGGCTAGATCTCAATTTTGAATGAAGTCTAAAGTTTGTAACAAGTTCTTTTCATCCGCTCTGGATTTGTGGTCCCCTCATCAAACTGCAGGCTTCCCTGGGGGCTCAATGGGTAGAGTCTGCCTGCAGTGTAGGTGACACATGCGGGACATAGGTTCAGTCCCTGGGTTGGGAAGATCCTCTGCAGCAAGAAATGGCAACCCACTCTAGTAGTCTTGCCTGGAGAATGTCATGGACATAGAATCCTGCGGGGGCTACAGTTTGTGGGGTCACAAAGAACCAAACACAACTCAGTGACTAAACAGCAACATCAAAATGCACCACCTCTTCTTCATTGCACAGAGATCATACTCTTCCACCTTTCTTTCACATAAAACATGCTGACTGTGAGTTTTAACCTTTTTTTATATGGCATTCGGATGATACTTTCCATTTGTTTACTTACATAGATTCTGTCTCAATATGGTACACAGTATATGTAAGAGGAATGTTCTCTAACAAAAGATTCAAGTCCTGGTCTTCTTTGCATTCAAAAAAATGAAAAACAACTTTTAGTTTCTTGTTTATTTCTTTTTACATTTTTTGCCCTAATATCCAATTCTTAACTGAAAAAAATATATACTTCTGTGGTATCAAAACAAAGGCCCTCCTCAAAAGATGTCCACACCCTAATCTCTGGGATCTATGAATATGTCATGTCACCTGGCAGTGCTGGCATATGACACCAATGATGGAGACGGAATTATGGTTGCCTGTCAGCTGACTATAAGATAGATTATCCTAGATGAGCCAAGTAGGTCCACATAATCACTCTTAAGAATTCCTCTGCTGGTCACTGCTGACTTTCAACATGGAAGATGGCACTATGAGCAAAGAAATTCATCCAGGCTCTAAATGCTGGAAACGACTAAAACAGATCCTCCCCCAAAAGCATCCAGAACAGTATACAACCCTGCTGGAGCCTTGATCTAGCCTACTGAGACTCACTTCAGGCTTCTGAGCTCCAGAATTGTAAGATAACACATTAGGGATGCTTTAAGACATTCAGTTTGAGTAATTGTTACTTGAGCAGTAGGATAGTAATATAACATCTAAATATAGATGTGTGTGCCTATGTGAATTCACATCTTACTTGGATACACACACATGCACACACTCAAATACACTCACTCCAAATATACTTTTGAGTTTTTGAGCCCTGCTGTCCACATGGTCCAGTAAATACCCTCACAAGGTAGGCTGTTGTTGCTTGAAGTGAATGAAGAATCTCACTCCACACTGGATACCAAACCAACTTCCACCTTCAGCTACAAAGGTATTTCAGAAGAATGCCTGTTTTGACTTAGCCTGAGAATTTCAACTGTTGTTGCCCCTTTGATAACATACTCAGTGACTAAACAGCAACATCAAAATGCACCACCTCTTCTTCATTGCACAGAGATCATACTCTTCCACCTTTCTTTCACATAAAACATGCTGACTGTGAGTTTTAACCTTTTTTTATATGGCATTCGGATGATACTTTCCATTTGTTTACTTACATAGATTCTGTCTCAATATGGTACACAGTATATGTAAGAGGAATGTTCTCTAACAAAAGATTCAAGTCCTGGTCTTCTTTGCATTCAAAAAAATGAAAAACAACTTTTAGTTTCTTGTTTATTTCTTTTTACATTTTTTGCCCTAATATCCAATTCTTAACTGAAAAAAATATATACTTCTGTGGTATCAAAACAAAGGCCCTCCTCAAAAGATGTCCACACCCTAATCTCTGGGATCTATGAATATGTCATGTCACCTGGCAGTGCTGGCATATGACACCAATGATGGAGACGGAATTATGGTTGCCTGTCAGCTGACTATAAGATAGATTATCCTAGATGAGCCAAGTAGGTCCACATAATCACTCTTAAGAATTCCTCTGCTGGTCACTGCTGACTTTCAACATGGAAGATGGCACTATGAGCAAAGAAATTCATCCAGGCTCTAAATGCTGGAAACGACTAAAACAGATCCTCCCCAAGAGCATCCAGAACAGTATACAACCCTGCTGGAGCCTTGATCTAGCCTACTGAGACTCACTTCAGGCTTCTGAGCTCCAGAATTGTAAGATAACACATTAGGGATGCTTTAAGACATTCAGTTTGAGTAATTGTTACTTGAGCAGTAGGATAGTAATATAACATCTAAATATAGATGTGTGTGCCTATGTGAATTCACATCTTACTTGGATACACACACATGCACACACTCAAATACACTCACTCCAAATATACTTTTGAGTTTTTGAGCCCTGCTGTCCACATGGTCCAGTAAATACCCTCACAAGGTAGGCTGTTGTTGCTTGAAGTGAATGAAGAATCTCACTCCACACTGGATACCAAACCAACTTCCACCTTCAGCTACAAAGGTATTTCAGAAGAATGCCTGTTTTGACTTAGCCTGAGAATTTCAACTGTTCACACTGTTCCACTGCACCGAACCTACTCCTCTAGTATCGTGTTGATTACATCAGCCGATAGTTAGTGTACTTACCTGTATTATTCACTAAACAGGGGCAGCCTGCTGAACAGCAACTGTGTCCTTATTCATATCTCCATATCCATGATGTGACAATGCATGGAATATGGCAGATCCATCAATATTGCTTGATTTTCCTTGAGTTAAATTTATGAAAATTTGAGACAATTTTTTGAGACTGCACACACACACTGGGGTAAACTTATACTTCTATTTTATTCACTCAAGCAACAATGATGTGAAATAAGCACTATATCAGTTACTGATATTATTTGGAGGTGGATAATAAGGTCTGATTCAGAAACCCAGGATTGTGACTATGAATCCTTAGAGCTTTCTAATCTAGTTTAAGCACTGACCAATGAAACAGGAACAGGTTTCATTGCTATCAGTTAATATAATACCACATTAACCAAGAATTGCTAACAAGGAATTTCAGGGTTCACAGAATATATCCAGTAACATAAAAGACAGTTTAAAAACTCCCCAAGAGTATAAAAGACACCATTCCTATGCAAGTGATGGATAAGTGAGATAAAATTCTTCAGTAGTGGAGTTACAGGATCTATTTTTATGTTATTACAGGTTGTATCTTTCCAGCTAAAATGCAGTTTTATTCACTCACAGCAAGAAAAAACTCACAATTCTCCTTCAACTTGTGATGTTGAGTTCACATCTAGATGTGAATAAATTTATACTTTTTTCAAATGAAATTGAACAAATCCCATTTATTCACATGTGAGCTATTGTGCCTTTTTAAACTGCCACTATTAGGGGTTTTCTAAAATGACAAACCACTGAAGAACTGATTAATTGTGGCTAGATCTCAATGAAGGGGTCTGCACTAAAAACATAGATTAATGAAAATTATAAGACATCTAAAATATGAACCATCTATAAGAACCTTAATTTTAGGGACAGAACTTATTAGCAGAAAGAACACTTGCCTATAGCAGAGCATGACAAGGAAGTTTTTCTTTTTTTCTTTTTCTTGGGGAGGGGCCACTTCTATTGATCGCTCATTTATTTATCTTTGTTCTTTGGCCTGTGTGGGCCTCCCATCACAGTGGCCCCTCTCGTTGCAGAGCACTGGCTCTGAATGCACGCGCTCCAGAGCTCTGGCTCAGTAGCTGGACACACCAGTCCAGCTGCACCACAGCACGTGAGATCCTCCCAGGCCAGGGATTGAACCGGCAACCCCTGCACTGCAAGGCGGTGTCCTTACTCACTGGACCACCAGGGAAGTCCACAAGGAAGTTTTATCAATAACTGTATTCACAATAATAATTACGAGATGGTTCATGTCCATTTTACAGATGTGACTTTGTTTTTGTTGCTAGGAAGAAAAATAGGCCTTGAACAACGAATTATTTTTCTGGGTGAACTAAAGCTAAGCTCATCTCCAGGCACCTCTTCTTGGTTTGGAACCACCTGCTGATGGGGGAGGGGAGGGTGTACAAATTAAGTAGGGGATCCTTCTTCCTTTTTTATTTATTTTTAGTTCTGTTTCTGTTTTAATCCAGCAATTAAGAATAGTTCCATCAAATATTTAAATGGAGGAAGAAAAACATTGTTTGATTTTTTTAATCTGCTAGCATACTCATTTCCTTGACTCCATCATTGTGCTAGCCGCTTGTGCCAAGAAGTTTACAAATGTCGTCTCATTCAGGTTAAAACTTAATCTATGGACAGTTCTTACACTCATTTTACAAATGATATTTTTGTTCTATTTCTACTTAAATCCAGGATCCAAATGTGAACCCGGCTCCATAGTTAATCAAATCCATATTTTTTGTCTTTTCTAGGGTAGTTCTCAAGGTGGTGTCAAACAGCAGAAATATCTCATATGAATAAATTCCAGTTATGATTGTCTGTCTTTTTAATTGCCCAAGCATGAATGAATGAAGCTTATAAGGGATAAAATATGGTCAACTGGAAGGGAAGTGAAGACATCACAGGTAGCAGGACGAATGCAGGAAGTTAGCTAGAAGTGCGTAGGGGAGTGTAGACAAGCCTAAAACACTAAGGTAAAGCCACTGGTGGGAAACGGCTAGGTAGTGAGATAACTGAGTAGGCATACTCTCAGAGAAATATTTTGATAAAATGGTCTCACTCAACTAAAAGAGATCAGACTTTTGCTATCTCTAACAGAGATTAGCCCCACAGGCTGATCTCTGGTAGAGAAAAAAAATGAGTGAAATGTGTTGAAGAAGAAGAAAGTAGTGAAAATATATAGCCCTTATGAGGAAATAAGGAAAGGCAATATTTTAACTAGAACAATCAATGTTAGGATACATAAAACTTTCAGAAAAATAATATCAAAGATAATTTGAGAAATGCAAGAAATTTGTGGTAATCCTAAAAACAGCACAGATAATTCTTAATCTGGAAATGATTCACTAAAAGCAGAACTAACTGAAAGCAGAGATGTAACCTCAATGACCTCTAAAATCCCCCAGATTTAGATGCAAGATTTCTATTGTTATTATTAGTGTTAGCACTACAGAGCAGGAAAGAGTAAAGATAAATGAAGAAAAACAAGTCCTATCTAAACTGAGGAAATGAGGGCCAGACACGGAAGGAAAGCAAAAGAAGCGTGAAGGATGATTAAAAAGGGACTAAAATAAAGAAAACATGTTATTTTATTTTTATCTTTTTTTAGTCGAAAATAATGAAATAGAAAATGTGCAAAATGTGGAGCCTAAATCCATCAACAGCAGGATGTACAAAATTATAATGTTTCTATTACATCACCATATGTAGTACTTTTGATTGCTAATTACACTATCAGATGTATAGACGTATGTGAAGTGAATAATTTATTTTCTGTTTTTTTTTTAACCTAACTTTGGTTCTTGTATACATCGACAAATCAAATCTACAACATACATAATGCGGAAATGCAGTTTGAAGCAATTATGGTATAAGTATACACTTTTGAAAGCATTCATATTTAATTTAAATAACATGAATTTAGGTATCTGAGTTGAATTGGATTTGACATGTGGCACATTTTAAAATGTCTCAAGATTACAGTCTATTAAAGAAAAAATTGCTGCAAAATAGAGACTGATAAAGAGCCAAATGAAAGGAAACAGAATAAATGAGCTTAAAAAATTACCACTCCACAAAACCAAGGCTGATTCTGATTGGCTAGAAGTGAAACCATGATTTACTGGTCTGTTTGCTCTATGATTCAATAAATAACTTGGTGTCAATGGAGCAACTGTTGTATCATAAAGAATGCAGGCCATAAATGTTTTGCTATCTCTAACAGAGATTAGCCCCACAGGCTGATCTCTGGTAGAAAAAAAATGAGTGAAATGTGTTGAAGAAGAAGAAAGTAGTGAAAATATATAGCCCTTATGAGGAAATAAGGAAAGGCAATATTTTAACTAGAACAATCAATGTTAGGATACATAAAACTTTCAGAAAAATAATATCAAAGATAATTTGAGAAATGCAAGAAATTTGTGGTAATCCTAAAAACAGCACAGATAATTCTTAATCTGGAAATGATTCACTAAAAGCAGAACTAACTGAAAGCAGAGATGTAACCTCAATGACCTCTAAAATCCCCCAGATTTAGATGCAAGATTTCTATTGTTATTATTAGTGTTAGCACTACAGAGCAGGAAAGAGTAAAGATAAATGAAGAAAAACAAGTCCTATCTAAACTGAGGAAATGAGGGCCAGACACGGAAGGAAAGCAAAAGAAGCGTGAAGGATGATTAAAAAGGGACTAAAATAAAGAAAACATGTTATTTTATTTTTATCTTTTTTTAGTCGAAAATAATGAAATAGAAAATGTGCAAAATGTGGAGCCTAAATCCATCAACAGCAGGATGTACAAAATTATAATGTTTCTATTACATCACCATATGTAGTACTTTTGATTGCTAATTACACTATCAGATGTATAGACGTATGTGAAGTGAATAATTTATTTTCTGTTTTTTTTTTAACCTAACTTTGGTTCTTGTATACATCGACAAATCAAATCTACAACATACATAATGCGGAAATGCAGTTTGAAGCAATTATGGTATAAGTATACACTTTTGAAAGCATTCATATTTAATTTAAATAACATGAATTTAGGTATCTGAGTTGAATTGGATTTGACATGTGGCACATTTTAAAATGTCTCAAGATTACAGTCTATTAAAGAAAAAATTGCTGCAAAATAGAGACTGATAAAGAGCCAAATGAAAGGAAACAGAATAAATGAGCTTAAAAAATTACCACTCCACAAAACCAAGGCTGATTCTGATTGGCTAGAAGTGAAACCATGATTTACTGGTCTGTTTGCTCTATGATTCAATAAATAACTTGGTGTCAATGGAGCAACTGTTGTATCATAAAGAATGCAGGCCATAAAGTGGTCCACATGGTAATATATCATCACTGTGCTTCCATCCCCTTATATTTTAGAGCAAACTGTGTGCAATAAGATGACAAAGGTTCCTACATTTTAGCAACCATATTTCTAAAAACTGTGCACCATGCAAATTATTTGCTTCATCCCCCACCCCCCAGACCAGTTTGTTGAAAACCAGGATGAATTACATTGCAATATTCTTACACATTTAAAATAGTAACATGTGATAAGGTTTCCATCTAGACACCTGGTGGTAAAAGAATTTCCCTTTATTGCTATTAAGAGAGTTCTGAGCATATTTTGTAACAGTTGGCATTTGCAGAAATACTTTATGGACATCAATTAGTTACTGCTGACAGTTGCTTCAAGAAACAGTACTGTATCTGTGGACTTAGGCTGTTGCTTCTAAATACTGACATATTGATACCCTATCCACCAGCCATTTTGCTTCCAAAGCACAAAATCTGATTTATTAATAGAGATTTTACTCTCCAGCCTTGCTGATAAACTGGAAAATTTCTAAAACAACCCCTTGACTTCCTTTCTGCTAATCCAAATCATTTACTTTCTCAATTTATTATTGTACACATATGGACTTCACTGGTAACTAGAAAAATAGAGATCATTTTCTATATTTTTGTCTTGGTACGTATGTAATTTATATATAATATTTATGTGTGTGGAATGAAGTGTTGGACAATATAAGTAAGACCATTCCTTCTTCCTGCTTATCACATGGCTCCTGGGTAGAGACCCCGGTCTGTTTTATCACACACAAACCCCATATCAAATCCTCAAAACTTCCTTCCCTCTGGAACTAAACACAGAACACAAAGATTACAGTCTTAATTAAAAAAGAAAAATTTGCGGGCAAAAATTAAAAGACTAAAATAAAGAGCCAAATGAAAGGAAACAGAATAAATGAGCTTAAAAAATTACCACTCCACAAAACCAAGGCTGATTCTGATTGGCTAGAAGTGAAACCATGATTTACTGGTCTGTTTGCTCTATGATTCAATAAATAACTTGGTGTCAATGGAGCAACTGTTGTATCATAAAGAATGCAGGCCATAAAGTGGTCCACATGGTAATATATCATCACTGTGCTTCCATCCCCTTATATTTTAGAGCAAACTGTGTGCAATAAGATGACAAAGGTTCCTACATTTTAGCAACCATATTTCTAAAAACTGTGCACCATGCAAATTATTTGCTTCATCCCCCACCCCCCAGACCAGTTTGTTGAAAACCAGGATGAATTACATTGCAATATTCTTACACATTTAAAATAGTAACATGTGATAAGGTTTCCATCTAGACACCTGGTGGTAAAAGAATTTCCCTTTATTGCTATTAAGAGAGTTCTGAGCATATTTTGTAACAGTTGGCATTTGCAGAAATACTTTATGGACATCAATTAGTTACTGCTGACAGTTGCTTCAAGAAACAGTACTGTATCTGTGGACTTAGGCTGTTGCTTCTAAATACTGACATATTGATACCCTATCCACCAGCCATTTTGCTTCCAAAGCACAAAATCTGATTTATTAATAGAGATTTTACTCTCCAGCCTTGCTGATAAACTGGAAAATTTCTAAAACAACCCCTTGACTTCCTTTCTGCTAATCCAAATCATTTACTTTCTCAATTTATTATTGTACACATATGGACTTCACTGGTAACTAGAAAAATAGAGATCATTTTCTATATTTTTGTCTTGGTACGTATGTAATTTATATATAATATTTATGTGTGTGGAATGAAGTGTTGGACAATATAAGTAAGACCATTCCTTCTTCCTGCTTATCACATGGCTCCTGGGTAGAGACCCCGGTCTGTTTTATCACACACAAACCCCCATATCAAATCCTCAAAACTTCCTTCCCCTCTGGAACTAAACACAGAACACAATAGCATCTGGTTGGATCCCTCCAGCTCAAAAAGATAAAGTAACAAAGTGGAGACACATGAGCGGCTGCACAGAGCTAGAATCCAGATTAAATTTAAGCATCTAACTTGTTGCCCAGGTTAATTTACTCCAAGAAAAACATGTCACAGCAGCAACATTCAGAAGGTACTCTCAAGGCCTAGAGACCATTAGAAGGGTTTACAAAACACAGTTAAATGACTACTATGAATAAGTAATAAATGCACTGATTAAATATTACTATTAATATCTACAGTTAAAAAACAGTAAAGACAACAGCTCAGGGTCAAGGGAAAGGTACACTGCTCACACAGTCCATTGAATGACAAATCAGAAACCATCTGGGCAGTCATAGTTCTACACATACACACCATAGTGAATGTGTATGTTAAGAGCAGAGAAAGGTAAACAACTACTTTAAAGAAGAGTCACTCTAACCAGAGAACCTTGTCTTAGACTGTGGTCATCAGCTTTATTTATCTTGTACCACAAGAGGCAATGAAGAAAAAAGAACAGGTATGTTTATTTATGAACCACATTTTATTTATTACATTTTCCATATCACTGTAAATAAGACACCATGATAAATATATGCACTTTCACTATGCAGACTGCCTACTCAACAAAAGAAGAATATTAATAAAATAATTGACATTACTTTTGAGCCATAAAATGTGAATAACTGGGCATATCTCATAGGTTGACAATGGAAATTAAGATGCTCGTTGGGCCATTTTCCACTGGAGAATTTCTCTTTATCAGTCACCAGAACCAAATTTATGATTGTGACTTCAGCAAGCATGTATTATGTATTTGCTCTTACCTTTAAAGATTAGGCACATAATATATCCCTGCTTCCAATATATTTTCCTGCTTCTTTGCTCTGTATGTTATTTATTAAGCTGCATTTATTGCACACATACTTAGTATGTGCCAGCCATTCCAACTCCTTTTATTCTCTCAATACTAACAGTGATAATACCTACCTAGTTCTGCTGAGAATTCAACAATTTACTACTTGTAAAATGCTTAGGTCCCTGCCCAGCTCATGGAAAGTGCTACAAAAGTGTTTTAGCAAATAGTCACACAAAATAGGCTGTATTTGTTATTCTCATTTTACATCTGAAGCAATAGAAGCAGAGGTTGATTAAGAAACTCTCAGGGATCAAGAGCTAGCAAGTAATCGAGCTGGACTGTAAACGCCAGCAGTTTAGTTTTTTTTCAAGCACAAAAAGTTAGAAAAAAAAGGGTACTCTCAAGGCCTAGAGACCATTAGAAGGGTTTACAAAACACAGTTAAATGACTACTATGAATAAGTAATAAATGCACTGATTAAATATTACTATTAATATCTACAGTTAAAAAACAGTAAAGACAACAGCTCAGGGTCAAGGGAAAGGTACACTGCTCACACAGTCCATTGAATGACAAATCAGAAACCATCTGGGCAGTCATAGTTCTACACATACACACCATAGTGAATGTGTATGTTAAGAGCAGAGAAAGGTAAACAACTACTTTAAAGAAGAGTCACTCTAACCAGAGAACCTTGTCTTAGACTGTGGTCATCAGCTTTATTTATCTTGTACCACAAGAGGCAATGAAGAAAAAAGAACAGGTATGTTTATTTATGAACCACATTTTATTTATTACATTTTCCATATCACTGTAAATAAGACACCATGATAAATATATGCACTTTCACTATGCAGACTGCCTACTCAACAAAAGAAGAATATTAATAAAATAATTGACATTACTTTTGAGCCATAAAATGTGAATAACTGGGCATATCTCATAGGTTGACAATGGAAATTAAGATGCTCGTTGGGCCATTTTCCACTGGAGAATTTCTCTTTATCAGTCACCAGAACCAAATTTATGATTGTGACTTCAGCAAGCATGTATTATGTATTTGCTCTTACCTTTAAAGATTAGGCACATAATATATCCCTGCTTCCAATATATTTTCCTGCTTCTTTGCTCTGTATGTTATTTATTAAGCTGCATTTATTGCACACATACTTAGTATGTGCCAGCCATTCCAACTCCTTTTATTCTCTCAATACTAACAGTGATAATACCTACCTAGTTCTGCTGAGAATTCAACAATTTACTACTTGTAAAATGCTTAGGTCCCTGCCCAGCTCATGGAAAGTGCTACAAAAGTGTTTTAGCAAATAGTCACACAAAATAGGCTGTATTTGTTATTCTCATTTTACATCTGAAGCAATAGAAGCAGAGGTTGATTAAGAAACTCTCAGGGATCAAGAGCTAGCAAGTAATCGAGCTGGACTGTAAACGCCAGCAGTTTAGTGTCAAAGCCTGTATTCTTTTCTTCTTTGTATTTATCTATTTATTCTTTTTTAAACTTTTTATTCTGTATTAGGATATAGCTTACTAACAATATGGTGATAGTTTCAGGTGAACAGTCGAGACACAGCCATGTACACTAAAGCCATTTTCCCTTCCTATCCAAAGCCTGCATTCTTAAGAATGGGGCTCTGCCACTTCAAAAATATATTTCCAGAATTTATACCTATACACATACTAGACTGCAGGCTTCTTGAGACTACAAACCAAATTCTGTCAAACAGTCTTCCTCTGCAGGCCATTTCTGCCCTGATGTGCACACAGAGAATATGCCCTAGCTGCTTGGATGCCTGTATAGATTAATGGCCTTGTGAGGATAATGTAAGTGATAACGTTTTAACTTTAAAAATTTAACAGATATGCATTGAATATTTTATGTTTCAAGATACAAATACCCATCCAGCTTAATTATCCTTTCATTTTTTATTTCTCAGCAGATGACACCCAGATACACATCCAATGACCTCTCTTTCTGTACTTACCATTCCCCAAACTATTCTTTAAAAAATACCCTGACAGTACTGAATGCAAATTTTGTAATTCTTGAAAAAGTAAGTACTTTGGTCTTTACAGATTTGGCTTTTGCCCCAATTCTACAACTGCGAGTAGTCCTATCTGTGAGTTCTAGAAAAAGTTATTTAGCCTCCATAAGCCTCAGTTGCCTTAGCTTTCAAATGGGACTATGTAAAAAAAAAATAGTGGGCACAAAGTAAGCACTGTATAGTGATTTAATTTGCTCTTACCTTTAAAGATTAGGCACATAATATATCCCTGCTTCCAATATATTTTCCTGCTTCTTTGCTCTGTATGTTATTTATTGCTGCATTTATTGCACACATACTTAGTATGTGCCAGCCATTCCAACTCCTTTTATTCTCTCAATACTAACAGTGATAATACCTACCTAGTTCTGCTGAGAATTCAACAATTTACTACTTGTAAAATGCTTAGGTCCCTGCCCAGCTCATGGAAAGTGCTACAAAAGTGTTTTAGCAAATAGTCACACAAAATAGGCTGTATTTGTTATTCTCATTTTACATCTGAAGCAATAGAAGCAGAGGTTGATTAAGAAACTCTCAGGGATCAAGAGCTAGCAAGTAATCGAGCTGGACTGTAAACGCCAGCAGTTTAGTGTCAAAGCCTGTATTCTTTTCTTCTTTGTATTTATCTATTTATTCTTTTTTAAACTTTTTATTCTGTATTAGGATATAGCTTACTAACAATATGGTGATAGTTTCAGGTGAACAGTCGAGACACAGCCATGTACACTAAAGCCATTTTCCCTTCCTATCCAAAGCCTGCATTCTTAAGAATGGGGCTCTGCCACTTCAAAAATATATTTCCAGAATTTATACCTATACACATACTAGACTGCAGGCTTCTTGAGACTACAAACCAAATTCTGTCAAACAGTCTTCCTCTGCAGGCCATTTCTGCCCTGATGTGCACACAGAGAATATGCCCTAGCTGCTTGGATGCCTGTATAGATTAATGGCCTTGTGAGGATAATGTAAGTGATAACGTTTTAACTTTAAAAATTTAACAGATATGCATTGAATATTTTATGTTTCAAGATACAAATACCCATCCAGCTTAATTATCCTTTCATTTTTTATTTCTCAGCAGATGACACCCAGATACACATCCAATGACCTCTCTTTCTGTACTTACCATTCCCCAAACTATTCTTTAAAAAATACCCTGACAGTACTGAATGCAAATTTTGTAATTCTTGAAAAAGTAAGTACTTTGGTCTTTACAGATTTGGCTTTTGCCCCAATTCTACAACTGCGAGTAGTCCTATCTGTGAGTTCTAGAAAAAGTTATTTAGCCTCCATAAGCCTCAGTTGCCTTAGCTTTCAAATGGGACTATGTAAAAAAAAAATAATAGTGGGCACAAAGTAAGCACTGTATAGTGAGTGTTGAATTGCTTTTCAGACTTTCTCCAAGGAAGTAAGGTAAAAATTAAAGACCAATAAACATGTAAGTGAAGTTTAGTCATGACTTTATTTGGGATGGATACATGGATTTGCTTTGCATTTTTATCTTTTTAATCCTGAAGTCAGAATGCATTTTATATACTTTATATACAAATTGACAATCAGAAGTGAGGCACTTAAAATTAAATCTATTGCAGCACTGGGAAGTTAAGTCAAAAATTAAGACTTCCTGAGAATAATCAATAGCCAAATAATAGTATCTCTAAGAATTCTCATATGACAGCCTCTTCTCAGTGTCATGACCCGCAACATTTGGTGATTTACAAATCTCCAAATGTTCTTAGATGGAGTGCATCCTTTTCTGGGTAAAAGGCCAAAATAAAAAACAAACTTCCTGGTTCTTATTTCTAAGTGTGACACCCTAGGTCAATATTGCTTAAAGTGGAGCATGCTGGGAAAAAAAAAAAAACCAGAATGGCTTTTAATATTCCAGATATGCTAGAGGATCAGCTGCACTGACGATGGACTATTGACAAACTGTATTTCTGTGATGCATTTTTCAAAACCATATGTTTACTCTTACGGGGCTCTGTTCCAAGTTTGTCTGAATGTTCAGTGCGTTTGTTTTATTTACGTATATTATCCTTGTCCCAGAGAATCCTAACCACAATGAGAAGCAATACACTGGCTTTCTGTCAGTCATTCTTTTCTTCCACAAAATACACAATGAATATTGATGATTCTAAACTCACTATCAGTCCTTGAAAATGAATACATACATTATAGTGCTGCCCTGGCTTTAATGAGGTTATCAAATGGAAGAGACTTAAGATTTGCCATTAGGTTTTAAAGAATGGCTAAGAGAGAAGCCTTCTTTGTGGTATGAATAAAAGAAAGACACTAATGATTGAAGGAAAGGAAAGTTAGAAGGGAGAGTGGAGGGAGAGAGGGTGGAAAGAAGAAAGGATGGAGGAGGGAAGAAAAGAATAGCTTTTCTAGCCAGTTACAACCAGAAGCCAAATTTGCAAGAAAATTCTAGATTTATCCAAGTCATGCTCCTGACTCTTTTAAGGTACTGGCAGCCACTCCATCTTATTAAACATTAATCTAAAAAGCCAGTCAATGCTTGGCCTAGTCTGACATGCCATTTTAGAATTTTTAAAAAGGGGAAAATAGCCATACAAAAGCATATTAATATCTTTTGCTATGTTCAGAATGATTCAAGGACTTAAGCAGTTAAACCACTGCAGTCTTTCTCAAAACTCCCTAATCAAATTTAGACTCTTTCCTTGTCTTGGCCACAAACATTCTTTGTGCCTTTACAGAGAATCAGCTACTAAGGACCACCATCATGGCAAAGTGGCAGCTAAGCAAGAAGCACCAATAACAATACAGAGCTGATGTGTTTTCTTTTCTTTGGCTTGCTGACAATCCTCAGGAAATGAAGCATGTGGTTTTGATGAAGTAGTTCCTTAAATTTTAATGTTAATTGGTCTTATGGGTGGGAGTTAAACAATAAATGTTCTTAGAGGCAAACTTCGTTATTTCTAAGTGATGAAATTTGTTCATGCTGGGAAAAAAAAACCAGAATGGCTTTTAATATTCCAGATATGCTAGAGGATCAGCTGCACTGACGATGGACTATTGACAAACTGTATTTCTGTGATGCATTTTTCAAAACCATATGTTTACTCTTACGGGGCTCTGTTCCAAGTTTGTCTGAATGTTCAGTGCGTTTGTTTTATTTACGTATATTATCCTTGTCCCAGAGAATCCTAACCACAATGAGAAGCAATACACTGGCTTTCTGTCAGTCATTCTTTTCTTCCACAAAATACACAATGAATATTGATGATTCTAAACTCACTATCAGTCCTTGAAAATGAATACATACATTATAGTGCTGCCCTGGCTTTAATGAGGTTATCAAATGGAAGAGACTTAAGATTTGCCATTAGGTTTTAAAGAATGGCTAAGAGAGAAGCCTTCTTTGTGGTATGAATAAAAAGAAAGACACTAATGATTGAAGGAAAGGAAAGTTAGAAGGGAGAGTGGAGGGAGAGAGGGTGGAAAGAAGAAAGGATGGAGGAGGGAAGAAAAGAATAGCTTTTCTAGCCAGTTACAACCAGAAGCCAAATTTGCAAGAAAATTCTAGATTTATCCAAGTCATGCTCCTGACTCTTTTAAGGTACTGGCAGCCACTCCATCTTATTAAACATTAATCTAAAAAGCCAGTCAATGCTTGGCCTAGTCTGACATGCCATTTTAGAATTTTTAAAAAGGGGAAAATAGCCATACAAAAGCATATTAATATCTTTTGCTATGTTCAGAATGATTCAAGGACTTAAGCAGTTAAACCACTGCAGTCTTTCTCAAAACTCCCTAATCAAATTTAGACTCTTTCCTTGTCTTGGCCACAAACATTCTTTGTGCCTTTACAGAGAATCAGCTACTAAGGACCACCATCATGGCAAAGTGGCAGCTAAGCAAGAAGCACCAATAACAATACAGAGCTGATGTGTTTTCTTTTCTTTGGCTTGCTGACAATCCTCAGGAAATGAAGCATGTGGTTTTGATGAAGTAGTTCCTTAAATTTTAATGTGGCATTGATCTATCTCAGGATTCCTAAAGGTTCATGGGCAGTACATGAAGGCAAGACAACTAACAGCTGAAAACAAAATGAAAGTTTAGTTGTATAAACACATTCTGTAAAGTGCAAATTAGAAATGATACTATGGTACACCCAAACATAACATCAGTGATAACATTCTTGTTACATATCCTCAAAGTTGACACTGAATAATGAACCACAGAACATGCCTTGTCCATAAACCAAGTCAACAAGTCAATAAGGCTGCAGCTGTGGGGCTGGGGAGAGGTAACACACTGGTGATATTACCTAGAGTTCTACGTAGTCTCCTTCATCTCAGTTATTGGCATCACCATCTAGTCTGTTGTCTAAGAAAGGAACCCAGAATAATCTTTATGCCATCGTGAACACAACCTATCTGCACCTATTCATCAAGCTGTATCCATTCATCTTTACACATGGCTTGGCTGTGTCTTCCTGTCCTTCCGTTACTGCTGCCACTTGATTGGCTTGGCTATTCATTATGTGTCTCCTAGACCCTTCTTCAGTCACTCTGCCACAGACTCTTATCCTCCCAACCTATCTGCTCCCAGAATTATTTTCTTATAATTATCAAATAATTACTCTTTATAAACTACTGATGACTTCCCATTTCCTTCAGGACAAATTCTAAACACCTGTTTCATGGTACTGAGCTAGCTTCACACTACCCGTCATCCTGGTACCTTCCCCTGTGCAGTAATATCGTGCCCTGTGCTTCTGCTTCCTCACCCACGACAGAATATTCACAGGCCAAACCCACTTGCGTGCTCTTAAACTGTGCTTGTGTTGTTTCCTCCTTTCTTCGCCTAATAAAATGTTACTTGTATTCATGGTCAAATATCCACTTTTCTCTGGAGCAGACTCTTCACCCAAGGCAAGACAGGATCTCACTTCTCTGTCCTTCAGTAAATTTTGGCATATATCTCTATTAACCGGTTTTGACAGATTTTAGGAGTTTCATCTTTGAATTGTAAAGTCAAGGTATACCATCCATACACTGAAGGTATTCAATATTTGTTTATTCCTTTTTTAAGGAAAAATGTCTTTAAATTGTCTTGACTGTCCTCTCAGAAAAAATACCACAATCACAAATCTGAAGTGTCCCAAGAGAATGTCAAATCAGATTTCAGAGCATGGAATGTCATCCTGTCTGCTCTCTGGGATGGGGGGCCGTTCATACCTTATAGGCATTAACTTATAGAGAAAATAATGAAAACTTCTAAAGCTACCATGAAGAAAAGGTAAATGAGAAATATTTCATAGATTGTGGAAGAGGAAGCACATACATAAAGGAAGAAAGAAAAAGGAAACCTCATTTTAATTATACACTATCAGACAGATAGCTATTAGGAGAGGTGTGCATTTGCTATGACTGACATTTCTCTAAATCTTCTTAACTTACTGGCCTCTTTTGAGATTCTGGGTTCCTTACTTCAAATTTGCTGAAGAATAAAAGGAAACTGCTTTTGCTGAGCAAAATGAGAAAAATGCACTTTTAGAATGAGATGTAAATGGTTGCCCTAAAATTAGAGAAACTGGAAATTCTCATTTTGGGTTGGGTGTTGCTCATTCTGCAGAGGCAGCACTCCCAGACCTGCTCTGAGTTAACCTGCCCCGTTCTGAGATCATTTGAGGATGGTGGATTTTCAACTAAACACCAAGATGCTAGTTCCTGATGGTATCAGTCTAATAAGAACTGGGAGTTTCCATAATATGATTTCAAGGTGCCTCTATCACATTCTGTTCTCTGAAAGGCATTTTGTCAAATGGTTCTCGTTATCAAAGGCCCCTTGCGCACCCAGGAAGCATCCTATTTAAATTTGCAGGGACTTTATTGTAATCTCAGCAGTATCTGGTTGTCAGCAAGAAGGTGGTATAATGGACTATAATCATTTTGCACAGAGTAAGGACAGGTCTAGCAGAAAATGTTTAATTCTGGGTGATGGCTCCTGCAGAGTCAGTAAAGGGCACGTACTAATAAGGAACTGCAAAAAAGTGCTGGTGACGACATGCTCACTTCAAACAGCAAGCTCAGCATATCTGTGGCAGCTAATAGAACCATTACAGCTGCATGTCAGGCTATGAAATATACCAAAGGACAGGAGCACCAGCGTGGAAGGGATAAGAAGAGAGCAACAACAACACCAAGAGATAAATCAGAATATCTGATCATGCCTCCATATTTTTACCAGCTGAGAGGTAGGTGAACCATGTTATCAAATCTAGGAAATAAGAGGGTGTGAAAAAGTAGGCCTAGGGCAATCTCCATGTTTTAATTTATGATAAATATCACACCTAGTAACCAAACGCTTCACTATATTAATACCAGCCCGAAGTTCATTTCATTCTTAGTAATGCCTATATTGTCATCTGCTACTACATCCAAGCTATAAGGCTTTTATCTTTGCTGTTTCATGCTCACTATTCTCCTTTCTTCTTACTCAAGTATAAAATGCAAAATTCTGCAAATGAACAGAAAGATAATGCATGAAAAGTATCCTGTTGCTTTTTAAAGGAGATGAAATCTTTACCTGATTTCGAAAGGCTTCTATGACCTCTAGAAGACAGGGTCAAATGAGTTCCCTTGAAAACTACATGCTAGACGGGGAATAATGCCAGGGTTCTAAAACCTCGTGTAGTTTGTCCTTTGCTCACCAACACTCCCCATGGTTGCATTCTGCAAAGGACATTCCTTGTATAAAGACCACAAGAAGCACCGATGCTTAAAAGCCACATACTTGAAACATCTAACAGAAATATATAAATTTTTAATATAAAGAGGTAGAATCACAATATAAGTAAACCAAAATGGACTCATAAAGATGCACACAATATCCCTATAGGAATGCAAAGTAGCTATTTAAGGCTTATAGCACCATTTATCAGCCTGGAAAATAACACAAACAAAAGATGAAAACAGAACACCTAACATTTTACACAGCCCACTGTCAGTCTGGGCCAGGTCGTGGCTGTTTAATGCAATGCAAGAATGAGAGAATGTTTTTGGATGTGACGTGCAGCATTCCAAACCTAGCCTGCACTGGCCTGCACTGTAAAACATTTACAGCATCCAACTGTCCATTCCTGGAGAAGGGAATGGCAACCCCCTCCAGTATTCTTGCCTGGAGAATCCCATGGGCAGAGAAACCTGGCAGGCTACAGTCTATGGGGTGTAAAGAGTCAGAAGCGACTGAATCACTAACACACACCTTCCATTAGATATGGCTTCAAATTTGCTCATTATTTTAAGTGAAAATGAAAAGAAATAATAGAAGATTCTTGAAAATAAATGTAAAAGCCGGTGCACTTTGACACTAGATTTGCTTAGGTTGGGGGTGGGGGTTGGGGTGCTCTCATGACTTCACTACCAAGGAGTTTAATTAATCAGGGCTGGGAGGTGCAGGGAACGCTCAGGTTTCCTGACTGCCCTTTAAGAACTTTATCTATGCTACCACCCAGTATCTGAGACACGGATCCTTTGCTTTCACCCGTTACTGTGCTGCTCTGTGATGGGGCTTAACTCAATTTATCTACTTCTTAATTTAACCGTTAATAAAAGCTGAGCATCAGGGAACATAGCTCAGAAGGTTCTGAATAGTGCCTCTGGGATACACATTTTATCCTTCCCACTGTTTCTATTCTGGTTACATCAGTATGCAGAAGCCATTTCAACTGAATATTCCTAGACACAATACAATTGTATGCACAAGGATGGGTCTGGGTTTAAATTAAAAGTTTCAAATGCGGGCAGTTCCTACATGCGTACAGCACCAGTGCAGGAGGATTCTGGGCCTTTGTGAACACAGGACCCTGGATATTATGAAGGAGCAAAGGCACCTCTTCATTTGGGTTTAAGAAGACAAGAGCATTTGCAGCAGGTGAATGTCCCATTTGTCTATTTCAGGCTGGCCTAAGCCGTGGGAAACCTTGAGTGAACAAGGTCAGTCTCGGGTCCAGCATCTGAGTGAAATGCCAAGAAGGCCACAGTCCTTCGTTTTATCCCAGAACCTGTTTAGCCACATTTATATTTTTGGACATGGTGCCAACGTAGAAATACACCACATATACTTGAGTCAACGCTGGAACAGCATATCCCCTTTTTCTCCTTATCTGAAAGGGGCTTCTGACCTTTTCTCTGCATGATATCACTCTTTCCTTGTTCTTTTTCAGTCGCTCAGTCATGTTTGACTCTTTCTGACCCCATGACCCGCAGCATGCCAGGCTTCCCTGTCCTTCACTATTGCCTGGAGCTTGCTCAAATTCATGTCCATTGAGTCAGTGATGCCATCCACCCATCTCATCCTCTGCCTCCACTTCTCCTGCCCTCAATCTTTCCCAGCATCAAGGTCTTTTCCAATGAGTCGGCTCTTTGCCTAAGGGCACCAAAACATTGGAGCTTCAGCTTCAGTTTGCGTGGAAGCCCTCAAATGTGAGGAAATGGATGGAACTTGTATTTTAGGCCAGCATTTGGCAAAGAATATATCTGCAGAGACAATACAGACAGGGTGGTAAAAGCTGACCTAACTTTGAATCCATCACTACCATTTACTAACTACCAGTCATTTAATCTCTGTAAGCCTCAGTTTCTTCATCTGTGCATGCACGTGTGTGTGCTAAGTTGCTTCAGTCCTGTCCGACACTTCATGACCCAATGGACTGCAGCTTGCCAGGCTCCTCTGTCCATGGGGATTCTCCAAGCAAGAATTCTAGTGCGGGTTGCCATGCCCTCTACCAGGGGATCTTCCCAACCCAGGAACCAAATCTGTATCTCATGTCTTCTCCATTGGCAGGTGGGTCCTTTACCACTAGTGCCACTTAGGAAGCCCTGCTCATCTGTGAAATGGGTTAAATAACAGTAACCATCTCACAAAGTTATTGTGACAATTCAAAGTCCTTAGAACAACAGCTTGGCTTATGAAAGTGCTCAAGAAAGACAGCATGTTCAGATTAAAATGTGCCACTCCT
Source organism: Tragulus kanchil (assembly GCA_022376925.1). NCBI lineage: Eukaryota > Metazoa > Chordata > Mammalia > Artiodactyla > Tragulidae > Tragulus > Tragulus kanchil. The sequence goes on along the minus strand of JAIOJX010000025.1, from coordinate 112,030,925 downwards.
CTCACCTCATTTGCTCTTAGATAAACTGTTCACATTATATTCTGAGAGTCATTTTCATATATGATGTGTTTCATATAAGATGTATAACCTACATATTCTCAGAACTTCTTTATTCCTTAAAAAACAGCTAGTGTTGTTGACTTATCATAAATTTCCCCCATACAGTAGTATGCTTAGTTTCTCGTCAGAGTAATATATTACTATTTTAAAATCCATTTGAATATGATTTATCATCTTTCACACACTGCTGCCCATATGGCTCTTCATAGGCAAATTCTGGTCAAGTATACTACCCCTTTAGATTAATATGCCACTTTTTACATATTCCTACTGAGTTTAAAAAGAAGTATTTTCATTTTTTTAAATGTCTGTGTCAAAGGTGTGAAAATCAAGAAAAACGAGGGACTTGTCAATCTTCTGGGGATTTTTATACACAGAGACATGCTCACAAACAAAAAAATGTTATTTTAATTTATTATTTCTTTTGCAACTTTGGACTTGTTATAAAAATGTTCATATTAATTTCTCTAATTTTTTCTGTATGCTGTTTTTTTAAATAGCAAAAAGATTTTCCTATCATCCAGCTACCTAAAATGTTTCATTGAAAGAAGTCCAAAAAAATGATAAGAAATGTTAAATCTTAATCTATATTAGAACTATTGTACTCTCTTAATCATTCTGATCACTGGTTTTATGAGCATTCAAGATGCTATTAACATTTTTGGAGCACATTTAGAAGACAAACCATGTTCCATATTTACTCTATGCGACTTCGACCAGGTTTGATTCAGAACTTGTTTATGAGGAGCCATCTCCTCTAAGCTCTCTTCAAGATAGAAGACACCCCTCTACTCATATTCCTGCACAAACCCTTCCAGAAATCTTTCAGATAACTTTCTAGGGGATTTACTTTCCAGAAACAGATGAGCTTCTTGGTCTGATTACAAGAATTTATTCTTCATAGCTTACTGGAGAAAAGTTTGACATATTGAGAATTATCAGAGCAAAATACATGAAACAAATGATTTCACAACCAACTTGAATCTAATTATTCAAGAAACTATCATAACACCCTCATCAAAATAATGGCAGGGATAGACAATCTGAAGATGAATCATTTAACCTGTCCTTAGCAAAATGGCAACCAAGTCTATTTTTACTTTATCTATTCAATTCCCCCTAACAATGTAAAATTCCTGTACAAACACAAAGCCATTTGCACTTAATTAATCACACAATCCACCCAAACATTATCAGATCCCAAAGGATTGTGTGTGTGTGTGTGTGTGTGTGTGCGTATGTACTTTCAAATATATACAGTTAAATAGAGTCTTCACATAATACACTTAAATCAGAGCACATCTAAATGTTCTAGATAAAGTAGCATTGCTCTTGCCAACTAGTGAAATTTCTTATTTATGAAGCACAACCAAGCATAAGTTCCTATCAAACCTTTTTATCCTGTGGGAAAACTGATTTTCATCCCTAGAAGACAAAATTTACAGTCTTAATACATAGATGGGACATTTTTTAAAAGATTTCATTCATTATGAGGCATGGCTCCTACAACCTCAATAGAGAACAAGGAACAATATCACCTTAAGAAAGGAAAAAAAAAATCATCCGCAGTGTTCTGTTCTTTAGACCACAGCTCAGATACCTCTATCTCATCCTGTGACACCAGGAAGACTTACTTCTCCCTTCCCAGTCAGGAGACAGAAACCAGAAATGGTTGGAAATTGGAATAATTACAGTGACACCAATAAAATTAAATTTTAGAACTGCAGGTATAGGAGAAAGAGAAAAGATAATGAATCTCACTGTTGGGCTTTACTTTGCAATCTTTCCTACCAGTGATCTCTTATTTTCCAGGTCTTGTCATGCTTATTTGTTACTCATGCTATTCCTTCATGGTTGTTTTCCTAGGGTGCATATTTTGAAAAGAACATTGCCCTGGGAACCTGGTGTTCTGGAAAACCTGGTGTTCTGGATCAAATTTCACTTTCCAGAAACAGATGAGCTTCTTGGTCTGATTACAAGAATTTATTCTTCATAGCTTACTGGAGAAAAGTTTGACATATTGAGAATTATCAGAGCAAAATACATGAAACAAATGATTTCACAACCAACTTGAATCTAATTATTCAAGAAACTATCATAACACCCTCATCAAAATAATGGCAGGGATAGACAATCTGAAGATGAATCATTTAACCTGTCCTTAGCAAAATGGCAACCAAGTCTATTTTTACTTTATCTATTCAATTCCCCCTAACAATGTAAAATTCCTGTACAAACACAAAGCCATTTGCACTTAATTAATCACACAATCCACCCAAACATTATCAGATCCCAAAGGATTGTGTGTGTGTGTGTGTGTGTGTGTGCGTATGTACTTTCAAATATATACAGTTAAATAGAGTCTTCACATAATACACTTAAATCAGAGCACATCTAAATGTTCTAGATAAAGTAGCATTGCTCTTGCCAACTAGTGAAATTTCTTATTTATGAAGCACAACCAAGCATAAGTTCCTATCAAACCTTTTTATCCTGTGGGAAAACTGATTTTCATCCCTAGAAGACAAAATTTACAGTCTTAATACATAGATGGGACATTTTTTAAAAGATTTCATTCATTATGAGGCATGGCTCCTACAACCTCAATAGAGAACAAGGAACAATATCACCTTAAGAAAGGAAAAAAAAAATCATCCGCAGTGTTCTGTTCTTTAGACCACAGCTCAGATACCTCTATCTCATCCTGTGACACCAGGAAGACTTACTTCTCCCTTCCCAGTCAGGAGACAGAAACCAGAAATGGTTGGAAATTGGAATAATTACAGTGACACCAATAAAATTAAATTTTAGAACTGCAGGTATAGGAGAAAGAGAAAAGATAATGAATCTCACTGTTGGGCTTTACTTTGCAATCTTTCCTACCAGTGATCTCTTATTTTCCAGGTCTTGTCATGCTTATTTGTTACTCATGCTATTCCTTCATGGTTGTTTTCCTAGGGTGCATATTTTGAAAAGAACATTGCCCTGGGAACCTGGTGTTCTGGATTCTAATTTAAAGTCTCCCAGAAGAGTGGGTGTGTCTGAAACAGGGGCATTCTAGAGACTCTTCTTCAAGTCTTCATCAAGAAAAAGTCCTGATTTTCCAATTCTGTGGAGCAAGTCTGGGGTTACTGTGGTTATCTGGTTACATATACACATATATGGAATTTATTACATTATAATTGTTGGGTTCTTATTAAAGGGAAAAGGCAGCTCTTTCATTATGGAAAGAAACCATCTAGTGTTTTGGAGTTAACAACAGCAAGTCCCATACTATGGGAAAAATACAAAGGCTTACTTTGTGGATCCCAAAGCCTTTCTTAGAGTTGATATGGAACATGAAGATATGAAGACTCATAAACATTAAATATAATAATTTCCCCATCCAAAACAACCCATATTAATGAGTATCCCCTCTCAGTTAGGCTCTAATATGTATAGTGGATATGGCAGTGGAAAAACACACAGACAAATTCCCAAACTCATGGAACCTACATTCTAATGGGTGAATAAGAAATAGGCCAAATAAACTGGTAAATATACACACACAATACATACATACATATCTCAAGGGAATTGACAAAAACAGAAGAAAAGTGGGGAGTGTTTGGGATCTAAGAGAAAGGTACTATTTGAGATAGAATGGTCAGGAAGTTCTCATTACTGAAATAACTAGGAGGAAAAATATGAAGTCAGAGCAGATTTAAAAATTCTGAGCCAGAAGCTGACCTGGCTTTGAACAAAAGAGGTGAGTGCAGCTGGAGTGAGGGCAATCTGGCTGGAGAGATCTGCAGAGACGTGTGGAAATCAGATCATGCAGTCTTGGAGCTTTTGGCTTTAACTTGCAGTGAGATGGGAAGCCACTGGAGGCTTCTGTACAGAGGAGTAATTTGAATTATATTTTACAAGAATTACTCTGATTACAGTTTTAAAAATAGGCTGCTGTAGGGGCCAGGGTTAGAAGCAAAGAGACTAATTAAGAATCTTTTAGACACTCTTTGCCATGCAGAAGAGATAGGAGAAAATTACTCATGCTATTCCTTCATGGTTGTTTTCCTAGGGTGCATATTTTGAAAAGAACATTGCCCTGGGAACCTGGTGTTCTGGATTCTAATTTAAAGTCTCCCAGAAGAGTGGGTGTGTCTGAAACAGGGGCATTCTAGAGACTCTTCTTCAAGTCTTCATCAAGAAAAAGTCCTGATTTTCCAATTCTGTGGAGCAAGTCTGGGGTTACTGTGGTTATCTGGTTACATATACACATATATGGAATTTATTACATTATAATTGTTGGGTTCTTATTAAAGGGAAAAGGCAGCTCTTTCATTATGGAAAGAAACCATCTAGTGTTTTGGAGTTAACAACAGCAAGTCCCATACTATGGGAAAAATACAAAGGCTTACTTTGTGGATCCCAAAGCCTTTCTTAGAGTTGATATGGAACATGAAGATATGAAGACTCATAAACATTAAATATAATAATTTCCCCATCCAAAACAACCCATATTAATGAGTATCCCCTCTCAGTTAGGCTCTAATATGTATAGTGGATATGGCAGTGGAAAAACACACAGACAAATTCCCAAACTCATGGAACCTACATTCTAATGGGTGAATAAGAAATAGGCCAAATAAACTGGTAAATATACACACACAATACATACATACATATCTCAAGGGAATTGACAAAAACAGAAGAAAAGTGGGGAGTGTTTGGGATCTAAGAGAAAGGTACTATTTGAGATAGAATGGTCAGGAAGTTCTCATTACTGAAATAACTAGGAGGAAAAATATGAAGTCAGAGCAGATTTAAAAATTCTGAGCCAGAAGCTGACCTGGCTTTGAACAAAAGAGGTGAGTGCAGCTGGAGTGAGGGCAATCTGGCTGGAGAGATCTGCAGAGACGTGTGGAAATCAGATCATGCAGTCTTGGAGCTTTTGGCTTTAACTTGCAGTGAGATGGGAAGCCACTGGAGGCTTCTGTACAGAGGAGTAATTTGAATTATATTTTACAAGAATTACTCTGATTACAGTTTTAAAAATAGGCTGCTGTAGGGGCCAGGGTTAGAAGCAAAGAGACTAATTAAGAATCTTTTAGACACTCTTTGCCATGCAGAAGAGATAGGAGAAAATTAAGCAAAACAATACAGTAGCAGGCATGCCCCTGTATAAAAGCAAAACAAAACAATGAAATAAAAGCCCTTAAACAAAAGTCCACAGTGTCCTGAAAAAATGCAATCTCTAACCAGTTTATTTTTCCAGAATATGAATACAAATATTGGAATGGAAAAGTCAAGGAGGATGAAAAAAAAATGCATGTTCTTCAATAAATTACACAGATCCCTAATATTTCATTTGCTTTATATCATCCCTATAAACATTCTTCTACAGCGACTTATTTAATGAAATTTATGGAACAGACCCATGCAGACAAAAGGAAAAATTGAAATCGAAGTACTTAATGTATAACGCAGCTTCTTTTATGTTAGGACCTAGTTGCAGTTAAACTAGGCCTAAATACTAAATTTTAAAGTACTATGATAATGTAACAAGTCAACACACTGAAACCTAGAGAAAGAAATACAAAATTTTTAAGCACTGTGAGTAAAAGTCTCAGAAACCATATTTCACTGAGCTCTCATAACACCTTACAGAAAAGAGGAAGCTGAAAAAACTGAGGCTTCAAGATGCTAGATGACCTATCCCAGATCCATAGCAAGTAAATATCAGGCATCTATTTGGATCCAGGTGTCTAATTCTAGAAGCTATTTTCTTTTATCTAAATTCCTCCAGATAGAGATCACATAGCAAATAAACAAATACTGGTCAGCATCAAAGAATGGTCAGTACTGTCAATAGCTTGCCTTGATATGACTGATCTGTACTTTATTGGTTTGTTCACTGAACTTCTGCAAAGTGATGCAGGAATAGAAGGCGATGCTAACTCAATGATAAATCTTACTGATGTCCTTCTATATTTGAATGGAAGCAAAAGGTCTTTAATAAAAATATTTTTAAAATGTCTCTTTTCCCCACTTGTTTCTGATAACTGCCTTACCCATCAGTATTTTTTTTCCTCCACTAACTCTTCACAGTGAAATCTTGATTGAAATCCAGTTGATAAAACTTGTTTTGAAATGCCAGTATACATTTTTGTATAATATGCGATCACTTTTTGGAGAACAAGTTTTGTCTTTCAGTGCCTAAATGAAGAGATAGAAAAATGTTTCAAAAATCATTCTGAACCCCTTTGGTAATATATATATTTTTACCAAATATAATATATATATATATATATATATATTCTTTCCATTTCTAAGGAAAAGGAAAATATATCTCATTCCAAAATTTTACCTTATTTTGTAAAGAATTACAATAGAGATTTAATTTAAAAATAGTAACATAATTAAAGAGGAAAGTCCCTGCTCACATGTTTTAAAAGGTCAGTGTCAAAACTTGACACAAGAAAATGTGTTTCAAATTGTACCTTTTAAATTTAAATTTCTCTTTAAACATTTTTCTACAAAGTCAATCACTGCAGGAGAGAAGTACTTCAGGGATTTTAGAACTGAAAATACATCTTAAATCCAAATACGCCACTGGCAGCTTTATACAAAAACTCAAGAGACAACCTGAGATCATCTGAATTTCTTTAAATGTATGCAATATATTTTAAATTACATTTAAAACCAATTTGGTCAAATTTAACTGGATGCATTTTTCTGAGTTTAACAGAAATAAAAATAAATGTATATTTTAAAATGATAAACAAAGCCACTGATTCATCTATAAAACATTGAAAATTAATAATTGATCAAGCATCTCACAGGAAGTATCCCTATACAATTTATAAATCCATTCAGTAACATATTGAATGAATCCACTCACACTGTTTCAAATACCTTTCCTCAAAATTCTATATGTAGTGAGCTACTGGGTAGACTTCCTTTTGATTTTTTAATCATATGGGGCTTCCCTGGTGGCTTAGACAGTAAAGAATCAGCCTGCAATGTGAGAGACATGTGTTTCACCCCTGGGTTGGGAAGATCCCCTGGAGAATGAAATGGCAACCCACGCCAGTATTTTTGCCTGGGAAATTCCATGGACAGAGGAGCCTGGCAGACTACAATCCATGGGGTAGCAGAATCGGACATGACTGAGCAACTGAACACACACACGTGGACATGAATACATAATCCATATTCACAAATAAAAATGAACATATACATTTATAGCCCTCATCATATAACTTTGTTTATTTTCTTTTTTATTAATACAATGCTATTCAATTTGTGCTTATTAATCTTTCTCAAAGCTTTACTCCCTAAACCTACCCAGCACAGGAATAGTCTTATAATAATTTTTACATTCCCATCACATCAAACATAATATAGAGAAGCAGATGCTCAATTCATGAGTCTTAATTAACTCATTTGCTGAAATGAAATTTATGGGAAAATGAACTCTAAACCACTCTTACATCCTTATATTAGGAGTTAAATTGAAGAGCAAGTAGCTTATTCCAAAACCTAAAGAATATATTATTTAATAAATTCGGCAAAGTTTATATCCATATCTCAACCCTTAGCCATCTTTCACAAGGAGAAACTGTGTGCTTTGTTTCCATACATCTCTGTACCAACTCTTAATCAGTCATGCAATGAATGGTGAGCAAATGTCAGCAGAGACTGCTAATACAAAGGGGCTGCCATTTAAACATCAATAATATTTAGATGGGAAAGAACAAATAGAGATGATGTTGCATTTCACACAGATAACTTACTGAAGAGTAAAATAAAGCAAGTCACATGTAAGTCGGTCAACAAGAGATACTCATATGATGAATGAATTTTTTACTGTGGCTCCAATATGATATTGCAGCTAAAGAAGTATTTGGAAAGGCATGATGAAAAAGATTTCCAAAGTGTGGTTATAATGGCTATTTGCTTTTAAAATGATAAACAAAGCCACTGATTCATCTATAAAACATTGAAAATTAATAATTGATCAAGCATCTCACAGGAAGTATCCCTATACAATTTATAAATCCATTCAGTAACATATTGAATGAATCCACTCACACTGTTTCAAATACCTTTCCTCAAAATTCTATATGTAGTGAGCTACTGGGTAGACTTCCTTTTGATTTTTTAATCATATGGGGCTTCCCTGGTGGCTTAGACAGTAAAGAATCAGCCTGCAATGTGAGAGACATGTGTTTCACCCCTGGGTTGGGAAGATCCCCTGGAGAATGAAATGGCAACCCACGCCAGTATTTTTGCCTGGGAAATTCCATGGACAGAGGAGCCTGGCAGACTACAATCCATGGGGTAGCAGAATCGGACATGACTGAGCAACTGAACACACACACGTGGACATGAATACATAATCCATATTCACAAATAAAAATGAACATATACATTTATAGCCCTCATCATATAACTTTGTTTATTTTCTTTTTTATTAATACAATGCTATTCAATTTGTGCTTATTAATCTTTCTCAAAGCTTTACTCCCTAAACCTACCCAGCACAGGAATAGTCTTATAATAATTTTTACATTCCCATCACATCAAACATAATATAGAGAAGCAGATGCTCAATTCATGAGTCTTAATTAACTCATTTGCTGAAATGAAATTTATGGGAAAATGAACTCTAAACCACTCTTACATCCTTATATTAGGAGTTAAATTGAAGAGCAAGTAGCTTATTCCAAAACCTAAAGAATATATTATTTAATAAATTCGGCAAAGTTTATATCCATATCTCAACCCTTAGCCATCTTTCACAAGGAGAAACTGTGTGCTTTGTTTCCATACATCTCTGTACCAACTCTTAATCAGTCATGCAATGAATGGTGAGCAAATGTCAGCAGAGACTGCTAATACAAAGGGGCTGCCATTTAAACATCAATAATATTTAGATGGGAAAGAACAAATAGAGATGATGTTGCATTTCACACAGATAACTTACTGAAGAGTAAAATAAAGCAAGTCACATGTAAGTCGGTCAACAAGAGATACTCATATGATGAATGAATTTTTTACTGTGGCTCCAATATGATATTGCAGCTAAAGAAGTATTTGGAAAGGCATGATGAAAAAGATTTCCAAAGTGTGGTTATAATGGTATTTGCTTTTTACACATATGTATGAAAATATACACACTTCCATATACCTATAAACATTATTTATATGTAATATAACTATGCAAAAATAGATAATATGAAACTGGGACATAAAAGTATGTTTGTTTATTCAAAACTAAAAGTAACAGAAGAGGCAAAAATTTCATGAGGACCTCAGACACAGATAAATTTATGTATATCATTTTGAATAATTTACTCAATTCTTACAAAAATAAAAACAAACAAAAAAAAGGCAATGCTGTGAGCAAGGTGAAATTACTTTGTGAAGCCACCTTTCCAGGTCTCTAAGCTGAGTTCCCTGCACTTCCTTTACACTTCGGGGGCAGTCAGAGTGACACTGTACTGTGTTTCCTTTGTGTTTCTCCCATCCAGGTCCTACGCAGGCCTGACACTGCTTTGTTTCTGACGAGATTGGGCACTTTCAGAGTGATATGGCCGTAGACTCCACTGCATTTCTGCTGCCTCCACTAGACTCTACACTTCTTCAGGGCAGGAACTGTACTTTTTTTCAGTCTTACAGTCCTGTCTTTAGCATGATGTTTTCCTAAGACAAGGGTTTCTTGAATGAATAAATGACATGAATGAATGAATAAATGTCTGGAGGGATCCAGACATTGACAGAATTCTTGAAAAATCACCTCATGAGTCACACTTCAAATAAACAGTTCAGTTTTTACTAATGCCTTTGTCTACTTCCCCTTCAGTATTTTCAGAGATGTAAATATATAGGCAACAATGGAAATATGTCTTTTAAAGGCTAGATTTTTCTCTATTGAAGAATATAGATTATGATATCCAAGACTTATTTATAGGAGGTGCTAGTACCCCTTAGCTTTGAAAATAATTCTGTACCAACTCTTAATCAGTCATGCAATGAATGGTGAGCAAATGTCAGCAGAGACTGCTAATACAAAGGGCTGCCATTTAAACATCAATAATATTTAGATGGGAAAGAACAAATAGAGATGATGTTGCATTTCACACAGATAACTTACTGAAGAGTAAAATAAAGCAAGTCACATGTAAGTCGGTCAACAAGAGATACTCATATGATGAATGAATTTTTTACTGTGGCTCCAATATGATATTGCAGCTAAAGAAGTATTTGGAAAGGCATGATGAAAAGATTTCCAAAGTGTGGTTATAATGGTATTTGCTTTTTACACATATGTATGAAAATATACACACTTCCATATACCTATAAACATTATTTATATGTAATATAACTATGCAAAAATAGATAATATGAAACTGGGACATAAAAGTATGTTTGTTTATTCAAAACTAAAAGTAACAGAAGAGGCAAAAATTTCATGAGGACCTCAGACACAGATAAATTTATGTATATCATTTTGAATAATTTACTCAATTCTTACAAAAATAAAAACAAACAAAAAAAAGGCAATGCTGTGAGCAAGGTGAAATTACTTTGTGAAGCCACCTTTCCAGGTCTCTAAGCTGAGTTCCCTGCACTTCCTTTACACTTCGGGGGCAGTCAGAGTGACACTGTACTGTGTTTCCTTTGTGTTTCTCCCATCCAGGTCCTACGCAGGCCTGACACTGCTTTGTTTCTGACGAGATTGGGCACTTTCAGAGTGATATGGCCGTAGACTCCACTGCATTTCTGCTGCCTCCACTAGACTCTACACTTCTTCAGGGCAGGAACTGTACTTTTTTTCAGTCTTACAGTCCTGTCTTTAGCATGATGTTTTCCTAAGACAAGGGTTTCTTGAATGAATAAATGACATGAATGAATGAATAAATGTCTGGAGGGATCCAGACATTGACAGAATTCTTGAAAAATCACCTCATGAGTCACACTTCAAATAAACAGTTCAGTTTTTACTAATGCCTTTGTCTACTTCCCCTTCAGTATTTTCAGAGATGTAAATATATAGGCAACAATGGAAATATGTCTTTTAAAGGCTAGATTTTTCTCTCTATTGAAGAATATAGATTATGATATCCAAGACTTATTTATAGGAGGTGCTAGTACCCCTTAGCTTTGAAAATAATTCTATGACCTACTTTAAAAAGGCACACCCTTTTATTTCCAGTGGTTCTCCTATATGCTCTGTATAATAGATTTGCAAAAGTTCAATTCAGAATAGACCCAAAGTATGGCATTCTGATTGAGTTACCTCATCTCCCTAAATGTGTTAACCACTGGAATCTCAATATATCTTCATAATGCTTGGAATTATGTTTCCTTCATTTTCTAATTAAAGGCCTGATTATATTTATGACAAAGAATTTAATATGTGCATGTTTAGTTAGTTGAAAAATTAAATTCATCAGCTCACCTACTCTTCACTACAGCTATTACACTAACAAGAAAAATGTAAGTAGCCTTAATGTCATTCTCTCAAAATAAATTAGATAAATAATGTTTTCCCTTCATTATGTGAGGGAAGAGGAGAAGTAGATAATACTTTGAATAGGGTTTAGAAAATAGGTAGTGAACATATGCTTTAAGAAACTGAAGGTAGAGTGACATGAAAGCAGTCGTATACACTAGAGTGAAGCTTTACTTTACTCTTGAAAAATTTTTGAAGTGGTTTAACAGAACTTTACTTTACTCTCAAAAGATTTTTAAAGTGGTTGAACAGAACTCATCAATATAGATTATAATATGACTCACTTCTCAATCTAGATTTTGAATTTGTCCTAGAAAGCTTACTGCTTTATCAGTGAACATTTGTACAAAGTGTACTTAAAAATTTGTATTTGACTAGAGTACTCAATCCTGACTAAATTTCTAAGGGAAAAAAAATGACTGCCCATTTTAATGCAGTATTGAGATGCTACCTTTTTAGGTAATATTCTCAAAATGTACATAGGTAATAATGAAACAAGTAGAAACAAATTCACAGTTATTGATAAGTCAAGACCTGAGGGCTTCATGATAGTCTCTCAACCACTGTACCACCTACCCTACACCCAAATATATTACACACCTCAGAAAATTGAGAATGTTACAAAGGTAGACGTAGGTAATCAATTTTATTTATTTAAGCTATCTGGTTGTAATCTTTACTTCTCAGGAATCCTACAGATTTAGAAGCAGGTACCTTACTCCTCAACCTTGGAATAGGCATGTATCTTCTGTTATGTAACTGTACTCCACATACAGTTGTCTCTGTTCAGTGATGTTTAAGGAACTAGGCCTTGTGCACTTCTGAATCACTCCACCCTATACTTTCACAAGTCTGGGCCTTGGTTTTGACTAATCTTTCTCCCTACAAGGCCTTCCTGATCTTTACCTAGTAAAATGATTCTAGTATTCTAAAAGACTTCCCCGTAGTTTAGCCTTTAAAGAACGTGCCTGTCATACAGAGGATGCAGGAGACACAGTTTTATTTCTGGGTCAGTGAGATCCGCTGGGGGAAAAAAGATATGACAAAGAATTTAATATGTGCATGTTTAGTTAGTTGAAAAATTAAATTCATCAGCTCACCTACTCTTCACTACAGCTATTACACTAACAAGAAAAATGTAAGTAGCCTTAATGTCATTCTCTCAAAATAAATTAGATAAATAATGTTTTCCCTTCATTATGTGAGGGAAGAGGAGAAGTAGATAATACTTTGAATAGGGTTTAGAAAATAGGTAGTGAACATATGCTTTAAGAAACTGAAGGTAGAGTGACATGAAAGCAGTCGTATACACTAGAGTGAAGCTTTACTTTACTCTTGAAAAATTTTTGAAGTGGTTTAACAGAACTTTACTTTACTCTCAAAAGATTTTTAAAGTGGTTGAACAGAACTCATCAATATAGATTATAATATGACTCACTTCTCAATCTAGATTTTGAATTTGTCCTAGAAAGCTTACTGCTTTATCAGTGAACATTTGTACAAAGTGTACTTAAAAATTTGTATTTGACTAGAGTACTCAATCCTGACTAAATTTCTAAGGGAAAAAAAATGACTGCCCATTTTAATGCAGTATTGAGATGCTACCTTTTTAGGTAATATTCTCAAAATGTACATAGGTAATAATGAAACAAGTAGAAACAAATTCACAGTTATTGATAAGTCAAGACCTGAGGGCTTCATGATAGTCTCTCAACCACTGTACCACCTACCCTACACCCAAATATATTACACACCTCAGAAAATTGAGAATGTTACAAAGGTAGACGTAGGTAATCAATTTTATTTATTTAAGCTATCTGGTTGTAATCTTTACTTCTCAGGAATCCTACAGATTTAGAAGCAGGTACCTTACTCCTCAACCTTGGAATAGGCATGTATCTTCTGTTATGTAACTGTACTCCACATACAGTTGTCTCTGTTCAGTGATGTTTAAGGAACTAGGCCTTGTGCACTTCTGAATCACTCCACCCTATACTTTCACAAGTCTGGGCCTTGGTTTTGACTAATCTTTCTCCCTACAAGGCCTTCCTGATCTTTACCTAGTAAAATGATTCTAGTATTCTAAAAGACTTCCCCGTAGTTTAGCCTTTAAAGAACTTGCCTGTCATACAGAGGATGCAGGAGACACAGTTTTATTTCTGGGTCAGTGAGATCCGCTGAGAAGGACACGGCAACCCACTCCAGTATTCCTGCCTAGAAAATCCCATAGACAGAGGGACCTGGCAGTCTACAGTCTGCAGGAGAGTTGGAGGTGACTGAACATAACACAGCATAGTATTTTCAAAGTCCAGTTCCAGTGCTCTGAATCTTTTCCTCTCTAGCTTCCACCTATCTTCAGTCAGGGTCACTTACGCCTTCCATGAACCCTAGGCTCTTCTACCTTAACAGACATTTTCATCATAAAAAAAAAAAAATTACTAATTATATATAACGACTGTGTTGGTACAAAGATGGATATAGTTATATATATTAAAACATTTTATCTGACTAAAAATGTCTTTGTTTTTCTTTTGATTTTAAAAGAAACCGAAACATTGTCACAGGCCTCACATTAAAAAGCACTATAGAGGGCTTCCCCTGGTGGTCCAGTGGGTAAGGACACCGCCTTGCAGTGCAAGGGGCACGGGTTCGATCCCTGGCCTGGGAAGATCCCACGTGCCGCGGAGCGGCTGGACCTATGTGTCCAATCACCGAGCCGGAGCTCTGGAGCGCATGCGCTCAGAGCCGGTGCTCTGCAACGACAGAGGCCACCGCGATGGAAGGCCCACAGAAGCCAAAAAAAGAACAGAAAAAGACGGATGAAAATAGAGGAATGAAAGACCAATAGAAGTGGCCCGTCCGCTCCCCTCCCTCCCCAACCCGACCCTCGCCCAAAAAAAAAAAAAAAGTACTATAGATCCAAAGCATTGTAACCATTAAGCCCAATAAACAGTCCCTTCTATCCCAGGCCCCTTCTCCAATGCTAGAGGTAAAGATTCTACATGACCTTGTTCTCATAGTATTCAGGCATTTTTGTCTGTACTCTGTTTCACATACAGTTGTCTCTGTTCAGTGATGTTTAAGGAACTAGGCCTTGTGCACTTCTGAATCACTCCACCCTATACTTTCACAAGTCTGGGCCTTGGTTTTGACTAATCTTTCTCCCTACAAGGCCTTCCTGATCTTTACCTAGTAAAATGATTCTAGTATTCTAAAAGACTTCCCCGTAGTTTAGCCTTTAAAGAACTTGCCTGTCATACAGAGGATGCAGGAGACACAGTTTTATTTCTGGGTCAGTGAGATCCGCTGAGAAGGACACGGCAACCCACTCCAGTATTCCTGCCTAGAAAATCCCATAGACAGAGGGACCTGGCAGTCTACAGTCTGCAGGAGAGTTGGAGGTGACTGAACATAACACAGCATAGTATTTTCAAAGTCCAGTTCCAGTGCTCTGAATCTTTTCCTCTCTAGCTTCCACCTATCTTCAGTCAGGGTCACTTACGCCTTCCATGAACCCTAGGCTCTTCTACCTTAACAGACATTTTCATCATAAAAAAAAAAAAATTACTAATTATATATAACGACTGTGTTGGTACAAAGATGGATATAGTTATATATATTAAAACATTTTATCTGACTAAAAATGTCTTTGTTTTTCTTTTGATTTTAAAAGAAACCGAAACATTGTCACAGGCCTCACATTAAAAAGCACTATAGAGGGCTTCCCCTGGTGGTCCAGTGGGTAAGGACACCGCCTTGCAGTGCAAGGGGCACGGGTTCGATCCCTGGCCTGGGAAGATCCCACGTGCCGCGGAGCGGCTGGACCTATGTGTCCAATCACCGAGCCGGAGCTCTGGAGCGCATGCGCTCAGAGCCGGTGCTCTGCAACGACAGAGGCCACCGCGATGGAAGGCCCACAGAAGCCAAAAAAAGAACAGAAAAAGACGGATGAAAATAGAGGAATGAAAGACCAATAGAAGTGGCCCGTCCGCTCCCCTCCCTCCCCAACCCGACCCTCGCCCAAAAAAAAAAAAAAAGTACTATAGATCCAAAGCATTGTAACCATTAAGCCCAATAAACAGTCCCTTCTATCCCAGGCCCCTTCTCCAATGCTAGAGGTAAAGATTCTACATGACCTTGTTCTCATAGTATTCATTAACACCCAACACAGTGCCAAGCAAAGAGCATCCCCTAAGAAATTATTTTTGCTTAATATTGCTAGTTAACATTTCACCCTTCATCAATTACTGATAATATTTTATCTTCCTAAAACTTATTATGAGTTCCTCAAAGAAAGGGCCAAAATCTTAAGCACTTTTATATATCTAGAGACTCATAAATTTTTTGATATATATAGCAAACATTTACCAAATTGCATGAAATTGTGCTTATCTTTGTCAATTCTCATTATATGCTACTGACTGGTACTTGGGAGGAAATATTCCTCCAACAGACAGGACAGTAACCTTCCACATGAGAGGAATGTTTGAAGCTTGGGACTGTCATTGAAAAGTATCTAGTTTTCTGATCTTTAGTTCTGATATGAAATACATAAATAGCTAGAAATTATTTGCAATGGTAATGAGATGTGTTCTCATATTGGCTTAGTGCCTCTATTTGACTGTT
Source organism: Tragulus kanchil (assembly GCA_022376925.1). NCBI lineage: Eukaryota > Metazoa > Chordata > Mammalia > Artiodactyla > Tragulidae > Tragulus > Tragulus kanchil. Next base: position 112,014,736 of record JAIOJX010000025.1, on the reverse strand, counting down.
AAGGTTTAACCACAGATCTCAAGATGAAAACACTTTATACAGTACAAAAAAGAAATGAGAGAATGAGAGTTTATAAGATAATTTATAAGAGTATACCTCATTTATTTATTATATTTTATTATTGTAATAAAATTTATTTTTCAACATTGATTTCCAGTGAGTACAAAAGCACAAAATAAAACTAATAACTTATAGAATATTAACTGCAAATTTAATTGATCATTAGTGGTTTAATATCATCCAATATCTATTCACTAAATTAAAATGACCTATATGCATAAACTGTTTATCCATTCATTCAACAGATATGTAATAAATGCCTATTATATATATTGTAGTAGATATAACTATATTGACAGATGATCTAAGTCTAGTGAGATAGACAAGCAGTCCATTATAAGCACTATCCACTCAGATAATTAATACGAGAGGTGAACATTTGTGCTAGTGAAAGGTAAGCAGAGCACCTGACCCTGATTCAGGTTGCAATGGAGCTGCTTCAGGTTTTTGTTAATGAGATCTTCAAATGGTATTTTAAACTATAAAAGTCACAGAAGAGAACTAAAAATGTGAAGTCTAAAGAACAAAATATTTTAAGTCATCTATAATCAAGCTATACGAAGCACTAGGAAAATCTAACCAGAAGAAAAAGAGACTTTGCATTTCAGGCATAAACAAATGTAAACAGGAGTGAGATAGCATCACAAAATCAGAAAAGGCGCTAGAGTACTGAGCTGAGGGCAACAGTCTGTATAATATACATAAAATGTAAACCAGACCAGAGAGGGTCATCAAAGGCAGAAAACAAGCAGGGAAACAGGTGCCTCCCTGCAGGTCTGGATAGGACCCCCATTCAGCAGGGGATGCAAGATTAGTGAACATTCATGAACTTCTAAGAGGGTAAAGCTCAGAATGAAGCAGAGCTTGAGCAATTCTGACTGGTACTTGGGAGGAAATATTCCTCCAACAGACAGGACAGTAACCTTCCACATGAGAGGAATGTTTGAAGCTTGGGACTGTCATTGAAAAGTATCTAGTTTTCTGATCTTTAGTTCTGATATGAAATACATAAATAGCTAGAAATTATTTGCAATGGTAATGAGATGTGTTCTCATATTGGCTTAGTGCCTCTATTTGACTGTTAAGGTTTAACCACAGATCTCAAGATGAAAACACTTTATACAGTACAAAAAAGAAATGAGAGAATGAGAGTTTATAAGATAATTTATAAGAGTATACCTCATTTATTTATTATATTTTATTATTGTAATAAAATTTATTTTTCAACATTGATTTCCAGTGAGTACAAAAGCACAAAATAAAACTAATAACTTATAGAATATTAACTGCAAATTTAATTGATCATTAGTGGTTTAATATCATCCAATATCTATTCACTAAATTAAAATGACCTATATGCATAAACTGTTTATCCATTCATTCAACAGATATGTAATAAATGCCTATTATATATATTGTAGTAGATATAACTATATTGACAGATGATCTAAGTCTAGTGAGATAGACAAGCAGTCCATTATAAGCACTATCCACTCAGATAATTAATACGAGAGGTGAACATTTGTGCTAGTGAAAGGTAAGCAGAGCACCTGACCCTGATTCAGGTTGCAATGGAGCTGCTTCAGGTTTTGTTAATGAGATCTTCAAATGGTATTTTAAACTATAAAAGTCACAGAAGAGAACTAAAAATGTGAAGTCTAAAGAACAAAATATTTTAAGTCATCTATAATCAAGCTATACGAAGCACTAGGAAAATCTAACCAGAAGAAAAAGAGACTTTGCATTTCAGGCATAAACAAATGTAAACAGGAGTGAGATAGCATCACAAAATCAGAAAAGGCGCTAGAGTACTGAGCTGAGGGCAACAGTCTGTATAATATACATAAAATGTAAACCAGACCAGAGAGGGTCATCAAAGGCAGAAAACAAGCAGGGAAACAGGTGCCTCCCTGCAGGTCTGGATAGGACCCCCATTCAGCAGGGGATGCAAGATTAGTGAACATTCATGAACTTCTAAGAGGGTAAAGCTCAGAATGAAGCAGAGCTTGAGCAATTCTATGTATCATTTTTCCTCAGAGATAAAATATATCAGACAAAGATCACCTTACTTCAAAAGGCTGGATGATGATAACTCGGTCTCCTATGAGGGACTTCACTGTTTCAAAATATTTGCACATTCTCTATTTCATTAATTCTTCATAACAACACTAAAGACTAGCAGAGACATCTCTCACATTTAACCACCATGGAAATGGAGTCTCAGAGACATGCAAAGTTTTGTCCAACGTCAAAGGTTTTCAAAACAAGACCAGGACCAGTGTTTTCTTTTCCTCTTTTGAACAGTGAAACCAAGTTACACAAGTCCTACAAATTCTACAGTGGACAACTCAGAGAGCTGGGAGTAATGGAGAGTTGATACTGGCATCTAAATTATTAATTATGAGTGCTTCTTTTTTGCCTTGATTTATTTTGATAATTGTTTACTTTTCCATTTTTTGACTATATCCTGCTACATCATTAGTTCAATTTGATTTTTTAAAAGGTTATAGGCTTAATAGAGAATGAGCAAAAGAATGATAAACTCTATTTTTCCAAATCCATTTGAAAGCTTTTCAATAGTGACACCAATATGAATATTTCATAATCGCATATTTTCTTTTTGAGGACCAATGGCTGTTTTAATATAGAAACCATTAATAGAATTACCAGATGGGTGCTTTATTTGCTTTTGAAGTGGTTTACAAATAGTAGCAATTAGTCATTGATGAAGACCTCTAAATTTGAGAGGTTTTTCATAATTCAGCACCATGATAATTTTTGATTTCATCTACAAAACAATAAATACAAAATCGTTTGTAAAAGGCAACATATGTCTTGACAATTTTCTAATTATCTAAGTGTAAAATACTCAATTTTCCTGCAGAGATAGAAATTTTCACATGACACATTTGTACTCTAAAGTGTACAAAAGATTACTAGAAATTGGTGAGTTCCTGTTTCTACAATTTGTTTTTATCTGATTCTACCCAGTTAGAGTCCAGAGTTATATTTATTTTTCCCACAAAAATAAGTAACAGCTTATGTAAAAATCAAGAATTTTTACAGGGAGAATGGGTGATGAGTTGAAAGCTGAATTTATTCAGAGATAGCATTAAAAACTAGACTCCACACTTTTCAGTGAAAATAAGAGGGGAAGCATGCCAGATGGAAATCAGCCAACTGGTGTTCTTTTAGGAATTGTGCCTAAGTTATCCTGAAGAGGGAATAAAAAAGAGAGAAAGAGAATTTTCAGCAAGATACCCTGAAAATGTTTTCTGGCTTTACTTTCCCATAATGAAGCAGAAAATAATTATTATCATTCAAACATCTTAACAAATATATAAGAAAAACTATCAAGCATTTTATAATAGGAAATGCAATTTTAGTAGTTTTTCCCATGATATTTGAAGTTTATCAATTAGATTCTCTCTCTAAAATCAATAATTGGTAATGGCATTTAACTCCTTTTCAATGTTTGTTCACTTAGTCAATACTGGAATCTTTTCCAGCCATCTCATATTTTTTGTATATTCTGAATTTCACTCATCTGTGGCAAACATCAACCAGAGACATGCCTACATGCCACCTCTCCCTCCTACATCAGCTAAGAAAAGCAGCCGCCTATGCCACTGGAGGCACCTCCAGGAGAACCCACAGTGACTGCACATATTTTGACTCTTTTAGGGAAAAACAGACCTCGGTTGAGACTTCTCTTTCTTGAGAAACTCCAAGCATGTATGCCCTAATTAAATACCCTGCTTTGAGATTTATGAAATATTTAAGGTCACAAAGCCTCTCTCATCATCCAACAATTGGAATATTTAAAGTGTGCCAATAACCACCAAATTTTCTTTTTTACAAATAAATGATGATTGTTACCATACGTGCTGGATTAGGCTTAGGAGTAAAATAATATTTAGTCAGAAATAAGAATATTTGCTCCATCCTATCTTTAAAAAAGCAACCAGAATGCAGAAATGTAATATTTGTGGTTTCAGACTACTTGTAGAAAGGCTAATTTTATATTCAAATCTTTAGTGATTATAAAGAGTATATTAGCATTATGTTTGGATAGAATCTACTCTAAAGTGTACAAAAGATTACTAGAAATTGGTGAGTTCCTGTTTCTACAATTTGTTTTTATCTGATTCTACCCAGTTAGAGTCCAGAGTTATATTTATTTTTCCCACAAAAATAAGTAACAGCTTATGTAAAAATCAAGAATTTTTACAGGGAGAATGGGTGATGAGTTGAAAGCTGAATTTATTCAGAGATAGCATTAAAAACTAGACTCCACACTTTTCAGTGAAAATAAGAGGGGAAGCATGCCAGATGGAAATCAGCCAACTGGTGTTCTTTTAGGAATTGTGCCTAAGTTATCCTGAAGAGGGAATAAAAAAGAGAGAAAGAGAATTTTCAGCAAGATACCCTGAAAATGTTTTCTGGCTTTACTTTCCCATAATGAAGCAGAAAATAATTATTATCATTCAAACATCTTAACAAATATATAAGAAAAACTATCAAGCATTTTATAATAGGAAATGCAATTTTAGTAGTTTTTCCCATGATATTTGAAGTTTATCAATTAGATTCTCTCTCTAAAATCAATAATTGGTAATGGCATTTAACTCCTTTTCAATGTTTGTTCACTTAGTCAATACTGGAATCTTTTCCAGCCATCTCATATTTTTTGTATATTCTGAATTTCACTCATCTGTGGCAAACATCAACCAGAGACATGCCTACATGCCACCTCTCCCTCCTACATCAGCTAAGAAAAGCAGCCGCCTATGCCACTGGAGGCACCTCCAGGAGAACCCACAGTGACTGCACATATTTTGACTCTTTTAGGGAAAAACAGACCTCGGTTGAGACTTCTCTTTCTTGAGAAACTCCAAGCATGTATGCCCTAATTAAATACCCTGCTTTGAGATTTATGAAATATTTAAGGTCACAAAGCCTCTCTCATCATCCAACAATTGGAATATTTAAAGTGTGCCAATAACCACCAAATTTTCTTTTTTACAAATAAATGATGATTGTTACCATACGTGCTGGATTAGGCTTAGGAGTAAAATAATATTTAGTCAGAAATAAGAATATTTGCTCCATCCTATCTTTAAAAAAGCAACCAGAATGCAGAAATGTAATATTTGTGGTTTCAGACTACTTGTAGAAAGGCTAATTTTATATTCAAATCTTTAGTGATTATAAAGAGTTAGTTGGGACTGCAAACATAGCATTATGTTTGATGAATAAGAATCTACTCTATTTTTGTAGTGGAAAGCCCATGATTGCAGCTTATGTATGCCTGACATTCTCACAGATCTACCTTAGAAAAGTAATCCATGAGCAAGCCTCCACGGTCAATGTCTCAGTCCCAAGGGATATTTATAATCACAACACATGGCTTCTCAAGTAAACATATGTCCTTACTTCAGAAAGTATTAGAAGTACATTTTGCACTGTTTTTCTCATAAGGAAAGTATGTAAGAAAGCAATGTCTTGGTTGTGTTTGTATTTTATTGTTACATCATGAAGAATTGTTAATATAACAGAATTTTCTGATATGTCAACCCTATTAATAAAACAATTAATGATCCTAGTGAAGTACTTTCAGGCTTAAGTAAAACCTTCAGCTTATTTTAGCAGTTCCTTCCTACATAGGTATGCATGTGTGCATGCTTAAATCACTTCAGTCATGTCCAAGTCTATTCGACGCTATACACTGTAGCCTGCCAGGTTCCTCTATCCATTGGATTCTCCAAGCAAGAACACTGGAATGAGTTGCTATGCCCTTCTCCAAGGGATCTTCTCAACCCATGGATCAAACTTTTGTCTCTTAAGCCTCCTGCACTGGCTTTACTGCTAGTAGCACCTGGGAACCCCTATATATGTGTGTGTGTGTGTCTATATAAATATATATATAAAATATAAATATATATAATAAAATATAATAAAATATAAATATATATATTATATATATATATAGACACACACATATGTACATCTTTATAAAAATGAAAAGGAATAGCACATTAGCACATTTTCCCAAAACAGTAGTTCTCAAAGAGAACTCTAGATCCAAAACAAATACTATTATCATCATGTCAACTTTTAGAAATGTGAAGAGGAAAGCCAGAGCTGCTTACAACATTCCAAATGCCTATGACACCAGCAGACACCAGTATACCATCTAATAACCACTCTACTTTTATGACCAAGTATACACCCAAATAAAATTTAATAACTCTGATGACCAAAATGTAAATACTCAAGTAAATCAAAGAAAACTCTAAGACAGATTCTTTTATTTTTCCAGATGTAAAAGTGATCAGTTTGGGTAAACTAAGATATGGGTGGAAATTGCAGATCCTAACGAGTGCTACAAAGACTATAAAAGAGAGAAGCATGATGAGGATGGTCACATCAGCCTCTGTGAGGACTAGATGATACCTGAAATGAGGTTTATTTTTATTTTTTTTAAACATTTATTTTTTATTTATTTATCTTTTGAGGGGTGGGGTGTGGAGGGAGGGGGCCGGCAGGCCACTTCTATTGGTCGTTCATTTGTCTATTTTCATCTATCTTTGCTCTTTGGCCCATGTGGGCCTCCCATCGCGGAGGCCTCTGTTGTCGCAGAGCACCTGCTCTGGGCGAATGTGCTCCAGAGCTCTGACTTGGTAATTGGACACGTAAGTTCAGCCCCCTGGGCATTGTCCAAGTCTATTCGACGGCTAAAAAACCCAGCTTATTTTAGCAGTTCCTTCCTACATAGGTATGCATGTGTGCATGCTTAAATCACTTCAGTCATGTCCAAGTCTATTCGACGCTATACACTGTAGCCTGCCAGGTTCCTCTATCCATTGGATTCTCCAAGCAAGAACACTGGAATGAGTTGCTATGCCCTTCTCCAAGGGATCTTCTCAACCCATGGATCAAACTTTTGTCTCTTAAGCCTCCTGCACTGGCTTTACTGCTAGTAGCACCTGGGAACCCCTATATATGTGTGTGTGTGTGTCTATATAAATATATATATAAAATATAAATATATATAATAAAATATAATAAAATATAAATATATATATTATATATATATATAGACACACACATATGTACATCTTTATAAAAATGAAAAGGAATAGCACATTAGCACATTTTCCCAAAACAGTAGTTCTCAAAGAGAACTCTAGATCCAAAACAAATACTATTATCATCATGTCAACTTTTAGAAATGTGAAGAGGAAAGCCAGAGCTGCTTACAACATTCCAAATGCCTATGACACCAGCAGACACCAGTATACCATCTAATAACCACTCTACTTTTATGACCAAGTATACACCCAAATAAAATTTAATAACTCTGATGACCAAAATGTAAATACTCAAGTAAATCAAAGAAAACTCTAAGACAGATTCTTTTATTTTTCCAGATGTAAAAGTGATCAGTTTGGGTAAACTAAGATATGGGTGGAAATTGCAGATCCTAACGAGTGCTACAAAGACTATAAAAGAGAGAAGCATGATGAGGATGGTCACATCAGCCTCTGTGAGGACTAGATGATACCTGAAATGAGGTTTATTTTTATTTTTTTTAAACATTTATTTTTTATTTATTTATCTTTTGAGGGGTGGGGTGGGAGGGAGGGGCGGGCAGGCCACTTCTATTGGTCGTTCATTTGTCTATTTTCATCTATCTTTGCTCTTTGGCCCATGTGGGCCTCCCATCGCGGTGGCCTCTGTTGTCGCAGAGCACCTGCTCTGGGCGCATGTGCTCCAGAGCTCTGACTTGGTAATTGGACACGTAAGTTCAGCCGCTCTGCAGCATGTGGGATCTTCCCAGGCCAGGGATCAAACCAGTGTCCCTTGCATTGCAAGGTGGTGTCCTTCCCCACTGGACCACCAGGGGAAGCCCATGAAGTGAGGTTTAAATGATGAAGAGGAGGCATGCGCACAAACCTTGGAAGGGAGAAGGAGTGTTCCAAACAGAAAGCAGCATAACAAGTTCAAAGGCTCTGAAGGAGGAAACATTTTAGCATGTTTGAGTAATAGAAAAAAAGGATCAGAGTGGCTTTGGTTTCGTGCTGAGAGTGAAAGAAGTTGAGGTCCTAGGGGCAGGCTGGTGCCCAATCAGGCTAGGCTTGTAGACCATTTGGGAAGATTAGATATTATTGTCATTGTAATTGAAAGGTACTGGAAGATTTAAAACAGGGGAAGGACATGTTTGCATTTGTACTTCAGAAATATCACTCCGTGGATAGGGAGCACAAGAATATCAGAGACACAGAAGATTTTGGTAGTTTGGATTAAGATTTAGAAGAGAAAGTGATGAAAAATGGTCAGATTTGGGATACATTTGTGATACTCAGATAATAGAAACTGGATTAAGGTGGCATATTAAGGAAAAGAATAAAAGATGACCTCAGGGGTTTTCCTCTGAAAAAAAAGTAGGTAGACATCAGTACTTTTCACTTCCATGAGGAAGGTTTACAAAGAAAGAAAATTGAGGTATATGAGGGAAAAAAAAAAACCACAGTGGTTCTACTTTGACTCTGTAGGTTTTAGACATTCTGAGTACCTATCACTAATGAACAAAGAAAACTCTAAGACAGATTCTTTTATTTTTCCAGATGTAAAAGTGATCAGTTTGGGTAAACTAAGATATGGGTGGAAATTGCAGATCCTAACGAGTGCTACAAAGACTATAAAAGAGAGAAGCATGATGAGGATGGTCACATCAGCCTCTGTGAGGACTAGATGATACCTGAAATGAGGTTTATTTTTATTTTTTTTAAACATTTATTTTTTATTTATTTATCTTTTGAGGGGTGGGGTGGGGAGGGAGGGGGGCGGGCAGGCCACTTCTATTGGTCGTTCATTTGTCTATTTTCATCTATCTTTGCTCTTTGGCCCATGTGGGCCTCCCATCGCGGTGGCCTCTGTTGTCGCAGAGCACCTGCTCTGGGCGCATGTGCTCCAGAGCTCTGACTTGGTAATTGGACACGTAAGTTCAGCCGCTCTGCAGCATGTGGGATCTTCCCAGGCCAGGGATCAAACCAGTGTCCCTTGCATTGCAAGGTGGTGTCCTTCCCCACTGGACCACCAGGGGAAGCCCATGAAGTGAGGTTTAAATGATGAAGAGGAGGCATGCGCACAAACCTTGGAAGGGAGAAGGAGTGTTCCAAACAGAAAGCAGCATAACAAGTTCAAAGGCTCTGAAGGAGGAAACATTTTAGCATGTTTGAGTAATAGAAAAAAAGGATCAGAGTGGCTTTGGTTTCGTGCTGAGAGTGAAAGAAGTTGAGGTCCTAGGGGCAGGCTGGTGCCCAATCAGGCTAGGCTTGTAGACCATTTGGGAAGATTAGATATTATTGTCATTGTAATTGAAAGGTACTGGAAGATTTAAAACAGGGGAAGGACATGTTTGCATTTGTACTTCAGAAATATCACTCCGTGGATAGGGAGCACAAGAATATCAGAGACACAGAAGATTTTGGTAGTTTGGATTAAGATTTAGAAGAGAAAGTGATGAAAAATGGTCAGATTTGGGATACATTTGTGATACTCAGATAATAGAAACTGGATTAAGGTGGCATATTAAGGAAAAGAATAAAAGATGACCTCAGGGGTTTTCCTCTGAAAAAAAAGTAGGTAGACATCAGTACTTTTCACTTCCATGAGGAAGGTTTACAAAGAAAGAAAATTGAGGTATATGAGGGAAAAAAAAAAACCACAGTGGTTCTACTTTGACTCTGTTACATTTGTGGTAATATTAAGTAACAATTACTGAGTACTTATTCTGTGCCAAGTATACTTCTAAACACTTATATATTTTATTTATTTATATTTTTTACTTAATCCTCCCAAGAACCCCCATGAAGTCATTCTTAATATCATCCTCCTTTTAGAGATAAGAAAACTGAACTACAGAGAGATTTGGCCTTGTCAGCCAGCAAATATAGTCAAGAATCCAGTGCCAGAACCTACTCCATGGCCACTGTGTAATACTGCCTTTACCAGTGGAAAAGGTAAATGGGTAACTGCATTGAGTAGGACCTCAGGAGAGAAACCTGGGATGGTGATACATAAAAACAAAATCCTGGGGCCCCACATGACTCAGACATATAGTAGAAGCAGGATGAGAGACCAAGAAGATGTAGTAATCATAGGAGGAAGAAAGCCAAGTGAATACAGTGATCAGAAGTGCTCGAGGGAGAGGGAGTGAAAAACCACACAAATGCCAAGATTCAGACCAGGAGACAGAACTGATCATTGAGTTCACAAAAGGAATTCTAGTTACCTTGATAGAGACACAACCGTGAAGTCAATTAGTCAGCTCAGTCACTCAGTCATGTCTGACCCTTTGTGACCCCATAGATCATAGCAGGTTTCCCTGTCCTTCACCATCTCCCAGAGTTTGCTCAAACCCATGTCCATTGAGTTGGTGATGCCTCCATCCATTCCATCCTCTGTCATCCCCTTCTCTTTCTGCCTTCTATTTTTCCCAGTATCAGGGTCTTTTCCACTGAGTCATCTTTTCGCATCAGGTGGCCAAATGAGTGGAAAGGATAAAAGAGCCATTGTGGATTAAAGAGACTTTAAGGTGAAAGTGGGCTTCCCTGGTGGCTCAGACAGTAAAGAATCAGCCTGCAATGCAGGAGACCTAGGCTCAATCTCTGGGTTGGGAAGGTCCCCTGGAGAAGAAAATGGCAACTCACTCCAGTATTTTTTGTCTGGAGAATCTCATGGACAGAGAAGCCTGGCAGGCTATAGTCCATAGGGTGGCAAAGAGTCAGACATGATGGAAGCAACTGAGCAAGGTGTAAGCAAATGGAGAAAGACAACAGGTTTTAGTGAAGAAGATCCAAAGCTTGAGGCTATCATTGGAGATGGTAGCTAAAACAGATCTTTTACTTTTTCTCTCTTTTTTGTAGTTAGGCACTTTGTGTTTACATTACATTACCACATGTTTAAATGTAAGTTAGCGTGACCTAGTAGAAAAAAAGAAAATCATTCACTAAAACATATCTTAGACTAAGAACAAATCAAGTTAACATGCATGGGAATTAGGGGCTTCCTTGATGGCTCAGTGTGTAAAAAATCTTCCCACCAATTCAGAAGACACAAGAGACGTAGGTTCAATCCCTGGGTGGCTAAAATCTCCTAGAGAAGGAAATGGCAGCCCACTCCAGTATTCTTGCCTGCAAAATCCCATGGACAGAGAAGCCTGGCAAGTTACAGTCCTTGGGTTTGCAAAGAGTCAGACATAAGAATTGCTTTCAAGAACTTTAAGTTTCATTCGTGGAGATTTCACTATGGGCTAGAACACTTAAAAACAGTAATCATCCTCCTATCTCAAAGAGGTAGACAGAGGGACATTCTTTTGAACTTTGCCTCCTAATTCTGAAAAACTGTTTTATCATCTTAGTTCACTAAGCCCTATGTCTACAAAACCCAAACAATTAAACTGTTCTCTAAAATCTTGTCATCTGTAAGTACCTCATCAATTCACTCAACCAGAATGGCAGCTAGATTTTTTGTTTGTTTCTTCTATTGCTTGTTGCTATCCTAGATGGTTTAGATGACTCATTCATCTATTTAGCTTCAAAAACTTTTTGCGTCTGTATTCAGTGACCGACACTCCCACAGAGCTTATAAGGTAAGAGCCATTGTGGATTAAAGAGACTTTAAGGTGAAAGTGGGCTTCCCTGGTGGCTCAGACAGTAAAGAATCAGCCTGCAATGCAGGAGACCTAGGCTCAATCTCTGGGTTGGGAAGGTCCCCTGGAGAAGAAAATGGCAACTCACTCCAGTATTTTTTGTCTGGAGAATCTCATGGACAGAGAAGCCTGGCAGGCTATAGTCCATAGGGTGGCAAAGAGTCAGACATGATGGAAGCAACTGAGCAAGGTGTAAGCAAATGGAGAAAGACAACAGGTTTTAGTGAAGAAGATCCAAAGCTTGAGGCTATCATTGGAGATGGTAGCTAAAACAGATCTTTTACTTTTTCTCTCTTTTTTGTAGTTAGGCACTTTGTGTTTACATTACATTACCACATGTTTAAATGTAAGTTAGCGTGACCTAGTAGAAAAAAAGAAAATCATTCACTAAAACATATCTTAGACTAAGAACAAATCAAGTTAACATGCATGGGAATTAGGGGCTTCCTTGATGGCTCAGTGTGTAAAAAATCTTCCCACCAATTCAGAAGACACAAGAGACGTAGGTTCAATCCCTGGGTGGCTAAAATCTCCTAGAGAAGGAAATGGCAGCCCACTCCAGTATTCTTGCCTGCAAAATCCCATGGACAGAGAAGCCTGGCAAGTTACAGTCCTTGGGTTTGCAAAGAGTCAGACATAAGAATTGCTTTCAAGAACTTTAAGTTTCATTCGTGGAGATTTCACTATGGGCTAGAACACTTAAAAACAGTAATCATCCTCCTATCTCAAAGAGGTAGACAGAGGGACATTCTTTTGAACTTTGCCTCCTAATTCTGAAAAACTGTTTTATCATCTTAGTTCACTAAGCCCTATGTCTACAAAACCCAAACAATTAAACTGTTCTCTAAAATCTTGTCATCTGTAAGTACCTCATCAATTCACTCAACCAGAATGGCAGCTAGATTTTTTGTTTGTTTCTTCTATTGCTTGTTGCTATCCTAGATGGTTTAGATGACTCATTCATCTATTTAGCTTCAAAAACTTTTTGCGTCTGTATTCAGTGACCGACACTCCCACACAGCTTTAGCAATCCACACCCACAGATACAAAATGGATTATTTCTAAATCAAAAGTACTCTACTGTACTATCTAGAAATTATGAAGCTCTCTTCTTTCATTCTCTCTTCCACTCATGCCCACAAAAATTCCTCTTAGGGGGTCAGAGGCTGAAGCTCTCCACTGCTTTGCTCTTCACATTTTAGCAGTCTCCAATCTTTCCTGGCTTGCCTGTCATCTCTTCCTAATTTTGATCCCTCTGATGACACACTTTCATGGGTGCAATTGATTCTTCTATTCTTCGACCTTCTATCACAGCTGCCTTGCCAATTCTATTACCAAATCAATCCTACCATCTGTTTGCTCTCCTCCTTGTCCTGGGCTGCCAAGAGTTACTGAGAAAATTGAATAACCATGCTGATTGACTCTGCTACAAATTTATGATTTCCGATGTCAGCTGAACTCTCAGAGCTGCTTAGCAGCCCTATTACTCATTCCTATTTGGCTGGTCTTCCTATTCCACACAGCAGCTGTTCCCACCACACCCTTGTTGGAGCCCTTACTCTTGCCCTTACCCATTTCAACTTCAACATATGATTTCACCTCCTACTGCTTGAGAACTTTGAGGCAATCAGGCATGATCCCCTCTGCTTCCCTCCTCTAAGTCTCCAAATTTATTGTTATCTTTGATCATTAGAATTTGATTTTGCATCTGAGAAGAATTCTTAATCTCTTGTTCATCAGACCTTTTCATTCCACTCCTGCTTGACTCTGTCAAGACCTTGTATCATCAGTGGGGTTTCTATTTTCTGTTCAGTCTCTAAAACCTACCTGAATTTCCCTGTTTTTGTAAGAAAAAAAATGATATTTTTTCCTCTTGTCCACCATCAAATTGCTGTTTTCTTTTCTTTCCTGAAAGAATTCTTGGCAAAGGACCTCGGATTCAGCTGGTATGCTTACTTAAAACTGGCTCCATAAAACCTGATGAAATCTTATCTGGCCATCACGCTGATGAAAGTATTAGAAATGCTAAACAAAGGAAGTTTTTGTCACTCCCTAATTTTCTTGATTCAAATGCTAAGAGTTTGGGTTTAATTTAGCTTCATTTATTTATTGTTTCTATTTTGGAAAGGCATTTTAAATACTTAAGATTTAGTTCCCTCATATTTCAATTGCAGATGCATGGATCACTTTTAAGGATACCCCAGATTCCTCTAAGCAAATCACTTTCACCCACTAATTTTAGTGTGGCAAGACTTGTATTCAACGTGTGGTGCCCTTCTTGTCAACCAAAGTTTGGCAAGTTACCCAAAAAGCATTCCTCCTCTGCAGTCGGAATAGTGAGCCTGGAAGCTATAGTTTACTAGTCACTACTAACCTCTGAATTACCTTGTACCCTCTGGAGTCTGAAACTGACTGTTCTCTTTCCTAACCATGTTCAACCTCCACTAGTACTTTGTGAGCCCCATCTCCTGGTTCCCAAAGCTATCTTTGCTTTAAAATACTAAGTTAAAAACTTGGTTTTTATTGCTTGAAAATAATTTTATGATTATGATTAAATGAGCTCTTCTGTGTAATATTTTTAGCACAAAGTTTATAAAGTTTACAAAAGATAAGTCAATTATTGCTATTATTATATTTGATGTCAATACTATTAGTATGTTTATTTGAAGAAATGATTTCCATTTCTTCCCAACATTTCACCACATAATTTTCTTCAAGTTCTACATTTCTTCAAATATTATCAGTCCCTCTTCCATGTTCCCACTAACCACACTAGACGATGTGCCTTTTACCACATAAATGATGAACTTTGATGCTTTCATTATTTTGCTTATGATTTCTTCTCCAGTTAAAATGTCTTTCTTTTCTCCTTAGTGTAAGCTAATTTAATATAAGGCTCAATGCAAAAGCTTCATGTATTATTCCCAAATGTTTTCACATTTGCTCTTTATCTCTGTTGTCCTATAGTGCTCGTAACACATCTGACACTCTTGGTAATGAGTTCCTTGAAAGCACAGATAGTATCTTTCCCATATGTATATTATCAGCCTCAAGTTTCCGGGATAAAACAGTAGTCAATATATTAAAGGGCCTCGGATTCAGCTGGTATGCTTACTTAAAACTGGCTCCAAAAATTAATTTTGGCCATCACGCTGATGAAAGTATTAGAAATGCTAAACAAAGGAAGTTTTTGTCACTCCCTAATTTTCTTGATTCAAATGCTAAGAGTTTGGGTTTAATTTAGCTTCATTTATTTATTGTTTCTATTTTGGAAAGGCATTTTAAATACTTAAGATTTAGTTCCCTCATATTTCAATTGCAGATGCATGGATCACTTTTAAGGATACCCCAGATTCCTCTAAGCAAATCACTTTCACCCACTAATTTTAGTGTGGCAAGACTTGTATTCAACGTGTGGTGCCCTTCTTGTCAACCAAAGTTTGGCAAGTTACCCAAAAAGCATTCCTCCTCTGCAGTCGGAATAGTGAGCCTGGAAGCTATAGTTTACTAGTCACTACTAACCTCTGAATTACCTTGTACCCTCTGGAGTCTGAAACTGACTGTTCTCTTTCCTAACCATGTTCAACCTCCACTAGTACTTTGTGAGCCCCATCTCCTGGTTCCCAAAGCTATCTTTGCTTTAAAATACTAAGTTAAAAACTTGGTTTTTATTGCTTGAAAATAATTTTATGATTATGATTAAATGAGCTCTTCTGTGTAATATTTTTAGCACAAAGTTTATAAAGTTTACAAAAGATAAGTCAATTATTGCTATTATTATATTTGATGTCAATACTATTAGTATGTTTATTTGAAGAAATGATTTCCATTTCTTCCCAACATTTCACCACATAATTTTCTTCAAGTTCTACATTTCTTCAAATATTATCAGTCCCTCTTCCATGTTCCCACTAACCACACTAGACGATGTGCCTTTTACCACATAAATGATGAACTTTGATGCTTTCATTATTTTGCTTATGATTTCTTCTCCAGTTAAAATGTCTTTCTTTTCTCCTTAGTGTAAGCTAATTTAATATAAGGCTCAATGCAAAAGCTTCATGTATTATTCCCAAATGTTTTCACATTTGCTCTTTATCTCTGTTGTCCTATAGTGCTCGTAACACATCTGACACTCTTGGTAATGAGTTCCTTGAAAGCACAGATAGTATCTTTCCCATATGTATATTATCAGCCTCAAGCACAGTTTCCGGGATAAAACAGGTAGTCAATAATTATTTTTGAGTAGCTATATCCCTCTAGAGATCTTCAGAATAGAAAAATATAATCTGAAATTATATATATATATATATATATATATATATATATATATATATGTGGATATATTAATAATAAATGTGCACACATGAATAGTGAAACATACAAGTAGAGAAAATATATATTTAAAATACTGCTTATATATCTAATACATATGTGCATCCAATATAATCCAGAACTTTTACAGCTTTATGCTCCACTAGTTAATGCTTCAGTAGCCAGTACCTGACTCAACACTGATATTAATATTCCTGATACCTGGTGTAAGTTGTATTCAGAATTGGTAAAGCAAGCATTGCAAAAATTCTAAATTATATCTGAAGGTAAGATTTTCTGAAAATATGGTAATCAGAAATTGTACCTTTTCATAATAACATTAGTAAGACAATTTGGATTTCTAAGTAGTTTTTCAAAGAAAAAAATTAACTCTTTCCATTAGAGAAGACATGGTGAATTGTCACTCCATGGGTAACAGTAACATTAAAAGCAAGATGATATTCCCTCTGAATACAAATTTCAAATAATAATACAATCATTTATCTTAGAATCATATTAAAAAGCATACTGAACATGGCTGATACAGGATTTTGCATAAATTTTATGATAAAGTATAATACAAGTATTTGGAAAATTTCACATTGAGACTGTGGATATTTTTCTATAGAACCATGGGTTAAATATTTTGCATACATAATATATGTACAACATCTGCATTATATGGTACATTGAAAACAACTTCGGCAAGGAAGAGTAAGTTTACAGGGTATCTTTGTTGGAAAATTAAACAAAATGAGTAACATATATGAAGCATTATACAGAGCCCAGGGGTTCTAAATGCTTGAAACACTAGATAGCCCATGGCATTCTGTGGGCCCTTTCAGCTCTAACAGATTGAAGTTGAACTTCCTTGTTCGCAAGTCAAAGATCATACAGAAAACATCCAGGCAGAAAGTATCTAGTCTAATAGAATATATATTTTTTAATTGGAATTAAAGATGAAGAAAAGAAAAGAAGAAAAAACAGTAACTTTTCCGGCTGTGCCTACAATATTGATGATCCTTAAAAATTTCACTGTTAGAGAACTGCCAGAATAGTCTCACTACAAATGAAATCTTATGAATTGTTTTATTTATTTTTTTTCAAATGAAGACAGTAAGTCTTAAAAATGGCAGGATTGTGAAAATCATATCCACATTATCTATAACATAAATTCTTTTTTTCTAAACCATGAAACACAGAAAGTAAGCAAAACCACGGAAAATAATGATATGCTGCAAGGTCAAAATAAAATACTTTTGGGTAAGTGTGAAATAATAATCAGCTTATAGCTTGAGCAGTGAGTTCAAACAATGATAGAGGTGGAAATGAGATGCCATCGATTAGATGAGTGACAGTTCTTTAGCCTTCAGCCTCAAAACAGCTTCTGAGGCATGAGGCTAGCCACTTGAGATCACAGCTTAATATCAAAGGAAGTCTTCTTTGACAGTCACTATTTCAGCGAAAAAAACTTTATATTTAAATGGAGCTTTCAATCTACATACAAACATCATATAGATTGGCCATAGGATCACACATGAACATTTTAAGTTGAACCAAACTCCACGTTCAAAGAATAGTTTTGAATCTATTGATTTTAGAAACATTTCTTTTGTTATCATACTGTAAGTCCTCTACTAAGGAAGTAAGTCTCCAGAGAGGATCAGTGGTTGGTACTAAGAAATGACCAAAGAGACAGACTCTCTCCTACTTCTTAAAAGTGTGGTCACTAATAGCACAGAATTCCAAGGCTAGGAGAAATGTGTCTCCGTTAAAGAACTAGGCAGATCCCTCTAGGGTTATTTGTTTCTTCCCTTTCTGGTGTTTCCTTCAAACTGCTCCCCTCTACCTGAAGACCTCTACCATCTGACTACTCTCATTTCCCTCAGAATCAAGCTCAATCTCCTTAACATGGAATCTAATGCTGCTTATATCTTTATCTATTTCCCAGTTCCCTTTGAGACCATCCTGACTTGGCATCTACTTGTTCTCCACCAGACCCCTTACTTGTGGCACCATTTAGCTATCACATCTGGTTAACATAGTTATCTTGGTAATAACAGAATTTTTGCACTAGTGTAGATCCTAAGTAACAGAATACAATTTCTAAGAAGGCTTATAAGATTTATGATGTATATGTATATAAATAGGTGCATACTAGCTCAACTACTGTCCAAAATTTAATTCCTTATAGAAATATGACATCCTCAGCACTTACTATGTTGTAGAAATGCAATAAATATTTATTAGCTATACATTTCATTGAATGCCTGCCCGAGAATCACATAAAATTACCATCTATAGCATCAAATGAATTCAATCACTCTTTAATAAGCACCTACTAGCTTATTATAGGCAGGCTTTCAACGTGCTACAATGACAAAGAAGCAAAAGACAGAGGTTGACTCCTCAGGTTGGAGAGATCCCCTGGAGAAGAAAATGGCAACTCTCTTCAGTATTTTGCCTGGAGAATTTCAGGGACATTGGAGCCTGGTGAGCTACAGTCCATGGGGTCACAAAAAGTTGGACATGACTGAGCATGCATACTTTAAGCTACAATAAGCAAGTAACTTTGCTAACAACTAAGGGGAGACAGCAAATATGAATCAACTTGGACCTTTTTAGTGAAGAGATTATGATGTAACAATAAAACAATAGCTAGCACATATGTTCACCTACATGCATAAAAAATTTCCCATTGCTAAAGATAGGAAGATAATATAAAATAAAATAAATAAAATGACTTAAAATTAGCACCCATGACCTGGTAATCAGAAATAGTTTAAAAGAGAAGAATCAAGAAAGGTAGAATTCACTCATTTAAAATTAAAAGACAGAGATTTGCTGGAGGAGATGACAGTAGATAAACTGGTAGGAAGGTGCGCAGCAGAAAAAGTCACTCAAAAGATACCAGGCTTAACTGGAGCATAGAATTCATAAAAAGGAGAATGAAAAGTAAAAATGAGAGAAGATTAGATTAGGGTCAAATTCTAAATTAAGAAACTGGAAATTTATTAATAAGAAATGAGCAGACACTAAGTGTTCCTGAAGAAGAAGCAAGTCATCCTGTTCTTGCAATGTATGGGATACTTCAGCCTTCAGTGTAGTATCTGAATCCATAATATATAATGCGTACACAACTTTAACAGCAGTTTCAACGTGCTTTCCACGCCTAGCCATGATCTATTTTATTTCACCGTCTTTATCAGTTGCCAGAGAAAGCTTTTTTGATTTAGCTCATATTTTTATGATGCAATATTGCTAGATGTCACAGTAAGTGAAGTAACTTCAAATAACAGTTATCAGGGTGTATCAATTTCTAATTCAACTGAACACTAAGGTAATGGTGACTACTGAAGGATGGTGCTAGAAATATCTATGTGAAAAGTAGACATCAATGTGTAAAGATCTAACTGTAATATATACTTTAGAATAAGCTGACAAAAAAAAAATTATAGCAAAGTCTTTCAAGAAAACTGAAACAAAACATTCCTCAGAGTTAACCAAAACTGAGTGGCAACACAAATGATGCAGCAATAGCCAAAAGAAGACTCTCACAGTATAAATGTTCCCCCACAATCATGACCATGACTAACACAATGAATCACTTATTTTGGTTAATATAATCCCAAATATTCAAAGAAAATGAAAAAGGAGGTGAGAATATGACCTTACTCTCCTGAATTCTACTCAAAATAAATAAATCTGTTTAATATTTTACCAATATTTGTTTTAATAAGTAGTTTCTAATGTTAAGAGATAATCTTGGGAACAGCTCAAAGTATGTGTTGATAATTGATCATGTTTTACTATATTCTTCTTTATAAATAAA
The DNA here is from genome assembly GCA_022376925.1 of Tragulus kanchil. Taxonomy (NCBI): domain Eukaryota; kingdom Metazoa; phylum Chordata; class Mammalia; order Artiodactyla; family Tragulidae; genus Tragulus; species Tragulus kanchil. The sequence continues at coordinate 111,994,811 of JAIOJX010000025.1, read as the reverse complement.
TGACACTTAATAATCATATTTGCATGGTAAACATACAATCTAAACCGTCTCCCAAATGCCTTTCTGAGACATAATGAAGAGCAAGTTTATTTATAAAGGTTCTGAGGTCTACAACAAAAAATAATTCTAAAATCAAGTTTAAATTCATGGAAGGGTTTAGGGAAATCAGAGTTGAAAGTCAGGCACATTTGAAGTTTGAGTTCCAAAGTAACTCATGACCAGTGTTTTGGTATAAAACAAACCTGGCTGTTTTTTATTTATTTATTTATTTATTTATTTATTGGTGGGGGGTGGGGTGGGGAGGGAGGGGGATGGACGGGCCACTTCTATTGGTCTTTCATTTGGTCATTTTCATCCATCTTTGTTCTTCAGTCCCTGTGGGCCTCCCATCACCGTGGCCTCTGTTGTCTCAGAGCACCGGCTCTGGGCGCATGCGCTCCAGAGCTCGGGCTCGGCAATTGGACACATCAGTCCAGCCACTCCACGGCACGTGGGATCTTCCCAGACCAGGGATCGAACCAGCGCCCCTTGCACTGCAAGGCGGTGTCCTTACCCACTGGACCACCAGGGAAGCCCAAACCTGGCTGTTTTTAATACCACCCAGAGACAGTTTTGTTACTGTTGGCACTATTGTACATTCAAACTTTTTCTGGAATCTTAGCTCAGCTAATGAATCGTAACCTGACTGGTGCTAGAAATACAAAGTAGACATCAATGTGTAAAGATCTAACTGTAATATATACTTTAGAATAAGCTGACAAAAAAAAAATTATAGCAAAGTCTTTCAAGAAAACTGAAACAAAACATTCCTCAGAGTTAACCAAAACTGAGTGGCAACACAAATGATGCAGCAATAGCCAAAAGAAGACTCTCACAGTATAAATGTTCCCCCACAATCATGACCATGACTAACACAATGAATCACTTATTTTGGTTAATATAATCCCAAATATTCAAAGAAAATGAAAAAGGAGGTGAGAATATGACCTTACTCTCCTGAATTCTACTCAAAATAAATAAATCTGTTTAATATTTTACCAATATTTGTTTTAATAAGTAGTTTCTAATGTTAAGAGATAATCTTGGGAACAGCTCAAAGTATGTGTTGATAATTGATCATGTTTTACTATATTCTTCTTTATAAATAAATGACACTTAATAATCATATTTGCATGGTAAACATACAATCTAAACCGTCTCCCAAATGCCTTTCTGAGACATAATGAAGAGCAAGTTTATTTATAAAGGTTCTGAGGTCTACAACAAAAAATAATTCTAAAATCAAGTTTAAATTCATGGAAGGGTTTAGGGAAATCAGAGTTGAAAGTCAGGCACATTTGAAGTTTGAGTTCCAAAGTAACTCATGACCAGTGTTTTGGTATAAAACAAACCTGGCTGTTTTTTATTTATTTATTTATTTATTTATTTATTGGTGGGGGGTGGGGTGGGGAGCGGGGCGGGTGGACGGGCCACTTCTATTGGTCTTTCATTTGGTCATTTTCATCCATCTTTGTTCTTCAGTCCCTGTGGGCCTCCCATCACCGTGGCCTCTGTTGTCTCAGAGCACCGGCTCTGGGCGCATGCGCTCCAGAGCTCGGGCTCGGCAATTGGACACATCAGTCCAGCCACTCCACGGCACGTGGGATCTTCCCAGACCAGGGATCGAACCAGCGCCCCTTGCACTGCAAGGCGGTGTCCTTACCCACTGGACCACCAGGGAAGCCCAAACCTGGCTGTTTTTAATACCACCCAGAGACAGTTTTGTTACTGTTGGCACTATTGTACATTCAAACTTTTTCTGGAATCTTAGCTCAGCTAATGAATGGTAACCTGACTGGTGTCACATTTCTGAGTTTTTCTTTAATAGTAACTGTTATTTATACATTCTCACTTTATGCACGTCACAGCCATAAGTGGTATATATAAACTTAAATTAACTCATTACGTGACATACAACTTATATAGCATATTAATTCATGCACATTTCCTAATATTACCATGAGGCTACTATTATCTATGTTTAAATACATGACAGGTTAAAGTCTCAAAGACTGCTCCATAATCAAATCACTCATAGAACAGATCATCACTGAGTAAATGTCAGGCAAAAAATTAAATTGCAACTTTCTGATCATTGCAAGATATAATAACACCACTAAAAAGAAAAAAGTTTATGAATCACTCATCTTTGTATGTTCATTGTAACAAAAAAATGTTTACTGAATTACTTTTTCACCATAAGCTCAAATTAGTCCTGATTTTAGAAAATTGTTTTCAATCACTGAAAATTGTTGTTCGGTCACTAAGTTGTGTCCAACTCTTTGCAAGCCCATGCAATGCAGTCTGTCAGCCTTCTCTGTCCTTCACTATCTCCTTGAGTTTGCTCAAATTCATGTTCATTGAGCCATTGATGCTATCTAACCATCTCAGCCTCTGCCACCTATTCAGAAAATAGAACTTCCAAATGATTACACACTCATTAAATATCCATAATTTTATGTAATTTCTATTTCATTTGCCAAAAAACTCTACTAAATGTTAAGGAGCAATTTAAATTGATGTCTGAGACAAGAATCAAAAAAAAGAGAAGTGGCTTTTTTCTCTTTCTAAGGTTTTGCATAACAGTGTCTTTAGATTTCCATAAACACTCAGTTCTGTGTACAATAAATTATCTGTGAGCAACATAATCAAAGTCATGCTATAAAAGGGAATCCATACATTAACTGGCACGTGGATCTTCCCAGACCAGGATCGAACCAGCGCCTTGCACTGCAAGTGGTGTCCTTACCCACTGGACCACCAGGGAAGCCCAAACCTGGCTGTTTTTAATACCACCCAGAGACAGTTTTGTTACTGTTGGCACTATTGTACATTCAAACTTTTTCTGGAATCTTAGCTCAGCTAATGAATGGTAACCTGACTGGTGTCACATTTCTGAGTTTTTCTTTAATAGTAACTGTTATTTATACATTCTCACTTTATGCACGTCACAGCCATAAGTGGTATATATAAACTTAAATTAACTCATTACGTGACATACAACTTATATAGCATATTAATTCATGCACATTTCCTAATATTACCATGAGGCTACTATTATCTATGTTTAAATACATGACAGGTTAAAGTCTCAAAGACTGCTCCATAATCAAATCACTCATAGAACAGATCATCACTGAGTAAATGTCAGGCAAAAAATTAAATTGCAACTTTCTGATCATTGCAAGATATAATAACACCACTAAAAAGAAAAAAGTTTATGAATCACTCATCTTTGTATGTTCATTGTAACAAAAAAATGTTTACTGAATTACTTTTTCACCATAAGCTCAAATTAGTCCTGATTTTAGAAAATTGTTTTCAATCACTGAAAATTGTTGTTCGGTCACTAAGTTGTGTCCAACTCTTTGCAAGCCCATGCAATGCAGTCTGTCAGCCTTCTCTGTCCTTCACTATCTCCTTGAGTTTGCTCAAATTCATGTTCATTGAGCCATTGATGCTATCTAACCATCTCAGCCTCTGCCACCTATTCAGAAAATAGAACTTCCAAATGATTACACACTCATTAAATATCCATAATTTTATGTAATTTCTATTTCATTTGCCAAAAAACTCTACTAAATGTTAAGGGAGCAATTTAAATTGATGTCTGAGACAAGAATCAAAAAAAAGAGAAGTGGCTTTTTTCTCTTTCTAAGGTTTTGCATAACAGTGTCTTTAGATTTCCATAAACACTCAGTTCTGTGTACAATAAATTATCTGTGAGCAACATAATCAAAGTCATGCTATAAAAGGGAATCCATACATTAACTGCCAGAGGAGACTACAGAACAATTTTTGAAAGGGAAAATAAAAAAAGTCCTTTGGACCTGCTATAGCAAAATCAAAGGAAATGAATAGCCTCATGATATAGCCAGCAGGAGGTGGCCAGCAGAGTTCTGTGATTAGGAAAGACAGCTTGCAAATCTAGGTATATTAGTCAGATCCTTAAAATACTTTATTTTTCTTCAAGTTCTGAATTATCATCAGTGTAAAATGAAAAGTACCTCCAGAAGGTTTGCTATATTTTATATCTCCATATTCATAACTACTATAGCCATTCTTCACACTGTTGTAAAAAGGTAGAACCAATCAGCTGGTGGATGACTGTCTTTGGCTGGGCAGAAACTTCCATTTCGTGTAATAAAGACAAACACACACTATCTGAATATGTTCTCACTGGGGAGAGAAGGAAGGATGAGAAATCCTTTCATGTCATTTACTTTATAAATTATTTCTAAGATGCATATTTTTTTCCTTAAGCTTGTCCAAAGGCAGAGTTCTATTGTGCCTTTCCAAAATGCAATCCTTTGTAAGTGATTTCAATGGCCCTTAATAGAATCTTATGAATCACATTATACATTCAAAAATATGATCAACCAAATCCAATCTTTTATGTTTTCTCTTGAAATCATAAGTGGAACTTCTCTTCTATGACAGTGTATCCTTTAGGCATTGACTTGTGGTCATTCGGAATTTAAAATGTACTTTATTTAACATTCTTTTTTACTTTTTTGGACATTTAGTCACTAAGCATTTTGCAGTCATGCTTCCCAAATTCAATTGTTCATTGAGCCATTGATGCTATCTAACCATCTCAGCCTCTGCCACCTATTCAGAAAATAGAACTTCCAAATGATTACACACTCATTAAATATCCATAATTTTATGTAATTTCTATTTCATTTGCCAAAAAACTCTACTAAATGTTAAGGAGCAATTTAAATTGATGTCTGAGACAAGAATCAAAAAAAAGAGAAGTGGCTTTTTTCTCTTTCTAAGGTTTTGCATAACAGTGTCTTTAGATTTCCATAAACACTCAGTTCTGTGTACAATAAATTATCTGTGAGCAACATAATCAAAGTCATGCTATAAAAGGGAATCCATACATTAACTGCCAGAGGAGACTACAGAACAATTTTTGAAAGGGAAAATAAAAAAAGTCCTTTGGACCTGCTATAGCAAAATCAAAGGAAATGAATAGCCTCATGATATAGCCAGCAGGAGGTGGCCAGCAGAGTTCTGTGATTAGGAAAGACAGCTTGCAAATCTAGGTATATTAGTCAGATCCTTAAAATACTTTATTTTTCTTCAAGTTCTGAATTATCATCAGTGTAAAATGAAAAGTACCTCCAGAAGGTTTGCTATATTTTATATCTCCATATTCATAACTACTATAGCCATTCTTCACACTGTTGTAAAAAGGTAGAACCAATCAGCTGGTGGATGACTGTCTTTGGCTGGGCAGAAACTTCCATTTCGTGTAATAAAGACAAACACACACTATCTGAATATGTTCTCACTGGGGAGAGAAGGAAGGATGAGAAATCCTTTCATGTCATTTACTTTATAAATTATTTCTAAGATGCATATTTTTTTCCTTAAGCTTGTCCAAAGGCAGAGTTCTATTGTGCCTTTCCAAAATGCAATCCTTTGTAAGTGATTTCAATGGCCCTTAATAGAATCTTATGAATCACATTATACATTCAAAAATATGATCAACCAAATCCAATCTTTTATGTTTTCTCTTGAAATCATAAGTGGAACTTCTCTTCTATGACAGTGTATCCTTTAGGCATTGACTTGTGGTCATTCGGAATTTAAAATGTACTTTATTTAACACTATTGGACATATAGTTACTTGATAGGCTTTTAATTCATGGAAGGATTTCATACCATAAAAATGCTTTGTAAAAATCTATCCTGGATCCAGGAAAAAGCTCATGTATGTTCTGTTCTTTAAAAATTAACAATTATTTCTAATTCTAGTAGCATGTGATACGAAAAGAGATAAAAAAAAGTGAACATGTCGGTCGCTTAGTAGTGTCTGACTCTATGAGGTCCCGTGCATGTGATATAACCATCAACAATTCTAAAGCTTTCTTTCCTTCTTTCTTTTTCTCATTGTCTTCATTAGACCCATTGGGAATACAGTGGCTTAGGTCACAACATGAAACATCGTGCTAATTAAACTGCTAATTAACTAGTATAAGAAATGTACTGCATGAAGCAGATGCTGTATTACCTTGTTTTAACTTTTGTGTAACCACTAATTTAGAGTCTTCTAATCATGCTCTTTAATCCAAATGTTAATCTCAGATGGCAGAAGCACATGATTACTGAGGAGCCCCCATGTAAGACATTTCTTCCCCTTGTACTGCATTTCTTTCCAGTACTAAAAATGGTTTATTGAAAGATGAAAAGATCCTGTGTTTACAGATCCTTGGTATTCATTTGAATACACCCTCTTTTAATGCAGTACTAATAGCAAAATATCCTCAAAAACAATTTCTCAAACATCTTCTTCTAAATAGTGAGACATCTGTTTGACAAGTCATCATAAGATTTTTATTCAAAAAGGTGCATGTAATCAATTGTTTTCTTAATAGTATCAGTGTTTTCCGTAACACAGTTTTTTTTTTCAATTACATGATTTTACAAATCACGTTTCGATTTGGAATTCATAAAATGGCCAACTTTTTAATAAATATGCAGGGTTTTAATAGTCAACCAGCAGAAAAGTGAGACCACTATATTGTGCCTTTCCAAAAGTGCAAGGTTCTATTGTGCCTTTGATTTAAGTGATTTCAATGGCCCTTAATAGAATCTTATGAATCACATTATACATTCAAAAATATGATCAACCAAATCCAATCTTTTATGTTTTCTCTTGAAATCATAAGTGGAACTTCTCTTCTATGACAGTGTATCCTTTAGGCATTGACTTGTGGTCATTCGGAATTTAAAATGTACTTTATTTAACACTATTGGACATATAGTTACTTGATAGGCTTTTAATTCATGGAAGGATTTCATACCATAAAAATGCTTTGTAAAAATCTATCCTGGATCCAGGAAAAAAAGCTCATGTATGTTCTGTTCTTTAAAAATTAACAATTATTTCTAATTCTAGTAGCATGTGATACGAAAAGAGATAAAAAAAAGTGAACATGTCGGTCGCTTAGTAGTGTCTGACTCTATGAGGTCCCGTGCATGTGATATAACCATCAACAATTCTAAAGCTTTCTTTCCTTCTTTCTTTTTCTCATTGTCTTCATTAGACCCATTGGGAATACAGTGGCTTAGGTCACAACATGAAACATCGTGCTAATTAAACTGCTAATTAACTAGTATAAGAAATGTACTGCATGAAGCAGATGCTGTATTACCTTGTTTTAACTTTTGTGTAACCACTAATTTAGAGTCTTCTAATCATGCTCTTTAATCCAAATGTTAATCTCAGATGGCAGAAGCACATGATTACTGAGGAGCCCCCATGTAAGACATTTCTTCCCCTTGTACTGCATTTCTTTCCAGTACTAAAAATGGTTTATTGAAAGATGAAAAGATCCTGTGTTTACAGATCCTTGGTATTCATTTGAATACACCCTCTTTTAATGCAGTACTAATAGCAAAATATCCTCAAAAACAATTTCTCAAACATCTTCTTCTAAATAGTGAGACATCTGTTTGACAAGTCATCATAAGATTTTTATTCAAAAAGGTGCATGTAATCAATTGTTTTCTTAATAGTATCAGTGTTTTCCGTAACACAGTTTTTTTTTTCAATTACATGATTTTACAAATCACGTTTCGATTTGGAATTCATAAAATGGCCAACTTTTTAATAAATATGCAGGGGTTTTTAATAGTCAACCAGCAGAAAAGTGAGACCACACTATACCCACTTGAAATGTATTATCAAGAGGCAGCCAGTTTCTGATTTTTCTGAAATGCATATACCAAATGTCTGTTGCTTTCATAAGCCTGAAATATAGAGGGGAAGAAGTCCTTATTGACCTGCCTTTTAACAACCAGACACAGAGGAAGAAGAAAGATTAGAGACCTAGGTATCCCTCAGCTGCAGAAGAAGAAAGATTAGAGAACTAGATCCCCCTCAACTGCTACCGAGACGAAATTTTCACTGACACAACTGGGCAGTAGCAATTAAAAAAACAGGCTGAGCTGTACCTGATCTCAGAAATCCAGTCTCTTAAAATAGGAAATGCTCATTTTCCCCTGTACATCTAAGGATGGAATCTAGAAAGACATCCATTTTTTAAACACATTAAATTTAACTCCTCATTAGAAATTCACAAAAATCTGCATAAGATAGGTTATTATAGGGGTATTAACCTCCAGGAAAATACAGACTAGGCAGTTTTTTCATAAAAAAAATTGTAGAAACTGTTAAATGTATAGTCTAATAAAAATCTGTAGTTGGCTTTGCTTCTTTTCAGATGCTCAGTTGCTAAACTGTGATATGAACTTAAAATGTAACTTTCTCACGTTTTCACCAGCAATTCTATGCATTACCAAGAACAACACCCCGAGGCCAAAACCATAATTATTGAGTATATGTTCAATGAGGCCCGTATTTTCCAAAAAAACATTTCCACTGCATTTCTTTCCAGTACTAAAATGGTTTATTGAAAGATGAAAAGATCCTGTGTTTACAGATCCTTGGTATTCATTTGAATACACCCTCTTTTAATGCAGTACTAATAGCAAAATATCCTCAAAAACAATTTCTCAAACATCTTCTTCTAAATAGTGAGACATCTGTTTGACAAGTCATCATAAGATTTTTATTCAAAAAGGTGCATGTAATCAATTGTTTTCTTAATAGTATCAGTGTTTTCCGTAACACAGTTTTTTTTTTCAATTACATGATTTTACAAATCACGTTTCGATTTGGAATTCATAAAATGGCCAACTTTTTAATAAATATGCAGGGGTTTTTAATAGTCAACCAGCAGAAAAGTGAGACCACACTATACCCACTTGAAATGTATTATCAAGAGGCAGCCAGTTTCTGATTTTTCTGAAATGCATATACCAAATGTCTGTTGCTTTCATAAGCCTGAAATATAGAGGGGAAGAAGTCCTTATTGACCTGCCTTTTAACAACCAGACACAGAGGAAGAAGAAAGATTAGAGACCTAGGTATCCCTCAGCTGCAGAAGAAGAAAGATTAGAGAACTAGATCCCCCTCAACTGCTACCGAGACGAAATTTTCACTGACACAACTGGGCAGTAGCAATTAAAAAAACAGGCTGAGCTGTACCTGATCTCAGAAATCCAGTCTCTTAAAATAGGAAATGCTCATTTTCCCCTGTACATCTAAGGATGGAATCTAGAAAGACATCCATTTTTAATCACATTAAATTTAACTCCTCATTAGAAATTCACAAAAATCTGCATAAGATAGGTTATTATAGGGGTATTAACCTCCAGGAAAATACAGACTAGGCAGTTTTTTCATAAAAAAAATTGTAGAAACTGTTAAATGTATAGTCTAATAAAAATCTGTAGTTGGCTTTGCTTCTTTTCAGATGCTCAGTTGCTAAACTGTGATATGAACTTAAAATGTAACTTTCTCACGTTTTCACCAGCAATTCTATGCATTACCAAGAACAACACAGAGCCACTTCTGAGGCCCGTATTTTCCAAAGCCATAATTATTGAGTATATGTAATCTAGAAAGTAGTTTCAAACAGGCAACCTGGGCATCTCAATGATTACTTGTTTTCTCTTCTCCAATATGCTTACTTAATCAACAATTATGTTTAAAATGAAAGCCATTGACTTTTCAGATACTAAATATGATCCAATTCAATTCAGCAAGTGTTGGTGGAACATTGGTTGTATAGTGGTGAGCACAGTGGCCTTCCAATTCAGCAAGTATTTAGTTTATATTTCATACATTCAAATCTTACCAGCCAATGAAGGCAGCACTGCTTTCTGCTTAATGAAGGATGTTGAAAATAAAACCCTCATCATATTTAATAGATATTTATTAAATATTCGTAAAAACTAACAACTGTTCATTTATGGATTGGCTGTCATAATCAGCACTATCCTTAGTATTTATAGTAACATGATGTAGTTCCCATTCTTAAGTTTCACAATTGTTAAACTACTAATGCAAGAAAATTGTATTCCCTTATTACTGTGGATAAAGTGATCTCCAAAAATTGTTCTTTAGCCTTTGGGAAACTTTCCTCAATGGATTGTAACACAGATTTGGTTTCAGTTTTCACAGTTTCTTTTCACTTGTCTGCGCCTGAAGAAATTACAGTTCCCAGAGCTCCCAGATTTGAACTTAGCAGATGAGAAATGGATGTACTTCCCTGGAGAACTTAGATCTGCACAATTTCTCTGAGTTTCATGCCATAGCATATGGAAACCAGCGAGGGCTTGGTATTATGCTTTTCTGTGATGTGCCTTTTATTTCACTTTTGCCAGTGATATGGAGTTTATTTTGACCCATGAACATCTCAGCCAACAACCATCTCACTCTACTCATGTCAATTATAAAAACAACACTAAGAAAGTTAATAATTACCGTTGTTGACTGAGTTCTTATGTCACTTTACCTGGACAAATCTCATTTAATCATCACAAGTAATTTATGAAGTAGATACTATTAACTTCATATGAAATACAAAGCAATGGACACAGAGAGATGTTATTTGTTCAAAAGTCACTCAAGTTATGTGTATGAACCACATTTCAAACTCAGGCAGCCTGGATTCCAGACCCCGAACTCTTAACCATTGTGATATCCTGTCATTTAGCACATGGCATCGTAATAATCAGCCTGCACGGCTGGAATTACCATTAGACTGGGAGCTCTCTCTATTCAAAGAATGCAGCTGCCGTTATCCTCAGTCCGCTCAGATTCCAGCAGCAAAGTCTTCATTAAGAAAATTCATGCAAATAGTACATAATTATATTAATACACTTTAAACATGCACAACAAGTAAGAGTAAAATTTTTCTCTTCTTCCTGTAATTCCTTTTGATCCAATATTTCAGTGAACTAGAACTTCAGAATAGCTTTCACATCTAAGTCATGAATTCTGAATCTGACCCTCTTACATGGCCCAATGTACCCTCATATTTTTTTAAATTCGTAAAACTAACAACTGTTCATTTATGGATTGGCTGTCATAATCAGCACTATCCTTAGTATTTATAGTAACATGATGTAGTTCCCATTCTTAAGTTTCACAATTGTTAAACTACTAATGCAAGAAAATTGTATTCCCTTATTACTGTGGATAAAGTGATCTCCAAAATTGTTCTTTAGCCTTTGGGAAACTTTCCTCAATGGATTGTAACACAGATTTGGTTTCAGTTTTCACAGTTTCTTTTCACTTGTCTGCGCCTGAAGAAATTACAGTTCCCAGAGCTCCCAGATTTGAACTTAGCAGATGAGAAATGGATGTACTTCCCTGGAGAACTTAGATCTGCACAATTTCTCTGAGTTTCATGCCATAGCATATGGAAACCAGCGAGGGCTTGGTATTATGCTTTTCTGTGATGTGCCTTTTATTTCACTTTTGCCAGTGATATGGAGTTTATTTTGACCCATGAACATCTCAGCCAACAACCATCTCACTCTACTCATGTCAATTATAAAAACAACACTAAGAAAGTTAATAATTACCGTTGTTGACTGAGTTCTTATGTCACTTTACCTGGACAAATCTCATTTAATCATCACAAGTAATTTATGAAGTAGATACTATTAACTTCATATGAAATACAAAGCAATGGACACAGAGAGATGTTATTTGTTCAAAAGTCACTCAAGTTATGTGTATGAACCACATTTCAAACTCAGGCAGCCTGGATTCCAGACCCCGAACTCTTAACCATTGTGATATCCTGTCATTTAGCACATGGCATCGTAATAATCAGCCTGCACGGCTGGAATTACCATTAGACTGGGAGCTCTCTCTATTCAAAGAATGCAGCTGCCGTTATCCTCAGTCCGCTCAGATTCCAGCAGCAAAGTCTTCATTAAGAAAATTCATGCAAATAGTACATAATTATATTAATACACTTTAAACATGCAAAACAAGTAAGAGGAAAATTTTTCTCTTCTTCCCTGTAATTCCTTTTTGATCCAATATTTCAGTGAACTAGAACTTCAGAATAGCTTTCACATCTAAGTCATGAATTCTGAATCTGCATCACTCAGGCTAACAGATGTGTGACATTAGGGAACCACAAAATGTATCCCTGCACCCCCAAATAGCTTTAGAACCCATTTTGAACCCCACTCTACAATAGTGTTTGGTATGAAAGCTCTGTGGCCACCTGTTGAATGTGGCCTCTGAAACCAGACTGAGCACGCTCAACACTCAGCACTGCATCCTGCTAATTCTGTAGCTTTGCAAATTTGCCAAAACCCTCTGTTCCTCATTTTCTTTATCTGTAAAATGGGTGTCATGCAATAATAGTATCTACCTCACAAGACTGATATAAATATTAAACAGAGCAGTTATTACAACATCAGCACAGATGTGGCTCTTGGTAACTTAAGTTTAAAGTATTATCAGAGAAATATGGAAATCTTTTCATTCACAATAATATTTTAATTTTTTTACTCATGTGTATCCAATCTGATGGGTCCTGGACATAACTTTTGAATTGGAATTCTCATTCACAGTTATACTGCTCTAGGTAGCCATTTCCCTTGAGCCAAGTCTACTCTCCCCTCCCTCCTCTCTTATTTTTTTTTTCCAAGTGAATAGAGGCAAAGGACAAGTGTAGAAGTTTTAAGCAGAGATTGTGGGACTTGGGAGAGGCTTCATAGGGCTCATCTAAATGTAAAATAAAGACTAAATGACAAAATTATATTTTAATATCAAAATCAGTTCCATAAATGGCCAGAAGTTCACCTAAATGAAAAAAGAAAAAAGTTCAGTGTGATCAATTCTCTACATAAGGATCTCTGAAGACTATGCATGTCATCTCTGTGATACTGAAAGTGACATTATTTTGGCAAGTCAGTAGATGCAATGAAAAAAAGATCCACATGATATATATGCTTTCATTTTGCTTCCCACTGTTTCTCTGACCTTTCTCAGTTGGAGTAGTAGCAGGAAACTAAAATAAAAGTACTGTTTTTCTATGTGAGACACTTTGCAACTAAACATTAATCGTGAAATTATAACAGTTGCAAGACTCTTCTGCCTGTTGCTTCTCCTGAGCAGAGAATTGCTATTAGATGAAAGAGCCTACGGCAATAAACATCAGGGGTAGTGTTTCCTTCTCCTCTGAACCCAACGAGGCTGATCCAAGTCCAGAAATGCCTTTGAAGTTATAGAGATCTTCATGTGCTGGTCAATCCTTAGGGGGTAAAGAGCAAGAAAAACTGGTTCTGGCACTTTAATACATTCTGCCCTGGAATGCATTCAACTCTGTGCAGGACAAAAAGGTTTCCTCTGTTACAAATTGAATGATTTTGTGCCTGGGTGCTGCTTGGTTCAATTAACTTAGAGGGAGCTATTGATCTCAGATGTGATTATTTGTACCTCAGTAGATATTTCTATCAAGTCAAACTAAGGCTGGAATAGCAACAGCTGTAAATTCATATTTTTTCCTGGTCCTAAGGCATATGTTGAGATCTGGGTCAATTTAAGTGGAAAACAGCATGTGATTCTCTTAATATGGAGGATCACTACTGATTATCAATATCACTATTCCATAGCATGCTATTATTTCCAAATTATCAAAACCTAAGAATTAAGCTACCTTATCAAGAGTTAAGAATGTAAATGATTTTAAAATTCATAGTGCAGTGCAAATCCACCATTTAAGGATGAGAAACCTTAGCACCCGAAAACTCAAAAAATGTATCCTTTCAGGTTTAGCTGTTTTGCAGCAAAGTTAAACTTGGCATCAAGACTCCCAACCCCATTCAGGGTGCTTTTCTCCAAACATTGTCAAGTTTATCTCTGTCAAACCTTTTCTCTTTAAGTGGCTAAGATCTACCCTTACAAATTATAAAGATGCGGAAAATGTAGTCTAGAAACCAGCAATATAATATACTCTATATCCCATTATGGTTTAAGAAACTACCAAAATAAAAATGTAGGCATTTTATAAAGTAGATGGTTTATTATTTTGTCCACAGAAAAATATTCAATACAATAGAATTATGCAGTTTGTATATTTATAATTTATTATAACGGCATGAAGCAAAACTCCCTGTAATAGTATAGATAGGGTACCAGCTTCTGTTGATTGTCACATAAAAAGAAGAGGTAAAAATTTCAACTATAAAGTTAACTGGTAAGATAAAGAGAAATGAACATAAATACCAGAGAACAATATTACGGCAATAAACATCAGGGTAGTGTTTCCTTCTCCTCTGAACCCAACGAGGCTGATCCAAGTCCAGAAATGCCTTTGAAGTTATAGAGATCTTCATGTGCTGGTCAATCCTTAGGGGGTAAAGAGCAAGAAAAACTGGTTCTGGCACTTTAATACATTCTGCCCTGGAATGCATTCAACTCTGTGCAGGACAAAAAGGTTTCCTCTGTTACAAATTGAATGATTTTGTGCCTGGGTGCTGCTTGGTTCAATTAACTTAGAGGGAGCTATTGATCTCAGATGTGATTATTTGTACCTCAGTAGATATTTCTATCAAGTCAAACTAAGGCTGGAATAGCAACAGCTGTAAATTCATATTTTTTCCTGGTCCTAAGGCATATGTTGAGATCTGGGTCAATTTAAGTGGAAAACAGCATGTGATTCTCTTAATATGGAGGATCACTACTGATTATCAATATCACTATTCCATAGCATGCTATTATTTCCAAATTATCAAAACCTAAGAATTAAGCTACCTTATCAAGAGTTAAGAATGTAAATGATTTTAAAATTCATAGTGCAGTGCAAATCCACCATTTAAGGATGAGAAACCTTAGCACCCGAAAACTCAAAAAATGTATCCTTTCAGGTTTAGCTGTTTTGCAGCAAAGTTAAACTTGGCATCAAGACTCCCAACCCCATTCAGGGTGCTTTTCTCCAAACATTGTCAAGTTTATCTCTGTCAAACCTTTTCTCTTTAAGTGGCTAAGATCTACCCTTACAAATTATAAAGATGCGGAAAATGTAGTCTAGAAACCAGCAATATAATATACTCTATATCCCATTATGGTTTAAGAAACTACCAAAATAAAAATGTAGGCATTTTATAAAGTAGATGGTTTATTATTTTGTCCACAGAAAAATATTCAATACAATAGAATTATGCAGTTTGTATATTTATAATTTATTATAACGGCATGAAGCAAAACTCCCTGTAATAGTATAGATAGGGTACCAGCTTCTGTTGATTGTCACATAAAAAGAAGAGGTAAAAATTTCAACTATAAAGTTAACTGGTAAGATAAAGAGAAATGAATACAAATACCAGAGAACAATATTTTCAAAATTATTATGGCACATGGTGACCTCAAAAAATGTCAATCTGTTTTAAATACTATCTTATCTATTTTAATACATGATCACTTACTCTATAATTCAGACTGAAGAAAAGTGGGGGAAAAATGCATGTAACATATTGGTAGCATTAAAAATTATAGGTAGAACACAAATATTTCTCCAGTCTCATCTATAAGAGCATTCCTGATTTACATTCTGTCACTGAGTGAAGAGATCTTAAGGAATATAGTAGGACTTTCCAACTTCAAACTGATTTCACAGGAGCCTACTGTCATTATTTTCCGTACCATCTTAATTAAATGGCTCAATTGCATTAAATATTACACTTAATTGGAGAGCCTTTGCAGTAGTCATTCTATCTTCAGAACTGCTTCTTTTATGAATAATAATCTTTAATAATGATCATGACACATAGGAAATGGCTTAAGACGGTTTACTCTATCTCTTTACATTCTAGGTAAGGAACCAAAGTGCAAATGTCAGTCATTAAATTTTACCCCCTCCCACTTGTATACACAGGCCACACACAAATGTATACATATATACTCACGCCCACACACAAATTCAACTTTATACAGTACTTTCAATTGAGTAAGTAACTACATTGCAAAGAGGTACTTCCTGCATGCAAGTCACCTTTAATAAAATCTAAAAAGTCCTCTTCTGCATACATAAATGCATAGGTCCACAAATGTAAAAGACGAGTTTCCTATTAAATAATGGCCGTACATTCCTTTAACACTTAGAGGGTTCACCCTAGACTCAATCAGAAATAGCGTAAAATATCTGTGAGATATATCCTAACCATGATATATGAGATATATCATAACCAATATTATGATATTTTTCATCATAATAAATTGTGTTTCAACAAGTATCAGACTGACCTAAATTTTATTTTCTCTTATATGCATTAATTTCTCGCTTTCCCTGATCAGCAGTAGTATTTCTTCTTTTCTTTATGAAATAGCATGAAACAGTCTAATTTTCTCGGAATCCAGTCCTGAGGTATACGTTTCCATTTTCTTTGTTGATCTAGCACAGGCTCAGGTGATTTCTACATAATTCATCCAATTAGTTCAAGCAAGGCAAATGAAATCACATCTATTATAATCGCCACCTTATTAACTATAAACAGTAAAAGGAAACAGGTCTCCACTCTTTGCTTGAGTCCATTTGAGTGCAAACTGAAGAAAAAAAATTTCCTGTTCTTCTTTTCATACTCTTGAATATAATAACATTTGATTCTGTTTCTCCATAGTAATTGATAAGATTGCAAAACCTCTCTCACATCCCTTCTTTGTTCTATACTGAGAGCTTGATTTTCTTTATCAGTTGTTTGCAAATTATAGTTTGATTCCTTTTTGCAGAGATTTTATTTTAAAGCCATTTTTGTTTTCTTCAAAATCAGAGCTTCATTTTGCTCAGCTAGTGTTCCTACCCCTTGGGAATCGATTTCTTTTTACACAGGACAAATCCAGGTCTATTAGGATCCAACAGATTGAGTTGGAACATTCCATGGATTTCACTTACGAGCACATACATTCATTTTACACGATTCCTCAATGTGGCCAGGGGGTTTCGTGGTCTGCACTGTATCCACCTATAAAAAATACAAAAATATACGTCTGCTTTACAGGGATGTGAGTAGGGTTTTGCTAGCCTAGTTCCACAGCTTGGATGCATATTTTGGCTGACAGTATTCTTTCCTTCTTTAAGATGTATATGCAGTGGCCATGACCTCTTTAGAAGTCATAGAGACAGAACTGTTGTAGCTACAATTAACAACCCTAGGGCGTCTAGATCAATACTGCTGGCTAATCTCTTGGATGTGATCTCTGACAAGAGATATTTGCATGGTAAAAGAAACACTGAATTTATTGTTGTTCAGGCTTTGAGTATTTGAAGGCTATGAAATGTCACCAGGAGAGGGGCTGCCAGGGAAAGGGGTACTGTTGACTTTATTTAAACTATAAATATGAATAAGAATGGCATGGTAATTTTGTCACTTCTTTTACAATTTACTGTCCCTAAATTCTGTGGGAGGTGCGCTTGATCTGAATGGTCACACCTTAGAAGTAATTCTCTAGTCTATAAATGCAATCATAGAAATCGGAGCAATTTACACATCATCAACAAATGATTTGCTGATTTCTGTTCAATGAATTAGGAATACGATCCCCTTCAAAGTCATGATCATAAACAGGTATTGTTTTCTACAAATGAAAGTGACGATGACATTTCTTTAAAACATGTTGGTGCTAATATGAGTTTTACTTAGTAATGAATATTTATCTCTTTGAATCTGAGCCGGAGCAATAGTCTGATTTCTGCTCTCAGTGTCGAAAAGTACACAGTATATTTATTCCAGTTTGATGGTGCAATTGATGTCAGTAAAACCTTTAGTGAGCTTGAACATTGTCAAAAAGGATAATAAATCACTTCCATAAAATAAAAATGCTACAGTTCACTATCAAAAGAATTAGAACACTTTAAGAATTAAAAAGATAAGCACCGCACCTAATTTCCAATGTCACATGCATCAGCACATGAGAATAAAAGTTAGCAAAGAAGTCAATGAATTATTTCCCTGAAAAATCAACTAACTCACATTTGAAAGTAAATAATATAAAAAAGTAATGCCTAATTTAAATATTAATTGTTTAATTCCAGAGCAGAAGATGTTTACAGTTTTTTCTGACTGCAGATTATACATATTTGCTGTATAAATGTAAGCAGCTTTAAATGTCTTAATTTATTAAATTATTTTTTATCTTTTCTTAAAGAGTACTTTTTTATTTTTTCTAGCAAGTTCTAAAAGTTAACATAACTTGGGATATTCTGGCCAATAACACATGGAAGACATGTTTACCAAGGAATTTATGATAAGTGAGTTTTCATAGTTTAAATTGTGAGTTTAAGAAACATAGTATATCTAATCAGAACACAAATTATACATTATACTTGTCATTTAAAAAGTGGTTTATACAAAGACAAGAGCTATGTACTTGAAAGTTTCAGATACTGTTTTTTATTCCCAAACTAAAATGATGTAGCCATAATGCACAACTAGACTACATTAGAACATCTTGTTATGTTATATGTATCTATATCTATCTATCTATCTATCTATCTATATAAATATGTATATATAAGCTATGCTCATGTTCAGTCACTAAGTCATGTCTGACTCTGCGATTCCATGGACTTAGATTGCCAGGCTTCTCTGTCCATGGGATTCTCCAGGTAAGAATCTTGGAGTGGGTTGTCATTTCTTTTTCCAGGGGATCTTCTATACCCAGGGATCGAAAACTCTCATCTCCTGAGGCTCCTATATTATTAACAGAAAGCTTCTTTACCGTTTGAGTGACCTGGAAAACCCATAGCTTGGCCTGGAGAATTCCATGGACAGAGGTGCCTGGCGGACCAAAGTCCATGATGTCACAAAGAGTTGAACACAGGGACTAAACAGGAGCACTATATATACATATATATGAAGTTATTAATGTAATGGTCTCATTTTGTCAAGGCTATAGTGTTGTCTAGGAGGACAAAGCTCATGTCCACTGTTTTCTGCTTCATTCTCAGTGGTGGCACATGGTTTTCCCTCAATAAAAATTGCTCTAATGAATGAATACTTATTTGGAATAGCTAAACAAATCATAATACTGATCACATCATAGTATCACTTTTATCTAATTGTAATATTTTGAAATCATGTGTTAGTCTTTGATTTTCTATTATTTGTCATTGGTCGATTAAAGAATAAACTTTTTTGAGTTGTATTCTTTATCTTATTATCATATCATTTTTCCCACATTTTTCTCTCTGTTTCTTTCAACTTAGTTTGTTCATCTAAAACTTCATTAATCTTCTCTTTTCAACCCTTTACATACAACGGTCATTCTTTTCTTTCCTTAAAGGGAGTATTCTATTTAACATTTTCTGCAAGGTTTTCAGTAAGTGAATAGGTAAAGCAATAAAAACATAGGAAATCAGAGGGGTTAAAGTCTTTCATTTTCCATTTTCAAGATCTGACATATTTTTAAAAGCATACCCAGGAAACAGAATGCACTTAAGTAATATAGTTACCATACTGCCATCAAGCATAATGAAATCTTTTTAATAAAATGTTATTGAGGAATAGAGTGCTCTCATTTCATATATTAACTAAGGAGGGGCAGGTTTCACATTTCTGTGGTTTCAAGCTTTGATGCACTGAATGAATGCAGCTGTGCACTAATATTCACCTGTCACTAAAGCCAAGAAAAATGGATCCTTTGCTCACCATTAAAGATTCATGTTTAAAAACAAAAATACATACCTCAAATCACTTATTAAGCTCATGGAGAGCTACTTAGGAATCAAAAGTCTGCAAACAATCATAGATGAGGGTCAGGGTAGAAATGGATGTTACCAGGATTTGTTCATTTTGATTTGAATCATCTTATTAAAATGGCTCTGAGAGCAATTTTCAGGTCACTGGCATTGAGGAGATAGGCTCCAGTAAATCAGACCAAACCAATCTTTCAGTCAGGCCCAAGTCCGCTGAACTTGTGTAGACACAGCTTTTGTCTTCCCCGTCCAGCGGTTCTCACTTTCTTCCATCACCCAGGCAACTATTCTCCCTGCTTCCCCCTCTTCAAGAAACCAAGCCATTTCTGGAGCATGTTTTACCAGGCCATCTCTGTATCTCACTCAGTTTCCATTTCCTAATCAAAGAGGCTGAAATAAGCTTGGAGTTAATTATTAAAAACTAACAATAAAATGTTAACTTATAAATGCTTTGTTTGTTTCCAGACTTGTCTGGCCTTCTCTCAGACTAGTGCTAGGAGAAGAAAGCTGAATTATGCAAAGAATAGGAACAATATTCAGATTAAAGGCAAGAATACACTGAATACTCACATAAAGGAACAGACACGCTTTTAATAATTCTAAAAAAATTCCAACCATAAACAAGGAAATATATATATTTTGAAAGGAACATGGATCTATTTTGTACTTATTTTTATTAGGCATGCTTCAAAACTAAATCACACACCTACGTAATTGGTGTAGATTAAATACAAGTGTCTGTTGAATGTGTTTGCATATAATTGGCAATATGTAAAAGGGTTTTATGAATATTCATTATTTTCCCTCTGACTGATGTTAAGATCTAGGGGGAAGTAAAAGGTATCATATAAAAAGTAGAGCTTATTCCATGGCACAGAAAATGAAATTCAAGGTAGTTTCTGCAATCTAGGAACAGAAAGTGGATTTTCAGATTTTAAAGCAAAACGTATAATATCAGAGCTGAGTCAAGGAAGAGCCACCATCAAGACTGCAAGTTTTTTTTAAAAGAATATTGGAAAATGATTTGAAATAGAAAGCAGGATAGAAGGTGAACAAGAGATATGGTGAATGGAGAACTGTGAGGACAATTCTGAATGATATGATGGTGTTTTATTTCGACTTATACAAATGAAGTACCAAAACTCACAAAGCATAATTATTAGTTACTATATCATCTGCATAGATGTTTATTAAAAGATTGCACTTAATTATTTAACTTAACCTCACAAAGTTCTCGTGAAGTAGCAATTATAAGTTTGCTCATTTTACATATGAGGGAATTAAAGATCAGAGAGCTTAATCTTCTTATATAAAAATCACATAGATAATGGGAGAATCAGGACCCCAAACCAAGTCTTTGGTTCTTAATCAAAGATTTTTTTCTTCTGCATTATGTTTCCTCACATTCATTTTTAATTTGACTCTAAATCTTTTAAAAATATACAGTTAAATTATAACCGCAAATGTCTCCATTTTTGCCACTGTTTTAGGAATAAGCAAAAATTATGCATGTTTTCAATACAATTATAAATTAATGTGTTACCAAACTCAATTATAGAAGTCAGTATATTTATCAGAGTCAGGATTCTATCATAGTTGCTTAAATCTGTGAATACAGAAGAAGCAACCTCAACATAACTGAAGGTTGTCTAAACTGCCAAAAAAGAAAAGAAAGAAAGAAGAGAAATTTTATTCAATCAAAGAAATGGACATTTATAATCATTTACATGTGCAAGAGTGCACACACACACACACAAAGGCCATTCATTAACATTGTTTAACGTACCTTCTTTAGAAAAGAGGGCTTTTAGACAGTAGGTCAACCACTGAACTGGCCATGGAAGAAAAGGGACTAGATGATGTCATAGCACTTCCATATTATAGGTAATTTTTTCCTCTGACTGATGTTAAGATCTAGGGGGAAGTAAAAGGTATCATATAAAAAGTAGAGCTTATTCCATGGCACAGAAAATGAAATTCAAGGTAGTTTCTGCAATCTAGGAACAGAAAGTGGATTTTCAGATTTTAAAGCAAAACGTATAATATCAGAGCTGAGTCAAGGAAGAGCCACCATCAAGACTGCAAGTTTTTTTTAAAAGAATATTGGAAAATGATTTGAAATAGAAAGCAGGATAGAAGGTGAACAAGAGATATGGTGAATGGAGAACTGTGAGGACAATTCTGAATGATATGATGGTGTTTTATTTCGACTTATACAAATGAAGTACCAAAACTCACAAAGCATAATTATTAGTTACTATATCATCTGCATAGATGTTTATTAAAAGATTGCACTTAATTATTTAACTTAACCTCACAAAGTTCTCGTGAAGTAGCAATTATAAGTTTGCTCATTTTACATATGAGGGAATTAAAGATCAGAGAGCTTAATCTTCTTATATAAAAATCACATAGATAATGGGAGAATCAGGACCCCAAACCAAGTCTTTGGTTCTTAATCAAAGATTTTTTTCTTCTGCATTATGTTTCCTCACATTCATTTTTAATTTGACTCTAAATCTTTTAAAAATATACAGTTAAATTATAACCGCAAATGTCTCCATTTTTGCCACTGTTTTAGGAATAAGCAAAAATTATGCATGTTTTCAATACAATTATAAATTAATGTGTTACCAAACTCAATTATAGAAGTCAGTATATTTATCAGAGTCAGGATTCTATCATAGTTGCTTAAATCTGTGAATACAGAAGAAGCAACCTCAACATAACTGAAGGTTGTCTAAACTGCCAAAAAAAAGAAAAGAAAGAAAGAAGAGAAATTTTATTCAATCAAAGAAATGGACATTTATAATCATTTACATGTGCAAGAGTGCACACACACACACACAAAGGCCATTCATTAACATTGTTTAACGTACCTTCTTTAGAAAAGAGGGCTTTTAGACAGTAGGTCAACCACTGAACTGGCCATGGAAGAAAAGGGACTAGATGATGTCATAGCACTTCCATATTATAGGTAATTTGCTCTCACTCGCTACAGAATACGAATGAGTTGGGTCCTTAAAAAAGAATACCCTGGGTTGGACATCCAAGCAATCAATATTTATTGACTGGCTGGCTGTTAAGATTCATGGAATCTCAGAGTTAGAAAGAATGCCAAAGGTTACAGAGTCCAATCATGTGAAAGCCACTGTAGGAGGCAGGGAGGAAACACAGAGCTACAAAAACCACAGTCCATATTCTAAGGAAACTTCTATGTGTACAAATATATACATATAAAAAGGTGACTGATCTTGAGGAGGAAAACATAAAAACCCAGGAGGTAAAACTATGAGAGCTCTGAAGAGTGAGAAGAGACTGCTAAAGGGAGGAAGAAGAGGGCTATTGGACTAACCGAACCGGAGTTGGATCTTAAAAGCCAAATAAGCTTGGCATTTATGGAAATGAAGGAAAACTGCTTTCCAAGAAGAACTAGTTGTGAGGAAGATAGGAAGTCAGGTCAGGAGGCAGTGAGAGTATTTCTCTGCCTAAATCAGAGTTTTCTGTAATTTCATTCAATCTCATCACGAGTTATTTTCTCTATTTAGCACAAGTGTACATATAAAGAAACTGATATATTAATTTAAAAAAAAAATGACAACAAAACTGTCCTGAATATCCCAAATTAGAAATACACAAATTAAGGTAACTCTCAAAAGCTAGAAGACGCAAAAAAGTGACTGTTAGTTAAGACTAGTGTAATTTAAGTATTCAAGGATTCCTGCTTTAGAATCTTCTATTCTTACAGGTTAAATTGTGCATGTCTTAATTCACAATTTTATTTTTTCCTGCTTTTCTTCTAAATAATATTTTAAAGGAATATTCTTTCTAAATCGGAGGAGGGACAGGGATCATTCAAACAGACTGCTAGGCACTAAACAAGCAAAAGACCAAACTGAATCTCAGGTTTCCAGTTCTCATTACATTTGGTCAAAGTTGAGCGTACATGTATCTCCATTCTTAAAGCTCAGAATAACATGTAAAATGATGCAAACTTAAGCTGCCATCATTATCCTCCTCAGACGACAGTACTGGCCACCTTTGAAAACAAAAGCAGAACTAGCTAGTTATTCATGTGCCAAAGCCATAAGTTGCCTAGAGAAATATAGACTAGATGTTAATGACAAGATGAAGTGAATAGCAAACTCGGCTGTTCTTAAATGCCACTGAAGTTGCAATTGCGCGCCTGAAAAATTGAGAGCTACCTGGGGAGTCTTAAACACCCACAGAGGGGAGTAGAAAGCCGTCAAAGTATTTCCAGGTGATGGATAAACTTACTAAGAGTTTGATCCACTAACAGGGAAGTGAGGAAAATGTCCAATGAGTTACCTGAATCCTGAAAAAGTAAATGTGAGATAGTACAAAATTACAAACCCAACCAACCAGTTTTTTGCTTATGAAAGATAATGTTAAAAAGGTAAGAACTGGCACAATAAGTATGTGGTCCCTTAGTTCATAATAGATGAATTTCTAAGTTGAATATAAGTCTCTCTGAATATGATTGGTAGTTGATCAGCTTTAAAAATCTACACTTTCAGGCTTCCCTGGTGGCCCAGTGAGTAAAGAGTCCATCTTGCAGCTCAGGGGGCACTGGTTTGATCCTTGGCCCAGGAAGATTCCATGTGCCGAATCACTGCTGGGCCTGTATGTCCAATCACGAGTCAACACTCTTGAGTGTGTGTGCCCAGAGCCAGTGCTCTGCAATGAGAGAGGCCACTGTGAAGGGAGGTCCACACATGCCAAAGAATAAAGATTGATGAAAAATAAAAATGATGATTTAGAGGCAAAAAAAAAAAAAAGAGCTCCCCACAAAATTCTATGCTTTCTTATAATTAGAAACTTTTGGATTTTTTTTTTTTACAAATACTTTCATAAATGCTAATTGGTGCTGATTTAAGGATTAATATGAGTATATTAAAAGAATGACTTTTAGGATATAGACATTATATCAATAACCAATATAGAAATACAACTTTAGAGATAAAGAAGTCATTTGAAATCACCCTCTACCAAAGTGTTCACTTTACCAGTGTTAACACTGAGGCTCAGAGAGGTGATAAGACATATTCAGCGTAACACTGCAGACTTCGGATTAAAACTAAATGTTCTTGCTCCCAAATCAGTAGTTCATTTCCACATAATTTATGAGAATTGCATCTCAAAGAAATGGAACATTGGAGGATGAGATTATTTAAGGATCAAGTACCTATAATTTCAGGAGAATCCAGTTGTGAAATGCAGGGGAGATACACAAGTTAGATAGACTTGATTTTAATTTATAGTAAACTTTGCATTAAATAATGTCAGAAGAGTCAATACACTTGTATGATAAATACCAAAACAAGATTCTCTGTAAAAAATGTTTGTGTGGGCTAAATAACAGAATCTCTTTTTATTTTGAAGCATTTGAAAAATAATAATAAATTAAAAGTCACTTTAAGACAAGCTTCTTTATAGCTTTATTTCAGATTTTGGGGGGGGGGGGTCCCAATCAATATTACATAGAACATTTTTTTCTTAATATGCCTTGTATGAAAAGGAGTGTAAATCTTTCACTTTAAAATAGGTCACAAGTCTTAACAAGCTTAATCAAAAAGCAATACTGTGTTTTTGAACATAGAAAAGATTATTTGCTTCTTTTTTGCTCCTTTGTCTTATACGTGCAGTGTGATGTATTAGTTTAATTAAAGTCTACCAAATTATCATCAGGATTTTATGTGCTGCAAATAATTGGCTTTGTTCTCTGCTCACTTTTCTTAATGGAAGCATAACATTCTTTTCAAATGATACTTAGTATAAGATACCAGAAAACTACATGGAGGAAAAGTCAAATGAGTTGCCTAATGAAGTGACCTTGGTCATCTTGGACATGAAATAAAATTAAGCCTACACTAATGCAATGAACATAAGTCAACGTTTGCAAAGAGTTAAGAGGATAGGTAATAGTATGGCTCAGGGCCAAACCATACCAAGAATCCTTTCAGACATAAAAGTGACAACCCTATTAATATGAAAAGCTGATAGGCCCTAAAATGAAGTAAAATGTATAAATAGATCATGTTTTAAGATTTTTTTTTTTTTAAGGAAACCATAATGAATCAGTCTTTTCATGAGACAGATTCAGCATACCAGATAAAGCATACCATCAGGTATCTCTTTGATAAGAGACAATTTAAGCATGTAGGTGAACAGAGAATTAACGAATACAGTATATTAAATCAAAGTTGTTTCAGAAAGTAGCAGTACTAACGTAACCACTCTTGCCACAGGTTGAGTTGGAACAATTATTACTTAAAATATATACTCACTTACAAGACTGTTATCTCTAACAGTATCTAACAAAGACCTGAGAATAAACCACAAACATAAAATCAGTTTTGAAATTTGTAAATGCAGAGATACACAAGTTAGATAGACTTGATTTTAATTTATAGTAAACTTTGCATTAAATAATGTCAGAAGAGTCAATACACTTGTATGATAAATACCAAAACAAGATTCTCTGTAAAAAATGTTTGTGTGGGCTAAATAACAGAATCTCTTTTTATTTTGAAGCATTTGAAAAATAATAATAAATTAAAAGTCACTTTAAGACAAGCTTCTTTATAGCTTTATTTCAGATTTTGGGGGGGGGGGGTCCCAATCAATATTACATAGAACATTTTTTTCTTAATATGCCTTGTATGAAAAGGAGTGTAAATCTTTCACTTTAAAATAGGTCACAAGTCTTAACAAGCTTAATCAAAAAGCAATACTGTGTTTTTGAACATAGAAAAGATTATTTGCTTCTTTTTTGCTCCTTTGTCTTATACGTGCAGTGTGATGTATTAGTTTAATTAAAGTCTACCAAATTATCATCAGGATTTTATGTGCTGCAAATAATTGGCTTTGTTCTCTGCTCACTTTTCTTAATGGAAGCATAACATTCTTTTCAAATGATACTTAGTATAAGATACCAGAAAACTACATGGAGGAAAAGTCAAATGAGTTGCCTAATGAAGTGACCTTGGTCATCTTGGACATGAAATAAAATTAAGCCTACACTAATGCAATGAACATAAGTCAACGTTTGCAAAGAGTTAAGAGGATAGGTAATAGTATGGCTCAGGGCCAAACCATACCAAGAATCCTTTCAGACATAAAAGTGACAACCCTATTAATATGAAAAGCTGATAGGCCCTAAAATGAAGTAAAATGTATAAATAGATCATGTTTTAAGATTTTTTTTTTTTTAAGGAAACCATAATGAATCAGTCTTTTCATGAGACAGATTCAGCATACCAGATAAAGCATACCATCAGGTATCTCTTTGATAAGAGACAATTTAAGCATGTAGGTGAACAGAGAATTAACGAATACAGTATATTAAATCAAAGTTGTTTCAGAAAGTAGCAGTACTAACGTAACCACTCTTGCCACAGGTTGAGTTGGAACAATTATTACTTAAAATATATACTCACTTACAAGACTGTTATCTCTAACAGTATCTAACAAAGACCTGAGAATAAACCACAAACATAAAATCAGTTTTAACTGATTGTTGTATGAAATCTGGAAGATGGAAATTACCAGCGATTCTCTTATAGTATAATTCTTAAAGTACATTAAAGAATATGTGTAAGAAAAAAAGGATAATCAGCGGTGCTTCCTTTGTTAGAAAAAAATGTGATCACTACTCATGCACCACTGTCTTAAAAGAAACATAATCTATACACTATTGCCTTTCTGAAAATTTTTGAGCTTTTAATTCATCCTCTGAATTACATTTTTTAAATTATGCTACTATCCCTGGCTTCACAATATGATAAGTGTTTTCAATTACTAATAATAACTAACACTCTATTGAGTGTTTACAAGAGCTCGCGCTAATGCCTGCTGTCCCTAGGAAGCAGGTAATATCATTAACCCCACTTGACAAAGTGACTCAAGAACAGAGAAATTAACGGGTTCCAAACCCAGTTCTAAAAATGGCAGCACTGGAATTTTAAGCCCAAGAAATCTCATCTTTGTGCTTTTAACCAGACTACTCTCTACTGCCTCTCTAGTGAAAACATTGTTCTTAAAGGCAGGCTTTATCAAACTTGCTATTCCTTTTAAAATATACTCAACAACATTTTTCAGGTAGAGTGTTATTGCATTTTTAATATAGCCAGAAAATGTTCAGCATCTGATCTGAGGTTTATTAAAACTAACCTCCTCTCTCTCTCACACACACATGGACACACACCCAACAGTTATTACATTTCTGAAGAACATACAATGGGTGTACATAATGATATACTCAGATGGTGTTAAGCCAGACTTCTCTTCATAAAGGCACACTATTGCACTTGTGAAATACCACGACCTCAAAATACGCTGAACTAACAATTAAGCCAAGAAAATGATATGTAATTCTCTCAGTGGTTGTTTCTGAAGAATGAGACAGATTCAGCATACCAGATAAAGCATACCATCAGGTATCTCTTTGATAAGAGACAATTTAAGCATGTAGGTGAACAGAGAATTAACAATACAGTATATTAAATCAAAGTTGTTTCAGAAAGTAGCAGTACTAACGTAACCACTCTTGCCACAGGTTGAGTTGGAACAATTATTACTTAAAATATATACTCACTTACAAGACTGTTATCTCTAACAGTATCTAACAAAGACCTGAGAATAAACCACAAACATAAAATCAGTTTTAACTGATTGTTGTATGAAATCTGGAAGATGGAAATTACCAGCGATTCTCTTATAGTATAATTCTTAAAGTACATTAAAGAATATGTGTAAGAAAAAAAGGATAATCAGCGGTGCTTCCTTTGTTAGAAAAAAATGTGATCACTACTCATGCACCACTGTCTTAAAAGAAACATAATCTATACACTATTGCCTTTCTGAAAATTTTTGAGCTTTTAATTCATCCTCTGAATTACATTTTTTAAATTATGCTACTATCCCTGGCTTCACAATATGATAAGTGTTTTCAATTACTAATAATAACTAACACTCTATTGAGTGTTTACAAGAGCTCGCGCTAATGCCTGCTGTCCCTAGGAAGCAGGTAATATCATTAACCCCACTTGACAAAGTGACTCAAGAACAGAGAAATTAACGGGTTCCAAACCCAGTTCTAAAAATGGCAGCACTGGAATTTTAAGCCCAAGAAATCTCATCTTTGTGCTTTTAACCAGACTACTCTCTACTGCCTCTCTAGTGAAAACATTGTTCTTAAAGGCAGGCTTTATCAAACTTGCTATTCCTTTTAAAATATACTCAACAACATTTTTCAGGTAGAGTGTTATTGCATTTTTAATATAGCCAGAAAATGTTCAGCATCTGATCTGAGGTTTATTAAAACTAACCTCCTCTCTCTCTCACACACACATGGACACACACCCAACAGTTATTACATTTCTGAAGAACATACAATGGGTGTACATAATGATATACTCAGATGGTGTTAAGCCAGACTTCTCTTCATAAAGGCACACTATTGCACTTGTGAAATACCACGACCTCAAAATACGCTGAACTAACAATTAAGCCAAGAAAATGATATGTAATTCTCTCAGTGGTTGTTTCTGAAGAAACATTCCTAGGAAGGAGTGCTTCCTCAGTGAGAGCACATGCATATTTTGAACAGATATATTTGATTTACTCCATTTGTTTTCAGCCAAAGAGTGAAAGGGAATCTTTGACAAAACTGTCATCTTTAAAGCACGGTGATATTTCATTTTCCCCTTCTGCACTATTTAGATTGCCTGAAACTGAAATGCTTCCAGAGGCTCCTGTGTCCAATTTTTCAAAGCTGTCACTTCCTAGCAAATCTGCTTAAGCAAAATACTTATGTTGTTAGAAAACAGAACAAACATACATTATAAAATACATTCTATTCTTCTTTGCAGGTCAAAGTCTTATTCAAGAAGGCGAACTTGGAAGAAAACATGGAAATTAAAAGATGACTATGATGGATTAGTTAAAGTCAATAAAGCTGGTGCTCCTCTGACTAGTTTCTAGAGACACACTTGGACTGAGCTCAGTAGAGTTGTCCACACAATAATCATATAATCAAAATGTTATTTTCAAAGTACTCACTAAAGGTCATTAAACCAAAAAAGAGCAAACACAGAACAAAATGGGACATTGAAAGATGACCATGGTTACCCTTCCTAAGATCATGTCTACATTAAGCTATTTTAATGTTCTTGTCAACCCTCCATGTCCCAGAGGGTAACAAAAAATTGTCAAGAATTATGCTTGTTACTCTGGCCTCTCTGAATTGTGAGGAACATAACTCACATCCTCTCATACCTGAACAAGTGAAATCATAACAGTAACAAAATGCAAAATAATGATGCTAAGAATGACGTGAAAAACAATAAAACTTTAATTGTCAACAAACAACTTCCAAAATGTGAGATGATACATGTTTTTAATCAGTTCAGTCATCACTTGAAATATTACTCAATGTTCTTAGCACATAGGATACGTTCTTTATTAGCACCTTTATACATACTTTAAATTGTGTATATACAGATATGCAGAGTATCTATTTATCACATGTGGACCTTTTTTTCCTGGATGCATGATTACACACTTCTGATTTAAATTAATCTTTCCAAGTTTATGCAGTAAAAATTACGTAAGACTTAATTCTTTCTATTGCTTTAAAAAGCTAGTCATGCTTCAGCAAAAGCCAGGAATGCTTATGGTGTACAATCTGAAACCCAATTCTCTCTCGGCACTTTAACACTAGATCTGTCACCCTTTAACACCACAAAATCAATACCCTGGAATGTCATGGTTCTCTGATGGCCCACAAAGTCAAGGCATGATCAATTTCAACTTCCTTACTAGACAGAAATAGACTTAGACAAATAAAAAAGATTTCATTCAAGTTAAATTCAGTAAAACAAAGGAATAAAGGTAGAGAGAGTCAGAGTTGTTACAATTCGGTCCAATAAATTTATGCTTAAATCTAGATCCATTTTAAATCCAACGAAATTTCATACTCAGTCAAAAGATACGTATCTGAAATTAAAAGAAGCCTAGAATTTACTGTAATCCCTAAATTAAGAAATGCTCTTGGTCTTCCCCTGGTGGTCCAGTGGGTAAGGACACCGCCTTGCAGTGCAAGGGGCGCCGGTTCGAGCCCTGGCCTGGGAAGATCCCACGTGCCACAGAGCGGTTGGACTGATGTGTCCAATTACCAAGCGGGAGCTCTGGCATGCATGCGCCCAGAGCTGGCGCTCTGCGATGACAGAGGCCACCACGATGGGAGGCCCACAGGAGCCAAAGAACAAAGACGGATGAAAATAGAGAAATGAAAGACCAACAGAAGTGGCCCACCCATCCCCCTCCCTCCCCACCCCCCCCCAAAAGATAAATAAATAAAATAAATGTTTAAAAAAAAAAAGAAAAAGAAAAGCTCTTAATAAGTGTATGTGCATGCCAAGTGTTTATTTCACTGCATTAGTCAATAAACAGTTAGGGAAAGGATGGGGTCTTACTTCTTTAAAGTGTATCCCTAGAAAACAGGGTAATTTTTGACTTCATTACTCAGTAAGAATAAGATTCTTGTCTTTCTTGTTATAAACTATATATTCTGCATTTAGAACAGTCTAAGAGATGGAGTAAGCTCTCAATAAATATTTGGTTAGAGTATGAAAATATGCATGCATTAAATATAATCTGGAACATAAACTTAACTGAGGGCAAAACTTCCTCTTTCTCACTCACTGCTATATCCCTGGCTTCTATAGTGCCTAGAACAAAAGAGGCACTCAATAAGTGCTGATTTGAAAGACTAGAGAACCCTCCTGTTTTACTGGTCAACTTCCAGCACTCTGTTGAACTGAAATTTTAGAGTGATCATTTCAAGACCATTTTCACTTTTGGTAATAAACACTTTATATGTCAAGGGTTTTATTTTTCTCCTAAATTGCAACATATAAAACACAAAGATATTATTTAAACATGCTTAGAAAAAATGAGGTCTGGGAGTCTGCAGATATGGAGTGCATTTTTAGATTCACTAACTTGCTATGCAACTTGGCTTATCCAGACTCTGAGTCTCATCTATAAGATGTAAAAGAGGGACAGAGAGAGAACAGGATGATTCTCAGGTGTCCTCTTGGGAATATGTAGGAATGTAAACTCGTGGGTATTTGTGGAGCTATGGATTAAAAAAAAAAAAAAAATCAATGAAAGGGGCTCTACAGGTCAGAGGAAAGCAGGAAAGTGATCCTATTAAGAGAGTTAAGACACTGGAGTCAATCAATTGAACAAAGAAAATGCTGAAAATGCCAAAGTGGAGTAGACCAGTATGAGAGGACCCAGAGGCATGTGGCACCCAGATCTCAGTTACTGCTTTCTGTCCCTTAAAGCACAGGGTATAGTTTGGCTCACTCCCTTGTCTTCCTGCACCATCAAAACTAAAAATAAAAATACTCGTTACCATCTAGCTTGTTTCCATGTGACAAAATGCTGGCCAATAAAATATAGAGAAGGGCTTGCTCTGTGGCTCAAATGGTAAAGAATCTGCTGCTATAATGCAGGAGGCCTGAATTCAGTCCCTAGGTTGGGAAGACCCCCTGGAGAAGGGGAATAGCAACCCACTCCACTATTCTTGTCTGAAGAATCTCATGGACAGAAGAGGTTAGTTGTCTACCCGTCCTTGAGCAACAGTAAGAATAAATCTTGTCTTTCTTGTTATAAACTATATATTCTGCATTTAGAACAGTCTAAGAGATGGAGTAAGCTCTCAATAAATATTTGGTTAGAGTATGAAAATATGCATGCATTAAATATAATCTGGAACATAAACTTAACTGAGGGCAAAACTTCCTCTTTCTCACTCACTGCTATATCCCTGGCTTCTATAGTGCCTAGAACAAAAGAGGCACTCAATAAGTGCTGATTTGAAAGACTAGAGAGCCCTCCTGTTTTACTGGTCAACTTCCAGCACTCTGTTGAACTGAAATTTTAGAGTGATCATTTCAAGACCATTTTCACTTTTGGTAATAAACACTTTATATGTCAAGGGTTTTATTTTTCTCCTAAATTGCAACATATAAAACACAAAGATATTATTTAAACATGCTTAGAAAAAATGAGGTCTGGGAGTCTGCAGATATGGAGTGCATTTTTAGATTCACTAACTTGCTATGCAACTTGGCTTATCCAGACTCTGAGTCTCATCTATAAGATGTAAAAGAGGGACAGAGAGAGAACAGGATGATTCTCAGGTGTCCTCTTGGGAATATGTAGGAATGTAAACTCGTGGGTATTTGTGGAGCTATGGATTAAAAAAAAAAAAAAAATCAATGAAAGGGGCTCTACAGGTCAGAGGAAAGCAGGAAAGTGATCCTATTAAGAGAGTTAAGACACTGGAGTCAATCAATTGAACAAAGAAAATGCTGAAAATGCCAAAGTGGAGTAGACCAGTATGAGAGGACCCAGAGGCATGTGGCACCCAGATCTCAGTTACTGCTTTCTGTCCCTTAAAGCACAGGGTATAGTTTGGCTCACTCCCTTGTCTTCCTGCACCATCAAAACTAAAAATAAAAATACTCGTTACCATCTAGCTTGTTTCCATGTGACAAAATGCTGGCCAATAAAATATAGAGAAGGGCTTGCTCTGTGGCTCAAATGGTAAAGAATCTGCTGCTATAATGCAGGAGGCCTGAATTCAGTCCCTAGGTTGGGAAGACCCCCTGGAGAAGGGGAATAGCAACCCACTCCACTATTCTTGTCTGAAGAATCTCATGGACAGAAGAGGTTAGTTGTCTACAGTCCTTCAGATGCAAGAGTTGGACACAACTGAGCAACTAACATTTCCACCTTCTTTCAGTTCCTTGCAGGGAGAAAGAAAATAGAATCAAAAGAAGTTTGTTTTTTTTTCATTTTTGTCCCTCTTTCCTCTCCTCATCTGAAACAGGGAGACAGTGTCTGGAAAAGCAGCCACCAACTTGGGAATATGAGAACGAAAATAAAGACTAAGGATAGCGGCACACGAGAAGAGCAGCACCATGATACCTCAGTCAAACTTGTTGACTGACAGCTTCCTGAAACTTGTTATAGGGGAAAAACAAATCCTTCACTTCACCATGATTAATTAATTACTTGCAGCTAAATGCATTCTTAAGTGATATTTGCTAAAGAAAAAAAATCAGAGAGAATCAGAGGAGATTATCCAAGGGGGGAAAAAATCAGAGAGGGGAGGGACAGATAAGAAAAAAAATTGAAGCTCTGACTGCAAGGGCTTCTATTAGTACACACCAAATACAGGGCTGTAAGACTCCGCAGTTTGTCTAATCAGCTGCCATGTTTCACCCAATCTTGTATCACTGACACCCTGAAGAAAGGAGGCAACATAAGTGTAAATAGCTCTAGAGCAGGAAAGAAGATATGGGCTTGACTTCTGACTCTGCCACTTAATAACTCACTTCAGTTTTAGCAAGAGATTCTTCAGCATTTCATTGATGAGGTGATTGCTAGGATTAACAATATAATGCATACAAAGACACTTTTTAAATGCAGTGTTTTACTCATAATTATTTACATAGAATAATGCAAGTGGAACACCTAGGCACAGTTTCTGGCACATGGTAAGTGCTTATTTATTATGATTACTGTCATTATTTAATATAATTTGCTTATATCTGCTTTAGGCTATCTTGCTCATGACCCTTCACCCCCAGGCATGGTTGACTGAAAAAGTCAGCTCTTTAAACTAGGCACAGCCAGTTTCTCTCACTGGTAATTGAAATTGGTACCCAGAAAAGTGATTAGTCCTTCAGACAGGTGGGCATGTAGCATGCAAATTAAAGAACTATGGAATTGTCAACCATGGTTTACCATCTAGAGTAGAAAAGGATAAAAGGATCACCTCCAGGGTAGGAAGAAGCATGTGGATGCACAGAGAAGACAAACAGAGGACGAGAGACAGAAAAGGAGGGAGGGATAGAGGAAGAGAGAAAGAGAAGAGGGAGCAGGAAGGAGGGAGGGAGATAGAGAGCACATGCTAGCAATGAGCACAGGTGAGCTAGCATGAACTTGGAATCCATTTATGAAGACTGAGTTTCATGTACTTCCGTTTTAGCATGGTCTATTTTGAGCTGGTTTCTCTTACTTGAAATCAAAGAAAGTGAAAGTGTTAGTAGCTCAGTCCTGTTCAACTCTTGTGATCCCATGAACTGTAGCCCGCCAGGCACCACCGCCCATGGGATGCTCCAGGCAAGAATCCTGGAGTGGGGCTTCCCCTGGTGGTCCAGTGGGAAAGGACACCACCTTGCAGTGCAAGGGGCACCGGTTCAATCCCTGGCCTGGGAAGATCCCACGAGCCACAGAGCGGCTGGGCTGATGTGTCCAATTACCGAGCCAGAGCTCCTGAGCGCATTCGCCCAGAGCCGGTGCTCTGCGACAACAGATGCCACCGCGATGGGAGGCCCACAGGAGCCAAAGAACAAAGACGGAGGAAAATAGAGAAATAAAAGACCAATAGAAGTGGCCCGCCCGCTCCCCTCCCCAACCCGACCCCAGCCCAAAATAAATAAATAAATAAATCTTTAAAAAAAAAAAAAAGAATCCTGGAGTGAGTAGTCTTTCCCTTCTCCAGGGGGTCCTCCAGACACAGGGATCAAACCTGAGTTTTATGCATTGCAGGCAGAGTCTTTACCATTTGAGCCACCAGAGAAGCCCCAGCAATTAGAGTGCTAACTATATATACATATATATATTTGTTTTGATTTTAGCATTGAAACATATTAACAAGTTAGTTGCAGAAAATCTGAATCTATAAAAGCTTTATAAGAAAAGGTCATACATAATCCCTTCTGTTTCTATGATTTAATGTTAGCTCTTTTTTTTAAAAACGAAATTTTATCAGACAGGTGGGCATGTAGCATGCAAATTAAAGAACTATGGAATTGTCAACCATGGTTTACCATCTAGAGTAGAAAAGGATAAAAGGATCACCTCCAGGGTAGGAAGAAGCATGTGGATGCACAGAGAAGACAAACAGAGGACGAGAGACAGAAAAGGAGGGAGGGATAGAGGAAGAGAGAAAGAGAAGAGGGAGCAGGAAGGAGGGAGGGAGATAGAGAGCACATGCTAGCAATGAGCACAGGTGAGCTAGCATGAACTTGGAATCCATTTATGAAGACTGAGTTTCATGTACTTCCGTTTTAGCATGGTCTATTTTGAGCTGGTTTCTCTTACTTGAAATCAAAGAAAGTGAAAGTGTTAGTAGCTCAGTCCTGTTCAACTCTTGTGATCCCATGAACTGTAGCCCGCCAGGCACCACCGCCCATGGGATGCTCCAGGCAAGAATCCTGGAGTGGGGCTTCCCCTGGTGGTCCAGTGGGAAAGGACACCACCTTGCAGTGCAAGGGGCACCGGTTCAATCCCTGGCCTGGGAAGATCCCACGAGCCACAGAGCGGCTGGGCTGATGTGTCCAATTACCGAGCCAGAGCTCCTGAGCGCATTCGCCCAGAGCCGGTGCTCTGCGACAACAGATGCCACCGCGATGGGAGGCCCACAGGAGCCAAAGAACAAAGACGGAGGAAAATAGAGAAATAAAAGACCAATAGAAGTGGCCCGCCCGCTCCCCTCCCCCCCAACCCGACCCCAGCCCAAAATAAATAAATAAATAAATCTTTAAAAAAAAAAAAAAGAATCCTGGAGTGAGTAGTCTTTCCCTTCTCCAGGGGGTCCTCCAGACACAGGGATCAAACCTGAGTTTTATGCATTGCAGGCAGAGTCTTTACCATTTGAGCCACCAGAGAAGCCCCAGCAATTAGAGTGCTAACTATATATACATATATATATTTGTTTTGATTTTAGCATTGAAACATATTAACAAGTTAGTTGCAGAAAATCTGAATCTATAAAAGCTTTATAAGAAAAGGTCATACATAATCCCCTTCTGTTTCTATGATTTAATGTTAGCTCTATGATTGTCTTATAAAATTTCATCAATACTTTTATAAAATGAAATTTTATAAATTCAAAACAAAAATTGTTTCTATTTGTTTATGATCCCTGACGGCTGCAGTCATTAAATAAAATATGAGATTAGTCAGATTTTCAAGGCTACACAGTATTTTCTTGAAATTTCAATCTGGGTGTCTTCTTGTAAAATAAAGTCAAACAAAAAATCACATTTATGTATACCATTTTCCACTTTTCTCTCCTGTGAACGGCAAACAACCTCACAAAAAAATACAGATTTTAGGTGACAGAAAAATAGAACTGACAACTTCTAAACCCTCCTTGACAATTTAGCCAATGCTAGGATCCACTGAGTACATCATGGGACCCAAATCCTAGAATCAAAGTATGGATTTTCTGAAGGTGGGTACAGCCAAATTGCTAAATGTTTTTGGATGCACTCCCAGAATGCAAGAGCTTATATGTATACTTTTTTTTTTTTAAAGATTTCTTTATTTATTTATTTTGGGCGGGGGTCGGGTTGGAGAGGGAGGGGAGCGGGCGGGCCACTTTCATTGGTCTTTGATTTATGTTTTCATCCGTCTTTGTTCTTTGGCCCATGTGGGCCTCCCATCGCGGTGGCGTCTGTCGTTGCAGAGCGCCAGCTCTGGGCGCATGCGCCCCAGAGCTCCGGCTCGGTGATTGGACACATGGGTCCAGCCGCTCCACCGCACGTGGAATCTTCCCAGGCTAGGGATCGAACCAGCGCCCCTTGCACTGCAAGGCGGTGTCCTTTCCCACTGGACCAACAGGGGAAGCCCTATACTTATTTTTTAAAGACACATTAGAGACAATTTATAATACCCCCCCCCGCCAAGATCTTGTTCATTGTAAAATTTCAACGAAAAAAATGATATTTTTTGATAATTATTATACAATCCTTTTGTTCAGTTTTCCAGTTTTTCAGTGAGGAAGCTACATTTCATTCCTGCTTTTTTAAAATAGGAATTTTGACAGCTTCTAATTTATAATCATCTGGAGCAGTTTATAACTGTAATTATAACTTTTACACTATACGTTAGCATGATGTAGATACTCAATTAGTATGTGTAGGGTGAATGAATCTATAAAAAAAAAAAAAAAAGAAGAAGAGTAGATGCTATAACTGAGCACTCTATTCCCACCTGAGTTTCGTATTTCTCTTTCCATTTACTTTACCCGAAACAGTTTCCATAACAAACGCATTGGGTAACAGGGCTAAGACACTCAACACTATTTTTTGTATTGTTAAGAAGCAGGAAGTCATAAAGCAATTTCAGATCACAATCCCATAACTAAGGACACCTGCCAAAAGACATGAAAGCCATGAGATTTATTTCTCGAAGGAAAAGAAATGGACCTGATGGACTATTTCAAGCAAGGATAACTGGAACTTGGTGCATTAGCAGTATCTGTGGGATCTACTTTTAGAACAGACATTCCTTGTTTGAAAACAGAGCATGAAATGATGTTAATCTGTAAGTGGAGGAAGCCGTTCATGATCCTTTAATCAGAGCATGGTGTATTCAAATTATCTGCCCTTTCATTTTTCTCTCTGAATACACACCAAGACTGTGCCAGTGGCCATTAGGAGTATTCCACTCTCAATAAATTCATTGGGTTTTTTTTAAGTACAAAGTCTGCAGGATTGGACACTTCTGAGTAAATTTTAGCTGCATAATCAAGACTATGGCTCAAAATGCCAATTAATGCTACAAGGCACAAATAATCAAACTTTAGATATAGAAAAGCCCTAAGGACTAAAAATAGTAACTATGCAATCTATCCCTGACTTTGCAGGTAGGCTGACCAGAATATTAACCATCAAAGCTGTCCAAATAAATTCCTGCTGCAAAGTTAAACAAAATTATGTAAGATAAAAATGAAAAAGGGAAAAATGCCATTATATATTTAAATAATGTCATTTTACTGTTACTTTGAAAGCAAATAAAACCCACACTATGGTAGATCTTCATAGATGAAGACTTCAAAATGGGATGGGCAACATGTAAAAAGACTGGAATAAGCCTAAGAGTGGACCTTAAAACAGAAACATCTCAAAGTTAACAATTAATTAACAGTAACAAGTACAACTAAATGGAAAACATACACAGGGAAAGATTTCATTTTGAGCCATGACCTGAGAATGCAAGTCTTAAAGCCAAATCTAGGCTTATCAGACAAATATATGCATGCCAGGCAAGCAGTGAAAAAACCCCACGAAAGAATATCAACACAGATGGGAACGAGATAGCTGACTTGCAGGAAACCATGCGGAGTGACAGCTCGGCAGTATCTCCACACCTGATCTGGCAGTAGGGCCTGTGGGGGCTGTGCTGTAGCCAAGTCCGCAGGGGCCTTAGGCAGATGTGGCTCGGCACTGGGAGCAGTGTGCACAAAGTCCTGGCCCTACAAGTCTGCGACTCCGCGAATGAGGACTCAAAAAATACGCAAAAGTCAAAACTCACTACAGGACTCATCAATACTTAACTAGATGCAAATTATACTTCTATTCAGGGGAAACATCAGAAGGGAAATGTCTGCCAATAATTACTATGAAAACATTTATCTGACTCTGATCCATGTTGCTTACCAGATTCAATTATTTTAAATAATGTATGAAAGTGGAAACAAAATCATTGCTAATCAATATTAGATTGATTTTGTTGTTTTAAAGCCACCTGAGACTATTATTATCTCCTGAATCTGATTTAAGAAATCTGATTTAAAGAAACTTAATTTAAGAAATGTATTTTAAAATAATTCATTATTTCTGTTTGTGTTTACAGCAAATATCATTACCTATTTGCCCATAGTTTTGTTGTGAAATACAAGTCCTTCTAGGAGAGGATTCTAGTTGGTTGTAAAGAGACAGGAGAAAGAGAATAACAGAAACTGGAAACCAAGCCAGGAGCAAGATGGAAAATGTATATATAGCCATCAGCATCTGGTTAAAGAAATTTACTAACATTGTAAACAGCAAAAACGTGTTCATAAAGAACCTTTCTCTTACTAGAAAACTTCCTACTTGCAAACTTTCACTCCCTTACAATATTTATTGAGTGCAATTTCCTGCCTTAGGATGACTGAATTGCAGGGAGTTAATCTCTGATTCAGGCTGAGGTCTTCCTGTTCACATCTCCTTTGCAAACGGAGCTTCCTGGGGAAGCTGAAAAAGGAACCAAATGTTTCACAGCTGAAGCTGTTCACCTCACTTTCTTTTGGTGACATAATGTTATTTACTTTTTAAAGTTCTGAGATTTCCAGTATTAAGCAACTGAAAGTTGAGGAAGTGAACATATTACTCAGAATATCCAGCATCTCGCGAAAATATATCTAATTCTGGAATTAAACAATAAATTAAGAGATCAAATAAGTTATAATTGCTAGACCTTCAAAAGCTCATCAACTGACGCACAATATTAGATTTACTGTAATGGCGGTCACATATTTATATCTACAAAGAATATTTTATCGAAAAATAGCACAAAAACTATTTTTAAAAAATGATTCTGAGTATCATACTGTTGTACAATCATGACTAAAAGATTATTAAACAACTTTCTCTAACAAAGTGGGTATCATTTTTAACTGATAAAACTGTAACAATGTAGGATGGGAGGTGACTTACCTAAACTGGAATTTTGCCAGTTTCTTTAATGGTTTTAATGTAACATGGCCTGAACTTTCCCTTCTGTTGATGTTTATTTCAGTATATGGGCAATAGAAGGTTTTTCTAAGTTTAATTCTCTCAAGATTCCAGTTCAATGTTCTAAGTTACAAGATAAATAGCAAATTCTACCTTACTAGTAAGATCTGATATGGCTTTTGTATTAAATTCTAAAACCCTTTCTCATTCCATACCTCTGGGAGACTAAGGGTTTCCTGATTATTGGCAGAGTTACTAAAAAGACTTATTGGTGTCTGTGTGCTCAGTCGGGTCAAACTCTTTGCGGCCCCTTCTTAGCTTGCCAGGCTCCTATGTCCATGGAATTCTACAGGCAAGAAAACTAGGGTGGGTTCCCATTCTCTACTCCAGGAAATCTTTCCGACCCAGAAATCAACCTGCCTCTCTTGCATCTACTGCATTCAGAGGGGATTCCTTACTACCTGGAAGCCCTGAAGATTTATAGCCCCAAAGAAAGGAAGATTTTCATCATAGTCTAAGCTTTTTTACTAATAAATCTTCACAGTTCTTTTTGTCATCTCCCTTTTACAAATCAAACTTAGACTTAGCAAAAGTCTCAATTTCCTGCCTTAGGATGACTGAATGGGGTTAATCTCAGGAGGTCTTCCTGTTCACATCTCCTTTGCAAACGGAGCTTCCTGGGAAGCTGAAAAGGAACCAAATGTTTCACAGCTGAAGCTGTTCACCTCACTTTCTTTTGGTGACATAATGTTATTTACTTTTTAAAGTTCTGAGATTTCCAGTATTAAGCAACTGAAAGTTGAGGAAGTGAACATATTACTCAGAATATCCAGCATCTCGCGAAAATATATCTAATTCTGGAATTAAACAATAAATTAAGAGATCAAATAAGTTATAATTGCTAGACCTTCAAAAGCTCATCAACTGACGCACAATATTAGATTTACTGTAATGGCGGTCACATATTTATATCTACAAAGAATATTTTATCGAAAAATAGCAAAAAAACTATTTTTAAAAATGATTCTGAGTATCATACTGTTGTACAATCATGACTAAAAGATTATTAAACAACTTTCTCTAACAAAGTGGGTATCATTTTTAACTGATAAAACTGTAACAATGTAGGATGGGAGGTGACTTACCTAAACTGGAATTTTGCCAGTTTCTTTAATGGTTTTAATGTAACATGGCCTGAACTTTCCCTTCTGTTGATGTTTATTTCAGTATATGGGCAATAGAAGGTTTTTCTAAGTTTAATTCTCTCAAGATTCCAGTTCAATGTTCTAAGTTACAAGATAAATAGCAAATTCTACCTTACTAGTAAGATCTGATATGGCTTTTGTATTAAATTCTAAAACCCTTTCTCATTCCATACCTCTGGGAGACTAAGGGTTTCCTGATTATTGGCAGAGTTACTAAAAAGACTTATTGGTGTCTGTGTGCTCAGTCGGGTCAAACTCTTTGCGGCCCCTTCTTAGCTTGCCAGGCTCCTATGTCCATGGAATTCTACAGGCAAGAAAACTAGGGTGGGTTCCCATTCTCTACTCCAGGAAATCTTTCCGACCCAGAAATCAACCTGCCTCTCTTGCATCTACTGCATTCAGAGGGGATTCCTTACTACCTGGAAGCCCTGAAGATTTATAGCCCCAAAGAAAGGAAGATTTTCATCATAGTCTAAGCTTTTTTACTAATAAATCTTCACAGTTCTTTTTGTCATCTCCCTTTTACAAATGAAACTTAGACTTCTGCTAGCAAAATGTCTCAGATTGGCTGGAATATCCAACAAACACTACCCTGATCTGTGAAGTTACCCGTTCAGTATTGTCTCAGAGGCAAGATTACCACTTGATAAATCATTAGCAATCATTTCCTGTAGCACTGAAGTTTTCCCTAGGGGTTCCTACTAACTAAGGGCTAATCATCCGTGTTCTTATTTAGCTCTTGAGTTCCGATTAGATCATAGTTTAAAGTGGATGACTGTAGACTGATAATTCTTACCTGACAACAGAGTAAACACTACATATTTAAGAAATATGTCTTATTTTTCCTTTTTAGCAAATCCACACCTTATTATTAAATGTGAAATCATGCTAAGTTTAACTGCTCAGGAAAGAGACACTGATAAGATTTCAGTGGCCACATGTTATTCCCAGTACTATGGGAATTTGTACTGGTTAGTTATGTAAAGCCCATTACTAATTTTAAGACTTGATATAATATTATAAAATGCATCAAATGTAGGTTAATGTCAATAATAATGTGTTATAGGTTGAACTCAGCCAGAAAACATTTGAAAATAATTTAACCAAGGTCTTGAGATCATTAAATATTTTTAAAACATATTTCTTTCCCCCGGTACATGATATCTTTTTAATAAACAGTACATTTTATGCATTTTTTTGTAAACAAAATAAAATTGCATTTGATAGTTCCAAACTAGAGCACTTGGAAGAGCATGTAATGAAAATGGAAATATTATAATACACATGAATCAGATATAAAATTCTAGAAAATCCTCTTTTGGTAATTTTTTACCAAAAATATTAATAAAATTGATTAGAGAGTTTTTTCTTAAATGAGCCATTGCTTTACAGTACTTCAACAAATAATTCATTGTTAGAAAAAATTTGCAACCACAGTCATATCTCTCAGTTAAGTAAATAAAAAACATGTGTTTTTTCTACATATAATGAAGCAGTTATCATAAAATTCATGTTCGAAATTATATACTGTCATCATTAAAGGTCAAATACCCCCTGCCTCTCTTGCATCTACTGCATTCAGAGGGGATTCCTTACTACCTGGAAGCCCTGAAGATTTATAGCCCCAAAGAAAGGAAGATTTTCATCATAGTCTAAGCTTTTTTACTAATAAATCTTCACAGTTCTTTTTGTCATCTCCCTTTTACAAATGAAACTTAGACTTCTGCTAGCAAAATGTCTCAGATTGGCTGGAATATCCAACAAACACTACCCTGATCTGTGAAGTTACCCGTTCAGTATTGTCTCAGAGGCAAGATTACCACTTGATAAATCATTAGCAATCATTTCCTGTAGCACTGAAGTTTTCCCTAGGGGTTCCTACTAACTAAGGGCTAATCATCCGTGTTCTTATTTAGCTCTTGAGTTCCGATTAGATCATAGTTTAAAGTGGATGACTGTAGACTGATAATTCTTACCTGACAACAGAGTAAACACTACATATTTAAGAAATATGTCTTATTTTTCCTTTTTAGCAAATCCACACCTTATTATTAAATGTGAAATCATGCTAAGTTTAACTGCTCAGGAAAGAGACACTGATAAGATTTCAGTGGCCACATGTTATTCCCAGTACTATGGGAATTTGTACTGGTTAGTTATGTAAAGCCCATTACTAATTTTAAGACTTGATATAATATTATAAAAATGCATCAAATGTAGGTTAATGTCAATAATAATGTGTTATAGGTTGAACTCAGCCAGAAAACATTTGAAAATAATTTAACCAAGGTCTTGAGATC
Source organism: Tragulus kanchil (assembly GCA_022376925.1). Taxonomy (NCBI): domain Eukaryota; kingdom Metazoa; phylum Chordata; class Mammalia; order Artiodactyla; family Tragulidae; genus Tragulus; species Tragulus kanchil. The sequence goes on along the minus strand of JAIOJX010000025.1, from coordinate 111,951,075 downwards.
ATTAAATATTTTTAAAACATATTTCTTTCCCCCGGTACATGATATCTTTTTAATAAACAGTACATTTTATGCATTTTTTTGTAAACAAAATAAAATTGCATTTGATAGTTCCAAACTAGAGCACTTGGAAGAGCATGTAATGAAAATGGAAATATTATAATACACATGAATCAGATATAAAATTCTAGAAAATCCTCTTTTGGTAATTTTTTACCAAAAATATTAATAAAATTGATTAGAGAGTTTTTTCTTAAATGAGCCATTGCTTTACAGTACTTCAACAAATAATTCATTGTTATATAATATTTGTAACCACAGTCATATCTCTCAGTTAAGTAAATAAAAAACATGTGTTTTTTCTACATATAATGAAGCAGTTATCATAAAATTCATGTTCGAAATTATATACTGTCATCATTAGCACATCACAAGTCTTGTCAGGTAAAATCACTTTGCAAGTGAATTCTTATAAAAGAATAAAACAGCAACCAAAACTTGAATTTTAGTTGCCTTTTTAAAAAGTGTATATAAACATTCTCTCAAATTTCTGACAGTTGCAAAACTTATAATACACATAGCATTTCATAATTAAAGAAAGGCTTTGCAGTTTCTTTTTTTTTTTTTTCCTGAGCATAAAGGAAAAGATCCCACTTGTATGGAGTCCCCAGCCACTCTTTCCTGTGACGTCTTTTCTAAGCCCACTAGTGTCTCTAAACAGGCGTCACTGGGTTCCCTTCCTGTCTCAAGGGAGTTTGGCTCCTCCCAACTCCCTCCCAATTATAAATATGCAGACTGGATAATTGACCCACCCCTTTGACTGATGCATTGTCTAAATGGAACTGACTGCCTCCTAGTAAACCACTAACAACAGGTGAGAGAGGAAGTACTAATTAATCAACCTGAATATCTGAAGTCATTATTAAATCCTTTGACACCTTCTTTAACTCTCCCAACTATTAAAATGCTCCACCCTCTGGCACACCTGCACACCTAACACTCTCCTTAAACAGTAAAAGGTTTAAAAAATAAACAGAATATGCAAATAAAAAATACATTTGCACACACAGATATTTAAGTTCCTTTTTTGGCATCCTAGATACACCAATCAGACCTTAAAATTTAAATAATTGTAAAGTCTAGAAAATACAATAGTGAAAATAAAGGGAAACATATCACCTTGGTCCACAGAGTATCTGTTCATGCCAGTGGCTCCATGAGAAGTATAAGAAAAGTTCATGAAAGTGCAAAATCAGAAAAAGGAGAACCCTGGACAAGAAATTCTAAAGGTACCTAAAGTCACCAGCCCCTAAAGATACATACCAGAATGTAAAAAATAAAACAAACAAACCAAAAAAAAGAAAAAGAAAAGGAATCCAAGAATGTTAAAAGCGATAAAGAAAAACCTCTGTGAGGATAATTTATAGACTCCATTTTAGGCTAGAAGGTATGATCATTAAATACAAAGCCACTAGATATCATGGGTAAGCAGCCTATCTTGCTCTTCCATTTACTGTTGTAAAATGGGGTTTGTATATCAAACTAGAAAGGTTTTCAAGTTACCTATCCAATCTCATGACTTTATCATTCCAGGTAGTTTTCAGGAACAATGTGCAGGAAATTAGACGCCTGAATACGTAACTGCCACTTTACAGTCCTTCTTACTTGGACTCAGGTACCTGAATCATTCTATGTGCCAGCAGACCTACTCCCCTTTCCCTTCAGTGGCCTCTTCTTAATTACAGAGAAATTCCCCAAGCAGATCATATATGTAAGTATACAGATAAGAGACCAGTTAATCAGGTCAATTGTGTGCCTTTTAGTAGAATTAGGACTGCAATCTTCATCTCACAAAACAACAGAGATTTGGTGAAACTCAAGGCCAGTGTTTCAAGGTTAACACATTTCATTGCCATACTTTATTTTTATTCAATGTCATATACAGATTTAACAGCAATAATTACTTTGATGTCTTTAAACAAATCTGCAGTCATTAATGTATTGGGCATTGTTGCATAAATAAACACGTTAAGATAATTATAAACTATAAACACTTTATGATATGAAATTCTGGAGCCATTACTTAAAATTAGATACAAGGATGGCTCACTGATCTTCATGAAAATTAAATCTATATGATAATGTACCTATTAAACACACCTTCAACCATTTTGGGTGGAAAATTTCCAAAATGTGTTCCATAGTGACCTGAATTCTTAAACAAAGGATACATGAAGTCTCCAAGATCATTATAAATACTAATCAGGCTGCCACAGCTAGTAATATCCCAAGTCAGTGAAGTACGTGTAACCTTATGGATCCAGAAGAAGATTCTCTCTTACATACATATGTTTCCCTCGCATTTGAGAATTATTTATTGAAACCTCTGATATCAGAAAACATATGTAGTGTTAATGATTCTTCATTTGGATTCTAATTGGCTGCTTTAACTAAGTTAGGAGTAGAAAATAAGCACATTTGGTACAATCATGGGTAAATGAGAAGCAGCAGGTTCTAAGTAGGAACTCAGAAGTGAGTTATGTGAGGTTTCCCAAGTACATTTGGTAGCACCTTTTTTTAGTACTTGGTGCTCTTTTTCGCTTGTTTCTAAATTTCATTTTTATTCCAAATAGAAAAGGTTATTCAGTGAATTATGCTTAAAATGTGTAAATTTATCAAAATGCAAGTAAGTATTTATAGTAAAGCAAAAAGAAACTTAGATTAACCAAATGACTAGGATGTGAACAGCATAATCTTCCTTTTTCTCTTTCCAAGAGGCAGCTGAGGACATGGAGACCCTATTTCATCATTAATGAAAAGCGATTTGAGAAATAGTGGGATCAAAAACAAAACCGATCCTGAAATCCCAAGCTAACAGAGCACTCTGGGATTATATTTCCTACTTGTGGCTAGACAGCTATACCCATGAGGTAACAGCTGCACTTGATGTAACACCGTGAGTTACTGACTTGGTAATAAATGTAGCCTCTACATCAAGAGAAGTTTCTAAGCTTCCATGCTTATCTTATCCATGGGTAGATAATTTTAAATAAACAACTTAAAAAAGCCATTGATATCCAAATACCTTACACTGAATTGTCTACATTTGAGAGATCCCCATGGTGCATAATCTGCACATAACTTTTAACTCTAATTTGAGTTTATATCAGGACATTTCTAAAAAATCTTACTGACTTATCAGTCTACACTTAGGATAAGAAAAATAAAGATTTAAAAATTATATACCCATTTAGGCCAAATATAACATATTTAAATTGCTATTTGCCATTTATCTATGCCCTTCTCATTTGAGGACTAGTCAAGTTAAGAACACTATGCTTATATGTAGATTCATTCTAAATGATAGATAAAACAAATCCAATAAGTTGATTCTGCTTATAAAATCCAAGATAAATAACATGTTTGTTTGATTTTATGCTTCATTCTACACAATAAAACTGACTTTACATTTTCAGAGCCCTTGGTGCCTTAATGTGAAGATTTAATGCAATCTAGTCCAAGACAGTAATAATAGAAGACTAATGTTTTCCATTTAAAATAATATTTTCTTTGGTCTTTGAGAATTATTTATTGAAACCTCTGATATCAGAAAACATATGTAGTGTTAATGATTCTTCATTTGGATTCTAATTGGCTGCTTTAACTAAGTTAGGAGTAGAAAATAAGCACATTTGGTACAATCATGGGTAAATGAGAAGCAGCAGGTTCTAAGTAGGAACTCAGAAGTGAGTTATGTGAGGTTTCCCAAGTACATTTGGTAGCACCTTTTTTTAGTACTTGGTGCTCTTTTTCGCTTGTTTCTAAATTTCATTTTTATTCCAAATAGAAAAGGTTATTCAGTGAATTATGCTTAAAATGTGTAAATTTATCAAAATGCAAGTAAGTATTTATAGTAAAGCAAAAAGAAACTTAGATTAACCAAATGACTAGGATGTGAACAGCATAATCTTCCTTTTTCTCTTTCCAAGAGGCAGCTGAGGACATGGAGACCCTATTTCATCATTAATGAAAAGCGATTTGAGAAATAGTGGGATCAAAAACAAAACCGATCCTGAAATCCCAAGCTAACAGAGCACTCTGGGATTATATTTCCTACTTGTGGCTAGACAGCTATACCCATGAGGTAACAGCTGCACTTGATGTAACACCGTGAGTTACTGACTTGGTAATAAATGTAGCCTCTACATCAAGAGAAGTTTCTAAGCTTCCATGCTTATCTTATCCATGGGTAGATAATTTTAAATAAACAACTTAAAAAAGCCATTGATATCCAAATACCTTACACTGAATTGTCTACATTTGAGAGATCCCCATGGTGCATAATCTGCACATAACTTTTAACTCTAATTTGAGTTTATATCAGGACATTTCTAAAAAATCTTACTGACTTATCAGTCTACACTTAGGATAAGAAAAATAAAGATTTAAAAATTATATACCCATTTAGGCCAAATATAACATATTTAAATTGCTATTTGCCATTTATCTATGCCCTTCTCATTTGAGGGACTAGTCAAGTTAAGAACACTATGCTTATATGTAGATTCATTCTAAATGATAGATAAAACAAATCCAATAAGTTGATTCTGCTTATAAAATCCAAGATAAATAACATGTTTGTTTGATTTTATGCTTCATTCTACACAATAAAACTGACTTTACATTTTCAGAGCCCTTGGTGCCTTAATGTGAAGATTTAATGCAATCTAGTCCAAGACAGTAATAATAGAAGACTAATGTTTTCCATTTAAAATAATATTTTCTTTGGTCTTTGAAAGTCCTCCGGGGTAAACTATTTTAATTTAATAGCTGCAATTGATCTTCAAATATTCAGCAATATTAAAAGCAAAGGGCGTCCTTTTTCTCTAATCAACCAACTTAGAACTAAAATAAATGAAGTTGTTCATAGCATGCATGCAGGAAGCAAGGGCAAAGAAGAGTAACTTTTGACAAGTAACCTTCCTTGACCAAATGATGACATGGTAAGAATCTTTCCCTCGAAAAACTGTAGTTCTTATCATTTTATCATACATTGGCATATCATATCATATGATATCTTACACATAAAAATATCATACATTTTATCATACATACTTTATTTCTTTATTTGTTGTTGTTCAGTCACTAAATCGTGTCTGACTCTTTGGGAGCCCATGGACAGCAGCATGCCAGGCTTTCCTGTCCTTTACTATCTCCCAGAGTTTACTCAAACTCATGCCCACTGAATTGGTGATGCTATCTGATTATTTCATCCTCTGTCATCCTCTTTTCCTCCTCCCTTCAGCCTTTCCCAGCATCAGTCCTTTCCAATGAGTTAGCTCATTGCAACAAGTAGCCAAAGTATTGGAACTTAAACTTCAGCATCAACATTTCTTTATTCACTCATATTTAAGATAATTAATAGACATCAGTAAATGGCTTTGTTATATTATTGGTTATAATGTTTCCCATTGCCTCAGAGAAGAGGAAAACACTACTTTTAAGAGAATAAAAAACTGTTTAAAAAATAGTGACTCATAATATTTTGGCATTGTTATAATACACAGTTTTTATGTCTAGTCCTGCATAATGTGCATAATTAACTCTAATTTGAGTTTATATCAGGACATTTCTAAAAATCTTACTGACTTATCAGTCTACACTTAGGATAAGAAAAATAAAGATTTAAAAATTATATACCCATTTAGGCCAAATATAACATATTTAAATTGCTATTTGCCATTTATCTATGCCCTTCTCATTTGGGGGACTAGTCAAGTTAAGAACACTATGCTTATATGTAGATTCATTCTAAATGATAGATAAAACAAATCCAATAAGTTGATTCTGCTTATAAAATCCAAGATAAATAACATGTTTGTTTGATTTTATGCTTCATTCTACACAATAAAACTGACTTTACATTTTCAGAGCCCTTGGTGCCTTAATGTGAAGATTTAATGCAATCTAGTCCAAGACAGTAATAATAGAAGACTAATGTTTTCCATTTAAAATAATATTTTCTTTGGTCTTTGAAAGTCCTCCGGGGTAAACTATTTTAATTTAATAGCTGCAATTGATCTTCAAATATTCAGCAATATTAAAAGCAAAGGCCCCCTTTTTTCTCTAATCAACCAACTTAGAACTAAAATAAATGAAGTTGTTCATAGCATGCATGCAGGAAGCAAGGGCAAAGAAGAGTAACTTTTGACAAGTAACCTTCCTTGACCAAATGATGACATGGTAAGAATCTTTCCCTCGAAAAACTGTAGTTCTTATCATTTTATCATACATTGGCATATCATATCATATGATATCTTACACATAAAAATATCATACATTTTATCATACATACTTTATTTCTTTATTTGTTGTTGTTCAGTCACTAAATCGTGTCTGACTCTTTGGGAGCCCATGGACAGCAGCATGCCAGGCTTTCCTGTCCTTTACTATCTCCCAGAGTTTACTCAAACTCATGCCCACTGAATTGGTGATGCTATCTGATTATTTCATCCTCTGTCATCCTCTTTTCCTCCTCCCTTCAGCCTTTCCCAGCATCAGTCCTTTCCAATGAGTTAGCTCATTGCAACAAGTAGCCAAAGTATTGGAACTTAAACTTCAGCATCAACATTTCTTTATTCACTCATATTTAAGATAATTAATAGACATCAGTAAATGGCTTTGTTATATTATTGGTTATAATGTTTCCCATTGCCTCAGAGAAGAGGAAAACACTACTTTTAAGAGAATAAAAAACTGTTTAAAAAATAGTGACTCATAATATTTTGGCATTGTTATAATACACAGTTTTTATGTCTAGTCCTCCCAACCATCTCTGGTGCCAAGGATGCTTATTCCAAGTCTGGGAGGTTAAATGGCATGAGGGATTGATGTATAGATATAATCAGTTACCTCTGCAATCTATTTTTATGGTATATTTATATGACACAATCCCTCAAACATGTGTAAGACTTTATTTAGAAAGAAGTTCACGTCTCATTTAATTGTTTGAGAAATAAACATGGTATAGAAGAGGTGGCTCAAGAGTGGTTAGCAGATGTGCTCTGAAAACAGCAAGTGTCTCTCACTTGCTTTATACATTTGACATACTCACCTCTAAAACTAGTGTTTTTCTTAAGTAAAATAGCATACCTATCGTCTCTTATTGTTGCTTCATTTAATGATATGATGCATTTTAAAAACTTAGCTTAGAGGCAACCACATGATAAGAACTTAATAAAGCATGTTGTTATTTAGTATCCAAAACTTATTTACCATATTTGAAAGCAATTCTCTAAAGCTGTGTTGTCCGATATGGTACTCACCAGTTCCATATGTTACTGAGTACTCGCATGAGCTTAGTCCAAAAATGAATTGATGTGTTGTCATTGTAAAACACACACCAGACTCTGCAGATGTAGTTTTTATGAAAGGAATGGCAAATATCTCATTAATAATTTTACATTGATTAAATTCTTGGAGGAGGAGATGACAATCCACTCCAGTATTCATGCCTGGAGAATTCCACAGAGAGAAGAGCCTGGAGTCGCAAAGTTGGACATGACTGAGATGACTGAGCACACACATTGATTAAATACTGAATCATAATATTTTAGATATGAATTAAGTAAAATATGTAATTAAAGGTAATTCTATCAGCTTGCTTTCTACTGTATTATTATGCCTACCAGAAAATGTAGAATTACATGCGTGGCTTGTATTGATACTATCTTGGATACTGCTGCTCTATGTTCCACAAGAATAACCCAGGGTGCTTTTTAAAAATATAGGTACTTTGCCCATGCCTGAGGCAAACAGTAGCAAAATTGTACTTCCTCAAAGCACCTTTGTAAGCAAAAGTTTTAAAATCATTTCCCTAGGCTTTTTTTATAATACACAGTTTTTATGTCTAGTCCTCCCAACCATCTCTGGTGCCAAGGATGCTTATTCCAAGTCTGGGAGGTTAAATGGCATGAGGGATTGATGTATAGATATAATCAGTTACCTCTGCAATCTATTTTTATGGTATATTTATATGACACAATCCCTCAAACATGTGTAAGACTTTATTTAGAAAGAAGTTCACGTCTCATTTAATTGTTTGAGAAATAAACATGGTATAGAAGAGGTGGCTCAAGAGTGGTTAGCAGATGTGCTCTGAAAACAGCAAGTGTCTCTCACTTGCTTTATACATTTGACATACTCACCTCTAAAACTAGTGTTTTTCTTAAGTAAAATAGCATACCTATCGTCTCTTATTGTTGCTTCATTTAATGATATGATGCATTTTAAAAACTTAGCTTAGAGGCAACCACATGATAAGAACTTAATAAAGCATGTTGTTATTTAGTATCCAAAACTTATTTACCATATTTGAAAGCAATTCTCTAAAGCTGTGTTGTCCGATATGGTACTCACCAGTTCCATATGTTACTGAGTACTCGCATGAGCTTAGTCCAAAAATGAATTGATGTGTTGTCATTGTAAAACACACACCAGACTCTGCAGATGTAGTTTTTATGAAAGGAATGGCAAATATCTCATTAATAATTTTACATTGATTAAATTCTTGGAGGAGGAGATGACAATCCACTCCAGTATTCATGCCTGGAGAATTCCACAGAGAGAAGAGCCTGGAGTCGCAAAGTTGGACATGACTGAGATGACTGAGCACACACATTGATTAAATACTGAATCATAATATTTTAGATATGAATTAAGTAAAATATGTAATTAAAGGTAATTCTATCAGCTTGCTTTCTACTGTATTATTATGCCTACCAGAAAATGTAGAATTACATGCGTGGCTTGTATTGATACTATCTTGGATACTGCTGCTCTATGTTCCACAAGAATAACCCAGGGTGCTTTTTAAAAATATAGGTACTTTGCCCATGCCTGAGGCAAACAGTAGCAAAATTGTACTTCCTCAAAGCACCTTTGTAAGCAAAAGTTTTAAAATCATTTCCCTAGGTCTACATAGATTAAATGCTGTCAAGAATAAAGCCTCACCCCAACCTATCTAAAAATCCTGAAAGATTTGACCATTCTTACTTAGTGCCTGGTGACAATATAGTCTGACAAAAGTAAGAGATGCCTATTAAAAAGTCAGCAGTTACTTTAGGAGGGCTTCCCTGGTGGCTCAGACAGTGAAGAATTTGTCTGCAATGCAGGAGATCCAGGTTTGATCCTTGGGTCGGGAAGATCCTCTTGAGAAGGGAATGGCTACCCACTCCAATATTCTTGCCTGGAGAATTCCATGGACAGAGGAGCCTGGCAGGCTACAGTCTACAGGGTTGCAAAGAGTGGGACACACTGAGTGACTAACTCTTTCCCTTAGGAAGGTTGAGTCAACCAAATAGTCAACCTCAGGATTAAGGGGAATTTGCAAACACCTGATTTTAGTAGTAGAGTTGATGCAAGTGAGTCTATCTTAACTACAGACATAATTACAATGAGAATGATGAGGAAGAAGGCACTCAGTAAAACCCGATGTGATTCAGTTTTGGATTCTCTCCCTAGGACACACAGTTGAGATGCTTCAGAAGGAGGGGAAAAGGGTCAAAATGAAAAGATGCCTTACTGAGTTGTCCTTCTCGCATGTACTTTGAGGCAGGCACATCAATGTCATTTGTACTTTGAGGAATATCATGGTGAAGTGAAGTATTTAATAAATTCAATCTAATTAAGAATAAAGACAGTTTACATATACAAAAATTAATATATTAAATGGGTTCAATATAGAATCATATAAAAAGCATATTTGTACCCGAAAAAGTGGCTCATTTTTTTAAATATATATTTTTTAAGTTTGGCCTCTTTTATTTATTTATTTATTTTATTTATTTATTTTCATCCATCTTTATTCTTCTGCCTGTGAGGGCCTCCCATTGCAGTGGTTTTCTCGTTGCAGAGCACTGGCTCTGGGCACATGTGCTCCAGAGCACTGGCTGGTAATTGGACACACTGGTCCAGCAGCTCTGCCGACGTGGGATCTTCCCTGGTCAGGGATCAAACTGGTGTCCCTTGCACTTGAAGGCGGACTCTTTATCCACTGGACTACCAGGAAGCCCTAATAACAATAATATGTTAATGATAATGTTATACTAAAAGTTTTCTGGTTGTTTATTCAATCTGCACATTTTGTTCTGTCATTTGCAGAACTATCAAAGAAGTGATAACAGGCAGCAGAAGTAGAAACAAATGCACACAAGAAAATCTAAACTGAGAAAAAATGCATGACTATTCTGCCTATAACTAAAAAAAAATTACTGATTTACTTTAGAAATAGGAAATTTCAGTCTTATTTCCAAATACTATCACAGGACCACCAGACATCTGTAAGAAGAGACAATAACTGATCAGGAAAAGAAACCAGCAGATACTCTGTGATATGGTTTAACAGGAGCCAACATTTCTCAGAGCCCCAGAACGAGAGAAGAATTGGGATGAGGAAATAAGAATTCTGAGAAAAAAGAGTGACTAACTCTGTCCCTTAGGAAGGTTGAGTCAACCAAATAGTCAACCTCAGGATTAAGGGGAATTTGCAAACACCTGATTTTAGTAGTAGAGTTGATGCAAGTGAGTCTATCTTAACTACAGACATAATTACAATGAGAATGATGAGGAAGAAGGCACTCAGTAAAACCCGATGTGATTCAGTTTTGGATTCTCTCCCTAGGACACACAGTTGAGATGCTTCAGAAGGAGGGGAAAAGGGTCAAAATGAAAAGATGCCTTACTGAGTTGTCCTTCTCGCATGTACTTTGAGGCAGGCACATCAATGTCATTTGTACTTTGAGGAATATCATGGTGAAGTGAAGTATTTAATAAATTCAATCTAATTAAGAATAAAGACAGTTTACATATACAAAAATTAATATATTAAATGGGTTCAATATAGAATCATATAAAAAGCATATTTGTACCCGAAAAAGTGGCTCATTTTTTTAAATATATATTTTTTAAGTTTGGCCTCTTTTATTTATTTATTTATTTTATTTATTTATTTTCATCCATCTTTATTCTTCTGCCTGTGAGGGCCTCCCATTGCAGTGGTCTCTCTCGTTGCAGAGCACTGGCTCTGGGCACATGTGCTCCAGAGCACTGGCTGGTAATTGGACACACTGGTCCAGCAGCTCTGCCGCACGTGGGATCTTCCCTGGTCAGGGATCAAACTGGTGTCCCTTGCACTTGAAGGCGGACTCTTTATCCACTGGACTACCAGGAAGCCCTAATAACAATAATATGTTAATGATAATGTTATACTAAAAGTTTTCTGGTTGTTTATTCAATCTGCACATTTTGTTCTGTCATTTGCAGAACTATCAAAGAAGTGATAACAGGCAGCAGAAGTAGAAACAAATGCACACAAGAAAATCTAAACTGAGAAAAAATGCATGACTATTCTGCCTATAACTAAAAAAAAATTACTGATTTACTTTAGAAATAGGAAATTTCAGTCTTATTTCCAAATACTATCACAGGACCACCAGACATCTGTAAGAAGAGACAATAACTGATCAGGAAAAGAAACCAGCAGATACTCTGTGATATGGTTTAACAGGAGCCAACATTTCTCAGAGCCCCAGAACGCGAGAGAAGAATTGGGATGAGGAAATAAGAATTCTGAGAAAAAAAGAAGGTTCATAACTCCAAGGAGGCTGTAAGGCGGAAGGAGGTAGGAGTAGGAGAGCTGGCAGGAAGCCAATGTTAAAGACTGGAGCAGAAGACCCTCTTCTCCCCTTTTTCTCCTCTTCTCCTTTAACATCTTCAGTCAGAGTTAGGGAACAGACCATCGTGGGTGGAAGTCTAGCAAGGGGATACCCACAAATATGTAGAAACATTGGGGGATACTGTCCTTGATAAAGAAAAATGTAACCTGAAGCTTAGCTTTCATACTTCTTGGGACTTTTTAAAATTTGATATTTTGAGCAATAAAAATTGTACTTATGTGTGTATAAGCATTCTGTCTATCTCTGGTCTACAGAGGTAATATCAATATTTTAAAGGAAATGTTTTATGAAAATATAGGCTTAAGTTTCATTACTGGGAAGTAAGGGGGCTGGAGAGTAAAAATTAAATAAAAGGAATAAAGAGGGAAATAGAACCCTAGCTTCTTGACCCACAGTATTTTTTTAGGTAAAAAACAATATGTAGGCTAGATTTGTACTTAGAATGCAGATATGTGTGTGACAAAGTAAATGATGGTACTTTTTGATGTAAGCTAGCATTTATTTATTAATTTATTTGAATATTTCAAATTAGATCACAATATTCTAGAAAAATCCTTTGTTTCTATTATATATATATATATATGTATATATACATACATACACAGGCTTCCCAGGTGGTGCTAGAGGTAAAGAACCTGTCTGCCAAAGCAGCAGACAAAGCAGGTTCAATGCCTGGGTCGGGAAGATTCCTGGCGGAGGGCATGGCAATCCACACCAGTGTTCTTGCATGGAGCCTGAAGAGTCCCATGGACAGAGTCTCCTGGCAGAAGTAGAAACAAATGCACACAAGAAAATCTAAACTGAGAAAAAATGCATGACTATTCTGCCTATAACTAAAAAAAAATTACTGATTTACTTTAGAAATAGGAAATTTCAGTCTTATTTCCAAATACTATCACAGGACCACCAGACATCTGTAAGAAGAGACAATAACTGATCAGGAAAAGAAACCAGCAGATACTCTGTGATATGGTTTAACAGGAGCCAACATTTCTCAGAGCCCCAGAACGCGAGAGAAGAATTGGGATGAGGAAATAAGAATTCTGAGAAAAAAAGAAGGTTCATAACTCCAAGGAGGCTGTAAGGCGGAAGGAGGTAGGAGTAGGAGAGCTGGCAGGAAGCCAATGTTAAAGACTGGAGCAGAAGACCCTCTTCTCCCCTTTTTCTCCTCTTCTCCTTTAACATCTTCAGTCAGAGTTAGGGAACAGACCATCGTGGGTGGAAGTCTAGCAAGGGGATACCCACAAATATGTAGAAACATTGGGGGATACTGTCCTTGATAAAGAAAAATGTAACCTGAAGCTTAGCTTTCATACTTCTTGGGACTTTTTAAAATTTGATATTTTGAGCAATAAAAATTGTACTTATGTGTGTATAAGCATTCTGTCTATCTCTGGTCTACAGAGGTAATATCAATATTTTAAAGGAAATGTTTTATGAAAATATAGGCTTAAGTTTCATTACTGGGAAGTAAGGGGGCTGGAGAGTAAAAATTAAATAAAAGGAATAAAGAGGAAATAGAACCCTAGCTTCTTGACCCACAGTATTTTTTTAGGTAAAAAACAATATGTAGGCTAGATTTGTACTTAGAATGCAGATATGTGTGTGACAAAGTAAATGATGGTACTTTTTGATGTAAGCTAGCATTTATTTATTAATTTATTTGAATATTTCAAATTAGATCACAATATTCTAGAAAAATCCTTTGTTTCTATTATATATATATATATATGTATATATACATACATACACAGGCTTCCCAGGTGGTGCTAGAGGTAAAGAACCTGTCTGCCAAAGCAGCAGACAAAGCAGGTTCAATGCCTGGGTCGGGAAGATTCCCTGGCGGAGGGCATGGCAATCCACACCAGTGTTCTTGCATGGAGCCTGAAGAGTCCCATGGACAGAGTCTCCTGGCAGGCTAGAGTAGGTAGGATCACAAGCAGTTGGACACAACTGAAGTGACTTAGCGTGCACACACATATGTATACATACTCTATGTTTATGTATTTTAATGTATTTATCTGCACTTCAATAAAACTGTAGGTAAGATAAGGAAACTTTTCTACAATTTATTGTTTTCTTTTCGTATAAAGATAAACCTCTGGCATCCGATAATTTATCATTCAATCTCCATTATTTGACTCTTCTTAGAAAACAGGAACTTTATCTTTCTCCATACAACACAGTTTAGCATAAACTTGGCTGTTTGACGAGGTTTATTTTGCCGATCAAAGAACCTTTACTTTCAGAATACCCTCAAAGCTGATTAACCATTTCTAGGAAACTCAATATTCTGTGCTTTACCATAAATAGCATAAAAGTAACAAGGAATCAAGATAGAAATTAAACAGAATGATTGCTGTACCTATCCAAAAAGAAGGCTGGCATCCTTGACATCTCTTGTCTCAGCACTTTTTTCATAGTCCTTGCCACCAACTCTATACTTTACATACTTATATCATTAGTTACCAATACATCCCCCCAGCAGATATGAAAGCAGTGATTTTTGTCAATGCTGTTCTTTGCCATATTCCAGTACCTGGAGCACTGCCTGGCTCAGTAGATTAAATATGTATTAACTAAAATTTGGTTATTCACATTCATTAATTTGACCATTGAAATTGTTCTATAAGCTTTTACTGAGAGCCTACTCTGTGTAGGACACTAAGTATTCAGTGATAAATTAGATACAATCGTATTTTCTGAGCAAGTCATATTATTGTGGGAATAGGCATATAAAAATTAATTACAACACAATATGATTACCGTATGTTGAATAGAGACCAAAAGCAGAATAGTTCCTTTACATGCAGCTAGAGAAAGCACCACATAGCAACTGACACTTGAACTGAGACACTAAGTCATAAAATAGACGTCTGTTTCTGAAGAATGGAGAAAGATCAAAGGACATTTTAGACAGAAGAAAAAGAATGTACAAAAAGCATGGAGCTGATAAAGCAAATGTACCACAGGCCAAGTAGCAAAGAGTTCAGTGTGGCTACAGCAGAGTGTACTTGGGGAATAAATCAAGCACAGATGGATTAATTCACTTTCTAAGACTCTTTTTGTAAGCAGCAGTGAAAGGAGTACAGGGAGGCACAACTTCTACAAATTTATTTTTTTTTTTCTTTTCGTAGGTAAGATAAGGAAACTTTTCTACAATTTATTGTTTTCTTTTCGTATAAAGATAAACCTCTGGCATCCGATAATTTATCATTCAATCTCCATTATTTGACTCTTCTTAGAAAACAGGAACTTTATCTTTCTCCATACAACACAGTTTAGCATAAACTTGGCTGTTTGACGAGGTTTATTTTGCCGATCAAAGAACCTTTACTTTCAGAATACCCTCAAAGCTGATTAACCATTTCTAGGAAACTCAATATTCTGTGCTTTACCATAAATAGCATAAAAGTAACAAGGAATCAAGATAGAAATTAAACAGAATGATTGCTGTACCTATCCAAAAAGAAGGCTGGCATCCTTGACATCTCTTGTCTCAGCACTTTTTTCATAGTCCTTGCCACCAACTCTATACTTTACATACTTATATCATTAGTTACCAATACATCCCCCCAGCAGATATGAAAGCAGTGATTTTTGTCAATGCTGTTCTTTGCCATATTCCAGTACCTGGAGCACTGCCTGGCTCAGTAGATTAAATATGTATTAACTAAAATTTGGTTATTCACATTCATTAATTTGACCATTGAAATTGTTCTATAAGCTTTTACTGAGAGCCTACTCTGTGTAGGACACTAAGTATTCAGTGATAAATTAGATACAATCGTATTTTCTGAGCAAGTCATATTATTGTGGGAATAGGCATAAAAAAATTAATTACAACACAATATGATTACCGTATGTTGAATAGAGACCAAAAGCAGAATAGTTCCTTTACATGCAGCTAGAGAAAGCACCACATAGCAACTGACACTTGAACTGAGACACTAAGTCATAAAATAGACGTCTGTTTCTGAAGAATGGAGAAAGATCAAAGGACATTTTAGACAGAAGAAAAAGAATGTACAAAAAGCATGGAGCTGATAAAGCAAATGTACCACAGGCCAAGTAGCAAAGAGTTCAGTGTGGCTACAGCAGAGTGTACTTGGGGAATAAATCAAGCACAGATGGATTAATTCACTTTCTAAGACTCTTTTTGTAAGCAGCAGTGAAAAAGGAGTACAGGGAGGCACAAGGAGCTTTCAGGGCCCAACTGTAAACTTCCCTAGATATAAACAATTATAAGAGAATCCAAACTGTGCATCACCTACAACTACCACCAATAGATGAAGAAAGCAGTAGCTTTAAAATTTTAGAAAATACATTTTTATGTGCAGTTTATTTACTTTAAAATAGAGATGCTCCACAATTTTGAACACTTAAGTTGCTTAACTTTCTAAGATGGAGCACATTTGAGTTTTTGCTCCCAACTAATACTATAGAAATGCCCAAATACTGTGAGATGTTCGGCAAGGTGGGTGACTAATCAACCTCTTAGAAGAATCTGAAGTTACAGAGCCTTAAGTTTCAGTCTAGCTCTACCCCTAATGACTGTACAATCTTGGGTAGATTATTAAAGCTTGTGCCTCAGTTTGTTTACCTGAAAAAAAAAAAAGAAACATAAAAGCAATATCCAGGGCTTCCCTGGTAGCTTCCCTGGTAGCTTAGTGGTGAACAGCTCACCTGCCAAGGCAGGAGACACAGATTTGATCCCTGATTTGGGAAGATCCCACATGCTGTGGAACAACTAAGCCCGTGAGCCACAAATATTGAGCCTTGTGCTCTAGAACCTTGAAGCTGCAATTAATGAGCCCATGGGCCACAACTACTGAAGCCTGTGTGCCCTAGAGCCCAAGTTCCACAACGGGAGAAGTCACCACAATAAAAAACCTGCTCACCTCAACTAGAAAGTAGCCCCCACTGCCTGCAAATAGAGAAAAGCCATACAATCGTATTTTCTGAGCAAGTCATATTATTGTGGGAATAGGCATATAAAAATTAATTACAACACAATATGATTACCGTATGTTGAATAGAGACCAAAAGCAGAATAGTTCCTTTACATGCAGCTAGAGAAAGCACCACATAGCAACTGACACTTGAACTGAGACACTAAGTCATAAAATAGACGTCTGTTTCTGAAGAATGGAGAAAGATCAAAGGACATTTTAGACAGAAGAAAAAGAATGTACAAAAAGCATGGAGCTGATAAAGCAAATGTACCACAGGCCAAGTAGCAAAGAGTTCAGTGTGGCTACAGCAGAGTGTACTTGGGGAATAAATCAAGCACAGATGGATTAATTCACTTTCTAAGACTCTTTTTGTAAGCAGCAGTGAAAAAGGAGTACAGGGAGGCACAAGGAGCTTTCAGGGCCCAACTGTAAACTTCCTAGATATAAACAATTATAAGAGAATCCAAACTGTGCATCACCTACAACTACCACCAATAGATGAAGAAAGCAGTAGCTTTAAAATTTTAGAAAATACATTTTTATGTGCAGTTTATTTACTTTAAAATAGAGATGCTCCACAATTTTGAACACTTAAGTTGCTTAACTTTCTAAGATGGAGCACATTTGAGTTTTTGCTCCCAACTAATACTATAGAAATGCCCAAATACTGTGAGATGTTCGGCAAGGTGGGTGACTAATCAACCTCTTAGAAGAATCTGAAGTTACAGAGCCTTAAGTTTCAGTCTAGCTCTACCCCTAATGACTGTACAATCTTGGGTAGATTATTAAAGCTTGTGCCTCAGTTTGTTTACCTGAAAAAAAAAAAAGAAACATAAAAGCAATATCCAGGGCTTCCCTGGTAGCTTCCCTGGTAGCTTAGTGGTGAACAGCTCACCTGCCAAGGCAGGAGACACAGATTTGATCCCTGATTTGGGAAGATCCCACATGCTGTGGAACAACTAAGCCCGTGAGCCACAAATATTGAGCCTTGTGCTCTAGAACCTTGAAGCTGCAATTAATGAGCCCATGGGCCACAACTACTGAAGCCTGTGTGCCCTAGAGCCCAAGTTCCACAACGGGAGAAGTCACCACAATAAAAAACCTGCTCACCTCAACTAGAAAGTAGCCCCCACTGCCTGCAAATAGAGAAAAGCCTGTGGCAGTAGTGAAAAGCCAGAATAGTCAAAAATAAAATAAGTAAATAAAATTTTTAAAAACACAATATCCATCAACACTGTAAGAATGAAATATCCTTATCAGCCTAAACACACCTGGCAAAGTATCTGATGTATAATATGTAGATGTCCTTAAGCCTCCTAATAAATACAATTGTTGAAGTCATCTAAACACCATCAAACAATTACAGACACTCATCAGAAACCCTGACCACCCATTTATTTCTTAAACTACTCAATTAGATGTCAAAAAATACATATGGGTTTCTCAAGGGTTCACTTAAAATATTTAAATATCAAATCAAATTGAAGATAAAACACTGGGTATCTCTGGGTATCTGTATGTCATATGATAAATGATGAATCTCTTTAAATGTCTTACATACTTCCTTGAATAGTATTATCTTATGACCTTCATTTTCTTAGAGAAATAGAAGTACCTTGAGCCTGACAAGATTTATTGTTTCTAACTTATAGCTCCCCCATTGGGTGTGAATTTCATTCCCATTAATACTTTACAATTTCAGACCTTTAATTCATAACTTTTGCAAGTCTGAAATACCTCAGACCCTAAACAATCTAAATCAATATATCATGTTTTCTGCAGAAGAAAATAAAAATAGTGAAGTGATACACTTTTGCTCATATCATTGGGTCTGCTTGAATATGACAACCTCCTTCCTTTTCACTTAATAAATGGCTTGGGAATGCTTTGTTTTTTGCCTGATATGAAACTAAACTTATTTCAGGACATGTCCTAATGAGTCATAGGAGAGGCTAATAGTAAACCTTTCTACTAGTGCACCTTCCCTCCAGGAAAACCTAGGGACTGTTTGTAGCATATCTTGATGGCCGAGTATATATTGTGCTAACCAATAAATGAGGTTTAATTTTAAGTTAATATTACCTGTCTAACCTGACTCCAATTTGACAAGGGGGTGAACAGAGATTCAGTGTATCTTATGAAAATGTATTTCAGAAGCACACTATGCAGTTATGTTTTGTTGTTCACTCATTGTATTCAACTCTTCGAAACCCAATGTACTGCACCACACCAGGCTTTCCTGTCCTTCAATAACTCCTAGAGTTTTCTCAAACTCGTGTCCATTGAGTCAATGATGCCATCCAACCATTTCATTCTCTGTTGCCTTCTTCTCCTCTTGCCCTCAGTTTTTCCCAGTATCAGGGCCTTTTCCAATAAGTCAGTTCATCAGGTGACCAAAGTATTGGGGCTTCAGCTTCAGTATCAGTCCTTCCAATGAATGAACAATCACAGTTGATTTCCTTGCTGTCCAAGGGATTCTAAAGCGTCTTCTCCAGCACCACAACTTGAAAGCATCTGTTCTTCAGCACTCAGCCTTCGTTATGGTCCAACTCTTACATTTGTACATGACTACTGGAACAACTTGACTAGACAGATCTATGTCGGTATATGGGTTTCTCAAGGGTTCACTTAAAATATTTAAATATCAAATCAAATTGAAGATAAAACACTGGGTATCTCTGGGTATCTGTATGTCATATGATAAATGATGAATCTCTTTAAATGTCTTACATACTTCCTTGAATAGTATTATCTTATGACCTTCATTTTCTTAGAGAAATAGAAGTACCTTGAGCCTGACAAGATTTATTGTTTCTAACTTATAGCTCCCCCATTGGGTGTGAATTTCATTCCCATTAATACTTTACAATTTCAGACCTTTAATTCATAACTTTTGCAAGTCTGAAATACCTCAGACCCTAAACAATCTAAATCAATATATCATGTTTTCTGCAGAAGAAAATAAAAATAGTGAAGTGATACACTTTTGCTCATATCATTGGGTCTGCTTGAATATGACAACCTCCTTCCTTTTCACTTAATAAATGGCTTGGGAATGCTTTGTTTTTTGCCTGATATGAAACTAAACTTATTTCAGGACATGTCCTAATGAGTCATAGGAGAGGCTAATAGTAAACCTTTCTACTAGTGCACCTTCCCTCCAGGAAAACCTAGGGACTGTTTGTAGCATATCTTGATGGCCGAGTATATATTGTGCTAACCAATAAATGAGGTTTAATTTTAAGTTAATATTACCTGTCTAACCTGACTCCAATTTGACAAGGGGGTGAACAGAGATTCAGTGTATCTTATGAAAATGTATTTCAGAAGCACACTATGCAGTTATGTTTTGTTGTTCACTCATTGTATTCAACTCTTCGAAACCCAATGTACTGCACCACACCAGGCTTTCCTGTCCTTCAATAACTCCTAGAGTTTTCTCAAACTCGTGTCCATTGAGTCAATGATGCCATCCAACCATTTCATTCTCTGTTGCCTTCTTCTCCTCTTGCCCTCAGTTTTTCCCAGTATCAGGGCCTTTTCCAATAAGTCAGTTCATCAGGTGACCAAAGTATTGGGGCTTCAGCTTCAGTATCAGTCCTTCCAATGAATGAACAATCACAGTTGATTTCCTTGCTGTCCAAGGGATTCTAAAGCGTCTTCTCCAGCACCACAACTTGAAAGCATCTGTTCTTCAGCACTCAGCCTTCGTTATGGTCCAACTCTTACATTTGTACATGACTACTGGAACAACCATAGCTTTGACTAGACAGATCTATGTCGGTAAAGAAATGTCCTTGCTTTTTAATGTGATGTCTAGGTTTGCCACAGTTTTTCTTCAAAGGAGCAAGCATCTTTTAATTTTGTGCCATTATGTTTAGTAGTATCTATGGTCAGTGACACTCTGAATAAAATCAAGATTTTATGAACAAATTTCATAGTAGTCAAATATAATTTAAACCTTATTTTAAATTACACATATGATGATTTATTTTCCAAAATAATTCCTTATTTATGTATGCAATAAAGTTAGAAAATACTGGTAACTATTCCTTTGAGGAGAATACTTGGGAAGGGGATAGACACTTGGTAATTTTTAAAAAATCATCACATATATAACAATTTTAATATCTTCATTTTAAATGAGAATGTAAGCAACCCAAGAAAAACAAAGCCCAAAATAATGTAGTTGTTTAATACATATTTATAGAATGATAGCAGACACAACCTGTCCTTTAACAGAGCCTGCAAAATGCCCTTGTCATAGAAACCAAGCTCAAACAGTCTGAGCCCTGTGCCAAAAAACCATAGACTATATGGTACATGAAATTACACCTTATATGGTGAGTTTTGGTAGTTTTCCTAGGGCTAAGAGCCTACTTGAAGAAATGCTCAAGTCTGTTGACAATATATCTTCATATGTCAATTTACCAAATTTGTAATTTATGTGAAATGTACTTGTAAGATTCCTGCTAACTTAACAACATTACCACTCAGAAAATATGCTGTTCACAGATTACAGAAACTGCATATAAACTGAGGGACTTTCATTCTGTTTCTTATCCATAAAAGAGTTATAAAGGTTATCTCTCTTTACAGTTAAAGATACATGAAGGGAAATGAGATATGTACCAGAAACGAAAAGAATATGGATGGGAGAGTTAAGAGAAATGTTTTGACCTTGTCTTTTATAGTGCCATGATTGTTTTATGATTGAGAGTCCTTCCAATGAATGAAACAATCACCCAGTTGATTTCCTTGCTGTCCAAGGGATTCTAAAGCGTCTTCTCCAGCACCACAACTTGAAAGCATCTGTTCTTCAGCACTCAGCCTTCGTTATGGTCCAACTCTTACATTTGTACATGACTACTGGAACAACCATAGCTTTGACTAGACAGATCTATGTCGGTAAAGAAATGTCCTTGCTTTTTAATGTGATGTCTAGGTTTGCCACAGTTTTTCTTCAAAGGAGCAAGCATCTTTTAATTTTGTGCCATTATGTTTAGTAGTATCTATGGTCAGTGACACTCTGAATAAAATCAAGATTTTATGAACAAATTTCATAGTAGTCAAATATAATTTAAACCTTATTTTAAATTACACATATGATGATTTATTTTCCAAAATAATTCCTTATTTATGTATGCAATAAAGTTAGAAAATACTGGTAACTATTCCTTTGAGGAGAATACTTGGGAAGGGGATAGACACTTGGTAATTTTTAAAAAATCATCACATATATAACAATTTTAATATCTTCATTTTAAATGAGAATGTAAGCAACCCAAGAAAAACAAAGCCCAAAATAATGTAGTTGTTTAATACATATTTATAGAATGATAGCAGACACAACCTGTCCTTTAACAGAGCCTGCAAAATGCCCTTGTCATAGAAACCAAGCTCAAACAGTCTGAGCCCTGTGCCAAAAATCCATAGACTATATGGTACATGAAATTACACCTTATATGGTGAGTTTTGGTAGTTTTCCTAGGGCTAAGAGCCTACTTGAAGAAATGCTCAAGTCTGTTGACAATATATCTTCATATGTCAATTTACCAAATTTGTAATTTATGTGAAATGTACTTGTAAGATTCCTGCTAACTTAACAACATTACCACTCAGAAAATATGCTGTTCACAGATTACAGAAACTGCATATAAACTGAGGGACTTTCATTCTGTTTCTTATCCATAAAAGAGTTATAAAGGTTATCTCTCTTTACAGTTAAAGATACATGAAGGGAAATGAGATATGTACCAGAAACGAAAAGAATATGGATGGGAGAGTTAAGAGAAATGTTTTGACCTTGTCTTTTATAGTGCCCATGATTGTTTATAATGACTTAGAGAGTCGTCCAGGCATGATGGTGACATTTACGGTATTTTATCTTCGATATCAGCCAGCTGAGAACTCTTCCACTTTCATTAATATAATTTAATCAAAGATTCCTGGAATCTAAACACTTTCTATTCCTTTCAGAACTTCCCAAAATCCATGACACCAAGTTCCAATGTTCCCATTTTGAAGGCTAATATTTTTAACTGGGCTACAGTAATATATCATTGACCAACCCTGATGCAAACTGAATTACCATTTATTTAAATAGCAAAAATGTATGTGGATCAAACATCTTTATTTACAAAGTTTGTCCCATTTATTTCCAGGTGCTTCCACTCCAAAACAAGAAAGCTAAAGGCAAGAGGAAGACAAGAGACTGAGCATACAAGAATCTGGGTCAAAGTTCCATCACCAGTATCCAGCAAGATTCACTGAAAGACAAGGCCTTCCTTAGGAAGGTTTGCAGAAAGTGTCAGGAGCAAAATAAGAGTACACATCTTCCAATATTTACTGGCATTTTTAACATTGCTCACCGACAGATCAAAAGACAACTTTGGACATTTATTATTTTGAGAACTGGAAATATTGAGGCTAATTACTCAATTATAGTGAAATATTCCTTCAAACTTTAGGTTCAAAACTAAAGAGAAGAGACACCACTGCTCACTCCTGGCATCATTCCCTTGGCTTGGAAATGTGTTGGGAGAATAAAGTGATTAATATATTTTACAGAAGCAAAGATATATACATATATATATATATTTAAACAGCATCAAATTTAGGTGCATTCACATGATATAAGTAGTGGCTTCCCTAGTTGTTAAGATGCTAAAGAATCCACCTACAATGCAGGGGATCCAGATCTGATCCCTGGTTTAGGAAGATCCCCTGTAGAAAGAAATGGTAACCCTCTCCAGTATTCTTGCCTGGAGAATTCCATGGATAGAGGAGCCTGTTTGTGGTGTCACAAAGAGTCATCCATGACTGAGCGACTAGCACTTTCCTTTAATAATATAAAAAATGAGTCCCAAATATGTAGCTGACAAACTTTCCAAAAAAACTGTTCCCCAACTGATCATTTCACAAGTTTCCAAAAGATAATGATACAAGAATTTCCTAGTGTCCATGTGAGAAATTTATTTATAGTTGAGAAGGAGAAGAGGGACCCTTATTCTCAAAATATTTCTGAGATTTTTCACTAATCAGAATAACCCAGCAAAGGACACTTGTTAAGTACTGTCACTTTTGAACATCCAAATGCCTCTGTTAAATCTTCACTAAAATTATGTGTGCTCAGAAATAATTGAATTGGTACAGCATCCAGTTTAAGATAACGTTTTTAATTTAAAGACATAATTCTGAATGGTTCATACCACACAAGGGTATAGAAGTTAGAAAATTTTAAAAAATTAAGTCAGTTTGCACTAGCATTACCCATACAGCTAATGACTCTCGACTCTGTAGTCACCGTTCCAATATCTTAACATGTCCAAACCTAGATAGTCCCATTTATTTCCAGGTGCTTCCACTCCAAAACAAGAAAGCAAAAAAAACTGAGCAGACAAGAATCTGGGTCAAAGTTCCATCACCAGTATCCAGCAAGATTCACTGAAAGACAAGGCCTTCCTTAGGAAGGTTTGCAGAAAGTGTCAGGAGCAAAATAAGAGTACACATCTTCCAATATTTACTGGCATTTTTAACATTGCTCACCGACAGATCAAAAGACAACTTTGGACATTTATTATTTTGAGAACTGGAAATATTGAGGCTAATTACTCAATTATAGTGAAATATTCCTTCAAACTTTAGGTTCAAAACTAAAGAGAAGAGACACCACTGCTCACTCCTGGCATCATTCCCTTGGCTTGGAAATGTGTTGGGAGAATAAAGTGATTAATATATTTTACAGAAGCAAAGATATATACATATATATATATATTTAAACAGCATCAAATTTAGGTGCATTCACATGATATAAGTAGTGGCTTCCCTAGTTGTTAAGATGCTAAAGAATCCACCTACAATGCAGGGGATCCAGATCTGATCCCTGGTTTAGGAAGATCCCCTGTAGAAAGAAATGGTAACCCTCTCCAGTATTCTTGCCTGGAGAATTCCATGGATAGAGGAGCCTGTTTGTGGTGTCACAAAGAGTCATCCATGACTGAGCGACTAGCACTTTCCTTTAATAATATAAAAAATGAGTCCCAAATATGTAGCTGACAAATTTTCCCAAAAAAACTGTTCCCCAACTGATCATTTCACAAGTTTCCAAAAGATAATGATACAAGAATTTCCTAGTGTCCATGTGAGAAATTTATTTATAGTTGAGAAGGAGAAGAGGGACCCTTATTCTCAAAATATTTCTGAGATTTTTCACTAATCAGAATAACCCAGCAAAGGACACTTGTTAAGTACTGTCACTTTTGAACATCCAAATGCCTCTGTTAAATCTTCACTAAAATTATGTGTGCTCAGAAATAATTGAATTGGTACAGCATCCAGTTTAAGATAACGTTTTTAATTTAAAGACATAATTCTGAATGGTTCATACCACACAAGGGTATAGAAGTTAGAAAATTTTAAAAAATTAAGTCAGTTTGCACTAGCATTACCCATACAGCTAATGACTCTCGACTCTGTAGTCACCGTTCCAATATCTTAACATGTCCCAAATTCCTAAGAAATAGAAACTCAACTTATTTTATCACCCACTGTTTCCACTCTGTCACACAGGACACCTCTAATTCCAGCCCTAAGTATTTCTATTTCTCTGTTCAGAATATACCTACTTGACCTGGAAGGCTCTGTGAAAGTCACTTCCTACATCCAGGAAAAATTAGTATCTGTTTGCTCTCCTATACTACTTCATACATATGCACTCCATGTGGTCTGGCACTTTGTTTACATAGCTGTCTCTTCTACTACATCCAAAGATGCTTCCACGGTGGGCACCATTTTATATCCATTTTTTTGTGTCTTCTGGACTTGGATCAGTACCTAGCACTCAGCACAGTTTCAGTAACTTGATAAGTTACTGAATGAATGCAAATTGACACTATCATACAGTTGAACAAGGTCCATGCAAGTGCTTTAGTATGTTTTAATATGATGAACAAACAGAAACTATCTGGGGAAGAACTACTTTACAGATGTTTTTCTGAATTTTCCTTCTCTCCTGATTTGTATCCATGATTGACTCCTCTCTCTGCATATACATGAAGCTATCCACAGACATCATTTCCTCATGGACTCACAGAATTGGGTACTGATTAGAGACAGCGTTGTGTGGTTGGGGTTAAATATTTTCAGTTTCTCACAGACCTCCCTCCAATATACTCCTCTTCTGTTCAATCTCACCCTCACCCATATGATCAGGCTCTACACCCAAGAAGTTGACCACTATAGATTGCATGCCCAGAATTCCTTTCTCTTTGGCTTATAGCCAGATTTGGTCAGGGAAATTCTTGACTCAGACTATAAAGAGAGAGAAGGAAAAGGTCAGAGTATTTATTCCCTGACTCCCAGCCTCCAAGGCTACTTTGGGTAGCCCTCTCCAAATATTAACCCTCATTTTACTTTATTATCTTCTCTCTTTATCAGCTTCAGCCTAGAGGTGGAGAGACGGCTATTACTAATCACAGCATAGAGCCTCTCTAACTTGACATTGTTGGCATTCTATTCATGCTTCCCTACAAAGTGTTCTTCAATTTATCATGGTAAGTTAGAAAATTTTAAAAAATTAAGTCAGTTTGCACTAGCATTACCCATACAGCTAATGACTCTCGACTCTGTAGTCACCGTTCCAATATCTTAACATGTCCCAAATTCCTAAGAAATAGAAACTCAACTTATTTTATCACCCACTGTTTCCACTCTGTCACACAGGACACCTCTAATTCCAGCCCTAAGTATTTCTATTTCTCTGTTCAGAATATACCTACTTGACCTGGAAGGCTCTGTGAAAGTCACTTCCTACATCCAGGAAAAATTAGTATCTGTTTGCTCTCCTATACTACTTCATACATATGCACTCCATGTGGTCTGGCACTTTGTTTACATAGCTGTCTCTTCTACTACATCCAAAGATGCTTCCACGGTGGGCACCATTTTATATCCATTTTTTTGTGTCTTCTGGACTTGGATCAGTACCTAGCACTCAGCACAGTTTCAGTAACTTGATAAGTTACTGAATGAATGCAAATTGACACTATCATACAGTTGAACAAGGTCCATGCAAGTGCTTTAGTATGTTTTAATATGATGAACAAACAGAAACTATCTGGGGAAGAACTACTTTACAGATGTTTTTCTGAATTTTCCTTCTCTCCTGATTTGTATCCATGATTGACTCCTCTCTCTGCATATACATGAAGCTATCCACAGACATCATTTCCTCATGGACTCACAGAATTGGGTACTGATTAGAGACAGCGTTGTGTGGTTGGGGTTAAATATTTTCAGTTTCTCACAGACCTCCCTCCAATATACTCCTCTTCTGTTCAATCTCACCCTCACCCATATGATCAGGCTCTACACCCAAGAAGTTGACCACTATAGATTGCATGCCCAGAATTCCTTTCTCTTTGGCTTATAGCCAGATTTGGTCAGGGAAATTCTTGACTCAGACTATAAAGAGAGAGAAGGAAAAGGTCAGAGTATTTATTCCCTGACTCCCAGCCTCCAAGGCTACTTTGGGTAGCCCTCTCCAAATATTAACCCTCATTTTACTTTATTATCTTCTCTCTCTCTTTATCAGCTTCAGCCTAGAGGTGGGAGAGACCGGCTATTACTAATCACAGCATAGAGCCTCTCTAACTTGACATTGTTGGCATTTTAAGCATCAATTTCTATGTTGTGAGTAGCTTCCCTGTGCCCTGTACAATATTTAGCAACATCCGTGGCTTCTATCCAATAGATATAAATAATCTTTGAAAGCAATCTACAATTTATAGATTACTTTCACCTATTTAACCTCACTTGAGCTGCATAAGTCTATAAATAGATATTACTATAACACATTTTTACAGATGAGAAAATAAAATCCATAGATATAGTAACTAAAAACATGCATTGGGTGAAATTCTACAAGGTAGTAATAAGAGGTACAAAAATCTTTATATCCAAGTCATAATTTCATTTCATATTGATAATGTGTAAACACTCATTGAACTAGATTTCCTTATAGTATCATTGCCTAAATTCCAGAGTTTCATCATCAGGGCTATTGAGTTTCCTATGAAATGCAAAAGTCCTGATGGAATTCTCTAGGCATTATATTAAATGTGAGTGATAGAGTTAGTCACCTATTATCTCTTTCTCTAACCCTTAGAAGGAAAATGTTGCAAGTATGTTGTATCGACAGTTGAAATCCTCTTCAAAGATAATGTACTCTGAGCCTCTTCTACAAAAATGCCCACCAGAATTACAATAGAAAAATGGAATAACTCCAGGTATGCTTATACACTTGATCATTTTATGTTAAAGCAAGAAAGATGTTTAATTCATTTCAGATTTCTAGAGATGGCTTCTGTCTTTCCTCTCCTCTTATAGAAAACCCAGTCCTACTGAAATTTGCTCATTTGGACAAAGAGATACAAACTGCTAGCAACTGTAAGGAACTAAGAGGGCTGTCAGTATATACGTGCTCTGCAAAGTTCAGAAACCAAAGAAGCAACAGGTAATGTCTCCACTAGGATCTCAAGAACATTGATGAGAATTGGTGTGACTAAATCTTTTCTCCAGAGTCAACATTCATTTTCTTTCCTGGGACAATCTTTTCTCCAGAGTCAACATTCATCCAAGGCTACTTTGGGTAGCCCTCTCCAAATATTAACCCTCATTTTACTTTATTATCTTCTCTCTCTCTTTATCAGCTTCAGCCTAGAGGTGGGAGAGACCGGCTATTACTAATCACAGCATAGAGCCTCTCTAACTTGACATTGTTGGCATTTTAAGCATCAATTTCTATGTTGTGAGTAGCTTCCCTGTGCCCTGTACAATATTTAGCAACATCCGTGGCTTCTATCCAATAGATATAAATAATCTTTGAAAGCAATCTACAATTTATAGATTACTTTCACCTATTTAACCTCACTTGAGCTGCATAAGTCTATAAATAGATATTACTATAACACATTTTACAGATGAGAAAATAAAATCCATAGATATAGTAACTAAAAACATGCATTGGGTGAAATTCTACAAGGTAGTAATAAGAGGTACAAAAATCTTTATATCCAAGTCATAATTTCATTTCATATTGATAATGTGTAAACACTCATTGAACTAGATTTCCTTATAGTATCATTGCCTAAATTCCAGAGTTTCATCATCAGGGCTATTGAGTTTCCTATGAAATGCAAAAGTCCTGATGGAATTCTCTAGGCATTATATTAAATGTGAGTGATAGAGTTAGTCACCTATTATCTCTTTCTCTAACCCTTAGAAGGAAAATGTTGCAAGTATGTTGTATCGACAGTTGAAATCCTCTTCAAAGATAATGTACTCTGAGCCTCTTCTACAAAAATGCCCACCAGAATTACAATAGAAAAATGGAATAACTCCAGGTATGCTTATACACTTGATCATTTTATGTTAAAGCAAGAAAGATGTTTAATTCATTTCAGATTTCTAGAGATGGCTTCTGTCTTTCCTCTCCTCTTATAGAAAACCCAGTCCTACTGAAATTTGCTCATTTGGACAAAGAGATACAAACTGCTAGCAACTGTAAGGAACTAAGAGGGCTGTCAGTATATACGTGCTCTGCAAAGTTCAGAAACCAAAGAAGCAACAGGTAATGTCTCCACTAGGATCTCAAGAACATTGATGAGAATTGGTGTGACTAAATCTTTTCTCCAGAGTCAACATTCATTTTTTCTTTCCTGGGGGGACATTATCTTGGATTCATAGTCTCCAGTGGAAATAAGACTAAACTTAATGCATTTTAGTAAGCTATGAATGAACAGTCTTTTTTAAATCAAAGCATATCCTTTCCTCTGTTGATAACTACTAGTCCAGTCATGGTTAGTACGGGCTCGTGAAATTAAACATTGCAGTTAGAGAAGAATTATGTCTAGTAGCCACTCAGTCATATATGACTCTTTGCAACTCATGGAATTCTCCAGGCAAGAATACTGGAGCCGTTCCTTTCTCCAGGGGATCTTCCCAACCCAGGAACTAAACCAGGGTCTCCGGCATTGCAGGCGGATTCCTTATCAACTGAATTATAAGGGAAGCCCAGTGCCAGATACAACTGCTTTTACTGCCCTCAAGACAGCTATGACATCATATCGTCCCTCTAGTTGCATCACTGTCAGGTCAGGTCCTTTCCTTTGTTGAGTTTCTGTATGTCCCAGCATCTGTGTTCCGTTATCCCATTAACCCTCATAATGCTCCTACATGGCACACTGTTATTCTCAAGTTACACATGAGGATATTGAAGACTCAAAGAATGAAACTTACTCTACTTCAAAGCTTGTCTCGCTTCGTCACCGCCTCTGGTTAAGCAAGTCTGTCAGGCCCTATCTAACAACAATCATAGTATTTGTACATAATTGGTACTAATATAAATTCAATAACTAAACAGTTTGAAAAGTTGTTGCAATCAGAAACTCTTATTAAAATAGAGTGAATCACTAAATCATATTACATCTCAAAATATTTGATAGCTACATACATAGAAGCTTATCTTACAGAGAAAAAAAAATCACTTCAGCCTTTTCTCTCTTTTAGCTTTCTCAAATATAAATAAACTCTCTTGAAGGAAAATCAAGATATAGTAGAAATAACAATGAAATACATGATGATAAAAATGTTGAGATTTCATGGGGTAAAATAATATTATAAATAAACAATTGTTTAAGTTAATAAGTTCATGAAAACATTATTACAAAGGAAAGAGGAAACTAATTCAAGACTGAAAGACACCTGGAAAATATTAATTAGATCCATTAGCTAACATCCCATAGGATATAAATTAAAGTCTCCTGGTTGTATAGTACCACAATGCTTCCATTTTCTTAGATACAGTTCAACATTAACTGTATAAAGTGTATTAAAATATTTTGTCACGACACAAATGGTTTTAGCCAAGACCTTTTTAAAAATCATGACATAAGTTGCCATGATAGAGAATAATTCAAAAATTCATTAAAATATTTAAAGTATTAATACACATCATACATCTTGTTCAAATGATTACTTAATTATACTGCTCTATTCTGATTTATGAAATAATTTACCATGATACCTGTGATATAAAAGACCCAATGATAAAGTAAACTTTATTACTAAATTCTCAAAAATCCACTGCAATAAAAATCTATTTATGATTTACTAGACTCTACCCAATTAAAAAACTGAAAAAGAAAACTGAAAGGAAAAGAGAAAAAATAAAATGAAAGAAGAAAAAGTAAAGAAAACTCTCTTAAATTAGCCAGACTTACATAGTTGAAATAGTCATGGCTAGCTGGAATGTTTTAGCATTAAATCAATTTCCAATTTTTATATATAGCTGCTAGTGATTTAACATATTAAACCACTAATATTCACCAGTGTAAATACACTCTCAATAGAATATTCCAGCCTATGCAATAGCTTATACTGTTGCCCTGAGAGAGTAATACTGAGATTCTGCATATTTTGCAGAAAGTGAATGGGGTGGATCTCAGGAATCGTTACTGAAAATAATGCCTCAGGAGACTGGAAAAGTTGGCAGCACAAAAACATGGAGACAGAGATGCCAAAATATGAAGGGGAAGATCACAACCAAGGCTTACACAGTGAAGCCCATTCCCGAACACCTACCCCTCTGCTCTCTCTTCAAGTTGCAGGCCTTAACAACTGAAGCTAATTTCCAGAAAATCAACTGGGCTGTTCTTCCAAAAAGTAACTTTTTAAAATCTTTTTCTTAATGATAAGGCTTGACAAGAGCATTTAAATCACATGACTTTTCTGCATGCTGCTTCTTTTTAATACTTTTCAAAAATAAAAGAAAGGGAATTTTTAATTTTTAAAAAACTTACCTTCTAATAAATTAGAGTTATTAGTCTCTGTTATCTCCTGGGAATAAGTGGCTTCCAGACAAAAATTTGCCCTATAATTTAAAATACATTATCTTTCTTGAGGAAAAAAGTTATGTATATATGTGCTCAGTCACTAAGTCATGTCTGATTCTTTGTCACCCTTTGGATTGTAGCCTGCCAGACTCCTCTACCCATGTAATTCTCCAGGCAATAATATTGGAGTGGGCTGCCATTTCCCTCTCCAAGGGATTTTCCTAACCTAGGAAACCTGAGTTTGACCTTAAACCTGAGTATCTTTCATCTCCTGTATTTGCAGGTGGATTCTTTACTGCTGAACCAATAGGGAAGTGTGTATATGTATATGTATATGTATTTGTTGTTCACTCGCCCAGTTGTGTCCAACTCTATGTGACCTTATGGACTGCAGAACTCCAGATCTTCCTGTCCCTCCATAGTTCATATATATAATGAACTAAGTAATTAGACCCTGAGAGGCACTGACACTAAGTAAGGAATATTCTGTCATGGCTAGCTGGAATGTTTTAGCATTAAATCAATTTCCAATTTTTATATATAGCTGCTAGTGATTTAACATATTAAACCACTAATATTCACCAGTGTAAATACACTCTCAATAGAATATTCCAGCCTATGCAATAGCTTATACTGTTGCCCTGAGAGAGTAATACTGAGATTCTGCATATTTTGCAGAAAGTGAATGGGGTGGATCTCAGGAATCGTTACTGAAAATAATGCCTCAGGAGACTGGAAAAGTTGGCAGCACAAAAACATGGAGACAGAGATGCCAAAATATGAAGGGGAAGATCACAACCAAGGCTTACACAGTGAAGCCCATTCCCGAACACCTACCCCTCTGCTCTCTCTTCAAGTTGCAGGCCTTAACAACTGAAGCTAATTTCCAGAAAATCAACTGGGCTGTTCTTCCAAAAAGTAACTTTTTAAAATCTTTTTCTTAATGATAAGGCTTGACAAGAGCATTTAAATCACATGACTTTTCTGCATGCTGCTTCTTTTTAATACTTTTCAAAAATAAAAGAAAGGGAATTTTTAATTTTTAAAAAACTTACCTTCTAATAAATTAGAGTTATTAGTCTCTGTTATCTCCTGGGAATAAGTGGCTTCCAGACAAAAATTTGCCCTATAATTTAAAATACATTATCTTTCTTGAGGAAAAAAGTTATGTATATATGTGCTCAGTCACTAAGTCATGTCTGATTCTTTGTCACCCTTTGGATTGTAGCCTGCCAGACTCCTCTACCCATGTAATTCTCCAGGCAATAATATTGGAGTGGGCTGCCATTTCCCTCTCCAAGGGATTTTCCTAACCTAGGAAACCTGAGTTTGACCTTAAACCTGAGTATCTTTCATCTCCTGTATTTGCAGGTGGATTCTTTACTGCTGAACCAATAGGGAAGTGTGTATATGTATATGTATATGTATTTGTTGTTCACTCGCCCAGTTGTGTCCAACTCTATGTGACCTTATGGACTGCAGAACTCCAGATCTTCCTGTCCCTCCATAGTTCATATATATAATGAACTAAGTAATTAGACCCTGAGAGGCACTGACACTAAGTAAGGAATATTCTGCTCCGTGCTGCCACTTGGACACAAAACTAAAGATCTATTGTGAAGTGACCCCTTTAAGAGATCAAGGTACCAAGAATGATAGGAGAAAGGTCAACGAGAGGATTGCTTTGTCTCCAAATGCTTTCCTCTGTAATCTGGATAATGCCTTACAGAAACTCCTTTGTTAGAAAGCTTTACATCAGGGCTTTTTGTTCTTCCAGAATCCCCCATGAATAGAAATATAACTTGGAGAGGCAATATCTTAAAGCCTGTCATCAACCAGTCACTTAAGCAGGATTATCTAGAAACCAGTTGATAATAAGCAGTAGTGTTAATAGAATATGTGAAAGGTGCTTGGCTAAAAAAGAGAGCACTAGAAGAAATGAAAAGCACCTAAAATAATTAGAAATTGTAAGAAAAAAAAGCATTGTGCTTTTTCTTGGACTCTCTGAGGCTATAACAATTTTGATAATCAATGCATAAAATAAATATAAGGTATGAAAATACAAGATTACATGACTAATTGTTTTTAGGAAAGCACAACTTATGACTCAGACGAATTGTTCTATTTTTCAAAGAAGTTGCCTCAAGAGAGTGTAAACATTCCAGTAATGTTGCCATGATTAAAAGCATCTAGATTCTTCTCCTGGAAATCGCTTTGCAGCTTGTGGCTCTTTTCTTTCAATCTCTTCAATGATATAATAGTTCCCACTTAACAACGGTTTGATATAAAAAAAATCACTAAAAATATTTCAGAGCCAAGTGTGAAGAATTCAGAGGAAAGTCAGAGTCGGTAAATTCAGTTTTTTGGTCAAAATAATAGAATAATGACAAAGCAATAAGACTGACTGAATTGCTTATGAACTGGTTCTAATTTTAACCAAGAAAAAAATCCATTAGTAATGCATAAAAGCAAAAACTGTTGAAATGCAGAAGACGGGGTTCCAACTTATCTCCCATGAGAACAGTTAATGCCTGTGTCCAACATTGCCAGACTGAAGAAGGGCTGAGGCAGGAGGCCATGTTATAACTTCCTTGTGAAGTCATTCTCTATTACCAACCTTCTGAGAAATCAGTGAGTCCTTCCCAAAGTATCTATACCTTCCATTATAGGTGTTATCAAACTATATTAAATAAAATCTTTACAAGATTGTCTCTTCCATGCTACTGTAACCTCCTGTTTCATACGCCTGATACCATGAGACATCAATAATTGAGGTTAGACAGATGAATGAACAGCACTCATTTGGACACACACATTTTAGTAATCTTACCTAAGGGCTTCCTTTGTTAGAAAGCTTCCAGAATCCCCATGAATAGAAATATAACTTGAGAGGCAATATCTTAAAGCCTGTCATCAACCAGTCACTTAAGCAGGATTATCTAGAAACCAGTTGATAATAAGCAGTAGTGTTAATAGAATATGTGAAAGGTGCTTGGCTAAAAAAGAGAGCACTAGAAGAAATGAAAAGCACCTAAAATAATTAGAAATTGTAAGAAAAAAAAGCATTGTGCTTTTTCTTGGACTCTCTGAGGCTATAACAATTTTGATAATCAATGCATAAAATAAATATAAGGTATGAAAATACAAGATTACATGACTAATTGTTTTTAGGAAAGCACAACTTATGACTCAGACGAATTGTTCTATTTTTCAAAGAAGTTGCCTCAAGAGAGTGTAAACATTCCAGTAATGTTGCCATGATTAAAAGCATCTAGATTCTTCTCCTGGAAATCGCTTTGCAGCTTGTGGCTCTTTTCTTTCAATCTCTTCAATGATATAATAGTTCCCACTTAACAACGGTTTGACATACACAAAATCAATACAACTATTTCAGAGCCAAGTGTGAAGAATTCAGAGGAAAGTCAGAGTCGGTAAATTCAGTTTTTTGGTCAAAATAATAGAATAATGACAAAGCAATAAGACTGACTGAATTGCTTATGAACTGGTTCTAATTTTAACCAAGAAAAAAATCCATTAGTAATGCATAAAAGCAAAAACTGTTGAAATGCAGAAGACGGGGTTCCAACTTATCTCCCATGAGAACAGTTAATGCCTGTGTCCAACATTGCCAGACTGAAGAAGGGCTGAGGCAGGAGGCCATGTTATAACTTCCTTGTGAAGTCATTCTCTATTACCAACCTTCTGAGAAATCAGTGAGTCCTTCCCAAAGTATCTATACCTTCCATTATAGGTGTTATCAAACTATATTAAATAAAATCTTTACAAGATTGTCTCTTCCATGCTACTGTAACCTCCTGTTTCATACGCCTGATACCATGAGACATCAATAATTGAGGTTAGACAGATGAATGAACAGCACTCATTTGGACACATACATTTTAGTAATCTTACCTAAGGCCCCTCCTGTGGAAAGCTGAGCCTGGCTGGCTACAGTCCATGGGGTCACAAAGAGTCAGACAGACACTTTCACCTTTATTTAGCTTGATTGAGACACATATTAGACAAACAAATAGTTTGAGTTTTACCTTTGTTTTTACTGTTTTTATAGTTATGTGATGGGGAAACATTAGAAACTTCCTGATAAAAGAGAAAAACCCCAAATTTGATAGTCCTTTATAGCTTTCTCAATGCAACTTGGATCTTGGAAACTTCAGAAATACTCATTGTTTAAAATATTCTTATCACTTGGCAGCTTGGTACTTACTGACATCTGACAGTGAGAAAACTCCACCCACTTGGTGGGAAACGTGAAGCTAGAGCAAGTGTAAAAGCTTACTGAATACCACAGGGGAAAGAAAAGATCAGCACCTCAGACTATCACAAACTGACTCTGCAGCAGGGGAGGCTGCAGGATCAGAGGAACATAGATTGCCTACAATTTGATGTCTTGCAGGAAGATTGCCAAGTGCAGCATCTCCACTTTGCTGAAGTCATTACTCCAGCAATCTTCCTCTACCACTTAAAATCTACTGAGAGGAATAATAATTATTCTTATGACAGGAGCTTTCAAAAAATGCCAGCATGCCCCTTCCCCAATTTCAATGTTCCATAAGCAGATTTTTAGGGGAGTTGCAAAGATCCATGTATGACTGTGTTAACGTAGTTTAATTTTGTGGGAGTGTGGACATGCATGTGTTTGTGTGTGTGTGAGAGAGAGAGAGAGAGAGAGGGTAGAAGTGAGCATGAGCGTGGGGAGTAGAAGGTGCACAGGCTGCTATGTTTTATTCTTCTGCACTTTGCTCAGGGCTTAATATTTTTTCAGAGCTTTTCAACTATAAGTTTAGGGGGGAAATGTAGGCAATCATGAAAGTACAGAAAGATACAACTTCCTATCTGTATTCCCTTAGTTCTTTTATTTTTTACAATCTTTTGCTTTTGCTGAAAAAGTTTCTCCACCATCCTTTTTTTTTTTTCAATTATTCAATAAAAAGACCCAGCAAGAAACCAGCTTAAATGATAAAAAAATAAATAAGCCAAACATTTTTTGGATGTCTGAGCAAAATTCTTCATTTTTTTTTTTTTTTTTGAAGTTGAGACTTTCCTCTCCAGTTTGGAAGCATATTTTTTCTCCTTTCTTCAACAAGACATTTCTGCTTTTTACTCAGAGTGATAAAATAATATATCTTTAATTCTCCTCCACAGATGAGTGCTAGGAATAAAATGGTATTCTGGTAACAAGGAATTCTTTGTTTTTAAAAAACTGATTCTTTTAGGAAAATACTTAGCTTCAGCTTTGGCATCATTACTTCATTTTTGCCTCATCTCCCTCCATCCTCCTTGAAGATCGCTTGCTTACTATCAGAGAAATGACATTCATTAATATCCAGTGCTTCACTGTTTGATTTTTACAGTTTCTTATTTCCCATGGAGTTTTGAATACCTTGGGAAAATGAGATAAAGAAAAACTGAGTGATCTGTTCAACTTCAGAAAGCAAGACCAGAATAAACCTTATAAAAGCTGCATCTCCCTCCCAGCCAGGCGTGTACCCACTAATGTGGAGGCATATTATATGGGAAAGTCATGCTTTTAGATGTGAGCATCTGTCTGCATTTCAACATCTTTTTATATTAAATAGACTGTGATGAATCACTTCTTTCTTTCTGATGCTACTAAATATCAAAACAAAATTCTCAGCTCCAGTGGCCCTCCTCGTTGAGTCCTTCCTGATGCTAGAGATCAAAAGAGCACAGCACGCAGGTCAACTATGAACACAGGATAAGTTGCATAAGAGTGCATCATACAGTTAATTAAGGACTAGAAGTGTGGCTGGACTTCCTTTCTCTAGGCCTCATGCAAATCACTCTCATTTTCATTGCCTGGCACTTCTGTAGCCTGAAACGTCGAACCGAGCATTTCTGATGTAGAGAAACATTTATGGCCATATAGAGATTATAGAAATATTGTGTATGCACTGATTTTATATTCACAAACCATGTCTGTTCTTCCTTCACAATAGGCACATGTGATCCCATTAACTGTAATGTGACATAGTGGAGGTATCAAGCACTTTAAGTCCCTCAAGGTTCACATCATCTGATGATGGGCAGATGATATGATAGATATTTGAAAGCATAAGCATACAGAAAAGTAAATTCTTCACTGAACAACTTCTCAGGTGAAACAGAGCAGTTACATGATTGTCAATGCTTATTTGCCATTTGGAGTTTCTGTCTTGTGTTCTGGCAAAGATTGTTCTTGCTTTACAAAAAGAACAATCAAAAAGTTCACAATTAATTCTCAAGGACACATAAGCATGCATTTTTATTACTTGCTTACTGTGGAAAGTAGATACCCATATGATTATTGCTTGGGACTGAAGACAATTCCCACTTGCCTACATGGATATTAAAAAGAGGAAAACACTACAAGGTACAGCCAGGAAATATTTTGTTAGAGTGACAATGCATACATACTGAATCATGGATTTCATCAGGTCCTTACAATCTGGTTATGCCCACACATGACATCCTTTGTTTTTTCTTTTCTTTTTCGTTTTTCTGGAAGTGTACCAATAGCTATATTAAAGTTTACAGATTCATCACTAAATATCCATCATTAGATATTAAATTTGAATCCAATTCAAACCAAATTGTTCCATCCTCTACATTGCTTATACTTTTATGATCCAGTAATTTTAAAATCTATGTATGGTGCTCATACTTATCAAGCCAATAACTAACACTGATTAATTTCCAGAGTTCTTTGGCTTTGAATTGGTTACTTCTAAGTGAATCATCAAAACAAAAATTCTCAGCTCCAGTGGCCCTCCTCGTTGAGTCCTTCCTGATGCTAGAGATCAAAAGAGCACAGCACGCAGGTCAACTATGAACACAGGATAAGTTGCATAAGAGTGCATCATACAGTTAATTAAGGACTAGAAGTGTGGCTGGACTTCCTTTCTCTAGGCCTCATGCAAATCACTCTCATTTTCATTGCCTGGCACTTCTGTAGCCTGAAACGTCGAACCGAGCATTTCTGATGTAGAGAAACATTTATGGCCATATAGAGATTATAGAAATATTGTGTATGCACTGATTTTATATTCACAAACCATGTCTGTTCTTCCTTCACAATAGGCACATGTGATCCCATTAACTGTAATGTGACATAGTGGAGGTATCAAGCACTTTAAGTCCCTCAAGGTTCACATCATCTGATGATGGGCAGATGATATGATAGATATTTGAAAGCATAAGCATACAGAAAAGTAAATTCTTCACTGAACAACTTCTCAGGTGAAACAGAGCAGTTACATGATTGTCAATGCTTATTTGCCATTTGGAGTTTCTGTCTTGTGTTCTGGCAAAGATTGTTCTTGCTTTACAAAAAGAACAATCAAAAAGTTCACAATTAATTCTCAAGGACACATAAGCATGCA
Organism: Tragulus kanchil; assembly: GCA_022376925.1. NCBI lineage: Eukaryota > Metazoa > Chordata > Mammalia > Artiodactyla > Tragulidae > Tragulus > Tragulus kanchil. Next base: position 111,912,094 of record JAIOJX010000025.1, on the reverse strand, counting down.
TTTTATTACTTGCTTACTGTGGAAAGTAGATACCCATATGATTATTGCTTGGGACTGAAGACAATTCCCACTTGCCTACATGGATATTAAAAAGAGGAAAACACTACAAGGTACAGCCAGGAAATATTTTGTTAGAGTGACAATGCATACATACTGAATCATGGATTTCATCAGGTCCTTACAATCTGGTTATGCCCACATGACATCCTTTGTTTTTTCTTTTCTTTTTCGTTTTTCTGGAAGTGTACCAATAGCTATATTAAAGTTTACAGATTCATCACTAAATATCCATCATTAGATATTAAATTTGAATCCAATTCAAACCAAATTGTTCCATCCTCTACATTGCTTATACTTTTATGATCCAGTAATTTTAAAATCTATGTATGGTGCTCATACTTATCAAGCCAATAACTAACACTGATTAATTTCCAGAGTTCTTTGGCTTTGAATTGGTTACTTCTAAGTGAGAGCTAAACTTTTAGCCACATGATAAAGAAGTGTTCATCTGGGCTCTGAAAGAATTCATGTGAGGTCTGGAAGGAATTATACTTGGGTTCATTACTAGTCTACCATGTTTTCTTCTTATTAGTAGGAAATAACTGTAAGAATGTCAATATTTGTAATACTTACTGTTAAACAATAAAACTCCACAAATTGTTAGATGGAGTGTGAAAATAACAGCCTCAAAAATTTGATTCACTAATTATGAAGCTTAAAAACTTTAAATCATGTAAGACATACACTAAAATCATTCCAGATCACCAGTGTATAGAAACATTATATAACTGAATCCAGTTATATCACAAAGGTTTATATTTTGAGACATCTACTTGCTGAATAAACATCCTATAATAAAGTGTCATCAACACATGAGGAAGACACTGTCATAACAGAAATCATTATTGTGACATCATTATTGTCACAAAGAAGCAGCTTCAGATAAGCTTCAATGATGCTCCTCTGAATTTTACGTGATTAAAAATGTGCCTTGGGGCTTCCCTGGTGGTCTAGTGGGTAAAGGATCTACCTTGCAGTGCAACGGACACTGGTTCGATCCCTGGCCTGGGAAGATACCATGTGCTATGGAACGGCTGGACTGCAGTGTCAGAGTGAGCCAGCGCTCTGGAGCACGTGCATCCAGAGTCGGTGTTCTGCAGGGACTGAAGCAATTCCACTTGCCTACATGGATATTAAAAGAGGAAAACACTACAAGGTACAGCCAGGAAATATTTTGTTAGAGTGACAATGCATACATACTGAATCATGGATTTCATCAGGTCCTTACAATCTGGTTATGCCCACACATGACATCCTTTGTTTTTTCTTTTCTTTTTCGTTTTTCTGGAAGTGTACCAATAGCTATATTAAAGTTTACAGATTCATCACTAAATATCCATCATTAGATATTAAATTTGAATCCAATTCAAACCAAATTGTTCCATCCTCTACATTGCTTATACTTTTATGATCCAGTAATTTTAAAATCTATGTATGGTGCTCATACTTATCAAGCCAATAACTAACACTGATTAATTTCCAGAGTTCTTTGGCTTTGAATTGGTTACTTCTAAGTGAGAGCTAAACTTTTAGCCACATGATAAAGAAGTGTTCATCTGGGCTCTGAAAGAATTCATGTGAGGTCTGGAAGGAATTATACTTGGGTTCATTACTAGTCTACCATGTTTTCTTCTTATTAGTAGGAAATAACTGTAAGAATGTCAATATTTGTAATACTTACTGTTAAACAATAAAACTCCACAAATTGTTAGATGGAGTGTGAAAATAACAGCCTCAAAAATTTGATTCACTAATTATGAAGCTTAAAAACTTTAAATCATGTAAGACATACACTAAAATCATTCCAGATCACCAGTGTATAGAAACATTATATAACTGAATCCAGTTATATCACAAAGGTTTATATTTTGAGACATCTACTTGCTGAATAAACATCCTATAATAAAGTGTCATCAACACATGAGGAAGACACTGTCATAACAGAAATCATTATTGTGACATCATTATTGTCACAAAGAAGCAGCTTCAGATAAGCTTCAATGATGCTCCTCTGAATTTTACGTGATTAAAAATGTGCCTTGGGGCTTCCCTGGTGGTCTAGTGGGTAAAGGATCTACCTTGCAGTGCAACGGACACTGGTTCGATCCCTGGCCTGGGAAGATACCATGTGCTATGGAACGGCTGGACTGCAGTGTCAGAGTGAGCCAGCGCTCTGGAGCACGTGCATCCAGAGTCGGTGTTCTGCAATGAGAGAGGTCACTGCAATGGAAGGCCCACACATGTCAAAGAATAAAAAAGATGGATGAAACTAAATATAAATTTTTAAAAAGAGGCGATAGGGAAAAGAAAAGAATATATCAAAAACAAGTGTCTCATTAGGAAACATATAGAGTTTAAACAAAGAAACAGACTGATAATATGGTTGCTGTTGCTTTTCTTTTTTTGCTAATGATACTATGCTTTTTTTTTTGCCACGATAATACGTTTTAAGAGAAAAAAATTGAAATGATATAGGCCATATTTTAATTGAATACTTAATAATCAGCACTAATTTAAAGAAAGGGCTTCCTCTGGTGGTTCAGAGGTAAAGAATCCTCCAGCCAAGCAGGAGGCACATGTTAGATCCCTGGGTCAGGAAGATCCTCTGAAGAATGAAATGACAACCCATTCCAGTATTCTCCGCCTGGAGAATCCCATGGACAGAAGAGCCTGGTGAGCTACAGTCCATGGGGTTTCAAAGAGTCGGATATGACTTAGCAACTAAACAACGACAAACACAATGTAGGTTTTAAATTTTCTTCTAAATGAATTCTACTGTACTTAACTTATTCTCATATAAAGGCACTTCCTATCCTAATCAAATGGCAATTCACGAAAATCAATGAATTTTTTTTCCTAATTGAATACTTAATGAAATGAAGAACATTAAAATAAAATAACAAAAAAGGGAAATGTATGTATGAAGTGTTCCCCAAAGAACAGATGGGTAGAGAGAAAGTGAAAAGTGCTGTCTAGTCTAGCTATCTTCTCATTTTTTGATTTGCATTTTGAATAAGGTTTAAGATGGTACTATTAAAAAAAATTGCACTGAGTGACCTAATTTCAAGAACACAGTAAAAGGTATTAAAATAGGAAGGCTGAAATATCACTGAAGCCTTTAAGAGAAGTTGGTGAATTCAATTTCATTCCCACAAAACTAGTTGGCTATAAAATAGATGTGTTCCCTGAACCTCATCCATGCACAGCAGTAGAGAGTGTGGCCTCTGCAGCCAGACTGTTTGCACTTGAACCCCAGCTCAGACACTCTGCAAACTGTGGGACTGTGAGCCAGTTCCTCAACTCCTCTTTGCATCACTTTATTCGTCTACAGAATAAAGACAATTACAGGTGTTCTTCGTAGGGCTGTTGCACCTACTTAATGAGATAATCTAAAATATGTTGACCAGTGCATAGAACATAGCACATTGAGTAAGTTTAGCTATTATTTATGTATTTTTCCACTGTAACTGAATCTCCATGGGGAAAGGGATGCTTGTCTGTAAGTGCTGTTCCTCTACTGCCTAAAAGAGTGCGTTGCACATAATCACCTAAGTGGCATAAGATAATGGCTACCCACTCCAGTATTCTTGCCTGGAGAATTCCACAGACAAAGGAGCCTGGTGGACTACAGTCCACAGGGTCACACAGAGTCAGACACAACTGAAGTGACTGAACACGCACACACCCATGTATATAAATATCATACATATAGATATATACATATATAAATACACACATGCTAGTTTCTTATTAAAGGTAAAATGCTAAGCAAAAAAGAAATTTTTGTAACAAAGTACATTTTAATGCTTCTGACCTAATAGAATTTGCACTGGTTTGGGAAAAAATAGGCATTACCATCTTTTGCCCCAAATAACCTATAGAAATGCCATCTCTGTACCTAAAATTGATTCTTGTCGTCAACAGTTAAATATATTGAAAAACAGATTTAAGCATGATTATATAAAAAAAGAAACACCTTTACATTTATGCTACACTATTGCCATTTCCTGAACAAAAGAACTGATTAACTTGCCATTTTTAATTCGGGGTCAAGCGTAAAGTTAGTGTAGAAAGCCTGAAAAGGTATTTCTTAGGAAAGATCTATTCAGCTGTTGTTATGCTCTGTTGCCTAGAAATTCTGACCAAAAGGCAGAAAAGAACTTGCTTTTCCTGACATTGATGAGTTTATCCTGTATTATTACCCTAAAAGATCACCACTTCCTACAGCCCACTGGATACATACATAGTTCTCAGACTACTCATTGTGTATTTTATCACATGGTTTTTAATTTTATTAAGAAAATGCAAAGGCACAGTGGGGGAAAAAAAATCACCATGTGGGGCTTCCATGGTGGTCCAGTGGGTAAGGACACCACCTTGCAGTGCAAGGGGCGCCGGTTCAATCCCTGGACTAGGAAGATACCACTGCCGCGGAGCAACTGGACCGATGTGTCCAACTACCAAGCAGGAGCTCTGGGGCGCATACGCCCAGAGCCGGTGCTCTACAGGGAGAGAGGCCACTGTGATGGGAGGTCCACACAGGCCAAAGAACAAAGGTGGATGAAAACAAATAAATGAAAGACCAATAGAAGTTGCCAAAAAGAAAAAAAGACCTCCATGTGTCCATGGATTTGTACTGATGCACCATGTTGCATGTTGCATAATAATGGTGAAGAGTCACTCAGAGCATGGGACTGGCCTCGGTTACATGTTTGGCAATTTCCAAATGCCAGGAGAAATCAGACTCATTGGATCTTTGTCAGAACAATTATATCACTGGGCATGAAAATCCACTGGGAGACACTGTCCTTTGAAAAGAAGGATTATTAAGTCCACATTATTACTATTTCAACTGACTCCCGCACCTTAACACCTTTTCCTTTTCATTTGACTTTAATGTGAATAATATACTGGGTATTTAAGACTAAATATTACCATCTTTTGCCCCAAATAACCTATAGAAATGCCATCTCTGTACCTAAAATTGATTCTTGTCGTCAACAGTTAAATATATTGAAAAACAGATTTAAGCATGATTATATAAAAAAAGAAACACCTTTACATTTATGCTACACTATTGCCATTTCCTGAACAAAAGAACTGATTAACTTGCCATTTTTAATTCGGGGGGTCAAACGTAAAGTTAGTGTAGAAAGCCTGAAAAGGTATTTCTTAGGAAAGATCTATTCAGCTGTTGTTATGCTCTGTTGCCTAGAAATTCTGACCAAAAGGCAGAAAAGAACTTGCTTTTCCTGACATTGATGAGTTTATCCTGTATTATTACCCTAAAAGATCACCACTTCCTACAGCCCACTGGATACATACATAGTTCTCAGACTACTCATTGTGTATTTTATCACATGGTTTTTAATTTTATTAAGAAAATGCAAAGGCACAGTGGGGGAAAAAAAATCACCATGTGGGGCTTCCATGGTGGTCCAGTGGGTAAGGACACCACCTTGCAGTGCAAGGGGCGCCGGTTCAATCCCTGGACTAGGAAGATACCACTGCCGCGGAGCAACTGGACCGATGTGTCCAACTACCAAGCAGGAGCTCTGGGGCGCATACGCCCAGAGCCGGTGCTCTACAGGGAGAGAGGCCACTGTGATGGGAGGTCCACACAGGCCAAAGAACAAAGGTGGATGAAAACAAATAAATGAAAGACCAATAGAAGTTGCCAAAAAGAAAAAAAGACCTCCATGTGTCCATGGATTTGTACTGATGCACCATGTTGCATGTTGCATAATAATGGTGAAGAGTCACTCAGAGCATGGGACTGGCCTCGGTTACATGTTTGGCAATTTCCAAATGCCAGGAGAAATCAGACTCATTGGATCTTTGTCAGAACAATTATATCACTGGGCATGAAAATCCACTGGGAGACACTGTCCTTTGAAAAGAAGGATTATTAAGTCCACATTATTACTATTTCAACTGACTCCCCGCACCCCTTAACACCTTTTCCTTTTCATTTGAACTTTAATGTGAATAATATACTGGGTATTTAAGACTAAATATTAGCACCATAATTTTTTTAAAAAAACTTGTTACATTTGTGCAAGATTTTTGGAGTATTTTATACAAATATTGATTTTATATTAATTACTATACCCGCATGCACTTATATCAGTTGGCAAAATTAAAATAACTATGATGGTATTTAATATCACCATCTGAGCCACCACCATTTAATATCACAAATCCTCGCAAAAGCTGAAAACTGCAAAAAGCATTCAATGATGTGCATAAAGAGTTAGACATAATGAGGTAAAAAACTGAACTTCAAATTTTATGAACATACATACACATTAAAGATTCCTATTTTGCCAAAACCGTATCTATAGGGCTGACTTTTGGAATTGATCTGAAAAGGGATAAAGTTTCTTTTAAATGGAAAGTATAAGGAAATGGCAACCCACTCCAGTATTCTTGCCTGGAGAATTCCATGGACAGAGGAGCCTGGCGGGCTGTAGTCCATGGGGTTGCAGAGTTGGACATGACTGAGCAACTTTCACACATACCTTCTTTCCTATGAAAGTACAGACTGTATATGACGAATGACAAACTCATGAAGTAACAATGGTCCAGTCCAATATGTTATGCTCCAATCAAGAATGCGTTCTGTTTCAGAGTGATGTGTTCCCCTGAAATTGATATATTGAAGACCCAAATTCCAATGTGATTTACCCAGAATTAGGCTCTTTATGGACCTGTGCATGTGAGCATGCAAAATCACTTCAGTCATGTTCAATTCTTTGTGATCCCATGGACTGTAGCCCTCCAGGCTTCTCTGTCTATGCAATTCTCCAGGCAAGAGTACTGGAGTGGGTTGCCATGCCCTCCTTCAGGGGACCTTCCTGACCCAAGGATGGAACTCATCTCCTGCATTGCAAGACAACTCTTCACTGCTGAGCCACCTGGGAAGAACCTCTTTATGAGGTTAATTACGGTAAAATGATATCCGAAGGGTAAGTCCCTAATTTGACAGAAGCGGTGTCCTTAGAAGAAGAGAAAGGAACACTAGAGCTCTCTCTGTGAATCTGCTGGCACCTTGATCTGGGACTTCTAGCCTCCAGAACTGTGAAAAAAAGAAACTTCTCTGGTTTGAGGCACACAGTTTATGGTATTTTGTTATGGCCGCCCTTGTGGACTAACACAGACTCTCTTGTAAGACCGCTGAGAATACACATCAGGTATCGTGGTATGCACACAAAAGCCTAAATATGGAGGCATGTAAATGAAAATACATCAGGACTACTATGCTAATGATAACTCTCAGGATTAGAGAGAGAAATGTGTTGGAGAGTTGACTGTAGGTAGCTGGAGGCACCCGTTTTGTAGACAAAGAATGGGACCTAAGAAGTTCTGTTTGTTGTTTGTTTGCTTGTTTTTCCCCAGTTACATGTGCCACAAGGAGCAAAACATGGAACCCGCCTCCTGAAGTCGTTAGGAGGAGTCAATGTTATAATGTGGTATTGATGCTGTTGCAGAGTGACTGGAACAGAACTAAAACTCAATAAATGATCACTCAGTTAGGGGCTGGACATGAGGAGAGGAAGAAAAACTTCCAGGAAATACTGCATGGAAGAGGAAAGGACTGCTAAGAAGTTTTAAATTTTTTAATTTAAAGTATCAAAATTGATACAAACTATTGTGTCTTTCCCAAACTATTTGCTGTGTAGCAATAAGCTACTTCTCCTTTTCCATATCCAGATGTCCTAGGCTCTAGAATGACTTTGGACAAAACCCAGTGTCTCCTGGTCTATGGAGTGGCACACACCCAAGTTGCACCTTGACTGGAGATCAGCATAACTTGAAGAAATCAATCAGAGGCTTCAAATAAGTGATTATGACAAAATAAACAAAAAGCACCAAGAAACTGAAACCAAAAAAACATTTTAATATAATGTTAGAGTTAGGGAAAATACTGCTAAAGTGTAAACACATTTTATAAAAGGGCTTAGAGAAATTCATGAATATGGAGAAATAACTATTTCAAGTTGCGGTAGTGTTTTACAAGTCCCAAACATTTTGTGTAACCCTCATAAACCCTGTCATGTCATCAGGGCAAGGGTTACTATGACCCTTAGAGGTTAAGAACCTCTTTATGAGGTTAATTACGGTAAAATGATATCCGAAGGGTAAGTCCCTAATTTGACAGAAGCGGTGTCCTTAGAAGAAGAGAAAGGAACACTAGAGCTCTCTCTGTGAATCTGCTGGCACCTTGATCTGGGACTTCTAGCCTCCAGAACTGTGAAAAAAAGAAACTTCTCTGGTTTGAGGCACACAGTTTATGGTATTTTGTTATGGCCGCCCTTGTGGACTAACACAGACTCTCTTGTAAGACCGCTGAGAATACACATCAGGTATCGTGGTATGCACACAAAAGCCTAAATATGGAGGCATGTAAATGAAAATACATCAGGACTACTATGCTAATGATAACTCTCAGGATTAGAGAGAGAAATGTGTTGGAGAGTTGACTGTAGGTAGCTGGAGGCACCCGTTTTGTAGACAAAGAATGGGACCTAAGAAGTTCTGTTTGTTGTTTGTTTGCTTGTTTTTCCCCAGTTACATGTGCCACAAGGAGCAAAACATGGAACCCGCCTCCTGAAGTCGTTAGGAGGAGTCAATGTTATAATGTGGTATTGATGCTGTTGCAGAGTGACTGGAACAGAACTAAAACTCAATAAATGATCACTCAGTTAGGGGCTGGACATGAGGAGAGGAAGAAAAACTTCCAGGAAATACTGCATGGAAGAGGAAAGGACTGCTAAGAAGTTTTAAATTTTTTAATTTAAAGTATCAAAATTGATACAAACTATTGTGTCTTTCCCAAACTATTTGCTGTGTAGCAATAAGCTACTTCTCCTTTTCCATATCCAGATGTCCTAGGCTCTAGAATGACTTTGGACAAAACCCAGTGTCTCCTGGTCTATGGAGTGGCACACACCCAAGTTGCACCTTGACTGGAGATCAGCATAACTTGAAGAAATCAATCAGAGGCTTCAAATAAGTGATTATGACAAAATAAACAAAAAGCACCAAGAAACTGAAACCAAAAAAACATTTTAATATAATGTTAGAGTTAGGGAAAATACTGCTAAAGTGTAAACACATTTTATAAAAGGGCTTAGAGAAATTCATGAATATGGAGAAATAACTATTTCAAGTTGCGGTAGTGTTTTACAAGTCCCAAACATTTTGTGTAACCCTCATAAACCCTGTCATGTAATCAGGGCAAGGGTTACTATGCAAAACGACAGAAGATGAGTTTGAGGTTTCAGGACTTGAAAGGACTTACAAAGGGCACGCTGGTCCGTCAGTGACAGAGTCAGGGCAAACGGCAGATTTTCCTATCACCTTATCCAGTTTCAGTTTTCTATTTTGTCAGAGGCTGTTAAAAAAGCAAACCAGTCAGTAGGAGTTAGGAATAGGAGGGGCTCTAAAACTCGAGTCTTTTGTCCTCTGACCTACCCTCTGCAGGGGGAAGTGTTAAAAATTCAGGTTTCTGGGATATAGTACAGACCTTGCTATTGTTGCTATTTAGTCACTAAGTCCTGTCTGACTCTTTGTGACCCCATGGACTGTAGCCTCCAAGGCTCCTCCATCCATGGGATTCTTCAGACAAGAGCCCCAGTAAAGACCTACTAGCACTCAATTTGTGAGAAATGAATTAAATTAGGATAAGAAACAGCTACATGGCAATAACGTAGCAACTATTTTGATTATGGCAATCTAATAATAATAGTAGGGAGAAGGTAAGTGTATTATTGCATGCCATGATTGTGCATTTCTCCCCCTTCTTTTCTCGTTTTTTCTTCCCTTTCTCCCAAAAGTAAAGAGGTAGAAAACGAATGAAGAGAGAGAACACTGGGACCTGATCTTGCAGGCTGATACAAACTATTGTGTCTTTCCCAAACTATTTGCTGTGTAGCAATAAGCTACTTCTCCTTTTCCATATCCAGATGTCCTAGGCTCTAGAATGACTTTGGACAAAACCCAGTGTCTCCTGGTCTATGGAGTGGCACACACCCAAGTTGCACCTTGACTGGAGATCAGCATAACTTGAAGAAATCAATCAGAGGCTTCAAATAAGTGATTATGACAAAATAAACAAAAAGCACCAAGAAACTGAAACCAAAAAAACATTTTAATATAATGTTAGAGTTAGGGAAAATACTGCTAAAGTGTAAACACATTTTATAAAAGGGCTTAGAGAAATTCATGAATATGGAGAAATAACTATTTCAAGTTGCGGTAGTGTTTTACAAGTCCCAAACATTTTGTGTAACCCTCATAAACCCTGTCATGTAATCAGGGCAAGGGTTACTATGCAAAACGACAGAAGATGAGTTTGAGGTTTCAGGACTTGAAAGGACTTACAAAGGGCACGCTGGTCCGTCAGTGACAGAGTCAGGGCAAACGGCAGATTTTCCTATCACCTTATCCAGTTTCAGTTTTCTATTTTGTCAGAGGCTGTTAAAAAAGCAAACCAGTCAGTAGGAGTTAGGAATAGGAGGGGCTCTAAAACTCGAGTCTTTTGTCCTCTGACCTACCCTCTGCAGGGGGAAGTGTTAAAAATTCAGGTTTCTGGGATATAGTACAGACCTTGCTATTGTTGCTATTTAGTCACTAAGTCCTGTCTGACTCTTTGTGACCCCATGGACTGTAGCCTCCAAGGCTCCTCCATCCATGGGATTCTTCAGACAAGAGCCCCAGTAAAGACCTACTAGCACTCAATTTGTGAGAAATGAATTAAATTAGGATAAGAAACAGCTACATGGCAATAACGTAGCAACTATTTTGATTATGGCAATCTAATAATAATAGTAGGGAGAAGGTAAGTGTATTATTGCATGCCATGATTGTGCATTTCTCCCCCTTCTTTTCTCGTTTTTTCTTCCCTTTCTCCCAAAAGTAAAGAGGTAGAAAACGAATGAAGAGAGAGAACACTGGGACCTGATCTTGCAGGCTGAAAACCAAAACCCAAACATTTACTACTTTTTAATACCAGTCTTTCATTCCTATAAATCCCTGACATTTAGGGTCATCCTTCTGGTCACCAGGGCCTGAGGCCAAAATCAACCACACAAACATTTGCTTTTGTCAGAACTGAATACCCTTTTCTGCTACATAATCTCACCTTACCTCCTGACTCCCAGCTGGAGTCCGAGAGACACTCTGTGCCTTAACAGACTTTTCAGTCTTCTAAACGACTGAAGGCTGTTCACCCTTCCTCAGGGCCCTCATCAAAATCTCCATTTCTTAAGAACTATTGATCTATGTGAGGTGCTGACCTAGTTATCTGCTTACAGCAATTTACACCCAGGTGTGCCAAAGACTGAATCAACTTATTCAGAAGTTATTTGCAATTTAAAAGAGGTGCTTCTTAGAATCTCTGGGCTTCTAAGGAGAGCCTTTGAGTTGCAAGGCACTTCTCAGCTTCTACTTTACTGCCCATCACTCCCCAGGAAGGGCCTATTCCCACTTCTAGACTATTCCTGAGTACACCAAATACAGGTTTCTCTTTACAGATATGCTAGGTTCTCATCTTTAAAAACAACTGCTCCCGAGGGATAGACAGAATGAAAATGGAAAAAAAAATCCATTCTCAGTGAGCATAGGTTGGCACAGTGAATGAATCACGCTTGCAGGAATAGAGAAACTGACAAATACAGAGACGCATGCATGTGTTTGGGTGTGCATGTATCCAGATTTCCTTGCAGATGAGGATCTCCCCAAAATCCTGAAAACCGATATATCTACACACCTCTTCATAGACCCTCAAAATACACAAAAAGTCTACCGTGTGACCAGTGCCTCCCTCCCATGTTTGCTGTAGTTTAGTTTTTAATCTTTGTGTTTGGTGTTTATAACGCCACCAAGAAGAAGGGAGGAGAGGGAATCAGAGAATTGCTCATTTGGTACAAAACAAGAGACATGCTTCCTGCTAAGAAGGCAGAGACTCTAGCCAACCCCGCAGGTAGTCTTTTGCCCCGGAGACATTCACCCAGCAGGGAAAGAAAGTAGAAATTGGGATTTTCTCAGAGTTTGAAATAAAAATGGCCATAACACAGTTCAGTGATCCAATGTGGATGGATTTTCAGGCTACCTAGCACTAAAGCCCAGGCCCTTTGATCGTTCATTTGTTCTGCAAATATTTAGGAGTATCTCCTGTAGGCTGAGCACTCTAGCAGGCACTGGGAATACTGTGCGGACATGACAAACTTGGTGGCAGTCTCTCTGAGCTTCATGTATCCCTTGCCTTATGTAGGACACTATTTTTGCACTAGAAAGGTCTTGTTTTAGCCATCATCTTAACTACAAAGCCTGTTTAAGAAAAACCCTATAAAAAGTTACCCAAGCATATGTGAGGTGCTGACCTAGTTATCTGCTTACAGCAATTTACACCCAGGTGTGCCAAAGACTGAATCAACTTATTCAGAAGTTATTTGCAATTTAAAGAGGTGCTTCTAGAATCTCTGGGCTTCTAAGGAGAGCCTTTGAGTTGCAAGGCACTTCTCAGCTTCTACTTTACTGCCCATCACTCCCCAGGAAGGGCCTATTCCCACTTCTAGACTATTCCTGAGTACACCAAATACAGGTTTCTCTTTACAGATATGCTAGGTTCTCATCTTTAAAAACAACTGCTCCCGAGGGATAGACAGAATGAAAATGGAAAAAAAAATCCATTCTCAGTGAGCATAGGTTGGCACAGTGAATGAATCACGCTTGCAGGAATAGAGAAACTGACAAATACAGAGACGCATGCATGTGTTTGGGTGTGCATGTATCCAGATTTCCTTGCAGATGAGGATCTCCCCAAAATCCTGAAAACCGATATATCTACACACCTCTTCATAGACCCTCAAAATACACAAAAAGTCTACCGTGTGACCAGTGCCTCCCTCCCATGTTTGCTGTAGTTTAGTTTTTAATCTTTGTGTTTGGTGTTTATAACGCCACCAAGAAGAAGGGAGGAGAGGGAATCAGAGAATTGCTCATTTGGTACAAAACAAGAGACATGCTTCCTGCTAAGAAGGCAGAGACTCTAGCCAACCCCGCAGGTAGTCTTTTGCCCCGGAGACATTCACCCAGCAGGGAAAGAAAGTAGAAATTGGGATTTTCTCAGAGTTTGAAATAAAAATGGCCATAACACAGTTCAGTGATCCAATGTGGATGGATTTTCAGGCTACCTAGCACTAAAGCCCAGGCCCTTTGATCGTTCATTTGTTCTGCAAATATTTAGGAGTATCTCCTGTAGGCTGAGCACTCTAGCAGGCACTGGGAATACTGTGCGGACATGACAAACTTGGTGGCAGTCTCTCTGAGCTTCATGTATCCCTTGCCTTATGTAGGACACTATTTTTGCACTAGAAAGGTCTTGTTTTAGCCATCATCTTAACTACAAAGCCTTGCACTGTGTATAAAAGATAACAAGTCAACCTATTCTCTATAAAATAAAAGGATAAAAAAGTTACACACAACCAAGAAAAATGTTTTGCAAAACTGGGCAGTTTTTCCAGAGATAGCCTCAAAAATAAATGATAATCTTAGTTGCTTACCAAATTTTTTTTTTTTCAATCACACACGCGGCTGTTGTTTACAAAAAAGGGTAATTTATTAGATCTCCAAATTATACCCACAACACATTTTTAGGTAATCTAAAGTATACTTCATGATTAGAAAAAGTTTGAAAAACCGGGCTTGTTCTAATTATTCTGGGAAAGTTTAACTAGGTAAGTCTAAAAGTATACTGTATTCAAAAGTACAAATTTCACCACTTTCCCAAATGCTTTTAATGCTTCTGAATTCTGATTGGCTATCTCCTCAAAGACTTGACAAAGTTTCTTTGCTAGTTCCAGCAGGGTCCTGAAAAAGTTGATCATTACTCCAGTTTCTTCGCCTCAGAAGTAATAAGGGTGCTTTTCCTCAAAGATTGCTCTAAGGAACAAACATGAATTCAATAATTTGAAACTTAAGAAGCATGATGCAAACATAATCTATCATTTTTCTGTTCTGTAATCTTTTTTATAATATACCAATTCCATGAGGACAAAGACTATCTTATCTTTCTTTGCATACACCGTACCAGCTGATGTTTGCTGTGTTAAAATAAACTTTATTCAAAATCAGTTTCTAACATCCTCGTATTCCTCTTTAGTTTCTGTAATGCAGAATGAAGTATTGTGCTGCCATTTAAAATAAAATGTCCAAATGCTAAAAGATATAAGGTAATGGGTGCATTGCTCTGAGTCTATGTCCATCTGTCCATAGGCACCTCCCTAAATGGTAAATTCCAGTAACTGAAAAGGAGACTCTGGTCAAGAGATCTGAGGTGGAGAATAACATTTGGGAACACGACGCTAGGGCAGAGGGGAAGTCTGTGCAGAGATAGGAACCAATGGTGAAATGTGCAAAGTTTAAAAAAATAATAATAAACCAGAGGAATTATAATAGACTTCTCAAAAGCTTGCTGCTGTTGATTATTCTGATTCAGCTTAAAAGCACACTAAAATCTTTCGGAGGGCTAATACATTTTTTTGCTTTGATTTATTATGTTTTCTAATCATAACAGTAACTAGCCATTGTTTCCCACTCAGAACAATCTAGAGGGTTGGTTCTCATTCCTTTTGGACTACTTCCACAATAAGACAAATTTTTTACATAGCAACCAAAAACGGGGATTAACACAAGCATACAAACTGAAATAAAGACTGCACGAGACAATATATACCCTTACTATATGAATGGTATACTTGAAATGTTTCTGCTCTATTTCATATGTTTTGAACTGTGGTAGAAATTCACAAGTTATTCATATACCAATATGTGTTGTAACCCAAGTTTGCAAAATTCTGCCTGAGAATGTTCTTTGTGAATGTATTCATATATCTGGTTACACATTAGTTTGCCCCAAAATTCCAGACACTTTTTTGCTTTGTCTGTGATTTGCTTTTTTTTTTTTGACTACTTCTATTGGTCTTTCATTTCCATCTTTATTCTTTGGCCTGTATGGGCCTCCTATCACATGGCCTCTCTTGTTGCACAGCACCAGCTCAGGGCGCATGCGCTCCAGAGCTCCAGAGCTCCACATGGGTCCAGCTGCTCCATAGCACGTGGGATCTTCCCACTACAAGGCGGTGTCCTTACCCACTGGATCACCAGGGAAGCCCTGTGATTTAGTTTTGAATTGATGTGATTTGGTAAGGATTCTCTTTAAGCATCTGACTAAGGAAGCTTAGAACTTTAGGATGAGAAAACATAATACTTCCAAGAAGTCAAAAAGGTAAGAAGTTTTTTCACCAGTTTCTTATACCGGTCCTGTGCTCAAAACATAATGAGAGGTTGATGATAATTAGGTTTATTCAGGAATTTCACTATAGTCTCAGTGATATTTCTAAAATTTTCCTTTTTGCAAAATTTAATAAACAGCAAATAAAATCAAAATCTAAAATATATGTATTAGTGATATACATGGTACCTTAATGTGCCTTTCCTATAACTCCATATTTTTATGTTGTCTTGATATTTATTTATTCTTCTTACAGGGCTTTTATATTAACAATAACTCACAAAAATTATCAAGAATCTGGAATTCTTGGGCAGTATTTTAAAACTTGGGAAAATTAAGGGCAAGTACTCATTGATTTGTTCCATAACAGTAACTAGCCATTGTTTCACTCAGAACAATCTAGAGGGTTGGTTCTCATTCCTTTTGGACTACTTCCACAATAAGACAAATTTTTTACATAGCAACCAAAAACGGGGATTAACACAAGCATACAAACTGAAATAAAGACTGCACGAGACAATATATACCCTTACTATATGAATGGTATACTTGAAATGTTTCTGCTCTATTTCATATGTTTTGAACTGTGGTAGAAATTCACAAGTTATTCATATACCAATATGTGTTGTAACCCAAGTTTGCAAAATTCTGCCTGAGAATGTTCTTTGTGAATGTATTCATATATCTGGTTACACATTAGTTTGCCCCAAAATTCCAGACACTTTTTTGCTTTGTCTGTGATTTGCTTTTTTTTTTTTGACTACTTCTATTGGTCTTTCATTTCCATCTTTATTCTTTGGCCTGTATGGGCCTCCTATCACATGGCCTCTCTTGTTGCACAGCACCAGCTCAGGGCGCATGCGCTCCAGAGCTCCAGAGCTCCACATGGGTCCAGCTGCTCCATAGCACGTGGGATCTTCCCACTACAAGGCGGTGTCCTTACCCACTGGATCACCAGGGAAGCCCTGTGATTTAGTTTTGAATTGATGTGATTTGGTAAGGATTCTCTTTAAGCATCTGACTAAGGAAGCTTAGAACTTTAGGATGAGAAAACATAATACTTCCAAGAAGTCAAAAAGGTAAGAAGTTTTTTCACCAGTTTCTTATACCGGTCCTGTGCTCAAAACATAATGAGAGGTTGATGATAATTAGGTTTATTCAGGAATTTCACTATAGTCTCAGTGATATTTCTAAAATTTTCCTTTTTGCAAAATTTAATAAACAGCAAATAAAATCAAAATCTAAAATATATGTATTAGTGATATACATGGTACCTTAATGTGCCTTTCCTATAACTCCATATTTTTATGTTGTCTTGATATTTATTTATTCTTCTTACAGGGCTTTTATATTAACAATAACTCACCAAAAAATTATCAAGAATCTGGAATTCTTGGGCAGTATTTTAAAACTTAGGGAAAACTTCAATAGGGCAAGTGATATGATAAATATATTACAAAATTATCAAAGTTTATATGTAGAACAGTTATTTTAGGCACATAAACACATACCACATAACAAATAGACACATATAAGAAGGACCATACAGAAAATTCCTGACTTACCTAGAAAATCACTATTTCTACAACTGAAATTCAACTACTTTCTTTCACAAAAATATATAACATGCTGAATTCTCAGAAGTTGCTTGAATTTATGTTACCTGACCTCAAACCGACAACTGCAGACTAAAAAAATAGGTAACTACATCTTCCTTATGAATGTGACCACGATGACTTCAGTGAATCTAACTTAAAGGTTTTAAATTTTCTGAAGAAATGTAATAAAAACAACAACAAGGTCTTGAAAATTCTACAGATATTTTGATCAGTATTTCAAGATTAGGGGAAAAAAGCCTGTGGTAAACACAAAATAAATCTCTCAAATAGAAGTCTTTGTATACACATGTGTGGGAACACACACACACACAGTGGCATTTAGAAATATATACACAGAATGTACACGAGACACTATCCTTCACTGTAACAGAACTATCTCCCTGGCCTGGAAAAGGTTTTGATTACGTAACACTTTTAAGCTATTGATCAATTTAGGATTGATCAATTTAGGATTTTATTCAGTCATTATTCAATATATTATAGACAAAGACTCCATAGACGTAATTTTCCTTGGCTTACACAAAGTCAGACTCTTAAAATCATTGCTGAGACATGCATTCAGATTTCTTTAAAAGACTCCATTATTAAGTTCTGCCAACTGCCTCTATGAGAATGTAACTCTTGGTGACTTAGACATCCACTAGTAGCACATTTCTTTATTAATACTGTTTCTTTTATAAGTTAATATTTTAGTACTATTTTTTCTTAAATGCAAAAAAAAAAAAAGTTTAAAATCAAATGCACGACAAATGGAACAAGCAGTGATTGGCTGACACCCCACGGCCAAGGGCAGGCTCCAGCAGGTTTCGAAGTAGCAAGGTCATCAGAGCATGGTGCATAATGGAGCATCATATTAGAGTGGAATTCAGCCAAACACAGTAATGTATGGATGTAGACGCATCTGAAAGAAGGAAAATAAATAAAGATTTATGCAGGTCAAAAAAAAAAAAAGAAATGATGAAGAAATTTCCCTAATGGCTTATGTCCAATTGAAATGCTGTGATGGAGGTTTTGGAGCAAAGAATTTTATTTGCAAATTATATATAACATGCTGAATTCTCAGAAGTTGCTTGAATTTATGTTACCTGACCTCAAACCGACAACTGCAGACTAAAAAAATAGGTAACTACATCTTCCTTATGAATGTGACCACGATGACTTCAGTGAATCTAACTTAAAGGTTTTAAATTTTCTGAAGAAATGTAATAAAAACAACAACAAGGTCTTGAAAATTCTACAGATATTTTGATCAGTATTTCAAGATTAGGGGAAAAAAGCCTGTGGTAAACACAAAATAAATCTCTCAAATAGAAGTCTTTGTATACACATGTGTGGGAACACACACACACACAGTGGCATTTAGAAATATATACACAGAATGTACACGAGACACTATCCTTCACTGTAACAGAACTATCTCCCTGGCCTGGAAAAGGTTTTGATTACGTAACACTTTTAAGCTATTGATCAATTTAGGATTGATCAATTTAGGATTTTATTCAGTCATTATTCAATATATTATAGACAAAGACTCCATAGACGTAATTTTCCTTGGCTTACACAAAGTCAGACTCTTAAAATCATTGCTGAGACATGCATTCAGATTTCTTTAAAAGACTCCATTATTAAGTTCTGCCAACTGCCTCTATGAGAATGTAACTCTTGGTGACTTAGACATCCACTAGTAGCACATTTCTTTATTAATACTGTTTCTTTTATAAGTTAATATTTTAGTACTATTTTTTCTTAAATGCAAAAAAAAAAAAAGTTTAAAATCAAATGCACGACAAATGGAACAAGCAGTGATTGGCTGACACCCCACGGCCAAGGGCAGGCTCCAGCAGGTTTCGAAGTAGCAAGGTCATCAGAGCATGGTGCATAATGGAGCATCATATTAGAGTGGAATTCAGCCAAACACAGTAATGTATGGATGTAGACGCATCTGAAAGAAGGAAAATAAATAAAGATTTATGCAGGTCAAAAAAAAAAAAAGAAATGATGAAGAAATTTCCCTAATGGCTTATGTCCAATTGAAATGCTGTGATGGAGGTTTTGGAGCAAAGAATTTTATTTGCAAATTATATATTTGTAAATAACAAATATGTTCGGGGAGAGGGGGAAGTTAACTTGTTGGATAAATCCTCCTTGAAAGCTTTAATTTTTTTTTTTTGTTTATACACAGCATTAAAGTTCAATACAGACATCACTAAATTCCTGAAAATAACCCTTTATCCGCCTTTAGAACATTAATTCACCAGAAGTGATAATTAAGATTAGTTTTAGTGGTTTCAGCTCAGTTCTTCCTGGAATGTGATCTCTCCCACAACACTAATGCTAAATAAAGCACTGTGTAATGTTCCGAAACAGAGTCCCTGCTTTAGAAAAGATTCTAAGGGCTTTTAAATTAAATAAGAAAGAAAAGCAAAGCTGACTCAGTATATATAAGTTATGCACAAGGATTCTACTTTTCTATAGTCATATTAAATAAATGGATACAGAGTTTCGCTATAGCCTAGAAATGGATTATATGTAAGTTAAACATAAAGCTCTAAACAATTATCATATTAAATTTTCTATATATAATATCTACTCCCATCCTCTCCTAGGAAAATGAAGGATGTTAAAATATCTGACATCACTGGTGTCTATGACAAAGCAATAGTTTTGTTACGTTATATTCAGCTTTAAAAACAGTTCAGATTTTACATTTTACCAATAGGTTAAATTTTGAATCGAAAAAAGCTAGATTGGTTAACTCCCTATCAAGGAAGCAATTCAACTGGAAAATAATAAAATGGCACATTCTATAAATTTTCTAGGAAAAATTAGAGGCAAAATTAGTTCATAATTGTGTGTCAAGGACGCTATTCGAGTAAAGCGCATCTGCAAAGTTGGGATAATGAAATACAGTGTAGAAGTCAAAGGAATCATCACTTTTGATGGAAAACGTAAAACAGTACCCCAATTAGAACGCATAGAAAGTTTCATACAGAATGTACTGAAAGTTCTATTCATTTCCGTTACAAATATGTTTTTATTAAAGATATACTAAATGCTAGATAAGAGCTTATGTTTACTGTCACTGTTCTGCTACAATGAAAAATCCTCTCAACTTGTTGAATATATGTTCTAAACTATGCTAACTTACTTTAATGAATGCCATCAATTATTACCTTACAAATGGGGCAACTAACTAGGATTTCTTTGAAAAACTGTTTAAAATTCCTTTTTTTGTTTATACACAGCATTAAAGTTCAATACAGACATCACTAAATTCCTGAAAATAACCCTTTATCCGCCTTTAGAACATTAATTCACCAGAAGTGATAATTAAGATTAGTTTTAGTGGTTTCAGCTCAGTTCTTCCTGGAATGTGATCTCTCCCACAACACTAATGCTAAATAAAGCACTGTGTAATGTTCCGAAACAGAGTCCCTGCTTTAGAAAAGATTCTAAGGGCTTTTAAATTAAATAAGAAAGAAAAGCAAAGCTGACTCAGTATATATAAGTTATGCACAAGGATTCTACTTTTCTATAGTCATATTAAATAAATGGATACAGAGTTTCGCTATAGCCTAGAAATGGATTATATGTAAGTTAAACATAAAGCTCTAAACAATTATCATATTAAATTTTCTATATATAATATCTACTCCCATCCTCTCCTAGGAAAATGAAGGATGTTAAAATATCTGACATCACTGGTGTCTATGACAAAGCAATAGTTTTGTTACGTTATATTCAGCTTTAAAAACAGTTCAGATTTTACATTTTACCAATAGGTTAAATTTTGAATCGAAAAAAGCTAGATTGGTTAACTCCCTATCAAGGAAGCAATTCAACTGGAAAATAATAAAATGGCACATTCTATAAATTTTCTAGGAAAAATTAGAGGCAAAATTAGTTCATAATTGTGTGTCAAGGACGCTATTCGAGTAAAGCGCATCTGCAAAGTTGGGATAATGAAATACAGTGTAGAAGTCAAAGGAATCATCACTTTTGATGGAAAACGTAAAACAGTACCCCAATTAGAACGCATAGAAAGTTTCATACAGAATGTACTGAAAGTTCTATTCATTTCCGTTACAAATATGTTTTTATTAAAGATATACTAAATGCTAGATAAGAGCTTATGTTTACTGTCACTGTTCTGCTACAATGAAAAATCCTCTCAACTTGTTGAATATATGTTCTAAACTATGCTAACTTACTTTAATGAATGCCATCAATTATTACCTTACAAATGGGGCAACTAACTAGGATTTCTTTGAAAAACTGTAAAATTCTGAATATAATTTACCCAATAATTTTATAGATAAAAACTAGATCCTAAAGCAGAATTATACACTACTGTAAAAAATACCAGTTTTAATAGCTAAATATATAGTTACACACATATAAGACAACATCAGTAGATTTCTGTCTCTATTGAAATTCATACAGAGAAAATTAGAGAAATTCAGTATTTCTCCCTACTGGTAGAATGATTAAAAAAAAAAAAAAAGAACAATGGACTCTGCATTCCATGAGTTGGACTCTAGTCCACATTATATCTTCCCTGATAATCTTAAAATCTCCAGCAAAATAACTTTCATACTAAACCTCAGTTTCTTCTACAAAATGAGAGAATTGGTTTGGTTGATATCTTTTAATTGTAAAATGTGATAACTAACAATTTTAGATAAATATTAAACAATTGATTATGATTTCTTTTATGTCAGTTTTATGTGTGTTTAAAGTTTGACTCTTTCCTACATATCAATGTATGAATATCACAGGAAATAAAAGCCTGATGGCACCACAGTTGGTTTATATGATTACATCTGTGTGTGTGTGTGTGTGTGCGTGGTGTTTGAGAGAAAGAAGGAGGTATTATGATACATATTTACTTCATTAGCATGCTTTTCCACATAAGAGATATGTACTTTCTTAAAGATAATAAGACAGAATGGTTTTGCTACAGTTGTCCAGCTGCATGATTTACTTTAAAGTAAATTATTAAATTGACTGTAGCCTTAGGTCAAAGTCATTAATTGACTTAGGAGGAGTTTGGGATAAGGTTCAAATGGTCATACTTGGACTTCAAAAAAACCTGTATATTAATTGCAGATCAAATCAGTGAATGACCCTTTGCTTGTTTCACAGACAGGCAGAAAGTCCAAGTACTGTTGCTTTGGTAGATACCTTCTGACTAAAGACACAGTCTAACTTTCATCAGTCATTAGCTTCTCTCTTGTCTATGATTTCAGGCCATATGTGAACAGAAATCCCACCATATGCAGATTCTTTCTGCTCCCTCACAGTGTCCTTGGTCATAGGCAGGAGAACAAATGGGGCAACTAACTAGGATTTCTTAAAAACTGTAAAATTCTGAATATAATTTACCCAATAATTTTATAGATAAAAACTAGATCCTAAAGCAGAATTATACACTACTGTAAAAAATACCAGTTTTAATAGCTAAATATATAGTTACACACATATAAGACAACATCAGTAGATTTCTGTCTCTATTGAAATTCATACAGAGAAAATTAGAGAAATTCAGTATTTCTCCCTACTGGTAGAATGATTAAAAAAAAAAAAAAAGAACAATGGACTCTGCATTCCATGAGTTGGACTCTAGTCCACATTATATCTTCCCTGATAATCTTAAAATCTCCAGCAAAATAACTTTCATACTAAACCTCAGTTTCTTCTACAAAATGAGAGAATTGGTTTGGTTGATATCTTTTAATTGTAAAATGTGATAACTAACAATTTTAGATAAATATTAAACAATTGATTATGATTTCTTTTATGTCAGTTTTATGTGTGTTTAAAGTTTGACTCTTTCCTACATATCAATGTATGAATATCACAGGAAATAAAAGCCTGATGGCACCACAGTTGGTTTATATGATTACATCTGTGTGTGTGTGTGTGTGTGCGTGGTGTTTGAGAGAAAGAAGGAGGTATTATGATACATATTTACTTCATTAGCATGCTTTTCCACATAAGAGATATGTACTTTCTTAAAGATAATAAGACAGAATGGTTTTGCTACAGTTGTCCAGCTGCATGATTTACTTTAAAGTAAATTATTAAATTGACTGTAGCCTTAGGTCAAAGTCATTAATTGACTTAGGAGGAGTTTGGGATAAGGTTCAAATGGTCATACTTGGACTTCAAAAAAACCTGTATATTAATTGCAGATCAAATCAGTGAATGACCCTTTGCTTGTTTCACAGACAGGCAGAAAGTCCAAGTACTGTTGCTTTGGTAGATACCTTCTGACTAAAGACACAGTCTAACTTTCATCAGTCATTAGCTTCTCTCTTGTCTATGATTTCAGGCCATATGTGAACAGAAATCCCACCATATGCAGATTCTTTCTGCTCCCTCAAAGTGTCCTTGGTCATAGGCAGGAGAACCATATGGTAGAAGCAATGCTTATAGAATCGAAGCTGAAACCTGTGGTTGGCATTATCATGCATTTCCACTATAATATATGTGGTGTAGTATACATTCACAAATAAGTTGATACTCAATTTTCTTAGTGCTTAGAACTCTAATAGATAATGGCAAGTCACTTTGCTCCCAAAATGGAAGTAAATAATTTCTGACATAATTTTACCAACTATACACTGAATATATTGAACACAATTTGATCAATTAAAGGGAACATTATTCTGATGACATTCAGCAGTTCTTTAAGCAAGGGAAACTGGCACTGAAGTTAATATGAATTTTTCTTCAGTATTTCAGGATCAGCTACAAATGGATTTTTAAATTAATGCTTATTCAAGCTGTATCCTCTATCTGCTTGCCAAAAATAAAGTACATTACTTTCCATTCACTAAATAAAATAAAAATTTTACTTGCCAGTGCATTATCTAAATGACATCATGGTAAAGTTTATTTCAACAGGACTTGAAAATAATATGCAAAGTGGGAACTATAGTTTTTTGTTGCCTACCAATCATTTGGAATTAGATTATTTTTTAAGACAATTGAAAAATACTTAACCTGAGGTAAAATAAATAGCAAACAGAATGCTTCTGCCTTCATTTTACAAATCAAAAGCACAGGTGAACTTCCAGGTCACAGAACTTCCACTACCACCAAGGCCAGGCTTACCAGGTAAAGTAAGAATGAAATGGAAAGGTGGACACTTAATGCTATCTATGATCCCCATTTTTCTCAACTAGACACACTATTTAGTCGAGAACAAAGACTTTTGTTTGAATTGCAAAGGACTGAACTGTGAAAACCTAGTCTACGACATCAGTTTTCCTAAAATGTGTGGATTTCAGAAATAATTCCAGTATCTCTGCAACACACTATCTCCTAGATTCTTCCCAGGAATAATTACAGAGGACTGATTTGATTGTCTCTAGAACCTATGAAAACAAACAAAAAAAGGAGGGGGGCATTTTTTAAACATTTGCATTCTCGCCTAACCACTAACAGAACTTAGGGGCAACACTTCAAAATAATTCTTATAAAAATAAGAATACTGTAATAGACATCATTTCTATTATATCACAAATAAGGAACTATAAGAAAGAAATTCAGGAAAATTACAAATCAAGGCTCTATGTCAGATAAAATTTCATATTTTTAATTAATCCCTACCATAAAAAATTCAAAACTCAAAGAAAATATATTTTGGTAGTATTTAGAAATGAAAGGCCATGAGTTTTAAAATAAATATAGAAAATCATCTATCTACAGTATAAACAAAAGTGAGAACAAAAAATATTTATTATGTTAGATGTCAAAACAGAATGTAAATTTGTAAATAGCTCCCTTTTCTTCTGACAGCAATATCAAGGAGATGAAGCGTATCAATTACTATCACTAATTACATTAATGGGAATGCATTTCATTTGCCTTTATTTCTTTTTAGATCAGCTGCTTATTTCAGTTAAAACTGTATATATCTTTTGAATGCTTAACAACATACCTGCTTTCCAAAGTTATTTTGGCAAACTGCATGATTTATTTGAATGGCTTTGTAGGTTTTCTCTTCTGATATATGGACTTCCTTGCTCAAACTAACACCATACATTAGTTTATTTATAAGCATATCACTTTGCCTTATAAACAGGATGCCACCACAGTCTTGATATTGGCTGTTTTAAATATTCAAGAATATAGAGCTAAGCCCATTTGATGAGCCAAATAAACCTTAAGTGACAGCACAGAACATAGGAAGTGGTTGCATGAAATATCTATAAATCTGCCACTTGATATGTCCACTCGAAAGTTTAAGATTGCATAATTTAAAATGCAAATACTACTCATCCACAAGATAAAAAGTCCTATTAAGATGACAGTGGAAAAAAGTTTTCACTTTTGAAAATCTTTACAGAACTTCCACTACCACCAAGGCCAGGCTTACCAGGTAAAGTAAGAATGAAATGGAAAGGTGGACACTTAATGCTATCTATGATCCCCATTTTTCTCAACTAGACACACTATTTAGTCGAGAACAAAGACTTTTGTTTGAATTGCAAAGGACTGAACTGTGAAAACCTAGTCTACGACATCAGTTTTCCTAAAATGTGTGGATTTCAGAAATAATTCCAGTATCTCTGCAACACACTATCTCCTAGATTCTTCCCAGGAATAATTACAGAGGACTGATTTGATTGTCTCTAGAACCTATGAAAACAAACAAAAAAAGGAGGGGGGCATTTTTTAAACATTTGCATTCTCGCCTAACCACTAACAGAACTTAGGGGCAACACTTCAAAATAATTCTTATAAAAATAAGAATACTGTAATAGACATCATTTCTATTATATCACAAATAAGGAACTATAAGAAAGAAATTCAGGAAAATTACAAATCAAGGCTCTATGTCAGATAAAATTTCATATTTTTAATTAATCCCTACCATAAAAAATTCAAAACTCAAAGAAAATATATTTTGGTAGTATTTAGAAATGAAAGGCCATAAGTTTTTAAAATAAATATAGAAAATCATCTATCTACAGTATAAACAAAAGTGAGAACAAAAAATATTTATTATGTTAGATGTCAAAACAGAATGTAAATTTGTAAATAGCTCCCTTTTCTTCTGACAGCAATATCAAGGAGATGAAGCGTATCAATTACTATCACTAATTACATTAATGGGAATGCATTTCATTTGCCTTTATTTCTTTTTAGATCAGCTGCTTATTTCAGTTAAAACTGTATATATCTTTTGAATGCTTAACAACATACCTGCTTTCCAAAGTTATTTTGGCAAACTGCATGATTTATTTGAATGGCTTTGTAGGTTTTCTCTTCTGATATATGGACTTCCTTGCTCAAACTAACACCATACATTAGTTTATTTATAAGCATATCACTTTGCCTTATAAACAGGATGCCACCACAGTCTTGATATTGGCTGTTTTAAATATTCAAGAATATAGAGCTAAGCCCATTTGATGAGCCAAATAAACCTTAAGTGACAGCACAGAACATAGGAAGTGGTTGCATGAAATATCTATAAATCTGCCACTTGATATGTCCACTCGAAAGTTTAAGATTGCATAATTTAAAATGCAAATACTACTCATCCACAAGATAAAAAGTCCTATTAAGATGACAGTGGAGAAGTACATATTCTTTAGAAAGATCATTTCACATACTTTCTCGGAACAAATTACCATTTTCTAAAGAAATTTCTACAGATCTCAGTTTCTTTGTGGGTGATATCATAACTAATGTTATAAAAGTGTTGTTACTTTTAACTGGAATCATCCTTGTCTCTAAAACAGGTAAGATTATAAGACAATCGCCCTTGTTTATAAAAACAAAACAGAAATTTTCCTCTAATTCCACGTAAAGCAGTAACAAACATACTTAACACTTGCCATATTTCAGTTTAAAGGAAATAAGTCAGGTTCATGTGCATGATAAGACATCTTTTTTAAAAATCATTTAATTCAATGTAGTTAAAATCTGGGTTTTCTTGGATTGCTTTGATAACTGGATATAAAAGCACACTGTCTCTCCTTCCAAATAAATACAGTAAAGTACTAAACACTAAACACATTTCTTTATAAAGCTGATTCTTACAATTATAGAAAACAATAAGAAATGAAAATTTATCTCTTTTCTATAATATCCTTAAGGAGCCCATCAACAACATCTTTAGTGAGGTTATAAAATAACTTTTTCCTTTGCCTTAAGATCACACATTTCACATGCAAAAGATATTTAATACAACAACTATTTACTGGATATTACTTGACAGATATAAATACGTTTCTTGAAATATTCTGGCGGTAAGAAGTGTGTGATGGTTTATTAGTAGAATTGCTACAGCTTTAGACCCAATTTTAACAACACCAATGGGTGTGAAAATAACGTGAGGATGCTTTCCAAAGTTATTTTGGCAAACTGCATGATTTATTTGAATGGCTTTGTAGGTTTTCTCTTCTGATATATGGACTTCCTTGCTCAAACTAACACCATACATTAGTTTATTTATAAGCATATCACTTTGCCTTATAAACAGGATGCCACCACAGTCTTGATATTGGCTGTTTTAAATATTCAAGAATATAGAGCTAAGCCCATTTGATGAGCCAAATAAACCTTAAGTGACAGCACAGAACATAGGAAGTGGTTGCATGAAATATCTATAAATCTGCCACTTGATATGTCCACTCGAAAGTTTAAGATTGCATAATTTAAAATGCAAATACTACTCATCCACAAGATAAAAAGTCCTATTAAGATGACAGTGGAGAAGTACATATTCTTTAGAAAGATCATTTCACATACTTTCTCGGAACAAATTACCATTTTCTAAAGAAATTTCTACAGATCTCAGTTTCTTTGTGGGTGATATCATAACTAATGTTATAAAAGTGTTGTTACTTTTAACTGGAATCATCCTTGTCTCTAAAACAGGTAAGATTATAAGACAATCGCCCTTGTTTATAAAAACAAAACAGAAATTTTCCTCTAATTCCACGTAAAGCAGTAACAAACATACTTAACACTTGCCATATTTCAGTTTAAAGGAAATAAGTCAGGTTCATGTGCATGATAAGACATCTTTTTAAAAGTCATTTAATTCAATGTAGTTAAAATCTGGGTTTTCTTGGATTGCTTTGATAACTGGATATAAAAGCACACTGTCTCTCCTTCCAAATAAATACAGTAAAGTACTAAACACTAAACACATTTCTTTATAAAGCTGATTCTTACAATTATAGAAAACAATAAGAAATGAAAATTTATCTCTTTTCTATAATATCCTTAAGGAGCCCATCAACAACATCTTTAGTGAGGTTATAAAATAACTTTTTCCTTTGCCTTAAGATCACACATTTCACATGCAAAAGATATTTAATACAACAACTATTTACTGGATATTACTTGACAGATATAAATACGTTTCTTGAAATATTCTGGCGGTAAGAAGTGTGTGATGGTTTATTAGTAGAATTGCTACAGCTTTAGACACCGAAGTTTCCAAATGGTTTTCATTTGTTGTATGTCAAACACCAATGGGTGTGAAAAGTAAACTTTGTGAGTGATACATACACACATATTCCACAAAATAAAACTTTCAAAAATAAATTTTATATTTTCTGAAGTTCATCTCAGGATATACTTTGTTTTGGGGGCTTTTTTTTTTTTTAACTGTTTCCACATTTCACTGAGAAACAACTGCCAAATATTCCATAAAACCTTTATATTCTCAATATATCATAATGTACACCAAAACATTCTTGCACACACTACATCAAACATGAATATTTTTGTTATTTGGCTTACCAAATACATATAATATAATACAAATGCCGACTGCATATCCTCATAAAAGCCTAATTGTATAGGCTGAAATACTAAAAATGTAGTTTTCCATGGTATTTGCATATCATTAAATATTTTTAAGTCAGCATTTTTGTCAGAGTAGTCAGTATTTCAATATCTCAGACTTGGTACTTCATTTGCATGGATCAGCATCTGCTTATCTGTAAAATTCTGCATAATGTATAATGTAGCTAACACTTTTTTAGTGTCCAATTTGCACAGACAGCAGTACTAACTTTAGAAATTTTGTCTTTGGATAAAATTATCCACTCAGTAACACAAAGAAAATAACTTTAGGTTAAAACTAGCCATCCAAACAATTCATACATATTTGTCTAGAAACAAAAAACGTAGGATGAGTTAGAATTGTTAAGTACCAAGGTGAAGTGTACAACACTGCCTAGAGTGTTTTCTTTTATAGTTTAGTTAACTCTGGTACAAGGTGCAAACTAGTGCAAACTACGGTGGCGTACCTTTTATAAATGGCCTCTACTAAATAAATGATATATGAATTACATCAACCTTAATTTCTTGGTATTAAAATTTTACTTAATAGCTTTAAGAGAGAAGACAAAACTTTGCAGAAGATGCTCTGTCTTAGATATTTAAATATATATGTGGGATGCATCTTACCTGTTTGCTGTACTTGTTATTGGTTTGACAGCTGTACTCAGAGCAGTGATCTGATCCAATGGAAATGTTGTCTCCTGCTCCCACAAATGTGTTGGCTGGTGGTAGATCTTGTACGGCCTGGTGTTTTTTTCCTGCAGTTGGTGACTGGGGATGAAGCTGGACAGTAGGCAAGGGGGAACTAGATTTGTAATGCCTGGCCAGGTCAGGACTTCCAGGCCCACCGTTAACTGATCGGTATCGGCCCATGCTTGGGCTGTCTGACAGCTTCTCATTGACACTGTCATACCTTTGTCCATTTGGTTTAGAAGCTTCTACAGTGACAATGCTGCTGTAGAGAGGCTGCTTCGATTTTTTGTTTTTCTTGTCCTTTTTAGGCTTTTTAGATTTGTCATGCTGCTGGGGTGTAAAAAAGTCTTCATGATCTTTTTTGCCGGCCTCATAGCCATTTTTGGTTTTAGACCGGCAATACCTTGCCATTACTACAATTAAGATGATGAGAATCACGGTCATAATTCCAGCAACCACCCCAATGACAATACTGAGCCTCTGTTTGCTAATTTCATAGCTTGGGTCACCAGCTATATCCTGGGTGAGTGGGGTGTGCAAACTTCTGGCTATCTGGGAGTCAATCACAGTTGCATTTGAAACACTTTCATTGACGAACACATGCACCAGAGTCGTGGTGGACTGGGAAGGCTGCCCACTGTCATTCACTTGCACCACCAATCTGTGCAAGCCGTAATGCTTTTGGGTGAGCTTTCCCACTAAGGAAACCACACCACTGGTGGGATCAATCTCAAAGAGCTTGAAGGGATTCCCTCCCACAATGCTGTAGTTAAGGTCTGCATTGATGCCGTCATCGCTGTCTGTTGCCAACACCGTGGCTACTACTGTCCTGACATTACTTGAAGGTGGCAGTAAAGTGTAGGAAATGTTTCTGGGAAGGGTGACAGTGGGAGCATTGTCATTCTCATCCATCACAAAGAGTACTAAATAAATGATATATGAATTACATCAACCTTAATTTCTTGGTATTAAAATTTTACTTAATAGCTTTAAGAGAGAAGACAAAACTTTGCAGAAGATGCTCTGTCTTAGATATTTAAATATATATGTGGGATGCATCTTACCTGTTTGCTGTACTTGTTATTGGTTTGACAGCTGTACTCAGAGCAGTGATCTGATCCAATGGAAATGTTGTCTCCTGCTCCCACAAATGTGTTGGCTGGTGGTAGATCTTGTACGGCCTGGTGTTTTTTTCCTGCAGTTGGTGACTGGGGATGAAGCTGGACAGTAGGCAAGGGGGAACTAGATTTGTAATGCCTGGCCAGGTCAGGACTTCCAGGCCCACCGTTAACTGATCGGTATCGGCCCATGCTTGGGCTGTCTGACAGCTTCTCATTGACACTGTCATACCTTTGTCCATTTGGTTTAGAAGCTTCTACAGTGACAATGCTGCTGTAGAGAGGCTGCTTCGATTTTTTGTTTTTCTTGTCCTTTTAGGCTTTTTAGATTTGTCATGCTGCTGGGGTGTAAAAAAGTCTTCATGATCTTTTTTGCCGGCCTCATAGCCATTTTTGGTTTTAGACCGGCAATACCTTGCCATTACTACAATTAAGATGATGAGAATCACGGTCATAATTCCAGCAACCACCCCAATGACAATACTGAGCCTCTGTTTGCTAATTTCATAGCTTGGGTCACCAGCTATATCCTGGGTGAGTGGGGTGTGCAAACTTCTGGCTATCTGGGAGTCAATCACAGTTGCATTTGAAACACTTTCATTGACGAACACATGCACCAGAGTCGTGGTGGACTGGGAAGGCTGCCCACTGTCATTCACTTGCACCACCAATCTGTGCAAGCCGTAATGCTTTTGGGTGAGCTTTCCCACTAAGGAAACCACACCACTGGTGGGATCAATCTCAAAGAGCTTGAAGGGATTCCCTCCCACAATGCTGTAGTTAAGGTCTGCATTGATGCCGTCATCGCTGTCTGTTGCCAACACCGTGGCTACTACTGTCCTGACATTACTTGAAGGTGGCAGTAAAGTGTAGGAAATGTTTCTGGGAAGGGTGACAGTGGGAGCATTGTCATTCTCATCCATCACAAAGAGAGAGACCGTGGCTGTTGCAGATCTGGGAGGATCTCCCCCATCCACTGCCTTGACTCTGAACGTGTATGTGGTCTGATGTTCTCGGTCAAAAGACATGGTGGAGTAAATGGTCCCCGTGTCATTTTCAATGGAAAAAATGTTACTGTTCTCCTCTATGTACAGGCTCATCTCCGCATTGCGCCCCTTGTCCGCATCCATCACTGTGACCATTCCCACGGGGCTGTTGGGCTGTAAGTTTTCTTTCACATAAAAGGTAAAGACGTCCTGCATAAACTTAGGGTCATTGTCATTCTTGTCAGCCACCTGCACAATCACCGTGGTGCTGCCCTGCAGCACCGGGACGCCTTTGTCTTTGGCGTTCACTTTAAACTCGTACCTGTCAGTCTGCTCGCGGTCCAGCACCGTATTGACGAGGATGTCCCCAGAATCGGGATCGATGGTAAAGATCCCCATCACGGCAGAGTCCAGCGAGTAGGCGACTTCAGCGTTTTTCCCACTGTCTGCGTCTGTAGCCAGCACCGTGGCTACCCTCTCTCCAGGGATGTTGTTCTCCGGGAAGTACACCTCCACCACCGACTGGCCAAAGACAGGCGGGTTGTCATTGGTGTCTCCCACCTTGACAATCAGGGAGTTGTTGCTGGAGAGGCTGGGGCTGCCCGAGTCCACCGCCACTATGACCACGTTGAACTCCCTGGTGGTCTCATAGTCCAAAGGGGCCGAGGTGTGCAGGAAGTACTTTTTCTTGTTCTGATCGCCCTCGGTGTCACTGGCCGGCTTGAGCTGGAAGGGCACGTCGCCCACCACGGTGCAGGTGACCACCCCGTTCTCGCCTTGGTCTCGGTCAGACACCTGGACCAGGGCGATGGGGGTGTCGACCAGAACGTCCTCGGCCACGTTGGCCACCCCGTCCTTGAGTGGGATGCGCCCGATCTTGCGGATTTCAATGGACGGCACGTTGTCGTTCTCGTCCTTAATATTAAGGACCACGGTGGCCTTGTCGGTCTTGGGGGGCTGCCCGCGATCGCGGGCCATGACGGTGAAGCGCAGCTGGTTCACTTCCTCGCGATCGATCCGGTGCAAGACACTGAGCCAGCCGGACGTCTCGTCGAGGCGCAGCAGCCGCCGCACCGACTCCGTGGCCGCCCCGAACACGTACTCGATCTGCCCGTTGACCCCCACGTCCAGGTCGGCGGCTCGCAGCTGCAGGATGGGGGTCCCCGGGGCGCTGTTCTCGGCCAGGTCGGCCTCGTAGACGCTCTTCTCGAAGCGGGGGCTGTTGTCGTTAACGTCGGTGATGAGCACCCGCAGGATGGCCTGGGAGGAGCGGGGCGGGTCGCCCCCGTCGCGCACCCTCAGGGTCAGCTCGTAGGAGTCGCGCTGTTCTCGGTCCAGCGCCCCCTTCACGATCAGCTGCGGCTGCTTTTCGCCATCCGGGGTGTCGGCCACCTGCAGTTCGAACACGCTGCTGCGGCCGCCGGGGCCGGGGCCGGGGCCGCCGCCGCCTTCGGGCGCGTCCGGCCGCCGCTTGGAGCCCCCGGGGCCGCCGCCGCCGCTCGCGCCGCTCCCGCCGCCCCCGGGGTAGGGGGCGCTGTCGGCAGGCCCCGCGCGCCGGCCTTCGCCGCCGCCGCCGCCGCCCCCGGGCTCCTGCAGCAGCTCGTAGCGCTCGATGCCGTTGCGGCCGAAGTCGCGGTCGGTGGCGGTGGGCAGCAGGTACAGGGTGCCCACCGGCCGGTTCTCCTCCACCGTGAGCGTGAGCACGGGCGAGTTGTTGCTGGAGGCTGGGGCTGCAGTCCACCGCCACTATGACCACGTTGAACTCCTGGTGGTCTCATAGTCCAAAGGGGCCGAGGTGTGCAGGAAGTACTTTTTCTTGTTCTGATCGCCCTCGGTGTCACTGGCCGGCTTGAGCTGGAAGGGCACGTCGCCCACCACGGTGCAGGTGACCACCCCGTTCTCGCCTTGGTCTCGGTCAGACACCTGGACCAGGGCGATGGGGGTGTCGACCAGAACGTCCTCGGCCACGTTGGCCACCCCGTCCTTGAGTGGGATGCGCCCGATCTTGCGGATTTCAATGGACGGCACGTTGTCGTTCTCGTCCTTAATATTAAGGACCACGGTGGCCTTGTCGGTCTTGGGGGGCTGCCCGCGATCGCGGGCCATGACGGTGAAGCGCAGCTGGTTCACTTCCTCGCGATCGATCCGGTGCAAGACACTGAGCCAGCCGGACGTCTCGTCGAGGCGCAGCAGCCGCCGCACCGACTCCGTGGCCGCCCCGAACACGTACTCGATCTGCCCGTTGACCCCCACGTCCAGGTCGGCGGCTCGCAGCTGCAGGATGGGGGTCCCCGGGCGCTGTTCTCGGCCAGGTCGGCCTCGTAGACGCTCTTCTCGAAGCGGGGGCTGTTGTCGTTAACGTCGGTGATGAGCACCCGCAGGATGGCCTGGGAGGAGCGGGGCGGGTCGCCCCCGTCGCGCACCCTCAGGGTCAGCTCGTAGGAGTCGCGCTGTTCTCGGTCCAGCGCCCCCTTCACGATCAGCTGCGGCTGCTTTTCGCCATCCGGGGTGTCGGCCACCTGCAGTTCGAACACGCTGCTGCGGCCGCCGGGGCCGGGGCCGGGGCCGCCGCCGCCTTCGGGCGCGTCCGGCCGCCGCTTGGAGCCCCCGGGGCCGCCGCCGCCGCTCGCGCCGCTCCCGCCGCCCCCGGGGTAGGGGGCGCTGTCGGCAGGCCCCGCGCGCCGGCCTTCGCCGCCGCCGCCGCCGCCCCCGGGCTCCTGCAGCAGCTCGTAGCGCTCGATGCCGTTGCGGCCGAAGTCGCGGTCGGTGGCGGTGGGCAGCAGGTACAGGGTGCCCACCGGCCGGTTCTCCTCCACCGTGAGCGTGAGCACGGGCGACGGGAAGGTGGGCGTGTTGTCGTTGATGTCGAGCACGATGACCCGACCCTCGAACAGGTCCACCCAGCTCTGCGAGGGCCCGATCACCGACACCTCAAAGTCCAGGAAGCACTCGTTCTCGTCGAAGATCATCTGACACTGGGGCAGCTTCTCGCGGTCGATGCGCCGCTCGCTCGTACTCAGCTCGCCGGTGAGGTTGTCGATCTTCAGGTACTCGGAGCCCGACTCGAGGCTGAAAGTCACCTCGCCGGAGCCGGTCACGATGCCCAAGTCCGAGGCGACGTTGCCGATGCGGACGTCTGCTGGGCCCTCCTCGGCCAGTCGGTACCGGAGGAGTTGCTTGGCGGCCGTGAGGCTGAGCGAGAGCGGCAAGAGGAGACAGCAGCCCAGACACCAGGCGCGCGCCCATCCCATGGTCCGCATCCTCAGCATCTTCTCCTGCTGCTGCTGCTACTGCTCCTTCTGATCTCGGCCCTCGGCGCCCCCCTCCTCTGGGGGGTGGTCTGCCCTCCTCCCAGTCCTCGCCCCTCTCGGGGAAGGGAAGAAGCGAGAGGGAGAAGAGGGAGGGGGGTGAGAGCAGCGTCCAGAGTCGGCCAAGAGGGGACCAGCGATAGATCCTGTTTTCTTTTCTCTTGCTTCTTCCGAAAGTTATTGTTTCATAATTTATGCAATGGGTGCTAATCGCCCGATAGCCAGCCGCTGTTCAGTCGCAGTACTCACAGTTCACGGGACACTGCGCGCCGCGGGCTCGGCGCCCCCCTCCCCAGAGTCATCCCCGCAACGGGCAGAAGATCCCGGGCTCCCGTCTCCGCTCAGTCGGATGGGGCCAGAACCGCTCCGGCAGGCGGGCGGTGGAGCCGGGAAGCGGCGGGGAGCGAGCCTGCAGCCTCCCCCGCCTGCCAGCCCCGCTCGTCTTTGCTGCTACTCGAGTTGAGTCCAGTTCACGTTCCAGTCACTCACTCCAGACCCAGCTTCTGTTCTGGCTGCCCTGGCAAACGTGAGTCGCTTCCTGCACGAGGTGCTAGGGCCAGCAACAAGCCAGTCTCAACTCCGACTCCGTTCAGGCAGAGGGGGAGCCAGTTGACAGCGAATGAAAAATCCGGGCAGGTCGCTTCGGGCACCGTGCAGTAGAGACGACTCCAGTCACACAGCGGTCCGCGTCCGGACTTTCCCCGTGCGTGGAATAGCAGCCCAAGCCATCTTCAGAGACGCCCAGAGTGTCGGTGCCGGTGCCGTCTCACCCCAGAGAGCTAGGGTTTCCTTTTTTTCTTAACAACTCTGCGCAAGGTCATTAGTCACAAAGCCGCCGCCTGAAACCGCAGCAGCCGTTCGCCCGCAGGGGTGAAGGCTGAGCCGTGCGCACCGCGCGGTGCCCAAGTTTGGGTTCGCAGCCGCAGAGTCCGTTCTTTTCCTCACCTGCATTCGGCCCGCATGTCAGAGCACTGGGATCTGCAGCGCTGTGCGCGATTCAGGGAGGAGATTGCAGCCTCTCTCTCTCCCCGCTCTCTCTCGATCCCTCCCCTCCCTCCCTCCTTCCTCCTCCTCTCTCCTCCCTCCTCTCCTTTCCCCTTTCCCCTTCTCCTACTCCTCTCTCCCGCACACTTCCTTTCCTTTCTCCTAGTCCCAATACAGGCAACTCGAGCTGAACTTGATCCCTTTGCAGTTCAAAGGTGAGCAAACCCGGCTGTTTGAGCAGGCGACGCTGGCCTGGCGAAAGACCCCAGTCGAGCTCCCCCAACGGCAATTAACAAAGATGCCCAATTCTGTCCGGATTTCCGAAGAAAAGCAAAAGGCTTGGGGTGGGAGGGAGGTGGAGTCAGAGACAGCTGCCAAGTAGCTTAAAAAAAAAAAAAAAAAAAAAAAATCCAGTTTGCCGAGGGGAGAAAAGTGCCAGCCGGTTGTTGCCTCCGAAACGGCGGACCGCAGTACTGCGCGCCGGGGCGCTAGAGCATCCCGAACGGGCAGAAGATCCCGGGCTCCCGTCTCCGCTCAGTCGGATGGGGCCAGAACCGCTCCGGCAGGCGGGCGGTGGAGCCGGGAAGCGGCGGGAGCGAGCCTGCAGCCTCCCCCGCCTGCCAGCCCCGCTCGTCTTTGCTGCTACTCGAGTTGAGTCCAGTTCACGTTCCAGTCACTCACTCCAGACCCAGCTTCTGTTCTGGCTGCCCTGGCAAACGTGAGTCGCTTCCTGCACGAGGTGCTAGGGCCAGCAACAAGCCAGTCTCAACTCCGACTCCGTTCAGGCAGAGGGGGAGCCAGTTGACAGCGAATGAAAAATCCGGGCAGGTCGCTTCGGGCACCGTGCAGTAGAGACGACTCCAGTCACACAGCGGTCCGCGTCCGGACTTTCCCCGTGCGTGGAATAGCAGCCCAAGCCATCTTCAGAGACGCCCAGAGTGTCGGTGCCGGTGCCGTCTCACCCCAGAGAGCTAGGGTTTCCTTTTTTTCTTAACAACTCTGCGCAAGGTCATTAGTCACAAAGCCGCCGCCTGAAACCGCAGCAGCCGTTCGCCCGCAGGGGTGAAGGCTGAGCCGTGCGCACCGCGCGGTGCCCAAGTTTGGGTTCGCAGCCGCAGAGTCCGTTCTTTTCCTCACCTGCATTCGGCCCGCATGTCAGAGCACTGGGATCTGCAGCGCTGTGCGCGATTCAGGGAGGAGATTGCAGCCTCTCTCTCTCCCCGCTCTCTCTCGATCCCTCCCCTCCCTCCCTCTCTCCTCCTCCTCTCTCCTCCCTCCTCTCCTTTCCCCTTTCCCCTTCTCCTACTCCTCTCTCCCGCACACTTCCTTTCCTTTCTCCTAGTCCCAATACAGGCAACTCGAGCTGAACTTGATCCCTTTGCAGTTCAAAGGTGAGCAAACCCGGCTGTTTGAGCAGGCGACGCTGGCCTGGCGAAAGACCCCAGTCG
This sequence comes from Tragulus kanchil, assembly GCA_022376925.1. Lineage (NCBI taxonomy): Eukaryota > Metazoa > Chordata > Mammalia > Artiodactyla > Tragulidae > Tragulus > Tragulus kanchil. The sequence goes on along the minus strand of JAIOJX010000025.1, from coordinate 111,874,763 downwards.
AGCTCCCCCAACGGCAATTAACAAAGATGCCCAATTCTGTCCGGATTTCCGAAGAAAAGCAAAAGGCTTGGGGTGGGAGGGAGGTGGAGTCAGAGACAGCTGCCAAGTAGCTTAAAAAAAAAAAAAAAAAAACAAAATCCAGTTTGCCGAGGGGAGAAAAAGTGCCAGCCGGTTGTTGCCTCCGAAGTGCCCTGGCACGGCGGGTGAATTCCGCAGTTGTCTCGTCCCCTCTGGTGTCTGGGAGATTCTGGTGCGGGCGCTCCCGCCGCCCCTTTGGCTGCCACGGCTCAAAGACACTGAATGGCAAGTGGGAAGCTCCCGCTCTCTAACCGGGAGCCGGAAACCCGCAAGTTTACCCAAAGTGACGGTTTCTGCTGAGAGCTCGCTGCCTCGCTCGCGGCTCAAGCTTGTCCCTGACGCTGCGGCGGCGGCGGTAGCCGTGGAGCCGAGGAAAATACACACTCGCAGAGGAAGGGAGGTGTACCGGGGGGAGGGAGACAGGAGGGAGCACTAGCCAGACGCCCCGATCTGGAAAGCCCAGCTTCAGCTCCGGGGACTTCTCCAAGTGTGCACAATCCTAACAAGTCCCCCTCAAGCCAAAGCTTGTCCCTCTCCCTCGCCAGCGAGTGCAGCCGCTGCCTTCTGGGGGAACTTGCTTTCCATTCCGGGGGCTGGTAAATTTCCTTCTCGCTCTGGCTGTTGCCAAGAGCGTGTGTGAGAGCGCTGAACATGTGTGTCAGCAAACGTTTCTTCTTCTCCCGCTTCTCAGAGTATGCTGTAATCCCTGCCCCCGACCCAGTGTCTCTGGTTCGCGAATTAGCATCTTGGTTAAGGCTTGGTCAGCTGTGGCTCTGGGGACCCAGTGTGCGCCCAGGAATCCACACTGGTGTTTTGAGAAACCATGGTGGGCTGCAGTGGCTAAGAGAGAACAGCGAACTTCAGAGAGAGTGAGAGAGGGATCCTTTTTTGGGAGCGCAGAGTTAGGAGGGCTGAGGTTTGGCGGGGGGCGGGGGGGTTCTGTCTTTGTTTAAATGCTTGGCATTCCTGTCGCTGTGCTTGCTTACGGGGGTAGACCGTGTGTGCGCGCGCCTGGGGAATAAACACATGTTGGAAGCGTCGATATTATTTTCTGAGCAGAAACCTGCAGCCTTTAGTAACTGGCAAAGTGTAGCGTCACCTATCTGGGTAAAAGGGAAATAAACTTTAATGTCAACTTTGTGTAACGAAGTGTCCCTAGCTCCTTTTCTCTCCTTCTTTTGACTGTGTGCCACTAGAACGTACATGGTGTTCCCCTTTGCGAGGCTTCCCCAGTTTTCAGTCACGGCCACCGCCGCCCGCCTCATCGGATCTCCATTCCGGTCATGTTTTCTGAACTATAGACATTTACTCATTTATTTCAGCGGCAGTTATACAAGGAATGGGGGGCGGTCAGCCAGGATTACGGGGGTTGAAGTGGGTAGAAAACATTTGGAGAGAATTCTTACCACCTCAAAGAAAAAAGGGTGATCCTGCTAGGTTTTGGTTGGTGCTCAGCTGGTCTGCTCAATTTATAGGCATTGAAGGAAAATTTAAAGCGAAAAGAAAAAAAGAGAAATCCGTCCAGAGTGGGTACTCTGCCTTTACGATACCTATGTGAAGCGGCGGAATGATTTAAACAAGACAAACACCAATAAAGTCTATGAGCAGATGTAGCGCGCGGTTGTTTAGGCGAGCGCAGACAGCAGGAATGGGGGGGAGGGACGGCAGAGATTTCCAAGTATTCCCTATGGGGGATCGTAGAGGTGCGGAGGATGGGAGCATACGTGGTTTGCGCCAGGGAGCCGGGGAGTATTTTCCGTCTGCTAAACAGCAGCACTCTGGGGGTAGTGGCTCCTCCTTTGAGCCCAGGCCGGGAATCCGGCCTTCCTGTCCCCCTCCCCACCGCCTGCCCCCGCGCTATTCCTACCCCTCGCGGCCAGCGGAGCCTCTCCGCTCAATATCTGCAGCATCAGCGAGAATGGCCCCGCGCGCAGACTCAGTGCGCACCGCCGCAGTCTGGAGCCGGGGGGCGGGGGCGGGGGCGGGGGCGGGCGCCGCAGCGCGGGAAACGGCAGGCTAAGTGTCAATAACACCAAATTCCCCTTATATTGGGCAAACTCTGGTTTATCAGAACGCTGCCTCCCTGAGACACCTAGTCCCTCTTTTACAAGGTCTAAGACGGAAGTCCACTCCACTCCACGGCCTTGCGCCCGTGCATTCCGATACGCGGCAATATGGTGCAGTGCACTCACTCTCCTCGCTGCCTTTCCTAAGATTTCGTAAACTTCTGGCAGCCGCGTAGGCAGAGACCTTGTGCACTCTCTCTTGCCTCGCCAGACCGTAAACTTGGACAAACCCTGGCGCCCACCGGTACGGCCCACTATCTTCAGGCTCACACTAACCGGAGCGCCTCATCGGATCTCCATTCCGGTCATGTTTTCTGAACTATAGACATTTACTCATTTATTTCAGCGGCAGTTATACAAGGAATGGGGGGCGGTCAGCCAGGATTACGGGGGTTGAAGTGGGTAGAAAACATTTGGAGAGAATTCTTACCACCTCAAAGAAAAAAGGGTGATCCTGCTAGGTTTTGGTTGGTGCTCAGCTGGTCTGCTCAATTTATAGGCATTGAAGGAAAATTTAAAGCGAAAAGAAAAAAAGAGAAATCCGTCCAGAGTGGGTACTCTGCCTTTACGATACCTATGTGAAGCGGCGGAATGATTTAAACAAGACAAACACCAATAAAGTCTATGAGCAGATGTAGCGCGCGGTTGTTTAGGCGAGCGCAGACAGCAGGAATGGGGGGGAGGGACGGCAGAGATTTCCAAGTATTCCCTATGGGGGATCGTAGAGGTGCGGAGGATGGGAGCATACGTGGTTTGCGCCAGGGAGCCGGGGAGTATTTTCCGTCTGCTAAACAGCAGCACTCTGGGGTAGTGGCTCCTCCTTTGAGCCCAGGCCGGGAATCCGGCCTTCCTGTCCCCCTCCCCACCGCCTGCCCCCGCGCTATTCCTACCCCTCGCGGCCAGCGGAGCCTCTCCGCTCAATATCTGCAGCATCAGCGAGAATGGCCCCGCGCGCAGACTCAGTGCGCACCGCCGCAGTCTGGAGCCGGGGGGCGGGGGCGGGGGCGGGGGCGGGCGCCGCAGCGCGGAAGCGGCAGGCTAAGTGTCAATAACACCAAATTCCCCTTATATTGGGCAAACTCTGGTTTATCAGAACGCTGCCTCCCTGAGACACCTAGTCCCTCTTTTACAAGGTCTAAGACGGAAGTCCACTCCACTCCACGGCCTTGCGCCCGTGCATTCCGATACGCGGCAATATGGTGCAGTGCACTCACTCTCCTCGCTGCCTTTCCTAAGATTTCGTAAACTTCTGGCAGCCGCGTAGGCAGAGACCTTGTGCACTCTCTCTTGCCTCGCCAGACCGTAAACTTGGACAAACCCTGGCGCCCACCGGTACGGCCCACTATCTTCAGGCTCACACTAACCGGAGGCGAAAGAGTGGGCGGCCTTTCCCCAGAGCGTTGAAATATCCTTCCCAGATGACCCGGGGGTGGGGTGGAGTGGCGGGGGGAGGTGTCCTTCACAGTGGAGTGGTTTCCTCATTGCGAGCGGGAGGTAGTCTCCAGCCCGCCCTCCCTACTCTCATCCCTTACCAGTTCCGCCGCCCAGCCAGACCAGCGTGGGAAATGGGTCCGACGCGCGCGGCATGGAGAACAGCACCGCCAGACTGGCGAGGCCTGGAAGCCTTCTGGCTCCCCCCCCCCCCCCACCGGCCCCGACTCGGACCTTTCCGCCGGAGCAGCGCGGGAGTGTTGGCAGATTAGCCTAGAAGTTGGCTTTCAGGGAGAGGGAAAGGAATGGGCGGGGTAGGGTTGTGGGCGAGGTGAGGCGAGCCCTCGGGGCGCCCTTGCAGCAGCCGGAGCTCCCATCCTCTTCCGCCCCCTGTAAAAGGGACTGACACTCCAACTTCAAATGAATGGAGGCGAGAAGCCTGTTTCCCAACCCCCGCCCCATTTCCGCAGTCTTAGAGCCAGTGTCGCAAGTGCCCAGCAATTTCATTAAATGCAACCGGGGGACTAAATCCCCCGCGGTAGGAGACCTCACCAAGGGAATATGATATCCTGCTACGCTCCCACCCACAAACCCCGCCCGGCTTTTCAGACCCGAGGCTGCATTTATCTTCTCAACCTGAGAGGAAGGGGTTCAATAGAAAATGGAATCGAAAGTGTAACTGGCTGCAATAAATTAAAGAGCCCGCTGCCGCTGCTGCTGCTCTGGAGTCCAAAATTAAAAGAAAACGAGATCAGTGTCCTAAAACCTGCGTTGATCAGATAGGACGTCATCGCCTGTGTGATCCAAAGTATTTGAGAGAATGTTGAAATGTTGGGGATTTTTTTTTTTAAAGGACAATAAAAAGAAATGTCCCTTTGAAGTCAAGGTTAAAAAGGAAAATTTATTATAGAAATGTCATCCCATTCTAATAGACATTTAATAAAAGCTTGGGCAACGATTCCTTTTCTATGTCAAATATCTTAGCCTAACTTAAAATATCCGGTAGTTTTGGTTTTACAATTTATCTACCTGTACTTAATGGACGGTACGGTTGACCCGGGGTGGGGTTCCCAGAGCGTTGAAATATCCTTCCCAGATGACCCGGGGTGGGGTGGAGTGGCGGGGAGGTGTCCTTCACAGTGGAGTGGTGTCCTCATTGCGAGCGGGAGGTAGTCTCCAGCCCGCCCTCCCTACTCTCATCCCTTACCAGTTCCGCCGCCCAGCCAGACCAGCGTGGGAAATGGGTCCGACGCGCGCGGCATGGAGAACAGCACCGCCAGACTGGCGAGGCCTGGAAGCCTTCTGGCTCCCCACCCCCTCCACCGGCCCCGACTCGGACCTTTCCGCCGGAGCAGCGCGGGAGTGTTGGCAGATTAGCCTAGAAGTTGGCTTTCAGGGAGAGGGAAAGGAATGGGCGGGGTAGGGTTGTGGGCGAGGTGAGGCGAGCCCTCGGGGCGCCCTTGCAGCAGCCGGAGCTCCCATCCTCTTCCGCCCCCTGTAAAAGGGACTGACACTCCAACTTCAAATGAATGGAGGCGAGAAGCCTGTTTCCCAACCCCCGCCCCATTTCCGCAGTCTTAGAGCCAGTGTCGCAAGTGCCCAGCAATTTCATTAAATGCAACCGGGGGACTAAATCCCCCGCGGTAGGAGACCTCACCAAGGGAATATGATATCCTGCTACGCTCCCACCCACAAACCCCGCCCGGCTTTTCAGACCCGAGGCTGCATTTATCTTCTCAACCTGAGAGGAAGGGGTTCAATAGAAAATGGAATCGAAAGTGTAACTGGCTGCAATAAATTAAAGAGCCCGCTGCCGCTGCTGCTGCTCTGGAGTCCAAAATTAGAGAGAAAACGAGATCAGTGTCCTAAAACCTGCGTTGATCAGATAGGACGTCATCGCCTGTGTGATCCAAAGTATTTGAGAGAATGTTGAAATGTTGGGGATTTTTTTTTTTAAAGGACAATAAAAAGAAATGTCCCTTTGAAGTCAAGGTTAAAAAGGAAAATTTATTATAGAAATGTCATCCCATTCTAATAGACATTTAATAAAAGCTTGGGCAACGATTCCTTTTCTATGTCAAATATCTTAGCCTAACTTAAAATATCCGGTAGTTTTTGGTTTTACTTTTTAAATTTATCGACTAACCTTGCTTACTTAAAACTGCATTGCACTGAAAACTGCTTTTCAGTGTCTGAACTGAAAAATAGCATTCAGGGTCCGTGATGTAGTTTAAGCCTTAAGAAAAGACAGGAAGCGGAAAAACAACGACCACAAAAGTTTATGGGTTAGAATGAACACAAAGAAGTAGGTGCCGGAGATATGATCTCTGGGGGGCTTTCATTTATTATAGACGCTGTATTTACGATAATACAAGAAAAAGGTTAAATACAGTAAACATGATAGCCAGTTCTGGAAAGAAATATAAAGCAGTTTGACGGGAAGGCAGAAAGTGACTCAAGAACGCCACCAAGGGACAAATTGAGGAAATTACACCCCTACACCTCCAAATCCATTGACCTTTCATGTTTTTTCCAAAAGGGTCATCTGTATCCACTTACATATGTGTAAACATGTTTTTTGGGGTCTTTATGATTCATCATTTCTCCTACTACTTCTGGTATTTAACAATTTAGTCTTTCTCTAAATAATCAAAAAGGACGGCCTTTTAAACCTCTGTTATTTCAAAGAGTAAATGTATCTCAACTTACACAGAGTATGATTCTGACCTGGGACTGCGAGGAACTACAGGAATCTTTTCAGTCTTTAATCCATGCTCATAGTATTAAGATGCGTAGTAGACTGAAATGGCTAAATTATTCATTACAATAACAGACTTTTTGATGGACATTACAACACAGCAGTTTAAATAAGGAAACCACAGATTTCCTTTTAAGCAGGTAATAACTGCTTGCATCAGTGGTTATTTAATTGGTTTCCAGCCAAGAAATAGAAGTTGTACTGTTTAAACCATGATATCATGTAGTGCAAAGTCATACAATGCATGATATCAGTAGTGGAACACAAGCAAGGAAGTAAACTAACGTGATTCGTGATTTGGATAACTATTAAGCATTTCCACAAGATTAGTACACACACCCAAAAGAAAAAGAAATACATGAAATAATTTTAAGAGTTTATGTAAATGCTAATTAATAGTCTGTGTGATTTGCTGATTTAAATGGAGTGCTTTTTGTTTTAATATGACACCTGATAGAAGTGTTTCACTTTAAGCTTAGCACAAATGAAAGGATTTTTTCAATTTCTAGAGTTTTAAATGCCAACATATATTCAATATAGTATAGATCTAAAAGTTATGTGAAATATATCTAGTAAGTTACTGTAAATGACAAACACACCTTTTATTTACAAGAAAATGTATTGAGTCTTTCCAACTTTATGGTAGTTTTCATACATTTGCAAAAATCTAAACGTGAGGGAAAAATGATATTTTGCTATATCTGGGTGAGTTTTTGGGAGAAAGACCCTTGATAGGTCAAAACGGTACATTCTATTATTTGTGACCATCTGAAGCTGTTTCCTGTCATGATCCATGGTAAAATTGAACATTCCAATGCCTTTTGCAGGAACCTGAGACATTTGGCATTTCTTTACTACCATGGCAGGTTATGTCAAATGCTGCTGTGAATAATGACCTCTAAGCCTAAATAATAGGTTAAAGGTTTGGGGGATAATATCTCATTATAATGGGTTGTATGAATATCGCACTCAAATAAATGACCTTGCCCGTACTAAGTATGGTTGAAAATTGTGAATTAGCTTTATAAATTTTGTCCCCTGTGTTGACCTATGCTAACTAGATCACCTCTATGTTAAGTACCAATATCAGGTAGTATAAAACTTTACTCAATCAAATTTAATCCATTAAAATTTAGAAAATACAAAAGAGAATCTTTCTAGGATGGGTAATAGAGTAAGTTCAATTAACAACTTTAGCAGCAAAGCATTTTTCAATGATAGACGCTCATCCTTATATAGTAATTCCTGGGACCTTTCCTCCCAAATAATATTGCTGATTTATGGACCTAGATTGGGATTCCTCTTTTCAGCCCCCTTGTGGCTAGATGAGGCCATTGACTAGGTCTGGGTAACCCTGAATGGAAGTGGACCTCCCAAAGGAAGAGGGATGGTTAAAACTAGATCACTAATGTCTGTTTGCCACATTGACAAGATTAGTACACACACCCAAAAGAAAAGAAATACATGAAATAATTTTAAGAGTTTATGTAAATGCTAATTAATAGTCTGTGTGATTTGCTGATTTAAATGGAGTGCTTTTTGTTTTAATATGACACCTGATAGAAGTGTTTCACTTTAAGCTTAGCACAAATGAAAGGATTTTTTCAATTTCTAGAGTTTTAAATGCCAACATATATTCAATATAGTATAGATCTAAAAGTTATGTGAAATATATCTAGTAAGTTACTGTAAATGACAAACACACCTTTTATTTACAAGAAAATGTATTGAGTCTTTCCAACTTTATGGTAGTTTTCATACATTTGCAAAAATCTAAACGTGAGGGAAAAATGATATTTTGCTATATCTGGGTGAGTTTTTGGGAGAAAGACCCTTGATAGGTCAAAACGGTACATTCTATTATTTGTGACCATCTGAAGCTGTTTCCTGTCATGATCCATGGTAAAATTGAACATTCCAATGCCTTTTGCAGGAACCTGAGACATTTGGCATTTCTTTACTACCATGGCAGGTTATGTCAAATGCTGCTGTGAATAATGACCTCTAAGCCTAAATAATAGGTTAAAGGTTTGGGGGATAATATCTCATTATAATGGGTTGTATGAATATCGCACTCAAATAAATGACCTTGCCCGTACTAAGTATGGTTGAAAATTGTGAATTAGCTTTATAAATTTTGTCCCCTGTGTTGACCTATGCTAACTAGATCACCTCTATGTTAAGTACCAATATCAGGTAGTATAAAACTTTACTCAATCAAATTTAATCCATTAAAATTTAGAAAATACAAAAGAGAATCTTTCTAGGATGGGTAATAGAGTAAGTTCAATTAACAACTTTAGCAGCAAAGCATTTTTCAATGATAGACGCTCATCCTTATATAGTAATTCCTGGGACCTTTCCTCCCAAATAATATTGCTGATTTATGGACCTAGATTGGGATTCCTCTTTTCAGCCCCCTTGTGGCTAGATGAGGCCATTGACTAGGTCTGGGTAACCCTGAATGGAAGTGGACCTCCCAAAGGAAGAGGGATGGTTAAAACTAGATCACTAATGTCTGTTTCAGCACTTCTTTAATGAATTATAAAAGTAAAGCTTGATTAAATGCCCTACCAAATAGACAGTCTGGGTTTCAACTATAATCCCTATAAAACAGCAGTTGTTCTCTGTAGTTACAGGTGGAAATACAAGGTCCAATGGCAAGGCAAATACTTGGAATGTACCTAAAGCTATATATATTTGTACCCGGTGATTTTCAACGTTAGCAGACATATTTCACTGTGGTTTATTTTTCCCTTATCACTGGTGTGACATTTTAACACGTCGAATAGAATTTTGATAAAGTATTGTTGATGTACAGTGAGATAGAAAGTTTTTTGTATTTATAGCTATTCTTTTTAATTCTTGTTTTGGCTGTGTAACTGATTTTCAGTTGTGTCTCCAAATCACTAGATAAAAAAAGACAAATTAGAACCTTTTGATTTGGCTAACTTATGAATAAAATATCAATCAAGTGTTTCAGTGTATTATTGAACTAACAGCTGGGATTAGTAACAGTATATATCCTCAGCAGTATATATCTGAATTCAGCACTGAGAGGTTTACTACATCTTTCTGTTTCTGATCGTATCTGCCTATTTGGATGAAAGAAACAGTACCTACCCTTGTCTTCTCAATGATATTTGAGATAAAGCTTCCTTTTTTTCATCCAATAAATGGGAAGCTTTATTTCTTTCTTATAAAAACAGATTTATTTCAAACATATAAAAAGAGGGTGAGAGAAAACTATAATAAACTTAAAAGGGTGTTATTGAAACAAAGGTAGCATCCCAATTTCTGTTTTATTTTGCCCTATAGAATTACGTTTTGCCTAGGTCTATAAACCAATATTGTCTTCTACTACCAAAAGTTATAATTTAGGTATCCAAGCCTGTGTTTCTTTATTTCTCAAATACTCCCCTGGGCAGACTTAATGTGATGCTAATGAAGCTCAAGCTTTCAGGGTCTCTTAATAGCACCAACCTCTTCTAAGACCTTGGGAGGGGGGTAATAATGTGTTAGCATAATCACCTGTTTTTGAAATTTGCAAGAATAGAAATTTTCACACAATAGGTTAATAACACTGCTTCCTTTCTCTTCAATTTCCTCTGTCACACTCCTTGTTTAAATGGTGTTAGAAAGCCTCAGCATTTTGAGGAATCTAGTTAAGGGAAAGTTTAGATGAGGAAACGTCTAATTTGGGTGTGTTAAGAATGTATTTTTATGGAAGTCTTGTTCATTCACAGTTATGTCTATTAATAATCTTTTATGCAACTATAATCCCAAAATAAAAAAAAAAGCAGTTGTTCTCTGTAGTTACAGGTGGAAATACAAGGTCCAATGGCAAGGCAAATACTTGGAATGTACCTAAAGCTATATATATTTGTACCCGGTGATTTTCAACGTTAGCAGACATATTTCACTGTGGTTTATTTTTCCCTTATCACTGGTGTGACATTTTAACACGTCGAATAGAATTTTGATAAAGTATTGTTGATGTACAGTGAGATAGAAAGTTTTTTGTATTTATAGCTATTCTTTTTAATTCTTGTTTTGGCTGTGTAACTGATTTTCAGTTGTGTCTCCAAATCACTAGATAAAAAGACAAATTAGAACCTTTTGATTTGGCTAACTTATGAATAAAATATCAATCAAGTGTTTCAGTGTATTATTGAACTAACAGCTGGGATTAGTAACAGTATATATCCTCAGCAGTATATATCTGAATTCAGCACTGAGAGGTTTACTACATCTTTCTGTTTCTGATCGTATCTGCCTATTTGGATGAAAGAAACAGTACCTACCCTTGTCTTCTCAATGATATTTGAGATAAAGCTTCCTTTTTTTCATCCAATAAATGGGAAGCTTTATTTCTTTCTTATAAAAACAGATTTATTTCAAACATATAAAAGAGGGTGAGAGAAAACTATAATAAACTTAAAAGGGTGTTATTGAAACAAAGGTAGCATCCCAATTTCTGTTTTATTTTGCCCTATAGAATTACGTTTTGCCTAGGTCTATAAACCAATATTGTCTTCTACTACCAAAAGTTATAATTTAGGTATCCAAGCCTGTGTTTCTTTATTTCTCAAATACTCCCCTGGGCAGACTTAATGTGATGCTAATGAAGCTCAAGCTTTCAGGGTCTCTTAATAGCACCAACCTCTTCTAAGACCTTGGGAGGGGGGTAATAATGTGTTAGCATAATCACCTGTTTTTGAAATTTGCAAGAATAGAAATTTTCACACAATAGGTTAATAACACTGCTTCCTTTCTCTTCAATTTCCTCTGTCACACTCCTTGTTTAAATGGTGTTAGAAAGCCTCAGCATTTTGAGGAATCTAGTTAAGGGAAAGTTTAGATGAGGAAACGTCTAATTTGGGTGTGTTAAGAATGTATTTTTATGGATTGAAGTCTTGTTCATTCACAGTTATGTCTATTAATAACAATCATGGTACAGAATGGCTCCTGAGAATTTGACATCCATGGCTTGCCCTGTGTGCTGGCAAAAAGGTATAATGCCAGGGGTTCTGTGCAATGACAGAATATCCCCTAGTGTGGGTTCCTAGAAATATACCAGTGGTGAAGTGGAATCAAGGCTCAAGTGTGGGGGGAGGGCAGAAACAAATCTGCAGAAAGTTTTTCCAATTATTAGGCAAAAAACCAAATGAAGAATGGGCTTCTCACTGACCTCTTATTAAAACAAAAATTTTCTCTTATAGCAATTACTCAGTAAGGCAGAAGATATATGGTATTCTTTTGAATTTGTATGTGTGTATGTTTATATGCAATTTCTAATCAGAAATTTTACAAATAAAGAAAATGTTCAGAATCCCTGTGTTTGAAGGGAACAAATATATAGCCACATGGTAAACAGAGTCAGTGTGTGTGTGGCTGGGTGACTTTCACATCCCAGTGTATTGGAGTTTAGTGTATCTGACACATCTTTTCCTGACAAAGTCTAGCACTTGAACATGAAATGACACACCCTGTATTCACTAAAGCATTTGTAAAGAAACAAATGTTTCAGTGACAAATTCATACTGTAAACTATCCATCAATATGTCAAACCATGTTGTATTTATTCAATTATTAATTTTCACACAGTGCAAAACACTTAAAAATCCATTTCATTTGCTCTTCTATATGCCTTAATTTCAGATTGAGTCTGTGTATCATTTTTTCAGAAGTTTTGATCATACCAAAGTTCAAAAGAGAAGAATGATAGACATATGTCAGTCCATTAATTAATAAGTTATGGCTTTAGGGGAAACACTATGATACTTTTTTATTTGTCAGATCTATAAAATGTGGAATTTCTTATTTCTTATTGCTTATGATTTTTCAATCAGTATTTATTTTGTCACTATATTTGTATCTTATTCTATATTCTTTTTCTTACGGAAGGCCACACAAAATATGTAAAGTTAATAAAACTTGATTCTATCCTTGCTTGTAATAATTAAGAGCATAGACAGAGAAGGGTTTAAAAGAGTAAACCATGGACATCAAAAATTCCCCTAAATCATAAATTCAGTCCTGAAAAATCAAACAAATATTAAGACTTTATATAAGTTAATTTATAGATAAATACAGCCTAACGGTATTTCTTAAGGACAGTAATCATATCGCAATAATAAATTATTTTTAGTCCAGATTGTTGGTGTTAGAAATTGTTATAAGAGGCAACATGGTGAAAAAGAGTTGTGTCAAGTATTTGGAAGTTAACAACCACCTTTGAATTTCAAGGCCTCCACTCTGGACCTCTATGATTTTTGATGACTCTCTCTGAGCCCTTATAGTTCATCATTTTATTCAATTCATCCAACATGTATTTAAGTTCTATTTTACATCAGTCTATGTGTTAGCTTTTGAACATCAGTAAAATCTACTACTTGCCTTTAAACAGCTCATGTTTTAATTGTATCTATATAGTGGATTCAACAAGTCATCTCTAAGGTTGTGGTGGGTAGTAAATCAGGTAAGTTCATAAGAGAACTTAATACTGCTTGGAACAAATTAAATTCTTAATGAAAGTTATTTTTACTCTGTTTTTCCTAATGCTCCTAAGGACTTAGGCCTGAGTATCCAAGATTTTTCAGGATCTTCATTTCTGTTTTGTATGCATTGCCATCGTTTAGAGCTGAAGTCATTGTATTTCTCTTCATTTCTTCAGCGGTCAGCAAACCATAATCTTCATGCCAAATATGTCCCCCTTGGCTTATTTTTGTATGACTCCCTATGACATGACTATTTTGTTTCTTTACACCTTCAAAGACTTGTTACAAACAAAAGGAAAAAACATAGGTCAGGGACTGAGCATATGGCCCAGAAAGCCTAAACTATTTACTCTCTGACCCTTAACAGGAAACACTTTCTGACATCTTTTTTGATGTCATCTTTCATCAATTTCATGAATATAGTAACGATATTGAAAAATACATTATTTCACATTCCATGTGATAAAGGAGCTACTGCAGTATGTAAGTGCCCAGATGGAGCATAAGTTGCTAAGCTCCATATGTAAAGCTCTAACTCAAGCACACCCATGTCACAATACATAATCTATATGCATAGTGATATGCTGCTTTTATCACTAGGCAGAGAGCTCCCAGTGTACCTTGGAATGATGGTCATTATAGTGGCCGTATGAAGATGGTCACTCCTTTTACTGAGAGGCTGAGTGTTTGTCCCCTCTCTTTGAATGTGGGCAGATTCTGTGACTGATTTTATCAGTGGGACACAGTGGAAGTAACACCCTGCCAGTCAGTTCCTGTCCCTTGGAGCACTTTCATGGAAACTTCTACTTAAGAAGTCCCTTACCCCGTGACAACCATGCTGAGAGGCCTCATGGCATGTAGGCATTATAGGTGACAGTCTCAGCCAGCCCCGACTTTCAGTCATCCTAATTTGAAGTTAACAACCACCTTTGAATTTCAAGGCCTCCACTCTGGACCTCTATGATTTTTGATGACTCTCTCTGAGCCCTTATAGTTCATCATTTTATTCAATTCATCCAACATGTATTTAAGTTCTATTTTACATCAGTCTATGTGTTAGCTTTTGAACATCAGTAAAATCTACTACTTGCCTTTAAACAGCTCATGTTTTAATTGTATCTATATAGTGGATTCAACAAGTCATCTCTAAGGTTGTGGTGGGTAGTAAATCAGGTAAGTTCATAAGAGAACTTAATACTGCTTGGAACAAATTAAATTCTTAATGAAAGTTATTTTTACTCTGTTTTTCCTAATGCTCCTAAGGACTTAGGCCTGAGTATCCAAGATTTTTCAGGATCTTCATTTCTGTTTTGTATGCATTGCCATCGTTTAGAGCTGAAGTCATTGTATTTCTCTTCATTTCTTCAGCGGTCAGCAAACCATAATCTTCATGCCAAATATGTCCCCCTTGGCTTATTTTTGTATGACTCCCTATGACATGACTATTTTGTTTCTTTACACCTTCAAAGACTTGTTACAAACAAAGGAAAAAACATAGGTCAGGGACTGAGCATATGGCCCAGAAAGCCTAAACTATTTACTCTCTGACCCTTAACAGGAAACACTTTCTGACATCTTTTTTGATGTCATCTTTCATCAATTTCATGAATATAGTAACGATATTGAAAAATACATTATTTCACATTCCATGTGATAAAGGAGCTACTGCAGTATGTAAGTGCCCAGATGGAGCATAAGTTGCTAAGCTCCATATGTAAAGCTCTAACTCAAGCACACCCATGTCACAATACATAATCTATATGCATAGTGATATGCTGCTTTTATCACTAGGCAGAGAGCTCCCAGTGTACCTTGGAATGATGGTCATTATAGTGGCCGTATGAAGATGGTCACTCCTTTTACTGAGAGGCTGAGTGTTTGTCCCCTCTCTTTGAATGTGGGCAGATTCTGTGACTGATTTTATCAGTGGGACACAGTGGAAGTAACACCCTGCCAGTCAGTTCCTGTCCCTTGGAGCACTTTCATGGAAACTTCTACTTAAGAAGTCCCCTTACCCCGTGACAACCATGCTGGAGAGGCCTCATGGCATGTAGGCATTATAGGTGACAGTCTCAGCCAGCCCCCGACTTTCAGTCATCCCCTCTAAGATGCTAGACGTAACAGTCAAGCCATCTGGGACCATTTAGAACAGTCCACCTGACAACTGAATACCACTGAGCGGTTGCAACACAGCTGACACCATATGGAGCCGATGAATCAGCCACCGGAGCCTGGCACACATTCTTGACCTACAAAATTTGGGAGAGATATGAATAGAAGTTTATTAGTTGAAGCCATTTGTTTCAGGGTGTTTGTTACCCAGCAATAGATGGCTGGAGTGTGAGTATTCTGTTTGCAAAGCTAACAGATGCCGAATGCCAGTACTAGATTTAATAATGATAATTGTTATCATACTGTGGCTCATCCGTGTGCCAGACACCATTCTCGACACATTTAATAAGGTTATCATTTAATCTCTGGATTATTGTTTAATATAAATTCCTATAAAGTTATTACATTACAGAGATTATTTTCTATGTAGCACAGAAAAGGATACTGAGACTTAAAGAGGTTAAATTTCCTAATAAACTTATGAAGTTATCAGATTATGGGGATTAAATTTTATCCATAGTAAGATGAGGACACTGAAACTTAGGAAGGTTAAGAGGTTAAGTAATGAAGAGATATCACAGCTATTAAGTGACTGAAGCTGGGGGATCCAATTTAGTTTATTCATATTTGAAAACCTTTGCTCTGATATACTATAAATAATACTTTACATGACAATAAAGAGCTGATCTAATTAGTATACGCAGTTTTACCCATAAGCAGACACACCAAACATCTTTATTATTTATGTACTTCATTTAATTAATTTTAGGTGGTTCTCATAAACATCTTCAGTGTAGCCGATTTTAACTGACAGTCTGCTCACAGTTCTACTGGCTGAAACATAAAGCAGGGGTGTATGTAAGTGTAGCTACCTCCTTTACATCAGACCAAAGCAAGTATGCCATTTGTTCCTAACTTTCAAGAGCCCTTCATTTGATTCAGAATGTTTTGAAGGAAATACTCAGTCCTAGGATCTTTATTTCCGAAGATGACACACAATCAATATATATGGAAAAATCCCATGCATTGGTATTTCATTTCTGCTTCACTGTAATGTTTTTGTTACTTTTGTGATCCATGCCACACAAGAGTATTATAGTACAATAACCCATAATATGGTAGCGGTCATCATTATCTTGATATTTGCAGAAAGAGGCTCTCTTTAAGAGGGTCATTGATAATCTAACTTTGTCAGTAGAGCACCGTTTTGTAATGATAGTAAGAGTGCTTGGTAACATTAACTGACCACTTATATATGCCAGGGACAATTCTAGGCTCTTCCCATATATTAAATTATTTAATAAATAGTCCAATGAATTAATATTGATAAACCCCTCAATTTGTATGTGTGTTTCTGCATTTTGTACTTATTTTGGATCTCCATCTTCTATTGTGGCCTTGAACTTCATTACATGTCTGAAGGATAGATAAGTAATGTGATTAGAACTTTACTACATATTAAGACTATCTTTGTAAGTGGACTGAATTACCATGCTAGTCATTATTCATTAATCACCAAAGTGCATTCCTAACTGCATTCAAGCATAGAAAGGGCTGTACTTCCATATGCCTAGAAGTCAAGGTGGCCAAGGTGGCCAAGGTGGCCACAGGGATTGTTTTGGTCAAGGACATACAAGCAGAAATGATATGAATGTCTTCCTGGCTGATGCATTTAAGAGCAAGCACACAATGTGTGATCTTTTGTTCTATAGCATTACATTAGGGTTCTCCAAAGAAATGGAATCTATATAACTGACCTCTACACGCTCTTGTGTGCACACAGGTGTGAGAGAGAATCAGGAGAGACAATGGCATAAATTCTAGTCTAAAATATAGCACAATCCAGGGCTTCCATGGTGGTCCAGTGGGCAAAGAGTCCACCTTGCAGTGCAAGGTGCACTGGTTCGATCCCTGGCCTGGGAAGAGTCCCACCTGTCCCAGACCTGCTGGACTGGTGTGTCCAATTGCAAGACAGCACTCTGGAGTGCATGCACCCAGAGTCAGTGATCTGCAATGAGAGGCCACTGCAACGGGAGGCACACAAAGACCAAAGACTAAAGATGGATGGATATAAATAAACAAAAAATAACAATAAAAGAGGCGAAATACACACACACACACACACACACACACACACACACACACACACACAGCACAATCCACTCAAGAAGAACTGATGTTTCAGTCTGAGTCTCAAGGCTAGAGAAAAAAACCCACAATGTCCCAGCTCAAGTAGTCAGGAGAAGTTTCCTCATACACAGTCTTTTTGTTTTATTCTGTCCATCAATTGATTAGATGAGAATTACTCATGTGTTATTCAGCCTACTAACTAAAATATTAATCCCAACCAAAAGCATCCTCATAGACAAACCAGAATAATGGTTATAGGAACAAGAAACAAACATGTTCTTATGCGTCACTAGGGGTAATAGTGGTGCCATTTGAATTTCCATCCCTTTGTACTTATTTTGGATCTCCATCTTCTATTGTGGCCTTGAACTTCATTACATGTCTGAAGGATAGATAAGTAATGTGATTAGAACTTTACTACATATTAAGACTATCTTTGTAAGTGGACTGAATTACCATGCTAGTCATTATTCATTAATCACCAAAGTGCATTCCTAACTGCATTCAAGCATAGAAAGGGCTGTACTTCCATATGCCTAGAAGTCAAGGTGGCCAAGGTGGCCAAGGTGGCCACAGGGATTGTTTTGGTCAAGGACATACAAGCAGAAATGATATGAATGTCTTCCTGGCTGATGCATTTAAGAGCAAGCACACAATGTGTGATCTTTTGTTCTATAGCATTACATTAGGGTTCTCCAAAGAAATGGAATCTATATAACTGACCTCTACACGCTCTTGTGTGCACACAGGTGTGAGAGAGAATCAGGAGAGACAATGGCATAAATTCTAGTCTAAAATATAGCACAATCCAGGGCTTCCATGGTGGTCCAGTGGGCAAAGAGTCCACCTTGCAGTGCAAGGTGCACTGGTTCGATCCCTGGCCTGGGAAGAGTCCCACCTGTCCCAGACCTGCTGGACTGGTGTGTCCAATTGCAAGACAGCACTCTGGAGTGCATGCACCCAGAGTCAGTGATCTGCAATGAGAGGCCACTGCAACGGGAGGCACACAAAGACCAAAGACTAAAGATGGATGGATATAAATAAACAAAAAAAAACAATAAAAGAGGCGAAATACACACACACACACACACACACACACACACACACACACACACACAGCACAATCCACTCAAGAAGAACTGATGTTTCAGTCTGAGTCTCAAGGCTAGAGAAAAAAACCCACAATGTCCCAGCTCAAGTAGTCAGGAGAAGTTTCCTCATACACAGTCTTTTTGTTTTATTCTGTCCATCAATTGATTAGATGAGAATTACTCATGTGTTATTCAGCCTACTAACTAAAATATTAATCCCAACCAAAAGCATCCTCATAGACAAACCAGAATAATGGTTATAGGAACAAGAAACAAACATGTTCTTATGCGTCACTAGGGGTAATAGTGGTGCCATTTGAATTTCCATCCCTTAGTTACTGATGTGTCAATTTCTATGAATTCTGGCTACCACAGAAACAGCACCATATGTTGAACACTGATTCAGAGCATATACTGCCCTCCAGTGAACCTTTCCCCAGCCCTTCAAGATACCGCCACCTAACTGGCACTGTAACTGCATCTTCAAAAGGCCATTTCACACTTTTATCAAGCCAGCTACTTCAGGATGGTAGACAACATTCAGCAAAACATCTTGTACACTTACCCAACACCAAGGGAAGACTCAAATTCTATGGGAGAATAACGGAGATCATCACACTGCCAGCCACCAGGATTCGAAGTCTAAATATTTGCATCTTGATATTGAAATTGCAAAAGTAAACACAATGCAATCAAGCCATGGCTAGGACAGGGCCTTACTCACACAGAGAAGAGACAGAGCAAGATCAGCTTCAGTAATGTGCATTGGTCCTTTATGATTAGCAAGAGACCATCTTATCCCACCTTTACAAGCAGCTGAAGAAGCGTCATTTGCCTGGGTGCATACATCTCATGCTACACTAGAAGGACTTTGACACCTCTTCCAGGAAGTCTGGGAAACTAAGAGGGGTGGGGGAGTTCTTCCTGAGGGTCATTGTTGTACATGCCTAAACACAACAAAGCTACTCTTATTAAGGGAGATACAGATAAAAATATTCCCACACAAGTTGATAAGCCTGGGACAGGCTGTGTGGGCTCTTTATCTCTCTGTAAGGAAGTGTTCCAGGCCCAAGGTCCTTTCTTAGATGGTCAAATGGGAGTGGGATGACTGCACACACGAGGTTACTTTTCCAAAAGGGACTACTATAAGAACTATCAATTTCATGAGTATGAACCCATTGCTACACTTCTGTCATGAAGTGAATCAGAAGCAACGCTTCATGGAATATCATGATGGTGGATAAAGTATTGTACAAATTGATGGATGGTAGTTTTGGCAGAGGCACTGCATCCAGAAGAGGCAAATTTTTTAGAATGATTAATACTCCAGCCTACTAACTAAAATATTACTCCCAACCAAAAGCATCCTCATAGACAAACCAGAATAATGGTTATAGGAACAAGAAACAAACATGTTCTTATGCGTCACTAGGGGTAATAGTGGTGCCATTTGAATTTCCATCCCTTAGTTACTGATGTGTCAATTTCTATGAATTCTGGCTACCACAGAAACAGCACCATATGTTGAACACTGATTCAGAGCATATACTGCCCTCCAGTGAACCTTTCCCCAGCCCTTCAAGATACCGCCACCTAACTGGCACTGTAACTGCATCTTCAAAAGGCCATTTCACACTTTTATCAAGCCAGCTACTTCAGGATGGTAGACAACATTCAGCAAAACATCTTGTACACTTACCCAACACCAAGGGAAGACTCAAATTCTATGGGAGAATAACGGAGATCATCACACTGCCAGCCACCAGGATTCGAAGTCTAAATATTTGCATCTTGATATTGAAATTGCAAAAGTAAACACAATGCAATCAAGCCATGGCTAGGACAGGGCCTTACTCACACAGAGAAGAGACAGAGCAAGATCAGCTTCAGTAATGTGCATTGGTCCTTTATGATTAGCAAGAGACCATCTTATCCCACCTTTACAAGCAGCTGAAGAAGCGTCATTTGCCTGGGTGCATACATCTCATGCTACACTAGAAGGACTTTGACACCTCTTCCAGGAAGTCTGGGAAACTAAGAGGGGTGGGGGAGTTCTTCCTGAGGGTCATTGTTGTACATGCCTAAACACAACAAAGCTACTCTTATTAAGGGAGATACAGATAAAAATATTCCCACACAAGTTGATAAGCCTGGGACAGGCTGTGTGGGCTCTTTATCTCTCTGTAAGGAAGTGTTCCAGGCCCAAGGTCCTTTCTTAGATGGTCAAATGGGAGTGGGATGACTGCACACACGAGGTTACTTTTCCAAAAGGGACTACTATAAGAACTATCAATTTCATGAGTATGAACCCATTGCTACACTTCTGTCATGAAGTGAATCAGAAGCAACGCTTCATGGAATATCATGATGGTGGATAAAGTATTGTACAAATTGATGGATGGTAGTTTTGGCAGAGGCACTGCATCCAGAAGAGGCAAATCTCTATCAAGACTAAGTGTCTATTAAGGTAAGAACAAGAGACTTCCCCTTCCATGATGGCAGTAGTTCAATGGAATCAATCTGTTACATGGTATCATTGATCACTCTCAGGAATGGTGTTGGGCCATGCTGCTGGCAGACTGGGCATTCAGCCATGGCTAGAGCAAGGCTGGGCCTGGTGATTGGGAATCCACCTTGCTAGCCCATGAGTAAGCTTCATCCCTCTCACCATAGCCACTTTGTTCTTGAGTCTATTGAGCAATAGCAGGAGCGACTGGAGAAATACACTGACTGGTCTCACAGAAGGGGTTATCTTACCAGCTTGATTATTAAAATCCTCTTCTGCTGAGGTCACCCTTTGGTGAAAATTCACACAGGACACTGCTTGAGCTTCTCCGGTGGCTCATCAGTAAAGAATCCACCTGCAATGCAGGAGATGTGAGTTCAAGCTCTGGGTCAGGAAGATTCCCTGGAGAAAGAAATGGCAACCTACTCCAGTATTCTTGCTGGGAAATCCCACAGAGAGAGAAGCCTGGAAGGTTACAGTCCATGGGGTTGGGCAAGACTTGGTGGCTAAACAAGGACACACATGCTTTCTTTCTTTCTTGCTTCTTCTTTTTTTTTTTTTTTTGGCCTTTTCAGAGAGGTCTGTCTTTTTCACAAGTTTTCTTATCACCAATTTTTTAAGTTATATTCCTTCCAGTTCTATAATCATCAGTCAACCTATTGGCCATAGCCCATTAATCATTTTAGCCATACCTCTGTCAATTTCTCCTTCTATGTCAAGAGAATGACAGCTGTACTGCTTGAAGTTCTATCACTAGTGAGATTTCCCTTCACTACTTACATTCAAGGATGTACCATAAGAAGAATTTAAGGTAGTGCCCTCATATTGTGTAGAATAATTTGTAAGCCAAACCCCTCTGTTCTCTTCCTCTGTCAATTGCTTGCAGAGTCTCTATGAGGCCAGAGATGTAGATGGAGGGAGAAGGCAGTGTAGCAGGAGTGGGGTCAATTTACATTTGGACCACTTTTAATGTAACTTACTTGTGCCTTCTGGGCATGCCTGGGTTCAATCATATGCATGAACCACTTCCATTTGATAATGAAACTTATGAGACATATCCAACTTTATGAAACCCAACTCATGATGGGCTCAGGTCATATTAGCATATCATTTATTCTCAGTTAATGCTTTTACTTTAACAGTAGTTACTGTGAAAAGCTGGGAATTCAACTTGAATTGTAATTTACCCAATTACTGGATACTTTTTTATTGAATTTCTAGCAATGTCAGCACTATAACTACAGGAGACAAGGGTCAACTTGAGGTCACATATTCTTTCAGGTCATGAATATAGTACCTGAACTGGGAATTTGAATCTCTGAGTTCATCCTTATTTCCCCCACTTTATCCAGCTAAAATAGGAGTGTTAGGAAAATTAAAATGGAGGAAGTCTTGTTCAGGCTTCAGAAGCAGGAGATACATATGGCCAATCTGGGATTATACATATCTGTAAACAACAAAACTCTGTAAAAATAAAAAGTAATAATTAAAAAAAATTGGTTATGACAGTAACTGATTTAAATAGTACCTAATTAATTGGAGCCCCATTAAACTATTTAATACAGATGCCCAGGATAGTCATTCCAACCTTGAGTAGACTGTGCAAGAGTAAGACAGAAACCATTGCTACTTTATGTTCCTGAGATTGAGGGAGTATTTGTTTCAGTGGCAAAACGTAGCCCATTTTGATGGATGTAGTCTCAGTCTGTAAAATGTGGGATTTTAAAATATCTATAAAGCCACTTACAGAACTTACATTCTATGATCTTAAGTTTCCCAATTTCAAATAGGAAAACTCAATCATATGAAAGCAAAACAACTATACCAAAGCCACTCAGTATATTAAATGAAATACTGTGGCCAGAATTGTGGTTTTCAAATTGTCTATCCTGTAATCTGTTTCCATTACATGGCTTCATGTTCTCCTAAACTCTGCAATTGTTTAAAGGAAGCATTAAAATATATACCTTATTTGGAAATGATTTTCATCTTTAAATTGATTATTATGGCAAAGTTTGAAATATATCATTTGAAGATGCTAGAGTAGCTCCTCAGTTGTCAGTTCCACACATAAAATTCAATGTAAACGCATGTTATTTACCTACTTTATACCTAGACATTAGCAAAGGACTATGGGGAATGCAGAAGCATATTATGTTATCCAAGAAGTATATTACGTTATCCAAGCTATCATTAATTTTATTTTAACAATCATGGAATATAATCACACATTAATCACACATTTAGTTTGTGAAGTGAAAGTCTCTCAGTCGTGTCAGACTCTTTGTGACCCCATGGAGGAGCCGTGGAATTCTCCAGGCAAGAATATTGGAGTGGGTAGCTGTTCCAGTCTCCAGGGGATCTTCGCTACTGAGGGATTGAACCCAGGTCTTCCTCATGGAAGGCGAGTGTCTACTGTCTGAGCCACCAGGGAAGCCCAAGAATACTGGAGTGGGTAACCTATCCTTTCTCCACAGGATCTTCCCCACGCAGGAATTGAACTGGGATCTCTGGCATTGCAGGTGGATTCTTTACCAGCTGAGCTACTAATTTGTTTAGTATGCAGCTACTTATGTCTTGATTTCTCGTAGAGAGCAACAGTCCTCTAGGGTAGGATTGACTATGATGTAATGTGAAATTATTCAAGGCATTTCTGGAAGCTCGTAAATCAGAGTCTTGCACCGAATGAGTGCAACTACCTTCGTATCTATCACACTGAGCTGTGCCATTACTCCCAATACCACACGTGCTCCGAACATTCTTGGATTTCCTCCTCAGAGTTCTTGAGGCATTTCTGTAACTATTTTTTTTTGAATATGCTATTGATTATTAGAAGTGGTCATTCAGAGCCCCTACCTGTGAATTAAATACATGATAAATCTGGACAATATTGTATTTATTCAAGCAGTAAGCTGAATTTCTTATTCTGAGTCTTTTGTGGTGTATAAAAGTGGCCTTGAAGATAATTATAAAAAAAGATGCCCCTTAGAAATGTCAAAATAAAAATTGGATTTTGCTGGTGCAGGTAGCTTTCAAACAGACTATATTGAGGCCAATTATCCAATGACTGGTTTGACTTTGTATAAGCGTATGAGTGTATATGGTGTGTATGCTGTGTGCAAGTATGTGTGTATTTTGAAGAGGAGATTCATTAATTTATGCTTATATAGCAACATATAAGGAATCCTGATCTACTGTGGTACAGGCACTGGACCAATGTGATGCAATATGTTAAACAAGGAGGTTTTTTCTTTAGAGATTCAAAAGAAAATAACAAATGGGTATTTATGGAACTTTTGTGGCTGTGCATTGCCTGGAAGTAAAAAAAAAGTGAACAAGATTAATAAGGTTATTTCTACATCTCTAAGTCCCTCTAGATGGAGTAAAATGAAAGATACTATTGTGGACTTTCTATTGAGAATAAGGGAGAGGAAAAATAAAGCTACTCTGTCTGATCATTAGCTGCGTTCCTTCAAGATTCAGCATCCAGCACAAGGAATAATGGGCTACCCCCTAAGAAAGTAATTGTGAGACTTTAGATGAGAGCATGTGTATAAAGTGGTCAGCACACAGAGATCAACATAGGAGCTATGCTTCACAAATATTAGTTTGCCTTCTGTTGGTCATTTCACACTTCAGCTGATTACTTGCTTATCTGTAGATATACGATGAAAATGAAATTTAGCACCGATGCGCATTGCGATGAGGAAATAAATGGAACACAGATATGATCTAATTAAAATGAGTTAGTCATAATACCTTGTCTTTGAAAAATAATAATATAGTAAAGCTTTTATATCAAGCTCTTAACTTTTCATATCTCTGACTTTTCTTTTACTCCTTGAATAGCCTCAAGACTTTGGTCAGACTGGTTATTAACATCATGAGCTTGATGAAAAAATTAGTGGCTGTGACTTACTGAAGGCATGCTGCTTTATACCAGGCTCAAAATAGAGGCCCCATGATTGGTAGACTACATCTAAGATGACACCCAGTTATTTTTGCTTTTTGGTATTCATGCAGTTTCCTCCTCTTGGTTAGGCTCTACCTAGTGACTTACTCTTAATTAACATTATAGTGAAAGTGAAAACTTCATTTCCAACCTCAGATGAAAGAGATTGTGACTTCCACGTGGACAGTCTCTTGATGTTGAGGAAACCTACTGCTAGCTGTGAGTCACTCTATAGAGAGGCCCTGGACTATATTGGCCATACCAATGATGCAATATGTGTAAAGCAAGGGGATTTTGAAGAGGAGACTCATTAATGTATGCTTACATCGCAACCTATAAGGAATCCTGATCTACTGTGGTACAGGCACTGGACCAATGTGATGCAATATGTTAAACAAGGAGGTTTCTTTAGAGATTCAAAGAAAATAACAAATGGGTATTTATGGAACTTTTGTGGCTGTGCATTGCCTGGAAGTAAAAAAAAAGTGAACAAGATTAATAAGGTTATTTCTACATCTCTAAGTCCCTCTAGATGGAGTAAAATGAAAGATACTATTGTGGACTTTCTATTGAGAATAAGGGAGAGGAAAAATAAAGCTACTCTGTCTGATCATTAGCTGCGTTCCTTCAAGATTCAGCATCCAGCACAAGGAATAATGGGCTACCCCCTAAGAAAGTAATTGTGAGACTTTAGATGAGAGCATGTGTATAAAGTGGTCAGCACACAGAGATCAACATAGGAGCTATGCTTCACAAATATTAGTTTGCCTTCTGTTGGTCATTTCACACTTCAGCTGATTACTTGCTTATCTGTAGATATACGATGAAAATGAAATTTAGCACCGATGCGCATTGCGATGAGGAAATAAATGGAACACAGATATGATCTAATTAAAATGAGTTAGTCATAATACCTTGTCTTTGAAAAATAATAATATAGTAAAGCTTTTATATCAAGCTCTTAACTTTTCATATCTCTGACTTTTCTTTTACTCCTTGAATAGCCTCAAGACTTTGGTCAGACTGGTTATTAACATCATGAGCTTGATGAAAAAATTAGTGGCTGTGACTTACTGAAGGCATGCTGCTTTATACCAGGCTCAAAATAGAGGCCCCATGATTGGTAGACTACATCTAAGATGACACCCAGTTATTTTTGCTTTTTGGTATTCATGCAGTTTCCTCCTCTTGGTTAGGCTCTACCTAGTGACTTACTCTTAATTAACATTATAGTGAAAGTGAAAACTTCATTTCCAACCTCAGATGAAAGAGAGATTGTGACTTCCACGTGGACAGTCTCTTGTTCACTTCTTTACTGTCTTTGAGGAAACCTACTGCTAGCTGTGAGTCACTCTATAGAGAGGCCCAAATGGACAGGAATTGTTCTCTCTGGCCAACATTCATCAAGAACCTTAAGCCCACCAATGGTCACTCACATGGACTTAGACCTTCTGAGACCTGTCCACAGACTGATCAGACACTTTGACTGCACTGGTGTGATACCTCTCGAATCAGAGGCACTGGTTAAGCCACTCCAGATTTCCTGACTCAAAGAAACTGTGACATAATGTGTTTTGCTGATTTAGGCCCCTAGGTGTTTGGTATCATTTTATACATAAGTAGATATCTAATATACATGATTTTCAACTCTCTGAGTTGAAATATCTACTCTGTTATAGTAAATCTTAGTAACTAATCACTGAAGCTTTGGAATTAGAGTCTTCTGATGTGTAACTCTGTTTCTTTGGCCAAGTTGTATAAACTCTCTGTGACTGAGATTTATTTGCTATAAAATGTTAAAAGTAGAAGCTGCCAATGGAGAGAAGAAAATGTAAAACCTATATAAAGTAAGCTTAGAATTGTGCTGACCCAACATATTTTATTATTTTCATTCCTTCATTAAAGTAAGTTTTTTTTTTTTTTTTGGCCACTTCTATTGATCTTTCATTTATTTATCTTTGTTCTTTGGCCTGTGTGGGCCTCCCATCACAGTGGCCTCTGTTGTCGCAGGGCACCGGCTCTGGGCGCATGCGCTCCAGAGCTCCCTGTTGGTAGTTGACTCATGGGTCCAGCCGCTCCGTGGCACTTGGGATCTTCCCAGGCCAGGGATCAGACCGGTACCCCTTGCAATGCAAGGCCATGTCCTTACCCACTGGACCACTAGGGAAGCCCTCCTTCATTCAAGTAAACAGTACAATTATTGCCAGAAATAAACAGAGACAGAAAACGAAGCAAGCATTCAATTATTCAATTATATATATATTTATACTAAAGTAAAAACTCCTGGGAACTTTTCTTGAAAAAGTTGAAAATAAAAATTATTTTTAACAAATTTATTGACACTGTATGTTGATATTTATAAAAGGTGTTATTTATATTTATAACAAAGAAAAGATCTTTTTTGTTATAGTATCTAAAATCACTTACCAGATAAAAATGGTTCTAAATCTTAGCATTATAATGACACAATATGGTTTATATTCCAAATATGCATATCTTATAGCTTGTTCCTTGTGGACATTATAAGTTTGTATGTGTGTATGTTGATTTGATAAATAAGAAGCCCACTGCCAGTATAGGGATGTTTCACAGACAATGAATTCATTCTAAGCCTATTCCTTGCTTTATTTCATTTACTGCCATTTCTATTTTTTATGTAAAATGACAAAATGTTTCATGATTATTAAATATTACCTATAGGGATGAACTTCTCTAAGGGGATTGAGTTTTATGACCATCTACCAAATTAGCTTCAGTGATGGTCCACTCTGATGGAAACCTCCAGACTGATTTGAAAACCAGATGCTCATATTTCATTTCCAGAAGGAAGCTTGATTGGAATTTGATGTCTCTGACCCTACAAGTATCTTTCTTCAAGGGCAGTGAAAATGCAGAATGGCACTTGCCACAGAAAGCAGAAGTATTATTTGATACGTATGAGCAGAGTGAAAATGAAGGATTTCCAATATGGTCAGGAAATCTTTCCACATTGGAGAATTGAGGCTGCTAGGTGTTTCCCTTTCCTCATCTCTGAGTCCTCACGGACCCAAAGTTCTGATTTTACTTCTATTTCAGACTTACTTGTGATACTTTTATCAGCTTCTCTTGCTTTTTTCTACTCCTTTGCTCTCATCTTGTATTTCTCCTACAAAACTTTGAAATATACTGGATTTTAAAAATTAGAAATGTAACAAGTCAAACAAGACAAACGTACAAAGTGAAAACTATTGATATTCTCTTCCCAAAAGATGTCATCCCTTGAGATCACACATACTAACATATTGGTGATGTAGCTTCCTTCATTTTACTTAACTTCATACAAACATACAATTTGTGTGTGTATATCTGTGTGTGTGTGTGTGTATGTATAGACATATATACATGCCTAGACATATATATATGCCTATATATATGTCTATATATATGTGTGTATATATATATATATATATACATATACACATGTAATTTTAGTTGAAGATAGTTTTAGGTAAAGAGTGAAGGGAGTCAGTCATACATATACATATATATGGAAAAAGGAAAACTATTTCTATTTGCCAATGATATGATCTTAAATACAGAAAATCCTTAAGAATGCCCATAAAAATTTTTATAAATTATAAAAAATTCTGAAAGATTGAAGAATGTAATATAATTATAGAAAATTATCCATGTTCTGTAGACTAGAAATAAATAACCAGAATATGAAATGAAGAAAATAATTTCTTATAAAATAAAATCAAAAAATAAAATGCTTAAGAAAAAAGTTAACAAAAAATTAACGTAACAAGTATACCTTGAAAACTGCAAAAGATTGTTGAAAGACATAAAGGAAGACCTACATAAACGGAAAGACATTCCAAATTTCTGTACCAAAAGAATTAATATTAAGATGATAATATTCCCCCAAATGACAGAGTTTCATTGCATCCTTATCAAAATTTGTTTTCTTTTCTGCAAAAATTGGCAGGTCACCCCTAAAATGGTCATAAAATCTTGCCACAGAAGGGCAGAAGTATTAAAATTTGATACGTATGAGCAGAGTGAAAATGAAGGATTTCCAATATGGTCAGGAAATCTTTCCACATTGGAGAATTGAGGCTGCTAGGTGTTTCCCTTTCCTCATCTCTGAGTCCTCACGGACCCAAAGTTCTGATTTTACTTCTATTTCAGACTTACTTGTGATACTTTTATCAGCTTCTCTTGCTTTTTTCTACTCCTTTGCTCTCATCTTGTATTTCTCCTACAAAACTTTGAAATATACTGGATTTTAAAAATTAGAAATGTAACAAGTCAAACAAGACAAACGTACAAAGTGAAAACTATTGATATTCTCTTCCCAAAAGATGTCATCCCTTGAGATCACACATACTAACATATTGGTGATGTAGCTTCCTTCATTTTACTTAACTTCATACAAACATACAATTTGTGTGTGTATATCTGTGTGTGTGTGTGTGTATGTATAGACATATATACATGCCTAGACATATATATATGCCTATATATATGTCTATATATATGTGTGTATATATATATATATATATATACATATACACATGTAATTTTAGTTGAAGATAGTTTTAGGTAAAGAGTGAAGGGAGTCAGTCATACATATACATATATATGGAAAAAGGAAAACTATTTCTATTTGCCAATGATATGATCTTAAATACAGAAAATCCTTAAGAATGCCCATAAAAATTTTTATAAATTATAAAAAATTCTGAAAGATTGAAGAATGTAATATAATTATAGAAAATTATCCATGTTCTGTAGACTAGAAATAAATAACCAGAATATGAAATGAAGAAAATAATTTCTTATAAAATAAAATCAAAAAATAAAATGCTTAAGAAAAAAGTTAACAAAAAATTAACGTAACAAGTATACCTTGAAAACTGCAAAAGATTGTTGAAAGACATAAAGGAAGACCTACATAAACGGAAAGACATTCCAAATTTCTGTACCAAAAGAATTAATATTAAGATGATAATATTCCCCCAAATGACAGAGTTTCATTGCATCCTTATCAAAATTTGTTTTCTTTTCTGCAAAAATTGGCAGGTCACCCCTAAAATTCATAAGGAAATGGTCAGTATAATCTTTAAATGAAGAACAAGTTGGAGGATTCATACTTCATAAAGAGGTTTCAAAGCTTATTGCAGAGTTACAGAGATAAAGACATAAGCATAAACATATAGATCAATGGAACAAAATTGAGGGTTCATAAATAAACTCATAGCTTTGGTCAAATGATATTTGAAAAGGGTGCTATGACAATTTAAGATGGTAAAGAATAATCTTTTCAATGAATGATAGTGGAACAACTGCATATACATATGCAAAAGAATGAAGTTGGATCCCTTCCTTAAATCAGATACAAAAATACCTTAAAATGGATCACAGGCCTAATATAAGTGACAAAAATATAAACACTTATAAGAATATATGAGTATATCTTTGGGGCTTCCCTGGTGGTCCAGTGGGTAGGGATGCCGCCTTGCAGTGCAAGGGGCGCTGGTTTGATCCCTGGCCTGGGAGGATCCCATGTGCTGTGGAGTGGCTGGATGGATGTGTCCAATTACTGAGCCGGAGCTCTGGAGCACATGCGCCCAGAGCCGGTGCTCTGCGACCACAGAGGTCACCGCAGTGAGAGGCCCACATGGGTCAAAGAACAAAATGGATGAAACTAGACAAATGAAAGACCAGTGGAAGTGGCCCGCCCACCCCCCTCCCTCCCCTCCCACCAAAATAAATAAATAAATAATTTTTTTTTTTTTTTAAAGAATATATGAGTATATCTTTGTGATCTTGGGCTGGGAAAAGCCTTATATATGACATCAAAAGCACAAATAACAGAAGAGATAAAGATACATTGGATTTCGTAAAAATCAAACACTTCTTTGCAACATACATTACCATCAAAGAAGTGAAAAGACACAACACATAATAGAACAAGTATTTGAAAATCATATTTTGGATAAATGTTTAGTGTTCAGAATATGCTAAACAATTCTATGAATAAATGTAACAAGCTGAATTTAAAAATTGTCAAATTGGACTTCCTGGTGGCCCAGTGGGTACAGAGTCAGCCTTGCGGTACAAGGAGCACCTATTCAATTCCTGGCCTGGGAATATATCATGTGCCGTGGAGCAACTGGACTGGTGTGTCCAATTACTAGCTGGTGCTCTGCTACGAGTGAGGCCACTGCAATGGGAGGCCCACAAAAGCCAAAGAATAAAAAGATCGATGAGAATAAATAAATATAAAAGAGGCATGATGGGGAAAAAGAAAAAAAATTGTCAAAGTATCTGAACACATGCTTCTTTAAAGAAGACATACAAATATCCAATAGGTAAATGAAAAAATGGTCAATATAATTAGCCAGCAAGAAAATGCAAATCAGAAAAATTGAATACTACTTCACATCTACTAGATTGACTATAATACAAAGAGGCAGGTAATAAGTTTTGACAAGAATAGAGAGAAATTAAAAGCTTCATACAAAACTGGTTAGAGGGCTTCCCTGGTGGTCCAGTGGGTAAGGACACTGCCTTGCAGTGCAAGGGGCGCCAGTTCCATCCCTGGCCTGGGAAGATCCCATGTGGCACGGAGTGGCTGGACTGATGTGTCCAATTACCGAGCTGGAGCCCTGGAGCGTGTGTGGCCAGAGCCGGTGCTCTGCAACAGAGGCCACTGTGAGGGGAGGCCCACACGGGCCAAAAAAGAACAAAGATGGATGAAAAATAGATAAATGAAAGACCAATAGAAGTAGCCTGCCTGCCCTCCTCCCTCTCCTCACCCGTCAAGAAAACTGGTTAGAATCTAAAAGGCTATAGACCCTTTGGAAAATATTTTGGTAGTTCTTAAAGATGTTAAACACGGAGTTACCATGTGACATAGTAAATCAACTCCTTTGTGTTTTCCTAGGAGAAGTAGTAAGATATGTACTCACAAAAACCTGTATGCAAATATTTATGAAGTAGTATCCATTATAGTCAAAACATGGAAACCAATCAAATGTCCCTTAACTGATGAATGGATGAAGAAAATGTAGTATATTTATACAATTACTTCACAATGAAAAGGAGTTAAGTATTAAACATCTTAAAACATGGATAAACTTAGAAAACATTAGATCAAGCTAAAGAAGCCATTCACAAATGAAATCAAGTATATTAATTTATTTAAATAAAAGGTCTAGAATAAGCAAATCTACAGAGCCAGAAAGTAGATTAGTTGGTGCCTAGGGTTGGAGTACATAGGAGAAATGAGGGACTGACTGACAACATACACAGTACTATTTCTTTCGGGAGTGATGAAATGTTTTCATATTTAGTATAGTGATGGTGGCACAGTTCTATGACTACACGGAGAAATGAAATGTACACATTAAGAAAAAAAGAAATAAAAATCCTATTAAATGGCTCATAATCGACTTATCCTTATTAAGGATATAAAAAGAAATTCTGTGCGAGAGACTGGGGAAGTTTTGTTTGTTGAGAGTCATATTGTGAGTTTCAGCTCCCTCAGTTACAAGAAAGTAGTTTGAAGGGGACCATTATGAGGGCTCATTAATATGTATCTCCTGGACTTTGTAGGACTGATGGGCTGGTATCTGCAAATCTTTTAATTGAAAAGATGAGTGGCTGGCTGGATAGATACTCCAACAGTGGAAACAAGAAGCCAAGTAAACCTTCCTTATCACGTGACATCTTCCTGCTAGCTATGGGCCCAGACTGCAGGAGGCAAGAAGCATCAATTTTAAACCTGCTTCAGAGATTTGATAATTACAAGGGATCAGACATTCTAATCATTGAATTGATACTATCTTTTGTGACTTAGAATCATTGTAGAAATTTCTTTGAGTGAAGAAAAGTCACAGACTCCCTAAATTTTCACAAAGGAACCAAAAGAAAACTTGCCCCACTGAGTGTATTTGAAAGCTTCAACCCGTCAAGAAAACTGGTTAGAATCTAAAAGGCTATAGACCCTTTGGAAAATATTTTGGTAGTTCTTAAAGATGTTAAACACGGAGTTACCATGTGACATAGTAAATCAACTCCTTTGTGTTTTCCTAGGAGAAGTAGTAAGATATGTACTCACAAAAACCTGTATGCAAATATTTATGAAGTAGTATCCATTATAGTCAAAACATGGAAACCAATCAAATGTCCCTTAACTGATGAATGGATGAAGAAAATGTAGTATATTTATACAATTACTTCACAATGAAAAGGAGTTAAGTATTAAACATCTTAAAACATGGATAAACTTAGAAAACATTAGATCAAGCTAAAGAAGCCATTCACAAATGAAATCAAGTATATTAATTTATTTAAATAAAAGGTCTAGAATAAGCAAATCTACAGAGCCAGAAAGTAGATTAGTTGGTGCCTAGGGTTGGAGTACATAGGAGAAATGAGGGACTGACTGACAACATACACAGTACTATTTCTTTCGGGAGTGATGAAATGTTTTCATATTTAGTATAGTGATGGTGGCACAGTTCTATGACTACACGGAGAAATGAAATGTACACATTAAGAAAAAAAGAAATAAAAATCCTATTAAATGGCTCATAATCGACTTATCCTTATTAAGGATATAAAAGAAATTCTGTGCGAGAGACTGGGGAAGTTTTGTTTGTTGAGAGTCATATTGTGAGTTTCAGCTCCCTCAGTTACAAGAAAGTAGTTTGAAGGGGACCATTATGAGGGCTCATTAATATGTATCTCCTGGACTTTGTAGGACTGATGGGCTGGTATCTGCAAATCTTTTAATTGAAAAGATGAGTGGCTGGCTGGATAGATACTCCAACAGTGGAAACAAGAAGCCAAGTAAACCTTCCTTATCACGTGACATCTTCCTGCTAGCTATGGGCCCAGACTGCAGGAGGCAAGAAGCATCAATTTTAAACCTGCTTCAGAGATTTGATAATTACAAGGGATCAGACATTCTAATCATTGAATTGATACTATCTTTTGTGACTTAGAATCATTGTAGAAATTTCTTTGAGTGAAGAAAAGTCACAGACTCCCTAAATTTTCACAAAGGAACCAAAAGAAAACTTGCCCCACTGAGTGTATTTGAAAGGCAGTGGGGGATGCAATTTAACTTGTTTCTGATTATACCCGACCTGTTATGCTTCTTCAAACTCTAAAATGAGAATAATAATAGTATCCAATCCCTTCTTAACTGCCTAGAAAATAATGAGCATTTTTAGTGAGCTTATTACTATCACTTTGCTTTTACCATGATTAACCTATCTTTTAGAACAGTGGTGAACAGAATTTCTCCTGCAGATGGGAATGTTCTCTATATTATCCAATTAAGTTAACCACTAGCTTTGAGCACGTGATTGTGGCTAGCACAGCTAAGGAAATTAAATTTTAATTTAATTTAAATGTAAATAGCTACAGGTAATGAGTGGCTATCATATTGAATAGCTCAGATTCTAAATTGTATAGCAAAGAAAAAAAAATGACATCAGTCAGAATAATTAATTGCAAATTCAACCCTAAATGCAGCCTTTGGAAGATCTTCCAAACCAAATTATTATTTCATTAGTGTAAATATCAGAAAAACCTTAGAATAAATCACAAGCAAGTAGAATTGTAATTTATACACAGATAAGAGTTGTGGGCATTAAGAATAACAAGCAGGGCTTCCCCAAGTGGTCCAGTGGATAAGGACACCGCCTTGCAGTGCAAGGGCCGCCGGTTCGATCCCTGGCCTGGGAAGATTCTGCTGGACTGATGTGTCCAATTGCCGAGCCGGACCTCCGGAGCGCATGCGCCCAGAGCCAGCGCTCTGCAACGACAGATGCCACCGCG
The DNA here is from genome assembly GCA_022376925.1 of Tragulus kanchil. Taxonomy (NCBI): domain Eukaryota; kingdom Metazoa; phylum Chordata; class Mammalia; order Artiodactyla; family Tragulidae; genus Tragulus; species Tragulus kanchil. The sequence continues at coordinate 111,840,302 of JAIOJX010000025.1, read as the reverse complement.
ATGGGCGGCCCACAGGAGCCAAAGAACAAAGACGGATGAAAACAGAGAAATGAAAGATCAATAGAAGTGGCCCGCCCGTTCCTCTCCCTCCCCAACCCGACCCACACCCCCCAAAAATAAACAAATAAATAAATCTTAAAAAAAAAAAGAATAACAAGCATATACACAGTGAACTTTACCAATAATAAAATATACTCAAACTAACTTTTAGACATCTAGTTTGGTTCATTAGCATTGATAATAAATTGCCTGTGGGATTTACATTAGCCACTTGCTAATGATACAAATTGTTAAGCACAGTATCTTATTAAAAGAGACTGCAACATACTATTCTCTAAGAACCCTTTACAAAAAAGATATGTGTCCATCTGATTTGAATACTCCAGTGCAAACCTGTGAAAGGTTTGGTGCAATTCCTCTGTAATATTAGGGGAAGTTACAGACTGGTAAAGGTAAGGGCATTTGCCTGCCTTTGGTAAATTTGCTGACCTACTCTTTTCTGTAGCTTTAGTAAGTGAGGTATAAAGAAAGTCCTGGAGTAAGAATGCAGAGTCAACAGGGCTTCATGCTGAAGTCTATAGACTGGGAAAACACATCAGAGCACATTTAATGTTATACTAAAGACATGTCAGGTATGAGGGGAAACCATACCAAAAATTAGGTAATTCTGGCTGTGTAGAGCCCAACAGCTGTGTACTGTGATACTTACCATTGTTGCCACATTAAAGACGTATTTCCAGTGTGGCATCTTCCATATAATGGGTCTAAAAGTTTTGACTTTAATTTTTATGAGTAATACTTAAAATTGCTACTGCTTTCCTCCTGATCTAAATAGTCCCTCCATCATGCCCTAATACACAGTTTAATCTCTGCTTGGGAATAATACAGCTGTAGAGTCATAACATTCTGAATATAGTCTAAGCTAGAGACTGCCTTTTCACTGTATCTAGCCCGAACTGAACTGGGTGCTGTGGCAGTAGGTCATAGAAATCAGAAGTTCTAAAAGAAATACGAGATCAGAATTGCTTCAGAAGGTAAAGATTGCTATAAATATATTCATATATTTATACAGCATATCCAGCATTTTTAAAGTGCTTACTATATCTGCAACACTTTATGTTTGAATTGTTACTCCCAAATATATTTATAAGTGGTATTTTAGTCCCAACATACAAAGAAAGAAACCAAGTCTTGCAAGAGACTATGTAATAGCATGCTCAAGGGGACATAATTAATTATTGATAGAAGTCCTGAGTCATTTGTTAAGCACAATGCAATGTGGTTTCTTTGATACAGAATAGAATTCTCCTTATCAATCAAGGTGAGAGGTGGTGCCATCAGCTCCCTGGGGTTGTAACGACCTACTGACATGTGAAAACGGTGCAGCTCTCTATAAATAGAACTTGTATCTAACCTAAATGCTCTACTCATCTCTTTTTTACAATGAATATAGAGAGAACTGAAAGAGAAGGGATGAGCTTGCTAATGTTGCAACTTTGTAATGTTCTTACTGGAATCTGATCAAGGAAAACTAGGACAATCACTGGAGTCTACTGAAACTAGAACTTTCTGAGTTTAAAATCTTGAGACAGAACTTTTCTTCAATACATATAACCAGAAAATTATTTCATATTTCGCTAATCTGTATCCTTTAATATTGCAGTGCTTTAAAACCTAGGTCTATAGCATCTCTTTTATGAGGAGGTGTGTTTGTGTTTGGTTGTTGTCAGGGACTTTTCTTATTGTTTTTGATTTTCTGTTATAGGTAGATCAGCACTGTCAGGTATGAGGAAACCATTGTTGCCACATTAAAGACGTATTTCCAGTGTGGCATCTTCCATATAATGGGTCTAAAAGTTTTGACTTTAATTTTTATGAGTAATACTTAAAATTGCTACTGCTTTCCTCCTGATCTAAATAGTCCCTCCATCATGCCCTAATACACAGTTTAATCTCTGCTTGGGAATAATACAGCTGTAGAGTCATAACATTCTGAATATAGTCTAAGCTAGAGACTGCCTTTTCACTGTATCTAGCCCGAACTGAACTGGGTGCTGTGGCAGTAGGTCATAGAAATCAGAAGTTCTAAAAGAAATACGAGATCAGAATTGCTTCAGAAGGTAAAGATTGCTATAAATATATTCATATATTTATACAGCATATCCAGCATTTTAAAGTGCTTACTATATCTGCAACACTTTATGTTTGAATTGTTACTCCCAAATATATTTATAAGTGGTATTTTAGTCCCAACATACAAAGAAAGAAACCAAGTCTTGCAAGAGACTATGTAATAGCATGCTCAAGGGGACATAATTAATTATTGATAGAAGTCCTGAGTCATTTGTTAAGCACAATGCAATGTGGTTTCTTTGATACAGAATAGAATTCTCCTTATCAATCAAGGTGAGAGGTGGTGCCATCAGCTCCCTGGGGTTGTAACGACCTACTGACATGTGAAAACGGTGCAGCTCTCTATAAATAGAACTTGTATCTAACCTAAATGCTCTACTCATCTCTTTTTTACAATGAATATAGAGAGAACTGAAAGAGAAGGGATGAGCTTGCTAATGTTGCAACTTTGTAATGTTCTTACTGGAATCTGATCAAGGAAAACTAGGACAATCACTGGAGTCTACTGAAACTAGAACTTTCTGAGTTTAAAATCTTGAGACAGAACTTTTCTTCAATACATATAACCAGAAAATTATTTCATATTTCGCTAATCTGTATCCTTTAATATTGCAGTGCTTTAAAACCTAGGTCTATAGCATCTCTTTTATGAGGAGGTGTGTTTGTGTTTGGTTGTTGTCAGGGACTTTTCTTATTGTTTTTGCTTTTCTGTAAACCACAGACTCGACTCAGGGTAGATCAAGCACATGAGTATATTAGTTTGTTGTTGTTGTTTGTTTATTAAAGATGAACAGTCTATTATTATTTTTATTTTTGTCAGTTACACCTCAGTAAGTTTCTCTCTCTGCTAGGTACTCTCCACAGAGTTACTGAGTAAGTAGGTCTGGGCTGGGGCCTGACAGTTTGCATTTGTTTACAAGTATATCAAGTTAGAAGGGTTCCCAGGTTAAGAACCTGCCTTCAGTACAGGAGACACAGGCAATTCAGGTACTATTGGATCGTGGGTGGGGAAGATCTCCTGGAGGAGGCCAACCCACTCCAGTATTCTTGTCTGGAGAATCCAATGGACAGAGGAGCTCAGCAGGCTGCAGTCCATGGGGGTAGCAAAGACTCAGTCACATCTGAAGGGACTGAGCATAATCAGGTTAGAATTTCCTGGACGACTAGAGCCAGGCTAGGAAGTTACTCCACCGTGACTTGTGCCAAACCACAGAAGGAAAAGGGCTTGGAAAAGGAAGACAAGTGAGGGTGGGGAAATTCGTTAGGCGAAAATCTGCTATCTATCTAGGCTACAGGTACGGGTCACCCAGGGGAATGCCTTTGAGGAAGGGGGCGTCTGCGTGCCAGGTGTGGTCCATTCTTTGTGTTGTTCACTTGAAAATTCATATTTCCATGGCTCCTTCTAATCGTCAGAGCTAGGTCATGTGCCTTCGCCTAGTGGCAGAAGGGGCTTAAAGTGTGAATTTTTTAACTCGTTCTTTGAAAAGACAAGGGTTGGTAATGTGAGAAAACGGGCCAAGTGTAACGAGGTGAGTTATAAAGGACAGTTAGGGGTATTCTCTACAATTGAGAATAAAAGTGTTGACACTGCTCAATTCATCCTCTAGACTGAAGTTTATTCTTAGAAGTGTCATTGTTAGGTAAACAATAATAAAAATGGAAAACTTTCAGAGACACACTTAAGTGAACCTCTGACTTTTCAAAGAGAAGATGGCTAAACAAAGCGTAAACTTTTCTTGATGACATAAAATTTTTAATGTAGACTCCAATATTGTGAAAACAATTACATAGTTTTAGGGACCTGATTACCTGTTATCTGAATCCTAGAATTTACCAGTCATAAAAGAACTGATCAGTTATAAATTTGATTTCATACAGGGAATAGTCTTCTATTTCTGAGTTTTATGGGGGTATGAGATGTCCTAGAATCTGGCATATCTAGGTTAAACTTCTAGCAGGAGAACTTTGGGTGTTTTAATAACATTTCTGATGGTTATGTGAGATGATGAATGTGAAACCTGGTTCATAGAGCTTGTTTCATTGTAAGCACTCAGTGAATGAGAGCTAGTGTTGTTATGCTTGCTTTCTTTCCCCTGATTTTTCTTTTAAATCTGTCTATTGATACTTTCTCTGAACATGCTTGTCTCTCACTCTGCTAGTCAGAGCTCTTCCACTTCATTGTTTCTATTTCTGTTACGGGATTTTTTTACTAAGACCATTTAGATAATAGCTCTTTAGGTTATTGATTATTCAGCTCCATGGTCTGCATTTGCCCTGTGTGTCTTTTTTTTTTTTTTTTTGCCACTTCCATTGGTCTTTCATCTGTTTATCTTTGTTCCTTAGCCTGCATGGGCCTCCCATCGCAGTGGCCTTTCTCGTCGTAGTGGCCTCTCTCCTCGCAGAGACCGGCTCTAGGAGCATGCGCTCCAGAGCTCCGGCTCGGTGATTGGACACATCGGTCCAGCCACTCTGCAGCACGTGGGATCTTCCCAGGCCAGGGATGGAACCGGCGCCCCTTGCACTGCAAGGCGGTGTCCTTACCCACTGGACCACCAGGGAAACCCACCCTGTGTATCTTTACAGGGGTTTTTCCATAAAGGAACCAACACCCCACCTAGTCAGCTTGTACTGTTCTTGATTTCTTAATTTCAAACCTTCATTGCCTCGGGTGTTTCCAGAAAGACGAGCCTGCCTTACAATGCTTTAGAGGTAGATTCCAAAGTTTAATTAAACATCTTATCGGGCAAAGGTTAAAGAGAGAAGAAGAACAACAACAACAAAAGGAATTTTTCTGACCTCATTTACATGTAAGAAGGAATTTGGAGTCAGAGAAATCTTTGATTCCAAGCCAATTCATTTATTACTTCAGATATTTAAACAAGACAGTTAATTTCTATGGAAGATTTTCCTGATCTGTAAAGCAGGAGCTCGACTGCTGACTTGCAGGGCTTCTATGTAGATCATAATTGCCCTGGCAGAAACTAGCATGCAGTTGGTGTCCCATGCCCTTTTCATTGAGGTGGGAGGAAGCTAACAGATACCAGCAGACTCCTGAGAAGTGGATACTGTTTGGCATAAGGTGGGAAAGACGCCCCAGAGGAAATACTATCTACTTCTGCTCAAGGTCAGTTCTGTTCACCTGCCAGAAGGCAAAGACCTTTAATTTCATGGTGTCATTTTCTCTTCCTAAAAGTACAGTGTGACATATATTTGCTTTTTAAATTGAAGTGAACTAAAATTAATCTCATTATGGGAATCTGATAGTCCTTAAGGTACTTGGAGACTCCGAGTGTCACAAAACTAGGATCAAAAATCCTGGCAAAATGCCAGCAGGAAGAGCAATGGCAGTTAAGTGGACACCTGTGGGGCAAGGGGTGAGGGGGCAGGGGATGTTTAAGTATAATTTGACTTTATTTTGACATTTTGTCAAAATATTGTGGCTCAATTGAATACTTGAAGCCTGATTATTTCTGAGACATCCTTAAAGATCTGCCTCGATTCTTCACCAACCATTTATGTTTTTGAATGTCATTTAAACTTCATTTAACTATTCAGTAGAGGGCCACTATTAAGCATGAATTTACACACATATTTTGGACAACCATGGATTCTGGAGCTTCACGCATACCTGCTCTACATCGGAAGACAGGGCATGTAAATACATAACCTGAATTTGCTGTGCTTTCCGGGTAGAAAAGGTTGTGCTTCTCCATAAGAGGAGGAATAAAGGAGCAGTTCCTGGGAGTAAAAGTAAATCTCAGGATTTACTACTCTTTCAGGTGAGATGTATTCCAATATGACAGTTTCCCTTGGTCTGGCTCTCTACTGTCCTCTTGGTTTTCTGACTTTAATCCTCAACTGATGGTCTGCTCTTACTCTGACATCTTGATTCTCTGTACCTTTAAATTTGTGAGTATGGAACACTCTATCTTCCTAATTACCTTGAGGGTTCTAGAACTTCCTGACTCTTCAGGCAAGGTTTTTAGACTGTCTCTTGTCACAGACTTTAAAATATTTATGAAGCAATTTTGCTGAAAAATACCCATTGCTTTAGTCTAAATTCAAGCATCTATCTTAAGTTTTATCATTTCCATTTTCTAGATTTTGAAAGCCATTATACCATCTATACATCTCTCATTCCAAAGATGGGCCTTTTCATTGAGGTGGGAGGAAGCTAACAGATACCAGCAGACTCCTGAGAAGTGGATACTGTTTGGCATAAGGTGGGAAAGACGCCCCAGAGGAAATACTATCTACTTCTGCTCAAGGTCAGTTCTGTTCACCTGCCAGAAGGCAAAGACCTTTAATTTCATGGTGTCATTTTCTCTTCCTAAAAGTACAGTGTGACATATATTTGCTTTTTAAATTGAAGTGAACTAAAATTAATCTCATTATGGGAATCTGATAGTCCTTAAGGTACTTGGAGACTCCGAGTGTCACAAAACTAGGATCAAAAATCCTGGCAAAATGCCAGCAGGAAGAGCAATGGCAGTTAAGTGGACACCTGTGGGGCAAGGGGTGAGGGGGCAGGGGATGTTTAAGTATAATTTGACTTTATTTTGACATTTTGTCAAAATATTGTGGCTCAATTGAATACTTGAAGCCTGATTATTTCTGAGACATCCTTAAAGATCTGCCTCGATTCTTCACCAACCATTTATGTTTTTGAATGTCATTTAAACTTCATTTAACTATTCAGTAGAGGGCCACTATTAAGCATGAATTTACACACATATTTTGGACAACCATGGATTCTGGAGCTTCACGCATACCTGCTCTACATCGGAAGACAGGGCATGTAAATACATAACCTGAATTTGCTGTGCTTTCCGGGTAGAAAAGGTTGTGCTTCTCCATAAGAGGAGGAATAAAGGAGCAGTTCCTGGGAGTAAAAGTAAATCTCAGGATTTACTACTCTTTCAGGTGAGATGTATTCCAATATGACAGTTTCCCTTGGTCTGGCTCTCTACTGTCCTCTTGGTTTTCTGACTTTAATCCTCAACTGATGGTCTGCTCTTACTCTGACATCTTGATTCTCTGTACCTTTAAATTTGTGAGTATGGAACACTCTATCTTCCTAATTACCTTGAGGGTTCTAGAACTTCCTGACTCTTCAGGCAAGGTTTTTAGACTGTCTCTTGTCACAGACTTTAAAATATTTATGAAGCAATTTTGCTGAAAAATACCCATTGCTTTAGTCTAAATTCAAGCATCTATCTTAAGTTTTATCATTTCCATTTTCTAGATTTTGAAAGCCATTATACCATCTATACATCTCTCATTCCAAAGATAGAAACCAAATCCTTCTTTTCTATGCTGATCATGAACATTCTCTGTCAGTGTTGCCTCTTTTGTCCATATTCTGTATTTCAGGTTTTCCTGATGTCATTTTCTTATTAGAAAGAGTATGACCCACCATGTGTATCCTCCTTTCTATTTGATAGGAAAATAGCATAATCATTAAGAGAATGGCTCCCAGGGTCATATTTCCTAGATTTATTCACTTTATTTTTAGTGGTATAATCTCTAACAAGTCATCTTTTGCCTTGGCTTCCTAATCTGTAAAATTACTACCACAATAACATGCATCCAATACATTGTGACAAGTAAATGCCGCTTACAATAAAGATGGAACCTAACCTGGCCACAGTGGATGGGGAATGAAGTGAAAGGATCAGAAAATAAGGACCTGTGCTGATTCCTTCCTGTTTGAGAATTTGTCCCCTTCACATTGACTTATGGATGACTGGATATATGCCAGGCACCAAGGAGAGTGTATTGGAATAAATATTTGCATATAGTAATAATTCTGATGCTCACCGATACTAACTTCTAGGTTAATAACCTAAGTACAAAGGTAGATATATAAGCTGAGGTTCAGAAGTAGGCTTCCTTATGTATATGCATTGCATTTATGATTGGTTGCTCTGGTAGACTAAGTCCTGCCCCCATTTCCTAACACTGTTTTGTTACCCTGGGCCTGGCAATGGGCAGAGAGTTTTCTTGGCTTTATATTGTTCAGCTCATCCAGTGAAGGCAAAAAGTAGTGAGGAATTAATAAACCACCTGCTACCTCCTAGGATTCTTTATTCCATGACTGACTCATGCTGGTCTCTGAACACCCTAGTTCTATTACTTTAGGTTTTGTGGATTAACTCTGAGGCACATTATCCTCAGTGAGTCTCAGAATTCCTCAGTGCGATTAAGTTCCAGTTACCCACTGGGGCAACTAAACTGATAACACACAATTTTCTCCACATGTTCCCTTTTCTTTTCTTTTTCTTTTCCTGTTCCCTTTCTCTTTCACTAACCCACCCCCACTGCTGGTTTTCTCTTAGGACCACCTACCAAATAAACTACATATGCCCAAATCCTTTGTTTCAGGGTCTGCTTTGGAGGTAAAACCAGAGTAAGATCGGTGCCATGTGAATATAATTTTGTGAAAAGCTCGTAGAATGTCAGGGCCTAGCATGTGGCCCATATTTGTACATTTCTTAGTTTTTTCATTCCTTGACTCAGTTTTGGAAGTTAGTTGGTTCATGTATTCCTTCAGAGATCCTCAGGGTCTCAAGCAACAGTCCATCACACTGGTTGAGAGAAGCAGAGCCCTGAAAATTATGAATACAAAGTCTGGCAAGAAAGGAAGCTTTCTGGTGGCCTCACTGTCTCTGGTTGCTTGCTGCATAAGGTGCAGGAAGTGCAAGGATTTTTATGAAAAGGTATTTTTTAAAAAAGTACATGTGTTCTCAGACTTCACTATACTTGCTTTCCTCCTCACATATCATTACGAGTAAGATCATGAAGTGGAGTGATTTTGTTCCCCAGAGGACATTTGGCAATGTCTAGAGATAAATCTGACTGTCACAAATGGAAGGGGATGCTGCTAGCAGCCAGTGAGTAGAGGCCACGGGTGTGGCTGCTAAATATCTTAAAATGTACATGACAGCCCCTCATAACAAAGACTCATTCAACCCAAAATGTCAATAGTGCTGAAGCAGAGAAACCTCGCATGGGGAAAGAGAATATGTCAACTTGAACTTTGATCCCTTAAGAGTAATATTGTTTTGAAATGCTGAGGTTCAGAAGTAGGCTTCCTTATGTATATGCATTGCATTTATGATTGGTTGCTCTGGTAGACTAAGTCCTGCCCCCATTTCCTAACACTGTTTTGTTACCCTGGGCCTGGCAATGGGCAGAGAGTTTTCTTGGCTTTATATTGTTCAGCTCATCCAGTGAAGGCAAAAAGTAGTGAGGAATTAATAAACCACCTGCTACCTCCTAGGATTCTTTATTCCATGACTGACTCATGCTGGTCTCTGAACACCCTAGTTCTATTACTTTAGGTTTTGTGGATTAACTCTGAGGCACATTATCCTCAGTGAGTCTCAGAATTCCTCAGTGCGATTAAGTTCCAGTTACCCACTGGGGCAACTAAACTGATAACACACAATTTTCTCCACATGTTCCCTTTTCTTTTCTTTTTCTTTTTCCTGTTCCCTTTTCTCTTTCACTAACCCACCCCCACTGCTGGTTTTCTCTTAGGACCACCTACCAAATAAACTACATATGCCCAAATCCTTTGTTTCAGGGTCTGCTTTGGAGGTAAAACCAGAGTAAGATCGGTGCCATGTGAATATAATTTTGTGAAAAGCTCGTAGAATGTCAGGGCCTAGCATGTGGCCCATATTTGTACATTTCTTAGTTTTTTCATTCCTTGACTCAGTTTTGGAAGTTAGTTGGTTCATGTATTCCTTCAGAGATCCTCAGGGTCTCAAGCAACAGTCCATCACACTGGTTGAGAGAAGCAGAGCCCTGAAAATTATGAATACAAAGTCTGGCAAGAAAGGAAGCTTTCTGGTGGCCTCACTGTCTCTGGTTGCTTGCTGCATAAGGTGCAGGAAGTGCAAGGATTTTTATGAAAAGGTATTTTTTAAAAAAGTACATGTGTTCTCAGACTTCACTATACTTGCTTTCCTCCTCACATATCATTACGAGTAAGATCATGAAGTGGAGTGATTTTGTTCCCCAGAGGACATTTGGCAATGTCTAGAGATAAATCTGACTGTCACAAATGGAAGGGGATGCTGCTAGCAGCCAGTGAGTAGAGGCCACGGGTGTGGCTGCTAAATATCTTAAAATGTACATGACAGCCCCTCATAACAAAGACTCATTCAACCCAAAATGTCAATAGTGCTGAAGCAGAGAAACCTCGCATGGGGAAAGAGAATATGTCAACTTGAACTTTGATCCCTTTGAAGATGGCTGGGAATTATTTGGTTTTGAAATAAGCCCTGTTCCATGAGGTAAGAGAATAATAATTTCTGATAAAACAGTGCAGTCTGTTGCAACACTGTCCCAATAGACTTCTGCAATGACAGAAATCTATATCTGTCTTGGCCAACATGGGCAACACTAAATCCAAGTTGTTATTGAGCATTTGAAATGTAACTAGTAAGACTGAGGAACTGAATGTTAATTTTTACTGACTTTTAATTAATCTAAATTTAAATAGTTACAAGTGGCTAGTGAGTACCACATGTGATAGTATAAGTCTAGTGCTTGCAACATCAGAGGCTAGAGTTAGAGAGGCCTGAATTCAAATTCTGACTCTGTCATTGACTTAGCAGCTACAGAACTTTGAACAAGGTATTGTGTCTTCTCCAGCCTTGGGGAATTGAGATAAAAGTTGTACATCCCTCACTATACTATTGCAAGGATTAAAGACAAAATATACATAGCACAGCATTTGTAATTATATATGCTCAATGAATTCTTATTAGTTGTGTATGATCCACTAATAGTCACTTAGTGGGGCTTATTTCTACATCTCAGCTAGCCTTAGCAAAAAGGAAAGAAGTTAAAACAGCATACTCCCTTCCCTGAGCCCTGAACACTTATTCTGATTGGTTCCATAGGTATAATTCTGAGTTTGTTTGTGTATAGTTTGTGTATAGTGTGTGTGTGTGTATGTAATTTACTACCTATCACATTTAACAACAAATTGTCTATTCCAATTCCATCCACATGCGACCCTCTCTTCTTGTTAGTTTTGACTTTATATTTACATCACACTGCCAGCTTGCATTATACTTAGTTATGATTCTGCCTGAACCTGGCATGCATTTTGAGGACTTGGTTAAAGGTTTTTTTTTTTTTTTTTTTTTTTCTTACTCCTGATTCCTCTTTCCATGAAACAAAGCCATTTGTAAATATTTTCACCCAACTGACCCTGACATTTACAGATAGTTCTAGAAAGGTTGTCGGAAAGTTTCATTTAAAGGGAGAACTTAAAACTTTGTCTAGAGTTTTCAACAATGCTTAATGTTACTTAAAAAAAAAAAAGGGTCCGGTAGTTAGTTTGAAATATACCTTCTTCATATGGATTTCATGTAGCTCATATAGTGCTCCCAATATTCAGAAAGCAAAGTGAACAAATAGTCAGAAAACACCATAAAGAAAGTATTTAAAAGTATGTAATGGTTTAGCTTTATGGGCACATTTACTAGTTTGTCTGAGAATAAGTATGTGAGACAGAGAGGAATAGAGAGGAAGAGAATGTCTTTTTTTTTTTTTTAAAGATTTATTTATTTATTTATTTTTGGTGAGGGCGGGGTTGGGAGGGAGGGGAGCAGGTGGGCCACTTTTGTTGATCTTTCATTTGTCCATTTTCATCCGTCTTTGTTCTTTGGCCCATGTGGGCCTCCCATCGCGGTGGCCTCTGTTGTCACAGAGCACAGGCTCTGCGCGCATGCACCCCAGAGCTCCGGCTAGGTAATTGGACACATCGGTCCAGCCGCTCCGCGGCACATGGGATCTTCCCAGGCCAGGGATCGAACCGGCGCCCCTTGCACTGCAAGGCGGTGTCCTTACCCACTGGACCACCAGGGGAAGCCCGAGAATGTCTTTTGCCTTTTTGTGTGTGTGAGGAAGTATAAACCAATATACTAAATAAATATATCAGTTCATTTATTTCAACAAACATCAATATCATCACGTCTGTGATAGAACAATGCATCTCTAAGAATGATGTCTTGAATAGCTGGAGTCATAATAAAACAGCATGTCTTTGTGACACACACATATACACATGAACACAGACACATTGATGCTCACATGCACACATACATCATGTTTGAATAAATGGAGAGAAGAAAGAATAAGAATTTAAAGAGGTACAGATACTTTTACATCAGCCCTAGATAGATTCGCACCATTATTTCATTATTTAAGACAAGTTATATATTATTTTTAGAAGTATGAACGCAAAAATTCTGTTTTTCTTAGTAATGCTATCCTAAGGGATGCTTGGCCATGCTGGGATATTGTGATGTCAACATGCTTAATAGTTGTTACAGGAGAAAAATAATGTTTAGCATGTAATGCACAAAATCAAAGTTATTGAATAAAAGGCAACATTTGCTATTCTTTAGGAAAATTGGCAACATCAAAAAAAACACTGTGCGTAATTAAAACCAAGGAAATATGCTATTGGGCCCATTAAATTTGCTGAAGGACCAAAGGAGGAAGTATAGAATTAACTGCATTTATAAACACTTTATTTCAAAATGAATACTGCAATTTAAAAAGACAGCCCTTTAGCCATTTTTTACTTTTGAATCATTGCTGTTGTTAATCAATTACCCAAACTGTAATCAAAACTAAACATTTTAATTCAAGTTATATAATATTGTGAGCTGTATATGTATTTTGTGAGTTTGCATATTTGTATTTTTACCTTTTATCTTCTCTTTCCTGTAGTGGTAATTTAATGAGAAGTATTTCATGGGTACTTATAATATACCAGTATTACTTATATATGTATACACATATATTTTTTGGAATCAAATTGAGTATATTTATATTCAAACATCACAAGTTGTTGGGTGGGAAATGGTTTCTTTGGAGACTATTGTTCATGTATTTTATACCTTTCTATTGACTTTTTCTTGTCTGATAAATTCTCACCACATGACTACTCATATGGTTATTGTAAAAAGATTTTTCTACTATAAGTAGTTCCTGAAATAGGATAGGGGTATGAATACATCTTTTATTTAATAAATATACATTGAAATATGATTCCAGATAAAATTCCATTTGGTATAACTGATAGAAATATAGACACAGAAATTTTAAATTAACTAAAGTACTATTTTATTTAAGGTTTTTAATCAATTCTTAACAAATCTTTTGAGTAACATCAAATATTTTTAAAAGAATTTGCATTGATGGCATAATATGTTTGATAAGGGGCATGACTAGGGAACAGAGTAGTTTAATTCATTACATTGCCATGGGAAATGAGTACTTTTACATTATTAAGGAAACTGCTTCCAGAACAAGGATGCTGACATGGTTTTAATGTTGTTAAAGTTGTTTCAGGAGAAAAATAATGTTTAGCATGTAATGCACAAAATCAAAGTTATTGAATAAAAGGCAACATTTGCTATTCTTTAGGAAAATTGGCAACATCAAAAAAAACACTGTGCGTAATTAAAACCAAGGAAATATGCTATTGGGCCCATTAAATTTGCTGAAGGACCAAAGGAGGAAGTATAGAATTAACTGCATTTATAAACACTTTATTTCAAAATGAATACTGCAATTTAAAAAGACAGCCCTTTAGCCATTTTTTACTTTTGAATCATTGCTGTTGTTAATCAATTACCCAAACTGTAATCAAAACTAAACATTTTAATTCAAGTTATATAATATTGTGAGCTGTATATGTATTTTGTGAGTTTGCATATTTGTATTTTTACCTTTTATCTTCTCTTTCCTGTAGTGGTAATTTAATGAGAAGTATTTCATGGGTACTTATAATATACCAGTATTACTTATATATGTATACACATATATTTTTTGGAATCAAATTGAGTATATTTATATTCAAACATCACAAGTTGTTGGGTGGGAAATGGTTTCTTTGGAGACTATTGTTCATGTATTTTATACCTTTCTATTGACTTTTTTTCTTGTCTGATAAATTCTCACCACATGACTACTCATATGGTTATTGTAAAAAGATTTTTCTACTATAAGTAGTTCCTGAAATAGGATAGGGGTATGAATACATCTTTTATTTAATAAATATACATTGAAATATGATTCCAGATAAAATTCCATTTGGTATAACTGATAGAAATATAGACACAGAAATTTTAAATTAACTAAAGTACTATTTTATTTAAGGTTTTTAATCAATTCTTAACAAATCTTTTGAGTAACATCAAATATTTTTAAAAGAATTTGCATTGATGGCATAATATGTTTGATAAGGGGCATGACTAGGGAACAGAGTAGTTTAATTCATTACATTGCCATGGGAAATGAGTACTTTTACATTATTAAGGAAACTGCTTCCAGAACAAGGATGCTGACATGGTTTTGTTGTTAAGAGATGTTCCTTTGAATTTTCTTATACATGTAGATGTATCTTAATTTTTCATTTTTCATTTTGTAAGCATATCATAAATTAAAATATAAATTATTTTAAAATAAGTAACATATGCCTCTACTTGTGGCCATGGTTGTTTAAAGACTGTACTTAAATTCTTGTTTATCAAAAAGAAAAAAAAAGTTTTCAAATGCAATATGAGGGGGAGGAATCCCAAACTTTGGTGGATTTGTCGACTGATGAAAGTGGGGTATTAAAGTCCCCCATTATTATTCTGTTATGGTTGATTTCTTCTTTTATATTTGTTAGGATTTGCCTTACATATTGAGGTGCTCATATGTTGGGTGCATACATATTTAAAATAGTTCTATTTTCTTCTTGAATTGAGTTCTTGATCATTATGTAGTGTCTTTCTTTGTCTCTTGTAACAGTCTTTGTTTTAAGTCTATTTTGTCTGATATGAGCATGGCTACTCCAGCTTTCTTATGATTTCCATTTGCATGAAATACCTTCTTCCATCCCCTTACTTTCAGTCTGTGTTTCTTGGTATGAATTGGTCTCTTGTAGACAACATATATATGAGTCTTGTTTTTCTATCCCAAATTTCAGTGGATTCATGGATTTGAGGAGACAGTGATCAGAGTACAGAGAGCCTTAGACCACTGCAAGTTGCAGGACAGAGCTCTGAAAGAAAAGAGCCACAGTTGGTTGCTGTCTGGGGCCAGGTGTAGGGATGTGTGTGGATTGTTTGCTAAGGAGCACAAGAGAATGATTCCTGAACAATGATATCTTTCAATATATTGATTTTTTTTCTAAAGATTTATTTATTTATTTATTTAGGGCAGGGGACAGGTTGGGGAGGGAGAGGAGTGGGCGGGCCACTTCTATTGGTCTTTTATTTATCTATTTTCATCCGTCTTTGTTCTTTGGCCCGTGAGGACCTCCCATCACAGTGGCCTCTACTGTTGCAGAGCGCCGGCTCTGGGCGCATGCGCTCCAGAGCTCTGCTCAGTAATTGGACACATCAGTCCAGCTGCTCCGCGGCATGTGGGATCTTCCCAGGCCAGAGATCGAACCAGGGCCCCTTGCACTGCAAGGCGGTGTCCTTACCCACTGGACCACCAGGGGAAGCCCTCAATATATTGATGTTGATTGTTGTCATTCACTTGTTCACTGGCAAAGTCCTATTCCCCTCTTTATGACTCCATTGTCTGCAACATGCCAGGCTTACCTGTCTTTCACTATTTCCCAGAATTTGCTCAGATTCATGTGCATTGTGTAGATGATGCCATTTGACCATCTCATCTGCTGTTACTTCTCTTCCTGCCTTCAGTCTTTCCCAGAATGAGGGTCTTCTCCAATAAAAGAGAGCTTTTTGGCTTCAGGTAGCCTAAGTATTGGAGCTTCAGCTTAAGCATCAGTCCTTCCAATGAATATTCAGGGTTGATTTCCTTTAGGATTGACTGGTTTGATCTTCTTGCTGTCCAAGGGCCTCTCAAGAGTTTTCTGCAGTACCACAGTTTGAAAGTATTAATTCTTTGGTGCTCAACCTTCCTTATGGTCCAACTCTCATATCCATACATGACTACTGGAAAAATCATAGCTTTGACTAAACAGACCTTTGTCAGCAAAATGATGTCTGTGCTTTTTGATCTGCTGTCTAGATTTACCATAGTTTTCCTTCCAAAGATCAAGCATCTTTCAATTTCAAGGGTGCGGTCCTATCTACAGTGATTTTGGAGACCAAGGAAATAAAATCTGTTACTGTTTCCACTTTTCCCCCATCTATTTTCCATGGAATGATGTGACTGGATGCCATGATCTTAGTTTATGTATGCTAAGTTTTAGGCTGGCTTTTCCACCCTCATCTAGAAGTTCTTTAGTTCCTCTTCACTTTCTGCTATTAGAGTGGTACCTGCATATCTGAGGTGGTTGATATCTTTCCTGGCGATCTTGATTCTAGCTTGATGGTGATTACATGGGTATATGGGCTTCTCCAGTGGTTCAGTGGTACAGAATTTACCTGCAATGTAGGATACCCCGGAAATGAGGGTTTGATCTCTAGCTCTGGAAGATTCCTTGGGGCAGGAAATGGCAACTCACTCCCAGTATTCTTGCTTGAAAAATCCCATGGACAGAGGAGCCTGGTGGGCTAGAGTCCATGTGTTTGCAAAGGGTCAGACATGACTTAGCGATTGAACATACATGTGCTAAGTCACTTCAGTCATCTCTGAGTGAATATACATGGATACATACAATTTCAAGATCCATAAATATATACAATTAAAATTGCTGCAGCTTTTTGTCTAAATATCATACCATGACAAATTTGATTTTAAAAACACTCAGAAATGGCAATCAATAATTGGAAGAGGAACTCATTTAGTTTTAAACTCAGAAAAGACTTAATGCAAATATAGAAAAGCCCATGAATATCTAAGTTTTACATAATAACAAGAATTTTTCACTTACTTAGTGTTTACTACCTTATAAGCTTTGCATTAAGTATTGGATATGCATGAACTCAATCTTTAAAGGAAACCAATGAGGTAGGGAATATTATGATTCCTATTTTGTAAAGGAGGAAACTAAGCATAGGAAGGAAGCATAGAAAAATGCCCAAGATTTCATTGACATTAAATTGTACAGTCAACTTCCATTCCTACATATTTTGGCTGTATGAGTGCCTACAATGTCTTTCTTATTGGAGACTGGGCATGAAATATTGAGCAGAAACATACACTGTGGTGGAATCAGAAATTAATTGAAGAGTGAATAACACATAGGAAAATGTTACCTAGGTAGTAATAAAACCCATTCAAAGGCAAATTCAATATATTATTTTGTAAATATGAAATTATAGTTAATGATGGCACTAAATTTTGGCCATGATTACTGTATTACTCACTGCCAATGACATTCTGACTTAGCAGACTTTTTTTTTATCCAATGAGCATTTTGGAATGTGTATTATAATATTAGTTTATAAATCCATGTATAACCATTTATTCCACCACAGGAACCTAAACCTAAGAAAATAT
Organism: Tragulus kanchil; assembly: GCA_022376925.1. NCBI lineage: Eukaryota > Metazoa > Chordata > Mammalia > Artiodactyla > Tragulidae > Tragulus > Tragulus kanchil. The sequence continues at coordinate 111,822,731 of JAIOJX010000025.1, read as the reverse complement.
CAACTGGGAAAAAAGAAAACTCTAAGAAGAAAGAGTTAATTGTGGTTTTCCTGTAACAAGAAACAATGATAACTATTGTTTTATTCTTCATAGACAAGTAAATATTCATTAAATCACATTGATTACCATCATAGTCATAAAGGTTATATGGATGTGAGAACAGGCATGATTTAGTCATTTGTGTTGTGACATTATTATATGTTGTTATGGACTGAAATGCATTGCTCCTAAATTCATATGTTGAATTCTAACCCTTTAGTATATCAGAATGTGATAGTATAGGCATAGGATCTTTTAAGAGATAACCACATTAAAATAAGGTTAGAATTAGTATAGGTCCTAAGTCAATTGTTTATCGATAATTAAAATTGCTGCAGCTTTTTGTCTAAATATCATACCATGACAAATTTGATTTTAAAAACACTCAGAAATGGCAATCAATAATTGGAAGAGGAACTCATTTAGTTTTAAACTCAGAAAAGACTTAATGCAAATATAGAAAAGCCCATGAATATCTAAGTTTTACATAATAACAAGAATTTTTCACTTACTTAGTGTTTACTACCTTATAAGCTTTGCATTAAGTATTGGATATGCATGAACTCAATCTTTAAAGGAAACCAATGAGGTAGGGAATATTATGATTCCTATTTTGTAAAGGAGGAAACTAAGCATAGGAAGGAAGCATAGAAAAATGCCCAAGATTTCATTGACATTAAATTGTACAGTCAACTTCCATTCCTACATATTTTGGCTGTATGAGTGCCTACAATGTCTTTCTTATTGGAGACTGGGCATGAAATATTGAGCAGAAACATACACTGTGGTGGAATCAGAAATTAATTGAAGAGTGAATAACACATAGGAAAATGTTACCTAGGTAGTAATAAAACCCATTCAAAGGCAAATTCAATATATTATTTTGTAAATATGAAATTATAGTTAATGATGGCACTAAATTTTGGCCATGATTACTGTATTACTCACTGCCAATGACATTCTGACTTAGCAGACTTTTTTTTTATCCAATGAGCATTTTGGAATGTGTATTATAATATTAGTTTATAAATCCATGTATAACCATTTATTCCACCACAGGAACCTAAACCTAAGAAAATATCAACTGGGAAAAAAGAAAACTCTAAGAAGAAAGAGTTAATTGTGGTTTTCCTGTAACAAGAAACAATGATAACTATTGTTTTATTCTTCATAGACAAGTAAATATTCATTAAATCACATTGATTACCATCATAGTCATAAAGGTTATATGGATGTGAGAACAGGCATGATTTAGTCATTTGTGTTGTGACATTATTATATGTTGTTATGGACTGAAATGCATTGCTCCTAAATTCATATGTTGAATTCTAACCCTTTAGTATATCAGAATGTGATAGTATAGGCATAGGATCTTTTAAGAGATAACCACATTAAAATAAGGTTAGAATTAGTATAGGTCCTAAGTCAATATGGCTGGTGTCTTTATAACAGATAATCCAATATGATATGAAGAGAAGATTATGTGAAGAGACAGGGAGCTGATGATGACTCGCCAATTAAGGGAAGAGACCTGGAAGAGATTCTTTCCTAAAATTCATCAGAAGAGAACCAAGACTAATGAAGCCTTTATTTTGGACTTTTAGGCTAAAGAGTCATGAGACAATAAATTCCCATGTAAACCACTCAATCTGTGGTAGTTATGGCCATACTAGGAGTCTAGTCCACATACTTAGAGAGACTGATTATGGCTATTGACTGCTACTAGTTCTATTCACCAATTATTTCTCTTCTTCTGGCACCTATAGAAGTCACCATCTTTCTTTTCGTGGACAGGGGTGGTCATGTGCTTTCTTTGACAATGAAAGGTGAGCAGACAGAACATGTGTCACTTTACCAAGATGCCTGAGGAGGCACTGTGTGCTTCACCATGCTTTCTCTTTTCCTCTGCCTTGTCAGCTGGTAATCCTAGAGATGATGGCTACTTTGTCAGTTAAAAGTGCATGAAGAAGTGCATCCAGCTACACCATAGTGCATGTGTAGTATGAATATGAAGCAAACTTATTCATGTTGTTGTATGGCATAAACCAACACAACAATGTAAAAATTAAAAACAAAGAGCAAACAAACAAACCCTAAATGTTGACTTAACCCACTGATATTTGACAGTTGTTTGCTAATTGAAGCCAAGCCTAACACAACTCAAGTAAAACGACTCATAGGGCACAGCCTTAACTTACAAGGACTTTAAAATTTGCATGAGAGTGGCAGAAATAATCAAGTGATTATAATTGAATATGGAAAATTCCCTGGAAAAAGTATGCAAAGAAATTTGTGGGCACACATAAAAGAGTTACTTAACCTAGGTGAGGAAAATTTCCTGAAGGGAGGTGACACATCAGTTTAATCTTGAAAGGCAAATAGGAGTTAACAGAAGAAAATGAAGTCAGATAGATGACATGTGTGCAAAGGTGAGAATTGCAAATTCTACATTATGCTGAAATGTAATATATGAGGGTCAAATGAGTAGAAGTGATGTTTGGGGAGGATAAGTTGACAGGATCCAGGTCTCAGTAACTTTTTAAACTATGCTTTGAAGGTTGTATATTGCTTTCTCATGTACCTTCTCTAGGCAATGTGTTCACACAAGAATGTAATAATCAGTTGTATTTAATTTCAAAATTGATCAAAAAGAAAGTATTATATACCTGTGATTGCAGTCATATAAAGTATAAACATGTAGAATTGCAAAGCAACGTGCAAAAATGTTTATGTGAGAGCAGTATGAACACAGGTAAATAGTGCTGCCTATTTAAAATATTATTATAGAGTGTGTTCAATTAAAGAAAAGTTAATATAATGGTCTGAGCAGTAAGCAGAATAAAACTAAAAATATATTTTCTCAAATCTTTAAAAAACTATGAAAAAGAAAATACATGTTTACAAAATGTAGTTAAAGATCTGAAGGAAGGGCTTCCCTGGTGGTCCAGTGGGTAGGGACACCACTTTACAGTGCAAGTGGTGCCGGTTCAAGATCCCACGTGCCGCAGAACGGCTGGAACGATGTGTCCAATTACCAAGCTGGAGCTCGGGAGCGTATGTGCCCAGATCCCACGTGCCGCAGAACGGCTGGAACGATGTGTCCAATTACCAAGCTGGAGCTCGGGAGCGTATGTGCCCAGAGCCGGTGCTCTGTGACAACAGAGGCCACTGCGATGGGAGGCCCACAAGGGCCTGGGAAGATCCCACGTGCCGCAGAACGGCTGGAACGATGTGTCCAATTACCAAGCTGGAGCTCGGGAGCGTATGTGCCCAGAGCCGGTGCTCTGTGACAACAGAGGCCACTGCGATGGGAGGCCCACAAGGGCCAAGGAACAAAGATGGATGAAAATAGATAAATGAAAGACCAATAGAAGTGGCCCACCCACCCCTCTCCCTCTGCAACTCTCCTCCCCCAAAAAAAAGATCTGAAGAAAAAAGTGCTTATTAAGACAAGCAAGGCAAATGAGACAAAATGAGTTTTCTGTAGCTCGCTTGCTAGTAAAATTAACTTATACTAAAGGCAGAAAAATACTTTAAAAGACTGTATTTCCAAACTGGAAATTTAGAGAGGGAAAGTAGAAAAGATGAAAAGGAAAGCCTAGTAAACAGAAAGCAAAGATATGTCCTTTCTATTCTCTGGTTATCTAATCAAACACTCATCCAGGTACTGCCAAGAAGGGAGCTTTCAGTTAAAACTAATGTCACTAATCAACTGACCTTAAAATATGAAGATTACTCTAGATTATGAAGGTGGATCCAATGTAATCACTTGAGCCCTTAAAAGCTAAAGAGAAAGCCTGAAGAGAGAAAGCTTTCAGAAAGAGAACTAGAAGGGATTTCTGAAACATGAGAAGGACTCAGTCCTTCATTGTTTGCTTTGAAGATAGAGTGGGTGAGAGGCATGGGCAGGGAAGTCGGGCAGCTTCCAGAAGCTGAGCACTACTATTGCCCACAAGGTAAAGAAAAGCCTTAGTCCTACGCCTACACGAAAATGAATTCTGACAACAACGTGAGTAAATGTGGAAGTGGGTTTGTCCCTGAAACCTTTGGAAAGTCATGCTACCATGTCAATATCTTGATGGTACAACTGAACTCACTGGATTTCTGAACTAAGCAACTGTGAGCTTATAAATTTGTGTTGTCAAAAGCTACTAACTTTGCGGCAGTTTGTTACAATAGTAATACGAAACTAATCAACTGTAAAAGAAAATGTGAAATAAGATAGAAGGGAAATGGTGAAACACATCCTTCAATCTTTAATCCATAAGTTAAAATATTATACTATAGTGGTCGAGGCTATAGATTCTGGAGTCAGATGGCCTGGAATCAAATTCCAGTTTCATCACTACTTGGGCAAGTCTCTGTCTCTCACTTTCTTTATCTGTATAATGGGAATAATACTTCTTACTAGAGATTATTGAATTTTTACATGTAAGGATTTTAGAATAGTGTATAGCATGTGGAAACTTCTGTGCAAATGTTAATTAAAGTTATTTAAACAAATGACATCTAAAACAAAATGACACAGAATTGCTGAAAATGAAGGATGAGAAAAAATTACCAAAGATATGTAAAAAAGAAAGTAATTGAAGCAATTATATTAAATATAAAAGATAATTAATAGTAACATTATTAAAATAGATAAAGTTTTTAAAATATAAACTTTTTAAAACATAATTTTGGTTGTTGAATAAAACTCTACCTAGAAGACTGCCAGATTTTTCCATTGTTGAATATATAGTTTGCTTCTAGTTTTTTGCTCTTTTATTTTAGATGAAGGAATAATGGACATCTTTGTACATAAAGCTTTTATAATTTCACGAGGATATTTCTCATAAGTGCACTATTAGATCTGAAATTATAATAATTCTAAAGTTTTCTGACACTATTTCCAAATTGTCAAAACAATTGTACTGTTTAATACTCCAGCTGTATAAGTTTATCTTAGACTTTAATTTTTTTTTTTCTGAAATTATTCTGTTAATGGTAAACACAGAAAAGTCATTATGAGAAAAATACATATTTCCACTTCCTCTTAATGTTTGAGAGAAGAGCTTCTCAAACTTAAGTATGCATACAAATTACCCCCAGATCATGTTACAACATAGAACCCTGTGCAGTCTATCTGGGGTGGAACCTAAGAGTTTTCTAACAAGCTCCCAAATTGTTCTAATGTTGCTGGTCTGATTTCTGTGACTACAAAGCCTTGAAACTTAAGCTGATGTGGAGAAGGAAGTTGGAAAGGTTTTCCAGGATTTTAAAAATGAAGCAAGTTTGAAAAAATACTACTTTAAAAGAATGTTCTAAGCAAAGTAATCTCCCAAATTATCTAAATCATTCAAAACGATGGAAAATAATACTACAATTAGAAAAGGCTTGTTAACAAATTCCTCCCACCATGAATGTACATATAAATATCTATTTACATAAATAAGACATATTTTATACATTTATCATTTTACTAATAATCTTACAGTAGTCCTATCATAACATCCTTGTTTCAGTTAAGGATTTGAGAATAGTGTATAGCATGTGGAAACTTCTGTGCAAATGTTAATTAAAGTTATTTAAACAAATGACATCTAAAACAAAATGACACAGAATTGCTGAAAATGAAGGATGAGAAAAAATTACCAAAGATATGTAAAAAAGAAAGTAATTGAAGCAATTATATTAAATATAAAAGATAATTAATAGTAACATTATTAAAATAGATAAAGTTTTAAAATATAAACTTTTTAAAACATAATTTTGGTTGTTGAATAAAACTCTACCTAGAAGACTGCCAGATTTTTCCATTGTTGAATATATAGTTTGCTTCTAGTTTTTTGCTCTTTTATTTTAGATGAAGGAATAATGGACATCTTTGTACATAAAGCTTTTATAATTTCACGAGGATATTTCTCATAAGTGCACTATTAGATCTGAAATTATAATAATTCTAAAGTTTTCTGACACTATTTCCAAATTGTCAAAACAATTGTACTGTTTAATACTCCAGCTGTATAAGTTTATCTTAGACTTTAATTTTTTGTTTTCTGAAATTATTCTGTGAATGGTAAACACAGAAAAGTCATTATGAGAAAAATACATATTTCCACTTCCTCTTAATGTTTGAGAGAAGAGCTTCTCAAACTTAAGTATGCATACAAATTACCCCCAGATCATGTTACAACATAGAACCCTGTGCAGTCTATCTGGGGTGGAACCTAAGAGTTTTCTAACAAGCTCCCAAATTGTTCTAATGTTGCTGGTCTGATTTCTGTGACTACAAAGCCTTGAAACTTAAGCTGATGTGGAGAAGGAAGTTGGAAAGGTTTTCCAGGATTTTAAAAATGAAGCAAGTTTGAAAAAATACTACTTTAAAAGAATGTTCTAAGCAAAGTAATCTCCCAAATTATCTAAATCATTCAAAACGATGGAAAATAATACTACAATTAGAAAAGGCTTGTTAACAAATTCCTCCCACCATGAATGTACATATAAATATCTATTTACATAAATAAGACATATTTTATACATTTATCATTTTACTAATAATCTTACAGTAGTCCTATCATAACATCCTTTTTCAGTTTAAAGATTCATTGGTAGCATGACATTTCCTGAATCATCAAGTATTTTTATAAAACATTCTTTCTAATGCTAGCAGAGTAGCTAGTTCATGAACATGTGAAGATTTATTTAATTTGTTGCATTTTTATATGTTGACTTTGCTTCCAGTTTTTTCTATATAATTCCCCAGTAGCCATTCCCATGTATACATACCGTGTGAATATTTTATTTTATTTCAATCTTGGACTAAGAGTCTATCTTTCCTTAAGACAAAGTTTATACTGTGGCATTCATTTCTGGATCAAAATATAAATATTCTGATAAGTGTTACAAGCCTGCTACAGGTTACAAGCTCACCTCATTGACACTGGATATAGGATTATGTCTGAAAAGGTATTAATTTGAATATAAATTAATGACCTCATCATTGCATTTTTACTTTTTTTAAAAAATTTATTTATTTATTTATTTTCATCCATTTTTTTATTCTTTGGCATGTGTGGGCCTCCCGTTGCAGTGGCCTCTCTCGTTGCAGAAGACCAGCTCTGGGCACATGTCCTTCAGAGTGCTGGCTCATAATTGGACACACTGGCCCAGCCGCTCCAAGGCACGTGGGATCCTCTCAGGCCAGAAATTAAACTGGTGCCCCTTGCATTGCAAGGTAGACTCTTTACCCAATGGACCACCAGGGAAGCCCACTTTGTTTTTTTGTTTGTTTGTTTTTTTTTCAGTGAATCAAACCTGTTGATACTAAGTAAGTCAAGAAATATATGTGAAGGGGAATCAACTTATTTTAGCCAAATAGCTTATTTGTTAAGTTTTGGAATTGCTAAAATACATCTTTCCAGGTGACTTGGTGGTCAAGAATTGCCTGCAATATAGGGTATGCAGGTTCTTCCCTGGGTCAGGAAGATCCCCCTGGAGAAAGCAAATGGCAACCCACTGCAGTATTCTTGGCTGGAAAATCCCATGGACAGAGAAGCCTGGCAGGTTACAGTTCATGGGGTCACAAAGGCTTAGAAAAGGCTTGTTAAAAATTCCCCATGAATGGACATATAAATATCTATTTACATAAATAAGACATATTTTATACATTTATCATTTTACTAATAATCTTACAGTAGTCCTATCATAACATCCTTTTTCAGTTTAAAGATTCATTGGTAGCATGACATTTCCTGAATCATCAAGTATTTTTATAAAACATTCTTTCTAATGCTAGCAGAGTAGCTAGTTCATGAACATGTGAAGATTTATTTAATTTGTTGCATTTTTATATGTTGACTTTGCTTCCAGTTTTTTCTATATAATTCCCCAGTAGCCATTCCCATGTATACATACCGTGTGAATATTTTATTTTATTTCAATCTTGGACTAAGAGTCTATCTTTCCTTAAGACAAAGTTTATACTGTGGCATTCATTTCTGGATCAAAATATAAATATTCTGATAAGTGTTACAAGCCTGCTACAGGTTACAAGCTCACCTCATTGACACTGGATATAGGATTATGTCTGAAAAGGTATTAATTTGAATATAAATTAATGACCTCATCATTGCATTTTTACTTTTTTTAAAAAATTTATTTATTTATTTATTTTCATCCATTTTTTTATTCTTTGGCATGTGTGGGCCTCCCGTTGCAGTGGCCTCTCTCGTTGCAGAAGACCAGCTCTGGGCACATGTCCTTCAGAGTGCTGGCTCATAATTGGACACACTGGCCCAGCCGCTCCAAGGCACGTGGGATCCTCTCAGGCCAGAAATTAAACGGGTGCCACTTGAATGGCAAGGTAGACTCTTTACCCAATGGACCACCAGGGAAGCCCACTTTGTTTTTTTGTTTGTTTGTTTTTTTTTCAGTGAATCAAACCTGTTGATACTAAGTAAGTCAAGAAATATATGTGAAGGGGAATCAACTTATTTTAGCCAAATAGCTTATTTGTTAAGTTTTGGAATTGCTAAAATACATCTTTCCAGGTGACTTGGTGGTCAAGAATTGCCTGCAATATAGGGTATGCAGGTTCTTCCCTGGGTCAGGAAGATCCCCCTGGAGAAAGCAAATGGCAACCCACTGCAGTATTCTTGGCTGGAAAATCCCATGGACAGAGAAGCCTGGCAGGTTACAGTTCATGGGGTCACAAAGGCTCAGAAACAATTTAGTGACTAAACAGCAGCAAAATACTAAACGTGTGGATGATCTACTTACAGGAGATATTTGTTATGGTATAAACTCCTCCTTTAGGGAGATCTTCAACTAATATGGAAATCAAAAGATCCACATATTTTAGACTTAGAACTGCATATGTTTGTTATGTCTTAGTGAATCTTTCTCCAGTGGCTTCAGAATATATTCCTTTCCATTTGGGTGTGTAGTTTCATTTTAGCTTATTGGAGAAGTCTTAACACAGGTTCTGAATATCAGCTTCCAATCTGGCCAACTTCTGATCATAGATACATTTTAAAAATCCTTCAAAATTGAAAGAGACACCTGTACCCCACTGTTCATTATAGCACTCTATACAATAGCTAGAACCTGGAAGCAACCTAGAAGTTCACCAACAAATGAATGGATAAAGAACCTATGGTGCATTTATACAATGGAATATTTCTCAGTCTTAAAGAGGAATGCAGAAGAATCAGCCCTAATGAGGTGGATGAATCTAGAACCTATTATACAAAATGAAGTAAGTCAAAAAGAAAAGGACAAATGCAGTATACTAATGTATATATATGGAATCTAGTAAGATGGCATCGATAAATGTACACGCAGAGCTGTGGTGGAGAAACAGACATAGAGAACAGACCTATGGACACTGAGGGGAGAGAAGATCAAGTGAGAGGTATGGAAAGAGTAACAAGGAAACCTACACTATCATATGTAATAAGGATAACCACTGAGATTAAGCTGTAAGACTAAAGGAACCTACATGGGGACTAAGCATCAACCTGGCTAGGGGTGGAAAGGTGGGAAAGGGAGGGACGGCTCAGGTGGGAGGAGTCAGGGATATGCCTATCACTGTTTGGCGATTATGCATGCCTGTAAACAAGAAAACTCTGTGAAACCGTATAACAATAACTTTGCTGTTCACCTGAAGCTAATGCAACATTGTAAAACAAATATACCCCAATTAAAAAAAAATCCTTTTAAATATCTTGTTAAATATCAGGACAAACAGTAAACAATCTCGGCAGTACTGAACAACCCCATGCACATAAAAAGGGTCCCCAACAGTGTGTAAAATATGTTACTCTCCCAGGATTCAGAGCCACTCCCAAGAAGTGGGAAAGAAAGAAAGACTTAGATACTACCTCTGAGAACTGGCAACAATGAGTATGACCCTGCCTACAAATGGTGGAAACCCACATTTTTGTTCAGCCATAGTTTTGAGGGTCCCCCCCACCACACTGACAGCTGCCAAGACAAGTTCTCAGACAAACAAGGAGACAACAGCTATCTCTGGGAAAGAAAGGATTGATAACTGAGTTTTCTTCCTGTAATTTGAATTTTGAAAGAAAGAACCCATGTGAAATTTTACCTTCCTCTCTTGATCAAACACCACAGATAGAGGTCTGGGAGCACTGACTTTGGTGAGAATTCTTACCCTTTGCTGGTTTCTGCCAGTTATGCCACAATGCCATCGCAGGCTCCAGTCAGTGGGATGTTTCAGTGGGTCTCATTCCGCCCACCAGAAACTGCAGAGGAGGAAAAACAATTTTCTATTTAATCTCTGGAATGAGTACCTGGGGTAGACCTTTTTTTCCTCTGGGGGATCTCATAAATGGATAAGCTTATCTTGTTACCAGATAGGGAGAGTTGAAGAGGACACTTTCATGGGCCTCTGTTCTTGGTAAGGACACAAAGAATCTGAGGACTTACCCCTGGCAAAGACAAGTTTATTAAAGAAAGAACAGAAAGAATACCTCAAGCGAGAGGTGGGCTGAGTTGAGAGAGGCACTGGTACTGAAATGATGAGGTCTGGGGTTTTTCAAGACCAGCCTTTTACATATTCAGCCAGGAGGATGTGGACTAATAGTCAGTCACAAGTTACATAACAGCAGGCTCTATTGTGCATGTCTTTCCCACAATTCAGTCTGTTATAGTCAGATGTATGTATAGAATATTTATGAACCCTCAGTGGGCTCCCTAAGGTCACTGGAGGACACAGCTGTGCGTCAAGGGTGCATGTGCCAGAGTTGGAAAAGTGTCTGTGGTTATTTTGTATTAATAGCATATCTGCTCTCCTGGGCACACTAGGGTATGTCTTGGGTCGGGTGTAGAGATCAACTTGAATCTTTTTCAGCTAGGCCACCCCTCAGTTGCTTATGCCTAACTTCCCAACAATCTCGGGTAGTTAAAAGTTCTCCTCTGTAGCCACTATAATTTAATTATTGTATCTTTGATAAGGTTGACCTCTGTAGAACCAAGACTAAAATGGAGTCACTTAGGTTGAGGACAAAGTGGATTTGGCCAACACAGGAGCAGTTAAGAAAATGAAACTTTATCTAACAGAAGTTACAGACATTTGCAGTTTTTCTCAGAAATCAGCAGAGGATGCCAGCAAATCCCCAAATGCCACTCAGTTTTTGCCAACTCTGGACTGCTTTGTCCTGTGTCTCAGCTATCTTTCTTATAGGGAAGACTATCAGGCCTCCCATTTGCTGAAAATAAAACAAACAAGTAACTTTTGCAGCTACCCAATAAAAAGCTCCTAGTCTCTGAGCAACTAAGAACACATTGCTGTCTGGTCTTAAGTTTGCCAGCTTGCAGTTCTAAACCTTTGCAATAAACTCATCTTTTCTGCATGCTTTACTCAGAGTACAGTTTGGCTTCTGAGGCCTACTTGTTCAGTCTTAAAATTTTGTTCACCTGGGCCTCACACTGAACCCAGTCTGGTTTCTCAGTCGGACCTGCTTAGATCCTGGACCTCGACCCCATTTCCGGACGGCACCCGGAAAAGAGAAACGCCTCAGAAAATTCTGATATCTCAGAACGAAAACACGCCAGGATCCAGGATTAGATAGAGATTTCCTCTCCGCTCCAAAGGCTCTGGGCTTCAAGGTACCCCTGCTCAATCATCATTTTTGGGGGGCTGTCAGGGTCTCCCCAGGTTCTCTCTTCTGAGAGCAGAACTCTTCAAGATAAACTAACACACATTAAAAGGTAAGAAATCAATTACACTAGGGCAGCTTTAAGCTGCAAGTGGTCAGGCGGTCCCCAAACTGTGATTTTATTTTGTCCTCTCTTTACTGTTGGTGAGTTATGTGTTTTTACCACTACTACCGAGCCAGTTACGGCACCAATTAAATCTTTATGTGTTATATTTTGTTTGAGAATATTTTCTTATTTATTATTTGTTTTATCGCAGTGATTTGCGAGAATTAACTTTATAGTAATGATCTTAGGTCTCTGGCCTAAAAGTTGCAAAGTTTTTTTCACGAATGATGATTGTCTTCTTTTTTGTTTTCTTTTTGGTTTGCTTCTGAGAATGTTTGGCCTAAAATCCTTCATATTTCATAGATAATAAAAATTCGTCGTACATTATAGCTTATGGTTTTGCTTTTATGGGTAGGTACACCTTCCTTTTCTTACAGGCAAACAAATATAAAGTCTGTTCTTTAAAGGGCAGGAGGATAAATTTCCCAAATGCCAGCAAATCCCCAAATGCCACTCAGTTTTTGCCAACTCTGGACTGCTTTGTCCTGTGTCTCAGCTATCTTTCTTATAGGGAAGACTATCAGGCCTCCCATTTGCTGAAAATAAAACAAACAAGTAACTTTTGCAGCTACCCAATAAAAAGCTCCTAGTCTCTGAGCAACTAAGAACACATTGCTGTCTGGTCTTAAGTTTGCCAGCTTGCAGTTCTAAACCTTTGCAATAAACTCATCTTTTCTGCATGCTTTACTCAGAGTACAGTTTGGCTTCTGAGGCCTACTTGTTCAGTCTTAAAATTTTGTTCACCTGGGCCTCACACTGAACCCAGTCTGGTTTCTCAGTCGGACCTGCTTAGATCCTGGACCTCGACCCCATTTCCGGACGGCACCCGGAAAAGAGAAACGCCTCAGAAAATTCTGATATCTCAGAACGAAAACACGCCAGGATCCAGGATTAGATAGAGATTTCCTCTCCGCTCCAAAGGCTCTGGGCTTCAAGGTACCCCTGCTCAATCATCATTTTTGGGGGGCTGTCAGGGTCTCCCCAGGTTCTCTCTTCTGAGAGCAGAACTCTTCAAGATAAACTAACACACATTAAAAGGTAAGAAATCAATTACACTAGGGCAGCTTTAAGCTGCAAGTGGTCAGGCGGTCCCCAAACTGTGATTTTATTTTGTCCTCTCTTTACTGTTGGTGAGTTATGTGTTTTTACCACTACTACCGAGCCAGTTACGGCACCAATTAAATCTTTATGTGTTATATTTTGTTTGAGAATATTTTCTTATTTATTATTTGTTTTATCGCAGTGATTTGCGAGAATTAACTTTATAGTAATGATCTTAGGTCTCTGGCCTAAAAGTTGCAAAGTTTTTTTCACGAATGATGATTGTCTTCTTTTTTGTTTTCTTTTTGGTTTGCTTCTGAGAATGTTTGGCCTAAAATCCTTCATATTTCATAGATAATAAAAATTCGTCGTACATTATAGCTTATGGTTTTGCTTTTATGGGTAGGTACACCTTCCTTTTCTTACAGGCAAACAAATATAAAGTCTGTTCTTTCAGTGATGAAGTAATTTTACTTTTTAACATTTCACACTTTATACAGAGAGTGATACTATTACTCTTCAAAGCCAGTTATCTCAGCATATTTTCTATTTGAAAATTCATCCTGTCCCTACTGATTTAAAAATTCTCTATCTTATCTGAAATAAAACAATGCATTTGAAATATTTTCTCTAATTCAGTAAAAATATAAGTGAAATACCTTGTTTTTAATTAAAGGACAGATGTTGAGATAAAATTACAAAATATTATAAATATTATAAAAGATCTCTGAGTTAGTAACAATTTCTCCATCATTTTTGAAAATTCAGCAGGATCTTAAATACTGAATCATTTTGCAATTGATCATAAAAATCCTACTTTCAAAGTTATATATCATATCCTAGCTCCCGTCCTTACTTGAATTTTTATGGATTTAAAACAAATGTACAATCTTCTTGTTTTCATATAAATAGTTTTATGAGGGACAAATTATATAAAGTTCATGTGCAAGGTCAATCATTTTTTTGTTTCCTAAAAATTCACTTTTACAGCTAAAAATTCACTTTTTAGCTGTAATTTTTACAGCAAAAGATATTTCAATTAAAATGTAACAAAATAATATGTAGCAAATATTTCACTACAGAGAACAATTAATACTTTTAATTACAGAAAATGTGATTCATCTTTAAAAATCAGGTTTCACAGATTAATGTAGATATATGCATATGTATACATGCTATGCATATAATGCATTTTCTAATAAAAACAAACAAGTTTTTCTTTTTCTCTTCCCTCATCATTCCAAAGTAATATTCTGAATTTGATACATTGATTGGTTCATTGAAATTGAGCTCTTCAGTAGATGGTATTTAAATATCAATCATCTTATGAATATTTAAATTCAAGAAATGTCAAATTAAAGGTTTGCTCATCTTATTTACTTTAAAGAGTTCTTCAGAAATATCAGATAAAATGAGATCATACTCAGTGGCAGTTTAAAACTCTTAAAAGGCTGATCTTTGCATAGTAATACTCCAAAACATTCAAGGGGAACATATTCAAATATAATGTAACCTTTGGGTTTATTAATAAAAAGCTGCCTTGATCTCAGAAAAACCTGTTATATTTAAATTTAAATTTTCCAACTAACTCTTGATTTAATATACTGAACTTAATCCTAAGCTGATGCACTGGAATGAAAAATCAGTTGTATTAAGCATTTTACTGTGTGATTAGAATAACTATCAATATAGTGGTGAATTTTATTACATTCTGTTTCTGACTGATTACATTTAACTTTTGAAGAACCCCAAAGGCACTTTTGTTATATATTTTAATTTTTTTCAGACAAATATTTAATAATCTGAATTTTGAAACAGTATATTAAATCTGTAATTTAAATGATACCTGAATGCACTTAATGGGTATAATTCTTAAAATGGAATTCAACAATGTGCTTGGAAAAGCAATTTCTTTAAATATGCTTTGTCTTTAAATATGATTTAGTTCACTAACATGTCATATGTATAAATGTGTGTGTGTATATATATATGAAGTTGTTTACGGAGTTTATCCATTGACTCTAAGAACATCAATGTTCACTGAACAGTGTATACTGAACCATTTCTCCTTTCTGAGCATAGATTAAGAGGAATGGGTGCATACAAGAGAACAAAGTAATTGCCATTAAAGGATCTTATTACAAGTTCATATTTGTATCATATGCATATATATACACACATTTATAATTTTATTTGTAGTATATTGGGGATACACACAAACACACACACACACACAGACACACACACATGTATATTCCCAGGTAGATCAGTGGGTTAAGAATCTGCCTGCAATGAAGGAGATGCAGAAGAGGTGGGCTTTATCCTTGGGATGGGAATATCCCCTGGAGAAGAGCCTGAGAACACAAAGCACTCCAGTATTCTTGCCTGGAGAATTAAAGGTTTGTTTTCATTGAAATTGAGCTCTTCAGTAGATGGTATTTAAATATCAATCATCTTATGAATATTTAAATTCAAGAAATGTCAAATTAAAGGTTTGCTCATCTTATTTACTTTAAAGAGTTCTTCAGAAATATCAGATAAAATGAGATCATACTCAGTGGCAGTTTAAAACTCTTAAAAGGCTGATCTTTGCATAGTAATACTCCAAAACATTCAAGGGGAACATATTCAAATATAATGTAACCTTTGGGTTTATTAATAAAAAGCTGCCTTGATCTCAGAAAAACCTGTTATATTTAAATTTAAATTTTCCAACTAACTCTTGATTTAATATACTGAACTTAATCCTAAGCTGATGCACTGGAATGAAAAATCAGTTGTATTAAGCATTTTACTGTGTGATTAGAATAACTATCAATATAGTGGTGAATTTTATTACATTCTGTTTCTGACTGATTACATTTAACTTTTGAAGAACCCCAAAGGCACTTTTGTTATATATTTTAATTTTTTTCAGACAAATATTTAATAATCTGAATTTTGAAACAGTATATTAAATCTGTAATTTAAATGATACCTGAATGCACTTAATGGGTATAATTCTTAAAATGGAATTCAACAATGTGCTTGGAAAAGCAATTTCTTTAAATATGCTTTGTCTTTAAATATGATTTAGTTCACTAACATGTCATATGTATAAATGTGTGTGTGTATATATATATGAAGTTGTTTACGGAGTTTATCCATTGACTCTAAGAACATCAATGTTCACTGAACAGTGTATACTGAACCATTTCTCCTTTCTGAGCATAGATTAAGAGGAATGGGTGCATACAAGAGAACAAAGTAATTGCCATTAAAGGATCTTATTACAAGTTCATATTTGTATCATATGCATATATATACACACATTTATAATTTTATTTGTAGTATATTGGGGATACACACAAACACACACACACACACAGACACACACACATGTATATTCCCAGGTAGATCAGTGGGTTAAGAATCTGCCTGCAATGAAGGAGATGCAGAAGAGGTGGGCTTTATCCTTGGGATGGGAATATCCCCTGGAGAAGAGCCTGAGAACACAAAGCACTCCAGTATTCTTGCCTGGAGAATTCCATGGACAGAGAAGCATGGCAAGGCTACAGACCAAAGGGTCACAAAGAATCAGACCTGACTAAAGTGACTGAGCATGCGCACATATACCTGTGTGTCTGTCTGTCTATCTACCTATATTTGAAAGTGGTCAGAAGTGGTCTGACCAACTCAGAGAAAAATTTAGCGTCCCAGTGTTTTCCAAAAGCAGTCTGGTTTTCTTTATGAAGTATGGGTGGAGAGTTAACTTCTTCAGGGGCAGTCTAGGACAGTTCATCTGTCCAAATTCACATCTACAAGTTTTCTACCCACTATTCCCCTTTCCTTGTCCCACAAGTCTGGAACTAACCTTAGCTTTTGACTCTGTTATTCTCTTTGGCTCTCTCCTTGGTTTCTAACCTTACATCTCATCTTCTTGATACTCATAAATAGTTTAACTTATCTTGCCACAATTGCTTGATCCTAGGCTTCTCAAAGAATATGCATGTCATGTGTCTTGCTAGGTTTCTTTCTGCGTCTCTACTTTGCAAATCAGAGCCCATCTCTCAGCTTACCCTAGGACTTGAATTTCCACCATATTCATAATTAGCCCCTCTAGTGTTTTGATAATAAAAGAGATAGTCATAATAAATTACTTTTCACTGAAGTAGCATTTATTTCCTCTCTTCAAGTGATTTTCTCAGCTATTGTTAAATTCCTAAAGATTGAATTTCTTAAATCTCTTCTAAAGGGCTCACTTTTGTTTTACCATTTTTTTTTTTTTTTTACTTTTTAAATAAAAAGTACAAAGCCTGCTAGAAAACACCTATGTTTCATTTCCCTAGAAATTAACAAATGTTAGAATATTGTTACTGTCAATTTTTATATTAGGAGAAAACTATCTTATATGAAGTTGAAATCCACTATGAAAGTTACTCCTGGTCCATTTCTTTCTCTCCTGGCTATATCATCTATACTCAGTGTTCCCATTCAGGTCTTTTGTTCACTCTTAAAATTAGTCCTGTTATATTTTTGCCCCCATCAATTCACATAACTGTTCTTTTCAAGGTCTCTATAGCTTATAAATTGCTAAACCACTGGGCAAATCTCAGTCTCTTTTTAAGTACTCTAGCACCATCTTTGATATATTGGATCACATCTGCCTCCTTGAACACATTAATTTCTTAGCTTTCAGTATATCACATACTACTTTCTTTCTGTAAACTAAATCTTTCTTCCTTGTGCATTTACTTCTCCTGGATCTCTTAAAATTGGAGTGACCTTGCCATCTTTTCTAATTAAACTCACTACCTTTGATTATTTCATTCAGTCTTATGGTTTTAAATGAAATTATAGACTCCAACACTATTTATTTTTTGATTCCTCCTTTTCTCCTGCAGACTTCACCAAATATGGATATCTAATTGCCATCTCAAGCTTGTATGCTAAGTGGAACTCCTACTCTTCTCCCTAAACCTGTTGTATCCACAAGCTTCCTTGTTTCAGTTAATGACAACTTCCTTTTGTTGCAAGTTAGAAGTCACATCTTAAGTCTAACTTTGACTTTTATTTCTCTCATATCCCATATTAAACCCACTCGAAGAACTTGTGGCTAATCTTCAGCATCCTCCTGACCACGTCTCAGTACTTCCTCCACCTCTATTTCCCTGATCTGAAGTGTCACTTTCTCATTTTGAGAGCAATATCCTAATTTACAACCCTACTAACACTCTTTGTCCATTTCATTTAGTCCCAATGGCTACTGTGATTCTTGAAAATAAAAATTAATCACATTACTCTCTGCTCAAAACTCTTCCTTTAAAAACTGAAGTCATTACAATAGCTTGCAAAACACTAGAAAATTTTGTTAATTCTCCGTCTCTGCACCCAATAACGTTCCAGCTTGCATGCTTCTTATTCACATTCACTATTTTGGGAAAGCCTGCTAGAAAACACCTATGTTTCATTTCCCTAGAAATTAACAAATGTTAGAATATTGTTACTGTCAATTTTTATATTAGGAGAAAACTATCTTATATGAAGTTGAAATCCACTATGAAAGTTACTCCTGGTCCATTTCTTTCTCTCCTGGCTATATCATCTATACTCAGTGTTCCCATTCAGGTCTTTTGTTCACTCTTAAAATTAGTCCTGTTATATTTTTGCCCCCATCAATTCACATAACTGTTCTTTTCAAGGTCTCTATAGCTTATAAATTGCTAAACCACTGGGCAAATCTCAGTCTCTTTTTAAGTACTCTAGCACCATCTTTGATATATTGGATCACATCTGCCTCCTTGAACACATTAATTTCTTAGCTTTCAGTATATCACATACTACTTTCTTTCTGTAAACTAAATCTTTCTTCCTTGTGCATTTACTTCTCCTGGATCTCTTAAAATTGGAGTGACCTTGCCATCTTTTCTAATTAAACTCACTACCTTTGATTATTTCATTCAGTCTTATGGTTTTAAATGAAATTATAGACTCCAACACTATTTATTTTTTGATTCCTCCTTTTCTCCTGCAGACTTCACCAAATATGGATATCTAATTGCCATCTCAAGCTTGTATGCTAAGTGGAACTCCTACTCTTCTCCCTAAACCTGTTGTATCCACAAGCTTCCTTGTTTCAGTTAATGACAACTTCCTTTTGTTGCAAGTTAGAAGTCACATCTTAAGTCTAACTTTGACTTTTATTTCTCTCATATCCCATATTAAACCCACTCGAAGAACTTGTGGCTAATCTTCAGCATCCTCCTGACCACGTCTCAGTACTTCCTCCACCTCTATTTCCCTGATCTGAAGTGTCACTTTCTCATTTTGAGAGCAATATCCTAATTTACAACCCTACTAACACTCTTTGTCCATTTCATTTAGTCCCAATGGCTACTGTGATTCTTTAAAAATAAAAATTAATCACATTACTCTATGCTCAAAACTCTTCCTTTAAAAACTGAAGTCATTACAATAGCTTGCAAAACACTAGAAAATTTTGTTAATTCTCCGTCTCTGCACCCAATAACGTTCCAGCTTGCATGCTTCTTTCCATTCACATTGGCCTCCATGCTATTTTGTGGACATGCCAGAAATATTCCCACTTTCTGTACTGGCTGTTCATTGTGTCTGAAAATTCCTTGCAGATGTCTGCAGTGCTCTCTCAATATGGCAGATTGTAATGGTTGCCAAACATTCCCTGCTTTAAAAAGAAGGTGTTTGCCACCCCATTGGGATGTATGACTCATTTAGAAATGAACAGAGTGATATATGTCTCTCCCAAGCAGAAGCTGTAAGAGCTATTTTGGGCTCTCTTTTCTCTGCTATGATATCTGCATGATCCAGAAAGGGGCCTCTCCTTCAGTATAGACCCTGGTTTGAAACAAGAGAGAACAGAAGCACAGCTGACACATGAGATGCTTGTAACACAGAGAGAAATAAACACTTGTTGTTGAAAGTTGCTGAAAATCAGGGTTTTTGTTACTGTATCACACTAAAGTGAACACAGAAATAAGTACCAAAATCGCAGTTCTGACTAAACGAACACAGTAACTCTTCACATTAACTTTCCCATTTGATGGTACCAAGGGAGCTGCTAAGTCTCAACAAATGATTGTCGTGTTATACAGGGGTGAATAAGAAAGAGAATAATTGCTCGTTTGCTTTGGTTGGTATTGACTGCTTTGACCAGGTACTATAAAGACATTAAATTAGAAAATATTTGGCTACCATGTAAGCAAAGATGAATGGGAATATAGGAAGCTCAGAAATTCCCAAAACTTCCAGGAGTAGAAACTGGTACTGCTTCTCATTTCCAACAGATAAAACAAACAAACAAACAAACAAAAAGCCCTGAGTTTAGTTTGTCTTTGAAAACAAAGCCTAATTTAAGCTCATCTCTTCTGAAAGTAATAAACTACATTCATGATTGTGAAAACTTTTGTCAAATTCTACAAATTGTTTCAGGCAGCAGCTGATAAAAACCTTCTTTGTGTGCTCAGTTGCAATGGGCTCTTTGCGGCTGTAGCCTGCCAGGCTCCTCTGGCCATAGAATTTTCCAGGCAAGAATACTGATTCTTATGAAAATTCCTTGAAAAAGCAAAACACTAGAAAATTTTGTTAATTCTCCGTCTCAAAAAGTGCTTGCATGCTTCTTTCCATTCACATTGGCCTCCATGCTATTTTGTGGACATGCCAGAAATATTCCCACTTTCTGTACTGGCTGTTCATTGTGTCTGAAAATTCCTTGCAGATGTCTGCAGTGCTCTCTCAATATGGCAGATTGTAATGGTTGCCAAACATTCCCTGCTTTAAAAAGAAGGTGTTTGCCACCCCATTGGGATGTATGACTCATTTAGAAATGAACAGAGTGATATATGTCTCTCCCAAGCAGAAGCTGTAAGAGCTATTTTGGGCTCTCTTTTCTCTGCTATGATATCTGCATGATCCAGAAAGGGGCCTCTCCTTCAGTATAGACCCTGGTTTGAAACAAGAGAGAACAGAAGCACAGCTGACACATGAGATGCTTGTAACACAGAGAGAAATAAACACTTGTTGTTGAAAGTTGCTGAAAATCAGGGTTTTTGTTACTGTATCACACTAAAGTGAACACAGAAATAAGTACCAAAATCGCAGTTCTGACTAAACGAACACAGTAACTCTTCACATTAACTTTCCCATTTGATGGTACCAAGGGAGCTGCTAAGTCTCAACAAATGATTGTCGTGTTATACAGGGGTGAATAAGAAAGAGAATAATTGCTCGTTTGCTTTGGTTGGTATTGACTGCTTTGACCAGGTACTATAAAGACATTAAATTAGAAAATATTTGGCTACCATGTAAGCAAAGATGAATGGGAATATAGGAAGCTCAGAAATTCCCAAAACTTCCAGGAGTAGAAACTGGTACTGCTTCTCATTTCCAACAGATAAAACAAACAAACAAACAAACAAAAAGCCCCTGAGTTTAGTTTGTCTTTGAAAACAAAGCCTAATTTAAGCTCATCTCTTCTGAAAGTAATAAACTACATTCATGATTGTGAAAACTTTTGTCAAATTCTACAAATTGTTTCAGGCAGCAGCTGATAAAAACCTTCTTTGTGTGCTCAGTTGCAATGGGCTCTTTGCGGCTGTAGCCTGCCAGGCTCCTCTGGCCATAGAATTTTCCAGGCAAGAATACTGAAATGGGTTGCCATTTCCTTCTCCAGGGAATCTTTCTTAACCAGGGATGGAACCTGCGTGTCCTGCATTGGCAGGTGTATTCTTTACCACCAGTGCTAACCTGGGAAACCTGATGAACACATTAAGTCAGACAAATTGCTCAAGAAAGAAAGAATAAAGGCATGGATTTCTCAGTAAGGATTGGGAAATTCCAGTTACCTGCAATTAAGTCCGGAAAGAGCAATAATCTGTGGGTAAGCCACTAACATATAAATTGGGTAGAAGAAGGAAAGCAGACTATGCTTTTGAAATCGTATGTCAAAGGAATTCCATAGACAGAAAGATGAGAGAGCTGTGTGGATCTCAGGTATTGTCTTTTCCTCAGGTAAAAATTTAGGAGACTTGATCAAAAAAGAAAGATCTCCCAGGAGGAGAAACACGAAAAAACCACAATGGACTATACTTTACTTCAGGGAAAGGAAAGCAGGGACTAATTAAGGAGCATTTCCTACAGGTTGGGAGCCTTTTGCAATTTCTTCCTGGTGGAGGGAGGTGGGATTTCAGTGTTGCTGCATATTGATAATGATGTTTGTTTTCCCTTCTCACCCTCTTTCAGTGAGAATATTTCTTGTGGTCAGTCTGTCTGTATTCCACCAATCTGTGTGGTGTATCTTGAACAGATGACTTTTCATTTCTTGGATCTTTGAATCAATAGCAAGTCATGCTTGGCACTGGTCAAAAGACTATTAAATCTTGGACTTTGAGCAGGATGGCATGGTTAGGTTGTGTCCTTTTGTGTGGGTGAGGTAAGTGTATTTTACACGAGAAGAAGAGGTAAACAAGATTGTGTTATTGCTTCCAGTTCCTCCTGACACTCCCGGGAGATGAGCACTTTAACTCCATTGCTATCAGGTTTGACCAAGGGATGTGCTTTGGGCAATTAAAAGAGACTGGGAGTGACACATTCCAAAAAGAATGGCATTTAAGGGCATTTTGTTGTTTCTCCATTTATTGTCTCATTATTTAACATGGGATTGGCATACTTCAGATAGAGGCTGCTTCTCTAATCTGTTTCCTGGACTTAAAAGCATTTGCAATGGGCTCTTTTGCTGTAGCCTGCCAGGCTCCTCTGTCCATAGAATTTTCCAAATAAGAATACTGGAGTGGTAGCCATTTCCTTCTCCAGGGAATCTTTCTTAACCAGGGATGGAACCTGCGTGTCCTGCATTGGCAGGTGTATTCTTTACCACCAGTGCTAACCTGGGAAACCTGATGAACACATTAAGTCAGACAAATTGCTCAAGAAAGAAAGAATAAAGGCATGGATTTCTCAGTAAGGATTGGGAAATTCCAGTTACCTGCAATTAAGTCCGGAAAGAGCAATAATCTGTGGGTAAGCCACTAACATATAAATTGGGTAGAAGAAGGAAAGCAGACTATGCTTTTGAAATCGTATGTCAAAGGAATTCCATAGACAGAAAGATGAGAGAGCTGTGTGGATCTCAGGTATTGTCTTTTCCTCAGGTAAAAATTTAGGAGACTTGATCAAAAAAGAAAGATCTCCCAGGAGGAGAAACACGAAAAAAAACCACAATGGACTATACTTTACTTCAGGGAAAGGAAAGCAGGGACTAATTAAGGAGCATTTCCTACAGGTTGGGAGCCTTTTGCAATTTCTTCCTGGTGGAGGGAGGTGGGATTTCAGTGTTGCTGCATATTGATAATGATGTTTGTTTTCCCTTCTCACCCTCTTTCAGTGAGAATATTTCTTGTGGTCAGTCTGTCTGTATTCCACCAATCTGTGTGGTGTATCTTGAACAGATGACTTTTCATTTCTTGGATCTTTGAATCAATAGCAAGTCATGCTTGGCACTGGTCAAAAGACTATTAAATCTTGGACTTTGAGCAGGATGGCATGGTTAGGTTGTGTCCTTTTGTGTGGGTGAGGTAAGTGTATTTTACACGAGAAGAAGAGGTAAACAAGATTGTGTTATTGCTTCCAGTTCCTCCTGACACTCCCGGGAGATGAGCACTTTAACTCCATTGCTATCAGGTTTGACCAAGGGATGTGCTTTGGGCAATTAAAAGAGACTGGGAGTGACACATTCCAAAAAGAATGGCATTTAAGGGCATTTTGTTGTTTCTCCATTTATTGTCTCATTATTTAACATGGGATTGGCATACTTCAGATAGAGGCTGCTTCTCTAATCTGTTTCCTGGACTTAAAAGCATTTGAAGTGGTACCACAGCTGATCCATGAAGGTCATGCCATGTACCTGGGGAATACACACTAGTTCTCCCGAACTGTGGTGGCTTGGGGTGGGGTGGTTAACATAGTGTCAGGGCTTTACAGGTGATGCAGTGTTAAGAA
This sequence comes from Tragulus kanchil, assembly GCA_022376925.1. NCBI lineage: Eukaryota > Metazoa > Chordata > Mammalia > Artiodactyla > Tragulidae > Tragulus > Tragulus kanchil. Next base: position 111,798,872 of record JAIOJX010000025.1, on the reverse strand, counting down.
TCTGCCTGCTAATGCTGGAGATTGGGTTTGATCCCTGGGTTGGGAAGATCCCCTGGAGAAGAGATTGACTTCCCACTCCAGTATTCTTGCCTGGAGAATTCCATGGACAAAGGAGCCTGGCTGCCTATTTTTGAAACACACACACACACACACACAGTCCATTTTTAATTAATAGAAATATTTCTTATGTAATAAACTTTTCTAAATCTAATCTTTTGTTTTCTATGAATTGGATGAACTAAAATTTAATTATTTCCCTATAGGCATTTAACCTCATTTTTTTGCTATTTCAATATACATTCTATAAAAACCACTACATAGAATGCTTTTTTTCCCCTATATTTAGGATTATTTCTTTGGTGTAAAGGTATAAACATCTATCTTACAGTCACTTGGAATCCAGTTTGTCTGATTACCTTCCAAAGGTACTACAGAAGTTCACTGTGGCACAAAAAATGTATTTTGCATTATTGGAATTCATATTTCTCCTTTAATTTCCTTTGTCTTGGGTAGATAGTTTTCACATTAAGTGTTGTGGATTTAATTATATGCCCTCTAGCAACACTATCTTGAATTCCTAATTTCCAGTGGGACATTATTTGGAAATACAATCACTGCAAAATATTGAATAATTTGTCAAAATGAGATCATACTGAAGTAGAGTCAATCCTAATCCAGTGTGATAGATGCCCTGATGAGTAGATGGCCATGTGAGAGCCTACGGACCCACCCACATGCACCGAGAATACCACACGATGGCGAAGGCAGAGATCAGAGTCATGAAACTAAACCTAAACTTGCCAAAGATTGCTGGCAGACTGACAGAAGGTAAGGGATGCAAGGGATGATTTTTCCTCTAGAGAATTTAGAGGTTCTGTGTTTCATCTTTCCCTGTACTTTCTCTCCTTTCTCTTTCTACTCAACTGGAGGAAACTGCTTTGAGTCCTAATTGGTTATATTGGTCTCTTTCCTTACTATATTATCTCTTGATATTGTCAGGAGGTTTTTTTTTTTTTTAACTTCTCTATTTCTGGTTTTTTTTTTTTTTTGGTTGTTTTATTTTGTATCACAATACCCTATTTTTGCTGGTTTGCAAGACTTAGGAAAGCAGAGACTTTTTCACTTTCTCTTATACTTCTAAAGTGCCGGATGGAAGTTTATTGAATTAAATGGGTTAAATATTCTTAAATGAGTAACTGCAATATATTTATGCCCAAACTATTTGTTATTAATAAGGAAAAAAGTCTGACATTCCTTGTGTGTCTCTTGTAGGGAGCTGCATGTAGGTAGGGTTTTCACTAGGTTCACTGCCAAACACATAACACCTAGAATGGCAGATATGCTACCCAAGAGATAATGTAAGAAATTGAGTTAAATGAAAGAAGTATCCGAGTACTATAAATGTAAAATATCCTTACTTTACCTTATAAACCCTATTATAATAATTTTTTCTTGGCTAAAATATAATGCACTTATGGACTCCATTTCTATAATTTAATGGAAGTTACTTAAAATAGCCAATTATTTAAAAAGAACTAACAGAGCAAAATTTATTTGCATTGTTTTAGTTTTACTTGGGGAAGCAGAACATAGCACATTCTCCTTGTCATAACGAAACCTCATTAATACAGTTTGTATCACCATGGTGTCGGTAGTCATTTTAGAAGTTGTAACTTGGTTTGCTGTTGCATTTATAAAACTTTTTGTAGATTTGTATAATATTAATACTGCACTCTTTTGTAGAGAATCTCCATTTATAGAGAATATTTAAAACAGTAAGAAGTTGGCTGTTCGTTAATAATGATGTGATGACAGTCACAACTCATCTACCCTTAATGTGAACAAAAATAGCTTATTGCTTGATAGCTGTAGCTATGCTGAAGATTTAAGTTGGCTGTTCGTTAATTTTTGTTAGATTTTTAAAAAAGGGATAAATTTTTCCTCTAGAGAATTTAGAGGTTCTGTGTTTCATCTTTCCCTGTACTTTCTCTCCTTTCTCTTTCTACTCAACTGGAGGAAACTGCTTTGAGTCCTAATTGGTTATATTGGTCTCTTTCCTTACTATATTATCTCTTGATATTGTCAGGAGGTTTTTTTTTTTTTTTACTTTTCTATTTCTGGTTTTTTTTTTTTTTTGGTTGTTTTATTTTGTATCACAATACCCTATTTTTGCTGGTTTGCAAGACTTAGGAAAGCAGAGACTTTTTCACTTTCTCTTATACTTCTAAAGTGCCGGATGGAAGTTTATTGAATTAAATGGGTTAAATATTCTTAAATGAGTAACTGCAATATATTTATGCCCAAACTATTTGTTATTAATAAGGAAAAAAGTCTGACATTCCTTGTGTGTCTCTTGTAGGGAGCTGCATGTAGGTAGGGTTTTCACTAGGTTCACTGCCAAACACATAACACCTAGAATGGCAGATATGCTACCCAAGAGATAATGTAAGAAATTGAGTTAAATGAAAGAAGTATCCGAGTACTATAAATGTAAAATATCCTTACTTTACCTTATAAACCCTATTATAATAATTTTTTCTTGGCTAAAATATAATGCACTTATGGACTCCATTTCTATAATTTAATGGAAGTTACTTAAAATAGCCAATTATTTAAAAAGAACTAACAGAGCAAAATTTATTTGCATTGTTTTAGTTTTACTTGGGGAAGCAGAACATAGCACATTCTCCTTGTCATAACGAAACCTCATTAATACAGTTTGTATCACCATGGTGTCGGTAGTCATTTTAGAAGTTGTAACTTGGTTTGCTGTTGCATTTATAAAACTTTTTGTAGATTTGTATAATATTAATACTGCACTCTTTTGTAGAGAATCTCCATTTATAGAGAATATTTAAAACAGTAAGAAGTTGGCTGTTCGTTAATAATGATGTGATGACAGTCACAACTCATCTACCCTTAATGTGAACAAAAATAGCTTATTGCTTGATAGCTGTAGCTATGCTGAAGATTTAATGTTTGTAAACATTAAAATAGTTAATATTTAATTTATAATTACTGAATAATACATAGGTGACTTGCTTGCTTTTAATTTTAATGAAGGTGGCAATGTTACATTTTTCAAAGGAGTGTTATTATTCAGATTTTGTTAATTTAGGTTAATCAATATCAGTCAAAATTAGTGAGAGAATGTAAGTATAATGCATTTCTTAGGATACAGTCTTAGAGTGAGGCAGATATTGGATACTCTCCTTAAGAATTTCTCTCCTACTCTCGCTCTGTATGTGCACACACACACATATTACACAGAGCATGCACACATATATGCATATGCATGTATATGTACAATTTACTTGGGAGGTTATAATCTAACAGAAGTAGTTAAAATAATTCACAATATATTTTTCACATAAGCTATTTATATATGTTACATATATATATCTGTGAACTATATGCAGAATATGTTAAAATGAATTAGTCTAAGTATAAATTCTACTCCTGCTGCTCTTGAATACTACTACAAATATTCTCAGGATTAGCTAATATTTATTGGACATTTTTCTATGTAGCTGGCATTGTGCTACACATATTACCTATGATTTGTCCTTGTGTTTCCTGCTGGAGGTATAGGACGTTCAAATATTGTCTTAGAAGCTCATTTGACCTCCAGATTTATTAGCATCCCTAATGACTTACATGAGAGATTGAAAAAAATGCCCTTGAAAATCCAAGAGCCAGATGTACTAGCCACATATCAGTTATTATTTAGTAAGCAAAGAAGTAAACAAATAGAGTTCTGAACCAGTCATATTAGTCTGCAAATAGTAGAATTTAATAATTTAAAAGTCATAGCACATTCTCCTTGTCATAACGAAACCTCATTAATACAGTTTGTATCACCATGGTGTCGGTAGTCATTTTAGAAGTTGTAACTTGGTTTGCTGTTGCATTTATAAAACTTTTTGTAGATTTGTATAATATTAATACTGCACTCTTTTGTAGAGAATCTCCATTTATAGAGAATATTTAAAACAGTAAGAAGTTGGCTGTTCGTTAATAATGATGTGATGACAGTCACAACTCATCTACCCTTAATGTGAACAAAAATAGCTTATTGCTTGATAGCTGTAGCTATGCTGAAGATTTAATGTTTGTAAACATTAAAATAGTTAATATTTAATTTATAATTACTGAATAATACATAGGTGACTTGCTTGCTTTTAATTTTAATGAAGGTGGCAATGTTACATTTTTCAAAGGAGTGTTATTATTCAGATTTTGTTAATTTAGGTTAATCAATATCAGTCAAAATTAGTGAGAGAATGTAAGTATAATGCATTTCTTAGGATACAGTCTTAGAGTGAGGCAGATATTGGATACTCTCCTTAAGAATTTCTCTCCTACTCTCGCTCTGTATGTGCACACACACACATATTACACAGAGCATGCACACATATATGCATATGCATGTATATGTACAATTTACTTGGGAGGTTATAATCTAACAGAAGTAGTTAAAATAATTCACAATATATTTTTCACATAAGCTATTTATATATGTTACATATATATATCTGTGAACTATATGCAGAATATGTTAAAATGAATTAGTCTAAGTATAAATTCTACTCCTGCTGCTCTTGAATACTACTACAAATATTCTCAGGATTAGCTAATATTTATTGGACATTTTTCTATGTAGCTGGCATTGTGCTACACATATTACCTATGATTTGTCCTTGTGTTTCCTGCTGGAGGTATAGGACGTTCAAATATTGTCTTAGAAGCTCATTTGACCTCCAGATTTATTAGCATCCCTAATGACTTACATGAGAGATTGAAAAAAATGCCCTTGAAAATCCAAGAGCCAGATGTACTAGCCACATATCAGTTATTATTTAGTAAGCAAAGAAGTAAACAAATAGAGTTCTGAACCAGTCATATTAGTCTGCAAATAGTAGAATTTAATAATTTTAAAAAGTCAAATTTGATTAGAAACCTATACCTTAATACCTGTCTTAAGAAATAATTTAATTTAAAATATTTATTGTGCATGTCTTTCAACTTGTTGTTGTCAGTTAATAAATTCCACTGCAAAGTATTTTAGAGGTATGTAGGTTTTGCTTCCTGTGCCTTCCTTGTAGAATCTGAGCTATATTAGAAATAAACCTTTGAAAAGAGCAACATAGTACAAGAAAAACGTTCATTTTATGGAGAACAACCTGACAAGTTAGAGGTCTTTCTCTAGACATTGGGCTTCATTAAATCAAGGGTAATTGCACAGTCTAATGCTTGACAATTTGAATCCTTCATATTTAATTTGAATTTTTCTGCACCATCTATTCCTACTGGTGTATAGTTATCAGGTTTTCTATTAAATGAAAAGTGTGAGCTTTTAGTCCCAAGTTCCAATGATCAGGCATTACGTTTTATTTTTTTCCTAACACAAATCTTGAGGTGTCAACATTTTTCATACTGATTAAGTCTCTTGTCACAGAACTAAGTAGTAAAACATAGCCTGGTTGTATGCCTTGAGTTACTTACAGAATGTTTGTAGTGAGGTACCTCTGAGGGAGGAAAAAAAAAATGTACATTTTTACAGAGAGTAGCCTTAATTTGTATTCCTCCAGACTACATTTAAAGTTAAAAGTTTATAAAAATTTAAAGTTTTACAAGCATTGCTTCCTTCAGGCTTAAAAGCCTAACTGACATTTATGAACAAATAAATTTATCACAGAGTGAATATATTTTTTAAACACTTAATGTGTATTCTCCAACATAACAACATCTGCTGAGTATGAATGACAAAAATATTTTTTACTTTTAAAGAAAATCTATAGTTTAGTACAGTAAAAAATGAACTGACTGGTATGTAGGGATTACTTAAAGGTTAACATTTATTTCATCAGTAAGCTTTTACTTAGATGCTTCATGAAAGAATAGGAGATATCATAGTTTTCTAGAATTAAAGAAACCATTCAGTATATAATGATGACCAGCGCTGCTCCGTGAAAATATTTTTCTGACTTGGATAATTTGTTGGACAATCATTCATATACGAAATTAGCAAGCTGACAATTCATTTTCCACTCAGTTCTATGATGAAAAGATCAACTAAGCTTTTCCAAAAAGGAAATTCTAATGTCCAAATATTTGGAAATTTCATGGCCCATATACCTGGACAAAAAGATTAATCAGTTAGTCAACAAATCCATCAGACTCCAACTTTTCTCCCAGTATGACCTGTCTCCTAGTTTCATTGTTCAAGACTTCCAGTGTTTACTTTTGCCATTTCTTCAAATCTAAAACTCATAGAAATCTCAGCCTTGGATGGAGAATTTTATTTTTCATTCTGAGTCTCCTTGGAATGCTAAAAAATGGTGGACATTTTGTAAGCACATAGGGAGGAAGGTAATAAATTTGTTCAGGCATTTGGAGTGAGAGGGGGATGTTGAGAGAGTCATTGGAAATATAAGGACATAGGGGCATTAAATGGGACTCCAGTGGCCTGAGCAATTTGCCACATCTCACCACACAACACAGATTTACTACTGCAGAAAAAACACAAATCTTGAGGTGTCAACATTTTTCATACTGATTAAGTCTCTTGTCACAGAACTAAGCAGTAAAACATAGCCTGGTTGTATGCCTTGAGTTACTTACAGAATGTTTGTAGTGAGGTACCTCTGAGGGAGGAAAAAAAAAATGTACATTTTTACAGAGAGTAGCCTTAATTTGTATTCCTCCAGACTACATTTAAAGTTAAAAGTTTATAAAAATTTAAAGTTTTACAAGCATTGCTTCCTTCAGGCTTAAAAGCCTAACTGACATTTATGAACAAATAAATTTATCACAGAGTGAATATATTTTTTAAACACTTAATGTGTATTCTCCAACATAACAACATCTGCTGAGTATGAATGACAAAAATATTTTTTACTTTTAAAGAAAATCTATAGTTTAGTACAGTAAAAAATGAACTGACTGGTATGTAGGGATTACTTAAAGGTTAACATTTATTTCATCAGTAAGCTTTTACTTAGATGCTTCATGAAAGAATAGGAGATATCATAGTTTTCTAGAATTAAAGAAACCATTCAGTATATAATGATGACCAGCGCTGCTCCGTGAAAATATTTTTCTGACTTGGATAATTTGTTGGACAATCATTCATATACGAAATTAGCAAGCTGACAATTCATTTTCCACTCAGTTCTATGATGAAAAGATCAACTAAGCTTTTCCAAAAAGGAAATTCTAATGTCCAAATATTTGGAAATTTCATGGCCCATATACCTGGACAAAAAGATTAATCAGTTAGTCAACAAATCCATCAGACTCCAACTTTTCTCCCAGTATGACCTGTCTCCTAGTTTCATTGGTCAAGACTTCCAATGTTTACTTTTGCCATTTCTTCAAATCTAAAAACTCATAGAAATCTCAGCCTTGGATGGAGAATTTTATTTTTCATTCTGAGTCTCCTTGGAATGCTAAAAAATGGTGGACATTTTGTAAGCACATAGGGAGGAAGGTAATAAATTTGTTCAGGCATTTGGAGTGAGAGGGGGATGTTGAGAGAGTCATTGGAAATATAAGGACATAGGGGCATTAAATGGGACTCCAGTGGCCTGAGCAATTTGCCACATCTCACCACACAACACAGATTTACTACTGCAGAGAGAACAAAGAAAAAGTGGGGGCGGGGGAGGAATGAAGATTAAAATCCAAGAGGAAAAACACTTTAATTTTCCCTTACCTGACACATCATGTGCTTAACAGGTTGTGTTTCTCCAATAACATTTGGTAGCATTTGCATACATTGTAGAGAATGCAGATGGTTTTCTACTGAGAATCAGGTAAGCCCAGGAGGTCACATTGAGAATTAACTAAACTCTTAAACTACATCCTTGTGAATGCTATAATTTTTAAATCAAGACCTTACTAGTTAGTACCATAACATATTTTTTTCTGTGGTTAAAACATATGTGCTCTTGACCCACTTAAGAAAAAAAAAAAATAACAAACCTCAACACCCACCAGTAAAGCAAAGGCTAGTAGCATAAATGATTGAAGTGTCTGTAAAAACACTTTCCCAGGAGAACAGGCTGCTATTGAATTTCAGATCAGCAAATATATATGCCTCATTATTTTTGCATGTCTCACATACCTGCTGCTTTTCCAAACTTCTGCATGTTACTTTCTATCTTTACAAGTACTGTGCTCTCATCTAGTATTTTAAGAAATGAAAGAATTCAGAACTGTTGAAAAGACAGGACATTTTAAAATGTATAACTGGACTAGCTATAGAACTATATTCTAAAGATTTGAAAAAAAAGTGGTCCAACTTACATTAAAGTAAAATATCTATCTTATTTTTAAAGATGATCCTAACTAACAAGAATGGATGTACTAGTACAGTGGCACTTTTGTTACTAGTCTTATGGTTGGATTTGAATTGGAGGCAAGGGAAATTAAGGACACAGAATTAGGGATATTTATATTAACTCTAATTTTTCCTGAAATAATTTATTGCTTTCAACCATAGGTGGGTAATTTAAATTTGTCAAAGGAAGTTTATCCCACATGAAAATCATTGTTTAGTTAGTGATATTTAAAAGTGTATTTTAAAGTCTTCATGAGTTCATTTACTGAGTATCTTTTTCAAATGTCTATAATAGTAATGACACTCTGCAGGCACTTTGCATAGGTATAAGGATGGTAGAATACACTTTTTCTTGTAGGTTGACCTCTTCTAAGATTGTATTAGTAGATAAAAACACATTTTAATGTGTAAATTTATTTCAAAATATAGATCTCAAAATTGTAAAAAAACAATGTTAGACTAAACATATCAATACCGTGTAGTTGAACACTAAGCAAACATATTTTAGCAATTCCAGGCAGTGGGAGGGTAATGCAGCCATCTCAAGGGATGGAGAGTGAAGGGGTGGTGGAAGAAAACCCTGGGAGACAAGGTTGTTTCATATAGGTTTGCTGTGGAAAGCTGAACAGATACTTAAGTAATTGAGGCAGGGAGTCATTAAAAGATCTGGGAGAAGACAGGGAGGAAACCACAGTGTCACAAAGTGCAGAGGCTCTGAGATGGAAAACAGCTTTGTGGTGTGTGAGGAACAATAAAGACTGAGGGGAGAATGGCTGCAGTGAGTTGGAGATGTAGGCAGGGGCAAAAGCATGAAAAATAATGTACGCTTAAATTATGACAAGAAGTGTACATCTTGCTTGATATCAAGGATTCAGAAATAATAAAACTACTGGATCTGTAAAAATAGTATTTAGTAAGAGTTTATTATGCATATAAGAGATGTTCTTGAAGTGTGAGCTTTCAAAGTCAAGACTGATAGGCAGCTCAGAGGGCCATTGTTACAGAGTCGTACAGAGTGAAAATGAGGAAGTTGCTTAAACTTTACAACAATCGATTATTACCATGGGGCTTTCAGAGTGCAAGGGTTGGTTAAAAGTGGTTGCATCATTTTTACGAAGAGTACTTAAGTTTCTTTTGATTATCAGAGGCATTTATAAGAAGTAGCCTAAGTTTCAGTTAAGTTCATGAAAAGAGTTAGGTTTACTTTTGCTCATTGGCTTAAATAGTTACGTCTGCTTGAGGAATTTTCAAGTCTTGTCTCTGCTTTGTGTTTTACTTCAACATTATGAATTCAAAAAAGCCACTGAATGATTTTAAGAATAGGTGTGAGTGTGAGTTTAAGAAAGCAGGTGGCCTCAGTTTCGATTACAGTCTGTCCATCATAAGCTATGATCTTGGGCAAGTTACTTGTTTTTCTTATCTGTAAAATGGAAAAGTAAATACAAACCTCTTAAAGGTTGTTGTGAAAATAAATGGCCTAATATATCCAATATATTAATTATTCATATTTAACAGAAATCACTCTTGTTACTTGTGGAAAACAAACAACAAGAAATAAGGTATTTGGGAGGCAATGACACATAGAAGTCCACTCAAAAATCAGAGAAGCTCTTGATATTTAATATTTAAAGTGAGTAAAAGTGATTAAATTTAATGTATATTGTGATGAATACCTGAGAGGACTGAGTGAATTAGATACAAATAAGAGAAGAAGCAGAGATGATAACTGAATCACTGGCACAAAGGTTGTAGCAATTTCTGAAATAGGAAATATTATCTGTGGGGATGATTTGAGGTGGGGGAGAGTCTAGACCCTCATTGGATGTTTTAGGGTTATGCTCTTAATTAGACATTTTGAGATATTGGGTCAAAAGTTAGATATACAAATTTAGTGGGGCTGTTGATGACTGTAGGTGTACATTTTCAGAGTCACAGTTTATGGTTCATGTTTAAATCTTTGAGAATGAACAAGTATATCCAGGCAGAGAAGAGAGGAGTGCTGAGGACTGAAAACTGGGATAAATAACATTTAGGAGGAGGAACAAAAAAAGGAGTTGCCAGAGAGTTGGGAACAGCCCAGGAGACTGTAGGAGACTTGCAAATTAAATCTGCAACAGCCCTGTTTCCAAATAAGGTCATATTCTGAGGCTTTGGGGGTTAGGCCTTTAGCATATCTTTCTTCGGGTAGTGTGGAGCAAAATTCAACCTGTAACAATGTGTTAGAATGAGACATACAGGAACAGATTGTGAAAAGTCTTGTATAGAATGCAAAGTAGTTTGGGTTTTCTTCCCAAGTTTTGCCAGTGGTAAAGAATCCTCCTGTGAATGGAGGAGACACAGGAGATGAAAGTTCAATCCCTGGGTCAGGAAGATCCCCTGGAGAAGGAAATGGCAACCCACATCAGTATTCTTACCTGAGAATCGCATGGACAGACAAACCTGGCAAGCACCCTACTTAGGGTCACGAAGAGTTGGACACGACTGAAGTGACTTAGGACACACACATGGACTAAAAAAGTTATGGAAAGACAAAAGATTTTAAATTATGTGAGTGGCATTAATATTTTTGTGAAAATAATCTTAGTTGCTATATACTAAATGGACTTTAGAAGGGCAGAAAAGGACAGTGAGAGTAAGGGAGTAAGCTTGAAGGCAGGAACACAAATTAGTGATGACTACTATAGCACTTTTAATGTAAAAGAGAAGCTCTTGATATTTAATATTTAAAGTGAGTAAAAGTGATTAAATTTAATGTATATTGTGATGAATACCTGAGAGGACTGAGTGAATTAGATACAAATAAGAGAAGAAGCAGAGATGATAACTGAATCACTGGCACAAAGGTTGTAGCAATTTCTGAAATAGGAAATATTATCTGTGGGGATGATTTGAGGTGGGGGAGAGTCTAGACCCTCATTGGATGTTTTAGGGTTATGCTCTTAATTAGACATTTTGAGATATTGGGTCAAAAGTTAGATATACAAATTTAGTGGGGCTGTTGATGACTGTAGGTGTACATTTTCAGAGTCACAGTTTATGGTTCATGTTTAAATCTTTGAGAATGAACAAGTATATCCAGGCAGAGAAGAGAGGAGTGCTGAGGACTGAAAACTGGGATAAATAACATTTAGGAGGAGGAACAAAAAAAGGAGTTGCCAGAGAGTTGGGAACAGCCCAGGAGACTGTAGGAGACTTGCAAATTAAATCTGCAACAGCCCTGTTTCCAAATAAGGTCATATTCTGAGGCTTTGGGGGTTAGGCCTTTAGCATATCTTTCTTCGGGTAGTGTGGAGCAAAATTCAACCTGTAACAATGTGTTAGAATGAGACATACAGGAACAGATTGTGAAAAGTCTTGTATAGAATGCAAAGTAGTTTGGGTTTTCTTCCCAAGTTTTGCCAGTGGTAAAGAATCCTCCTGTGAATGGAGGAGACACAGGAGATGAAAGTTCAATCCCTGGGTCAGGAAGATCCCCTGGAGAAGGAAATGGCAACCCACATCAGTATTCTTACCTGAGAATCGCATGGACAGACAAACCTGGCAAGCACCCTACTTAGGGTCACGAAGAGTTGGACACGACTGAAGTGACTTAGGACACACACATGGACTAAAAAAGTTATGGAAAGACAAAAGATTTTAAATTATGTGAGTGGCATTAATATTTTTGTGAAAATAATCTTAGTTGCTATATACTAAATGGACTTTAGAAGGGCAGAAAAGGACAGTGAGAGTAAGGGAGTAAGCTTGAAGGCAGGAACACAAATTAGTGATGACTACTATAGTAATTCAGGAAAGAAAAGATGAATATGAATTTGAATAATAACATTGAAATTTAAAATAAAACCTCATTAACCTTCTCCACTATCACTGCCACCTTCTCTAGAATACTAGTGTGTTCCTAGGCTTAAACCTCTTTCACTATCACTAACTACCTCTTAACTAACCTCTTAACTGAGTCTTCCTGCTTCATGACGTTCTTCACTCTAATCCCATCTATGTTACTTCTAAAACATTATTACTAAATACAGTCCTTTAATGACTAGCTTTTGGATATAGGGTGTATTACTCCCTTCAACTCAGTACGAGGAACAGTAATCTTAATTTAGTTTGTACAAATCAATGAAAAAAATTACTATCTTAACTAATAGGTCATTGAGTTTGAACAGGCACAGGGTCAGTTGATTCAGGAGGTCATCATCATCTTGCTCACCTATGTCAGGAACCTCTTCATACTCAGGCTGGTAACAAGATGGCTGCTGTGGTCTAAAACTCATACAGACAAGAAGTAAGAATCTCTGCCTTTGTTCTCTAACAAAAGGTGCCCTGAAGCATCCCTGCTACCTACGTCTCATGGGCCAAAAATGATTTAAGACAGCCCGTCCATGAGTTGATGATTGGTAAGCAAATGCATCAGATTACCATGATTACTTAAAGGTCATCATCTGAAGTAGAATGTGGGTTGAGTAGTAAAGACACTCTTCTACGTGTTTTATATATGTGCTCACTTTGCCAGCACATATAGTAAGTGTTTTATATGTATTCTATGTATCAATTCATTTAATTAATTTATAATGTTAATACCCACATACATATCCTGCTTTATTATTCATTACTTTATATGTTGCATACTTGTCCACTGCATAATTGAATAAGATATCTGTGTTAGTTGGCTAGGGCTGCTATGAAAGTGTACTGGATGGCTTAAACAACAGAAATTTATTTTTTTCACAGAAAGATTGGCAAGCCATCAGCATGGTTGGTTTCTCTCTGTGGTTTGCAGATGTCCACTTTCCTGCTGTGCCCTTTCAGAGCCTTTTCTCTGTGTTCATGCATCTCTGGTGTTTCTCTGTGTGTCCAGATTTTTTCTTCTTATAAGGATACCAGTTAGATTGAATTAGGGCTACCCTAACAGCTTCATTTTAATTTAGTCACCTCTTTTTAGATGCCCTATCCAAATATAGTTCTATTTTGAAATATTGAAGTTTATGTCTTCAACATTTAAATTTTGAAGGAAAGGAGTTCAGCCTATAACTCCCCATGGGCATACTCAGAATATTTTTACCCAAGCTTTGATTCATATTTCACTGGGAATATTCTTCACCTTATCTCCAATTTCCAAAATCATTTCATTTTGTTCAAGGTGTTATTTCAGTTGTCATCACAAATGAAGTTTTTCTCAAGAGTAGGTTTTAATATTCTTCAAGAATCTTTATGTACTTTTCTTAGGAAAATGTCCTCATTCTTTGTGATATTACAATTATTTGTACACTTATCTAGTATCTTCATTGGCTTAGAGTATTCTTCTTTACCATAGTATGCTTCGTACTGTCTCGGCCATGGTTACTACTTAGTGTAGGTGTGTCACAATACAAATGTCCACAGGAGTGTAATTCACATACAGTCTTGTGAGAGGAATTGAGTGGAAGAAAAAAATATTTCTTAGGTGATCAAGTAAAGATTCATGGATGATTTGATATTAGAAATAAGACTTGAGGGGTGGGTAAGATTTTAAAGATAGAGAGCTGACAAAAAGGGAATGAGAGATTAAGTTAAATGTTGATTCAGGCCAGAGGTCAAGATACACCATGAGCTGAACTCAGAATTTGAAAGAAGAAGCATACATCTGTGAATAATACATAGTCAGTTTGATCATACCTCACAGTTTTATTATATAGTAGTGAGAGCTAAATGCAGAAAGACAGTTTGAGACTAAGTCACAAATGATGCAAATGGCGTTCTAAGGAAGTTGGGATTCCGCAAAAGTTAGTCACTGAAGGATGTCACATATGAAAATAGAATTGCTTATATCTCTTTTGTTGCTACTTGTCCATGCATTTTTTCTTTCTTATAAGGATACCAAAAAGTTAAAAAATTGAAGTGTTGGTTTCTCTCTGTGGTTTGCAGATGTCCACTTTCCTGCTGTGCCCTTTCAGAGCCTTTCTCTGTGTTCATGCATCTCTGGTGTTTCTCTGTGTGTCCAGATTTTTCTTCTTATAAGGATACCAGTTAGATTGAATTAGGGCTACCCTAACAGCTTCATTTTAATTTAGTCACCTCTTTTTAGATGCCCTATCCAAATATAGTTCTATTTTGAAATATTGAAGTTTATGTCTTCAACATTTAAATTTTGAAGGAAAGGAGTTCAGCCTATAACTCCCCATGGGCATACTCAGAATATTTTTACCCAAGCTTTGATTCATATTTCACTGGGAATATTCTTCACCTTATCTCCAATTTCCAAAATCATTTCATTTTGTTCAAGGTGTTATTTCAGTTGTCATCACAAATGAAGTTTTTCTCAAGAGTAGGTTTTAATATTCTTCAAGAATCTTTATGTACTTTTCTTAGGAAAATGTCCTCATTCTTTGTGATATTACAATTATTTGTACACTTATCTAGTATCTTCATTGGCTTAGAGTATTCTTCTTTACCATAGTATGCTTCGTACTGTCTCGGCCATGGTTACTACTTAGTGTAGGTGTGTCACAATACAAATGTCCACAGGAGTGTAATTCACATACAGTCTTGTGAGAGGAATTGAGTGGAAGAAAAAAATATTTCTTAGGTGATCAAGTAAAGATTCATGGATGATTTGATATTAGAAATAAGACTTGAGGGGTGGGTAAGATTTTAAAGATAGAGAGCTGACAAAAAGGGAATGAGAGATTAAGTTAAATGTTGATTCAGGCCAGAGGTCAAGATACACCATGAGCTGAACTCAGAATTTGAAAGAAGAAGCATACATCTGTGAATAATACATAGTCAGTTTGATCATACCTCACAGTTTTATTATATAGTAGTGAGAGCTAAATGCAGAAAGACAGTTTGAGACTAAGTCACAAATGATGCAAATGGCGTTCTAAGGAAGTTGGGATTCCGCAAAAGTTAGTCACTGAAGGATGTCACATATGAAAATAGAATTAACCAAAGCATTGACTAAGAAAAAATATATAGACTCTAAAAGCATTCAATTTCATTAATAAAAGTAATAAGGAATATAAAAGAAATTTGAAGTTTGAGTTTGAAAATATGAAAGAATATCAAATAAAAGTATCCAGAGAGGGGGCAAATATCCAGAGGCCAGTGTGAAAATAAGAAAATCACAAAAGCAAATATTCTTGCTTTCTAATATGGAATTTAAATATTAGAAAATAGAAGGGTATTTGGTTATTTGAATTTATCTACTCACTTATGTATTAGAACTAGTCCATGGTTAAACATTAGTCTGTGATGAAGCATTAATGCTCATTTTGGAATCTGTGTTTATTGTGTATTCTGTATCAGGGTAGTGCAAACTATTAACCCTTAATATTTTAAAAGCCATTTTAACTTGTTTTGTTAAATATTTGTCAGATATTTAAGAACATTAATTTGAGAAAAATTACATGGCACATCCATTTGTTTTCAAGTATCCATCTTCTTAGGTACTTCATGTATTATTAATTTGCAAAATGTAGATCAAACATAATGTTCCAGATATTTCTTCATTAATAAGTATAAAATCAATTTAAATTATATTGTGCTTTGTTTTTCTAGACGATAAAATTAGGTAACAGTTATACTGAATTTTCAATTTTTAATTAAAGCCTAGACTAATGCATTGGCCCATTTACTTTTAACTTGAGGGATACTATGTTGTTTTTGATAAAGCATTTTTAATGAGATACTGTAAATTAGTTCACATTAACCTTTTGGCTATTTCTTTTCCACTACTAATTTTAATGCCAGGCAATGATCTGAAATTCCTGTTGATTTACAGAAATAAGCTTGAGGGTGGGTAAGATTTTAAAGATAGAGAGCTGACAAAAAGGGAATGAGAGATTAAGTTAAATGTTGATTCAGGCCAGAGGTCAAGATACACCATGAGCTGAACTCAGAATTTGAAAGAAGAAGCATACATCTGTGAATAATACATAGTCAGTTTGATCATACCTCACAGTTTTATTATATAGTAGTGAGAGCTAAATGCAGAAAGACAGTTTGAGACTAAGTCACAAATGATGCAAATGGCGTTCTAAGGAAGTTGGGATTCCGCAAAAGTTAGTCACTGAAGGATGTCACATATGAAAATAGAATTAACCAAAGCATTGACTAAGAAAAAATATATAGACTCTAAAAGCATTCAATTTCATTAATAAAAGTAATAAGGAATATAAAAGAAATTTGAAGTTTGAGTTTGAAAATATGAAAGAATATCAAATAAAAGTATCCAGAGAGGGGGCAAATATCCAGAGGCCAGTGTGAAAATAAGAAAATCACAAAAGCAAATATTCTTGCTTTCTAATATGGAATTTAAATATTAGAAAATAGAAGGGTATTTGGTTATTTGAATTTATCTACTCACTTATGTATTAGAACTAGTCCATGGTTAAACATTAGTCTGTGATGAAGCATTAATGCTCATTTTGGAATCTGTGTTTATTGTGTATTCTGTATCAGGGTAGTGCAAACTATTAACCCTTAATATTTTAAAAGCCATTTTAACTTGTTTTGTTAAATATTTGTCAGATATTTAAGAACATTAATTTGAGAAAAATTACATGGCACATCCATTTGTTTTCAAGTATCCATCTTCTTAGGTACTTCATGTATTATTAATTTGCAAAATGTAGATCAAACATAATGTTCCAGATATTTCTTCATTAATAAGTATAAAATCAATTTAAATTATATTGTGCTTTGTTTTTCTAGACGATAAAATTAGGTAACAGTTATACTGAATTTTCAATTTTTAATTAAAGCCTAGACTAATGCATTGGCCCATTTACTTTTAACTTGAGGGATACTATGTTGTTTTTGATAAAGCATTTTTAATGAGATACTGTAAATTAGTTCACATTAACCTTTTGGCTATTTCTTTTCCACTACTAATTTTAATGCCAGGCAATGATCTGAAATTCCTGTTGATTTACATAAATAACTTACTGGAAGTATTTGCCCTATATTTATTGATTATGTGTATATATAAATATATAAATATATATATAATATATATGACATAATACTTTTAAAATAAAATTTACCTTTATCAAAATTATTGTTATAACTCAAGGTATGTTATTCATACATGTGAAAACATACTTAGCATTTATAAAAATAACATATGTATATATATATACAGAAATATGTATGCTTTTTACGGAGGCTATCAATATGTAAATATATTCTGGAAAAAGATACAATAAATCATACAATGTAAGTTAAAAGTAATGTAAATAATACAAATAGAGCACTGCTTTAAAATTGTGGTAAGGAGACACACCTGTAATAATCTGGCGAAAAAATTCAAATGATAGTGTCCTTGGCCACCTACTTTTATAGTCCAGTTTTCTTGTCGTAGAGTGGTCATGATTAGTAAGGATGTGATACATTTTTCTCCATATCTCGTTTTTTCCTCCCTATTCTTTTAAATCAGCTCTTTTGGATTATGTAGGCTTCCCAGGTTGCGCTAGTGGTAAAGAACCTGCCCAACAATCCAGGAGATGTAAGAGACACAGGTTTGATCCCTGGGATGGGAAGATCCCCTGGAGGGCATGGCAGCCCACTCCAGTATTCTTGCCTGGAGCATCCCGTGGACAGAGGATCCTGGTGGGCTACAATCCATAGTTTCACAGTTGGAACCAAAATGACTAAGCATCACACTGTATCCTAAATTATAGAGGAAAAAAATAGTGTATCTAAAGAATGTGTCAATATGAAAAGAACTGATAGTTGAAAGACCATGAAATTAAAGAAATACAGTACCAGGACAAATAAAGCAATGCCCATTTGAATGAATATGTTGGGAATACAAATGTGAGCATGATCTGATCCTTGTCTTATTGTCTTGTCTCCTAGTGAGAGAGACAGAAAAATCAACTGAAAATAATAATTTACAGCCCTACATATACAGTTAGGAGCACACAGGGTATATTGGAACTAGAAAGTCCCAACATTGTCGTATTGTAGGTCCAATAATGCCTAAATAAGTGTACATCTTTTAGTGAAGAGGAAAAGAATATTACTGGCAGAAAGGCTGTCATGAACAAAGATATAGGAGTAGCAGAAAGTATAAATATAGTGAGTTCTAGAAAAAATAAAAAGCAAGTAGTTTGAGTAAAACTTTAAAATTGGGTGGAGGGTGAACCAGTCAAGTTCAGAAATTAAAATGGCAGAGAGTAGTCAGCTTATGGGGCATTTTGTGAGCAATGCTCTACCCTACCATTTGTTTCCCATTCCCACCCTGTTTTTTTTTTTTTTCTATTGTACTCATCACTTTTTTAGCATATTTACTTATTGAGTTTATTGTCTGCCTGTTTTCTAGATGGTACATTTCAAGAAGACAGATTTGAAGAGGTCAAACTTAGAAACAAATCAGGAGACTCTATCAGCCTTTGAGAGAAGCAAATCTCAAATATAGAGATGGCTGTGACTGGGGAAGGGAAGAGTGGGGAACAGGCAGGAAAGAGGGTGAGGGCAGGCCACACTTTTAAGTAATAAAAACAATAGGACTTATGTTGGTAACGGGTGGGGTCTGAGGGTGAAAGAAGGATGCTTAAGGGTTGACAACATGACTCAGTTTAGTAGGCTGTTGGCTATATGACTTTTAGAGCAGCAACAAATTTTGTGCTGGAGGTATAACAGGAACAATTGACAGTGTGTTTCATGCTGAAAACCTGAGGTTAGAGAGTAGAAAGAGAACAGTTTTGAGAACCTCCCAGAATGGAAGCAGTGTGAGGAGGCTATCTAGGAATGAGAAAAGGAAGGGTGCAAGGATGGGGAAAAAGTAAAAGGAAGGCAAATTTCAAGAACAGTGAAGTGATTTACAAATTAAAAAAAAGAAAGAAAACAGCAGTGAGTTTTAGTTAGGTAAGCAATAAAATGTGCTCTTTTAATTTGGCAAACCAGGAAAAAAAACAAAAATAAAGCAATGCCCATTTGAATGAATATGTTGGGAATACAAATGTGAGCATGATCTGATCCTTGTCTTATTGTCTTGTCTCCTAGTGAGAGAGACAGAAAAATCAACTGAAAATAATAATTTACAGCCCTACATATACAGTTAGGAGCACACAGGGTATATTGGAACTAGAAAGTCCCAACATTGTCGTATTGTAGGTCCAATAATGCCTAAATAAGTGTACATCTTTTAGTGAAGAGGAAAAGAATATTACTGGCAGAAAGGCTGTCATGAACAAAGATATAGGAGTAGCAGAAAGTATAAATATAGTGAGTTCTAGAAAAAATAAAAAGCAAGTAGTTTGAGTAAAACTTTAAAATTGGGTGGAGGGTGAACCAGTCAAGTTCAGAAATTAAAATGGCAGAGAGTAGTCAGCTTATGGGGCATTTTGTGAGCAATGCTCTACCCTACCATTTGTTTCCCATTCCCACCCTGTTTTTTTTTTTTTTCTATTGTACTCATCACTTTTTTAGCATATTTACTTATTGAGTTTATTGTCTGCCTCTTTTTCTAGATGGTACATTTCAAGAAGACAGATTTGAAGAGGTCAAACTTAGAAACAAATCAGGAGACTCTATCAGCCTTTGAGAGAAGCAAATCTCAAATATAGAGATGGCTGTGACTGGGGAAGGGAAGAGTGGGGAACAGGCAGGAAAGAGGGTGAGGGCAGGCCACACTTTTAAGTAATAAAAACAATAGGACTTATGTTGGTAACGGGTGGGGTCTGAGGGTGAAAGAAGGATGCTTAAGGGTTGACAACATGACTCAGTTTAGTAGGCTGTTGGCTATATGACTTTTAGAGCAGCAACAAATTTTGTGCTGGAGGTATAACAGGAACAATTGACAGTGTGTTTCATGCTGAAAACCTGAGGTTAGAGAGTAGAAAGAGAACAGTTTTGAGAACCTCCCAGAATGGAAGCAGTGTGAGGAGGCTATCTAGGAATGAGAAAAGGAAGGGTGCAAGGATGGGGAAAAAGTAAAAGGAAGGCAAATTTCAAGAACAGTGAAGTGATTTACAAATTAAAAAAAAGAAAGAAAACAGCAGTGAGTTTTAGTTAGGTAAGCAATAAAATGTGCTCTTTTAATTTGGCAATTAGGACGCAAATGGTGATAATAAAAGGATCTCTGCTAGAGTGATAGGGATCAAAGGTAAATTCCAGAAGGATGAGGAATGAATGGGAGGTGAGGAGGTTGAGGACAAGTATATGCAGTGTTCAAAGGACAAGAGCTCATCGTGCAAGATCTTGTCTCTTTCCTGGTTTGCTTGTCACTGAAAGTGCACCTGTTAATATATCACCTTTCTCTGATAAACTTTGATTCTAAAAAGGACATTTTTGGAAGGACAATAACTTAACTTGAACGGCAAAGCATCTCATTATAGAATATACAGATTGCATGTAGTATGCATGTGAAGTTGCTTCAGAAGTGTCCAATTCTTTGTGACCCCATGGACTTTAGTTCACCAGACTTCTTTGTGCATGCAGTTTTCCAGGCAAGAATACTGGAATGGGTTGCCATTTCCTCCTCCAGGGGATCTTCCCAGCCCAGGGATCGAACCTACATCTCTTAAGTCTGGCAGGTGGGTTCTTTACCCCTAGCGCCCCATGGAAACATGTAGTATAATACCTACAAATACTAGCTCAGGTACCACTAATATGTATCAACCATGACTCTTTGCCCTCTCTGGTCTTCCCTCCCCTGGTTCTCCCTCCCCTCTTCTCCTCCAAACCAGCCTAATTCACACTGACCGCAATCATTTAGCAGCCAGCCAATAGGTACTCAGAGTTTCAAAGGACTTATGTTGGTAACGGTGGGGTCTGAGGGTGAAAGAAGGATGCTTAAGGGTTGACAACATGACTCAGTTTAGTAGGCTGTTGGCTATATGACTTTAGAGCAGCAACAAATTTTGTGCTGGAGGTATAACAGGAACAATTGACAGTGTGTTTCATGCTGAAAACCTGAGGTTAGAGAGTAGAAAGAGAACAGTTTTGAGAACCTCCCAGAATGGAAGCAGTGTGAGGAGGCTATCTAGGAATGAGAAAAGGAAGGGTGCAAGGATGGGGAAAAAGTAAAAGGAAGGCAAATTTCAAGAACAGTGAAGTGATTTACAAATTAAAAAAAAGAAAGAAAACAGCAGTGAGTTTTAGTTAGGTAAGCAATAAAATGTGCTCTTTTAATTTGGCAATTAGGACGCAAATGGTGATAATAAAAGGATCTCTGCTAGAGTGATAGGGATCAAAGGTAAATTCCAGAAGGATGAGGAATGAATGGGAGGTGAGGAGGTTGAGGACAAGTATATGCAGTGTTCAAAGGACAAGAGCTCATCGTGCAAGATCTTGTCTCTTTCCTGGTTTGCTTGTCACTGAAAGTGCACCTGTTAATATATCACCTTTCTCTGATAAACTTTGATTCTAAAAAGGACATTTTTGGAAGGACAATAACTTAACTTGAACGGCAAAGCATCTCATTATAGAATATACAGATTGCATGTAGTATGCATGTGAAGTTGCTTCAGAAGTGTCCAATTCTTTGTGACCCCATGGACTTTAGTTCACCAGACTTCTTTGTGCATGCAGTTTTCCAGGCAAGAATACTGGAATGGGTTGCCATTTCCTCCTCCAGGGGATCTTCCCAGCCCAGGGATCGAACCTACATCTCTTAAGTCTGGCAGGTGGGTTCTTTACCCCTAGCGCCCCATGGAAACATGTAGTATAATACCTACAAATACTAGCTCAGGTACCACTAATATGTATCAACCATGACTCTTTGCCCTCTCTGGTCTTCCCTCCCCTGGTTCTCCCTCCCCTCTTCTCCTCCAAACCAGCCTAATTCACACTGACAGCAATGATTTAGCAGGCAGTCAATAGGTACTCAGGCAAGCTTTGCAAAGGATTTTGCTTTTTGGCTTTTAGACCATGACTCTGTAGCATGACTAAGTTGATCCTGGATTGCTTGATTTATTCTTCATTTTTTGCCTTGGATGTATTAATAGAACAATCAGTCAGACCTTGGCAGGGATCAGAATTGGGCATTAAAGAGCCCAATACAATGAATCATGCATAGATTTGCCCCCTTTTTTTTTAGGTAAACAAATAGACCTGACCTTGGCTGTACAAATGTTACATATGAATGCACTCTACAGCATTTTATTACACTAACAATATCTAACTTTCAAAATTATTAAATGAGAATCATTCTGCTTTATAATCCTTCTGAAAAATAATACAAAACATATTAAATATGCAGTGTAAAATACACTTAAGCAGGTGGCTCTGTACTCCAGGTGCTTCAGACGCTTATTTAGATTGACAGTTATTTAGGCAGCAGCTGGAAAAAGATGATCAGCAATGTTATGTTTGTTGCAATTTTATAAGATTATGTTTGTTTTGAAACATACATTTCTGATATTTTTTAAAATTATAATTGTATTATTTTATAATTGGAGAAAATGAGCTATACAGTAGGAAGAACAATAACAGTTGAATAGTTTGCAAGGAAAAAAATGTTTTAAGTAAGAGTTATACTTTTATTTGAGAGCTTAAGAAAGGGAATGTTTTACATACGGGCATAAAGGTACCTGAGCATCTACAAAAAGTGCTGAGATAATTTAAGGCCATTTTGAACAGAAATAAAATAATTTCATTTCCACGTAATATACATTTTCAAAGTACATTTGGATCACAGTTTTTTTAATCTTTATAATCCTGAATATTCATTGGAAGGACTGTTGCTGAAGCTGACTCTCCAATACTTTGGCCACCTGATGGGAAGAACTGAGTCACTGGAAAAGAGTGTGATGCTGAGAAGGGCTGAAGGCAAAAGTAGAAGGAGGTGGCAGAAGATGAGTTAGACAGATGGATAGCATCACTAACTCAATAGACATGAATTCGAGCAAACTCCAGGAGACAGTGGATGACAGAGGAGCCTGGTGTGTTGCAGTCCATGGGGCTGCAGTGACATGACTTAGTAACTGCACAACAAAACAATAAATATGCTTCTAGGATCAATGGGGACTGGAAATTCCCATCCATCCTTATTTGTGGCACCATGTAGTCATTTCATACTGTGCGTAAGGACATCCCTAAGGAATCAAATACAATTGATTGTCTTGGTCCATTCACTTTGGAACTACCTTTTCCACTGAACAGTTGATTTGAAAAGCATGGAATCCTGAGGGGTTAGCTCAAAAGAGGGAAGTCCTTCAGATGATGATAATATGTATCTGGAATATTTGTTTTTGTTTTCTTTTCAGTGATAAGCTTGATGATCACATTTAACCAGATCCTCTTACATTTAATCAGTTCTTCTCAGCATAAAAATATTTTGGGTGGGAGTGAGAGTCACCCTGTAGGTTTTTCCTATCCCTTGTATTGTTTATATACCAAGAAATTACTTCCTGTTGGGTTTCCCAAGGTTTCTAATCTATTTGAAAAAAATAATATTTGTCTTGTCTGTCCACGACCCTTACAGCCAGTGCATGGTTAGTTGCTCAGCCATGTCCAGCTCTTTGAGACTCCATGGACTGTAGCCTCTAGACAGCCCATGAACAATTCCTCTGTCCTTGGAATTTTCCAGGCAAAATTATTGGAGTGGGTGCCATCTCTATTATTTTATAATTGGAGAAAATGAGCTATACAGTAGGAAGAACAATAACAGTTGAATAGTTTGCAAGGAAAAAAATGTTTTAAGTAAGAGTTATACTTTTATTTGAGAGCTTAAGAAAGGGAATGTTTTACATACGGGCATAAAGGTACCTGAGCATCTACAAAAAGTGCTGAGATAATTTAAGGCCATTTTGAACAGAAATAAAATAATTTCATTTCCACGTAATATACATTTTCAAAGTACATTTGGATCACAGTTTTTTTAATCTTTATAATCCTGAATATTCATTGGAAGGACTGTTGCTGAAGCTGACTCTCCAATACTTTGGCCACCTGATGGGAAGAACTGAGTCACTGGAAAAGAGTGTGATGCTGAGAAGGGCTGAAGGCAAAAGTAGAAGGAGGTGGCAGAAGATGAGTTAGACAGATGGATAGCATCACTAACTCAATAGACATGAATTCGAGCAAACTCCAGGAGACAGTGGATGACAGAGGAGCCTGGTGTGTTGCAGTCCATGGGGCTGCAGTGACATGACTTAGTAACTGCACAACAAAACAATAAATATGCTTCTAGGATCAATGGGGACTGGAAATTCCCATCCATCCTTATTTGTGGCACCATGTAGTCATTTCATACTGTGCGTAAGGACATCCCTAAGGAATCAAATACAATTGATTGTCTTGGTCCATTCACTTTGGAACTACCTTTTCCACTGAACAGTTGATTTGAAAAGCATGGAATCCTGAGGGGTTAGCTCAAAAGAGGGAAGTCCTTCAGATGATGATAATATGTATCTGGAATATTTGTTTTTGTTTTCTTTTCAGTGATAAGCTTGATGATCACATTTAACCAGATCCTCTTACATTTAATCAGTTCTTCTCAGCATAAAAATATTTTGGGTGGGAGTGAGAGTCACCCTGTAGGTTTTTCCTATCCCTTGTATTGTTTATATACCAAGAAATTACTTCCTGTTGGGTTTCCCAAGGTTTCTAATCTATTTGAAAAAAATAATATTTGTCTTGTCTGTCCACGACCCTTACAGCCAGTGCATGGTTAGTTGCTCAGCCATGTCCAGCTCTTTGAGACTCCATGGACTGTAGCCTCTAGACAGCCCATGAACAATTCCTCTGTCCTTGGAATTTTCCAGGCAAAATTATTGGAGTGGGTGCCATCTCTTTATCCAACCCTTACAGCAATAACCCTTCTAAAGGCTTTGGATCCTACTCAGTGCTCAAGTTACCCAATTTCTCTGGAGCTGTAACAATATTAATTAGAAAAATATGGTCAAATATTGTCTGGAGAGAAATTTGTTGATGGGTATAGGAAGTATTGTTAGAAATGGTCTTTGTCCAAGGTATTTGTAAAGTGTTGCAATGTTCCTATTTCCTCAAAATCACTATGGATTTTGTATTTATATAATTGTATATAAAAGACCTCTTATGAAATATATTAACAGATTTCTTACTATAGATGTTAAAAAGAAACTTTGATGAATTTAGTACTTGTGACCCCAGGATGCTAAGAGTGTTAAACACTAGACAAGATCAAGCCTAAATCAGAATGAGTAAATGACCAAGTCTCTGGGACTTTCTTGTTGGCTTGTTTCCTTGAAATAGCTGTGCAAATAATACATTCTTCCACATTACCCTGAGGTATAAAGTTTCCCAGGTGGCGCAGTGTTAAAGAATCCTCCTGCCAATGCAGGAGATGCAAGAGATGTGGATTTGATTGGGAAGATAGGACACAGTAGAAAATGGCAACTCACTCTGGTATTCTTGCCTGGAAAATTCCATGGTCAGAGAACTCTGGTAGGCTATAGTCTGTTGGGCTGCAAAGAGCCCAACATGACTGAGTGCACGTGCGCGCACACACACATACACACACACACACACACACATAAAGCTTTACATATATAAATGCATTAATATATAAATGCCTTACAAATATGAATTAACATTAATACCAGCCATATGGCAAGATTAATTTATGTTTGGTTCAGCCTTGCAAAGATTACTAATGATTATTTTTGAAGTATGAGTATCTAATTTTATAGTCTAGTGTGGCACACATAGCTCAAAGGACACAGGCAGAGCAAGGGTATGTAAAGCTAATATACCAGCAGTGCCTGGATTTACTGGCTGTATGAAATTAGGCAAGTTACTTGGTTTCTCTGTACCATAGTTTATTTGCTTATTTGTTTTGTTTTTCACATGTAAAATGTATCGACATCATAGGGTTTTGATAAGGGTTAAATGAATTTCTGTATTTAAGTCCTGCACAGTCAGGGACATAGTAAATGCTCCCTGACTTAATAGTCAATGTCTCATTATCAAGCATTTTTAAATTCATACTGTACTTATTGGGTACTTCATAAACTAAAGGGCCTGTAGCAATATCAGAGGAATCTTTTAATTAAGAATTTCTATGTAATACCTGGATATTACAATTCAGTCATTGTTTAAAACACATAATTGTAGCTTTGTCTTCTGGCAAGCATTTTATTCTCATTCAATTAAATCTCAAGTTCAAGATTTTCCATTGTTGGGTCATCTGTTTAATCTTAAGATTTAGTGCCAAGATAATTACTCCTTTCTGCATTTCTGATTAGCTGAAGTTTAAATCCATTTATTTTGAAATACAATAATTATTTTTAGGGAAAAGTGACAGGAAGTCCCTATCAGAGAAAGAAAAGCTTATTTTTCGTAGAGGAATAAAGTAACCTGTTGACATAGAATCGTCCCACATTCAAATTAACCCACACATTCTAAAAATTATACTCGGGGTACACAGATTTCTACTTGGTTTCATAATTTCAGAAAGTTCATATTGAATGAGGTCTTACATAGTGGTTAGCCTGACTGCCCTCACTTGGGAGATGTTTCTGAGTTTCATAAGGTTGTATTATGTAGAGGAAGTGCCGTCAGAAAGCTGCTATCTTGATTGCCTGGACTAAGGGATTTCCTGTCTTGAGGATCACTTATTGTTTGAACAAGTTGCAGAGGAGATGTTTAAGAATTTTTGGAAAGGTGAACGCTGATGTCAATTAAGGACTCTTTCTCATATTTCTTAGTATCTACAAATGCTTTAATATTACTCCAGGATTTGATACTAATGCTATACCCAGGCCTAAAATATATATATATATATATCCCTTGGTTAGTGATCCCTAGAGGAGAGCTGAATAAGTGTTTTAGTGTCCTGGCTTGGCTTTTGAGTGCCACACTCCCAATTGCGGGGTGATTTGGTCCACTTCCCATGTGATGTGTCTTTCTGTGGGGTAGTTTAGTTGTCAGCTATGGGTAGCCTCTATGCATCCATCTTTCCTAGCGTTTGGCATCCTATCTTGTTCCTTTTGCCCTTCCTGTTACCTGAATCCCTGTGGTGGCCTGGCTCATCCTACTGGCGATAGTTGGTATTGTCAGTACTGGATCAACTATCTCTCCAGCTCTGAAAAACTTAAATGTCTACTTAGAGAACTGACTGCATGGTGAGCTCATCTCTAAGTATTACTGTGGTTGAGACTCACTTTCAATACACTTGGTTTAGGGAGAGGTTGTCAATCACAGCTTGACTTTGCACCCTGTGTCACTTGGAAGAGTTGTCTATTCCATAAAATGGGTGTGATACACTCTCTGATTGGTAAGGTCATTGTGATGATTTATTGAATTAACATGTGTGAAGCCTTTAGATCTATACCTGACTCATGATGTCTTTAATAAATATTAGTTATAATAGATATTAATTTATGGGAAAATGCCTAGTGTAAATTATTGGTTTGAAAATCCAAGCTTTTCCTCACAGAATCAATTTAACAATCAATAAAGAAGAGGCATAAACTAGAACTTTTTCTTTTGTACTATATCCAAGGATTTTTATGGTTTTATTTCATAATTGGAATAAAATAACCATGTTCCTGAGAGTTTGTTAAGAGACAAAACTTAGTGTAATATAGCTTTTTAGATTGGGGAATTTGAGACACAGTTGCAAGTGAGGTCCTTAATTTTAAAGTGGTTAGCCTGACTGCCCTCACTTGGGAGATGTTTCTGAGTTTCATAAGGTTGTATTATGTAGAGGAAGTGCCGTCAGAAAGCTGCTATCTTGATTGCCTGGACTAAGGGATTTCCTGTCTTGAGGATCACTTATTGTTTGAACAAGTTGCAGAGGAGATGTTTAAGAATTTTTGGAAAGGTGAACGCTGATGTCAATTAAGGACTCTTTCTCATATTTCTTAGTATCTACAAATGCTTTAATATTACTCCAGGATTTGATACTAATGCTATACCCAGGCCTAAAATATATATATATATATATCCCTTGGTTAGTGATCCCTAGAGGAGAGCTGAATAAGTGTTTTAGTGTCCTGGCTTGGCTTTTGAGTGCCACACTCCCAATTGCGGGGTGATTTGGTCCACTTCCCATGTGATGTGTCTTTCTGTGGGGTAGTTTAGTTGTCAGCTATGGGTAGCCTCTATGCATCCATCTTTCCTAGCGTTTGGCATCCTATCTTGTTCCTTTTGCCCTTCCTGTTACCTGAATCCCTGTGGTGGCCTGGCTCATCCTACTGGCGATAGTTGGTATTGTCAGTACTGGATCAACTATCTCTCCAGCTCTGAAAAACTTAAATGTCTACTTAGAGAACTGACTGCATGGTGAGCTCATCTCTAAGTATTACTGTGGTTGAGACTCACTTTCAATACACTTGGTTTAGGGAGAGGTTGTCAATCACAGCTTGACTTTGCACCCTGTGTCACTTGGAAGAGTTGTCTATTCCATAAAATGGGTGTGATACACTCTCTGATTGGTAAGGTCATTGTGATGATTTATTGAATTAACATGTGTGAAGCCTTTAGATCTATACCTGACTCATGATGTCTTTAATAAATATTAGTTATAATAGATATTAATTTATGGGAAAATGCCTAGTGTAAATTATTGGTTTGAAAATCCAAGCTTTTCCTCACAGAATCAATTTAACAATCAATAAAGAAGAGGCATAAACTAGAACTTTTTCTTTTGTACTATATCCAAGGATTTTTATGGTTTTATTTCATAATTGGAATAAAATAACCATGTTCCTGAGAGTTTGTTAAGAGACAAAACTTAGTGTAATATAGCTTTAGATGTTCCAGATTCAGGTAGCAATGTTGAGAACAGAAGTCACTAGTTGCAAAGTGAATTATTCCTAGACAGTCTTATTGGGCATTTTGTCAAACAGCTGTTGAAACAGGTAAAGAGAAGAAGGCGAGTATATTTTGGGTGAACAATCAGGGAGAAACAAGACGGAAAAGGCCAGGAATATAAAAAAACTTAACAGATCAAAGAGGAATAAACAATAATATAATGAGGGGAAACTTGATCAATGATTGGAGGAGTCCAAGGAAAATTTTTAGTTCACACATCAGTAAAACCTCTTAGATATCTCTAGGAGAGGTATGTTATCGTGGTACGAATTTCTCCTGCCCTTTTGGGAGGTAGTCCGGGCACCATAAGCCATAAGTGGATCTTCCTCCTTGTGTTTATATGGCCTGCCAAGTTCTCCTTTAAGGCTATAATGATTGGTTTTATGTGTCAGCAGGACTGGGCTAAGGGATGCTCAGCTGGGAAGATAGTATTTCTGTGTGTGTCTGTGACAGTATCTCTGAAAGAGATTAGCATTTGAATCTGTAGAACAGGTGGAGATCACCCTCACAGACATGGTGGGCATCATCCAATCTATGGGAGGGCCTACACAGAACAATAAAAGAAAGGCAAATGAACTTTGTCAGCTTGCACTGAGGCATCCATCATAATGCCTTTGAACATCAGCCTTTAGAAATCAAACTGAGACCTACTCCATCCGGGCCAAGATTTTCAGTCCTTTAGACGCACACTGAATGACACCACCAGCTTTCCTGGTTCCTCAGCTTGCAAAGACTTTCAAGGACTTGCAATGGCTTGCAGGACAGTTGTATAACTATGTGAGCTAACTCCTGTAATGAGTCTCCTCTACTTTCTTATATATCCTATTGGCTCTCTTTCTCTGGAGAAGGACTAATTCAAAGCTAATGGCAGAAAAGTTGTCTGTGACATAGACTGCAGCTGGAGAAATAGTCAAAGTAAATTTTACAACTATACAGTGGTAATTATAGCCAGAATACAGAAAAAGAGATAAATAATTAGATTTTTCAAGAAAGAATCAATAGACTTGGAAATTGTGTTTGTGAATGAAGGAAAGTGATGAGTGAATTATTATGTGAATGGTGGTGCTAATGTAAATGATAAGTGATGTGAAAGGATTGAATGGACTTAGAAGTCTACAGAATGCAGTCTGATTCACAAAGATTCCTCATTCAAGACAGTTGCAACTTATTTCACCACTAGCAGCAACATGGAGGTGGATAAGTCAAAATCATGCAAAATTTATAAAGCATCATATATGTGTAAGGGAGACTCCGTTGAAGAGAAAGCTCTCTTTTAAGTGCATTTTGTTGCAGAAATTTTTTCTCATTGCAGTGAATTCATTTTTCTATATTTAGTTTATAGCATATAAAAGCAAATACGGGTCTTTGAACAAGACTCTTTAAAATATTCATGTCTTCTCCCATCACAGCTTGTATTATGAGCAAATTGTTATTTAGTTGCACAGGGCTTACATAAATGTGTTGTGAATAACTTAACTTGGAGAGGATTCAGGGAGTTAGTGAATAGTAATGGAAGCATATTTGAAGTAACTAAAATTTCAGAACAGAACTATTAACCCACCTTTTCCATGCAATAAGAAACTCTAAAATAATACTTCATATTTATCTGGGTTGAACACTTTGATTAGAGACTGCTTTAGAATTGCAAAATGGAACAATTTTGCATGGAAAATGGCAGTAACTACGCACTCAGTAAGAATTTACTGGGTATCTATAAAATGCTCCATCCCAGCCTTTAGAAATCAAACTGAGACCTACTCCATCCGGGCCAAGATTTTCAGTCCTTTAGACGCACACTGAATGACACCACCAGCTTTCCTGGTTCCTCAGCTTGCAAAGACTTTCAAGGACTTGCAATGGCTTGCAGGACAGTTGTATAACTATGTGAGCTAACTCCTGTAATGAGTCTCCTCTACTTTCTTATATATCCTATTGGCTCTCTTTCTCTGGAGAAGGACTAATTCAAAGCTAATGGCAGAAAAGTTGTCTGTGACATAGACTGCAGCTGGAGAAATAGTCAAAGTAAATTTTACAACTATACAGTGGTAATTATAGCCAGAATACAGAAAAAGAGATAAATAATTAGATTTTTCAAGAAAGAATCAATAGACTTGGAAATTGTGTTTGTGAATGAAGGAAAGTGATGAGTGAATTATTATGTGAATGGTGGTGCTAATGTAAATGATAAGTGATGTGAAAGGATTGAATGGACTTAGAAGTCTACAGAATGCAGTCTGATTCACAAAGATTCCTCATTCAAGACAGTTGCAACTTATTTCACCACTAGCAGCAACATGGAGGTGGATAAGTCAAAATCATGCAAAATTTATAAAGCATCATATATGTGTAAGGGAGACTCCGTTGAAGAGAAAGCTCTCTTTTAAGTGCATTTTGTTGCAGAAATTTTTTCTCATTGCAGTGAATTCATTTTTCTATATTTAGTTTATAGCATATAAAAGCAAATACGGGTCTTTGAACAAGACTCTTTAAAATATTCATGTCTTCTCCCATCACAGCTTGTATTATGAGCAAATTGTTATTTAGTTGCACAGGGCTTACATAAATGTGTTGTGAATAACTTAACTTGGAGAGGATTCAGGGAGTTAGTGAATAGTAATGGAAGCATATTTGAAGTAACTAAAATTTCAGAACAGAACTATTAACCCACCTTTTCCATGCAATAAGAAACTCTAAAATAATACTTCATATTTATCTGGGTTGAACACTTTGATTAGAGACTGCTTTAGAATTGCAAAAAATGGAACAATTTTGCATGGAAAAATGGCAGTAACTACGCACTCAGTAAGAATTTACTGGGTATCTATAAAATGCTCCTGCTAGGTACTAGATGTGGCAAAAATTGTTGCTTATTCTGTATCCCCTTCTCCCTATTCTTCTTACAAATGCGGTCCGATATCAATCAGAATAATCGTTTTTTAATCCATCTCTCAAAACGGTGTAATGTCCCAACCTTTTTATTTAGGGGAAAGGGCAAAGTTCTTACATAAGCAACCAAAAGTCCTACAAGAAGCAGACCCTGTTCACTTCTCTGACTCCATCTCCTCCCCTTTTCTCACCTCAGTATGCCCTGCTACCCACACTGAATTTTTTGGTTTTTCTAACATGCCTTGTATTATTGTCATACAGGGCTTTTGTACTATTCCCTCTCTCTGAAATGCTTTTCCTACAGATATTGATAAGGCCATTTTCTTCCTCTTTGATAACTCTGCTGAAATGTCATCTTCTTAAGGAAAGCCACTTTAACCATCTTCTCTTTCTCCCTCTTTTATTTAAACTATTACATTGGTGTATGATTGTCATACAAACAGATATACATGTTTAATAAATATAATTTGATGAGTTTGGAGATATGTATACATCCATGAACCCTTTATGCCATTAACATAGTCTATTGGTATTATATCCAATAAATCATTACCAAAACCAATGTCAAGAAGCTTGACAAATATTAGACCTTGGCAAAAGTTCATATATCATACATGTGTTATTTTATTTTTGAGTTGTCTCTTTTGTTCACTTGGTTTTGTGTATGCTTTTCTGCAAGCAGAAGCTTGTTTGATTACTAAAACTTTGTAATATAGTTTTTTTTTTTTTAAATTTTGGCCTCTTTTATTGGCCTTTCATTTATTTATTTTCATCCATCTTAATTCTTTTGAAATATAGTTTTAAATCAGGAAAAGTGATGACTTGAACATTATTCTTCTTGCTCAAATTTGCTTTGTCTATTTGGGATCTTTTGTGCTCTCTATATAAATTTTACAATTATATTTACCATGTAAATATAAGTAAAACATGCCATTTGGATTTTGATAGAGATTGCATTCAGTCTGTTGATGGTTTTCAGTTATAGGGCCATTTTAAAATATTATTTCTTCAATTCATGCATAGCATGTGTTTTCACTTACTTGTGTTGGCTTTAATTCTTTCAAAAGTGATTTATAATTTTCAGTGTACAAGTCATTTATCTCCTCGGTTGTTTATTCCTAAATATTTTATTATTTTTATGATAATTGTGAATGAAATTGTTTTTGTAATTTGCGTTTTGGATAGTTTGTTGTTGGTGTGTAAAAATGTAGCAGGTTTCTGTATGTTGATTTTTCTATCCTATAACTTTATAGGATAAATTACTGTTTTGGTTCTTTGTGTGTGCATGTGTGTGTGTATGTGTGGTCTTTATGGTTTTCTGTCAGGCCTTCCTTCTGTAGAGATAATTTTAGTTCTTCCTTTTAAATTTGGATGTCGAATTTTATTTTTTTTCTTGCCTAATTTATTTGGATAATTATTGTTGAAGAGAAGTGGTGAGACTAGGCATCTTTGCCTCTTTGTGATCTTGTAGGAAGATTTTTCAGTTTTTCACCATTGAATACAATGTTAGCTATAGACTTTTTAAATACGGTTCTTATTACATCGAAGTGCATACTTTCTATACCTAATTTGTTGAGAGCTTTTTATCATGAAAGGATGTTAAACTTTGTCAAACGTTTTTTTCTACAACCACTGAGATAATCAGAAAGTTTTATGCTTTAGTATATTAATGTGGTTTATCATGTTTATTGATTTTCTTTTTTTGAAAGAATCATTATCCCAGGCATAGACTCTACTTGCTCATGGTGTATCATCTTTTTAAATGTGATGTTGAATTTTGTTTGCTAATATTTTGTTCAAGGTTTTTGTATCCATGTTCATCAAGGATATTTGCCTGTAGTTTTCTTGTGCTGTTTTTGTCTAGTTTTGGAATCAGGATAATGCTGGCTTTGTGTAATGAGTTTGGCAAAGTTCCCTCTTCAAATTTTTTGAAGGGTGTAATAATGGTTGCTAATGATATTTCTTTAAATATTTGGTAGGTCGTATGACCCTGGACTTTTCTTCATTGGGAAGATTTTAACTGCTGCTTCAATCTCCTTATTTATTTTTGGTCTGTTCAAGCTCTCCTTTTCCTTCTTGATTCAGTCTTGGTATGTTGTATGTTTATAGGAATTTATCCATGTCTTAGATTGTTCAATTTGTTGGTATATAAGTGTTTTCAGCTTTTTAAAAATGATCTTTTAAATTTCTGTGACAACCATTGTAATGTATCTTCTTTCATTTCTACTCTGCTTTTAGTTGTCTTTCTCTCTCTCTTTTTTTCTTTGTTAGTCTGGTTAAAAGTTTATTGTGTTTATTTATTTTAAATCTCATAGTCAACTTTTTCAGATTTTTAAAATTCTCAATTTCAGTTATTTCTGTTCTAATTTTATTCCCTTCTTTCTGCTATATTTGGGCTTAGTTTGTTCTCTTTTTATAGTTCTTCGAATTATACTGTTCAGCTGTATATTTGAGATTATTTCTTTTAGAATGTAAATGTTTGTAGCTATAAACTTTAAATACGGTTCTTATTACATAAGTGCATACTTTCTATACCTAATTTGTTGAGAGCTTTTATCATGAAAGGATGTTAAACTTTGTCAAACGTTTTTTTCTACAACCACTGAGATAATCAGAAAGTTTTATGCTTTAGTATATTAATGTGGTTTATCATGTTTATTGATTTTCTTTTTTTGAAAGAATCATTATCCCAGGCATAGACTCTACTTGCTCATGGTGTATCATCTTTTTAAATGTGATGTTGAATTTTGTTTGCTAATATTTTGTTCAAGGTTTTTGTATCCATGTTCATCAAGGATATTTGCCTGTAGTTTTCTTGTGCTGTTTTTGTCTAGTTTTGGAATCAGGATAATGCTGGCTTTGTGTAATGAGTTTGGCAAAGTTCCCTCTTCAAATTTTTTGAAGGGTGTAATAATGGTTGCTAATGATATTTCTTTAAATATTTGGTAGGTCGTATGACCCTGGACTTTTCTTCATTGGGAAGATTTTAACTGCTGCTTCAATCTCCTTATTTATTTTTGGTCTGTTCAAGCTCTCCTTTTCCTTCTTGATTCAGTCTTGGTATGTTGTATGTTTATAGGAATTTATCCATGTCTTAGATTGTTCAATTTGTTGGTATATAAGTGTTTTCAGCTTTTTAAAAATGATCTTTTAAATTTCTGTGACAACCATTGTAATGTATCTTCTTTCATTTCTACTCTGCTTTTAGTTGTCTTTCTCTCTCTCTTTTTTTCTTTGTTAGTCTGGTTAAAAGTTTATTGTGTTTATTTATTTTAAATCTCATAGTCAACTTTTTCAGATTTTTAAAATTCTCAATTTCAGTTATTTCTGTTCTAATTTTATTCCCTTCTTTCTGCTATATTTGGGCTTAGTTTGTTCTCTTTTTATAGTTCTTCGAATTATACTGTTCAGCTGTATATTTGAGATTATTTCTTTTAGAATGTAAATGTTTGTAGCTATAAACTTCTCTTTTAATACTGATTACGTTTTTGTGCTGTCTTTTTATTTTCATTTGTTTTAAGATATTTTCTCATTTTCTTTTTGATATTTTGACCTAATTGTTGTCCAAGAGTGTGTTGTTTAATTTTCACATATTTGTGCAGTTTCCTATACTTATTACTGATTTCTGTTTTGAATCCATGTGGTTAGAAAGGATACTAGGAATGATTTCAGTCTTCTTAATTTTTAAGACATTTTTATAAACTCACATATAAGCTATCCTGGATAATGTCCCATGTGTGCTTGAGATAAGTGTGTATTCTGCTGCTTTGGGTATAATGTTCTATATATTTTAAGTTAAACAGTTAAATAGTGTACTCAAAAAGTATAATCCATGGATATATAGGATTACCAAAGATGTTTTTTAGTGTATTGGTGGGGGCAAACCTACTTTCAAAATATTTTGAAATGTTATTGCCCTTTAATCCTGTTGATATTTGCACTGATGATGTAGCATTATGGATATGACTGTGGTTTCAAAATAACCTCCTATTTGATATTCTATTTTTCATTACATTTTGCTGGCCAGAGGGGGTAAAAAAGGGATGATTTCACTTAAAAATATCCTTGATGAAACATAAAAATTATCAATTTTATTAAATTTTAATCCTTGAGTACATCTTTTTTTTTTTTTTAATTTTGGCCCTTCTATTGTTTTTTTATTTATTTATTTTCATCAATCTTTATTCTTTGGAATGTGTGGGCCTCCCATTGCATGGCCTCTCTCCGTGCAGAGTACCAGCTCTGGGCACATGTGTTCCAGAGCACTGGCTCGTAATCAGACACACCAGTCCAGCCACTCCCGGCACAAGGGATCTTCCAGAGCCAGGGATCGAACCAGTGCTCCTTGCACTGCAAGGCAGACTCTTTACCCACTGGACCACCAGGGAAGCCCGAGTACATGTCTTTTTAATATTCTATGTGACATAATGGGAAGTATGTACTGCTACTGTACGTAAAAAACATGATGGTTGTCATACAGGAAAATCATTTGTGCAATTTAATTGCAGTCTGAATTACCACTTTTTAAAGGAATATCATTTATACTTGAATGAACTTACTGAAAATCTATGCTTGTTTAAAATTGGATATTTGGCATACATTTTCTAAAATAAATGAATGAAGAGAGCCTGTTGCTTTATAAAAAGCAATTGACAATGTTTATGACCAATGATTTATATTAAGATTTCACATAAAATAATTTTGAAATCAAATATCTGCCATAGTGAACTTAACACCTCCCTATACCTAAAGATTCTGTAGATGAGATTTAGATGTCAACAACTGCTATTTTTAAATATTGAAAAAAATCATGTCAAAAGCTGGAAGATCTGAATAACTTAGTAAACCATTTTTTTTTCAGATTACCATTGCATTAAATAGTTATTATATAATCACTTCTCGGCACAAATATCTATTCAAAATGCAAAATAGTTGAAGTGTTTTAATATAACAAAGTATAAAAATTTAATTGGTATGGCTTTAGATTTTTTATTGCAATTAGCTCATAAGAAACTGTGACTTGTTGAGTATTTTTGTCTAAAATGCAAAGAATAAGATCCATAATTATCTGAAAAGACTGTAAAACACGCCTCTAATTTTCAACTGCATATGTGTGCAAAGCCAGATTTCCTTCATGTACTTCTATTTAAATAATTTATTTCAACTTATTAAAT
This sequence comes from Tragulus kanchil, assembly GCA_022376925.1. Taxonomy (NCBI): domain Eukaryota; kingdom Metazoa; phylum Chordata; class Mammalia; order Artiodactyla; family Tragulidae; genus Tragulus; species Tragulus kanchil. Next base: position 111,761,744 of record JAIOJX010000025.1, on the reverse strand, counting down.
CTAAAAACAGATAAGAAAATTCAAGTTTATTCTACAAAGGAAAATATAAATAAATTTAATGTTACTGGATGCAACTGTTCTGCCTAATTTTGTTTTCTGGAATATATGATTATCTTATATAAAACATGCTGGGCTTCCCAGGTGGTCCAGTGTGTAAAGAGTTCACCTTGCAGTGCAAAGGGCACTTGTTCGATCCTTAGCCCAGGAAGATCCCACATGCCGAGGAACGGCTGGGCTGGTTTGTCCAATTACGAGCCAGTGCTCTGGAGTGCATGTGTCCAGAGCCAGTGCTCTGCAATGAGAGAGGCCACTGTAATGGGAGGCCCACACAGGCCAAAGAATAAAGATGGATGAAAAATAAACGATGATTTACAGGCAAAAAAAAATGCTATTTTAAATGTATTACAGATAAAAAGTTGAAAAGTTAATACATTTTTGTTTTAATTTGAAACACGGTAATTATTGTGAGGTAAAACACGTATAATCATAGTTTTCAGTCTCAGTAGTTCTTAAGAGAGCAAAGGAGTTCTGAGAATATCTTTAAGAATCATGATAAATATATAAATCTCTGTGTGTGTGTGTATATGTATATATATATATATGTATTATGCATCTTTGACACAAGAAGATAGGACGCTATATTCAAGTTTTGGTGTTAATAGACCCAGGGTAACAGAGTGTTTACCATCTTATCTTTGTACCAACTGTTTATTGTGAATCCTATAAAAAAAAATACAGTATGGGGGCTTCCCTTGTGGTCCAGTGGGTAAAGAGTCCACCTTGCAATGCAAGGGGCACTGGTTCAATCCCTGGCTGGGGAAGATCCCATGTGCCGCAGAGCAGCTAGACCAGTGTGTCCAATTGCGAGCCAGTGCTCTGGAGCACATGTGCCCAGAGTTGGTGCTCTGCTACAAGAGAGGCCACCGCAATGGGAAGCCCACACAGGCCGAAGAATAAAGATGAATGAAAATAAATAAACAAACTAACAAAATATCAATGAAAAGAGGCCAAAATTTAAAAAAAATACGGTAAAGAAGAACACATGTCACACCCATAGAAACATGCTAAATTCTATGCAGTGGTTTAAAAAAACCACAGGAGATAGGGAAAGCAATTGAAAGAAGATGTTATTAAGAAGTTTTGAGCAGTAATTGACATGACTTGGATTTCCAGTGAATGGCTGTATATGGAAAGGGTGATGTATACAAGAAGATTAATCATAGACAGAAACAACAGTAAGGAAGATTCTTCCAGATTTGTCACAAGTTGCCCTTATGGTCATGAGGAATTTTGATTCCAACTTTAATGAAAGGTCCCCTTTGTCCAATAAGGGAAGCTTATATATCTAAAGCCAAGTAAGATTAGATTGTAATTGACTTAAAAAATGAAACAGAGAGTTGAGATTTGATTTCCTAAACACAAAGGTATTTGGCTTTGAAAACAGATGTGATGTAAATAGCATTTGATGGTTAACTGGATATTAGGATGATTAACTGGATATTGTTGGGACAAAAATCAGAAAGGCCAGCCAAGTATTTTTCAATATATGTTACCAATATTGAATTTGTAAATGGGGGAAGGTGGGTGAGAGAGGAAGAGAAAAGATGAGAGGAAAAATTTAACACAGTTGGAAGAAAAACTAAATCAGTTTTGTTGACTTAGTATTGAGAATATGATGTTTGCCTGTTACTAAATACTGATGTGAACAGCTGACTCACTGGAAAAATCCCTGATGCTTGGAAAGATTGAAGGCAGAAGGAGAAGAGGGCATCAGAGTATGAGATGGCTGGATCGCATCTCCAATGGACATGAACTTGGTCAAACTTTGGGAGATGGTGAGGGACAGGGAAGCCCAATGTGCTAAAGTCCATGGGGTTGCAAAGCGTCAGACATGACTGCGCGACTAAAAAACAATGACAACTTCTATGAAGCTTTCTTTCTATTCCTCTACTCAAAAAGCTTTCTTCCCAGTACTTTAGTGTCCATGAGAGTATCTTTTCTAATTTGTATCATGATTTGTTTCCTTGCATGTATATTTAGATGAAAGAAAGTGAAAGTGTTAGTTGCATAGTCCTGCCTGGCTCTTTGTGACCCCATGGACTGTAACCCACCAGACTCCTCTGACCATGGATTCTCCAGGCAAGAATACTGGAGTGGGTTGCCATTCCCTTCTCCAGGGGATCTTCCTGACCCAGGGTTCGAACCAGGGTCTCCTGCATTGTAGGCAGATTCTTTGCTGTCTGAACTATGAGGAAGCCCATTTTTGGTCATGGAAAGGGTGATGTATACTAGAAGATTAATCATAGACAGAAACAACAGTAAGGAAGATTCTTCCAGATTTGTCACAAGTTGCCCTTATGGTCATGAGGAATTTTGATTCCAACTTTAATGAAAGGTCCCCTTTGTCCAATAAGGGAAGCTTATATATCTAAAGCCAAGTAAGATTAGATTGTAATTGACTTAAAAAATGAAACAGAGAGTTGAGATTTGATTTCCTAAACACAAAGGTATTTGGCTTTGAAAACAGATGTGATGTAAATAGCATTTGATGGTTAACTGGATATTAGGATGATTAACTGGATATTGTTGGGACAAAAATCAGAAAGGCCAGCCAAGTATTTTTCAATATATGTTACCAATATTGAATTTGTAAATGGGGGAAGGTGGGTGAGAGAGGAAGAGAAAAGATGAGAGGAAAAATTTAACACAGTTGGAAGAAAAACTAAATCAGTTTTGTTGACTTAGTATTGAGAATATGATGTTTGCCTGTTACTAAATACTGATGTGAACAGCTGACTCACTGGAAAAATCCCTGATGCTTGGAAAGATTGAAGGCAGAAGGAGAAGAGGGCATCAGAGTATGAGATGGCTGGATCGCATCTCCAATGGACATGAACTTGGTCAAACTTTGGGAGATGGTGAGGGACAGGGAAGCCCAATGTGCTAAAGTCCATGGGGTTGCAAAGCGTCAGACATGACTGCGCGACTAAAAAACAATGACAACTTCTATGAAGCTTTCTTTCTATTCCTCTACTCAAAAAGCTTTCTTCCCAGTACTTTAGTGTCCATGAGAGTATCTTTTCTAATTTGTATCATGATTTGTTTCCTTGCATGTATATTTAGATGAAAGAAAGTGAAAGTGTTAGTTGCATAGTCCTGCCTGGCTCTTTGTGACCCCATGGACTGTAACCCACCAGACTCCTCTGACCATGGATTCTCCAGGCAAGAATACTGGAGTGGGTTGCCATTCCCTTCTCCAGGGGATCTTCCTGACCCAGGGTTCGAACCAGGGTCTCCTGCATTGTAGGCAGATTCTTTGCTGTCTGAACTATGAGGGAAGCCCATATTTCAATAGGTAGATATAAAAAATCATTTAGATGATTGTCATGTACTACTTAAGACTAACACAATTATTGACACGTAACCAGTGTTTAATACTATTGGTTGATCATATGATATTATTGTATTAATTAATGTATCAATTCAAGAAGAATGGCTTTTATTCATTTATCTAAATTTCAGGATGTGTGAATGAGTAACATTAAATAAATAGTAAAAATAAATCATTGGCTAAATTTTTCAGGTTTATATTACACTTAACTTTTAAAAGCAGAACTATACATATATAAAACATACATACTGTTTTTCCACTGTAAAATATCTTATGAAACTTTCAGTCAACAATAATAATAACAAAAAATCTAAAACTACTGATTAATGTTATCATCCACTACTATAATTCTGGAGAAGGGCATGGCAACCCACTCCAGTATTCTCGTCTGGAGAATCCCCATTGACAGAGGAGTCTGGTGGGCTGCAGTCGTTGGGCTTACAAAGGGTTGGACACGATTGAGCGACTAAGTACTATGTTACATACAATGCATAGTAGGACATTCATCTTCCCTTTCTTGTTACTTAATAGTGTGGTGTATATTCCTAGCAAATATTTTGTTTAAGTCAATGTGAGGAATATTCAGACAAAATGTCAGTGAAATGTAATATAAACCAACACATAAGCTTACAGTTACATATCACCGGACATTTGCCAGATACTTTTCTAACTGATTTCCATATATAGATTAGTTTTATTTTCAAAATAACCCTATTATCTCTGCTTTATTCATGCAGAAAGTGGCATGGAAGATAGCTAGGTAACCTGCTCGATGTCACATATGTGTGTCACATATGTATGTAGCAGAAACAGTTATTTGTTTGATGCAGTTCATATTCCTGACATCTCTCTTTGGAACTGAGATTTTCCTACTATGACTTCACAAAGTTGCATAAAACTCATTAAAATGTTGTTAAATTCTATATGCTATTTTATAATTGTAAAGGGTGATTTTTTTTTGAGCATCTGGCTTTTGCATAATGGAGATTACATGAAGAATTCCCAATTGCCTAGAAAACCCCATGTATTTGTAGATCCAAAATAGTCCAATGCTTCTTATTTTACAGTGAAAATTGAAAGATAAAGGTTTAAAATAGGAAAATAAGATGCAAAGCTCTCCTATGTAGATTTAGAAACCAAAGTTCTAGAATACAAACACAGAGTTGAATATATAAAAGATTTGTAGCCTATGTAGATCTTGGAAATAGCAAAAGGTTCTTGCTAAAAGAAAAAGCAACATATTATACACTAAATTTCTCAAAAAATGTGAACATGAAAGCTACTAAAATCACGAACACATCATCATTATTATCACTATCATCATCATTTTCATCAGTTGCTTTTTTATATATAGATACAATGTTTGCGATGCTGAATTAAATGCTGTAATCTGAAAAAAATATTTTTTTAAATTGCAAAAGAGGTAAACATAAGAGCATTGGTTATATTACTAGAGACATTAGGAAAGTGGCTTATTTATTGATCAAAGCTTAATACTTCCCAATAATGAAAAGTGTAACATTTAAAATTCTTGAGTTTTAAGAAGTGTATATATATGCATATATCTAAAACTCCAACATGAAAGAATTAACATAGAGTTAAAATTATCTGCAGTCAGACTCTGCTGAATGTTGGAGAACCTGACTCAATATTTGCAACCAATTAAGTTTCCTGTATAGAGTTGACATTTTAAAATCAAACTTTTGCTTTATTATTGCAAATAGAGTCAATGTGAGTAATATTAAGACAAAATGTCAGTGAAATGTAATATAAACCAACACATAAGCTTACAGTTACATATCACCGGACATTTGCCAGATACTTTTCTAACTGATTTCCATATATAGATTAGTTTTATTTTCAAAATAACCCTATTATCTCTGCTTTATTCATGCAGAAAGTGGCATGGAAGATAGCTAGGTAACCTGCTCGATGTCACATATGTGTGTCACATATGTATGTAGCAGAAACAGTTATTTGTTTGATGCAGTTCATATTCCTGACATCTCTCTTTGGAACTGAGATTTTCCTACTATGACTTCACAAAGTTGCATAAAACTCATTAAAATGTTGTTAAATTCTATATGCTATTTTATAATTGTAAAGGGTGATTTTTTTTTGAGCATCTGGCTTTTGCATAATGGAGATTACATGAAGAATTCCCAATTGCCTAGAAAACCCCATGTATTTGTAGATCCAAAATAGTCCAATGCTTCTTATTTTACAGTGAAAATTGAAAGATAAAGGTTTAAAATAGGAAAATAAGATGCAAAGCTCTCCTATGTAGATTTAGAAACCAAAGTTCTAGAATACAAACACAGAGTTGAATATATAAAAGATTTGTAGCCTATGTAGATCTTGGAAATAGCAAAAGGTTCTTGCTAAAAGAAAAAGCAACATATTATACACTAAATTTCTCAAAAAATGTGAACATGAAAGCTACTAAAATCACGAACACATCATCATTATTATCACTATCATCATCATTTTCATCAGTTGCTTTTTTATATATAGATACAATGTTTGCGATGCTGAATTAAATGCTGTAATCTGAAAAAAATATTTTTTTAAATTGCAAAAGAGGTAAACATAAGAGCATTGGTTATATTACTAGAGACATTAGGAAAGTGGCTTATTTATTGATCAAAGCTTAATACTTCCCAATAATGAAAAGTGTAACATTTAAAATTCTTGAGTTTTAAGAAGTGTATATATATGCATATATCTAAAACTCCAACATGAAAGAATTAACATAGAGTTAAAATTATCTGCAGTCAGACTCTGCTGAATGTTGGAGAACCTGACTCAATATTTGCAACCAATTAAGTTTCCCTGTATAGAGTTGACATTCATGCTTTAAAAAATCAAAGTCTTTTTTTCGCTTTATTATTTTGATGTGGGTATATTTATGATTTTTTGGACAGAACATATTTTTTTTCCACAGAAGTATTGAGATTTGAAATAAAGACTTGAGGTAAAAATGACAGTCTTTATACACATAAGTATACAATTAAATTCAGTGACATGTTTGTTCTTTTGAAAAGAGAAAATTTGCTTTTTAAATAAGAAATTGTTTTCAGTTTACATTCAATAAACTAAATTTAAAGCTAAAGAAAGAAATCAAAACAGTTGCTCTAATCTTAATTGGTATCTTAAGCAATAACTTAGAATTAAAATAATCATTCTGATTCTTTTTAAGAGATGATTTAAAAATAGTGGTTTATATAAACTTTAGAAATATAAGATGCACAAATATACTTTTTCTTGTAGAATGGGTATGTCTGAAAATTTGTCAGATATTTAAATTTTTTTGAATTTGAATTAGATTTCAGTTGGCTAGATGAGGTTACAATTAAAATAGGTCTGGTCTGAAAAATATGTTTCTTGTATAGTCAGAATAATAACTATATGTACATGTATAAGTTGACCATATTATAGATTTATATATGTCTATTGTATGTACTGGGGATTAAATAGATTTGAGTATATACTACTCAAATATTTAATATCATTGTTTATTTCAATTATCCTTTTTTGAAGACCTAAACAAAATCACATAAATATTTAAAAAGAAGTTAGACATCTTATGTGAAAGTGTTCTTCTCTTTAAAAAATAGAATTAATGTTTTTTTTATTCTATTCAAACAAGCAATTTAGGAGATAATGAATTACATCTCAAAACCACCTTGAGTATTTTTAAATTGTGATTTCCCCTGACGAGTGCAAGAATCACCTAATTCAGTTATGTGGAATCAACCAAAATCCATAGGTAATGACAAAACATGTACAAACAAAAAATGTGTTGCTTTGTTCATTTCAAATAATCTTAATTTACAAATAGCTTATAGTACATTTTGTGCACTTAGGTTCCCATGGCATTGCCTCTAGAACTTTCAGACACTGGCTTGCTGAGTAAAAACAGATCTGCTCTAGCTGTGGGGCTCCTCCACCTAGGATAGACAACCCCCCACACAGAGGTTTTTTGTCCTCCTCTAAAACTTGAATGAAATGTCATAATCAGCAGGAACGTGCAGCCAGATTTTGAGAGACTTTAGCCAGGAGCAACCAGAAATGCAGTGCAGTTAAGTCTACAGTTAGGGGAAATGTAACTAATGGAAATAAGCAACACAAGGGATCTGGACAGATGTAGCCTATCTTTTATGCTTCCCAAAGACTACTCTGAGACATGGTCTCTCCGTTTAGTGTATCTGGATATGAACCATTTGTCTGAATGGACACATCTGCCCGTCACCAGTTGTATTGTTTCAAGCCTCATTAAGAGACCAGTAAAGTGCTTCTCATCCTTCCCTGTTTCACTAATCTTTATGCTCACTTTTTTAAAGGAACTCAGTCTGGAACATTCTATATATCATTTAGAAGGAAAATATCTATTGAAGTATGTTGTATACACTTACATTGAGAAGGTTTCTTTAACTTAAGTCTACCACAATGAAATGAGTCAGAAAGAAACAACAACAAATCTTGTATTTTAAGAGGTAATAATGCAGAAACCAAAAGTTGCATACAGGACAAAAGTTAGCTGATTCATGATGTATGAGCCTTTTAATGTGCTGTTTAATTTGCTTTACTAGTATTTTCCTGAGAACTTTCGCACCTGTGTTCATTACGGATATTGGCCTGTAGTTTTATTTTCTTGTAGTTTCCTTATCTGACCTTGATATAAGGTAATACTGGCCTTCTAAGATGAGTTTGAGAGTACTCTTTCCTCATCAATATTTTCAGAGTTTGATAAGGATTTCCATTCATTCCTCTTTAAATATTTGGTGAAATTCATTAGTGAAACCATCTGGCTTGTACTTTTGTATGTTGGGAGGTATTTGATTACTGAGTCTATTTTCTTTTTATAAATTTGTTCCAATTATCTATATCTTCATGGTTCAGTCACAGTAGGTTGTATATAAATAGAAATACATCCATTTCTTCTAGGCTTTTCAATATGTTGGCGTATAGCTGTTCACTATAGTTTCCTGAGATCATTTGTATTTCTGTGGTATAAGGTGTTATTTCTCTCCCTTCATTTATACTTTTATTTGTTTGGCTCTTTACACACTATGATCAAGTGGAATTCATCCTGAGACAGAAAAATGGCTTAACATCTGTAACTCAGTGAATGTGAAACACCATATTAATAGAATTAAAGACAAAAATCATGTGACCATCTGAATAGATATAGAAAAATTATTTGTCAAAGTTCATCCATTTATGATAAAATACTTTCAACAGTATTTGGATTACTGATAATCCCAGAGAATGCAGTGCAGTTAAGTCTACAGTTAGGGGAAATGTAACTAATGGAAATAAGCAACACAAGGGATCTGGACAGATGTAGCCTATCTTTTATGCTTCCCAAAGACTACTCTGAGACATGGTCTCTCCGTTTAGTGTATCTGGATATGAACCATTTGTCTGAATGGACACATCTGCCCGTCACCAGTTGTATTGTTTCAAGCCTCATTAAGAGACCAGTAAAGTGCTTCTCATCCTTCCCTGTTTCACTAATCTTTATGCTCACTTTTTTAAAGGAACTCAGTCTGGAACATTCTATATATCATTTAGAAGGAAAATATCTATTGAAGTATGTTGTATACACTTACATTGAGAAGGTTTCTTTAACTTAAGTCTACCACAATGAAATGAGTCAGAAAGAAACAACAACAAATCTTGTATTTTAAGAGGTAATAATGCAGAAACCAAAAGTTGCATACAGGACAAAAGTTAGCTGATTCATGATGTATGAGCCTTTTAATGTGCTGTTTAATTTGCTTTACTAGTATTTTCCTGAGAACTTTCGCACCTGTGTTCATTACGGATATTGGCCTGTAGTTTTATTTTCTTGTAGTTTCCTTATCTGACCTTGATATAAGGTAATACTGGCCTTCTAAGATGAGTTTGAGAGTACTCTTTCCTCATCAATATTTTCAGAGTTTGATAAGGATTTCCATTCATTCCTCTTTAAATATTTGGTGAAATTCATTAGTGAAACCATCTGGCTTGTACTTTTGTATGTTGGGAGGTATTTGATTACTGAGTCTATTTTCTTTTTATAAATTTGTTCCAATTATCTATATCTTCATGGTTCAGTCACAGTAGGTTGTATATAAATAGAAATACATCCATTTCTTCTAGGCTTTTCAATATGTTGGCGTATAGCTGTTCACTATAGTTTCCTGAGATCATTTGTATTTCTGTGGTATAAGGTGTTATTTCTCTCCCTTCATTTATACTTTTATTTGTTTGGCTCTTTACACACTATGATCAAGTGGAATTCATCCTGAGACAGAAAAATGGCTTAACATCTGTAACTCAGTGAATGTGAAACACCATATTAATAGAATTAAAGACAAAAATCATGTGACCATCTGAATAGATATAGAAAAATTATTTGTCAAAGTTCATCCATTTATGATAAAATACTTTCAACAGTATTTGGATTACTATATCTCAGCATAATAAGCCATATATCACAGGCATACAGCTAATATTACATTCAGTGGTGAAAGATTGAAAATTTTAGATCAGGAACAAAACAAAGATGACTACTATAAACACTCCTATTCATCATATACTGAAAATAACTTCCTAGGAAACAAGCAAGGTCAGAACACCATCTCATTTGGAAGGGAAGAAATAAAATCGTAACTGCAGATAATACAGTTTTATGTGTAGAAAATCCTGAGACTTTACTGAAAATTTGTTAGCTCTAATCAACAAATTCAGTAAAGTTTCAATGTACAAAATCAAAATACAAACATCAGTTATATTTCTATACACTGATATAGTGTGAAAATAAGTTATCTAGAAAGGAAATAAATTATCCTGTTTACAACAGCCTCAAAACCAATAAGATATTTAGAAATAAATTTATCCAAGGAAGTGAAAATTTTGTACACTTAAACTATGGCATTTGTGAAATGGAAGAAGATGCAAATCAATGGAAAGCTATCCTATGTTTATGAATGAGAAAAATTAATATTGATAAAATGTCCCACTACCCAAAGCCATCTGTAGAGTCAGTGTAGTGTCTATCAAAATTCCAATGACATTTTTTTGAAGTAATAGAAAACATTACCTTAAAATTGTTTTGGAACCAGAAAGATCCCCAAATAGCCCAGGCAATTTGAGCAAGTAAAAGGAAAATGGAGGCGTCATATTTTCTAATTTCAAACTCCTTTACAATGTCTTGGTCAAAAAAATGGTATGATACTGGCATTTGAAACAGAATTGAAAGCCTAGAAATAAATCCATGCGTATGCAGTTAACAAATGTTTGACAAGGAAGCTGAGCATACTCAATGGAATCTCTTTAATAAGGAGTGCCGAGAAAATTGGATATCACATACAAAAAAAACCTCTGTCTTGCACCATTCTCTAACATTAGCTTGAAAAGCATTTAAGACTCAAGTGGAAGGACTCAAACTATAAAAATCCTGGAAGAGACATAGAAAGAAATCTTGACATTGGTCTTGGCAATGTCCTTTAGGACATGACAGCAACAGCACAGGCAAGAAAAGCAAAAGGAAACAGGTGAGACAATATCAAATTGAAAAGCCTCTGTAGAACAAGAGAAGGTTCAACAAAATGTCAACTTGCAGAATGGGGGAAGTATTTGAAAAACACATATGTGATACGGGGCTAATATTCAAAATATATAGGGAGCTCATAATACTAGAGCAATTGAACAAATGAAAACAAGTAATTAAATTAAAAACAAGCAAAGGACCTGAATAGACATTTTCACAAACAAGACAATCAAATGGCCAACAGGTACATGGAAATGTGTTCAACATCACTAATTCAGTAAAGGTTCAATGTACAAAATCAAAATACAAACATCAGTTATATTTCTATACACTGATATAGTGTGAAAATAAGTTATCTAGAAAGGAAATAAATTATCCTGTTTACAACAGCCTCAAAACCAATAAGATATTTAGAAATAAATTTATCCAAGGAAGTGAAAATTTTGTACACTTAAACTATGGCATTTGTGAAATGGAAGAAGATGCAAATCAATGGAAAGCTATCCTATGTTTATGAATGAGAAAAATTAATATTGATAAAATGTCCCACTACCCAAAGCCATCTGTAGAGTCAGTGTAGTGTCTATCAAAATTCCAATGACATTTTTTTGAAGTAATAGAAAACATTACCTTAAAATTGTTTTGGAACCAGAAAGATCCCCAAATAGCCCAGGCAATTTGAGCAAGTAAAAGGAAAATGGAGGCGTCATATTTTCTAATTTCAAACTCCTTTACAATGTCTTGGTCAAAAAAATGGTATGATACTGGCATTTGAAACAGAATTGAAAGCCTAGAAATAAATCCATGCGTATGCAGTTAACAAATGTTTGACAAGGAAGCTGAGCATACTCAATGGAATCTCTTTAATAAGGAGTGCCGAGAAAATTGGATATCACATACAAAAAAAACCTCTGTCTTGCACCATTCTCTAACATTAGCTTGAAAAGCATTTAAGACTCAAGTGGAAGGACTCAAACTATAAAAATCCTGGAAGAGACATAGAAAGAAATCTTGACATTGGTCTTGGCAATGTCCTTTAGGACATGACAGCAACAGCACAGGCAAGAAAAGCAAAAGGAAACAGGTGAGACAATATCAAATTGAAAAGCCTCTGTAGAACAAGAGAAGGTTCAACAAAATGTCAACTTGCAGAATGGGGGAAGTATTTGAAAAACACATATGTGATACGGGGCTAATATTCAAAATATATAGGGAGCTCATAATACTAGAGCAATTGAACAAATGAAAACAAGTAATTAAATTAAAAACAAGCAAAGGACCTGAATAGACATTTTCACAAACAAGACAATCAAATGGCCAACAGGTACATGGAAATGTGTTCAACATCACTAATTATGTAATCATCAGGTAAATGCAAATCAAAATCAAGATGAGATATCATCTTACCCTTGCTGGATGGTCACCATCTAAAAAAAACAAGATAACAAGTGTTTACGAAGATGTGGTAAAAGGGAACTCTTCTACGCTGTTAGTGAAAATGTAAGTCTGTATAGCCATTGTGGAAAACAATATGAAGGCTCAGTCTCAGTTTAAAATAGAACTTCCATGTGATTCAGTGATTTTACTTCTGTGTATGATTTAAAGATAAAAACAAATCATTATCTTGAAGACATATTGCATATTCATGTTCATAGCCATATTATTTATAATAGCCAAGGCAAGGAAACATGTGTCCATTGATGAATGAATGATAATACACACACACACACACACACACACACACACACACACACACAATGGAATATTATTCAGCAACAAAAAAGGAAACATTGCCTTTGAAGAAACATGGGTGGCTCTTAAAGGCATTATGCTAAATAAAACAAATTATACAGAGAAAGCCAAATGATTTCAGTTATTGTGTGAAATCCAAGAAAGAAATAAATTCATAGGAATGGAGACAGATAGATGGTTGGTGGTTGTCAGAGATGGGAGTGGACAGGAGGCAAATGAGGGATGGTGGTGTAAAACTTTGTTAAGAGAGATAAATTTTGGGGATGTAATGTACAGTAGTGACTATAACTTACTATTCTGTATTCTATATTTGAAAGTTGTCAAGAGAGTAGATATTAAAAGTTCTCTCATAAGAAGAAAATAACTATGTGGGGTAATGAAAGTTAAATAAACTTACTGTGATAAATCTCTTTGCAATATGTATCAGATCATCATGTTTTATACCTTAAACTAATATATGCCAGTAGTAATTCAATAAAACTAGAAAAAATAGCTGGTATTTCCGTTATACTTTTTAACTAGTACTTAATAAAATTTTCAGTGCACAGTCTACTTTATGGGAGTATCTGAAAGATTTTTGAGCTGTTTCTCTCATTGCACGTGCCCACAAGACCCTACCAGTCATCCAAAAGAAATGTTGCTTTTAGTTGTGAAGTCATGTCCCACTCTTTTTGACCCCTCAATGATAATTCTTTCTTTGGGGGATGGAGGCTGTCAAATTTGTTTACCTGCTACTATGAAGTACAAGAAGTCATGACATGTGGAAGAAGTGGGAGTAATACTGTCTTGCTGTTTTGACCAGTGGAAGACATGAACAAAGATGGGCAAGTTTGATTAGTACATTTCTAGCGTGAATTCCTCAATATAAGCACTCTTCTTCTTTTTCTTTTTCTGAGTGGAAATTTCACTCAAAGAAAAATTATCGTAGAAATCTGAAGCATCCTTTTCATGAGGCTTTAGCTGGGGCTTAAAAATGGGGAGTACATTTGTCATTCTTTTGCCTGCAAAAATGTGACCCTTCTGCTTAATATTTAGAGAATTCTCAATTGTGTATTTTTTGGCAAGAAGAAATAAATGTCCTACTTCCCAAGGTACATGTTTCCATGCCAACTGGCATGAAGTGCACTAGTGAATGATTTTGTCTATTAAAAGTTCTACCTAGAATTTTTCATTTGGAGCAAATTGGACAAAGATGAAATATTCGTTTGTGTTGGTTTTATGTGGTGATGTATTCTCTGCAGATGGGCCCTCCGGACATGCTTTGCTTTTCTTGGTTTTCTGGTTCTAGTTTTTAAGTCTCCAAGAAATTCTGTGGGCTACTAATACATTTCTCTTTTTTTGCTTGAGATAGACAGCATCTGTTTATCATGCTTCCACTCAACAATTTGGTTAACACAGCCAAGTATCATGCAGGCACAGAACCACTCAGAGTTTGTCTCAAGTTAGGGAGTCAACATGAACAGAGGCCTATGTCCTAACACAGCATTATGGTATTTGAAAATGATTTGGTGTTTTTTAGCATAATTAATAACATGGACAGATGTGTATGTCTGATTTAGCAGGCATATCAGTGACAAGAACCATGAAGTAAACAGAGAATGCTAATTAGACAACACCTGTCTGTGATAAAGATGAATGTGCATATTTTAGTCTTACAATTTGAAAAAACTTTGTACATCTTCATGGAATTAGAAACTGGAAGAAAGCTGTACTTTCAGAGTGTGCAATGATAATGGAAGAAGGCCCACCTGTTACACAGTCTGTTTTTCCATGCTTCTCTGTTGGAAAGTGGAACTTGTAATAGATGAAAGATCAGCAACAATAACCAGTTTTTCCATGGTTTTGGAATATGGGGTAAAGGAGACAAGGTGAATGCAATCAGAAATTTAATTCAAGCCTCCTTCACTTCTCTCATTGTCCTACTTACTTGTAGTATGAGAAGGTTGAGTCTGCACAGTATCTGTGGATGAAAGAGAATAATCCTTTTACTTAGAAAGTTGTTTTTTGCCTTTGTGTGTACTCACCCCTTTGGAGATGGAGTGATTTCTGAACCCTGCTAAAGGCTGGATAGTTTACTTCTGAAAGATACTTCGCTTGTTGCTACTTTATTGCAGCAACAATAAAGATCTTATCTATAAAAGAATATTTTCACCAGCCTTTAAAGAATATTTAACCCAGCCTTTAAAATTATATTTTATTCAACTTTGAACGACATGGCTTTAGGAGAAACTGTCAAACCAATAAAGCATTCAGCATAGCATAATATGAAAGTCAAGGTAGTGCTATTTTAATAAACATTTAATTTCATCTAAAGCCATGTGCGCTTTTTAATTACTTTTACTTTTTGCTGACCTGAAAGGGAAACTGCTATAGAGTGGCACTGGTTTTTTATGCATATCATTGAATAGTTGGCTTCTGAAGTTTGTAGAATCCATGTCAAAAATGAAGGCTGAAGTTTTAATGTGACTCCTTCATATTCTGTATTTTGCTTGAATCATAAGTACTAGCTAGAGGTGCAGAGTTAACTGTGCCTTGCTCTTTGACTTCATCATTTACTAGTAAACCTAAGTAGCATTTTGAGAAGAGTACTTAATAAATGCATTCAGACACTGCAGCTGTTTTTTGTCTGTTTTCCAAACACATAATGTGCTAATTTGGAAAAAAATCAACAACAGCTGCAAATACATGTCAACAGCAAGGTCTTCAAGGGAAGGCCTTAATAGGTTTTGTTAATCAGTGGTGAACCAGGTGTGAATAAATAATTAACACACTAGATAACAGAGCCCTGTTGCCCCTACTGTTGTAACTAAAGTTCTGATAGCTTTTACTCTTAAGTTCAGAATTTGTCTGCAATATATTTTTTAAATACTTACTTTGCTACCAGTTCAATAAAAATAAAGTAAGATTGAAAGGAAAAAAATAAACAAAATGTTGGATATGAATATCAGGAAAATGATCTTACATACTTTAAGTGAATTTTAATCTTATAAATGAAAGTAGATGTAAATTTATTTCATTGTCATACATAACAGCAAGTGACTATGAAATACGCACCAGAACTTCCTAGGAGTCTGTTAAAAAGGCAGATTCTCAGGGCCCTCATCAAACCTACTAAATCTGAAATGTTGGGAAAGGACCCAGAGACCTGTAGATTAAAAAGCCCCTATAGGTGATTTTGATGCCTGCTAAGAACATTTTTCTATTCTTGTCACTAATTCATGTTACAGAGCAGTGTTAATTGCCCAGTGCATGGTTTGATGACTAAAAGCCCACATTTGGGAACAAAAATCAGTTTAGTATCCCACACATTGTCAGATAAAACACCAGCTGTTGGTGTCATGTTACTGTTAAGCTTGCTAAGAGGCACTAAACAAGACAAAACTCACATGCTACCAAATTATTTTCCTGTTACTGTAGGAAGTGGCCTGTATGGGAGGAAGGTCACCTGTTGTAGAACTGTGGTTGTCCTTCCCTTCTTCAACTCATGGGTGTTGAGGGGATTAATTCCAGATCTAAAGGTGGGAACTTCAAGCAGTTGACTAAAACTCTCACTCCTCCTCACCAATAGTAGGACTTATATCGATCTGTCGACTGGTATTTGGAGTCAGCAGAATGCTAGACTCGACAGTGGCAGATCCTCCTGCTTTACCAAACTTCAAAGAAAGGTTCTAGGAGTCCTCCATGGATGATATGAATACCTTTGAAAATGCTTTGACTTGAGCCATCATGTCCCTTTCACTCACACTCCATTGGCATTTATCTAGAACATTCTTTCACTAGAGGGTCATTCATAAATGTGACATTGGAGGATGAAGAGGAGAAGAAAGGGCCAAAGTCATCAGGGAGATTTAATCCCTGGCCACTGATGGCTCCCACTCTGCAAATGAATTCTTAGGAAATGAATATTTGTGTCCCAGCAAAATCCATATGTTCTAACACTGTAGGTATGTTTGGAGACTTTTAGAAATACTTACATGAGGTCATCAGGGGGTGGTTTTCATGGTGGGATTATTGTCCTTGTGAAAAGAGACATTGGAGATCTTGCTTTCTCACTCTGTCCAGTGAAAGCTCTGAGGAAGGGCCATGTGAGCACACTATGAGAAGCTGATCCTCTAGAGGCCAGCAAGAGAGCCTTTGCCTAAACCCAGCCATATTGGCACCCTGCTCGTGGACTTCTCACCTCCAGGACTGTGAGAAAATAAATTTCACTTATTCAAACAACTTACATATAAAAGTGAAGAAATAGAAACATAATGTGATTGGATTAAGGCCATGAGCTAAGGTCAGCTAGTTTAACTTGTACTCTATTAACATAAACTTCTCTGAGTAAAATTCTGTTAAGCTACTCAGTCTGTGTAATTTTGTTTGGGCAACTTGAGCAGGTTAAGATATTAAATGACCTTTGTTCCTTATTAAGGATTTTGGGATCTCAATTTGGAACTCAGTTGAAAGTCAGATAAAACACCAGCTGTTGGTGTCATGTTACTGTTAAGCTTGCTAAGAGGCACAAAACAAGACAAAACTCACATGCTACCAAATTATTTTCCTGTTACTGTAGGAAGTGGCCTGTATGGGAGGAAGGTCACCTGTTGTAGAACTGTGGTTGTCCTTCCCTTCTTCAACTCATGGGTGTTGAGGGGATTAATTCCAGATCTAAAGGTGGGAACTTCAAGCAGTTGACTAAAACTCTCACTCCTCCTCACCAATAGTAGGACTTATATCGATCTGTCGACTGGTATTTGGAGTCAGCAGAATGCTAGACTCGACAGTGGCAGATCCTCCTGCTTTACCAAACTTCAAAGAAAGGTTCTAGGAGTCCTCCATGGATGATATGAATACCTTTGAAAATGCTTTGACTTGAGCCATCATGTCCCTTTCACTCACACTCCATTGGCATTTATCTAGAACATTCTTTCACTAGAGGGTCATTCATAAATGTGACATTGGAGGATGAAGAGGAGAAGAAAGGGCCAAAGTCATCAGGGAGATTTAATCCCTGGCCACTGATGGCTCCCACTCTGCAAATGAATTCTTAGGAAATGAATATTTGTGTCCCAGCAAAATCCATATGTTCTAACACTGTAGGTATGTTTGGAGACTTTTAGAAATACTTACATGAGGTCATCAGGGGGTGGTTTTCATGGTGGGATTATTGTCCTTGTGAAAAGAGACATTGGAGATCTTGCTTTCTCACTCTGTCCAGTGAAAGCTCTGAGGAAGGGCCATGTGAGCACACTATGAGAAGCTGATCCTCTAGAGGCCAGCAAGAGAGCCTTTGCCTAAACCCAGCCATATTGGCACCCTGCTCGTGGACTTCTCACCTCCAGGACTGTGAGAAAATAAATTTCACTTATTCAAACAACTTACATATAAAAGTGAAGAAATAGAAACATAATGTGATTGGATTAAGGCCATGAGCTAAGGTCAGCTAGTTTAACTTGTACTCTATTAACATAAACTTCTCTGAGTAAAATTCTGTTAAGCTACTCAGTCTGTGTAATTTTGTTTGGGCAACTTGAGCAGGTTAAGATATTAAATGACCTTTGTTCCTTATTCATAAGGATCCTCTTGTCTTTGGGGAGAAAAGACATTCCTCCCTTTCTCTAATTTTTAGGAACACTGCATTGTTTCAAAGGCAAACTCTTTCCCCTTCTAGATCTTAGTGGGGATTCTGTTGGTCAGAGGGTGGTAAGGATGTATCTGTGAGCAGGGCACTTATCAGCCAGCCTTATGAGGGGGTGGATGGAGACTTTTTCAATTTATTGAGAAATATAATGACTTTCTATTCTCAGCCAGCAGTTCTGGCACCATGTCTAGAACTTGATACTGAATGACATCTTGTCATCCTCTTTGAAAAATCAGTCTTAAAATATGAGAATGAAAGTTAGTTATAACCATAACTACATATTTACTAAGAAGTTACAATGTCAAACACAATGTACTAAGACTTAACATAAACCTCTAATCCTGCCCACCAACCTGACAATGAATACCTGTAGTATTAAGTGAATTGTGTCATACCCAAATTCATATGTTGAAGCCCTAACCACTAATATATCAGAAATTGACTTATTTGGCAATAGCATCATTACAGAAAAAATCAAATTAAGATGACATTATTAAGGTGGGGCATAAACTAATACTTTCAAGCTAGGCTTCAGCAGTATGTGAAGTGAGAATTTCCATATGTATAAGTTGGGTTTTGAAGAGGAAGAGGTACCAAAGGTCAAATTGCAACCATTCATTGGATCATGGAGAAAGCAAGGGAATTCCAGGAAAATGTCTATTTTTGCTTCATTGACTATGCTTAAGCCTTTGACTGTATGAAAGTCAAAGTTTGAAAACTATAGAAAAATCTTGAAGAGATGGGAACACCAGACCACGTTACCTGTCTCGTGAGAAAACTATGTGAGGGGTCCAAAAGCAACATTTAAAACCAAACATGCAAAAACTGACTGGTTCAAAACTGGGAAAGGAGTGTGACAAGTCTGTATATTTTCACTCTGTTTATTTCACTTCTATGCAGAGTACATCATGTGAAATCTGGACTTCTCACCTCCAGGACTGTGAGAAAATAAATTTCACTTATTCAAACAACTTACATATAAAAGTGAAGAAATAGAAACATAATGTGATTGGATTAAGGCCATGAGCTAAGGTCAGCTAGTTTAACTTGTACTCTATTAACATAAACTTCTCTGAGTAAAATTCTGTTAAGCTACTCAGTCTGTGTAATTTTGTTTGGGCAACTTGAGCAGGTTAAGATATTAAATGACCTTTGTTCCTTATTCATAAGGATCCTCTTGTCTTTGGGGAGAAAAGACATTCCTCCCTTTCTCTAATTTTTAGGAACACTGCATTGTTTCAAAGGCAAACTCTTTCCCCTTCTAGATCTTAGTGGGGATTCTGTTGGTCAGAGGGTGGTAAGGATGTATCTGTGAGCAGGGCACTTATCAGCCAGCCTTATGAGGGGGTGGATGGAGACTTTTTCAATTTATTGAGAAATATAATGACTTTCTATTCTCAGCCAGCAGTTCTGGCACCATGTCTAGAACTTGATACTGAATGACATCTTGTCATCCTCTTTGAAAAATCAGTCTTAAAATATGAGAATGAAAGTTAGTTATAACCATAACTACATATTTACTAAGAAGTTACAATGTCAAACACAATGTACTAAGACTTAACATAAACCTCTAATCCTGCCCACCAACCTGACAATGAATACCTGTAGTATTAAGTGAATTGTGTCATACCCAAATTCATATGTTGAAGCCCTAACCACTAATATATCAGAAATTGACTTATTTGGCAATAGCATCATTACAGAAAAAATCAAATTAAGATGACATTATTAAGGTGGGGCATAAACTAATACTTTCAAGCTAGGCTTCAGCAGTATGTGAAGTGAGAATTTCCATATGTATAAGTTGGGTTTTGAAGAGGAAGAGGTACCAAAGGTCAAATTGCAACCATTCATTGGATCATGGAGAAAGCAAGGGAATTCCAGGAAAATGTCTATTTTTGCTTCATTGACTATGCTTAAGCCTTTGACTGTATGAAAGTCAAAGTTTGAAAACTATAGAAAAATCTTGAAGAGATGGGAACACCAGACCACGTTACCTGTCTCGTGAGAAAACTATGTGAGGGGTCCAAAAGCAACATTTAAAACCAAACATGCAAAAACTGACTGGTTCAAAACTGGGAAAGGAGTGTGACAAGTCTGTATATTTTCACTCTGTTTATTTCACTTCTATGCAGAGTACATCATGTGAAATGCTAGGTTGAATGAATCACAAGCTGGAAACAAGACTGCTGGGAGAACTATCAAGGACTTCAGATGTGCAGATGATACCACTCTAATGGCAGAAACAGAAGAGGAACTAAAGAGCCTCTTGATGAAGGTGAAAGAGGATAGTGCAAAAGCTGGCTTGAAACTCAACATTCAAGAAACTAAAATAATGGCATTCAATTTCATTACTTCATGACAAATAAAAGAGGAAAAATTGGGGGAAATGAAAGACTTTATTTTCGTGGGCTCCAAAATCATTGTGGATGGTTATTGTAGCCATAAAATTAAAAGACGCTCCTTCAAAGGAAAGCTATTGCAAACCTAGATAGCATGTTAAAGAGATATCACTTTGCTGAAAAAGGTCTGAATAGTCAAAGGTATGGTTTTTCTAGTAGTCGTGTACAGATGTGACACTTGTCCCATAAAGAAGGCTGAGCGCTGAAGAACTGATGTTTTTGAACTGTGGTGCTGGGGAAGACTTGAAAGTCCTTTGGACTGCAAGAATATCAAACCAGTTAATTCTGAACTAAATCAACCCTGAATATTCATTGGAAGGACTGATCTTGTGGCTGAAGCTCCAATGTGTTGGCCACCTGATGCAAAGAGCTGACTCTTTGGAAAAGACCTTGATGCTGGGGAAGATTGAGGGCAAAAGGAGAAGGGGGTGACAGGGAACAAGATGGTTCAGTGGCATCACTGACTGAATGTATATGATTTGCACAAACTCCAGGAGATAGTAGAGGACAGAGGAACCTGGTGTGCTGGTACAATCACATGCCAGTGACTGAATAACAACAATAACCCAATATAATCAGAAACATTTGGGCTTAAAATTTTGACTATGCTTAAGCCTTTGACTGTATGAAAGTCAAAGTTTGAAAACTATAGAAAAATCTTGAAGAGATGGGAACACCAGACCACGTTACCTGTCTCGTGAGAAAACTATGTGAGGGGTCCAAAAGCAACATTTAAAACCAAACATGCAAAAACTGACTGGTTCAAAACTGGGAAAGGAGTGTGACAAGTCTGTATATTTTCACTCTGTTTATTTCACTTCTATGCAGAGTACATCATGTGAAATGCTAGGTTGAATGAATCACAAGCTGGAAACAAGACTGCTGGGAGAACTATCAAGGACTTCAGATGTGCAGATGATACCACTCTAATGGCAGAAACAGAAGAGGAACTAAAGAGCCTCTTGATGAAGGTGAAAGAGGATAGTGCAAAAGCTGGCTTGAAACTCAACATTCAAGAAACTAAAATAATGGCATTCAATTTCATTACTTCATGACAAATAAAAGAGGAAAAATTGGGGGAAATGAAAGACTTTATTTTCGTGGGCTCCAAAATCATTGTGGATGGTTATTGTAGCCATAAAATTAAAAGACGCTCCTTCAAAGGAAAGCTATTGCAAACCTAGATAGCATGTTAAAGAGATATCACTTTGCTGAAAAAGGTCTGAATAGTCAAAGGTATGGTTTTTCTAGTAGTCGTGTACAGATGTGACACTTGTCCCATAAAGAAGGCTGAGCGCTGAAGAACTGATGTTTTTGAACTGTGGTGCTGGGGAAGACTTGAAAGTCCTTTGGACTGCAAGAATATCAAACCAGTTAATTCTGAACTAAATCAACCCTGAATATTCATTGGAAGGACTGATCTTGTGGCTGAAGCTCCAATGTGTTGGCCACCTGATGCAAAGAGCTGACTCTTTGGAAAAGACCTTGATGCTGGGGAAGATTGAGGGCAAAAGGAGAAGGGGGTGACAGGGAACAAGATGGTTCAGTGGCATCACTGACTGAATGTATATGATTTGCACAAACTCCAGGAGATAGTAGAGGACAGAGGAACCTGGTGTGCTGTAATCCATGGGTTCACAAAATGTCAGACATGCCTTAGTGACTGAATAACAACAATAACCCAATATAATCAGTGTTCTTGTGAAATGGTAGAATTTGGACAGATGGGAAGACTAGAAGAACGGTGTGTAAGGATTAAGGTAGCAATCAGGGTGATGCATCTACAAACCAAGGAATACCAAAGATGCCAGCAACCCACCTGCAACTACTCCCTGCAGAGTAGTTCCTTCCCTTTCTCCAGAAAAAATAGTCCTATTTATCTTAATCTTGGACATTTAACCTCCAGGACTGAGAAAATCAATTTGTATTATTTAAGCTACTCAGTTTGTAGTACTTAATACAGCTCGGGGAACTGTTACAGTTAATATTCCTGTTTTATAAATGATAAAACTGTGTCTAAAAACTCATTGACAGGTGGTGTAGTGGATGGACTCTCTGGTGGCCCCCCTGATCCCCACCTTATTATATTCATTCTCTTGTGATCCAAACCCCTTAAATGTGGGCGCCACCTATGATTTACCCCTAACCAACCATTATAGACAAAGTGATGGGACATACATTATTGATGATCTGCACTGAATTCTGTTACATAAGATGGTAACATCTGTCTTACCAGGGCACTCTTTTCTGTTAGCTTTAAGAAGTGAAGTATCATGTCATGAGCTCCTGTATAGAGAGGGGAAAATGACAAGAAGCTGAATATAGTTTCTGGCTGATGATATACTAGGAACTGAGGTGTCACATTCTGGCAGCCTTGAGGAACTGAAAGCTGCGAACAGCCACAATGCAGAAGCAGATCCTTGGGGAGACCCAGATGAAAACCCACCCCTGGCCAACATCTTGATTGTAACATTGAGGAGAATCCAACTAGGCCATGAGCAGATCTCTGAATACAGAAACTGAAATGATAAATGTGTTCAAGCGACTTGTAAAGTATATCACTTTTAAATTTGTGATTTTTTCAGCACTATATAAGCAATACGGGTAGTACTGCCTCCTTAAAACTCTTATTGTTGGCAGATAAAGAGAATTCCCATCCAGGTTTTGTTGAATTAAGGACCTGGAAATTCCAGAAATTTTTTGAAACCACCACTCTGTTGCACAGAGAAAAAGGCACCAGGCTTAAAAACCATGGTGAATTTGGGATTCTCAAGTTAGAGTTAGATTTGCTTTTAAATCCTTACCACTGCTCCTTATGTGACAGAAGGACCTAGGGCAGATTAAGATGTTGTCTTCTCTACTATAACAACAATAACCCAATATAATCAGTGTTCTTGTGAAATGGTAGAATTTGGACAGATGGGAAGACTAGAAGAACGGTGTGTAAGGATTAAGGTAGCAATCAGGGTGATGCATCTACAAACCAAGGAATACCAAAGATGCCAGCAACCCACCTGCAACTACTCCCTGCAGAGTAGTTCCTTCCCTTTCTCCAGAAAAAATAGTCCTATTTATCTTAATCTTGGACATTTAACCTCCAGGACTGAGAAAATCAATTTGTATTATTTAAGCTACTCAGTTTGTAGTACTTAATACAGCTCGGGGAACTGTTACAGTTAATATTCCTGTTTTATAAATGATAAAACTGTGTCTAAAAACTCATTGACAGGTGGTGTAGTGGATGGACTCTCTGGTGGCCCCCCTGATCCCCACCTTATTATATTCATTCTCTTGTGATCCAAACCCCTTAAATGTGGGCGCCACCTATGATTTACCCCTAACCAACCATTATAGACAAAGTGATGGGACATACATTATTGATGATCTGCACTGAATTCTGTTACATAAGATGGTAACATCTGTCTTACCAGGGCACTCTTTTCTGTTAGCTTTAAGAAGTGAAGTATCATGTCATGAGCTCCTGTATAGAGAGGGGAAAATGACAAGAAGCTGAATATAGTTTCTGGCTGATGATATACTAGGAACTGAGGTGTCACATTCTGGCAGCCTTGAGGAACTGAAAGCTGCGAACAGCCACAATGCAGAAGCAGATCCTTGGGGAGACCCAGATGAAAACCCACCCCTGGCCAACATCTTGATTGTAACATTGAGGAGAATCCAACTAGGCCATGAGCAGATCTCTGAATACAGAAACTGAAATGATAAATGTGTTCAAGCGACTTGTAAAGTATATCACTTTTAAATTTGTGATTTTTTCAGCACTATATAAGCAATACGGGTAGTACTGCCTCCTTAAAACTCTTATTGTTGGCAGATAAAGAGAATTCCCATCCAGGTTTTGTTGAATTAAGGACCTGGAAATTCCAGAAATTTTTTGAAACCACCACTCTGTTGCACAGAGAAAAAGGCACCAGGCTTAAAAACCATGGTGAATTTGGGATTCTCAAGTTAGAGTTAGATTTGCTTTTAAATCCTTACCACTGCTCCTTATGTGACAGAAGGACCTAGGGCAGATTAAGATGTTGTCTTCTCTACTATAAAATGGGATTAATACTGTATGTGAAAAAACCTAGTACAAGCTGTGACATATACTAGGGATTAATGAATGCTTCTCTTTTTCTACTTATCCACCTTTTAAAATTCTCTGATGGAGCCATATGCATATCACAGACACAGACAGACAGACAGACACACACACACACACACACACACACACACACACACACACCCTAAAAGTGAATAAGTCAGGACCTTTGAATAAGTTGTGCCATAACCGAGTTAAATTAACAAGTGACAAAGGGAGACTGGCTGCATTTTAGTGACATTAAAGATTATGAAACATTATCATATACATAGCTTCATGGCACTATTTCATTATCTTCTACAAACCATGGTCCATAGAGATCCATAAGAAGTGCACACCTTCCTCTAAGTAGCCACTTTATAATACCTTCAATCAACTACCTTGTTTGCCTGAGGGTTATATATTCTGTGATGAGTTTGGCATCATTTTAACAGTATATCAACAGTGAAATAATTTTGGACTCAGGGAGGGAAGAGAATAAAGAAACTCTTGCACTAGATACTGAAAATTTAGGGAATTATTGCCTAAAGTGGTGGAGGTATGAGGAAGTCCTTCCAAAGTATACATATGATACTTGGCACGATACGTGGTATATAGTAATTACTCAGTAAATTGTGTTTCTTAAAAATGTGTTATCAAGCCATCATCAACAAATCGACAGAAAGTGCTGGAGAGGGTGTGGAGAAAAGGGAACCCTCTTGCATTGCTGGTGGGAATGTAAATTAATACAACCTCTATGGAAGACAATATGGAGATTCCTTTAAAAAACTAAAAATAGAGGCACCCTATGACCCAGCAATCCCACTATTAGGCCTATATCCTGATGAAATCAAAACTGAAAGACAACGCAATACGGGTAGTACTGCCTCCTTAAAACTCTAGTTGCACCAGGTTTTGTTGAATTAAGGACCTGGAAATTCCAGAAATTTTTTGAAACCACCACTCTGTTGCACAGAGAAAAAGGCACCAGGCTTAAAAACCATGGTGAATTTGGGATTCTCAAGTTAGAGTTAGATTTGCTTTTAAATCCTTACCACTGCTCCTTATGTGACAGAAGGACCTAGGGCAGATTAAGATGTTGTCTTCTCTACTATAAAATGGGATTAATACTGTATGTGAAAAAACCTAGTACAAGCTGTGACATATACTAGGGATTAATGAATGCTTCTCTTTTTCTACTTATCCACCTTTTAAAATTCTCTGATGGAGCCATATGCATATCACAGACACAGACAGACAGACAGACACACACACACACACACACACACACACACACACACACCCTAAAAGTGAATAAGTCAGGACCTTTGAATAAGTTGTGCCATAACCGAGTTAAATTAACAAGTGACAAAGGGAGACTGGCTGCATTTTAGTGACATTAAAGATTATGAAACATTATCATATACATAGCTTCATGGCACTATTTCATTATCTTCTACAAACCATGGTCCATAGAGATCCATAAGAAGTGCACACCTTCCTCTAAGTAGCCACTTTATAATACCTTCAATCAACTACCTTGTTTGCCTGAGGGTTATATATTCTGTGATGAGTTTGGCATCATTTTAACAGTATATCAACAGTGAAATAATTTTGGACTCAGGGAGGGAAGAGAATAAAGAAACTCTTGCACTAGATACTGAAAATTTAGGGAATTATTGCCTAAAGTGGTGGAGGTATGAGGAAGTCCTTCCAAAGTATACATATGATACTTGGCACGATACGTGGTATATAGTAATTACTCAGTAAATTGTGTTTCTTAAAAATGTGTTATCAAGCCATCATCAACAAATCGACAGAAAGTGCTGGAGAGGGTGTGGAGAAAAGGGAACCCTCTTGCATTGCTGGTGGGAATGTAAATTAATACAACCTCTATGGAAGACAATATGGAGATTCCTTTAAAAAACTAAAAATAGAGGCACCCTATGACCCAGCAATCCCACTATTAGGCCTATATCCTGATGAAATCAAAACTGAAAGAGGCACCTGTACCCCAATGTTCATTGCAGCTCTCTATACAATAGCCAGAACATGGAAGCAACCTAGATGTCCATCTACAAATGAATGGATCCAGAAGCTCTGGTACATATATACAATGGAATACTACTCAGCTGTTAAAAGAAATGCAGAAGACTCAGTCCTAATGAAGTGGCTGGCTCTAGAACCTATCATAAAAAGTGAAGTAAGTCAAAAAGAGAAAGACAATCCTCGTGTTCTGCAACGCAAGCGCCGGCGTATTGCTCTGAAGAAACAGCGCACCAAGAAAAATAAGGAAGAGGCTGCAGAATATGCTAAACTTTTGGCCAAGAGAATGAAGGAGGCCAAAGAAAAATGACAGGAACAGATTGCCAAGAGACGGAGACTGTCCTCTCTGAGAGCTTCTACTTCTAAGTCTGAGTCCAGTCAAAAATGAGATGGTTCTAAGAGTCACAAATAAATAAGATATGACATCAGAAAAAAAAAAAAAAAAAGAGAAAGACAAGTATAGTATACTAACTCATATATATGGGATCTAGTAAGATGGTTGTGATAACATACATAGCGAACTTATGAAAAAACAGAGAATAGACATAAAGACATTGTGGAGACCGAACAGTGGGAGGGAGGCATGGAGGGAGTAACATGGAAGCCTATACTGTCATGTGTGGAAAAGATAGCTATTGTCATTGTGCTAGGGGAATAGGAGTACCTACAACCACTTGGAGCGATGGTCTGGAGGGATGGGAGGTGGGGAGCTGGGTGGGGGGAGGGTCCAGGGATATGCATATGAATGATCTGGGAACATACATGTAAAAAAATAAATAAATAAATAAATAAATAAAAAAATCTATGTAAATAAAAAAAATGTGTTATCAAGAATCTAATAAGTAATTTATCAGATCAGTCATCCGTATAGGTCTACAGAACTGAAAGTGATTATTTGGAACTTATTTTCTTTCTGAAGTTTTTTGTTTTCTTCTGGATAAAGTTGGCCACATACACCCAGTTTTGTATAAGAAATAATTGCTGCTATCTGACAAAGTACAGAGATACTTTCTTTCAACAGGAAGCATATGTTCTGAAAGGTGACAGGGATGTTTACAATTTTTTTTAACCAGCCAGAAGTATTTTCTCTCTGATTCTGTTCTTGGAATCTAAGTGTTTTGTTTTCCATCAAACTGGGGAAGATTTCAAGTTCCCATTTATTTTTAAAGGCACATGTACAGATTTTGTCTTTTCTTATATTCATACACAATCTCATTTCTTGAAAAGTGCACATGTGCATAATATTCAGCTAGAAACATCTATCACACAAGTGATACTTAGAAGATAAACAAAACACATTAACATTTAAACAGTTTTTCCTATCATGTTATCTACTTTTGATATAAGAACAGTGAGAAAGAGGCACGGAACAAAAGTACCTATGGGGAAACATGATCCAGCTTGCAGAAAAGTTGGATTCTTGTGATGGGGAAATGTTTTATAATGAGGTATGACTGAATTAAACACCTGCTGGTTGCAGTGTCAAATTAAATCACCCCTTTGAACTCTGTTTCACTCATGAAATAACTGTAGTTTTGGTTTTTTTTTTTTAAATGCACAGTGAAAATAAACTCATCAACCATAATTGTGCTAAGTTGGTCCTAAGGTAAGGAGAAGCTGGCTTCAAAAAGGCCACATTATCATCTCTTCCTAATTAATAAGGCCACGTTCCAACTTTGTATTTATTCATCTCCATAAATTAACTTTGATAAATGATTGCATAATGTCTGTCTTACTCACATATCTCCAAGTGTGGGTTACCAATTTATTTAGCTCATCTCTTCTCTTCTCAATTTCTTTCAATAATATATGACTTAGTCTGTCTGAGATGCTATGGCAAAATGCTATATACCAGATAGATTATAATTCTTATAGTTCTGCAGGCTAAGAAGTCCAGAATGAAGGTGCCAGGAGATTTAGTATCTGTTGTGCGTCTGCTTCTAATTCATAGAAAGCCATCTTCACCCTGTGTCCTCAGGTGGCAGTTGGGTCAAGGAAGATCTTTTATAAGGATGCTAATTCAATTCATGACCTAATCACTCCCAAAGAGTCTACCTCCTAACACCATCACATGGGGGTGGAGAGGTTAAGATTTCAATCTATGAATTTAGGGATTGGAAGACATAACCATTCAGCCCATAACAGTAGGTGATCAAAATTATAATTTAGTAAAGCATTACTGTGCATATTGAGAACCAACATCTATTAAATATTTTCTTTAAAGCAGGTATCATCCTAGGATTTGTGTTTTGTTTTCCATCAAACTGGGGAAGATTTCAAGTTCCCATTTATTTTTAAAGGCACATGTACAGATTTTGTCTTTTCTTATATTCATACACAATCTCATTTCTTGAAAAGTGCACATGTGCATAATATTCAGCTAGAAACATCTATCACACAAGTGATACTTAGAAGATAAACAAAACACATTAACATTTAAACAGTTTTTCCTATCATGTTATCTACTTTTGATATAAGAACAGTGAGAAAGAGGCACGGAACAAAAGTACCTATGGGGAAACATGATCCAGCTTGCAGAAAAGTTGGATTCTTGTGATGGGGAAATGTTTTATAATGAGGTATGACTGAATTAAACACCTGCTGGTTGCAGTGTCAAATTAAATCACCCCTTTGAACTCTGTTTCACTCATGAAATAACTGTAGTTTTGGTTTTTTTTTTTTAAATGCACAGTGAAAATAAACTCATCAACCATAATTGTGCTAAGTTGGTCCTAAGGTAAGGAGAAGCTGGCTTCAAAAAGGCCACATTATCATCTCTTCCTAATTAATAAGGCCACGTTCCAACTTTGTATTTATTCATCTCCATAAATTAACTTTGATAAATGATTGCATAATGTCTGTCTTACTCACATATCTCCAAGTGTGGGTTACCAATTTATTTAGCTCATCTCTTCTCTTCTCAATTTCTTTCAATAATATATGACTTAGTCTGTCTGAGATGCTATGGCAAAATGCTATATACCAGATAGATTATAATTCTTATAGTTCTGCAGGCTAAGAAGTCCAGAATGAAGGTGCCAGGAGATTTAGTATCTGTTGTGCGTCTGCTTCTAATTCATAGAAAGCCATCTTCACCCTGTGTCCTCAGGTGGCAGTTGGGTCAAGGAAGATCTTTTATAAGGATGCTAATTCAATTCATGACCTAATCACTCCCAAAGAGTCTACCTCCTAACACCATCACATGGGGGTGGAGAGGTTAAGATTTCAATCTATGAATTTAGGGATTGGAAGACATAACCATTCAGCCCATAACAGTAGGTGATCAAAATTATAATTTAGTAAAGCATTACTGTGCATATTGAGAACCAACATCTATTAAATATTTTCTTTAAAGCAGGTATCATCCTAGGATTTTTGTATATATTACCTCATTTCATATGGAGAATCTTTCATGTTGCTTACCTTTCCAAGGTTATAAGAACTCTTACTCTCTAAATGTACCCTTGAATCTTCAGCTTAATATAAATAAGATCATCAGCCAGCCAAGAATTCCCCAACATTTCCTGAGACTACTGTGTTATTTCTCACCTCTGAACTTTGGCCTATGTATTTCCCTTTGTCTAGAATTCTTTTTTTTTTTTTTAAAACACTTTCACTTCAATTTCAGCCATCTTTTAGGACTAGGTTTTAATAGTACTGTTTTTAGAGACACTTCCATAATTCACTGTGACTAGAAAGGGAAGCCCTTCTTTGGAGCCAGAATGTTGGATACTCTACCCCATAATAGCCCTGTAGGAGATTGGGAACCTTTTGGTCTATAATACATTCTTTGATAATAGGGACTGTGTATGCTCAGTTGTGTCCAATTCTTTGTGACCCTATGGACTAGACTGCCAGGCTCTTCTATCCATGGAATTTTCTAGACAGGAATACTGGAGCAGGTTGCCATGCCCTCCTCCAAGGGATCTTCTCCACCCAAGAATCAGACCTGTGCCTCTCCTGTGTCTCCTGCATTTACCTGCAGATTCTTTATCATTGAATCTGGGAAGCCAACACAGCACACTTTGGTAACAGCGACTACATCTTGTTTATCACATATAGCAAAGTACCAGGGCACAGGGCATAGCCAATACATAATTGTTGAAACAATGAATAATTAGATCCATTATATTTCCAATTCAATTTGGATTATTTTCCAAATAATCTCTGGGTTTTAAAACACAACACAGAAAGGAAAGGTAATGATGATGGCATGGCAAGAATATTCAGAGTTACTAATGACACAGTTTGTGTGTGTGTGAAAATCCTAGATAAGTTGCAAAAAAGATAGAGAAATAGATTTCAGAGCTTTGGACAATTAATTCTAAAGGATATTGACTTTAAAATGTCCTTAGGGTTTTATTTTTCCCTTTAGTTATTGAGGGATTTTCAAGTCCATTTAAAAAGCATTGCCAAAATTGTATTAGTATAAGAGTGTTTTAAAGCTAATGGTAAGGAAATTGGATGAACAAAAAGAAACAAAGAACAACTCCAAAGTAAAATAAAAATGCAAAATAAGGATCTATGCGATATGGACCTTTAGAATAAGCAGTCAAAATGCTTACATTTTTGCAAGATAGATTCATCTGTTTCTTATGAGTGAAATAATGTTTAAAACAAGGAGGTTTAGTTAAAATTAGTTTTAATGGATTTCTGATGATTAATGATATCGCCAGTTTGAATACTTCAAGGACTGATATTTAAATAGGAATCAAGTAGTGTTTAAATAGCAAACAAATTCTTTGAATATTTAATCTGGGCTTTCAGAAATCAGATACAGAAATAAAAACTATATATATATATTAAGATAAATATTCCAAAATTCACGGTGACTAGAAAGGGAAGCCCTTCTTTGGAGCCAGAATGTTGGATACTCTACCCCATAATAGCCCTGTAGGAGATTGGGAACCTTTTGGTCTATAATACATTCTTTGATAATAGGGACTGTGTATGCTCAGTTGTGTCCAATTCTTTGTGACCCTATGGACTAGACTGCCAGGCTCTTCTATCCATGGAATTTTCTAGACAGGAATACTGGAGCAGGTTGCCATGCCCTCCTCCAAGGGATCTTCTCCACCCAAGAATCAGACCTGTGCCTCTCCTGTGTCTCCTGCATTTACCTGCAGATTCTTTATCATTGAATCTGGGAAGCCAACACAGCACACTTTGGTAACAGCGACTACATCTTGTTTATCACATATAGCAAAGTACCAGGGCACAGGGCATAGCCAATACATAATTGTTGAAACAATGAATAATTAGATCCATTATATTTCCAATTCAATTTGGATTATTTTCCAAATAATCTCTGGGTTTTAAAACACAACACAGAAAGGAAAGGTAATGATGATGGCATGGCAAGAATATTCAGAGTTACTAATGAAAAATTTTGTGTGTGTGTGTGAAAATCCTAGATAAGTTGCAAAAAAGATAGAGAAATAGATTTCAGAGCTTTGGACAATTAATTCTAAAGGATATTGACTTTAAAATGTCCTTAGGGTTTTATTTTTCCCTTTAGTTATTGAGGGATTTTCAAGTCCATTTAAAAAGCATTGCCAAAATTGTATTAGTATAAGAGTGTTTTAAAGCTAATGGTAAGGAAATTGGATGAACAAAAAGAAACAAAGAACAACTCCAAAGTAAAATAAAAATGCAAAATAAGGATCTATGCGATATGGACCTTTAGAATAAGCAGTCAAAATGCTTACATTTTTGCAAGATAGATTCATCTGTTTCTTATGAGTGAAATAATGTTTAAAACAAGGAGGTTTAGTTAAAATTAGTTTTAATGGATTTCTGATGATTAATGATATCGC
This sequence comes from Tragulus kanchil, assembly GCA_022376925.1. Classification (NCBI taxonomy): domain Eukaryota; kingdom Metazoa; phylum Chordata; class Mammalia; order Artiodactyla; family Tragulidae; genus Tragulus; species Tragulus kanchil. Next base: position 111,729,087 of record JAIOJX010000025.1, on the reverse strand, counting down.
CAGTTTGAATACTTCAAGGACTGATATTTAAATAGGAATCAAGTAGTGTTTAAATAGCAAACAAATTCTTTGAATATTTAATCTGGGCTTTCAGAAATCAGATACAGAAATAAAAACTATATATATATATTAAGATAAATATTAAGAACAAATCAAAATAATGTGCGCTGTAAGTGGCATGCATTATTTATAGAATCGATTACAATCAGAAGTATTACTTATGCATGTATATCAATTATGTTAAATAGATTTCAGATATTTAATGACTAAAGACTTTCATAGCAGCCTCAGAACTAATTATAAAATGAACAAGCTATTATCCATCTTTCTATATGTTTCTGAAATATCTTTGAATATTTAACATTATTTTGAGCAATGTACTATATATTAGTTTTATATATTTGACAGGAAATTAAATCTATTAATCAAATATATTTGCATTCATTTTATTCATTAAATCTTATTCACACTGCTTGAACTCTAGAAATATTAGCCAAAGGAATTTTCTCAAGATGACTGAGACATTTTCAGACTCTGAAATGCAATATCTTGAAAGTCTCAAGGTTAAATATAATACCATTATCATAGTAAATGCCCAAGAAATAGATGTAATAATTAATTACATAACATACAAGACAATGGCTATGGTTAAGAGTATAATCTGATGGTGTAAACAGAATTTGCTTTCATAGGTAGTTGATCAATGTGGAAATAAACACTAAAATACTTGAATGGAAAGAACCTATCTGATATTCTTGGCATTGCATGGTTGTGGAGATCACTGAATTTTCTGACTTTGTTTTATTTTTCCAAGTAATGGAGAAGCTGATTTCTTAGGATGAAAGTGTCCATATAAAATGAAGGCCTTATTAAAAAATGTGGTTTTCCCTCAAGATAAAGACATGTCTTTCCTATATATAAAAAGGAGTTCAGCAATTACTAGCATATATATATATATGAGCTGACATTTATTATGGTGACAATTTTACATACTTGGTATTATCTAATTTACAATATGTTTTAAAAGAAATATCTGCCTTTTTCTCTGACGGTCACAAGTCTCAGAAAGGAAATAGTTTTCCCAAAGTCACACTGATGTTGGGGAGTAAATTGAGCACTGAAGCCAAGAGTGTACATGTTAACCCAGTGCTGTACTTGTCTAACACAAAGGTGCTTCTTAGAATACATTCTCAAATTCCCTTTTGCTGACTTATGGTGTGATCCCTCTGGTTAATAAAGTTCTTAATATCACAGCCACAAGAGAGGTTTAAAATGTCTTGGATCAAATACCTATTATTTCAACATAAACATAATATCTTGACAAAAATAGAAAAAAAAGCAAGCATTTATGGTTAAACTTTCTTCTATATCTATGCTTCAATTTTCAGGCTTGTTTGCTTTGCTTACTTCAGCTTTGTTTTAAAGCCCTCAAGGTCTTCTAGCACTTTGCTCCTGTAAGGTAGGTCAAGCACCACCACTTCTAAGAGCATCTTAGAAATGCAGACTTTAGATTCCTTCCAGACCTACTGAATTAGCATCTGCCTTTTATGAAGATTCTCAGGTGATTCATAGGCACATTACAGTTTGAGGCTCACTGCCTTAGGAGGCCATCAGAATGCTTTTAATGGCCCTGAGAACCAGAGAGTAGATGCAAGTGTTATAATTTTTCAAGATCAACAACTCTATTTTGATATTGTCTATATGTTCAAATAGGAACAGAAGTGATTTCATAAATAATTAGCTATCAGTCCCATTCTGTTTCTCAGCTATGGCAGTTATTTCTCAAACAGTTGACATCACTTGATTTCCATTTGTAGGACTCTCTTGACTAGTCTTCTTTTTCTGCAGCCAACCCTTATATATGATAAAAATGGTTTAAAGAGCTCCAAATTTGTAATCTGTGGTTGGATTTCAAGTCATTCCTAAGTGTTGTCCTACTTCCTATTATCTATGTAACTTGGCTTCTCTCTTGTTCACTGCTTCTCCATCTGCAAGTCAATAATGTCTCATGTTATTAGTTTCTCTTTCTCTCTCTAAAGATTTGAATTTTCTTTTTTCTATCTTTTTGGTGCCCAGTACCTGTTGAGCTATGCCCTACTTACTGTTTATCTCTAACATTTTTCTTGTGGCGAATGCCTGCTCAGACATTTTATGATTTGTCTTTATTGTCCAAGGAAATAGTTTTCCCAAAGTCACACTGATGTTGGGGAGTAAATTGAGCACTGAAGCCAAGAGTGTACATGTTAACCCAGTGCTGTACTTGTCTAACACAAAGGTGCTTCTTAGAATACATTCTCAAATTCCTTTGCTGACTTATGGTGTGATCCTCTGGTTAATAAAGTTCTTAATATCACAGCCACAAGAGAGGTTTAAAATGTCTTGGATCAAATACCTATTATTTCAACATAAACATAATATCTTGAAAAAAATAGAAAAAAAAGCAAGCATTTATGGTTAAACTTTCTTCTATATCTATGCTTCAATTTTCAGGCTTGTTTGCTTTGCTTACTTCAGCTTTGTTTTAAAGCCCTCAAGGTCTTCTAGCACTTTGCTCCTGTAAGGTAGGTCAAGCACCACCACTTCTAAGAGCATCTTAGAAATGCAGACTTTAGATTCCTTCCAGACCTACTGAATTAGCATCTGCCTTTTATGAAGATTCTCAGGTGATTCATAGGCACATTACAGTTTGAGGCTCACTGCCTTAGGAGGCCATCAGAATGCTTTTAATGGCCCTGAGAACCAGAGAGTAGATGCAAGTGTTATAATTTTTCAAGATCAACAACTCTATTTTGATATTGTCTATATGTTCAAATAGGAACAGAAGTGATTTCATAAATAATTAGCTATCAGTCCCATTCTGTTTCTCAGCTATGGCAGTTATTTCTCAAACAGTTGACATCACTTGATTTCCATTTGTAGGACTCTCTTGACTAGTCTTCTTTTTCTGCAGCCAACCCTTATATATGATAAAAATGGTTTAAAGAGCTCCAAATTTGTAATCTGTGGTTGGATTTCAAGTCATTCCTAAGTGTTGTCCTACTTCCTATTATCTATGTAACTTGGCTTCTCTCTTGTTCACTGCTTCTCCATCTGCAAGTCAATAATGTCTCATGTTATTAGTTTCTCTTTCTCTCTCTAAAGATTTGAATTTTCTTTTTTCTATCTTTTTGGTGCCCAGTACCTGTTGAGCTATGCCCTACTTACTGTTTATCTCTAACATTTTTCTTGTGGCGAATGCCTGCTCAGACATTTTATGATTTGTCTTTATTGTCCAATTTTGTTAAACTGTGCAAGCACTAAGGCCTTGTTTTACTTCGTCCAGGACAGAATAACAAATAGAGACCAACTCATAATGAATCACAATAAAGTTATTGTGGATATAACTTTTAATATGCAGATAAATTATGAACTTACAAGGTTTGTGTGTCTAATTCTTTTACAACTATATTCTATTAGTTTTTGACGCTCAAGAGTTTGATTTTCAAAATTATTGAACTTAAAAAAAGGTTTTGTGTCTTTCAGACACAAAAAAGGTTTTGTGTCTTTCAGATATTTTATTTATAGTCCACTAAGAGCAGAAGATATTATTAATTCACTATATGAAATGGAAGTTTTGGCAAAAGCAAAATCTACAAAACTTTAGAAAACACATGAAAAAGGTTATTCAGGAAGTTATTCTTAGAAGTAAGGGCTTAGTGGTAGGTTTATTATATGAAAGTAAAAGAAAACGAACCTTAAGTCTGTGCTGCTTGGCCTTTTTCCTGGCCCAGGATTATGCCTATCTTCAGGATTCTGGTTTTGGATATATGTGCCTAGGCCAACTGTCTCCAATGAAGAGAGAGCACCATTTATAGAAACCTAGTCTTTCTCACTTTTCTTTCACTCTGTGCTTCAGGACTATTTAAATGCTGCCTAAGGTCTAACATCTTGGAACAAAATACATTCATTTCTCTCTGTCATGTTACATTTATTGGCTCCTGTTGTCAGTTTTCTCTCTACGATTCACAAATTCTTCTCTTTTTTCACCAAAAATGTCTCCCATTTGATTAAAAAAAAAAAAAAAAAAGTGTTGCCACAATCCTCTTCTCACTGGCTTCCCCATGTCCGTTTGTTCTGTCTGTGTATAGCTCTGTCTTTCACATCATATGGAAAGCCTTCTCCCATCAGACCTGCTTCCTTAGTGGATTTATCAAACTTTCACAAAACAGTAAATGAGTTTATACTGTTCCAACTACCATTTTAAAAAAAGAACTTCTAGAGTTGTAGATTTTAGGTATGTATGCCTATTATTAACCTGTACACACAGATATACCTGTTGAGCTATGCCCTACTTACTGTTTATCTCTAACATTTTTCTTGTGGCGAATGCCTGCTCAGACATTTTATGATTTGTCTTTATTGTCCAATTTTGTTAAACTGTGCAAGCACTAAGGCCTTGTTTTACTTCGTCCAGGACAGAATAACAAATAGAGACCAACTCATAATGAATCACAATAAAGTTATTGTGGATATAACTTTTAATATGCAGATAAATTATGAACTTACAAGGTTTGTGTGTCTAATTCTTTTACAACTATATTCTATTAGTTTTTGACGCTCAAGAGTTTGATTTTCAAAATTATTGAACTTAAAAAAAGGTTTTGTGTCTTTCAGACACAAAAAAGGTTTTGTGTCTTTCAGATATTTTATTTATAGTCCACTAAGAGCAGAAGATATTATTAATTCACTATATGAAATGGAAGTTTTGGCAAAAGCAAAATCTACAAAACTTTAGAAAACACATGAAAAAGGTTATTCAGGAAGTTATTCTTAGAAGTAAGGGCTTAGTGGTAGGTTTATTATATGAAAGTAAAAGAAAACGAACCTTAAGTCTGTGCTGCTTGGCCTTTTTCCTGGCCCAGGATTATGCCTATCTTCAGGATTCTGGTTTTGGATATATGTGCCTAGGCCAACTGTCTCCAATGAAGAGAGAGCACCATTTATAGAAACCTAGTCTTTCTCACTTTTCTTTCACTCTGTGCTTCAGGACTATTTAAATGCTGCCTAAGGTCTAACATCTTGGAACAAAATACATTCATTTCTCTCTGTCATGTTACATTTATTGGCTCCTGTTGTCAGTTTTCTCTCTACGATTCACAAATTCTTCTCTTTTTTCACCAAAAATGTCTCCCATTTGATTAAAAAAAAAAAAAAAAAAGTGTTGCCACAATCCTCTTCTCACTGGCTTCCCCATGTCCGTTTGTTCTGTCTGTGTATAGCTCTGTCTTTCACATCATATGGAAAGCCTTCTCCCATCAGACCTGCTTCCTTAGTGGATTTATCAAACTTTCACAAAACAGTAAATGAGTTTATACTGTTCCAACTACCATTTTAAAAAAAGAACTTCTAGAGTTGTAGATTTTAGGTATGTATGCCTATTATTAACCTGTACACACAGATATAGAAAAGTGTCTATAAGTATATAGATCTGTGCATTTTCAAAAACTGATCATATTCATGTAAGTAGGTATCAGATCAAAGAAGAGAGCATTTCTGCCAAGTCCTTATAGCCACTTTGTACTAAGGCTAAGACTTCACTTAGAGTTGTCTTTTTTCTGTGCTCCTCACCACCATCAGTCAGGAGGAGCTAGGTTATGCTGGAGTAACAAACAACTGGATGCTCAGTGGATTAAAAATTTACAGATTTTTTTTTCCCCCAAAATTACAGTATCAATTGAGGCCACTGCAGCTCTGCTGAACATTAACTTTATGTAACTTGAAATGTTTTCTTCTTACAGTAAGAAAATTGAAATATGGAGAATTAAACCCAGGTACTTGAAATCTTACATATACTCTTTTAACCATCTTTCTTTGTGTTCTACACGACTTGTATACGTCCCTTGAAGAGTTAGTCCAATTTTCTAGTTTAAAGCTGTATACATTATCATTCCCAATACAATCAGAGCATTGTTGTTTCTGTATCTACTATTAAGTATACCTAATATTAAATATTGTGCTTAGTTGTATAAATCAATAAGTATAAATAGGAGATACAGATTTCAGTCACAGGGAATAAAAATTACATTGGACAATGTGGTAAGCATTTTTACTTACAAGAGGCTCTTTTCTCCTATTCATTTGGAAACTACCAAAATTACACTCAAGGCTTGTACTAAGTTTCTTTTTTTCCTATTTAAATGCTGCCAAAGTTCTAACATCTTGGAACAAAATACTTTCATTTCTCTCTGTCATGTTACATTTATTGGCTCCTGTTGTCAGTTTTCTGCCTCCGATTCACAAATTCTTCTCTTTTTTCACCAAAAATGTCTCCCATTTGATTAAAAAAAAAAAAAAAAAAGTGTTGCCACAATCCTCTTCTCACTGGCTTCCCCATGTCCGTTTGTTCTGTCTGTGTATAGCTCTGTCTTTCACATCATATGGAAAGCCTTCTCCCATCAGACCTGCTTCCTTAGTGGATTTATCAAACTTTCACAAAACAGTAAATGAGTTTATACTGTTCCAACTACCATTTTAAAAAAAGAACTTCTAGAGTTGTAGATTTTAGGTATGTATGCCTATTATTAACCTGTACACACAGATATAGAAAAGTGTCTATAAGTATATAGATCTGTGCATTTTCAAAAACTGATCATATTCATGTAAGTAGGTATCAGATCAAAGAAGAGAGCATTTCTGCCAAGTCCTTATAGCCACTTTGTACTAAGGCTAAGACTTCACTTAGAGTTGTCTTTTTTCTGTGCTCCTCACCACCATCAGTCAGGAGGAGCTAGGTTATGCTGTAGTAACAAACAACTGGATTCTCAGTGGATTAAAAATTTACAGATTTTTTTTCCCCAAAGTTACAGTATCAATTGAGGCCACTGCAGCTCTGCTGAACATTAACTTTATGTAACTTGAAATGTTTTCTTCTTACAGTAAGAAAATTGAAATATGGAGAATTAAACCCAGGTACTTGAAATCTTACATATACTCTTTTAACCATCTTTCTTTGTGTTCTACACGACTTGTATACGTCCCTTGAAGAGTTAGTCCAATTTTCTAGTTTAAAGCTGTATACATTATCATTCCCAATACAATCAGAGCATTGTTGTTTCTGTATCTACTATTAAGTATACCTAATATTAAATATTGTGCTTAGTTGTATAAATCAATAAGTATAAATAGGAGATACAGATTTCAGTCACAGGGAATAAAAATTACATTGGACAATGTGGTAAGCATTTTTACTTACAAGAGGCTCTTTTCCCCTATTCATTTGGAAAAACTACCAAAATTACACTCAAGGCTTGTACTAAGGTTTTTGAATGACTTTTGAAGTTTTTCCTTGTGTTTTCAGAATTGTAAGGTAGTAGGTAAATAAATTTTATGTCCTCAGTGATTTTATACATCATATCTAAACATTTTTGTCTAATTCCATTTCACAAAGGTTTTCTTACACGTTTTGTAGAGACTTTGTGTTTGAGATTTTACATTTAGGCCTATGATCTAGTCTAAGTTGACTTTTATATGTGATTTGAATCAAAGCTCTGATTTGATTTGATTTGTATATGGATATCTAATTTCAAATTGTTCCAGTACCAATTTGTAGAAAAGCTATCATTTTCCACTAAATTGCCTTTTGCAGTTTGGTCAAAAATCGATTGTCCGGATACATATGAGTCTATTTCTGAGCTCTATTTTGTTTTTTTGTTTTTGTTTTTTTCTAAATCTATCTTATGCTGAGACCTCAGCTTCTTTAATACTAACTCATAACAAGTATTGGAATCACATTATGTTCTCCAAGTTTTTATCTTAGTTACTTAGCTATTTTAGGTTCTTTGTATTTTGATCTGAATATTTGTATTATTTTGTCAGTTTTTATTAAAAAATGTCATCATTGATTGAATTATATCAGATCTGTAGACCATTGGGGAAAATTTATATCTTAATAATATAAAATCTTCTGAACTAAATTTCATGTTCCATTTGAGTCTTTATCTCTACAATACTTTCTCATTTTTAGTTTATCAGTTTAGTTTTAGACCTACATACTTAGTTGTTTTTGATACTAGTGGAATTGTTTTTTTTCTTTTTAATCAAATGTTGGCGTAACTCTGTTGTACTTATTTAAGTGATTGCTTCAGGATTTCTAGTAAATATTTTTAACTTATCATTGTCTACAGTCAAGGCATATACTGCTTCTCAACTAGCGTATATGTCTTAAGACAGAAAAGTTCCATATCTGCCTCTTTCCATGTCCTCCTCTCCCTGAAACAAACAAACAAAAACCCAAAGCAAAATAAAACTCTGACTTCTCTGATAATTTGTTTTGCAACTCTAGCTCCTTGTCTTTGTGAATTCACAGCTCTATCTCCTTAATTCAAGAAGACTGTAAGCCTGCATCTTGCCCTCCTCCTTCTAGACTTTTAACATGTCTTGGACAATCATAAGCCTTACCTTATTGGTTCCTGCAGTAGGCTGAGTAAAAGTTCCCCAAGATTCTACCTCCTGACCTTCAGAACTTGTGAGGGTTACTTTGTGTAGAAAAAGAGACTTTGCAGGTGTAATGAATTTAAGAGTCAGCCTTTCAGTGAGGAGTGTAACCTGCTTTATCCAGGTGGGCCCAATGTAATCACTATGCTCCTTTGTGGAGGAAAGAAAGCAGCATCAGAGCCGGAGGAGAAGGTGAAGCGATGCTGGAAGGAGAGAAGAGAGCGCTGCACTTTGAAGGTGGAGTAGGGGGCCCAGGCCGAGGACTTCAGGGGAACCCAGAAGCTATAGAAGGTGAGAAAATTGCTTCTCCACTCAGGAATTCTGGGGAGAATTAGTGCTGCTGGTACCTTTACTTCAGTCCAGTGAAACTAACCTCTAGAACTTCAAGAGGCTTTTAACACTTTTAAGATACTAAATTTTCAGTAATTTATTACAAAAAGAAAGCTAAGACATGTTGCATCTTTGGGGGATCAGTGTCTTTTGATTACTGACGTTCGTTGCATTAAATACTGTTACTTTATGTATCGTGTTTGCTTTTGGCTACGCTGGCTTGGAGGGTAAATTGGTTCCCTGCTACTTTATCTGGACTGAAAGTGGAAACCCAAAAATATTTTGTAATTTTTAGGGGTTAATAAAGCAATTCCTTGAAGATTCATGTGTGGAGTTGCTAGTTTGAGAAAATAAAATTTAGTATTCTGAAGTGTATAATTTTATATAGCTTCTGAATTGATGGTAGGGTAAGTGACTGGCATAGTGTCTTCATCTAGTAAAAAAGAATTTCATACTGCCATGTAATGGAAATATCACAGTATGGTGAAACAGCAAAGAGCTTTGGAGGAAGACTTCAGTCATTTCTTGATTTTGCTCCTTTCTTCTTTGTAAGTGAAATAAAACATTAGCTATTCTAAGCATTGATTTGCCACCTGTGAGATGGGGATAGTGTTCTATGATTGTTGCAAATCATGCATGTAAAGGACTGAATCATGTGTTGGGTATATATTAATAGTAAGGTTTTAATACATGTTAATTTCTTGATTCATAACATCTTTCAATAAGAAAATTAAATATTTGGCAACCAAAGAATTCTGGAAGCTGGCAATTTCTCTTAAAAAAATGGGCAGGAAGAGGGAAGGCATATTTAGATTCACTGGTTAGTAGGGAGGAGCTTTCGGATGAGAACTGGAGTTTTAAAGAAGCAACTATAAATTTTTATGCAGAAAGTGATAGTCTGTAAAGCTGAGACTTGACCTAAGAGCTTTAAAAATTGGAATTATTCTTTAGTTTCAAGGCTGAGCTAGAATTGAGACAGCACTGAGGGGCAGATATTTCTTTTCCAAAGAAAATACTTAGATTGATTAGGTTAATTAACTTCAAAGTAAATCTCAAACTATTTGGTCTGATCCCAGTACTCTCCAATGGTGCCACAATCTCCCTAGTGAGCTCTGTGTCTTATGTAAAAGGAAAACAGTATGTACTAAATGCCTGGAATTCATAACGAGCTGTTGAGCCCCAGGACTTCACAAACCCCACACCTTTCATCTTGGGTTTCCTTCTTCCATCCTCTGACCACAACTCCATCTTGCTGTGATTGAGTCTCATAAGCCTTTATCTTTGCCTCATCTCTAACATTCCACGTAAGTTGATCTTGGTAATTTTCTGTCTATATCTGGTCCAGGACTTCTATGCTTTAAAACTTTCCTGAATTCAAATGGAGCAACTCACATGAAAGTTAATTTATAGAATGAGATAAAATTGAAATTTCATGTTACGTGAATTTTCTAAGAGTAAAATTCTTTAAATTTCACATAATCCTGACTTGGGAAAGTTGCTTAATTTTTCAGGTTTTCAGCTTTCTCTCTTTTATTTAAAAGAGACAATTATCATACTGCCATGTAATGGAAATATCACAGTATGGTGAAACAGCAAAGAGCTTTGGAGGAAGACTTCAGTCATTTCTTGATTTTGCTCCTTTCTTCTTTGTAAGTGAAATAAAACATTAGCTATTCTAAGCATTGATTTGCCACCTGTGAGATGGGGATAGTGTTCTATGATTGTTGCAAATCATGCATGTAAAGGACTGAATCATGTGTTGGGTATATATTAATAGTAAGGTTTTAATACATGTTAATTTCTTGATTCATAACATCTTTCAATAAGAAAATTAAATATTTGGCAACCAAAGAATTCTGGAAGCTGGCAATTTCTCTTAAAAAAATGGGCAGGAAGAGGGAAGGCATATTTAGATTCACTGGTTAGTAGGGAGGAGCTTTCGGATGAGAACTGGAGTTTTAAAGAAGCAACTATAAATTTTTATGCAGAAAGTGATAGTCTGTAAAGCTGAGACTTGACCTAAGAGCTTTAAAAATTGGAATTATTCTTTAGTTTCAAGGCTGAGCTAGAATTGAGACAGCACTGAGGGGCAGATATTTCTTTTCCAAAGAAAATACTTAGATTGATTAGGTTAATTAACTTCAAAGTAAATCTCAAACTATTTGGTCTGATCCCAGTACTCTCCAATGGTGCCACAATCTCCCTAGTGAGCTCTGTGTCTTATGTAAAAGGAAAACAGTATGTACTAAATGCCTGGAATTCATAACGAGCTGTTGAGCCCCAGGACTTCACAAACCCCACACCTTTCATCTTGGGTTTCCTTCTTCCATCCTCTGACCACAACTCCATCTTGCTGTGATTGAGTCTCATAAGCCTTTATCTTTGCCTCATCTCTAACATTCCACGTAAGTTGATCTTGGTAATTTTCTGTCTATATCTGGTCCAGGACTTCTATGCTTTAAAACTTTCCTGAATTCAAATGGAGCAACTCACATGAAAGTTAATTTATAGAATGAGATAAAATTGAAATTTCATGTTACGTGAATTTTCTAAGAGTAAAATTCTTTAAATTTCACATAATCCTGACTTGGGAAAGTTGCTTAATTTTTCAGGTTTTCAGCTTTCTCTCTTTTATTTAAAAGAGACAATTATGATATCTTCATTATCAGATGCCTGTAAGAATGAAATAACTAATGTAGGTAAAAGTGCTTACAACTATCTGGTGCGTGGTATGTTTTCATTTCAATTCAGTCACTCAGTTGTATCCGATTGTTTGCGACCCCATGGACTGCAGTATGCCAGGCTTCCCTGTCCTTCATCTCCCAGAGTTTGCTCAAACTCATATCCATTGACTCACTGATGCCATCCAGCCATCTCGTCCTCTGTCATCCTCTTCTCGTTTTGCCTTTTATTTTTCCCAACATCAGGCTCTTTTCCAATGAGTTGTCTCTCCTCATCAAGTGCCCAAAGTGTTGGAGTTTCAGCTTCACATCATTCCTTCCAATGAATATTCAGGATTGATTTGCTTTAGGATTGACTGGTTTGATCTCCTTGCAATCCAAAGGACTCTCAAGAGTCTTCTCTAACACCACAATTCAAAGGTGTCAGTTCTTTGGTACTCAGCGTTTTTTATGGTCCATCTCTTTCATCCATACATGACTACTGGAAAACCATAGCTTTGACTATACAGACCTTTGTCAGCAAAGTGATGTCTCTGCTTTTGAATATACTGTCTAGGTTTGTCATAGCTTTTCTTCCAAGTAGCAAACGTCTTTTAGTATCATGGCTGCAGTCACCATCCACAGTGGAGCCCAGGAAAATAAAGTCTGTCACTATTTCTGTCACTGTTTTCTCATGTATTTGCCATGAAGTGATGGGACTGGATGGCATGATCTTCAGTTTTTGAATATTGCGTTTTAGGTCAGCTTTTTCACTCTCCACTTTCACTTTCATCAGAGGCTCTTTGGGGCTTCCCTGGTGGTCCAGTGGATAAGGACACTGCCTTGCAGTGCAAGGCCGCCGGTTCAATCCCTGGCCTGGGAAGATCCCACGTGCCGCGGAGCGGCTGGACTGATGTGTCCAATCATCGAGCCGGAGCTCTGGCGCATGCGCCCAAAGCTGGCGCTCTGCGACAACAGGGCACCGTGATGGGAGGCCTGCAGGAGCCAAAGAACAAAGACGAATGAAAAATAGAGAAATTCTTTAAATTTCACATAATCCTGACTTGGGAAAGTTGCTTAATTTTTCAGGTTTTCAGCTTTCTCTCTTTTATTTAAAAGAGACAATTATGATATCTTCATTATCAGATGCCTGTAAGAATGAAATAACTAATGTAGGTAAAAGTGCTTACAACTATCTGGTGCGTGGTATGTTTTCATTTCAATTCAGTCACTCAGTTGTATCCGATTGTTTGCGACCCCATGGACTGCAGTATGCCAGGCTTCCCTGTCCTTCATCTCCCAGAGTTTGCTCAAACTCATATCCATTGACTCACTGATGCCATCCAGCCATCTCGTCCTCTGTCATCCTCTTCTCGTTTTGCCTTTTATTTTTCCCAACATCAGGCTCTTTTCCAATGAGTTGTCTCTCCTCATCAAGTGCCCAAAGTGTTGGAGTTTCAGCTTCACATCATTCCTTCCAATGAATATTCAGGATTGATTTGCTTTAGGATTGACTGGTTTGATCTCCTTGCAATCCAAAGGACTCTCAAGAGTCTTCTCTAACACCACAATTCAAAGGTGTCAGTTCTTTGGTACTCAGCGTTTTTTATGGTCCATCTCTTTCATCCATACATGACTACTGGAAAACCATAGCTTTGACTATACAGACCTTTGTCAGCAAAGTGATGTCTCTGCTTTTGAATATACTGTCTAGGTTTGTCATAGCTTTTCTTCCAAGTAGCAAACGTCTTTTAGTATCATGGCTGCAGTCACCATCCACAGTGGAGCCCAGGAAAATAAAGTCTGTCACTATTTCTGTCACTGTTTTCTCATGTATTTGCCATGAAGTGATGGGACTGGATGGCATGATCTTCAGTTTTTGAATATTGCGTTTTAGGTCAGCTTTTTCACTCTCCACTTTCACTTTCATCAAGAGGCTCTTTTGGGGCTTCCCCTGGTGGTCCAGTGGATAAGGACACTGCCTTGCAGTGCAAGGGCCGCCGGTTCAATCCCTGGCCTGGGAAGATCCCACGTGCCGCGGAGCGGCTGGACTGATGTGTCCAATCATCGAGCCGGAGCTCTGGAGCGCATGCGCCCAAAGCTGGCGCTCTGCGACAACAGATGCCACCGTGATGGGAGGCCTGCAGGAGCCAAAGAACAAAGACGAATGAAAAATAGAGAAATGGAAGACCAATAGAAGTGGCCCGCCCGCTCCCCTCCCTCCCCAACCCGACCCCCGCCCAAAATAAATACATAAATAAATATTAAAAAAAAAAAAGAGGCTCTTTTGTTCCTTTTCACTTTCTGCCATGAGGGTGGTGTCATCTGCATAGCTGAAGTTATTGATATTTCTCCTGGCAATCTTTTATTTCATTCCATTTTTTTCAAAGTTTTGTTGTTTACTATCACACATCCACCTGAATTTGCCATAGGTCATATGTCCCAGCAGTCCTGATTCCAGTTTCTGCTTCACACAGACCAGCATTTCTCATGATGTACTCTGTATATAAATTAAATAAGCAGGGTGACAATATACAGCCTTGACATGCTCCTTTCCTAGTTTGAAACAAGTCCATTGTTTCATGTCTGGTTCTAACTGTTGCTTCTTGTCCTGCATACAGGTTTCACAGGAAGCAGGCAAGGTGGTTCGGTATTCTCATCTCTTTCAGAATTTCTCATAGTTTGTTGTGCTCCACGTAGTCGAAGGGTTTAGCATAGTCAGTGAAGCAGAAGTAGATGTTTTTCTGGAAGTCCCTTACTCTTTCTATGATCCCACACATGTTGGCAGTTTGGTCTCTGGTTCCTCTGCATTTTCTAAATCCAACTCTTACATGTGGAAGTTCTCAGTTCACATACTGTTGAACCCTAACTTGGAGGATTTTGAACATTACTTTCCTAGCATGTGAAATGAGTGCAATGATGTGGTAGTTTGAACATTCTTTGGGATTGCCCTTCTTTGGGATTGGAATGAAAACTGAACTTTTCTAGGCCTGAGCCCACTACTGAGCTTTCCAAATTTGCTGACATATGGAATGCAGCACTTTAGAACTTGATCATCTTTTAATATTTGAAATAGATCAGCTGCAGTTCCATCACCTCCACTAGCTTTGTTCATAGTAATCTTTCCTAGGGCCCACTTGACTTCACACTCTAAGATATCTGGCTCTAGGTGAGTGATCACACCATTGTAGTCATGTGGCTCATTAAGATCATTTTTGTACAGTTCTTTTTTAAAAAGATATTTATTTCACTTTTTACTTTTACAGAGTTATGTTGCTTACTGTACAGTTCTTCTGTGTATTTTTTCCACCTCTTCTTAATATCTTCTGCTTCTGTTAGGTCCATACTGTTTCTGTCCCTTATTGTGCCTATCTTTGCATGAAATGTTTGCTCTGTATCTCTAATTTTCTTGTAGAGATCTCTAGTCTTTCCCATTATATTGTTTTCCTCTATTTCTTTGCAGTGTTCATTTATGAAGGCTTTCTTATCTCTCCTTGCTGTTCTCTGTTATTTTGCATTCAGATGGTGAACCTTTCCTTTTCTCCTTTGCCTCTAGCACAAAGTATTACATTTGTAATTATCAATATTTCACATTATGCAAATATATTAATAATTATTAATTATAGTTTTATTATAGCACATGTTTATATTTGGCATAGTTACCTTTAAAACAGCTTAAATAACCCAAAATATTTACTAAATTTTGGGCTGTCTTCTCTTCACAAAGCCTAGATATTTTACCCATATAATTCTGTCTTTTAATGCCATCATCAGAAGCATCAGAATGCTGTAGAGGCAACAGACCTACTTACTGTTACAGAACTTCTTTTGCAAACTTAATGCCTTAGAGTCCTGACAGTTAAGGAAGTCAGATAACTTACAGACTTTGAATCATTGGTTTGTATCATTTAATCCATTTAAGACAAAGTTATGACAGGAATGGGCTAGCCCACACATGTTGGCAGTTTGGTCTCTGGTTCCTCTGCATTTTCTAAATCCAACTCTTACATGTGGAAGTTCTCAGTTCACATACTGTTGAACCCTAACTTGGAGGATTTTGAACATTACTTTCCTAGCATGTGAAATGAGTGCAATGATGTGGTAGTTTGAACATTCTTTGGGATTGCCCTTCTTTGGGATTGGAATGAAAACTGAACTTTTCTAGGCCTGAGCCCACTACTGAGCTTTCCAAATTTGCTGACATATGGAATGCAGCACTTTAGAACTTGATCATCTTTTAATATTTGAAATAGATCAGCTGCAGTTCCATCACCTCCACTAGCTTTGTTCATAGTAATCTTTCCTAGGGCCCACTTGACTTCACACTCTAAGATATCTGGCTCTAGGTGAGTGATCACACCATTGTAGTCATGTGGCTCATTAAGATCATTTTTGTACAGTTCTTTTTTAAAAAGATATTTATTTCACTTTTTACTTTTACAGAGTTATGTTGCTTACTGTACAGTTCTTCTGTGTATTTTTTCCACCTCTTCTTAATATCTTCTGCTTCTGTTAGGTCCATACTGTTTCTGTCCCTTATTGTGCCTATCTTTGCATGAAATGTTTGCTCTGTATCTCTAATTTTCTTGTAGAGATCTCTAGTCTTTCCCATTATATTGTTTTCCTCTATTTCTTTGCAGTGTTCATTTATGAAGGCTTTCTTATCTCTCCTTGCTGTTCTCTGTTATTTTGCATTCAGATGGTGAACCTTTCCTTTTCTCCTTTGCCTCTAGCACAAAGTATTACATTTGTAATTATCAATATTTCACATTATGCAAATATATTAATAATTATTAATTATAGTTTTATTATAGCACATGTTTATATTTGGCATAGTTACCTTTAAAACAGCTTAAATAACCCAAAATATTTACTAAATTTTGGGCTGTCTTCTCTTCACAAAGCCTAGATATTTTACCCATATAATTCTGTCTTTTAATGCCATCATCAGAAGCATCAGAATGCTGTAGAGGCAACAGACCTACTTACTGTTACAGAACTTCTTTTGCAAACTTAATGCCTTAGAGTCCTGACAGTTAAGGAAGTCAGATAACTTACAGACTTTGAATCATTGGTTTGTATCATTTAATCCATTTAAGACAAAGTTATGACAGGAATGGGCTAGGCAAGCAATATATGTGATTTATTTCTAATAATCCCTTTGAGAAGATCTAATGCTTTTCAAAATTTAATTTACCTGAAAATGACCTAGAGATCTGTGAAAATGTGGATTCTGAATCAAAGTCTTGAGTGGGGAGTGAGCTTCTTCAAGTATAGCAAGATCCTAGCCAATGAGTCTATGCTGCTGGCTCTTGAATTACACTGTGAATAGCAAGGTTTCAAGGTGGAGGAGTAGAACAATGACAGGCTAATTTTGAAGCTCTTTAGCAGTTTTAAAGTCTACAATTGTAAACCAGGTAAATCCCTTAGACATTTGAGAGGAACATATTTTGTGGTTTTGAGGCTCTTTATAAATTGCAACTGTAAAATATGCCTCTTAGATGTCACATTTTTCTTAATGTTGATTTCATTCCATTTATTTTTTCACTTGTGTGGCATATTCTACTTTAGAACTAGAACTAGGCTACCATTAGGAAGTAAAGATAAAATGGGCAATCTTCTTTTTTAAGATCATAACATAAACATGAATTAAAAATTGGATCATTTTAAAATCTTTAGGTTTCCTATAAAATACCACCTCCCCTCTCACCCCGCACAAAAATGTTTTATTTAACAGAACTATTACTATAGATAGTAATAGTTTCATATACATGTAGTCTGAAAGAAAAAATAAAGAAGCTGTCTGAGAAAATAAGTGAACCCAAAAAACATCTCTTAAAATTGATGCCAGTGATTGATACTGATAATTAAAGAGGAAACCTATAACATACTTTAAGGCATATATTTTGAGGAGTAGTGAATTTTCCAGTTAAGGTTTATATTTAATTGAAAAATATAAATACTTCAAAATATTCCATGGAATAGAATCAAATGTTCCTTAGCAGTAGAATCCCAAGAATAATTACTTCTAAAATACTCAATCTTCTCATCTCTTTAAAGAATAATTTGCTTACCTCATATGAACAAGTGGTTTGTTTTTAATCCAGCTCACATTGGTGTCAGATCTGTTAATCCACAGTTCTTCAGATTCCGTATTCTTAGAATGAACATAGTCTGTATAATGAAACACTGTCTAAAGTTTGCAGTGCCACAGACTAATAGATGTTTATTTTCAATAAAGGGCTTAAACCAAACTAAAACTAAAATAAAATGATATGAGATAGATTTGCTTCTACAAAAGGCTTTTGCCTTTTCTACCATTTCCTTTGGTTTCCTTGATTGTTATTTCTAATTACTGAAGAAATTTGCATTTGGGTCCAACTGTCTTTTAGTACTCTTATCTCTTGCAGTGTTTATGACAAGTTTGAATGTAACCATGGAAATCATTGTGCTACCAAAATTTTACATTCTGACTTTGAAGTAATGCCAAGATGATTTTGAAGCTCTTTAGCAGTTTTAAAGTCTACAATTGTAAACCAGGTAAATCCCTTAGACATTTGAGAGGAACATATTTTGTGGTTTTGAGGCTCTTTATAAATTGCAACTGTAAAATATGCCTCTTAGATGTCACATTTTTCTTAATGTTGATTTCATTCCATTTATTTTTTCACTTGTGTGGCATATTCTACTTTAGAACTAGAACTAGGCTACCATTAGGAAGTAAAGATAAAATGGGCAATCTTCTTTTTTAAGATCATAACATAAACATGAATTAAAAATTGGATCATTTTAAAATCTTTAGGTTTCCTATAAAATACCACCTCCCCTCTCACCCCGCACAAAAATGTTTTATTTAACAGAACTATTACTATAGATAGTAATAGTTTCATATACATGTAGTCTGAAAGAAAAAATAAAGAAGCTGTCTGAGAAAATAAGTGAACCCAAAAAACATCTCTTAAAATTGATGCCAGTGATTGATACTGATAATTAAAGAGGAAACCTATAACATACTTTAAGGCATATATTTTGAGGAGTAGTGAATTTTCCAGTTAAGGTTTATATTTAATTGAAAAATATAAATACTTCAAAATATTCCATGGAATAGAATCAAATGTTCCTTAGCAGTAGAATCCCAAGAATAATTACTTCTAAAATACTCAATCTTCTCATCTCTTTAAAGAATAATTTGCTTACCTCATATGAACAAGTGGTTTGTTTTTAATCCAGCTCACATTGGTGTCAGATCTGTTAATCCACAGTTCTTCAGATTCCGTATTCTTAGAATGAACATAGTCTGTATAATGAAACACTGTCTAAAGTTTGCAGTGCCACAGACTAATAGATGTTTATTTTCAATAAAGGGCTTAAACCAAACTAAAACTAAAATAAAATGATATGAGATAGATTTGCTTCTACAAAAGGCTTTTTGCCTTTTCTACCATTTCCTTTGGTTTCCTTGATTGTTATTTCTAATTACTGAAGAAATTTGCATTTGGGTCCAACTGTCTTTTAGTACTCTTATCTCTTGCAGTGTTTATGACAAGTTTGAATGTAACCATGGAAATCATTGTGCTACCAAAATTTTACATTCTGACTTTGAAGTAATGCCAAGATGATTGTGGATTACAGTTGTTCAAAATGTAAAACATTTAGTAATAAGATGACAAGAAATAAAAATGTTAAGTACTCAGAGGTTAACAGATTTATGTTGCAGCGAACATTTCCAAGGTTCTCTTTTTCTGTTATAAATATATTCATTAGAAGGAATAATACAGTTTAATAACCTATAAATATATAAAGTTGTCATTTTATTACCAATTAAGCTAAATAATTATTCCTTCATTGAGAAGAAGTTTGGTTTACTGTCATTACAAATGGAATCAATTAGGCTCAATAAGTTTAAAGCCACTTGCTAGCTTATAAAATCCATATTCTTGTTATATCAAACCAATGAATTCTCAGATACCTCTGATTCATTTAATGGGGATTCATTTAGCTTCTAACAATTGCCTGGAGGATGTCAGTGACTATGACGAGTGCAATTTGTCTATATTTTAATTATTTGGAAGATACTGAACTGGTTATAGGGATAAAGAGTGGGGGTTGCCCATTGTTCTGATTAATTTCAGGAATTTATTAAAATGATATATTTTGGCTTCAAAAAGAATGACACATTCTCAGCATCAGAATAGTAGAAATCCTAGTGAGTCGATCAAATGCTAGCTCTTGGATAGGATACCACTTTTCCCATGAGTTATTATTGGAGTAATGAAGAGACCTTCTAGTTTTTTTTGAATAATTTGCTTACCTCATATGAACAAGTTTTTTCCAGCTCACATTGGTGTCAGATCTGTTAATCCACAGTTCTTCAGATTCCGTATTCTTAGAATGAACATAGTCTGTATAATGAAACACTGTCTAAAGTTTGCAGTGCCACAGACTAATAGATGTTTATTTTCAATAAAGGGCTTAAACCAAACTAAAACTAAAATAAAATGATATGAGATAGATTTGCTTCTACAAAAGGCTTTTTGCCTTTTCTACCATTTCCTTTGGTTTCCTTGATTGTTATTTCTAATTACTGAAGAAATTTGCATTTGGGTCCAACTGTCTTTTAGTACTCTTATCTCTTGCAGTGTTTATGACAAGTTTGAATGTAACCATGGAAATCATTGTGCTACCAAAATTTTACATTCTGACTTTGAAGTAATGCCAAGATGATTGTGGATTACAGTTGTTCAAAATGTAAAACATTTAGTAATAAGATGACAAGAAATAAAAATGTTAAGTACTCAGAGGTTAACAGATTTATGTTGCAGCGAACATTTCCAAGGTTCTCTTTTTCTGTTATAAATATATTCATTAGAAGGAATAATACAGTTTAATAACCTATAAATATATAAAGTTGTCATTTTATTACCAATTAAGCTAAATAATTATTCCTTCATTGAGAAGAAGTTTGGTTTACTGTCATTACAAATGGAATCAATTAGGCTCAATAAGTTTAAAGCCACTTGCTAGCTTATAAAATCCATATTCTTGTTATATCAAACCAATGAATTCTCAGATACCTCTGATTCATTTAATGGGGATTCATTTAGCTTCTAACAATTGCCTGGAGGATGTCAGTGACTATGACGAGTGCAATTTGTCTATATTTTAATTATTTGGAAGATACTGAACTGGTTATAGGGATAAAGAGTGGGAGTTGCCCATTGTTCTGATTAATTTCAGGAATTTATTAAAATGATATATTTTGGCTTCAAAAAGAATGACACATTCTCAGCATCAGAATAGTAGAAATCCTAGTGAGTCGATCAAATGCTAGCTCTTGGATAGGATACCACTTTTCCCATGAGTTATTATTGGAGTAATGAAGAGACCTTTAAATAACTCTTCATTTTGACTTGCTTCATCGTTTTGACTTATTTCACCATTTCATTTAGCTCTCTGCTAAAACACCCCATCCTAAGA
This sequence comes from Tragulus kanchil, assembly GCA_022376925.1. Taxonomy (NCBI): domain Eukaryota; kingdom Metazoa; phylum Chordata; class Mammalia; order Artiodactyla; family Tragulidae; genus Tragulus; species Tragulus kanchil. The sequence continues at coordinate 111,708,148 of JAIOJX010000025.1, read as the reverse complement.
GAGGCTCCACTGAAAACTCTCCGTAAAATAGCAGTTCTTAACTCTTGGCTCTTGCACCACTTTGTATTCATAACACAGGTTACTCCTTAAAATTGTGTATCCCTTGTTTAGAGAAAATCTATAATACAGCTTCAGTATTTTAATATAGCCACTACCATATAAATTCCATGAGGGCAGAGGCCTTATCTATTTTACTCATTGCTGACCTAGTATTTGAAGCCATATATGGTAATTAGTAAATGCTCAACAAATATGTTTTCTTGAGTGTATCAACAAATGGAGTACTCACTATAGGCACTGCCCTTCATATTTGAAGAATGCATTTTCCATATTTGACACCAGCCTTCGACTTAGGCAGCATGGTCACAGTTGATTTTTAAAAGATATGGAAGTAGGGAAGGGGCAAGTCAGTGGCATGAATAGAATATGAGTTCACCATCTTTTCAGGAGTTGGTTTTTATATTCATTTCATTTTCCTTGCTTTACATACATTTTTTCTCACACTAGTCTTCCATTTGCGATTCAGAATGGATTGATAAATAGTGAAATGGATAAAAACAAAATAAAGGAATCTTAATTGTACAGCTGCTAAGGTTTTCATAAATGGTTTACTACAAGAAATGAGAGGAACAGATAAAGGAACATGAGTGAGGTATTTCTGGAAACATTTAATCCTCATTCCTTTTTTCGATATGTAACATTGTGAAACATTTAGTAGGCTCTCTTGTTTTTATTCAAATCATGGTTGCTAGGAAAAGATGAGTCATCAGAGTGCTGTATTTTTTAAAAAACAATTCAGTTTTAAAATATTTAGTATTTCTTGAAAGAGAGCTCTCATTTAGTGCAATGTCTTTGCTGTTCAGATGAAAAGTTCGTAGCAATTCCATGAGGACAAAGGGTAAATTCTAAAGAAAACAAATTTAGGAAGAGAACCATTTTCCTGGATTTGTTTTCCTTTATTTATGTTTCTGTCTACACACCATGTCATTGCACATGTGCCTCTGGGCACAGTTAGAAATGATCAAGACAATATTAACAATTGATTTTCCACATCTAACTCAGGATAAAAGCTAAAGTAAATCAATAATTTTACCATTGTACAGTTTGCTGTAATTTACTTCTATGATGATTTACTGTGTATGTGCATGAATGAGTGAGAACCTTATCCCCAAGTGGGTTTTCAACTCAGCCTTAAGGCACTGTTACAAAAATGTCATTTTACTCATTCTCATATTTTATCTGCCCTGGATAGTTATAATTTTGGATCTACTAACAACAATTAATTTCTACACATTTCAAAGAAGGGATTGTAGTTCCACAAGTGGTGTTAGTATTCTTTAACCCATAAATGTAGGGCTTTGTATTGGATTTACAGAAAACTCAGTGTGAGAAAAGCACTTTACAATCAGCCGGAATCTCCCAGGGGGTAGATTATTCCCTGGGAATAAATATGTGACTGTGTGCTAGAGATAGAATCAAGGTCGATAATTCAGTTGTCCATTTTACTACAGCTCAGCTAAATGACTAAGCATTGTGGTAAAGTTGGTTTTATATTCATTTCATTTTCCTTGCTTTACATACATTTTTTCTCACACTAGTCTTCCATTTGCGATTCAGAATGGATTGATAAATAGTGAAATGGATAAAAACAAAATAAAGGAATCTTAATTGTACAGCTGCTAAGGTTTTCATAAATGGTTTACTACAAGAAATGAGAGGAACAGATAAAGGAACATGAGTGAGGTATTTCTGGAAACATTTAATCCTCATTCCTTTTTTCGATATGTAACATTGTGAAACATTTAGTAGGCTCTCTTGTTTTTATTCAAATCATGGTTGCTAGGAAAAGATGAGTCATCAGAGTGCTGTATTTTTTAAAAAACAATTCAGTTTTAAAATATTTAGTATTTCTTGAAAGAGAGCTCTCATTTAGTGCAATGTCTTTGCTGTTCAGATGAAAAGTTCGTAGCAATTCCATGAGGACAAAGGGTAAATTCTAAAGAAAACAAATTTAGGAAGAGAACCATTTTCCTGGATTTGTTTTCCTTTATTTATGTTTCTGTCTACACACCATGTCATTGCACATGTGCCTCTGGGCACAGTTAGAAATGATCAAGACAATATTAACAATTGATTTTCCACATCTAACTCAGGATAAAAGCTAAAGTAAATCAATAATTTTACCATTGTACAGTTTGCTGTAATTTACTTCTATGATGATTTACTGTGTATGTGCATGAATGAGTGAGAACCTTATCCCCAAGTGGGTTTTCAACTCAGCCTTAAGGCACTGTTACAAAAATGTCATTTTACTCATTCTCATATTTTATCTGCCCTGGATAGTTATAATTTTGGATCTACTAACAACAATTAATTTCTACACATTTCAAAGAAGGGATTGTAGTTCCACAAGTGGTGTTAGTATTCTTTAACCCATAAATGTAGGGCTTTGTATTGGATTTACAGAAAACTCAGTGTGAGAAAAGCACTTTACAATCAGCCGGAATCTCCCAGGGGGTAGATTATTCCCTGGGAATAAATATGTGACTGTGTGCTAGAGATAGAATCAAGGTCGATAATTCAGTTGTCCATTTTACTACAGCTCAGCTAAATGACTAAGCATTGTGGTAAGAATATGAAAAAAAAAAAAAAAGATTAAGAGAGTCCCTAGAGGTTTAGAACATGAATCATGTGGTTACATGATAGAATCATCTGTCCTTTGTAGTTCTGACCTGAGCTGGTCGATTGGGACAGGTCTCAATTTTTTTGGACATTTAGATAGGTGTAATGGATCCTGATTTCCTCCAAAAAAATAAATAAAAACATAATACTTAAAAATTGAAACTCCACAAACCCTAATTTTCTATCTAGAAATAAAATATCTTAATGCGTAAACCCAAATTCTAAGGCTGCATGAGAAACATGAGTGTTATTTGTGACTGATCTGTAAGTGGGTGGGGCAGGAGACTATGAGCAATGAATGATTCTGCTTCTGCCTTAGGCTAATTAGATTGCATTAAACAAAACCTTTGACCTTCCAGAGCTTCCATGGTTTCCTCATGTGTAAAATGGGGAAGATGATTCCCTTTTTTCAAAATGTATCTAAAGTAGTAAAATCATATTGTGGACACAAAAAGGTTTAGAAAGGCTATGACAGTCTTAACAAAAACACTATGAATAAAATTTTCTGCTTATGAAGATGTAGGTTGTGTATACACATGCATAGAAATTGGCATAAATATATATTATATATATAAGATAAATATATGGATTTTATGTTATCTGGCTTATTTACTAGGCGATTTTGAAAAAAAAAAATATTTGTGGATGAATTGAGAATAAAAGTACTGTAGCTGGACAACAGGTAAATAATGAGAATTAGTATAAGCTTATCCAGGTCAGTTTATTCATTTATTATTGGATGATTTTTTGTAGATATAAATAAGTCTTCCATAGTTACAGATTTGGGGAAGTTTATTTTGTTCTTCAGCAACCTTACTACAAAATAAAAATGAAGGCAACTCAAATTTATTCTACCTCATAAGCAAATAAACAGAAAACACATAGTTCTTTTTTTTTTTTTAAACCTTTATTTTACTTTTAACTTTTACAGAGTTTTTTTGTTTACAGATATGTATGTTCCCAGATTAGTCATATGTATATCCCCCCCTTCCCACCCCTCCCGACCATCACACAGCACCCCTGAAGAATCCCCTTTTCTCACAGAGCAATGACTAGAGCAATTTTCTTCACTTATGATAGTACAAGCCTTCATGCTACTTCCTTTACGCCTCTCACCCACTGTTCCTTCCCCACAATGTCCATATGTCCACTGTCCATGTCTGTCTTTCTGTCACTTCACTGCATGTGCCATCATCACCATCCTACTAGATTCCATATATATGGAAAACACATAGTTCTATGAAGCCTAAGTTTTCTACTATTTAGTCTTTTTTGACAGTTTCTTTTTTTTTTTTTAAAGGTTTATTTATTTATTTTTTTTCGAGGGGGGTTGGGGAGGGAGGAGTGCGGGTGGGTCACTTCTATTGATCTTTCATTTACTCAGTTTCATCCATTTTTGTCCTTGGCGGTGTGGGCCTCCCATCGCGGTGGCCTCTCTCATCGCAGAACACCGGTTCTGGGCGCATGCGCTCCAGAGCTCCAGCTCAGTAATTGGACACATCGGTCCAGCCGCTCCGCGGCATGTGGGATCTTCCCAGGCCAGGGATCGAACCGGCGCCCCTTGCACTGCAAGGCGGTGTCCTTACCCACTGGACCACCAGGGAAGCCCCATTTTTGACAATTTCTTTAAAGTCTTATCAAGGCATTACAACAGTGTTGTAGTTAAATTTCATGTATGATCAAGGTGATAAAATCTGCCTATAAATTTCTGGATACAGGATGTACTAGATAAACTTTGCAGGCTCTCTTAACAGTCTAGCCTACTTAACATGTTTGATTCTCATACCTTCTTCATATACATATGGTAGTGTCTACGTATTGCTTGCTATTTCACCCATCCTACCAGTGAACACTATCTTGAATACCTACTATGTCAATGAACAGTATCTCTCTAGGGAGCTTGTTCTGTGATAAAGGTATTTGAATCAGTAACCATCTCCAAATGGAAGTCTAAGATAGAAATATTTCAAATAAAACCAGTCATTCCTGAATAGCTCTTCCTGATGGAAATTCTCTAGATCAGTAACTATCAACTGGATGTAGATGAAAATGAATCTACACATACTTGTCACTTCACCCATACTGAAGGAATTGTGAATTGCTGGCAGTAAAGAAGCCCCCTTCCCACCCCTCCCGACCATCACACCGCACCCCTGAAGAAACCCCTTTTCTCACAGAGCAATGACTAGAGCTATTTTCTTCACTTATGATAGTACAGGCCTTCATGCTACTTCCCTTACGCCTCACCCACTGTTCCTTCCCCACAATGTCCATATGTCCACTGTCCATGTCTGTCTTTCTGTCACTTCACTGCATGTGCCATCATCACCATCCTACTAGATTCCATATATATGGAAAACACATAGTTCTATGAAGCCTAAGTTTTCTACTATTTAGTCTTTTTTGACAGTTTCTTTTTTTTTTTTTAAAGGTTTATTTATTTATTTTTTTTCGAGGGGGGTTGGGGAGGGAGGAGTGCGGGTGGGTCACTTCTATTGATCTTTCATTTACTCAGTTTCATCCATTTTTGTCCTTGGCGGTGTGGGCCTCCCATCGCGGTGGCCTCTCTCATCGCAGAACACCGGTTCTGGGCGCATGCGCTCCAGAGCTCCAGCTCAGTAATTGGACACATCGGTCCAGCCGCTCCGCGGCATGTGGGATCTTCCCAGGCCAGGGATCGAACCGGCGCCCCTTGCACTGCAAGGCGGTGTCCTTACCCACTGGACCACCAGGGAAGCCCCATTTTTGACAATTTCTTTAAAGTCTTATCAAGGCATTACAACAGTGTTGTAGTTAAATTTCATGTATGATCAAGGTGATAAAATCTGCCTATAAATTTCTGGATACAGGATGTACTAGATAAACTTTGCAGGCTCTCTTAACAGTCTAGCCTACTTAACATGTTTGATTCTCATACCTTCTTCATATACATATGGTAGTGTCTACGTATTGCTTGCTATTTCACCCATCCTACCAGTGAACACTATCTTGAATACCTACTATGTCAATGAACAGTATCTCTCTAGGGAGCTTGTTCTGTGATAAAGGTATTTGAATCAGTAACCATCTCCAAATGGAAGTCTAAGATAGAAATATTTCAAATAAAAACCAGTCATTCCTGAATAGCTCTTCCTGATGGAAATTCTCTAGATCAGTAACTATCAACTGGATGTAGATGAAAATGAATCTACACATACTTGTCACTTCACCCATACTGAAGGAATTTAAAGTGAATTGCTGGCAGTAAAGAAGTTCTCTGTACAGACTCACCTATATGTCTCTATTTCTCAGTCCCAATCAGAATATGGATCTGCTAGCCAATCTCAACAGTCAATTCTTCTTTAACACTTGTTTTGAAAATGTAAATTTATTCCAATGTGGTGGTTGATATATTAGGAACAATTCAAGTGAAACATGAATTTCACATTTACTTATGAAAGTTCTGTTCCTGAGAAACATTAAATGATACAGGAAACTATCCCAACGTGAAGACAGTCTGGTAGAATATACAACTACATACAAGCACACACCTCCAAGACCTATCGGCTACCTCCTTCAGTGTGTGTCCCATGAGCCACATCCACCTGCATCTGCTTTTTCAACTCCATCTGAGCTTGGGTAACCTTTCTTCTATCTTCTTCTAACACGATTCATGATACACAGACATTTTATTAAGAAAGTTCCATATCAGTTGTATTGTGCTATTTAAGTATTTCTTAATCATTTAATATACGTAAAATTTTCACCATTTATTTTTGGTTTCTATTTTTTTTTGATGTGTCACTGATGAAGTTTTTGAATGCTGTGACATACCAGATTTTCCTCATAAGCTCCATGGTTGACTTTAATGGCTTTATTTTTGCGTACACCAGTGATTTCTCTGAACATATATAAGAGGCTTTATTGTAGAACTGACTGTGTTTACAATAAAATTTCCCATCCTTGCTTCCTCCCCTCCCTCCTCCCTCCCTCCTCTGTTTCTCTCTCCCCACTTCCTCCCTCCATGGTTCTTTCTTTTGTAAAAATGTAGTCAGTGGCCTAAACACATCTAGATAATCCTGGGCTAGGGCAAAGGAATTTGAGTGTGCTCCCAGATAAGCCATGAGGCTAATTGAAATTAATTTTTATCCATTTTCTTCTGTCATTTGACTTGGAATTCGTCCTGATTGTTAATTTTATTTTTCTCCAATTCTCACATCACAGAACGCTAAATAATAAACTCTTAGTATTGAATGAGTAAATATAAATACCCATAAAAGGGAAACTGGAAATTCCCCTACCTTAAATAATACATCAGGAACAGAGCCAGCATTATAATAGGTAATCTCAGCACCTGTTAGGCAGGTGCTGGCATAAATGGGCCAAAGTCATGATCAATCTTTAGAAACACTATTACTCCTTTGTTGTAAACAGTATATGGGATCTGCTTTTTAGTCTTACTAAAAGAGCACTGTGTTGATTAATAGATGCAATTTTGTCAGGTAATTTGAAGGAAAATATTCCAAAATCACTTTCTCATTCATGTATATGTATGCTGTATATATACACTTGTAGAACCAGGAAAATTAACAATACTGAAAACATATATAGTCTAATTTTGAACAAAATGTGTAGAATCATTGCTGATTTGTGACAAGTTTTATTTTACCAAATAATAACCACACGTGTGACTCTTACTCCCATGTTCAAGGCTGTAAGGCCAGAGAGTATTCCACTTCTACTGGTTCTCATTGTGATTGGTCCCTTTTAGGTAAAACAGGAAATTTTAAATACTTTCTGGTCAATCAGCTATATTGTTTCAATTGCATTTCTTCTTTAGAGTTATAGGTCACTGCCTCAAAGCTTTGTACCAATAATCACGGAGCTTTTGTAATGTTCAAAATGACAGTTGTAGAGATACTCATTTCTATGTAAAGCAGAATCCTATTAAATAGAATCCACACAATTAGAAAGCTTTGTCAGAATTGTCCTACATGTATGTATGAGCCTTAATTATTTCTGTTTAAAAGGATGAACCTGAGGTTCTTTAAAACCCTAAATTGCCTATTGAATTATCAGTATGCATTTGGAGTAATCAGTATATTCATATTCTACTGAATGATAATAATTTGAAAATGTGTGATACATGGATTATTTATATCAGTGCTGAAACAAATCATTCAATGAAGCAGAACTCTTTGAAATAGAAGCCTTCCCAGATTGAGTCATTCAGACCTGAGTTAAAATACTGGGTTTGTTATTAATTACCTATAATTTCTGTCATGTCATTGAACTGTAGTAAGCCTCCGGGTAGTCACATATAAAATGGGTATTATGCCTACTTTACAGAGCAGTTATAAGAATTAATTAAGATAATACTATATTAAATACCTAGGGTATCCATTCTCTGTGCAAACATATTGGTTCTCATTTCTTTTGCTTTAATTCTCTGATCCTAATTTTAAATAGTATTTTATGATATCCATAATTCAATAATGATATCATTTCATGGACTATACTTGATTTATAAAAGTATTTTTTGTTAGGTTTAAAAGATCAATACCATCATTTTAGCATCATCTTAGACTGAAATTTGAAGAGATGAAAAGATATACACATAAAAGTTTAAAATAGATATATGAGAATGATGACAATATAATTTTTAAACTGAAAGAGTTTTGAGAGTACAAGTAGTCACTCAGTTGGTAGATATTAATTAATGTCTATAGGTATACATTTTGACAGATTGGTCAGATCAGGAGGGACACGTGGTCACTCTACACAAAGGATATTATTAAAAGGTCAAACATTCTTTGAAAGTTTTGAAAAATTTTTTTCAACTGGGTTTAAAAGTCAACAATTGCAAAAAAAAAAAAACAACTTTGTCAAAAGTGGTCAATCAGCTATATTGTTTCAATTGCATTTCTTCTTTAGAGTTATAGGTCACTGCCTCAAAGCTTTGTACCAATAATCACGGAGCTTTTGTAATGTTCAAAATGACAGTTGTAGAGATACTCATTTCTATGTAAAGCAGAATCCTATTAAATAGAATCCACACAATTAGAAAGCTTTGTCAGAATTGTCCTACATGTATGTATGAGCCTTAATTATTTCTGTTTAAAAGGATGAACCTGAGGTTCTTTAAAACCCTAAATTGCCTATTGAATTATCAGTATGCATTTGGAGTAATCAGTATATTCATATTCTACTGAATGATAATAATTTGAAAATGTGTGATACATGGATTATTTATATCAGTGCTGAAACAAATCATTCAATGAAGCAGAACTCTTTGAAATAGAAGCCTTCCCAGATTGAGTCATTCAGACCTGAGTTAAAATACTGGGTTTGTTATTAATTACCTATAATTTCTGTCATGTCATTGAACTGTAGTAAGCCTCCGGGTAGTCACATATAAAATGGGTATTATGCCTACTTTACAGAGCAGTTATAAGAATTAATTAAGATAATACTATATTAAATACCTAGGGTATCCATTCTCTGTGCAAACATATTGGTTCTCATTTCTTTTGCTTTAATTCTCTGATCCTAATTTTAAATAGTATTTTATGATATCCATAATTCAATAATGATATCATTTCATGGACTATACTTGATTTATAAAAGTATTTTTTGTTAGGTTTAAAAGATCAATACCATCATTTTAGCATCATCTTAGACTGAAATTTGAAGAGATGAAAAGATATACACATAAAAGTTTAAAATAGATATATGAGAATGATGACAATATAATTTTTAAACTGAAAGAGTTTTGAGAGTACAAGTAGTCACTCAGTTGGTAGATATTAATTAATGTCTATAGGTATACATTTTGACAGATTGGTCAGATCAGGAGGGACACGTGGTCACTCTACACAAAGGATATTATTAAAAGGTCAAACATTCTTGAAAGTATGATATTTCTCAACTGTTTATGAAATCAACATTGCTTTTACGTCACAACTTGACAAGGTCATGATAATAGAGGTACAAACCAATTGCATTCACAAACTTAGAAGCAAAATTTCTAAAACAAATATCAGCCAAGAAAACAATGATATAAAGAGGCTGTTAAATTAAGAACCAAGAAAGCAGTATTTTAGGAATATCAGGATGGCTTGCTATTTGAAAATCTATAAATGTGGTTCAGTAGGTTAATATAATAATAATAAGGTGACATAATTCTTCCAAAATTTTCAGAAAAATAGTCTGATATAATTTAGTAAGCATTTTTGGAAATTAGGACTAGAGAGTAATTTATTAAGATGATAATTATAAAAGGGTCTTCAGATTATTTTACATGTATCTATGAATTAAAAATATCTGCTTATTCATATAGTACTCCATATCCTTATAAAGCTGTATGTAATTTCCATTTTGTTGAGAACATTGTTATACAATTAATTTTGTATTTGTCTTTGGCAAATACAAATACTGGAAAATAGTATACACTGATTTAATTGCAAAGTGTTCTGTAATTTTTTTTCCTCCTTGAAATTCTGTTCATTCATATCTTTGTATTGCTAGCTCCTCATTTTTCTGATTTACTCACTTTTGGCTTAAAGATATGTGCTTCCAAAAAAGTAGTAAAAGGAACTATATACATGTTTTATGGTAATCTTTACAACTAAATTAAAAATCAAGTCTATGTGTTTTGATCAATATTTTAAAATAATAGTACGACATATTTTAGGACTTTTAAGTGTATTTAAGGACTTTAAAGTAATGGCATCACTGAGTCAATGGACATGAGTTTGAGCAAAATCCAGGAGTTGGTAAAAGACAGAAAAGCCTGGCAGGTCACAGTCTATGGGGTCATAAAGAATTGGAAATGACTGAGTGACTGAAATAAACTGAAAGTGTATTTAAAATAATTTTAAGGGTTTATTTAGTAGCAAGTTCTTCCTCTAACCACCAGAATTTATCCTACAAATTGTGGAGCACATACTTATTATTATTATTATTTTTTTTAATAAGGCCTTTTCATTTTGTAGTAGTGCATTACTAATTAGACATTATTTTCATACTGGTAAAACATTACTTGAAGTATTTATTATAGCTCTTAGACCATTAAAGAGTTACTGGTCATAAATTGTTCATATTACATCAGGTATCATTTGCCCAGTTCAAGATTGCTTGTCCTTTCTCAAAGCAAGTATAGCATAATTATAGTGACTGCAATTATAAACACATAACTTTCAAGAATGACATTTATTGACTTCATTGAAGTAAATTTCAGATGAAAATTTTTCTTCAAACATAAAATTAGTAAATACCATCATTTTTAGAAAACCTTAGTAAAAGCAAGGTGGCTAAAATGAGAGAGACACCATTCTATAATAACCCATAATGTCAGATAATATGAAATTTTAGAAAGTCATTTCTCTAAGATTGAACACAGAAAAAAATATTCAGGACAATAAGACTATAAACTAAGGAATTGTGGATATCCAGTACTAGCCAAAGAAAAATATAATGAGTGTGGAGAGAAGATAAAGAATCTTGTGCTATATTTTTCATAATGTAGGTGTAATTCTTAATAAGGTTCTATTTTCATGGTAATGTACATGGTAATTATTTATTATGATTAAGATGCTTCATATATGTAGAGAAACAGTTAAAGTATATAGAAACACTATAATATATATATATATATAATGTTATAAATAATCCAAAAGGCATATATTAAATTCACATTCTGAACATAGAAGTGAACTTTCTTTTCAAGGACTCATAGAACTTTATAAAACTTCACTGGATTAGAAAATTTCATAGCTGCATCTTCAGTAGAAACCTGGAAAACAAGAACATCAGAAAAATGAATATTAAAAACACAGATTGTCCTTAATGATTATTTTGTGGCAAGAAAGAATTATCAATCATACGTTGCCATATACTTTGTAAATCATAATAAAAATGTCATAGTTAAAACTTGGAAAATGGAGTAAAGCAACCGCAACCTTTAGAGGAATATTTCTAGGTGAAATATTTACATTAATAAAAAGGAAATAACTTACTTAATTAAATTATCCCATTATCTAAAAAGGTTAGAAAAAATGATCAACAAAACAAATCAAGGCGTCTGAATAAAGAGCACAGTGAAGACGAAAACAATTGTTGTTTAAAATAAAAATAAGAGGGGAGGGCTTCCCCTGGTGGTTCAGTGGGTGGAGACACTGCCTTGCAGTGCAAGGGGCACCAGTTCAATCCCTGGCCTGGGAGGATCCCACGTGCCGCGGAGCGGCTGGACTGATGTGTCCAATAACCGAGCCAGAGCTTTGGAGCGCATGAGCCCAGAGCCAGCGCTCTGCAACGACAGACGCCACCGCGATAGGAGGCCCACAGGAGCCAAAGAACAAAGATGGATGAAAATGGAGAAATGAAAGACCAGTGGAAGTGGCCCACCTGCTCCCCTCCCTCCCCAACCTGACCCCCGCCCCAAAATAAATAAATAAATAAATCTTTAAAAAAAAATAGAGGGGAAGTAGTATTAAGTTATATGTGAACAAATCACAAGCTCTAACTCTGTGCAAAAGTAAAGAAAATGCAATATTGTATACCAAATATAATTGCAAGAATGGACTCCAAAAATACTGGGACAGTAAACACACCAAGTATGCTGAAGGCAAATTAGAGCTCTCTGCACAAGTGACAACTCCTTCAAATCTTTTGGAAATATACAATCCAGTTCTACTTGAACGGTTTCAGATAAGAGGAAAAATAAATCATTATTTCAAAGCAAGTATTGTTTCATTGTATTTAATTGTGGTATGCAAATGAAAAATATCTAAACGAGTTTTTTAAAAATGTGAATGTACTTGAAATAGTAACAAATATAATTCTGGAACATGTTAAACAAATTATCATGTGGGATTGATTCTAGTAATAAAATGTAGAGTTTATTATTTTGAAATCTACTATTTTAAGTTTGGGGGCTCCCTGTAAAGAATCTGCCAGCAATGCAAGAAACTTAGGTTTGATTCCTGGGTCTGGAAGATCATCTGACCCAGGAGAAGGAAGTGGAGAAGGAATGTCTACCCACTTAAGTTTTCTTGCCTGGAGAATTCCATAAGATTGATCAAAGGAAAATTGGCATCAAAAATCTCTATACGTGCTTAAAAACAGGTGAAATATTTACATTAATAAAAAGGAAATAACTTACTTAATTAAATTATCCCATTATCTAAAAGGTTAGAAAAAATGATCAACAAAACAAATCAAGGCGTCTGAATAAAGAGCACAGTGAAGACGAAAACAATTGTTGTTTAAAATAAAAATAAGAGGGGAGGGCTTCCCCTGGTGGTTCAGTGGGTGGAGACACTGCCTTGCAGTGCAAGGGGCACCAGTTCAATCCCTGGCCTGGGAGGATCCCACGTGCCGCGGAGCGGCTGGACTGATGTGTCCAATAACCGAGCCAGAGCTTTGGAGCGCATGAGCCCAGAGCCAGCGCTCTGCAACGACAGACGCCACCGCGATAGGAGGCCCACAGGAGCCAAAGAACAAAGATGGATGAAAATGGAGAAATGAAAGACCAGTGGAAGTGGCCCACCTGCTCCCCTCCCTCCCCAACCTGACCCCCGCCCCAAAATAAATAAATAAATAAATCTTTAAAAAAAAATAGAGGGGAAGTAGTATTAAGTTATATGTGAACAAATCACAAGCTCTAACTCTGTGCAAAAGTAAAGAAAATGCAATATTGTATACCAAATATAATTGCAAGAATGGACTCCAAAAATACTGGGACAGTAAACACACCAAGTATGCTGAAGGCAAATTAGAGCTCTCTGCACAAGTGACAACTCCTTCAAATCTTTTGGAAATATACAATCCAGTTCTACTTGAACGGTTTCAGATAAGAGGAAAAATAAATCATTATTTCAAAGCAAGTATTGTTTCATTGTATTTAATTGTGGTATGCAAATGAAAAATATCTAAACGAGTTTTTTAAAAATGTGAATGTACTTGAAATAGTAACAAATATAATTCTGGAACATGTTAAACAAATTATCATGTGGGATTGATTCTAGTAATAAAATGTAGAGTTTATTATTTTGAAATCTACTATTTTAAGTTTGGGGGCTCCCTGTAAAGAATCTGCCAGCAATGCAAGAAACTTAGGTTTGATTCCTGGGTCTGGAAGATCATCTGACCCAGGAGAAGGAAGTGGAGAAGGAATGTCTACCCACTTAAGTTTTCTTGCCTGGAGAATTCCATAAGATTGATCAAAGGAAAATTGGCATCAAAAATCTCTATACGTGCTTAAAAAACAGTTGACAAAAATTAATATCCACTTCTAATAATAAACTGTTTTAGAATACGTATGCACACATACACATAGTGAAAACCACAATTATGCTTCAGTGTGAAATACTAGGTTGCGGGGACCTTCCGCAGAAAGGGAAGGCAGCGGGATTGCCCCTGGCTAAACCGGGAGATCTCGGAGAAAGGCAAATCTTGACTGCCCGCCCCCCAGCCCCCTGGCTCAGGCAGAGGACAATCAGACGCGACAGGGGTTCCATAGAAGTAGTTCCGGTTTACTGATCTACAGCTTTTATAGGCAAGTGAAGGGGGTTTTGCATGGGACTTCCTATAGATTACACCAATCAAGCTAAAGGCCAAGCAATCATTCACAAGTGTGGAAACCAAGGGAACCAATCAGAAAATTTGACCATCAATTAACAATTTAGATAATGCCCTGTCTCTTCCTGTAGGCGCCATCTTAGCTGCAAACATGTGCTTAAGCTTCTTTAAACAATGTGCTTAAGCTTCCCTTCATTCCCCCGTCCCTTCCTGTAGGCGCCATCTTAGCTCCAAGCTGAAACAATGTGCTTAAGCTTCTTTTCACTCCACGTCCCTTCCTGTAGGCGCTATCTTAGCTCCAAACTGCAAACATGTGCTTAAGCTTCTTTATTTTGCGACGGCTCTTTCAATTCAGAGCCCCACACTAGGTCATTACTGTTAAAAGTAAACAATGCCCAATATTGCCCTTTCATTGTATTTAATTGTGGTATGCAAATGAAAAATATCTAAACGAGTTTTTTAAAAATGTGAATGTACTTGAAATAGTAACAAATATAATTCTGGAACATGTTAAACAAATTATCATGTGGGATTGATTCTAGTAATAAAATGTAGAGTTTATTATTTTGAAATCTACTATTTTAAGTTTGGGGGCTCCCTGTAAAGAATCTGCCAGCAATGCAAGAAACTTAGGTTTGATTCCTGGGTCTGGAAGATCATCTGACCCAGGAGAAGGAAGTGGAGAAGGAATGTCTACCCACTTAAGTTTTCTTGCCTGGAGAATTCCATAAGATTGATCAAAGGAAAATTGGCATCAAAAATCTCTATACGTGCTTAAAAAACAGTTGACAAAAATTAATATCCACTTCTAATAATAAACTGTTTTAGAATACGTATGCACACATACACATAGTGAAAACCACAATTATGCTTCAGTGTGAAATACTAGGTTGCGGGGACCTTCCGCAGAAAGGGAAGGCAGCGGGATTGCCCCTGGCTAAACCGGGAGATCTCGGAGAAAGGCAAATCTTGACTGCCCGCCCCCCAGCCCCCTGGCTCAGGCAGAGGACAATCAGACGCGACAGGGGTTCCATAGAAGTAGTTCCGGTTTACTGATCTACAGCTTTTATAGGCAAGTGAAGGGGGTTTTGCATGGGACTTCCTATAGATTACACCAATCAAGCTAAAGGCCAAGCAATCATTCACAAGTGTGGAAACCAAGGGAACCAATCAGAAAATTTGACCATCAATTAACAATTTAGATAATGCCCTGTCTCTTCCTGTAGGCGCCATCTTAGCTGCAAACATGTGCTTAAGCTTCTTTAAACAATGTGCTTAAGCTTCCCTTCATTCCCACGTCCCTTCCTGTAGGCGCCATCTTAGCTCCAAGCTGAAACAATGTGCTTAAGCTTCTTTTCACTCCCACGTCCCTTCCTGTAGGCGCTATCTTAGCTCCAAACTGCAAACATGTGCTTAAGCTTCTTTATGTGTGCGACGGTCCTCTTTCAATTCAGAGCCCCACACTAGGTCATTACTGTTAAAAGTAAACAATGCCCAATATTGCCACTATTCATAAACCTTTTCTGGCAGAACTTGACAATGCAATTAGGTAAGAGAATGACATAATTGCTGTAAACATTGGAAGGAAAGCATCTAACTTTTCATTTGCAGATTATATGGCTTTATACCTGGAAAATATGAGAAAAGTCAGTTGAAAATCCCTTAGAAACAACAGAAGAATTCAATAAGGGAGCTATTTATAAGAGTAAGATGTAAAAAGTGATAGCTTTGTTACATACATGTTATAACCATTAAAAAAAAAATAGCTACTTTATTTTCAGCAGCTGAAACTGTTGAAACAGAAGTAGGGTAAGCATCTACTAATTATAATGCAGAAAAACCCTCTCTGAATGGGTGGACAATTATTTTGGATGGAATCTAAACATTTATTCATGCTTTCATTCTATTGTTTTGGGACTCTGACTCTGTGAACAAAGGCTTTTGGCTCCTGTGGCATAATTCCAATTATTCTGCTTCCTGTAGATCCTACACCTATTCTGATAATTCTTGCCTCTGCAATAATTTCTGTTGAATTGATTCTGCTCTGGGTTCTTGGTGCCTGAGTATCTTCTTGGACATTGAACATAGACCCATTGCTCTAGTTGATTGTACATGTTTTAATTCCCATTTATATGTTAGTCATCTGAATTTGACTTGATCCTGACCCTAAATTGTGAGTTTGCTAATGTGAGTTTGGTCTTCATGTTAGGTCTTCAGCGTGGATTAAACGATCTGACACATAATGGGAATCAAGTAAATACTTATGGAAAGAATACATGCGTTTTGTCTCTCAGTATCTATGGAAAATAGGTTCCAAGATTCCTTTGGATCTCACAATTTGTAGATACTCAAGTCCCTTATATAAAGTGGCATAATATTTGCACATAAGCTATATATATCTTCCTGTGTGCTTTAAATGATATCTGTATTACTTATAATACCTAATAAATACAAGATCTATATTGTTATAAACAAAATATGATGTAATGTAATTTAGTGACCAGTGCTTCTCAAATCTGTGTGTCACTCTTAGAAATGTTCTAGATTTTTTGCTGAATAGTTTTGATGTGCAGCTGTTCATATCCATGGATGAGGAAAGTGTATACAATGGAGGGTCCATTGTACAGAGATTTTCTGCGTAATTCAGATGCACAAATTTGCTTTTAAGATGAGAACTTTCCCCAGTTTTGTTCTGTATCCTTGCTTCCAGACTTCTATCATAAATTTGAGATTTGGGACTTTGCTTCCATTTGTCCTGTGCAAAATTATTTCTTCTAACGTAGAAGTTCTTCACTGCAGATTCATGCACACTCAGGAAATCTCAATGGATAATTCAGTTTTTTTTTTTTAATCACTACCCTAATCATACACAAAACATTATTTATAGGCACATATTCCCATTTTTCTGGAGAAGTGGTTCATAAATTTCACCACAGTTATATTATCTTTCCTTTTCATATGCTTTGCTGATCCCCACCAATCCCTTCTTAGCATCTACTAATTATAATGCAGAAAACCCTCTCTGAATGGGTGGACAATTTTGGATGGAATCTAAACATTTATTCATGCTTTCATTCTATTGTTTTGGGACTCTGACTCTGTGAACAAAGGCTTTTGGCTCCTGTGGCATAATTCCAATTATTCTGCTTCCTGTAGATCCTACACCTATTCTGATAATTCTTGCCTCTGCAATAATTTCTGTTGAATTGATTCTGCTCTGGGTTCTTGGTGCCTGAGTATCTTCTTGGACATTGAACATAGACCCATTGCTCTAGTTGATTGTACATGTTTTAATTCCCATTTATATGTTAGTCATCTGAATTTGACTTGATCCTGACCCTAAATTGTGAGTTTGCTAATGTGAGTTTGGTCTTCATGTTAGGTCTTCAGCGTGGATTAAACGATCTGACACATAATGGGAATCAAGTAAATACTTATGGAAAGAATACATGCGTTTTGTCTCTCAGTATCTATGGAAAATAGGTTCCAAGATTCCTTTGGATCTCACAATTTGTAGATACTCAAGTCCCTTATATAAAGTGGCATAATATTTGCACATAAGCTATATATATCTTCCTGTGTGCTTTAAATGATATCTGTATTACTTATAATACCTAATAAATACAAGATCTATATTGTTATAAACAAAATATGATGTAATGTAATTTAGTGACCAGTGCTTCTCAAATCTGTGTGTCACTCTTAGAAATGTTCTAGATTTTTTGCTGAATAGTTTTGATGTGCAGCTGTTCATATCCATGGATGAGGAAAGTGTATACAATGGAGGGTCCATTGTACAGAGATTTTCTGCGTAATTCAGATGCACAAATTTGCTTTTAAGATGAGAACTTTCCCCAGTTTTGTTCTGTATCCTTGCTTCCAGACTTCTATCATAAATTTGAGATTTGGGACTTTGCTTCCATTTGTCCTGTGCAAAATTATTTCTTCTAACGTAGAAGTTCTTCACTGCAGATTCATGCACACTCAGGAAATCTCAATGGATAATTCAGTTTTTTTTTTTTAATCACTACCCTAATCATACACAAAAACATTATTTATAGGCACATATTCCCATTTTTCTGGAGAAGTGGTTCATAAATTTCACCACAGTTATATTATCTTTCCTTTTCATATGCTTTGCTGATCCCCCACCAATCCCTTCTTAGTAACTGACTATGTTGGTACCATATTTTATGATAATATATATAGCTTGATGTCAGCTGTTCTTTGAATTGTCATCAAATTTAATTTTCTACTCAGCTATATATTTTTTACCCTAGTGGTTATCTCAGCTTCTTTTAGCAAAATTTTAATTCTGTAAAGACTTGAGAGTGATTACATTAGGTGTGGGAATTTTAGTTCGGATTGTTTACTGCATAGTAATTTATAAGAATTCAAATTGGCAACGTGGTGCTAATCTTTGAAACTAGTCCTTGATGTCCCATATTAGCAAAATTTCCAATATGCTTTACATCCTGTCATGTTTCTAGAATGCATTATTGCCCTTGTTTTTCTTCCTAACGTTAACTTGAACAAATGATAGATTTTAAATAACAATGTGTGAGTTCAAAGTTTTTTGAAAGATTCAAAATAAAACATTAAACATTATTCAAGGCTAGTCTTTCCAGAATGGAGACAGTGAAGTGGGATAGTGTGTGAAATATACGTTTTTTAAAATGTAGAATAAAATCCAGGCCTGAGGTACAAAATTTATAGAATTACCAAATGAATTTATTTGCATTTGAAAGCCAAGTACATCAGTGAGGTAGAGTGAAAAGCAGGGTAGGAGAGAAAGCATAACCTTATTTATTTATTTACTCAGAGTGACAGTGTAAATTGTCCTGAAATCACTGGGTAATTAGGCAACCTTCTGCATGGCCCTGCAGTGGCAGTCTTGATACTATATAATTAATAATGTTCTCTTCAAAGTATGAGCAATAGTCCCTTGATTGAGTGTTCTGTTTTCATTACATTGCTAAATAAAATGAAACAATAATTAGAACAATGTGCAAGGTAAGGGAGGTCCATATCATTATGTGTTTATATGTAGAGAAGCAGAAGAATTAATCAGATGACTGCAATTCATCATTCTATATATTATTTTTTTTTTAATCACTACCCTAATCATACACAAAACATTATTTATAGGCACATATTCCCATTTTTCTGGAGAAGTGGTTCATAAATTTCACCACAGTTATATTATCTTTCCTTTTCATATGCTTTGCTGATCCCCCACCAATCCCTTCTTAGTAACTGACTATGTTGGTACCATATTTTATGATAATATATATAGCTTGATGTCAGCTGTTCTTTGAATTGTCATCAAATTTAATTTTCTACTCAGCTATATATTTTTTACCCTAGTGGTTATCTCAGCTTCTTTTAGCAAAATTTTAATTCTGTAAAGACTTGAGAGTGATTACATTAGGTGTGGGAATTTTAGTTCGGATTGTTTACTGCATAGTAATTTATAAGAATTCAAATTGGCAACGTGGTGCTAATCTTTGAAACTAGTCCTTGATGTCCCATATTAGCAAAATTTCCAATATGCTTTACATCCTGTCATGTTTCTAGAATGCATTATTGCCCTTGTTTTTCTTCCTAACGTTAACTTGAACAAATGATAGATTTTAAATAACAATGTGTGAGTTCAAAGTTTTTTGAAAAATTCAAAAATAAAACATTAAACATTATTCAAGGCTAGTCTTTCCAGAATGGAGACAGTGAAGTGGGATAGTGTGTGAAATATACGTTTTTTAAAATGTAGAATAAAATCCAGGCCTGAGGTACAAAATTTATAGAATTACCAAATGAATTTATTTGCATTTGAAAGCCAAGTACATCAGTGAGGTAGAGTGAAAAGCAGGGTAGGAGAGAAAGCATAACCTTATTTATTTATTTACTCAGAGTGACAGTGTAAATTGTCCTGAAATCACTGGGTAATTAGGCAACCTTCTGCATGGCCCTGCAGTGGCAGTCTTGATACTATATAATTAATAATGTTCTCTTCAAAGTATGAGCAATAGTCCCTTGATTGAGTGTTCTGTTTTCATTACATTGCTAAATAAAATGAAACAATAATTAGAACAATGTGCAAGGTAAGGGAGGTCCATATCATTATGTGTTTATATGTAGAGAAGCAGAAGAATTAATCAGATGAAATGTGAAATCATTATGGATAATTACAGATGTAGATATGTAGATCAGATTGCCGGCAATCAGAATTGTGTAAAGGGACAATATACATGCTCATCTTTCCTTGATAGTGCTGTATACAGTTTGGGTTGTAATTGAGCTCTGGTATCTAGAATTGCAGTAAAATCTTTATTTATTTATTTTTTTTTGAGAGATTTCTGTAAGATGCCTGCTGAAAAGTTGAAAATTTCCTTTTAGTTAAATTCTATTCCCAGTTCCCCTTGTGAACGTTTTCCTTTATTCTACACTCCCCAGATACTTTCTTTATGTCATTCCAAACATTATCATTTTAATATGATCTTAATTTTACTTTTATCTCATATCCTTCATTCCCTTGGATGGAATACCTAGAACTGCCTGACATCTTGCCCTTTGTGGTCTCCCCTACACTTATACTGTGACCTCAAAAGTGCTTGATGCATGCAATCAAATGAAAGACATCAATAAAGATAATAAAAACAAAGCTATATGTCCTAGTTCCTAAGGGTAATAATTCAAAAAGAAACAAATCTTTACCTAATGAAAATATTAAAAATTATATTAACTGATTCATTTGGTAAGTAATCAGTGATTATGGGCTTGCATAGCTAAATGCCAGCAAATTGAATGTGTAGTGAAGTAAGAGCTTAGATGTGTGATATCAGAGTAGAAATTATTAGTACCAATCATCTGTCAAGCTTAAGTTCTAAGTACTTAATTGCTGATGAAATATCTTGGCCACTCAGGAATGGAAAACAAATGGTTGTTAAACATCTGCTATTTCTGTGGGACTATGCTGTGTACTTTCAGAATTCAAAGGATAAGAGTATCACCACCAATAGCCATGCAGGTTGTGCTAGAGGAAGGAGGAGAGAGAGTTATACACAACACTGATTTTACTCTTTAAGAGTTTGGTACAGGGCTTCCCCTGATGGTCCAGTGGATAAGGACACCGCCTTGCAGTGCAAGGGGTGCTGGTTCGAGCCCTGGCCTGGGAAGATCCCACGTGCCGTGGAGCAGCTGGACTGATGTGTCCAATCACCGAACCGGAGCTCTGGAGCGCATGCGCCCAGAGCTGGAGCTCTACGACAACAGAGGCCACCGTGATGGGAGGCCCGCAGGAGCCAAAGAACGAAGACGAATGAAAATGGAGAAATGAGAGACCAATAGAAGTGGCCCGCCCACTCCCCTCCCTCCCCAACCCGACCCCTGCCCAAAGTAGATAAATAAATGAATCTTTAAAAAAAAAAAAAAAAAGAGTTTGGTACAATTCACCAGTTAACCCACTGAGATTTTGACTTTCTCATTTGGAAGGTTATTAATTATTCAGTTACTTAAGTATATTGCGCTCCCTTTTGGGGTCACAACCTATCGAAAATTACAATCTAAAATGGCAAAGTGAAAATTACGTGACATTGAGTTTTCTCTCTTAAATAGCTCCACCTTCTCATGCCACACATTTTACTGTCCAGATTAGAGTATGTGGCCATAACCAATTTCAGGGAGAGTTGAAAGTGTGATCCTTTTATATGCCTGCTGTGCCTGGAAGAAATCTGAATTGGTAGATATTCAGGGAATACGACTAATATCACAATATCATTGACTTGAATGATCATGAAAGATTTTACACATCTCTTAAATATCATTAAAATAAGTAGAATTTGGGCAAGAAAAGAGCAGAGATGGTAGAGGAAAATATGATGAACCAGCAAATCTATAGGAATAAATAAGCACGAGGTGAGTGAACTGCTGTCATAGCATACAAGAGGTTTGTGTAATTATCTTCTACCTATTTCAATCTAAGATAGCCAGGCTTGAGAACTTGGAGCTATTTGAGAAGCACTGTTAACAAAATACTTGATTTGGACTATATGTAATGCTTTGGTATTGGTTTAATACATTCCTAAGTGATCTCCTTGAAGCTAATAAAATCTTTCTCTAGTACATTCAGTAATTTATTTTTCTTAAATTGTCTTTCTTTGGTCACTTTGTGTTTAAGAGCAATAATTATTCTTTGTTGTCTCTTGGGTCAGTTGCTTATTCTGTGTCCAAGAACCTCAGTATATTGATATTAAATAGTATATTTAAACTATTTAAATTTATTTAGGCATCATTATTTTGCCGGAGCAGCTGGACTGTTTCCAATCACGAACCGGAGCTCTGAGCGCATGCGCCCAGAGCTGGAGCTCGACAACAGAGGCCACCGTGATGGGAGGCCGCAGGAGCCAAAGAACGAAGACGAATGAAAATGGAGAAATGAGAGACCAATAGAAGTGGCCCGCCCACTCCCCTCCCTCCCCAACCCGACCCCTGCCCAAAGTAGATAAATAAATGAATCTTTAAAAAAAAAAAAAAAAAGAGTTTGGTACAATTCACCAGTTAACCCACTGAGATTTTGACTTTCTCATTTGGAAGGTTATTAATTATTCAGTTACTTAAGTATATTGCGCTCCCTTTTGGGGACACAACCTATCGAAAATTACAATCTAAAATGGCAAAGTGAAAATTACGTGACATTGAGTTTTCTCTCTTAAATAGCTCCACCTTCTCATGCCACACATTTTACTGTCCAGATTAGAGTATGTGGCCATAACCAATTTCAGGGAGAGTTGAAAGTGTGATCCTTTTATATGCCTGCTGTGCCTGGAAGAAATCTGAATTGGTAGATATTCAGGGAATACGACTAATATCACAATATCATTGACTTGAATGATCATGAAAGATTTTACACATCTCTTAAATATCATTAAAATAAGTAGAATTTGGGCAAGAAAAGAGCAGAGATGGTAGAGGAAAATATGATGAACCAGCAAATCTATAGGAATAAATAAGCACGAGGTGAGTGAACTGCTGTCATAGCATACAAGAGGTTTGTGTAATTATCTTCTACCTATTTCAATCTAAGATAGCCAGGCTTGAGAACTTGGAGCTATTTGAGAAGCACTGTTAACAAAATACTTGATTTGGACTATATGTAATGCTTTGGTATTGGTTTAATACATTCCTAAGTGATCTCCTTGAAGCTAATAAAATCTTTCTCTAGTACATTCAGTAATTTATTTTTCTTAAATTGTCTTTCTTTGGTCACTTTGTGTTTAAGAGCAATAATTATTCTTTGTTGTCTCTTGGGTCAGTTGCTTATTCTGTGTCCAAGAACCTCAGTATATTGATATTAAATAGTATATTTAAACTATTTAAATTTATTTAGGCATCATTATTTTACACCCAAGCTGTTGGTTTCCTTATCTGAATAGCCAAACAAAACATGCTCATGCATTTTGTTGTTTGGTTGCTCAGTCGTGTCCTACTTTTAGCAAGCCTGTGGACTGCATGAATAGTTCTTTCATATGGTTCTCTATGTGAAATAACCATTTTCCTCTTTACTAGTCCATAAAGTGATCCCATTCATACTGCACTTTATTTATGAAATAATTTCCATATTACCTTAGTGGGTGTGTGAACTAAGTTATGTCTGACTCTTTGTAGCCCCATGTATTGTAGCTTGCTAGGCTCTTCTGCCCATGGAGTTTCCCAGGCAAGAATATTGGAGTAGGGTGCCACTCTCTTCTTCTCCTGCACTGGCAGGCAGATTCTTTACCACTAGTGCCACCTGGTTAAGTTTTACAACCAATAACAAAAGGAAACAATGAGAATGTTTATTTTTTAAAGGATAAAGAAAATATTTCCTTTTGTGATGAGACCTTTTAGGATTTACTCTCAGAAACTTTCCTAAACATTATGTATAAGTTCTAATTATATGCATTTGTGATACATTACATCCCTAGTATTTATTTATCTTATAGCTAGAAGTTTGTACCTTTGACTGCCTTCCCCCAATTTCCCCTACTTCACCCTTAGTCACTGGTAAGCACACAGTCTGATCGCTCTTTCTATAAGTCTTGTCTTTTTATTTTTAGATTCTACATGAGTATAGGAATAAATAAGCACGAGGCGAGTGAACTGCTGTCATAGCATACAAGAGGTTTGTGTAATTATCTTCTACCTATTTCAATCTAAGATAGCCAGGCTTGAGAACTTGGAGCTATTTGAGAAGCACTGTTAACAAAATACTTGATTTGGACTATATGTAATGCTTTGGTATTGGTTTAATACATTCCTAAGTGATCTCCTTGAAGCTAATAAAATCTTTCTCTAGTACATTCAGTAATTTATTTTTCTTAAATTGTCTTTCTTTGGTCACTTTGTGTTTAAGAGCAATAATTATTCTTTGTTGTCTCTTGGGTCAGTTGCTTATTCTGTGTCCAAGAACCTCAGTATATTGATATTAAATAGTATATTTAAACTATTTAAATTTATTTAGGCATCATTATTTTACACCCAAGCTGTTGGTTTCCTTATCTGAATAGCCAAACAAAACATGCTCATGCATTTTGTTGTTTGGTTGCTCAGTCGTGTCCTACTTTTAGCAAGCCTGTGGACTGCATGAATAGTTCTTTCATATGGTTCTCTATGTGAAATAACCATTTTCCTCTTTACTAGTCCATAAAGTGATCCCATTCATACTGCACTTTATTTATGAAATAATTTCCATATTACCTTAGTGGGTGTGTGAACTAAGTTATGTCTGACTCTTTGTAGCCCCATGTATTGTAGCTTGCTAGGCTCTTCTGCCCATGGAGTTTCCCAGGCAAGAATATTGGAGTAGGGTGCCACTCTCTTCTTCTCCTGCACTGGCAGGCAGATTCTTTACCACTAGTGCCACCTGGTTAAGTTTTACAACCAATAACAAAAGGAAACAATGAGAATGTTTATTTTTTAAAGGATAAAGAAAATATTTCCTTTTGTGATGAGACCTTTTAGGATTTACTCTCAGAAACTTTCCTAAACATTATGTATAAGTTCTAATTATATGCATTTGTGATACATTACATCCCTAGTATTTATTTATCTTATAGCTAGAAGTTTGTACCTTTGACTGCCTTCCCCCAATTTCCCCTACTTCACCCTTAGTCACTGGTAAGCACACAGTCTGATCGCTCTTTCTATAAGTCTTGTCTTTTTATTTTTAGATTCTACATGAGTATATCCAAATTATTTCACTTAGTATAATACCTTCAGGGCTTCCCCTGGCGGTCCAGTGGGTAAGGACACCGCCTTGCAGTGCAAGGGGAACCAGTTTGATCCCTGGCCTGGGAAGATCCCACATGCCATGGAGCGGCTGGACCAGTGTGTCCAATTACCGAGGGGTGCTCTGGAGCGCATGCGCCCAGAGCCAGTGCTCTGCAACGACAGACGCCACCGCGATGGGAGGCCCACAGGAGCCAAAGAACAAAGACGGATGAACATAGAGAAATGAAAGACCAATAGAAGTGGCCCGCCCGCCCCCCCCCCCCCCCACCCCACCCCTCAAAAAAAAAAAAAAAAAAACCTTCAAGGTTTATCCTTGTTGTCACAAACGGTAGCATTTCCTTATTCATCATCCATCAATGGACTCTTGTTTCTGTATCGTAGCTATCGTAAATAATGATGCTATGAACATGGGGTTACAGATATGTTTTTTCAAGTTAATGTTTTTATTTCCTTTGGATAAATAATAATAGTAGAACTTTTGGCTCATATGGTAGTTCTAGGATTTTCCTGATGGCTAAGATGGTAAAGAATCTGCCTCTAATGAGGGAGACCACGGTTTGGTTCCTGGGTTGGGAAGAGGCCCTGGAGAAGGGAATGGGAGCCCACTTGAGTATTTTTGCCTGGAAATTCCATGGACAGAGGAGCCTGGTAAGCTACAGTTAGTGGGGTCAAAAAGAGTCAGATATGAGGGAGTCACTAACACACAAGGTAGTTCTGTTTTTATTTGAGAATCTTTCTTACTCTTTTCATTGTGTCTGTGTCAATTTAGCATTCCACTATCATTGCACAAGGATCCCCTTTCCCCCACATCCTTGCAATTATTTGTCATTTCTTGTCTTTTGCATGTTGGTTTTTCTGGTAGGCCTGAGGTGATATCACATTGTAATTTTAATTTGCATTTTCCTAATGATCATCTTTCCATGTGACTGTTGACCTTTCATATATCTTCTTTGGAGAAATTTCTATTGTCGATTCAGGTCCTTTGTCAATTTTAAAAAATTGGGTTATTTGGATTTTTTGTTATTGAGTTATTTGAATTTTTTATATATTTTGGAGGTTAACCCCTTATTAGGTTATGATTAGCAGTTTTTTTTTATATCCTCCATAGGTTATCTTTTAATTTGTTGGTGTCTCTTTGGCTGTACAGAAGCTTTTTAGTTTGATGCAGTTTAACTTGTTAATTTTCTTTGTTGTTCCTGTTGCTTGTTTTTTAGGCATTATATACTAAAATAAATCATTAACTGAGACCTATTTTCAGGAGCTTTGTTCCCACGTTTTCTTCTAGGAGTCTTATGATTTCAGATCTTACCTTTACGTCTTTATTTTTAGTTATTTTTGTGAGTAATTTAAAATATAGGTTCATTCTTTTATATGTGAATATCCAATTATCCCAGACAATTCATTGAAAAGACTGTTTTTTCTCCATTTAGTATTCTTGGTTCCTTTGTCAAATATTAGTTGCTCATATGTGTTTTTGTGTTTATATGGGCCATTGGTTCTGTTCCATTGGTCTATTTGTCTTTTCTTATGTCAATACCATGATCATTTGATAACCATGTCTTCATGGTACAGTTTGAAATAAGGAAGTATGATGCTTCCTGCTTTGTTCTTCTTTCTCAAGATAGCTTTGTTTGCTCAGGGTCTTTTATGCTTACACTCTTTTTTTAGAAGTGTTTCTACTGCTGTTAAAAATGGCATTGCGATCTTGATAGTAATTATGTTGAAAGTATGGATTGCTTTTGATAGTACAAACCTCCATTGCTTTATCAGTATATTAGAGATTATTAATTATCTCACAGGACTATTGTAACAAATAGGGCAAATTAAGAAGTTCAGAGACCTCAAGCATTGACTTGTTTATTGTTTCCTCATATGCAATTAAAAAATGAAAATGTTTCTGAACCATAAATTAATTGGAAGAAAGTCCAATCAAGTTTTTATTTTCCCTATGGTAACATTTTATCGCATTTAAAAATATGACATAATAAATAATTTCTCCATCCTCTTTGGGATGAGTTTATTCAGGAATTGCTGGTGCCCTAAGCACATGTTTAGAGTACTTATAATATACATTGCTGGTGGTGATTAAAATAAGCTTCTTTGATTGTCGATTCAGGTCCTTTGTCAATTTTAAAAAATTGGGTTATTTGGATTTTTTGTTATTGAGTTATTTGAATTTTTTATATATTTTGGAGGTTAACCCCTTATTAGGTTATGATTAGCAGTTTTTTATATCCTCCATAGGTTATCTTTTAATTTGTTGGTGTCTCTTTGGCTGTACAGAAGCTTTTTAGTTTGATGCAGTTTAACTTGTTAATTTTCTTTGTTGTTCCTGTTGCTTGTTTTTTAGGCATTATATACTAAAATAAATCATTAACTGAGACCTATTTTCAGGAGCTTTGTTCCCACGTTTTCTTCTAGGAGTCTTATGATTTCAGATCTTACCTTTACGTCTTTATTTTTAGTTATTTTTGTGAGTAATTTAAAATATAGGTTCATTCTTTTATATGTGAATATCCAATTATCCCAGACAATTCATTGAAAAGACTGTTTTTTCTCCATTTAGTATTCTTGGTTCCTTTGTCAAATATTAGTTGCTCATATGTGTTTTTGTGTTTATATGGGCCATTGGTTCTGTTCCATTGGTCTATTTGTCTTTTCTTATGTCAATACCATGATCATTTGATAACCATGTCTTCATGGTACAGTTTGAAATAAGGAAGTATGATGCTTCCTGCTTTGTTCTTCTTTCTCAAGATAGCTTTGTTTGCTCAGGGTCTTTTATGCTTACACTCTTTTTTTAGAAGTGTTTCTACTGCTGTTAAAAATGGCATTGCGATCTTGATAGTAATTATGTTGAAAGTATGGATTGCTTTTGATAGTACAAACCTCCATTGCTTTATCAGTATATTAGAGATTATTAATTATCTCACAGGACTATTGTAACAAATAGGGCAAATTAAGAAGTTCAGAGACCTCAAGCATTGACTTGTTTATTGTTTCCTCATATGCAATTAAAAAATGAAAATGTTTCTGAACCATAAATTAATTGGAAGAAAGTCCAATCAAGTTTTTATTTTCCCTATGGTAACATTTTATCGCATTTAAAAATATGACATAATAAATAATTTCTCCATCCTCTTTTGGGATGAGTTTATTCAGGAATTGCTGGTGCCCTAAGCACATGTTTAGAGTACTTATAATATACATTGCTGGTGGTGATTAAAATAAGCCTCACATATAAAACCCTTGGCAATAAATAGCTGAATTTTTAATTAATGATTAATTTCCTTATATTATGAAGTTTCATGTGATCTTATAATGATAAATGATAAATAATAAATAGCCATATATATAATTATTATGGATAGAAATATAGCTATTGTGTTTAATGGAGTTCTATTTTTTAAAGTTTTCAGAAAAACTTTTCAGGTCAACAGGCTAAATAGGACTTCTGTTAAAACTGTAAAATTGTGAGAAAAAGTGCTGATTTTAAATCAGAAGAACTTTTAGAGATATTGAAAAATGGAAAAGAACTCATGACATTCTAAAGGGTCAAGTCTGTCTTGAACCTCTTTTAAAAAATGTAAATTTATTTTTTTTCCTTTTAACTTGATGACTTGAACAACTTAGTTATGATAGAAAGGTTATTTTACAAATGTAGAATAAGTCATAACAGTGATGTACAGAGTGACCAAAACACACATTACCCTGCACAAAAAGGAGTCAACTGCAGAACAAATGGGAAAGTTATAATTTTGGAATGGCCAAATGCATGTACCTTTAAAGTAATTTATTTCCAGAAGAAATTGCTTTTGTTACAGTATTTTTTCAGAAAGAGGAGAAAATAGTCTTAATTCAAACTTTCAGGACAAATATATTTTTTGGCTATGTTTTCTTCTTTCAGTAAAGCCTTTTTGTTTTTAGCATACTTATTTAAATTAGTGTGTTTTTTTAAATGTTGATGCTGTGTATTTTCAATTCTTATACTAATTCTTCAATAATCAATGTGTCCATATGTAATATTGAGTACCCATTATATACTCATAACTGGGTTCAGCACTAGAGATTAAAATGTTGAATATAATAGATATAATACCTACCCTCCCAAATAATAGTTCCAACAAGGAACCAGAATGTAATGTGATTAGGGATGTGATGGAGGAAGCCCCCGTGTTTTTTGACATCACATAAGAGAGGAACCTATTACAAACAATCTATGTATGTGGAAACCAGGACATAGAAAGAGAGTGAGGATAGGGTACTTCCTGGAGTTATGCCTCAAGTGAGTTGTAAAAAAATGATACAGGAAATCTGGTGGGCGGAAAGTGTACCAGATTTAGAGGAAAAAAACTATGAAAAAACACAAAGGTAAATGAGAACAAAAAGATAAATGGGAAGAAGAATGAAATTTAGAAGTTTATAAAGAATCAATTTGCA
The DNA here is from genome assembly GCA_022376925.1 of Tragulus kanchil. NCBI lineage: Eukaryota > Metazoa > Chordata > Mammalia > Artiodactyla > Tragulidae > Tragulus > Tragulus kanchil. The sequence goes on along the minus strand of JAIOJX010000025.1, from coordinate 111,678,199 downwards.
CAAAGTTTATTTGGCTTTTTTTGTAAGAGTTTTCAGAAAAACTTTTCAGGTCAACAGGCTAAATAGGACTTCTGTTAAAACTGTAAAATTGTGAGAAAAAGTGCTGATTTTAAATCAGAAGAACTTTTAGAGATATTGAAAAATGGAAAAGAACTCATGACATTCTAAAGGGTCAAGTCTGTCTTGAACCTCTTTTAAAAAATGTAAATTTATTTTTTTTCCTTTTAACTTGATGACTTGAACAACTTAGTTATGATAGAAAGGTTATTTTACAAATGTAGAATAAGTCATAACAGTGATGTACAGAGTGACCAAAACACACATTACCCTGCACAAAAAGGAGTCAACTGCAGAACAAATGGGAAAGTTATAATTTTGGAATGGCCAAATGCATGTACCTTTAAAGTAATTTATTTCCAGAAGAAATTGCTTTTGTTACAGTATTTTTTCAGAAAGAGGAGAAAATAGTCTTAATTCAAACTTTCAGGACAAATATATTTTTTGGCTATGTTTTCTTCTTTCAGTAAAGCCTTTTGTTTTTAGCATACTTATTTAAATTAGTGTGTTTTTTTAAATGTTGATGCTGTGTATTTTCAATTCTTATACTAATTCTTCAATAATCAATGTGTCCATATGTAATATTGAGTACCCATTATATACTCATAACTGGGTTCAGCACTAGAGATTAAAATGTTGAATATAATAGATATAATACCTACCCTCCCAAATAATAGTTCCAACAAGGAACCAGAATGTAATGTGATTAGGGATGTGATGGAGGAAGCCCCCGTGTTTTTTGACATCACATAAGAGAGGAACCTATTACAAACAATCTATGTATGTGGAAACCAGGACATAGAAAGAGAGTGAGGATAGGGTACTTCCTGGAGTTATGCCTCAAGTGAGTTGTAAAAAAATGATACAGGAAATCTGGTGGGCGGAAAGTGTACCAGATTTAGAGGAAAAAAACTATGAAAAAACACAAAGGTAAATGAGAACAAAAAGATAAATGGGAAGAAGAATGAAATTTAGAAGTTTATAAAGAATCAATTTGCACAGGGCTCTGTATGACGTTTATTTGGCTTTGAATTTTATTCTGTCAAGGCACAGCTATTAAGACTTTTCATTAAAGTACTTCAATTAAATGTTGAATTGATTTATTAAAAATTCATATACTTAAAAATTATTTCAAGTGTTTTACAGTAGTTATAGGTATTAGGTAGGGTCTTATCCTTTTTTATTTTATCCAGTCAAAGTATTTAAAATATATGACTTTGTGCTTTATAAATATTAAGTGATGTTTAGATAAAATTTCAGAAAAGAAAGTGTTCTTTTTTTTTTAACTTTGAAAACTTTCTAAGATTAGGTCTTTGTAGATTGGAAGGAGTGATGCTGCTGTAAATGTTCAAAATTGCCTGATCATTTCAGATATACATACATATCTCTGCCTGTAATGTGGGAGACTTGAGTTCAATCCCTGGGTCAAGAAGAGCCCTTGGAGAAGGGAATGGCAACCCACTCTAGCTTTCTTACCTAGAGAATTCCATGGACAGAGGAGCTAGGTGGGCTACAGTCTACGGGGTTGCAAAAAGTTGGACAGGACTGAGAAACTAATACTTTAATTTTTCATATATATAGATATACTGCAAAGCAATATGTGCTAGAGATTGATATAGATTCTGATTGAATTAAGTTCGCCAACAGAATACTTCATATAGACTGTTGATTGCTGATCAGTCTAGAAATTAGAGCTCCCTTTAGGCAGGGTGGAGTAGTCTATTACTTATTTAGTTTGATTTAGGGGCCTAGAAAACTTGCAAGGCATAACATATCTTTTACTGGAATGCTCTGGAAACTCAAATTCTTATTCTGGGTATTAACCAAATACTTAGTCTTTTTGAAAGTTGAATGGAAGACTTTTTTTTTCTTTTCTTTTTTTCTATTGGTCTTTCATCCATCCATTTTCATCCATCTTCATTCTTTTGGCCTGTGTGGGCCTTCCATCTCAGTGGCCTCTCTCGCTGCAGTGCACTGGCTCTGGGCACTCCAGAGTGCTGTCTGGCTAATGGGACACACTGGTCCAGCCGCTCCAAGGCACATGGGATCCTCTCAGGCCAGGAATCGAACTGGCGCCCCTTGCACTGCAAGGCGGTGTCCTTACCCACTGGACCACCAGGGAAGCCCTAAATGGAAGACTTTTACACATGTAGAGAAATCCATTACATTACGATCTTCATTACTATAGGATACCATTGGCTTATAACATGTAATGGGTGGTGTCAATTGAAAACAAAACACTAGAAGTAACGGGGAAGCTCAAAAGCTCACAAGTGAGTTCTGAAGTCAAATTTGGAATATAGCATACCAGGGAGGCCTGCTGCACTGCAGTCCATGAGGTTGCAAAGAGTCGGACACAGATTGGGTGACAGAACAGCAACATACCAGAATTATATTTTCTTCAAGGATATGTGTTTTTAGATTGAAAGCGGATTTAAATATAGCATTTAAATTGGTTTTAAATATATGGATATATTCCTATATATGTATATTTGACATGGATTTATCTAATATATATATATATATATATATATATACACATGTATATATAGATTTCCAGGTGATGCTAGTGGTAAAAAACCTGCCTGCCATTGCAGTAGATGTAGAAAACATGGGTTCGAATGTTTAGTTGGGAAGATCCCCTGAATGAGGGCATAGGGACCCACTCCATTATTCTTGCCTGGAGAATCCCATGGACAGAGAAGGCTCGTGGGCTCCTGTCCATAGAGCTGCAAAGAATGGGACTAGACTGAAGTGAATTAGCATATATACACACACACACACAGACACACATGGTATTTCAAAAAGAAAAGTTCAGTTATGTAAAGGATCATTAAATATGAGAAGACTACTTTTGAAGCTCTGCTGTCGGGAGTAGCTCTTCAGACTGTTTGAAAGTTTAAAAAGCCCTGAGAAAGTTAACATAAAGCAATGCTATTTAGGAAGAAAGGAAAATATCATCCCTGAGGATTTTTATGTCCTTTGACAGAAAATTCATCAAAAAATGGATTGATAGAAACAGAAAAAATATTTCTTTTCCTTAACTTATCTCCCACAGAGTGCTGTCTGGCTAATGGGACACACTGGTCCAGCCGCTCCAAGGCACATGGGATCCTCTCAGGCCAGGAATCGAACTGGCGCCCCTTGCACTGCAAGGCGGTGTCCTTACCCACTGGACCACCAGGGAAGCCCTAAATGGAAGACTTTTACACATGTAGAGAAATCCATTACATTACGATCTTCATTACTATAGGATACCATTGGCTTATAACATGTAATGGGTGGTGTCAATTGAAAACAAAACACTAGAAGTAACGGGGAAGCTCAAAAGCTCACAAGTGAGTTCTGAAGTCAAATTTGGAATATAGCATACCAGGGAGGCCTGCTGCACTGCAGTCCATGAGGTTGCAAAGAGTCGGACACAGATTGGGTGACAGAACAGCAACATACCAGAATTATATTTTCTTCAAGGATATGTGTTTTTAGATTGAAAGCTGATTTAAATGCTATATGCATATATAATTATATATACATATAGCATTTAAATTGGTTTTAAATATATGGATATATTCCTATATATGTATATTTGACATGGATTTATCTAATATATATATATATATATATATATATACACATGTATATATAGATTTCCAGGTGATGCTAGTGGTAAAAAACCTGCCTGCCATTGCAGTAGATGTAGAAAACATGGGTTCGAATGTTTAGTTGGGAAGATCCCCTGAATGAGGGCATAGGGACCCACTCCATTATTCTTGCCTGGAGAATCCCATGGACAGAGAAGGCTCGTGGGCTCCTGTCCATAGAGCTGCAAAGAATGGGACTAGACTGAAGTGAATTAGCATATATACACACACACACAGACACACATGGTATTTCAAAAAGAAAAGTTCAGTTATGTAAAGGATCATTAAATATGAGAAGACTACTTTTGAAGCTCTGCTGTCGGGAGTAGCTCTTCAGACTGTTTGAAAGTTTAAAAAGCCCTGAGAAAGTTAACATAAAGCAATGCTATTTAGGAAGAAAGGAAAATATCATCCCTGAGGATTTTTATGTCCTTTGACAGAAAATTCATCAAAAAATGGATTGATAGAAACAGAAAAAATATTTCTTTTCCTTAACTTATCTCCCACACTTTTTAAAAAGAAAACTGAACCAAAGTATATATTTGAGTGAAATTATCAGAATATTTATTACTGAATCTGAAATTTTACATGTGTTCCATAATTATATGGTGACTGTTACTTTTCAATGAAGTAGGACCTGTATCATCAATGAGTTCATGATGTTTTGTAGTGTTTTATTTATTTAAGGACAGGGTATGAGTGTTTCTCAGTGTGTATATCTCAACTTTTATAGCAATACCAACAGTTGTCCTGATAGGTGTATGGTTACATTGGGAATACAGTTCTTTAAAAGCTGACTGACAACTGTTTTCCTCTTCACCTGTGCTTTGAATTAGTGGAGCACAGTGGTGAAATGAAAATAATAAATAACACCTTTATCATTACTATTTTAAAAATTGGAATGTTTCTGTTCAGCATACATTTAATAGTACAACAAATCTCCATGCTTTAATTGTGAGGAGAAATTTAAACTGTCTAGAAATGCTTTATCAATTCCCTTTTAAGTACATGTATATTTTGAGGGGCATTTGGCTGTCTTCATCACAGTTCCAAGTAATTCATCGGAGTATCTGGTGGTTAGATAAGAACAAGGGAAAGCTTCCCTTGGATTGGTGAGAAGAGGGTGGGAATGGTAATGATTTATGGATACAATTACAGAGCAAATCTCAGAACTATGACAGTAAGAGATATTTGTTAGTAAAAATGTTAGCAAGGAAGGATGCTGAAAGCAGAGATGCAAATAAGACAGATACCACCTGCTGACGGCAACTGCATATTGTGGTTTTTCTGTGTATAATGAAAGTTTTCTTATTCATGAATTGTGGTCTAAAATTTCCCTTTGGGATAATCTGGGTTAATCCCATTAGCTGGTCACAATCTGTTTCCCATTATGCATGTGTCCTTTTTTTCATTCATCCACATATTCATTGATTTAATGATTTTTCCATAGGCAATCATCCATGGGAAGTAGTTTTTTCTAGGATGAATCTCAACTCTGTATGTTGCCAAATAATTCTCCAAGGTATAGAATTATTATTTATTCATAGTGCTAAGCCCTACTCTGTTTTCTGGGACATTTACAAAATAAATTAATGCAGATTATTTGGATACAGGTCCCTGGATATAATCTAAGGATGGGTATTCATTTAGATATAGAAAATGACTAATTAAGAGGCAGTGCCACCATTATAAAAAAAAATGCGTCTTTCAATTGTTCACAAGACTTCTGGGTTTATATCCAATGTACAAATTTTGTGCGCATGATCCTAATTGGTTATAGTAATCAAAGATTAGTTGATCAGCTACTGTTTATTAGTATTTACTAGTATTATAAGTGACCTTGTGTCTTAAATGAAACCATTTTAAAATTAAAATGTGGACCAGCTCAGAGATTCAGCCACTTTTCAGACCAGTAATTGCACTAAACTTTTCTTTGTGGCCAAATCATAATTTTCAGTCTTCATCTACCTTAATCCTCTGAATATTTGAAACTGGTGACCTCATTCTACTTGGAACACTCCGTTAATTTCTACACACCAGCACATATTTTTGGCCTACTCTGAAGTTCATTACACAGTCTCTTCATTTCCATCCGTGCCATAAAACATAGCTATTCTAGGTGCTGTTAAGATCCCTTTCTAACACTTTCCTATATATTTTTCTTTATGGATCTCAGCTACTCTTGCTGTTTTTCCTTCAGCTAATACATATGTCCAAATGATAACATGAATTTTCTTGCTCAGTCTTGCTTATGAGCTTTTATATATTAATGCAATGAATAAAATTACAATTAATGCAATGCATCATTAAATATCTCCACCAAGAATACACTGCAATGATTTCAAACCCAACATCCAAAACCAAACCTATCTACTCCCTATACTTCATTTACCTCCCTTATTCTCTATTGTGTCTTCCTAAACCCTGACACTCCTTAGTTTCTTTTTCTTCCTCCAGATGCAGTCAGCCATATATGTATTTATTGTTATTTCTTGCATATATCCACTTCTTTCCTTCTAAAATCATGCTTCAGGCCTCATATTTAATCTTGAACTTTACATTCACTCCTTTGCCTTCCATCCTGTTTCTCCTAGTACATATTGGTAATCATTCTAGTATTTAATCTGATTAATTGTATTGCTTGAAAATCTCCAAGGTATAGAATTATTATTTATTCATAGTGCTAAGCCCTACTCTGTTTTCTGGGACATTTACAAAATAAATTAATGCAGATTATTTGGATACAGGTCCCTGGATATAATCTAAGGATGGGTATTCATTTAGATATAGAAAATGACTAATTAAGAGGCAGTGCCACCATTATAAAAAAAAATGCGTCTTTCAATTGTTCACAAGACTTCTGGGTTTATATCCAATGTACAAATTTTGTGCGCATGATCCTAATTGGTTATAGTAATCAAAGATTAGTTGATCAGCTACTGTTTATTAGTATTTACTAGTATTATAAGTGACCTTGTGTCTTAAATGAAACCATTTTAAAATTAAAATGTGGACCAGCTCAGAGATTCAGCCACTTTTCAGACCAGTAATTGCACTAAACTTTTCTTTGTGGCCAAATCATAATTTTCAGTCTTCATCTACCTTAATCCTCTGAATATTTGAAACTGGTGACCTCATTCTACTTGGAACACTCCGTTAATTTCTACACACCAGCACATATTTTTGGCCTACTCTGAAGTTCATTACACAGTCTCTTCATTTCCATCCGTGCCATAAAACATAGCTATTCTAGGTGCTGTTAAGATCCCTTTCTAACACTTTCCTATATATTTTTCTTTATGGATCTCAGCTACTCTTGCTGTTTTTCCTTCAGCTAATACATATGTCCAAATGATAACATGAATTTTCTTGCTCAGTCTTGCTTATGAGCTTTTATATATTAATGCAATGAATAAAATTACAATTAATGCAATGCATCATTAAATATCTCCACCAAGAATACACTGCAATGATTTCAAACCCAACATCCAAAACCAAACCTATCTACTCCCTATACTTCATTTACCTCCCTTATTCTCTATTGTGTCTTCCTAAACCCTGACACTCCTTAGTTTCTTTTTCTTCCTCCAGATGCAGTCAGCCATATATGTATTTATTGTTATTTCTTGCATATATCCACTTCTTTCCTTCTAAAATCATGCTTCAGGCCTCATATTTAATCTTGAACTTTACATTCACTCCTTTGCCTTCCATCCTGTTTCTCCTAGTACATATTGGTAATCATTCTAGTATTTAATCTGATTAATTGTATTGCTTGAAAATGTGTGTTTGGCTCTATTTGTTTTCTCAAATATGCATTCAGGAACTTGCATGATTTGGTCCCTGATTATGCCTATAGTTTTATTTCCTGCCCTTTCCACCTATTCTGTGGCCTAGTTAAACCAAGTATGTTACAGTCTTATGAACAAGCATACCTTTTCTGGCTTCTTGGACTTTGTATAGGAATTTTCCTTTAAGTGCAATTTTGTTATGCCATTTCTTCCCATGACTGATACTTCTTCAATGCTGAGCTTCGATTTAGAGAGTAGCTCCTCTAGGAATCTAGACTACCTCTCTTGATACCTCCTAAGAACTGTTCTAGAACTTTGTTCTTATTTCTGTATCAACAATTGTCATATCATCTAGAAATTACTTTTTTTTTTCTATATAATCTGCTAGAGAAGCAACACTCTTCTCTTTTTCATGATTGTGGTTCCAGCAGTAGATTACTCTTTAATGTATTATAGGTACAATAAATACTTGTTAAATAATTGTAGGCATGATACATTACTACAGATTTAAGCCCAGCAGTTCCTAATGACCTAGGTGTATAGACTGGTGAGCAAACTCTAAGGTAAGTTTCAGTCCCTATTCCCTAGCTCCTCTGAGAGGTTGGAGAAGTAATGCAGGACACAGCTGGTACAGCCAACCACACAGTTTGGTCCTAGGCTTGGCCAGAACTAGTTGAAGGCATGTGGGTATCTTTATAGAACTGGCACAGACTCTCTATATAGCTTAAGATAGAGCAATTAAGGTAGTTGAAAGGTAAGTCTAAGTTTTGAAATTGGCATTGAGTGGTATTATTTTGAATTATATTGATTTACCTTTAGTGACTTCCGGGTTGTTTTCATTACCATTTCAAGTTACTTTTGGTGTTCCTTCCATCAGATCCTACTAAGATCTTGAGCTTATTTGAAAATGCTAATTATCTGTCAGTACTTCTTTCCTTCTAAAATCATGCTTCAGGCCTCATATTTAATCTTGAACTTTACATTCACTCCTTTGCCTTCCATCCTGTTTCTCCTAGTACATATTGGTAATCATTCTAGTATTTAATCTGATTAATTGTATTGCTTGAAAATGTGTGTTTGGCTCTATTTGTTTTCTCAAATATGCATTCAGGAACTTGCATGATTTGGTCCCTGATTATGCCTATAGTTTTATTTCCTGCCCTTTCCACCTATTCTGTGGCCTAGTTAAACCAAGTATGTTACAGTCTTATGAACAAGCATACCTTTTCTGGCTTCTTGGACTTTGTATAGGAATTTTCCTTTAAGTGCAATTTTTGTTATGCCATTTCTTCCCATGACTGATACTTCTTCAATGCTGAGCTTCGATTTAGAGAGTAGCTCCTCTAGGAATCTAGACTACCTCTCTTGATACCTCCTAAGAACTGTTCTAGAACTTTGTTCTTATTTCTGTATCAACAATTGTCATATCATCTAGAAATTACTTTTTTTTTTCTATATAATCTGCTAGAGAAGCAACACTCTTCTCTTTTTCATGATTGTGGTTCCAGCAGTAGATTACTCTTTAATGTATTATAGGTACAATAAATACTTGTTAAATAATTGTAGGCATGATACATTACTACAGATTTAAGCCCAGCAGTTCCTAATGACCTAGGTGTATAGACTGGTGAGCAAACTCTAAGGTAAGTTTCAGTCCCTATTCCCTAGCTCCTCTGAGAGGTTGGAGAAGTAATGCAGGACACAGCTGGTACAGCCAACCACACAGTTTGGTCCTAGGCTTGGCCAGAACTAGTTGAAGGCATGTGGGTATCTTTATAGAACTGGCACAGACTCTCTATATAGCTTAAGATAGAGCAATTAAGGTAGTTGAAAGGTAAGTCTAAGTTTTGAAATTGGCATTGAGTGGTATTATTTTGAATTATATTGATTTACCTTTAGTGACTTCCGGGTTGTTTTCATTACCATTTCAAGTTACTTTTGGTGTTCCTTCCATCAGATCCTACTAAGATCTTGAGCTTATTTGAAAATGCTAATTATCTGTCAGTATTCTTATTGATTGAACATATCTTCTAGGATTATTCAGCATTAGGAGTCCTTTGAAGGAGAAGGCATCAAAACATAAAAATACATTCTTTAGATAATACAACTATATTAGTTTCCTAGGGTTCTTGTAACATTGTATGACAAACTTAATAGCTTTGAAATAAACCCAGTAATTTATTCTCTCAGTTTGAAAGTTCCAGAGTCAGAGTGTCAGCAAGTCCTCTTTCTAAGGGAGCAAATTTCCTTGTCCTGTCCTAATTTCTGGTGGTTGTTGGCAATCCTTGGGATTTTCTGGCTTGCAGCGGTGGAAATTTAATCTCTACCTGTAATCACATAACCTTCTCTCTGTCTGAATATGCATCTATACATCACTTTTTTTTGGTAAGGATTCCATTTATTAGATTTAGAGTCACCCTAATCCAATATGACTTTACTTAACTTGATTACATCTACAGCATCAGCAGGGGTTAGCACTTGATCACACACACACACACACACACACACACACACACACACTTTTTTTTGGAGGATGTAATTCAGCTCACAACCCCCACATATACTACAGCTTACCCTGTCAGTCTCTAAGATTCACTTTAAACATATATTCCTCCCTCTGAAAATGGAGTGAAGATTTGTCTTGGAGGATGGTGGATCTGGACCAATACGATTTTTTCTTCGTTTCCCAGCTAACTTCCCCACTTATGATATTACCTAGGCACAAGAAAGAAGATAAAGACCTTCTCCCTTCTCTCTGAGCAATCCTTGTTTATCCTCTTATCCTTTTTCAAGCTTCCCAGCCCAGCTCTTACTCTTTCACAATTTCCAGTTTCATTATGTGCTAAAATTTGAAAACTGAGTTTCTGAAATGTGTATCGGGTTATACTCATTATTCCCATCCTCCCTAAAATCACTTTCGTCAGATGTTTGCCCTCTCCTTCTGTGATGGAACTGCCCTTATGGTCACCACTGATCTATGCTATTATTTCTGGTGGTTATTTCCCTGTTTTCAAAGTCTTGTATCTCTTAAGAGCAGTTATCATAATTGCACGCTCTTTTATCTACTAACTGAATGGTCAGTCACTCTTTAAAAAATCTCTTTTACTTACTACTCCCTTGCCTTGTAATGTCACAGAGCTTAGACACTGGTTTTATCCTTCTGTCTCACTCACTCATATGGTAATTTTTTCTGGTCTCATGACTTAAAGTACCAGTTGTATGTTGTTGACTCTAAAATATATATATCCATCCAATCCAGACTTATCTCTTGAACCCCATACTTAACAACTCTCTATTTGATGTTTTCACTTTAATATCTGATAAACATCTCAAAAACAGTATTTCTGAATTCTCAGATTGGCTTCTTTCTGCTCCCTTATTCCCCAGCTCGCCCCACACCCGCTAAAAGAAAACTACGTGAATTATCCTGTTTGTGATACATTCCTCCCAGGTCTATTTTTGAACAGCACTTTACAACTTCTCAATTCGAAGAATTTTGATTCATTGGAGACTCTTCTATTTCTCTCACAATCTACATACTGTCCTGTAGACAATCCTGTACATCAACCTCCAAAGTGTCCCTTAAACCTAACCCCGTCTGTCTCTTTCCTGCTATCACCCTCAATGGGGCCATCAACAGTCCCCTCACAGATTACTGCAGTAGGCTCCTAAAGAGCCTCTATACCCTCTGATCCCTTATTCTGTTCGTAACAAAGCATATAGTATGATCATTTAGTAACAAATATAGTCACATTATTCCTCTGAACAAAACCCTAAAATTGTTCTATATTTTCCTGAGAGGAAAGTTGAAAGCGTTTCCTATGTCTGACAAGGTAGTAGCTGATCTTGGCATCATTTCATTCCATCTTTCCTCTATTTTGTTGAGTCTGCTCCAGTTACCCTTGTCTCTCTGCTGTCATAGGGTCATTGTACCAGACATTCCTGGTGTGTAGCTCAAACCTCGTTCAATCCGTTACTCAGAAGTCATCTTCTCTGTGAATTGTAATTAAAATAGCACCATTCTCCATTACAAATTCTCTTTTGTTTTTTTTTTTTTTTAAAATCCGTTACTAGAATCACTTCCGATTATTCACAATCGTCAGATGTTTGCCTCTCCTTCTGTGATGGAACTGCCCTTATGGTCACCACTGATCTATGCTATTATTTCTGGTGGTTATTTCCCTGTTTTCAAAGTCTTGTATCTCTTAAGAGCAGTTATCATAATTGCACGCTCTTTTATCTACTAACTGAATGGTCAGTCACTCTTTAAAAAATCTCTTTTACTTACTACTCCCTTGCCTTGTAATGTCACAGAGCTTAGACACTGGTTTTATCCTTCTGTCTCACTCACTCATATGGTAATTTTTTCTGGTCTCATGACTTAAAGTACCAGTTGTATGTTGTTGACTCTAAAATATATATATCCATCCAATCCAGACTTATCTCTTGAACCCCATACTTAACAACTCTCTATTTGATGTTTTCACTTTAATATCTGATAAACATCTCAAAAACAGTATTTCTGAATTCTCAGATTGGCTTCTTTCTGCTCCCTTATTCCCCAGCTCGCCCCACACCCGCTAAAAGAAAACTACGTGAATTATCCTGTTTGTGATACATTCCTCCCAGGTCTATTTTTGAACAGCACTTTACAACTTCTCAATTCGAAGAATTTTGATTCATTGGAGACTCTTCTATTTCTCTCACAATCTACATACTGTCCTGTAGACAATCCTGTACATCAACCTCCAAAGTGTCCCTTAAACCTAACCCCGTCTGTCTCTTTCCTGCTATCACCCTCAATGGGGCCATCAACAGTCCCCTCACAGATTACTGCAGTAGGCTCCTAAAGAGCCTCTATACCCTCTGATCCCTTATTCTGTTCGTAACAAAGCATATAGTATGATCATTTAGTAACAAATATAGTCACATTATTCCTCTGAACAAAACCCTAAAATTGTTCTATATTTTCCTGAGAGGAAAGTTGAAAGCGTTTCCTATGTCTGACAAGGTAGTAGCTGATCTTGGCATCATTTCATTCCATCTTTCCTCTATTTTGTTGAGTCTGCTCCAGTTACCCTTGTCTCTCTGCTGTCATAGGGTCATTGTACCAGACATTCCTGGTGTGTAGCTCAAACCTCGTTCAATCCGTTACTCAGAAGTCATCTTCTCTGTGAATTGTAATTAAAATAGCACCATTCTCCATTACAAATTCTCTTTATCCTGATTTTTTTATATTTTTCCATATCATCTTTCTTTTTCCACATGTTGTAGTATTTATGGTATTTACTGTTGTCAGCAAAAATGTTAAGTCTATAAGACTAGAAATCCACACCTGTTTTATTTACTTGACTATTCCAAGTATCTAAATTGATGCAATGCACATAGAAGATGTTCAAGTTTGTACTTTTCTGGGCAAATGAATGAATAAATCAGCAGCAATATGGTTTAGTAGTAGTCTCATAGTGGATGCCCGAAATCATATTTGTTCATTTTATATTCATTTAGGAATAAGATGACAATGAAAAATGTCATTGCAGTCATCAATATTGTTGATAGTGTTTTTTTCTAGATACCTAGGGATACTTTTACATAGTTTAATTTGATACATATCTATGTTCTAAGTGTCTATAAATAAGACTACTGAAGTTTGCAAGATTAAGTAACTGGATCAGCCTTAAACAACTTCTGCAGTGGTAGAACTCAGAGTCAATGCTGGATCTGTGTGAACTGAGATTCCACTTTAACCATTCTACGATATTGCCACTTTTATAACCATTCAAGAAGCAGGCGGGAAGTATCTTTTCTTTCCTTATACACATATATGCTCTCTTACATGTAGCTGAGTTTCATTCATTTATGCGAGACAGCTGCTGCTCATCCAGCCCTGAATTTGTTAGTCTGGATTTGTTAAAACTATCACTGAAACTGTTATTGTGTTTGTGCGTGTATTTTTTCCCTATTTTCATCAGCTTCTTTTTTAAAGCAATCTGTGACACATTGAGAAATGCTCCTAGGAAATAGCTTTGCAACTCAAGAATAGCACTTCAAAACTAAGTAATTGAATATTTCACAGAGGAACGTACTGGGTGCACCAATTTCCTCAGGGCTTTGTTTGGACTCACAGAAATGACAATGTGCTGCTCTGTAATAGGTCTTGAGCTTTCTTCACAATAGGCTTTTTATGTTGGTGGCCCAGAAATCATTGTGACATTCGCCTTACAGAGAATTCACTAAGTCTGCCTTATTTATTTGGTCACTCTTTTTAATGTATGTGCTGCTGTTACCTTCGAAAAAAGAATCATTTTTTGATCGCCTGTACAAATTCTTCTTTATAAATTAGCACCATTCTCCATTACAAATTCTCTTTATCCTGATTTTTTATATTTCCATATCATCTTTCTTTTTCCACATGTTGTAGTATTTATGGTATTTACTGTTGTCAGCAAAAATGTTAAGTCTATAAGACTAGAAATCCACACCTGTTTTATTTACTTGACTATTCCAAGTATCTAAATTGATGCAATGCACATAGAAGATGTTCAAGTTTGTACTTTTCTGGGCAAATGAATGAATAAATCAGCAGCAATATGGTTTAGTAGTAGTCTCATAGTGGATGCCCGAAATCATATTTGTTCATTTTATATTCATTTAGGAATAAGATGACAATGAAAAATGTCATTGCAGTCATCAATATTGTTGATAGTGTTTTTTTCTAGATACCTAGGGATACTTTTACATAGTTTAATTTGATACATATCTATGTTCTAAGTGTCTATAAATAAGACTACTGAAGTTTGCAAGATTAAGTAACTGGATCAGCCTTAAACAACTTCTGCAGTGGTAGAACTCAGAGTCAATGCTGGATCTGTGTGAACTGAGATTCCACTTTAACCATTCTACGATATTGCCACTTTTATAACCATTCAAGAAGCAGGCGGGAAGTATCTTTTCTTTCCTTATACACATATATGCTCTCTTACATGTAGCTGAGTTTCATTCATTTATGCGAGACAGCTGCTGCTCATCCAGCCCTGAATTTGTTAGTCTGGATTTGTTAAAACTATCACTGAAACTGTTATTGTGTTTGTGCGTGTATTTTTTCCCTATTTTCATCAGCTTCTTTTTTAAAGCAATCTGTGACACATTGAGAAATGCTCCTAGGAAATAGCTTTGCAACTCAAGAATAGCACTTCAAAACTAAGTAATTGAATATTTCACAGAGGAACGTACTGGGTGCACCAATTTCCTCAGGGCTTTGTTTGGACTCACAGAAATGACAATGTGCTGCTCTGTAATAGGTCTTGAGCTTTCTTCACAATAGGCTTTTTATGTTGGTGGCCCAGAAATCATTGTGACATTCGCCTTACAGAGAATTCACTAAGTCTGCCTTATTTATTTGGTCACTCTTTTTAATGTATGTGCTGCTGTTACTTGAAGATGGCTTTCTGAAATAAATAATTTTATTTCCTGTGAATGGTTTTAGTCATATTTCTTATGATTTTGAGCTCCAATTCAGTTTCTAAACTTTTTTTTAGGTTGTGTCTTGTGGAACTTCATATTCTGCATAGAAAAGAAAAACTAGGCATTAATCTGATAGAATACCTTATATCTAAATACAATGAAAGCCATATGGAGCATCCCAGCAGAGAGACCAGAAGTGATAGAAAAGATTGAGGAAATTGTATTGTCACTGAAGTTCAATTTCAAGTGTTCATATTCCTAAGCCCTCATATTTAAAAAAATTCACTTTTACAAGATGACACATGCTAATTATAGCCATCAAAAGTAAAGAGGAAATGATAGCTCAGGTAGCGTATTGACCTTTTTGACAGTTGTAAATTTGGAGAATATTTTAAAAATGAAGGTTGAATAAATATACAGCTTTTGTAGTAGAATTATTTGCCAGTGATGCCTTATGACAGGATGGTTGAGAAACTCTTATATCAAGTTTATACAAATCTTTATATAAACCTATATGCCTTTGTGGGGTGAAAGGGGAGAACTGAGGTTGGGTATGCAGACAAATGACATTTTTCTCAAGAGTGCCAAAACTTGCTTAAACTATTTTTATTAACCTGAG
The DNA here is from genome assembly GCA_022376925.1 of Tragulus kanchil. Taxonomy (NCBI): domain Eukaryota; kingdom Metazoa; phylum Chordata; class Mammalia; order Artiodactyla; family Tragulidae; genus Tragulus; species Tragulus kanchil. The sequence continues at coordinate 111,662,627 of JAIOJX010000025.1, read as the reverse complement.
TCATATATCAAGAGCTGTGACTCTTTATGAAAATATTACTACTACTTAAAATAGTAAAAACTTGCATATCCTAGGAACTTTTGTTTCCATGCATATGTAGTGTTTGGGCTCAGGAAATTGGGGCCAATGGAAATGTAATTCTTTTTTTGTATACAGAATGTATTCTTTAGTTAAAGATTCTGTTTTTCTTATATTAAGTTTGTTTGGTGAGTAGTCATGCATTGAATAACCTGCACAATAAAGTTGTGTGAAGGGTAAGTCATGTATTGGATATCTGTCTGTTGACCTATATCCTGGGGACATGCAGTAACACAAAAATCATACACTAATATTATACATATTTGAAGAATAATTCCAGAATTGTGGATTCATACATATTTGTTGCTTTCTTCACTCAGGGAAATTTGGCTATATATATACATGGGCAGCCTTCAACTAAGTTTGTATTTTATTATTTAGGGTTTCCAATCACATTTCATGCCAATAAACAGGTATTACTGAGTTTAGAAATATTTGAAGGTTATATGTAACCTTCTCAGGCTCATGTCTCCGATGGTAAAGAATCTGCCTGCAGTGCTGGAGACTCAGATTCAATCCCTGCATTGAGAACTTCACTGGATAGTGAATGGCTACCCACTCCAATATTCTTGCCTGATGAATTGCATGGACAGAAGAGCTTGCCAGGCAACAGTCCATGGGATTGCAAAGAGTTGGACACGACTGACTAACACTTTTATTTTTCCAACTTTCATACATCTTTATTCCAAAAAGTTTCTAATGTTTTATTCTTAACCTGTGACATTTAGTTTTTCTAAAGTCAGAAAGAATTAAGGGGATGTTTCTGAAATATTTAAACCCAGAGATCAGTGTCAAAACTTGCAGTGATTTTCCATAGGCATTTTGCTTAGGTACATACAAAGTTATTAATTGAAAGAAAAGCAGTTTAAAAAGTTGGCTTGTGATCACTTCTAGGGAAAGAAAGAAGGCAATGTAATCTTGGTTTAATCTTCTTGCAAACATCTTGGTAAGTGGACTTCCTAGTAAAGAAACGAATGATGCTTACCAAGAGGCTAGCATGAAATAATATTAGCAAGATGTGTCTGCTTTAATAAGCAAGCATGTATTGTAGGAGCTCGTGAGACATAGCTTCTTAGAAAATATCGTGTAAGCCATACAACTGAGGGTATGAAATGGAGATGTTTCATAAGATGAACTCTCCTCGCTCTTTAAGGTGTCACATAAACTTCATGGGACACTTCTTATATTACTCTGAGCCAGGGAGTGAATGTCTAGTGCTTACAGAAAGAACACAGTCACATGAGTTTCACTGTCTCTAGCTTAGTCATACACCTTGATTGCTTGTATCTTTGAAATTATGAGTAATACTTGCTACTTTAGTATGGCTTCTGATTTGTGTGAATCTGACTTTATTCAGCGTGATCCATTAATGTTAGCTAAGGAATCCTTAGTATTCACCTCTCCGTTGATCACTAGTTCATATCTTCTACAGCATATACATGATATTTAAAAAATGATATTAAATATTTTCATATTATTAAATAATATTTATTAAATATTTTAATAATAAATTATTAAATGATATTTAAATACTAAATTCATATGTGCTAGTAAAGAATAATGAATCATTTAATAAGTTTTTAATAGACTTAGGGTACTCTGTTCCTACCAAATATGTAGATAATTAGTGCTTCAGAAATTAATGTTCCTTGGGTAGGAATTAGATACTTTAGAATGGATTTTAGCTCACACACAATTAGATCATTATTCTGTTGATCATCTAATATTTAATAATATAATTATTTGAATAAGCTAAAGATTTAAAAAACTTGTTCTTTTAAATAGAAAATTGTAGCTTATTGTAAATTTCAACTGCATTTTTAATCTGCATAATCTTATCATCTAAAAGCATCTAAAAGATTGAAACTCCTAAACTTTCCCTTCAAAGCACTTAATATTTTGGTACATTCTCATTTAGATTTCTGTTTATTTCTATTTATTAGTTGTAGTCTAGTCTAACCAGAAGTATATGAGATGACTATATGAGGAAAAAAGAATCTTCCAATTCTCTTTCAGAATTCCAGAGAAGCATATGACCTAATAATCAGAGAGAAAACCCAGAAAGTAAGTTAATTTCCCACTCAAACCTAAAATAAGCATTTAACTAAAATTTGTATATGCCAAAACAAACTTTTAGAAATTAAGGCATTGTAACTAATTCCTGTAAGAGTGTCACATAGAACTTCTAATGCGCATGAACAACTTTTTAAAATATTACTCTGAGGGTATGAAATGGAGATGTTTCATAAGATGAACTCTCCTCGCTCTTTAAGGTGTCACATAAACTTCATGGGACACTTCTTATATTACTCTGAGCCAGGTGAATGTCTAGTGCTTACAGAAAGAACACAGTCACATGAGTTTCACTGTCTCTAGCTTAGTCATACACCTTGATTGCTTGTATCTTTGAAATTATGAGTAATACTTGCTACTTTAGTATGGCTTCTGATTTGTGTGAATCTGACTTTATTCAGCGTGATCCATTAATGTTAGCTAAGGAATCCTTAGTATTCACCTCTCCGTTGATCACTAGTTCATATCTTCTACAGCATATACATGATATTTAAAAAATGATATTAAATATTTTCATATTATTAAATAATATTTATTAAATATTTTAATAATAAATTATTAAATGATATTTAAATACTAAATTCATATGTGCTAGTAAAGAATAATGAATCATTTAATAAGTTTTTAATAGACTTAGGGTACTCTGTTCCTACCAAATATGTAGATAATTAGTGCTTCAGAAATTAATGTTCCTTGGGTAGGAATTAGATACTTTAGAATGGATTTTAGCTCACACACAATTAGATCATTATTCTGTTGATCATCTAATATTTAATAATATAATTATTTGAATAAGCTAAAGATTTAAAAAACTTGTTCTTTTAAATAGAAAATTGTAGCTTATTGTAAATTTCAACTGCATTTTTAATCTGCATAATCTTATCATCTAAAAGCATCTAAAAGATTGAAACTCCTAAACTTTCCCTTCAAAGCACTTAATATTTTGGTACATTCTCATTTAGATTTCTGTTTATTTCTATTTATTAGTTGTAGTCTAGTCTAACCAGAAGTATATGAGATGACTATATGAGGAAAAAAGAATCTTCCAATTCTCTTTCAGAATTCCAGAGAAGCATATGACCTAATAATCAGAGAGAAAACCCCAGAAAGTAAGTTAATTTCCCACTCAAACCTAAAATAAGCATTTAACTAAAATTTGTATATGCCAACATTGAAATTACTGTGGAGGAAATTTCATGTAGAATAGAAAATGAGGAATAGAAGTTAAAGAAGGGCATTAGGAGGCTGATCTTACATCTGGAATTGTGATGACTGATCCTTGGCATACTGAATTTGTCTGCTGAACTTTGTTGGTGAGAGAAGTTTAATGAAACTCACATCTGGACCTTGTTTATTTAGTTCCATGAGAACAAGATGTTATGTCGGAACAACTGAAAAGCTATATAATTCCTAGAAAACTTATCTGGTTCTTAAACTTAAGTTCTTTGAAGACTGATACATATCAGCTTGTAATTATACAACAGACATTGCTGTTAGATATAGACTAGCTACTGACTACTGTAACAAATACACGCACGCACACACGTATCAACTTACTTGTACTGAAATTCGTAGAAGAATTTTAGAGGAAATGAAATTTCTAGAGGAAATGAGAATTTTAATGAAATTTTAGACGCGTAGGGGAATAAAATAGGAAGAAAAATAAATTAACTGAAGAAACTTAGGAGAATAAATAGAAATATTTAAATGTTCATACATTTCTAGTAAATGGGAATACTTAATAAATGTCAACAAGATGACCAGGTACTAAGCAAACATAAGGAAACATCCATAGCTTTACTAAGTAACAGAACGAACAGTTATAAAAGTGAAAATACAATTATCAGCTGCTCCAAAATATGCAATTATATTTGAGAATTTACCAATAGTAAATATTATGGGATTTATAAGGAAAAACAATTTTTTTCAGAGATGTACCTAAATACATATTACAGAAATAGAAACTCCTAAATAGAAATTTTGATATTATGAAGATTTCTAATCTTCTTGAATTTATTGATAAATCTAATAATTTTCCAATCCCAGGCCCCATATGGTTTTGTGGTGACTTGATTAAGTCATACCAAGGTTATTCTGGAAGTATAACATGTTTAGATATTTAAAAGGCAGTTAGGCTAGTAAATATTAAAATATATTCAGAAAGTTGCAATAACTTAAAGAGTAAGAACTGACCAAATAACTCTCTCACACAGAGAATTTATAAACATAGCCTTGTATATATTTCATTGATTATGCAATGAATGTAGTCACAAAATTAGTGTGAGGAAAGGGATTACTTAATAATGGATACTTGGAATTATAATAAATACTTAAAAATATAAGTCCTATCTGTATGTCCTTATGTATGCAGACTTAATCTGAAAAGGATTAACATTTAAATGTTTTTTAAAAAAACCCTGATAACTCTTATCATCTTGGAGCATGTAAGTCCCTTCCATACATAACAGTGATAAAACACACAAAACAACAAGCAACTACAAGACAAGTGAATCTGAAGTAATTTTTTTTTTTTTTTTGTCACTGCTTGGTGTTTATTTTGTTCAGTTTTTTTTTTTTTTAAATTGGGGTATATTTGTTTTACAATGTTGCATTAACTTTAAGTGTACAGCAAAGTTATTGTTACATGTTTCTACAGAATTTTCTTGTTTACAGGTATACATAATTCCCAAACAGTCATAGGTACATCCCTGACCCCTCTCCCCTGAACCCTCCGTCCCTTTTCCCCCTTCCCACTCCACCAGGTTGGTGCTTAGTCCCCATGTTGCTTCCCTTAGTCTTACAGCTTAATCCCCATGGTGATTTCTATTACATATGATAGTGTAGATTTCCTTGTTTTTCTTTCCGTATCTCTCATCCGATCTTCCCTCCCCTCAACGTCTATAGGTCTGTTCTCTCTGTCTGTTTCTCCATCACTGCTCTGTGTGTGCATTTATCAGTACCATCTTACTAGATTCCATATATATGCATTAGTATACTATTCTTGTCCTTCTCATATTGACTTACTTCACTTTTTATGATAGATTCTAGATCCAGTCACCTCATTAGGACTGATTCTTCTGCATTTCATTTTATGGCTGAGAAGTATTCCATTATATATATGTACCATAGTTTCTTTATCCATTCATTTGTTGAAGGACATCTAGGTTGCTTCCATGTTCTAGCTATTGTATAGAGTGCTGCAATGAACATTGGGATACAGGTGTCTCTTTCAATTTTGATTTCATCAGGATATATGCCTATTAATGGGATTGCTGGGTCATATGGTGCTTCTGTTTTCAGTTTTTTAAGGTATCGCCATACTGTCTTCCATAGTGACTGTATCAGTTTATGTTTCCACCAACAATGCAGGAGTGTTTCCTTATCTCCACACCCTCTCCAGCATTTATTATCTATAGATTTTTTAATGGTGACCATTTTGACTGGTGTGAGGTGATAGCACATTGTATGTCCTTATGTATGCAGACTTAATCTGAAAAGGATTAACATTTAAATGTTTTTTAAAAAAACCCTGATAACTCTTATCATCTTGGAGCATGTAAGTCCCTTCCATACATAACAGTGATAAAACACACAAAACAACAAGCAACTACAAGACAAGTGAATCTGAAGTAATTTTTTTTTTTTTTTTGTCACTGCTTGGTGTTTATTTTGTTCAGTTTTTTTTTTTTTTAAATTGGGGTATATTTGTTTTACAATGTTGCATTAACTTTAAGTGTACAGCAAAGTTATTGTTACATGTTTCTACAGAATTTTCTTGTTTACAGGTATACATAATTCCCAAACAGTCATAGGTACATCCCTGACCCCTCTCCCCTGAACCCTCCGTCCCTTTTCCCCCTTCCCACTCCACCAGGTTGGTGCTTAGTCCCCATGTTGCTTCCCTTAGTCTTACAGCTTAATCCCCATGGTGATTTCTATTACATATGATAGTGTAGATTTCCTTGTTTTTCTTTCCGTATCTCTCATCCGATCTTCCCTCCCCTCAACGTCTATAGGTCTGTTCTCTCTGTCTGTTTCTCCATCACTGCTCTGTGTGTGCATTTATCAGTACCATCTTACTAGATTCCATATATATGCATTAGTATACTATTCTTGTCCTTCTCATATTGACTTACTTCACTTTGTATAATAGATTCTAGATTCATCCACCTCATTAGGACTGATTCCTCTGCATTTCTTTTCATGGCTGAGAAGTATTCCATTGTATATATGTACCATAGTTTCTTTATCCATTCATTTGTTGATGGACATCTAGGTTGTTTCCATGTTCTAGCTATTGTATAGAGTGCTGCAATAAACATTGGGGTACAGGTGTCTCTTTCAATTTTGATTTCATCAGGATATATGCCTAATAGTAGGATTGCTGGGTCATATGGTGCTTCTATTTTTAGTTTTTATAGGTATCGCCATACTGTCTTCCATAGTGGTTGTATCAATTTACATTCCCACCAACAATGCAGGAGTGTTCCCTTATCTCCACACCCTCTCCAGCATTTTTTATCTGTAGATTTTTTAATGGTGGGCCTTCTGACTGGTGTGCAGTGATATCTCATTGTAGTTTTGATTTACATTTCTCTAATAATAAGCAAGGTTGAACATCTTTTCATGTGCTTTTTGGCCATCTGTATGTCTTCTTTGAAGAAGACATATTTTATTAATATATATAATAAATAAAATGTCAAAAAACAAAATCAGAAATAGGCTTACCTAAATAAAATAAAATGTATCAGTTATTAATTGAAAAAAATAAAATGTGTTTGTGATTCAGTGAGAAACACATTACAATTCCAACATAAAAATGGTTCAAACATAGATGAAATGTTCATAGAAAGAAATGTTATTTTCTGTTTATGAAAAGTGGTGCACATATATGAACTAACCGATATAATTTTTTTGTATTTTTATTAAGTACCTATAGTTAGAAGACTCATAATTATAAGGGGCTTTCCCAGTAGCTCAGTAATAGAGATCCGCTTGCAATGCAGGAGACATGGGTTTGATCCCTGTTTGGGGAGATCCCCTGAAAGAGGGAATTGCAATTCACTCCAATGTTCTTGCCTGGGGAATCCCATGGATGGAAGAGACTTGTAGGCTATAGTCCAAAGGTTTGTGAAGAGTTGGACACAACTGAAGCAACTTGGCACAAATGTGAAGAGTATTAAGTATAATATAAAATATAAAGTGAATATTAATTCTGAATTATTCCAGTTCAACTCAGCAAAATACATTTGTTTTCTAACCTTTGTAAAAACTATTCACATTATTTTCTTTTCAAAGCTAGTGAACTAAGGAAATGCAATTGGCATGTTTTTCAGCAGCAGTATATTTCACCTCAGAAAATAAACACATTTTTGTAGCTGTAATAAATTATAAATTTTTTCAAAATGGTACTAGTAAGACCTTTGAGAGAAATTTCTCCCAATCAACACAACCTTACTTTATCTTTAATTGACTTGATTAAAGCACTACATCAGATTGATTTTGCATATTTATTATTGTGCTTGAAAACTTCAAATATATGTAAAATCTATCTAGTTGGTTAATTATAACCAATTATCAGAGAGACAGGTATGAATCTGGCTCTGGCTTCTTTTCAGGACATGCAATTAATATTTTAACTCATTTGCAAGCTGAAAACAACTATATGGGTTTACATGAAGCATAAATATAAAAATTAAAACTACATTTTAATCTATAATATTTATATATTGCATATAGTGTGTATGTTTCTGTGTACCTATCAAATGACAAAAGGTCAGAATTACATACATCTTTCTTCTAATTATATATTTATTAGACATCAAATCAGACATAATAATAGTTCTTTACATTTGTAGTATGTTTAGCATTAGTGACCTTCGCAGTGATTCACCTCTAGGGTTAACTGTGATGGTGATAACTGAGGATTTCTCTAATTTTTGGAGGAAAATGCTTAAGTTAACAGTTCTAAATATTAAGACTCCTGGGTGAAAGTACTAAAGCTCAAATTTCCTTAGTTTAGTGCTGCATAAAAGTTTTTGTTTAATAATTTTTTCATTTAATCCTATCCTTGATAGCAAGAAACCTACTGGACCTACACATCATTAAACTGCAGATTGGTCTAATTTTTTTCCCATTGTTGGTTGCGTGTGCTCACTTCAGACCTAGGAACACATACAAACTGAAAGTGAAGGGATGGAAAAAGGTATTCCATGCAAATGAAAACAAAAGAAAACTAGAGTAGCAATATTTATATCAGACAAAATAGCCTATAAAATATTCTCACAAGAAGCAAAGAACACTATGCAATGATCAAAGGATTAATCCAAGAAGACATAATAATTTTAACTATATATTAACCCAATATAAGAACACACCAGGGCTTCCCTGGTGGTCCAGTGGATAAGGACACCGCCTTGCAGTGCAAGGGGCGCCAGTTCGAGCCCTGGCCTGGGAAGATCCCACGTGCCGCGGAGCAGCTGGACTGGTGTGTCCAATCACCAAGCCGGAGCTCTGGAGTGCATGCGCCCAGAGCTGGCGCTCTGCGACAACAGACGCCACCGTGATGGGAGGCCCACAGGAGCCAAAGAATAAAGACAGATGAAAATAGAGAAATGAAAGACCAATAGAGTGGCCCGCCCACTCCCCTCCCTCCCCAACCCGCCCCCCCCAAAAAGAACACACCTATGTATAAGGTAATGATAACAGCCATAAAAGAGAAAATGACAGTAATACAATAATGGTGGGGGATTTCAGCACCTCCTGCTTTCATCAATGGGTAGATCATCCAGGCAAAGTAATCATTAAGGAAACACAAACCTTAAATGACACATTTGGCTTTAAATGACCAAATGGCCTCAACTGATTTATAGAACATTTCATCCCAAAGCAGTCACACACATATTCTTTTCATGTGCATATGGAAAATTTTCTAGGATAGATCACATGCGGGGTCACCAAACAAGACTTGGTAAATTTAAGGAAACTGAAATCGTAGCAAGCATCTTTTTCAGCCACAAGGATATGAGAATATATAAAGTATGCTAAGAGAATTCTATAGGTACCTAAAGTAAATAAAATAGGCAAGCTGGAAGAAATGGACAAATTCTTAGAAAGAAACAATTACCCAAGATTAAACCAGGAATAAATGGAAAAATGAGCAGACCAGTCACAATTACTGAAACTGAATCAGTAGTTTAAAAAGTCCCAATAAACAAAAACCCATGGTTAGGTGACTTCACAAGTGAATTCTGCCAACAATTTAGTGAAGGGTTAACACTTATCCTTCTGCAACTATTCCAAAAAAATTGCAAAGGAAGCATACTTCTGAACTCATTCTATGAAACTAGTATGACCCTGATACCAAAACCAGACAAACACAGCACACACAAAAAAGAAAATTATAGGCCAATATCACTGATGATCATAGACACAAAAATACTGATAAAGCAAATCCAAAAATACATTGAAAGGATTATACACCATAATCAAGTGGGATTTTTTCCAGGGATGCAAGGATTTCTCAATATCTTGAAATCAATCAATGTGAAACATTAACAAATTGAATAAAAAACATATAATCATCTCAATAGATGCAGAAAATGTTTTAATAAAATTCAACATCTGTTTATGATTTAAAAAAAATCTTCCCAGGCTGGGGGCATGAAAGGAGTATATGCTTCAACAAAATAAAGACCAAGCATTTATACCTGTGAGAAACCATTTCTCACATCATTTATCCTTTCAAGGAGTTTTTCTTTCATGCTTAATACTATTCTTGTATATTTTAGGTACAGAAGATAATGATAAAACAGTTACCTATATTCAGAGATATTAAATGTCACTGAAATCATGCCTGAAACAAAAGAGTCACATACAGAATATTATCTATAATTATTGGGAGTGATTTGAAGGAGAAATACAGGATGCTATTAGAACTTGTAATGAAGGGACTAGGCTAATTTTATGTTAAAACCTTAATGTTGAACAGATATCAGTCATGTAAATGAAGTTTGGGGCTGTGGATGATGGGTGAAGAATTTTAGGCTGAGGAAACACCATATGAAGCCCTGGGGTGTGAAGGAAAGCAGTGATTTCAAGAAACAGAACAAAAATGCCTTAAGTGTAATATGCAAAGTAAAATTTATGACAGAATAATGGAGAACACATTGTCGAGGGCAGTGTCAGTTCACAAACCTTGTGCTTGGATTGCATAGAAAAAAGTTTTGAATAAAATTCAACCGCTTGTTCTATACAAGGATTAGATTGAGTTATTCCATGATCTGCTAGAGCACAATGTTGGAATTTCAAGTTTGTACTAAATGTTCCAATATCCATCTAGTTCCAGTTCAGACCTTGATCATAGGATCCTTAAGAAATCAGATCTCTGCCGTAGTCAGTGGATGAGAAAGGAATACATTGGATGTCGCACTCTCGCCTTAGAGTAGATGAAAATAAACCTTTAACTTTGGCAGTGTTTCAAGGCTTTGGCTAATGTAAAAGGTTAATGTTAATCTCAGGTTAGCTGGCAATTGTCAAATCTATACCTGCTTGATCTACCTGTTACTGGTTTTCAAGTATTAGCTCAATCTACCAGTCTTCCTCCTGACAGCTTGGCTGTTACTTCACTTGTTAGACTATGAATTTCTTCCCCCCATTACCCTTATTTAAAATTGAAAAAAAAATCAAAATCCAACAGCAGTGCTTAATTTGAAGGGTTCTGTTCAATAGCCTTGAAATGGACACACACTAAAATGTCACTACTTTATCGTACCGATATTTTCTTCCAGACATCTAATACCCTGGTCCAAGGTGAAATGTTTATTATTTGAAAGGATAATGGCATTCAAGAATTTATACCTGTGAGAAACCATTTCTCACATCATTTATCCTTTCAAGGAGTTTTTCTTTCATGCTTAATACTATTCTTGTATATTTTAGGTACAGAAGATAATGATAAAACAGTTACCTATATTCAGAGATATTAAATGTCACTGAAATCATGCCTGAAACAAAAGAGTCACATACAGAATATTATCTATAATTATTGGGAGTGATTTGAAGGAGAAATACAGGATGCTATTAGAACTTGTAATGAAGGGACTAGGCTAATTTTATGTTAAAACCTTAATGTTGAACAGATATCAGTCATGTAAATGAAGTTTGGGGCTGTGGATGATGGGTGAAGAATTTTAGGCTGAGGAAACACCATATGAAGCCCTGGGGTGTGAAGGAAAGCAGTGATTTCAAGAAACAGAACAAAAATGCCTTAAGTGTAATATGCAAAGTAAAATTTATGACAGAATAATGGAGAACACATTGTCGAGGGCAGTGTCAGTTCACAAACCTTGTGCTTGGATTGCATAGAAAAAAGTTTTGAATAAAATTCAACCGCTTGTTCTATACAAGGATTAGATTGAGTTATTCCATGATCTGCTAGAGCACAATGTTGGAATTTCAAGTTTGTACTAAATGTTCCAATATCCATCTAGTTCCAGTTCAGACCTTGATCATAGGATCCTTAAGAAATCAGATCTCTGCCGTAGTCAGTGGATGAGAAAGGAATACATTGGATGTCGCACTCTCGCCTTAGAGTAGATGAAAATAAACCTTTAACTTTGGCAGTGTTTCAAGGCTTTGGCTAATGTAAAAGGTTAATGTTAATCTCAGGTTAGCTGGCAATTGTCAAATCTATACCTGCTTGATCTACCTGTTACTGGTTTTCAAGTATTAGCTCAATCTACCAGTCTTCCTCCTGACAGCTTGGCTGTTACTTCACTTGTTAGACTATGAATTTCTTCCCCCCATTACCCTTATTTAAAATTGAAAAAAAAATCAAAATCCAACAGCAGTGCTTAATTTGAAGGGTTCTGTTCAATAGCCTTGAAATGGACACACACTAAAATGTCACTACTTTATCGTACCGATATTTTCTTCCAGACATCTAATACTCACCCTGGTTCACAAGGTGAAATGTTTATTATTTGAAAGGATAATGGCATTCAGAAGTGTTTGTCATCTCTTTGAAAGCTGTGAGAAGCAGTGACTTCTACTTCCCCTTCTTAACTATTTGAGTCACTTGGGGAGGGTTAGGTGACAGACCTTAAAGAGATGCTATCTTGTGCTTTTTTGTCTTCACTTCATTCCTCAGGTCTTTTGGCTCTTCCTCTTCTAACACATAAAGCCTATAGTTACAAGTCATTTAAAATTTCAAAAGAATTAATATTTTAGCTAGTGATGGATCAAGCTACTAAATTGAATCTTGGCTTGTAGACTGATGGATTGAATTAAGTCCAGATAAACGGTGACTACATGTGATCTCTTGGAAAATACACACACACATAGATACAAAGCTGCTACATAAATTGAGTCCTGGTTAGGATCTCACTAAAGTAAATTATGTAGTCATCATTTCACTGGCACTTTCAGACAGTCTTTTTTTTTTAAAGTGACCATTTACAACCATTCCTTACCATGATCATATTTTTATTTAGAAGAGATACCCATTTTTCCTTGGTTAGCTTCTGGTGATAATGAGGTCATGGGTGAGGTGATATTAACTTGCACTCAGAAGCAGTGTTATTTGTGGCAAAACTTTCTCAACCTAACTTTTAAAAATTTTTCTCTTCTTTCTCAAAGGTCAGTGGATGAGAAAGGAATACATTGGATGTCGCACTCTCGCCTTAGAGTAGATGAAAATAAACCTTTAACTTTGGCAGTGTTTCAAGGCTTTGGCTAATGTAAAAGGTTAATGTTAATCTCAGGTTAGCTGGCAATTGTCAAATCTATACCTGCTTGATCTACCTGTTACTGGTTTTCAAGTATTAGCTCAATCTACCAGTCTTCCTCCTGACAGCTTGGCTGTTACTTCACTTGTTAGACTATGAATTTCTTCCCCCCATTACCCTTATTTAAAATTGAAAAAAAAATCAAAATCCAACAGCAGTGCTTAATTTGAAGGGTTCTGTTCAATAGCCTTGAAATGGACACACACTAAAATGTCACTACTTTATCGTACCGATATTTTCTTCCAGACATCTAATACTCACCCTGGTTCACAAGGTGAAATGTTTATTATTTGAAAGGATAATGGCATTCAGAAGTGTTTGTCATCTCTTTGAAAGCTGTGAGAAGCAGTGACTTCTACTTCCCCTTCTTAACTATTTGAGTCACTTGGGGAGGGTTAGGTGACAGACCTTAAAGAGATGCTATCTTGTGCTTTTTTGTCTTCACTTCATTCCTCAGGTCTTTTGGCTCTTCCTCTTCTAACACATAAAGCCTATAGTTACAAGTCATTTAAAATTTCAAAAGAATTAATATTTTAGCTAGTGATGGATCAAGCTACTAAATTGAATCTTGGCTTGTAGACTGATGGATTGAATTAAGTCCAGATAAACGGTGACTACATGTGATCTCTTGGAAAATACACACACACATAGATACAAAGCTGCTACATAAATTGAGTCCTGGTTAGGATCTCACTAAAGTAAATTATGTAGTCATCATTTCACTGGCACTTTCAGACAGTCTTTTTTTTTTAAAGTGACCATTTACAACCATTCCTTACCATGATCATATTTTTATTTAGAAGAGATACCCATTTTTCCTTGGTTAGCTTCTGGTGATAATGAGGTCATGGGTGAGGTGATATTAACTTGCACTCAGAAGCAGTGTTATTTGTGGCAAAACTTTCTCAACCTAACTTTTAAAAATTTTTCTCTTCTTTCTCAAAGTTCAGGCTGGAAGCAAGTCTATTACCCTAGAGTAAGCAATGAAAAGACTGATAATAACAATCACTTTACTTTTAGTATTATGGCTGGTGATTTTTCTTAATTTTTAAAGCTCCTCCTAATTTTTAATTAATATTACTATTATTCACATGCTCAATCATTTCTGATTCTTTGTGATCCTATGAACTGTAGCCCGTCAGGCTCCTCTGTTCATGGGACTTCCCAGGCAAGAATACTGAAGTGGGTTTCCATTTCCTCTGCCAGGGGATCGTCTTCGTAACTCAGGGATCGAACCCACACTCCTGGGCAAGTGTTCAGGTTGTCAGTGCAACTCTCCTGCACACATTTATGGGAACTGGATCCTCTCTATTTACTTGTCTCCATAGCTCATTCCATTATTATAACCCTACCATAAAATCTCTCTGTTTTGATCTTTCTACTATGCTATACTTTATTCATGACTGCTTTCTGTATAGGGTGAGCACATAAGACAGCTTCCTTGGTTAAGTCCAGATTTTACCTGTTGCACTAAAAAGCACACCCTAGTTCGGATGATCAGGAAACCTGCAAATATCTAAAAGGTCGAAATGCTCAAACTTGACTGTTGGCACTATATCCAATGTTACCAACTAGGACATGGGATAATGCTCTGAAGACAATGCTTTGCCACCACAACTGGGAAAATGTTCCTTACTTGTGGAAGCTGTAAATCAGATGTTCTTATTAGAGCCGGTTCTTCTGTAACCACTGAAAGATGGATTTTGCTAAGTACCCTTTGTAAGATGAATCTTGACCATCTTGGAATGGGTAATTAGCAAGATGGATTTCTTGCAACACTTGTTTCGTCATGCTTTCAAACCTGAGTCTAACGGGATTGCTTCTGACTACAGAATCAATAGACAAGGAAGGCTGGGCAAGTGAGTTTAAACTTACACATTTGGAAAAGTCATGCAGATATAACATGATACTCTACCAGCATGAGGATTATTTCAAACCCAGGGATTGAATAATTGCAATACTTCAATTTGGAATTGTTCCAAATTTGTGTTTGTGTCTGTGTATAGATAGGAAGGGGTAAACTAGGAAAGAGTACAAAGAATGATATATATTAGCTATAAATTTTAATTAAAAAAAAAATGTCTGAAAAAAACAGAGAAAACAGAAAATCATGTAAAAACAGTTAGTTCCTTCCAATTAACAAAGAATTCAGATCTAATGCGAAGTTATGGTTTTGAATTTTATATTATAATGGCTTAATAATATAACTAGTTTACATGTGTTGTAAAAATTCAGAGAAAACCTCAAACTATTTCATAGAATTCTTCAAGTAATTGACATGTCATGTACATATAAATTCTAAAACCGCTCTCGCCAGTTGTTTGGATCCATGAAAAGAAGGACACTTTTGGGATTCTTCCCTTCCTCTGGAGAAGGAAATAACAATCCACTCCAGTATTCTTGCCTGGAGAATCCCATGGACAGAAGAGCCTGCCAGTCAATGTGGTCGCAAAGAGATAACTAACACATTTCCTTTCTTCTGGCTAACAAGTCTCTGGCTTTTCAAATTTATTTTTTCAGGTTGAAGAGTAGGTGACTTTTTGTGGGAAATTTTTTTTCTGAAGCATGAAGATAATCAAAGATTAACAGTATTAGATAATGATTTTTAATAAAAATTTTTATTGGAGTAAAGTTTATTTACAATGTTGTGTTAGTTTCTGCTGTACAGCAAAGTGAATGAGTTATACATATATCCATTCTTTTTTAGATTCTTTCCACATACAGATAATTACAGAGTACTGAGTAGAGTTCCCTGTTCTTATTAGTTATCTATCTTATATATAGTAGTGTGTTTATGTCAATGCAGTCTCCCAGTTCATCCTTCCCTACTTCCCCTTGGTAACCATGTTTGTTTTTATAGATCTGTGACTCTATTTATGTTTTGTAAATAAGTTCACTTGTACCATATTTTATATTCCACATATAAGTAGTACCATGTTATTTGTCTTTTTCTGACTTACTTCACTCAGTATGACAATTGCTAGGTCCATCCATGTCCCTGCAAATGGCATTATTTTATTCTTTTTTATGGCTGAGTTATATTCCATTGTATTTATGTATTATATCTTCTTTACCCATTCACTCATCAATGAGCATAAAGGTTGCTTCCATGTCTTGGCTGTTGTAAATAATGCTGCAGTGAACACTGAGGTGCATGTATCCTTTTGAATTACAGTTTTCTCCAAATATATACCTAGATGATTATTAAGACACTTACTGCTAAATGTCTACTCAATATCCATTTGCTCTTTTTTTTTTTCATTAACAAATTGTTGTTTGGGTTGGCTATAAAGAAAAAGAAAAGAATATTCCCTTGTCTTTCTTTAGAGCTGGTAACGTGACCCAGTCTTGCCCTATGATAAAAAGGTGGAAGAGAGCTTTTATTCTTCAGCTCCTGAAGGAAATAAAGTGGAGATAGTGTGTAATGCAGTGCTAGTTTGTTGTTTCAAAGTTTAATCATTTTCCCACCAGAAAATTTAGAAATTTGGACAAAACTGATGGATAAAAGAAGCAGTAAATCACAGACAAGCTCTACAGAGTCCTATACTATCTATAGGGATAACAACTAGTTTTAATGAGTAATGATTAGAAATCATAAGGGCTTTGTAAATATGATCTTTAGTTAATGAAATCTTGAATCTCAAGCTCTAAGCTAATGTACTTTTCTTAGTTAAGAACATCAGTGCCGTATTTAGAATACTTGTTCAATGAACAGACATCAAAAAAATGAAGCTAACACTGCTCTATGTATTTTTGCATCTCCTTTTACAACAAATATTGGCAACAGCCCTTCAATATCTGCAAAGAGTAATGGATTGGGAAATTTGCCAGGAGTTCTCAGTATCAATTGTTGCTTTAATCTGGCTTAAACCGTGATTTATTTTTTCAGGTTTCAGCAGCCTCTAAATTATTGCTCCATTAAAGTCATAAAGTTAATCCCACAACCATACTTTTACAACCAATAAATATACTGTCATTTGTATCATTTAGGACATTGCTTGAAGCATTTCTATTGATACAATAGCAAGATATTTGATCAGTATAAAGCAGTATCTCTGTAACATTTTTGCAAACTTTAAAAACAAAGAATATATTGTCTTTGTACTGGAATGAACTGCCTTACAGTGCTTTTAAAATTGTTTTCTCTCCAAACACCCTCAGTATTACCACAGAATAAAAATTGTTCTCGTTTTAAGTAAATTTGAATAACTGCAGTGCCGTGGCATATACTCTATTCCAGTTTCATTTTTACATGCTGCTGTTGAGCTGCATTAGAGTTTTATTTGATTTTTAGGAAGATATATTTTGATGATAACAACTTCATCAAAATCTAGATGAACTATGAAATTTTAATGTCTGAAGATCTTTTTCTACATTAATGTTCCATTTATATTTATAAATATGCTATTAAATTTACATACAGTTCTTAGCAATAGTGTTTTTATTGATTTATAGAAAGTAGAAAACATAAAATAGTGACTACTGAGAAGTTGCATGCTATGGTGAAGGTACAGTAGAACTATATTTCATTATTTTAGGAGCTGAGTATGAAAGTAAGACTTTGGAGAATATATGATGAAGCTGATTTTATATTGTGATATTTTCAGAAACAAATTTCATATATATTTATTATATTAAGCTTGATTATTCTTCAACTTGTCTCTGTTTATTCAGATGATAAATTGACTTCTGGAAGAGGCATACCAAAAATCTGCCATGATGATGTGTCAGCTTCTTCTTACAAAGTTCTGTTAATATATATTTGCTTTATATATTTTAATGTTTTACTAGGTTCATCAAATTATAAAATTATTATTTTTTCTAATGAATTTAAAACTTTCAGTTTTATTAATATTGTTTTAATTCTAATGTATTATCTGCTACAAAAATAGTTAAAGTAGATTGCAAACCTTTGCCTCAAATACTGTTTTAAATTACTTATTTTTAGTGTTACTGTGAGTGTACTTTTTCTGAGGGTTTTATTAGCAGTGTCTATATCTATTAAAGCTGATTCAAAAAGAAACTGAAAATATGAATACACCTAATATCCAACTTTGAAGTCCCATATCTAATTGAACTTGTTAACAAAACTTTCTTATAAAGAAAACTCCAAGCCATGATGATTTCACAGATAAATTCTATTAAAAGTTTAGAATAAGTAATATCAATCTTATAAAAAGTTTTTCAAAAGTTTAGAAAGAGAAAACATTTTCTATATATAAAGCCCATTCCTAATGTTATACAAAATATATAAATGAACATTACAAGAAAATTACAAACCAATGTTGCTCAGCCACATAGGTACAAACATGCTCAGTAACATATAAATAAATATATCTGTTGATTTGTTGATGATGGCCATACTAAGTAAATTTTTGAATAACTGCAGTGCCGTGGCATATACTCTATTCAGCATTTTACATGCTGCTGTTGAGCTTAGTTATTTGATTTTTAGGAAGATATATTTTGATGATAACAACTTCATCAAAATCTAGATGAACTATGAAATTTTAATGTCTGAAGATCTTTTTCTACATTAATGTTCCATTTATATTTATAAATATGCTATTAAATTTACATACAGTTCTTAGCAATAGTGTTTTTATTGATTTATAGAAAGTAGAAAACATAAAATAGTGACTACTGAGAAGTTGCATGCTATGGTGAAGGTACAGTAGAACTATATTTCATTATTTTAGGAGCTGAGTATGAAAGTAAGACTTTGGAGAATATATGATGAAGCTGATTTTATATTGTGATATTTTCAGAAACAAATTTCATATATATTTATTATATTAAGCTTGATTATTCTTCAACTTGTCTCTGTTTATTCAGATGATAAATTGACTTCTGGAAGAGGCATACCAAAAATCTGCCATGATGATGTGTCAGCTTCTTCTTACAAAGTTCTGTTAATATATATTTGCTTTATATATTTTAATGTTTTACTAGGTTCATCAAATTATAAAATTATTATTTTTTCTAATGAATTTAAAACTTTCAGTTTTATTAATATTGTTTTAATTCTAATGTATTATCTGCTACAAAAATAGTTAAAGTAGATTGCAAACCTTTGCCTCAAATACTGTTTTAAATTACTTATTTTTAGTGTTACTGTGAGTGTACTTTTTCTGAGGGTTTTATTAGCAGTGTCTATATCTATTAAAGCTGATTCAAAAAGAAACTGAAAATATGAATACACCTAATATCCAACTTTGAAGTCCCATATCTAATTGAACTTGTTAACAAAACTTTCTTATAAAGAAAACTCCAAGCCATGATGATTTCACAGATAAATTCTATTAAAAGTTTAGAATAAGTAATATCAATCTTATAAAAAGTTTTTCAAAAGTTTAGAAAGAGAAAACATTTTCTATATATAAAGCCCATTCCTAATGTTATACAAAATATATAAATGAACATTACAAGAAAATTACAAACCAATGTTGCTCAGCCACATAGGTACAAACATGCTCAGTAACATATAAATAAATATATCTGTTGATTTGTTGATGATGGCCATACTGATGGGTGTGAGGTGATATCTCATTGTAGTTTTGATTTGCATTTCTCTAATTATAAGTGGGGTTGAGCGTCGTTTCATGTGTTTTGGGGCCATCTGTATGTCCTCTTTGGAGAGGTGTCTGTTTAGGTCCTTATCCCATATTTTGATTGGGTTGTTCATTTTTCTGGTGCTGAGTTGTCTGTGTTGCTTGTAGATTTTGGAGATGAATTCTTTGTTGTTTCATTTGCTATGATTTTCTCCCATTCTGTGGGTTGTCTGTTCAGCTTTTTTGTAATTCCCTTTGCTGTACAAAAGCTTTTAAGTTTCATTAGGTCCCACATGTTAATTTTTCTTTTGAGTTCCGCTTTTCTACTAGGTGGGTCATGGAAGATCTTGCTTTGCTTTATGTCCTTGGGTGTTTTGTCTATATTCTCCTCTAAGGAGAGGGTGTGGAGAAAAGGGAACACTCTTGTATTGCTGGTGGGAATGTAAATTGATACAGCCGCTATGGAAGACAGTATGGAGATTTCTTAAAAAACTGAAAATAGAAGCACCATACGACCCAGCAATCCCACTCTTAGGCTTAGACCCTGATGAAATCAAATCTGATAGAAACACCTGTACCCCAATGTTCATTGCAGCTCTCTATACAATAGCTAGAACATGGAAGCAACCTAGATGTCCATCAATGAATGAATGGATACAAAAGCTCTGGTACATATATACAATGGGATACTATACAACTATAAAAAGAAACGCAGAAGAATCAGTCCTAATGAGGTGGCTGGATCTAGAACCTATCATGAAGAGTGAAGTCAGTCAGAAAGAGAAGGACAAGTATAATATACTAACACACACACACACACACATACATACATATATATATATATATGGAATCTAGTAGGATGATGGTACATCCAGTGAAGCGATGGAGAGAAAGACAAGGACAGTGGCCATGGGGACATTGTGGGGAATGAACAGTGATTGGGAGGCGTAAAGGAAGTAGTATGAAGGCCTGTACTATCATATGTGAAGGAAATAGCTATAGTCATTGCTCTGTGAGAAAAGGGGATCCTACAGGGGTACTGTGCAATGGTCTGGAGGGGTGGGATGAGGGGGATATACATATGACTAATCAGGGAACATACATATCTATAAACAACAAAACTCTGTAAAAGTTAAAAGTAAAATAAAAGCTTAAAAAATATATATCATGAACAAGTGGGATTTATCACTGAAATGCAGAATTCTTTTAATTTTAATAAGTCAAACAATGTAATTTACTATCTCAATTTAATTTGTATCTCAATAGATGCAGACATGTTTCTTGAAATAATTCTATACCTTTTCTTGGTCAAATATCTTAGCTAAGAGAAATTGATGATTTGTTTCTGAATGTTTAAAGATCATTTTTTAATGTACAATTTATATTTCCCCCTAAATTCAAATATTGAGGCCCTCATCCTAAACGTGACTGTATTTCAAGTTAGGGCCTATGAAATGTAATTAAAGTTAAATGAGGTCTTACGGTAGGACCCTAATTAGATAGGATCTATGTCCTTATAAAAACACAAGAGATCTATGTGTGTGTGTGTATACACAGAGGTAAGACCATATTAGCATGTGCCAGCTTTAAGCCAAGAAAAAGACTTTATAAGGAAACAACCCTCCTTCATCTTGATGCTGGACTGCCTGCCTCCACAACTGTGAGTAAATAAAGATCTCCTGTTTAAGTCACCCAGTCTGTGGTACTTGTAATGGCAGTCCGAGTTAACTAATACAGCATCTATAAGAGTCTACAATAACTTCATACTAAATGGTAATGTACTGAATGTGTTTCCTCTAAAATTAGAAACAGAGGCAGGGATGTTAATTCTTACCATTTTTATTCAGTGTGAGACTGGAAGATCCAACCAGTACAAGAAGAAAAAGAAACACAAAGAATTAAGGATTGTTTTTATTTGTAGATAGTAGATATATAAAATATTTTAAGTAACCTTCTATATTACTAGAAATAAATTGCTAGTAGAATAAATAAATTTAGTAAAATTGTAAGAAACAAAGTCAGTATGCAAAATTCAATTGTATTTTTATGAAAGCAACAGTTGAAAGAAATATAAACAAACTGATTTACAATAGGATAAAATTTTTTCATACCACAAATTTGAAAGTTAAAGGATCTAAGCAAATGGATGTATACATCGTGTCGGTTGGGACTCTCAATATTGTTATCAGTTCTCCTCAAATTGCTCTATAAATTTTTACAATGCATTCAAAATTGCAGAAACAAAATTATTAGAATGAGTGAATTAATTCTAAATATGTATATGGAAGTGCAAAGATCTAGAATAGCCTAAACACTTTTGATGAAAAGAGTAAAAAAATTGAGGACTTACACTACCTGGTTTTAAGATTTACAAAGCTAGATTATCAAGATAATGTGAGATTTGTATAAAGATATAAATCTGAATGAAGAGTCCAGAAAGAGTCACATATTTGCAATTCAGTTGACTTTTCACAAAATCATTTTGGTAATTAAAGATACAGGTTTAGCCTTCTCAAAAAAATTGTACTACAAAAACTGAATAAACCCATGAATAAGATTATTGTCATACTGAACTCACACCAAACACAAAAATATTAATATCCAAAGAATATTAGACCTACATATGAAAACTCAAACTATAAAAAATTTATGGATAAATGAAAAAGATAATCCTTAAAATCATGGTAGACAAATAGCTATGTTGGCTATTTTTCTGAAATGTGCAAGTTGAAATATTCCTCAATGGTGAAACTTGAAGAAAATAAACTCTCATCTGCCCCTGCCTGATTCTGGCCCTGGAAACAGAAGACTGACAGCCTTCCTCCTGGCTTGCTCCTCTGAGTGGCCGTTCCCTAGAGGCACTATTTTGATTTATGCAGTGCTGATTCTTCCTATTTTCAGGTACCTTAGTGTTTGAAGGGGAAGGGTAATAACAAACTGTGAGCTCACAAAACCATCTTAACTCTAAGTGTTAGCAATATTTTTAGACAAATTACATGATAAAATCCAAAGTGGAGAAGGAAGAAAGCACATTCTCTCCTGTGGATGAAAGCACAAAACCCATGTAAAAAGAGCACAGGAAACCCTTGTAAAGAAACAAAAAATTTTTTCAGTATGCAAAATTCAATTGTATTTTTATGAAAGCAACAGTTGAAAGAAATATAAACAAACTGATTTACAATAGGATAAAATTTTTTCATACCACAAATTTGAAAGTTAAAGGATCTAAGCAAATGGATGTATACATCGTGTCGGTTGGGACTCTCAATATTGTTATCAGTTCTCCTCAAATTGCTCTATAAATTTTTACAATGCATTCAAAATTGCAGAAACAAAATTATTAGAATGAGTGAATTAATTCTAAATATGTATATGGAAGTGCAAAGATCTAGAATAGCCTAAACACTTTTGATGAAAAGAGTAAAAAAATTGAGGACTTACACTACCTGGTTTTAAGATTTACAAAGCTAGATTATCAAGATAATGTGAGATTTGTATAAAGATATAAATCTGAATGAAGAGTCCAGAAAGAGTCACATATTTGCAATTCAGTTGACTTTTCACAAAATCATTTTGGTAATTAAAGATACAGGTTTAGCCTTCTCAAAAAAATTGTACTACAAAAACTGAATAAACCCATGAATAAGATTATTGTCATACTGAACTCACACCAAACACAAAAATATTAATATCCAAAGAATATTAGACCTACATATGAAAACTCAAACTATAAAAAATTTATGGATAAATGAAAAAGATAATCCTTAAAATCATGGTAGACAAATAGCTATGTTGGCTATTTTTCTGAAATGTGCAAGTTGAAATATTCCTCAATGGTGAAACTTGAAGAAAATAAACTCTCATCTGCCCCTGCCTGATTCTGGCCCTGGAAACAGAAGACTGACAGCCTTCCTCCTGGCTTGCTCCTCTGAGTGGCCGTTCCCTAGAGGCACTATTTTGATTTATGCAGTGCTGATTCTTCCTATTTTCAGGTACCTTAGTGTTTGAAGGGGAAGGGTAATAACAAACTGTGAGCTCACAAAACCATCTTAACTCTAAGTGTTAGCAATATTTTTAGACAAATTACATGATAAAATCCAAAGTGGAGAAGGAAGAAAGCACATTCTCTCCTGTGGATAAAAGCACAAAACCCTTGTAGCACAAAAGCTTGGGCTCTAGGAGAGTCACAGAGGTGGTAATGTGAGGGCTGGGGTGGCTGCGTTGCTCGGAGGTAGCCAGATCAAGGGGTGGGGGCATAAGAAGGAAACAAAACACATTTGTTGATTTCATAATTTAGTCCAAGACTGCTTTTTGACCACTCAAGTCACTTTGAATTAGTCAACTATTTGGACCACATCCGCATCAGCTGATACAACTTTGAATCCAGAATGACAGCACAGATTATAAAATGAAAGAAAGCAATAACCACCACCAAAGACTAGCTAATTTGTAAACAGCGCTTTATACAAAACCTTTTTAGTGACTCAAAAAATTAATACTGTTAAGTTTAAAATGTTTGACTTCAGCCCAAAAGTAAAATCTCTTTTATGCCATCAGGGTAATCAGTTGAATTATTTTGAGAGAAAAAAAATGAAAATATGCACTTTCTTCTATTTCAACAAGTTGGCGTGCTGTGTCTGCACCCTGGCAATAGAAAGAGAAAAATCTCTACGCTTTCCGTGATCATAGGTTTTGGAGAAGAATGCTTCTAAACAACCACATTTCCGAAGTAAGCTAAAAATCTTTCCACTTACTTACTATTAAACTTGCATATCTTGGTAGAGACAAATGTTACCAAATCACAAACCTCATGCCTATATATTTTTAAAAAGTGGGTAATGACTGCATTTTCTACTTAGTGGGTCTGGGGGTAAATTATACTCATTTGTTCCCCTTATCATTTTTATTCAAACTAAAAATAATGATAAAAATGAGCTAGTAAACAAACTTAAAAAAAAGATTGGAAAGGAACAACTTTGCTGATGTGATGGAGGGCCTGAGTAGTATATATATTTTTTGTTATTGTCTTTGGATAATGCAATCGTATTTACAGAATATCTTTGCATAAGTTTTGGTATGTGTATTGGATGCCTAAAGAAACAGGTTCAAAATTTTTATTTGAGCATCCCAAACTCTTACCACTCAACTGGATCTGGCTTTCCCTGGAGGCTGCCCCTGTGAGACGATGGCATGCCGGAGGGGCCTGCTGTTCTCATTCTGTCTCTGCGTGGATTTCAGGACCCCTCTGCTTCTGGCTGCTTTGATCTGCCCTCTGCTAAGATCTCATGATCTGAGAGGCCACAGTGGAGACCCTGGAAGCAGTAGGGACCTGGACAATTCCCACCCACATCGCTATCCTCTTGCTGCTGTGTGGATGGTGGATGTTGTGATTGCAGTTTGTATATTAAAGGGTTTTATATTAAATATGTTTGATTCGTCAAAAAATGGAAATAACTTCATCTAAAAAATTATGACTTTAATACTCTTATCCTTGTGAGTCTCTTATGAATATTGTTATTGTGCTAAATATCCTCTTGTGCATGTATGCTAAGTTGATTCAATTGTGTCCGACTCTTTTGTGACCCCATGGACTGTAGCCCGCCAGGCTCCTCTGTCCGTGGAATTCTCCAGGCGTGTTTATTTCTGAGCCTCTGGGAAAGCCTCAAATATCCTCTTACTTTGTCTTAATTTTTACATGGAGGGGGATATTAGTTTCCTATTGGTGTATGAATCAATAATCACAAATTTAGTGATTTAGAAAACCCTCACAGCTTTATTATTCTACATTTTTAGAGATCAGAAGTCTAGACTAGGTTGGCAGGACACTATGCTTCTTCTAGAAACTGTAGGGGAGAATCAATTTTCTTGTCTTTTCTGGCTTCTAGAAATGGCCTACATTCCTTAATTTGTGTCCCAACCTCTGCTTTTTCATCACATTTCTTTCCTTTATTATAACCCTTATTGCCTCCCTCTTATAAAGGACCCTTGTTAATAACAATTACCTTGGGCCCAACCAGATAATCCAGAATAATAATCTCATCTGGAAATTTTTAATTTAATCACATGTGCAGTGTCCTCTTGGTCATGGAATGTAACATCTTCATAGGTTCTAGAAATTATGATATAAACATGTTTGAGGGTGAGGGATTAGTCTGTCTAGGGTAGTCCAGGTGGTTTAGTGGTAAAGAATCCATCTGCCAATGCAGATGCAGGTTTGATCCCTGGGTTGAGAAGATTCCCTGAAGGAAGAAATGGCAGCCTACTCAG
This sequence comes from Tragulus kanchil, assembly GCA_022376925.1. Taxonomy (NCBI): domain Eukaryota; kingdom Metazoa; phylum Chordata; class Mammalia; order Artiodactyla; family Tragulidae; genus Tragulus; species Tragulus kanchil. Next base: position 111,636,871 of record JAIOJX010000025.1, on the reverse strand, counting down.
GTATTCCTGCCTGGCTAATTCTGAGGACAGAGGAGTCTGGTGGGCAACAGTTCATGGGGTCGCAGATAGTCAGATGTGTCTGATGCCTGAACATGCACACATGAATTATTCTCTCCGCATGCAGAGAGTTCAGTATTAGAGTGCTTGTGATTGAATTTTTCTCTTTATTTTAAAAAAATTTTGGGGCCTTTTTTTTCCATTTATTTTCATCCATCTTTTTATTTTTTGACCTGTGTGGGCCTCCCATCTCAGTGGCCTCTCTTGACGCAGAGCACCGGCTTTGGGCACATGCATTCCAGAGTGCTGACTAGAAACTGGACACACCCATCCACTGTTCCATGCCACGTGGGATCTCCCCAGGCCAGGGATCAAACTGGCACCCCTTGCACCGCAAGGCAGACTCTTTTCCCACTGGACCACCAGGGAAGCCCGTGACTGAATTTTTAAATGTAGAATATTTATTTTAAAATAAAACTAATGAAGTGTAAATGTAAATTGATAATGAAGGGAATTAAAAAATAACCTCTAATTTTACCATCTAGAGATAACCACCACTGATGAATCTGATACATCATTTCAGATTATTTATTTGGTACATACCTGCTCACATTAATTTATCTTATAAAGATAGAAAAAGTATTACATATTTACTATAATACTGTTTTTGATATAACAATACTATTAGGAGTATCTTTCATTTTAATAAGTATTTGCTTTTAGTATATTTACCAGACCATTATTGCCATATTGCCCCTTTGTATATCTCTATACTTCTTTGCCCAGTGGTTTAATGTGGAAATTTGTATTGGCAAATATGTCATTTTCGTAGACTAAATAAGTCAATATAGAATTGCTATATCATTTTATTTTTAAAAATTATTTCAATATGCATACTCAGTGAGTCTGTAAACAGCTTCTCTGGTAGCTTGAGACCCAGAACTCCAAATGAGGTCTGACCTGTCTCCAAGATTCGAGGTTCTGTGTGGAGGGTGCTCAATTGTGCTTTACCCTACCCAGACCTCTGAGCCATGAAATCTTGAGATAATAACTTTGAGCTGTAATAAGTTTCCCTGTGTGTGGTAATTGGTTAAACAGCACAGAAGTTCAGTTTATAACAAAACAAATACCTAATTAAAAAATAGGCAAAATATCTGAACAGACACCTCACCAGAGAAGATATACAGAAAGCAAATAAATATAAGAAAACTCACCAGAGAAGATATACAGAAAGCAAATAAATATAAGAAAAGATACTCAACATCATATGTCATTAAGAAATTGTAGATGAGAACAGCAATGAGATACCATGACATACCTGTCAGCGTGACCAAAATCCATAGTACTGACCACAGCCCAACACTGGTGAGGACATGAAACAATATCAACTCTCATTCTTTGCAAGTGGGGATGCAAAATGGTTACAGCATGTTTGAAAGATTGTTTGGCTGTTTCTTATAACATTAAATATGTTCTTATATATGGCTCAGCAGGTGGATCCCTTGATATTTACTCAAATAAACTGAAAGTTTACAGCTAGCTAAAAAGTTACACATTTATGTTTATACTTACTGCTTTCTTATTCTTAAGTTTCCAGACATGGAAGCAATCAAGGTGTCCTTCAAAGGATAAAGGAGTGAATACGAGGAAATATATTCAGTGGATAACATCCCTGATAATGGGATATTATTCAGTCTTAAAAAACAAAGGGCTGTCAAGCCATGAAAGACATGGAGAAAACGTAAATGAATATAGTTGAATAAAAGAAGTCATTCTGAAAAGGCTATAGACTTTGATTCCAACTATATGACATTCTGGAAAAGGCAATGGTACAGAGACAGAAAAAAAAAAGTGATTACCAAGGGCTTGAAGCGGGGGAGGGAGGAGAGGATGAATAGGATACAAGGGAGTTTTTAGGTCTGTAGAACTATTCTGTATGTTGCTATAGTTATGGATAATCATCAAAACCCATGGAATGTGCAACACAGAGTGAATCCTAGTATACAGTAGGGACTTTAGTTAATACTAACTTTTGTTAGTTAATGCGTCTGCTAAGATTCGAGGTTCTGTGTGGAGGGTGCTCAATTGTGCTTTACCCTACCCAGACCTCTGAGCCATGAAATCTTGAGATAATAACTTTGAGCTGTAATAAGTTTCCCTGTGTGTGGTAATTGGTTAAACAGCACAGAAGTTCAGTTTATAACAAAACAAATACCTAATTAAAAAATAGGCAAAATATCTGAACAGACACCTCACCAGAGAAGATATACAGAAAGCAAATAAATATAAGAAAACTCACCAGAGAAGATATACAGAAAGCAAATAAATATAAGAAAAGATACTCAACATCATATGTCATTAAGAAATTGTAGATGAGAACAGCAATGAGATACCATGACATACCTGTCAGCGTGACCAAAATCCATAGTACTGACCACAGCCCAACACTGGTGAGGACATGAAACAATATCAACTCTCATTCTTTGCAAGTGGGGATGCAAAATGGTTACAGCATGTTTGAAAGATTGTTTGGCTGTTTCTTATAACATTAAATATGTTCTTATATATGGCTCAGCAGGTGGATCCCTTGATATTTACTCAAATAAACTGAAAGTTTACAGCTAGCTAAAAAGTTACACATTTATGTTTATACTTACTGCTTTCTTATTCTTAAGTTTCCAGACATGGAAGCAATCAAGGTGTCCTTCAAAGGATAAAGGAGTGAATACGAGGAAATATATTCAGTGGATAACATCCCTGATAATGGGATATTATTCAGTCTTAAAAAACAAAGGGCTGTCAAGCCATGAAAGACATGGAGAAAACGTAAATGAATATAGTTGAATAAAAGAAGTCATTCTGAAAAGGCTATAGACTTTGATTCCAACTATATGACATTCTGGAAAAGGCAATGGTACAGAGACAGAAAAAAAAAAGTGATTACCAAGGGCTTGAAGCGGGGGAGGGAGGAGAGGATGAATAGGATACAAGGGAGTTTTTAGGTCTGTAGAACTATTCTGTATGTTGCTATAGTTATGGATAATCATCAAAACCCATGGAATGTGCAACACAGAGTGAATCCTAGTATACAGTAGGGACTTTAGTTAATACTAACGTAGGAGTATTGGCTCACAAATTGTAACAAATGGATTACATCAATATAAGATATTGGACTTCCCTGGTGGTCCAGTGGGTAAGGACACTGCCTTGCAGTGCAAGGGGCACTGGTTCGATCCCTGGTCTGGGAAGATCCCGCATGCCGGAGCGGCTGGACCAATGTGTCCAATTACCGAGCCAGAGCTCTGGAGCGCATGCACCCAGAGCCAGTGCTCTGTGACAACAGAGGCCACTGTGATGGGAGGCCCACACGGGCCAAAGAACAAGGATGGATGAAAATAGATAAACGAAAGACCAATAGAAGTGGCACGCCCGCCCCTCTCCCTCCCTAACCACCCCCCCAATAAAAAGATATTAATAAGAGAGGAAACTGGGAAATAGGCATGAGGGAGTATATGGGAAATCTCTACACTTTTCACTTAGTTTTTATACACACTTAAAACTGCTCTAAAAATAAATTTAAAAAGCAAGATTAATAATCAGGTGATCCTATTCCAAGATTCTTTTGTCATTTACCAAATTTTATTCAATTTATCTCCATATCCTAATACATTAGTTTGTTTTAAAGAAGCTTCATTCACATTTTCTTGTTGTATATATGTGGATATAGATATAGATATACTCAAATATATTAATTACAAAAGTTACATCCTTTCCTCTAGATTCACAGAATATAATGAAAGTCTTCAATTGTGTTATATTAATATTACTCTTGCATTTCTTGTAGTTTGAACTGACTATTTTGATACTGTGTGATTTGTTACAAAAATGCATTATGTTTCTATTTAAACTTCAGGGGAAACTAATTCCAATGACTGAGGAAGCTCACTTTCTTTATTATTTTGTCTCTTTTCTGTAGTTTAGCAAGAGCTGTTCTGAGTAAGCAATATAAGCACAGTCCAACATTGGCTATTGAGCTCCAAAGGCCCCTTTTTCTAAAAAGGTCATTTCCTGAATCAGGAATCTCCTGGTACCCTACTAAATATTTGTGTCTTAGAGTGATGAGGCTGTCTCAGAACCTTAAAGACTGCATGTAATTTGTGTTTATTACCCAGATTTTCTCTTACTCCATTTTTTGAAATTTAGAATCATAGCATGTATTCTAATTATAGCATCTTTTATATATGAATATATGTGTTTTAATAAATACACAGGTAGTTCTCCATATCTTTGGGTTCTGAATCTGTTGATTCAACTAACTGCAGGTTGAAAATACTAAAAAAAAAAAGAGAGAGAAAAAGCAGATTCCAGAAAGTTCCCAAAAGCAAAACTTGAGTTTGTCTTATGTCTGCAACTATTTGCATAATACATTGTATTTACAGCTATCAACATGACTTGTAGATTGTATTAGGTATTATACGTGATCTGGAGATTATGTAAAGTATACAGGAAGAAAATTGTCCCCGCATTAGGTATTTTCACTTCTCTATATTTTGCTCCCCCTTATGATTCTCATTTATGAAAATGTAGAGTGAATTAGGCCTTTCTTTCTTTCTTTTTTTTTTTTTTTTTCTTCTTACTTTTTCTTTTCTCTCTCCATTCTACTCCAGCTTCTTATCTGGGTAATGTTTAAATCACTGTTTTAGTGCTTAGACTGGGAGACTGCACACTTCTCATTTATGAACTAACCATTAATCTTATGGTTCAGAGGAACCAGAAAGATAAATCAGAGAGCAATTTCCCGACACTCTGTTGAATCCCAGCCTTTTCCCAAGAGAAGAGGTTAAAGGGGGCTTATGGATGTATATTTTCCTTGCTTTAGGTTGAATATATATCACCCAGCAGGAGTCTTTAGGTCACTGTAAAGATTCTTGGATCAAAGGACTCTTTTTTGATGGATTGTCCTTTATTTCCCCTGCCTTGTATTTGGCCAGCTTCCCCAAGTCATGTTCCCAGATTCCTGCCTCTGCTCTAACTCAGTTCCCTTCACGTTTTCCTTAACAGTTAGAAAATGGTTGAGAAAAAATAGAATGTGTATTTTTTACTCCCTTTGCAATGTTCATGGACATGGTCCCCAAGTTGGGTATTTTTTGCTTCTTTGTTTTTGCTTCCCTATATTTTTTGTTCACTTCTTTTGCTCCTATGTTTTCTCTCCTCCTTTTATCTTTGACTTGTTGGTGACACCTTCTAGTGGGTCTTTCATCATGACTGTTTTCTCAAATATGGACAAACTTATACGATGATAAGGTACCACTTGGTTGACTTCTAAAATTTATTGTTTCCACTGCTTGTATTTGAGTATATATTTTTTTATTACTTTGCACTAACTCACTGGATATCACCTTAATTTGACTTATTTTTTATTTATCTATGTTGCTTTCATTTGAGGAGTAGAACAAATATCCATTTATTCCAACTTCAGCAGATAACTCATGTAGAGTATGCACTGGAGGTCCCTGCACAAGAGGGATTAGTATGAGGGCAGTAACAATCCTGGAAAACAGAAATTGGGAAAATTTTAGAAATCACTCGAATATATTTTAATACCCAGCTCCCAAGATTAATATTATCATTTTTATCTATTCCTATGTCCAGTTGTAAACCTACTGGAATACGTTCTAAGTTAACATCCTGTCCCCCATTTCCTGACCCTATGCCAAAAAGAAAAAAAGAGGTAAATTGGTTCTGTTCAGATACTCTAGTAGTTGGGCTGAGAGAGATAGTATTGTTTGAAAACACTTCTCATTATGCACTGTGCTAGGTACTTTGCTTATGAGATGGAAATTTTAGTCCTAAAATAGTTTGGAGATAAGTGTGATTATCCTTAGATACATACAAGGCACGACATATTGTGGTACCAAATGACCTCATCGGAGTGGTAGGAAAGATACTGTGCTAGCTTTGACTCTGGACTACTCAGTTTTAATGCAGAGCATATCAGAGGTGATATAAATTTAAGAGAATATAAAATCATATTCTCCAACTGACAAGTGATGGTTCCTTATTAAATGGTATAAAATATTATGGTGGATTTAAAAATTCATATTTATTTTTGCTTACCTATTTATTATTTCATTTGAGTACCCAAGAAAATAGAAAATTCATGATAGCATATAGTGCAGGACACAGGAATAGACTTGAACTAACAGATATTTGTTGTATAATGAAAAGAATGATATTATGCCAAGATGTCTGCAGATATGACATAAAATGTCTCCTTGCACATAAATTTGATATAAATATAAATTTTAATGAACATTTACAGTGTGATAGGCATTATGGAAATTCTCTGGACAGAGGAGACTGGTAAGCTACAGTCCATGGGGTTGCAAAGTGTCAGACAGACTGAGCAACTGAGAACAGCAGGAATTATTGGAAATTTTGGGAGTTCAGTAATGAGTAAAAATTAGCATAGATATGTATCATTGGTTTAAATAGTCACAGAAATAAATATGATATAACAACTGTGGCAGATTCTAAAAAGGATTCTGGTTCTCAATTAAAAAACACTTTCTGAGTACTGCCTGTTTGTTTGCATGTCATTTTTCCCTGTTGCCTCTCAACTATATGGAGAGACATTTGGTCTATTTTATTTACTGCTAAATATAGTCCAAAATCCCTGGAGGAGGATATGGCAACCCACTCCACTATTCTTGCCTGGAAAATTCTATGGGCAGAGGAGCCTGGTGTGCTACATACCACGGGGTCACAAAGAGTCAGACACGACTGAACACTCATGAACATAGTATAAAATATACGTTCTAAGTAAATTCCCCATTTCCTGACCAAAAGAAAAAAAGAGGTAAATTGGTTCTGTTCAGATACTCTAGTAGTTGGGCTGAGAGAGATAGTATTGTTTGAAAACACTTCTCATTATGCACTGTGCTAGGTACTTTGCTTATGAGATGGAAATTTTAGTCCTAAAATAGTTTGGAGATAAGTGTGATTATCCTTAGATACATACAAGGCACGACATATTGTGGTACCAAATGACCTCATCGGAGTGGTAGGAAAGATACTGTGCTAGCTTTGACTCTGGACTACTCAGTTTTAATGCAGAGCATATCAGAGGTGATATAAATTTAAGAGAATATAAAATCATATTCTCCAACTGACAAGTGATGGTTCCTTATTAAATGGTATAAAATATTATGGTGGATTTAAAAATTCATATTTATTTTTGCTTACCTATTTATTATTTCATTTGAGTACCCAAGAAAATAGAAAATTCATGATAGCATATAGTGCAGGACACAGGAATAGACTTGAACTAACAGATATTTGTTGTATAATGAAAAGAATGATATTATGCCAAGATGTCTGCAGATATGACATAAAATGTCTCCTTGCACATAAATTTGATATAAATATAAATTTTAATGAACATTTACAGTGTGATAGGCATTATGGAAATTCTCTGGACAGAGGAGACTGGTAAGCTACAGTCCATGGGGTTGCAAAGTGTCAGACAGACTGAGCAACTGAGAACAGCAGGAATTATTGGAAATTTTGGGAGTTCAGTAATGAGTAAAAATTAGCATAGATATGTATCATTGGTTTAAATAGTCACAGAAATAAATATGATATAACAACTGTGGCAGATTCTAAAAAGGATTCTGGTTCTCAATTAAAAAACACTTTCTGAGTACTGCCTGTTTGTTTGCATGTCATTTTTCCCTGTTGCCTCTCAACTATATGGAGAGACATTTGGTCTATTTTATTTACTGCTAAATATAGTCCAAAATCCCTGGAGGAGGATATGGCAACCCACTCCACTATTCTTGCCTGGAAAATTCTATGGGCAGAGGAGCCTGGTGTGCTACATACCACGGGGTCACAAAGAGTCAGACACGACTGAACACTCATGAACATAGTATAAAATATAGGGCAGTTTCTGGCACATTATAGGTTCTTAACCATGAATAAGTAAATTAAAGATACGTTTGGATGTTCAAGATAACTAGTAAAGACAGCTCTGAGATAGCTGAAATCTGTGTTCTGAAGAATGGATAGGTATAAAGACATGGGGATCATTATTAATTTGAGCAAAAAGAAGTTAAATGACTGCATTGAAAACACACAACACTTGCCAAAATAAACCCTTATACTTTTAGATAAAAAAATAATATGTAGCTGAGTCCGGAAGGAAGTAAGACCACTTGTTGTTGTTTTTGAGTCTCTAAGTTGCGTCCAACTGTTTGAACTGAAGAACACCAGGCTACCCTGTCCTTCACTGCTTCCCTGAGTTTGATCAAACTCAGGTCCATTGAGTCAATGATGCCAACCATCTTGTCCTTTGTCACCACCTTCTTTTCTTGCCCTCAATCTTTCCCAGCATGAGGGTTCTCAGACTTCTCACAACTTATGCTCACTCAAATATTGGCTCATAATTCCAAATTACATCACACATGAGGACATAAACCATGGTGAACTACAACGAATGCAACAAACAGCACTTTTAAACTCACAAGGGCAGTTTATTGGACTGATTGAGTGAAGTGAAAGTTGTTAAGTCATGTCCAACTCTTTGCAACCCCATGGACTCTAGCCCACCAGACTGAGCAACTGGCAGGAATTATTGGAAATTTTGGGAGTTCAGTAATGAGTAAAAATTAGCATAGATATGTATCATTGGTTTAAATAGTCACAGAAATAAATATGATATAACAACTGTGGCAGATTCTAAAAAGGATTCTGGTTCTCAATTAAAAAACACTTTCTGAGTACTGCCTGTTTGTTTGCATGTCATTTTTCCCTGTTGCCTCTCAACTATATGGAGAGACATTTGGTCTATTTTATTTACTGCTAAATATAGTCCAAAATCCCTGGAGGAGGATATGGCAACCCACTCCACTATTCTTGCCTGGAAAATTCTATGGGCAGAGGAGCCTGGTGTGCTACATACCACGGGGTCACAAAGAGTCAGACACGACTGAACACTCATGAACATAGTATAAAATATAGGGCAGTTTCTGGCACATTATAGGTTCTTAACCATGAATAAGTAAATTAAAGATACGTTTGGATGTTCAAGATAACTAGTAAAGACAGCTCTGAGATAGCTGAAATCTGTGTTCTGAAGAATGGATAGGTATAAAGACATGGGGATCATTATTAATTTGAGCAAAAAGAAGTTAAATGACTGCATTGAAAACACACAACACTTGCCAAAATAAACCCTTATACTTTTAGATAAAAAAATAATATGTAGCTGAGTCCGGAAGGAAGTAAGACCACTTGTTGTTGTTTTTGAGTCTCTAAGTTGCGTCCAACTGTTTGAACTGAAGAACACCAGGCTACCCTGTCCTTCACTGCTTCCCTGAGTTTGATCAAACTCAGGTCCATTGAGTCAATGATGCCAACCATCTTGTCCTTTGTCACCACCTTCTTTTCTTGCCCTCAATCTTTCCCAGCATGAGGGTTCTCAGACTTCTCACAACTTATGCTCACTCAAATATTGGCTCATAATTCCAAATTACATCACACATGAGGACATAAACCATGGTGAACTACAACGAATGCAACAAACAGCACTTTTAAACTCACAAGGGCAGTTTATTGGACTGATTGAGTGAAGTGAAAGTTGTTAAGTCATGTCCAACTCTTTGCAACCCCATGGACTCTAGCCCACCAGGTTCCTCTATCCTTGGTATCTCTCAGGCAAGAATACTAGAGTGGGTTGCCATTTTCTTTTCCAACTGGACTGATTAGATAGTGGCTATACAATAATTACATAAAATGTTTAATGAATTAAAATAGACATTAAAAACATGAGAAAGGAATAATATAAAAATAAGATTAAGTAGACAACCTTAGAAAAGAAGCAAATAAAACTTGCAGAAATGCAAAATAGAAATATTTCTGTTTCATAGTCAATAAAAGTGTTAAAAGTATTGTGAATAGCTCAAGAGAGATTGGTCTGAAATAGATATATAGTGAAACATATGAAGAAAAAGAATGACAGTAGTAGTTATAGTAGACAGAAGAAAGTTTGATATATTTAATGGGAATTCCACTGAGAGAAATCCAGACAGTTTTGGATAGGAAGTTATTTTAAGGGATAATTTATTAGACTTTTTATTTTTTAAATTTTGGCCACTTCTATTGGTCTTTCATTTATTTCCATCTTTGTTCTTTTGGCCTGCATGGGCCTCCCATCACAGTGGTCTCTCTTGCTGCAAAGCACCTGCTCTGGGCGCATGCACTCCAGAGCACTGGATGGTTGTTGGACACATCAGTCCAGCCACTCTGCAGCGTGTGGAATCTTCCCAGGCCAGGGATCAAACCGGTGCCCCTTGCACTGCAAGGCAGTGTTTTACCCACTGGACCACCAGGGAAACGCAATTTATTAGACTTTTGCTAGGGTGGGTGAAAAACAGAAATGCTTAGACTTAGGAAATATAGTAAAGCACAAACATGATAAACAGAGGCAATCCACATTTAAGTGGATTTTGTTAAAGTTTTAAATTTTCGAGGATAAAGAGAAAATCTTAAAAATATCAAAAGTGAAACAAAAATTAAATAGAAAAACAATGATACCAATAGCAGAGTTCTCTTGAGCACCAACTGAATTTAGAAAATCATGTAGAAAATTAAGAATTACTTTAACTATTAATGTATTTTTTTTCCCTTGCCTCCAAGTTATCATTTGTTTTCATCCATCTTTATTGTTTGGCTTGTGTGGGTCTCCCATTGCAGTGGCCTCTCTCATTACAGAGCACTAGCTCTGGGCACGTGCACTCCAGAGTTCTGCCTCCTAATTGAATACACTAGTCCAGACAGTCTGTGGCACGTGGGATCTCCCCAGGACAGATATCAAACTAGTGTCCCCTGCACTGCAAGGCCCACTGGATCACCAGGGAAGCCCAATGTATGTTTTTTTTTTTTTTAATATAGGTAAATTATGATTTACAAACAAGTGCATAATAAAGTAATTTTTTAGGTAAGTTGTGGAAAGTTTATCAATAATGCATTCTTACTAGCAGAACTTCTAAATGATGTATTTCAGGAGCAAGTAAAGTGAATACAGAGAAAAATATTTCAGTGTAGAAATATATGATGAACAACATAAAATGGTAAACATAAGGAAAAGCAAAGAATAAAACAAAAATACTCAATTAAAGAATAATGTCAAGATTATTTTGATAATTACAATGATTGAAGTGTTTCAAGTCATGCTATGAACTTGGTCAGCATTTTATAATTTTGTTTGTTAAATAAGTAAGAAAAAAATAAAGGGATATATCACTAACATAGAACTGAAATATTTGACTAAGAAAGCATTTAAAAATGTCCATCAGTTTAAAATATTGATTTTAAAATATCAGTATTAAATATCAGAGCTTCCTTGGTGGCTCAGATGGTAAAGAATAGCCCTGCAATTCAAGGGACCCAGGTTTAAACCCTGGGTTGGGAAGATCCTATGTACTCCAGTATTCTTGCCTCAAGAATTCAATGGACAGAGGAGCCTGGTGGGCTTCAGATCATAGAGTTACAGAGTCAGACACAGTCTTACCTGTCTTCTGAGAAACCTGTACGCAGGTCAAGAAGCAAAAGTTAGAACCTTGTATGCAACAACCGACCAATTCAGGATTGAGAAAAGAGTACAAAAAGGCTGTTTATTTAACTTATATGCAGAGCACATCATGTGAAATGGTGGGCTGGTTGAGTTACCAGCTAGAATCAAGATTCAGTTCAGTTCAGTTCAGTCATTGAGTCATGTCGACTTTTGCAACTCTATGGATGAGTCATGGAATTCTCCAGGCAGGAATACTAGAGTGGGTAACCGGTTTCTTCTCCAGGGGATCTTCCCAACCTAGGGATCAAACCTAGGTCTCCCACGTTTTGGCAGATCTTTTACCATCTGAACCATCAGAGAAGTCCAACTTAAAAGAAAGCATATTTCATTAATAAGAAAGATGCTAGTGAGTAGCAATAGAAAGCATTATTGGTTGAAAGAAGCAACTGCAGGAGTTATGAGATTTATTTTTAAAAAGTCCATTTATATGTAATTCTCAAGAAATTCATATAAATCTGAAAGACCCACAGAGGCTGAAAGAAAAAACATAGAGTCACCAACTAAAATAAAGCTGTTGCAGTTATTTTAATATCTGACAAAATAGACCTTGAGGCAAAAAAATCATTATTTGAGATAAAAACTTTCAATTTATATTAAGAATATAGAGTGGTTTTACATTTTTTGCATATAATGACATAGTCAAAGTTGTATTATAAAGAAAGAAGTTTTAAAACAATGATTGAAGTGTTTCAAGTCATGCTATGAACTTGGTCAGCATTTTATAATTTTGTTTGTTAAATAAGTAAGAAAAAAATAAAGGGATATATCACTAACATAGAACTGAAATATTTGACTAAGAAAGCATTTAAAAATGTCCATCAGTTTAAAATATTGATTTTAAAATATCAGTATTAAATATCAGAGCTTCCTTGGTGGCTCAGATGGTAAAGAATAGCCCTGCAATTCAAGGGACCCAGGTTTAAACCCTGGGTTGGGAAGATCCTATGTACTCCAGTATTCTTGCCTCAAGAATTCAATGGACAGAGGAGCCTGGTGGGCTTCAGATCATAGAGTTACAGAGTCAGACACAGTCTTACCTGTCTTCTGAGAAACCTGTACGCAGGTCAAGAAGCAAAAGTTAGAACCTTGTATGCAACAACCGACCAATTCAGGATTGAGAAAAGAGTACAAAAAGGCTGTTTATTTAACTTATATGCAGAGCACATCATGTGAAATGGTGGGCTGGTTGAGTTACCAGCTAGAATCAAGATTCAGTTCAGTTCAGTTCAGTCATTGAGTCATGTCGACTTTTGCAACTCTATGGATGAGTCATGGAATTCTCCAGGCAGGAATACTAGAGTGGGTAACCGGTTTCTTCTCCAGGGGATCTTCCCAACCTAGGGATCAAACCTAGGTCTCCCACGTTTTGGCAGATCTTTTACCATCTGAACCATCAGAGAAGTCCAACTTAAAAGAAAGCATATTTCATTAATAAGAAAGATGCTAGTGAGTAGCAATAGAAAGCATTATTGGTTGAAAGAAGCAACTGCAGGAGTTATGAGATTTATTTTTAAAAAGTCCATTTATATGTAATTCTCAAGAAATTCATATAAATCTGAAAGACCCACAGAGGCTGAAAGAAAAAACATAGAGTCACCAACTAAAATAAAGCTGTTGCAGTTATTTTAATATCTGACAAAATAGACCTTGAGGCAAAAAAATCATTATTTGAGATAAAAACTTTCAATTTATATTAAGAATATAGAGTGGTTTTACATTTTTTGCATATAATGACATAGTCAAAGTTGTATTATAAAGAAAAAGAAGTGACAGATGATAGGCAGAACTCAGTAAATCTACTATCATACAGGGAGATGTCATTCAACTTGCTACCATGACATCCAAAACCAAACTTAGTAAAGATATGGAAGATGTGAACAACATAGATAATAATCTTGTTATAAGGAACATAATGCTGAACCAATCTCCAAAATTAAAAAGTGTATCATTTTTTAAAGCAAACATAGATACATATAAAACTGACTTTGAGGTAAACTGTAATGTAAATTTAATCAAACTCAAATAATAGCAAGCTAATTATATAAAATTATTATAATCTCATTTAATTAGAATTAAATAAAATGAAAAGAATTTTAAGATAAAAATATATTTTTAAATTAGATATTACATTTCCAAATAGCTTATTGGTCAAAGAAGATAACAAAACAAACCTTTAAATATGAATGGGAAATGTAAAGAAACAAACAAAAAATATTAGTGCTTCATTTTAAAATTGAGCTAAATGCTTATTTCTGAGAAAAAAAATGCTAAATATCAATGAAATAAGCATTATGCTTAAAAACTTAGGGAAAAAATAGGAAAATTAAGCCCAAGAAAGAAAAAGCAAGGTTAAACATATCTAGTTTACCAAAATTTATTAAAGAAAACATAGATTAATTGTTCAATAATCATTTAAGAGTTTTGAATCTGCTAGGCAAACAGTATCAGTACCAAATGATTTCAGGAGGAAATTACACAAAACATTTAAATCACAGATAATTCCATTTCTATATTAAGGAAAAGTAAATATAGAAAATGTTAGCAAGATTGTATTTTAAATGATAGGAAAGAAGCCATATTAAAGTGATTTGAAGAATGAATGGAGAAGGGGGAAATTTGTAGACTAAATACTAATTAAAGCTTTTCAAAACTGCCCGAGAAAGGAAAGAGAGGAAAGAAAGTAGCCTGAAGTAGAATTTGAATGAGCATTTCTTGTGTTAGGAGACATCTGAGCATATTGAAAAGCCATAAGAGTGTATGAATTAAGCCATATAAAAGAAGGTTGTCTTGTCATTTGTGACAACATGGATGGACCTTGAAGCATTATGCTAAGTGAAATTAATTAGACAGGGAAAGACAAATACTGTATATTCTTGCTTATGTGTGAAATGTAAAACAAATAACAACAGCAAAAATGAATTTATAGAGAACAGATGGGTTGCCAGAGGTGAGGAAATAAGGAGTGGATGGAATGAGTGAAGGAGTACAGACTTCAAGTATTAAATAAATAAGTCCTGGGAAAGGGGGATTGGAATGAGTTATAAGGAACATAATGCTGAACCAATCTCCAAAATTAAAAAGTGTATCATTTTTAAAGCAAACATAGATACTTAAAAGACTAGTAAACTGATTAAATTTAATCAAACTCAAATAATAGCAAGCTAATTATATAAAATTATTATAATCTCATTTAATTAGAATTAAATAAAATGAAAAGAATTTTAAGATAAAAATATATTTTTAAATTAGATATTACATTTCCAAATAGCTTATTGGTCAAAGAAGATAACAAAACAAACCTTTAAATATGAATGGGAAATGTAAAGAAACAAACAAAAAATATTAGTGCTTCATTTTAAAATTGAGCTAAATGCTTATTTCTGAGAAAAAAAATGCTAAATATCAATGAAATAAGCATTATGCTTAAAAACTTAGGGAAAAAATAGGAAAATTAAGCCCAAGAAAGAAAAAGCAAGGTTAAACATATCTAGTTTACCAAAATTTATTAAAGAAAACATAGATTAATTGTTCAATAATCATTTAAGAGTTTTGAATCTGCTAGGCAAACAGTATCAGTACCAAATGATTTCAGGAGGAAATTACACAAAACATTTAAATCACAGATAATTCCATTTCTATATTAAGGAAAAGTAAATATAGAAAATGTTAGCAAGATTGTATTTTAAATGATAGGAAAGAAGCCATATTAAAGTGATTTGAAGAATGAATGGAGAAGGGGGAAATTTGTAGACTAAATACTAATTAAAGCTTTTCAAAACTGCCCGAGAAAGGAAAGAGAGGAAAGAAAGTAGCCTGAAGTAGAATTTGAATGAGCATTTCTTGTGTTAGGAGACATCTGAGCATATTGAAAAGCCATAAGAGTGTATGAATTAAGCCATATAAAAGAAGGTTGTCTTGTCATTTGTGACAACATGGATGGACCTTGAAGCATTATGCTAAGTGAAATTAATTAGACAGGGAAAGACAAATACTGTATATTCTTGCTTATGTGTGAAATGTAAAACAAATAACAACAGCAAAAATGAATTTATAGAGAACAGATGGGTTGCCAGAGGTGAGGAAATAAGGAGTGGATGGAATGAGTGAAGGAGTACAGACTTCCAAGTATTAAATAAATAAGTCCTGGGATGTAATATATAGTGTTGTGACTATAGTTAATAATAGTGTGTTGAGGATAAATGAATGTGGTAGGGAGGCTTATTTTTTCATATGAGTAAAATGATGTAATTTCTATTTTCTGCCTTCTGTTTTTCCAGATATTAGAATTTTAGATCATGAAAGGTGTGTGGAAGGAGAAGCTATGGAGAAGTGAAGGGTTAGAGCATTTGATGACTGTGAGACAGGTGGCAGAGTAAGATATTCTTGATTGAAAATACGGTTTCTAGGTAGAGTTGAGTATACATTTGAAGCAGGCAACAATGATCAACAGTGAATCCGTCTGCTCTGCTCAGTTCCTTTCTGGTTGGGCATCCTTGACATTTTGGTTCCAGAGACAGAGAAAATCCGACTTTGGAGGCATAGTCATAAATGAATAAAATACAAATTATTTAAAAGTTTTGCAAAATAGTGTGTTGTTATTATGCATTTTCAGTCAATAAATTCTGAGAAAATACAGATTAACTTATGAGCTTCTGAGAACACTTTTACTTTAATAAAAGTGTCCTCATATACTTAATGTAAATGACAACATTATGGTACTCTATATGTTCTCAGTTTATAGCCTTGTTCCGCTTTCCTAATGCAGTGGAAAGCCTGGTAAAGAGACCAAATTAAAATCAAAATAAAGACAAACTTTTAAGTGTCTGGTTGTGATTTACCAGTCTGTTTAGCTCTTGGAATTCAGGTACTACACATATTCAAGGCAGAAACCCACTATTCTAGGATAGATCTTTTAGTTAAATGTAAATGGTTCTAAACAGTTGTTTTTAAAGATTTGACCTGGGAAGCATATCTGAGTAAATATGCATCAGATAGCAATGTTGAACATACTGTCTATTTTGAATAGTAATGGTATTTTTAATGCCTATCATGCATTATTTGCTAGGCAATTTATAATTATTATAATCATTTAATTTGCAAAACCACCCTGTGAGAAAAATACTATTATTAACCTCATTTTATTTATAAAACTGAGGCACAGAGAGGTCAAGTAATTTCTCAGATATCACACAGCTGGCAAATGACAGTAGTAGGATGGAAATGTAGCAAATCTGTTTTAAGCATGTAAATTCAGATTATAATTTGAAGAGAGTGACATATTGTTGTCAACTAACTTTAACTCTTATTGGCTAGTAATAAAGACAAATAGATTGGTAGCAGTAGACAGAGGAAAAGAAGTTAATTTCTGTCTGGAAAAGTAAGGCATTTCTACAAAATACATATTTGTTGGCACAAAGGAGAGCTATGCTCAATAGGAGGCATACTCACTGGACACTTAAAAACAAGGAATCTGATAATCACCAGCTGCATGTTTTTCTTTTATAGTTCCCTTTACTACCTTCAAGCCTTTGAAAAAACAGTGAAAATGAGTATGGTCTTATATTATTTTTGTCTCAGTGGTAAAGGACCCTGTTATGCAGGAGATACAGGTTTGATCCCTGGGTCAGAGGATGCCCTGGTGAAGGAAATGGCAACCTATTTCAGTATTCTTGTCTGGAAAGTTCCATGGACAGAGGAGCCTGACAGGCTACAATATATGGGATTGTAAAGAGTTGAACATAATTTAGCAGCTTAAACAGCAGCAGCAACAGGAGGAAAATTAAGGGGAAGAATTTGTATTTACATTTTGGAGTGTCAAAGACTAAGGAGGGCCGGACCAATACAGTGAAATATAAGGTGGCCAGGGTGGTCAACACAGATGTCTGCAGCACAGTTCAAGGCACAGACAATAGGAGACAACCTAACTGGAATATAAATGGATCCTGGGGATTGTCACTTCCAAATACTTTGCATCTATTCAATTACCATAAGCTTTTGGCGGAATAAGGCACCTACTCCTTTAAAAGTTCCTTCCCCTTTTATATTAAACCATCGATTAGGGTGCTGTTTCACCTACCTCTGTAGCTATCTAGTTATCCGTCCATGTATTTATCCATCCATCTTCTCCTGTTAGAATTTAGTTTCTAAAAGGCAAAGTATATTCCACTTATCTTTATTTCCTCAGTATCCTGCAGAATACCAAACGTGCAGTAGATTGTTCATAAACATTTGGTGAATGCCTAATGTTTTCACAAATGCAACAAAATAACAATTTTATGGGATCCCAATTTCCTTCACCCTAAAAAGTCTTCCTTGAAACCCTTGCCCTAATTTCTTTCACCCTAAAAAATCTCCCTTGAAACCCTTATCTTTTGGAAATTTCACAGTTACAGTGGTATCTTTGGGCAGGTTCTACTTTCTTAAACTCCCTTCTCTTACAGCTCATTGGCTGTGTTCAGTAGAACGTGTTTTTTAGCCCTAGGTGATGTATTGCCATAGCATAGTCAATGTTAAAGACCCCCATACAACCTGACTTTAAATTCTTTACTTCTTGATTCCAGTTTCCTTGGTTGTGTAAAAACTGATTGATTTGATAATGTCTTCAAGTCTATTTTGCAGCATAAACATCTTCCCTCTAGCTTCTGGGCAATTCATGTGTTACTTTCATCTTTAAAACTTGTAACAAACTGGGGAGTAGGAAGGAGCAATAAATGGACAGAGGAAAAATAAACTTTGTTTTGAACTATTATCTATTCTTCAAGGACTAATTTAACTGCTATATAATCTATGATATTTTATGTTTAATTCAGTGCACTATGATCAATTATTTCTTAGAATTCACTTAGCTCACTTATACTGCCACTTTAAAAATTATGTTTATTATGTAATACCTTATACTATTAAATAGTTTTCACATGTAAAGATGTCTTATGTCTCGAACATTATAAGAATTTGTCTTAGGGCATAACAGTTACAATAGTATCTTGAGTAAATGACTTACTTTTGTTTAGCAGAATTCAGTAGGAATTTATAGTGTTATAATTCTTTCATTAATAGGCTATTTTTTATTATAAATGTATGTTTCAATGAAAGTATTGATGGTAAGATTACATAAAATTACACATTAATCAAATTTAAAATTAAACATAATTTCTCTTTTGTATAGAGTAATGCATCACACTTACTATGTTTCCAATTTTATTTAGATTTTTAAGTTCCTAAGGAAATACATGATCATTTTGTGTCTAGTCAAGCACTTAGGAAGAAGATTATAGAAGAATTTTAATGATGATAATGCAGTCGTGATGAAATAATAAACATGCATATTTAGCTCTGAGAATGGTATTATTGATTGACTAGTGAATGGATCGTCCATATTATGTTTCAGATAAGGACTTCTTATATATTTCAAGCCCAGTTATGCATGGAGAGAATATTCTGCATTGAAGGAATGGGCAATGAGCCAACTAACCCCAGACACAACAAACTATGATAGGGAAAGTATGCCACTTTGGCTGGGAAGAAAGAGAGAATTCCCAGCCGTAATGCTCTTCCTTTAATATAAAATGTGCACTAATAGGAGGCACTGAGCTACCGAAGAGTCTTTATCCTTTCAAATGCAAATATTTCAGAATCAGTCAGGTTCCCAGCACTGGATTGTAAAATCCAGTGGTTTGGATTGTAAAATCAAGTCATTCTTCCCTGTGGAATAGCATAATAGCACATTGGGGACATTATGTATTTGCATGGGTAATGGGTGCAATTCAAGCAGTTACCTTGCTGAAGTTAATGAAGTCTGTCTATTGAGAAGGGAATGTGAAAAAAATTTATATATATGTACACTCACATATATCTATATGGATGAATTTTTTTCACTGTTGGTTAGCCTTTTTCATTCTTTTTCTATGAATCTGAATTCTTTGAGTCTGAACTTTACACTCTCATTATTTTGATATATATTAATATTACAAAGTATTCTTGACAAGTGAGAAAGATCATATGTATATCATATATACATATATTGTAAATCTTATCTTTCCAACCAGGGACATTATTTTTACAGAATACACTGCTACTTTATACTATTAAAGAGAACACATTTTGGAACAGAAATATTATGTTTTCATCTTAATTCCCTTAGTTACTTGATCATTTTTCTGCAGAGATTACTTAACTCACATGAGGCTCAGTTCCCTCACCTCTCAAATGATAACTTCCCTTGCAAAAGAATTGCTATGGGAGCTTCCCTGGTAGCTCACAGTAAAGAATCTGCCAACAATACAGGAGACCTCAGCTTGATCCCTGGGTTGGGATGAAGGAAATGAAAACCCATTCCAGTACTGTAAAGCATTAAAAATTATAGAAGAATTTTAATGATGATAATGCAGTCGTGATGAAATAATAAACATGCATATTTAGCTCTGAGAATGGTATTATTGATTGACTAGTGAATGGATCGTCCATATTATGTTTCAGATAAGGACTTCTTATATATTTCAAGCCCAGTTATGCATGGAGAGAATATTCTGCATTGAAGGAATGGGCAATGAGCCAACTAACCCCAGACACAACAAACTATGATAGGGAAAGTATGCCACTTTGGCTGGGAAGAAAGAGAGAATTCCCAGCCGTAATGCTCTTCCTTTAATATAAAATGTGCACTAATAGGAGGCACTGAGCTACCGAAGAGTCTTTATCCTTTCAAATGCAAATATTTCAGAATCAGTCAGGTTCCCAGCACTGGATTGTAAAATCCAGTGGTTTGGATTGTAAAATCAAGTCATTCTTCCCTGTGGAATAGCATAATAGCACATTGGGGACATTATGTATTTGCATGGGTAATGGGTGCAATTCAAGCAGTTACCTTGCTGAAGTTAATGAAGTCTGTCTATTGAGAAGGGAATGTGAAAAAAATTTATATATATGTACACTCACATATATCTATATGGATGAATTTTTTTCACTGTTGGTTAGCCTTTTTCATTCTTTTTCTATGAATCTGAATTCTTTGAGTCTGAACTTTACACTCTCATTATTTTGATATATATTAATATTACAAAGTATTCTTGACAAGTGAGAAAGATCATATGTATATCATATATACATATATTGTAAATCTTATCTTTCCAACCAGGGACATTATTTTTACAGAATACACTGCTACTTTATACTATTAAAGAGAACACATTTTGGAACAGAAATATTATGTTTTCATCTTAATTCCCTTAGTTACTTGATCATTTTTCTGCAGAGATTACTTAACTCACATGAGGCTCAGTTCCCTCACCTCTCAAATGATAACTTCCCTTGCAAAAGAATTGCTATGGGAGCTTCCCTGGTAGCTCACAGTAAAGAATCTGCCAACAATACAGGAGACCTCAGCTTGATCCCTGGGTTGGGATGAAGGAAATGAAAACCCATTCCAGTATTCTTGCCTGGGAAATCCCATGGACAGAGGAACGAGGTGGGCTACAGTCCATGGGGTCACAAACGGTTGGACACGGCTGAGCAAATTTCACTTTTCACTTCAGGTACTCAAAAACTTGATTTCTTTAATTTTGTTGGTTTCTCAGAACACATTGGAAGTATTGAATGCAATTTCTGATAAATGATGCATAATAGATTTTCCTATGTGTTCACTGTGGAGTTCTCCGCACAGAGTCACCTGCCAGCTGCACTCCCCTTAGAAGCAGTCAGGGCATCTCTATCCTCCACTTAAGAAGCAGCTATAAGTCTTCTAAATACAGGCCATCAGGTTTGAGTAGATTTGGCTAGGGCAATTCAGTCCTTCAGCAAATCAGAAACTCTTTTGCCTCCTTTTAAGGTTAGGTTTCCTAGTGGCCCTCTAATAAATAACGTTCCTTTTCTCCACCATAATTCTGAGCAATTTGATAACAAAGAAAATCAAAGGAGAGTCTTTCTGAAGAAAAAGTAACAATAATTTGAAAGGTATATATACTCTAATTTTCATAGCAACATTGTTTCCACTATATGGAAGTACCCTAAGTGTCCATCAACAGATAAATGGAAAAAGAAAGCATAGGGTGTATGTACAATGGCATGTTAGCCAGCCATTAAAAGAATGAAATTTTGCCATTTGCAACAATATGGATGGACCTAGAGGATATTATGCTTAGTGAAATAGGTCATAGAAAGACAAATTCTGTATGTTATTACTTACACATAGAATCTAAAACAAAAAGCAAATTAATGAAGATAACAAAGCAGAAACAGACTAATAGAAAACTAGTGGTCCCAATGTGGGAGGAAAGGGGAATGAGGTAATAGAGAGACAAGGGATTAAGAGGTGGAATCAACTATGTATAAATAAATAAGCTACAGTGTTATATTATACATGTAATATGGCCTATATTTTATAGTAACTTTAAATGAAGTTTTAAAACTAAAATTTTCAAATAATCATATTATGCATATGAAACTAATATAATATTGTAGATTACCTATACCTCAATAAAAAAGAATATATTGTAAATGTCTATTTTAAAAATGATCAAATGAAATAAAGTTGACCTATTGATTTAAATAACAGTATATATATTATTAATATTAAATTAATATTTCCAGTATTTTGCTGTATAGTTATGATCAGACAGTATACTTACTTTACATCCTACTTTATTCACTTAAGTTTATTCTTCAAATACATGCTTATTATCCAAGCTTTGGAAAATGTTGATAATTGTGGAAAAAAACCAAA
Organism: Tragulus kanchil; assembly: GCA_022376925.1. Classification (NCBI taxonomy): domain Eukaryota; kingdom Metazoa; phylum Chordata; class Mammalia; order Artiodactyla; family Tragulidae; genus Tragulus; species Tragulus kanchil. The sequence continues at coordinate 111,614,522 of JAIOJX010000025.1, read as the reverse complement.
TTCACTACAGTTTTTCCATGAAATATCATCTGTTGTAATATTGTGATATATTTCTTTCCAGCTATTTACTATGGTTAGTTTAATGAGTTATATTTATATTTTAAAAATAAGATTATATTTTGATTTAAAATTTAAGAATTAAATTCTTGATATTAACTGATGAATTTGTTTTATGATAAAACAGTCTTCAAAACAAAAATAAAATGACTCAAGAAAGAAGAGTCATAGAGGTCCTCAACATCATCTTTACTACTGGCAAAGCTGAGTAAGATGACAAAACTTAGGTAGATTGACTTACTGTATGAATGCCAGATCTAGGGATATTTTGTCAGTCAGTTCTAAGCAAGGGCAAACTGGGACAGACAGCTTCTTACTATGTGATTGTTGGTCAGGGGCATGTGTTCCCTAAAGGAAACAAAAGGAAGAAAGCCAGAACTATTAAGTAGGTAGAGAAAGGTTCAGGGAGAAAACCCCTCCTCATGAAAACCAGGGATGGCTTAAAAAAACATTTGAGTATATTTTAACCCAGCCTAAAGCAGTGATTCATACTTCAAGAGTTCAAGGTGTCTTTATAAGTGAAAAAGGCAAGCAATACAAATAATTGAGATTTTTTTTGTTGTTTTGAGATTTCTTTTAACAAGGCTTAGATCCTATATTACAGTGTATGCTGTCAAATAAATGTCCAGAATGACATTCAAGGTGAATTCTTCCACAGGGTAGTCTAGTGATTGAAGTGTCACATGCCATTTTTAAAATGATATTTAAAGAGTGTTCTAATTATCATCATATTTTCCCATATGTATTCTTATTGAATTAGCAAAATTATGAGATAGATTGGCAAAATTGTAGCTATGTAAAAGAAAAAAAAGAAAATGTATATTATCAGCTCTAGTTTATTCAATTGTTAACAACCTGGTCAGTAATAAAAGTCACATGATAAGAGCTGTTCCTGGTTACCTACAAAACAGCCAATGCCTTCTGTTATGTAGATTTGTGTTTCTTCATGTATTTGAAATTGAATTGAAATGTGTTTTCAGCCCCTGCTGGTTTTTTTTTAAAATATACTAAGATAAGAAATATTTGGTCAGGTTAAAAGATAATAGAACATTTAAAAAATCTAAGATACGTTTCTCTGACTATATGAGTTCAACAACAGGAAGGAAACTGACATTGTCTTCCAAAATGTTTGCTGGAGTCACAGTCAGATACAGTTACCTTGTTAAAATGTGTATAGGACATCTCTAAATAATGTTTACTTTGAGCAATTTCGTATCAGGCAAAAGTGATTTCTATCTCTCTTGCAGTTTCAGCATTTTGTTTGCTTCTGGCACTCATAATTTTATCTGGATGAGATTTCCTCTATGTGATAAAATTTATCATTCTCCTTTAACTGGCCTGGTTTGGAGGGCTAATAAGAAAAGAAAGAGAAAAACAGAAAGAAAAAAAAGCAACAACTAGCTCTATGAAAATGATAGCTATTATTCTAACTTCTTTTTCTTTTTGAAATATGGGGAAGTGGGGGGGATATGGTTTGTAGTAATTAACATGCAGGGCAAGTCCAAATGGAACATGAGGAAAGAGCTTGATCTTCAAGAGGGATGTCTAAAGCCACTGACTGCTGATTATCTTCTTCTTCAAAGAAATAACCTGTTTCTCTTTGGGTATTCTTCAGTGACTGGAACTAGTTTAAACCCAAGGTTCTGAAGTCCAGCATTAACTGAATTTTTTTTTTTTGGTGGGGGGAATGGGGGGGGAGGGTGGGGAGTGGGTTGGGGAGGGAGGGGGACGGGCGGGCCACTTCTATTGGTCTTTCATTTATCTATTTTCATCCATCTTTGTTCTTTGGCCGGTGTGGGCTTCCCATCACAGTGGCCTCTCTCATCTCAGAGCACCGGCTCTGGGCGCATGCGCTCCAGAGCTCCGGCTCGGTGATTGGACACATCAGTCCAGCCACTCTGCGGCACGTGGGATCTTCCCAGGCCAGGGATCGAACTGGCGCCCCTTGCACTGCAAGGCGGTGTCCATACCGACTGGACCACCAGGGAAGCCCTCACTGGACTTTTATTAGCTGTATATCCTTGGAAAATTAGTATTGTTGTTGTTCAGTTGTTAAGTAGTATCTGGCTCTTTGTGACCCCATGGACTGCAGCAAGCAAGGATTTCCTGTCCTTCACTATCTCCCAGAATTTGCTCCAACTTACATCCATTGAATCGGTGATGCCATCCAACCATCTCATCCTCTGTTGCCCCCTTCTCCTTCTTCCCTCAATCATTCCCAGCATCAGAGTTTTCTTCAAGAAATTGGCTCTTCATATCAGGTGGCCAAAGTATTGGAGCTTCAGCTTTGGCATCAGTCTTCCAATGAATATTTAGGGTTGGCTTCCTTTAGGATTGACTGGTTTGATATTCTTGCTATCTAAAGGACTCTCAAGAGTCTCCTCCAGCACCACAGTGCAAAGGTATCCATTCTTTAGTGCTCAGCCTTCTTTATGATCCACTCTCACATCTGTACAGGACTACTAAGAAAACCATAGCTTTGACCATACAGACCTTTGTCAGCAAAGTGACGTCTCTGCTTTTGAACACGCTGTCTAGGTTTATCATCGCTTTCCTTCCAAGAAACAAGCGGCTTATACTTTTTTGACTGTAATAACCATCTGCAGTGATTTTTAAGCTCAAGGAAATAAAATATGCCACTGTTTCCATTTTTCTGCATCTATTTACCATCAAGTGATGGGACTAGATACCATAATCTTAGTTTTTTGAATGTTGAATTTAAGCCAGCCTTTTTCCTCTCCTGAGAAAATATTTCTCTTGACGTTTTATAAACTTTAGATATAATGTAACTGATCTCCTGGCATATAATTTTGTTGTTGTTTAGTTGCTAAATCATGTCTCATTCTTTGTGACCTTATGAACTGCAGCACAACAAGCTCCCCTTCCTTCACCATCTCCTGGAGTTTACTCAGATTCATGACTGTTGAATCAGTGAGGCTCTCTGACCACCTCATCCTCTGCCACCCCTTTCTCCTTTTGCCTTCAGTCTTTCTCAATATTAGGGTCTTTTCTAGTGAGTTGGTTCTGCATAATGTAGCAAAAGTATTTGAGCTTTGGCTTCATCATCCATCTCTCCAGTAAGTAATCAGGGTTGATTTCCTTTAGGATTGACTGGTTTCTTTTCAAAGTTAATGTCCTTTCTTCTTTATTTTTTAGAACTGACTCTTTGGTAGGAATTTTGATAGGTAATGGAATTAAGGAAGTTAGGACCTGAGTTCTAGAAGTATTGATTACTCTAGAATATCATCTGCCAGAGTAAGAATAAAGATACAATTCAGTCTCCTCAGTATTCCTGTGTGGTTCTCATTACTACCTAGGCACATGTATAATGTTGTCCCTTCTCACAGATGGATATAGACATCATCCTCCCTGCCTACACTGTGTTTTGCTTCTTTGATTTCACAAATACCAATCTTATTTTATGTTTATAGTTATTACTTTGACTATTTAAAACTGTGATTTATTTAAAAATTTTTAGTTCATTCCTACTCTGACTTTGAAAGCGTAAAAAGATACTAACAGTAAAGATGCTATCAGTAAAGAGAGATTTGAAAAATCACAAAGCTGTGGGGAATAGAATGTGAATTTTTTTGTTTTGTAGTCATGGATAAATGGGAAAATCATGGTGGGAGAGAGTATGATGTGCATATTAAGATCTAGGATCTTTTGAGAGTTTTATTTAACAACTTTATGGAAGTATAATTGATTTACAAAAATGACACCTATTTAATGTGCACAATTTGATAAGTTTGGACATATGCCAACATCTGTGATCTCATCACTAGAATGAAAATAATAGGTATAGGCCAAGTTTCCATGAGTACATTGTATTGCCCTTTCCTTTGGCACGTTTTATAAACTTTAGATATAATGTAACTGATCTCCTGGCATATAATTTTGTTGTTGTTTAGTTGCTAAATCATGTCTCATTCTTTGTGACCTTATGAACTGCAGCACAACAAGCTCCCCTTCCTTCACCATCTCCTGGAGTTTACTCAGATTCATGACTGTTGAATCAGTGAGGCTCTCTGACCACCTCATCCTCTGCCACCCCTTTCTCCTTTTGCCTTCAGTCTTTCTCAATATTAGGGTCTTTTCTAGTGAGTTGGTTCTGCATAATGTAGCAAAAGTATTTGAGCTTTGGCTTCATCATCCATCTCTCCAGTAAGTAATCAGGGTTGATTTCCTTTAGGATTGACTGGTTTCTTTTCAAAGTTAATGTCCTTTCTTCTTTATTTTTTAGAACTGACTCTTTGGTAGGAATTTTGATAGGTAATGGAATTAAGGAAGTTAGGACCTGAGTTCTAGAAGTATTGATTACTCTAGAATATCATCTGCCAGAGTAAGAATAAAGATACAATTCAGTCTCCTCAGTATTCCTGTGTGGTTCTCATTACTACCTAGGCACATGTATAATGTTGTCCCTTCTCACAGATGGATATAGACATCATCCTCCCTGCCTACACTGTGTTTTGCTTCTTTGATTTCACAAATACCAATCTTATTTTATGTTTATAGTTATTACTTTGACTATTTAAAACTGTGATTTATTTAAAAATTTTTAGTTCATTCCTACTCTGACTTTGAAAGCGTAAAAAGATACTAACAGTAAAGATGCTATCAGTAAAGAGAGATTTGAAAAATCACAAAGCTGTGGGGAATAGAATGTGAATTTTTTTGTTTTGTAGTCATGGATAAATGGGAAAATCATGGTGGGAGAGAGTATGATGTGCATATTAAGATCTAGGATCTTTTGAGAGTTTTATTTAACAACTTTATGGAAGTATAATTGATTTACAAAAATGACACCTATTTAATGTGCACAATTTGATAAGTTTGGACATATGCCAACATCTGTGATCTCATCACTAGAATGAAAATAATAGGTATAGGCAGCAAGTTTCCATGACTCTTAAATTGTTTTTGATTTTAGTCTTTTTTTTTTTTTTTGCCAACAAGAACACTTCAGATTAAATTTAACAAATTTTGAAGTGTACTATATTGTCAACTATAGTAGAGTAGATCTCTAGAGTTTAATAATCCTATATAACTTAACCTTTATACTCACTGAACAGCAATTCTTCATATTCTATACTTCTCAGTCCTTGGCAAGTACTATTCTCCACTTCTAAGAGTTTAACTAGTTTAGATACATCATATAAATGTATCTTTCTGCCACTGGCTTATTTTACTTAGTATAATGGCTTTCAGGTTCATTCATGCTGTTACAAAGAACAGGATTTCCCTGTTTTAAGAGTGAGTAATATTCCATTGTATGTGTATATCTCCTTCTCTTTATCCATTCATCTATGGATGAACACTTGGGTTGTTTCCACAACTTGGCTATTGTGAATTATACTGCAATCAATGCAACTGTAAATATCTCTTTGATATCCTGATTTAAATCTTTTTATGTATATTTAAAAGTGAGATTGCTGGATCATAAAGTAGTTCTACTTCTTTTTTATTTTTCTTTTGAGACAACTTCTTTCTGTTCTATTTAGTGGCTAAAGCAATTTACATTTGCACTAAGTGTTCACAAGTGTTTCCTTTTATATAGATGCTTGTCAACACTTGTTAACTTTTTTTTCGATAATAACCATCATAACAGGAATGTGGTGATAGCTCATTTAGCTTCTGATTTGCATTTCCCTAGTAATTAATGATGTTGAGCATCTTTTTATATACTTGTTGACCATTTGTATGTCATCTTTGGAGAAATGTCTGTTTAAGTCCTTTGCACACTTTAAAGCTTGGTTTATTTGCATGCTTGTTTTTTGTACTGAGTTTATAGAGCTTTTTTGCACGTTTTGGAAATTAAGTCTTTTGCAGATCATGGTTTGTAAATATTTAGTAGTTCGGTAGTCTGCCTTTTCATTCTGTCGATAGTTTCCTTTGTGGTGCAGAAGTTTGCAGTTTACTGTATCCCCACTGGGCTATTATTGTCTAGGGGTTTAAAGCATGGCAATATGGTTTCCTGAGCATTCCATTTGTAATAGTTTCTGATATGCAATTACATAGAAAAATAATGACAATGTCTGGCAAGAAAGAGTAAGTCAGTTCTACCTCTGCTTCTCATAAAAATGCCCAGCACTGAAGGAAGCAGCAACCAACTCCAAGAGAAGGGGCAGAAATTGTCAGCAAAACCACGGTTAGAAAACTTGTATTACTGCCATGACAGGCAGAAGAGACACCTCAGGTAAGTTAAGGGTGTGCTGCAGTTCTATGGTGGAAACCTTAAGTGACTAAATTACACAAAGTAATTAATTATTCAACAAAAAATTATTGGGAATCTACTATGTGCATTGTACTAGGTGGAGGTTATACAGTGATGGCAAAATGCAAACTGCTTTCATGAGATTTTCCCCAAGTGGAATTTTTTCAGTTTCCCATCCTTGTATTGGATAGAAAGATTTTTCCTAAAAGTGGTGCTAGCTTGCAGGTGTGGGGAGAGAGAATCCTTCTTGCAGGCGGTTCAAGAAAAGCTCACTGACTTGAAGGAACAGTGGGTCTTTGTAGAAGATTTTTCTTTATGCCGTCTCTAAAATGTATCTCTTTCTCTAGAGCTGAAGGTATTAAGGGGAAACTGATCCAATATGGTGTTGTAGCACTCATTCAGTCTAGCCTCATCTTACAAAGATTCCAACTTCTACTATCTGTTTATTGTTCATGTCTTCTAAGGGTCAATTGAACTTTTACAGAATATCAATCTTTGTACATTTTCTTTCAGATTTAATTTGAAAATAATTAATATGACAATCACCATAGTTTTTATGATTCTGGATTTGATTCTTCTGCTTCTCAGCACTGGAATGTTTGGTTTGCATATTCTTGAAAAGAACAAGAAGAATCTTTTAACCCTATTCTCTCTGAAACTAACCCTTGCTATATAACTGTATTTGCTACTTTATAATTATTTGCATGTTTATTCTTTTTCATTTCAGCCTTTGGGTAATTGATGATTCCTGTTTGTCCTAGTCTTTTGCAGATCATGGTTTGTAAATATTTAGTAGTTCGGTAGTCTGCCTTTTCATTCTGTCGATAGTTTCCTTTGTGGTGCAGAAGTTTGCAGTTTACTGTATCCCCACTGGGCTATTATTGTCTAGGGGTTTAAAGCATGGCAATATGGTTTCCTGAGCATTCCATTTGTAATAGTTTCTGATATGCAATTACATAGAAAAATAATGACAATGTCTGGCAAGAAAGAGTAAGTCAGTTCTACCTCTGCTTCTCATAAAAATGCCCAGCACTGAAGGAAGCAGCAACCAACTCCAAGAGAAGGGGCAGAAATTGTCAGCAAAACCACGGTTAGAAAACTTGTATTACTGCCATGACAGGCAGAAGAGACACCTCAGGTAAGTTAAGGGTGTGCTGCAGTTCTATGGTGGAAACCTTAAGTGACTAAATTACACAAAGTAATTAATTATTCAACAAAAAATTATTGGGAATCTACTATGTGCATTGTACTAGGTGGAGGTTATACAGTGATGGCAAAATGCAAACTGCTTTCATGAGATTTTCCCCAAGTGGAATTTTTTTTCAGTTTCCCATCCTTGTATTGGATAGAAAGATTTTTCCTAAAAGTGGTGCTAGCTTGCAGGTGTGGGGAGAGAGAATCCTTCTTGCAGGCGGTTCAAGAAAAGCTCACTGACTTGAAGGAACAGTGGGTCTTTGTAGAAGATTTTTCTTTATGCCGTCTCTAAAATGTATCTCTTTCTCTAGAGCTGAAGGTATTAAGGGGAAACTGATCCAATATGGTGTTGTAGCACTCATTCAGTCTAGCCTCATCTTACAAAGATTCCAACTTCTACTATCTGTTTATTGTTCATGTCTTCTAAGGGTCAATTGAACTTTTACAGAATATCAATCTTTGTACATTTTCTTTCAGATTTAATTTGAAAATAATTAATATGACAATCACCATAGTTTTTATGATTCTGGATTTGATTCTTCTGCTTCTCAGCACTGGAATGTTTGGTTTGCATATTCTTGAAAAGAACAAGAAGAATCTTTTAACCCTATTCTCTCTGAAACTAACCCTTGCTATATAACTGTATTTGCTACTTTATAATTATTTGCATGTTTATTCTTTTTCATTTCAGCCTTTGGGTAATTGATGAGATTTTTAAAATTTATTTACCTGTTTGTCCTAGTCTTGGCACAGGAACATGCTCCCCTCAAATTTCTTCAGTAACAGTGTTGGAAGAGATGATTATGCTTTGTGTGCTCAGAATAGCAATACTATTTTTATTCTTTGCCCTCTCCATTATCTTTCCTCACCATGAAAGAAAAAAAAAAAAGCCTCTGCCACCCACTGGATATTCTAGGAAACTTTAGAGGAAAGGACTTAGTCTCTGTATTATACCACAGAATTGTAGGATTCACATTTATGCTGAGACCTTCATTGCTATAAACAGCTTCAGGGAGAAGTTTTTTAAAAGTGTTCCTAAATAGTATTATTTACGATTGAGCTTGGTCGTAAGGTACAGTTCTATGTATTTATATGAGTGTCTAACCATATGATAGCTTAAAAAAGGTATTTTAAGAATGTAACTATACCAGTGTTACTATATATAACCATATATAATTACAGAACTATATTTATACATATTTTTATATAAATTAACATATATACTCATTGCATATATCTGAATGATTGTGTCTCTTCGAAATTTATATGCTGAGTTTCTAAAGCCCCAGTGGCTGTAGCTAGAGATGAGACCTCTAAGGAAAAACTTAAGGTAAAATGGGAATGTAAGAACTTGGGCCTAATCTGATTAATGTCCTTATGTAAAGAGACACCAGAATGTTTAGTTTCTCTCTCTCTTCCCATGTGTGAGCAAAGTCATGTGAACACACAGCAAAGAGAAGGCCGCTTAAAACCTAAAAATGGGGAGCTTTAGAATGAAGCTTACTTGACTAGCCCTGAATCTTGGACTTTCTTTACTTCACAACTATGAAAAATAAATTTCTGTTGTCTAAGCCTCCCAGCCTCTCCGTCTATTTTATTATGTTAGCCTGAGAAGACTAATACAATATACTCTCGCTCTCTCCACAAAAGCACACACACACATACACACACACACACACAGAATTTTAAATACTCAGAATATATCAAGGAATAGCATCAACAAGTAAATCTCTCTTCTTTACAGCCCACATTCTGTCTCCTTACCCAGAGGCAATAACCAAGCTTATGTCTTTCATATATTCTTTTAGCTATTTCTGCGGTATGATTTTGTGTGTTTTCTATTTCCACCATAGATTTAAGTGATGTCAATCAGTATTTTCAGAGTGACACCAAGTTTCAAGGGAAGAGATACAAGAGAATCTTAGAATAACAGTGATGAAAACAGTAAATTTACTTTCACAGTGAAATAAAGCTTACAAAAGTCGTCATGTTATATTCATGGAGGAATTATAAACCCATAATTTAATTAAGATCAATATGATATATATCTTGAATTGGGTGGCCATAAATGCCAGTGAAGTTAATCATTGCCAAAATTAGTTTGGAGAAAATTCCCTGAATGCCTTTTCTCAAGTCCAGGGGAAGCAATTGTCAGCACTGGACTATGTCTAGATATGAGTAGAATATATATTATACAGCGAAAACAGTAAAATCATCTGTGTTTAGTTTTAGAATGTAATCAGAGGCCAACCCAGAGAATGCGAGTTTTTATACAGAAGGTATTCTGTTGAGCTTTGCCTAGATATCTATTTTTCTCAGGAAGCACCTGGCTAGAATAACATAATTAGTGGACAAATAACCCTGTGTTTATTAGAATAAATCCCCAATAGCATACCTTAATTACATTACCCTCTCACCAGTATATAAAATGTAAGCCATGTTAGTTGAGGTTGAAAAGAGGTTAAATGGAAGGAGCATAAGAGCAGAAAACAGTGATTTAAGAAAATTCTGGTCATCTTAGCAAATAAAGTTTAGTTTATTTAATGGCAAGTCTTGTGCCAGTTGCAGACCCAAATCCTGTCAGTCTGTTAGTACAGAGTTAAACAAATTGCACTGAGGTGGATAAGCAGGAGAAATAGAGGGCATTGGTACATTTTGAATCATAATTGACAAAAGGTTCTAGGCCAGGATTAGGAAAATGCACCTCTCTTGGTTCTGAAACACCTGTGCTTACCTGGAAGCTAGTTGACAGGAGGAGGGAGACAATATCTCTAAGACTTACTCTATCGTCAGAATGCAAATTTATTTAACAAGTAAATCTCTCTTCTTTACAGCCACATTCTGTCTCCTTACCCAGAGGCAATAACCAAGCTTATGTCTTTCATATATTCTTTTAGCTATTTCTGCGGTATGATTTTGTGTGTTTTCTATTTCCACCATAGATTTAAGTGATGTCAATCAGTATTTTCAGAGTGACACCAAGTTTCAAGGGAAGAGATACAAGAGAATCTTAGAATAACAGTGATGAAAACAGTAAATTTACTTTCACAGTGAAATAAAGCTTACAAAAGTCGTCATGTTATATTCATGGAGGAATTATAAACCCATAATTTAATTAAGATCAATATGATATATATCTTGAATTGGGTGGCCATAAATGCCAGTGAAGTTAATCATTGCCAAAATTAGTTTGGAGAAAATTCCCTGAATGCCTTTTCTCAAGTCCAGGGGAAGCAATTGTCAGCACTGGACTATGTCTAGATATGAGTAGAATATATATTATACAGCGAAAACAGTAAAATCATCTGTGTTTAGTTTTAGAATGTAATCAGAGGCCAACCCAGAGAATGCGAGTTTTTATACAGAAGGTATTCTGTTGAGCTTTGCCTAGATATCTATTTTTCTCAGGAAGCACCTGGCTAGAATAACATAATTAGTGGACAAATAACCCTGTGTTTATTAGAATAAATCCCCAATAGCATACCTTAATTACATTACCCTCTCACCAGTATATAAAATGTAAGCCATGTTAGTTGAGGTTGAAAAGAGGTTAAATGGAAGGAGCATAAGAGCAGAAAACAGTGATTTAAGAAAATTCTGGTCATCTTAGCAAATAAAGTTTAGTTTATTTAATGGCAAGTCTTGTGCCAGTTGCAGACCCAAATCCTGTCAGTCTGTTAGTACAGAGTTAAACAAATTGCACTGAGGTGGATAAGCAGGAGAAATAGAGGGCATTGGTACATTTTGAATCATAATTGACAAAAGGTTCTAGGCCAGGATTAGGAAAATGCACCTCTCTTGGTTCTGAAACACCTGTGCTTACCTGGAAGCTAGTTGACAGGAGGAGGGAGACAATATCTCTAAGACTTACTCTATCGTCAGAATGCAAATTTATTTATAAGGAAGAAAAGCATTCTCCCTATTTAAAACTAAATCAATAAATTGATCTGGTAGGTTGGTTTCTTATGCATGCAAAGATGAAATAGGTAGAGTTCTTCACTTTATAGATGCTTGACATTAATTTGGGCCTCTGCTTGTTTCTGTACCAATTTGTTTGTAGCACTCTACTAACAAGAAATCAAAAATATGAACCTAAAGCAACCAAATAAAAGGCAGGTAAGTCTAGCAAACAAACCTCAGGATTAGATCCCATTCACATTGAGTTCTCATGTCTGCACTAACTTTAGCACCTGTGTATTCCTAAATAAGTTCCTTAGTTCTGTGTCTGAATTTCGCCTTCTGTGAGAATGACATATTCTCACCTGTCCATATCTAATTTGGTAATCTTAGGTGACTCCCATAGTCTAATTGAGTCAATTTTTTCACCATAGGATATGGTACATGAAGTTGTTTGCTTTTGTATATTAAGGTTTAACTGTTTGATAATTTTAGTGCTTTTTAATTACCTCATACTTGTTTTCATTTTACTGTAGATTATTAAAAATTCAGTCAGTCACTAGATTTGTCAGTTTGAGACCATCTCTTCTTCATTTGTACTCATCTACTCTCCTTTTGGGGCAAGATTTATAAACTTATTATAGATTTTTACAGATCAAATAGACACTTCAAACATCAAAACCACTTATGAAAATAGATAATTATGTTTTAATATAATTGGAAAATCAATTAGAGAATGTCTGCATATTTATATGTTTGGATTTTTGATAATATATATGTGTATATTTATATAATTGTCATATATATCAGTGATGAACACTTACATGTATATATATAATTTTCAATTACATAAAATTTTATACTTGAAAAGTGAATACTTCCAGATTAATTTAAAATATATCTGCATTACTGATCTGTTATCTCCTTGCACTAAAAAATATATCATGAAAAATCTTACTTCAATGTATATGTGCAAGAAATAGCCTGCCATATTTAGATAATGAGTAGCTGTGTGGTGATCACTGATTTAGAGAAAGATACAAAATTGAGGCACTTCCCAAAGTGTTGCAGTAATTGAGACATTGTCTTCCAACATCCACACTTCAGTGTGTGGGGAGTATGGGGTCACTTCCTGTTTGGTGAGCTAATATCTCACAAACCTTGAACCCCAAAACCAAAACATAAAACACAAGTAATATTATACCAAATGTGATAAATCTATCTCCCCCAAATAGAATAAAGTCTATCCAAATATTAGGTTATGAGCTGTGTCAGTGAATTTAAAAATTAAAAAATATATAGAAAATAATGAGAAGTAAACATTGGTTCAAACAATTTTCAAGACTATGTTATATATATATATATATATATATATATACACACACACACATGCACATATGTTTTTTTTTCTCATAATAAATTTTGTTAAAAATCAAGATGAAATATAAGGGAAATTTTAGGTAAGTTCTTCAGTCTTTATTTATTCAATGTATATGCTAGCACCTGGGAATAATATTTTTATAACTACTAGTAGGAACTAAACCCCCTTGCAGGTATTTAGCAGTCTGCCAAATAAGATATAAAGGCCTACTAATGTTGATAAAAAGTGGACAAACTTCTTAAAATGACCAAAATCTAAACCACTGACAACACTGGCAAGCAATACTAACTCTTATTGCTGGTGGGAGTACACAATGGTCCAGTCCATTTGAACATCAGTTGAGTTGTTCCTTTCAAGACTAAAAATATTCTTCCTTTATGACCCCCAGCATTTGCGTTCATTGATATTTGCCCAAATGAATTGGAATCTTATGTTCACATAAAAACCTGTGTACAAATATTTATTAATACTTGCCAAAAGTGGGAAGCAACAAAGATGTTCTTCAGTAGGTAAAGGGATAAATGAACTGTCATATATCCACACAATGAAATAGCATGTATGCGTGCTAAGTTGTATCAGTTGTGTCTGACTCTTTGTTACCCCATGGATTGTAACCCACCAGGATCCTCTGTCCATGGAAATCTCCAGGTAAGGATACTGGAGTGGGTTGCCATTTCCTTCTCCATATCATTCAGCCAAAAAAAATGAATTTTCAGCCACAAAAAGATCTATATAGAGAAGGATGAGTAGGTGGAGAATGAGGGATTTTTAAGGTATTAAAACTATTCTGTGTGATATTGTAATGTTGGATACATGCCATTTTAGATATATCAAAATTCACAGAATATATAACACAAGGAGTAAACTCTAATATATCCATATCAATATTGGATCATTAATTGCAACATAAATACTATCATAATACATGATATTGTTAATAGGAGTAACTGGTTGCTGGGGAAAAGGCAGTATATGGGAAGTCTTTGTTTTCTACTCAGTTTTTTTCATAAGCCTAAAACTGCTCAAAAAATCTGTTAGTTAAATAAAAAGTTTTATAGTAGTATTATGTGTGGTTAAACATCCTATAATAAAGTTTTAAGCATGATATCAAAAATGAAATAAAACAATGATACTACTGCATGATGTGAGATTGATTTTTCTCTCATAATTATCTTGTGATGGACGACAAAATGACATTACTTCTGCAGCTGAAGAAGTGGACTGACTGTCTTGTATTAGCTGTGGGCTTTACATGGATGTCCTTAATCAAATTGATAAATTATATTCTATCCCTACTTATTTAATTTTTTATCATGAAAATATGCTAGATTTTATAAAATGTCTTATTTGTATGCGTTTGGATTATCATGTGAATTTTTACCTTTATTTCATTTGTATGACATATTATAAATATCATATAAATCCCATTAGATCATTTTGTATAACACTGTTACTGAGCCCAAGCTGCTACTGTTTGTGTCACGACAGGCCAGTAAATCAAGAGTTATAGAATTCAGACTTCTTTTGTACTAAATGGTGTTGGGGGAGCTGGTTTCTTACAGACTTCTTGGTATTGGCCAGATCCTGAAGGGACTGTGATAAGTCTTTGATCTTTTCTTGCAGCTGTTCACATAGGTCTGGTCACATGGTTCCTATAAAGCTTCAACAAGAAAAATGTTATTTTTTGTCCTGCAAATTTCTATCTCTTTGCAAGTAAAAAAGCTGTATGGCTTTCAGTGTTAAGCCTGGAAGGCAGAACCTTGAGAAAGGGCTCTTAGGTACAGTGCATTTCAGGCTATAGGCTACATTCATTTGCTGACTGAGGAGACAAAAATGCAGAGCCTGCTTGACTAAGACAGGCAACAGAGCGCAAGGTTTAGTGCTAAAGAAATAGACCCAATATGGAGTCAGGTTTGTTCTTCTCTGACACTACTTTTTGTATGGTGCTGGATTCAGTGTGGTAGCATTTTATTCAGGATTCTAAAATTTATCTTCCTAAGGAATATTGGTCTGAATTTGTTCTTTTATTTCGATATCTTTGTCTGGTTTTGTTGTCAGTGTAAAACTGACCTCATAGAATTAGATGCAGTGTGTTACTTCCTATCCTATATTTTGGAAACTTATGAAAAATGGTATTGATTATTTTACGAATATTTGGTAGAATTCACTGGTGTACTAGTCTTTCTGGGTCTGGGCTATATATTTATTTAGAAAGTTATATTTTTAAATCTTATATTTTAGTTTTTATAAATTGATTAAGATTTTCTATTTCTTCTTGAGTTAGTTTTAGCAATTTGCCTTTATAGAAATGTGTCTATTTCATCTTGGTTATATACTTTGTTGACATCCATATATTCATGATATTTACTTATAAAATTTTATATTATTTTACATTTCTTGTTATAAATTACGTTCTGTCTTTCCTTATCTTCTTTGACTTTTTTTTCCTGATTTAGTATAGCTAAATTTTTTGAATTCATTGATTTTTCCAAATCAGCATCTTTTATATTTATTTTATTGTTCTATGTTTCATGTCATTGATATCAATGATAATTATAAATGTTTCTTTCTGGCTATAGTAACAAACTTTATTTTAATTTCGAATGAATTATTCTAAGTTTAAAGTTAGTATTTTCATTATACATTGTGCACTGTTCTTTTCAATAATAGTTATTTGAATCTTTGATGATAAAGTGTATCTCCTGCATACAACATATAATTATATTATTTACTCATCCAGACTAATAATCCCTACCTGTTGATGATTTGTTTAATTCATTCCTATGTAATGTTATTATTAATATGGTTGGATTTTTCTGTCATTTGTCATTTTTTTTATTGCTGTCTTTTGCTTCAAGTGAATTTTCTCTGATGTAATTACTTTAATTCCTTGTATATTTTTTTCTTTACCCTTATTGAGTGATTTTCTTATTGCTTGCTCTAGGATTTACAGTGTTCATGCTAATAGATTAGAAATTACTTCAAATATGTACTAACTTAATTTCAAGTGATATTTAGAAATGTAACGCTTATGTACTTTAGACCCTCTTGTGCTTGTGCATTTATAATACCTTTCACCTGTATCTGTTTCACAAACCCCAGATGTACTTTTGCAATTAATATATATGTATATATTTTATATCCTTTAAAGAAGTCGAAAGTAAGGAGATAAAATACATATATGCATCTATATATGTAAACATTATATATGTGTATAGTACTTCATTATTTCAACTTCTTATTTTCTCTACTTGTAGATATGAATTACCGTTTACTACCAGCTAGTGTCATTTTCTTAATCTCATACAGCTTTGCTCTATTTTGTAATTGCCATGTATGTGTGTTATAGGCCAAACAATCCAATTATAAACATATTATTTCAAGATACTGACTTTTAAATCAGTCAAGAAAAAGAAATTTATAGTGGCATAATTTTTTACCATTCCCTTCATAATCACCTTTGCTAATTCTCATTTCATGTGTTTTTAAATCAGATTACTGTATGGTATCATTTGCTTTCAGCCTGAAAATTTTCGCTTTAGGAAAAGCTTTTCCTATAAAGTCTCTGCTAGCAGTGAACTCTCCCAATGTTTATGGGGTGATATTAAACTCACCTTCAATATTAAAAGATAAAATTACTAGACATTAGGTCCTTTGTGAGGTATTTTCACAACATGCTGATCTTACTACCTTTGATCTTAGCTCTTTCTGACAAAAACTTGGCTGTTAATTTTGCTTGAGTTCCTCTACAATTGACAAGTTAAAAACTTCTTGGCTTATGCTTATTCTAAGTTTAAAGTTAGTATTTTCATTATACATTGTGCACTGTTCTTTTCAATAATAGTTATTTGAATCTTTGATGATAAAGTGTATCTCCTGCATACAACATATAATTATATTATTTACTCATCCAGACTAATAATCCCTACCTGTTGATGATTTGTTTAATTCATTCCTATGTAATGTTATTATTAATATGGTTGGATTTTTCTGTCATTTGTCATTTTTTTTATTGCTGTCTTTTGCTTCAAGTGAATTTTCTCTGATGTAATTACTTTAATTCCTTGTATATTTTTTTCTTTACCCTTATTGAGTGATTTTCTTATTGCTTGCTCTAGGATTTACAGTGTTCATGCTAATAGATTAGAAATTACTTCAAATATGTACTAACTTAATTTCAAGTGATATTTAGAAATGTAACGCTTATGTACTTTAGACCCTCTTGTGCTTGTGCATTTATAATACCTTTCACCTGTATCTGTTTCACAAACCCCAGATGTACTTTTGCAATTAATATATATGTATATATTTTATATCCTTTAAAGAAGTCGAAAGTAAGGAGATAAAATACATATATGCATCTATATATGTAAACATTATATATGTGTATAGTACTTCATTATTTCAACTTCTTATTTTCTCTACTTGTAGATATGAATTACCGTTTACTACCAGCTAGTGTCATTTTCTTAATCTCATACAGCTTTGCTCTATTTTGTAATTGCCATGTATGTGTGTTATAGGCCAAACAATCCAATTATAAACATATTATTTCAAGATACTGACTTTTAAATCAGTCAAGAAAAAGAAATTTATAGTGGCATAATTTTTTACCATTCCCTTCATAATCACCTTTGCTAATTCTCATTTCATGTGTTTTTAAATCAGATTACTGTATGGTATCATTTGCTTTCAGCCTGAAAATTTTCGCTTTAGGAAAAGCTTTTCCTATAAAGTCTCTGCTAGCAGTGAACTCTCCCAATGTTTATGGGGTGATATTAAACTCACCTTCAATATTAAAAGATAAAATTACTAGACATTAGGTCCTTTGTGAGGTATTTTCACAACATGCTGATCTTACTACCTTTGATCTTAGCTCTTTCTGACAAAAACTTGGCTGTTAATTTTGCTTGAGTTCCTCTACAATTGACAAGTTACTTTTCCTTGCTGCCTTAAAGACTTTCTTTTTGTATTCTACCCTTTTGACTTTAATGCATCTAGGTATGGATCTCTTTGTACTTGGGCTACTTGGATTTCATTATGCTGCTGGGATGTGTAAACCAATATCTTTCATCAAATTTGGGAAATGTTTGCAAGTACTTCTGAAACTATTTGTTTCTGCTCTTTTCTCTCTCCCTTATTTTACTCTTCCCAGCTCATGTATGTTTCTCTAATTAACTGTCCTACATTTTTCTGAGGCTTGATCATGTTTGTCCCTTTCTTCCTCTCTATTTTCTGGATTGCATAGATTCTCTCAGTCTCCTTTCAAAATTGCTGGTGCTTCCGTCCAGTGGCGCTATTGTGCTATTGAGCCCCGCTAGTTGCTTTTTCAGAATATTTATAGTACTTTTCATCTTACAAATAATTTATTTAACTTTATTGGCAGTCTGTACTTGATGAGACCTCATTATTGTAACTTCATTTAATTTTTAAAAGATCATTTCTTTTAATTAGCTGAATATATTTATAATAACTACTCAAGTCTTTGTCCACTAAGTCAAAGGGTCCTCTCAAAGGCATTTTTTTAGGCATTTTTTTCCTTATGTATGTATCAAACTGTCCTATTTCTCTATCTGATACAATTTTTGTTTAAAATTGGACATCTGAGAGCATATATTATTCAAATCTGGATGGTGATTCCCCCTCTGAGGCTTGAATTTGTTATCTATTTGCTTGCTTGTGTTGGATGTGTCAGCATAAATTTTTCAGCACAGTCCCCTTCCTCTGCAGTATGCAATCTCTAATATCATTTACCAAAGGGCTCTGCTTTGAGTATGCACACAGTAACCCTAAACACTTCTTCCACTCACTGCCCATCCCAGTGGAATGAGAGACTTCACCTGGATCCTTTATTTCTCCCTATTAAGCCTTTTATGGGGTGATATTAAACTCACTTCAAAAAGGTTCCTTTGTGAGGTATTTTCACAACATGCTGATCTTACTACCTTTGATCTTAGCTCTTTCTGACAAAAACTTGGCTGTTAATTTTGCTTGAGTTCCTCTACAATTGACAAGTTACTTTTCCTTGCTGCCTTAAAGACTTTCTTTTTGTATTCTACCCTTTTGACTTTAATGCATCTAGGTATGGATCTCTTTGTACTTGGGCTACTTGGATTTCATTATGCTGCTGGGATGTGTAAACCAATATCTTTCATCAAATTTGGGAAATGTTTGCAAGTACTTCTGAAACTATTTGTTTCTGCTCTTTTCTCTCTCCCTTATTTTACTCTTCCCAGCTCATGTATGTTTCTCTAATTAACTGTCCTACATTTTTCTGAGGCTTGATCATGTTTGTCCCTTTCTTCCTCTCTATTTTCTGGATTGCATAGATTCTCTCAGTCTCCTTTCAAAATTGCTGGTGCTTCCGTCCAGTGGCGCTATTGTGCTATTGAGCCCCTCTAGTGGCTTTTTCAGAATATTTATAGTACTTTTCATCTTACAAATAATTTATTTAACTTTATTGGCAGTCTGTACTTGATGAGACCTCATTATTGTAACTTCATTTAATTTTTAAAAGATCATTTCTTTTAATTAGCTGAATATATTTATAATAACTACTCAAGTCTTTGTCCACTAAGTCAAAGGGTCCTCTCAAAGGCATTTTTTTAGGCATTTTTTTCCTTATGTATGTATCAAACTGTCCTATTTCTCTATCTGATACAATTTTTGTTTAAAATTGGACATCTGAGAGCATATATTATTCAAATCTGGATGGTGATTCCCCCTCTGAGGCTTGAATTTGTTATCTATTTGCTTGCTTGTGTTGGATGTGTCAGCATAAATTTTTCAGCACAGTCCCCTTCCTCTGCAGTATGCAATCTCTAATATCATTTACCAAAGGGCTCTGCTTTGAGTATGCACACAGTAACCCTAAACACTTCTTCCACTCACTGCCCATCCCAGTGGAATGAGAGACTTCACCTGGAATCCCTTTATTTCTCCCTATTAAGCCTCTGACTGACGAGCCTTTATTCGTATCACACCAAGCTATTAACATACATGAAGTGGTAGTCAATTGCTTTGCTGTTTCCAGTAATGACCTGTAGTATACAATGCACCATGGCCTAATCTAGTTCAACTCAGAGTTCTTTGTGGGGGTAGTTTTTGTGAACACTCTTTCAGTTTTATTTGACACAGAAAGGTCCTTCTAGTTTGGTTCTTTTCCTGATTTCCTTTATTAAACTTATATTTAATTGACTGTTTCATTTCTTGTTGACATGGAACAACTAGTCTCTTTTGTTGTTCAGCAACAAAATCTGCACTGTTTTTGAAAGAATTGTTAGGTTGAAATTTCCTACAATTTTTTCAAATAAAATCAATTTTCATGAGCAGAAATACAGAGCTCACTGTTCTTATAACTTGCATCTTTTCCTGTACAGAATCTCTGTGGCAGTGTTTCTGAGTTTTAGGCCTAGACTAAGCCCTGCTTCTCTTGGTATGACAATTCTCCTCTCAACACAGGGCAGTGGGTGGAGGTGGTAGCCCCTAGTCTTCTTGGCTTGTGTCTCCCAGTATGGAATATCTATGCTACGAAAAATTGGGGTAAGGTATATTAAGGCCCAGGTTTCTAGTCCTGCCAAGGTTGGATGAAAGCTTCCACTCTGACGGTGGGTCCTGTGAAGCAGGAAGGAGCCCCAGAGCCCTCGCTGTGCTTACCTGGAAATGGATTCTACAACATAAAGTTGGGGGCAATAGAAATACTCTTCCTTGCCCTTTCTAGGGAGAAACTATCACCCTCGGATGGAAGAGGGAGAAAAAGATCCCCAGCGTCTTGGTTTCACTACCCACAGTAAATCGTGCATCATGTTTGAGTTGAGAGAGCTGGTTGCAGGATGTAGGTCATGACTCAAAAGCCATCAAGTCTCTGCACTTACAGAAATACAGTAGATTTCTTACATAAACATTTCTCTGTTATATATCCTGAGGCAAGTTACCGGAGATTTTTATGGTTGATGTTTGTAGTTTTCTCAAGTTATGGTTGATATGCTGGGCAACAGATTCACAGAACGGGCACCACGATTTATTTAAGTACTTCACTTATTTAGGTACATATTTAAAGCTTCACTAAAAAGAATATCATATGGATGTTATGATATCTATCCTTTACCTTGCATGACTTCAATGTATACAGTAAAACAGTTCTTTTTGTTAATTAGGCTAAGTTATAACTGTGAGCTAGTCAAGAAGGAATAGTGAAGAGCTATCAGTAGATGTCATATCAAAAAGGGTCCCATCATGAACCGTCCCATCATTATGTATGTCTCCAACAACCATTTCACTGTTTTCCATACTAAATGTCAAAAAATAAATTTTTAAAAAGACTAATGACTTACTAAGTAAAAAAAAAAAAAAAGTCAAGCAGCTTCTCATTGCCTAAAATTACTTCAGTAATCCTCCTTCCTCTTTCACAAAAAGGATGAAAAAAGACTAAAAGCCTTCAATCATAGGGATTTCATCTGGAATTTATTACTTAACTGTATTCATGTAAGGCCATTGATTTAGAAGAATTAAAATGTCCTGAGACAGACTAGGAAACGCAGACACCTTCTCCAGGATGTTATACTGTTAACCTTGTGTGAACTCTTCTATCAAAGCTTGGTTGGAGTGTATGCTATTTTTTTTTTTTTGATTTAACTTTTAAATATTGCAGAGTTTTGTTATTTACAGATATGTATGTTCCCAGATTAGTCATATGTATATCCCCCTGCTTCCCACCCCTCCCGACCATCACACAGCACCCCTGAAGGATCTCCTTTTCTCACAGAGCAATGACTATAGCTATTTTCTTCACTTATGATAGTACAGGCCTTCATGCTACTTCCTTTACACCTCCCACCCTCTGTTCCTTCCCCACATTGTCCATATGTCCACTGTCCATGTCTGTCTTTCCGTTGCTTCAGTTCCCCTAGCGATGTTCATAAAATCCTGAGTGGCAATGTTACTCAAAAGCCATCAAGTCTCTGCACTTACAGAAATACAGTAGATTTCTTACATAAACATTTCTCTGTTATATATCCTGAGGCAAGTTACCGGAGATTTTTATGGTTGATGTTTGTAGTTTTCTCAAGTTATGGTTGATATGCTGGGCAACAGATTCACAGAACGGGCACCACGATTTATTTAAGTACTTCACTTATTTAGGTACATATTTAAAGCTTCACTAAAAAGAATATCATATGGATGTTATGATATCTATCCTTTACCTTGCATGACTTCAATGTATACAGTAAAACAGTTCTTTTTGTTAATTAGGCTAAGTTATAACTGTGAGCTAGTCAAGAAGGAATAGTGAAGAGCTATCAGTAGATGTCATATCAAAAAGGGTCCCATCATGAACCGTCCCATCATTATGTATGTCTCCAACAACCATTTCACTGTTTTCCATACTAAATGTCAAAAAATAAATTTTTAAAAAGACTAATGACTTACTAAGTAAAAAAAAAAAAAAAAGTCAAGCAGCTTCTCATTGCCTAAAATTACTTCAGTAATCCTCCTTCCTCTTTCACAAAAAGGATGAAAAAAGACTAAAAGCCTTCAATCATAGGGATTTCATCTGGAATTTATTACTTAACTGTATTCATGTAAGGCCATTGATTTAGAAGAATTAAAATGTCCTGAGACAGACTAGGAAACGCAGACACCTTCTCCAGGATGTTATACTGTTAACCTTGTGTGAACTCTTCTATCAAAGCTTGGTTGGAGTGTATGCTATTTTTTTTTTTTTGATTTAACTTTTAAATATTGCAGAGTTTTGTTATTTACAGATATGTATGTTCCCAGATTAGTCATATGTATATCCCCCTGCTTCCCACCCCTCCCGACCATCACACAGCACCCCTGAAGGATCTCCTTTTCTCACAGAGCAATGACTATAGCTATTTTCTTCACTTATGATAGTACAGGCCTTCATGCTACTTCCTTTACACCTCCCACCCTCTGTTCCTTCCCCACATTGTCCATATGTCCACTGTCCATGTCTGTCTTTCCGTTGCTTCAATGGGTGTGCCGTCATCACCATCCTACTAGATTCCATATATATGTGTCAATATATTGTATTAGTCCTTCTCTTTCTGACTGACTTGACTTTTGATGATACGTTCTAGATCCAGCCACCTCATTAGGACTGATTCTTCTGCATTTCTCTTTACAGCTGTGTAGTATTCCATTCTATATATGTACCAGAGCTTTTGTATCCATTCATTCGTCGATGGACATCTAGGTTCCTTCCATGTTCTAGCTACTGTATAGAGAGCTGCAATGGACATTGGGGTACAGGTGCTTCTTTCAGATTTAATTTCATCAGGGTATAAGCCTAAGAGTGGAATTGCTGGGTTGTATGGTGCTTCTATTTTTAGTTTTTTAAGAAATCTCCAGACTGTCTTCCATAGCGGCTGTATCAATCTACATTCCCACCAGCAATGCAGAAGTGTTCCCTTTTCTCCACACCCTCTCCAGCATTTATTGTCGGTGGATTTGTGGATAATGACCATTCTGATGGGTGTGAGGTGATATCTCACTGTAGTTTTGATTTGCATTTCTCTAATTATAAGTGAAGTTGAGCATCGTTTCATGTGTTTTGGGGCCATGTGTATGTCGTAATTGGAGAGGTGTCTGTTTAGGTCCTTTTCCCATTTTTTGATTGGGTTGTTCATTTTTCTGGTGCTGAGTTGTCTGAGTTGCTTTTAGATTTTGGAGATGAATTCTTTGTCTGTTGTTTCATTTGCTATGATTTTCTCCCACTCTGTGGGGTGTCTGTTCACCCTGCTTGTGATTTCTTTTGCTGTACAAAAGCTTTTATTGATTGATTAGTCATTATTTTTTATATCCTTTTAAATATTGCAGAGTTTTGTTATTTACAGATATGTATGTTCCCAGATTAGTCATATGTATATCCCCCTGCTTCCCACCCCTCCCGACCATCACACAGCACCCCTGAAGGATCTCCTTTTCTCACAGAGCAATGACTATAGCTATTTTCTTCACTTATGATAGTACAGGCCTTCATGCTACTTCCTTTACACCTCCCACCCTCTGTTCCTTCCCCACATTGTCCATATGTCCACTGTCCATGTCTGTCTTTCCGTTGCTTCAATGGGTGTGCCGTCATCACCATCCTACTAGATTCCATATATATGTGTCAATATATTGTATTAGTCCTTCTCTTTCTGACTGACTTGACTTTTGATGATACGTTCTAGATCCAGCCACCTCATTAGGACTGATTCTTCTGCATTTCTCTTTACAGCTGTGTAGTATTCCATTCTATATATGTACCAGAGCTTTTGTATCCATTCATTCGTCGATGGACATCTAGGTTCCTTCCATGTTCTAGCTACTGTATAGAGA
The DNA here is from genome assembly GCA_022376925.1 of Tragulus kanchil. NCBI lineage: Eukaryota > Metazoa > Chordata > Mammalia > Artiodactyla > Tragulidae > Tragulus > Tragulus kanchil. The sequence continues at coordinate 111,590,430 of JAIOJX010000025.1, read as the reverse complement.
GCTGCAATGGACATTGGGGTACAGGTGCTTCTTTCAGATTTAATTTCATCAGGGTATAAGCCTAAGAGTGGAATTGCTGGGTTGTATGGTGCTTCTATTTTTAGTTTTTTAAGAAATCTCCAGACTGTCTTCCATAGCGGCTGTATCAATCTACATTCCCACCAGCAATGCAGAAGTGTTCCCTTTTCTCCACACCCTCTCCAGCATTTATTGTCGGTGGATTTGTGGATAATGACCATTCTGATGGGTGTGAGGTGATATCTCACTGTAGTTTTGATTTGCATTTCTCTAATTATAAGTGAAGTTGAGCATCGTTTCATGTGTTTTGGGGCCATGTGTATGTCGTAATTGGAGAGGTGTCTGTTTAGGTCCTTTTCCCATTTTTTGATTGGGTTGTTCATTTTTCTGGTGCTGAGTTGTCTGAGTTGCTTTTAGATTTTGGAGATGAATTCTTTGTCTGTTGTTTCATTTGCTATGATTTTCTCCCACTCTGTGGGGTGTCTGTTCACCCTGCTTGTGATTTCTTTTGCTGTACAAAAGCTTTTAAGTTTCATGAGGTTCCATGTGTTCATTTTTCTTTTGAGTTCCGCTGTTCTAGTAGGTGGGTCAGAGAAGATCCTGCTTTGATTTATGTCCTTCCTTGAGGGTTTTGCCTATATTTTCCTCTAAGAGTTTGATGATTTCTGGTCTTACATTTAGGTCTTTAATCCATTTTGAGTTAATCTTTGTGTATGGTGTCAGGGAATGTCCCAACTTCATTTTTTTGCATGTAGCTGTGCAATTTTCCCAGCACCATTTGTTGAAGAGGCTGTCTTTGTCCCATTTTATATTTCTGCCTCCTCTGTCAAAAATAAGGTACCCATAAGTGCGTGGGTTTATTTCTGGGTTCTCGATCTTGTTCCATTGGTTGATATTTCTGTTTTTGTGCCAGTACCATACTGTCTTGAAGACTGTTGCTTTGTAGTAGAGTCTGAAGTTGGGGAGGCTGATCCCTCCAGCTCCATTCTTCCTCCTCAGGATTGCTTTGGCTATTCGAGGTCTTTGATGTTTCCATATGAACTGTGTTATTCTTTGGTCTAGTTCTGTGAAAAATGTCATTGGTAGTTTGATAGGGATCACATTGAATCTATAGATGACATTTGGTAGTATGGTCATTTTCACAATATTGATTCTTCCGACCCAGGAACATGGAATATCTCTCCATCTGTTTAAGTCTTCTTTAATGTCTCTCATGAGTGTCTTGTCATTTTCTGTGTAGAATTCTTTTGCTTCTTGTGTAGGTTTATTCCTAGATGTTTGATTCTTTTGGTTGCGATGGTGAAGGGGATTGCCTCTTTGATTTCATTTTCTGATTTTTCATTGTTTGTGTGTAGGAATGCCAGTGATTTCTGTATATTGATTTTGTATCCTGCGACTTTGCTGAATTCGCTGATTAACTCTAGTAGTTTTGTAATAGTGTCTTTGGGATTTTCTATGTATAATATCATGTCATCTGCAAAAAGAGAGAGCTTGACTTCTTCCTTTCCAATCTGGATTCCTTTGATTTCTTTCTCTTCTCTTATTGCTGTTGCTAGAACTTCCAGGACTATGTTGAATAGTAGTGGTGAAAGTGGACACCCTTGTCTTTTCCTGATCTTAGAGGAAATGCTTTCAGCTTTTCATCATTGAGGATAATGTTCACTGTGGGCTTCTCATATACGGCTTTCACTATGTTGAGACAGGTTCCTTCTATGCCCATTTTCTGAAGAGTTTTTATCATAAGTGGATGCTGCACTTTGTCGAAGGCTTTTTCTGCATCTATTGAGATGATCATGTGATTTTTGTCTCTCAATTTGTTGATATGGTGTATCACATTGATTGATTTGCAGATATTGAAGCATCCTTGCATGCCTGGGATGAACCCAACTTGATCATGATGTATGAGTTTTTTGATGTGTTGTTGAATTCTGTTTGCTAGGATTTTGTTGAGGATTTTGGTGTCTAGATTCATCAGTGAAATTGGCCTATAATTTTCTTTTTTTATGTTGTCTTTGCCTGGCTTTGGTATCAGGGTGATGGTGGCCTCATAGAATGTGTTTGGAAGTGTTCCTTCCTGTGCAATTTTTTGGAAGAGTTTTAGAAGGACTGGCATTAGCTCTTCTTTAAATGTTTGGTAGAATTCACTTGTGAAGACATCTGGCCCAGGGCTTTTATTTTTGGGTAGATTTTTGATCACAAAGTCAATTTCTGAGCTTGTGATTGGATTGTTCATAGTTTCTATTTCTTCCTGGTTGAGTCTTGGGAGATTAATCTTCCTAAGAAACTGTCCATTTCTTCCAGGTTGTCCAGTTTGTTGCCATAGAGTTGCTCATAATAGTCTCTTAGAATCGATTGGATTTCTGCCTTATCTGTTGTAATCTCTCCTTTTTCATTTTTGATTTTGGTGATCTGGTTCTTCTCTCTTTTTTTCTTGATGAGTCTGGCCAGTGGTGTGTCAATTTTATTAACTTTTTCAAAGATCCAGCTTTTTGATTTATCTTTACTATTATTTCTTTCATTTCTTTTTCATTTATTTCTGCTCTGATCTTTATGATTTCCCTTCTTTTGCTGGCTTTGGGGTGTTTGTTTCTTCTTTCTCCAGTTGTTTTAAGCGTAAGGTTAGTTCTTCTGCTTGAGGTTTTCCTAGTTTCTCGAGGTAGGATTAAATTGCTATAAAATTCCCTCTTAGCACTGCTTTTGCAGTATCCCATAGGTTTTGCACTGTTGTGTGTTCATTGTCGTTTTCTTCTAGGAATTTTAAAATTTCTCCTTTGATTTCCTCAATGATCAGTTGGTTTTTTAGGTATGTGTTGTTTAATCTCCATGTGTTTGTGTTTTTAGCGGTTTTTTTCCTGTAGTTGATCTCTAGTCTCACTGCATTGTGGTCTGAGAAGATGGTTGATATAATTTCAGTTTTCTTGAATTGACTGAGGTTTGATTTGTGGCCCAAGATGTGGTCTATCCTGGAGAATGTCCCATGAGCACTTGAAAAGAAAGTGTATTCTTCTGCTTTTGGATGGAACGTCCTAAAGATATCAATGAGGTCCATTTCTTCTAGTGTATCATTTAATGCTTGTGTTTCTTTATTAATTTTCTGTTTGGATGATGTGTTCATTGGGGTTAGAGGAGTGTTAAAGTCTCCTACTATTATTGTGTTAGTGTTGATGTCTTCTTTTATGTCTGAAAGTGTTTGTCTTATGTATTGGGGTGCTCCTGTGTTGGGTGCATAGATATTTATGATTGTTATATCTTCTTCTTGGATCGATCCCTTGATCACTATGTAGTGTCCTTCCTTGTCTCTTCTAATCTTCTTTATTTTGAGGTCTATTTTGTTTGATATGAGGATTACTCCTCCAGCTTTCTTTTGGTTTCCATTTGCATGGAATATCTTTTTCCATCCTCTCACTTTCAGTCTATGAGTGTCTCTAGGTCTGAAATAAGCTTCCTGGAGGCAGCATATGTATGGGTCATGTTTTTGAATCCATTCAGCCACTCTGTGTCTTTTGGTTGGGGTATTTAGTCCATTTACATTCAAACTAATTATTTATACAAATGATCCTATTGTCATCTTCTTAGATGTTATGATGGGTTTGTGTTGTGGATCTTCTCCTTCTCTTATAGTTGTTATCTATATAAGTCCCTTTAACACTGTTGTAAGGCTGGTTTGGTGTGACTAAATTCTTTTAATTTTTGCTTATCTGTAAAGCTTTTGATTTCTCCATCAGTTTTGAAGGAGATCCTTGCAGGGTAGAGGATTCTTGGTTGCAGATTATTCTCTTTTAGCAATTTAAATGTGTCCTGCCATTCCTTTCTGGCCTGCAGAGTTTCTGTTGAAAGATCAGTTGTTAAACGTATGGACTTTCCCTTGTATTTCACTAGTTGCTTTTCCATTGCTGCTTTGAGAATTCTGTCTTTGTGTTTAATTTGTGTTAGCTTCATTAATATGTGTCTTGGTGTGTTTCCTCTCGGGTTGACTCTGTATGGTAACTGTTTGCGCTTCTTGGACTTGATTGACTATTTCTTTTCCCATATTGGGGAAATTTTCAACTATAATCTCTTCAAAAATTTTCTCATAGCCTTTCTTTTTTTCTTCTTCTTCTGGAACCCCTATAATTCGAATATTGGTACATTTGATATTATCTCAGAGGTCTCTGAGGCTATCCTCTGCTCTTTTCATTCTTTGAGCTAGAGTTTGTTTTTCAGCAGTTACTTCCACCATTCTATCTTCCAGCTCACCTATCCGGTCTTCTGTCTCAGATACTCTGCTCTTGATTCCTTCTACAGTGTTTTTCAGTTCAGCAATTGAGTTATTTTGTCTCTGTTACTTTTTTGGTAAGTTCTTGTATGTCTTTATTCAGTGTGTTAGTTGTGTCTTGCAATTTCTCTAACATTCTGCTTTCAGTGTCTTTGATCATCTCTACTATCATTCTTTTGAAATCACTTTCAGAAAGTTTGTCCAAATCCTCTTCGTTGATTTGATCTTGTGTGTTTGTAGATTGTTCCTTCACTTGTGTGGTGTTTCTCTGCCGTTTCATTGTTATTATTAATTTTTTAACTGACTCTGTTTGGTATTTCCTTTTCCCAGACTTTGAGTTACACCTGTTGGTGTTTGTTGTTTGGATGGGGCTTCTTATTCTGGGTGATGCTGTGGTTGGGTGATGTCAGGACTTGCATACAAGTGATTGCCTTTGTTGGTGTTCTCACTTGTATACTGCTCTCTAGTGTTAGGCGTTCTCTAGTATTGTAGAGTTTTGGAGTCAGTGCTCCTTCCTTAAAGCTCCAGGGCTTGTTGCTGTCTTGATGTGGCTTCTCCTTTGTTCTTCGATGTGGGGTATCTTTTCTGTGATCAGATCCAACCTCCTCGTGTCGATGGTTTTTCAGGAATTTGTTGAAATTCAGGCGATCAGTGTATGCTTTTTTATTGTAGTGTATGTTCTTTTCTGTGCCTGATTTGCTAAACATTTGTTTTAAGCATTTGCTTTTATTATAGATAGTATTGAAAATATGGGGAGTAGGTAACTCCAATTGTTTAAATCTTTGATGATTAGTTATCCCTGAACACTAATCTAATAGCTATCATTACTAAATAGAACTAGATCAGGTTTTAACAATAGAAAATTAGAACCATAATGAATTAATTCATACAGTCAATAAATATTTCTTCTGGGATCTCCAAAGTATGGTATGAGACAGACTCTTTTGATTACAAGATGAAATGAATAAATTTCCAAATGGATAATAAGACTTCTTTGTATTATATCTTATGTGGAGAAACACTTTAGCACAATCAATAAGTCTGCACTGTAGTGGAAAAAGTTTTATAGTCCCATGTATAATTTTATTTATTGTATTCAATTTATATGAAGTGCTTAATTACACCCTTTTCTGTAATGTTAGAGTCGGTTTCAATCCTCACTCTGCAGTTAGCATTGATTTTGCTGTTTTTGGTTCGTATGTCTTTATTCAGTGTGTTAGTTGTGTCTTGCAATTTCTCTAACATTCTGCTTTCAGTGTCTTTGATCATCTCTACTATCATTCTTTTGAAATCACTTTCAGAAAGTTTGTCCAAATCCTCTTCGTTGATTTGATCTTGTGTGTTTGTAGATTGTTCCTTCACTTGTGTGGTGTTTCTCTGCCGTTTCATTGTTATTATTAATTTTTTAACTGACTCTGTTTGGTATTTCCTTTTCCCAGACTTTGAGTTACACCTGTTGGTGTTTGTTGTTTGGATGGGGCTTCTTATTCTGGGTGATGCTGTGGTTGGGTGATGTCAGGACTTGCATACAAGTGATTGCCTTTGTTGGTGTTCTCACTTGTATACTGCTCTCTAGTGTTAGGCGTTCTCTAGTATTGTAGAGTTTTGGAGTCAGTGCTCCTTCCTTAAAGCTCCAGGGCTTGTTGCTGTCTTGATGTGGCTTCTCCTTTGTTCTTCGATGTGGGGTATCTTTTCTGTGATCAGATCCAACCTCCTCGTGTCGATGGTTTTTCAGGAATTTGTTGAAATTCAGGCGATCAGTGTATGCTTTTTTATTGTAGTGTATGTTCTTTTCTGTGCCTGATTTGCTAAACATTTGTTTTAAGCATTTGCTTTTATTATAGATAGTATTGAAAATATGGGGAGTAGGTAACTCCAATTGTTTAAATCTTTGATGATTAGTTATCCCTGAACACTAATCTAATAGCTATCATTACTAAATAGAACTAGATCAGGTTTTAACAATAGAAAATTAGAACCATAATGAATTAATTCATACAGTCAATAAATATTTCTTCTGGGATCTCCAAAGTATGGTATGAGACAGACTCTTTTGATTACAAGATGAAATGAATAAATTTCCAAATGGATAATAAGACTTCTTTGTATTATATCTTATGTGGAGAAACACTTTAGCACAATCAATAAGTCTGCACTGTAGTGGAAAAAGTTTTATAGTCCCATGTATAATTTTATTTATTGTATTCAATTTATATGAAGTGCTTAATTATCTTTGAATGGCCCAGCTTTCTATTCTGTAATGTTAGAGGGGTTATTGATGAATCCCTGAGAATAAAATTTCGTTCAATAGTTAGTTAACCAGTAAGTATATTAAATGCCAAATACAGTGACAATAAAAAGCATCTAATCTAGTTTGAAATACAAAATGATACATGTCCTCTTTATAATCATCAACTAGTTATTGAATGTATAAAGCATCCTGTACAAGTAACCTTGTATTCAAGGGGCTTAAGTTTTGTAGAAATTAGTTTTATAAACCATCAGTAATAATTCAAAATTTGAAGACTATAATACATACAATGAATTCTATATAAATATACAAGGTTTTTCTGATTTTATTGCCATATCCCTAGTTTCTGGAACAGCACCATGATGCATTGAGTGTGTTCAGTTAATAATTCTTCAGTAATTAAACTAATGAGTATTAATTACACAAATTGTGGTGCTGTATTATTAATATGTGTCTCTTCTTTTACCTTGTGCAGTTGTATTCATAAACTATCTTTGCAATAGTGAGCAATTATAGCAAACCTAGGGGTGTGTTCATGTGAGCTTGATCAGAAAGTGCTGCTGGTCCCTACTGATTTTTTTCTGGCTCAGAGACATGGAATTTGATCACTTTGTTTTATAATTGTAACCAGTATTCTTTGAAAGTAACCGGTATTCTTTGGAAAATTTTGGCATTTAGTGCTCCACTATCTTCTGTTTTAATGTTGTAGGAATTTAGCTTTTAAAAATTCTTTGAAAGTAACCGGTATCCCTGAACACTAATCTAATAGCTATCATTACTAAATAGAACTAGATCAGGTTTTAACAATAGAAAATTAGAACCATAATGAATTAATTCATACAGTCAATAAATATTTCTTCTGGGATCTCCAAAGTATGGTATGAGACAGACTCTTTTGATTACAAGATGAAATGAATAAATTTCCAAATGGATAATAAGACTTCTTTGTATTATATCTTATGTGGAGAAACACTTTAGCACAATCAATAAGTCTGCACTGTAGTGGAAAAAGTTTTATAGTCCCATGTATAATTTTATTTATTGTATTCAATTTATATGAAGTGCTTAATTATCTTTGAATGGCCCAGCTTTCTATTCTGTAATGTTAGAGGGGTTATTGATGAATCCCTGAGAATAAAATTTCGTTCAATAGTTAGTTAACCAGTAAGTATATTAAATGCCAAATACAGTGACAATAAAAAGCATCTAATCTAGTTTGAAATACAAAATGATACATGTCCTCTTTATAATCATCAACTAGTTATTGAATGTATAAAGCATCCTGTACAAGTAACCTTGTATTCAAGGGGCTTAAGTTTTTGTAGAAATTAGTTTTATAAACCATCAGTAATAATTCAAAATTTGAAGACTATAATACATACAATGAATTCTATATAAATATACAAGGTTTTTCTGATTTTATTGCCATATCCCTAGTTTCTGGAACAGCACCATGATGCATTGAGTGTGTTCAGTTAATAATTCTTCAGTAATTAAACTAATGAGTATTAATTACACAAATTGTGGTGCTGTATTATTAATATGTGTCTCTTCTTTTACCTTGTGCAGTTGTATTCATAAACTATCTTTGCAATAGTGAGCAATTATAGCAAACCTAGGGGTGTGTTCATGTGAGCTTGATCAGAAAGTGCTGCTGGTCCCTACTGATTTTTTTCTGGCTCAGAGACATGGAATTTGATCACTTTGTTTTATAATTGTAACCAGTATTCTTTGAAAGTAACCGGTATTCTTTGGAAAATTTTGGCATTTAGTGCTCCACTATCTTCTGTTTTAATGTTGTAGGAATTTATTTTTGCTTTCTTAAAAAATAGCATAGAGGCACTATGTGTCATTGTGAGAGAATGAACTTATCATGAAACAGTATTACCTTATAGTAAGATTTCCAACCATTGCTGAAATTCAACTCCTATTCATTCTAAATTCATCAGACTTTTAAAGTCCCTGTGATAGCTTAATTAGTTGTTTTTTTTTTTTTAAATGAAAAACGGTTTTATAACCTTAAAAATTCTGTTGATATGATAAGCTAAGAGAGGAAGCTTATAAAATCTTAAGTGAAATGTTCTTCAGTTTCACACCCCTTTCAAATTCCTGGAAGGAGGCCTTGCAGTGTATTTATATGGTCATATGTTTTTGTGCAAACTGGGAGAGTGAGGTATTTTAACAACAGTTTATAAAAGATTATGATCTATTTTCATACCAGCTTTTCTTCTTCAACCCCAGGATTTTTGAGACCATGTGAATGAAAAGTTCTGTACATGTTTAGCTTGAGCTTATGGGCTATATGTTTATATGGCTCTATAGTCACATCTTGTGTATTGTCAAATTATTTTTACCTATGTGAGTGAAAGAACGGCACACAGGAATATCCTGCAGCTCATTATGTCAGGTTAGTTCGTATCTAGACATGGAGATGTATTGTGTGACTTCACAGTGCCATTTGAACTGGAAATATGTGGGTGACAGAAAAGAAACAAGCTCAGAAATGCATGGAGCCAGAAACTTCATCTTTGGAAAAATATTTCGAATGTTGTAGTTCATATATGAAAATTGAATGACTTCGCCCCTCAAATTCCTCATGTTTAATAATTAGTTGCATAGCTAAATCTTTGCAATAGTGTCTCTTCTTACCTTGTGCAGTTGTATTCATAAACTATCTTTGCAATAGTGAGCAATTATAGCAAACCTAGGGGTGTGTTCATGTGAGCTTGATCAGAAAGTGCTGCTGGTCCCTACTGATTTTTTTCTGGCTCAGAGACATGGAATTTGATCACTTTGTTTTATAATTGTAACCAGTATTCTTTGAAAGTAACCGGTATTCTTTGGAAAATTTTGGCATTTAGTGCTCCACTATCTTCTGTTTTAATGTTGTAGGAATTTATTTTTGCTTTCTTAAAAAATAGCATAGAGGCACTATGTGTCATTGTGAGAGAATGAACTTATCATGAAACAGTATTACCTTATAGTAAGATTTCCAACCATTGCTGAAATTCAACTCCTATTCATTCTAAATTCATCAGACTTTTAAAGTCCCTGTGATAGCTTAATTAGTTGTTTTTTTTTTTTTTAAATGAAAAACGGTTTTATAACCTTAAAAATTCTGTTGATATGATAAGCTAAGAGAGGAAGCTTATAAAATCTTAAGTGAAATGTTCTTCAGTTTCACACCCCTTTCAAATTCCTGGAAGGAGGCCTTGCAGTGTATTTATATGGTCATATGTTTTTGTGCAAACTGGGAGAGTGAGGTATTTTAACAACAGTTTATAAAAGATTATGATCTATTTTCATACCAGCTTTTCTTCTTCAACCCCAGGATTTTTGAGACCATGTGAATGAAAAGTTCTGTACATGTTTAGCTTGAGCTTATGGGCTATATGTTTATATGGCTCTATAGTCACATCTTGTGTATTGTCAAATTATTTTTACCTATGTGAGTGAAAGAACGGCACACAGGAATATCCTGCAGCTCATTATGTCAGGTTAGTTCGTATCTAGACATGGAGATGTATTGTGTGACTTCACAGTGCCATTTGAACTGGAAATATGTGGGTGACAGAAAAGAAACAAGCTCAGAAATGCATGGAGCCAGAAACTTCATCTTTGGAAAAATATTTCGAATGTTGTAGTTCATATATGAAAATTGAATGACTTCGCCCCTCAAATTCCTCATGTTTAATAATTAGTTGCATAGCTAAATCTTAACAATAACAGAATTATTTATACTAACCATGTAGGAGATAAATGGAATTACCTTTCAGTTACCTCTACAGAAAGTAAAATAACAAAGCTATCTGATGTAAAGAGTTGAAAATATGAAGCCAATATTGTATGAAAAAAGTTGTTCCAGACAGTTAATTGATAAAACTAATGTGTTATCTCATTTTCTGTGGTAGTTTTCAGCTTTTAAAATTCATGATGTGTTACTATTGTTCATCTTACATTAATATTTTCTTAAGTAATTATATTAATATTTATCTATGTATTTTTGAAGAGGCAACCAAATTTGAAAAAACTTCAGAGCCTACAAAGTAAGGAGCTGGTAAATATCATTTTGAAATATGTTGGTAAGATTTTTAAACAGGGATAAAATCATAACAGATTATAAGGCCCTGCTTTTGGAAGCCATGTGTTCTAGAAATATTGTTCCTCACATCATAGAATTTCATTCTGTTTTATCGAAGGAAGATAAGTCTGACCTCTGTGAAAGACCAAAGCCTACTAGATTTAGTATCATTAGAAGCATTTTAAAAATAAAATAATGCTATTTATACTTCTATTCTTGTTGATACACACTTAGTGGTAAAAATAATCTTAAAGCTCTTGGAAAAATATAATTATAAATTGGCATCTCTATTTTTTACTGATTAGGCATCTCATGCACATTTAATATACAATTGATTTTATTCTGTACTTTATACAATTATGTGTATGATATTGTCACCATTTTGAAATTTGTAAAATGATTGAGAAAATTATACATTTAATTATACATTTAATTATACATTTTTTTTAGAAATTCCAACACTGTTAGAAACTATGCTATCGTTTAATACATTGTCATTTAATTTCTAACATATATTAGGAACTTCTTTTAAATCTGTGATTGCCTTACCAATGGTGTTATTAATAGGTAAAGGGAAATACTTATTACTATGATTACATGTTAATTTTTGAAACTCTAAGGAAAACCATAGCACTTGACATGTTAAAAAATTCATGGGACTCAACCAATTCATTATGGATGAATTAGCTTTCTATGTAATATCTCAAAATTTATGACTATTTAATTTTCCATGACTTATAAACCCATGAGTATTTCTTGGTGACTCCCTGTTCCTTCTACTTATATTTTATTAATCACAAATAACTATACACAATATTTAATAAGTTCTAGGTAAAGTTTTGTGTGTTTTGCATTTATTAATTAATTTACTTGTCAGAATACCCTTTTGCAGTAAATATTCTTACTATACCTGTGATGCTGATAAAAAATATAGAGGTATATTGCCTGTACAAGGTTTTTAGGTCTGTATGTGGCAAAGTCAGAATTTGAATAAAGACAGATTGGCTTGGGGGGTGGGTACTCAACTATTGATATTCTGCTCTGCCTATTAACTATTCTGACTTCTCTTCCTAAACCTGTCTGTAATGTAGCCTCTTGCCATTGCTATTGTCATAGTTCAGGTTTAATACATCTTCTGCCTGAAACTCAGTCCTTCTGAAATCCCCTTTCTTGTCTGTGCATGGTGTTATAACAAAATACCATAGACAGGCTTTTAAAAGTAGACATTGATTTCTAATAGTTCTAGAGGCCGGGAAGTCCAAGGTGTTAGCAGATTTGATTCTGGCAACAGCTCTCTTCCTGACCTGCAGACAGCGACCTTCTTGCTGTATCCTCACATGGCACAGAGAGAGAAAGAGCATGGAGACAAGCTCTGGTTTCTCTTCCTTTATTTCTAAGGACACTAATCCAGTCATTTGTCGGGTGCCACTCTCAAGGCCTCATTCAAACTGAATTACCTTCCAAAGGCCCCATTTCCAAATATATCATTGAACATTAGAGCTTTAACCTAGGAATTTGAGGGGTGGGGAACACAAGCATTCAGCATGTAACAACTTTTAAATAGGTTTCCTTCATCCATTCTTTCTTCCCTTCAACCCATTCCCTACACAGTGGCCAAGTCATATTTAAAACAGGTAGAGCTTGTATCCCTCCTTTGCTTAAAATTTAGGATAAAAAGTCCTTACCATGTTTGAAAGATACTGCATGACTTATCCTTTGAGGGGTCCCAGCTTCATATCCTGCTTTTTCCCCTAACTCTGTTTTCACCACTCACCCTGGGTATAGTGCAGTTATTATAGTAGACAACCTGTTCATTTCATGTCAGGTGTTGTTCTTGATGTTTTACTTGTGTAAATGTCAGCCACCCAGCCAGAAAGGAATCATGTATAATTACTTAGAAGATGAAGAAATGGAGATTAAGAAATTAGGTAAACTTGAAGAAATTTTCACAGACTTTAATTTGTTCCTTGAAACCGATGATTCCTTCCCTCTAGAAAAGTTTTCTCCCAGGGAACTCTCCATATGTCTTGAATTATTTCTCCTGACTCAATCTCAGAGAGGAGCTAAATTAGCTTCCTTTTAACGTAACCCATAATATTTTGCACTCACCTAATGCAGCCCATATTATTTGTTTCTATTTCTTGCTCCCTGTAGCCAGGCTTCTCCTAGGAAGAACTTGAGCATGTATTGTTTGTCACAGTTTCTCCAATTTTTGACATAAGATAAGATAGATGCTCAATGAATATGAACTTTCTGGGATAATAAGAATGTATTGGATCTAATGATGAATATACCTCTCATTAATTACTTGGAAAAAAAATTCCAATTTAATTTTATTCTAGTGGCAAGGAAAGGGGAACATGGAGAAAAAACTGTTAATGGTCAGACTTAACTATCACCTAAAGTAGTATATTGTGCCATGGTTAACAAGACGTTACTTGACTATGTTTTATTAAACTAATGTGAAAAATAATTTAAAATGCACAAAACTTGTGTATCTAACTAAAATAAATACAGGAGTTCACTCTTCAATAGAAGACAGTGAAATAAAGTGATGTTTCATTTATGAGAAATAATATAAAAAAACAAACTCAAAGATGTAAGTATCACAGGATGGAGGAGCTATGTCATTATTTGGTTTGGAGATAAATTATCTAGTTGTAATTTCAATAAACTTTTATTAGTTTTATAAGAGAAATTCTTATAATAAGAAACAGGCAAATGTTGGTGGGTTAAATATTGTAAATCTTATGAGTTTCATTTATATGTTCAGAGTCTGATTTAAGTTTACTCTTCTTATACGTTATTTATGAGATATAAACAATCTTTGGTGATTCTGAGAAGAAAAAATGTCAAGGACTCAAACAACCACTTATTGATAGTAGTTAAATGTTTGTCTTAATTTTATCTTTTCCATTATATTTGTCACATTTTATTACTCTTGTAATAGGCATCAAATAGTATAATGTTCTTTAGTGGAAAGAATCTTAAAATACAAATTTCATGTCAGGTGTTGTTCTTGATGTTTTACTTGTGTAAATGTCAGCCACCCAGCCAGAAAGGAATCATGTATAATTACTTAGAAGATGAAGAAATGGAGATTAAGAAATTAGGTAAACTTGAAGAAATTTTCACAGACTTTAATTTGTTCCTTGAAACCGATGATTCCTTCCCTCTAGAAAAGTTTTCTCCCAGGGAACTCTCCATATGTCTTGAATTATTTCTCCTGACTCAATCTCAGAGAGGAGCTAAATTAGCTTCCTTTTAACGTAACCCATAATATTTTGCACTCACCTAATGCAGCCCATATTATTTGTTTCTATTTCTTGCTCCCTGTAGCCAGGCTTCTCCTAGGAAGAACTTGAGCATGTATTGTTTGTCACAGTTTCTCCAATTTTTGACATAAGATAAGATAGATGCTCAATGAATATGAACTTTCTGGGATAATAAGAATGTATTGGATCTAATGATGAATATACCTCTCATTAATTACTTGGAAAAAAAATTCCAATTTAATTTTATTCTAGTGGCAAGGAAAGGGGAACATGGAGAAAAAACTGTTAATGGTCAGACTTAACTATCACCTAAAGTAGTATATTGTGCCATGGTTAACAAGACGTTACTTGACTATGTTTTATTAAACTAATGTGAAAAATAATTTAAAATGCACAAAACTTGTGTATCTAACTAAAATAAATACAGGAGTTCACTCTTCAATAGAGAAGACAGTGAAATAAAGTGATGTTTCATTTATGAGAAATAATATAAAAAAACAAACTCAAAGATGTAAGTATCACAGGATGGAGGAGCTATGTCATTATTTGGTTTGGAGATAAATTATCTAGTTGTAATTTCAATAAACTTTTATTAGTTTTATAAGAGAAATTCTTATAATAAGAAACAGGCAAATGTTGGTGGGTTAAATATTGTAAATCTTATGAGTTTCATTTATATGTTCAGAGTCTGATTTAAGTTTACTCTTCTTATACGTTATTTATGAGATATAAACAATCTTTGGTGATTCTGAGAAGAAAAAATGTCAAGGACTCAAACAACCACTTATTGATAGTAGTTAAATGTTTGTCTTAATTTTATCTTTTCCATTATATTTGTCACATTTTATTACTCTTGTAATAGGCATCAAATAGTATAATGTTCTTTAGTGGAAAGAATCTTAAAATACAAAATAAATTGTCACTTGAAAGCCAAATTCAGGAGTTTCTTCAAGAGGTAGAATTTATTCGTAGTAATGAATGTCTGGTAAAAAAAAATCTGTGCACAGAAATTAGAGCTAAGCTTTTAAGTTAGGGTATTAAAAGTTACAGTATCATATTTTATGTAGTGAAATATCATCTCTCATCACATCTTTTTTCACAAATGTAAGATCATGGTTCAACACTGAAATATTTGTGGATTCTTCTTTGCCACACTGGTAGACAAGGCAAATTTACGTTAGGGATACTTCTTATGGTGAAAAGATTTAGAACATAAAAATAACTAAATAATGCTCTGTCATAGTGCTTTGGAAAAACACGTTTTCAAAATGCTTGAAGCAATATCATTAATGGTGCTTGTAAACCCTTTCTTACAAAAACCAATTTCATATCCTGTTTAAGATGGAGTGTTTTGCCAGAAATTTATCCTATTCATTAATAATTGTATTTTATTTTCAAAATATTGCTCACATTTACATTTTTTTCAGTGATAATTTTTGTCTTAAATAACTCTGTTGTGAAGTTTCAGTATACATAGATTTTTTTTTTATGATACATAGTTTGCATCGTGAATGGGAGGGCCTACACTGTCTGAGTAGTGTAGTGATATTTAGCTTAAACTATATTTTTCCCTGGTTTCATAATATATAATTATAATGTGTAACATTATCATTCAAAAAATATCGAGTGACAAATATATTAATTAAAATTTTTGAATACTTCAATAAACTTTTATTAGTTTTATAAGAGAAATTCTTATAATAAGAAACAGGCAAATGTTGGTGGGTTAAATATTGTAAATCTTATGAGTTTCATTTATATGTTCAGAGTCTGATTTAAGTTTACTCTTCTTATACGTTATTTATGAGATATAAACAATCTTTGGTGATTCTGAGAAGAAAAAATGTCAAGGACTCAAACAACCACTTATTGATAGTAGTTAAATGTTTGTCTTAATTTTATCTTTTCCATTATATTTGTCACATTTTATTACTCTTGTAATAGGCATCAAATAGTATAATGTTCTTTAGTGGAAAGAATCTTAAAATACAAAATAAATTGTCACTTGAAAGCCAAATTCAGGAGTTTCTTCAAGAGGTAGAATTTATTCGTAGTAATGAATGTCTGGTAAAAAGAAATCTGTGCACAGAAATTAGAGCTAAGCTTTTAAGTTAGGGTATTAAAAGTTACAGTATCATATTTTATGTAGTGAAATATCATCTCTCATCACATCTTTTTTCACAAATGTAAGATCATGGTTCAACACTGAAATATTTGTGGATTCTTCTTTGCCACACTGGTAGACAAGGCAAATTTACGTTAGGGATACTTCTTATGGTGAAAAGATTTAGAACATAAAAATAACTAAATAATGCTCTGTCATAGTGCTTTGGAAAAACACGTTTTCAAAATGCTTGAAGCAATATCATTAATGGTGCTTGTAAACCCTTTCTTACAAAAACCAATTTCATATCCTGTTTAAGATGGAGTGTTTTGCCAGAAATTTATCCTATTCATTAATAATTGTATTTTATTTTCAAAATATTGCTCACATTTACATTTTTTTCAGTGATAATTTTTGTCTTAAATAACTCTGTTGTGAAGTTTCAGTATACATAGATTTTTTTTTTATGATACATAGTTTGCATCGTGAATGGGAGGGCCTACACTGTCTGAGTAGTGTAGTGATATTTAGCTTAAACTATATTTTTCCCTGGTTTCATAATATATAATTATAATGTGTAACATTATCATTCAAAAAATATCCCGAGTGACAAAATGTGAAGTACTTCTAAGTTATTAGACACTGTTTCCTTGAAGGTTTGCATGAGTTTGGTTTGTTTGTTTTCATCATTTACTTCAGATAAAGAATAAGATTAATAAGAATTGACATGCAGGAAGTTGTTGGTTTCTAATCATCTACAGTCATAATCAATTTTACTAC
Organism: Tragulus kanchil; assembly: GCA_022376925.1. Lineage (NCBI taxonomy): Eukaryota > Metazoa > Chordata > Mammalia > Artiodactyla > Tragulidae > Tragulus > Tragulus kanchil. The sequence continues at coordinate 111,573,666 of JAIOJX010000025.1, read as the reverse complement.
AACTCCTACAACTTTGCTTTGGTTAGTAGGTCACACAGATGGGGAGATTCCTATCTCAGTGAAATTTGATTTACAGATCCTGCCTATCTACCTTTGACTTTGATAGACATGCTCAAGGGCCCTCAACCAGTTTCTCACCCCAGTCAATGCAGGCCAAGTGCTGCTGACTTAAATGAGACATGAACACATTAACCTGGCGTCTGTTTTTTGAAATATGATGCTCATTCCTGGCACTTATTTCCTGCAACTGATTGAACTTTTAGTGCAAAGTGTTTGGGACATCAGGGCTATACATCTGTTAATATATGAACACCCTGATAGAACAAGTGCATCAACACCATCATGATAAATTTTGTCCTGGCACATACGACAGATAGAACTATTGACTATTTCCTTTCTATTTACCTTGTGAAGCAATGCCTCTTCCTGAAGTTAGAAAAACCTAAGCTTTGGTGACTACAGAGTATGAAATGATTGTGATATGCAGCCAGAGAGGGAGGGAGAGAGGAAGGATACATATAGGGGCTTCAGGGCCAGTTGACTTGGATTTGAATCCTGGCTCCATTACTACTTAGCTAGGTGATTTTACTTAACCTCTTCAAACTTGTCTCTGCATTTCTCAGATAGGTATAAAATCACTCCAACTAAAAGTTAGATTCATGTAGAATACAAAGAGCTCTCAAAATTTAAGAAAAAAAAACTTTTCAAAATATTGCTCACATTTACATTTTTTTCAGTGATAATTTTTGTCTTAAATAACTCTGTTGTGAAGTTTCAGTATACATAGATTTTTTTTTATGATACATAGTTTGCATCGTGAATGGGAGGCCTACACTGTCTGAGTAGTGTAGTGATATTTAGCTTAAACTATATTTTTCCCTGGTTTCATAATATATAATTATAATGTGTAACATTATCATTCAAAAAATATCCCGAGTGACAAAATGTGAAGTACTTCTAAGTTATTAGACACTGTTTCCTTGAAGGTTTGCATGAGTTTGGTTTGTTTGTTTTCATCATTTACTTCAGATAAAGAATAAGATTAATAAGAATTGACATGCAGGAAGTTGTTGGTTTCTAATCATCTACAGTCATAATCAATTTTACTACAACTCCTACAACTTTGCTTTGGTTAGTAGGTCACACAGATGGGGAGATTCCTATCTCAGTGAAATTTGATTTACAGATCCTGCCTATCTACCTTTGACTTTGATAGACATGCTCAAGGGCCCTCAACCAGTTTCTCACCCCAGTCAATGCAGGCCAAGTGCTGCTGACTTAAATGAGACATGAACACATTAACCTGGCGTCTGTTTTTTGAAATATGATGCTCATTCCTGGCACTTATTTCCTGCAACTGATTGAACTTTTAGTGCAAAGTGTTTGGGACATCAGGGCTATACATCTGTTAATATATGAACACCCTGATAGAACAAGTGCATCAACACCATCATGATAAATTTTGTCCTGGCACATACGACAGATAGAACTATTGACTATTTCCTTTCTATTTACCTTGTGAAGCAATGCCTCTTCCTGAAGTTAGAAAAACCTAAGCTTTGGTGACTACAGAGTATGAAATGATTGTGATATGCAGCCAGAGAGGGAGGGAGAGAGGAAGGATACATATAGGGGCTTCAGGGCCAGTTGACTTGGATTTGAATCCTGGCTCCATTACTACTTAGCTAGGTGATTTTACTTAACCTCTTCAAACTTGTCTCTGCATTTCTCAGATAGGTATAAAATCACTCCAACTAAAAGTTGCTATGAGTATAGATTCATGTAGAATACAAAGAGCTCTCAAAATTTAAGAAAAAAAAAACTAACTTATTTTGTGACAAAAACTAAATTTATTCATTCTAAGTAGGGTTACTATTAATAGGTTCTTTTTCAGAAGCATCAATGAATTTGATTATGTTACTCTCTACCTCTACATGAAGCAGATGTTATAATTCATAACATAAATGTATAAACATACATACACACACACAAACTGCATTGGTTTTCTGAAATACAAATTTTTTAAAATCCAGCCCCCTGGTGTTTGGAGTAAATAATACATATATGGCCTATAGATGATTGGAATAAGTTATTATGTACTTGTCATAATTAAATTGGACTTCCCAGGTGGCTCAGTGGTAAAGAATCCATCTGTTAATCTAGGAGAAGTGGGTTGGATCCAAGGACTTGTAAAAGTCAGATATGACTTAGCAACTAAACAATGGCAGTAATGAAATTAATGATCCTAAATTAACTTAATATGATGTCTGAAAGATATTAATCATAACATTAACTGAGCACTTACTCTAGGATAGAGCTCTCCCATGACAATCCAGCTCATAGCATCATGGGTTCCATAAAAATCCTGGTTATGAGGGTGAAGACTTGGAATAAGCTTAGTTTAGATGACATAGGGAAAAAAGAATCCAACGTTTCTTTATTTGGAACTCAATTTTTAAAGATTTTTAAACCAGACATAGTTAAAGGACCACAACCTTTAGAAATCCAAATGTATAAAACTTTGGTCTGGTGAAATGGAAATGCAGAGATTACTGTAGTTTATTTAATTTTTTACTTGAAAATGCATGCATACTGATATACCCTCTTTATCCCACTGAATATATGATTGTCATGGCTCAATTTTAGTGAAGAAAATTGTATTAAAAATCTCTTCCCCTCAAAACAATTCTATTAATCATAGTCATATTCCAGGGATATTAAAAAGAGTAAATTAGAAATTTGGAGTATTATTGAACTTTCTTAGGAAGCTCACATTTATCACAGTCTCTGTTAGCTTTATTTGGTTGTAGCTATAAATACGAATACAAATTTTGGCAGTTTCTTGCTACAGTAAGCAGACATGTAACAATTACTTCAGTGGTTTCATGATTATCTTGAACCATCACTCCCTTCAGTACACATTATTTCACATTATTGTATTTTAAGACTGTACCTTGATTTTTTAAAGGAAAGGTAGAGGAGTACATTTTCATGTTTAGGATCAAACTTGGAGGATTAGAGAACACAAAGTTATTCATAATGAAGATATGGTATCTGTTAAATATATATCAAACTGGATACCAGCTACACTAGTTAAAACTAATAGCATCTCTCTCTTGTATAGGAGCACTCTTATCTTCTAACAACAACAAAAAAACAGCTTTCTGGAATGTGCTGAAAGATTGTTTGTTACATCTAATTGAAGGATACAGATTTCAAGCTGTTTGTAGGTGATACATGAATTTTTCACTCCTGCTGATGAGCACATTGACTGCTGCGTAATTCTTTAAATTGATTCAATCAAACCCATGCTGTTTATGCTTTTAATTGATTGAATTAAAACAGCATTTTTAAACTTTTAATCATTCCATTAGACACGAGTCTTTTGCATGTTCATGCTCAAGCTGGCCCAGATGCTCTGTGGCTTTTTAACTTGTGAAGTCCCACCATAGAGCTGCTGACACTTCAGTTCATTCGGCAGCAAGGATAGACTGTAACATCCTCACAAATGCAAGGATGCACCTACTAAGGGAGGCTCAGTGAAGCTTTCTGGATGGAATCTAGTGGAGGTGTTCTCTTTCCATGGTTCTTCCCAAACACACAGACCATGTGATGTCATTAGTTCCTAGATGCAAGGGAAAGACATCCAACTGGAGTCACAGTTAGAAATTATTGGGTTTCAGAAAAAAATTTTTTTTAATTTATTTTCATCCACTTTTATTCTTTAGCCTGTGTGGGCCTCCCATTTCAGTGGCCTCTCTCATTGCAGAGCACTAGCTCTGCGCGCATGTGCTCTAGAACACTGACTCGTAATTGGACACACTGGTCCAGCCACTCCACGGCCTGTGGGATCTTCCCGAACCAGGGATCAAACCAGCACCCCTTGCACTCCAAGGGATCTTCCCAACCCAGGAATCAAGCTATCTTATCCTGGATCTCCTGCATTTCAGGCAGATTCTTTTCAGTTGAGGCACTGGAAGAAGTCATGAGGATCATACAATCATATGTAGGATGATGCTTTGACCTGAAACTGGAACCTCATATTCTAATCTCAAGCACTGTCCTGCCAAAGACATAGCAGTAGGTATGATCTACCAGTGTTCTAAATGCATAGGTGCATTGTTTGTAAGAATTTAAATACCATAATTGAACTCTCTAAATACCGTCCTGTTTTATTCCATGAACATGCGCCAGTCATCCTCAGTAACATCGGTGATAAACTATGTCTCCCAAAAATGTTTTCCTAGGCTGACTAGTAAGCAAGTTCTGTGGTTATTGTGAATTTTGATATTTATGTAAATATCAAATTAGTCTCTTTTTTAAATTATTACTCTTAAACATTGGATGATTCATAGATGCCAGTACAAAGAACCTCCTGTTATTCAATAGGCTCTTGACACACTTGGACTCAATTGCACATATTTAAAGACTCAGTTTGGAATTGTTCATGCTTGCTTTGGATCTCATTCTTGTCAGCACTTTCTGTGTTCCTTCACATCTTTTTGTTTAAACAACAATTTCGAGATAAATACTGATAGCACAAGGAAAGTAATGATGTAATGATGAAGACACAGAACTTCACTTACTTCAGTTCTATCTTTCTGTGTGACCACTTGAAGTTTATATTTACGTTTAAATTTTAACTAAATGGATGTGATATTTTTATTTGCTACATCAAACTGTAGTTCATGCAAGCAATATTTCATAAAATATGAATATTATCTTTGAAACAGTTTATTACTTGGAAGCTGTTAATTGTTCATTGAATGAGTCAATGAAATAGTTTTTGTTCCTGTTTGTTGTATTAATTAATGAAAATAATGATGTCAAATTGGAAAAGAGGGGTTTTGAAATTTCTTCTCTGAGTATCAAGTACTCTATGTACACTGTCTCGAGGCTGGAAATGAATTGGAATAAGTGTTTAGAAAATAGCATTTTTCTAGAAGAATCTCAGTGCCAGTTAAATAAAAAATATATTTTAATCATTACATGATATCTCACACAAATATAGAACCTAAAATGAATTGAACACAAAACTGGCAAAAATAAAATTCATAATGAATAGAAGAAATGTTTCTTTATATCTCTGTGACCTAGGGGTAGAAAGTATTTTAAATTTATCCATACAAAAACCACAAAGCAAAAAACGGTTAAATTCTATCTCATATGATTAATCAGTTTTGCTAACTGAATAATACTGCAGATAAATATAGTATGTTTTTCAGAATAAGAAAAGATATTTGCAGTATTTGAAATCAAGGAAAAATTATTATCTGGAATCAACAATTTATTTCTGCAAATAAAGTCAAAAGGACATCAGTTTCAAATGGACAAATATAAAAAGTTATGAAAAGATAGTTTGCAAAAAAGGAAATATAAAAACTAAAAACTGTGTTGAGATGATCCAAATAGTAATCAAAGAAATGGAATTAAATAAACAATGATATTTTAGATTTCTAGTATTAGTAAAATTAGAAATGTTCATAAAGGATAAATGATATAATGACCCTATTTGGGATAACAATTCAGCATTTCCTAATTCATAATATTTAATAAATGATTAAGATTATTGTATAAACATAATTGTTGCTGTTTGGTCACTTAGTCATGTCTGACCTATGGGCTGTAGGCTGCTAGACTCCCCTGTCCATTGAATTTCAAGGGCAAAAATACTAGAATGCGCTACCATTTCTTTCTCTAGATGATCTTGCCAACCCAGGGATCAAATCTGTGTCTCCTGCATTACAGTCAGATTCTTTACCACTGCTCCATTTGGAGAGCACATAGACACAACAATTATACCGTAATTATTTATTACACATACCTGTTTTACATGAATGCTTAAGAATGAAACCTATTTGCTTCTTAAACACAGGGAAATAATTTCCTGAGGGGGTGGAGAATGAAAGTGGAATATTTTATTTAGCTTAATTCGTTTGTAGTTTTGTTACCAAGTCCAAGCTTGGTCTGCTCGCTGCACGACTGGCCAATGAGTCAGAGAGAAGAGGTGCTGAGGCAAGGAAAACAACTTTATTCAGAAAGCAGCTGACCGAGAAGGTGGCAGGCTTACCATCTTATTGGGGTTTTTATTTTATAGATAAAGAGATGGGGGAACATGAGGAAGCAAAGTAACAAGGCCATTAATCTTGCCAACATCTCCTAGAGTGGCAAGTCTTAGGCAGGAGATGCATTAATTTCTCCCTTCCTGCCACCTACAGGTGGACAGGGTTCTGAACAAAAGCTCTTTAGTTTAAAGTCAAGCAGAGGGGCAGGGTTCTCCAGGCAAGATATTAAGAATGATTATAAAAACAAAAGCAAAAAAAGCAAGTCAAAAAACTGTTTGCAACATGGATTCAGAATTGGTTCCCTCCCTGCAAAGTTTTATATAAGGTCTTACAGATTTTGGTTTAGCTTATCAAGATAAAATCTAAATTTAGCTTTTTATGTAATTTTCATGTAATGTTTTTCAGAATATATAACAATTACAACTATTACAATTAATGTTGTGATTTTATATCTGTTTAATATTTAAAGTTTTATTTCTGCATAAGCATTAAGTAAATGATGGCAGGGTACAAAGAATAAGAGAAGGCAAGGATTCCACACATCTGTACCTTTTTTTTTTCTGGCGTGATTCGTCTGGCAGCTGGGCTGGCGGGGCTTCGGACAACTCCGGCTTGGTGGCCCAGTCTCTGGCTCCAGGCCACATGGCAGTGGCAGCTGTGGTGGCAGTGGTGGCACCTAGGCTCCCGTAGGGCTTGCTCAGGCCTCAGCAAAGCCTACACCGAGGAGGCCCCTCAGGGCGACCCCCATCGCCTGTGCCTCACCACTTGCCCTATGCCTGCAGAGGAGTCCCCGACACATGTCTGTACCTTTAACCAAGAGATCTTGAATACAAGCTGAGGAAGACTTGCTGAAGAAGGTGTTGTGGATACTGTCCATTCTTTTTCAGTTTATAGCAATGTCTCAATATGACAAATGTTATTTTATATCTATTTGATATCTTAATCTTTCTTCTACATAAGTAAGTGTTGACTGGAATAGAGGCCTGAACCTTGAACTTAGAGTTCTTTGGGGAAATCCTTTTGGGAAACCCAATTGATTAAATCTGCAATGTAAATAGAAATTTACATTGTATCTGTGTTAAAGACTTAATTGCCTTTAGGTTTGCAAACCTATTAAACCTTGTTTAACATTGCATTCCTCAAATGTTGATTTATAGAACAACATTCTTCCTTTTTATTTTATTTTACTTGAAAATAGCATCAATATTCTAAGGAACAAGTATTTAAGAAAATATTAGTCTAAATCTTTGATCTTAGTGGTTTTCTGTCACAGTGAATTGAGCTACATTATCTAGGCTGTAAGGATTTCCATTTACCCCTGCAGAAAAAGTCTTCTTGATTCCTCTCCCTCAGGAACTATTTGGACTTCCCTCTGGCTCAGCTGTTAAAGCAAAAGCAAAAACAAGTCAAAACTGTTTGCAACATGGATTCAGAATTGGTCCTTACAGATTTTGGTTTAGCTTATCAAGATAAAATCTAAATTTAGCTTTTATGTAATTTTCATGTAATGTTTTTCAGAATATATAACAATTACAACTATTACAATTAATGTTGTGATTTTATATCTGTTTAATATTTAAAGTTTTATTTCTGCATAAGCATTAAGTAAATGATGGCAGGGTACAAAGAATAAGAGAAGGCAAGGATTCCACACATCTGTACCTTTTTTTCTGGCGTGATTCGTCTGGCAGCTGGGCTGGCGGGGCTTCGGACAACTCCGGCTTGGTGGCCCAGTCTCTGGCTCCAGGCCACATGGCAGTGGCAGCTGTGGTGGCAGTGGTGGCACCTAGGCTCCCGTAGGGCTTGCTCAGGCCTCAGCAAAGCCTACACCGAGGAGGCCCCTCAGGGCGACCCCCATCGCCTGTGCCTCACCACTTGCCCTATGCCTGCAGAGGAGTCCCCGACACATGTCTGTACCTTTAACCAAGAGATCTTGAATACAAGCTGAGGAAGACTTGCTGAAGAAGGTGTTGTGGATACTGTCCATTCTTTTTCAGTTTATAGCAATGTCTCAATATGACAAATGTTATTTTATATCTATTTGATATCTTAATCTTTCTTCTACATAAGTAAGTGTTGACTGGAATAGAGGCCTGAACCTTGAACTTAGAGTTCTTTGGGGAAATCCTTTTGGGAAACCCAATTGATTAAATCTGCAATGTAAATAGAAATTTACATTGTATCTGTGTTAAAGACTTAATTGCCTTTAGGTTTGCAAACCTATTAAACCTTGTTTAACATTGCATTCCTCAAATGTTGATTTATAGAACAACATTCTTCCTTTTTATTTTATTTTACTTGAAAATAGCATCAATATTCTAAGGAACAAGTATTTAAGAAAATATTAGTCTAAATCTTTGATCTTAGTGGTTTTCTGTCACAGTGAATTGAGCTACATTATCTAGGCTGTAAGGATTTCCATTTACCCCTGCAGAAAAAAGTCTTCTTGATTCCTCTCCCCTCAGGAACTATTTGGACTTCCCTCTGGCTCAGCTGTTAAAGAATATACCTGCAGTGTGAGAGAACTGGGTTGGATCCCTGGGTTGGGAAGATGCCCTGGAGGAGGGCATGGCAACCTATTCCAGTATTCTTGCCTGGAGAATTCCATGGACAGAGGAGCCTGGCAGGCTACAGTTCATGGTGCTGTAAAATGTCACACTCATCTGAGTGACTCAGCACAGCACAGAAACTATTTGCAGATATATATACATTTTAAAATATTTTATTTATATTTATTTGGCTGCATTGGGTCTCAGTTGTAGCATGTGGGCTCTAGTTCTCTGACCAGGGAACAAACCTGGGCCCCCTGCATTGGGAGCACAGAGTCTTAGTCACTGGATCACCAGGGAATTCCCCTATTTGCAGATATTTTAAATGATTTCATGCACACTAAGTTGCTTCAGTCCTGTCCAACTTTTTGTAACTTTATAGGCTTTGAGCCTATAGAACCTCCTCCAGGGGCTCTTCCTGACCCACGGATCAAAGCTTCATCTCTTTTATGTCTCCTGCATTCGTAGGAGGGTTCTGTACCTCTGAGTGCCACCTGGGAAGCCCTTTAAATGATTAGATTTATTCTTTTTTCTTTGTTTTCTTGTCTATCAGTGACTATTTTCCCATTCAGATGGAGGTATCCGTATTACTTCTTAAAGAATAAGAATACTTTAGGGCATCTACAATATGCTCTTAAAATTTTTCCTAAACACAGAAATTTTGAAAGCCAAATTAAGCAGCATTCAGATGTGAAGATAAGAAAAGTCAAACAAAAAGTTCAAAATAAATAGGCAAAACAAAACCCCAAAGAATAGAAGCAAAGCTCCAAATGAAGCAGAGGTATAGAAAGAAATTCTTCCTTTTTATTTTATTTTACTTGAAAATAGCATCAATATTCTAAGGAACAAGTATTTAAGAAAATATTAGTCTAAATCTTTGATCTTAGTGGTTTTCTGTCACAGTGAATTGAGCTACATTATCTAGGCTGTAAGGATTTCCATTTACCCCTGCAGAAAAAAGTCTTCTTGATTCCTCTCCCCTCAGGAACTATTTGGACTTCCCTCTGGCTCAGCTGTTAAAGAATATACCTGCAGTGTGAGAGAACTGGGTTGGATCCCTGGGTTGGGAAGATGCCCTGGAGGAGGGAATGGCAACCAATTCCAGTATTCTTGCCTGGAGAATCCCATGGACAGAGGAGCCTGGCAGGCTACAGTTCATGGTGCTGTAAAATGTCACACTCATCTGAGTGACTCAGCACAGCACAGAAACTATTTGCAGATATATATACATTTTAAAATATTTTATTTATATTTATTTGGCTGCATTGGGTCTCAGTTGTAGCATGTGGGCTCTAGTTCTCTGACCAGGGAACAAACCTGGGCCCCCTGCATTGGGAGCACAGAGTCTTAGTCACTGGATCACCAGGGAATTCCCCTATTTGCAGATATTTTAAATGATTTCATGCACACTAAGTTGCTTCAGTCCTGTCCAACTTTTTGTAACTTTATAGGCTTTGAGCCTATAGAACCTCCTCCAGGGGCTCTTCCTGACCCACGGATCAAAGCTTCATCTCTTTTATGTCTCCTGCATTCGTAGGAGGGTTCTGTACCTCTGAGTGCCACCTGGGAAGCCCTTTAAATGATTAGATTTATTCTTTTTTCTTTGTTTTCTTGTCTATCAGTGACTATTTTCCCATTCAGATGGAGGTATCCGTATTACTTCTTAAAGAATAAGAATACTTTAGGGCATCTACAATATGCTCTTAAAATTTTTCCTAAACACAGAAATTTTGAAAGCCAAATTAAGCAGCATTCAGATGTGAAGATAAGAAAAGTCAAACAAAAAGTTCAAAATAAATAGGCAAAACAAAACCCCAAAGAATAGAAGCAAAGCTCCAAATGAAGCAGAGGTATAGAAAGAAATTAAAGTCCTGTAGATAAAGATTTAGACTTCCCAAACCCCAGTGAAGATCAGGTAGAGTATGTTCCTAAGAAAAAACAGAAGAAAAGAAGATGAAAGGGTACTTTCTAGAACCTGGAATGAGGTCATAGGTTGGACCCAACATGAAGGATTTAGACTTATACCCCCACAATGAAGAGTTGGGGACAGCACCACATTAGTGTTCTGACTGCCACAGTGCTGCCCCACCCTCCGAAACTGGGAAACACTCAGGAAAGGACCTGAACCAGTGCTTTGGATCATCTGTAATCACCTGAGTGAGCACTGCACACCACTGCCCCCCTTTGGTATCATCAGGGATTTTCTAACAAAAGTAACACCTAATTTATGTCCTAAGGCTTTATTGAAAGTCATTTAGATATCTAGGCTTGCACTTCCTTTTTCAGTACTTAACTTGCACTGTCCTGACCAAAAAAAGGGTGTAGTTACTGAACCAAAGGAATCAGGACCTGGGTGAGTGTGCACCCCTGTTGCTCATCCTGTGACACGTACAGTGGAATGTGGAGAGACAACTCTTGGGAAATAGAAATGTGCGTTATGTTTTTCTCCTTAAAATCTAGAGTAGTTACACTAATTTATCCCCTTTATTTCTTCTTTCTCCTGGAGCTTCCCTTGTTCACTATAGTCCTACTGAGAAAGAGGGAGACTCAAGAAACAGGAGTTTAAGAAATAGGGTCCTAAGAGATACGGCCAGTGAAATGCAATCTGAGGATGATAGCAGAAGTCAAAAGAGAAACAAAAATCAGAAAATTCTAAATTTTCTTTTAGCTTCTCCCAAGAAAATTTTCACTTTGGAGCACTGAAGCACTATCTTTAGACCTCAGCTTCATTTATCAAAGGGGTTTAATGGGTGAGGAGTGTTGAAGGGAAATGAGATTTCCCCCTCAGAGCAGTATAGCATATAAATAACAGAAGATCATTACTGTTTTAGGATTATGAATAAAACCCTCAGAGAAGGCCTAAAATATTTTACTACAGGCAAACTGTAAAAAAAAAAAAAGAAAAAAATAGAAAAAAAAAGGAAGGAAAGAAGTAAAAATCTGAAAATATTAGACCTCTGAAAAACAAATGATGAAATTATTATTAAAATAAATGCATATTTATAAGAAACAACAAAATATAACTACTAAAACATCTTAAGCTTATCAAAAGATATTTTATTATTTCTATTGTTGTAGCAAATGTTTCCAATGCACGTTTTCAGTTTCAAACGAGTATGAAACATAATGCTTGCAAAATCTATGAGGAAATAATACCATCAACACTATCCTCATGATGGTCATATCTATCAACAGTCAGAAAAACTACAGGAGGCACTTGGCACATTTAAAATTTGTATTTTTTATGATATAAAAATGTTTAAAACTTATGGAAAGAGGGCAACAGTGCTTTACAAGTCTTAAGTCAGGTGAAAGAAAGAAAACATTTAGCACTAATGCTTGGTTTTAAAATAGTAGTTGCTATGGCTACTTAAATCATCTCTTAAGGTGATGTCCTTTTCTTTTATGAATTTTTTAGAAATTTAGTTGTCCTAACAACAGTGCACACTTACACTGAAGCAGTAAGTTTAATGAATTTGTTTTGTTTCAAGGGCTTTCTTTTTATACATATTCTTGCAGCCATGAATAGATAACATGAAGTGTTATGCCCCTTAGAAAAGTGTTCATCACAATATTACTTATGCATAGGAAAACTCTGAAAGCAAAGTAATTGCCTTTCAATTAAGGATTGGTTAAATAAATTACATGCTCCCATATAAGACACTACTATAAAACAGAGGCTTTTTATTTACTGAAATTTAAAATTTAACTAATGAGAGTTAAATTCCTAGAGCAGTATAGCAAAAAAAATCAAAAATCAAATTTTCTTTTAGCTTCTCCCAAGAAAATTTTCACTTTGGAGCACTGAAGCACTATCTTTAGACCTCAGCTTCATTTATCAAAGGGGTTTAATGGGTGAGGAGTGTTGAAGGGAAATGAGATTTCCCCCTCAGAGCAGTATAGCATATAAATAACAGAAGATCATTACTGTTTTAGGATTATGAATAAAACCCTCAGAGAAGGCCTAAAATATTTTACTACAGGCAAACTGTAAAAAAAAAAAAAAAAAAAAAAAGAAAAAAAAAGGAAGGAAAGAAGTAAAAATCTGAAAATATTAGACCTCTGAAAAACAAATGATGAAATTATTATTAAAATAAATGCATATTTATAAGAAACAACAAAATATAACTACTAAAACATCTTAAGCTTATCAAAAGATATTTTATTATTTCTATTGTTGTAGCAAATGTTTCCAATGCACGTTTTCAGTTTCAAACGAGTATGAAACATAATGCTTGCAAAATCTATGAGGAAATAATACCATCAACACTATCCTCATGATGGTCATATCTATCAACAGTCAGAAAAACTACAGGAGGCACTTGGCACATTTAAAATTTGTATTTTTTATGATATAAAATGTTTAAAACTTATGGAAAGAGGGCAACAGTGCTTTACAAGTCTTAAGTCAGGTGAAAGAAAGAAAACATTTAGCACTAATGCTTGGTTTTAAAATAGTAGTTGCTATGGCTACTTAAATCATCTCTTAAGGTGATGTCCTTTTCTTTTATGAATTTTTTAGAAATTTAGTTGTCCTAACAACAGTGCACACTTACACTGAAGCAGTAAGTTTAATGAATTTGTTTTGTTTCAAGGGCTTTCTTTTTATACATATTCTTGCAGCCATGAATAGATAACATGAAGTGTTATGCCCCTTAGAAAAGTGTTCATCACAATATTACTTATGCATAGGAAAACTCTGAAAGCAAAGTAATTGCCTTTCAATTAAGGATTGGTTAAATAAATTACATGCTCCCATATAAGACACTACTATAAAACAGAGGCTTTATTTACTGAAATAATTACTAATGTTCCATTTTTAATGAAAATTTACCAATTATATACCATTTTTATAAGTTAGGTGGTTATATTTGTATCATTTTTAGGTTTCTATATTACTTTTTAATAATAAAGTCTTTAAATCAAATTAAAAAGCAATTATTGCTTTTTGGTACATATCCAGGTATTTTCATTGTTAAAACTTTTATTTGGCAAACTTATATAAACAAAATGCTCTTTTCACCAAATTCATAATTCAAAAACAAAGCAATGATTATACTTTCCATATATTATCAGATTATCAAAGTTTGTCATGAACCCATTTGTCATAAATATTACAACATATAATGTAAAATAAGTATTTCATTCAATTAACTGAAATCTATTAAGGGGGTAAAATAGTAAAAAATAAATATAGCCATCAAATTCACTTTAACAGGGTAATAGACATTCTATGAATGAAACAGTAATAGGACTATAAACTACCTAATGAGTGAGGGTCAGGAAGAATCTTTTTGAATTCTGTCTGAACTTCTTTGACAATATTATTTCCTTTTTTGTTGTTGATAGTGTTTATTTATCCCCCACTTTATCAATTTATTTACCATTGATCATTTGCAGTTAGAGAACAAATAATTTTTATTCCCATGGAGGATGGATATTGGGTGCATGGAGGTTTGTATATCATTAAGCAAACACAGTCTCTTACTCATCTTTCCCTTCCACTATACTGTATGTTCCTCAGTGTCAAGAACTACTTTAGTTGTTTCTTTTTCACCTCAGATCCAAGACTGTGCTATTTATATATGGTAAATATTCTCTATCAGTTCTGTGTGATGTATAAGTGCATAAACAAATACATGAGCAAAAAATCCTTTGAATGTCAAAACTGTGCAACAAGAAACACTGTGGAGGATATTGCAGATGGAAATGAGGTTATTTGTAGTTTATTAAAGCCTTTACATTTTAATATTTCAGTTAATTTTACTTCTTGAAATCATCTCTTGATTCTATATCAAGAGTATTCTTTTGCATTATTCAGTGTCCAGTCTGGGACTCAACCAATAAAGATAGCTGGAAAAGACTTGAGAAGAAAAAATCAAAGGGGTGGCATGAAATTAATTAAACTCATTCATAATGGGAATTGGAGAAAAGGATAGAAGAGGAATTATAGACTTTGAAAGGAAGAAGGATGTATGGTGGTTAATTAATGATATTTATGGGTTTAAACGCTCAAATTAGGAAAACAGTTCTTTGTGTTGAATAGGAAATAATGTGAGTAATGTTAATTAAAATGACATTTTGAAAGACATGAATATGTTAGTATTCTGTCAATAAAAAATGGTGATGAACTTCCAGGTATTCAAAGATGTTATTAATATCTACTTTTTTTTCTTTGCTCTCATCTTGTGTTTCACAGATCTCACAAATACCTGCCAATTCTTCGTTTCTGTTTTAGGGAAAGAAGAGAGTCCTTATTTGACAACTGTATATACCGAGAACTCTGCCATCTGATAAAATCAAGATTAATTTATATAAAGATACTCTTTTAGTTTAATAAAGAAAATGATTAAATAGTTACTGATCATTGAGTTCCTAAAGACAGAGGTGATTCGATATTCTTAGGTCTAAGAAGTCAATTCTCGTTCTCCATTTCCTAGCTGTATAACCTTGGCCTAATTTTTTACCTTCTCTGTTTCTAAGTTTCCTCATATGTAAAGTGAGAATCACAATTATACCTACTCCAGTGGCAGTTCATATAGAGTCCTTAGAAACATTTTCTGGGACAGATCAGTAGTCTATACTTAATTAATTGATTTTATTACTTCATTTTTTACTTGATTTTATTGCTGTATTTTAGGCTTCCTCCTATGTACATTATCTGAAGTTCATTTACTTTAGTCTTAAATACAGATGAGAGAATTGAAGCTGACACTAGTTAAATGGCATGGCTAATGTCACATAACCATTAAAATAGGATCAGAATTCAAATTTTTGTCTTATTTCAAATATAAGGATTTTGTGTTTTGTAAATGTGTTTTATCATGAACCTTCACCATTTTCTTTTAAAGTAAGCATTTTCTGATCAATAGAATAAAGGATTTTTATGTTACATTAGCGCTAAATTATGTCTTGACTGCAATTCAGAGCTCTGAATCACTCAAAGAGAAGCATGAAATTATTACTGGTAGAACTCCTAGTACATATCAAATTCTTCCACATCCACGATTTAGGGCTTTAGTTGATAAGTATTAACTTCTTTTAAAGGCTCTAAAAAAACAACTTTGAAAAAGAATACTACTTTCTGAAATGATTCCATCTGTTTTCCTCTGAAACACAGCTCACTCCCACATATATCCAAGAAAATAAATTTGCCACTTGATCACAATAAACTTGATATCTAATTTCTCAAATAATTGACCAAGCTAAACCTTTGGCATGTCCGTGACTGCTGCGTTATCAGCAGATCAAAGTCATATTACCAAGCATGGCATATTAATTAAATTTTACTAAGCAGATTTGACTTGATTACTGAGAAAAGTGTTTTTCTATCTGCTGATATTTTTGAAAGGAAAAGAAATGAAGTGCAGATGTTTCAGCAGGCCTTTTTATTTAAAGTCTTTCTCTACTGCACAGTGCACATTTGTGCTCAACCTGAAAAAATAAAATCCATAAATTAATATTTCTCTGTGATCAGCTAAATAAAACTTAATAAACTTAACAACTTAATAAAAAAACAGGGTTTCCCTGGTGGCTCAGTGGCAAAAAATCTGCTTGCTAAGGCAGGAGACATGGATTGGATCCTTGATTGGGGAAAATCCCACATGCCTCAGAGTAACTAAGCCCATGGGCCACAGCTATTGAGTCTGGGATCTAGAACGCAGGAGCCACAATTATTGAGCCCATGTGACCTAGAGCCTGTGCTCTGCAACAAGAGAAGCCACCTCAATGGGAAGCTCACATGCTAGAGAATTTCTTGCCGCAATTACAGAAAAGCCTGCACAACAATGAAGACCCAGCGTAGACAAAAATAAATAAATAAACAAAACTTACTATCTCTATAATAAGTGCAAATAATGCCAGTGTGACTGCTAGGATGGATATGAAGCTGTTCAACACCTGCCCCACCCTGCCCCCCACACACACTTTATTGTCTGAAATGATACTGAAATTATTTTGTGAATTAAGACTCCATTCCAAGTAAATGAGGAGATGTTCAGTAACTTTATTCTTTACTATGAGTGATCTTTTATCACCTTCGTCAATTCAAGATAGGCACATAGCTATATCTGAGTAGGGTAGGTCAGTGTGGCCCATTTAAGTCATGTGGCCCATTTTGGTCATGTGATATGCATAAATAGTAGGGGTAAATAATACAATCATGTATAAAATAAAATTCCCAATATATTCCACAGGAACAGGTTGGGAAGGTATATTTGTGTATTTGTATTTTGATCTTTAGCTGAAATTGTTCACTGTTAACAATGCATGCATTTTCAATAGAGGTGCCAGGCACTCAGAAAGTGATGTTTATTGACTGACTATCAGAGTGACTGAGTAACTGACAGAATGCTTTTTCCTTTACTTTTTGCCCACTGTATTAACTTGTGCCTGTGTACATACTTGATAATGTCATACATATTATTTTATGTCTTGTTTTCTCCCCCAAAATGGCCTATCAGAAGTGTTAACTCATAACATTATGTAGAATCCTACTTAATTATTTTTAAATTCAAATGATATTTTCTATTTGGATATCACACTTTTTATTCAAACAACCCTTTATTAATGAACATTCTGGTAGCTAGCTTTTTTCTTCCTTTCTGAGTCATTATGAATAATGTGACAACAGAGTCCCAGTATGTATATCATTTTCAAGAAATAATAGTATTTTTCCTGAGGCCCATTTGGACCATTTTTTTGACCAGATTTTACTCCCTCAGCAATTTTGAAATACACATGAATTGATTTGGGTCTAGCTCCCTTCCCTCCACCAGAGTCTCTGGAGGAGAACTCTGTAACAGGAGCGTGGACAAGACAAAGGACTCCAGGTACACACAAAGAGCTGCACATTGCTTAAGTGTTGTTAAAAAGGAAGACCACATTATCACTTTACTTAGAGCTCTTTAATGTCATTGTCCTCATTCTGTGACAGAAAAATAAGGTTATCACTTGTACCCTCATGCAGAGCCCTAATGTTCAACACCTGCCCCACCCTGCCCCCCACACACACTTTATTGTCTGAAATGATACTGAAATTATTTTGTGAATTAAGACTCCATTCCAAGTAAATGAGGAGATGTTCAGTAACTTTATTCTTTACTATGAGTGATCTTTTATCACCTTCGTCAATTCAAGATAGGCACATAGCTATATCTGAGTAGGGTAGGTCAGTGTGGCCCATTTAAGTCATGTGGCCCATTTTGGTCATGTGATATGCATAAATAGTAGGGGTAAATAATACAATCATGTATAAAATAAAATTCCCAATATATTCCACAGGAACAGGTTGGGAAGGTATATTTGTGTATTTGTATTTTGATCTTTAGCTGAAATTGTTCACTGTTAACAATGCATGCATTTTCAATAGAGGTGCCAGGCACTCAGAAAGTGATGTTTATTGACTGACTATCAGAGTGACTGAGTAACTGACAGAATGCTTTTTCCTTTACTTTTTGCCCACTGTATTAACTTGTGCCTGTGTACATACTTGATAATGTCATACATATTATTTTATGTCTTGTTTTCTCCCCCAAAATGGCCTATCAGAAGTGTTAACTCATAACATTATGTAGAATCCTACTTAATTATTTTTAAATTCAAATGATATTTTCTATTTGGATATCACACTTTTTATTCAAACAACCCTTTATTAATGAACATTCTGGTAGCTAGCTTTTTTCTTCCTTTCTGAGTCATTATGAATAATGTGACAACAGAGTCCCAGTATGTATATCATTTTCAAGAAATAATAGTATTTTTCCTGAGGCCCATTTGGACCATTTTTTTGACCAGATTTTACTCCCTCAGCAATTTTGAAATACACATGAATTGATTTGGGTCTAGCTCCCTTCCCTCCACCAGAGTCTCTGGAGGAGAACTCTGTAACAGGAGCGTGGACAAGACAAAGGACTCCAGGTACACACAAAGAGCTGCACATTGCTTAAGTGTTGTTAAAAAGGAAGACCACATTATCACTTTACTTAGAGCTCTTTAATGTCATTGTCCTCATTCTGTGACAGAAAAAATAAGGTGCACATATGCTATGCTTAGTCACTCCATCATGCACGACTCTGCGACCCCATGGAATGTAGGCTAGGCTCTTCTGTCCATGGGATTCTGCAGGCAAGAATACTGGAGAGGGTCACCATTTCCTTCTCCAGGGATGTTTTTGATTCAGGGATTGAACCCACATCTCTAGCATTGGCAGGCAGATTCTTTAGCCACCTAGAAATTCCAAACTCCAAATTAATGAATATTAACTCTAAGCAGAATCTAACTCTGCTTAGAAAATATACTGTCTCCCTCACTCACCTCTGTCTTAAATCTGTCCTTCTCACTAACATCACATATACCGACAATTCTGAGGAACAAATTTCTCTCCATCTCACCTGTACCCAGCCTTTCCCATTCACCTCACAATAGTCCTTTTTCTGTGAAAGGTCAAGGCCTTCCTTTTAAACTTAAGTCTTGCTAGTTCTTAAAGTGTGATCCAAGAACTAACAACAATGGCATTACATGAGTTCTAATTCCATTTTCAGGGCTGGTTCATATCAGTCTCATATTAACCTAATTAGTTTATTTTAAGCTACCAAAAATGGCCATGGGGATTTTACAGAATAAAAATACAAGACCACTGTCTTTGAAGTTGTCAGGCTTGCAAAATAAATAATAATTAAAAACAAAGAGATGAAAACATGCAACTAGTGGTTTATGACCTAGTTTCTTTGTATTTTTGACTAAAAGATTATTTTATATCATTTCTAATGGATGTCTCTTTAGACTTCTGATTTGAAGCTCTGCAATTTGGAAAAACAAAAAAATTATCCATTTAAGACATAAGTTCCAGGAAGATAGGTATTTTTCTGTTTCATCTGCTGCTGTATTTACATCACCTAGAATAACATGATTAGCATTATACAGTTTCAAATGAAACTCTGTGAGAGTTTCAGTAAAAACAAAAAAAAAACAATTTTTTGTTGCATTTTTAGTTTAAGAAAGAGTGTTGTTGAGGGTGACACCCCTTCTATTTCTCCACTGATGCCTCTTAGTAAAGAGAGAATGAAATTTTTTTCCCAACATTTTGACCCACCTATATATTGTGAGGACACCAAGGGAGAAATAATGATTTTTTCTAATTATTGGAAAACTGACATGTTCTTGGCCCTCTTTCTCTACTCAGTTGGGTTTATGAGTGGAAGGTCAATATTTGTGCACTGACAAGATGTATTGACTTCAGCTCTCTACTAATTCAGATCTTGTTCTCCACTGAACCCGCATGAGCCCAAGGGCTGTGAATTCTTACAGTTCCTGTTTTCCTGTAAAAGGCATACTAGACAGGATTACTTTCCTCAGGCTAAACTTTTTCTGCTTCACATGTTGGGTAAAATGAGGTAGACTCAGATTCCTGGATGAATCAGTGTAGTGAAAAGAGGCTAAGCAGTATTACTCCATCTAGAATTTTTCAGCAAGCTCTGCATATTGACTGTTTCCCTGATGCTGTTAGTTTTATAGATATTTTGATTTTTATTTGGTTTTGTATTTGAATTTCTAAATAGTTCGAATTCAGAGGGGAGGAAGAGTGACTGATAGATTACCAAAATTTCCACAAGTTTTATTATATCCAAGGCCTCATTTTAGGATCATAGCTATGAGACAAATTAACTGTAGTTTTACATACACTGGAAATATTCAAGTTGCACTATGGATTTTCTTCCTAATGTAGAAAGGTAGAGATTTCTTCTTTTTTTATTAAAGAAAAGGACTGTCACAAATGCATTGTTCCTAAGATTGTGTTTCCCTCACACAGATTCCTGTATTATCCCCTTCTCTGGGCACACAACAAACAAAGTTATATGATCATTTATGGCATGAATTGGAGAGATGAGATTATGTAACCAGTTTCTATTCTCAGCTACATCTCAGTATTCTCATTTCATTGCCTTCACTGATTGTAGTTATTGTTGGTTTTAACATTTAATAGAATTTTAAAATGTACCAGATAGAAATTAATTGCTAGAAATAAAAAATGTGTGAAAATAAAAAACAAGGTAAAATCCAAAGCTAGAGTCTTTGTATTCTACAACCTATCTATTGGCAGATGCATATTAGCTATTGGAAATAAGTGGAAATAACAAAAATATATCATCCTTTTTGTGTTAAGATTACAACAAAAAAAATCTTTCTTTAAAATGACATAAGCGAACTCAAAAAACAGAAAGAGACTCACAGATTTATATGAACTAATGTTTGCTGGGAGTAGGGATAGTTAGGGAGTTTGGAATGGTCATGTGCACACTCATATTTAAAATGGAAAACCAACAAGGACCTATTGTGCAGCACATGAAATTCTGCTCAATGTTATATGGCAGCCTAGATGGAAGTGGTGTTTGAGGGAGAATGGATACATGTATATGTATGGCTGAGCCCCTGGACTTATCACAGCATTGTTAATCAGCTCTACACCAATAGCTGAACAAAATAAATAAATCCTTCTTTAATAAAAGATAAGAATCCCTAGTATCTTTTATAATAAGTACATAAGAAAAAAATAAATGCCCCTAGTTTGCCTGTTAATTTGAAGTGATAGAGTTTTAGGTATTTGGTCAAGTCTGAATGACAACGTGCAGCCTAGTATTTCCACATTTAGTTATTTCATCAAGTAAGGCTGACTTACTTATTAACCATGAATTTCACTCAGCAGAGAGAAAAAATGCATAAAGCAGAAACTGAAGGTCAACAAAGTAAATCAAAGTAATGATTTTTTTTGGATTATCAGTGTGTATAGGACAATTGTAGAAACTTGCATATATATATATATATATATATATATATATATATATATATATATATATATATGTATGTATATATGACGCACTCCAACAAAATGAATAATGCAAATAGCTAGAAACAATCTCAATGATTAACAGCGACCCAGAGACTTTAATAAACAAACCATGTAATTTCAAGTTTGTGACAATCAGAGAAGGTCTTGGGGTCCAGCAAACATACGAGCTGTGCAGGATGACAGGATTTAAGGCAGGCAAGGGAATTGCTATAATAAAGCCTCATCACTTGGCATACAATAAAAGTAAACATGAAACAACTTCATTAAAAATTCTGCACTCCCAATCAGTACACAGCAGAGAGCAAAAGCCTGATCTAGAAATATACAACTTATTCCTACTGTGGATCAAAATGGGAAACTTAAACAAGCAATAATGAAAACACCAACAATGGCCACAGCAGAGAAAAAAGAATGTGATAAGCAGCATAAAAATAAGCTTTCATAAAATATCCACACATGTTTAGTAAGTTAATCGTAGAAGAGACATTTGTGTGGATGCCAGCAAAATATATAGTTTACATTGATGCTGCATATATAGTTGTAAATAAAAATAGATCCTAGATATGCATGCTATCTTGTATGTGTGTCTGTAAAAATTTTCTTGAAGACATTACTGAATTTGGGATGTTGAAGAGTTTGACAAGAGATAGAGGCTGAGGCAAATAGGAACTGATTGTTTTAAGAAACATCACCAAAAAAGATATACTAAAGCTGACAATCACCAAAACAATCACCCAAAAATTTGAGCTTCCAGGTGTTTTCAGACGTTATTTCTTGACTTAACTGTGTGGCATGACAGTGAGATAAGCTTTGTGACACGGAACAGTTGTGATATTATGGTCTAGGTTTTTTCAATGGTAGTAGTAACAAGTATGGACTTTGAGTTTAGGGTAACTGCCATCAAGTGAGAAATTAGAATTTCAGCGAGAAATAAATCAGTTCACTAAAACATTACTCAGCTGATGGAACTCACTTTCCAAGTAGAAGAAGCATTATTTATTTTTTACAAAGCATCCATTCTTGCATTTTCTTGTTGTTTTTTTTAACCTTGACTACAATTCCCAAATTTATTATGGTAACTACCTCTCTGTCAGTGTATATGATGTTAGTAAGACTGTAAATCTAAATACTCTCTTACACCTTAAACAAAGACTGGAAACCTGATGAATGTTTGCTAGATACACAGAATCTTAGGTCCTGTTCTACCTTTCCTGAATCATAATCTACAGTTTATCAAGATTCTTAGGTGATTCACATGCACTTTAGAATTGAGAAACACTGCTCTAAAGTCAAGAATACATCCTATTTCCTAAATTCAAAAATAAATGCTAGAAAGTTCAGGCCTAGATTCACTCATCTTTAGAATCATGTGGGTTTCCTTCAACTTCAGTCTTTATCTGCCATCTAACTGTTTATCAGCCTACCTATGTGCTGTGACCATTTCCAGAGGCAGAATGAAACTCCACCCCGAATTTGGTAGATTTTGAGATCCATGATGTCACACACACAGGCCGCGAGGGTAGGGAGAGATTACTAGTCACATAATAAAACTTTCTTGGAAGCGCAGGTCAGTTTCACACCAGTTTAAACATGGCTTGAGATCTTAGGAAGAAAAGAGTGATTTAGAGGTTTTATTGTGGTCAGTGGGTGGGATCAGAATGCGGGTTCCCATTGCAATAAAAAGGATAGCTGTAGCTTGAATCTCTCACAAAGGCTGAAGGAGAGAGCTTTAATAGTTTTTTAAATCAGATTTTTCATCAATGTTTTTTGTATCAGATGTGGAGAGAAGGGGAAAAGGTAGGATTGAGACTTAAAATCTGTCAATGACAGCTTTTTTGATAAAGGCTTAAAAGCTCCATCAGAAAATAGAGTCAGGAGCACTTCTGATTTTTAGTGACTGAAACTACCCATTTTTCGTTTAATTAAATTTGACATTGTTTAAGTAAATTATTAGGAGTCTATGTGAGGGCAGTAGCCTAAAACTGGTAAGAGAGGTAAACATTCCATTGAATATCTGGTGCATAAGCCTAGTATCATACAGTCTCATTCTGAGAAATGAAATTATTGCCTTGGTCACTATCAGCGATATCTAGGACTTTGGAATGGAGAATGAATGTCATGTTGAGGCCTTGCATTATGACATTTTGGATATAGAGATATGCATAACTTTGATTTTATATTTATGGTTCTCTTGAGGTCACAGATTCCTAGAGTCCATTATCCCAAAGAGACAGTCTTAGGTAATAGTCATTGCTGCCTTTGTCTTGATCAAGCAGTCACACCAATTTCAGTGGATCAAGAGTGTATAAAACTGAGCAAATGTGAAGATTGTGGGCCAGGAACTCTAGTACTACGATGGTGGCCTGAAGCTCAGCCAGTTGTGCTGCACTTTGATCATCATTCCTTAGAATTGAGAAACACTGCTCTAAAGTCAAGAATACATCCTATTTCCTAAATTCAAAAATAAATGCTAGAAAGTTCAGGCCTAGATTCACTCATCTTTAGAATCATGTGGGTTTCCTTCAACTTCAGTCTTTATCTGCCATCTAACTGTTTATCAGCCTACCTATGTGCTGTGACCATTTCCAGAGGCAGAATGAAACTCCACCCCGAATTTGGTAGATTTTGAGATCCATGATGTCACACACACAGGCCGCGAGGGTAGGGAGAGATTACTAGTCACATAATAAAACTTTCTTGGAAGCGCAGGTCAGTTTCACACCAGTTTAAACATGGCTTGAGATCTTAGGAAGAAAAGAGTGATTTAGAGGTTTTATTGTGGTCAGTGGGTGGGATCAGAATGCGGGTTCCCATTGCAATAAAAAGGATAGCTGTAGCTTGAATCTCTCACAAAGGCTGAAGGAGAGAGCTTTAATAGTTTTTTAAATCAGATTTTTCATCAATGTTTTTTGTATCAGATGTGGAGAGAAGGGGAAAAGGTAGGATTGAGACTTAAAATCTGTCAATGACAGCTTTTTTGATAAAGGCTTAAAAGCTCCATCAGAAAATAGAGTCAGGAGCACTTCTGATTTTTAGTGACTGAAACTACCCATTTTTCGTTTAATTAAATTTGACATTGTTTAAGTAAATTATTAGGAGTCTATGTGAGGGCAGTAGCCTAAAACTGGTAAGAGAGGTAAACATTCCATTGAATATCTGGTGCATAAGCCTAGTATCATACAGTCTCATTCTGAGAAATGAAATTATTGCCTTGGTCACTATCAGCGATATCTAGGACTTTGGAATGGAGAATGAATGTCATGTTGAGGCCTTGCATTATGACATTTTGGATATAGAGATATGCATAACTTTGATTTTATATTTATGGTTCTCTTGAGGTCACAGATTCCTAGAGTCCATTATCCCAAAGAGACAGTCTTAGGTAATAGTCATTGCTGCCTTTGTCTTGATCAAGCAGTCACACCAATTTCAGTGGATCAAGAGTGTATAAAACTGAGCAAATGTGAAGATTGTGGGCCAGGAACTCTAGTACTACGATGGTGGCCTGAAGCTCAGCCAGTTGTGCTGCACTTTGATTCCTGTCCTTCATCCTAGATAAGGGATGAAAAGAAGCAACATTCCACTAAGCTCCAACACATGTGATGGTTTTTTGCAAAGTGAGAACTTTCATTACTGTTTACTCTATTGATCTTGAGCCTCTCAAAAGCCAGAGCTTATGAAAGAGGAATTACCTTCTCCATTACTGTGACATCTGGCAAGTGATGGACATGAGCCCTCTCACATGTGGGATATTTGAGTGTCTAAGTTTGACTCTAACCTGTAAGTATCCTTGGGTGTCTGTGCAGGCTTATAGTGTGCTGCTTCCATAACCCACAGCATGATAAGTGCCAGGTATGGAGGGTCACAGGCTGACTTGTGAGAACCTCTGTTTCCAACAGAGCTCAGTATGCAACCATACATTTTCACTCTCACAGCATATAATGAAGAACTGAGGAGAGCAGTTTCATGTGTTAGGAACTTTGTGCTGTTCAGTTGGTGAGTCATGTCTGGCTCTTTGCAGCACAATGGACTGCAACACGCCAGGTTTCTCTGTCCATCACTATTTCCCAGAGCTGCTTCTAGCTCATGTCTATTAAGTTTGATGATGCCATCCAAACATCTTACCTTCTGTCATCCCCTTCTCCTCTGCCTTCAATCTTTTCCAGCATCATGGTCTTTTCCAGTGAGTTGTCTCTTTGCATCAGGTGGCCAAAGTATTGGAGCTTCAGTATCAGTCCTTCCAATGAATATTCAGGGTTAATTTCCTTGAGGATTGACTGGTTTGATCTCCTTGCAGTCCAAGGAACTCTCAAGAGTTTTCAACACCATACTCCAAAAGTATCAATTATTGGTGCTCAGCCTTCTTTATGGTTCATCACTCTCATCTTAGAAACTTAAGAACCACTTTTGAGCATCACAGATGGTCCAGAAACTTCAGGAGATATGAAAAAGAGGTTGCTAAAACCTTTATAGAGAAGAAGTTTTGAGGGAGACACCAGTAGGGATGCTTGTTTGATTATAATTTAGATAGGCTTTAGAGTGTTTATTAGAAAGGGTCCTATTCAGAATGAGCCAGTTTGTGAATATATCATAAGTTGACTTAAGCAAAATGTTTAAATGAGAAATAAATTGCATCTAGATACATAAAAGACATTGTGGGAGCTAAGGATCAATAGCTGTTTTGACAGTATCCAAAATGAAGTGTCCTTCAGTTTACCAAATAATTTTCAGCAAGTGTAACTGAGATGGCACAGCCTTGTACTATGGTGGTAGTTGGGGAGTGTAACAGGGCAGCCTTTCTGTGAGTTCTCTGTGAATATTTGTATATTCTGGAGTGGATGCCCTCTCACATGTGGGATATTTGAGTGTCTAAGTTTGACTCTAACCTGTAAGTATCCTTGGGTGTCTGTGCAGGCTTATAGTGTGCTGCTTCCATAACCCACAGCATGATAAGTGCCAGGTATGGAGGGTCACAGGCTGACTTGTGAGAACCTCTGTTTCCAACAGAGCTCAGTATGCAACCATACATTTTCACTCTCACAGCATATAATGAAGAACTGAGGAGAGCAGTTTCATGTGTTAGGAACTTTGTGCTGTTCAGTTGGTGAGTCATGTCTGGCTCTTTGCAGCACAATGGACTGCAACACGCCAGGTTTCTCTGTCCATCACTATTTCCCAGAGCTGCTTCTAGCTCATGTCTATTAAGTTTGATGATGCCATCCAAACATCTTACCTTCTGTCATCCCCTTCTCCTCTGCCTTCAATCTTTTCCAGCATCATGGTCTTTTCCAGTGAGTTGTCTCTTTGCATCAGGTGGCCAAAGTATTGGAGCTTCAGTATCAGTCCTTCCAATGAATATTCAGGGTTAATTTCCTTGAGGATTGACTGGTTTGATCTCCTTGCAGTCCAAGGAACTCTCAAGAGTTTTCAACACCATACTCCAAAAGTATCAATTATTGGTGCTCAGCCTTCTTTATGGTTCATCACTCTCATCTTAGAAACTTAAGAACCACTTTTGAGCATCACAGATGGTCCAGAAACTTCAGGAGATATGAAAAAGAGGTTGCTAAAACCTTTATAGAGAAGAAGTTTTGAGGGAGACACCAGTAGGGATGCTTGTTTGATTATAATTTAGATAGGCTTTAGAGTGTTTATTAGAAAGGGTCCTATTCAGAATGAGCCAGTTTGTGAATATATCATAAGTTGACTTAAGCAAAATGTTTAAATGAGAAATAAATTGCATCTAGATACATAAAAGACATTGTGGGAGCTAAGGATCAATAGCTGTTTTGACAGTATCCAAAATGAAGTGTCCTTCAGTTTACCAAATAATTTTCAGCAAGTGTAACTGAGATGGCACAGCCTTGTACTATGGTGGTAGTTGGGGAGTGTAACAGGGCAGCCTTTCTGTGAGTTCTCTGTGAATATTTGTATATTCTGGATTGGTGTGCCAAATGAACTTCACAGAAGCAGGATATTATTAAGTTGATACCATACCTTTACTCCTGGAATAAGTTAGATGAGGTTAAGGTTCTGCAAAGACTGTGTGCAATGCCTGGCTCTTGAGTTATTTCAATGGGCAGCCTAGTAAAGGTGTATTATCTTCCTTCAGTAGTCAAGGCAAACTACAGTTGAGAGGCTATTGAAAGAGACAATGAGCAAAACATATTAGCCAAGTCTATAGTAGTAAAATATTTATCAGTTGATGATTGATCGAGTCAGTGATTTCAATAATATTGACTATGGGGCCTTAATAGAGGCAGTAAGGTAGCAGTTATTCAGCGTGAGGCTTAAGTGATGCATTCCAAGTTCAAAACAATTTAAATTGGTAGGTGAAATGGAGAAACAGTGAGGGTGATAACCCATTGTCTGAATAGGTCTTGTATAATGTGTTTCAGTTTTTAAAAGCTGTTTTAATTTCATTGAGCCATCTTAACTATTTTAAGTTTTCAGGGTTGGAAAGGAGATGGAGTCATCGAGATTCCATTTGGTCAAATAAACTTTTAAGTGCTAAATACTAAATTTAATTTTAATTCATTATTTATTAACTCAGTGTTCCATGACCCTTACGGGATATTTTAAGGCAGTAATTTTATGTCCATTGGGAATTTAGATACAATGTGTTTCTGATAGTTAAGACAACCCACTTCAGTATTGTTACTTGGAAAATTCCATGAATAGAGCTTCCTGGCAGGCTACTGTCCATAGAGTCACAGATGCTCATGAAATTTTGAGGAGACACCAGTAGGGATGCTTGTTTGATTATAATTTAGATAGGCTTTAGAGTGTTTATTAGAAAGGGTCCTATTCAGAATGAGCCAGTTTGTGAATATATCATAAGTTGACTTAAGCAAAATGTTTAAATGAGAAATAAATTGCATCTAGATACATAAAAGACATTGTGGGAGCTAAGGATCAATAGCTGTTTTGACAGTATCCAAAATGAAGTGTCCTTCAGTTTACCAAATAATTTTCAGCAAGTGTAACTGAGATGGCACAGCCTTGTACTATGGTGGTAGTTGGGGAGTGTAACAGGGCAGCCTTTCTGTGAGTTCTCTGTGAATATTTGTATATTCTGGATTGGTGTGCCAAATGAACTTCACAGAAGCAGGATATTATTAAGTTGATACCATACCTTTACTCCTGGAATAAGTTAGATGAGGTTAAGGTTCTGCAAAGACTGTGTGCAATGCCTGGCTCTTGAGTTATTTCAATGGGCAGCCTAGTAAAGGTGTATTATCTTCCTTCAGTAGTCAAGGCAAACTACAGTTGAGAGGCTATTGAAAGAGACAATGAGCAAAACATATTAGCCAAGTCTATAGTAGTAAAATATTTATCAGTTGATGATTGTACGGAGTCAGTGATTTCAATAATATTGACTATGGGGCCTTAATAGAGGCAGTAAGGTAGCAGTTATTCAGCGTGAGGCTTAAGTGATGCATTCCAAGTTCAAAACAATTTAAATTGGTAGGTGAAATGGAGAAACAGTGAGGGTGATAACCCATTGTCTGAATAGGTCTTGTATAATGTGTTTCAGTTTTTAAAAGCTGTTTTAATTTCATTGAGCCATCTTAACTATTTTAAGTTTTCAGGGTTGGAAAGGAGATGGAGTCATCGAGATTCCATTTGGTCAAATAAACTTTTAAGTGCTAAATACTAAATTTAATTTTAATTCATTATTTATTAACTCAGTGTTCCATGACCCTTACGGGATATTTTAAGGCAGTAATTTTATGTCCATTGGGAATTTAGATACAATGTGTTTCTGATAGTTAAGACAACCCACTTCAGTATTGTTACTTGGAAAATTCCATGAATAGAGATTCCTGGCAGGCTACTGTCCATAGAGTCACAGTCGGAAGTAGCTGAGTGACTAAGTGGAATCTCATAAAAAGTTTATGAGCTATCAGCCTATACAGTAATTGTAGTTGGTCATCTTACTCACTAAAATGAAAATTAGGGAGAAAATGCTCAGTAAATAAAAGCTACCTGGTATTTAGAGTGAAATGCTGCTTAGTCATTTCAGTCATGCCCGACTCTGTGTGGGTTGCCAAGCCCTCCTTCATGGCAATTTCCTAACCAGGGATGGAGCCAAGGTCTCCTGCACTGTGGGCAGATTTCTCACTACTAAGCTATCAGGGAAGCCCTGTGTGTGTGTGTGTGTGTGTGTGTGTGTGTGTGTATCTATATCTATCTATCTATATATATTTGAGACTCCATGGCCTGTAGCTCTCCAGGCTTCTTTGTCCATGGAATTTTCCAGGCAAGAATACTGGAGTGGGTTGCTAATTTCTTCTCTGTAAATAAAATAAATAATTTGAAAAACTGTAGCAGTTTTTCTCCTCTCCTTGTTGATTTATAAAATTTCACATATGCCATGTCTTCATGATAGGGAAGAATCAGTCAGGAATTATTTTTCTCGCATGCAGACTTTGTTGTTTCTTTCATTTGCCATTTTCTCTTTTCCTCATTCTTTACTATAGGAAATAGGAATTATTGTAGTTGCAGCTCTCTTAAATAGCCTAGAAGGGAAGTGAGAAGCACTTTGTAATCAGATTGTCTGCTAATTACATATCTGCTTTGGCTAAGAAGTTCAATACAATGTATACTTCTGTCTTCTGAGTTTTAGCTCTCCAATGAAATACCTCCTTATACTACAAAATGGAAACTATTTCAGGTAAAATTTTTTCCTATTGTATCTCTTTGGATTGATCGAGGCTTCAGAAAACATTTTCAATATACTATCTGTACTCCAGTTTATTTGTGTTGACTTTTAGCTTCTTTGAGAAAGTTCTGGATCTCAGGTATGGCAGTAATTTTATGTCCATTGGGAATTTAGATACAATGTGTTTCTGATAGTTAAGACAACCCACTTCAGTATTGTTACTTGGAAAATTCCATGAATAGAGATTCCTGGCAGGCTACTGTCCATAGAGTCACAGTCGGAAGTAGCTGAGTGACTAAGTGGAATCTCATAAAAAGTTTATGAGCTATCAGCCTATACAGTAATTGTAGTTGGTCATCTTACTCACTAAAATGAAAATTAGGGAGAAAATGCTCAGTAAATAAAAGCTACCTGGTATTTAGAGTGAAATGCTGCTTAGTCATTTCAGTCATGCCCGACTCTGTGTGGGTTGCCAAGCCCTCCTTCATGGCAATTTCCTAACCAGGGATGGAGCCAAGGTCTCCTGCACTGTGGGCAGATTTCTCACTACTAAGCTATCAGGGAAGCCCTGTGTGTGTGTGTGTGTGTGTGTGTGTGTGTGTGTGTGTATCTATATCTATCTATCTATATATATTTGAGACTCCATGGCCTGTAGCTCTCCAGGCTTCTTTGTCCATGGAATTTTCCAGGCAAGAATACTGGAGTGGGTTGCTAATTTCTTCTCTGTAAATAAAATAAATAATTTGAAAAACTGTAGCAGTTTTTCTCCTCTCCTTGTTGATTTATAAAATTTCACATATGCCATGTCTTCATGATAGGGAAGAATCAGTCAGGAATTATTTTTCTCGCATGCAGACTTTGTTGTTTCTTTCATTTGCCATTTTCTCTTTTCCTCATTCTTTACTATAGGAAATAGGAATTATTGTAGTTGCAGCTCTCTTAAATAGCCTAGAAGGGAAGTGAGAAGCACTTTGTAATCAGATTGTCTGCTAATTACATATCTGCTTTGGCTAAGAAGTTCAATACAATGTATACTTCTGTCTTCTGAGTTTTAGCTCTCCAATGAAATACCTCCTTATACTACAAAATGGAAACTATTTCAGGTAAAATTTTTTCCTATTGTATCTCTTTGGATTGATCGAGGCTTCAGAAAACATTTTCAATATACTATCTGTACTCCAGTTTATTTGTGTTGACTTTTAGCTTCTTTGAGAAAGTTCTGGATCTCAGGTATGATTTTCCTCACATTCACACTTATCTTTATCTATAGCTATGTGACTTTCTTTCTTTCATTTTCAAAGGAGAGGAAAATGTCCATTTGATTTTTAAGGATAATGACTTCACCTCTACACAGAGACTATCTTCTTTAACATCCTCAGCAATGATGCTCAACAATGAACACTGTCCTTTTCTATGTTTATCATTTCTCTCTCACTGAAAATTTCTCCTCAGGAGATAAACAGATTTAATTACTTACCCCTTAAAATAAAAGCAAAAGTGATATTTTATTTCTGCTTACCTTTCTAGATATTGTCAATGTTAACCAATAGGTCATTTCATATACATTAAGAGTCTTCTTTATTCAGTCATGTGGTAAGATTGGCAATGGCATTTCTTGTACCTTAGTTTTGAGCAGAAGCTTTACGAGCCAGCTCAAGGTTCTCTGTTATCCCATACATCTGTCCTTTAACAGGTGATCCTTTAGGAGTCAAATGTTTTGCAGTCTAGCTGCCTGAGTGATCATAATGTTGAGTAGATAAACTTGCTGACTTGAGGTGAAAGTAATGTAGTGTGACTAGGAAATGCATCTTTATTTTAAGCTTTGAGATTGTGGGTCTTCTCTTTACCAAAGCGAGATTGTGGGTTTCTCTTTACCAAAGCATAGCATCTCTTATCTGCATTAATATAGAAATTGAGTCCTGGAATTTGAGTGGTAACATGACAGATACCTAAAATATAAGATGATGTCTCACTACCCAGGTAGTAGACAAAGAGAAAATGCTATTTAAACCTTAAAATGTAGTGCACATTAGACAGACACAAAACTTTTGGTAAGAGGATTATTGATTTTAATTAGAAAGCAGGCTATTCTGGTCGTGTTGATGGAGAAGGTTGATATACTTAAGGCAGTGGCATGTATCGATATATTTAACAACACATTGCAAGAAAAGTATTATCTCAAAATAAATCAGCCAGTTTTCAGGGAATAAACCATATCTGCTTTGGCTAAGAAGTTCAATACAATGTATACTTCTGTCTTCTGAGTTTTAGCTCTCCAATGAAATACCTCCTTATACTACAAAATGGAAACTATTTCAGGTAAAATTTTTTCCTATTGTATCTCTTTGGATTGATCGAGGCTTCAGAAAACATTTTCAATATACTATCTGTACTCCAGTTTATTTGTGTTGACTTTTAGCTTCTTTGAGAAAGTTCTGGATCTCAGGTATGATTTTCCTCACATTCACACTTATCTTTATCTATAGCTATGTGACTTTCTTTCTTTCATTTTCAAAGGAGAGGAAAATGTCCATTTGATTTTTAAGGATAATGACTTCACCTCTACACAGAGACTATCTTCTTTAACATCCTCAGCAATGATGCTCAACAATGAACACTGTCCTTTTCTATGTTTATCATTTCTCTCTCACTGAAAATTTCTCCTCAGGAGATAAACAGATTTAATTACTTACCCCTTAAAATAAAAGCAAAAGTGATATTTTATTTCTGCTTACCTTTCTAGATATTGTCAATGTTAACCAATAGGTCATTTCATATACATTAAGAGTCTTCTTTATTCAGTCATGTGGTAAGATTGGCAATGGCATTTCTTGTACCTTAGTTTTGAGCAGAAGCTTTACGAGCCAGCTCAAGGTTCTCTGTTATCCCATACATCTGTCCTTTAACAGGTGATCCTTTAGGAGTCAAATGTTTTGCAGTCTAGCTGCCTGAGTGATCATAATGTTGAGTAGATAAACTTGCTGACTTGAGGTGAAAGTAATGTAGTGTGACTAGGAAATGCATCTTTATTTTAAGCTTTGAGATTGTGGGTTTTCTCTTTACCAAAGCGAGATTGTGGGTTTTCTCTTTACCAAAGCATAGCATCTCTTATCTGCATTAATATAGAAATTGAGTCCTGGAATTTGAGTGGTAACATGACAGATACCTAAAATATAAGATGATGTCTCACTACCCAGGTAGTAGACAAAGAGAAAATGCTATTTAAACCTTAAAATGTAGTGCACATTAGACAGACACAAAACTTTTGGTAAGAGGATTATTGATTTTAATTAGAAAGCAGGCTATTCTGGTCGTGTTGATGGAGAAGGTTGATATACTTAAGGCAGTGGCATGTATCGATATATTTAACAACACATTGCAAGAAAAGTATTATCTCAAAATAAATCAGCCAGTTTTCAGGGAATAAACCATTTCCAGAAATTTGAAGTCTTGTAGTATTAAAAAAGACAACCATTTTCAGACCCTATACTGTGAGGGGTCAATGTGAGGAACATTTTGAGAAATAAACAAAATGCTGATTTAAACTGAGTCTTGAAAGTAAAAATAAAGTGATTAATTTTAGTTTTTTTTGCCTCAAAGCAAAAATCAAATTAAGGAAGAGACTATGAGTTATACTGTAACCCACCCAAATTAAGGTACAGATGATGACACCCAGTAAATAGTTTTAAATGGACAGCATTCCTAAGGAAACAGAGACTAACAGTGTGTCCTTGCCAACACTGGCAACTTGATAACCTCCAAGTATTCGTTAAATCAAAGCATTGAGAGAAAGTGAGAGACTAAGAAAGGGGAAAGAGACTAAGAGAGAGAGATACTAAGTATGAGATTATGTCTTGACAAGAAATGTTCTTGTGAATACTGACATATAAGTATAAAGCTGACTGGATAAGTTGATAAGAACCAACTAGGTTTTTAAAAAGAATGTACTGTCAGAAAATCAAAACCCAAACCAAACCAACCTGGCCCAGAGGTGACTGTTGACATTTGAGACTTGAAATGACGCTTAGCCCCAGCTATCAAAGAACAGGAAATAATCTGAGAGCTATTTGTTATATTGAAGGGGAGCATATCCTATGGTGTCCTTTCAACTGTGGCAAAGAAAGATAGTAGAAAATATTGGTTTCAGATTTGTGTTGCATTCTTCTGTTTTTCAAAAAGAAGTTTCTATTATGATTATCGAGACCCTGTTCTTCCAATAGTTACTGAGTTGAGTTTGTGGAAACAAATGTGTTTTTTCAGAGAATGACAGACACCTAAAATATAAGATCATGTCCCACTACCCAGGTAGTAGACAAAGAGAAAATGCTATTTAAACCTTAAAATGTAGTGCACATTAGACAGACACAAAACTTTTGGTAAGAGGATTATTGATTTTAATTAGAAAGCAGGCTATTCTGGTCGTGTTGATGGAGAAGGTTGATATACTTAAGGCAGTGGCATGTATCGATATATTTAACAACACATTGCAAGAAAAGTATTATCTCAAAATAAATCAGCCAGTTTTCAGGGAATAAACCATTTCCAGAAATTTGAAGTCTTGTAGTATTAAAAAAGACAACCATTTTCAGACCCTATACTGTGAGGGGTCAATGTGAGGAACATTTTGAGAAATAAACAAAATGCTGATTTAAACTGAGTCTTGAAAGTAAAATAAAGTGATTAATTTTAGTTTTTGCCTCAAAGCAAAAATCAAATTAAGGAAGAGACTATGAGTTATACTGTAACCCACCCAAATTAAGGTACAGATGATGACACCCAGTAAATAGTTTTAAATGGACAGCATTCCTAAGGAAACAGAGACTAACAGTGTGTCCTTGCCAACACTGGCAACTTGATAACCTCCAAGTATTCGTTAAATCAAAGCATTGAGAGAAAGTGAGAGACTAAGAAAGGGGAAAGAGACTAAGAGAGAGAGATACTAAGTATGAGATTATGTCTTGACAAGAAATGTTCTTGTGAATACTGACATATAAGTATAAAGCTGACTGGATAAGTTGATAAGAACCAACTAGGTTTTTAAAAAGAATGTACTGTCAGAAAATCAAAACCCAAACCAAACCAACCTGGCCCAGAGGTGACTGTTGACATTTGAGACTTGAAATGACGCTTAGCCCCAGCTATCAAAGAACAGGAAATAATCTGAGAGCTATTTGTTATATTGAAGGGGAGCATATCCTATGGTGTCCTTTCAACTGTGGCAAAGAAAGATAGTAGAAAATATTGGTTTCAGATTTGTGTTGCATTCTTCTGTTTTTCAAAAAGAAGTTTCTATTATGATTATCGAGACCCTGTTCTTCCAATAGTTACTGAGTTGTGTTTGTGGAAACAAATGTGTCTTTCTAAATTCAGAGATATCCAAGACAAGAATAGCCCCAGCTATGGTTTATCTTAAATCTCTCATCCATCATTCTAGGAAAAAGACCTTGTCACTGGAAAGACTGGTACTTTTAGGTTAACACCGTGATTGAAAGAGATTTATGACTGAGATGAGTAAACCCTGGATTCAGGAAGGAAAGTGAACAGAGTATTTGGTGACCAGAATAGATAGCATTATTATTTACAGTTTTCATAAATATTTCTGTCTTTTTCATTCTGAGAGAAGAGTAAATTGTGCTTCCACAAATGCAGGCATTAATATGTAACTTGCTTGGTAATAATACAGGGGCAGAAATCTTCAAGATTCACTGCACAGTTCTGTTTCTTTTCCCTCCTTACCACAATAACTCCAAAATTTAAAGGTTCCATTGGCCTGAATTCTTTGTGAGGATAATGTGGATCGGCATCATCTGCTGACATGACATAGGCATGAAGCCCAAGCAAGAAATAAACTTCTGGTGTTTTAAACAGTGAGATATTAAGGTTGTTTATTGCTGCACAATCAAGAAATTCCATTATGTTACTTACTTTGTGTCTTCCCCGCCTCCAACAGATTTTGAAATATGTAATTTGTTGGTATTACTTCTTATTTTTTTCACTATGTTTTCTTGTCCTACAGGAGTCTGATTTCTATTACTTCCAAAGCAGTAAAATTGGCTCATTAATTTCACCAAAATCTAAGAGGTTGTTACGAATGTTGTGAACTGACATATAAGTATAAAGCTGACTGGATAAGTTGATAAGAACCAACTAGGTTTTAAAAGAATGTACTGTCAGAAAATCAAAACCCAAACCAAACCAACCTGGCCCAGAGGTGACTGTTGACATTTGAGACTTGAAATGACGCTTAGCCCCAGCTATCAAAGAACAGGAAATAATCTGAGAGCTATTTGTTATATTGAAGGGGAGCATATCCTATGGTGTCCTTTCAACTGTGGCAAAGAAAGATAGTAGAAAATATTGGTTTCAGATTTGTGTTGCATTCTTCTGTTTTTCAAAAAGAAGTTTCTATTATGATTATCGAGACCCTGTTCTTCCAATAGTTACTGAGTTGTGTTTGTGGAAACAAATGTGTCTTTCTAAATTCAGAGATATCCAAGACAAGAATAGCCCCAGCTATGGTTTATCTTAAATCTCTCATCCATCATTCTAGGAAAAAGACCTTGTCACTGGAAAGACTGGTACTTTTAGGTTAACACCGTGATTGAAAGAGATTTATGACTGAGATGAGTAAACCCTGGATTCAGGAAGGAAAGTGAACAGAGTATTTGGTGACCAGAATAGATAGCATTATTATTTACAGTTTTCATAAATATTTCTGTCTTTTCATTCTGAGAGAAGAGTAAATTGTGCTTCCACAAATGCAGGCATTAATATGTAACTTGCTTGGTAATAATACAGGGGCAGAAATCTTCAAGATTCACTGCACAGTTCTGTTTCTTTTCCCTCCTTACCACAATAACTCCAAAATTTAAAGGTTCCATTGGCCTGAATTCTTTGTGAGGATAATGTGGATCGGCATCATCTGCTGACATGACATAGGCATGAAGCCCAAGCAAGAAATAAACTTCTGGTGTTTTAAACAGTGAGATATTAAGGTTGTTTATTGCTGCACAATCAAGAAATTCCATTATGTTACTTACTTTGTGTCTTCCCCGCCTCCAACAGATTTTGAAATATGTAATTTGTTGGTATTACTTCTTATTTTTTTCACTATGTTTTCTTGTCCTACAGGAGTCTGATTTCTATTACTTCCAAAGCAGTAAAATTGGCTCATTAATTTCACCAAAATCTGATGATGACTAAATGCGTTGGAGGTATTTTAGTTCATATCTTACTAACATAGCCACTTTATGATTTTATTAGATTTTTGACTGGAAACTCTTTTCTTCCCTGGATTCTGTGATATCATATATTTTCAGTTCATGCTTTCTCTTAGATTCTCTATGATTTTCTCTTTAATTTCACATTCATTAGATTGTAGTGTTCACCAAGGTTCTTGAAACCCTTTCATTTCTGCTTCCTCTGGGAAAAGGACATAACTTTAATGATATCAGCAATAGGAATGTTTGGGGGACTCCTCAATTAGTATCCTTCATCCAAATCTTTTTTTTTTTTTTGATTTCTATAAAATTTGTCTGCTGTTGACCGAACATGATTATTATCTGTATCTGAATCTCAGCGTGTTCAGAGCACACTTACACTTTCCTTCAGACATGTTTCTCTCTCTAGTTTTCCTTTTTGGTGAACATTGAAAAGATAGCTCCTCCATCAGGTATCAAACCTGTCCACTTACAGACATACATGAGTTTTCTCTGTCTCTACCACACATCCAAATGATTCCTAAGTGCTGCTTAGTCTAACTCTTTTTTTTTTTTTTTTAAGATTTATTTATTTATTTACTTGGGGCGGGGGTCGGGTTGGGGAGGGAGGGAGCAGGCGGGCCACTTCTATTGGTCTTTCGTTTCTCTATGTTCATCCGTCTTTGTTCTTTGGCTCCTGTGGGCCTCCCATCGCGGTGGCGTCTGTCGTTGCAGAGCACCGGCTCTGGGCGCATGCGCTCCAGAGCTCCGGCTCAGTAATTGGACACATCAGTCCAGCTGCTCCGTGGCACGTGGGATCTTCCCAGGCCAGGGCTCGAACCAGTGCCCCTAGCACTGCAAGGCGGTGTCCTTACCCACTGGACCACCAGGGGAAGCCCAGTCTAACTCTTTAATGTGAACAACCATCCTATTTCTATTTCAATTGCCATTTTTGTAGTCTAGGATCTAATTAATACTCATTTGATTTTCCAAACAGCTGCCTTACCCTTTTGTTCCCATTCTTCAAGTCCATGCCCTGTCTTGTGGCGTAAGTGATCTTCCTAATGTACAAGTTGGCACCATTCACTCTTCTTATTTTTTTCACTATGTTTTCTTGTCCTACAGGAGTCTGATTTCTATTACTTCCAAAGCAGTAAAATTGGCTCATTAATTTCACCAAAATCTGATGATGACTAAATGCGTTGGAGGTATTTTAGTTCATATCTTACTAACATAGCCACTTTATGATTTTATTAGATTTTTGACTGGAAACTCTTTTCTTCCCTGGATTCTGTGATATCATATATTTTCAGTTCATGCTTTCTCTTAGATTCTCTATGATTTTCTCTTTAATTTCACATTCATTAGATTGTAGTGTTCACCAAGGTTCTTGAAACCCTTTCATTTCTGCTTCCTCTGGGAAAAGGACATAACTTTAATGATATCAGCAATAGGAATGTTTGGGGGACTCCTCAATTAGTATCCTTCATCCAAATCTTTTTTTTTTTTTTGATTTCTATAAAATTTGTCTGCTGTTGACCGAACATGATTATTATCTGTATCTGAATCTCAGCGTGTTCAGAGCACACTTACACTTTCCTTCAGACATGTTTCTCTCTCTAGTTTTCCTTTTTGGTGAACATTGAAAAGATAGCTCCTCCATCAGGTATCAAACCTGTCCACTTACAGACATACATGAGTTTTCTCTGTCTCTACCACACATCCAAATGATTCCTAAGTGCTGCTTAGTCTAACTCTTTTTTTTTTTTTTTTAAGATTTATTTATTTATTTACTTGGGGCGGGGGTCGGGTTGGGGAGGGAGGGGAGCAGGCGGGCCACTTCTATTGGTCTTTCGTTTCTCTATGTTCATCCGTCTTTGTTCTTTGGCTCCTGTGGGCCTCCCATCGCGGTGGCGTCTGTCGTTGCAGAGCACCGGCTCTGGGCGCATGCGCTCCAGAGCTCCGGCTCAGTAATTGGACACATCAGTCCAGCTGCTCCGTGGCACGTGGGATCTTCCCAGGCCAGGGCTCGAACCAGTGCCCCTAGCACTGCAAGGCGGTGTCCTTACCCACTGGACCACCAGGGGAAGCCCAGTCTAACTCTTTAATGTGAACAACCATCCTATTTCTATTTCAATTGCCATTTTTGTAGTCTAGGATCTAATTAATACTCATTTGATTTTCCAAACAGCTGCCTTACCCTTTTGTTCCCATTCTTCAAGTCCATGCCCTGTCTTGTGGCGTAAGTGATCTTCCTAATGTACAAGTTGGCACCATTCACTCTTCTTGAATTTCTTCAAAGGCTCTCTCATTTGCAGATTGGATTAAATTCATTCTCCTTGTTGTGCTTACAAGGATATCTTATGTCTTCTTTATTTCCTTCTAAAAATTCATTTCTTCACATTTTCCCTTTGTAACATATGCTCAGCTCACACTGAACTGTGTATAACTCCCTAACACCAGGCCTTCTGTCTTGCCACTCTCGTATGCACTTTTTCTGTTGGTTGGCATTAATTTTTTCTTCACGTAGAAATAAACTCTTATGGATCTAAATCCAAAATAGCTTTTCCTCCCTGGTATTCCCTGTTATACTCTGCCTATCCTTATTATTTCACTTATCTTACTGTGTTGTCATTTGGAATTTTTTGCCATTTTCTGTAGAGTCTGACTGCAAAGACCACAGTTGATATTTGTTTATATTCTTAGGCAAGAAGACCAAATGACCAATAGTAAGTACTAAACAGACATTTAATAATAAATAAATAAGAATGCCTTAATGTGGAGACTTTCATTCTGTTCTACTTCATCCCGAATTAAAACTATATATTCTTTGAGTTGATTTTAATAAAATCATATTTGTGTATCTATTGATGAATTCTT
The DNA here is from genome assembly GCA_022376925.1 of Tragulus kanchil. Classification (NCBI taxonomy): domain Eukaryota; kingdom Metazoa; phylum Chordata; class Mammalia; order Artiodactyla; family Tragulidae; genus Tragulus; species Tragulus kanchil. The sequence continues at coordinate 111,533,461 of JAIOJX010000025.1, read as the reverse complement.
TTTATCAGAATGACTTGAAATATTCAGTCTTGAAATAATTGGGCTGGCAGGAGTCTCTAAAAATAAAATATTTCTTTTCATATTATTTATCTCCAGTTTTGTTTCTTTAATGGATATGCTATGGAAATTAGGAACCTTTCCTCTGGCAAGTCCTTTCTTCTCAGCTTACTCCAGCTTGATCCCAAAGAAAAGTTTCTAACTATTCTCTGTAATCCTATTCTAGTTTGTAAAAGTCATCCCTGTTCAGTCAAAAAACATGATATTCTAGGCCCATAAATGTGATGAAGCAGCTTTATTTAACAGACTGGAGAAATCTTCCTAATTTTCTCTTCATGTTTTTGAAAAGCTTTTTTGAGGAGAAATGATGTTGATCTCATATAATGCTGCCTTCCTTCTTACTTACCTCCCAAAAAACAAAATGTGGTTTACCTGATAATATTTAAGAACATGATTACATTTCTTTTAGTACATTTGAGAGGGGAATTATTAACAGACATAAATAACTTGAGTAAAGTGTAAGTTGTTGTCTTATAACCATAGTAAATACAGTTCTTGGTAAAGAAAATTAGCCATTCAAATTTCAAATGTGATTAGTTGCTGTACTATTCATGAAAAATTATTATATAACTTATGCTATGGTAGATTGATTATTTATACAAAGGTATAATATTTGTATATTTCTATAGAGTATAAATAATGAAAGTAATTAATTCACAAGATTCTATTATATGAAGTATTTTTAATTATAATATCCTCAAATCCAAAAACATAATTAAAATATAAGTGGCATCAAATGGACTTTGGGAGAGGAAATTATTTATTAGGAATGTTTTAAAATTAAAAAATAAAATCACTTGTACATTAAAAATTATCTTAAAATGCCATAGAGTAAACACAATAAAACACAGTCTTAAGTACAATTAAACTTGAAGACTTATGGATCCTAACACTTCACCTGATTTAAGATTCTACAAATCTTTCTGAATGAAAGGAGGCTGACTTTAGTTAAAAAATATATATGTGATAAGTTATTGCAAATAAACCAACATCAATTTTTGAAGGTCAGTTGTCGTCAGTAATAAAAGGGAACTATGAACAAACAGATTTAATACTTTCTTTTTTTTCTTCATTTATTGGCATAAGTTGGAAAAAATAATTAGAACAGATTCTTTCTAAGTTCAAGCATTGGTAATACAGAACTTGTATAGTACATGGAAAAAGTTCTTTCAGAGGCATGTTCTATTATTTTTTTACTAAGCCACAGATGTTAGCAGTTTTCACATCAAAATAATGAGGTTAGTCATGAATATCTTGGAAAAGCATTTTAAAAACCCTTTGAGCAGATGAGATGGGAGATGTGTTCTTCAGAGCAAATAAAAAGAATCATGTTTTCAGTAGAATATCATGAACAGAAATTCTTTGGCAGTAGCCTTTGAATAGACATTTTAAATGTAAGCAGCTTTATTTAACAGACTGGAGAAATCTTCCTAATTTTCTCTTCATGTTTTGAAAAGCTTTTTGAGGAGAAATGATGTTAATCTCATATAATGCTGCCTTCCTTCTTACTTACCTCCCAAAAAACAAAATGTGGTTTACCTGATAATATTTAAGAACATGATTACATTTCTTTTAGTACATTTGAGAGGAATTATTAACAGACATAAATAACTTGAGTAAAGTGTAAGTTGTTGTCTTATAACCATAGTAAATACAGTTCTTGGTAAAGAAAATTAGCCATTCAAATTTCAAATGTGATTAGTTGCTGTACTATTCATGAAAAATTATTATATAACTTATGCTATGGTAGATTGATTATTTATACAAAGGTATAATATTTGTATATTTCTATAGAGTATAAATAATGAAAGTAATTAATTCACAAGATTCTATTATATGAAGTATTTTTAATTATAATATCCTCAAATCCAAAAACATAATTAAAATATAAGTGGCATCAAATGGACTTTGGGAGAGGAAATTATTTATTAGGAATGTTTTAAAATTAAAAAATAAAATCACTTGTACATTAAAAATTATCTTAAAATGCCATAGAGTAAACACAATAAAACACAGTCTTAAGTACAATTAAACTTGAAGACTTATGGATCCTAACACTTCACCTGATTTAAGATTCTACAAATCTTTCTGAATGAAAGGAGGCTGACTTTAGTTAAAAAATATATATGTGATAAGTTATTGCAAATAAACCAACATCAATTTTTGAAGGTCAGTTGTCGTCAGTAATAAAAGGGAACTATGAACAAACAGATTTAATACTTTCTTTTTTTTCTTCATTTATTGGCATAAGTTGGAAAAAATAATTAGAACAGATTCTTTCTAAGTTCAAGCATTGGTAATACAGAACTTGTATAGTACATGGAAAAAGTTCTTTCAGAGGCATGTTCTATTATTTTTTTACTAAGCCACAGATGTTAGCAGTTTTCACATCAAAATAATGAGGTTAGTCATGAATATCTTGGAAAAGCATTTTAAAAACCCTTTGAGCAGATGAGATGGGAGATGTGTTCTTCAGAGCAAATAAAAAGAATCATGTTTTCAGTAGAATATCATGAACAGAAATTCTTTGGCAGTAGCCTTTGAATAGACATTTTAAATGTGCTGAAAAGTTGTCAAAGAGAGGCTCAAAATGATAAACTAAACATTGAGAAGTGGGGTATCAAAGAGCCAAAAAAAAAAAAAAAAACCCTGAAAAGTGACGGATTTTTAGAAAGCAAGAATCCAAAGAAGAACGTTCAAGAGAATAACATGGGCTTGTATTCGCATACTTTGCACTTTTCTCTGTACCCACATACAAAAAAAGAACAAAAAAAAGAATACATTATGAAATGTTAAGTCTCTATAAGTTCACTCAGTGTGATCACAACTGTGCAACCACTGTTCACATTAAAAATTAGACAAATGGGGCTTCCCCTGGTGGTCCAGTGGGTAAGGACACCGCCTTGCAGTGCAAGGGGCGCCAGTTCGAGCCCTGGCCTGGGAAAATCCCACGTGCCACAGAGCGGCTGGACTGATGTGTCCAATTACTGAGCCGGAGCTCTGGAGTGCATGCGCCCAGAGCTGGCGCTCTGCAACGACAGACGCCACCGCGATGGGAGGCCCACAGGAGTCAAAGAACAAAGACAGATGAACATAGAGAAACGAAAGACCAATAGAAGTGGCCCGCCTGCTCCCCTCCCTCCCCAACCCGACCCCCGCCCAAAATAAATAAATAAATAAATCTTTAAAAAAAAAATTAGGCAAATGCCAGCTCCCAGAAGCCCCACTTATATCCATCCCTAAAGGTATTTATTTTCCTTCATTCTGTTCTGTGGGGCCTGTTTTATAACTCTCTCTCTTTCTCTCTCTTTCTCTCTCTCTCTCTCACACACACACACACACACACACACACAGCAACAACATTGTCTCTGTTCAGTTGCCCAGTCAAGTCCGACTCTTTGCAAGCCCATGGACTGCAGCACACCAGGCCTCCCTGTTCCTCACCAGCTCCCGGAGTTTGCCCAAGTTCATGTTCATTTCATTGGTGATGCCATCCAGCCATCTCATCCTCTGACACCCTCTTCTCCTCTGCCCTCAGTCTTTCCCAGCATCAGGGACTTTTTCAATGAGTTGGCTATTCCTATCAGATGACCAAAATACTGGGGCTTCAGCCCCCTCAGTTTTGCAAGTTTTCGGGTTGATTTCCCTTGATTTGCTTAATCTGCCTTAACCCTTGTCAAAGAGAGGCTCAAAATGATAAACTTGAGAAGGGGGGTATCAAAGAGCCAAAAAAAAAAAACCCTGAAAAGTGACGGATTTTTAGAAAGCAAGAATCCAAAGAAGAACGTTCAAGAGAATAACATGGGCTTGTATTCGCATACTTTGCACTTTTCTCTGTACCCACATACAAAAAAAGAACAAAAAAAAGAATACATTATGAAATGTTAAGTCTCTATAAGTTCACTCAGTGTGATCACAACTGTGCAACCACTGTTCACATTAAAAATTAGACAAATGGGGCTTCCCCTGGTGGTCCAGTGGGTAAGGACACCGCCTTGCAGTGCAAGGGGCGCCAGTTCGAGCCCTGGCCTGGGAAAATCCCACGTGCCACAGAGCGGCTGGACTGATGTGTCCAATTACTGAGCCGGAGCTCTGGAGTGCATGCGCCCAGAGCTGGCGCTCTGCAACGACAGACGCCACCGCGATGGGAGGCCCACAGGAGTCAAAGAACAAAGACAGATGAACATAGAGAAACGAAAGACCAATAGAAGTGGCCCGCCTGCTCCCCTCCCTCCCCAACCCGACCCCCGCCCAAAATAAATAAATAAATAAATCTTTAAAAAAAAAATTAGGCAAATGCCAGCTCCCAGAAGCCCCACTTATATCCATCCCTAAAGGTATTTATTTTCCTTCATTCTGTTCTGTGGGGCCTGTTTTATAACTCTCTCTCTTTCTCTCTCTTTCTCTCTCTCTCTCTCTCTCTCTCTCTCACACACACACACACACACACACACACAGCAACAACATTGTCTCTGTTCAGTTGCCCAGTCAAGTCCGACTCTTTGCAAGCCCATGGACTGCAGCACACCAGGCCTCCCTGTTCCTCACCAGCTCCCGGAGTTTGCCCAAGTTCATGTTCATTTCATTGGTGATGCCATCCAGCCATCTCATCCTCTGACACCCTCTTCTCCTCTGCCCTCAGTCTTTCCCAGCATCAGGGACTTTTTCAATGAGTTGGCTATTCCTATCAGATGACCAAAATACTGGGGCTTCAGCCTCGCATCAGTCCTTTCAGCAAGTATTTCGGGTTGATTTCCCTTAAGATTGACTGGCTTGAACTCCTTGCTATCCAACCGACTTTCCGAAGTCTTCTCCAGCACCACAGTTTAAAAGCATCAATTCTTTGGCACTATGCCTTCTTTACAGTCCAGCTTTCACAAACACATGTGACCACTGCGAAGACCGTAGCTTTGACTGTGCAGACTTTTGTCAGCAGAGTAATGTCTGCTGTAGCTTTCCTGCCAGTAAGTGATTGTCTTCTAATTTCATGACTGCAATTACCACCTGCAGTGTTTTAGAGCCCAAGAAGAGGACATCTGTCACTACTTCCACATTTTCCCCTTCTGTTTGCCACGAAGTAATGGACCTGATGACATGATCTTAGGTTTTTAATATTTAATTTTAAGCCAGCTCTTTCACTCTCTCTTTCACCCTCATCAAGAGGCTCTTTAGTTCTTTCCCACTTACTGCCATTAGAATCGTATCGTCTCATATCTGAGGTTGATATTTCTCCTGGCAGTCTTGAGTCCAGCTTGTAACTCATCCAGCCTAGCATTTCTCATGATGTGTTTAGTGTATAGGTTAAACAAACAGGGTGATAGCAAACAGCCCTGTGGTAAACCTCTTTCTCAATCTCAATAAACAGTGGGACTGTCCTATGTACATTTGAGTGTGTATGTTTTTGCTGGTATTTTTTCTCTCAAGATGAAGTATAATTCACACAAGATTTTTGTGGTTGTAATAGTATCTTTTTTTTTTTTTAATGGGTAGCAATTCTATTTTATGATTATATTAAGATCAGTCCATTCTGCTGTTTCTGGACATTTTGGTTGTTTTTAATTTATAACTAATGTCAACCTTAAGGAGTTACAGAGGAGCTATGTTGCCCCTCTCCCCAGCAACATAATTCTCCTAAAGAAGGACATTGATTTTAATTTGTGTTTCCTTATCACTAATAAGATTGTATAATGCTCTGCATGCCTGTTAAGTATTTGAAAAGACCCTATTACCTATTGCAAGATGTTTCTCCTCTGCTATCAGTCTTTCCCAGCATCAGGGACTTTTTCAATGAGTTGGCTATTCCTATCAGATGACCAAAATACTGGGGCTTCAGCCTCGCATCAGTCCTTTCAGCAAGTATTTCGGGTTGATTTCCCTTAAGATTGACTGGCTTGAACTCCTTGCTATCCAACCGACTTTCCGAAGTCTTCTCCAGCACCACAGTTTAAAAGCATCAATTCTTTGGCACTATGCCTTCTTTACAGTCCAGCTTTCACAAACACATGTGACCACTGCGAAGACCGTAGCTTTGACTGTGCAGACTTTTGTCAGCAGAGTAATGTCTGCTGTAGCTTTCCTGCCAGTAAGTGATTGTCTTCTAATTTCATGACTGCAATTACCACCTGCAGTGTTTTAGAGCCCAAGAAGAGGACATCTGTCACTACTTCCACATTTTCCCCTTCTGTTTGCCACGAAGTAATGGACCTGATGACATGATCTTAGGTTTTTAATATTTAATTTTAAGCCAGCTCTTTCACTCTCTCTTTCACCCTCATCAAGAGGCTCTTTAGTTCTTTCCCACTTACTGCCATTAGAATCGTATCGTCTCATATCTGAGGTTGATATTTCTCCTGGCAGTCTTGAGTCCAGCTTGTAACTCATCCAGCCTAGCATTTCTCATGATGTGTTTAGTGTATAGGTTAAACAAACAGGGTGATAGCAAACAGCCCTGTGGTAAACCTCTTTCTCAATCTCAATAAACAGTGGGACTGTCCTATGTACATTTGAGTGTGTATGTTTTTGCTGGTATTTTTTCTCTCAAGATGAAGTATAATTCACACAAGATTTTTGTGGTTGTAATAGTATCTTTTTTTTTTTTTAATGGGTAGCAATTCTATTTTATGATTATATTAAGATCAGTCCATTCTGCTGTTTCTGGACATTTTGGTTGTTTTTAATTTATAACTAATGTCAACCTTAAGGAGTTACAGAGGAGCTATGTTGCCCCTCTCCCCAGCAACATAATTCTCCTAAAAGAAGGACATTGATTTTAATTTGTGTTTCCCTTATCACTAATAAGATTGTATAATGCTCTGCATGCCTGTTAAGTATTTGAAAAGACCCTATTACCTATTGCAAGATGTTTCTCCGTAATTTTCCTGAGTTTTCTGTCTTTTCTTTTGGAAATATGGAATTGTTTTTTATGTTTTATCTTTTATATTCTCTATAAGTGATAAGGAAATTGTTTTTCTGTATATCATGTAGATGATTCATGTATTATCATTTTTCATTTATATATTTTTCTTGTATTTTTCACAGATTTGTTATTAGTTCATGCTGATTTCATAAAATGAATTGTAACTTTCCCCTATTCTTTATAATAATTGGAAATATTTAAGATAACTACAGATTATTCTTTAGTGTTTAAAGTAATCCACAGGATAATTCATTTGGGTCAGGTACTTTCCAATTGAATTTTTGGTTATAGATTTAATTTGTTTAAATAATATAGCAAAGATCAAGTTTCCTACTTATTCTGATATTTTATGTAGTTGTGCTTTGCAAAATTTGTCTACATCATTTAAAATTTCCAATAAATAGGAAAATGAAAACATAAATTTTCAGGCCAAGGTCAAATACCTAAATATAGAACATCAACATAAATTATTTTGTCTTATACCAAAGTCCATTTTAATAGTAAGAATGACCAAAATGTATTTGGAGAAAAACTACAATGTGGTACTTTTAATTCAGTAAAATGACACTAATTAGAGATACTTAAAGCATATAGCAAATTGAGAAAAAATATTTTATTATAACAAATGTGAGTTTTTAATGTTCATTCTGACACCAACAGGGATTATTTATGATGACAGCTTTGGACCCAAATCCTCATTTTTAAATAAGGATGCTAGACAAGATGATGCTTATTGATTCTCATAAATAGAAAATTCTATGAAAACATTCATTTTAAGTAAACTAAAGTCCTTTGTTTTGTTTATCAAAAAACTGTGTGGTTACGCAGAGTCCATGATGAACAGATACCTAATCATGTCCTAGAGATGTGAGAAAGACTGCTATGAAAACAAAAATACCTAATCATGCTCTTTTGTACTTTGTTAGAGATGTGAGAAAAGGCTGCTATTCTCCTAAAAGAAGGACATTGATTTTAATTTGTGTTTCCCTTATCACTAATAAGATTGTATAATGCTCTGCATGCCTGTTAAGTATTTGAAAAGACCCTATTACCTATTGCAAGATGTTTCTCCGTAATTTTCCTGAGTTTTCTGTCTTTTCTTTTGGAAATATGGAATTGTTTTTTATGTTTTATCTTTTATATTCTCTATAAGTGATAAGGAAATTGTTTTTCTGTATATCATGTAGATGATTCATGTATTATCATTTTTCATTTATATATTTTTCTTGTATTTTTCACAGATTTGTTATTAGTTCATGCTGATTTCATAAAATGAATTGTAACTTTCCCCTATTCTTTATAATAATTGGAAATATTTAAGATAACTACAGATTATTCTTTAGTGTTTAAAGTAATCCACAGGATAATTCATTTGGGTCAGGTACTTTCCAATTGAATTTTTGGTTATAGATTTAATTTGTTTAAATAATATAGCAAAGATCAAGTTTCCTACTTATTCTGATATTTTATGTAGTTGTGCTTTGCAAAATTTGTCTACATCATTTAAAATTTCCAATAAATAGGAAAATGAAAACATAAATTTTCAGGCCAAGGTCAAATACCTAAATATAGAACATCAACATAAATTATTTTGTCTTATACCAAAGTCCATTTTAATAGTAAGAATGACCAAAATGTATTTGGAGAAAAACTACAATGTGGTACTTTTAATTCAGTAAAATGACACTAATTAGAGATACTTAAAGCATATAGCAAATTGAGAAAAAATATTTTATTATAACAAATGTGAGTTTTTAATGTTCATTCTGACACCAACAGGGATTATTTATGATGACAGCTTTGGACCCAAATCCTCATTTTTAAATAAGGATGCTAGACAAGATGATGCTTATTGATTCTCATAAATAGAAAATTCTATGAAAACATTCATTTTAAGTAAACTAAAGTCCTTTGTTTTGTTTATCAAAAAACTGTGTGGTTACGCAGAGTCCATGATGAACAGATACCTAATCATGTCCTAGAGATGTGAGAAAAAGACTGCTATGAACATTATCTTATTAAAGATACCCTCTCCTGATCTCTGAACATTATTGTTGATTTGTTCAGAAATCTGTCTGGCTTTTGTACTTTGTTAGAAATGAGGTGTCTAAAACAGAAGGGAGTTTTCAAAGGGCAATACAACTAAATTGGATAGCAAGGGTTTATTATCTTGCAACTTCATGATATGATGCCTCTGGATATATAATCCAGAAACGCAAAAGTCATTCTTAGTGCCTTAGAAAATTTGAGTCTTGTTCTATACACTTTGATTTTACCTTATAGGAAGCATTTCTATTTATCACCCAAGAAATTATTTAGCAGCATGTGATTTTGGATAAATTTGAAAGTCTTAGTGGTATCTATCTTATGATCAAATTTCTTATGAAAATGTTAGTAATCTTTTTAATATTTTCAACAATTTAATTATTTATTAGTACTATTCATTTTTTTTTCTTTTAAGATTTATTTATTTATTTATTTTAGGCAGGGGTCGAATTGGGGAGGGAGGGGAGTGGGTGGGCCACTTCTATTGGTCTTTCATTTCTCTGTGTTCATCCATCTTTGTTCTTTGGTTCCTGTGGGCCTCCCATCGCGGTGGCGTCTGTTGTTGCAGAGCGCCAGCTCTGGGCACATGCACTCCAGAGCTCCGGCTCGGTAATTGGACACATCAGTCCAGTCGCTCCGCGGCATGTGGGATCTTCCCAGGCCAGGGCTCGAACTGGCGCCCCTGCACTGCAAGGTGGTGTCCTTACCCACTGGACCACTAGGGGAAGCCCCTATTCATTTTTAAAATATAAAAAAATCAAGCTCTTGTGACACAATACCATATAAGTCTACTTCAACTTACATTGCTTTTAGACTAGAAATATAGTAATATTTATACTCTAAAATGCAACAGAAGTAAAAATCAACTTAGCATAGCAGTATTATCCTAAGAACAAATGGCTGATTGTGCTAAAAGCTTTTCAAAGTTCAGTAATGCCTTTAATTTTCATGTGCAAAATGCTAAATGAAAACAATAAGCAGATTGAAATTATTTATGCATGGTTGTAAATGAAAGCAAAATCATTCATCTTTACTATGAAAAATGCAGAAATAGTAAGTTTCAATTTGATATTGCAGACAATGAAGCTTAAGAACTCAAAGACTTTTTTGATTACTTTCCAGCTTTCTCTAAAAGCTATCCATATTTTGAAAATGAATATATTAAAGTTGGATTTGGAATTTTTTCCATTAAAATGACTTGATGTTTTAGTTTATCTTATAATGAATACTTTGAATCATTAATATCTTATTGCATAGGTACTTTAAAACTTTATTTCAGAGAGTATTTTTAAATAAGATACAGCTAATTAAAAAATATTCTTTTTCAAATGGGAATGATAAAAAATTTACACATATATGGGATTCCCAGGTGGCACTATTGGGAAAGAACCTGTATGCCAATGCAGGAAACATAAGACATGCAGGTTCCACTAGATCTGTGGTTTGGAAGTGGAGAAGGAAATGGCAACCCAGTCCAGTATTCTTGCCTGGAGAATCCTACTGATAGAGGAACTTGGTGGGCCAAGCTCCATGGACCCTACTCCATGAGTAGGCAGAGTCGGACATGACTAAAGTGACTTAGTAGCAGCAGCAGCATGTACACATAGATATACATATTCAATTCATTTCAGTCACTCAGTCATGTGAGATTCTTTGCAACCCATTGACTGCAGCACGCCAGGCTTCCCTGTCCTTCACCATCTTCCAGAGCTTGCTCAAATTCATGTCCATTGATTAACTGATGCCATCCAACCATCTCATCCTCTGCCGTCCCCTTCTCTTTTTGCCTTCTATTTTTCCCAACATCAAGTCTTTTCCAATAAGTCGTCTCTTTGCAACAGGCGGTCAAAGTATTGGAGCTTCAGTTTTAGCATCATTTCTTCCAACAAATGTTCAGAGTTGATTTTCTTTAGGATTGACTGGTTTGATCTCCTTACAATCCAAGTGTCTATCAAGAATCTTCTATAACACTGCGGTTTAAAGGCATCAGTTCTTTGGTGCTCAACCTTCTTTATGATTCAGCTCTCACATCCATACATCACTATTGGGAAATCCATAGCTTTGACCATATGGATGCTTGTTGGCAAAGTGATATCTCTGTTTTTGAATATGCTGTCTATATTTGTCATAACTTTTCTTCCAAGGAGCAAGCATCTTTTAATTTCATGGCTGCAGACACCATCTGCAGTGAATTTGGAGCCCAAGAAAAGAAAGTCTGTCACTGTTTCCATTGTTTGCCCATCTATTTTTCATGAAGTGATGGGACTGGATGGATGCCATGATCTTTGTTTTTTGAATGTTGAGTTTTAGGCCAGCTTTTTTACTCTTTTCTTTCACCTTCATCAAGGGGCTGTTTAGTTCCTCTTTGCTTTCTACCATAAGGATAGTGTCATCTGCATACCTGAGGTTATTGATCTTTCTCCTGGCAATCTTGATTCCAGCCTGTGCTTCATCCAGATCGGCATTTTGCTTGATGTACTCTGCATATAAATTAAATAAGCAGGATGACAGTATACAGCCTTTCCCAATTCTGAACCAGTCCAGTTCTGACTGATGTTTGTTTTGATCCACACAGTTAAAGACTTTAATGAAGTCAGAAGCAGAAGTAGTTGTAATGAAGTCAGTGAAGCAGAAATGGATGCTTTCTTTCTGGAAATCCTTTCCTCTTTCTATAGATATAAATATAGATATAGATGCATGATATAAAATTTAGGTGCGAAAATGTATTATTTGGAGATATTAAAATATGTTCCTCAATTTGCTGGAGCTTCCTAAAATCATTTAACTATATGATCATTGAGAGACTAGTTTATTGTTGAAGCAAATGGGAGTCCAGCCTATTATCCTTATTATTCTACAAATGATATGTGCTGTCTACAGCTGCATTTAGCAAATTAGTTCTAACTTTTAAATTGGTTTAATTCATGTTTTCCATAATCTAAAAGCCCGTCTCTTTGCAACAGGCGGTCAAAGTATTGGAGCTTCAGTTTTAGCATCATTTCTTCCAACAAATGTTCAGAGTTGATTTTCTTTAGGATTGACTGGTTTGATCTCCTTACAATCCAAGTGTCTATCAAGAATCTTCTATAACACTGCGGTTTAAAGGCATCAGTTCTTTGGTGCTCAACCTTCTTTATGATTCAGCTCTCACATCCATACATCACTATTGGGAAATCCATAGCTTTGACCATATGGATGCTTGTTGGCAAAGTGATATCTCTGTTTTTGAATATGCTGTCTATATTTGTCATAACTTTTCTTCCAAGGAGCAAGCATCTTTTAATTTCATGGCTGCAGACACCATCTGCAGTGAATTTGGAGCCCAAGAAAAGAAAGTCTGTCACTGTTTCCATTGTTTGCCCATCTATTTTTCATGAAGTGATGGGACTGGATGGATGCCATGATCTTTGTTTTTTGAATGTTGAGTTTTAGGCCAGCTTTTTTACTCTTTTCTTTCACCTTCATCAAGGGGCTGTTTAGTTCCTCTTTGCTTTCTACCATAAGGATAGTGTCATCTGCATACCTGAGGTTATTGATCTTTCTCCTGGCAATCTTGATTCCAGCCTGTGCTTCATCCAGATCGGCATTTTGCTTGATGTACTCTGCATATAAATTAAATAAGCAGGATGACAGTATACAGCCTTTCCCAATTCTGAACCAGTCCAGTTCTGACTGATGTTTGTTTTGATCCACACAGTTAAAGACTTTAATGAAGTCAGAAGCAGAAGTAGTTGTAATGAAGTCAGTGAAGCAGAAATGGATGCTTTCTTTCTGGAAATCCTTTCCTCTTTCTATAGATATAAATATAGATATAGATGCATGATATAAAATTTAGGTGCGAAAATGTATTATTTGGAGATATTAAAATATGTTCCTCAATTTGCTGGAGCTTCCTAAAATCATTTAACTATATGATCATTGAGAGACTAGTTTATTGTTGAAGCAAATGGGAGTCCAGCCTATTATCCTTATTATTCTACAAATGATATGTGCTGTCTACAGCTGCATTTAGTTCTAACTTTTAAATGTTAAGTGCCTCAGTACCCACCTGTATAATCATAGAGTTTGGAGAATCTCACCATTACAATCCCATGCCAGGAAAGAAAAATAATGTTAACTCTTATAAATGATGCCATGTCTGACTTTGGAATGTCAATTTTCAAAAAGGATCCTAAGTGGAAGAATCTTTCTTTAAATATGCTACTAAAAGTTTGTGAAAATAGACACTAAAGCAATGGAGATATAATTTTCTAATTCAGATGCAAGGCAGTATTTTTCCCCAAAATATTTAATAGTGATAGTAAATTTTAACTGTGATCATCTAGAATCCTTAGGTTGAGTATTCTGTCAGTCAATTAGATTCTATCTTAAAAGGATATAATTCTGAAGAGTTTCATTGCCTAATAGACTGGCTTTCAATATAGCCTGCACTCTTTAAATAATGCTTATGAGACAAAAAAAATTAGAAAAACAAGGAGCTTGTAAATTTTTCATGAAATAATATAATAATATAATGATGTATGATTTTAATACCATCTGCACAAGGCTAATTGTAATAGAGTAATAATTATATATTTCATAAAATAGTTTTATATTCTCTTCATTTATCTTCTCAATGTTGGTGTGACTAAGTCATTATCCAGTTTTGGAAAAAAGAAAATATTTCACTAAAGAATATGAATAAAATAATTTCCCATCTTTTCTTATTTTAAAATGATCCTGATTTATATGGAAAATTAAACTAATTATAATAGATGACAAAATATGCAAGGAATTTTCTGCTACCATATTTTTAACTCAAGCACAGAGTTGAAACATTGTTTTAACTTCAAGAGGTCAACATCTATTTTAGGAATTAAGCTTAATGTGGATGCTTTCTTTCTGGAAATCCTTTCCTCTTTCTATAGATATAAATATAGATATAGATGCATGATATAAAATTTAGGTGCGAAAATGTATTATTTGGAGATATTAAAATATGTTCCTCAATTTGCTGGAGCTTCCTAAAATCATTTAACTATATGATCATTGAGAGACTAGTTTATTGTTGAAGCAAATGGGAGTCCAGCCTATTATCCTTATTATTCTACAAATGATATGTGCTGTCTACAGCTGCATTTAGTTCTAACTTTTAAATGTTAAGTGCCTCAGTACCCACCTGTATAATCATAGAGTTTGGAGAATCTCACCATTACAATCCCATGCCAGGAAAGAAAAATAATGTTAACTCTTATAAATGATGCCATGTCTGACTTTGGAATGTCAATTTTCAAAAAGGATCCTAAGTGGAAGAATCTTTCTTTAAATATGCTACTAAAAGTTTGTGAAAATAGACCCTAAAGCAATGGAGATATAATTTTTCTAATTCAGATGCAAGGCAGTATTTTTCCCCAAAATATTTAATAGTGATAGTAAATTTTAACTGTGATCATCTAGAATCCTTAGGTTGAGTATTCTGTCAGTCAATTAGATTCTATCTTAAAAGGATATAATTCTGAAGAGTTTCATTGCCTAATAGACTGGCTTTCAATATAGCCTGCACTCTTTAAATAATGCTTATGAGACAAAAAAAATTAGAAAAACAAGGAGCTTGTAAATTTTTCATGAAATAATATAATAATATAATGATGTATGATTTTAATACCATCTGCACAAGGCTAATTGTAATAGAGTAATAATTATATATTTCATAAAATAGTTTTATATTCTCTTCATTTATCTTCTCAATGTTGGTGTGACTAAGTCATTATCCAGTTTTGGAAAAAAAAGAAAATATTTCACTAAAGAATATGAATAAAATAATTTCCCATCTTTTCTTATTTTAAAATGATCCTGATTTATATGGAAAATTAAACTAATTATAATAGATGACAAAATATGCAAGGAATTTTTCTGCTACCATATTTTTAACTCAAGCACAGAGTTGAAACATTGTTTTAACTTCAAGAGGTCAACATCTATTTGCTTAAGGAATTAAGCTTGAGGTAACTGTGTACAAAATGTGTAATAGTAAAAAAAGAAAAAGAAAAGAAAAACCATATTGAACAGCTGGGACAAAGTAAGAAAGTAGATCAGGCATGAGGAACTGACATAGAAGTCTGACATAAAAATCAATTTTGTTACATTGAGTCCTATGTTGTCCAAGGTGTATGAATTAGTCATTCATAATTATTGAATATGTTAGTCACTAGGAACATAGAGCTGCATAGGATATACATGATTATTTATCTCAGGGAATTTAAAGCCCATCTAGATAGATACATATTAAATCAATATTTACAAAAAAGGGAAGAAACAGAGCCATCTGAGTGTTTACCCTAGTCTGGTATCACAAAGAATTTTTTTCAGGAAGTGATGCATTAGTTGATATCTCAGACATAATAAGGATTAAATTGTTCATTGCTGTTTAGTTGCTCAGTCATGTCTGACTCTTTGTGACCAATGGACTGTAGCCCATCAAGCTTCTCTTCCCATGGGATTTTCCAGGCAAGGATACTGAGTAGGCTGCCATTTCCTACTTAAGGGAATCCTTCTAACCCAGAGATAGAACCTTTGTCTTCTGCATTGATAGGCTGACTCTTCACGGCTGAGCCTCGAAGGAAAGCCTAATTTGTAAATAAAAAAAAAAAAAGAAAGAAACATGGATTCATGTCTACTGTTCTTTTTTTTTTTGGCCACTTTTATTGGTCTTTCATTTATTTATTTTCTTTGTTCTTTGGCATGTGTGGGCCTCTCATTGCAGTGGCCTCTCCTGTAGCAGAGCACCGGCTCTGGGCACATGTGCTCCATAGCACTGGCTCATAACTGGACACACTGATTCAGCCTCTCCGTGGCATGTGGGATATTCCCGTGCCAGGGATCGAACTGGTGCCCCTTGCACTGCAAGGTGGACTCTTTACCCACTGGATCACCAGGGAAACCCTAGTGTTTTTTCTTGATGCCATGACCATTGAGGATCTTAGAAGAAACTGCTGTGACTGAATGGGAGAGAGTAAAGGAAAATGTGAAGCAAAGAGAAAAATGAGGAAGGGTCACATTAAGTATGGCAAAGTTAGCTATATCCTGATTTTATTCACATTTTAAAGTGAGATTAGGAGTTATTCCAAAGGTTTAAATAGGGAAAAATGGCTTGATTTGTTTTGTAATTTTAAAAAGATACATTGAGCCATATAAGAGGCTAGGAGTAGAAGTGTTAGTTACTCAGTCAAGTTGGACTCTTTGTGACCTCATGGATTGTAGCCTTTTAGCTTCCTCTGTCCATGAAATTCTTCAGGCAGGAATATTGGGGTGTGTTGTCATTCCCTTCTCCAGGGCATCTTCCCTACCCAGGGGTCTAGCTTGGTTTCCCACATTGCAGGCAGATTCTTTACCATCTGAGCCACTAGGGAAGTTTCAAATAAGAGGCTACTTTAGTGATTCAAATGAGGAATACTGGTATCACTGGAGTGGTGTTCGTGAAAAATTGGAAAGTTGATAGGACCAAATAGTTCATTTATAGAGTAGTAAGAATTGTCAAGGAGGACCCTGAAGGGATATATTCTTCTCATGCTGATTGAAGAATGATAGGTTAATTCCATTACAAAAACATATTTCTTATTTTACTTTAATCACATCTGCTGACAACCCATTGACAAAAGAAATACATAGCTGAGGGCGAAATCAAGAGATGGGAAGTTTACTTCATCTTTGGTAGGATAATTGGAGTCGTGTAGAAAATGGTATAGATACAGTTTGTAATTGAACAATCTATTCAACTACATGTGAGGGAAAAGGTGAGATTTTTAGAGATAGTTTCAGGAGTTTACTATGCAAGTGGTAAGATTTATAGGTAGGCTAACTATATAATCTATTTTCAAGTTGAACTCTTTTCAGAGTAAAAGACAATGGATATTAAGAGATTTTCTGAAACCACAGATGTGAACTAGGGCTGTGTGTGACAAATGGGGATACATAGTTGAGATGAAAACAGATACTTGTTGAATAAGAGTAACCCTGAATCAAATATACTAGTAAACAATTCTAATATAAAGAAACATTTCAGCTTTCAGATTAAATGGTTCCTTGAATTTCAGGAATGTTTGTTGAGAAAAGAAATACAACAAAGCATGCTCTGGTAAAGTCTTTACATTCTAAAGACACAAGAAAATTTTTTGTAAGCCTCTAGAACTAAATGCACTACTTATAAATGAAAAAGAACC
The DNA here is from genome assembly GCA_022376925.1 of Tragulus kanchil. NCBI lineage: Eukaryota > Metazoa > Chordata > Mammalia > Artiodactyla > Tragulidae > Tragulus > Tragulus kanchil. The sequence continues at coordinate 111,516,244 of JAIOJX010000025.1, read as the reverse complement.
ATACTAAAGTTAGTGCAGCACATGAAGGGTAAAACTAATTGACTAATGGCTAGGGCCAAGTAAGAAAATGTAATTAGAATCCCTTCATGATGCCATTTCTATGATACAGCAAAAGAAAATGTCTCAAAAATTTTATTATACTTTTATGTTATGAATGAGGGTTGAAGGAAGGTAAATGGTGAGGCGAGACATAATTATTTTGTTAGAAAATATTAGTAGAAAGGCATGTGTAATTAAGTGTGTAGAAAAAGAAGGAACCACTGAAGGAAAGGTAAAGGAGCATTTCAGAATCAATGAGGGGATAGTATAGTGTGCAGTATTGTCCTTGAATATTCAGTTCTGTTCCGTGTAAGAGTATTAGCTATCTCTTCCTATTGCAGTGTTCCGTGAGAGTATTGTCAAGGAGGACCCTGAAGGGATATATTCTTCTCATGCTGATTGAAGAATGATAGGTTAATTCCATTACAAAAACATATTTCTTATTTTACTTTAATCACATCTGCTGACAACCCATTGACAAAAGAAATACATAGCTGAGGGCGAAATCAAGAGATGGGAAGTTTACTTCATCTTTGGTAGGATAATTGGAGTCGTGTAGAAAATGGTATAGATACAGTTTGTAATTGAACAATCTATTCAACTACATGTGAGGGAAAAGGTGAGATTTTTAGAGATAGTTTCAGGAGTTTACTATGCAAGTGGTAAGATTTATAGGTAGGCTAACTATATAATCTATTTTCAAGTTGAACTCTTTTCAGAGTAAAAGACAATGGATATTAAGAGATTTTCTGAAACCACAGATGTGAACTAGGGCTGTGTGTGACAAATGGGGATACATAGTTGAGATGAAAACAGATACTTGTTGAATAAGAGTAACCCTGAATCAAATATACTAGTAAACAATTCTAATATAAAGAAACATTTCAGCTTTCAGATTAAATGGTTCCTTGAATTTCAGGAATGTTTGTTGAGAAAAGAAATACAACAAAGCATGCTCTGGTAAAGTCTTTACATTCTAAAGACACAAGAAAATTTTTTGTAAGCCTCTAGAACTAAATGCACTACTTATAAATGAAAAAGAACCATACTAAAGTTAGTGCAGCACATGAAGGGTAAAACTAATTGACTAATGGCTAGGGCCAAGTAAGAAAATGTAATTAGAATCCCTTCATGATGCCATTTCTATGATACAGCAAAAGAAAATGTCTCAAAAATTTTATTATACTTTTATGTTATGAATGAGGGTTGAAGGAAGGTAAATGGTGAGGCGAGACATAATTATTTTGTTAGAAAATATTAGTAGAAAGGCATGTGTAATTAAGTGTGTAGAAAAAGAAGGAACCACTGAAGGAAAGGTAAAGGAGCATTTCAGAATCAATGAGGGGATAGTATAGTGTGCAGTATTGTCCTTGAATATTCAGTTCTGTTCCGTGTAAGAGTATTAGCTATCTCTTCCTATTGCAGTGTGACTTGCAGTGCTTTATGTGAGTGGGTTTTTACATGCCTGTGCCACTGATAGTCTGTTTCAGATTTAACTAGCTTTGCACTTCCCTGGTGGTCCATTGGGTAAGGAATCCGCCTTGCAGTGCAACGCGCGCCGGTTCGATCCTTGGCCTAGGAAGATCCCACGTGCCGTGGAGCGGCTGGACTGATGTGTCCAATTACCGAGCCGGAGCTCTGGAGCGCAGGCGCCCAGAGCCGGCGCTCTGCGACAACAGAGGCCACTGCAATGGGAGGCCCACAAGAGCCAAAAAACAAAGACGGATGAAAATAGAGAAATGAAAGATCAATAGAAGTGGCCCGCCCATCCCCCTCCCTTCCCACCCCACCCTCCAAAAGATAAATAAATGTTTAGATTTAACTAGCTTTGACCAGTGGAATCAGAGTAGATAGGATATACCTTCTTCTAACAAGAGCTGTAAGTACAGGTATGCTTCAGCTTTCTCTTTTGGTTCTTTCCTTATACCACTAGTATAACATATTCCAGATAAGACCTTAATCTACAGCCTGTGTAATAATATAAGGAGACTCCTAGGATAGGAATGCTGAAACTGATCTGTAACTGCTTATGTAGGTTGTGCAAGAGAAATATATGGTTTTTCTTTGAGGTCACTGATTATCTGTGATTGTGCTATGGCAAAGCTGAGTAAAACAGAATCGTTCCTTAAAAAATGATAAACACAATATTGAGACATTGGTGCTGGCAGTTGATCTATTATAAGAGGCTGGAAAAGAAAAGAACCATACTAAAGTTAGTGCAGCACATGAAGGGTAAAACTAATTGACTAATGGCTAGGGCCAAGTAAGAAAATGTAATTAGAATCCCTTCATGATGCCATTTCTATGATACAGCAAAAGAAAATGTCTCAAAAATTTTATTATACTTTTATGTTATGAATGAGGGTTGAAGGAAGGTAAATGGTGAGGCGAGACATAATTATTTTGTTAGAAAATATTAGTAGAAAGGCATGTGTAATTAAGTGTGTAGAAAAAGAAGGAACCACTGAAGGAAAGGTAAAGGAGCATTTCAGAATCAATGAGGGGATAGTATAGTGTGCAGTATTGTCCTTGAATATTCAGTTCTGTTCCGTGTAAGAGTATTAGCTATCTCTTCCTATTGCAGTGTGACTTGCAGTGCTTTATGTGAGTGGGTTTTTACATGCCTGTGCCACTGATAGTCTGTTTCAGATTTAACTAGCTTTGCACTTCCCTGGTGGTCCATTGGGTAAGGAATCCGCCTTGCAGTGCAACGCGCGCCGGTTCGATCCTTGGCCTAGGAAGATCCCACGTGCCGTGGAGCGGCTGGACTGATGTGTCCAATTACCGAGCCGGAGCTCTGGAGCGCAGGCGCCCAGAGCCGGCGCTCTGCGACAACAGAGGCCACTGCAATGGGAGGCCCACAAGAGCCAAAAAACAAAGACGGATGAAAATAGAGAAATGAAAGATCAATAGAAGTGGCCCGCCCATCCCCTCCCTCCCCAACCTGCCCCCCCCACCACCAAAATAAATAAATGTTTAGATTTAACTAGCTTTGACCAGTGGAATCAGAGTAGATAGGATATACCTTCTTCTAACAAGAGCTGTAAGTACAGGTATGCTTCAGCTTTCTCTTTTGGTTCTTTCCTTATACCACTAGTATAACATATTCCAGATAAGACCTTAATCTACAGCCTGTGTAATAATATAAGGAGACTCCTAGGATAGGAATGCTGAAACTGATCTGTAACTGCTTATGTAGGTTGTGCAAGAGAAATATATGGTTTTTCTTTGAGGTCACTGATTATCTGTGATTGTGCTATGGCAAAGCTGAGTAAAACAGAATCGTTCCTTAAAAAATGATAAACACAATATTGAGACATTGGTGCTGGCAGTTGATCTATTATAAGAGGCTGGAAGAGAATCACTCATATTTTACAGTCTTAAATATTTGGTAGACTTTTGCTTAGGTAAACATGATATGGAAATAAAATGGTCTAGATTGACAGGGCTGTTGCTCCTCTGGAAAACCCTCTAAATGAATTAACATGGCCTTGATTGTGTATTTCTATTTGGACAAAGTGGTTTACTGAAGAGAAACTAAGAATATGGCATATAATATAGAGAGTATAGACTGGTTATTTTTGGTGGTTACTAGAAAACCAGGAAATTTTAGGTTGTTTGTTATTGCCCCCATTTTCTTGTTGACTAAAATATGATAGAGTAGTGTTTTATACAACTATAGTTGGCTGAAACACAAAGGTTTTCCCATGAGGAAAATAAGTGTTATCCAACCAGCCAAAATATGGGAAAAAGAATGGAGCAACTCATCAAGTAATCAACCAAGAAATTATGTGAGATGTAAGATGTACAGTTGTCTACTAACATCATCATTGAATGTGAATACATTAATTTCTTCCATTAAAAAATATGATGAGAGTTCAGAAAGTACTGCTAACATATATGCTCTTAAGCAGCAAAAAGAGAAAAAAATAATATTAAGTGAAAAAAGGGACATTCAAATGAAATAAAATGCACAAGGTAATTTGGGTCAAATACACATAGTGGTGAGGAGGAGGACATATTTAGACAAGCTAGAATTGTTAAGGCTAGTTAATGCATTATGAAGAACAGGCAATTATTTTATGATGATTTGAAAGCACATAGTAGATAAAAGAGTTAAAAATGAATTCAGAGTAGATAGGATATACCTTCTTCTAACAAGAGCTGTAAGTACAGGTATGCTTCAGCTTTCTCTTTTGGTTCTTTCCTTATACCACTAGTATAACATATTCCAGATAAGACCTTAATCTACAGCCTGTGTAATAATATAAGGAGACTCCTAGGATAGGAATGCTGAAACTGATCTGTAACTGCTTATGTAGGTTGTGCAAGAGAAATATATGGTTTTTCTTTGAGGTCACTGATTATCTGTGATTGTGCTATGGCAAAGCTGAGTAAAACAGAATCGTTCCTTAAAAAATGATAAACACAATATTGAGACATTGGTGCTGGCAGTTGATCTATTATAAGAGGCTGGAAGAGAATCACTCATATTTTACAGTCTTAAATATTTGGTAGACTTTTGCTTAGGTAAACATGATATGGAAATAAAATGGTCTAGATTGACAGGGCTGTTGCTCCTCTGGAAAACCCTCTAAATGAATTAACATGGCCTTGATTGTGTATTTCTATTTGGACAAAGTGGTTTACTGAAGAGAAACTAAGAATATGGCATATAATATAGAGAGTATAGACTGGTTATTTTTGGTGGTTACTAGAAAACCAGGAAATTTTAGGTTGTTTGTTATTGCCCCCATTTTCTTGTTGACTAAAATATGATAGAGTAGTGTTTTATACAACTATAGTTGGCTGAAACACAAAGGTTTTCCCATGAGGAAAATAAGTGTTATCCAACCAGCCAAAATATGGGAAAAAGAATGGAGCAACTCATCAAGTAATCAACCAAGAAATTATGTGAGATGTAAGATGTACAGTTGTCTACTAACATCATCATTGAATGTGAATACATTAATTTCTTCCATTAAAAAATATGATGAGAGTTCAGAAAGTACTGCTAACATATATGCTCTTAAGCAGCAAAAAGAGAAAAAAATAATATTAAGTGAAAAAAGGGACATTCAAATGAAATAAAATGCACAAGGTAATTTGGGTCAAATACACATAGTGGTGAGGAGGAGGACATATTTAGACAAGCTAGAATTGTTAAGGCTAGTTAATGCATTATGAAGAACAGGCAATTATTTTATGATGATTTGAAAGCACATAGTAGATAAAAGAGTTAAAAATCCTTATAGAACAAATACCAGCTAAATGTATAAAAGAAGAAGTCAGAAATTTAAAAAATAGTCAAATTAGAATAGTAGATTTCAGTAATCTCTTTAAAATCTGAGTGATGCCAAAGGCAATGAACATTAACACAGAACAAAAATATAATTAATCAAGTAATTTTGATGGTTATATATAGAATCATGACTGTCTCACACAGGATACATATACTTTTTAAGTTGGAGGAGAATTTACATAATAGTGCACATACTAGGACTCAAATAAGTTTGTAAAATGAATCTTTATGAATTACATGCAGCTGAACATTTTTAGGCCTTCATTCCCCAAAATAGAACTAAATAATGTGATAACTGAAAAATCCCAATTCAGAAACTTAGTTCTAGAATACCTTTGGAGAATCCAATGGGAAATGTCAAAATATACAAAAATGCAATAAATAGGAGAATGCTTCATATAAGAGCCTATGGAATGAAGCTTATCCACCAAGAATAAATATAAAGTTTTAAATACCATCATTAAAAGAAAGATGAACACCCAAATTTAGTTGATTTACTTTTAAACAGTTAATGAACACCATTATTTTATAAGATAAACTAATATAAAATAGGAAGATGAATTTAATAGAATAAAAGTAAAGAAAAAATAGTAATCAGAATATATAAAATCAGAAGCTTATATTTTTAAAAGTCAAGTGATATTTATTAAAAGCATGAGAAAGTAAGTCTACACATAAATGGGACTGAAAAATGAGACATAACAAAAATATAGGAGAAATAAAAGCAATAAACATCATCCCACATTAAACTTTATAGAAAATATTTGAAAAATTTTGAGGAAATGGATTATTTCTAGCAAATACAGATTATTAAAATCAATTAAGAAGTGCACAAGTTGAAAGCATGCATTACAATAGAAGAAGCACAGTACTTGTTTATAAGCTACTGTAAGGGGCCTGAATCAACAGAGTTTTCGACAACTGTTAGGTAACTGCATTTCCATTTCATTTTAATTATTTCAAGATATAAGAAGAGACAGTACTTTAGTTTGTTTTATGAGATCAGCTTGATTTAAGTTTCCAGTTTTAAAAAGGAAAAGAGAAAAAGTGAGAGACAGAAACAATATAAAAATACATATTCTAAATAAAATATGAACAAATAGAAGGAAGCAAGGATGAAAATATAATGTAAAATTGCTACAGAGGGTTTATACCATTAATTTAAAAGTGTGACTGTGTATCTGTTATAATGTTATATAAACGTTTACATTCACACATTCAAGGAGAAAAAGTGATGAATTTTATTGGTAGGTTCCAATAAGGCATTTGGTATTATCAAAATTAATACCTAATGAAAAGTTTGAGTATAACAGCAATAGAAGAAAAAAAAAATTAAGCTGTTTATCAAAAACTTTGAACAAACATCTAACAGGACAAAATTCTAAAATTATTTATAATTAGTTAAGTTAATGAGAACCCAACACTTATCATATTATATAACATTTTCTTGAGATTTTAGCAATTATAGAAATGCAGAAATCAATCTATATAAGCTTTGTAAAAATGATAAAATTATGTTTCCTTATGATAATATGATTTACACCTACAGCTCTCATTTTTCTTCTCAAACTATGGAAGTGAATAAGGTAACTTGATAAAGTGATTTGATATAAGATTAGTGATTATAAAAATTAGGATATTGTCTTGAGTTTAGCAGTAAACATCTGAGAAAATAAATGGGAAAATCAATCTATTCCAAACAAATGACAACAAGAACAAATCTGAAAGTGAGTATTATGAAATACTTATTCATAAATTTAATAAGAAATACAGAGAGTGCATATGAACAAGGTCGAAAGACAGAATAAGATCTGCAAAAAAGAAAAGTCATCCCATTTCCTTGGGGGGATAGGAGAGGGAGAAATTATGTCATAATATCTAAATTGTCTCCCAATCAATATGTATTTAATACATTTAGTACAATTAACCTCTAATGCTTTCTAAATCTACTTATTGAAAACTATAGAAGTTCTTCATGAGGTAAGAAGGTCATTAGAATGTGTCAGGGCTACAACCTAAAGAAGAAAGCTTTATTTATTTTCTAATTGCCGTTGAGTTGCAAAGTTACCCAGATATTCTGATATCTTGAACTTCTGCTGAATTCTTGAACATTTGGAGACTATAGTAAGAGTATTACTGCAATATATCATAAGTTTTTGCTTCACCACATAATATTTTATATTTTTTAATAGTAAAATAAGGGAAGAAAAATGACTTTGAGTTTCCACATTGCTGCAAGTATCCTTTTAGTTGCCACACAATCTCTTTTATATAATGAAACATAGATGTGATTTTCCAAACTATTTTATCAAAAATATATGAAATTTTAATCTAATATTTTAATTCATATGTTCAAAGCAATGATAGTAAAGGAAGCTAAAATAGTAATATGTGGTAAAATGATCTGCAGTAGATTTCTAAGAGCCATCTGTTTGTATTTAGAAAAGTTTGAGTATAACAGCAATAGAAGAAAAAAAAAATTAAGCTGTTTATCAAAAACTTTGAACAAACATCTAACAGGACAAAATTCTAAAATTATTTATAATTAGTTAAGTTAATGAGAACCCAACACTTATCATATTATATAACATTTTCTTGAGATTTTAGCAATTATAGAAATGCAGAAATCAATCTATATAAGCTTTGTAAAAATGATAAAATTATGTTTCCTTATGATAATATGATTTACACCTACAGCTCTCATTTTTCTTCTCAAACTATGGAAGTGAATAAGGTAACTTGATAAAGTGATTTGATATAAGATTAGTGATTATAAAAATTAGGATATTGTCTTGAGTTTAGCAGTAAACATCTGAGAAAATAAATGGGAAAATCAATCTATTCCAAACAAATGACAACAAGAACAAATCTGAAAGTGAGTATTATGAAATACTTATTCATAAATTTAATAAGAAATACAGAGAGTGCATATGAACAAGGTCGAAAGACAGAATAAGATCTGCAAAAAAGAAAAGTCATCCCATTTCCTTGGGGGGATAGGAGAGGGAGAAATTATGTCATAATATCTAAATTGTCTCCCAATCAATATGTATTTAATACATTTAGTACAATTAACCTCTAATGCTTTCTAAATCTACTTATTGAAAACTATAGAAGTTCTTCATGAGGTAAGAAGGTCATTAGAATGTGTCAGGGCTACAACCTAAAGAAGAAAGCTTTATTTATTTTCTAATTGCCGTTGAGTTGCAAAGTTACCCAGATATTCTGATATCTTGAACTTCTGCTGAATTCTTGAACATTTGGAGACTATAGTAAGAGTATTACTGCAATATATCATAAGTTTTTGCTTCACCACATAATATTTTATATTTTTTAATAGTAAAATAAGGGAAGAAAAATGACTTTGAGTTTCCACATTGCTGCAAGTATCCTTTTAGTTGCCACACAATCTCTTTTATATAATGAAACATAGATGTGATTTTCCAAACTATTTTATCAAAAATATATGAAATTTTAATCTAATATTTTAATTCATATGTTCAAAGCAATGATAGTAAAGGAAGCTAAAATAGTAATATGTGGTAAAATGATCTGCAGTAGATTTCTAAGAGCCATCTGTTTGTATTTAGAAAAGAACATTTGTATAATTCCTAAATCATGCATATGGTTCAATTAATGCCATAGTGATTTCTGACAGAGTAGAGACAGCTTATTTAATGAGAAGCAATGTTTTAAATTGTATATTTACTTTCTGACCACTCCCCCCAAAATGGCAAGATAATGCGCACTGTGTGTTTATTTTCGTTCACTTAGTCGTGTCCAACTCTTGGCAATCCCTGGGACTGTAGCCCTCCAAGCTCCTCTGTTCATGGCATTTTTCAGGCAAGGATACTGGAGTGGATTGCCATTTCCTACTCTAGGGGGTCTTGCCTGAGTCTCTTGGGTCTCCTGCATTAGCAGGTGAATTCTTCACCACTAAGAATATATATGGCTACTTGAGAAGTCTATATATAGGATATTGAATAACTGTGCATTTTACCCCAGTTAGAATTAAAAATTTGAGGCGCAGGTAGCACAGCTTCCATATTTTCCAGTGTATTCCATAGGTATACAACTGTATTCCTAAACAGATGACACAGTATATGTCAGAAATCATTAGCTAGTTGATACACATATACCTCAGAAACATACACCATAAATTGCATTTAATTAGCTTTTATCCATCTTCTTCCATAGAAAAAAATAATTAGTTATTCAGTTAGCTATATCCCCCACTCATACTTTTTAGATCTTGTGCATTCAGGAAGATGATATGGCTACTTTTGGCCAATGGGTTCTAAGCAGAAGATTCTCATCTCTAAAGTAGGATAAATGAAGTATAAGGTAGCAAGTGAACTATGAGCTCTTTTCACCTATTATAACAAGAATGTAAAGTCCGTATGCAATTATCAGACAGTAGAGGCTCAATCAGCCTGGATCTGTGAAGGAGACTATAGTAAGAGTATTACAATATATCATAAGTTTTTGCTTCACCACATAATATTTTATATTTTTAATAGTAAAATAAGGGAAGAAAAATGACTTTGAGTTTCCACATTGCTGCAAGTATCCTTTTAGTTGCCACACAATCTCTTTTATATAATGAAACATAGATGTGATTTTCCAAACTATTTTATCAAAAATATATGAAATTTTAATCTAATATTTTAATTCATATGTTCAAAGCAATGATAGTAAAGGAAGCTAAAATAGTAATATGTGGTAAAATGATCTGCAGTAGATTTCTAAGAGCCATCTGTTTGTATTTAGAAAAGAACATTTGTATAATTCCTAAATCATGCATATGGTTCAATTAATGCCATAGTGATTTCTGACAGAGTAGAGACAGCTTATTTAATGAGAAGCAATGTTTTAAATTGTATATTTACTTTCTGACCACTCCCCCCAAAATGGCAAGATAATGCGCACTGTGTGTTTATTTTCGTTCACTTAGTCGTGTCCAACTCTTGGCAATCCCTGGGACTGTAGCCCTCCAAGCTCCTCTGTTCATGGCATTTTTCAGGCAAGGATACTGGAGTGGATTGCCATTTCCTACTCTAGGGGATCTTGCCTGAGTCTCTTGGGTCTCCTGCATTAGCAGGTGAATTCTTCACCACTAAGAATATATATGGCTACTTGAGAAGTCTATATATAGGATATTGAATAACTGTGCATTTTACCCCAGTTAGAATTAAAAATTTGAGGCGCAGGTAGCACAGCTTCCATATTTTCCAGTGTATTCCATAGGTATACAACTGTATTCCTAAACAGATGACACAGTATATGTCAGAAATCATTAGCTAGTTGATACACATATACCTCAGAAACATACACCATAAATTGCATTTAATTAGCTTTTATCCATCTTCTTCCATAGAAAAAAATAATTAGTTATTCAGTTAGCTATATCCCCCACTCATACTTTTTAGATCTTGTGCATTCAGGAAGATGATATGGCTACTTTTGGCCAATGGGTTCTAAGCAGAAGATTCTCATCTCTAAAGTAGGATAAATGAAGTATAAGGTAGCAAGTGAACTATGAGCTCTTTTCACCTATTATAACAAGAATGTAAAGTCCGTATGCAATTATCAGACAGTAGAGGCTCAATCAGCCTGGATCTGTGAAGGAAAATGTGGATAGAGAAACTTCCTCCTACCCTGACCAACATTAGCTATTTGCCAAGAGATAGAGATAACTTCTTTTTTGTTTCTGAGTCAAATGAATAAAATTCTGTGATTGGTCTGTAATTGTGGTTCGAGGTAGGCTCCTTAACTAAGACTCCCCAAATCTCTGCGTGTGTGCTGTGTTCTCAGTCATGTCTTTGTGGTCTCATGAACTGTAGCCCACCAGGCTCCTCTGTCAGTGGGATTTCCCAGGCAAGAATACTGGAGTAGGTTGCAATGCTCTCCTCCAGGGGATCTTTCTGATCCAGGAATCGGACCTGCATCTCCTACACTGAGCCAACAGGGAGACCCCCTCAAGTCTCTATATTCAGACAAACTAGAACACATTATCTTGCAATACAAATAGAGTTTTATTTTTTATTTTTTTAAAGATTTATTTATTTATTTTATTTTGGGCGGAGGTCGGGTTGGGGAGGGAGGGTAGCGGGCGGGCCACTTCTAATGGTCTTTCATTTCTCTGTTTTCATCCGTCTTTGTTCTTTGGCTCCTGCGGGCCTCCCATCGCGGTGGCGTCTGTTGTCGCACAGCACCTGCTTTGGGTGCATGCGCTCCAGAGCTCCGGCGCCAGAGCTCCGACTCGGTGATTGGACACATCAGTCCAACCACTCCGCGGCACGTGGGATCTTCCCAGGCCAGGGCTCGAACCGGAGCCCCTTGCACTGCAAGGCGGTGTCCTTACCCACTGGACCACCGGGGAAGCCCAAATAGAGTTTATATTAATACATTTGTTCTTTCTGCTGTATTTTATGGCAAATCCTTTTATTCCTGTCATCAAATAATCACAGCTTGGCTTACACTTTCTTTTTGTTAGAAATACGTTTTGTCTTTTTAAAGACAAATTTATATAGTCATTAAGTTTTTATTTAGTTATTAGTATGAAAGTCTGCTGAATTACAATCATATTTGCCTTTACCGTGCTGTCCATATGGTAGTAAAAAATAAAGAATACAAATAACTGTGACATAAGTTGGAATTTTATTAATATCATAACAGACTCCCAATAGAGAAGTCAATCATGAGGATATTTTTAAAAGTAGCATATAGCTAGAGCTAATAAGGATACCCATTATTAGATTTCAGAGAATTTCCATCAGAATCCCCAGGAATGTACAGATATTACCTTCCCTGCTTCTGCTCTTTCTCTGACAATTTGATTACTGAGAGCTTCAGTGAAAGAAAAAGATAGTATAGGTATTTTCTAAGACATACAGCCAATTCTTAGCAACTGTATCCAGGAGAATTTGCACAGAGAATGGATGCTCCAATTGAACCACCTTCCAAGGGGCACAAGCTATGGACCCTGTGTGATATTCCAACATAAGTGTATTTAGCTCATTGAGGACAATGAAGGCTGCTTCTCTTGCCAAGCCCTCATCAAATTTTAATAGAGCCATTAGAAGTCAACAAATAAATTCTCAACCAAGAGGGACTCTTAATAGGAGATTTACAGCTTATAAAATCTCTTTTGTTTTCGTAGACATGCAGTCTGTATTTCAGAGGGCAAAAACCATAGTGTCTGGTTAAACATTGTAGTCAATTGTTATTACTTTATTTACATGGTAAAGTCAAGTCTCACCTCAAGTTTAAGGCTATTATTTCTGGTGGTCTCCTATAGCTTATTACTCTTCAAAAACTAAATAAAACTTATAAATTCTTCCAACTTAAAAACCATAGTTCTGAAAGGGATATGGAATTGACCAGTGATGAAAGTGATAAACACTAGTACCATGTGCTTGTAATGACTGTTAGTTTCTGCAGGATGGTCTGGAAGGTAGACTCAAATAAAAATCTATACTGACAGCTAGTACAATCCAACCTCTACTGAGGGACATGAACAGATGTAAGACAGGGAGATGGAGGAAAGAAGCTGTGAAAACTATCAACAAGTAGAGCCTGAGATGTAAAAGATTAGCCTGTGATTCACAGATTTTAAACAACAAATATGCAGAAATATTTTTCAAAACAAAATAAATATATTGATATGACATGCCCTAATTAAAGCTGTCAGCTGCCCCATTTCACTACACTTTATAATCCCCATATTTTTTGTCAACAAATAGTCGGCTCTACTAAAAGATGAGTGATAAGTAGGAAAGACACAGACATGACTTGTCCATTGGAAAATACACAAGACAAAAGCATACGCCAATATTACATTTTGAGAGCACTTATTTAAGAAAACATAACATTTGTAATAAACATAGCTTCTTATTAATAAAAGAAGCTCAAGTATTATCTATTCAAAAATATATAATAGAAATGTGAGAAATGAAAAAAATCTAGCAGAAAATGATAGACCAGAAAAAGATAACAAAAATAAACATCATGTTAGAGTCAAAGGACATAAAAACAAATGCATTTCAAAATTGCATAGTGATTATCAGTGAGTATATCATAATAGAAAATTTTAAAACTAGCATATAGAATGATTAATAGCTGATTTGAAGGAAAAAAAGTGATTTGGAATATGCAATATTATAGAGAATGACATAAATAAAATGGTGGCATCGGACAAAGAGCTCAATAGGACATGAGAATTTAGGCATAATAGGATAAAAATATTCCTGGAATAAGTATTTTAAAAATTACTATTGAGCAATATCTACATAGTTCTCAAAGAACAGAAAGCACTAAGTAACTGTGTACAGGCTAAATTTTCTTCAGTTCCAAAGGTAACATACAAAATATTTTATGTAAGACAGAACCTCGGGAATAACACATCTTGATATTTGAGGTCCTTAGCAAAATACAACCAAATATTCAGCCAAATAATGCAGAAACCAGGAATGGAGAAGCAAGATGTGCACACTGCATCTCTTTAAAAAAATGAACAAAGAAACTTACTAAAACCATTTCAAAATGTTTATAAAATATGAATATTATAAATCTTATCATTATAAAAATAACAACTCATAAATAAAACAATAGGAGATATGGAATGGGAGTTGGCAGAAACTCCCAGTATGGTAGCATCATCATTTTTCACAGAGGAGGGTCAATAACATATTAAGAATCTTTAATTATTAAAATAATATATTTGATATTACAAAATTATTTCTAACATATTTCTCGTTCAGTATCATTTGTGCAAGCATAGTTTTTAAACATGTGAGCTGAGTTTCAGTAATTTCTTCCCTTTCACTTCTATTTTATTGTTTTACTAACTCTTAAAAGAAATTAAATGTCATACATAACTAATTCAAATGACATTGGTAGTATAAATCCAACTTTGTCTGAATATCTGTCTGTTAATATCAATTAAACAAGATTTCAGCTGAACATAACAGGGAACCTGACTACTTCTGCTGTTACAAATACAAATGTTTATTTCTTTTATATACTAAAAAAAATTGGAACATAGGCAGCTGCTGGATCAGTGACTCAATAATGTCTCTGCCAAAGTTTGTGGAATTATTTTCTATTCCAAGAAAGAAGAGGGAATCAGACAAGGGGTAGGAAGTGAGATCAGACTTGTGCTTACATCTCACTGAACACTCCTGGCTTCAAGGGAACCTGGACAGGAGACTCATATAAACTTTCTAATGTGATTTAGAGTAGGTAAGAATAAAAGAAGTTGAGTCATCTGAGCTATATGTCTACTACATAATTCCTCTTTATGTAGTCATGGAAGAGTTTCAGGAATAAAATGCAATGATTTTTTTTTTAACCATAGCTAATATGTAGACTTTTTAATTTTTTTCACAAACACAAACTTTTATATTGCTTTTTTGGTTTTACAGAGTTTTGTTGTTTACAGATATATATAATTCCAGATTAGTCATATGTATATCCCATTCCTCCCCCTACCCCTCTAGGCTATCACATAGCCCCCATGTATGATCCCTTAGTCCCACAGCGTATTGACAATTGTTATCTCTTTTGCATAAGATAGTATAGGGTTCCATGTTGCTCTTTCTATACCTCTCACCCACTTTTTTTGTATATCTTTTAAAATTTTTTGGCCTCTTTTATTGGTCTTTCATTTATTTATTTTCATCCATCTTCGTTCTTTGGCCTGTGTGGGACTCCCATTGCAGTGGCCTCTCTTGTTGCAGAGCACTGGCTCTGGGCGCGTGTGCTCCAGAGCGCCAGCTCGTAATTAGACACATCAGCCCAGCTGTTCCTTGGCATGTGGAACTTCCCAGGCCAGGGACTGAACCGGTGCCCCTTGCACTGCAAGGTGGACTCTCTACCCACTGGACCACCAGAGAAGCCCAATAAATACTTTATAGTTCAATTTATTTTAATGGAAAGCATTCTTATGTTATCCCTAAGCTTTATATTTACAATATTGTCTTGTCCTTTTGTATGTTTATGTTCACAATATTTTCTCTGTAAATAAGGGGCTGATGCTTTATCATTTTATAGTGATGGGTAAAATTTAATTCCCTATTGATGCAGTTTGCTCTCTTAAATGAAAATACATCATTTCTTTCAAGAACATTTGATTGAAATGTTTTTACTCTCAAACTTAAAAGTCAACATGTTTGGCCCAGTTATAAAAATTATCTCAGAATTACAGGAAAACTCTTTGTATTTATGCCAGTGTATATATATGTAAACCAAATGCTGTGATTCTTAGATAAGAAGATATATAAAGTTGATTAAAATGCAGTAGCTCATAGAATATAAATATTTGTTAAACTTTGTGTACTTGAAACTATAATGACTAGCTGAATTCTTTATCAAACTGTGCCAACGGTTTCCAAACTTTCAAGATTCCTTATTATCAGTTGTAGCATCTATAATACTAAGAGAACTCAAAAGGATATAAGGCCTAACATTTTATGTCTTTCACAGTTTCAAGAGGATCACCTAGTTTTCTAAATTTCCCAGGACTGAGGAGATTACTGGGACTTGGGAATTTTAGTTCTAAACACAGAAAAGTCCTTGGCAAACTTGGGAAAATTGTTTACTTCACCAAGGACTGAATGATTTGGACTGTCATTAAGGAGTATTGCATAGAAAATATGTTTAAGATGTTTACCTTGCCTGATGACTCAGTCGGTAAGGAATCTGCCTGCCCTGCAGGAGACCTGGGTTTGATTCCAGGATTGGGAAGAACCCAGGAGAAGGAAACAGCCATCCACTCCAGTATTCTTGCCTGGAGAATCCCATGGACAGAGAAACCTGGCAGGCTATAGCATATTTTAATAGGCACATATGAGACTATGAGAATGGTTGATAAAAGATGCTTGAATTGAGGGCTTCCTCTAGTGGTCCAGTGGGTAAGGACACCGCCTTGCAGTGCAAGGGGCGCTGGGGCCTGGCCTGGGAAGATCCCACGTGCCACGGAGCGGCAGGACCGATGTGTCCAATTACTGAGCCAGAGCTCTGGCGTGCATGTGCCCAGAGCCGGTGCTCTGCGACGACAGAGGCCACCACGATGGGAGGCCCTCAGGAGCCAAAGAACAAGATGGATGAAAATAGAGAAATGAAATACCAATAGAGGTGGCCCACCCGCCCCCCTCCCTCCCCACCCCATCCTCCAAAAAGATAAATAAATAAATTAAAAAAAAAAAGATGCTTGAATTGATATCTAGGTAAAGAAGAAACTCAGCAGTTAAGTCAAGAAGATAGAACTCTGCAAACCAAAGTTAGAGTAACTGCAAGTGTAAGACAACAGAGAAGTGCATGGACAATTCAAGGTATGAGTAGTGCAGCTGAAATTGAGTACAAGGTGAAGATATATAAAGTTGATTAAAATGCAGTAGCTCATAGAATATAAATATTTGTTAAACTTTGTGTACTTGAAACTATAATGACTAGCTGAATTCTTTATCAAACTGTGCCAACGGTTTCCAAACTTTCAAGATTCCTTATTATCAGTTGTAGCATCTATAATACTAAGAGAACTCAAAAGGATATAAGGCCTAACATTTTATGTCTTTCACAGTTTCAAGAGGATCACCTAGTTTTCTAAATTTCCCAGGACTGAGGAGATTACTGGGACTTGGGAATTTTAGTTCTAAACACAGAAAAGTCCTTGGCAAACTTGGGAAAATTGTTTACTTCACCAAGGACTGAATGATTTGGACTGTCATTAAGGAGTATTGCATAGAAAATATGTTTAAGATGTTTACCTTGCCTGATGACTCAGTCGGTAAGGAATCTGCCTGCCCTGCAGGAGACCTGGGTTTGATTCCAGGATTGGGAAGAACCCAGGAGAAGGAAACAGCCATCCACTCCAGTATTCTTGCCTGGAGAATCCCATGGACAGAGAAACCTGGCAGGCTATAGCATATTTTAATAGGCACATATGAGACTATGAGAATGGTTGATAAAAGATGCTTGAATTGAGGGCTTCCTCTAGTGGTCCAGTGGGTAAGGACACCGCCTTGCAGTGCAAGGGGCGCTGGGGCCTGGCCTGGGAAGATCCCACGTGCCACGGAGCGGCAGGACCGATGTGTCCAATTACTGAGCCAGAGCTCTGGCGTGCATGTGCCCAGAGCCGGTGCTCTGCGGACAGAGGCCACCACGATGGGAGGCCCTCAGGAGCCAAAGAACAAGATGGATGAAAATAGAGAAATGAAAGACCAATAGAAGTGGCCCGCCCGCTCCCTACCCTCCCCACCCCATCCTCCAAAAAGATAAATAAATAAATTAAAAAAAAAAAGATGCTTGAATTGATATCTAGGTAAAGAAGAAACTCAGCAGTTAAGTCAAGAAGATAGAACTCTGCAAACCAAAGTTAGAGTAACTGCAAGTGTAAGACAACAGAGAAGTGCATGGACAATTCAAGGTATGAGTAGTGCAGCTGAAATTGAGTACAAGGTGAAGATTATATCAGGACAGGAAATAGGACAGTTCACATAGGCTAGATTATATAATGTTCTTTAAGCAGGAGTAATCATAATAATTTCTAACCCAGTGACTAACATTTTTTCCATATATTACTTAAGTACTGCTAGATGCAAATCCAATGTCTGTTTTGCTGTTCTCCCTTAAACAGAGCTTCCCTGGGGGCTCAGACAATAAGTAATCTGTCTGCAATAGAGGAGACCCAGGTTGGATCCCTGGGTCAATAAGATCCATTGGAGAAGGGAATGGCAATTCAGTCTCTTGCCTGGAAAATCCCGTGGACAGTCCATGGGCTACAGTCCATGGGGTCGCAGAGATGATTATAAGAGTGGGGACAAAGGCCTATATGCTCTGAATAGTAGACATGAAAGAAAAAAGAACTGGAATCATGTCTGATGACATAATTTTACCATTTACCAGCCCCACAACAGGCTTATTCTGGGTTTTGTTTTTTGTGAAATCAATAAATATTTAGTCCCTAAACCGTAACAGTGAACTACATACACATTAATAGACATTTGTTTACTAATAGAAAGCCACATACTCAATGATTAAAAAATCTTACATTATACTTGATTACCAATAGGAAGGCAATGAAATACTTTAAATTAAGGGTTAGTATAATCACATTTAGATTTTAGAAATTCGTGCTGCACCAAATATCCAGACACCAATTTGTCCCATAGAAGTTACCCAAATAATATAGCATCTTATATTAAGATAACAGTTTTGGAGCTTCCCTGGTGGTCCAGTGGGTAAGGACACCGCCTTGTGCAAGGGGCGCCAGTTCGATCCCTGACCTGGGAAGATCCCACATGCCGCAGAGTGGCTGGACTGATGTGTCCAATTACCGAGCCGGAGCTCTGGAGTGCATGTGCCCAGAGCCGGCGCTCTGCGACAACAGAGGCCACCGCGATGGGAGGCCCACATGGGCCAAAGAACAAAGATGGATGAAAATGGACAAATGAAAGACCAATAGAAGTGGCCCGCCTGCTCCCCTCCCACCCCACCCCACCCCCACCAAAATAAATAAATAAATCTTAAAAAAAAAAAAAAAACAGTTTTAAAAGTAAATGTAAGCAAGATTGGATCATTGCCCAATATCACAGCTACTGGCCAAATTCTCAGAATTTCAACAGATTTAGTAAATCTGCATTCCACCAACATGTATTCAGGATTTATGTTGCTCCTTAGTGGGTCATGCTCAACTGGAATAATAACATTTGTCAGTCCAGACCCCTGACAGCTTGTTTATATTTCTATCTTCTCCTTTCATTCAAGAAAATGGTAGAAGGGGTTAAACATGGTTATAGATACAGAAAATATCTTTCAGTCGGTGCCTTTCTGAGATGTTAAGACAAAATAGCGTTGCAAATGTCATCTCATTGGCATAGTTGGAAAAATACTTAAAAACCTCTAGTCCTTATTTTCCAGTGACATACCACTCCTTCTTTGGCATTTTGTAGAGAAACAAATAGTAACAAAACATCACACAAGCTATAGAATAAATTGGATTTCATCAGCAATTTTATTGTACAATCCCTGAAAGTATGGACTCTGGACTCACCCAGGTTCAGGTATGAATCCTAGCTCCACCATGCACTAAATATATTACCCAGGAAAACGGTTTTAATATCCTTGAAGATGTACTTTTCTCATCTTTAAGGGAGGTTTTAATACATGCATTTAAGAATCTTATGAGAATTAAATGAGATACTATTTGTAAAGTGGGTAAATCTTAAAAAAAAAAGTCTTATTTACCTCCTTTTATCATCACTGATTTTCAAATAAAATAATATGCATCTTATATTAAGATAACAGTTTTGGAGCTTCCTGGTGGTCCAGTGGGTAAGGACACCGCCTTGTGCAAGGCGCCAGTTCGATCCCTGACCTGGGAAGATCCCACATGCCAGAGTGGCTGGACTGATGTGTCCAATTACCGAGCCGGAGCTCTGGAGTGCATGTGCCCAGAGCCGGCGCTCTCGACAACAGAGGCCACACGATGGGAGGCCCACATGGGCCAAAGAACAAAGATGGATGAAAATGGACAAATGAAAGACCAATAGAAGTGGCCCGCCTCCGCCCCTCCCCCCCCCCCCCACCACCACCAAAATAAATAAATAAATCTTAAAAAAAAAAAAAAAACAGTTTTAAAAGTAAATGTAAGCAAGATTGGATCATTGCCCAATATCACAGCTACTGGCCAAATTCTCAGAATTTCAACAGATTTAGTAAATCTGCATTCCACCAACATGTATTCAGGATTTATGTTGCTCCTTAGTGGGTCATGCTCAACTGGAATAATAACATTTGTCAGTCCAGACCCCTGACAGCTTGTTTATATTTCTATCTTCTCCTTTCATTCAAGAAAATGGTAGAAGGGGTTAAACATGGTTATAGATACAGAAAATATCTTTCAGTCGGTGCCTTTCTGAGATGTTAAGACAAAATAGCGTTGCAAATGTCATCTCATTGGCATAGTTGGAAAAATACTTAAAAACCTCTAGTCCTTATTTTCCAGTGACATACCACTCCTTCTTTGGCATTTTGTAGAGAAACAAATAGTAACAAAACATCACACAAGCTATAGAATAAATTGGATTTCATCAGCAATTTTATTGTACAATCCCTGAAAGTATGGACTCTGGACTCACCCAGGTTCAGGTATGAATCCTAGCTCCACCATGCACTAAATATATTACCCAGGAAAACGGTTTTAATATCCTTGAAGATGTACTTTTCTCATCTTTAAGGGAGGTTTTAATACATGCATTTAAGAATCTTATGAGAATTAAATGAGATACTATTTGTAAAGTGGGTAAATCTTAAAAAAAAAAGTCTTATTACTCTTATCATCACTGTCATCATTATTATTACTTCTCATTAGGAGAGAAAACACCTAATTTAAATGGAAATGAATTCTTTATAGATTTTTCTTTACTATGTGCTTTGTATCTTGTTCATTCTTAATTATCCATGTGAGAATTTGGCTGAGATGATCTATTTCAGTCTGTTTTTAATTCTGGAAAATTTTCTTGTACAACCTTCTGGACTCTCTGGCTATCTGAAACAATTACTGTGTATTTAGGATATGCCACTGATTTTAATAGTGCATGTGTGCTAAATTCCTTCAGTCATGTCCAGTTCTTTGCTACGTTATGAACAATAACTTGCCAGACTCCTGTTTCTGTGGGAGTCTCCAGGCAAGAAGACTGGAGTGGGTTGCCATGCCCTCCTTCAGGGGATCTTCCCCACCCAGGGATCAAACTTGGGTCCTCTGCATTGCAGGTGAATTCTTTATCATAATGACCCTCCAGGGAAGCCCCTGTATTGAGGTATAATTAATACATAATATAAGTTTAAGGTGTAAAATGTAACGATTTGATGTATGTATGCATATATTACAAAATGACTGTCACAATAAGGTTAGTTAAAAGATTCATCAACTCCCATAGTTACAGATTTTGTGTGCGTCATAAGAGCTTTTAAAATCTACTCTCTTAACAACTTCCAAATAACAATATCATATTGTTAACCATAGTTTCCATGCTGTACATTACACCCCCAAACTTACTCATTTTGTAACTGGTAGTTTACCCTTTGCAAATCATTGGCATAGTTGGAAAAATACTTAAAACCTCTAGTCCTTATTTTCCAGTGACATACCACTCCTTCTTTGGCATTTTGTAGAGAAACAAATAGTAACAAAACATCACACAAGCTATAGAATAAATTGGATTTCATCAGCAATTTTATTGTACAATCCCTGAAAGTATGGACTCTGGACTCACCCAGGTTCAGGTATGAATCCTAGCTCCACCATGCACTAAATATATTACCCAGGAAAACGGTTTTAATATCCTTGAAGATGTACTTTTCTCATCTTTAAGGGAGGTTTTAATACATGCATTTAAGAATCTTATGAGAATTAAATGAGATACTATTTGTAAAGTGGGTAAATCTTAAAAAAAAAAGTCTTATTACTCTTATCATCACTGTCATCATTATTATTACTTCTCATTAGGAGAGAAAACACCTAATTTAAATGGAAATGAATTCTTTATAGATTTTTCTTTACTATGTGCTTTGTATCTTGTTCATTCTTAATTATCCATGTGAGAATTTGGCTGAGATGATCTATTTCAGTCTGTTTTTAATTCTGGAAAATTTTCTTGTACAACCTTCTGGACTCTCTGGCTATCTGAAACAATTACTGTGTATTTAGGATATGCCACTGATTTTAATAGTGCATGTGTGCTAAATTCCTTCAGTCATGTCCAGTTCTTTGCTACGTTATGAACAATAACTTGCCAGACTCCTGTTTCTGTGGGAGTCTCCAGGCAAGAAGACTGGAGTGGGTTGCCATGCCCTCCTTCAGGGGATCTTCCCCACCCAGGGATCAAACTTGGGTCCTCTGCATTGCAGGTGAATTCTTTATCATAATGACCCTCCAGGGAAGCCCCTGTATTGAGGTATAATTAATACATAATATAAGTTTAAGGTGTAAAATGTAACGATTTGATGTATGTATGCATATATTACAAAATGACTGTCACAATAAGGTTAGTTAAAAGATTCATCAACTCCCATAGTTACAGATTTTGTGTGCGTCATAAGAGCTTTTAAAATCTACTCTCTTAACAACTTCCAAATAACAATATCATATTGTTAACCATAGTTTCCATGCTGTACATTACACCCCCAAACTTACTCATTTTGTAACTGGTAGTTTACCCTTTGACCACTTTCACCCATTTGTACATTCTCAACCCCTCACCCTTGACCATCACTCATCTCTTCTGTTTCTATATGTTCAGTTTATTGAAAGTCTACATATAAGTGAGATCATATAGTATTTGTATTGGTCTGATTTATTTTGCTTAGCATAATGTCCTCATGCTTTATCCATGTTGCCAAAATATTAATGACAGGATTTCCTTTTTTCTAATCAGGATATTTTTCTGAACATTTGTGTATATCCAAACTAGCATAATAAAATTGGAAACAACAATGAAAATTGCAATGTGAAGATAGTACTGTCCTCTGGGAAGAAGGGGGGAGGCGGAGATGTGCCAAGTGCAGACGTTTAGAATGCTTTAGGTGTCAATTTTATTTATTTTTTCTCTTGTCTGTCTAGTGGGGCTCCACATGTGTTCCTTTTATAGCTCATTGCATTTTTGTACATGATTAGTACATTTTTCAGTATGTGTGCTTCACTTCAGTTAACAATTTATATTAAAAATTAGCTACTATGCTTAAATCTCCCCAGTGGATTTTTGTTAGCTTTCATTCCTACTATAAATCTTTCTCTCTTTCAGTCTGAAAGAAATTCAGCTCATATATTAAGAGATCTTTTTTGACCCTTAGTGAATATGGATCATTCCTACATCAGAATAGTTCTTGATATTTTCTTTCCCAGGTGTTTATAAGTGTGTGGTTTTATCATTCTGGCCTCAAATTTTGCCATCAGGTACAGATTATTCCTGAACAAGCTGTAAAGGTTTTACATGATTTCTAGAAAACAAACAACCTAACATACAAACAACCCTGTTTCCTTTGTTAAAACCCGCAAAGTTGAATGTAATATATCTCTCCCTACTTCTCTTATCTCAGCTTGGGCACTCTCTGTTTACACCCTGTGCTCCTGCTGCCCCAGTGGCCTTCTTACTTTACCGGAGCTTTAACATTACAGGCTTGTTCTAGACGAAAGTCCTTTGCTCTAAGGATTTTGTTTGCCTCAGTCATTCTTGACCAGTGTTGATATCCCACAAGTAGTTCCTTTTTTAAAAGTGCTATATCTTGTCCATTTGTTTTCTACACACCAATTTTTACAATAGGGAAATATTTTTGTTTGGTTTTGTTTTCATGTTCTTCTGTTCTCTTATTCCTAGAAAGTAAGTTTCATGATGGCTGAGCCTTCTAAAACATTTACATCCACGTACATATGCACTAGGAGAGTGCTCAGTATAGAATAAATATCTAATACATAGTTATGGAAAACAAAAATAAGCATGTTAGTAGTTACGTGGTTCCATGGACATGATCTTAACTCATAGTAGAGTCAGGACTGAAGAAACGCTATCCTCAGCCAAATTTCAATGCACACCAAGGTTACTGTGTGTTTTCTCAAAAACTGTAAAATATGCATATTGACCTAAACAATGGTTTTTTACAAAGGTTTTATTTTCTCCATGTTCCTCTTGGCATAGTTGTTTTCAACTTTTTCCTTTTTAAATCCTGCTTGATCATCCCATTTCATTCTCTCCTTGTTCCTCTTTGTCCAAATTTTACACTCCAAAAAAGCAAAGCACAAATAAAAACAAGTGAAAACAAACAATAACCCTAAAAAACTCAAAAACAATTGGTTTGGCAAGCAGTATTTTTCTTGTATATTGGAGAAATGAGAAGAAACTGAGCAGGGCACATAATTTTCTGATTAAGAGGAAGCAAAAGCCTGGCATTACTCATGTATTAGTGGTGGTGAGTTACATATGATACAATCTAGACAAGAAATTTCTGGAGAATGCAATGACAATTCACTCCAGTATTCTTGCCTAGAAGATTCCATTGACGGAGAAGCCTGACAAGCTACAGTTCATGAGTCTCTCTCTCTCAATCTGTGTGTGTGTGTGTGTGTGTGTGTGTGTGTGTGTGTGTGTTTGTATATAGGGGCTGCCCTGATGGGTCAGAGATGAGGAATCTGCCAGCAATGCAGGAGACCCAGGTTCCACCCCTGGGTGGGGAACATCCCCCTGAAGGAGGGTATGGCAACCACTCCAGTATTCTTGTCTGGAGAATTCCCATGAACCAAGGAGCCTGGCGGGCTGCAGTCCTTATGGTCACACAAAGTTGGATATGACTGGAGTGACTAAGTAGCAACAGCAGCAGACAAGGAATTTCAACACTAGTGTTACAGGAATCCCCATGTGAATTTTAGCACTTTGAGATAACATTAAGGAGAATCAGAAATGACTTGGAAAGCTATGTGTTGAGTTATTTCTAAGTTTGCTTGAGTTTTAAGATAAATAAAAATATGTAAATATTTTGTGGTTATTCACACTATCAGTATTTAATTTTAAAAAATAAGGTATGAACTTTAATCTTCAAAGGCCAGGAACTATATCTTATGCATCTTTTATCATCCACTGTGCTGAGCACAATACCCAGTTTCTTAGTAGTTACGTGGTTCCATGGACATGATCTTAACTCATAGTAGAGTCAGGACTGAAGAAACGCTATCCTCAGCCAAATTTCAATGCACACCAAGGTTACTGTGTGTTTTCTCAAAAACTGTAAAATATGCATATTGACCTAAACAATGGTTTTTTACAAAGGTTTTATTTTCTCCATGTTCCTCTTGGCATAGTTGTTTTCAACTTTTTCCTTTTTAAATCCTGCTTGATCATCCCATTTCATTCTCTCCTTGTTCCTCTTTGTCCAAATTTTACACTCCAAAAAAGCAAAGCACAAATAAAAACAAGTGAAAACAAACAATAACCCTAAAAAACTCAAAAACAATTGGTTTGGCAAGCAGTATTTTCTTTTATATTGGAGAAATGAGAAGAAACTGAGCAGGGCACATAATTTTCTGATTAAGAGGAAGCAAAAGCCTGGCATTACTCATGTATTAGTGGTGGTGAGTTACATATGATACAATCTAGACAAGAAATTTCTGGAGAATGCAATGACAATTCACTCCAGTATTCTTGCCTAGAAGATTCCATTGACGGAGAAGCCTGACAAGCTACAGTTCATGAGTCTCTCTCTCTCAATCTGTGTGTGTGTGTGTGTGTGTGTGTGTGTGTGTGTGTGTGTTTGTATATAGGGGCTGCCCTGATGGGTCAGAGATGAGGAATCTGCCAGCAATGCAGGAGACCCAGGTTCCACCCCTGGGTGGGGAACATCCCCCTGAAGGAGGGTATGGCAACCACTCCAGTATTCTTGTCTGGAGAATTCCCATGAACCAAGGAGCCTGGCGGGCTGCAGTCCTTATGGTCACACAAAGTTGGATATGACTGGAGTGACTAAGTAGCAACAGCAGCAGACAAGGAATTTCAACACTAGTGTTACAGGAATCCCCATGTGAATTTTAGCACTTTGAGATAACATTAAGGAGAATCAGAAATGACTTGGAAAGCTATGTGTTGAGTTATTTCTAAGTTTGCTTGAGTTTTAAGATAAATAAAAATATGTAAATATTTTGTGGTTATTCACACTATCAGTATTTAATTTTTAAAAAAATAAGGTATGAACTTTAATCTTCAAAGGCCAGGAACTATATCTTATGCATCTTTTTATCATCCACTGTGCTGAGCACAATACCCAGTGCTCACTGTTGAGACTACAAAAATTGACGGATTACAAGATGTCAGGGTTATTTATGAAATAGAAATGACCTCATGTGATCTGAAAATGGTCAGGGACATTCCCTCTTTCTTTGATAATAATTAGTTTGTTCTAGTTAATTGAGGTATAACTGTTCTATTATTGTTAATTAAGCATGTCCAGCAACCAAATAAATGGGGTTTTCCAAAGAATGAGGTCTCAGGAAAATGATTCTAGCTGCAATATACTAGGGTAGTATTACATAATGAAAACACAAGACTAAGAATATTATTATTAAATATTATTGAACAACTGCATGAATTTTTTTCCTATTGAAATTTTAGCACATTTTACTGTTTATTGCTCTGGAAGTTTTCCATAAAGAAGTTTAAATATCTATTAATTGAAAAAATAATATTTTAATGTGAATAGAAATGTGAAATGCCTTTTTTATGGCAAATGAGATAAAAATGGAAGCTGAGGTTGTCCACAGAGAGAAGGAATTTACTTCAAAACAAAGAATTCATTCATTTACCAATTAATAGTTCAATTCAAGTGTATTTAAAGAAGTATTTAATGATCATTACTGGTTGTTGTAGCAGTTGGAATTTGAGTTTAAAAAAGAACAAATATAGCTCCATTCTTGTCAAAATGTAGATTCTGGAGAAAGAGATAGGAGATATTCCAATAAATTTATAAAATATGTAATGTCAAAAACTAGTAGTCCTAGGAAGAAAAATAAAGCAGAATTGGTCAAATGTGAAAGCGGAATATGAATTTTCATTATAAAGAATCAAAGAACATCTCTCTTAACGTGTAAAGTTTGGGTGTGTGTGTACTTGCCCAATTATATTTCAAAACTCCCCTTTTCCCACCAAAGGAGGATATTTTAGAACTGCAGAATAAAGATGAATGCTACTAACAGAAAGAAAGCATCATAATTTTGTACACTTTAACTTATACCAATCCGTCTGACTTAACATTACAGATCAAACTCCTAGTAAGGTGGAATATATACAGAGTCACCCTAAAAATGAGCTCTGTCCACTGGGAATCAGGATGAGGCACATTCAAGAATGGAGGAGAGGAGAGTTTCTCCTATCATTTTGTCGTCTTCTTCACATGAGAGACTTGGGAAGCTTTTGGATTAGCAGAGTTCTACGATGCAGTGAGTGTTTGTTGCTCAATCATATCTGACTCTTTGTGACCTGATGGACTTGTA
The DNA here is from genome assembly GCA_022376925.1 of Tragulus kanchil. Classification (NCBI taxonomy): domain Eukaryota; kingdom Metazoa; phylum Chordata; class Mammalia; order Artiodactyla; family Tragulidae; genus Tragulus; species Tragulus kanchil. The sequence continues at coordinate 111,488,870 of JAIOJX010000025.1, read as the reverse complement.
GCCTGCCAGGCTCCTCTATCTATGGAATTCTCCAGGCAAGAATACTAGATTGGGTTGCCATTTCCTTCTCCAGGGCATCTTCCTGACCCAGGGATCAAACCCACGTCTCCTGCATTTCCACACAGACTTTTTTACCTTCTGAGCTACCAGGAAAGTCCCAGCTGCTGATTCAGAGGATCTACAAATATCATACCTAAAGGAGTAAGTTTAGGGGCAGACATCTGGGAGGGGATATTCTACTCAAAGCTAAGTAGGTCTGTAAATGCAATGGAAATGGGTCTAACTCAGTTGTTATGTATTTCTGGTGTTAACTTAGATTCATTCCTTAGATATGAATGTCATAGGTATTCTTTAAATGCTTCAAATAGCCACAGGGATTTTTTTTTTAGTACAATAACGTATACGATAGTTCAAAACCTACACAAACACTCTGTTCACCAAATGTACTCCCAACCAATCTGCTAAAAGTTTCAATTAACACTTTAAATAGTGATACAATCAAAATGTAGATTCTGGAGAAAGAGATAGGAGATATTCCAATAAATTTATAAAATATGTAATGTCAAAAACTAGTAGTCCTAGGAAGAAAAATAAAGCAGAATTGGTCAAATGTGAAAGCGGAATATGAATTTTCATTATAAAGAATCAAAGAACATCTCTCTTAACGTGTAAAGTTTGGGTGTGTGTGTACTTGCCCAATTATATTTCAAAACTCCCCTTTTCCCACCAAAGGAGGATATTTTAGAACTGCAGAATAAAGATGAATGCTACTAACAGAAAGAAAGCATCATAATTTTGTACACTTTAACTTATACCAATCCGTCTGACTTAACATTACAGATCAAACTCCTAGTAAGGTGGAATATATACAGAGTCACCCTAAAAATGAGCTCTGTCCACTGGGAATCAGGATGAGGCACATTCAAGAATGGAGGAGAGGAGAGTTTCTCCTATCATTTTGTCGTCTTCTTCACATGAGAGACTTGGGAAGCTTTTGGATTAGCAGAGTTCTACGATGCAGTGAGTGTTTGTTGCTCAATCATATCTGACTCTTTGTGACCTGATGGACTTGTAGCCTGCCAGGCTCCTCTATCTATGGAATTCTCCAGGCAAGAATACTAGATTGGGTTGCCATTTCCTTCTCCAGGGCATCTTCCTGACCCAGGGATCAAACCCACGTCTCCTGCATTTCCACACAGACTTTTTTACCTTCTGAGCTACCAGGAAAGTCCCAGCTGCTGATTCAGAGGATCTACAAATATCATACCTAAAGGAGTAAGTTTAGGGGCAGACATCTGGGAGGGGATATTCTACTCAAAGCTAAGTAGGTCTGTAAATGCAATGGAAATGGGTCTAACTCAGTTGTTATGTATTTCTGGTGTTAACTTAGATTCATTCCTTAGATATGAATGTCATAGGTATTCTTTAAATGCTTCAAATAGCCACAGGGATTTTTTTTTTAGTACAATAACGTATACGATAGTTCAAAACCTACACAAACACTCTGTTCACCAAATGTACTCCCAACCAATCTGCTAAAAGTTTCAATTAACACTTTAAATAGTGATACAATCAATACTTGAATTAGTCATAGTTCTCCAGCCAGTAGGATGTATACATAGGGAAAGATGATAAGAAATTTGGTTGCATAGTTAAGGAGGCTGATAAGTCCACAATATTCAGCGTGGACAAACAGGCTGGAAATTCTGGAGATTTAATGTTGAGGGGATGAAGAAGTCTGAAGGACTGAAGGTGGTCTGCTGGGGAACTCTTATCTGCTCTGGAAGGCAGACCTTTTTGTTCTACTCAGATTTTCAGTCCATTGGATGGGGCCAGCCACATTATGAAGGACGATCTGCTTTACCCAAAATGTACTAACTTAAAGGTTAATCTCACCCTGAAACACTCTCCAGATTGACTCATAAAATTTCAATTAAGGAGAAGCTATTCATGGAAACACTAATATTAGTGTTGTATAATAAATATGAAGAAAATGTTGAGAATTTTCCTCCATTAATTTCCTCGCAGATAATCTGAAGTATGATTTTGATTTTTCCAAAAACAGGCATACCAATTTGTTTGAGCTAAAAAATGTTAATGCTGAGTATTTCTCATAACATTATATGATGGTCCTTTTGAAGTATTATGTTTAAATTAATGTTAAAATACATAAGCCATTTGGTTTCATTGTATAAATATTTGGTGCCATAAAATGTATAGGAATTTGATCATATACACACACAAATACACACACATTGTAGGACTTAAAATTGAAATTGTAGTATCCAGTACAGTACAGAAGAGAGAAAACTTAGATCAGAACCCCAAGGAAACTAAATTGGTGTGGTTCATAAAAGCGTACAAGAAGCTAAAGAAAGTGACTGTTCATGAAAAAAAAAAATCACAGCATGAGCTATAAATTTGGAAAGATAGATTTTCTGAGGAAAGTAACAGATGCTGTTTCTTTCAAATTATTTTCAAATGTGATACACATTTATAAAAGAAAAGGTGTGTTAAAAACTGTAGCTCTGCTAAAACAAAGAATGTAATAAACCTCCCAGTCTGCCCCTGCTGTCCCTCGATGTTCACCAAATGTACTCCAACCAATCTGCTAAAAGTTTCAATTAACACTTTAAATAGTGATACAATCAATACTTGAATTAGTCATAGTTCTCCAGCCAGTAGGATGTATACATAGGGAAAGATGATAAGAAATTTGGTTGCATAGTTAAGGAGGCTGATAAGTCCACAATATTCAGCGTGGACAAACAGGCTGGAAATTCTGGAGATTTAATGTTGAGGGGATGAAGAAGTCTGAAGGACTGAAGGTGGTCTGCTGGGGAACTCTTATCTGCTCTGGAAGGCAGACCTTTTTGTTCTACTCAGATTTTCAGTCCATTGGATGGGGCCAGCCACATTATGAAGGACGATCTGCTTTACCCAAAATGTACTAACTTAAAGGTTAATCTCACCCTGAAACACTCTCCAGATTGACTCATAAAATTTCAATTAAGGAGAAGCTATTCATGGAAACACTAATATTAGTGTTGTATAATAAATATGAAGAAAATGTTGAGAATTTTCCTCCATTAATTTCCTCGCAGATAATCTGAAGTATGATTTTGATTTTTCCAAAAACAGGCATACCAATTTGTTTGAGCTAAAAAATGTTAATGCTGAGTATTTCTCATAACATTATATGATGGTCCTTTTGAAGTATTATGTTTAAATTAATGTTAAAATACATAAGCCATTTGGTTTCATTGTATAAATATTTGGTGCCATAAAATGTATAGGAATTTGATCATATACACACACAAATACACACACATTGTAGGACTTAAAATTGAAATTGTAGTATCCAGTACAGTACAGAAGAGAAAACTTAGATCAGAACCCCAAGGAAACTAAATTGGTGTGGTTCATAAAAGCGTACAAGAAGCTAAAGAAAGTGACTGTTCATGAAAAAAAAAAATCACAGCATGAGCTATAAATTTGGAAAGATAGATTTTCTGAGGAAAGTAACAGATGCTGTTTCTTTCAAATTATTTTCAAATGTGATACACATTTATAAAAGAAAAGGTGTGTTAAAAACTGTAGCTCTGCTAAAACAAAGAATGTAATAAACCTCCCAGTCTGCCCCTGCTGTCCCTCTATTTCCCAAAGGCACAAAACTGTTTGTTTCAGTTTTTCTTACATTATTTTCTTATGATGTGACCAGTCAATTGTTACAATTTCCAGAAAAGGATACTCCAATACTTCATATGAGAAATTGATAGCTCTTGCTGTCAAGTATCTTCTAGAATTGAGGAAAATGATGCGTCTTCTATTGTCTTTTCTCAGATGAGATCAAAGTCTTTTAAAGACATCACAAGCTCTGTTCAAAGTAGAGAAAGCCAAGGGCAGAGTAAACAGCAAAGCCACAAATAAAAGGAATATGTTTTCACTCCCAGACCATATTCTAACCACAAGTACACACAAGTATACCTTCTTATTCCAAACTGAAGTTAGTGCTTCCCTCCCGCCCTCTGTTCCTCCCTTCCTTCCTCTTTCCCTTCCATCCCTCCTTCTTCCTACTTTCGAATCATCTCTTTTTTGTTTTAGCTTATTGTCAGTTTAACTATCAGACTATCAACAACTTCTTCATAGAGAGTTACTACCAATTTCTTGTTGTTTTTTTTTTTGAACAAGCCATACTTCCATGTTTCTTTATATGCTTTATAATTTTTTTTTGTTGAGAACTGAACCTTTTTTTTTTTTTTGACCACTTCTGTTGGTCTTTCATTTTATTTCTATCTTTGTTCATTTGGCCTGTGTGGGCCTTCCACCACAGTGGCCTCTGTCACTGCAGAGTACTGGCTCTGGGTGCATGCACTCCAGAGCTCCAGCTCGGTAGTTGGACACATGGGTTCAACTGCTCCACGGCACATGGGATCTTCCCAGGCCAGGAATTGAACCAGTGCCCCTTGCACTGCAAGGTGGTGTCCTTACCCACTGGACCACCAAGGAAGTCCCAAGAACTGAACATTTCGAATATTGTAGTGAGGCATTTCTGAGAATCATGCCCTCTCTGTCACCTGGAATTAATGCTGTTACCTGATAAAGCCTGCAGTCATCAATTTGTTCAGTGACTTTTTTAGACTGTTCTTACAAAAATTATGTTCCTTGTGTATGGTCACTGCAGTCTCTATTTCATTATCTCCTTAATCAGCTAACAACCTAATGGAAATTTCCTTAAATATCTGATTCCAGTGAAAATGGGAAAAAAAAAGTCCATCTCTTTAAATTTCATCTCAACAATGGCCCATGTGTCTAAAATAGATGACCTATCTCTTCAACAATCAGTAGCAGGGATCACAGAGGGAAAAAGGCAAATTTTTGGAGAAGAACGGTTCTATTTCTCTCCCAGGGCCCAGGAGAGCACGTTGGGCCTCATCCGTAGAAACAGGAGATGAGGGATGGGGAATAGTAACTACAAAAAGAAATTAAAAATTCACTGAAATATATTCGTCTTCATCAAACACTTCCCTGAACATTGACTCAAGTATTTGACTAGATATTAACATTAAAAGGGATTCCTAGTAACTTGGGGGATAAAGAATGCACCTGCAATGTGGGTGACCTGGGTTTGATCCCTAGGTTAGAAAGATCCCCTAGAGAAGGGAAAGGTTACCCACTCCAGTATTCCTCCTGGAGAATTCCATGGTTTGTCCATAGGTCTCAAAGTGTCAGACACGACTGAATGACTTTAACTTCATTTCACTTAGCATTATAAAATGGGCTTCCCTGGTGGCTCAAATGGTAAAAAGTCTTCCGGCAATGAAGGGGAACTGGGTTGATCCTTGGGTCGGGGAGATCCTCTGAAGAAGGAAATAGCTACCCAATCCAGTGTTCTTACCTGGAGAATCTCATAGACAGAGGAGCCTGGTGGGCTAATCAGTGGGATCATAGAGTCAGACATGGCTGAACGACTAACACTAGCCTTGTAAAATAGCTGCTTCAGATTTTACCAGCTCAGTAGTTGTCAGACAACCTTTGGAGCTTACACATTTGGCATCTTCTGTGATGTTCTGGTGTCATGTAATGCTAAGAACAACTCCCTTTTAGAGGTAATTTGGGAAATATTTATATTTTAACATCACTGTGGTTTTTATTCAATTCTAATTGAAACTAGGGTCTTGAATATGGGATTTTGAACTCAGAGTAAATGCTACTGAAGCTGTATGAGATGAGTTTGAGAACAGAATCATGAAAAAAACAAAATTATGTTCCTTGTGTATGGTCACTGCAGTCTCTATTTCATTAACTCCTTAATCAGCCAACAACCCAATGGAAATTTCCTTAAATATCTGATTCCAGGGAAAATGGGAAAAAAAAAGTCCATCTCTTTAAATTTCATCTCAACAATGGCCCATGTGTCTAAAATAGATGACCTATCTCTTCAACAATCAGTAGCAGGGATCACAGAGGGAAAAAGGCAAATTTTTGGAGAAGAACGGTTCTATTTCTCTCCCAGGGCCCAGGAGAGCACGTTGGGCCTCATCCGTAGAAACAGGAGATGAGGGATGGGGAATAGTAACTACAAAAAGAAATTAAAAATTCACTGAAATATATTCGTCTTCATCAAACACTTCCCTGAACATTGACTCAAGTATTTGACTAGATATTAACATTAAAAGGGATTCCTAGTAACTTGGGGGATAAAGAATGCACCTGCAATGTGGGTGACCTGGGTTTGATCCCTAGGTTAGAAAGATCCCCTAGAGAAGGGAAAGGTTACCCACTCCAGTATTCCTCCTGGAGAATTCCATGGTTTGTCCATAGGTCTCAAAGTGTCAGACACGACTGAATGACTTTAACTTCATTTCACTTAGCATTATAAAATGGGCTTCCCTGGTGGCTCAAATGGTAAAAAGTCTTCCGGCAATGAAGGGGAACTGGGTTGATCCTTGGGTCGGGGAGATCCTCTGAAGAAGGAAATAGCTACCCAATCCAGTGTTCTTACCTGGAGAATCTCATAGACAGAGGAGCCTGGTGGGCTAATCAGTGGGATCATAGAGTCAGACATGGCTGAACGACTAACACTAGCCTTGTAAAATAGCTGCTTCAGATTTTACCAGCTCAGTAGTTGTCAGACAACCTTTGGAGCTTACACATTTGGCATCTTCTGTGATGTTCTGGTGTCATGTAATGCTAAGAACAACTCCCTTTTAGAGGTAATTTGGGAAATATTTATATTTTAACATCACTGTGGTTTTTATTCAATTCTAATTGAAACTAGGGTCTTGAATATGGGATTTTGAACTCAGAGTAAATGCTACTGAAGCTGTATGAGATGAGTTTGAGAACAGAATCATAAGCAACCTTTTTTTCTCCTCCCTCTAAATATTTTAGGCAACTGATTTAGTAAAGTAAATATGTCTTTATTTAAGGCAATATTGCTGCATTGTGAATGGGGAAGTTGAGACATCAAGCACCAGAATGGGTCAGTATTAACTTCTTACTTTACTGCACCGGAGAAATATATTAATCATAAGGCACTTGAGATTTCAAAGTATCTAGTAGTATTTAAAGTGAGATTTAGCAATTGAGGAAGTTGAGAATTTGTATTCTTTTTGTATTTAATAATGTAAAACTTAATAGGAAATCCCTGCTTGATAGGATGAACGAATACAGCCCTTGCAGAACTCTCTTATATTATGGTTAGACATGCATTCATCAACCTTGACAAGAAATCTATAATTAATGTCTTAACTTCTATAATAGAATTCTCATATGTTTCTGTCAACTAAGCTACAAAAGCCTCATAAATTTTCTTTTACATTCATTTTTTTGTTTGAGATACTGTGGTTTTGTTATTTGCTGTTGTGGGAAGTATTAGCTGAGATATTCTGTGAATATTTGATAGTCTGACATAGAGAGCATTAGTAGATTATTAAGAGATAAACTATTTTGATATGTGTTGATATTATTCCTGTTTCAGATTATATATGTATGTATATATTTATACACACACATCAGTATATATACTCTGGATTACCTTTTGACTAAGATCAACATTTACTATCTTGATTGCAGACAAAAAATGGAGACTAAACAGGGTGGGTTACAGTGAGGTGAGTGAGGTAGGTAGGAAGTTACCTCGGGGATAACATTTAAGAATGCATCCCCCAAACTCAGTAATCAGGTATAAATTATGTAATGCATATTTTAAAATAAAAATGAATGAAAACAAGTAATAATGAAAAAATATTGAAATTTTAGATTCAGGAAGGATCAGAAACTCTAACTTAATAACCCTATTTGAACCTTTGGAGCTTACACATTTGGCATCTTCTGTGATGTTCTGGTGTCATGTAATGCTAAGAACAACTCCCTTTTAGAGGTAATTTGGGAAATATTTATATTTTAACATCACTGTGGTTTTTATTCAATTCTAATTGAAACTAGGGTCTTGAATATGGGATTTTGAACTCAGAGTAAATGCTACTGAAGCTGTATGAGATGAGTTTGAGAACAGAATCATAAGCAACCTTTTTTTCTCGTCCCTCTAAATATTTTAGGCAACTGATTTAGTAAAGTAAATATGTCTTTATTTAAGGCAATATTGCTGCATTGTGAATGGGGAAGTTGAGACATCAAGCACCAGAATGGGTCAGTATTAACTTCTTACTTTACTGCACCGGAGAAATATATTAATCATAAGGCACTTGAGATTTCAAAGTATCTAGTAGTATTTAAAGTGAGATTTAGCAATTGAGGAAGTTGAGAATTTGTATTCTTTTTGTATTTAATAATGTAAAACTTAATAGGAAATCCCTGCTTGATAGGATGAACGAATACAGCCCTTGCAGAACTCTCTTATATTATGGTTAGACATGCATTCATCAACCTTGACAAGAAATCTATAATTAATGTCTTAACTTCTATAATAGAATTCTCATATGTTTCTGTCAACTAAGCTACAAAAGCCTCATAAATTTTCTTTTACATTCATTTTTTTGTTTGAGATACTGTGGTTTTGTTATTTGCTGTTGTGGGAAGTATTAGCTGAGATATTCTGTGAATATTTGATAGTCTGACATAGAGAGCATTAGTAGATTATTAAGAGATAAACTATTTTGATATGTGTTGATATTATTCCTGTTTCAGATTATATATGTATGTATATATTTATACACACACATCAGTATATATACTCTGGATTACCTTTTGACTAAGATCAACATTTACTATCTTGATTGCAGACAAAAAATGGAGACTAAACAGGGTGGGTTACAGTGAGGTGAGTGAGGTAGGTAGGAAGTTACCTCGGGGATAACATTTAAGAATGCATCCCCCAAACTCAGTAATCAGGTATAAATTATGTAATGCATATTTTAAAATAAAAATGAATGAAAACAAGTAATAATGAAAAAATATTGAAATTTTAGATTCAGGAAGGATCAGAAACTCTAACTTAATAACCCTATTTGAGCCTGAGGCAAATGGAGCAGTCAATATTCCACTAAAATATCTTACATCAATTACTGAATATTTTTGTTTCTTCTTTAAATTTTAGGCCCAAGGCAATTACCTCACTGTCCTCATATTAGTATTGCTGAATCTGATTTCTTATTCTCCAGGCAAAGTTTGTACAGCTAAACCATGAAGCAGCAAAATTAATCTTGTTTACTCAGTCAGAATGTTAAACTTATAACTCTCTCTTCTAGCAGCTGAGTTGTTGAATATTATAATTTAGTTTTAGATATATATTTTATTAATGTTAGTAGGAAATTTAATATGTACAGAAGGGCCATAAACCTACTAACAAGATATTCTCTCATAGTGTGACTCTATGAAGGGAAAATAAAATAGCACGGTATCTGAGAAAGCTGTAAATGCTTTTGAGAAAAGTGAAACAGGCAATAAAGAGAATCTGGAGACACTAGGATGGAGGATGCAATAAGTGAGAAAAAACACTAGAATATGACCTATTTCTTCTCCCATCATTTCTTGTGACATTTTGACCTTTATCTCAGTCTTTGACGTTGTCTCTGTTTATCTTTCTCTCATTCTCTCTCACATTCACACACACACACACACACACAAATACACAGTTAACACTGAGTAGTTATATGTGTTCGAAAATGTTCAAAGACTATAACAAACCAAATCAGTTAATCACCAAAATAGGTAAATGGTCAGATAGACCAGACAGAGAAACGTTCCTGGAAAAAATATTTATTAATCCATCCATTTCTTCTACAAACATAGTTTGGCATTTGTACAAGCCATAGTCTATAATTATTAAAAATCCACCAACATGTGAGAGGAAATTAGATATAATATTTGAGGCCACATGGACAAAATATGAATAATGTATCCTATTGAAAGATGTAAAGAAATACAGAATAACCGATGTTATTTTGGAAAATAGTGATTTACCTGGATAGAACAGGTCTTAGTCTACAGACTTAAGACAGAACAGTCTTAGTCTATACCAAAAGATCAAAGACAAAAATAACCATGCACAAATCTTGTGCTCTAATAAATTTGTTTCTCAGAGATCATCAATTCTGAAACTATGTATACTAGCATAGTACAAATAAGTAAATGCATTGCAAATAATTAGAACCAGATTTGTCACTTTCCTAGGATGAACTCTGTGGTGTTTGATTAGAATTTAAACATTCTATAAACTCGTGGTAAGTATAGGAATAGATATAAATCTGTTTATTCATCTATTCATATGTATAGAAATACATGTATTTTCCAAGCTCTATCTGTTCATAAGGCCTAGAATCAAGGACACTTTATTAGGCATGTTTCTAAACATAAGATATTGATTTATAAATATGATTGTCAAATAAGAGGAACAAGGCTTTGTGAAGAGACTATTGATCACAGAGTCCAGGACTGCAGCATAGTAAATTCAAGTGACTCTGGGGTATTTTGTGGTCCCAGAGAGTAAGAAAGTGTTCACAAGAGGAGAACACTTATCAAAAGGTATTAGGAAGCTCTCTTAAATAGTTTTTAATGGTCAAAGCTAGAACATTTTGAGGAGTGCAATAATAATTTAGTACTAGAGACCATAGAATAAAATAAATATCCACACACACATTGTGTGTTTCATTTAAACTGAGAACTGAACACATAGATAAATGAAGGGATACCTCTTCTTCATGTAATGAATATAATATAAGAAATAAGAGAGAGAAAAGAATACTCTGAGAAAAGAAGAGGAGCACTACAGAAAGAAATTGTTGTAGATAGGATGCCTCAATAGATATTAAAACCAGTGGACCAAATATTGAAGAGAAGCAGGATATTTGCATTGTCTCCAAGTAATATATCCTAAAGGTATTTATTGATTAAGAGAAAAACAGAGTAAGTTGATAAGGGAGAACTCCAGCAGATACTCTCTTTACCAAGTAAATTAATATTAACACCCTCAGTATTTCCTTTCTAATGATACACTGAGAAAAACACAGCATTGTTCCTGTGATATCCTTGCTTCAAAATGCACAGCATCAACCTAATGATAAGAAAATATCAGATCATCTAAAACTGAGGGTCATTTGACAATATAATTGACTGGTCCTTTTCAAAAACATGTAGGTCATGAAAGATAAGAAAATATCAAAGAACAGTTACTTAAGGGGAGATTAGGAATATAAGTTTTATCTCTAAAATTATTTCATAACTTTGATATTTAAACTACCAAATAAGAAAATGATTATATATTAAATTCAAAGAGAGAAAAATATGACTGTGTTAAATTAATATAAACAAAAGAAATTTATGAAAAGAAGAAAAAATTAAATTTACAAATTTGAAGGAAGAAAGAGTATAATTAATAATTACAACCAATAATTTGTTATTAAAAAGCAAACCTGCAGGTTTCATTGAAATTGAATTTAACTAAAAACATCTATAGAATCAAGGACACTTTAGCTGAAAGATTTTTTAAAACAAATAAGAGGAACAAGGCTTTGTGAAGAGACTATTGATCACAGAGTCCAGGACTGCAGCATAGTAAATTCAAGTGACTCTGGGGTATTTTGTGGTCCCAGAGAGTAAGAAAGTGTTCACAAGAGGAGAACACTTATCAAAAGGTATTAGGAAGCTCTCTTAAATAGTTTTTAATGGTCAAAGCTAGAACATTTTGAGGAGTGCAATAATAATTTAGTACTAGAGACCATAGAATAAAATAAATATCCACACACACATTGTGTGTTTCATTTAAACTGAGAACTGAACACATAGATAAATGAAGGGATACCTCTTCTTCATGTAATGAATATAATATAAGAAATAAGAGAGAGAAAAGAATACTCTGAGAAAAGAAGAGGAGCACTACAGAAAGAAATTGTTGTAGATAGGATGCCTCAATAGATATTAAAACCAGTGGACCAAATATTGAAGAGAAGCAGGATATTTGCATTGTCTCCAAGTAATATATCCTAAAGGTATTTATTGATTAAGAGAAAAACAGAGTAAGTTGATAAGGGAGAACTCCAGCAGATACTCTCTTTACCAAGTAAATTAATATTAACACCCTCAGTATTTCCTTTCTAATGATACACTGAGAAAAACACAGCATTGTTCCTGTGATATCCTTGCTTCAAAATGCACAGCATCAACCTAATGATAAGAAAATATCAGATCATCTAAAACTGAGGGTCATTTGACAATATAATTGACTGGTCCTTTTCAAAAACATGTAGGTCATGAAAGATAAGAAAATATCAAAGAACAGTTACTTAAGGGGAGATTAGGAATATAAGTTTTATCTCTAAAATTATTTCATAACTTTGATATTTAAACTACCAAATAAGAAAATGATTATATATTAAATTCAAAGAGAGAAAAATATGACTGTGTTAAATTAATATAAACAAAAGAAATTTATGAAAAGAAGAAAAAATTAAATTTACAAATTTGAAGGAAGAAAGAGTATAATTAATAATTACAACCAATAATTTGTTCTTAAAGCAAACCTGCAGTTTCATGTTGAATTTAACTAAAAACACCAACCATTTTTGAACTAGACATGGTGATTGCGAAGATCATTTGGAAATAGGTAGAAAAACTCTAGAAAATAATCTTAGAAGTGGATGAACTTGATCATCTATTAACAAAAAATAGAATGTTGCAGTAGTTAAAGAGTTAATCTTATATTTAAAAAAAATAATTGAAATAAATAGAAAATCTAGTGGCATAGTTCCTATATTTTTATTCTATTTTTCTATATTATACCATTTTATTTTATCTTACAGTAGGTCCTTGCTAGTTGTCTCTTTTACATATAGCAGTTTGTACATGTCAATCCCAACTCCCTATCTATCCTTCCCCACCATGCTTCCACAATGGCAACCATATGTTTATTCTCTAAATCTGTGGGTCTGTTTTTGTTTTATAAGTATGTTAATTTCTATCATTTTCAAAAGATGCTGCATATAAGTGGTATCATGTGATACTTATCTTTATCTGACTTATATGACTTGGTATAATAATCTCCAGGTCCATCCATGTTGCTGCAAATGGCATTAATTCATATTATTTTATTATTTTTATTGGCTAAGTAATACTCCATTATTTATATATACCGCATCTTCTTTACACATTCATGCATCAATTGACATTTGGATAGCTTCCATGTCTTGACTATCATAATCAGTTCTTCAGTAGATATTGGGGTACATGCACCTTTTCAAATTATGGTTTTCTCTAGATATATGCCCAGGGATGGGATTATCTCATCATATGGTAACTCTCTTTTTAGCTTTTTAAGGCATCTCCATACTGTTCTCCATAGTGTTTATACCTGGGGAATGGAGCTTATTTTATTTAAGTTGATTATTTAGTCATTTCTAACTGAGATATGTTAAATTTAATACTGTGTAATAGAAACAAAAGTTAAAAATATGAATACTAGAATTGGCTCTAATGTTTTTTTTTTTTTTAAACATTTATTTTATTTATTTATCTTTTGGGGAGTGAGGTGGGGAGGGAGGGGTAAGGGTGGGCCACTTCTATTGGTCTTTCATTTCTCTATGTTCATCCGTCTTTGTTCTTTGGCTCCTGTGGGCCTCTCATCATGGTGGCCTCTGTCGTCGCAGAGCTCCGGCTCTGGGCGTACGCATCCCAGAGCTGCAGCTCAGTAATTGGACACATCAGTCCAGCCGCTCCGCGGCATGTGGGTTCTTCCCAGGCCAGAGATCAAACCGGCATCCCTTGCACTGCAAGGCGGTGTCCTTACCCACTGGACCACCAGGGGAAGCCCGGCTCTAATGTTTATTACCTGTGTGATCATTTGCGAGTCACTTGTGCATTCTCAGTGTGAGTTTCCTGTCTCATGTGTGAAATATACCATACTATTGTATTACACAGGATTTGTTGTGGAATCATATGTAGTGCAATATGATTGTTTAAAATGTGATTATGTGTTAGACCCAAAGCCTGTGTGTTTTCTACTGGGCTGCAGAGTATATGTGGGTTTACCTATGTACACAAATAGTACTAATGAGGCTATCTGGTTGTAAATTCACACTCCTTGTTGTACTTAACTAAATTCGGGTTTGATTACCCGTGCACAGTAGAGCCAATCTAACTGACACTGGTTTGTGGTGAAGCAAAGTGCAGGGTTAATTGCATGGCACTGAGAAGGAAACCCAGGTGACTGGTTTTCACAAGTCCCAAACTCTCTGATGGCTTTCAGGGAGACGTCTTTAAAGATACAGTGAGGAGGGACAGTGGAGTTATGGCATGCATGGAGTCAACATCATCAGCCTCTGACTCCAACCAATCCGGGGGTCTGCATATTTGTGGGCAATGATAGTTAACTTCTTCCACCTTTTGGAGGTTTCAGTATCTATTAAACAGCTCAAAGGCTATCTCTCAGAATATTGTCTACAGCCCTGGATGAATGTCTAAAGGTCCTTGACTTTGTTTAGTGGCTAAACTATTCTTATTTTGTCTTCCTTGACTTTATTTTTGTCTTCCTTGGCATTTTCTCACTTCTCTGATTACATTTACTTCTTGGAGACTAGAGAAGGCCTAAGAGGTTAAAGTTTTTCTGCAGATAAGAGGAAGGTGGAGGACATCTATAGGGGGGATATGAGGGGGGAATTCTGCAAAGACTCCATAAGGTCCTGCTTTTGTTGCACTTGTATATAAAAACCTTCTTGGATTGGAAACCCTTTCTGCTGTTCAGAAGTTACTTACTGTACTATGTAGACAGTCTTTGTGCAGTGAAAATTATTAAACCTGAATCATTAACTCACAACATGTTTGCCTGTTTCTCTGGAAGTTTCTCTAGTTTTCAGTATAGAAATCTACAGGAAACCAAGTTCATTGGTTCTAATTCTCTGGACGCATAATGACAGCACACTTAGGTATTTCAGTTTTCCAGCAACATGATACATGTAGCCTATTTAGTTTTTGAAGGTAATATCTTGCAGAGTAGAGGAGATCAGAGACTTCTTAGAGCATGAAGAAAATAGTAGAACTAATGAATTTCACAGTAGTTAGACTGCCCCCAAAAATTTTTTTTCACACAAAATGAATTGATTATTGGTTACCTATGTACACAAATAGTACTAATGAGGCTATCTGGTTGTAAATTCACACTCCTTGTTGTACTTAACTAAATTCGGGTTTGATTACCCGTGCACAGTAGAGCCAATCTAACTGACACTGGTTTGTGGTGAAGCAAAGTGCAGGGTTAATTGCATGGCACTGAGAAGGAAACCCAGGTGACTGG
Organism: Tragulus kanchil; assembly: GCA_022376925.1. Lineage (NCBI taxonomy): Eukaryota > Metazoa > Chordata > Mammalia > Artiodactyla > Tragulidae > Tragulus > Tragulus kanchil. The sequence goes on along the minus strand of JAIOJX010000025.1, from coordinate 111,473,623 downwards.
TTTTCACAAGTCCCAAACTCTCTGATGGCTTTCAGGGAGACGTCTTTAAAGATACAGTGAGGAGGGACAGTGGAGTTATGGCATGCATGGAGTCAACATCATCAGCCTCTGACTCCAACCAATCCGGGGGTCTGCATATTTGTGGGCAATGATAGTTAACTTCTTCCACCTTTTGGAGGTTTCAGTATCTATTAAACAGCTCAAAGGCTATCTCTCAGAATATTGTCTACAGCCCTGGATGAATGTCTAAAGGTCCTTGACTTTGTTTAGTGGCTAAACTATTCTTATTTTGTCTTCCTTGACTTTATTTTTGTCTTCCTTGGCATTTTCTCACTTCTCTGATTACATTTACTTCTTGGAGACTAGAGAAGGCCTAAGAGGTTAAAGTTTTTCTGCAGATAAGAGGAAGGTGGAGGACATCTATAGGGGGGATATGAGGGGGGAATTCTGCAAAGACTCCATAAGGTCCTGCTTTTGTTGCACTTGTATATAAAAACCTTCTTGGATTGGAAACCCTTTCTGCTGTTCAGAAGTTACTTACTGTACTATGTAGACAGTCTTTGTGCAGTGAAAATTATTAAACCTGAATCATTAACTCACAACATGTTTGCCTGTTTCTCTGGAAGTTTCTCTAGTTTTCAGTATAGAAATCTACAGGAAACCAAGTTCATTGGTTCTAATTCTCTGGACGCATAATGACAGCACACTTAGGTATTTCAGTTTTCCAGCAACATGATACATGTAGCCTATTTAGTTTTTGAAGGTAATATCTTGCAGAGTAGAGGAGATCAGAGACTTCTTAGAGCATGAAGAAAATAGTAGAACTAATGAATTTCACAGTAGTTAGACTGCACATATTTCACACAAAATGAATTGTATTATTTGGTTACTTTAGTCACACAGCTGGCCAATTCATTGCGTCAGTCAGTATACTCAGTACCCTAATTGACTAGGGCACGTAGGCAAATGGTCAAACTGTACAGTGTAAACAGTGTTTAAATAACCATTTTTTTCTTTAATTCCAGACAATTGCAGATACATCTGATATCATTAAGCCTTCTTATGGAATGTTTCCTGAATTGGCATGTCATCCTTAAACAGGAGCCATGTTAATTATCTCTGTACTGTTTAATTTTAGCACCTCTGATGCCTACACGAGCACTATAGCTTTCACTTTTCAGGAAGAATATCTGTTTAGCCATCCTTTGGAAAAATGCTTAATGCAACTTGCCATGCACTGTTCCATTCACCTAAGAGAACCAGTTTATAGTACTGGGTGAATTTTGGTAATTAAATTAATTTTTAAATTTTACAATAAAGCGTGAATTTTAAAGCTTCTCTCTCAGACCTGTGTTTTCCTTTTTCATGAATGCAGTAAGCCCAAGGAAAATAAAGACATTTTAGATAGAATGATGATAAATTTCAAACTGTCATTGCCATTGCTCTCTTTTTCTAACATCTAAGCAGTCTTAGCCCTCCAGATATTAAGAAAGTGAAGCCACAGCTTTTAGTAAAACTAAATATCCTAGGGATAATCTGCTATCACCAGCATCAGTTCTTTGAACGGAGAAAATTTCTTCATCTTTATGCTTGTCTAGCAATCACCTTGAGAATTACGACTTTCAGATAGTTCATTTCTTCCCCTTTTTTTTAACAGGGCAAAACAGCAAACAAACACAACTTTGTAGATAAGCATGTTTTTAAACTTTAGGAAGATATGTGCCAGTATTTCTCTCAGGGGATGGTAGCAAAGCATTTGGGAGTATAGTAAATATGGTGGAGAAAGAAGCACCTTTCGTCATATTTATTGATAGATTGTGGTATTATATGAATTAATATTTGCATTAAACTGTGGATTCTGCTTTGGCAAATGCCTTATATTCTTCCCATGTTTCTCTGCATATTTAATTAAGAGGTTCTAACTTAGTATTTTCCTTTCATAATCTAAGAGACCATTTTAAACACTCTGCTTAAATATTCCGTCCTGGAATAACAGCCAGGAGAGAAACCTGGTGGCTTAGGCATATAGGAAATTGTAGAGAGCATATAGCTCACCTCTGATTTTTAGCTGTGGTGTATTCTAAGCCTCAGCGAGATCTAATGAAGTTTTCTTCACTAGTTAATGACTGCAGCGATAGGGACACAAGCTTTTCCTCCCTCCCTCTTAAGTACCATTTCCATTAAATAAAATAATTTTAAGAAATACTGCTTAAAACATTTCTTCAAGTTTAGTTCAGGTAAACATTAGGGCAAGGGTCTGTTTTTCAATTCAGTCTTAGTCTCTGGGTAAAGAAGAGAAGCAATCGAATTGAACAAAAGGCTGAAAGAAAAGTATATATTTTTTTTCTTTTATAGTCTCCTCCTGTTACCAGGTCTGAGAGATAAGGTTTAATACCTCTCTGTATGTCTGTACTTATGTGATGACTTTAATTTTTGGCTAACTGATAATAAAATCAAGGATGTTCCCTTGCTGACCAGTAGTCTTTTTTTAGTTCTATTTAACTATTAGTCGCACTAGTTAATTCAGCAAATCTATACCACATTGTGAGGGGACAGGAAATAAGAAACAGTTTGTATATTAAGCAAAAAAGAAACTCAAATTTTGAAATTAGAGACATTTCCATGTTTGAGGGATAGTCATATTTACATATTCATTTATGTATTTGGAGGCATTTGTGGGTTATAATTGTATACAATTTATATCAGATTTAGAGTATGGATAACACACTACTTTCTCAAGCAACAATCAAATTGATTCCATCCAGGAAACTTACCATTTCTTCTTGGTTTCTCTATAACAATGCTCTAAGTATTTGTGAAAATTCAGAATATTAGAGTATCGTGATAACCACATCAATTTAGGAAGATATGTGCCAGTATTTCTCTCAGGGATGGTAGCAAAGCATTTGGGAGTATAGTAAATATGGTGGAGAAAGAAGCACCTTCGTCATATTTATTGATAGATTGTGGTATTATATGAATTAATATTTGCATTAAACTGTGGATTCTGCTTTGGCAAATGCCTTATATTCTTCCCATGTTTCTCTGCATATTTAATTAAGAGGTTCTAACTTAGTATTTTCCTTTCATAATCTAAGAGACCATTTTAAACACTCTGCTTAAATATTCCGTCCTGGAATAACAGCCAGGAGAGAAACCTGGTGGCTTAGGCATATAGGAAATTGTAGAGAGCATATAGCTCACCTCTGATTTTTAGCTGTGGTGTATTCTAAGCCTCAGCGAGATCTAATGAAGTTTTCTTCACTAGTTAATGACTGCAGCGATAGGGACACAAGCTTTTCCTCCCTCCCTCTTAAGTACCATTTCCATTAAATAAAATAATTTTAAGAAATACTGCTTAAAACATTTCTTCAAGTTTAGTTCAGGTAAACATTAGGGCAAGGGTCTGTTTTTCAATTCAGTCTTAGTCTCTGGGTAAAGAAGAGAAGCAATCGAATTGAACAAAAGGCTGAAAGAAAAGTATATATTTTTTTTCTTTTATAGTCTCCTCCTGTTACCAGGTCTGAGAGATAAGGTTTAATACCTCTCTGTATGTCTGTACTTATGTGATGACTTTAATTTTTGGCTAACTGATAATAAAATCAAGGATGTTCCCTTGCTGACCAGTAGTCTTTTTTTAGTTCTATTTAACTATTAGTCGCACTAGTTAATTCAGCAAATCTATACCACATTGTGAGGGGACAGGAAATAAGAAACAGTTTGTATATTAAGCAAAAAAGAAACTCAAATTTTGAAATTAGAGACATTTCCATGTTTGAGGGATAGTCATATTTACATATTCATTTATGTATTTGGAGGCATTTGTGGGTTATAATTGTATACAATTTATATCAGATTTAGAGTATGGATAACACACTACTTTCTCAAGCAACAATCAAATTGATTCCATCCAGGAAACTTACCATTTCTTCTTGGTTTCTCTATAACAATGCTCTAAGTATTTGTGAACAGAAAAGGCTTTCCAGAGAACTATTGGAAGAGTAGGTTCAGAAAAGTGAAAAATCAAAAGGCCACTGCTGCACCATGGCATTTGACATACTGTCTGTATGAATCAAGAAGTAGGTGCTACATCTAAACTGTACTTAATTATACACCAGTAAAACTGGAAACAAGATTCTAAACCAAGGTCACAGAACAAAATTGCATCCTCACAATTTGCTTACAATAGCAACAAACCAGCAAAAATCAACAGAAAGATGGCTTTCTTTTGGCTTTACCCTTAAAAAAAAACTATTATACATGCATCTAATTGATAGAAACCAATTTGTATTCCTTATATTTTTAGAAATCTAGAAAGCAAACTTTTTTCTCATCTAGAAAAGCACCCTTAAAGGGTGCTGGATCATATTCATTTACCACATGCAGCACAGCTTATTACAAACTGCCCCAGTGCTCTTTTGGTCTATTTGTCTGAGTTACTAATGTTCCGTTAAGCTGTTTATTTTTTCAACGAATAGATCTACTCCTTATATACAATTGGTCACTGTCCTAATAGCAGTGGAAACATGTCAGAACTACACATGAATTTAGGTTTTTCTAAAGTCTACTTTTAAACCCTGACAATACATTTGAACTCTACTTTTTTGCCCACTGTTTCCCGTACCTCAGCCTGCTGCAATTTTGACTGCAAGGCAGACTCTTTACCCACTGGACCACCAGGGAAGCCGCGCAATTTTGAGAATGAACTGACATATCTGGCTTACCCATCTCAGCCATTTGTTTTGAATTAAAACTTAATTCCTTTAATGTTTCAGGTAAATATGTATTTTGAATGTTTAAGCAAAAATACTTATAGATTTCTGTATATTATATTTTCCTTGTTCCAAAACTTATTTGCAGAAGTTAAACAGCTTAGTCTTAAAACTTCATATTACTTTGTAGAACTTTCACAACAGACTAGGTGACTTAAATGATGAAAATTTATTCTGTCATAGTTCTCAGGACCCAAAGTCCAAGCGGAATCAGTTTCTCTCAAGGTTTCTCTCCATGACTTGCAGATGGCCACCTTCTTATTATGTCCTCACATGGTCTATCCTCTGTCACACACATTCCCGGTATACCTTCCCTGTCTTGTAAACATGCCATTCATCTTAGATTAGGGATCTACTCTTATGACATCATTTAACATTAATCACTTTCTTATAGGCCTTATCTTTAAATACAGTCACATTGAGTTTAGGGATATAATATGTAAATCTAGGGGGCCTCACAACTCAGTTTATAAGAAATTTGCATAGGGTATTTGCAAATGTAAAAATATAGATAATTATGGATATTGCATTTGGTGCCAAAAGGCTAATTCTGAAATAAATTATTTAAAAGCATACATTACTGTCGAGGTCTGTGTGAGGGTTGGAAAAGAATTTCCAGACATGAGGTAGAATGAGAGAGAAGTAAAGTTTATCAGAGTCGGGGAAGGGAGAACCGACATGACTAGAATGGGAGGTGTTGTGAGAACAGCGGACCAGCTCAAAGGAGAGCCAACCCTAAGCAGGGCTCTTTGAAACCATTTTATAGGGGCAACATTGCTGATTGGGCAGCCTACTGGGTGAGGTAGAATTATGACTGCTACTCCTTATATACAATTGGTCACTGTCCTAATAGCAGTGGAAACATGTCAGAACTACACATGAATTTAGGTTTTTCTAAAGTCTACTTTTAAACCCTGACAATACATTTGAACTCTACTTTTTTGCCCACTGTTTCCCGTACCTCAGCCTGCTGCAATTTTGACTGCAAGGCAGACTCTTTACCCACTGGACCACCAGGGAAGCCGCGCAATTTTGAGAATGAACTGACATATCTGGCTTACCCATCTCAGCCATTTGTTTTGAATTAAAACTTAATTCCTTTAATGTTTCAGGTAAATATGTATTTTGAATGTTTAAGCAAAAATACTTATAGATTTCTGTATATTATATTTTCCTTGTTCCAAAACTTATTTGCAGAAGTTAAACAGCTTAGTCTTAAAACTTCATATTACTTTGTAGAACTTTCACAACAGACTAGGTGACTTAAATGATGAAAATTTATTCTGTCATAGTTCTCAGGACCCAAAGTCCAAGCGGAATCAGTTTCTCTCAAGGTTTCTCTCCATGACTTGCAGATGGCCACCTTCTTATTATGTCCTCACATGGTCTATCCTCTGTCACACACATTCCCGGTATACCTTCCCTGTCTTGTAAACATGCCATTCATCTTAGATTAGGGATCTACTCTTATGACATCATTTAACATTAATCACTTTCTTATAGGCCTTATCTTTAAATACAGTCACATTGAGTTTAGGGATATAATATGTAAATCTAGGGGGCCTCACAACTCAGTTTATAAGAAATTTGCATAGGGTATTTGCAAATGTAAAAATATAGATAATTATGGATATTGCATTTGGTGCCAAAAGGCTAATTCTGAAATAAATTATTTAAAAGCATACATTACTGTCGAGGTCTGTGTGAGGGTTGGAAAAGAATTTCCAGACATGAGGTAGAATGAGAGAGAAGTAAAGTTTATCAGAGTCGGGGAAGGGAGAACCGACATGACTAGAATGGGAGGTGTTGTGAGAACAGCGGACCAGCTCAAAGGAGAGCCAACCCTAAGCAGGGCTCTTTGATCCATTTTATAGCCAAGGTTTAAGGAGTGGCATAGGGATCTTAAGGATCATTGCTGATTGGGCAGCCTACTGGGTGAGGTAGAATTATGACTGCAGCATGAGGGAAAGACGGTAGGGTCCAAGGAGTGGCACAGGGGTCTTAAGGTTTGCGCGATGTACTACAGCCCGTGGGAGGGAAGCACAATAAAGGTCTGGTTTATCTCTTCTTGTGTTCCAAGACCCTCCTCATTTGTCTTGTTCTTTCATCCTTGGGGCACCATATTTACCATGATACAAGGTATTTTGCACAGATGTTGCCATATAAGCTGCAATTCTAATATTATTTAAACTTACACAAAACTAGTTATTTTTACTATGACAGTTTTTCAAATAAAATATTCACCTAATTAAAATTTTTGATTTGAATTTAAGTAATAGAGTATTTTCATGACTTAGATGAAAATAAGTGGATATGCCATGTTTTTCACTTGACCTTTGTCAAAAGGCCAAGAAGTGATGAATATCCCATATTTTTATCTGTATCATTACATCTAGTATCATCACAACCTAACTGAAAATTTATTACTAGTCTGGTTAGAAGAATTTGTGATGCCATCTACCTTTTGTAACAACTGAGATAAATCAAACATTTTCTATTGAATTACTGATCACATTCTGACTCAAATATGTAATTGGCTCCATTTACCCACAGTAATTTTTTATTGCTTTCTTTAACTGTAATTTTTCCTGTGTCATACACAAGCACAGAAACACACACACAGACGCATACCATATATTTTTTGAGTCATATATACCATATATTTTTTAAGACAAGGATTAATACTTAAGTATGTAGGAAATATGGATTTATATGTCCAAATCTCCTGAAAGAAAATTAGTTGTAAAATATCAGAAAAGGATTTTATTTACAATGAAGCTCTCCTCTGATATTGTAACTTCTTGCTAACAGTCCTGATTACAAAGCATTCTAAGACAGTAACAAACATTGTGATTGATCAAGAAACATAGAGTGTGGTAATTGAGACTGTCAAAGGGATATGAAAAAATATCCAGGTTATCTCCTTTTGTCCATAGTAGGAAAGGGGGAATTATCGCATGAGAGCTAAGGATGAATTACTTGCTTCTTGTGACTGAATCTGTCTGAATTCTGACCTATCTCCCTTTTTCTAGGCCCACCACACATCTTTTTATTCATATCTAAATAACTAGCAAATAATTTTGAATAAAAACAAAATAAAAGTGTTAAGTATTATAAACTGAGAAAAAGTGCCTAGAATTTATAACTGTAGATATTTCATTAATTGATGAAATGAAGTAAGGGGTTTTTATCTGAATACCACTCCTCAAATCCTCCCCTTAGTTTAACTATCTGTTTATATAAGAATATAAATGAGTGATTCTTAACTGTATAAAAAGAGAATCCAAACTTATAAACAATATAACATCAAATGGCATGCACTGACTTCTAAAAATATAAATAAGATTCTGAAATATGTCTTTGACTAAGTTGCATTGTACTTCAATATTTGTTTTATTAAATTTTAATTGTCCAGAAATGAGACTTGTGAGATTTAAATTCATGAAATACTTTGCTTCCTTGTTAATAAATAAGATATATGAGAGATGGTGGGGAAATAAATATTAAAACTTATTTTAAAAGCCTAACCTAACCCAGAAACAATGAATACACAAACAAGGTCTAGAGATAAAAGAGTAAATATGCCAAATAAACATCTAGAGAGAAAGTGATAAATATAGAAAATAGACAAAGTGCATACCAAGTACAAACATTTGCAGTCCTCAGAGAAGGAACAAAAAATAATGGAAGAAAACATCTTTAGAGACATAATTCAATATATATTTTTAAGATATAATAAAGAACTTTGAACTTATCTTTGGAAAGATATCATAATATACCTGTGAAAGTGTTTTTAAGTGGCCAATGCACACATGTACCTAATCTAGAAAATGTTCTGAGTTTATTACTGATCCAATTTATCTTTCTCTTCCATATAAACACAGTCAGGGTTTGTTTACTTGAAGATTGCTTTGAAAGATTGATTGATAATGTGTGCCTGTGCTGTGGAATAATTAAAGGGATTTAATTTAGATCCAGATTGTTATTGTTTAGTTGCTCAGTCATGTCCAACTGTTAGCAACATCGTGAACTTGAGCATGCCAGACTTCCAGGTTATCTCCTTTTGTCCATAGTAGGAAAGGGGGAATTATCGCATGAGAGCTAAGGATGAATTACTTGCTTCTTGTGACTGAATCTGTCTGAATTCTGACCTATCTCCCTTTTTCTAGGCCCACCACACATCTTTTTATTCATATCTAAATAACTAGCAAATAATTTTGAATAAAAACAAAATAAAAGTGTTAAGTATTATAAACTGAGAAAAAGTGCCTAGAATTTATAACTGTAGATATTTCATTAATTGATGAAATGAAGTAAGGGGTTTTTATCTGAATACCACTCCTCAAATCCTCCCCTTAGTTTAACTATCTGTTTATATAAGAATATAAATGAGTGATTCTTAACTGTATAAAAAGAGAATCCAAACTTATAAACAATATAACATCAAATGGCATGCACTGACTTCTAAAAATATAAATAAGATTCTGAAATATGTCTTTGACTAAGTTGCATTGTACTTCAATATTTGTTTTATTAAATTTTAATTGTCCAGAAATGAGACTTGTGAGATTTAAATTCATGAAATACTTTGCTTCCTTGTTAATAAATAAGATATATGAGAGATGGGGGGGAAATAAATATTAAAACTTATTTTAAAAGCCTAACCTAACCCAGAAACAATGAATACACAAACAAGGTCTAGAGATAAAAGAGTAAATATGCCAAATAAACATCTAGAGAGAAAGTGATAAATATAGAAAATAGACAAAGTGCATACCAAGTACAAACATTTGCAGTCCTCAGAGAAGGAACAAAAAATAATGGAAGAAAACATCTTTAGAGACATAATTCAATATATATTTTTAAGATATAATAAAGAACTTTGAACTTATCTTTGGAAAGATATCATAATATACCTGTGAAAGTGTTTTTAAGTGGCCAATGCACACATGTACCTAATCTAGAAAATGTTCTGAGTTTATTACTGATCCAATTTATCTTTCTCTTCCATATAAACACAGTCAGGGTTTGTTTACTTGAAGATTGCTTTGAAAGATTGATTGATAATGTGTGCCTGTGCTGTGGAATAATTAAAGGGATTTAATTTAGATCCAGATTGTTATTGTTTAGTTGCTCAGTCATGTCCAACTGTTAGCAACATCGTGAACTTGAGCATGCCAGACTTCCCTGTCCTTCGCTATCCCCTGAAATTTGCTCAAATTCATGTCCACTGAGTTGGTGATGCCATCCAGCCATCTCACCCTTTGTCCTCCTCTTCCATTCCTGCTCTCAGTCTTTCCCAGCATCATGGTCTTTTCTAATGAGATAGCTCTTCAGATCAGGTGACCAAAGTATTGGAGCTTCAGATTTACCATCAGTCCTTACAGTGAATATTCAGGACTGATTTACTTTAGGATTGGCTGGTTTGATCTCTTTGTTGTCCAAGGGCTCTCAAGAGTCTTCCCCAACACCATAGCTGGAAAGTATCAATTCTTTGGGGCTCAGCTTTCTTTATGGTCTGACTTTTACATCCAAAGCTGTTAGAAAAAACATACCTTTGATTATATGAACTTTTGTCAGCAAATAGCCAGGTTGCCTAGATTCAAATGCTAACTTTATCTCTACTACTTGTGTGACCTTGGACAATCATGCCACCATTCATACATTAGTTCCCTTATCTTAAAACTGTAGAAAATAGTTATGTCTGTACCATCAGTTGGCATATGTAGTATGTGTTTGTTAAATAAATAAATAATACATGCACATTTATATAGACTTGTGAACATAAAAACTGAGGTGATGTATCTGGGAATAGTAGGCTAGGTTAGGCAAAGTTAAGTACCTATTAAGAATAATAGGTGAAATTATTTGGTATAAAAGATGCAATGCTTTTCTAGAAACAAATGGATGAGAGAATGCTAGGTTTGATTTAGAATGTCAGATTTCCTCACATTGTGAGCAGTATCTTAAAAAATCAGCTTCTATGTTCTGAGTTTATTACTGAAATAAATACCTGTGAAAGTGTTTTTAAGTGGCCAATGCACACATGTACCTAATCTAGAAAATGTTCTGAGTTTATTACTGATCCAATTTATCTTTCTCTTCCATATAAACACAGTCAGGGTTTGTTTACTTGAAGATTGCTTTGAAAGATTGATTGATAATGTGTGCCTGTGCTGTGGAATAATTAAAGGGATTTAATTTAGATCCAGATTGTTATTGTTTAGTTGCTCAGTCATGTCCAACTGTTAGCAACATCGTGAACTTGAGCATGCCAGACTTCCCTGTCCTTCGCTATCCCCTGAAATTTGCTCAAATTCATGTCCACTGAGTTGGTGATGCCATCCAGCCATCTCACCCTTTGTCCTCCTCTTCCATTCCTGCTCTCAGTCTTTCCCAGCATCATGGTCTTTTCTAATGAGATAGCTCTTCAGATCAGGTGACCAAAGTATTGGAGCTTCAGATTTACCATCAGTCCTTACAGTGAATATTCAGGACTGATTTACTTTAGGATTGGCTGGTTTGATCTCTTTGTTGTCCAAGGGCTCTCAAGAGTCTTCCCCAACACCATAGCTGGAAAGTATCAATTCTTTGGGGCTCAGCTTTCTTTATGGTCTGACTTTTACATCCAAAGCTGTTAGAAAAAACATACCTTTGATTATATGAACTTTTGTCAGCAAATAGCCAGGTTGCCTAGATTCAAATGCTAACTTTATCTCTACTACTTGTGTGACCTTGGACAATCATGCCACCATTCATACATTAGTTCCCTTATCTTAAAACTGTAGAAAATAGTTATGTCTGTACCATCAGTTGGCATATGTAGTATGTGTTTGTTAAATAAATAAATAATACATGCACATTTATATAGACTTGTGAACATAAAAACTGAGGTGATGTATCTGGGAATAGTAGGCTAGGTTAGGCAAAGTTAAGTACCTATTAAGAATAATAGGTGAAATTATTTGGTATAAAAAGATGCAATGCTTTTCTAGAAACAAATGGATGAGAGAATGCTAGGTTTGATTTAGAATGTCAGATTTCCTCACATTGTGAGCAGTATCTTAAAAAATCAGCTTCTATGTTCTGAGTCTGCATTCTTATCTGTAAAATGTCAAAAATAAAATTGAATTACAACCTTCTTTTTAACACATATTTTAACAATGGACAAATCTATCTCACCCAATTTTAGGAAATTATATAGAATTTTAAATTCTGTATGAAATTTGGATATGTTCTTCAAGGTATTTTAACCACAATCATAGCAATCTTTCAAAAACCATCACTTTAAATGATACAGAATTATAGGACTCCTAGAAGTTTAAGAGACGAAAAATGGGGGCAGAAATCTTATTTGAAAAAAATCACTGGAAAACATGGCTAACTCAGGAAAGGAAACAAACCTTTAGACTATTGAAGCCTAAAGAATTAAAAAAAAAAAAAAGGAATCTAAACAGGCTCACATTTTTGTAGGTTCTGTTGCTCAGCCCTGTCCAGCCCCTTATGACACTTTGGACTGTAGCCTACCAGGCTCCTTTGTCCATAGGATTTTCCAGGCAAGACTACTGGAGTGTGTTGCTGTTTCCTCCACCAGGGAATGCTCCAGAGCCAGATATCAAACCTGCGCTCCCTGCATTGGCAGATGAATTATTTACCACTGAGTCACATGGGAAACCCAAAGACACCAACACCAAAACATATTATAATAAATATATCAAAAGTTAGAGACAAGCAGCAAGGATAAAACAATGTGTTACATAGACAGGAACTCATATAAGACTCAGGAAAACTTTGTAGGCCAGAAGAGTGTGGTGTGATATATTCAAAGTGATGAAATCTACTACTTGTGTGACCTTGGACAATCATGCCACCATTCATACATTAGTTCCCTTATCTTAAAACTGTAGAAAATAGTTATGTCTGTACCATCAGTTGGCATATGTAGTATGTGTTTGTTAAATAAATAAATAATACATGCACATTTATATAGACTTGTGAACATAAAAACTGAGGTGATGTATCTGGGAATAGTAGGCTAGGTTAGGCAAAGTTAAGTACCTATTAAGAATAATAGGTGAAATTATTTGGTATAAAAAGATGCAATGCTTTTCTAGAAACAAATGGATGAGAGAATGCTAGGTTTGATTTAGAATGTCAGATTTCCTCACATTGTGAGCAGTATCTTAAAAAATCAGCTTCTATGTTCTGAGTCTGCATTCTTATCTGTAAAATGTCAAAAATAAAATTGAATTACAACCTTCTTTTTAACACATATTTTAACAATGGACAAATCTATCTCACCCAATTTTAGGAAATTATATAGAATTTTAAATTCTGTATGAAATTTGGATATGTTCTTCAAGGTATTTTAACCACAATCATAGCAATCTTTCAAAAACCATCACTTTAAATGATACAGAATTATAGGACTCCTAGAAGTTTAAGAGACGAAAAATGGGGGCAGAAATCTTATTTGAAAAAAATCACTGGAAAACATGGCTAACTCAGGAAAGGAAACAAACCTTTAGACTATTGAAGCCTAAAGAATTAAAAAAAAAAAAAAGGAATCTAAACAGGCTCACATTTTTGTAGGTTCTGTTGCTCAGCCCTGTCCAGCCCCTTATGACACTTTGGACTGTAGCCTACCAGGCTCCTTTGTCCATAGGATTTTCCAGGCAAGACTACTGGAGTGTGTTGCTGTTTCCTCCACCAGGGAATGCTCCAGAGCCAGATATCAAACCTGCGCTCCCTGCATTGGCAGATGAATTATTTACCACTGAGTCACATGGGAAACCCAAAGACACCAACACCAAAACATATTATAATAAATATATCAAAAGTTAGAGACAAGCAGCAAGGATAAAACAATGTGTTACATAGACAGGAACTCATATAAGACTCAGATTATTCAGCACAAGCTTTGTAGGCCAGAAGAGTGTGGTGTGATATATTCAAAGTGATGAAACAGAGTAAGATGCACACAAAACTTCCAGACAAGAATAATCTACCAATAGTGTTATTAAGAATTTAAAGAAAGAAAATTATCCAGACAAGATAAACTAGGAGTTCATCACCACTAAACTGTCCTTATAAGAAATGTTAAGAATACTTTTTTATTCTGAAAACAGAGGGCACTATTTTGTAATAAGAACACATATGAAATGTTGAAGGTTCTCATCACAGAAAAACAAAATGGTAACTATATATCGTGATGAATATTGAATATACTTATTGTGGTGATTATTTCACAATAGTTACACATCATAACTCATATTGTACAACTAAAACTAGTATAATGTTGTTTGTCAATTACATCTCAAAAAACAGGTCAAAATAGGATTAGGCCATAGTTATGCATCTTATTTTAGCTTCACTTTGTAATACATACAAAGCAAAATAATGATTCTTCCATTCTTATTAAAGCAGTCCTGGTAGATCAAGTAAACCAAATAGCATTTGAACAGGAATGTATTTAGTCCAAAATTGCCTTAATTGGATGTTTATATTGATCAAGTTGAATGTCTAATGGCTCTATTTTATAGGTTGAAAGGATAAATTTAATGACTCAATCCCAAGAGAGGACTTTATCTAATACAGTTAACAAGAAAGATAACCATGTTCATTTTATTAGAAAGAGCTCTCATCATTCAATTTAATCTGCTTAATGATATCCAAGCATAGTTAGTGTGTTGATATATAATGTATACTTGCGGGGAGCTGCCCTGTTTCAAGGGGTTTCCTTTAAGGAAACATAGCCCTGGGAGCTGCCCTGGCAACAGGGGCTGATAACAGCATAGCTCTCTGTCCCGCCACCCCAGGTATTGTGAAGACATTCCTGAGCAATCGTAAAGGACACCTGGAGCCTCGGTTCAGATAAAAGGGCTTGAGGGGCATTATGCCCCGGAACCACTGTAATCTAAAGAATTTTGAATATGTTAATGACATCCCAGGAGGTAACACCTAGTTTATGATCTGCCTGCTAGACACTAACAAATGCTAGGTCCGAAAAACCTGGCCTAAAGCACGTATACACAATTGTTTGTTGTGTGTTATCTGATTTTGAGAAGTATAAAATGTATGAGCGAATTCAATAAACTTGTCAGCAACTTGTCAGCAACCTGTAGAGTTGTCTGCCTTCTTGCTGTCCCTCTCAACCCCATCTTTTCTGTCCTTCTTTCTTTTCTTAGCCTATCTGCCACTCTCTTCAGGATCTGTTCGATTGCCGGCTGGCCCGGCATATACTCACAACACAAAGGGATATCAACATGGATTTTTAAAAGCAAGGAAAAGAAAGGGAAAACCTGCATGTAATTACTCAAGTATCTGTAATAAGTGAGAATGATTTGTATATTTATGGGATAAGTAGGATTTTTTCTTACAATGAAATTGTCTAAGTGTATATTTCATTTGACTAATGAATTATATGTCCTATTATACGATGTGTCTATGCTTTATAAAGTTCAATAGATATTTCTAACACTATAAATCACTTTATGGTGTTAAAAATATTTATTGAAGTCTTTACTTTTTCACTTTTCTCTTCAAGTAAATTAGTTGAATAGATCACAGTCTTTCTAAAAAATGCAAGACTTATGACACTAAAACACACACAAATTTGAAAATAAAAGAAATAAACTAACGGAACCTAATTAATCTTAAAAGCTTTTTCACAGCAAAGGAAAATATAAACATGGTGAAAAGACAACCCTCAGAATTGGAGAAAAAAATAGCAAGTGAAATAACTGACAAAAGATTAATCTTCAAAATATACAGGCAGCTCATTTAGCTCACTACTAGAAAAGCAAAAATTCAATCAAAAAGTGAGGAGAAGATGTAAACAGACATTTCTCCAAAGAAGACACATAGATGGCTAATAAACGCATGAAAAGATACTCAACATCACTCATTATTAGAGAAATGCAAATCAAAACTACAGTGAGATATCACCTCATACTGGTCAGATAGACCATCATCAAAAAATCTACAAAGAGTAAGTGCTGGAGAGTGGGTGGAAAAGAGGAAATACTCTTGTACTGTAGGTGGGAATGCAAATTGATACAGCCACTATGGAGAACAGTTTGGGGGTTCCTTTAAAAAAAGCAAAAAAAAGGAGTAAAGCTATCATATGATCCAACAGTCCCACTACTGGGCATATATCCTGAGGAAACCATAAATTAAAAAAAAAAAGCACATGTACTTCAGTGTTTATCACAGCACTGTTTACAATAGCTAGGACACAGAAGTAACTAGATGACTGACAAATGAATGGATAAACAAGTTGTGGTACATATACAAATGAAATATTACTCAGTAATAAAGAGGAGCACATTTGATTCACTTCTAGTAAGGTGGAGGAACCTAGACTCTATTATACAAAGTGAAATGAGTCAGAGGAAGACAATTATCATATATTGATGCATATATTGAAAGCAAAATAAGAGGGTGGTAGAAGATGAGATGCTTAGTTAGCATCACCAACTCAATAGACATGAGTCTGAGCAAGCTCTAGGAGACAATGAAGGACAGGGAAGCCTAGCATGCTGCAGTCCATGGACTTGCAAAGAGTCAGATACAATTTAGCAAGTGAGTAACAATGGAATCTAGAAAGATGGTACTGATGAATCTACCTACAGAGCAGCCATGAAGATGCAAACATAGAGAACAGATTTGTGGACACAGATGGGGAAGGAGAGGGTGGGACAAGTTGAGAGAGTAGCAATGAAACATATACATTAGCATATGTAAAATTAGGTAGCCAATGGAAATTTACTGTGTGGTTCAGGGAGCTCAAATCTGGTGTTCTGAAACAACCTAGAGGGGTGAGATACAGGATGGGAGGTGGGAGGAAAGTTTAAGAGGGAGAGGACATGTGTATACTTACAGCTAATGCATGTTGATATATATGCATCATATGGCATATGATATATGGCATATGATATATATATGGCATGAACCATACATATATGTATGTATATAACCATATATGGCAGAACCATATATGGTATATAACCATATATGAAAGAAACCAACACAATTTTGCAAAGCAATTATCTTCCAATTAAAAATAAATAAATTAGAAAAAAGTAGATACAGTAAACAAAGTCTTTTGTACAGACCATTTTGCATAAAGTACTAACTAATATTGTGCTCAGTCGCTAAGTTATGTCTGATTATTTGTAGTTCCGTGAACTATAGCTTGCCAAATTCCTGTCCATGGGTTTTTCCAGGCAAGAATACTGAAGGGGGTTGCTATTTCCTTCTCTAATTAACTTCTATATCCAGTCAATCATTCATTATATTTACTGTGATTCACATTTTTAAATAGTGTATATATGCCTTATATGACTGACTTTTTAAGTCTTTCAGTAGTCATATCTTCCTGTGAAATTTTCTCATACAATAGTATCTTCAAAATAACTTCTTTGATATTTATTATAGAATTTATCACATTAAATTATAGTTAATAGCATAAATGTATATTTATTCTTTATCACTTTTATTAATTCATCCACTATATAAGCATTTATTGTATGAGCTATATGTTAAGTAATCTGCAGGAAAGTTTCTGAATGAAGAAAAACTAATATGTTTATGTAATACTTATAACAATATTTTTGAAAAAATGACTGGAAACATGGATAAAGAAATAAACAGGTTTCCACTATATGATATTCTTCTGCATGGATAAGGATTATTTTAATATTCACTAATAAGTGTTTTTTAGTTAAACAAAATATTGTATGCCCAATAATAAACTGGTAATGACAGGAAAACTTAAATTTGTAATATGAAATCATTAACTCATAGCTAATTCTTTATTTTCCAGAAAATTTAGTGGTAGACCTATTTTGAATTTTCTTGCAGTCATAGAATTTATTTCATGCATATATTTTAATTTGATTTGTAACAATCACTATAAGTAGTTCATTTGTCTTTATTCTCATTTCTCCCTAATTCTATGCACTTTTCCTGCAACTTATTTTACTAACAGTAAAATTATCCAATTGTAAAATGTCTTTACTACATTTTGCAATAAGATATCAAATAAAGAATGCTGGAATAAGAAACTAAAAGCAAGCGATGTGTGAGGTAGATTGAAAAGATCAGTCATATTAAGAAATGTAATTGGCAAAATTGTTTGCATATAAATATTTTTTTGGAAAATATATTTCTGGTATTCATTAATAATAATATTTTCTCAAAATACTAGTTGTATGCATTTGCCAAGAGAGTAGTAGAAAGGTTAAATACAGTTAAAAATGCCAAAACGGTTTCTGAAACATCACTTTTATAATATTTAATCATTTTGTATATATGTAGTCATCAAATAAACTCTGTAGTCTTCATTAACTATACCCATGACTCTCTCTTGGTGTTAGTTAGATCTCTGTATTCAGTCACTCTAGAATAATGCTTCATCTGTACCCAGTATCTTCAAAATAACTTCTTTGATATTTATTATAGAATTTATCACATTAAATTATAGTTAATAGCATAAATGTATATTTATTCTTTATCACTTTTATTAATTCATCCACTATATAAGCATTTATTGTATGAGCTATATGTTAAGTAATCTGCAGGAAAGTTTCTGAATGAAGAAAAACTAATATGTTTATGTAATACTTATAACAATATTTTTGAAAAAATGACTGGAAACATGGATAAAGAAATAAACAGGTTTCCACTATATGATATTCTTCTGCATGGATAAGGATTATTTTAATATTCACTAATAAGTGTTTTTTTTAGTTAAACAAAATATTGTATGCCCAATAATAAACTGGTAATGACAGGAAAACTTAAATTTGTAATATGAAATCATTAACTCATAGCTAATTCTTTATTTTCCAGAAAATTTAGTGGTAGACCTATTTTGAATTTTCTTGCAGTCATAGAATTTATTTCATGCATATATTTTAATTTGATTTGTAACAATCACTATAAGTAGTTCATTTGTCTTTATTCTCATTTCTCCCTAATTCTATGCACTTTTCCTGCAACTTATTTTACTAACAGTAAAATTATCCAATTGTAAAATGTCTTTACTACATTTTGCAATAAGATATCAAATAAAGAATGCTGGAATAAGAAACTAAAAGCAAGCGATGTGTGAGGTAGATTGAAAAGATCAGTCATATTAAGAAATGTAATTGGCAAAATTGTTTGCATATAAATATTTTTTTGGAAAATATATTTCTGGTATTCATTAATAATAATATTTTCTCAAAATACTAGTTGTATGCATTTGCCAAGAGAGTAGTAGAAAGGTTAAATACAGTTAAAAATGCCAAAACGGTTTCTGAAACATCACTTTTATAATATTTAATCATTTTGTATATATGTAGTCATCAAATAAACTCTGTAGTCTTCATTAACTATACCCATGACTCTCTCTTGGTGTTAGTTAGATCTCTGTATTCAGTCACTCTAGAATAATGCTTCATCTGTACCCAGTATCTTCAAATGTTATATATTTTTATAAATGACAAGTATTTTCTAATATACCTGTGCTGAGCAATATTGGCATTGAGCAATCAATATTCTACTAAATCTGTTATTTGTGCACTTTCACATCCACTAGTTCTTCCCATATCATCTCCTAAAATTTACCCTTCTGTGACATTTTATATCTTACTGAATAGTTTCACTCTTCATACAAACACTCAAATAAGAAACCTGTGTTTTACTAAATTCTCTTTCCTCAAGACCTTAATTAATACATGGGGAAACTAACCAAATACCATTACACTGAAAGAGATGTGATAATATTGCCTATAGGCATTAGGAATAGAAACAGAAACAAAATTCAGTTTTTATATGTAACTCAAATCTGCTTCCAATAAGCAACTATCCATATCTAAATTCTGTTTCTCCTCTTCTAGCTCTCAAAAATTTTGATAAAACATGTGGGAACATGCTAGTGGCACATAGCATGTGGAGCCAAGAAACAATTTATTACCTCAAATCCAAATCCCTTCACCTTCTTCCTTGTTAGAGCATCATACTGTCTGTTTGGTCCTAAAGCAGCCTTCTGCTTCACATGAAGCTGTGTCCCTCCATAGCTTAATATAATGAATCAAGGTTAATAAAGCCAGTCTGATGATTCCATCCTACATATCAGTAGTTTTGAAATGGGAATATACTATAGTTTTGATCATGTGTTGAATTCTGATAAAAGATTTTGGGAAAAAAATTATTGCATCAATGGCTTACACTATTGTAGAAGAGCATAAATGAAAAAAGCAGGAACTATATTTGAACTTGAACTAAGAACTTTACACATGTGGATAATTGGTTTATATAAATGTATTATGTAAATAGATAATTATTTGTGTATTAATAATAAATACATAATTTATGTAAATAAATATATCTTGCATTTTAATTAGGTAACTGAAGGAAAGATTTATAGGGAAGAGCACTTTAAGTTAACCTGCTTCTTAGATCAAAACACACAGTGATGGAACAGTTAACTATACCCATGACTCTCTCTTGGTGTTAGTTAGATCTCTGTATTCAGTCACTCTAGAATAATGCTTCATCTGTACCCAGTATCTTCAAATGTTATATATTTTTATAAATGACAAGTATTTTCTAATATACCTGTGCTGAGCAATATTGGCATTGAGCAATCAATATTCTACTAAATCTGTTATTTGTGCACTTTCACATCCACTAGTTCTTCCCATATCATCTCCTAAAATTTACCCTTCTGTGACATTTTATATCTTACTGAATAGTTTCACTCTTCATACAAACACTCAAATAAGAAACCTGTGTTTTACTAAATTCTCTTTCCTCAAGACCTTAATTAATACATGGGGAAACTAACCAAATACCATTACACTGAAAGAGATGTGATAATATTGCCTATAGGCATTAGGAATAGAAACAGAAACAAAATTCAGTTTTTATATGTAACTCAAATCTGCTTCCAATAAGCAACTATCCATATCTAAATTCTGTTTCTCCTCTTCTAGCTCTCAAAAATTTTGATAAAACATGTGGGAACATGCTAGTGGCACATAGCATGTGGAGCCAAGAAACAATTTATTACCTCAAATCCAAATCCCTTCACCTTCTTCCTTGTTAGAGCATCATACTGTCTGTTTGGTCCTAAAGCAGCCTTCTGCTTCACATGAAGCTGTGTCCCTCCATAGCTTAATATAATGAATCAAGGTTAATAAAGCCAGTCTGATGATTCCATCCTACATATCAGTAGTTTTGAAATGGGAATATACTATAGTTTTGATCATGTGTTGAATTCTGATAAAAGATTTTGGGAAAAAAATTATTGCATCAATGGCTTACACTATTGTAGAAGAGCATAAATGAAAAAAGCAGGAACTATATTTGAACTTGAACTAAGAACTTTACACATGTGGATAATTGGTTTATATAAATGTATTATGTAAATAGATAATTATTTGTGTATTAATAATAAATACATAATTTATGTAAATAAATATATCTTGCATTTTTAATTAGGTAACTGAAGGAAAGATTTATAGGGGAAGAGCACTTTAAGTTAACCTGCTTCTTAGATCAAAACACACAGTGATGGAACAGTGGGGAAAAAGAAGCTGAGGCAATAATAAATATAATGAATCCAGTCTTGATGCTTAAAAAAGAGCAACTTCAAAAATGTTTCTGGTAAAAGAGAAGATAGTGCTATCTTGGTAATATCTCCTCCTTTCCAAGCTGATGACACTAAAACTTAATATTTCTAATTGACATTAACAAGGTCACAAAATGGGTAAGTTTTTATAAAACTTAGAACTGAGTATCATCATACCCGTTGTTCTTTAAATTTAGCAAAAATCACAGTGATGCAGACTGAGCAGAATGAGAAATGGAGGAAAGAAAGCAAAGTAGACAATTCACTTGACATAGTCATGTCTGATTTAGGGCCTTGATTAATCACATTAGTGGGAATAGGAATGGAATGTAAAAAATGACTTTTTGAGACAAGCTAATGATGAAAAGAGTTAAGAAAGTAAATACATGGAGACAGTTTTCTTGGTACAGTGAATGATATTTCTAAAGAAAAAATGACTTAATAAGGGCAGAAATGATGGTATGGAATTCAGTTTTAACTGAATTGTAACTGAAATACAACAGAAACATATAAGAAATAAGAGATGTATAAAGATGAAAATTGTTTTCATTTTAGTCTCACTTATCCACTCACAATTAGACATCCCAAGAATAGTGCCTGACAAATACTGTACCTTCATAGGAGTTGCATAATGGAATTTATTATCAGTAGTACTGTTGTAACAGTGATTAAGCAACAGATCTGGGATTTAGGTTTATGCACTCTCAGAGGACACTTAGCAAAAATGACCTATGGCAGTGAAAAAAATTTATGAAATGATAACTACTGATTTTCTAGCACTTGTATATTTTGTATATGGGGATTTTCATATAGGCAATTTATATATCACATTTCTCAACTGCCTTGTAAAAATAATTTGATCTTTACAAAAGAAAGTATATAGTCAAGTTAACAAGAAATGTTTAATGAAAAATTTTAATCCCTGAATCAAAATTCTATGTTCAACTATTATTTTAATTAGGTAACTGAAGGAAAGATTTATAGGGGAAGAGCACTTTAAGTTAACCTGCTTCTTAGATCAAAACACACAGTGATGGAACAGTGGGGAAAAAGAAGCTGAGGCAATAATAAATATAATGAATCCAGTCTTGATGCTTAAAAAAGAGCAACTTCAAAAATGTTTCTGGTAAAAGAGAAGATAGTGCTATCTTGGTAATATCTCCTCCTTTCCAAGCTGATGACACTAAAACTTAATATTTCTAATTGACATTAACAAGGTCACAAAATGGGTAAGTTTTTATAAAACTTAGAACTGAGTATCATCATACCCGTTGTTCTTTAAATTTAGCAAAAATCACAGTGATGCAGACTGAGCAGAATGAGAAATGGAGGAAAGAAAGCAAAGTAGACAATTCACTTGACATAGTCATGTCTGATTTAGGGCCTTGATTAATCACATTAGTGGGAATAGGAATGGAATGTAAAAAATGACTTTTTGAGACAAGCTAATGATGAAAAGAGTTAAGAAAGTAAATACATGGAGACAGTTTTCTTGGTACAGTGAATGATATTTCTAAAGAAAAAATGACTTAATAAGGGCAGAAATGATGGTATGGAATTCAGTTTTAACTGAATTGTAACTGAAATACAACAGAAACATATAAGAAATAAGAGATGTATAAAGATGAAAATTGTTTTCATTTTAGTCTCACTTATCCACTCACAATTAGACATCCCAAGAATAGTGCCTGACAAATACTGTACCTTCATAGGAGTT
The DNA here is from genome assembly GCA_022376925.1 of Tragulus kanchil. Classification (NCBI taxonomy): domain Eukaryota; kingdom Metazoa; phylum Chordata; class Mammalia; order Artiodactyla; family Tragulidae; genus Tragulus; species Tragulus kanchil. The sequence continues at coordinate 111,450,513 of JAIOJX010000025.1, read as the reverse complement.
GCATAATGGAATTTATTATCAGTAGTACTGTTGTAACAGTGATTAAGCAACAGATCTGGGATTTAGGTTTATGCACTCTCAGAGGACACTTAGCAAAAATGACCTATGGCAGTGAAAAAAATTTATGAAATGATAACTACTGATTTTCTAGCACTTGTATATTTTGTATATGAGAGATTTTTCATATAGGCAATTTATATATCACATTTCTCAACTGCCTTGTAAAAATAATTTGATCTTTACAAAAGAAAGTATATAGTCAAGTTAACAAGAAATGTTTAATGAAAAATTTTAATCCCTGAATCATTTATGAATTACTTCTATGTTCAACTATTATTTATCATATGGAGTGACCTAAGAATATCTGGAATCTGAGAATAAAAGAAAAAAATAGAGATCATTAGAGGATAACTAGTGAGGAAAAAAGCAGTAGAAGTTTGTCTACTTCTCTTAGAAACCTTTCCTAGTGACCTTTCATTCTGGGAATTTGACCTTTCTTATACTGAGGTAGTCTGTCCCTTGCTCTACTCAGGGGCTGTTTTTCATTAAATACTTTCAGAAACTAGTATTACTAGAGTTCAGTCTAAAGTAGCTTCAGAAAAATGTGAACAGAAATTCACAAGAGAAAGAATGCAAATACTCTCAACTGAGATGCAGTGAGACTTCAACATTTCTTAAAGCTCTTTACAAACATTAGCATCTGTAATTAATCCTCTCAATTTCCCCAGAAGTCACATTTCATTATCTTTGATTTAGAAGCATTAAAGTAAAATATCAAGGAAATGTAGAGCCTGGATTGTAAGACAAATCTTTTTTAAGCACTCCTTTCAGCATGTATTTCCCTTCTCAATAGCCCTTATATTTTCTTCCACACTATTTCTAAATTGTTTATTACTGCCTCCCCAATTTAATTTCTGACACCTAATCTATAAGCCCTAATAGTATCCCAACACATGACTCTCAGTCTAAGTAAAAGTCTCTTACTACTCCTTGGACTTATTATTATATATAATGAATTCTGGTACCCTAACTTTAATTTCTGAACCTTAAAGATGAAAATTGTTTTCATTTTAGTCTCACTTATCCACTCACAATTAGACATCCCAAGAATAGTGCCTGACAAATACTGTACCTTCATAGGAGTTGCATAATGGAATTTATTATCAGTAGTACTGTTGTAACAGTGATTAAGCAACAGATCTGGGATTTAGGTTTATGCACTCTCAGAGGACACTTAGCAAAAATGACCTATGGCAGTGAAAAAAATTTATGAAATGATAACTACTGATTTTCTAGCACTTGTATATTTTGTATATGAGAGATTTTTCATATAGGCAATTTATATATCACATTTCTCAACTGCCTTGTAAAAATAATTTGATCTTTACAAAAGAAAGTATATAGTCAAGTTAACAAGAAATGTTTAATGAAAAATTTTAATCCCTGAATCATTTATGAATTACTTCTATGTTCAACTATTATTTATCATATGGAGTGACCTAAGAATATCTGGAATCTGAGAATAAAAGAAAAAAATAGAGATCATTAGAGGATAACTAGTGAGGAAAAAAGCAGTAGAAGTTTGTCTACTTCTCTTAGAAACCTTTCCTAGTGACCTTTCATTCTGGGAATTTGACCTTTCTTATACTGAGGTAGTCTGTCCCTTGCTCTACTCAGGGGCTGTTTTTTCATTAAATACTTTCAGAAACTAGTATTACTAGAGTTCAGTCTAAAGTAGCTTCAGAAAAATGTGAACAGAAATTCACAAGAGAAAGAATGCAAATACTCTCAACTGAGATGCAGTGAGACTTCAACATTTCTTAAAGCTCTTTACAAACATTAGCATCTGTAATTAATCCTCTCAATTTCCCCAGAAGTCACATTTCATTATCTTTGATTTAGAAGCATTAAAGTAAAATATCAAGGAAATGTAGAGCCTGGATTGTAAGACAAATCTTTTTTAAGCACTCCTTTCAGCATGTATTTCCCTTCTCAATAGCCCTTATATTTTCTTCCACACTATTTCTAAATTGTTTATTACTGCCTCCCCAATTTAATTTCTGACACCTAATCTATAAGCCCTAATAGTATCCCAACACATGACTCTCAGTCTAAGTAAAAGTCTCTTACTACTCCTTGGACTTATTATTATATATAATGAATTCTGGTACCAACTATCTCTAGCTTTCCACATTGCTGTCCAGTGAATTTCCTTTCTAACAAAATCTATTCCTAACATTGCCCTCAATATTTTTCTATGTTGAATAAATGGTCTTGATAAGTATGAAGGTATATTTTTTAAATCAATAAAGATATGGTCAGTTATCTTCCTTGGAGTTTCCATAAAGACCTTGCTTCATTCTCACATAATCTCACAAATTAGGTATTATTGTTGATGGTTTACAAAGAGGATAAATTTATTTTTGGTCAGATATGGGAATTAGGGTTTTTTTGACTTGATTTTTAAGTATCACACCTTTAATTCATGGTATAGGTGTTCTTTATAGCTTTTAAGTCCTGTGTATACAACTGACTGAAACAATTACTGAAACTTCATAGTTTAGGAGTACACACAGATAATTGGACCAATCACACTCAAAACAGCTACCACTACAATTCAAAACTGCAAACTTTTTGTTTTAGATGTACTAGTTTCCTACAGGGCCATGACAGAATATATTAGCTGGGTGGCATATACATCAGAAATATATTTTCTCACAATCCTGGAGGGTAGAAATCTGAGATCAAAATTTCTTAGTTAATTTCTTCCTATGATTCTTGACTTGGAGAAATCTTCCCCTCTCTATGTCTTCACATGGTCTTCCCTTTACATGTGTTTGCAGTTGTCTTCAGTCACAACTGGCTCTTTGTTGCCCAGTGAACTGTACCTGCCAGTCTCCCTTGTCCGTGGAATTTTCCAAGCAATAACACTGGAGTGGATTGCTATTTCTTACTACAGAGAATCTTCCTGACCAAGGGATTGAACCTGCAAGTCTGGGGTCTCCTGCATCGACAGGAGAAGTAAAATATCAAGGAAATGTAGAGCCTGGATTGTAAGACAAATCTTTTTTAAGCACTCCTTTCAGCATGTATTTCCCTTCTCAATAGCCCTTATATTTTCTTCCACACTATTTCTAAATTGTTTATTACTGCCTCCCCAATTTAATTTCTGACACCTAATCTATAAGCCCTAATAGTATCCCAACACATGACTCTCAGTCTAAGTAAAAGTCTCTTACTACTCCTTGGACTTATTATTATATATAATGAATTCTGGTACCAACTATCTCTAGCTTTCCACATTGCTGTCCAGTGAATTTCCTTTCTAACAAAATCTATTCCTAACATTGCCCTCAATATTTTTCTATGTTGAATAAATGGTCTTGATAAGTATGAAGGTATATTTTTTAAATCAATAAAGATATGGTCAGTTATCTTCCTTGGAGTTTCCATAAAGACCTTGCTTCATTCTCACATAATCTCACAAATTAGGTATTATTGTTGATGGTTTACAAAAGAGGATAAATTTATTTTTGGTCAGATATGGGAATTAGGGTTTTTTTGACTTGATTTTTAAGTATCACACCTTTAATTCATGGTATAGGTGTTCTTTATAGCTTTTAAGTCCTGTGTATACAACTGACTGAAACAATTACTGAAACTTCATAGTTTAGGAGTACACACAGATAATTGGACCAATCACACTCAAAACAGCTACCACTACAATTCAAAACTGCAAACTTTTTGTTTTAGATGTACTAGTTTCCTACAGGGCCATGACAGAATATATTAGCTGGGTGGCATATACATCAGAAATATATTTTCTCACAATCCTGGAGGGTAGAAATCTGAGATCAAAATTTCTTAGTTAATTTCTTCCTATGATTCTTGACTTGGAGAAATCTTCCCCTCTCTATGTCTTCACATGGTCTTCCCTTTACATGTGTTTGCAGTTGTCTTCAGTCACAACTGGCTCTTTGTTGCCCAGTGAACTGTACCTGCCAGTCTCCCTTGTCCGTGGAATTTTCCAAGCAATAACACTGGAGTGGATTGCTATTTCTTACTACAGAGAATCTTCCTGACCAAGGGATTGAACCTGCAAGTCTGGGGTCTCCTGCATCGACAGGAGAATTGTTTACCATGGGGGCTACAAGAAGACTAGGGCTTTGTCTAAGGATCTAATTTTGACCTGATTACCTCTTTAAACATGCTGTCTCCAAATATAGGCAAATTCTGTGTACTGAGGGTTAGGACCTCAGCATATGTATCTTGTGAAGATCCAACTGAGCCCATATCAACAAACATTGTAGTAGTTAAATATAAATTTAACCTTATACCAAAGTATAATTTATATACTGAGAGAATTTAGTTAAATGTTCACACTGAACAAGTTTTTAATATTTTTATTCTGTGAAATAGATGTTAGAGAAGATAAATTCAGAGAGAAAATTGCCATAGGAAGAGTAAAATTTACGCCCGGATTTTTTTTTTTTTTCAGTTTTGTACAGAAATACAGTTCCATTTGGCAGAAGACCAAATAAAAGGGAGGAAACTTAGGATGTTATTTTGCTTTTGTTCATTTATCCATCTGTCTACGTGAACCTTATGACATTGTTTTCTGAATGGAGGACTACTAATGCCAGAATCATGGTACTTGGACTGAAATTATCAGTGCTTAGCCAGTTTCAGTTTAAGAGAAGATAATAGCACTGGAAAATTCTATTTCTTAAATATGCCAAAAGCTAAAATCTTTAGTAGTATTGCACTGTATATACATTTTAGCCATTGAATCCATATTCTATTGTGCTTCATCATGTTAGTGCAGACATAGTCTGTTTATTTATTTATTTATTTTTTTTGTGGAAGGTAGTTCATTCACATGTTCTCAGTGTTTTTGAAGTTATTATAAAACATTTTGAAGCATTGCTTTTCATACCACTTCAATACAGAAAAAAATTAAGGATTCATAAGTTGTGTATTATTTTTTCTTATATTTTCTTTTAAATGCATTCATTTGAAAGTAACAAATATATTTTTCTTAACCAAATATGAACATTTTTCGTGACATTTTGAATAATATATCCATTCAAAAAGTCATTATTATTGTATTATATGTGGACAATTGATCATTTTCCTTGATTTTCTTTGTGTCTTTTTCAGTATGTCAAAGCATAATGTTTGTCAATAGTATGGTTGCATGAATTGTTGAATCAACAATGCCTGTTAGGGCTTCTCTGGTGGTCTAGTGGATAAAGAGTCCGCCTTGCAGTACAAAGGGCACTAGTTTGGTCCCCGGTCCGGGTGGATCCCATGTACTGCATAGTGGCTGGACTGGTGTGTCCAATTAGGAGCTAGCACCATTTAAACATGCTGTCTCCAAATATAGGCAAATTCTGTGTACTGAGGGTTAGGACCTCAGCATATGTATCTTGTGAAGATCCAACTGAGCCCATATCAACAAACATTGTAGTAGTTAAATATAAATTTAACCTTATACCAAAGTATAATTTATATACTGAGAGAATTTAGTTAAATGTTCACACTGAACAAGTTTTTAATATTTTTATTCTGTGAAATAGATGTTAGAGAAGATAAATTCAGAGAGAAAATTGCCATAGGAAGAGTAAAATTTACGCCCGGATTTTTTTTTTTTTTCAGTTTTGTACAGAAATACAGTTCCATTTGGCAGAAGACCAAATAAAAGGGAGGAAACTTAGGATGTTATTTTGCTTTTGTTCATTTATCCATCTGTCTACGTGAACCTTATGACATTGTTTTCTGAATGGAGGACTACTAATGCCAGAATCATGGTACTTGGACTGAAATTATCAGTGCTTAGCCAGTTTCAGTTTAAGAGAAGATAATAGCACTGGAAAATTCTATTTCTTAAATATGCCAAAAGCTAAAATCTTTAGTAGTATTGCACTGTATATACATTTTAGCCATTGAATCCATATTCTATTGTGCTTCATCATGTTAGTGCAGACATAGTCTGTTTATTTATTTATTTATTTTTTTTGTGGAAGGTAGTTCATTCACATGTTCTCAGTGTTTTTGAAGTTATTATAAAACATTTTGAAGCATTGCTTTTCATACCACTTCAATACAGAAAAAAATTAAGGATTCATAAGTTGTGTATTATTTTTTCTTATATTTTCTTTTAAATGCATTCATTTGAAAGTAACAAATATATTTTTCTTAACCAAATATGAACATTTTTCGTGACATTTTTGAATAATATATCCATTCAAAAAGTCATTATTATTGTATTATATGTGGACAATTGATCATTTTCCTTGATTTTCTTTGTGTCTTTTTCAGTATGTCAAAGCATAATGTTTGTCAATAGTATGGTTGCATGAATTGTTGAATCAACAATGCCTGTTAGGGCTTCTCTGGTGGTCTAGTGGATAAAGAGTCCGCCTTGCAGTACAAAGGGCACTAGTTTGGTCCCCGGTCCGGGTGGATCCCATGTACTGCATAGTGGCTGGACTGGTGTGTCCAATTAGGAGCTAGCACCACGGAGTGGATGCGCCCAGAACCAACACTCTGCAGTGAAAGAGGTTACTGCAATGGGAGACCCACAAATGCCAAAGAATAAAATATGGATTAAAATGAATATAAAAATAAAAAAGGCGTGATGGGAAAAAAAAACAATGCATACTAGTAAATAATATTTGTTTATATATATATTTATATATGTACATATTTCTAAAAATAAACATATTTTATATTCTCATTTTTGTTCTTATTAAAGGAAATATAAATAGTTATAAAGTGAATATATACTTATGTATTTATATATCATATTTATATAGCAAATATAGACTATATATAGTATGTTTTAAAATATTGAAATAATACTGTTTTTTTTCCTCCTCTACATCTATACAGGATTTTAAAAATCTACAATATTTAACAACTTTATAAAGTATAAATTATGGAACTGTTCATACACTAGACAAAAAATTATTACTTATTTCTATTCACTATGTGCATAGTTTTATATAATTGAAATCATTTTTTCTGCACCCTTTTACTACTTATTATTGCTCCCATGTACAAATAAATGATTGCACTGATGACTATTTGTATAATATGATTGGAACCTAGCAGAGCATCATTTCCCTGTCTTTTGACCTCATGTTTGTAACATGATATACCTGTGTATATTAATAGATATAGGTAGTAGTATTTATATCTGTCATCTCTCTCTCCCTAGAAAACCCCCCAAAAATTTGGAAAAAATGCTTAGGTACAATGTGATTTGTTATATTAATGAGGAGACTTTAGTTTTAGCTCACACAAAAACTCAACCCAACCCTTAAAAGAGTAGCATCTGAAAGTCTAGAGAAAAGAGTGCTTAAAGGTTGATTTTAATTCAGAGACACTACAATGTCTTTATAGACGATTTGATCCCATTGATAGACTTTAATCATCCTTATCAGCTTTAACCAAAGTCTGTGTCTCTTTATGCTGACAAAATGACAACAGTACATATTATAGATATACATAATATATATGCATATATATGTACAAACATATATTAAAACATATATATGTGCATACTACATATATATTAATATATATATGCCAATTATATGATTTTCCTCTATTCTAAATAGTTTGTCTCAAATATTTTAAATATAAAATTGGATCCTAAAATAGTGGTGGAGATTAGTTTCTTTAGTGATTTTAACTTTTTAGGACAAATATTCAAGAGATTTATTATTAAGTTTATAATGTTTATTATGTGCTGTGCCATGTCTATTCAGTCATGTTCTGCTCTTTGCACTCCCATGGATGGTAGCCCAACAGGCTTCTCTGTCCATGGAATTTCCCAGGCAAGAATACTGGAATGGATTGCCGTTTCCTCTTCCAGGTGTCTTCCTGACTCAGAGATTGAACCTATGTCTCCTGCATTGACAGGTGAATTTGTTACCAGTGAATCACCTGGAAAGCTCTAACGGTTCTTAGTCTGAAACAAATAATAGTAGTATAGAAAGAGCAGTAATAGTATAAGTTCTTTTTAATAAGGTTTTAAAAGTATATCATTTGATTTAGAAAAACAGAAACAGGATTTTGTTGAATTCATTGGGCAGCAGTTCAATATAGATATAGGTATACATATACATATGCATAGGTTCCAAAACACACATTCATCCTTATAGTAATAGAATAAAAAAAAAAAACAAAATATGATTATTTTGGAGAACCTTCTATAAACTAGCTGCTTCTGCTTAAAAAAATTTTTTTTTCCTTTACCTCATCATGCCTCTTTTATTTATGTATATTTTCATCCATCTTTTTATTCTTTGGCATGGGGTAGGCCTCCCATTGCAGTGGCTTCTCTAATTACAGAGCACCGGTTCTGAGCACATGAGCTCCAGAGCGCTGGCTTGTATTTGGACACACTGGTCCAGCCTCTTCACAGCACATGGGATCTCCCCAGGCCAGGGATCGAACTGGTGCCCCTTGCATTGCAAGGAGGACTCACTGGACCACCCAGTGTACCCACTGGACCACCAGGGAAGCCCTCTTATAATTTTGCTTAAGAATATTATACTTGTATTTTTTGATTGGGATTGGAGAGTAATTAATATTTCTAGAAATCAATGTCATTTTTAAGTTTATAATTTTAGGTTTGTATTTAAAATGCATTTATTAATAATACATTGCACAATCCAAAATATGAATAATATATATGTATACATCATGAGTCCTGGAGAAGACTTTTGAGAGTCCCTTGGACAGCAAAGAGATACAGCCAGTCAATCCTAAAGGAAATCAACTCTTTGTATTCATTGGAAGGACTGATACTGAAGGTGAAGCAATAATACTTTGGCCATAAGTAGCTAAGAGTCAACTCATTGGAAAAGGCCCTAATGCTGGTAAGATTGAGGGCTTGTGGAGAAGGGGACAACAGAGGATGAGATGGTTGGATGGCATCATCAAGTCAATCAACATGAGTTTGAGTAAACCCCAGGCGAGAGTGAAGAAGAGAAGACTCTGGCATTCTGCAGTCCATGGGGTCCCAAAGAGGTGGACATGAACTGAACCAAATTAACTGGAATTAGAGTCATAACAATTGACTTCTGATCATGGACTGTGTCACCATACTAAATAACTTAAACATATATGTTCCTTTTTTTTCTTCTTGTTTTTGCTACGTGGCATGCAGGATCTTAGTTCTGCAACCAGGGGCTGAACCCATGTCTTTTGCAGTGGATGTATGTAGTGTATACATATACATATGCATAGGTTCCAAAACACACATTCATCCTTATAGTAATAGAATAAAAAAAAAAAACAAAATATGATTATTTTGGAGAACCTTCTATAAACTAGCTGCTTCTGCTTAAAAAAATTTTTTTTTCCTTTACCTCATCATGCCTCTTTTATTTATGTATATTTTCATCCATCTTTTTATTCTTTGGCATGGGGTAGGCCTCCCATTGCAGTGGCTTCTCTAATTACAGAGCACCGGTTCTGAGCACATGAGCTCCAGAGCGCTGGCTTGTATTTGGACACACTGGTCCAGCCTCTTCACAGCACATGGGATCTCCCCAGGCCAGGGATCGAACTGGTGCCCCTTGCATTGCAAGGAGGACTCACTGGACCACCCAGTGTACCCACTGGACCACCAGGGAAGCCCTCTTATAATTTTGCTTAAGAATATTATACTTGTATTTTTTGATTGGGATTGGAGAGTAATTAATATTTCTAGAAATCAATGTCATTTTTAAGTTTATAATTTTAGGTTTGTATTTAAAATGCATTTATTAATAATACATTGCACAATCCAAAATATGAATAATATATATGTATACATCATGAGTCCTGAGAAGACTTTTGAGAGTCCCTTGGACAGCAAAGAGATACAGCCAGTCAATCCTAAAGGAAATCAACTCTTTGTATTCATTGGAAGGACTGATACTGAAGGTGAAGCAATAATACTTTGGCCATAAGTAGCTAAGAGTCAACTCATTGGAAAAGGCCCTAATGCTGGTAAGATTGAGGGCTTGTGGAGAAGGGGACAACAGAGGATGAGATGGTTGGATGGCATCATCAAGTCAATCAACATGAGTTTGAGTAAACCCCAGGCGAGAGTGAAGAAGAGAAGACTCTGGCATTCTGCAGTCCATGGGGTCCCAAAGAGGTGGACATGAACTGAACCAAATTAACTGGAATTAGAGTCATAACAATTGACTTCTGATCATGGACTGTGTCACCATACTAAATAACTTAAACATATATGTTCCTTTTTTTTCTTCTTGTTTTTGCTACGTGGCATGCAGGATCTTAGTTCTGCAACCAGGGGCTGAACCCATGTCTTTTGCAGTGGATGTATGTAGTGTTAACCACCATATATAACCCAATTCCCCAAAAAAAGATCTGTTAAAAGTACAAACGAGATGTCCAAGAGTGGAAGGAAACTATAGATTGGGCTCCCACAACCTCTTTTTTATACTGAATCTTCTTCCTTGTCCAACCATGTTGTTTGTATATTATGGCTTTCAGTATATGATTTTGCCATCAAAAACAGGTTAAGTGCTTGAAGTGTTAGTCACTCAGTTGTGTCCAACGCCTTGTTATCCCATTTACTATAGCCTGTCAAGTTTCTCTTTCCATGGAATTCTATAGGAAAGAACACTGGAGTGGGCTTCCATTTCCTTCTCCAGGGGATTCTGACCTGGGGGATTGAACCTGGCTTCCACTGCATTGCAGGCAAATTCTTTACCCCTTGAATGTGATAGATACGTATATTTCTCTGTTTTGGTGACTGTTTCAGATTTTAATATACTATTAATGTTATAAGATGACAAGCTAATTTGTGGTTTGATTTAATACTTTTTTTCTCTTTTTATGCAAATATAGAAAATCTCTCCAGCAGTCAAAGGGACAAACCTCCCTTCATTCAAATTCTTCCTATTCCAGGGTAAGAGTGATGCTCCTTTTAGGGCACTGAAACCAAAATGTTTCTGTTCATCATAAAAGATATTTTCTTGGGAGGAACAAATTCTGGATAGTTCTTTTGGAAGGTAATAAAATGTAGTTTTCCTGTCAGGAAAATATTCCAGTGATATCACTTTCAAGATAACAACTATGAAATGAGGCTTTAAACTTATTACTATTGTCTAGTCAAAATATTTTATTGCTGACTTGCATTTTCCTTTGAGAATAATGCAATCAGGATTTGCTTGACAAATTGATTTTTCTTTTATTACAACTATCATATTTCTAAGAGAGTAATTGAGAAATATTATATTGATCTATATTTCTAAAAGATTTAAGAACAAAGTTCACGAGTTTGGATGAGTTGGCCGGACAGCATCACTGTTGCAAAGGACATAAATTTAGGCAAACTTCAGGAGATTGTGAGGGACAGAGAAGCCTGGCATGCTTCAATCCATTGGGTTTCAGACAGTCAGACATTACAGGGTGACTAAACAACAACAATTTTATATTTATAGTTATTATAAGTATATTGACCACATTCTTTGTGTTGTACAATATATCCTTGTAGCTTACTTTATAGTATGTGCCTCTTACTTCCCTAACCCTCTATGGCTTCTCCCCATTTCCTCTCCTCACTGGTACCCACTAGTGTGTTCTCTCAGATTCTTCACTTCTTGATCGTTAACTTGTAGACTTTATATTTGACTCATTTCTCCCTCCATCACACACTGTCTGGTTCTTTTATTATATAAGAAAAAGGGAAAGTACTCTAATGGTAAGAGAATTAGCATCTAAGTTATATATAAGCTGGCTTTAAGTATAAGTGCTAATGAATTTTAGTTATCTCTTCACATAAATTATCAAATTCCCTTGGCATCAGGTTTCTTAACTATGCAACAGTGGATATATGTGTGGCACAAAGTAAATGAGATGATAAAATAAAATGATGTGCTCAAATAGTAGTTTTGTCACTTACTAACTCGTGCTGTTCATTCACTAAGTTGGGTGCTACTTTTTGTGACCCCATGGCCTGCAGAATGCCAGCTTCTTTGTCACTCACCATCTTTCAGAGTTTACCTATTTCCTGTCCATTGAATCAGTAATGCTATCCAACCATCTTATCCTCTATCATGCTCTTCTCCTTTTTCCTTCAATCTGTCCCAACATCAGGGTCTGGAAAGAAACAGAGTCAGCTCTTCACATGAGGTGGCCAAAATGTAGTTTTCCTGTCAGGAAAATATTCCAGTGATATCACTTTCAAGATAACAACTATGAAATGAGGCTTTAAACTTATTACTATTGTCTAGTCAAAATATTTTATTGCTGACTTGCATTTTCCTTTGAGAATAATGCAATCAGGATTTGCTTGACAAATTGATTTTTCTTTTATTACAACTATCATATTTCTAAGAGAGTAATTGAGAAATATTATATTGATCTATATTTCTAAAAGATTTAAGAACAAAGTTCACGAGTTTGGATGAGTTGGCCGGACAGCATCACTGTTGCAAAGGACATAAATTTAGGCAAACTTCAGGAGATTGTGAGGGACAGAGAAGCCTGGCATGCTTCAATCCATTGGGTTTCAGACAGTCAGACATTACAGGGTGACTAAACAACAACAATTTTATATTTATAGTTATTATAAGTATATTGACCACATTCTTTGTGTTGTACAATATATCCTTGTAGCTTACTTTATAGTATGTGCCTCTTACTTCCCTAACCCTCTATGGCTTCTCCCCATTTCCTCTCCTCACTGGTACCCACTAGTGTGTTCTCTCAGATTCTTCACTTCTTGATCGTTAACTTGTAGACTTTATATTTGACTCATTTCTCCCTCCATCACACACTGTCTGGTTCTTTTATTATATAAGAAAAAGGGAAAGTACTCTAATGGTAAGAGAATTAGCATCTAAGTTATATATAAGCTGGCTTTAAGTATAAGTGCTAATGAATTTTAGTTATCTCTTCACATAAATTATCAAATTCCCTTGGCATCAGGTTTCTTAACTATGCAACAGTGGATATATGTGTGGCACAAAGTAAATGAGATGATAAAATAAAATGATGTGCTCAAATAGTAGTTTTGTCACTTACTAACTCGTGCTGTTCATTCACTAAGTTGGGTGCTACTTTTTGTGACCCCATGGCCTGCAGAATGCCAGCTTCTTTGTCACTCACCATCTTTCAGAGTTTACCTATTTCCTGTCCATTGAATCAGTAATGCTATCCAACCATCTTATCCTCTATCATGCTCTTCTCCTTTTTCCTTCAATCTGTCCCAACATCAGGGTCTGGAAAGAAACAGAGTCAGCTCTTCACATGAGGTGGCCAAAATATTGGAGTTTCAACTTTAGCGTCAGTTCTTCCAATTAGTATTCAGTGTTGATTTCCTTAGGACTGACTGTTTTGATCTTTGCATTACAAAGGACTCTCAAGAGTCTTCTTCAGGACTTCCCTGGTGATCCAGTGGGTAAAGATACCACCTTGCAGTGCAAGGGGCGCTGGTTTGATCCCTGGCCTGGGAAAATCCCACGTGCTGCAGAGCAGCTGGACTGATGTGTCCAATTACCCAGCCAGCATTCTGGAGCACATGTGCCCAAAGCCTGTGCTCTACAGGGACAGAGGCCACTGCTATGGGAGGCCCACACAGACCAAAGAACAAAGATGAATGAAAATAGATAAACAAAAGACCAGTAGAAGTGGCAAAAAAAAAAATGTCTTTTTCAGCACCACAATTCGAAAGTATCAGTTCTTTGGTGTTCAGCCTTCTATATGATGCAACTCTTACATAGGTACATGACTACTGGAAAGACCATAACTTTGACTATAAAGACCTTTGTCAGCAAAGCGGCATTTTTGTTTTTCAACATACTGTCTAGTTTGTCATAGCTTTTCTTCCAAGGAGCAAGCATCTTCTAATTTCATGGCTGCAGTCATCATCCATGGTGATTTTGGAGCCCAGGAAGAGAAAATCTGTCACTGCTTCCACCTTTTCTTCTTCAATTTGCCATGAAGTGATGGGATTGACTGCCATGATCTTAGTTTTTTTAATGCTGAGCTTTAAGCCAGCATTTTCAGTCTCATCCTTCAATCTCATAAAGAGGTTATTTAGCTCCTCTTTATTTTATGCCATTAGAGTGCATGTCATCTGCAAATTTAAGGTTGTTAGTATTTCTCCTGGCAATCTTGATTCCAGTTTAGACCTCAACCCGGCTCGAAATTTTGAGAGCCCCTTGGACAGCGAGGAGATGAAACTGATAGTCAGTCTTAAGGGAAGTCAACCCTGAATACTTGCTGAAAGGACTGATGCTGAAGCTGAAGCTCTAGTGTTTTGGTCATCTGATGCAAACAGCTGACTGGAAAAATCATTGATGTTGGGAAAGATTGAGGGCCAAAGGAGACAAGACCATCAAAGGATGAGATGGCTCTATGGTATCACCAATGCAGTAGACATGAACTTGGGCAGAATTTGAGAGATGGTGAAGGTCAGGGAAGCCTGTTGTGCTGCAGTCCATGAGGTAGCCAAGAGTTAGATATGACTGGGTGATTGAACAACAACAACGTCTCTGCATATAAGTTAAATAAACAGGGTGACAATATTACAGCCTTGTTTGACTCTTTTCCCAATTTTGAATTGGTCAGTTTTTCCATGTCTGGTTCTAACTGTTGCTTCATTACCTAACACCAGTCAGAATGGCCAACATCAAAATGTCTAAAAACAAAAAATCCTAAAGAGGGTCTGGAGAAAAGGTAACCCCCCTACAGTGTTGGTGGGTTTGTAAATTAGTACAGCCGCTATGGAAAATACTATGGAAATCAGCAGAGAGTTTCCTTAAAAAGGACAAAAAATAACAGACTGAAAATAGCACTACCATATGATCTGGTAATCCCACCTCTGGGAATATGTTTGTAGAAAATGATAATTTAGAAAAGGTTTCCTAGGTGGCACAGTGGTAAAGAATCTGCCTGCCAGTGAAGGAGACACAGAGACATGGATTTAATCCTTAAACTGGGAAGATGCCCTGGAGAAGGAAATGCAACCCACTCCAGTATTCTTGTCTGGGAAATCCCATGGATAGAGGAACCTGGTAGGCTATAGTCTATGAAGTTGCAGAGTCAGACACAACTGAGCAACTAAGCATACACACATATAATTCAGAAAGATAGATGTGGCTCAGTGTTTACTGCAGCACTAGCTACAGTAGAAACAACATGGAAGCAACTTAAATGTCAACCAATAGATGAAAGCATAAAGATGTGCTACATGTACACAATGAACTATTAATAAGTAATATATAAGAAGGATATACTGACATTTGTAGCAACATGGAAGGACATAGAGATGAGACACAGAAATACAAATATCATATAATGTCACCTACATGGGGAATCTAAAAAAAATGAAACAAATGAAGTTATTAACAGAACAGAGACAGACTCTCAGACTTGAAAAAATAGATTTATGGTTACTGACAGGGATAACTGGGAGGAGGAAATTAGGTGAATGAAATTAATGTTTATGCAGTACCATATATAAAATAGATAATAAAGACCTACTGTATTGCAGATGGAATTCTACTCAACATTCTGTAATAACCTAAATGGGAAAACAATTTGAAAAAATGTTTATATGAATATGTATAACTGAATTACTTTGTTGTTCATCAGAAATTAACACAACATAGAAAATCAGTCATATTCTAATATAAAACATAAAGAAATCTCTGTGTTGTACAATATATTCATCACTTTTTTTTTAAACATAACAGTTCATACCACTTACCAGTATATCTCTTTATCCCCTCTTCTCTTCCATCACCTCAATGGTAACTAGTTTCTCTATGTCTGTGAGTGTTTCTTTTGCTATATTGACTAATTTGTTGTAATTTTTATATCCATATATAAATGATATCATGTAGTATTTGTCTTTTCCTATTATTTAATTATGCCAGTTTCACAAAAGGGAATTGGAATTTATTCTTTTTTGGCAGCTGATCAAATCTTTATTTTCTACCTTTGGAAATGTAGTGACGTAGAGCTGTTGTTTTATTTACTCTCTCTCTCTCTCTTTTTTTCTTTTTTTCATAAAATCAGAATTTCCTACAGTGCAGACTGACAGTATCCTTGCTAATATAATTCTCCCATTCTCCCCAATATACTGTGGGTCTTGTGTGTATTTGATTTCAGTTTGTAACTGCTGTCTCCTCAAAAACTAAATCTGCATTTTTAAAAAAGATGTTCTTTTCTCTCTTGATTTATTTACTGATTCTATGAGCATAGCAAGTTCCTATATGCTTTCTGAAACCTACTTTCTAGCTTAAAAGTTTTACTAGACCACACAAACATACTTTTTCAGCGGTTATTACAAAGGGTCTTAGAACCATGTCACAGACTTGATCTTTTTTCTGACTCTCTGCCTTATCTGGATTTTGTCTTTGACCTTGAGCTGTGTTATAAACTGAAAACTTCTAGCTAGCAAAGTTAGGGGTGAGAAATACTATTTCTAAGGTAAAAGTCCTAATCCTACATGGGGAATCTAGGTTATTAACAGAACAGAGACAGACTCTCAGACTTGAAAAAATAGATTTATGGTTACTGACAGGGATAACTGGGAGGAGGAAATTAGGTGAATGAAATTAATGTTTATGCAGTACCATATATAAAATAGATAATAAAGACCTACTGTATTGCAGATGGAATTCTACTCAACATTCTGTAATAACCTAAATGGGAAAACAATTTGAAAAAATGTTTATATGAATATGTATAACTGAATTACTTTGTTGTTCATCAGAAATTAACACAACATAGAAAATCAGTCATATTCTAATATAAAACATAAAGAAATCTCTGTGTTGTACAATATATTCATCACTTTTTTTTTAAACATAACAGTTCATACCACTTACCAGTATATCTCTTTATCCCCTCTTCTCTTCCATCACCTCAATGGTAACTAGTTTTCTCTATGTCTGTGAGTGTTTCTTTTGCTATATTGACTAATTTGTTGTAATTTTTATATCCATATATAAATGATATCATGTAGTATTTGTCTTTTCCTATTATTTAATTATGCCAGTTTCACAAAAGGGAATTGGAATTTATTCTTTTTTGGCAGCTGATCAAATCTTTATTTTCTACCTTTGGAAATGTAGTGACGTAGAGCTGTTGTTTTATTTACTCTCTCTCTCTCTCTTTTTTTCTTTTTTTCATAAAATCAGAATTTCCTACAGTGCAGACTGACAGTATCCTTGCTAATATAATTCTCCCATTCTCCCCAATATACTGTGGGTCTTGTGTGTATTTGATTTCAGTTTGTAACTGCTGTCTCCTCAAAAACTAAATCTGCATTTTTAAAAAAGATGTTCTTTTCTCTCTTGATTTATTTACTGATTCTATGAGCATAGCAAGTTCCTATATGCTTTCTGAAACCTACTTTCTAGCTTAAAAGTTTTACTAGACCACACAAACATACTTTTTCAGCGGTTATTACAAAGGGTCTTAGAACCATGTCACAGACTTGATCTTTTTTCTGACTCTCTGCCTTATCTGGATTTTGTCTTTGACCTTGAGCTGTGTTATAAACTGAAAATCTTCTAGCTAGCAAAGTTAGGGGTGAGAAATATACTTATTTTCTAAGGTAGAAAGTCCTAATCCTCTAAATTCTAAGAACGTATTTCCTAGTTTTTTTTTTCTTAGTTTGTTTTGTTTTTAAGATCATCTCCTTTTTGTAGTAATCAAATATATGCAAGAAAGAGAAAACAGCTTACATTTTCAGTATTCTGCACGAAGGAACCTTTGTCCAAGTCTAAAGGTTTTAGTTGGCATTCTTAATTCCTTTTATATTATCTCTTTCTCTGATGAAAAACAGAGATTCTCCAGCAAGACACAATGTGTGACCAAATACAAATATGAAGAAACAATCTGATCAGAATTTATATATTTTACCGAAAATATTAACCCTTTTCTTTTTTAAAATACTTTCTTAATGGGAAAAAGTGAATTAATAACAATTCAAACATCATCAGTGAGAAAACAAAAAATTATTGATAATAAATATTTTAAATATTTAATCATTTAACTCAGCTTTATTTACATAACGCTGAAGAATGCACAGATTTTTCAGGTGTATGTTATAGTAATACTGTAATCTAATTTATATGAGTGGGTAAAACATGAAATAAATGAATTTAGCTTTGAGTTTACAGCCAGAGAGTTTAATATAATTAATACTATATGGTCTAAATATATCAGTAGGACCTAACACATTCTGTGATTATGAGTGTGAATTTGCATGAGATAGTGACTTCTCTATGAGGAACTTTGAAAATAATTTTCTTTGTGGGCCTCGGAATTCTGAATTTCTGTCACATTAATGGACATTATTTACATAATTTAAAAAATGAGATAAATGTAAAAGCCCTCGGCTATACAGTCAACTAATGATAATTCTATTTAGCCCAGGCCACAAAGATTTCCATCTTGTTTTTTTTTTCCCCCTTTCTCTCTTGATTTATTTACTGATTCTATGAGCATAGCAAGTTCCTATATGCTTTCTGAAACCTACTTTCTAGCTTAAAAGTTTTACTAGACCACACAAACATACTTTTTCAGCGGTTATTACAAAGGGTCTTAGAACCATGTCACAGACTTGATCTTTTTTCTGACTCTCTGCCTTATCTGGATTTTGTCTTTGACCTTGAGCTGTGTTATAAACTGAAAATCTTCTAGCTAGCAAAGTTAGGGGTGAGAAATATACTTATTTTCTAAGGTAGAAAGTCCTAATCCTCTAAATTCTAAGAACGTATTTCCTAGTTTTTTTTTTCTTAGTTTGTTTTGTTTTTAAGATCATCTCCTTTTTGTAGTAATCAAATATATGCAAGAAAGAGAAAACAGCTTACATTTTCAGTATTCTGCACGAAGGAACCTTTGTCCAAGTCTAAAGGTTTTAGTTGGCATTCTTAATTCCTTTTATATTATCTCTTTCTCTGATGAAAAACAGAGATTCTCCAGCAAGACACAATGTGTGACCAAATACAAATATGAAGAAACAATCTGATCAGAATTTATATATTTTACCGAAAATATTAACCCTTTTCTTTTTAAAGTACTTTCTTAATGGGAAAAAGTGAATTAATAACAATTCAAACATCATCAGTGAGAAAACAAAAAATTATTGATAATAAATATTTTAAATATTTAATCATTTAACTCAGCTTTATTTACATAACGCTGAAGAATGCACAGATTTTTTCAGGTGTATGTTATAGTAATACTGTAATCTAATTTATATGAGTGGGTAAAACATGAAATAAATGAATTTAGCTTTGAGTTTACAGCCAGAGAGTTTAATATAATTAATACTATATGGTCTAAATATATCAGTAGGACCTAACACATTCTGTGATTATGAGTGTGAATTTGCATGAGATAGTGACTTCTCTATGAGGAACTTTGAAAATAATTTTCTTTGTGGGCCTCGGAATTCTGAATTTCTGTCACATTAATGGACATTATTTACATAATTTAAAAAATGAGATAAATGTAAAAGCCCTCGGCTATACAGTCAACTAATGATAATTCTATTTAGCCCAGGCCACAAAGATTTCCAGTATTCGCTCCTTTAGGCAAGTTTCAAAAAGAGGGGCAGAAATAGATGATGGTGTTTTTTTCTAATTTTCTATAAATAGATGCTGATAAAATGACTCCTGTCAAAAAAACTTACAAATATTATTGATAACAGCACAGATCTCTGAACATTGTTCATTATGAATGACAAAGTTTTTTAGTCCTCCCTGTTTTATAGTGAATGTTGAAGAACTGTTTTTTTTAAAACTTCTGAAAAAAATTCAGCTTAGACATAATTTTTTATGTAATGCCTTTGAATTCTGACAAAAAACGTATACTTTGTATCAAGGCTTTAGTAAGGGTCATATTAGGATATTAGTGTACTTCATTTCATCAGCATCAGAATTAATCATTGATCAATTAGGTAAACTTGATTCATTTGTAAAATTGTGCAGAGTTTGTTTTATTCTTTTCATGTTACACACTAGATATGGTAAAGGCATAAAAGCTATGCTCAGGTGATTTCAGATTAAGACAAATTATTTTGGACACTCGATATTTATTCAGAGGCTCAATCTTCACATATTTATATGTAGAATTTCAGTGATATTTATCAAATAAAGAAGGCAACCCAATTTAATGCTCTATGATGACATAGAGGAGTGGGATGGAGGTGGGAGGGAAGCTCACAAAAGAGAGAATATCTATAACTATATTATCTCTATCTATCTATCTATGTGTGTATGTGTAATTTGCTAAATTGTATCCGACTCTTTGTGACCCCATGGACTGTGCTACCAATCTCCTCTTTCCATGGAATTCTCCAGGCAAGAATACTGGAGTGGGTTGCTATTCCCTTCTCCAATCTATCCACCTATCTATCTTTATATCTCTATCTATCTATGTATATATGTTATATATATATATATATTATATAAAATTATCACTGATTCATGTTGTGCAACAGAAACCAATACAACATTTTAAAGCAGTTACCTGCGAATTTAAAAAATAGAAAACAAATCAGTGTGTTTACTAACAGTCTTATAATTTATACTTTTGTATGCTATATACCATTTGCTTCTTTTTAAGCTGAAAGCTGCATTACAAGCACAAATTTATTAATTTACACAGAGGCTTCTCAAAAGACTTCAGAAGCATTGGTCTACTCAACATGACAATACACAGCAAAGCACTGTTTCCTACCACAAAGAGGAGTATAATGAGTAATAGTAATACAAGAAAAAAGTGGTCATGATCCTTGTCTTCAAGGAGATTAAAAGCCTGTTGAACTGAAGTGCAACACTTTCCACCAATAGGATAAGTAAGGACCTGAAAATATTTGATTAACAATGAGCTGTAATTTCTATCCATGTATCACTGGAGATTAAGAAATTTTCTAATAGAAATTCAAAATGACAATTTTCCACAAAGTGATATATTCCAAGCTGTTTTAATTGAGATTAAAGATAATAGATATAGGTATTTCAAGCAGAAAAGCTAGCAGTAAGCCTGTGGTGGAAAGTGAAAAAGCGCAACTGTCTACCTATCTCAGCTATCGATACTAGGCTGTGGGACAGTGTCACCTAAGCGACAGGTGACTAAAACCTAAGTGGTGTGACTTTGGAGAATATGTATTGGGATGGGTAGGGAGAAAATTATCCAAACTTTAAGGTCCAGAATGTGTGACCTGTTCCAGGAACCACAATATGCCTGCATAGCCATTAGACAGGGAGAGTGAGGTAAGGTTGGCGAGGAGGTGATAAGGGACAGGTTAGGATTTGTATCTGTGGAGCCTGATAGGATTTGTAAGACTGATTGTGAATTTTAATCCCTAATTCAATCTCTTGGCCATTTTTTTTTAATATACAAAATATTTAAATAAATAAAAATAGCTGAAGCTTATATTAAAACTACCAGTCCAGGTTAACTTCATTT
The DNA here is from genome assembly GCA_022376925.1 of Tragulus kanchil. NCBI lineage: Eukaryota > Metazoa > Chordata > Mammalia > Artiodactyla > Tragulidae > Tragulus > Tragulus kanchil. The sequence continues at coordinate 111,429,042 of JAIOJX010000025.1, read as the reverse complement.
ATTAATGAGGTAAATCTAGCCACTGGTGAATATCTTGGAAGAAATTCTGGAGGAGGTAACTTCCATGGCTCCAGAGAGAGCGTTAAGGAAGTGAGTAAGCTGGTAAGAAACATGTCCCTAAAAGATTCAGAAAGTGGAGGGGGGAGAAGCCATCAAAATTCGAACATTGCTTGCTGATGATTCTTTTCCTCCAAAATTAGTCCTTGCATTCAAGCAGATTTTTCTACAGAATCTTTACTAAAAATGATCTCAACAACTATATTTGCTGAGCTGGCCATATGCTACCAACGCATGATCTAGACTCTAGGAATTGTGTGTGTGTGTGTGTATGTGTGTGACTATTTTCAATGTTGAAAGTGTTTTTTCACACATTTGCCTTGAAGTGAGATTCATAATGTTCAAAATACCTTCTAGGCAAGTATGCATCTGCTAACATGTCCCAGTATTTCATGTACATATCAAAACTCTGTTAACCTTCTTAACACAATGATATGAACATGAAAAAATTCTCTCGTAAGCATCCTTCGACATATAAACTATACCCTGTATGACTTAGCATGATTTAAATTAAATAAGTATCTAATTATATAAAAGTTCCTGGCATATTTTAGACAATTTTTTTAAAAAAAGCAATAAGTATGATTATTACTGTTAACATTTAAATTATCTATATGGGTAGAGTTCACCCAAGGTGAGTTTAGTCTTAAATTTGGAGGTAAGGCATGTATATAAAAAGCCATAGCACTCTGTGTTTGGATTATCTACACTGACACACACAGGCTTTTATTCACCTAACGATCCATTTCTGACCTGATATCTTTTGGTAGTAAGTAGGTTTATTTTGTAAATTGCCTATAGCCTTGTAAATTATTTTCCTCCTAATATTCGAGTTGTTGGTTCCTTTTGGGCTTTTCAAATTGTTTTGGGGATAATCATAAAATATCAACTGTGCCAAACCTTAATATTTTGACCCTGCAGAGAGTTATAGTTCAATTAACATTATAAAATGTTTAATTCCCTTGCACTATTTCCATATTTATGATAGTTATGTATTAAAATGAGTATCCAAGTTTTTTTCCTCCTGTGAATTAATTAAATGTATATTATTTGACCAGGAGAATTGATAAGGTTGGAATAAAGTTTTCTATTTTATGCATTGACTTTTCTTATATTATAATCAATTGTATTTTGCTGTGAAAAGGAAAAGCATTTCTTTACATTTAGATTGTTATATACAACTTAGTAGCATTTTACTTTGACCTTTTTAAAAAATTAAACCTAGATGTTATATTAAAGTGTTTTTGAAAACAAAGTGTCAGATATTTAGCCAGTATGAGGAATGAAAAGGCTTTTAAGTGTTTCAATCATTCATATGTGTGTACATTTTCAAGTGGGTTTGCTTTATAAAAATATAATAAATTAAGTAAATTTTGTGTTCATGTGAAATTCAATTACTCTAACTTTTAGGAATGAAAGGTTAAATATACATTAAAGGGAGAAAATTCATTATGCTATATTTCAATGAATGTGGTATACCACAGCAAGAATTTCTGAGTTCTCAGGGCTGTGGGTTTGTAATGGTTCATGGCACTGCCAATAATAAGTCTGCAGGGAGATTTGCTATAAATGCCCCAATTCTTTCATTTGTTCTCTTGCTGGTGCATGCTGGGATGCCTAACTGTGTGAAATCAAGCTATGGATTATCCATTTACTGCCACTTTATGGCAGGGGAAATGCCCTATTTGAAAACAAATAGGCCTTGCTCTTAAATAAATTCACAGCACAAAATGTGTTCATATTCCAGTGAAGAAATGACAAGTCAAATTTATTTAGAATTTGAAAATTTCACTTTTTGCTAAAACATTGTAACTCTTTAATGACTGAGATTGTGCAAATATTAAAAATACACATAGTTTACTCACATAGAACTTGGGAGACTAATTTTGTTCAGAAAGAGTGAGCTGAAGCAGAATAATCAGTTTTCAGAAATTTTCATTAAAACTGTGATGTATACCTGATTCTAAATTTACTTTACTTCATCAGATGATCCTGTCACCCAGTATTATGAATGTAAGCAACTGTATATGGTTTAGCTTTTAAAATAAAATCCTCTACAGATGTGACTTGACTTATTTAAAATCTAATTCTAAAGCATGATGTTAATATACCAACTTCCCATGCTAGTTTCTTAGGAAATTATATCTCAAAGTGCTTGGATACGAATGAAATTTTGTTATGCCAGTAAGCACAGTCTTTGGACTGCAGAGTAAACTCCTTTTTTGAAAAAATTTCTGGGGTTTTTTTAATTGTGCTTTCACATTTAGATTGTTATATACAATTTGGTAGCATTTTACTTTGACCTTTTTAAAAAATTAAACCTAGATGTTATATTAAAGTGTTTTTGAAAACAAAGTGTCAGATATTTAGCCAGTATGAGGAATGAAAAGGCTTTTAAGTGTTTCAATCATTCATATGTGTGTACATTTTCAAGTGGGTTTGCTTTATAAAAATATAATAAATTAAGTAAATTTTGTGTTCATGTGAAATTCAATTACTCTAACTTTTAGGAATGAAAGGTTAAATATACATTAAAGGGAGAAAATTCATTATGCTATATTTCAATGAATGTGGTATACCACAGCAAGAATTTCTGAGTTCTCAGGGCTGTGGGTTTGTAATGGTTCATGGCACTGCCAATAATAAGTCTGCAGGGAGATTTGCTATAAATGCCCCAATTCTTTCATTTGTTCTCTTGCTGGTGCATGCTGGGATGCCTAACTGTGTGAAATCAAGCTATGGATTATCCATTTACTGCCACTTTATGGCAGGGGAAATGCCCTATTTGAAAACAAATAGGCCTTGCTCTTAAATAAATTCACAGCACAAAATGTGTTCATATTCCAGTGAAGAAATGACAAGTCAAATTTATTTAGAATTTGAAAATTTCACTTTTTGCTAAAACATTGTAACTCTTTAATGACTGAGATTGTGCAAATATTAAAAATACACATAGTTTACTCACATAGAACTTGGGAGACTAATTTTGTTCAGAAAGAGTGAGCTGAAGCAGAATAATCAGTTTTCAGAAATTTTCATTAAAACTGTGATGTATACCTGATTCTAAATTTACTTTACTTCATCAGATGATCCTGTCACCCAGTATTATGAATGTAAGCAACTGTATATGGTTTAGCTTTTAAAATAAAATCCTCTACAGATGTGACTTGACTTATTTAAAATCTAATTCTAAAGCATGATGTTAATATACCAACTTCCCATGCTAGTTTCTTAGGAAATTATATCTCAAAGTGCTTGGATACGAATGAAATTTTGTTATGCCAGTAAGCACAGTCTTTGGACTGCAGAGTAAACTCCTTGTGAAAGTTCTGTGTCAATTCTTAAAAAGTTTCATAAATCCTGGGAGCCTGTGAAAGCCCTTCATGTCACAAAATTCCCAATTATTTAAATATTCTATTGTGATATTTACCTCATAGATAAGCTTTTAGAAATGTAAACAAATAAGTACCTATTTTTAAACTTTAAAATGTTAGTTAAAAATATATTAAATATATTATATAATATGTTAATAATATATAATATACTATATTATATATAATTTATGTATAATATAAATATGTTATATAATATACTAATTATCTAATTATCTCTATATTAAAATATTAATACACTGAGTTAAAAAGAGGTATTTACTTCATCTCAGGTTAATTATCAATCATTAGTTTCTGTGTGCTGGGGAATGTGACAGGTGTTGCCTTGCAGTTGAGGGCAATGCTCTAAACTTAAACAACATAGCTCATTAGTAGCTGCTGTACCCTAAGAGGAATTGGCATTGACCTTACAAAGAGAGGGTAGAATAGGTCCTTATTAACCCCTTCTCCATGCCCTACCTCCAGATCCTCTCTGCCTATTTAAGCAGAGTATGGAAACTCCAGGAGAAACTTCAGATGTATAAAATTTTTCATGGAAAGAGCAATGGACACATTTGCCCTTTCCTTCTTGAGGGGATCTTCTTAACCCAGGGATAGAACCTGTGTCTTCTGTGTCTCCTGCAGTGCATGCAGATTCCTTACCTGCTGAACAATCATGGGTCAGTAAAACTTCATGTAATAGAGTCTTTAGATGGAGGTATGCTTGCTCTGTTTTGGTATTCCTTGCTAAAGGAGTTGGTAAGGAATTATTTACAATAATTCCTTGCAGAAAGGGTGATGCCTATAAGGGAAACCTGTATCACAAGACCTGGTAAGAGAATACTGGTTGATGTACCTTGAACTTCATTTGCACTGCGTATGAAAAGAGAACTTGAGTGAGTTGGCAGGCTGGAGAAAGGGTTAAAAGATCAGCAGAATTTTTTATCACATATTCTAATTGTTAAGCAATTCAAATCACAATAAAGCCCTAATGTTGCATTCTGTTAACCGTCATTCTAACATCTTTAAAGATCCTCATTGATTCTCTCCCTTTGCTCTTAGGAGCAGTTACTAACCTTCCTCTTTTCAAAAACCCGTTTTAAGGTGTTTTTATTGTCTATTTGAAGAATTTTTGGACTTGAAAATACAAGGCCCTCTCTGTCATATCCATACTAAACATATTGTTTTAGAAAGAAATATGAAGTTAGGTGTGGAGTGGACATTTACAAGTTAGCCTGCAAAATCAATTCATGAAGAACTTAGTTTTTACAGAACCTGGATTCTAATTACTGATCATTCTCCTCAATATGCACAAAGATCTTTAGTAAAGATTGATCCTTTTTCAGAATGGTGAATCTGTGTTTATGTGTAGCACTAAGAGCACTGAGAGTCTGAAATTTAATTTTAAGGCTAATTTAAAAGATACCTAAATCTCATACTCAAAACCTATCATCAATCTATGGACTTCAGTTGAGCTGAGGCCAAATCATGCATAAAAGAATGCCAAAAAAAGAAAAATCACAAGTTCTGTACATTCACTTACTGACCATTAACTCAGAAATCTCCCTCAGGTAAAATTTAGATTAATAAAATCAATGAAGACTCTTACACGTAAACAAATAAAATTTTAAGAATAGTACTTCTAAATACTTAAAAAATATGACTTAAAAAATATGTATATATACATATATACATGTCTATACGTATATATCTGTATGTGATTAATTGTCACATTTTTATACAATTGTATATCAGTGCACAATTTTGGAAAGCAGTTTAGTAAATACTGATAGCTCAGGAATTGTATTCAGTATTTTGTTTTCTTATACTAGTGGATATTATTTTTCAATAATTCAACTATAAAAAGAATGAAATTGACAAACATCTTTGTTTAGATTTTGAGTACCACTGAATGATCCACAATAACATGTTTTTTCATGGATGTTGCTTTTGGAAATATTTTTTCTTTTCAAGATTGTTGAAGAAAGACCCAATTCAGTTCTATGTCCTTTAATGGAAATATTTGAAAGTACTATCTTGAATGTGGTTCCTGAAGAAGTTTTATTTATGCATAATAGCATGAATTTGTAATTTAGTTTTATGATACTTTCTAAAGTGCCTCCTGTATTATGAAAACACCACCTGGGCCACAATTATGAAATCTGTCATATTTCAGGGTTTATAGCTTTTGTATAGATTTGTAACTGAAAAGCAAAAATTTCAAAATGGCAAACCCTGGCTTACAATGCCTCTGCCTGGGGACAAATAGTTTTCATACATTTTTGTGTAAAAGAGGTGTATAAATTGAAATTTTGAAAAAGTTACCACTTGAAAGCAATATAGGTCATTCTTTTTCCTCTTCATCTCTATAAGACTTCATGTGAGAAACAGAAGCCAGAGAAATATGTTGAAAAACATGGTAAGCAAGAGTTAGAGTAGGAAAAAAAAAATGCATTGGATTCCCTAACATGATATTTGAGATTATTTTCTTACTGTTTTAGGGCTAGGTTTTGGTTCTTTCTAAAAAAAAAAGTTACATATGTATAAGTTTCTTCATATAAATAAGTATTAAATACCTCTGAAAATAGTTCAAATTTTTTTTTGTATATTCTAAAAGCATTTCCTTCAGTTCAAAGGACTAATATTGAAAAAGAAAATTGGTAATAAAATCTGTAATCAGATGGAAATGATTTGGCTGTCTTCAAATGTATACACATTTATTATATTTCTGTATAAAATTTAGCATGATGATATGGACCATGAAAAAAGAAGGGCAGGATTTATGTTCCCATAGGATTTAAAATGTTTGTTCTCAAGAATAGAAACAAATGTACATTTTTTTTTAATAATTATTTTTATTTTCCTTTTTGCTTTTACAGAGTTTTGTTGTTTACAGATATGCATAATCCCAGATTTTGTCCAAACAGGTTAATTTTAAGAAATGGTCTATTATTTTCCAGTGTATATGCCTTCATACCCTTTTCCTATTATTTTGAGTTTATTCAATCTATAATTTTGTATTGTATTCTTCTTTAACATCCTAATTGAGTTATGAAATAAACCATTAAATCAGGTAAATCTTCCCATCTATTAACTAAGAATACTGCAACAGATAGACACATTTTCTCTAAGTTAAATGACACACAAATAGATATCCTAGTATAAAACTTATTTCTAGAAATCCTGCTTTATGAACACTGTGTAAAATGACATTTGATCTCATATCTTGCATTTTTCTATTACATGACTTCAGATTATCTCATGTTTGATTATTGATTATATCGAGGAATAATAGGGAATAAACTGTACAAAGAAACTAAAATTTTCTATCCATTAAAAGAAAGAACTTGACCATATTTTGTGTACAGTTGATGTTATTTTTTCACAATAGTTGTTTTGTAAAGTTGCAGAGAATACTGACCTAGTGAATCCAGAGCCATTGTTCCTAGAGAACACACAGGGTTACATTCCAGAGAACCTCACATCATGACATTTTCATCAACCAGTTAAACATTAGCTTGTCTTTTATGTGATTCTGTTATAGACACCTAATATATATTTCTAAGAAATAATTAATTATATGCAGTATTTATTTATAAGAAAATATGAACTGAAAAGAGTTTCATGAACCTAGACAAGATGGCTATAAATAAATTTGGCTTTTAAACCCAGTTTTTTTTAATCAGTTATCTCAGAAATCCACAAATTTTGCATTTGTCCATCTTTCCCAGTAGCTTCATCTTAAACTATACATGTTATTTTAACACTTTGTAAAGCATTCTCCTATCAAAATCAGTAAATTTTCTCTTGTTTTCTACAAAGTACCTGTTGATTCATTAACATTGAATTTAGCACAGTTTATGTGCTTATCAATTTTGTTTCCTCGAGCGGGCACATCAAAGACTTCTTGGAGTTAGAAACAGTAGCCAGTATTTTATTATTACCCTTTAGGGCTATTTTAGACAGATTCGCTGTCAGATGCACTAAAATGCAAAAAAATGGGGGCTTATTGATGGTGGAAAAGCACTCACTTACTGGAGGAGACTTGAAACAAAATGCCAAAACATAGCCGTATTTGTCCTCAGTTCTGGACACACTCAATATGTGACTAATTTTTCATCCCTTTGTACATGCCTGTGAAGTTGAATAAACACTGGTTTTAGGGTTACAAATAAATTTTAGCAATTTTGTAATCTGCAGATAATGAGAATCAACTACCTTTAAGATATTTTTTGTAAAAGAGAGCCAGCAAAAACCAGGGACTAACATTACTTCCCAGAAAACACTGAAGATGCCTCTGTTTAACAGTTTCTGTTTAACTAACTCAGATTTCCTTAGAACGGCCTGGAGTTCCCTACATAATAGAGGAAGAAAACAGACCATAAATGTCAAAGAATCACATGAGATACTACTTATTTTTGGCTTATGTAAAGAGTAGGAAAGGAAGACAAATCAGGAAAGAGAGCAAGACAACATTTTTATTTCTAGATGTTCTTAACAAAGAGGAATAGAATGTAGAACAAAAGATGATTTTTAACTCACACTGTGAAACAACAAACCGAATTAGGTGACTAAGGACTTACTATCATTTATGGTGCTGCAGGCTACAGTTTTTATTTTACCATGTCAATGTTTAACCCTAAAGCCTTCAGTTTATAACAGCAAGTGTTTTAATACCTGCGATTTTGTGTGTGGCAGGCTAGTTATCGTAAAGTGCAGCCCCAATAAAACAATCGTTTTGTTGTAAATTTAAAAGGAGAACACGCCAGTGTCTAAATAAGATAAGTAGTTGTCAAAATGTGTTTTTATTAGCTATAAAACCGTTACATGTAAGTTATCTTTAAAAGTCCTAACTCCCTTTTTGTTTGTTTTGTTAGCAACCAGGAGATAACTGATTACTTTATATATGTTGATTAAAAACATAATAAAGAGGATTTTAAAGACTGCAACTTTAAAATAATTTTTAGAAACACCCCCAAAAAGTATTATGAGTGTAACCTATTGTATAGCAAAAGATTATTATGAAATTTATATCATATAAACCTTTTCCATGGGAAATGAGTTAGAAACAGTAGCCAGTATTTTATTATTACCCTTTAGGGCTATTTTAGACAGATTCGCTGTCAGATGCACTAAAATGCAAAAAAATGGGGGCTTATTGATGGTGGAAAAGCACTCACTTACTGGAGGAGACTTGAAACAAAATGCCAAAACATAGCCGTATTTGTCCTCAGTTCTGGACACACTCAATATGTGACTAATTTTTCATCCCTTTGTACATGCCTGTGAAGTTGAATAAACACTGGTTTTAGGGTTACAAATAAATTTTAGCAATTTTGTAATCTGCAGATAATGAGAATCAACTACCTTTAAGATATTTTTTGTAAAAGAGAGCCAGCAAAAACCAGGGACTAACATTACTTCCCAGAAAACACTGAAGATGCCTCTGTTTAACAGTTTCTGTTTAACTAACTCAGATTTCCTTAGAACGGCCTGGAGTTCCCTACATAATAGAGGAAGAAAACAGACCATAAATGTCAAAGAATCACATGAGATACTACTTATTTTTGGCTTATGTAAAGAGTAGGAAAGGAAGACAAATCAGGAAAGAGAGCAAGACAACATTTTTATTTCTAGATGTTCTTAACAAAGAGGAATAGAATGTAGAACAAAAGATGATTTTTAACTCACACTGTGAAACAACAAACCGAATTAGGTGACTAAGGACTTACTATCATTTATGGTGCTGCAGGCTACAGTTTTTATTTTACCATGTCAATGTTTAACCCTAAAGCCTTCAGTTTATAACAGCAAGTGTTTTAATACCTGCGATTTTGTGTGTGGCAGGCTAGTTATCGTAAAGTGCAGCCCCCAATAAAACAATCGTTTTGTTGTAAATTTAAAAGGAGAACACGCCAGTGTCTAAATAAGATAAGTAGTTGTCAAAATGTGTTTTTATTAGCTATAAAACCGTTACATGTAAGTTATCTTTAAAAGTCCTAACTCCCTTTTTGTTTGTTTTGTTAGCAACCAGGAGATAACTGATTACTTTATATATGTTGATTAAAAAAACATAATAAAGAGGATTTTAAAGACTGCAACTTTAAAATAATTTTTAGAAACACCCCCAAAAAGTATTATGAGTGTAACCTATTGTATAGCAAAAGATTATTATGAAATTTATATCATATAAACTCCATGGGAAAATTATTCCTGCAAATAGTGGAAAAGAATCTTTCAGCATATGCAGGATAAGTTGTTAGTATAAAGCCTATACTCCCATTTTTTCTGGCTGCTTCTGCACTTTCCCCCACTTGGAATGCTTTTAATTCTACTGCTTACCTGTTTAATTCTTTAGGTGCCTTCGGGTGTAAGTATCTTTAGAGATACTGTTCTAAAATTTTAATCTAACTAAACAAAATTGAAATCCATGTTGCTCTTTGTAGTTTTTCCTTAAAAATGAATTATTATTATTTTTTTAATCATGACTTCTGAGAATTTGTATGCTTTGAATTCTATGTTCTAACCTCTGAAAATATTCTACTTTTTAAGATTTATTTCACTTTAACTGTAAATACAGTCCAAATTCATAGCCATATTTACTTGACCTCTATTTGATAATTCCCCCAGATGGCACAGTAGTTAAGACTCTATCTGCCAATTCAGGATATACAAGAGATATAGGTGTGATCTCTGGGTGGGGAAGACATCCTGGAGGAAATGACAACCCACTCCAATATACTTGCCTGGAAGATTCCATGCATGGAGGAGCCTGGCAGACTGCAGTCCGTGGGGTTGCATGACATGAACATGCACACACATGCGACTTGCCTTTGATTCCAGGATGTATCAGTTTGTTTTGTATTTATTTGATTACATGTTTCCTCAGCTCTCTGAAATGTGTGCTGTAAAGCGTGAACTAGATCTCATTTTTTGAAATGTTTAGAAAGACACTCAATGCATAGTGTTAAAAATAATGACACCAAAAAAAATATTAAGAACATGTCTTCAATTTTGAATAAAGTCTAAATTAAGGTCTAAGGATGATAAGACGGTTTTTAAATAGAATATGCTATTCTTCCTTTTTTTCCCTTTATTTTTCTAGTAACTGTTTATTTTGTCCATTGTTTCCTGGCACTTCTACCTCTAAATTCAGAGCATAATGCAAATAGCTGGGTTGTTTTTACTTGATTGTTCAGTGACTATAAGGACTCAATCAAGTGGAGAGTAGTATAATTAGGCAATTGATCTGGGTAAGAAAAGGGAGTGCATAGAGTTACCATACAATGGTTCTTTCTTCAAGTCATACAAAATAGCTTTGAAACAAATGCGGAATTTGCTATTTATGGTTAAATCTTGCTTTTAATTTAAGCTACATGGTTTAGCAGCTAGAGTTCATTTTCAACCCTAGAGCTAAAATAAGTTTCATTGTTACATAGTTTAAAGGAAATTTTACAGGCTTAAAGTTAAAATTATGATTGATGCAGTGTTGGCAAGTTTTCATGTCTAATTTTGCCAGGAGTTAACTCTATTATAATAACTCTCATTAGAACAGTTATGAAAACTGAAATATATTCTCAACAGTTCACAAGATGGTATATTTGCAATCCTTGTCAAAATATTATTTTTAAATATTGTTGTGAATAATTAATTTAATTTTAACCGGTATGTTCATGAAGTGTACATTTATAAATAGCAGACCTATTTCTATCATTTCCAGCACAGAAATTCATATTAAGCAAAGGTAAAATGATAATAGCTAATCTTATTTTCTTGCCAGTGTCCCAAAGCCCTTTGTTCTGTTTTATACTCAGAACAAAAAGTAAGGTAAGAAGGTTCTGCCTGTCATTAAAGAGAAAAGCTGACAAAGGAAGAGAAGTTGTCTTACTAAGTTTTGTTTATAGAACTGAGAACGTTTACTTAATGAGGAGCGTTTAAATACAATAGTTCACAGAACTTTTCAAAAGAGTATCCTTCAGGCATATAGGAGGTTGACTGTAACAAGGACTTTAAATCCTAACTCATCCTCCTTGAAAGCCTAGTGCAGCTTACTTTTTTTTCCTCAGCTCTCTGAAATGTGTGCTGTAAAGCGTGAACTAGATCTCATAGTGTTAAAAATAATGACACCAAAAAAAATATTAAGAACATGTCTTCAATTTTGAATAAAGTCTAAATTAAGGTCTAAGGATGATAAGACGGTTTTTAAATAGAATATGCTATTCTTCCTTTTTTTCCCTTTATTTTTCTAGTAACTGTTTATTTTGTCCATTGTTTCCTGGCACTTCTACCTCTAAATTCAGAGCATAATGCAAATAGCTGGGTTGTTTTTACTTGATTGTTCAGTGACTATAAGGACTCAATCAAGTGGAGAGTAGTATAATTAGGCAATTGATCTGGGTAAGAAAAGGGAGTGCATAGAGTTACCATACAATGGTTCTTTCTTCAAGTCATACAAAATAGCTTTGAAACAAATGCGGAATTTGCTATTTATGGTTAAATCTTGCTTTTAATTTAAGCTACATGGTTTAGCAGCTAGAGTTCATTTTCAACCCTAGAGCTAAAATAAGTTTCATTGTTACATAGTTTAAAGGAAATTTTACAGGCTTAAAGTTAAAATTATGATTGATGCAGTGTTGGCAAGTTTTCATGTCTAATTTTGCCAGGAGTTAACTCTATTATAATAACTCTCATTAGAACAGTTATGAAAACTGAAATATATTCTCAACAGTTCACAAGATGGTATATTTGCAATCCTTGTCAAAATATTATTTTTAAATATTGTTGTGAATAATTAATTTAATTTTAACCGGTATGTTCATGAAGTGTACATTTATAAATAGCAGACCTATTTCTATCATTTCCAGCACAGAAATTCATATTAAGCAAAGGTAAAATGATAATAGCTAATCTTATTTTCTTGCCAGTGTCCCAAAGCCCTTTGTTCTGTTTTATACTCAGAACAAAAAGTAAGGTAAGAAGGTTCTGCCTGTCATTAAAGAGAAAAGCTGACAAAGGAAGAGAAGTTGTCTTACTAAGTTTTGTTTATAGAACTGAGAACGTTTACTTAATGAGGAGCGTTTAAATACAATAGTTCACAGAACTTTTCAAAAGAGTATCCTTCAGGCATATAGGAGGTTGACTGTAACAAGGACTTTAAATCCTAACTCATCCTCCTTGAAAGCTTAGTGCACTTTATGTCTTTCTATTGTTTCCTGTAAGAGTTTTTCCCACATGTCTCATCTGTGGTTGACACACATCTTTCTAGCACCCATCTGAACTCTCATCTACCTATGTCAGGTACTGTGTAAGTCTTATATTCTGTTTGCCACTGGGCCTTCCCTATTGAACTGGATTGGGCCTGTTCTTCAGATTGCCTACAGTCTATCTGGGGCGAACTTACAAATGAATACTTTATTTAAGAACTACTGAGTCATATAAAAAAATGCCAAAGGATTGTAGATGTATGTATTACAACCAAGTGCTTCATCAATGCTGGCAAAGAACTAGTAAAGAAAAGACACTTAAAAAGTGATATGAATTTGAGAAAAGAATGAAAGCAGAAAGACGATATCCACTTCTTCAAGAGCGAAGCAAAGGCTTCCCCAGTGGTCCAGTGGGTAAGAACACCGCCTTGCATTGCAAGGGGCGCTGGTTCTATCCCTGGCCTAGAAAGTTCCCATTTGCCATGGAGCGGCTGGACAGATGTGTCCAGCTACTGAGCTGGAGCTCTGGGGCACATACGCCCAGAGTTGGTGCTCTGCACTGTGATGGGAGGTCCACACAGGCCAAAGAACAAAGGTGGATGAAAATAGATGAATGAAAGACCAATAGAATTGGCCAAAAAAAAAAAAAAAAGTGAAGTGAAAGGTACCAGCACTACAGCACTATCAAGAAACAATGGACATGTGACTAATCTGGGATTATACATATCTGTAAACAACAAAACTCTGTAAAAGCAAAAAAGCAAAATAAAAAAAAAATGGCAAAAAGAAAAAGAGAAGAAACAATAGAGCCACTTATTACCTTGGAACCTGCCCCCATTCGCAGCTCCATAGTTAGTCATCTGAGAAAATTATCTGACTACTAGGTGTAAGAATCATAAAGACACGGCGGGCTGCAAGCTGTTAGGGAAGAAGTTTATTTGGGAAGAGTTCCCGGGCGAGATCCACAGGTCCGAGAGATGGGCCAGGGAAATCGCGCCCCGGAGATGGGACGAGGAGGTTTTATTAGGAGGAGGAGCAGGAGAAAATGGGAGGATCCCTCAGGGCAGGCGCAGAAACGAGTTCTTTGTTTAAGTTTGGGGAGGATGAGCCCACTATCCTTGAAAGCTTAGTGCACTTTATGTCTTTCTATTGTTTCCTGTAAGAGTTTTTCCCACATGTCTCATCTGTGGTTGACACACATCTTTCTAGCACCCATCTGAACTCTCATCTACCTATGTCAGGTACTGTGTAAGTCTTATATTCTGTTTGCCACTGGGCCTTCCCTATTGAACTGGATTGGGCCTGTTCTTCAGATTGCCTACAGTCTATCTGGGGCGAACTTACAAATGAATACTTTATTTAAGAACTACTGAGTCATATAAAAAAATGCCAAAGGATTGTAGATGTATGTATTACAACCAAGTGCTTCATCAATGCTGGCAAAGAACTAGTAAAGAAAAGACACTTAAAAAGTGATATGAATTTGAGAAAAGAATGAAAGCAGAAAGACGATATCCACTTCTTCAAGAGCGAAGCAAAGGCTTCCCCAGTGGTCCAGTGGGTAAGAACACCGCCTTGCATTGCAAGGGGCGCTGGTTCTATCCCTGGCCTAGAAAGTTCCCATTTGCCATGGAGCGGCTGGACAGATGTGTCCAGCTACTGAGCTGGAGCTCTGGGGCACATACGCCCAGAGTTGGTGCTCTGCACTGTGATGGGAGGTCCACACAGGCCAAAGAACAAAGGTGGATGAAAATAGATGAATGAAAGACCAATAGAATTGGCCAAAAAAAAAAAAAAAAGTGAAGTGAAAGGTACCAGCACTACAGCACTATCAAGAAACAATGGACATGTGACTAATCTGGGATTATACATATCTGTAAACAACAAAACTCTGTAAAAGCAAAAAAGCAAAATAAAAAAAAAATGGCAAAAAGAAAAAGAGAAGAAACAATAGAGCCACTTATTACCTTGGAACCTGCACACATTCGCATCTCCATAGTTAGTCATCTGAGAAAATTATCTGACTACTAGGTGTAAGAATCATAAAGACACGGCGGGCTGCAAGCTGTTAGGGAAGAAGTTTATTTGGGAAGAGTTCCCGGGCGAGATCCACAGGTCCGAGAGATGGGCCAGGGAAATCGCGCCCCGGAGATGGGACGAGGAGGTTTTATTAGGGAGGAGGGGAGCAGGAGAAAATGGGAGGGGGATCCCTCAGGGCAGGCGCAGAAACGAGTTCTTTGTTTAAGTTTGGCGGGAAGTCCAGTGATGAGCCCACTATCCTTCAGGTGGCTGTGGGCGGGGGGTGTGAAATTCTTGACACTTTGTGAGGAATTTTTATGGCCAAGGCTATCTCCTTATCGCAGGTCTAAAGAGACTCAGGCGCCAGCAGGTTAGCAACTGACCCCCTGATTTGGTGCTGGGAGTCTGGTCGCAGTGTTGACCCTAACAACTTGGCCCTTTCTTATGATTATTTAGTGCTGGGGAATCTCCGGCCGCAGTGTTAACACTTTAATAGCCTACCACCCTAACACTAGGGAATTTCTGTTAGTCAAACACTCTTTCTCAGGTTAATAACTGTGGAGACATGGAAATGTGCAGGTCCCAAGGCAACAACTGTTTCCATTATCTCTTCATAGTATTTGAATAACTCCAATTACAGAATAAGGACTTTCCAGCTGGCTCAGTAGTAAAGAATCTGCCTGTCTATGAGATGGGGCATGAGATGGGAGTTCAATACCTGGGTTTGGGAGATCCCCTAGAGAAGGAAATAGCAACCCACTCTAGTATTCTTGTCTGGAGAATCCCATGGACAGAAAAGTCTGGCTGAGTACAATCCATGGGGTCACAAAAAGTTGGACACTTGTGAGGGACTGACCACTCAGGCATGCAAGTACAGAGTAAGGGTAATCCTCATTCTCTCTATTAGAAATACTGTGTCAGAATAGATATCTTCAGTTATACTACACCAACTTACGTATTCAAGTATGTGTGTATGTATATATGTATATATGTGTGTGTGTATATATATATGTATATATGTATATAGTTGCACTAAGGGAGAACAAAGCGATTGAGCATATGGAGAAGTTTATAAGAAAATGTATGAATTATATAAAAAATAAGTATTCAGTCTACTGCCTTAAATACATGTGAAAGGAAATGTCTCTAAAGCAGGAGGAGGCCATTAAAGGAGACCATAAGAACAAAGGGTGAGAAAAGAAGGAATAAATACAGTAATATCAAAATGGATTAGATTGAGTTAAGCATAGATTTAAAAATAACTAAATAGAAATAATTCTGGGCTTCCCCTGGTGGTCCAGTGGGTAGGGACACCGCCTTGCATTGCAAGGGGCGCTGGTTCGATCCCTGGCCTGGGAAGATCCCACGTGCCGCGGAGCGGCTGGACCGATGTGTCCAATCACCGAGCCGGAGCTCTGGAGCACATGCGCCCAGAGCCGGTGCCCTGCGACAACAGAGGCCACCGCAATGGGAGGCCCACAGGAGCCAAAGAACAAAGACGGATGAACATAGAGAAAGGAAAGACCAATAGAAGTGGCCCGCCCTTACCCCTCTCTCCCCAACCCGACCCCCGCCCAAAATAAATAAATAAATAAATCTTAAAAAAAAAGAAATAATTCTGCAGAATATTTAATGAGGACTCAGCATATCAGCATAAAATGATTATCCAGCATTAAGAAAAAGGCAGGCACATAGAAATAATGGAAAACATGCTGGATAATTCATAAAAATAATTAAGATGAAATGATTAGCCATGCAATATGCATGGTTAACTAAATGCAAAGTAAACATTTAAAGAAAGAACAAAAATACTACCCTATGTAATATAAATAAAACAATGCTATTTAAATAAAAATTGAATATTAAAGTCTTTATTAAAGAGTTGAAATTGGCAAACTTCAGGTAAACATTACAACTAAAATAAATAAATGACTAAAGTGGGAAAAGGAAACCAAAATAAATCAATAAAAATTACATAAAAGAAATATAATATTGAGAAATATTTTAAAAGAAATATAATTATTAATTTAATAAGAAACCAATTTGAACACCTCATGTTCTTCTCTGAGAAGTTATAAATGATTGAATGAAATTAAAAATAACCATAGAAAAATGCAAATTTATTAGCATTTCCTTTACAAATCCATAGGATTAGATAATTTTAATAGTTATTTTGTCTAAATATTTAAAGAAAAGTATTCTACCAAAAGTAAAAGACTTCAGATTATTGAAAACAAAGGTAATACTATGGAATTCATTTTATAAAACATTGAAACTTTGATATCAAGACATCAGAAAAAAGATGCTATCAAAGACATTCATAACTGGAGAGGGAATGTCAATGGCAGGCTCCAAAGCTTCAAAGAACAAGCTAATGCTATCAAACAACATTACATAGTACACAGAAATCATTTGTGAGAGGAATCAGTTAACTTAGCAAACTTGGTGGATGCTCAGTTGTGTCTAACGTTTTGTGATCCTGTGGTCTATAGATCACCAGGCTTCTCTGTCCATGGGATTTTCCAGGCAAGAACACTGGCATTTCCTACGCCATGGGATCTTCCAAACTCAGGGATGGAACAGCCTATTTCT
This sequence comes from Tragulus kanchil, assembly GCA_022376925.1. Classification (NCBI taxonomy): domain Eukaryota; kingdom Metazoa; phylum Chordata; class Mammalia; order Artiodactyla; family Tragulidae; genus Tragulus; species Tragulus kanchil. The sequence continues at coordinate 111,411,800 of JAIOJX010000025.1, read as the reverse complement.
CCAGCATCTCTTACATTGGCAGGTGGATTATTTGCCACTGAGTCACCTCTGAAGCCCCTCGCAGATCTCATTGTTATTTTAAGAAATTGGCACAGGCCCTCCAGCTTTCAGCAATCATAATCCTGGTCAGGCAGTAGCCATCAGCATGGAGGCAAGAGGGTTCAGAATATGGTTACCATTTTTTGGCAATAAATAAAGTTTAATTGAATTCCATACATTTTTAGACAAAATGTTATTATTCCACAATTAGTATACTACAAAACAGTGAAACCATTACTTTTATATGCACTGGGAAATCAAAAAGTTTGTGTAACTTATTTTATTTCTCTATTCACTTTAGTAAGGTATTTTGGAACCAGCCTTGAAATATATTCTAGATATGCCTGTAAGACTATACTTTCATTATAATCCATATCACAAAAAAATTGTCTGCAGTGTTTGAAGAACAATGCTCTAGTTCCAAAACTGAGGATTTTATTTTTAAATTATTTTTCGGCCTCTTTTATTGGTTTTTTATTTATTTATTTTTCATCCATCTTTATTCTTTGGCCTGTGTGGGCCTCCCATCGCAGTGGCCTCTCTCGTTGCAGAGCACCAACTCTGTGCACATGTGCTTCAGAGCGCCGGCTTCATAATTGCATTGTTTTTCCTTTACAAATCCATAGGATTAAAAAAGTTATTTTGTCTAAATATTTAAAGAAAAGTATTCTACCAAAAGTAAAAGACTTCAGATTATTGAAAACAAAGGTAATACTATGGAATTCATTTTATAAAACATTGAAACTTTGATATCAAGACATCAGAAAAAAGATGCTATCAAAGACATTCATAACTGGAGAGGGAATGTCAATGGCAGGCTCCAAAGCTTCAAAGAACAAGCTAATGCTATCAAACAACATTACATAGTACACAGAAATCATTTGTGAGAGGAATCAGTTAACTTAGCAAACTTGGTGGATGCTCAGTTGTGTCTAACGTTTTGTGATCCTGTGGTCTATAGATCACCAGGCTTCTCTGTCCATGGGATTTTCCAGGCAAGAACACTGGCATTTCCTACGCCATGGGATCTTCCAAACTCAGGGATGGAACAGCCTATTTCTCCAGCATCTCTTACATTGGCAGGTGGATTATTTGCCACTGAGTCACCTCTGAAGCCCCTCGCAGATCTCATTGTTATTTTAAGAAATTGGCACAGGCCCTCCAGCTTTCAGCAATCATAATCCTGGTCAGGCAGTAGCCATCAGCATGGAGGCAAGAGGGTTCAGAATATGGTTACCATTTTTTGGCAATAAATAAAGTTTAATTGAATTCCATACATTTTTAGACAAAATGTTATTATTCCACAATTAGTATACTACAAAACAGTGAAACCATTACTTTTATATGCACTGGGAAATCAAAAAGTTTGTGTAACTTATTTTATTTCTCTATTCACTTTAGTAAGGTATTTTGGAACCAGCCTTGAAATATATTCTAGATATGCCTGTAAGACTATACTTTCATTATAATCCATATCACAAAAAAATTGTCTGCAGTGTTTGAAGAACAATGCTCTAGTTCCAAAACTGAGGATTTTATTTTTAAATTATTTTTCGGCCTCTTTTATTGGTTTTTTATTTATTTATTTTTCATCCATCTTTATTCTTTGGCCTGTGTGGGCCTCCCATTACAGTGGCCTCTCTTCATTGCAGAGCACCAGCTCTGGGCACATGCGCTTCAGAGCACTGGCTCATAATATGACAGACAGGTCCAGCCACTCTGCAGTTTGTGGGATCTTCTCGGGCCATGGATCGAACCGATGCTCCTTGCATTGCAAGGTGGACTCTTTACCCACTGGACCGCCAAGGAAACCCAAGACTGAGGATTTTTTTTTATTGAACTAATGCATAAGAGTTAAGAGTATTAAATTAGATAATGTAATATCACATTATATATTATAGAAAATGTTAAATTATGGGTAATATTTTATTTTATCATGTCAAAGAGTTCAGACAAGTACAGTTATATTTTGAATTGATCAATTTTTGAAATTTTTTTAACCAAAGATTTTTTTGAAAATAATTGAGTTGGGCAAATTCATAGCTAATTAGGTAATATCCATAATATTTTATTTACTAGATATTATTGTCAACTAGAAAATTTCTATTGCTTTTTTTTAATTCTTGAGGTGATTTTATCAAATACAGTGGTGAAGAATTAATGGGATGTGTGAGACTGAGCAAGTAAATTTCCAAGGCTCATTATTGTTATTGATAAAATAAGTGTAAAAGTAGCACCTACTTCACACAATTGTGGAGATTAAAAATAGCAAGATGACTAAATAATAAAAATCTAATATTTTCTGCTGTGACTTGTGAGGTTGCTATCTGTTATGTTGTCATTGTCAATAACAATTTTAACATGCTTAGCAACTAAAGACAGTCAAGGAATTTACTCTGGAAGAAGATAACCTGGAAAGGTTTCTGTACTAATCATCATCAAGAGCTTTGGGAGTGCTTCTGAATTAATCACTGAGCCAACATCATGGTCATTTAAAAATAGAGGAAAAGGACTTAGAGAAATCAAGACAACTGTGTGTTTTCCTAGTGTTTTAATATTAATACCTCATGCAGTAGAGAAGAGGTGGGACTTATTTTAGGGTGAGGGGCTTTCCAGCTGGCTCGAGTGTTAAGAATCTGTCCTCCAATCCAGGAGCCATAGGAAATCAGAGTTGAAAACCAAGGTCAGGACTATCCCCTGGAGAAGGATATGGCAACATACTCCAGCATTCTTGCCTGAAAAATTCCATGAACAGAGGAGCCTTGCAGACTCTAGTCCATAGGGTAGCAAAAAGTTGGATACAATTTAGCAACTGAGCACATCAATTAGCCAAGATAAAACTATACATTTATGTGATCAACTGATTTTCAACAAAAGAGCCAAAAACAATCCAAATGTGGTAAAAATGTTTCTTCAACAAATGATGATGAAAAAACTGGATATTCATTTTGAAAGGAATTGAAACTCAACTTATGTATGGTTCACATCAGAAACAAAATGAAATAGGCTGATGACCAAACATTAATAAGGATATAGAGCAACTGATTTCTCAGATTGTTTTTGAGAAAGTAATACGTTGCAGCTATTTTAGAATGGTCTAGCTTTTTTTTATTAAAGCTAAACATACAACTGTCTTTGACTTTAGAATTCTAGTTATAGTCTCAGGAAAAAAGAAAATGTACTAATGCAAAAATTACATGGAAAAATTACATGGAAAAGCTTAGTATCTTTATTCATAATAGTCAAAATGAAAGAGCCTAGATTTGTCAGTAGAAAAATCAAACACTAAAAATCTATTTTATTCACATAATAAATTATTAGGCATATAAAGACACACCATTGATAAATAAAATACAAAGGAATCCTAAAGTGAAATTGAATAAAGCCAGTAATGAAAATAGTTATATAAGTTTTCATTTATGTGAATTTCTAGAACTAGCAAAACTAATTGATGCCAATTAAAATACTTAAGACTGGTTACATTAGTTAGGATGCTGAAGGACTCTGACTGGAAATAAGCATGAGAATATGTTCTGGAGCAATATTCGTGTTGCAGGGGTCCAGGTTACATAGATAGATGCACATGTCCAGACTCAGCAAATGTACAGACACATTTAATTATAAGTAGAATTTATATCAAAACAAAAAATGTAAATAAAGACAACTGTTTTGTGATATGTATGCTGAAGTTTTGAAGGAGAGCTAAATTTATGTCTAGAATTTACTTTGAAATGTATTAAAAATTTAAATGGACTGATACATGGATAGAGACATACCTAAATGAATAAAAACAGTATAATCTGCCTCCAATCCAGGAGCCATAGGAAATCAGAGTTGAAAACAAATGGACTATCCCTGGAGAAGGATATGGCAACATACTCCAGCAGAAACTGAACAGAGGAGCCTTGCAGACTCTAGTCCATAGGGTAGCAAAAAGTTGGATACAATTTAGCAACTGAGCACATCAATTAGCCAAGATAAAACTATACATTTATGTGATCAACTGATTTTCAACAAAAGAGCCAAAAACAATCCAAATGTGGTAAAAATGTTTCTTCAACAAATGATGATGAAAAAACTGGATATTCATTTTGAAAGGAATTGAAACTCAACTTATGTATGGTTCACATCAGAAACAAAATGAAATAGGCTGATGACCAAACATTAATAAGGATATAGAGCAACTGATTTCTCAGATTGTTTTTGAGAAAGTAATACGTTGCAGCTATTTTAGAATGGTCTAGCTTTTTTTTATTAAAGCTAAACATACAACTGTCTTTGACTTTAGAATTCTAGTTATAGTCTCAGGAAAAAAGAAAATGTACTAATGCAAAAATTACATGGAAAAATTACATGGAAAAGCTTAGTATCTTTATTCATAATAGTCAAAATGAAAGAGCCTAGATTTGTCAGTAGAAAAATCAAACACTAAAAATCTATTTTATTCACATAATAAATTATTAGGCATATAAAGACACACCATTGATAAATAAAATACAAAGGAATCCTAAAGTGAAATTGAATAAAGCCAGTAATGAAAATAGTTATATAAGTTTTCATTTATGTGAATTTCTAGAACTAGCAAAACTAATTGATGCCAATTAAAATACTTAAGACTGGTTACATTAGTTAGGATGCTGAAGGACTCTGACTGGAAATAAGCATGAGAATATGTTCTGGAGCAATATTCGTGTTGCAGGGGTCCAGGTTACATAGATAGATGCACATGTCCAGACTCAGCAAATGTACAGACACATTTAATTATAAGTAGAATTTATATCAAAACAAAAAATGTAAATAAAGACAACTGTTTTGTGATATGTATGCTGAAGTTTTGAAGGAGAGCTAAATTTATGTCTAGAATTTACTTTGAAATGTATTAAAAATTTAAATGGACTGATACATGGATAGAGACATACCTAAATGAATACATATGTGATAAAACATGCATTTAAAATATTAATGTTAGAATCTAGGTGGTGGGTATTAATGTTCACTATAAATTTCCTTCAAATTTACTGTTTACTTGAGTATTTGCATAATGCACTGGAAAATTAAATGCACATTTGCACTGACACAGTTATTCTATTCCTAGTTACTTGCCTAAGAGAAATGAAAACGTGTTCACAAAGGATGCTGCACAGGAATATTACAGAGCTTTTTTTTTTTTTTTTAATTTATTTATCTTTTTTGGAGGGTGGGGTGGGGGATGGGTGGGCCACTTCTATTGGTCTTTCATTTCTCTATTTTCATCCGTCTTTGTTCTTTGGCTCCTGTGGGCCTCCCATCGCAGTGGCCTCTGTCGTCGCAGAGCACCAGCTCTTGGCACATGCACTCCATAGCTCCCGCCGGTAATTGGACACATCAGTCCAGCGGCTCCGCGGCACGTGAGATCTTCCCAGGCCAGGGATCGAACTGGTGCCCCTTGCACTGCAAGGCAGTGTCTTTACCCACTGGACCACCAGGGGAAGCCCGTACAGGAATATTTATAGCAGCTTTATTTATAATAGCCAAAAACTAAAGAAAAGCCCAGGTGTCCATCAACAGGTAAATGCATAAACAAACTTCTTCATATTTGCACAACGAAACATTATTAAGCAATGGAAATGATCCAACTACTCATAAGTGTAGCAGCATGGATTAATATCAAAATCATTATGTTGGATACAAAACCTAGCACGAATTTGTATATATTGAATGATTTCATTCGTATGAAGTTTATAATACTCAAATCTAGCTTTTGGTGACAAATAAGTATAGTGACCACCCAAAAGGCATTAGAGATGCTGAAGGACTCTGACTGGAAATAAGCATGAGAATATGTTCTGGAGCAATATTCGTGTTGCAGGGGTCCAGGTTACATAGATAGATGCACATGTCCAGACTCAGCAAATGTACAGACACATTTAATTATAAGTAGAATTTATATCAAAACAAAAAATGTAAATAAAGACAACTGTTTTGTGATATGTATGCTGAAGTTTTGAAGGAGAGCTAAATTTATGTCTAGAATTTACTTTGAAATGTATTAAAAATTTAAATGGACTGATACATGGATAGAGACATACCTAAATGAATACATATGTGATAAAACATGCATTTAAAATATTAATGTTAGAATCTAGGTGGTGGGTATTAATGTTCACTATAAATTTCCTTCAAATTTACTGTTTACTTGAGTATTTGCATAATGCACTGGAAAATTAAATGCACATTTGCACTGACACAGTTATTCTATTCCTAGTTACTTGCCTAAGAGAAATGAAAACGTGTTCACAAAGGATGCTGCACAGGAATATTACAGAGCTTTTTTTTTTTTTTTTAATTTATTTATCTTTTTTGGAGGGTGGGGTGGGGGATGGGTGGGCCACTTCTATTGGTCTTTCATTTCTCTATTTTCATCCGTCTTTGTTCTTTGGCTCCTGTGGGCCTCCCATCGCAGTGGCCTCTGTCGTCGCAGAGCACCAGCTCTTGGCACATGCACTCCATAGCTCCCGCTCGGTAATTGGACACATCAGTCCAGCGGCTCCGCGGCACGTGAGATCTTCCCAGGCCAGGGATCGAACTGGTGCCCCTTGCACTGCAAGGCAGTGTCTTTACCCACTGGACCACCAGGGGAAGCCCGTACAGGAATATTTATAGCAGCTTTATTTATAATAGCCAAAAACTAAAGAAAAGCCCAGGTGTCCATCAACAGGTAAATGCATAAACAAACTTCTTCATATTTGCACAACGAAACATTATTAAGCAATGGAAATGATCCAACTACTCATAAGTGTAGCAGCATGGATTAATATCAAAATCATTATGTTGGATACAAAACCTAGCACGAATTTGTATATATTGAATGATTTCATTCGTATGAAGTTTATAATACTCAAATCTAGCTTTTGGTGACAAATAAGTATAGTGACCACCCAAAAAGTTGGGGATCTTGACCTGGAGACAAAATCATTCTATATATTGAAATGAAAGCTTTGATTTAATGGTTGTATGGATATATCAAAACTGATTTTACTGTACACTTAAGATCTGCACTTTTAAACATATACAAATTTTACTTAAGCAAACTTTTAAGGAAAGGACTCTGTGTGTGTGTGTGTGTGTCTGTAATTGGAGGTTAAAAAGTTCAAAACACTCTGAAATACATATGTAATTAATTTAGGACCATGAATCTTATACTATATTGTGCATATAATCAATTTAAAGCTGTAATATCAAACAATTAGATATTCTTAACAATATAACTCATTTAAAAACAGGAGGCTATTTTTGACTAGATTTGATGAAGCTATTCTTGTATATGTGTGTTTAAATTTGCATTGAGATCGTGTTAAATTGCCTCTGTGTTACTATCATATCTTTGATTCTGCAATGGTGTTGAGAAAGGTTTAACTATTGCAAAATAAATGCTACTTAACAACCCTATGCTGCAAAAGGTTGGAATCAAGAGTATAAAAAAAGAGAAGTTTGGCTCTTTTAGTCAAATAGGCAGACCTTTAGAAAGCACCATGTTGTATTTACACTTAATATTAAGTTTAGCCAAATATGCTTAACTGAAACAATGTTTCCTCTGTTCATTAAAAATAATTAAATAAAACAATGTTTAATAAAAATCTAATCTTGTCATTAGGATTTGGACTTGAATGGATCATTATTTCTATTTTTTGAATTTTTATAAAATCAAACCTTATTATTATCATGTAACTTTCACATACTGTTCTCATGATGCTAACAAGAGAACTTTCTCCTTTTCTGGCAAAAGACAAGTTGTACTACCACCAAAATAGCCTCATTTTCTTTCCGTTGTCATGCTGGAACTAGGAAGATGTCATTCAAGAGAGTTACGTATTCAGAAGATGTGCAAAATCACAAAATTGAAACATTAGGATACATCATTAAACTACCAGGTTACTTGCGAGTCATCAATTGACTTTAACCACAGATTAGCAAAATTTAACTTTATTCAACTACACATATTAACTATTTATTTTCAAATCTTCCCAAATACAAGAGAAATACTGTTTTTAAGAGATGACTTTTGAAGTTTTCAAATATATGATTGCAAAATACTTTTTTTTTAATGTTTTTTTAAACATTTATTTATTTATTTATTTTGGCGGGGGTGGGCGGGCCACTTCCACTGGTCTTTCATTTGTCTAGTTTCATCCATCTTTGTTCTTTGGCTTGTGTGGGCCTCCCATCGCGGTGGCATCTGTTGTCGCAGAGCACCAGCTCTTGGCGCATGCGCTCCAGAGCTCTAGCTCGGTAATTGGACACACTGGTCCAGCCGCTCCGCCGCACGTGGAATCTTCCCAGGCCAGGGATCGAACTGGCACCCCACTGGAAAACCAGGGAAGCCCCGCAAAATACTTTTAAATATATAATTTTTAGCTGTAATGATCTGGGGAGCAATACTTATTAAAAACGTTTAACTTACTCCGTGTGTGTGTGTGTGTGTGTGTGTGTGTTTGTGTGTACTCAGTCATGTCCTGTTCTTTGCAACCCCATAGACTATAACCCACCAGCATCCTCTGTACATGAAATTCTCCAGGCAGGAATACTGGAGTGGATTAGCATTTTCTACTTCATACTTACTCTGTACCTTCCTATAATAAATATGAGAGAATATAAGATTACATGGACAAACTATGGAATGTTCAGATTAATAACTAAGATTAAAAAATTGTTATTTTCAAGTAAATTACTTAATATTGACAAAACTCTGAAATAGTATGATTACAGTTTCAAAGGAATAGGATGATTATTTTTGTTTATAAAATCTTTCATATTTTTTATTATTTTATAATAGTATTTTGTCATGGATCATCTCTGGTTTTACAATTTTCACTGTTTGTTTGCCTGCTTTCCTAAGGACATTTAGGAATGGAATGTGCTAGCCTATACGGCAAGCAATACAAGTCGTTTGATTTTAAAATTTGGAAGCAAAAAAATGTTAAACTCTGGGTACTACACTAACTAATATTTTTAATTTAACCTGATTCTAATCCTGACTGTTTCTGTTTTAACAAAGAAATTTATAGATTTTAAACCTAAGTATCAGTTTATAAAACAAATGAAACCACTGTGAGCTATAGACATCAAAGAGTACAGATTTCATACAAAATTTTAAAAAGTATTATAATCCCTTTTAATTTCTTTAGAGTAAAAAATATATAACATTATGTTCAAAATTATTAATTTTGTATGCTTCCTTCTATATTAGTTATAGAAACCAAAACAAAAATAGTACAAAATCATTAGCAGTTGAGGTCTATATTTTATATTATGCTTCAGAAAGATGTTATTGGAGAAAATCAGATGAACATATCAGTGTTTTCTTATGATAAAGACAATGTTCAAAAAGTAGCACATGCAGTTTTGTTCACTTAGAACATGTTGGAATTACTATGATATTAATTCAGATTATTGCTAAACAAAAAAGGAAGCATCAATAAAATGTGTCCATTATGTAATAATAATATTTCATATTTATGTATTGACATACTATAGAACCTTCAAAAAAGACAAAAGTGAAAAAGAAAATATTATCTTAATTTGATCATAAATTGGTTATTTGATAATACTAATGTTAGTAATTGTTCTATTAAAAAGAAAGGGTATAACTAAAAATAATTTGATAAGATTTTTCAAGTCAAAGATTTTTTTGTGTATTAATAGTGGGCAAAGTATATTTTAAATTACCTGAGAGGAAAAGATGTTACTTAAGAGGGTGTTACTATTAATTTCTGTGTTAAAAATTATGTATAACATCAAATAAAATTCCTCAGTGCGTCAAAATACATTTTTAGCAGTAGCTTTTAATCTAGTCTTGTAGTTGTGCACCAATCATTTTCAAATAGTTTTTAAAGTAGCATTTGAAGAATGTATATTCTTACATTGGACGTTATTTATGCTAAATGGAAGCAAAAAAATGTTAAACTCTGGGTACTACACTAACTAATATTTTTAATTTAACCTGATTCTAATCCTGACTGTTTCTGTTTTAACAAAGAAATTTATAGATTTTAAACCTAAGTATCAGTTTATAAAACAAATGAAACCACTGTGAGCTATAGACATCAAAGAGTACAGATTTCATACAAAATTTTAAAAAGTATTATAATCCCTTTTAATTTCTTTAGAGTAAAAAATATATAACATTATGTTCAAAATTATTAATTTTTGTATGCTTCCTTCTATATTAGTTATAGAAACCAAAACAAAAATAGTACAAAATCATTAGCAGTTGAGGTCTATATTTTATATTATGCTTCAGAAAGATGTTATTGGAGAAAATCAGATGAACATATCAGTGTTTTCTTATGATAAAGACAATGTTCAAAAAGTAGCACATGCAGTTTTGTTCACTTAGAACATGTTGGAATTACTATGATATTAATTCAGATTATTGCTAAACAAAAAAGGAAGCATCAATAAAATGTGTCCATTATGTAATAATAATATTTCATATTTATGTATTGACATACTATAGAACCTTCAAAAAAGACAAAAGTGAAAAAGAAAATATTATCTTAATTTGATCATAAATTGGTTATTTGATAATACTAATGTTAGTAATTGTTCTATTAAAAAGAAAGGGTATAACTAAAAATAATTTGATAAGATTTTTCAAGTCAAAGATTTTTTTGTGTATTAATAGTGGGCAAAGTATATTTTAAATTACCTGAGAGGAAAAGATGTTACTTAAGAGGGTGTTACTATTAATTTCTGTGTTAAAAATTATGTATAACATCAAATAAAATTCCTCAGTGCGTCAAAATACATTTTTAGCAGTAGCTTTTAATCTAGTCTTGTAGTTGTGCACCAATCATTTTCAAATAGTTTTTAAAGTAGCATTTGAAGAATGTATATTCTTACATTGGACGTTATTTATGCTAAATGGAAGGGTAAAATAGTGATGAAAACTCATTAGCTATATATGCATATATGATTTAAATTAGACATCACTATTGCTGAACAAATTTGGCAGAAAATGACAAAAATTTTACCTTAAGGAATTTTACCTTCCTTAATTCAGAAAATAAAGAAGTCAGTTTGAAAGCTCTAGGACAATTAAAGAAATTGAAGGACAATTCAAACCACTAAATTATTAGAAATCTGAAATCAGATAGTTCTCAGAATTTCAGGGACCAGAACTGAATAGCCATAACTAACATCTCTTTTTACTTATTATGATTAGTTCTTCATCAGACTTGTTTATTCACCCAAAATACCTTTCTCACTACTGTAATACTAAAATCATGGTTACCTTTTTCCTATGCTTTAAATATTAAATTTAGTTAAAAATATTAGATGTGCTCTGTGTGGCATGGATAGAGTTACATGATGAAAACCATCCTGAAAGAGATGAAATGAAAGACTGAGACAAACACACAACTTTCAGTGTATTCTGCTGACCAGAGAAGAAGGGAATGTTACTTAAATATAGCTCCCATTCTGACTGCATATAATCACAGGTTGCAGGGAAGCAGGAAGATGGACAAAGAAATAAAGATGGTATACTCAGACAGCAAGAGTAGGTTTTGGAAGTCAAAAGAGTAATGTTAAAAATTGACATTGAGGGAAATGAAATGTCCTAAAACTGATTTCTGTACTCAAGAAGAAAACTTCAAATATAGTTGATTCTATAGCTCTCAAATAATAAGAGAAAAAATAAGAAACTGCAAGTAAGTAGCACATTTATACTTAGAGTAAATTAGATAGTAGTGAATACAGCTTGCCCACAAGTAGTGGATCACACATCACTGAGATGATAGTATTTGAAATGTTCTTAAAAGTGAATGCAACAGTTTACCTTAAAAGTGAGCTCTGCTGAATGAAACTCATATCAAGCCTTCATCTTGAGTATATACTTATGTATTGGGCTATTTAATTCTAATCTATGCATTTTCCTTACCGCCACTATCACCACCACACTGAGAAATTATGTGACATTTGCTTCATTTTTTTTGGTCAAGGGATTTTGTGCTTGCATATGTGAAACCTAAATGATGTATAAAAATAAATTGGAAAAGCAAATGAACATTAGGACAATAATATAGTGATTTTGCTTTTATAAAAACTAGGAATTAGAATATTATAAATAAAGGAAAAGAGATATATGCATTGATTCCATCTTCATTGATGCTGGTACCTTTAAATTATATTCCTTTCAGTCCCATTTCAATTGATATTCATTAATCATATTTTTTTAAGGTTTTCACTTTTCAGCCAGATTTTAATAAATTTCATATATACATAATAAAATGAATTAATATGTCTTAGAAAAGTCAATGCTAATATTTAAATCTCAGGACTATTTGTATTTTCTACTCCATTTTGCTGTAAGCCTACAACTACTAAAAAAATTTAAGTCTCACTTCCTCTATGCCCAAACTTTTCTTGTTCAGAGAAAATTGTGAATGTAATATTACTGTTAACATTACAAATCTTCAGGTAGATAAATGTATATAGTTTCTACACACATTATACAACATACATACACATTATAATTTTAAATAAGATTATAATGTATGTTTTACATTTGACATTTTTTTCACTTAAATCCAATCTTTTGCAATTGATCCTTAAGTTTCTTTGCTTTTATTAATTGCATAGTATTCTACTTATCAAATATACCATGTCATTTTATAATTTATCTATATTTTACATATATACTTTTTCAATATTCATATATTTTTATTTGTATTTTATAGACATCAATATATTTAAACTATCTCCAGTTTTTTTATTACATGTTTTTTCAGGACTGAAAAATCGAATTAGAATTCCTGATTTTGTTTCATTTTAAATCTAGATTATCATGCTGTATACCAAAATAGTTGCAATAATTCATATTTTTGCCCTAGGTTAGTATAACCTTGTATAATTTGAAAAGACTATATAGCAAAAAAACAAAACAAAACAAAACAAAACAAAACAAAACAAAACACCCTGCATAAACTTAGATAAATTTGAAGGAAGTGTGGTTGAAATTACTGAAAAAAACAAAAGGATACTTTGAAAACTGTACTAGATGTTCTTGACAGCCTATCCTGAATTGCAGTTCTATGACTCATCTTTATGTAAATTTAATAACATATTTCAGTTGAAAAAGGAATAACCAAGGCCATAAAAGAAGTATTTCCCAAAGGCAACCAAGTGGAAAAGTTTTGAAAGAACTATGAAAAGGAAATGTTTGGCTCTGGATTCCAGTCACAGTTTAATCAATGGATAATTTGTGACTTTAAATGAATCATTTAAAATCTCTGGGCCTCAATTTCCCAGTAGATACAATAAAGATCAGCTGATACCTGACTGAATATCCCTTGCACATTGATATGATATTGAAATTTCATGGAGCTAACAACCCAGTTACATTGCTCATAAAAATTACTTAACACTATGGTAAAAAATGATTAGTCTTCTTAGCACACAGTGATACACTAAACTTCTGTCACTGCGATTGCTGATTCTCCTAATATGGAAATAATATACAGAAGGTAAAGTGATCTGATTAGCTGAGGTACACTTTCTCTAGCATAGCACACAGTCTACAAGAAAAACACCTTGGGCTAAAATCAGTTGACTGTGAGATGACTCAAAGTTGTTTGAATATTTGAATTAAAAGTGAGGAGAGCCATAAATTTACAAAGTTTATGAATGGAAAAAATTATTTTCAAGTCAGTAATACTGACTTTTACTAATGGCATTTGCTAGTGTTCTTTAAACCTGGACTGGGATGATATAATTTAAAAATCCATTATTTAAATTTTTAAAAATGAATGATCATTCATCTCTAAATCAGTTAAACAATGGTCTGAGGCATCAACTCAGTGTTCAAGCCACATGCTGTTAAATTCTATTGAATTTCTAAATTCTGTTGAAATTTAAGTTAACAAACTTGGATCTAGTTTTAACATGACAATAGAACAGGAGTTCTCTTAGTAGGAAAAAATATTTAGGTAGGAATTATACTGTAGTTCAGAAGAAAATATTTAGAAATGCTGTGGTTACTTGGATAACTCATTATTTATAAGTATAGTCACCATATCAACATTTAAAAAAAACAGCAGAGAAAAAATATGTGAGAAGCACATATGAAAATCTTTCTTTATCTTGGTAGAAATTATGTCAGTTTCTCTATTAATATAGACATAATTGTTGAGGTTTATTTTAGTCGGCCCTAGGATTCACATTTGGGCATATAATTTCTGCTTATGTATTTTTTCCTTTATGTGTGACAATTATAGCATATAAAATATAATCAAAATTTATCCTAAGGATGGACAATCCCATATTTGGAAAAGTTTTGAAAGAACTATGAAAAGGAAATGTTTGGCTCTGGATTCCAGTCACAGTTTAAAAAAACTTTAATAATCTTAAACTGGGCCTCAATTTCCCAGTAGATACAATAAAGATCAGCTGATACCTGACTGAATATCCCTTGCACATTGATATGATATTGAAATTTCATGGAGCTAACAACCCAGTTACATTGCTCATAAAAATTACTTAACACTATGGTAAAAAATGATTAGTCTTCTTAGCACACAGTGATACACTAAACTTCTGTCACTGCGATTGCTGATTCTCCTAATATGGAAATAATATACAGAAGGTAAAGTGATCTGATTAGCTGAGGTACACTTTCTCTAGCATAGCACACAGTCTACAAGAAAAACACCTTGGGCTAAAATCAGTTGACTGTGAGATGACTCAAAGTTGTTTGAATATTTGAATTAAAAGTGAGGAGAGCCATAAATTTACAAAGTTTATGAATGGAAAAAATTATTTTCAAGTCAGTAATACTGACTTTTACTAATGGCATTTGCTAGTGTTCTTTAAACCTGGACTGGGATGATATAATTTAAAAATCCATTATTTAAATTTTTAAAAATGAATGATCATTCATCTCTAAATCAGTTAAACAATGGTCTGAGGCATCAACTCAGTGTTCAAGCCACATGCTGTTAAATTCTATTGAATTTCTAAATTCTGTTGAAATTTAAGTTAACAAACTTGGATCTAGTTTTAACATGACAATAGAACAGGAGTTCTCTTAGTAGGAAAAAATATTTAGGTAGGAATTATACTGTAGTTCAGAAGAAAATATTTAGAAATGCTGTGGTTACTTGGATAACTCATTATTTATAAGTATAGTCACCATATCAACATTTAAAAAAAAAACAGCAGAGAAAAAAATATGTGAGAAGCACATATGAAAATCTTTCTTTATCTTGGTAGAAATTATGTCAGTTTCTCTATTAATATAGACATAATTGTTGAGGTTTATTTTAGTCGGCCCTAGGATTCACATTTGGGCATATAATTTCTGCTTATGTATTTTTTCCTTTATGTGTGACAATTATAGCATATAAAATATAATCTAAAACTTTATCTAGATGGACAATCCCACTATATAAAGTTTTGTTTGTTTGATTCTTATTGTATACAAATAGTACATTTTATACCAGTTAATCTCTAATCTCACTGTGCCTTTTTTTTTCTATTGCCAGAATTATGTTACTGAAAGCACACATGTTTTCTCAATTTTAAAATTTAGGCAATCATACAATTAAGATGGGTAAATCTGAACTCACTAGTATGAAGGAACAGTGAGCATAATAGAAATTTTTCAGAAACTGTAAAATGTTTGATATACCATCAAAATAAACAATGGGATTGATTGTGTTAATAGCGTTGACAAGCTGACAACTATCGGAGTTTTACCATTTGGAAAATATTAATGGCTATGAATATTTGTAACTAAATTCACTAAAGTTATAAGCTTTATTTAGTTTATACTGCCTGAAAACATATTGAAACACTAGAAATTGTACTAAAATACTAGATTAACTTGGTCTGTCATGGAATCCTGATCATTGAAAGATAAGAAATTTGAACTGTTGAGTTGCTATTTACACTGAATCACTTACTTGATTATAAGGTGTGTATACAAGCGGAAAATGATATTTCATGGCCATAGTCACAAGAAGTTGAAATATCAAAGTTTTGTAGCCATATATTGTTTTTAAAAAATTAATAAATTAAGCATCCACTGTATACAAAATACAGCAATAAAATGATAAATGATATTAAAGAAAGTTATAAGATGAGCCCTTATAACTTCAAGTAATGGGAATAATGGCATGAAAGAAAGTGGAATGAAGGCTATAGAATAGTCAAGCAGGGGATAGATTGTTTTTAAAAACTTTTTTTTGCCTCTAAGTGATCATTTATTTTCATCCATCTTTATTCTTTGGCCTATGTGGACATCCCCTTGCAGTGGTCTCTCTCATTGCAGAACACTGGCTCTGGGTGCATGCACTCCAGAGTGCTGGCTAATAATTGGACAAACCAGTCCAACTGCTCGGTGGCCCATGGGATCTTGCTGGGCCTGGGATGGAACCGGTGCCCCTTGCACTGCAAGGCAGACTCTTTACCCACTGGTCCACCTGGGAAGCGCAGATCAATTGTTTTTTTTAAAAAATATTTTTATATAAAAAATAAAAGAAAGATATTTGTGTACCACTTAGTAAATAGAATAAATAAAATTAGAGACTTGTACAGTGTTACGCTTTAGGAAAATTTGTTACACAACATTTGATAACTCATGTTGAACCCAAATGTTAATCAATGGCAGAATGGATAGAGAAAATACATTCTGTTTATATAGTGAAAT
Source organism: Tragulus kanchil (assembly GCA_022376925.1). Taxonomy (NCBI): domain Eukaryota; kingdom Metazoa; phylum Chordata; class Mammalia; order Artiodactyla; family Tragulidae; genus Tragulus; species Tragulus kanchil. The sequence goes on along the minus strand of JAIOJX010000025.1, from coordinate 111,395,074 downwards.
ATTACTTAGCATTAAAAAGAATGTTACACAAAATAATATGGGCTTCTACAATTAGAAGGGATTGATTGTGTTAATAGCGATTATGACCATCAAAATAAACAATGGGATTGATTGTGTTAATAGCGTTGACAAGCTGACAACTATCGGAGTTTTACCATTTGGAAAATATTAATGGCTATGAATATTTGTAACTAAATTCACTAAAGTTATAAGCTTTATTTAGTTTATACTGCCTGAAAACATATTGAAACACTAGAAATTGTACTAAAATACTAGATTAACTTGGTCTGTCATGGAATCCTGATCATTGAAAGATAAGAAATTTGAACTGTTGAGTTGCTATTTACACTGAATCACTTACTTGATTATAAGGTGTGTATACAAGCGGAAAATGATATTTCATGGCCATAGTCACAAGAAGTTGAAATATCAAAGTTTTGAAGCCATATATTGTTTTTTCACAATTAATATATTAAGCATCCACTGTATACAAAATACAGCAATAAAATGATAAATGATATTAAAGAAAGTTATAAGATGAGCCCTTATAACTTCAAGTAATGGGAATAATGGCATGAAAGAAAGTGGAATGAAGGCTATAGAATAGTCAAGCAGGGGATAGATTGTTTTTTTAAAAAAAACTTTTTTTTTTGCCTCTAAGTCATCATTTATTTTCATCCATCTTTATTCTTTGGCCTATGTGGACATCCCATTGCAGTGGTCTCTCTCATTGCAGAACACTGGCTCTGGGTGCATGCACTCCAGAGTGCTGGCTAATAATTGGACAAACCAGTCCAACTGCTCGGTGGCCCATGGGATCTTGCTGGGCCTGGGATGGAACCGGTGCCCCTTGCACTGCAAGGCAGACTCTTTACCCACTGGTCCACCTGGGAAGCGCAGATCAATTGTTTTTTTTAAAAAATATTTTTATATAAAAAATAAAAGAAAGATATTTGTGTACCACTTAGTAAATAGAATAAATAAAATTAGAGACTTGTACAGTGTTACGCTTTAGGAAAATTTGTTACACAACATTTGATAACTCATGTTGAACCCAAATGTTAATCAATGGCAGAATGGATAGAGAAAATACATTCTGTTTATATAGTGAAATATTACTTAGCATTAAAAAAGAATAAAGCAATGGTACACAAAATAATATGGGTACATCTCACAGGTACAATAGTGAACAAAAGAAGCCATGCCCCAAAGGACACATATTATAGGATTCCTTTTCATCATGTTTAAGAGTATCAGGTAAAGTCAGTATATGCAGACAGAAGTCAATGTAATGTGGCATTGAGGAGTACTGATTAGGAAAGGGCAGGGAAGATCCTTTAGGATGCTTTAGAATTTAGGTTCCTGAATCCACAATCAGGGATCTGGGAATGTGTTATATATTAATCTTTCAGACATTTATATCAGGTACATAGAAAAAATTAAGCCTCACAGGCTATAGTCGATATGGTTGCAAAGAGCTGTACATGATTGAAGTGACTTAGCACACACATGTACATTGGATTTATATCTGTTCATTTGAGTTGCTCAGTGGTGTCCAGTTCTTTTTGACTCCATGGACTAGCATTTCAGGCTTCCCTGTTATTCACCATCTCCTGGAGCTTGTTCAATCTCATGCGCATTGAGTCGGTAATGCCATCCAACCATCTTGTCTTCTGTTGCCTCCATCTTCTGCCTTCAATCTTTCCTGGCATCAGGGTCTTTTTCAATGAATTGGCTCTTTGCATCAGATGGCCAAAATATTGGAGCTTTAGCATCAGTTCTTCCAATGAATATTAAGGGCTGATTTCCTTTAGAATTGGTAGGCTTGATCTCTTTGCATTTTAAGGGACTCTCAAAAGTCTTCTTCAATACAACATTTTGAAAGCATCAATTCTTTGGGGCTCAGCCCTCTTTATGGTCCAACTCACACATCCGTATATGACTACTGGAAAACCCATAGATTCGTGTAATATGGTTGTAGTTATAAAGTTTCTATCTCAGGAGTTTAGCAGCTTCAAAAAGTAAAGAATCGTGCAGATTTGTATTGTCAACTCCTCACCCATAAGAACTAATTTTCCAAATTTCCAGGTGGAAGAACTAATAATCCATATTTCTATGTTTCTGCCTATATCCAAGGGTGATCACTGGATTTGTCTTTCATTTCCTGTAACTATGCTGCAGTCTAATACTCTTTTTATCTGATCCTCCTTTTTACTTCTCTCTTTACGCAGGTGAGAGATTTGCATCACAGCTGAAGTGCGAGCGACTGGCACTGGGAATGATCTGAGAACACAAAACGGTAAGTTGAAACTAGCTCTTCACCTCCTGGCAGTTGAATTGGACACAATCTTGCAAGGTAAGTGGGGGCACAGATAGACCTGACAGAAAATGGTACTCAGTTGGTAAAGATTACATGGAGGGTGATGTAGGAAAGCATCTTTGTGGAAAGAAAAGCCTTTCTTGGTGTGATGATTCATACACTGAAAGGTAAGTGGGGGAGAATGTCTGAAAGCAGAATGACTGCTTACTGCTGAGTTGTATCCCTTGCCTGGTGGTCTTAAGAAAAGATCTTGGTACTATTTATGTGCATTTTAAAAATCTGTTTATTTATTTGATATGCTGGATATTTGTTGCTGCACGGGGACTCTCTAGTTGCAGTGAGTAGGAACTACTCTCTAGTTGTGATGCATAGGCTTCTCATTGTGGTGACTTTTGTTGTTGCAGAGTACAGGCTCAGGAGTGCATGGGCTTCAGTAATTGCAGCACACAGGCTCAGTGGGTGTGGCATATCGGCTTAGCTCCCCTGCGGCATGTGGAGTCATAGCAGACTGGGATCAAACCCACGTCTCCTGCGTTGACAAGTGGATTTGTAACCACTAGGTCACCAGGGAAGTTCTACATGTGTTTTTGTGCATGTGGGGAAAGAGGGGAGATATGATGAAATGCCCTCAGAGAGGCTGAGATGGTATTCAGAACAACTGAAAGATGGGATTTACTAACATTTCCTCCTCACTCTGCCCTGTAATGTTGAAAATGTATATGGTACTCCTCAAGAGTTAGGAATCTGAGAAAGTAGGGCCCAGGAGCATGGCTAAGAGAAACATTAGACGAGTAGATGATTCTCAAATGATTAGTCTAATTTTGGAATGTTGTATTTTGTAGAGAATATTTTGCCATTTCATAGTTAATATGGTTTATTATTCTGAGTTTTGTCTGAAAAGATGTCTAGCATGAGGAGGATGGCATGAAGTGACTAGAGGTAGTGTTTTGTGTCTCACTGTTGTTGTTCAGTCACTCACTCGTCTGACTCTGCAACGCCATGGACTGCAACATGCCAGACTTCCTTGTCCTTCACTATCAGAGTTTGCCCAAACTCACGTCTATAGAGTTGGTCATATCATCCGTTGGCCTCATCCTCCATTGCCCACTTCTCCTCCAGCCCTCAATTGTTTTCAGTGTCAGGGACTTTTCAAATGCGTTGGATCTTTACATCAGGTGGCCAAATATTGGAGCGTCTGCTTCCTTGCAATGCATATTCAGGGTTGATTTCCACTAGGATTAACTGGCTTGATCTCCTTGTAATCCAAGGGACTCTCAAGAGGCTTCTCCAGCACCATAGCTCCAAAGCATCAGTTCTTGGTACTCAGAATTATTTATGGTCCAACTTTCACATCTATACATAACTACTGGAAAAACCGTACCGTTGGCATTATGGACCTTTGTGAGCAACACAATTTGTGTCTATGTGTCTTGAAATTAAATTAAGTCAAAATATCTTTAACCTAGGTGATACTGTCTTATCAGAAACGAATAATATCATCACTATTTCCAAGACTGAAGAAATATAGATCTGAGATAAATATTGTGTAGAAGATGTGGTTTAATTTTAGAATGGCAAATCTGAATGCAGGTGGAATTATATGAGTTTAGCTTTTACAAAAACAAAATTAAACCAAGCAGAGCAGAACACTCAGAGAACTTAGGAGCATTTGTATGGCTCAAGAGAATCATAATTAACAAAATATTTTTTTAAAAAGGTAACAATACAAAAGTAGTGTAGGATATGTCCAAATTTACAAGAGTATGTTTTCATTTATACGAAAATATAAACTTTGCTAATGGTATATTTAAATATACAAATATGTACTGACAGTGTTTCTTATACACTCTTATCCTCTCTATGAAGTAGTTAAGCATACAACTGCAAAAGACAAATATGTATTATTCTAATAAGGATGGTTCAAGAAATTAATTAAAATGGTCAGGTATATATATACGTATAAAAGAAATTGCCATGAGAAAAAAATCACTTAAGATGAAGAATACGCTGTATATAATACATATGGACATATATAAAATATTCAACCTGTGCAAAATTTTAATCATAAAATATAAATATGAGTAGGTTCTAATAATATACTCAATAGTCTATCTCAAGGCAATATAGTATCAACATAGGCACAGTGCTTAAATAATGATGATTACAATCCAAATTTTCCATTTGTGTGAACTCTATAGATACTGAATAAAATATAATGAAAGACTGAGGCTGAATCATATTTACAAAACAAATGCATATTCAATGAGATTTAAGTCTTCCCATGTTTTCTGAAAAGATATATATGTTTCTTTCAAATATTCATCATATTATGTCTCCAGCTTAACCTGTATAAGAAACTTGTGCTTTACTATATTTAGAGAAGAGCTGTATTTCAAACCAGAATGCTGTTTGTGTTCTGTATTCTTGTGTTCTGTGTTCCACAAATGTGATTTTTTTCCATATATGAAGTTCAGTTGAGGATTTATGACTTCCCCAATGTTGTCTCTTGTATACATATATTTTCACTCATTGTTTTTAATGAATGTCCCTTTGGATTGCATATTAGCAACTATCCACATTAACTCTTTAAAATTAAGTTTATGTTAATTAAAATTAAATTAAAAATTCAGTTTTTAGTCACACTGGTCCATTTTTAAGTGCCCTGTAACCGTGTGTGTCTAGTTTCTTATGATGGATAATTCAGATACACGATATTTCCAAAATTAAAAAAAGGTACATTTGACAGGACTGATATATGCACAGAAACATTCAAACAGTCGTAATACATCCATTTACTCAGCTATTAACTAATATCTTAATGAATATTCATTATGTATAAAGCACTGTTTTTAGTTCCAAGGATATGGAAATTAATAAAATGAATGTAGTGCTTCCTTTCATCAGGCTCATACTCTTAAAATTGAGACAAATTATTAACCAACAAAAAATATGATGTTAAAGTGAAAAACAAATGAAGACCAGCCTTGAAAATTCTCTAAGTAGATAAAATCATTTCAGTCATAAAAGCAAAGCTTAACGTAGTTTATTATGGAAGACCAGCTTGACCTGGGTCATTTCTTATTTATGCCACTTGAAATCATAAGCAAAACTTAAACTTTTTTCCAAAGATGATATGAGATAACCACTGGCCAATTCCCTCTCATGTACAAAAATTCTAATATTAGAATCATTCACTGGGAAGAATATTCATTTCTTCATCCCTATGTAAGCTGTATTATAACAATACATCCCTGAGCTTCATTCTGTGTTTTGGTGTGAGTGCTGCCAGGTAACAGACTGTCATTTTAGTGTCTTCAGAATAAGCTTGTATTAATTGCTATTTTCCTGATATGCTGGCTTTATTTCTGTCCTTTATGAGCTTTTGTCAGTGATGTCCATGACATGATGATCTATGAAGTGGTGGAGTCTAAACCAGAGGAGTTAATCTAAACTAGTGAGAGAGAGAGTGGTGATAAGGAAATGCTTTCCTGAAGAAATCATGCTGCACTAAAATTAAGTTATCTAGGTAGAAAAATGTTAGGAATGATCACTGTGAAAGGTATCATGGTAGAAGAGGAGTTGACTTTGGGTATAGAATATTCTATATGAAAAAGCTCTAATGCAGGAAAAACTTTCATATGTTTGAAAAATAGTCATACAATTTTATTGCACATCAAAAGGAAAACAGTGGACCATACCACACAGGTGGAGCTGGGTAATGGGCAGGCCTGACATGGATATTTTGAGAGGTCCATTAAAGCTATAAGAAATTCTTTATCATTTAACTGTTCAAAGTAAGAAAGGTATTATATTGTAATAACATGGTCCTTTATGTAACAACATATCCCAACCCTGTGTGATAGACACATGATAAAGGATGAGCCTGCCTTTATTCTCTTCTACTCCATGGACAACAGATCCACCTACACTTCCAGGGCCTCTGCACTTGGGGTGTGCCTCTGTGAAAAGTCAAGAGGTCCCTGAGGGGGCAGACTTATGTACTTAAGCATGTATCCCTGATATTATGTGTATCATCATTCTCTGATTGAGTCAGTTAGGCTCAGACAGGAAAACGGAAGTCACATCAATTATTTTAACAGAGACAATGTAATACAGAGGATTGACTGAACGAGTGTTTCACAGAGCTGTCCAGCAGAGCTTCTGCTGAACTCAAATATGATATTTTGGGGACCACAGAGACCACAGAGTTATCTGATGCATGCAACTTGAAAGTCCAGGACTTTCATGGGTGGTGCTGCTTTCTTTTGTCTCTATGTTGGAAAGGTAATACTTATTTAAACCAATAAGGTTTATGGTGATCATGTTGAAAGGAAGTCTCACTTGTTTGACTGTCATCTTTGCTAAGATTTTGAACTCATTTTATTGGTGCTGAAGCTTTGTAAACTGGAACTTGTGATTTTATCAAATTTAGTATATTTCTACTTCGATTGCTTTTCAATCAAAAAGCAATTTTGGCCCTTATGGACACTCGCAGGAACAAGTACAGTTGAGGAGTTTCTGATGGGTACAGGAGGGGGATGTTAAAAGTGCCATTTTTCAAGTGAGAGAGAGAGTGGTGATAAGGAAATGCTTTCCTGAAGAAATCATGCTGCACTAAAATTAAGTTATCTAGGTAGAAAAATGTTAGGAATGATCACTGTGAAAGGTATCATGGTAGAAGAGGAGTTGACTTTGGGTATAGAATATTCTATATGAAAAAGCTCTAATGCAGGAAAAACTTTCATATGTTTGAAAAATAGTCATACAATTTTATTGCACATCAAAAGGAAAACAGTGGACCATACCACACAGGTGGAGCTGGGTAATGGGCAGGCCTGACATGGATATTTTGAGAGGTCCATTAAAGCTATAAGAAATTCTTTATCATTTAACTGTTCAAAGTAAGAAAGGTATTATATTGTAATAACATGGTCCTTTATGTAACAACATATCCCAACCCTGTGTGATAGACACATGATAAAGGATGAGCCTGCCTTTATTCTCTTCTACTCCATGGACAACAGATCCACCTACACTTCCAGGGCCTCTGCACTTGGGGTGTGCCTCTGTGAAAAGTCAAGAGGTCCCTGAGGGGACAGACTTATGTACTTAAGCATGTATCCCTGATATTATGTGTATCATCATTCTCTGATTGAGTCAGTTAGGCTCAGACAGGAAAACGGAAGTCACATCAATTATTTTAACAGAGACAATGTAATACAGAGGATTGACTGAACGAGTGTTTCACAGAGCTGTCCAGCAGAGCTTCTGCTGAACTCAAATATGATATTTTGGGGACCACAGAGACCACAGAGTTATCTGATGCATGCAACTTGAAAGTCCAGGACTTTCATGGGTGGTGCTGCTTTCTTTTGTCTCTATGTTGGAAAGGTAATACTTATTTAAACCAATAAGGTTTATGGTGATCATGTTGAAAGGAAGTCTCACTTGTTTGACTGTCATCTTTGCTAAGATTTTGAACTCATTTTATTGGTGCTGAAGCTTTGTAAACTGGAACTTGTGATTTTATCAAATTTAGTATATTTCTACTTCGATTGCTTTTCAATCAAAAAGCAATTTTGGCCCTTATGGACACTGCAGGAACAAGTACAGTTGAGGAGTTTCTGATGGGTACAGGAGGGGGATGTTAAAAGTGCCATTTTTCAGAGATAGAGAAAGGAGATATATGTTTTCTAGGAGTATAGTAAGCTTAGATTTCAACAAGCTGAGCTAAAAACTAACAAGTATTCTAGAGAATGTCTAGATGGAGGTAATTAGAAGGTAATTTAGGTTTACTGATAAGTACAGAGCTCAAGGGAAAGTGTCTTGAATATATGCAAAAAGGCATTAGAATGACTGAGATATCAGGAAAAAAGAAGCAGAGTTCTACATTGCTTCAATGGAACACAGAATTCAGAAGCTGTAACTGGAAAATAGCTCACTTCAGAACTAAGGAGCAACTAGAAAGATAATACTTGGGAATACGTGTGTCATGGAAATCAAAAAACAAAGAAATGCAAAATGTAAGATTTAACAAGTCTATTGATATATTAAGAAGTACATGGTGAAGCAGAATTTTACTGGTTTGAGTGTGAATGTCAAATGAAGTAAAGCCAATGAGATGAGATCACTCTGACATCAACTGCTATTCAGATGTTGCAATAGTTTGAATGTTAATAGAAGAAGTAAAGTCTGGCAGTGGGAGAAGGGCACGATTAGAGAGGCAGGGCATCAGTCATCTGTACAGTTTCATAGGCCAGTTATATAAATACTTAACATACAGTATTTTAAGTGTACTCATTCTATAAGAAACAATTCTGTAATTAATAGTAAGCTTGACTAGTAATTTTTTAAGTGTACTTATTTAAAAACCAAAAAAGGAGTTATCTGATGATGCAACTTGAAAGTCCAGGCCTTTCATGGGTGGTGCTGCTTTCTTTTGTCTCTATGTTGGAAAGGTAATACTTATTTAAACCAATAAGGTTTATGGTGATCATGTTGAAAGGAAGTCTCACTTGTTTGACTGTCATCTTTGCTAAGATTTTGAACTCATTTTATTGGTGCTGAAGCTTTGTAAACTGGAACTTGTGATTTTATCAAATTTAGTATATTTCTACTTCGATTGCTTTTCAATCAAAAAGCAATTTTGGCCCTTATGGACACTCGCAGGAACAAGTACAGTTGAGGAGTTTCTGATGGGTACAGGAGGGGGATGTTAAAAGTGCCATTTTTCAGAGATAGAGAAAGGAGATATATGTTTTCTAGGAGTATAGTAAGCTTAGATTTCAACAAGCTGAGCTAAAAACTAACAAGTATTCTAGAGAATGTCTAGATGGAGGTAATTAGAAGGTAATTTAGGTTTACTGATAAGTACAGAGCTCAAGGGAAAGTGTCTTGAATATATGCAAAAAGGCATTAGAATGACTGAGATATCAGGAAAAAAGAAGCAGAGTTCTACATTGCTTCAATGGAACACAGAATTCAGAAGCTGTAACTGGAAAATAGCTCACTTCAGAACTAAGGAGCAACTAGAAAGATAATACTTGGGAATACGTGTGTCATGGAAATCAAAAAACAAAGAAATGCAAAATGTAAGATTTAACAAGTCTATTGATATATTAAGAAGTACATGGTGAAGCAGAATTTTACTGGTTTGAGTGTGAATGTCAAATGAAGTAAAGCCAATGAGATGAGATCACTCTGACATCAACTGCTATTCAGATGTTGCAATAGTTTGAATGTTAATAGAAGAAGTAAAGTCTGGCAGTGGGAGAAGGGCACGATTAGAGAGGCAGGGCATCAGTCATCTGTACAGTTTCATAGGCCAGTTATATAAATACTTAACATACAGTATTTTTAAGTGTACTCATTCTATAAGAAACAATTCTGTAATTAATAGTAAGCTTGACTAGTAATTTTGATTTAGTGAAATTCTTGGTGAAGATATTTTTTATCTCACTATGCTCTATATTAATTGATTTATATTAAAAGTTGAAGAATTAGAACTCCAAAATATAAAAATTTTAAAAATACTTCTCAAAAATGTCCCATCCATGTTCTAGTCAAAATTCTATTGCCAAATATTGGTGTGAAATTCACTGTGCTGTGAGGTTTCTTTTAGAGTTTATTCCAAGGTATTTAGAGTGAGAAACTCTGCTCACACTACTGCCCCACCTCCCCCAAACTCACTCACATTTGCAGTCTGTCCTAGAGCAAATCATGAGATTCTTTATGATTAGTTTATATGGAAAGAATCTCATCCTTATATCCTCTGGGGTAAAATTATGTTTCTCCTTACTGAGAAAATTTAAAGTAATGACCTGGAATTCCCATTTTTGGTTCCACTGGTAAAGCAACAGAGTTCAAACAACACATAAAAAAGTATTATAGGGAATCCCCTGGCAGTCCAGAACTTAGGACTCTTCATGCCGACTGCCAAGGGACAAGGGGTCAATCCTTGGCTGTGGGGCTAAATCCCTACAAGCTGCACAGTGTGGCCCAAAAAATTTTTAAGTAAATTAAAAAATATTTAAAGCCTTTAAAAAAGAACAGGTAAGAAGCATAAAAGACTAAAAAACTAACATCTCTGCTAGGATCTTATAAAGAGGAGGACACAGTCAAAATACTGTTGTCAAACTGGAAAACCAGCAGATGAATACAGGCCATCAGCCTACTGAGAGGTACTCAGGCAGAAATGTCCCAGGAAATGGAGCCTGGGGTAGGAAAACCAGAGCTGTAACTGATGAATTGGTATATGCTCAGTGCAGACAAGTCTAAGAGTTAAAAGCACCAGTCCTAAAGACACCATGTACATTTTTGTGAGTGTTAATGCCAGAAGCTCAATCTGGTGAATATCAGAGAAAAGTCTTCTCCAGCCTCCTTGCATAAGGATGGGAAAAGGAACCATCTTGAAATATGATTGACCCTTAAATCATAAGGGGAGTAAAAGAACCACCATCCAACACAGTCAGAAATCTGAATATAATTTTTGACTCTCCAAAAACTTAAGTACTTATAACTTAATGATGACTGGAAATCTTACCAATAATATAAAAAGCCAATTAACAATATTTTGTATGTTACATAAACATTGTATATTGCCATTTTACAATAAAGTCAGTTAGTGAAAAGAAAACGTTATTAAGAAAATCATAAGAAAATATGTTTACAGTATAAAAATGTATTTACTCAAAAATAAATCTACGTATAAATGAATCCATACCATTCCAGACCATGTGGTTCAAGGGTCAGCTGTACACCAGGACATCTTTTCTTAACAAGTCTTGCTCTTAAGAGAAACTAGATAACCAGAGCTTAATCTGTGAGGTAATGTTCAATACTAACTGACCTGGTGGAAGAAAAATACTCAATTCCATCCAGCTCTATCTTGTTCCACCTGAGTGGGAAGGAGATAAAAAACTAAGAAACACTTGTGAAATTCACATTCCAGAAGCACAGACTCACTAAAAGACTCAGGTAATCTCAGGACTAGAGAATAGCTCCCCTCCTACACCTACCCATCACATTACTAGAAGATTTTACAGCAGTTCCTTTTGCATCATGTCCAGCTATCACTTCCAGCTACTATATATCCTGTCTCGTTGGGAACTCTGAGTAGGGTATTTGAGAGCTACTAACTTTCTCATTAACTTTTGTTTTGTAAAATGTATTTTTTGACATAATCCTATTAATGGCATGCTTATATACTGATAGTCCATTGGTAAGCAAAATGTGGGCTTTCTTTAGAAGAAAAATTTATGACATGACAAGTGACCAAGAGTTCCCTTTGACCAGCAAAAGAGGGTTTACAATGATTTTCTGATCTGTTTCCTATTTTAGTAAGAGAAGGAATGAAGTACCCAAAACAAATAGTGAATGGGCTCTTAGAAGTACACATCAAAATGTGAGGGACAAGGGAAAAAAAAAACCAAAAAACTTTGCTTACAAGAAATCCTGGAAGGGCTGTAACTGATGATTGTATATGCTCAGTGCAGACAAGTCTAAGAGTTAAAAGCACCAGTCCTAAAGACACCATGTACATTTTTGTGAGTGTTAATGCCAGAAGCTCAATCTGGTGAATATCAGAGAAAAGTCTTCTCCAGCCTCCTTGCATAAGGATGGGAAAAGGAACCATCTTGAAATATGATTGACCCTTAAATCATAAGGGAGTAAAAGAACCACCATCCAACACAGTCAGAAATCTGAATATAATTTTTGACTCTCCAAAAACTTAAGTACTTATAACTTAATGATGACTGGAAATCTTACCAATAATATAAAAAGCCAATTAACAATATTTTGTATGTTACATAAACATTGTATATTGCCATTTTACAATAAAGTCAGTTAGTGAAAAGAAAACGTTATTAAGAAAATCATAAGAAAATATGTTTACAGTATAAAAATGTATTTACTCAAAAATAAATCTACGTATAAATGAATCCATACCATTCCAGACCATGTGGTTCAAGGGTCAGCTGTACACCAGGACATCTTTTCTTAACAAGTCTTGCTCTTAAGAGAAACTAGATAACCAGAGCTTAATCTGTGAGGTAATGTTCAATACTAACTGACCTGGTGGAAGAAAAATACTCAATTCCATCCAGCTCTATCTTGTTCCACCTGAGTGGGAAGGAGATAAAAAACTAAGAAACACTTGTGAAATTCACATTCCAGAAGCACAGACTCACTAAAAGACTCAGGTAATCTCAGGACTAGAGAATAGCTCCCCTCCTACACCTACCCATCACATTACTAGAAGATTTTACAGCAGTTCCTTTTGCATCATGTCCAGCTATCACTTCCAGCTACTATATATCCTGTCTCGTTGGGAACTCTGAGTAGGGTATTTGAGAGCTACTAACTTTCTCATTAACTTTTGTTTTGTAAAATGTATTTTTTGACATAATCCTATTAATGGCATGCTTATATACTGATAGTCCATTGGTAAGCAAAATGTGGGCTTTCTTTAGAAGAAAAATTTATGACATGACAAGTGACCAAGAGTTCCCTTTGACCAGCAAAAGAGGGTTTACAATGATTTTCTGATCTGTTTCCTATTTTAGTAAGAGAAGGAATGAAGTACCCAAAACAAATAGTGAATGGGCTCTTAGAAGTACACATCAAAATGTGAGGGACAAGGGAAAAAAAAAACCAAAAAACTTTGCTTACAAGAAATCCTGGAAGGGCTATATAATGATGTAGGAATTAATGGGATGACAAATGTGACAACCTCTGTGGTTAAGTAACAAGATACATTGCATTAAAATATCAAATTATGGAAATTGCTTTGACTTTATATCTTTCAGAAACCATAGATCAAAGTTTAATTGAATATAAATGAAACTACTAAATGATGTCATATCATTAAAATGATATTTTCAAAGTGTGAGACTCTAGTAATTGCTTTTGTTTTCCAATTTTAGATAACTTACAGTCAGTGTATATGTGCTTCATTTAATCCAAATCAGAATTCTTCAAGTCTGTGTGATAAATGTGGTGTTCCACATAAAAGCATAATGATAAAAAAAAATTAAGCCATTATGCATAAGAATTCTAGGTAATTTAAAAAATTTCTGTGCAACATCAATTATATCTGGGGGCACAGAAGCTTTTAACCTAATTCTAAAATCTCTCTATGGCCTATATTTTTGATCTATGGACTTTAAGAAAGCAAAATTATAAAAGAGACTTTTCTCCTGATTAATTACAATCTTTCCCACGAACTTTCACTTGTGGTGGAGCAAAATTGATTTTACATAGTATACCTTAACACTAAAAAAACAATAATTTTAAAAAGATTACTTGTAAAATAATATTACATTATTACATTATCTCAATTTGCTTCAGAAATGTGTTTTGAAAAGATTATTTGTAAAATAATATTACATTATTACATTATCTCAATTTGCTTCAGAAATGTGTTTTGACATTCTAATTATTTTTAATAATTTTAAATAAAAACCTTTTCTAGTAAATGAATAATTAAGAGTATAGGGAGTAACAGCATAGGGAAATACTCACATTACTTACCTGATTGTTGGTACTTCAATTCAAAAAACATTTTCCTCCTTCCAAAAGCCACACATTGGGTTGAATCTTGCATTCAGTGGCTTGTTTGCACACCATGTCAAGATAATTCTTCTCTGTTTTAAGAAAAAGGCAAGGAGATATAAAATGTTCTCTCACCATAGCATCCTCATTTTTTTACAAATTGACTAATTGCAAAATAAAATAAGACTTATTTTATTCATAAAAAGTGATCTAGATATCAACCAATTTGGTGATGTCATTTTAGTAAGAGAAGGAATGAAGTACCCAAAACAAAAAGTGAATGGGCTCTTAGAAGTACACATCAAAATGTGAGGGACAAGGGAAAAAAAAAACCAAAAAACTTTGCTTACAAGAAATCCTGGAAGGGCTATATAATGATGTAGGAATTAATGGGATGACAAATGTGACAACCTCTGTGGTTAAGTAACAAGATACATTGCATTAAAATATCAAATTATGGAAATTGCTTTGACTTTATATCTTTCAGAAACCATAGATCAAAGTTTAATTGAATATAAATGAAACTACTAAATGATGTCATATCATTAAAATGATATTTTCAAAGTGTGAGACTCTAGTAATTGCTTTTGTTTTCCAATTTTAGATAACTTACAGTCAGTGTATATGTGCTTCATTTAATCCAAATCAGAATTCTTCAAGTCTGTGTGATAAATGTGGTGTTCCACATAAAAGCATAATGATAAAAAAAAATTAAGCCATTATGCATAAGAATTCTAGGTAATTTAAAAAATTTCTGTGCAACATCAATTATATCTGGGGGCACAGAAGCTTTTAACCTAATTCTAAAATCTCTCTATGGCCTATATTTTTGATCTATGGACTTTAAGAAAGCAAAATTATAAAAGAGACTTTTCTCCTGATTAATTACAATCTTTCCCACGAACTTTCACTTGTGGTGGAGCAAAATTGATTTTACATAGTATACCTTAACACTAAAAAAACAATAATTTTAAAAAGATTACTTGTAAAATAATATTACATTATTACATTATCTCAATTTGCTTCAGAAATGTGTTTTGAAAAGATTATTTGTAAAATAATATTACATTATTACATTATCTCAATTTGCTTCAGAAATGTGTTTTGACATTCTAATTATTTTTAATAATTTTAAATAAAAACCTTTTCTAGTAAATGAATAATTAAGAGTATAGGGAGTAACAGCATAGGGAAATACTCACATTACTTACCTGATTGTTGGTACTTCAATTCAAAAAACATTTTCCTCCTTCCAAAAGCCACACATTGGGTTGAATCTTGCATTCAGTGGCTTGTTTGCACACCATGTCAAGATAATTCTTCTCTGTTTTAAGAAAAAAGGGAAGGAGATATAAAATGTTCTCTCACCATAGCATCCTCATTTTTTTACAAATTGACTAATTGCAAAATAAAATAAGACTTATTTTATTCATAAAAAGTGATCTAGATATCAACCAATTTGGTGATGTCAATTCCTTTGTGTGCCCTATCCTTTAATATTTAAATACTGAGCACAATGTATGCATACATTGATTTCTAATCATAAATAAATAAATATCAAGATTCCATATTATTTATGGTTGGAAATCAATGTATGCATACCTGCTAAGTTGCTTCAGACATGTTAGACTCTTTGCGACGCTATGGAGTGTAATCAGCCAAGCTCCTTTGTCCCTAGAATTCTCCAGGCAAAAATACTGGAGTTGGTTTGCCATGTCCTCCTTCAGGGGATCTTCCTGACCCAGGGATTGAACCCATGTCTCCTGTAGCTCCTGCATTGCAGGCAAATTCTTTACCAGTGAGCTAGCACAGAAGTCCCTGATTGGAAACCAGTATCTTCTAAGAACTTCACAAATGATCAAGAGACTTAAATTTCTCTTTGTTTCCAATGTCTTGAGTCCATTGAATCTTTCTAGTCCCATCTAAGAGGTATCCTGAATTTGTTACTGCCTCTTTGACTCTCTTCCACCAGGTCAGTTAGTATTGAACATTACCTCACAGATTAAGCTCTGGTTAACTAGTTTCTCTTAAGAGCAAGACTTGTTAAGAAAAGCTCTAACCCTGTCTACAGAAGCTTTGAGGTAATGAAAGTAGAGTTTTCTCAAAGTGTATCATTTACCATGAGAATCCCTTAATAATAGATTATGTTGACTGTGCACACAGATTCCTCTATACAGGAAGTCAGGCAGTGTGGGATTCTTACTTCACTAGATCCAGCATCTGTGAATGAGTTATTTTCTTAATCCACCAGTGCTTCAGTTGACTTGCATGAGGATTGTGCAGATTCCACGAGTTAATATTTAAGTTTTTATCACAGTTTTTTAGGGAGTAACAGCATAGGGAAATACTCACATTACTTACCTGATTGTTGGTACTTCAATTCAAAAAACATTTTCCTCCTTCCAAAAGCCACACATTGGGTTGAATCTTGCATTCAGTGGCTTGTTTGCACACCATGTCAAGATAATTCTTCTCTGTTTTAAGAAAAAGGCAAGGAGATATAAAATGTTCTCTCACCATAGCATCCTCATTTTTTTACAAATTGACTAATTGCAAAATAAAATAAGACTTATTTTATTCATAAAAAGTGATCTAGATATCAACCAATTTGGTGATGTCAATTCCTTTGTGTGCCCTATCCTTTAATATTTAAATACTGAGCACAATGTATGCATACATTGATTTCTAATCATAAATAAATAAATATCAAGATTCCATATTATTTATGGTTGGAAATCAATGTATGCATACCTGCTAAGTTGCTTCAGACATGTTAGACTCTTTGACGCTATGGAGTGTAATCAGCCAAGCTCCTTTGTCCCTAGAATTCTCCAGGCAAAAATACTGGAGTTGGTTTGCCATGTCCTCCTTCAGGGGATCTTCCTGACCCAGGGATTGAACCCATGTCTCCTGTAGCTCCTGCATTGCAGGCAAATTCTTTACCAGTGAGCTAGCACAGAAGTCCCTGATTGGAAACCAGTATCTTCTAAGAACTTCACAAATGATCAAGAGACTTAAATTTCTCTTTGTTTCCAATGTCTTGAGTCCATTGAATCTTTCTAGTCCCATCTAAGAGGTATCCTGAATTTGTTACTGCCTCTTTGACTCTCTTCCACCAGGTCAGTTAGTATTGAACATTACCTCACAGATTAAGCTCTGGTTAACTAGTTTCTCTTAAGAGCAAGACTTGTTAAGAAAAGCTCTAACCCTGTCTACAGAAGCTTTGAGGTAATGAAAGTAGAGTTTTCTCAAAGTGTATCATTTACCATGAGAATCCCCTTAATAATAGATTATGTTGACTGTGCACACAGATTCCTCTATACAGGAAGTCAGGCAGTGTGGGATTCTTACTTCACTAGATCCAGCATCTGTGAATGAGTTATTTTCTTAATCCACCAGTGCTTCAGTTGACTTGCATGAGGATTGTGCAGATTCCACGAGTTAATATTTGCAAGTTTTCTACTTGGATCATTTTCAGTTTTATTTGCTGGCGTGTTATGCCAGTCTCCACACCTAGTGCTTTATGGATGTCTCAGAAAATTAAACATTGTGCCACTTTATCAAATAGAAAAAGTTTTCTTCTCTGTTTTTCTCCATGTCTCATTTTAGCCATGACTCTTGAGCTGTTCTTGCTAATTACCTTGAGTCTTAAGATGTTATACTGAATTAGGGATTTGCAAAGTTTTTGGTAAAGGATCAAATAATTAGTATTTTAGCGTTTGCAAGCCATAAAGTATCTGCTGCAACTACTTAATTCTCTTGTAGCTCAAAAATTGCCACAGAAAATGTGCAGGCTCTGCTCTAATAAAATTTCATAAAAACAGGTACATTTGGATTATGAGTTACAGTTTGACTATTCCTGCTCTAAATGAGTTTGGCTACACCCATGAACCATAGTTAACTGACCCCAGCACTAAACAGATACAGATTAACCTTTTTTTTTGGCGGGGGTAGGGAGGGAGGGGGGTGGGTGGGCCACTTCCACTGGTCTTTCGTTTGTCTAGTTTCATCCATCTTTGTTCTTTCGCTCCTGTGGACCTCTCATCGCGGTGGCATCTGTTGTCGCAGAGTGCCGGCTCTGGGCGCATGCGCTCCAGAGCTCCGGCTCGGTAATTGGACACATCAGTCCAGCCGCTCCGCAGCACGTGGGATCTTCCCAGGCCAGGGATCAAACCGGCGCCCCTTGCATTGCAAAGCGGTGTCCTTACCCACTGGACCACCAGGGAAACCCCCAGATTAATCTTTTAAAATAATTTAATTATTATGAAATATTGCATCAATATAATTTTGTTACTTAAATGTCATATGCCATAAACAGTAAACAATAAAATATAAGAGATCAAGGCCCCAACATCTGAATTATCCATGAGAATATTACCAGTTTAGTTAAAGTACACTCTGTGACTCTTTCAAATGTATGACTTTTCTATTCCCTATCACACCTCATTCCTCTCTGGAAAGAATTACTATTTTTATATATTATTTCTGTCTCAGTTGATTTTCCCTATTCATTGTCTTTACAGTGCATAAAATTGCGGCGAACACTGAATTAGCCAATATTTAAGTATTGCTCCTAGGGGAAATGAAGACACACACACATATACATACACACACACAATCACACATCCGCATACCTCCTGTAGACTATGGTCTTGCATTGTGAAGACAGATCACCTGGTGGATTTAATTTTTTTCTCATTTTGCAAAAGAGGAAGCAAATTTCAGAATGGTTTAATGAGTTGCTTGAGGCCTCCCCACTAGTAGGTGCCAGAGCTGGAGGTCAGTTCCTGTCCAGTTGGTCCTAGAGCCAGAGTGGCTTACTCTGCCGTACATTGCCCTCTCCATCCTCTGGGTGTCTCTGTGATGAAGCAGAAAGATGAAGGCTGAGCACCTGGCCTTGTGAGCACTCAGCTGGTAACAAGAGCCTCAAACTAATTTTTCACAGTTCTGAGCATGTCTGACTATAGCTTTGAGGATTACAGACACATTTTAGCAAGTAAATCTAGTGCAAAAAGTTAACTGACCCCAGCACTAAACAGATACAGATTAACCTTTTTGGCGGGGTAGGGTGGGCCACTTCTATTGGTCTTTCGTTTGTCTAGTTTCATCCATCTTTGTTCTTTCGCTCCTGTGGACCTCTCATCGCGGTGGCATCTGTTGTCGCAGAGTGCCGGCTCTGGGCGCATGCGCTCCAGAGCTCCGGCTCGGTAATTGGACACATCAGTCCAGCCGCTCCGCAGCACGTGGGATCTTCCCAGGCCAGGGATCAAACCGGCGCCCCTTGCATTGCAAAGCGGTGTCCTTACCCACTGGACCACCAGGGAAACCCCCAGATTAATCTTTTAAAATAATTTAATTATTATGAAATATTGCATCAATATAATTTTGTTACTTAAATGTCATATGCCATAAACAGTAAACAATAAAATATAAGAGATCAAGGCCCCAACATCTGAATTATCCATGAGAATATTACCAGTTTAGTTAAAGTACACTCTGTGACTCTTTCAAATGTATGACTTTTCTATTCCCTATCACACCTCATTCCTCTCTGGAAAGAATTACTATTTTTATATATTATTTCTGTCTCAGTTGATTTTCCCTATTCATTGTCTTTACAGTGCATAAAATTGCGGCGAACACTGAATTAGCCAATATTTAAGTATTGCTCCTAGGGGAAATGAAGACACACACACATATACATACACACACACAATCACACATCCGATACCTCCTGTAGACTATGGTCTTGCATTGTGAAAACAGATCACCTGGTGGATTTAATTTTTTTCTCATTTTGCAAAAGAGGAAGCAAATTTCAGAATGGTTTAATGAGTTGCTTGAGGCCTCCCCACTAGTAGGTGCCAGAGCTGGAGGTCAGTTCCTGTCCAGTTGGTCCTAGAGCCAGAGTGGCTTACTCTGCCGTACATTGCCCTCTCCATCCTCTGGGTGTCTCTGTGATGAAGCAGAAAGATGAAGGCTGAGCACCTGGCCTTGTGAGCACTCAGCTGGTAACAAGAGCCTCAAACTAATTTTTCACAGTTCTGAGCATGTCTGACTATAGCTTTGAGGATTACAGACACATTTTAGCAAGTAAGCAAATCAGAAATACAGTATTTTAAACAATGGTGGTTGACAAGATCTTCTTTAAATAAATAGACATATATTGTTTCAGCTTACATTTGTTTTTATGTAATTGATGCCATACCAGATGTGTGTTTCTCCATTGTTATTGGTAAGCTGTATATATTTCTGAGTTTGATATATTTTGATTTGATCAATTATAGCTTATTCATTAATACTTATATAATTAAGCCTGATGAATTACTGCATAATTGCTTTGCATATTCTTTTATTTGGGGGACTTTTTGACTTCTATCTTGCTATTATAAACAATCCTGGTATAAATGTTCCTGTTTGTTGTTCTTCAGTCGTTAAGTTGTCTCTGACTGTTTGCGACCCCATGGACTGTATGTAGCCTGTCAGATTTCTCTGTCTACGGGATTTCCCAGGCAAGATATTGGAGTAGGTTGCCATTTCCTTCTCCATGGAACCTGCATCTCCTGAATTGTCAGGTGATTCTTTACCACTGAGTCACGTGAGACACCTTCATTCCTGTTCATTACTATTGGTTTAAAAAATCTCCATGGGATATATTAGTTTTATCTATTTTTATTTACTTGATCATATTTTCTTTCTCTTTAATCACTTATGGAGGAAAATATTTATGACTTTTCTAATGCTAATTCAACTTGCACATAGGAGATAGAATAAATTTAGTTTTGATCTTAATATATAACCTGCTTACATTATCCAATGCATTGTTTAAATGATTTGCATTCATGATTGTGAGTGACTAAAATTTTTTATTAGATATTTTTTGGTCTGGTGTCAGTAAAATGCCTTTTAAAATTAGTGTTTTTAATTTTTCTGTGGTTTGTAAAATTTTTGTATCTGTTACTTAATTATTTGTTTAAATATTTTTTCTACAATTATATTCATATTTTATTTCTCTCCCCTCTAATTTTTTAAAATGCTAAATTTATTTCATAACTTTTCCTCTACAAAATTTGAAGTGTATGCTCTCCATTTCTAAGTTTTTGGTGGTTCTTTTTGAAATTTTACCATAATTTCTTAGGTTTTGACAACTATATTTAGCTATTAGAATTATACATATATATGTAAATATATACATATGTAAAAATATAGTTATTTTTAGGAAGAGTCTATTGATGGTAAATTTACTTTTTAAATCTGTTTTGTTCTTGTTCTTTAAGAGATGTTGCATGTTAAATAACTGAAAATTGGGGATTCATTTCTCTCAGTATTTTGAACACATTCTTCCACTGATTTTTTTCTCTGAATGTTGTTATTGGAAAGTTGGCTATAAGTTGAATTATGCAGTTTTTATTTTGTTTGTAGATGAGTTTTGTTTTTAAACAATCATTGTGTGTAAATGTGCATTTCTTTTTATTAGTCCTGTTTGGAATATATATTTTTTGAATTTTTAGCTTCATATCCTTTATTATTTCTGAAATTTTCTTTGTCATTATTTACATCTGTAAATATTTCCTTTTTGTCATTCTCACTTCTGGCTTTTCCTTGAACTGGGATGAGAAGAATGTTAGTCCTCATTATATCTTCAATATATTTTAATCTCCTTTCTGGAAATTTCAGATTCAATATCCAGTTCACTAATTCTCTATTCAGTCTTGTCTAATCTGCAGATTTACTTACTCATGCAACAAATTTTAATCTCACATTTGCTTATATGCATATTATACCTATATGTAAAATACCTTTAAATGGGATTATAATTCTCATTATTTAAAATAAGCTTTTGTCTCTTGATCATTAACATTTTCAGCATTACTTATTTACATATTGTCAGCATAGCTATCCTTCGTATTGCTATTGATATTTCAGTATCTTAAATCTTATCAGTCACATGTGTTGCTTTTTTTTTTCTACTGATTGTTAACTGGGATTCGAAGCCAGGAATAGGGTTAGGTGAATGACTCACTCATGTTACAATATGTTCCAAATATAGATGCCGAAAGTAATATTGCTAATGTAATTTTTAAATCAAAATTACTGCAGAAAATTCATGATAAACAAATATCAAAAGTTTAAGTAAAGATCATATCTCCCCTTGAATTTATCAAGTCACCTCATTTGTCTCACCCTAAGCCATCTACAATAGATCCATCATTTGCTTAAATTTTGGTATTTTGTCTGTCATAGATTTGAGCACTGATCTAAGATTATTGGTGCACTTTTAAATTTTGTACTCATAATCAGTGCTTCACATGCTTCATCCTGTTTGGCCCTGCTATAATTGTTTCTTTGTGTTCTTGATAATTTTTACATTTTAAATAGCATTAAATTCAGATGAATCTAAAGAAATTCTGAGAAGTCTGTGTATAAGGAATCCAGAGAGGATATGAACTTGCATCTTTTCTCACTTATAATATAAGTTGAATTATGCAGTTTTTATTTTGTTTGTAGATGAGTTTTGTTTTTAAACAATCATTGTGTGTAAATGTGCATTTCTTTTTATTAGTCCTGTTTGGAATATATATTTTTTGAATTTTTAGCTTCATATCCTTTATTATTTCTGAAATTTTCTTTGTCATTATTTACATCTGTAAATATTTCCTTTTTGTCATTCTCACTTCTGGCTTTTCCTTGAACTGGGATGAGAAGAATGTTAGTCCTCATTATATCTTCAATATATTTTAATCTCCTTTCTGGAAATTTCAGATTCAATATCCAGTTCACTAATTCTCTATTCAGTCTTGTCTAATCTGCAGATTTACTTACTCATGCAACAAATTTTAATCTCACATTTGCTTATATGCATATTATACCTATATGTAAAATACCTTTAAATGGGATTATAATTCTCATTATTTAAAATAAGCTTTTGTCTCTTGATCATTAACATTTTCAGCATTACTTATTTACATATTGTCAGCATAGCTATCCTTCGTATTGCTATTGATATTTCAGTATCTTAAATCTTATCAGTCACATGTGTTGCTTTTTTTTTTCTACTGATTGTTAACTGGGATTCGAAGCCAGGAATAGGGTTAGGTGAATGACTCACTCATGTTACAATATGTTCCAAATATAGATGCCGAAAGTAATATTGCTAATGTAATTTTTAAATCAAAATTACTGCAGAAAATTCATGATAAACAAATATCAAAAGTTTAAGTAAAGATCATATCTCCCCTTGAATTTATCAAGTCACCTCATTTGTCTCACCCTAAGCCATCTACAATAGATCCATCATTTGCTTAAATTTTGGTATTTTGTCTGTCATAGATTTGAGCACTGATCTAAGATTATTGGTGCACTTTTAAATTTTGTACTCATAATCAGTGCTTCACATGCTTCATCCTGTTTGGCCCTGCTATAATTGTTTCTTTGTGTTCTTGATAATTTTTACATTTTAAATAGCATTAAATTCAGATGAATCTAAAGAAATTCTGAGAAGTCTGTGTATAAGGAATCCAGAGAGGATATGAACTTGCATCTTTTCTCACTTATAATATAGTCACAAATATCTAAACCTCAGCCCCAGTTGAGAGAAAAGCTGTATTATATATTCCAGCAGAAATTATTAGAGTTTTTATAATGTTCTTTTTCTACATAATTTGGAGGAGGTATCAGCAGGTTCTATTCACTGTCTTTCTATACCTTAGTAGACTTTTACTTTCATTTATCCTGAGGTTATATGAATCCTCTTTGGGTTAATGCTTTATAAAGGTGCTGATTTCAGTCCCATTCACCTGTCTTCACTCCTGACATTGGCCTGTGACCCATATCTTTGTGTTTCTTGTTCCCTAAGTTCTCTGGTCTCTGAAACAGGTATTAGCCTTCTAGTTTCTACTTTTTTCTGTGGTTTATGTTTTGCATGTATCTTTTCTGTGGGTCATTGGGATCTCATCTAATATCTCATGAGCTTGGCAATGTCCTTCAATATATGTGTATGGCAATGTATATGACATTTTGTGTTTTTAATATTTGGCAGTGTTAGATATTTTCAAAACATTTATTTGCCATATTGCTAGAAAATGTTACTCGTTACCTATTTTAACACAGTTGTTTGTCTCCCTTATAGACTACAACATACCAGAGCCAAGTCCTAGGCAACTTAAGGGAAAATTTTATAATAAACTTATGTTCCAAGTTGGTTTCTAAAACATGACTTTATTTTGTATACATCTTGGGTCAATGACAAATTAAAATCTTCTGTTTTGACTTTATTTTGCTAAGGAAAACATTGAATAAAGAAAAGAACTGTGTTAAAATAGTTTATGTCTTTATGCATATCTCCCTTGAATTTATCAAGTCACCTCATTTGTCTCACCCTAAGCCATCTACAATAGATCCATCATTTGCTTAAATTTTGGTATTTTGTCTGTCATAGATTTGAGCACTGATCTAAGATTATTGGTGCACTTTTAAATTTTGTACTCATAATCAGTGCTTCACATGCTTCATCCTGTTTGGCCCTGCTATAATTGTTTCTTTGTGTTCTTGATAATTTTTACATTTTAAATAGCATTAAATTCAGATGAATCTAAAGAAATTCTGAGAAGTCTGTGTATAAGGAATCCAGAGAGGATATGAACTTGCATCTTTTCTCACTTATAATATAGTCACAAATATCTAAACCTCAGCCCCAGTTGAGAGAAAAGCTGTATTATATATTCCAGCAGAAATTATTAGAGTTTTTATAATGTTCTTTTTCTACATAATTTGGAGGAGGTATCAGCAGGTTCTATTCACTGTCTTTCTATACCTTAGTAGACTTTTACTTTCATTTATCCTGAGGTTATATGAATCCTCTTTGGGTTAATGCTTTATAAAGGTGCTGATTTCAGTCCCATTCACCTGTCTTCACTCCTGACATTGGCCTGTGACCCATATCTTTGTGTTTCTTGTTCCCTAAGTTCTCTGGTCTCTGAAACAGGTATTAGCCTTCTAGTTTCTACTTTTTTCTGTGGTTTATGTTTTGCATGTATCTTTTCTGTGGGTCATTGGGATCTCATCTAATATCTCATGAGCTTGGCAATGTCCTTCAATATATGTGTATGGCAATGTATATGACATTTTGTGTTTTTAATATTTGGCAGTGTTAGATATTTTCAAAACATTTATTTGCCATATTGCTAGAAAATGTTACTCGTTACCTATTTTAACACAGTTGTTTGTCTCCCTTATAGACTACAACATACCAGAGCCAAGTCCTAGGCAACTTAAGGGAAAATTTTATAATAAACTTATGTTCCAAGTTGGTTTCTAAAACATGACTTTATTTTGTATACATCTTGGGTCAATGACAAATTAAAATCTTCTGTTTTGAGAGGCCTTTAGCTGTTTGCTAAGGATACATACGCACTATTGAATAAAGAAAAAGAACTGTGTTAAAATAGTTTATGTCTTTATGCATATATTTGATCCTTAATCAACTCTTACCCATCTCCTTTTCTTTCTGACATTTTAAAATTCAGGAAAAAACCTTACACTGTCTTTGTTTCTACATACCTCACACTAGTGGATGACCCATGGGTAATGTTGCCACATTAAAAGCCAAATGTTGGTATCACCAGCTGGTAAGGTGATCACTCAGCTGTAACCATGGGCAGTGGTCCTTGGAGACAACTAGGCATGAGACTAGGCATTATCTCTATTCCTGCCACCATGGGCAGCTTGTAAATGAATCAGTTAGACAATGACAGGGGTGCCTGAGGAAAGAGGCTGACCAGTATCCACAAAACAGGTCATCCTATCTACTTGATATTAATATCTTCCTCTTCTTGGGTTAACTTTTGGTAAACATTCACATGGGACCTGAATTTCTTCATGTTTTCTTTTTTTTTTTTGGCCCATTTGGAAAGTTCCATCAGCATTTTGCAATCATGTGTCATCCAAGTCCCTGATCATCCAGTCAAACTTCTGTCCACAACACAATAAATTGTACATAATTACTCATATGGCCACTTCTCTTTCCAAGCAAAGTGAACAACATGGTGCACTGCCAAAAGTTCTGAACTCTAGTGAGATTTCCCTTCACCATTGTCCTTTATGGATGTTCCAATAAGGGGCTGTAGTACTTCAGCTGTCTACTTTCTGGTAGTACCTATATAGTTTGCAAAATCATCTATAAACCAGGTCTGTCTTTTCTTCCTCTATCAGCTGATCCCAGGGAACTCCCCATGATGCCATGTAGGCCAGTCGATTGGAGAAGGCAGAGGTGGGGACCATGAGCACTTGAGTCACTTTTTCAAGTAACTTTCTGAGACCTTTAGGTTCTATTCAGGCATGACCACATATATACCACTCATCTTGGATGATGGAATGTTGCTCTGCATGTCCAAATTTATGGCTTAAGAGTTAGAAAACACCCAGTTCATGATACAAAACACAAGTCACATGGTAAGTAGGTGGCCCATGGCTGGGTGTTCGGTCTCTACTAAGCCCAGTAATATGTCAAAACCTGATTTTCAAAAGAGGAATATTTATTTCTGGAAAATAGCAGAGCTTTGCTTCAATTTCCTAGGGGCCTATCACATATAGGATCCTGGCATAGGCTCCAAACTACATCCTTATCTGTTACTAAAATTTCAAGCAGCTTTGGATCTGTTGGATTGCATGGCTCAAGTGACGTATCAGCTTGTAGAGCAGTCAGAACATGTTCCAGAAGCTTCTCTTCTTCTGGGTTCCATTAGTAAGTATCAGATTTTCAAATGGGTTAATAAATAGGCCAGAGTAATAGACTCAAGTGAGGAATATTCTCTCTAAAGTCCATAGAGGCCAGTATGCATTGATCTTTTTTTTTAGTTGTAAAAGGGGCTAAATGTGACAACTTGTTATTTGTATTACATTTTACCTGTTTTATTGTAGCCTAATAATATGTTCTTTATATTAGAATGGATATTTCAATATGCCCCAGTTTACTAGATCCAAAAAAATGTCACCAAGGTAGAACTTCTGTCAGATTTATTTTCCATTCTCTGACATGAATATTTCTTACCAGTATGTGTAAAGTTAATGGCTCAGTTGTGTCCAACTCTTTGAGGCTCCATGAACAGCAGCCCATCAGGCCCCTCTGTCCGTGGAATTATTCAGACAAGAATACTGGAGTGGCTTGCCATGCCCTTCTCCATGAGGTCTTCCCAAGCCAGGGATGGAACCCAACTCTCCTGCAATGAAGGCAGAGCTATATCATCTGAACCACCTGGGAAGCTAGAGTAGTTTGCATTTCTTGTTCACTAGGCCCAATAAGCATAATATAATCAGTGTAGTAAAACTCTATATCTTATGAAAGGGAAAGGTTATTATCTTCCCTGCAAAGTATATTATGACATAGGACTTGATTGTTGATATACCTTTCAAGTAAAATTGTTGATATGCCTTCCAAGTGTATTTCTGTCTTTGACTGCTTAAAATATTATAAACATAGTCACTTAACTTCTTGCTTCTTATAAGTGGTTGATGTATCCAATGGTGATATTTTATGTCTCTCCATTGCTAGGTCAAACCATGGGCTATCAGTGTCTCTCTAGGACTGGAAATTGAGTCAATAGCATTTTTAAAATCTAATCAGATTAGAGTCACTTCTACAAATCTCAGAACCAATTTATAAAATTCATTACTTTTTACTTTATTTTATTTTGCTGTATTGCAAGGCTTGTAGGATCTTTGTACCAGGGATTGAACCCATGCCCTCAGCAGTGAAAGCACAAAATTTAAACCATTTGAAGCCAAATAGTTCTAAAATTCATTCTTAAAATTCTTTTCCTCTAGGATCATTCTCCATAACAAGATCTGTATTAGTCTGAGAAATAGAAATATGATTACGGAGGTGTAGAATTCCCAAGGTATCAGTTGACAAGCTGCAAACCCAGGAAAGCCAATGGGATAGTTCTATTCTGAGTATAAAGTCCTTTGATCTAGGAGAATCAATGGCATACATTCTGATTTAAGAGCTTCTGGCTGGAGAACAAAGTGGAGCTTATTTTTCAGTTTGAGTCCAAAAGTTTGTAAAATATCAATATCTCAACTTAAGTAATAAGCCATGAAGATCTCCTCTTTAGTCCTATTTATATCTTCAATTGATTGGACAAAGCCCTCTCACGAGATATTCTTTCTTAGTCTACCAATTTGAATGTTAATCTCATCTAGAAATACCCTTCTAGACACACTTCCCTCAGGCCCCCCCTCTGTCCGTGGAATTATTCAGACAAGAATACTGGAGTGGCTTGCCATGCCCTTCTCCATGAGGTCTTCCCAAGCCAGGGATGGAACCCAACTCTCCTGCAATGAAGGCAGAGCTATATCATCTGAACCACCTGGGAAGCTAGAGTAGTTTGCATTTCTTGTTCACTAGGCCCAATAAGCATAATATAATCAGTGTAGTAAAACTCTATATCTTATGAAAGGGAAAGGTTATTATCTTCCCTGCAAAGTATATTATGACATAGGACTTGATTGTTGATATACCTTTCAAGTAAAATTGTTGATATGCCTTCCAAGTGTATTTCTGTCTTTGACTGCTTAAAATATTATAAACATAGTCACTTAACTTCTTGCTTCTTATAAGTGGTTGATGTATCCAATGGTGATATTTTATGTCTCTCCATTGCTAGGTCAAACCATGGGCTATCAGTGTTCTCTCTAGGACTGGAAATTGAGTCAATAGCATTTTTAAAATCTAATCAGATTAGAGTCACTTCTACAAATCTCAGAACCAATTTATAAAATTCATTACTTTTTACTTTATTTTATTTTGCTGTATTGCAAGGCTTGTAGGATCTTTGTACCAGGGATTGAACCCATGCCCTCAGCAGTGAAAGCACAAAATTTAAACCATTTGAAGCCAAATAGTTCTAAAATTCATTCTTAAAATTCTTTTCCTCTAGGATCATTCTCCATAACAAGATCTGTATTAGTCTGAGAAATAGAAATATGATTACGGAGGTGTAGAATTCCCAAGGTATCAGTTGACAAGCTGCAAACCCAGGAAAGCCAATGGGATAGTTCTATTCTGAGTATAAAGTCCTTTGATCTAGGAGAATCAATGGCATACATTCTGATTTAAGAGCTTCTGGCTGGAGAACAAAGTGGAGCTTATTTTTCAGTTTGAGTCCAAAAGTTTGTAAAATATCAATATCTCAACTTAAGTAATAAGCCATGAAGATCTCCTCTTTAGTCCTATTTATATCTTCAATTGATTGGACAAAGCCCTCTCACATTAGGAAGGATATTCTGCTTTACTTAGTCTACCAATTTGAATGTTAATCTCATCTAGAAATACCCTTCTAGACACACTTAAAAATTTTTGGCCATGAGTCTGGGGGCCTCATGGCCCAGGCAAGGAGACAGACAATTAACCATAAGAGAACTTTTCCAGGATTTTGAGGCAAAGTGCCATATGCTTTACCTGTGCAGAAAAAAAAAAAAAAAAACCCTCTAGCCAACACTGATAATGACTGAAATGCATGGGTAAAAGAAGAAAGTTCTTTTAAGGAAAAAAAAATGCAAGGAAAATGTAGGGACGGTAGCTGTAAAGCTGATGAGATACAACAGGTTTGGATTCAGAGCTGCCAGAATTTGGATATGGGTTGAAAATTAACTAAAGAAGTCAAGGACAATGTCAAGGTTTTTGTTTTCAAAATGGAAGAATGGAGTTGACATGATCTGCTTTGCTTAGTAACTAGGTAAGCAGATTTGGGAGAGGAGAGACCTGGATTTGCATTTGACATCTTAATGTGAGATGTCTATTAGGCTTTCAAACTATTAACCATTTATTGAGGCATATGTTAGTCATGCATTAAGTTTAGACTCTTCTAAGAAGTTTCACAATTTTCATAGACACTTAAAAATGACACAAAATTGGAAAACTATAACCACACGATTATAGTGGAAACATATCTTCAGAGGATCTTTCCCTGGCATTTACAAGTCACACTACATATTCAAGAACCCAGTTTGACTTTACATAGCTTCGACTTGCAGATATTTCCCCCTTTGCAGGGAAGCAAGAAGAGAACACAGAGAAGATACCTTTACAACCCCTGACTTTTGTGTAGAATTCCCAAGGTATCAGTTGACAAGCTGCAAACCCAGGAAAGCCAATGGGATAGTTCTATTCTGAGTATAAAGTCCTTTGATCTAGGAGAATCAATGGCATACATTCTGATTTAAGAGCTTCTGGCTGGAGAACAAAGTGGAGCTTATTTTTCAGTTTGAGTCCAAAAGTTTGTAAAATATCAATATCTCAACTTAAGTAATAAGCCATGAAGATCTCCTCTTTAGTCCTATTTATATCTTCAATTGATTGGACAAAGCCCTCTCACATTAGGAAGGATATTCTGCTTTACTTAGTCTACCAATTTGAATGTTAATCTCATCTAGAAATACCCTTCTAGACACACTTAAAAATTTTTGGCCATGAGTCTGGGGGCCTCATGGCCCAGGCAAGGAGACAGACAATTAACCATAAGAGAACTTTTCCAGGATTTTGAGGCAAAGTGCCATATGCTTTACCTGTGCAGAAAAAAAAAAAAAAAAACCCTCTAGCCAACACTGATAATGACTGAAATGCATGGGTAAAAGAAGAAAGTTCTTTTAAGGAAAAAAAAATGCAAGGAAAATGTAGGGACG
This sequence comes from Tragulus kanchil, assembly GCA_022376925.1. Lineage (NCBI taxonomy): Eukaryota > Metazoa > Chordata > Mammalia > Artiodactyla > Tragulidae > Tragulus > Tragulus kanchil. Next base: position 111,364,521 of record JAIOJX010000025.1, on the reverse strand, counting down.
GTAGCTGTAAAGCTGATGAGATACAACAGGTTTGGATTCAGAGCTGCCAGAATTTGGATATGGGTTGAAAATTAACTAAAGAAGTCAAGGACAATGTAAAGGGTTTTTTGTTTTCAAAATGGAAGAATGGAGTTGACATGATCTGCTTTGCTTAGTAACTAGGTAAGCAGATTTGGGAGAGGAGAGACCTGGATTTGCATTTGACATCTTAATGTGAGATGTCTATTAGGCTTTCAAACTATTAACCATTTATTGAGGCATATGTTAGTCATGCATTAAGTTTAGACTCTTCTAAGAAGTTTCACAATTTTCATAGACACTTAAAAATGACACAAAATTGGAAAACTATAACCACACGATTATAGTGGAAACATATCTTCAGAGGATCTTTCCCTGGCATTTACAAGTCACACTACATATTCAAGAACCCAGTTTGACTTTACATAGCTTCGACTTGCAGATATTCTTTCCCAAGCACACAACTGTGTGCAGGGAAGCAAGAAGAGAACACAGAGAAGATACCTTTCAGTGGTATGCCAATCTCCCTATGACTTTGTCCTAAATTGCTTTTCCAGCCTCATTATTCATTGCCTTGGAGCATTTTTCTCCAATATTTCAGTTATTTCTGCTTGTTAATGTCTTTTTTCCTACTCATGTCTTTCAGTCTGAGAAGTTCTGCTTTCCCATTTTCCAGTTCTTAAAAATCATTCACCTGAAAAACTTTAAACAATTACTCTCTTCTTCATGAAATTTTCCTAATGTTAAAATAAATTATTTTTCTCTTATATTTCTATCATGGATTTTGAAAATAAACAAATATTTAAAATTATTCTCTGTATTATGGAGTTACCTGCTTACTTTTCTCCCCATATGATTGCAGTGTTGCTATGAATTTATGAACAATGTAACCTGAAACATTATTTTTTTTAATCTCCCAACACCTTGCATGTCATAGGTACTTAACATCATATGATTATTTCACTCAACCAGACAAACAGAACATTTGAACAGCAGCAAATGAAACAATGAACAATGCAGGTTGTTTAAAAAATCATCCTATTTTAGAGAACTTTTTAGTTACACATTAAAAGTCACCCTTACTTGCCCCTAATCACTTCTTGCTACCATGGAAAAAATCATGAAATCGATATCTGCAACCATACTTATCCTCATTTTTAACATCAAACATTTATTTTCATTTCTCGCTCTCTGAGACTGACACATTATGATTATACAGTAAGAAAAAAAATCACAGATATAACACCAACTAAGCATTTCAGGAGTGCAATAATTAAATCATGCATTCATTGGTGTGTGTAAACATTGTTTAAATCTGATAATTTTCTATTATAAAAGAGGAGCAATTCATATGATTAGGCTGAAAGGGGATAGAGAATTCATTTTTAATAATTTGTAATTTTCTCCATCTTTCCTATGCAAATTACTGTACTTTTAATTTCTTACATCTTCTACAAAATTATTTTCTGACCAATGTAGAGAATGATTGAATGCTTGCTGAATACTTTCCAAGGGCATTGTTACTGTTCATATAACTACTGGAAGTCATCATTAAAGACTAAGTGAATTATTCTAAGAACTATTTTAGCTAAGGCTGTGTAAAACAAAAGAAACTTTAATAGTTGAATTATTTTCAAAATATTGAAATTTTATCACTTTTATGATATCTTAGAGATAATAAAGAAAATACAATGTTACATCACATAACCAAGATCATTAATGCATTACAACATAACCTATGCAATCTTCAACCAAATACAAGAAAAGATTAAAAAAAAAAAACAGGGGAGGGAGTGTCTAATCAGCCAGAAGCAATGTCATAAAGTTCACTGTAGCAAAACTGATACACATTGAACACATTCATTTTCCATCTCCTTAGTCCCCAGATGAAACCATCCCACTATTATTTAAGGGTTTTTTGGGTGTGGTTAAATTATTTCATGATTCAGTATAGATTTGGGAGTTGAAAATGGAGAGAGACTATGAAAATCCAACAATCAGAGGAAGAGAGTTAAAACCACAATAGAACACAAAGTCTTCTAAGAAACTCCCAATATCTTTTCTGTAGACATATATTCTAAAAATGTGAATCTCAATTGATCACATGTATATTTTATTTTATATTGACAATAATTTCATTATAACTGAGAAAACTAAAGTTTACAAAGGATAAAATAATAATTTATATTGGTCTGGATTATTCACTATGTGACCAAGCTGGACTAAGGATATTGTCTAAAAAGCACAAGTGTTTCCACCTTGAGAACCCCCTAAGAATCAGGTTGAGGTCCTAGAATGTTGGGGTGAACTCCCAATGATTTTGACCTGGTCAGCAATACTTGTGGATAAAGAATAGACTCTGAAACGGGCCTCCTAATTCCTTTATGAAAAAAAAAAAAAGATAACAACAATGTCTGGTTTGTAGTAATCCAGATTGTCAATGCTATAAGTACTATATTTATGAAGGAAAATGGGAATGGCTTTCTAATCAATAAGCTGAGAAGATAGGAGTGTGTTCTTCTACAAGTATATCCATTATTCATTAAAATAGAACAACACAGATTACAAATTGAATCTTTAAGTAAAAGTGAGACAGAGTTACTGCTGATATTAGTTTCCTTTTAAAAACTACAATTTTTTACAAGGAAGACATTGCAAAATATGAAAGAATAGTTTTAATTTTTAAGGGCATCCCAAAATGACGTAAAAAATGTTTAGTGTTATACCATTTAATATTCTTTGTCAAATTTTTTTTCAGAAAGAAAATACAATGTTACATCACATAACCAAGATCATTAATGCATTACAACATAACCTATGCAATCTTCAACCAAATACAAGAAAAGATTAAAAAAAAAAAACAGGGGAGGGAGTGTCTAATCAGCCAGAAGCAATGTCATAAAGTTCACTGTAGCAAAACTGATACACATTGAACACATTCATTTTCCATCTCCTTAGTCCCCAGATGAAACCATCCCACTATTATTTAAGGGTTTTTTGGGTGTGGTTAAATTATTTCATGATTCAGTATAGATTTGGGAGTTGAAAATGGAGAGAGACTATGAAAATCCAACAATCAGAGGAAGAGAGTTAAAACCACAATAGAACACAAAGTCTTCTAAGAAACTCCCAATATCTTTTCTGTAGACATATATTCTAAAAATGTGAATCTCAATTGATCACATGTATATTTTATTTTATATTGACAATAATTTCATTATAACTGAGAAAACTAAAGTTTACAAAGGATAAAATAATAATTTATATTGGTCTGGATTATTCACTATGTGACCAAGCTGGACTAAGGATATTGTCTAAAAAGCACAAGTGTTTCCACCTTGAGAACCCCCTAAGAATCAGGTTGAGGTCCTAGAATGTTGGGGTGAACTCCCAATGATTTTGACCTGGTCAGCAATACTTGTGGATAAAGAATAGACTCTGAAACGGGCCTCCTAATTCCTTTATGAAAAAAAAAAAAAGATAACAACAATGTCTGGTTTGTAGTAATCCAGATTGTCAATGCTATAAGTACTATATTTATGAAGGAAAATGGGAATGGCTTTCTAATCAATAAGCTGAGAAGATAGGAGTGTGTTCTTCTACAAGTATATCCATTATTCATTAAAATAGAACAACACAGATTACAAATTGAATCTTTAAGTAAAAGTGAGACAGAGTTACTGCTGATATTAGTTTCCTTTTAAAAACTACAATTTTTTACAAGGAAGACATTGCAAAATATGAAAGAATAGTTTTAATTTTTAAGGGCATCCCAAAATGACGTAAAAAATGTTTAGTGTTATACCATTTAATATTCTTTGTCAAATTTTTTTTTCAGAAAGAAATTACAACAAACACAAATGTCATGAAATGAACAGATAGTTTTCATTTATAAGTCAATATAACAGTTACAGTCACCAAGCCTGCATGAAAGCTAAAAAGCATCTTCCTTGAAACTTATATTCATAGTTTCTTACCCATAGAATTTTCAGATTGGAGTTTGCATGTTTCTTCCTCTTTTTCTCTCATGCTCGCTAATCTATCCATCTTTCACCCATCTATCCACCTGAATCTTTCGTTAATATTTAATTGTTGTTTTCATCAATCCTGATGACTAGTCTCCCTAACATTTATTGTGGTTTTCCAGCATTTGATCATCAATGAATCCTTGGTTCAACCCTGCTCTTTTCTTTGCTGTGTATTATGAGGTGGCTGGTGTTGTATTTCCTAAAGAGTCTAGTCATCTAACTTCCTTGGCAGGTATTACTGGGAGTTTTTAGTCAGGGCTAGGGAAGGACTGGATAGACTCTATCTTTCTCTTTCTCTTGGATTCCATGGTAGTGATTCTATCCTCTCTACTGATGCAACTTCCCCCAGATAAACACACGGTGTGTTCTTCCTCCTCTAGTAAATCCTGGGTCTATACCGTGTCTTCATGAAGATCTTTTCCCTTAATGTCTTCATTCTAGAGGTTATAGTCACTACATGATCTTGCTGAATCTCTGGGCTGTTTTTATCTCTTAATTTTGGATTCTTGTCTTTTCTGTCACATGAATAACCAATTCTCTACGTTACTATATTTATATATTCTGGTGTTTTCTGTAAAATGTTTAGAGTCTGATTAACACAGCAAATGAAGCATTTACCTCTTCACTATAAAATGCTTTTTATGCAGTATGAATAAAATGAGTGATGCTTGCATCTACTTTCTGCTTTCTTTGTGGAATAAAGAGGCCTTGGGCTCAGCAGTTGGGTTTCCACCACTCCCTTGCTTTCTAGGGGATTTGTTTATTACCAGATAATTTCCCATCATGTTAAAAATAGGACAGAGTTGTTCAACTACATGAGTAAGGATGATCTGGTGTAATTTTTGAAGAAGGAAATGTGTGTGTAGCTTTTGCATGCATGAAAACTGATGTTAAAAAAAAGATGTGTTTTAAGAAATATTATTATGCGCTACATTTACAGCATAAAAGAAGCAGGAAGAGTTATTTTAAAGCATTTTTGTGAGACCGTGGCTATTGGAATATATGTATCATATGAGGGTATTCTAGAGGAAACAAGAGCTGTTGCTTATAATGGAAGTAATGATGGTTTGTTGCAAAAATCTTTCTCCTTCTCTTCCATCTGGTTTGCCTTACTTCTATGCGTTTCATTTACTTTCTCTTTCTTCATTTTGTATTTCCCAAACAGAAATTCTGAAACTGAAATTGTCACTAATTCTGAAAATGTATTTAACAATAATATTAACATGTAACATGTATTTTCTTCTGTGTATATGATAAACACTGGTATACATGCCTCATAAATATTACCTTATTGAATCCTGACCAGAAGTCTGTGAGTTCACAACATAGCATAAAAATCAGGTTCTGAAGTCAAATTGAAGTTGTGCTTTCTCACTTTGCATACTAATTTTTAACTATTATGCTAAACAGAAAATAGAGGATTTCTTCAATCTCACGTACATATAGTGCATTTTAGGAATGATGCATTTGCAAAAGCCTAGTTAATAGCAAACAGAAGTAAGTAAATACTTAGCTCCCATGTTTAATTGTGGAAGCAAATTTCATTGGTGAAAAATATTTAGTTTTCCAGAATCAAACATTTAAATAAAAAATGAGGCATGCATACAACTGACAGGATTAAAATGAGTCCAAAATTATAGTTGATTTTTTCTGAGAGGTTTCTCTACAGAAACCAAAAAGTATAATCTATTTGACTTTGTTAAGAAGCATAAACAAAACCAAAAGCATAATGCTATTCTATACTACTTACTTTGTATTATAAATTTCGATCAAGGTTTACACATGAAAACTTAAACAACCACTTATTTTTTTTCTTTCTGTATTTGTTTACTCTTGTGATTTTTTTCACATACATTTTATTGTTAAAGATAAAACTCATTAAAAGTAAAATAAAAGGTTAAAAAAATAAAACTCATTAGAAAATCATTATTGATTTGAAGACTTTTGCAAATTTACCTAAATTCTTGATATCTTTTTGGGATTACATTGAATGCTGAGCTAATGGACTAAGAACTGAAAGTGGTATTTTCATAATTGTGCAATTAAATATCTGATTATCTGAGATATAAATTGTGCTCTGTGAAAAATCTGTGAATTCATTGTTGCAGTGGAAATTAGAATTTTATTCTGTTTTTATCTAAAGGTTCCTTTTCAAGTCTGCCTCTGATCTTTTTATTCTGCTTATAATTCATTTTATTTGCTTAAGATACATGCTCCTTTCCTGTTTTTTTACCTGTGTACATCCCTCTTTTTCTGCCTAATTACAACCTCAGCCTTTATGAAAAATCAGAAGCTCTATTTTTATAACTTAGTTAAATGTGTACTCATTCTTCACTCTTACATCATAGTCAAGTATACGTCATTCCCACTTATAGAGAAGTAGTTAAACCAACTATCAAATACTAGGATAGAAACAAAATGCAAAATACAAATTGGTCACCAAAGTTTTCATTCAGAAATCTAACATATCAGTTCTCTAGAGCCAGAAGGAGTACCATAGTATCCAAATACTTCCCAAACAGTTTATTTCGTAATTCTCCTTCCAAAATCCTTGGTCAAGAATCACTCATTTGGAATCCAGTCCACGTTACAAATATCCCTTCTCAGTTTTCCTTGGGAGTTGGTCATCACCACTTTTATAGGTTGAATTGTGTCCTCCAATAAGATGTATTAAAAGCCATAGCATCCATATTTGTGCATGTGGTCTTATTTATAACTAAGCTCTTTGCAGATGTAATCAAGTTAAGATGTGGCCATTAGAGAGGGTCCTAATCGAATAGGGTGAGTGTCATTATTAGAAGAGCCATATTAAGACATAGATCTGTACAGAGAGGAGAATGTTGTATGAAGACACACACAGAGAAGAGGAGTTATACTGTCACAAGGTATGGAACAAATGGAGCTACTAGAAGTTGAAAAAGCAAGGAAGACATAACCCTGCAGGTTTTAGAGCAAGTATAGCTAGCTTACATCTTGATACTGGAATTTTGCCTGCAGAACTGTAATACAATACATTTCTACTGGTTTAAGTTACCCAGTTTATGGTATTTTGTCATGGAAGCCCTAAGAAAGTAAATAATCCTTGACTTCAATCATGCAGTGTGCACAGTTTTATTAATTCATGTGCTATCTTGAGCTTGACAAGTTTCTCAGTCATTTTGGGCTGCTATAACAAAATCACAAGAGATGAGGGGGCTTAAACAACAAACATACATTTCTCTTAGTTTTGCTGAATGGGAAGTCCCAGGTAATGGAGCTGTATGTCTTATTTATCTTGAGGGCTCTCCTCCTGATTTGCAGATGACTATCTTTGTATCTTCACACGGCAGAGAGAAGAAAAAAAGAGAGAAACTTTTATTTTTCTTCTTATGAAGACACTAATTCCATTCATGAAGGCTCCATTCTCATGATCTAAATACATTCCAAATGCCTATCCTACTAATACTATCACATTGACAGTTATAATTTTAATATATGGATTTGACAGAGAGATAAACATAAAATCAATAACACTATACCTTTAGCTTATTCAATAGGTTTGTCTCTGCCAGTAGAGGCACACTAATAATGCTAGTGCTTCTAAGTCTAAAAACTGGCATAGTCCTCATATCATGAATATGGATATAAGAAGTTCATCCACTGAAGCTCATGAATTTCATTCTTAGATTGACCTTCATGTCCTCATTATCACTCTATTCTATTTTTATATCCAACTCTAAGAAAATTAGTTCTTCTGATTCCCCTGTTCCATAGATGATTAGAAGCAGCAAATTGAGTAGAAAGGAAGGGATTCAAAAAATACAGTTAGAATGGGAATTATTACAGAGTCATGAGGTGGTAAGTTTAAAACCTGCCTTTGAATGCAAATTCTATCACTAATAACCTTCTGGAGATTGGGAATTTGCCTTAATGTTTCAAGACTTACTTTCCACATTTGTTTAATGGAAAATCACCACACCATTATTACAACTAATGATGTAACCTTTGACAAGTACCCAGTTCAGACACAGAGTAAGTACTACTGTCACAAGGTATGGAACAAATGGAGCTACTAGAAGTTGAAAAAGCAAGGAAGACATAACCCTGCAGGTTTTAGAGCAAGTATAGCTAGCTTACATCTTGATACTGGAATTTTGCCTGCAGAACTGTAATACAATACATTTCTACTGGTTTAAGTTACCCAGTTTATGGTATTTTGTCATGGAAGCCCTAAGAAAGTAAATAATCCTTGACTTCAATCATGCAGTGTGCACAGTTTTATTAATTCATGTGCTATCTTGAGCTTGACAAGTTTCTCAGTCATTTTGGGCTGCTATAACAAAATCACAAGAGATGAGGGGGCTTAAACAACAAACATACATTTCTCTTAGTTTTGCTGAATGGGAAGTCCCAGGTAATGGAGCTGTATGTCTTATTTATCTTGAGGGCTCTCCTCCTGATTTGCAGATGACTATCTTTGTATCTTCACATGGCAGAGAGAAGAGAAAAAGAGAGAAACTTTTATTTTTCTTCTTATGAAGACACTAATTCCATTCATGAAGGCTCCATTCTCATGATCTAAATACATTCCAAATGCCTATCCTACTAATACTATCACATTGACAGTTATAATTTTAATATATGGATTTGACAGAGAGATAAACATAAAATCAATAACACTATACCTTTAGCTTATTCAATAGGTTTGTCTCTGCCAGTAGAGGCACACTAATAATGCTAGTGCTTCTAAGTCTAAAAACTGGCATAGTCCTCATATCATGAATATGGATATAAGAAGTTCATCCACTGAAGCTCATGAATTTCATTCTTAGATTGACCTTCATGTCCTCATTATCACTCTATTCTATTTTTATATCCAACTCTAAGAAAATTAGTTCTTCTGATTCCCCTGTTCCATAGATGATTAGAAGCAGCAAATTGAGTAGAAAGGAAGGGATTCAAAAAATACAGTTAGAATGGGAATTATTACAGAGTCATGAGGTGGTAAGTTTAAAACCTGCCTTTGAATGCAAATTCTATCACTAATAACCTTCTGGAGATTGGGAATTTGCCTTAATGTTTCAAGACTTACTTTCCACATTTGTTTAATGGAAAATCACCACACCATTATTACAACTAATGATGTAACCTTTGACAAGTACCCAGTTCAGACACAGAGTAAGTACTACTGTCAAAATTTTTCCTTTTCTTTATTTCACAGGGTGTTTAGCATCACCAATTGTAAGGGGGAAAAGCCAGTTCTTACATTTTTATTTAGTTCTATAATTACTAAGCATAGATTTTGCCTTGATCTTTAATAAATTATTAAATGATAACCAATAATTAGCACAAATTTATGCTATTCATGTTGACATTTATATTAGATTTCTATTGTAGCTGTAACAAACTATCACAAACTTAGTAGCTTAGAAGACAAGATTATTACTTGACTATTTAGTTAACCAGAGGTCTGACACAGATTTTCCCACCAAGATCAAAATGTCAGAAGTGTTGTGTTCTTTTCAGTAGATCCTAGGGGACACTTTGTTTTCTCCAGTTTCTACTGTCAGCCTGCATTCCTTGGATCGTTGTCCATCTTACATCTTCAAAACCTATAACACTGTAACCCCTGAACTTTCTTGTATAATTTAAATTTTCTAAATTTCCTAGATTTCTTAGAGAAAAAATGTTTCACTAAAGTGAAGGAAAAGAAGGTCATGTGTTCTTTTATGAGTGTTGACTTTGTCAAGCTGGGACAACTTTCTCACTGTTACTCCCACTTCCACCAAAGAAATAACTGTGAGGTACTCATTTTGTAAAAGTAGAGTTTAGAGTCAAAATATTTTATTTCTAAATCAAATCAGATATTCCCTATTGACTCATTTTGTGAATTAAAAACAAATCACTCAGATAATTTGTATTTACATGCCACTTTTCTTCTGTGAAGCTAAAAGGATTTAATTTATTTCTACTTCATTTCTCCCCCAAAGGTTAAAGAAAAAAGAATTATAGAGCCAACCATTGCCCTAAAATGCTATAAATAAAAGCCTTTAAACAACTTCGATCATTTATGACAAATATTGCCAAGTATAAATTGCTATTATTAGCTATACATTGATTACAAGGTACTCATCATTAAACAATGACTTCAAAAGTTTGAAATTGTCACTGCTGTTTTGAAAAGAAAGAGCATTTGATTAGAAATAACGCATTTTGAAGCTTCAAAACTGATATGTCAGAGAGTCACAGTGCATTTAGTTGGTACATAAATGCAAGAATGGAAAATGTGCATTCTACTTACCACTCCTCAATACTTCCTCCTCACTGCCTATTCTACTTTTTAATGTATTAAAATTACTCTTTGGTTAAAGTGTCCATTTAAATGGTTGCTCTGTTTTAAACAATTTTAAAAATGTGATGGGATGGCCATTCCTCTTGCTGCCTAGGGATTCTGGGCTAATTCTAATGACTTAAGTGACCTCTGGCAGGAAAAGAGAGCACTGCTAATCATAGGAGACCACAAAGCCTAAAATAAATGCTTTTTGTTGTTGCTGTTTTTCCATTACTTCAATTTTAAAGTGGTTTTTGCTATGTCCAGAATGTAAAGATATGGAGAACTTTTATTCAAAAAAAGTATACTGACATATTTTATGAGGTCATCTTTTAATGTCCACATACAGATCATCAGTTGGTTATAACACATCTTAAAATTCAACGTGATTCACAGAAGAGCTGATTTGCTTCTGGCATTTAAATTATTTATTTGATATATATTTTTTAAAAATTGTTAGATCCTCTAAGGAATGCTAATGAATAAACAATTCATTTTATTCATCAAGGTTAAAATTTTTGAGTGTTGACTTTTTGTTCAAGCTGGGACAACTTTCTCACTGTTACTCCACTTCCACCAAAGAAATAACTGTGAGGTACTCATTTTGTAAAAGTAGAGTTTAGAGTCAAAATATTTTATTTCTAAATCAAATCAGATATTCCTATTGACTCATTTTGTGAATTAAAAACAAATCACTCAGATAATTTGTATTTACATGCCACTTTTCTTCTGTGAAGCTAAAAGGATTTAATTTATTTCTACTTCATTTCTCCCCCAAAGGTTAAAGAAAAAAGAATTATAGAGCCAACCATTGCCCTAAAATGCTATAAATAAAAGCCTTTAAACAACTTCGATCATTTATGACAAATATTGCCAAGTATAAATTGCTATTATTAGCTATACATTGATTACAAGGTACTCATCATTAAACAATGACTTCAAAAGTTTGAAATTGTCACTGCTGTTTTGAAAAGAAAGAGCATTTGATTAGAAATAACGCATTTTGAAGCTTCAAAACTGATATGTCAGAGAGTCACAGTGCATTTAGTTGGTACATAAATGCAAGAATGGAAAATGTGCATTCTACTTACCACTCCTCAATACTTCCTCCTCACTGCCTATTCTACTTTTTAATGTATTAAAATTACTCTTTGGTTAAAGTGTCCATTTAAATGGTTGCTCTGTTTTAAACAATTTTAAAATGTGATGGGATGGCCATTCCTCTTGCTGCCTAGGGATTCTGGGCTAATTCTAATGACTTAAGTGACCTCTGGCAGGAAAAGAGAGCACTGCTAATCATAGGAGACCACAAAGCCTAAAATAAATGCTTTTTGTTGTTGCTGTTTTTCCATTACGTCAATTTCAAAGGTGTTTTTTGCTATGTCCAGAATGTAAAGATATGGAGAACTTTTATTCAAAAAGTATAGTGACATAGTTTATGAGGTCATCTTTTAATGTCCACATACAGATCATCAGTTGGTTATAACACATCTTAAAATTCAACGTGATTCACAGAAGAGCTGATTTGCTTCTGGCATTTAAATTATTTATTTGATATATATTTTTTAAAAATTGTTAGATCCTCTAAGGAATGCTAATGAATAAACAATTCATTTTATTCATCAAGGTTAAAATGGGCACTCTCTTTTTAAGGAGATAAGTCAGGCCAGAGCTCTAACCTGTGTTTCAGACTATGATTTTAGATCTCAATTTTGAAAGATCAAAAAATGAAAAACAATAATGCAAGCAGCTTTTTATTACTGAGGGAGATGGTATCTAAACAATATGTTGATCTCACTGTAACTATAATACTGAACTCATTAAGTTATTAACATTGAGAATCTATTTCTTCAAATAGCCATCATTATTAGAACCATACTTGATAAAACGAAACTTCGTGACTTGATGATGACATGTGAATTGAATTCATAGATTTTGAGTCACATATGTCTCAGTATGGTAGTCAAGACTCTCTCCCCTTTTTTAAACATTTATTTTTTCTTTATTTATTTATCTTTTGGGGGTGGGGTGGGGAGGGAGGGGTAAGGGTGGGCCAGTTCTATTGGTCTTTCATTTCTCTATTTTCTTTTTTTTTTTTTTATTCTTTATTTTAAATGTTTTACAGAGTTTTGTTGTTCATATACATGTATGTTCCCAGATTAGTCATATGCATATCCATGGTCCCCGCCCACCCAGATCCCCCCATCCCACCCCTCCACACCTTTGCCCCAAGCCATTGTAAGCACTCCTATTCCCTTAGCACTGTGACACTAGTTATCTTTTCCACACATAACACTATAGGTTTCCTTGTTACTTCATCCATGCTTCCCCCTCCCTATTTATTCGCCACGATGTCCCTATGACTATGCTCTGTCCTTTTTTTTTTTTTCATGAGTTCCCTGTGTGTGATATCAAGACCGTCTTACTAGATTCCATATATGTGTGTTAGTATACTGTATTTGTCTTTCTCTTTTTGACTTACTTCACTTTTTATGATAGGTTCTAGAGCCAGCCACTTCATTAGGATTGAGTCTTCTGCATTTCTTTTAACAGCTGAGTAGTATTCCATTGTATATATGTACCAGAGCTTCTGGATCCATTCATTCGTCGATGGACATCTAGGTTGCTTCCATGTTTTGGCTATTGTATAGAGAGCTGCAATGAACATTGGGGTACAGGTGCTTCTTTCCGTTTTGATTTCATCAGGATATAAGCCTAATAGTGGGATTGCTGGGTCATAGGGTGCTTCTATTTTTAGTTTTTTAAGAAATCTCCAGACTGTCTTCCATAGAGGCTGTATCAATTTACATTCCCACCAGCAATGCAAGAGGGTTCCCTTTTCTCCGCACCCTCTCCAGCATTTATTGTCTGCAGATTTTTTGAAGATGGCCATTCTGACGGGTGTGAGGTGATATCTCATTGTAGTTTTAATTTGCATTTCTCTAATAATGAGCGAGGTTGAGCATCGTTTCATGTGCTTTTGGGCCATCTGTATGTCCTCTTTGGATAGGCGTCTCCTTAGGTCTTTTTCCCATTTTTTGATTGGGTTGTTCGTTTTCCCTGTGCTGAGTTGTCTGAGTTGCTTGTAGATTTTGGAGATTAATTCTTTGTCTGTTGTTTCATTTGCTATGATTTTCTCCCACTCTGTGGGGTGTCTGTTCACCCTGCTTGTGATTTCTTTTGCTGTACAAAAGCTTTTAAGTTTCATGAGGTTTTTTTCCATTTTTTGTTCATTTTTCTTTTCAAGGTTCTGCTATTTTATGTTACCCGTCCCCCCCACCCAGATCCCCCCATCCCACCCCTCCACACCTTTGCCCCAAGCCATTGTAAGCACTCCTATTCCCTTAGCACTGTGACACTAGTTATCTTTTCCACACATAACACTATAGGTTTCCTTGTTACTTCATCCATGCTTCCCCCTCCCTATTTATTCGCCACGATGTCCCTATGACTATGCTCTGTCCTTTTTTTTTTTTTCATGAGTTCCCTGTGTGTGATATCAAGACCGTCTTACTAGATTCCATATATGTGTGTTAGTATACTGTATTTGTCTTTCTCTTTTTGACTTACTTCACTTTTTATGATAGGTTCTAGAGCCAGCCACTTCATTAGGATTGAGTCTTCTGCATTTCTTTTAACAGCTGAGTAGTATTCCATTGTATATATGTACCAGAGCTTCTGGATCCATTCATTCGTCGATGGACATCTAGGTTGCTTCCATGTTTTGGCTATTGTATAGAGAGCTGCAATGAACATTGGGGTACAGGTGCTTCTTTCCGCTTTTGATTTCATCAGGATATAAGCCTAATAGTGGGATTGCTGGGTCATAGGGTGCTTCTATTTTTAGTTTTTTAAGAAATCTCCAGACTGTCTTCCATAGAGGCTGTATCAATTTACATTCCCACCAGCAATGCAAGAGGGTTCCCTTTTCTCCGCACCCTCTCCAGCATTTATTGTCTGCAGATTTTTTGAAGATGGCCATTCTGACGGGTGTGAGGTGATATCTCATTGTAGTTTTAATTTGCATTTCTCTAATAATGAGCGAGGTTGAGCATCGTTTCATGTGCTTTTGGGCCATCTGTATGTCCTCTTTGGATAGGCGTCTCCTTAGGTCTTTTTCCCATTTTTTGATTGGGTTGTTCGTTTTCCCTGTGCTGAGTTGTCTGAGTTGCTTGTAGATTTTGGAGATTAATTCTTTGTCTGTTGTTTCATTTGCTATGATTTTCTCCCACTCTGTGGGGTGTCTGTTCACCCTGCTTGTGATTTCTTTTGCTGTACAAAAGCTTTTAAGTTTCATGAGGTCCCATATGTTCATTTTTCTTTTCAGTTCTGCTATTTTAGTTGGTGGGTCAGAGAAGATCTTGCTTTGATTGATGTCCTTGAGGGTTTTGCCTATATTCTCCTCTAAGAGTTTGATGGTTTCTGGTCTTACATTTAGGTCTTTAATCCATTTTGAGTTGATCTTAGTGTATGGTGTCAGAGAATGTTCCAATTTCATTTTTTTGCATGTAGCTGTCCAATTCTCCCAGCACCACTTGTTGAAGAGGCTGTCTTTGTCCCATTTTATAGTTTCTCCTCCTTTGTCAAAAATAAGGTACCCATAGGTGCGTGGGTTTATCTCTGGGTTCTCGATCTTGTTCCATTGGTCTATAGTTCTGTTTTTATGCCAGTACCATACTGTCTTGATAACTGTTGCTTTGTAGTAGAGTCTGAAGTTAGGGAGGCTGATCCCTCCAGCTCCGTTTTTCTTTCTCAGGATTGCTTTGGCTATTCGAGGTCTTCTGTGTTTCCATATGAACTGTGTGATTCTTTGGTCTAGTTCTGTGAAAAATGTCAATGGAAGTTGAATAGGTATTGCATTGAATCTGTAGATGATATTTGGTAGTATGATCATTTTCACAATATTGATTCTTCCAATCCAGGAACATGGAATATCTCTCCATCTGTTTAAGTCTTCTTTAATGTCTTTCATGAGTGTCTTGTAATTTTCTGTGTACAGTTCTTTTGTTTCTTTGGGTAGGTTTATTCCTAGATATTTGATTCTTTTGGTTGCAATGGTGAAGGGGACTGCCTCTTTGATTTCATTTTCTGATTTTTCATTGTTTGTGTATAGGAATGCCAGTGACTTCTGTGTGTTGATTTTGTATCCTGCAACTTTGCTGAATTCGTTGATTAGCTCTAGTAGCTTTGTAATAGAGTCTTTGGGGTTTTCTATGTATAATATCATGTCATCTGCAAAAAGAGAGAGCTTGACTTCTTCCTTTCCAATCTGGATTCCTTTGATTTCTTTCTCTTCTCTTATTGCTGTTGCTAGAACTTCCAGGACTATGTTGAATAGTAGTGGTGAAAGTGGACACCCCTGTCTTGTTCCTGATCTTAGAGGGAATGCTTTCAGTTTTTCTC
This sequence comes from Tragulus kanchil, assembly GCA_022376925.1. NCBI lineage: Eukaryota > Metazoa > Chordata > Mammalia > Artiodactyla > Tragulidae > Tragulus > Tragulus kanchil. The sequence goes on along the minus strand of JAIOJX010000025.1, from coordinate 111,348,762 downwards.
TGTTGAGGACAATGTTCACTGTGGGCTTCTCATATATGGCTTTCACTATGTTGAGATAGGTTCCTTCTATGCCCATTTTCTGAAGAGTTTTTATCATGAATGGGTGTTGTACTTTGTCGAAGGCTTTTTCTGCATCTATTGAAATGATCATGTGATTTTTGTCTCTCAGTTTGTTAATATGGTGTATCACATTGATTGATTTGCGGATGTTAAAGAAGCCTTGCATGCCTGGGATGAACCCGACTTGATCATGATGCATGAGTTTTTTGATGTGTCGTTGAATTCTGTTTGCTAGGATTTTGTTGAGGATCTTGGCATCTAAGTTCATCAGAGAAATTGGTCTGTAATTTTCCTTTTTTGTGTTGTCTTTGCCTGGTTTGGGTATCAGGGTGATGGTGGCCTCGTAGAATGTGTTTGGAAGTTTTCCTTCCTGTGCAATTTTTTGAAAGAGTTTTAGAAGGACAGGCATTAGCTCTTCTTTAAATGTTTGGTAGAATTCGGCTGTGAAGCCATCTGGCCCTGGGCTTTTATTTTTGGGTAGATTTTTAATCACAGATTCGATTTCTGAGCTTGTGATTGGGTTGTTCAAAGTTTCTGTTTCTTCCTGGCTCAGTCTTGGGAGATTGATCTTCCCCAAGAAACTGTCCATTTCTTCCAGGTTGTCCAGTTTGTTGCCATACAGTTGCTCATAATAGTCTCTTAGAATCCTTTGGATTTCTGCATTATCTGTTGTAATCTCTCCTTTTTCGTTTTTGATTTTGTTGATCTGGTTCTTCTCCCTCTTTTTCTTGATGAGTCTCGCCAGAGGCTTATCGATTTTGTTTACCTTTTCAAAGAACCAGCTTTTTGTTTTATTTATTTGAACTATAGTTTCTTTCATTTCTTTCTGATTTATTTCTGCTCTAGTCTTTATAATTTCACGTCTTCTGCTGGCTTTGGGGTGTTTCTGTTCTTCTTTTTCCAATTGTTTTAAGCAGAGGGTTAGGTCATCTGCTTCATATTTTCCTAGTTTCTTGAGGTGGGATTGTATTGCTATAAATTTCCCCCTTAGGACTGCTTTTGCAGTGTCCCATAAGTTTTGCACGGTCGTATATTCATTGTCATTTTCTTCTAGGAATTTTTTAATTTCTCCTTTGATTTCCTCAGTGATCAGTTGGTTTTTTAGGTAAGTGTTGTTTAATCGCCATGTGTTTGTATTTTTAGTGATTTTTTTCCTGTGGTTGATCTCTAGTCTCATTGCATTGTGGTCTGAGAAGATGGTTGATATAATTTCAGTCTTCTTGAATTGACTGAGGTTAGATTTGTGGCCCAAGATGTGGTCTATCTTGGAGAATGTTCCGTGAGCACTTGAGAAGAAAGTGTATTCTTCTGCATTTGGATGGAACGTCCTAAAGATATCGATGAGGTCCATCTTTTCTAGTGTGGCATTTAAGGCTTGTGTTTCTTTATTAATTTTCTGTTTAGATGATCTATCCATTGGTGTGAGAGGAGTGTTAAAGTCTCCTACTATTATTGTGTTATTATTGATTTCTTCTTTTAAGTCTGAAAGTATCTGTCTTATGTATTGAGGTGCCCCTGTGTTGGGTGCATAGATGTTCATGACTGTTATGTCTTCCTCTTGGATGGATCCTTTAATCATGATGTAATGTCCTGCCTTGTCTCTTAGAATCTTCTTTACTTTAAAATCTATTTTGTCTGATATGAGGATTGCCACTCCAGCTTTCTTTTGATTTCCATTTGCATGGAATATCTTTTTCCCGCCTTTCACTTTCAGTCTATGAGTGTCTCTAGGTCTGAAGTGGGTCTCTTGTAAACAGCATATATATGGGTCATGTTTCTTGATCCATTCAGCCAACCTGTGTCGTTTGGTTGGAGCATTTAATCCATTTACATTCAAAGTAATTATTGATACGAATGTTCCTATTGTCATCTTCTTAGAAATCTGGGGTTTGGTTTGTAGGACTTCTTCTATTCTTGTATTTATTGGCTATATCAGGCCCTTTAACACTTGTTGTAGGGCTGGTTTTGTGGTACAGAATTCCTTTAGTTTTTGTCTGTCTGAGAAGCTTTTGACTTCTCCATCGATTCTGAATGAGATTTTTTCTGGGTAGAGAATTCGTGGTTGCAGATTATTCTCTTTTAGCCGTTTAAATGTGTCCTGCCATTCTCTTCTGGCCTGCAGAGTTTCTGTTGAGAGATCCGCAGTTAGACGTATGGGGTTTCCTTTATATGTTATTTGTTGTTTGCTTCTAGCTGCTTTTAGTAATATGTCTTTATATTTAGTCTGTGTTAGTTTGATTAGAATGTGCCTTGGTGTGTTTCTTCTAGGGTTTATCCTGTATGGAACTCTTTGTGCTTCTTGGACATGGCTGACTATTTCCTTTCCCATGCTGGGGAAGTTTTCTACAATAACCTCTTCAAGAATTTTTTTGTAACCTTTCTTCCCTTCTTCTTCTTCTGGGACTCCTATAATTCTAATGTTGGTGCGTTTGATATTGTCCCATAGGTCCCTGAGGCTTTCCTCAGTTCTTTTCATTCTTTCGGCTTTGTTCTGTTCCTCACCAGTTATTTCCACCAGTCTATCTTCCAGCACGCTTATCCGTTCTTCAGCCTCAGATAGTCTACTGTTGAGGCCTTCTATCGTATTTTTGAGTTCAGCAATTGAGTTGGTGGTCTCTATTTGCTTATTTTTCATTTCCTGCATGTCTTTTCTCAATGCACTAATTTCCTCTAATATTCTGTTTTCGGTGTTTTGCATCCTCATTAGAATAGTTTTTCTGAATTCTCTTTCAGATAATTTGTCTATCTCCTCCTCTGTCATTTGGGGCTGTGATTCTCTAGATTGGTCCTTCATTTGTGCAGTGTTTCTCTGTCGTTTCATCTCTAGTGTTGTATGTTCTTTGATAGTGTGGGGTCTTGGAATCAGGGCTTCTAGTTCGAGGATCCTTGGTTTGATGATTGGTCAGGAGATGTAGGCTCTATGCCTGGTTTGCTATAGTGTTCCGTGATATTAGTTCAGATACTAGCAGCTGAGAGGCAAGAGGTGTGTCCCTAATGGGTGACAGTCATAAAAGCATGCAGATGTTTTCTAACCTAGTCATAAGGTATATATACATACACAGCAATAACCACATCTAACCAGTTTTACAGTGATAAAGCATAGGAAATTTTCCTGGCAAACGACACAATCAAAGATGGTATTTGCCCATTAAGCTCTGAGTTAATTAGAATAGTGCCTGGAAAAATAGATCTTGGGTAGGGTCCTGGCTTGGACTATTTCGTCATTGAAAGCAATTTTTAACTAAGACATATGTTGGGAGTGAGAAGGTGGAAAATGTATGGGTAATGAGGAGGAATAGATTCAACTTGGAAGGATTTTATAGGGTTATGTAGCCAAGATTAGTGTGTTGTTTTGTTGTAGCCAATAGTTATAGGAACTCTTTGTGCTTCTTGGACATGGCTGACTATTTCCTTTCCCATGCTGGGAAGTTTTCTACAATAACCTCTTCAAGAATTTTTTGTAACCTTTCTTCCTTCTTCTTCTTCTGGGACTCCTATAATTCTAATGTTGGTGCGTTTGATATTGTCCCATAGGTCCCTGAGGCTTTCCTCAGTTCTTTTCATTCTTTCGGCTTTGTTCTGTTCCTCACCAGTTATTTCCACCAGTCTATCTTCCAGCACGCTTATCCGTTCTTCAGCCTCAGATAGTCTACTGTTGAGGCCTTCTATCGTATTTTTGAGTTCAGCAATTGAGTTGGTGGTCTCTATTTGCTTATTTTTCATTTCCTGCATGTCTTTTCTCAATGCACTAATTTCCTCTAATATTCTGTTTTCGGTGTTTTGCATCCTCATTAGAATAGTTTTTCTGAATTCTCTTTCAGATAATTTGTCTATCTCCTCCTCTGTCATTTGGGGCTGTGATTCTCTAGATTGGTCCTTCATTTGTGCAGTGTTTCTCTGTCGTTTCATCTCTAGTGTTGTATGTTCTTTGATAGTGTGGGGTCTTGGAATCAGGGCTTCTAGTTCGAGGATCCTTGGTTTGATGATTGGTCAGGAGATGTAGGCTCTATGCCTGGTTTGCTATAGTGTTCCGTGATATTAGTTCAGATACTAGCAGCTGAGAGGCAAGAGGTGTGTCCCTAATGGGTGACAGTCATAAAAGCATGCAGATGTTTTCTAACCTAGTCATAAGGTATATATACATACACAGCAATAACCACATCTAACCAGTTTTACAGTGATAAAGCATAGGAAATTTTCCTGGCAAACGACACAATCAAAGATGGTATTTGCCCATTAAGCTCTGAGTTAATTAGAATAGTGCCTGGAAAAATAGATCTTGGGTAGGGTCCTGGCTTGGACTATTTCGTCATTGAAAGCAATTTTTAACTAAGACATATGTTGGGAGTGAGAAGGTGGAAAATGTATGGGTAATGAGGAGGAATAGATTCAACTTGGAAGGATTTTATAGGGTTATGTAGCCAAGATTAGTGTGTTGTTTTGTTTAGTGCAGCTGGGAGAGAATAGTGGAGACAGGAAGGTAGGAAATATTTATCTAAGGGGTAGTGGTATATAGGAGAAAGTTTTAGATTTAGAACATAGAGGGAGGAAGGAGTGGGAAAGAGGAAAGAAAATTGGAAGTTCAAGAATTAAAATTAAAAAAAAATTAATAATTAAAAAATTAATAATTAAAAATCATAAAAATTAAAAATTACAAAAAAAAAAGGAGGAGAAACTTAATAAGAAGAGATCAAAGAGAGAGAGAGAGAGAGAGAAAGAAAAGAGAAAAAAGAAAAAAAAAAATACAACAAACCCAAACCTGACCAATTAAACAGATAAGCAGAACAGTCCACAACAGATAAACAAAAAAGCTAAATACTGTCCCTGGTTTTTATCCTCTCATCTGTCTGGAAGCCAGTCTGTTCTCGATGGTGTTGTCTTGATGATGCAGCCTTTTCCTTATGGCACCAGAGGTCTGCAAGCTCAGATGCTGACGGGGACGGCGGGCTGATCGCTGTCCGTTGGGCAGGGGACCGCGGTGCGCTCGCTGTCCCGGGTTGGGCGGGAGCGCGGGCTGATCCCAGTGTGTTGGGCGCGGGGTGCGGCAAGCGCCGTTCTGGGTTGGGCGGGGGCGCGGGCTGATCCCAGTCCGTCGGGGGGGGGACAGTGGTGCGCGCGCAATCCCGTGTTAGGCGGGGGCGTCCTGGCTCAGCAGCGCACTTGCAGGTAGCCTATGAAACCTGCCCTTCTCCCGGCTTCCGCCGCTGCGGGTGTAGCTATGGGGGTGCAGCTATGGGGGTGCAGCTATGGGGTGCAGCTATGGGGGTGCAGGGGTTCTTCCGCCACTGGCGCGCGCGCACTGCCGGTTGCGCCTCCAAGTCCCAAAGGCATGCACAAGTCTCCCGTCCGGCTCGAGCCCGGTCCCTGGTCAGCAATCTGCGGGCGACTTCCCTTCAGCCAGTCCCCACTTTCCCGGAGGCCCCCCCAGCTGGGGAGTGAGAAGGTGGAAAATGTATGGGTAATGAGGAGGAATAGATTCAACTTGGAAGGATTTTATAGGGTTATGTAGCCAAGATTAGTGTGTTGTTTTGTTTAGTGCAGCTGGGAGAGAATAGTGGAGACAGGAAGGTAGGAAATATTTATCTAGGGGGTAGTGGTATATAGGAGAAAGTTTTAGATTTAGAACATAGAGGGAGGAAGGAGAGGGAAAGAGGAAAGAAAATTGGAAGTTCAAGAATTAAAATTAAAAAAAAATTAATAATTAAAAAATTAATAATTAAAAATCATAAAAATTAAAAATTACAAAAAAAAAAGGAGGAGAAACTTAATAAGAAGAGATCAAAGAGAGAGAGAGAGAGAGAGAAAGAAAAGAAAAAAAAGAAAAAAAAAAATCCAACAAACCCAAACCTGACCAATTAAACAGATAAGCAGAACAGTCCACAACAGATAAACAAAAAAGCTAAATACTGTCCCTGGTTTTTATCCTCTCATCTGTCTGGAAGCCAGTCTGTTCTCGATGGTGTTGTCTTGATGATGCAGCCTTTTCCTTATGGCACCAGAGGTCTGCAAGCTCAGATGCTGACGGGGACGGCGGGCTGATCGCTGTCCGTTGGGCAGGGGACCGCGGTGCGCTCGCTGTCCCGGGTTGGGCGGGAGCGCGGGCTGATCCCAGTGTGTTGGGCGCGGGGTGCGGCAAGCGCCGTTCTGGGTTGGGCGGGGGCGCGGGCTGATCCCAGTCCGTCGGGCGGGGGACAGTGGTGCGCGCGCAATCCCGTGTTAGGCGGGGGCGTCCTGGCTCAGCAGCGCACTTGCAGGTAGCCTATGAAACCTGCCCTTCTCCCGGCTTCCGCCGCTGCGGGTGTAGCTATGGGGGTGCAGCTATGGGGGTGCAGCTATGGGGGTGCAGCTATGGGGGTGCAGGGGTTCTTCCGCCACTGGCGCGCGCGCACTGCCGGTTGCGCCTCCAAGTCCCAAAGGCATGCACAAGTCTCCCCGTCCGGCTCGAGCCCGGTCCCTGGTCAGCAATCTGCGGGCGACTTCCCCTTCAGCCAGTCCCCCACTAGGAGTGTTTGAACTCACCCGGTGCCAGGCGGAAAGTCGCAATTTTCGTCCGGTGGCCAAGCGCTGCGATCCTCACACTGGGCGCTCTCCCGTCTCCTTCAGTCCGGCCTGAGGTCGCCAGGCAGCAAGCGCGTTCTGCTCGGCCCTGCTCCAGTATCCTGTCTTCGCAGTGTCTTAATTTCTGCCGGCGATCCGGGCGGATTCTTGGAGTTTTCACGCTGAGTGCTGCCCTTTCTCCCCCGAGGCTCTGCTTAGGCCCCCTTTTAGGGCACTTGCTGGCGCTCTCTCCGTCGGTGCGGTCTGGTGTGGGGTTAGGTCAGAGGATTCTTAGAACCCTAGCTCCGAGAAATTTCTGGCTATTCACTCTTCTATTTTCGCGGACCTATGGAATTCTTCTGTCGTCTAGCGGCTGGTTTGTTGGTGGTGGTTCTTTTCTTGATTAGTTCTGGTGATTCTGTTGGGGAGCTGGTGAAATCTTCCCCTCATTCCTCCGCCATCTTGGCTCCTCCCTCATTTCTCTATTTTCATCCGTCTTTGTTCTTTGGCCCGTGTGGGCCTCCCATTGCAGTGGCCTCTGTCGTCACAGAGCACAGGCTCTGGGCACATGCGCCCCAGAGCTCTGGCTCAGTAATTGGACACACTAGTCCAGCCGCTCCGTGGCATGTGGGATCTTCCCAGTCCAGGGATCGAACCAGTGCCTCTTGTACTGCAAGGTGGTGTCCTTACCCACTGGACCACCAGGGGAAGCCCCCCTCCCCTTCTTTTAGTTAGTTTTGTTTGTTATTTCAATCTTAATCTCTAAAGCATTCTTTCATTCTCTCTCCTGACTGAGGAGTAAAGTGGAGGAGGTCCTGGCTGTTTGAAATGGAGGAAAGACAGGATCCTTGGATTATAGAACAATCTTTACTCCTCTTCTAATAACTAGTGTTTCCAGTCATTGTGACAATGAGCAGGTGTTTCAAGAAGGAAACCAATTCTGACTCCATGTTGCAAACTGTTTCTTTGACTTGCTTTTTGTTGCTTTTGTTATTATAATCATACTTAATGGCTTGCCTGGAGGACCCTGTCCCTCTGCCTGACTGTTGAACTAAAGTGCCTTTGTTCAGAACCCTGTTCACAGGTGGATGACAGGAAGGGGAGAAATTAACACATTCCCAGCCTGAGAGTTTGGCATTCTAGGAGATGTTTCCAAGATTAATGGCCTTTTTTATTTTGCTTCCTCACCTCCTGCCATCTCTGATCTATTTAAAAAAAACAAAAAACAACAAAAAAAAAACTGGCATCTAGACCTGATAAGATGGTTATTACTAGTCTGCCATCTTCTTGGTCAACTGCTTTTGGAATAAGGTCGTTTTCTTTGCCTCAGCACCTCCAATCTTGATTTCATTGACCTGTCCTGTGTCAAGCAGAGCAAGCTTGAATTTGGTTAACAAAGAATGGGTAGAAAAGGCAGACTTTTTTTTTTTTTTTTACTAAATATATTCAAGTGATAGACCTCTCTCTAGTTGATCATCCTATTCCTCATGCTAACAGTGCCTGGTTCTCAGTGTCTTTTCTGGGAGGTGTCCAAAGATCAGACCTTTGAAGGTATTTGCAGAAGTGGTTCAGATAAAGTCAATAGACGACCTCCTTTTTGTTGACTATTTCCATGAGCACATCCGTTGCTTTTTTTTGTTCTTTGGCCGTGTGGGCCTCCCATTGCAGTGGCCTCTGTCGTCACAGAGCACAGGCTCTGGGCACATGCGCCCCAGAGCTCTGGCTCAGTAATTGGACACACTAGTCCAGCCGCTCCGTGGCATGTGGGATCTTCCCAGTCCAGGGATCGAACCAGTGCCTCTTGTACTGCAAGGTGGTGTCCTTACCCACTGGACCACCAGGGGAAGCCCCCCTCCCCTTCTTTTAGTTAGTTTTGTTTGTTATTTCAATCTTAATCTCTAAAGCATTCTTTCATTCTCTCTCCTGACTGAGGAGTAAAGTGGAGGAGGTCCTGGCTGTTTGAAATGGAGGAAAGACAGGATCCTTGGATTATAGAACAATCTTTACTCCCTCTTCTAATAACTAGTGTTTCCAGTCATTGTGACAATGAGCAGGTGTTTCAAGAAGGAAACCAATTCTGACTCCATGTTGCAAACTGTTTCTTTGACTTGCTTTTTGTTGCTTTTGTTATTATAATCATACTTAATGGCTTGCCTGGAGGACCCTGTCCCTCTGCCTGACTGTTGAACTAAAGTGCCTTTGTTCAGAACCCTGTTCACAGGTGGATGACAGGAAGGGGAGAAATTAACACATTCCCAGCCTGAGAGTTTGGCATTCTAGGAGATGTTTCCAAGATTAATGGCCTTTTTTATTTTGCTTCCTCACCTCCTGCCATCTCTGATCTATTTAAAAAAAACAAAAAACAACAAAAAAAAAACTGGCATCTAGACCTGATAAGATGGTTATTACTAGTCTGCCATCTTCTTGGTCAACTGCTTTTGGAATAAGGTCGTTTTCTTTGCCTCAGCACCTCCAATCTTGATTTCATTGACCTGTCCTGTGTCAAGCAGAGCAAGCTTGAATTTGGTTAACAAAGAATGGGTAGAAAAGGCAGACTTTTTTTTTTTTTTTTACTAAATATATTCAAGTGATAGACCTCTCTCCTAGTTGATCATCCTATTCCTCATGCTAACAGTGCCTGGTTCTCAGTGTCTTTTCTGGGAGGTGTCCAAAGATCAGACCTTTGAAGGTATTTGCAGAAGTGGTTCAGATAAAGTCAATAGACGACCTCCTGTTTTAAGTTTTCTTAATTTTTAAAACTTGGTACTACTAAGTTAAATTTCTACCCTTGCCCACAATTTCCCAGCCAGTGTTGGTAGCCTGTTGTCTTTCCTGTGATTTTACTTCTAAATTCCTTCCTGACAAGACATGCTTTTAGGTGAGGTATGGACCAAATGACTCAAGCTCAGAGAAGTACCTCAGTGTGCATTCATTCAGCCTATCCGGCCAATAATAGGAGCACAAGCACCTCTACTCTACCACTTTTGTCAGCCTCAAATTGTCTTCCCACTTACCTCAGGTTCTGCAGGTTGTACAGAGAGCTATCAGTAGGACAGATGACTAAATAGATGAACAACATAGAAGCCAAATATCAGTCTTCAACTCTTGGAGGTACAACTAATGTTTACAGGTGATTCCTGAAAGATTCACCTCTGTTGGCTTTGAGAGATCAAAGGATTCCTCAGATTTCCACCTTCTTTCCAGGAATAGCTAAGCCTCTATCAACACTGTCTTTTTAAATAAAAAAGTCACTATAATTAGCAATGTTAATTCTATTGAAGGGTTAGTATGAGCATGATCTTCTCACAGCAAGCCTTAGAACACACTGTTCTTACAACTCAAAATTGACTCTGCAAATATTTATTGAGCATCAGTACCACGGAAGGAATTTTTCCAGGTGCTGGTAAAATCACATAAAATATTTATAAAAGGTATTCTTCCCTATAGAGTAAACACTTCTATGAAAACAATGAAAGCAGACAAACATAAAGTATTTAAGAATGGTGGGTTTGGAAAGTTTTGATGTTGGTGGCTCTGTTTAAAATAAATGGATTAGTAAAAATAATGCTAGAAAGGAATTATTGGAGTAGAGGCACACATAACAGGTGAAAGATCAATCTTTAAAAAATAGAGTGGAGATGCAGGGCATGAGGGTTCCAGACAGATGAAGAAATAGGTATTTAAAGGTCCTGAGTCATGAATATGGCAACTTGTTCAAGAAACCTAACATAATGTGGAATTGTTTCCTGCTCTGATTTTCAGCTCTTTCCTCTAGTCAAAATGTAGGTACTTGATACGTAGTATCACTCTGCTCTACTATATTAAGATCATGTTAGTTTTAAACTGTTGTGACAATGACAACACTATCTGAGGAGAACTCTACTGTCATTAATATCAACCCACCTTCTCTAATACATTGTGAATTGCTTTTATATAGAAACTTAGGCCTAAAAACTAAATCTATTTATTGGCTAGGGATGCCAATAAATGCCTACTAAGTGAGTGAATCAAAACTATCAGGCCTAGGGAATGTGTTTTATGAATATTAGCAATATGACCATTTTTGAAAATCAAGTCTCCACAATTGAATTTGCTTTGAATTTCTAGGCTGCCATTGTCTACCTATGAGCCTCTGAAAGGATGGTACCATGCCATATGTCCAGTAATCTGTCCCAGCAAGTATGCCATAAATGATACCTTTGGTAAAGAGCTTACTGGTTTCCAGTCACCATGAAAACCACTGTGTCTATAAAATTATCATAATTTTATCTTGATTTTAATAGATTTTAAAGGTCAGAAAATGAGGTTCTGAGAAATCATCTTTCTGTAGGTCCTAATGGTATAGTGAAGAAGTATAACACTTTTTTAATAAAGTCACTATAATTAGCAATGTTAATTCTATTGAAGGGTTAGTATGAGCATGATCTTCTCACAGCAAGCCTTAGAACACACTGTTCTTACAACTCAAAATTGACTCTGCAAATATTTATTGAGCATCAGTACCACGGAAGGAATTTTTCCAGGTGCTGGTAAAATCACATAAAATATTTATAAAAGGTATTCTTCCCTATAGAGTAAACACTTCTATGAAAACAATGAAAGCAGACAAACATAAAGTATTTAAGAATGGTGGGTTTGGAAAGTTTTGATGTTGGTGGCTCTGTTTAAAATAAATGGATTAGTAAAAATAATGCTAGAAAGGAATTATTGGAGTAGAGGCACACATAACAGGTGAAAGATCAATCTTTAAAAAATAGAGTGGAGATGCAGGGCATGAGGGTTCCAGACAGATGAAGAAATAGGTATTTAAAGGTCCTGAGTCATGAATATGGCAACTTGTTCAAGAAACCTAACATAATGTGGAATTGTTTCCTGCTCTGATTTTCAGCTCTTTCCTCTAGTCAAAATGTAGGTACTTGATACGTAGTATCACTCTGCTCTACTATATTAAGATCATGTTAGTTTTAAACTGTTGTGACAATGACAACACTATCTGAGGAGAACTCTACTGTCATTAATATCAACCCACCTTCTCTAATACATTGTGAATTGCTTTTATATAGAAACTTAGGCCTAAAAACTAAATCTATTTATTGGCTAGGGATGCCAATAAATGCCTACTAAGTGAGTGAATCAAAACTATCAGGCCTAGGGAATGTGTTTTATGAATATTAGCAATATGACCATTTTTGAAAATCAAGTCTCCACAATTGAATTTGCTTTGAATTTCTAGGCTGCCATTGTCTACCTATGAGCCTCTGAAAGGATGGTACCATGCCATATGTCCAGTAATCTGTCCCAGCAAGTATGCCATAAATGATACCTTTGGTAAAGAGCTTACTGGTTTCCAGTCACCATGAAAACCACTGTGTCTATAAAATTATCATAATTTTATCTTGATTTTAATAGATTTTAAAGGTCAGAAAATGAGGTTCTGAGAAATCATCTTTCTGTAGGTCCTAATGGTATAGTGAAGAAGTAGACTGTTTAAGGACAGAATTATACTTTGTCACAGAAAAACTAATAATTTGCTCAGAGTTTGGAAAGGGAGTAAAGGAAAATAATCTGACATTCCCAAAAGCTGGACTTTGCACCGTAATAGCTTCTGTGTTCCTTTGTTCTAATTGTTTTGATCTTTCCTTGGTTAAGTCTTGGGATATATGCATGCCACAACTAAGACCTAGCATGCATGCATGCACAGTCATGTCTGACTCTTCGTGACTCCATGGACTGAAGCCCTCAGGTCCTCTGTCCATGAAGTTTTCCAGGCAAGAGTACTGGAATGGGTTGCCATTTCCTACTCCAAGGCATCTTCCCAACTCAGGAATCAAACCCTTGTCTCTTGCATCTCCTGCAGGTGGATTTGTTACCACCCTGCCAACTGTGAAGTCTTAAGTCTTGGGAATGGAAAAGTAGCAGAGTTGTCTTTAACTTGGATCTTCCACAAACTAGTTCTGTGACATTAAGCAACCTCTCTAAGGCTCCTTCAGATTTGTCATCTGTAAAACAGCATTAAAAGCACTGATAGCATGAGTGGGTGTGTGGATAAATGAGAAAATATAAAAACCTTAGCAAGAACACATTAAAAACTGAGCCAACAAAGCAGAAAACACAATTCTTGGTTAGCAAAAACAAATCTAGAGCTCAAAATCAGATATCTCTATTTCTAAAGTCTGAACATTAAACCACTACAGACAATGCCACTAACATTATTTTTCCAGGAAGTTCATGATGATTTCCTGGTGTCAGACAGCTACGTCTATATTTGCACTGCTCCTACTCTTTATTTTACTGTGTCTTTTATAGAAAACAAGGAATAACAGCTGCAAATGGGTGTTCCTTTAGGAGGCCAAGACTACCTCTGTATTGTGAAAGCACTCCCTCTTTTTGTTTTTAATATGTTGTGAAGAAAACATTCAATAATCCATCCCCATGGGCAGTTTCAATTTACTCAACTCTTAAGGGACATTTTAGGCTTGAAAAATCCACCAGGGTGTGTTTCACTAGAAAGAAGTGGTAAAGAGCAAGGTGGAGATTTCACCATCTGTACTTGCTAAGACACCTGCAGAAAAGTAATTCTCACCATCCTTGGCTAAAGGCTATAGCTGTTATGACTATAACATCCAACAATAGTTTATGTTGGCATTTATTTACAATGGATAGTTAAGTTCTGAAGACACAGTCAGTATTTACAGGTTGTGGCAAAGGAAAGTCAAAATAGTGCAAATGACAATGTAAGTCACTTACCCATTTTATAGGCATACCCCCAAACTCACAGCTAGTGACTGGATATAAATGAGATATCTGTAATCCTTAACATGTTTCTAGACAGCAACACAAACTTCAGAAAATATGGCTTGCTAATTATTTTAACAAGATTGTTACAAAATCGTAGAATAAAGGTTATGTCCCTTCAAATGCCTTTCACAAGTTATAAACTATGGCACAGAAGTAATGGAAATTTAGAACTGGTATAGCCTAAATATTTGAATTTCAAATATTTTTAGCGGGGGGAATGTTTGTTGTTATTTTTTTTTTTTTTCACATTAAACTTAAATGTGGTATTTGTGTCCAGTTGCTCAGTCATGTCCAACTCTGTGACATGAACTCACCCCATGAACTGTAGCTCGCCAGATGCCTCTGCCAATGGACTTTTCCAGGCAAGAATACCAGCATGGGTGCTAAGTCACTTCAGTTGTGTCAGACTAGGTGCGACTCTATGGACTATAACCTGCCAGGCTCCTTTGTCCATGTGATTCTGCAGGCAAGAGTATTGGACTGGGTTACTACTTCCTATTCCAGTAGATCTTTCTAACCCAGAGATCAAGCCTGCATCTTTTGTGTCCAGATTCTTTACAACTGTGTCACCTGGGAAGCCCTAAATGTTAGCTAGACTTTTAATATTAAAAATTAGATTGCATGAGTGCTTGATCAGCATAAGCCAATTTTATAGGTTCAGGTTTAAACTATGGACATATGAAAAGTCAGTCCATGAAAATAATGAGCCTGTTCTGATAAATACATGTTAACACTGACTGTTATGGGAGACAAGTATAGTTTCATATCAGTTTCAGTATCCAATTTATTTCTTCTTTTTTTTTCCTTCTAATTACATACTAGTGAAAAATAGGAATGCATAGACAAAGTACATGCAAATAATTATCATAGGACAGTCAATTTAAAAATGGATATGTTTGGAATAGAAATCAGAGATTTGGGTAATCCAATTTTAATATTCAATAACTCTTCTCACTCCTGATCAATAAAAACAGAGAATACTCAGAGCTGACAAATAGGACAACAATTATATTTTGATGCTATCAAAAGAAAAAGAATAAAGGAAGATTTTGTAATTTTTGATTAATAATTATGTGGCAGAGAGCATGGATTCTTGAGAGTTGCTTGCAGCTGATTTACCAGGCTCTTCAGATTAACAGGCTCTCCTGTGCTTCATGTGGAGCTTATCAGTGTAAATTTAGAAGACTAGGCTAGAGCACATCTATTTTCATAAAGAAGTCAAGCATAGAATGTCATTCTTTCATCTCCATTGCATATATTTGTAATTGTGTCATGTGCACAGAGATATCAAGAGAAGTCTAATTTCTGAAGTCAGCACAAAAATAGTGGCGTAAGTGAGTGTTGACTAAACATTAATATTTGGAGTATATACGAGTTGACAAGAGCCTTTTTAAAATTTTTCACTTCTACCTTTTTAATATTTCTAAAAGAACATCATATTTTAATATATATTATTTATTTGTTTAATACATTTATTTGACATGCCTCTGCCAATGGACTTTTCCAGGCAAGAATACCAGCATGGGTGCTAAGTCATCAGTAACCCATAAAAGCCAGGCTCCTTTGTCCATGTGATTCTGCAGGCAAGAGTATTGGACTGGGTTACTACTTCCTATTCCAGTAGATCTTTCTAACCCAGAGATCAAGCCTGCATCTTTTGTGTCCAGATTCTTTACAACTGTGTCACCTGGGAAGCCCTAAATGTTAGCTAGACTTTTAATATTAAAAATTAGATTGCATGAGTGCTTGATCAGCATAAGCCAATTTTATAGGTTCAGGTTTAAACTATGGACATATGAAAAGTCAGTCCATGAAAATAATGAGCCTGTTCTGATAAATACATGTTAACACTGACTGTTATGGGAGACAAGTATAGTTTCATATCAGTTTCAGTATCCAATTTATTTCTTCTTTTTTTTTCCTTCTAATTACATACTAGTGAAAAATAGGAATGCATAGACAAAGTACATGCAAATAATTATCATAGGACAGTCAATTTAAAAATGGATATGTTTGGAATAGAAATCAGAGATTTGGGTAATCCAATTTTAATATTCAATAACTCTTCTCACTCCTGATCAATAAAAACAGAGAATACTCAGAGCTGACAAATAGGACAACAATTATATTTTGATGCTATCAAAAGAAAAAGAATAAAGGAAGATTTTGTAATTTTTGATTAATAATTATGTGGCAGAGAGCATGGATTCTTGAGAGTTGCTTGCAGCTGATTTACCAGGCTCTTCAGATTAACAGGCTCTCCTGTGCTTCATGTGGAGCTTATCAGTGTAAATTTAGAAGACTAGGCTAGAGCACATCTATTTTCATAAAGAAGTCAAGCATAGAATGTCATTCTTTCATCTCCATTGCATATATTTGTAATTGTGTCATGTGCACAGAGATATCAAGAGAAGTCTAATTTCTGAAGTCAGCACAAAAATAGTGGCGTAAGTGAGTGTTGACTAAACATTAATATTTGGAGTATATACGAGTTGACAAGAGCCTTTTTAAAATTTTTCACTTCTACCTTTTTAATATTTCTAAAAGAACATCATATTTTAATATATATTATTTATTTGTTTAATACAATGTTTGAAGTTACACACCATTTGCAGTTACTACAAAATATTGGCTCTGTTTTCTGTGTTGTACAGTACGTCCTTGTCGCCCATCTTAAACCCAGTGTTTTGTATCTCACTCTTTGTCCATCTCCTCTGATTACCCCTCCCCTGAACTGGTAACCATCAGTTTGTTCTTTGAGTCTGCTTAGTTTTTTGTTTTATTCACTAGTTATTGTATGTTTAAGATTCTCCATATAAGTGATATCATATAGTATTTATCTGACTTACTTCACTTAACATAATGCCCTCAATGTTCATCCACGTTGCTGCAGATGGCAAAATTTCATTCTTTTTTTATATCTTCCAGCCTATGTATATGTGTATGTATGTGTGTGTGTGTGTGTGTGTGTGCACACGTGTGTTTATACACATATTTCATATGTGATGAATACTTAGATTGCTAATGTATCTTGCCAATTATAAATAATACTGCTATGAATATTGAGGTGCATGTATCTTTTTGAATTTGTGTGGTTTTTTTATTTGCAGCAAAAAGAGAAACAGAGAGAGAGAAGACAAAGAGAAAAAAGAGATATATCATATTCAAGGATATTTTAATAAGAACTGATTCTCTTAGGTTTATTTCATCTTAAAAAATTATCCCCACAGTGTTTTAGTCCATTTGTTCTTACCTGACATTTTTTTGACTGAAATAATTCATTTGTGATGTCTAAATACATTTATTTTGTTGTCTGGAAAGGAAGAGTACTACTAGTATAAGTAAATAAATTCCTGGGGTACCACTAATATTGCAATGCATAAGGATATCCTCCACTCCAAGAAAAAAAATTACACAACACAAAATGTCAACAGTCCAAATGTTAAGAAACACAGCATTAGGCCACTAACGTTAAATTAAACACATTTATTACCATGTTTCTGTTCTGGGAACTGTATGGAAAAAACTCATTTCCATACATTCTCACATTATATAATTAGGAGTTCACCTTAATCCTAAAAATGACATAATATTTAATACTTAAATGTCTTTAAATGACAGAAAGTACACATACCACAGATGTTTCAAAGTTTCTAGGGGTGCTCAGAGTAATTTTCATGTAGCCACAGAGTTTAATGATAATGATGTGGTTTGACAGACAGGACAATAATATAATCACTGTCTTTATATCATAGTTTCCATTTTGCATGACTACTGTCATACAGTTTCCATGCACTCTACTCTAAAGCAAGGTTGTGAACCTTCATACAGAATGATATTTTATTTATAGAAAGATTTTGATATCATATAGTATTTATCTGACTTACTTCACTTAACATAATGCCCTCAATGTTCATCCACGTTGCTGCAGATGGCAAAATTTCATTCTTTTTTTATATCTTCCAGCCTATGTATATGTGTATGTATGTGTGTGTGTGTGTGTGTGTGCACACGTGTGTTTATACACATATTTCATATGTGATGAATACTTAGATTGCTAATGTATCTTGCCAATTATAAATAATACTGCTATGAATATTGAGGTGCATGTATCTTTTTGAATTTGTGTGGTTTTTTTATTTGCAGCAAAAAGAGAAACAGAGAGAGAGAAGACAAAGAGAAAAAAGAGATATATCATATTCAAGGATATTTTAATAAGAACTGATTCTCTTAGGTTTATTTCATCTTAAAAAATTATCCCCACAGTGTTTTAGTCCATTTGTTCTTACCTGACATTTTTTTGACTGAAATAATTCATTTGTGATGTCTAAATACATTTATTTTGTTGTCTGGAAAGGAAGAGTACTACTAGTATAAGTAAATAAATTCCTGGGGTACCACTAATATTGCAATGCATAAGGATATCCTCCACTCCAAGAAAAAAAATTACACAACACAAAATGTCAACAGTCCAAATGTTAAGAAACACAGCATTAGGCCACTAACGTTAAATTAAACACATTTATTACCATGTTTCTGTTCTGGGAACTGTATGGAAAAAACTCATTTCCATACATTCTCACATTATATAATTAGGAGTTCACCTTAATCCTAAAAATGACATAATATTTAATACTTAAATGTCTTTAAATGACAGAAAGTACACATACCACAGATGTTTCAAAGTTTCTAGGGGTGCTCAGAGTAATTTTCATGTAGCCACAGAGTTTAATGATAATGATGTGGTTTGACAGACAGGACAATAATATAATCACTGTCTTTATATCATAGTTTCCATTTTGCATGACTACTGTCATACAGTTTCCATGCACTCTACTCTAAAGCAAGGTTGTGAACCTTCATACAGAATGATATTTTATTTATAGAAAGATTTTGATATATATGTATTGTATCAGTAAAAATTTACACTGATTGTTCCCAACTTCAAAAATAGTTTAGATTATTTGACAGTGGCCTTCTGCTTGGAATTTTTAGGTCATTTCTTGCAGAATGTGTTTCTGTTCTGAATTACATGTCTAAAAAGAATATCCACTTTATGGTTAACAGGCCCCTTGATTTTTTTTAGAGGAAAAAAAAACACCACAAACACTGCATAAGTGTACTTTTGTAGGATAAATGCTTGTATTCTGCATAATTATGAAGTTTCATAAATGCATATGCCATGTTTACCTTAATAGGAATTCATACAGGAGATTTTTTAGCCATCACTAAACTATGAAATATGAGAAGTTGAAATTTGGAAGTTAATGACGTGCCCTTTTCTGACAGCACACCACATTTTCACACTATAACTAACACTTTGCCTTATTCAACAACTGAACTGTTGACGGAGTAGCTTAAGCTAGTCAGAACAGTAAAAAATACCAGTACATCAAAAACTAGTGAATACAAAATGAAAATAATAAAATTAAAGAAAACAATGAAGTAAAGAAATTGGGTTTCCATAATGCTGTGTCAAACATCCCAGTGGAGTTTTCCTTTATCTTTAAATTTCATGGTAGATCTAGTATAAGTTTTCCTATAAAAGCATATATTTTAAGTATATATCAAGTATATATTTCCATTGTTAAATGGAAATGTTGATACCCATTGTTATTTTAAAGGAAACTTCTAAAACCTTATGATTATTTTAATCTTTGTATTTACTGATTGTGTCATTAGAAATATTATCAAGAAAGCTATTGATTTTCATGACAACAATAAGAAAATATTTCTCATGTACATTAAGGAAACTTCTAGTAATTATTCCAAATCCAGTCTCAGAAATGGGGCAGTGTTCTAGGTGGGTTAGTAAATGTGCTTTGCTAATAACTTCTACTTTAAAACCCAACAATTGCTTCACTCACCACAATTCAGATTCTGTGTTCCAAGTCAAAGCCCATTTGCAATCTAGGGTCACTTGTGTGCAACCTGTCTAGCACACTAGAAAATAAATCCATGTCACATAGATATATGCTTTGCTTTATGAGTTTGGATCTCCTGTCTTGGCTATGTATAATCACTGTACTAAAAGCATCATTGTTAAGAATCTTAGATATAGGTGGAAATTTTAAAGATGTTTTAGCATAAATGGAATATTTTAATGTAGTATGAAAATTCAAGAAGAACAAAGGATTTTTGAAATTCATGATATGAGGAAGCTTGGGCATATCCATACATGATTATAAATTATAAAAATCTTAATATATTTAGTTTTCTTTTTGGAAATCATTCCGTAAAAATACTAGGAAAACATAAGTTAAATATATGGCTTTAAGTGTTTGAAAGACATGTGAATTATATTTTATTTTTCATTATAGAAATACGGACTAAAAAACTACCATGAAATTGACAGTATATAAGGAACAGGAAGATTTTATGAGAATTAATTCCTTTTGATGCATACCTAGAGCTTCTAGTCATTAGGGCCCCCTTATTCTATCTGCATGGCCTTGATTTTTCTTATCTGAATCAAGGGGTCTGTATAGTTCAGAAACGACTGCATTTTATTTTGTACAATTAATATTTTTCTTTAAATTTCCTTTAATTTTGAGACAACATAATACAGTGATTAAAAGGATGACAATATCTGTATTTTAGTTCCACTGTGTCACTGCACTGGGAGTTCCCTCATCAGTAGGATATCACTGTTAAGTGTAGCTGACACATGGATTTGTTGACAACACACTATGGAAAGCTTGCTTCCATGTAAAAGGCTAAATGAACAATAGTTATTACTGTTTTGGCTTGAAATTGTTAGTAATCATATGATTATTAAATTAATGGTATTAAATAAGAATTAGTAAATTAAATACATTACAAATTAAATGAATAAATAATATACTAGGGATAATAAATTAAAATTATAATGAATTTGGGAAAATGACAAATCCATCATTTTATGCTTCTCTGTGCAAATGGGAGAGCCTTTCCCCACTGATACAAAGCGATTCATAATCATCCACTAAAAACAACATTAAGACTTTGGAGCACCAAAAGAAGGACAATTATTTTTTTGTGAAAGAATACAAATGCTTCCAACAGTATTTAGAAAGAAATGATGTATTATACTACCATTCTAAGGGCTCAATAAAAAGATACACAATTATATGTAATTGCTGGCAAGAGCCATAAATGAACAAGAAATGTTTCCCTACCATGCCAATCAATATTATCAGGACATAAAACTGAAATGTTAAAAAGAAGACGTGGAGCCAATGATTATAGAGACCAGAACTTAACTACACTTATCAAACATTGTTACTATTTTTTAATGTAAAGCACTATAAATTGATACCATAGGATTTTGTGGTCTTTATTTTTCATCATGTAAAATCTACATCCTATGCTATATGTCACTCTCTAGAAACTAGAAATTGAAATAAAATTTAGTATAAATGAGAACATATAGCAGGAACACATACTCCAGTCTATCAAGGATCACAGTCTTCTAAGAGGCTGTGATATTTAACCCGACACAAGAGCAATGTATAAAACCAAAAATTCATCAAGTTTTATGAGAATTAATTCCTTTTGATGCATACCTAGAGCTTCTAGTCATTAGGACCCCCTTATTCTATCTGCATGGCCTTGATTTTTCTTATCTGAATCAAGGGTCTGTATAGTTCAGAAACGACTGCATTTTATTTTGTACAATTAATATTTTTCTTTAAATTTCCTTTAATTTTGAGACAACATAATACAGTGATTAAAAGGATGACAATATCTGTATTTTAGTTCCACTGTGTCACTGCACTGGGAGTTCCCTCATCAGTAGGATATCACTGTTAAGTGTAGCTGACACATGGATTTGTTGACAACACACTATGGAAAGCTTGCTTCCATGTAAAAGGCTAAATGAACAATAGTTATTACTGTTTTGGCTTGAAATTGTTAGTAATCATATGATTATTAAATTAATGGTATTAAATAAGAATTAGTAAATTAAATACATTACAAATTAAATGAATAAATAATATACTAGGGATAATAAATTAAAATTATAATGAATTTGGGAAAATGACAAATCCATCATTTTATGCTTCTCTGTGCAAATGGGAGAGCCTTTCCCCACTGATACAAAGCGATTCATAATCATCCACTAAAAACAACATTAAGACTTTGGAGCACCAAAAGAAGGACAATTATTTTTTTGTGAAAGAATACAAATGCTTCCAACAGTATTTAGAAAGAAATGATGTATTATACTACCATTCTAAGGGCTCAATAAAAAGATACACAATTATATGTAATTGCTGGCAAGAGCCATAAATGAACAAGAAATGTTCTCCTATCATGCCAATCAATATTATCAGGACATAAAACTGAAATGTTAAAAAGAAGACGTGGAGCCAATGATTATAGAGACCAGAACTTAACTACACTTATCAAACATTGTTACTATTTTTTAATGTAAAGCACTATAAATTGATACCATAGGATTTTGTGGTCTTTATTTTTCATCATGTAAAATCTACATCCTATGCTATATGTCACTCTCTAGAAACTAGAAATTGAAATAAAATTTAGTATAAATGAGAACATATAGCAGGAACACATACTCCAGTCTATCAAGGATCACAGTCTTCTAAGAGGCTGTGATATTTAACCCGACACAAGAGCAATGTATAAAAGCCTGGAGATAGGAGAAGATCTTCAATGATAGTGAATAGTATGGCTATTGAAGAGAATGAGTTTCACATCATTCAAATACCAAAAATAGTGGAGGATCTCACTTAAAAGGAGGTTTGAAGAAGAGAGACTGGAGTGGTAGTTAAGAGTCTAAAGAATTTGTGTTCCAATTTGTGTAGTAGAAATCAAATCTTAGAGGCAATGGGAAGACAGTGAAGGGTTTTCAGAAGTCTGGAGAAACACTCTTAAAATTTTATCTAAGAACGGATCACCTAGTTTCTGTGTGGATAGTGGAGTGCAGGGGATCACAATCTGAGGTAGAAAAGTCTGCAGTCAGACAGCCAAGGAAGCTTAGTCTGGTATATGGTGGTGGTGAGCAGAAAAGTGGGAAATTTAGAAGGTAAATGAGACCTACACTAGGATTTAGAGATTGATGAAAGACTGTGCAAGAAGAAAAAAATAGGAAGAGGAAAAAAAAGAGGAAAAAAATCTAATATTCAGAGTTTCTACACTAAATTAGACATTTCCACTTCCTTGTTTCTCTTTAAATAAAACATTTATATCTAAATAAATTATATTTACTCATATACATATATTCAATAATTTATGCTTCTATATTCCATCTAGGGATGGAAAAATTTATGTATGTAACATTTATAACATGATATTTCATAATATACTTATAATATTACATCCTTAGGACCCTAGTCACCAGAGAAGGTAATGGCAACCCACTCCAGTACTTTTGCCTGGAGAATATCATGGACAGAGGAGCCTGGTAGGCTACAGGCCATAGGGTTGCAATGAGTCAGACATGAATGAAGTGACCTAGTATACACGCACAGGAGATTAATCACATTAAAAAAAAAAAAAAAGAAATAAAAGAAAAATAGTCTTTGTTAAGGAGAAACATGTGCTTAAGATGTGATATTTGTAGATTAAAGAGTTGCTAGATTCAAAACTGTCAGAGTCAAATCTAATTATAGTATTAGGCTTTTATTACATAAATACCAAAGATAAAAGTCTTAGCATATAAAATTTTAGGATCTAATACACTACTTTCAAAATCTAGTCATCTTCATTAACATAATTTTTATTATGGTAAATATACATACCAGTGTTTGCCATTTTAACCACTTTTAAGTACGCAGTTCAGTCACAATATTTAAGATGTTATGCAAACATTTTGTGTGCATGCTTAGTCACTCATTCATGTCCAACTCTTTGCAGAGACATTGACTTCAACCCACCAGGCTCCTCTGTCCAAAGGATTTCCCAGGAAGGATACTAGGGTAGGTTGCCACGCCCTTCTCCAGGAGATCTTCCCAACCCAGGGTTTGAACCTGTGTCTCCCTACAGACAGATTCTTTTACCCACTGAGCCATGAGTGGGTACTCATGGTACTCAGGGAAGTACCATGCAGCTATCACCAACATACCTTTCCAAAATTTTTCATGACCCCAAACAAAAACTTAATGCTTATCAATCAATAGCTCCCTCAACATTGTTTAATAAAGCTGCCTTCAGTAAACTGTGCATCCTCTAAATTTTAGAGACCAACAGCAAGGTAGTCAGTCTTTTTCCACTCTGTGGTATATGTGTGTGAATCCATTTTTCACTGTATGTGTATTGTATGATGCAATGGTTAAAAGTACAGGTGTATTGAGAGGATTGTATTTGTTCACATTCTGGCCACCTATCTTCACTTAATGGATAAGTGAATCTGGGCAAGTAATGAGTCATTCTGTGCCTGAATTTATATTTACAAAATTAGAGCAAGAATACTATTCTTGTCACAAGTTTGTTGGTTGTAGGAATAAAGGCCAACACATTTTCTTGGAATAGAATAACTCCTTGAATTAGAT
Organism: Tragulus kanchil; assembly: GCA_022376925.1. Taxonomy (NCBI): domain Eukaryota; kingdom Metazoa; phylum Chordata; class Mammalia; order Artiodactyla; family Tragulidae; genus Tragulus; species Tragulus kanchil. Next base: position 111,324,871 of record JAIOJX010000025.1, on the reverse strand, counting down.
TTTCTTAAATATTTCTTAAATATGATAATTTTTGTTTTAGCTATTTGGGTTAGGTATAACCACTACAAATAAGTTTTATTCAAGAGACTGAAACACATTATAGGGGTTTCTTTTTTGCAGCAAGTTAGGTTAGAAAAGTGGACTTGATACCAAGTAGTTTTTGGTACAGAATAATATTTGTTATTTAACCTTACTTGGTGATTTTTTAAAAGAATGTGATATTTGTAGATTAAAGAGTTGCTAGATTCAAAACTGTCAGAGTCAAATCTAATTATAGTATTAGGCTTTTATTACATAAATACCAAAGATAAAAGTCTTAGCATATAAAATTTTAGGATCTAATACACTACTTTCAAAATCTAGTCATCTTCATTAACATAATTTTTATTATGGTAAATATACATACCAGTGTTTGCCATTTTAACCACTTTTAAGTACGCAGTTCAGTCACAATATTTAAGATGTTATGCAAACATTTTGTGTGCATGCTTAGTCACTCATTCATGTCCAACTCTTTGCAGAGACATTGACTTCAACCCACCAGGCTCCTCTGTCCAAAGGATTTCCCAGGAAGGATACTAGGGTAGGTTGCCACGCCCTTCTCCAGGAGATCTTCCCAACCCAGGGATTGAACCTGTGTCTCCCGCACTACAGACAGATTCTTTTACCCACTGAGCCATGAGTGGGTACTCATGGTACTCAGGGAAGTACCATGCAGCTATCACCAACATACCTTTCCAAAATTTTTCATGACCCCAAACAAAAACTTAATGCTTATCAATCAATAGCTCCCTCAACATTGTTTAATAAAGCTGCCTTCAGTAAACTGTGCATCCTCTAAATTTTAGAGACCAACAGCAAGGTAGTCAGTCTTTTTCCACTCTGTGGTATATGTGTGTGAATCCATTTTTCACTGTATGTGTATTGTATGATGCAATGGTTAAAAGTACAGGTGTATTGAGAGGATTGTATTTGTTCACATTCTGGCCACCTATCTTCACTTAATGGATAAGTGAATCTGGGCAAGTAATGAGTCATTCTGTGCCTGAATTTATATTTACAAAATTAGAGCAAGAATACTATTCTTGTCACAAGTTTGTTGGTTGTAGGAATAAAGGCCAACACATTTTCTTGGAATAGAATAACTCCTTGAATTAGATTTTCTTAAATATTTCTTAAATATGATAATTTTTGTTTTAGCTATTTGGGTTAGGTATAACCACTACAAATAAGTTTTATTCAAGAGACTGAAACACATTATAGGGGTTTCTTTTTTGCAGCAAGTTAGGTTAGAAAAGTGGACTTGATACCAAGTAGTTTTTGGTACAGAATAATATTTGTTATTTAACCTTACTTGGTGATTTTTTAAACATAAAAAGTGGTTTGTGTAATTTTATTAATTTACTAAACTAGCACTGGGAATAAATTATGTTTCTTAGCTAAAAATAGTAAATAATTTTTAATAATATTCTATAGACTTCTAATGCTAAGTAGATTTTTCCTACTTTTATTTTTTATCTCTAAGCTTAGTGAATTTTTCATCTATGTAAAACTGAATGGTAAATGTAATCATGATTATATATATAAAACCAATGTGAAGAGTTGAAATATAAAAAAGTATATATTTTCAAAGATTATGTTAATATTATTTTATTCAGACCATTTTATATTTGTTTCCTACTAAGCAAGTTAATATTTTCATATTATAGATATTATTGATATGAAAGCTTTACTTGGTTTGGTGAGAAGTAATAATGAATCAATATGGTACCTTTTTTTTTGGTCACTTCTATTGGTCTCTTATTTATTCATTTTCATCCATCTTTGTTCTTTTGACCTGTATGGGCCTCCCATCACAGTGGCCTCTCTCACTGCAGAGCTCTGGCTCAGTAGTTGGACACATCAATCCAGCTGCTTGGCACATGGGATCTTCCCAGGCCAGGGATTGAACTGGCGCTCCTTGCACTCCAAGGTGGTGTCCTTACCCACTGGACCACCAGGGAAGCCCAATATGATATCTTTATAATTGATTCTTTAAAAGCTATATTTATTAGATTTATTGAGTCATACAATACTGATGAAGTTATACAACAGAATTCCTTATGTGTTACAAAATACAAAACACTAAAACTCTTCGTATGTTTGTCCAGTTGCCAAACTTAAAAATGACACATGCATGTGTAGCAGTTTGCTTAGGAATATATGATTTATTCTGGTTATGTTAAAATAGCCCTAAATTGCTTTCTAGTGAAAAAATAATTAATTAATGTAGTTCCTATGTCTTTACACACAGATATGCATACCAGCTATCAGTTTCAGATATGTATGTATATATAAAATCTATAACTTATTTATGCTCTTAGATATATCACTTTGTGAAGTTTAAAAGTCTTTTTCACATAAACTGTCACTACACCAATTCTAGAGTATTAAACTGTTGGTACAGATATCTAAAAGTAGGTAAGTTTACAACATAACATAATAGTTAAAAGATCATTTACTGGAGATTGGCTGGGTTCAAATCCAAGTTGAAACATTTTGTTACAGTACAGCATTTAACATACATTTTAATTTTTCCATTCCCTAATTTCTTCTTGTGCAAGATGCTAAAACCATAGTATGTAGTTATCTTATTAGCTATGAGGATTTAATTCTTTAATCAGATACTTAGCAATATCATATTACTCAGTAAATGTTAGTCATTGTTAACGTCATACTCAACATCAAAATTTGAAAAAAAAAATAAATAGTTAAATTTGTCTCTTTCAATAAGATCACTACATTCAGTTTTTGGCCAATAGAAAAGTAAATCATAAATTATGACTTCCCATTTTATTTTGAGCAGTGACTCAATATTATATAAATACATATCTCCATTTTTATAATTTAGAAAGAAATCCATGAGTTCCTATATGTCAAAGAAAATACACACCACTAATTAATAACTCAAACCTAAGGTAGTTTATGGTCACTTAGTTTAAAGTATTTAGTCCAAATGCAGAATGGAATTGAGAACATGGAGGGTTTTAACAGTGAGTGGCCAAACCTTCGAATATTTTTCTGAATTAGCTTTGTTATTTGGTTAACATTACAAAGGCACAGGTTTTCAAATTACATTTATCAAAATAGTACCAAAAAGTTGAGTGGCCAAACCCTGGAAGATATGAATATTAATTTATTGAGTCATACAATACTGATGAAGTTATACAACAGAATTCCTTATGTGTTACAAAATACAAAACACTAAAACTCTTCGTATGTTTGTCCAGTTGCCAAACTTAAAAATGACACATGCATGTGTAGCAGTTTGCTTAGGAATATATGATTTATTCTGGTTATGTTAAAATAGCCCTAAATTGCTTTCTAGTGAAAAAATAATTAATTAATGTAGTTCCTATGTCTTTACACACAGATATGCATACCAGCTATCAGTTTCAGATATGTATGTATATATAAAATCTATAACTTATTTATGCTCTTAGATATATCACTTTGTGAAGTTTAAAAGTCTTTTTCACATAAACTGTCACTACACCAATTCTAGAGTATTAAACTGTTGGTACAGATATCTAAAAGTAGGTAAGTTTACAACATAACATAATAGTTAAAAGATCATTTACTGGAGATTGGCTGGGTTCAAATCCAAGTTGAAACATTTTGTTACAGTACAGCATTTAACATACATTTTAATTTTTCCATTCCCTAATTTCTTCTTGTGCAAGATGCTAAAAACCATAGTATGTAGTTATCTTATTAGCTATGAGGATTTAATTCTTTAATCAGATACTTAGCAATATCATATTACTCAGTAAATGTTAGTCATTGTTAACGTCATACTCAACATCAAAATTTGAAAAATAAAATAAATAGTTAAATTTGTCTCTTTCAATAAGATCACTACATTCAGTTTTTGGCCAATAGAAAAGTAAATCATAAATTATGACTTCCCATTTTATTTTGAGCAGTGACTCAATATTATATAAATACATATCTCCATTTTTATAATTTAGAAAGAAATCCATGAGTTCCTATATGTCAAAGAAAATACACACCACTAATTAATAACTCAAACCTAAGGTAGTTTATGGTCACTTAGTTTAAAGTATTTAGTCCAAATGCAGAATGGAATTGAGAACATGGAGGGTTTTAACAGTGAGTGGCCAAACCTTCGAATATTTTTCTGAATTAGCTTTGTTATTTGGTTAACATTACAAAGGCACAGGTTTTCAAATTACATTGATCAAAATAGTACCAAAGTTTAAAGGTGTTTTTTGATGATTTCTGAGAATTAACCCTTAAATAGATATGCCCATATTTTAACCCCTGGAAGATATGAATATTAATTTATCTGTTAAAACAGTGAACTTTATACATTTCTTATGGCAAAAGACATGATTTAATTTAGGATTTAGTGAGTTGTTCTGAATGATCTGGTTGGACTATAAATATAATCATGTGTATCTATGTATAAAGGGGCAGAACGAGTTTAAGGGAAGGCAGTGTGGCCATGGAGGCAGAGATCTGAATAAAAAGATAAGAGCAGAAAGCATATCTGTAGCCGCCAGTCACTGGAAGAGTTGAGGATTCCCTCTTAGGGCCTACAGCGGGAGCATGGCCTGAAGACACCATGATTCCAGACTTATGACCTCCAGAACTGTGGAAGAATCATTTATGTTGCCTTATGACAACTAGTTTGTAGTAATTTGTTACAGCAGCCAGAGGAAACTGATGCACTGTTCTTGAACAGTGATTGCTGACAACTCTATAGCTGTTAATTTAATGATTCCATTTGGAATCAAATTTTGCATATTCTTAGAGATACCCTTTGATGGAACATGTACATGCAACCATTGCCACATTTTCTGTATTATTTATATGTAAATTCTACCTTTGTAGTAAGATATCATATCTAAACTAACAGGATTTAATAATACTCTTGCGATGACATGCATTCTTCTGTGGGGCCATTTTGACAGCAAAGTACTAAAATGATCAAAATTAACATGGAATTTATGGACGAGTATAATGAAATGCGGATATAATGAAATGTGCAATCTTGGACATGAGATTGGGCATCAAGGAAAACATAAAACTGAATAACCAGATTTGTATGGAGATTATAGCACTGGCTCCAGTACTGGAACTGGAAGCGTGTTCATCAGCAAGGCCAGTTTTAAAGACTTGTTGTGGTGCTAGATTCTTTTTTTTTTTTTTTTTAATTTTGGCCTCTTTTATTGTTTATTTATTTATTTATTTTCATCCATCTTTATTCCCTGCCCTGTGTGGACCCCCCATAGCAGTGGCCTCCCTTGCTGCAGAGCACTGGCTCTAATGTGCTCCAGAGTGCTGGCTCCTAACTGGACACACCAGTCCAACTGCTCCTTGGTACATCATGGGATCTTCCCGGGCCAGGAATCGATCCAATACTCCCTGAACTACAAGCAGACTGTTTATCTACTGGACCACCAGGGAAGCCTGGTGCTAGATTCTTGATTTCATTTGATTCTTTGTCTCTTATTTGTTCCTGTTTTAAATTCAGCTACCTCAAACTCACACTCAAATTATCTCTCTCTTTTTCTTAAATTCACCTTTTGGTTGCACTGCACAGTATGTGGGATCTTAGTTCTCTGACCAGAGATTGAACCCATACCTCTTACATTGGAAGCATGGTGTCTTACCACTGGACAGCTAGGGAAGCCCTTAAAGTTCTTGTACAAATGTAATTTTGTTAGTAGTCAAATTATACTTGATAGTTAAATGATAATTATTTTTGCACATATAAAATTGAACTTAGTCACTACAAATGTTGATCAGCAGTCAATCATTCAGAAAATTTTAATAATATCTGTTTTATCAACAGATTAGTATATAGCCAAATTACTGAGATTAAATTATTACATTTTCTATAAAATAACATTTCCAAATAAACTGTTGAAAAATACAATTATATTGTAAGTATCTCCAAAACAAAATATGGTGTTAAATCAAAAATAATAGATGGGTTATCACTTTCTTAAATCTGTTATGATCATTTGAATAAAAAGTAGAAAATAAGAGAGAAGTATAAGATATTGTTTAGTAAGCATATAATTTTTAAAATTTTGAATTCTCCATTAGTGAACATAGTGCCTGGTAACTGCCAGAGGGGTGGAATCCACTTGTTGTATGGTTTATCTAAAAGATACCATCTGAATGTGGGTATGATCAAAGTATATAAAGTGAAACATGGTAAGACAGTATGTACACTTTTCTTATAAAAGACTCATTGAAACTAGAGAGTGGAAAGTTCAGGGAAGAGGGGAATATTAATACAAAACTTAGCAGGAAATTAAACCTTATCCTTTTTTTTTTTCAGTCATAGAATAACTATACTTTTTTTTTTTTTTTTTTTTAATTTTTGGGATTGGGGTGGGGAGGGAGGGGACGGGCAGGCCACTTCCATTGGTCTTTCATTTCTAAATTTTCATCCGGCTTTACTCTTTGGCTCCTGTGGGCCTCCCATCGCAGTGGCCTCTGTCATCACAGAGCGCTGGCTCTGGGCACATGCGCTCCAGAGCTCCGGCTGGGTAATTGGACACGTCTGTCCAGCCGCTCCGCAGCACATGGGATCCTCCCAGGCCAGGGATTGAACCGGCGTCCCTTGCACTGTAAGGCAGTGTCCTTACCACTGGACCACCAGGGGAAGCCCATAACTGTACTTTTTAGCTGAGTTGGGATCAGGAAAGAATAATTTTTGGACAACCTCTACCTTGGTAGCCAAATCACATGTAAATCTGCCCAGACCAGATTATAGACCTGATTTAGTTTGAGTAATTCTAAATGAATGTGAGTAAATTCACTCATTAACTTCTTCAAGTGCTGTTTGCTTTTACTATTTTTATGAAACTTACAATTTAGTGAGAGTAATTAACGGGTATATAAAGAGCTAAATGTAGGGGCTTCCCTTCCCCTGGTGGTCCAGTTGGTAAGGACACCACCTTGCAGTGCAGGGGGCACTGGTTCGAGCCCTGGCCTTGGAAGATCCCACGTGCCGCGGAGCGGCTGGACTGATGTGTCCAATTACCGAGCCGGAGCTCTGGAGAGCATGTACCCAGAGCGGGTGCTCTGCAACAACAGACGCCACCACGATGGGAGGCCCACAGGAGCCAAAGAACGAAGAGGAATGAAAATAGTGAAATAAAAAAGACCAATAGAAGTGGCCCGCCCGCTCCCCTCCCTTCCCAACCCGACCCCCGCCCGAAATAAATAAATAAATAAATCTTTAAAAAAAAATAATAAAGAGCTAAATGTAAATCAAAATGAGAAGATGTGAAAGTGACAATTAGCCTGGAGGACAATGGAGCAGAAATGTTATTCACCATTCCTAAAGTACTAAGAAAGATTACCAGTTTGTGCTGTTCAGTCTGAGTCTGGAGGAAATAACAGAATGTAGTGCACTACATAGGTTTCAGGGCCAGCTTTTCAGTTTTAAATCCTGGTTTCACTGCCTGTATGGCTTGTCCTAGGGGAAGCTGTTTAAACAGCTGGAGATTATTCTCCCTGTTAACAGGAATATAGTTATTATACTGCTTGTCTGGCTTATCACACCTATTATTTAATAAGTTAAATAAAACAATGGCAATGAAGCACAACACTGTATCTGCACAAGGTAGGTCCTTGTTACAAAGTGGACCCACAAAAAAGCCAGCTCTAAATCAGAGATTAGCATGCAGGATACGTATTTGGAAGTATATTACTATTACAATTTATACCTAATGAGGGCTGAAAGAAAGGGTTTTAGTCAAAAAAATGTCTCAACCTACCACACTAGTAGGAGTTGGTATTTTATACTGCATCATCAGCTAGGCACGAGGGGCTAGCTGTTCCTAGGATGTGGATGTGACCGAGGCAAGAAGCATCTTCAGCACCAGCAATTCTCAGAATTGATTGATATCACTGAGGTGTTATTGTCAACATTTCCAGAAACTGAGGGATAAGTTTTGAAGTCCTAGAGGGAAGATCTTAGAGCCTTCACATACCACTAGCTACAGAATTCAATGAATGTTAATTGTTTAGCTTTAGGTGTTGTTGTTTTATCATAGTTTAAGTGAACTTCAGTTAGGTAAGAGTAGATTGAAATGCTGATAGAGATGCAGGCATGATCAAGCTTTACAAACAATACCAGCAGTTCTGGATGATAAAAAGAAACCCTGAGTACAATGATACACTTTGCTTCAACAATTATGTACTTATAAGTATATCCTAAAGAAATAATAGAGATGCACAAATATCTTTAAGCTTGATTCTTAAAGCTTCATAGTAGAAATAAAAATTGAAGCAAATTAAATGTCCAGAAGAATGAGTGGTATGTCCATTATTGAATATAAGATGGTAAATTCATAGAGTAGAATACAGTCATTAAGATAAGACTGTTAACAAATGTTTCGTGACATAAGAAGAGATTCATGGCATGGAAAATGAAAAAATAGCCAATTAGAAAGTCTATACGCTGCATGTTTTTGGTATGTGCACACAAAGATATAATCCATTGTGTTCATGACGGTTATCTTTACAATCTGGGGTTATGGGAAATTGTATTTTCTCTGATTTACTTGTTTGCATTTTTACTTTGTTTTATTATTAACACAATGTTCATATTAAAAAGATTTATAATGTGTATGTAGGGTCTACATCATAGAATAATTATAAGAGGAAAACATATGTACTCACTCCAAAGTCAAAATAATATTAATAATAAAATAGTCACTTATTCTTAATATTTTACTATGCTAACATAATAATGATTATAATATAAAATAATATACTCTTCATATGCTTAAAGGGCTTCATTGGTGGTGCAGTGGTAATGAATTAGCCTGACCACGTAGTAGACTCAAGAGGCATCTGTTTGATCCCTGGGTGGGAAGGTTCCCTGGAATAGGAAATGGCAACACTCTCTGGTATTCCTGAAAAATTCCATGGATAGAGGAGCCTGGTGGACTACAGTCCATGGGGTCACAAAGAGTCGGACATGACTGAGCAAACAATGTGTGCATGTGTGTGTGATATGCTTAAAGTACCAACATTTTCTCATCAAAACAAGTAATATGAATATGGTGGAATATAAAATTAAAAAAAGGGATTAAGGAAATCATCTAAGTTGATCCAGAGGAAATTTGGTGAAGATTATATCTACAGTGTTTACAAATTTGGATTGTTCACACTAAGAAGTCCATATGGTCTGGTGTTTATTAAAAATGCTGGTTCTAGAGTGACTTCTAGTTTCAGATTCGTCTTCTTTCAGACTGCATGAGCAGTTCTGGATGATAAAAGAAACCCTGAGTACAATGATACACTTTGCTTCAACAATTATGTACTTATAAGTATATCCTAAAGAAATAATAGAGATGCACAAATATCTTTAAGCTTGATTCTTAAAGCTTCATAGTAGAAATAAAAATTGAAGCAAATTAAATGTCCAGAAGAATGAGTGGTATGTCCATTATTGAATATAAGATGGTAAATTCATAGAGTAGAATACAGTCATTAAGATAAGACTGTTAACAAATGTTTCGTGACATAAGAAGAGATTCATGGCATGGAAAATGAAAAAATAGCCAATTAGAAAGTCTATACGCTGCATGTTTTTGGTATGTGCACACAAAGATATAATCCATTGTGTTCATGACGGTTATCTTTACAATCTGGGGTTATGGGAAATTGTATTTTCTCTGATTTACTTGTTTGCATTTTTACTTTGTTTTATTATTAACACAATGTTCATATTAAAAAGATTTATAATGTGTATGTAGGGTCTACATCATAGAATAATTATAAGAGGAAAACATATGTACTCACTCCAAAGTCAAAATAATATTAATAATAAAATAGTCACTTATTCTTAATATTTTACTATGCTAACATAATAATGATTATAATATAAAATAATATACTCTTCATATGCTTAAAGGGCTTCATTGGTGGTGCAGTGGTAATGAATTAGCCTGACCACGTAGTAGACTCAAGAGGCATCTGTTTGATCCCTGGGTGGGAAGGTTCCCTGGAATAGGAAATGGCAACACTCTCTGGTATTCCTGAAAAATTCCATGGATAGAGGAGCCTGGTGGACTACAGTCCATGGGGTCACAAAGAGTCGGACATGACTGAGCAAACAATGTGTGCATGTGTGTGTGATATGCTTAAAGTACCAACATTTTCTCATCAAAACAAGTAATATGAATATGGTGGAATATAAAATTAAAAAAAGGGATTAAGGAAATCATCTAAGTTGATCCAGAGGAAATTTGGTGAAGATTATATCTACAGTGTTTACAAATTTGGATTGTTCACACTAAGAAGTCCATATGGTCTGGTGTTTATTAAAAATGCTGGTTCTAGAGTGACTTCTAGTTTCAGATTCGTCTTCTTTCAGACTGCATGAGATATTCACTGTGTAGTAACTTGGGCAGTTTATATGCACAGGGGAGCATTCTTTAATGTGGGCGCACTATATAACATAGTGCAAATTTATGGTCTGGTCTTTTGGTATCCTGTGATTGTACAAGAGCTTTTTCTGTTGCGTGTCGTGTCATTAAGCTATCTTATTTTTGTAATTTAATTTTACCGTCTAAGTATTTCAGTTTGCATTCACATTTATTGTTACATGACTAGTTTCAGCAGTGAACTATTAAGATAATTGCTCTTTTGTAATATTATCCCATGTGTCCTGGATTAATTAATTAATTAATCAATTCTCTGAGTTCTACTGTGTCAGAATGTTTTATAAATACAGTGCTAGAAAAAGGCTAGGGTAGAATCTTGGATGCCAAAATGGATGATGTGGCGAGATTATCTCTTTGATCAACCCTTTCGGACCCGAGCATTCACCAATCCCTACTCTCTCAGCTTCTAGGAGTTTCAGCTGGAGACTGAGCTAAGTCCCTCTCTGGGACGTATCTTTGCCCCAAAGAGGTGCCTATTCCAAGGCTACAACCTTTCCTCATGAGCAGTCCACATCCATGACTGGTTGATGTGCAATTTAAAAGGTCTGACTCACTTGTCTCAATTCAGTTCAATCCTGAACAGCCATCCTAGCTTGAGAACTCAACTGTACCACCATTATACTAACCTGTGCTAAACCTCCCCACTTAGAGCCTTGTTCTCTGAAACACTCCCCAGGAAATCACCTACACAGGATCCCTGTCTCAGACTGCCTCCTGGATAATCCAGCCTAAAAAACCTCTATCAGCAGCAGTCTGCTCATAGGGTAATGTTGTTCATTCATAAAGATAATATTAAAATAATATCTTAATACTTGAGTGAAATTAAGATGTGTAATTCTTATAGCATGTCTAAAAACTTTTGCTTTCATAATTCCATGAAGTGAAATATGAAGTGAAAGTGTTAGTTTTCAAATGCGTCCTAATCTTAGTCACCCCTGCCAGGTTCCCCTGTCTGTGGAATTCTCCAGGCAAGAATACTGGAGTGGGGAGCCATTCCCTTCTCCTGGGAATCTTCTCAATCCAGGTAAAGAACCTGGTTCTCCTGCATTGCAGGCTCTTTACCATATGACCCACCAAGGAAGCCCATAACTCCATAACATGGTTCATTTAGACAGTTTCTTCTTGCTCAGTCGTTGCTATTGCCTAGGAATCATAGACTTCACAAAAATCCCACAACACCTCTGTGTCATCCACATGCTTTCTCTGGGTATAAGTAATAGAATTCACAGTTTTTTGGGTTTTATTCTCTTCTGAATATTAAGAGAAAATTTGCATAAATGACTTGCGTCTTTACCATTTTTATGACTCTCCAAGCATCCATTACAATTCTGTAACCGTATGCTACTGGAACTACTACTCTATTACTGCTACTTTAAAATTCTAAAATGATACTATACCTCAAGTATTTTTGTCATATTTCTTCATCAGACAGTGCTGAGAGCACATGTGCTTGTTTTCTTTAATGCTGCAACATGTAAGTCACCGTTGTCACTCCCATATCGCGACTGAGGAAAACTAAAGCGCCAGAGGGCAAATCACATCTCTACGTAATGCATATGCCAATTGGCATCGCTTGGATTCCAAAGTTTGTAGTCTTGGTCACTACTGCAACTCTGCTACTTGAAATCTTTTCATGTATGTCACTATTCGTCAGGACCTAAGACTTGGCACCTTGCAAAACAAACGGGTATGCTCTGTTTTAGAGACTTAAATATATTAAATTGCCCATTCTTTCAAAATTCCAAGATCAGTAGCTAGTGTTAACTGTAGAATCATTGTCCACTCTCATCTTCTGTTTCCCCTTCTTCATATGAATCAAGCCACAGGAATGTTCTGATTGACCTCCGACACATCAGGGAGGATTTTTCCTGGGAGTTTGATATTTTTCTGTCTCTTTATTTAGGATGTTCTTTGCTAAGACGTCACGATGTGTCAGCCTGTTTTACTTGTTTATTCAGTGTTTATTCCCCTTCTCGTTGAAATTTTGTTTTGCCTTCCAAAAAGTCTTCCATGAAATTTCTTGTCCCCAGAAATCACTCTCTCTTATTAGTTTTTTTGTTTTGTTTTGTTTCTTCTGTACTTTTAAATAGATTTTAACTCTATGAGGTGTTTATCAGTGTAGCTATGGGTTGTGCTTCCAGGGGTCATAATAGTGCATTTCATGAAGGTAAATATGCAATATTTTGCTTAAAACTACAAAAATGGGGGGAAATGCTCTAAAATAGTTTAGCAATAAAATCACTTTTGAAGGAAGATACATTCAACAGTATTAGTCAAACATAAATATTTAAGTGCAGCTTTTCAAGTAAATTAGAATTCACTAACATTTATTTGGTACTTCATATGTTTCGGGCAGTATTTTGAACATTAGGGATGCTACATTGAGCAAACTAGGTAAAATCTGTACTCTGAGAGTGATAACATTTTAGCGCTCTTTCCAGCACTATGATGATATCATTGTGCTGTCTGAACAGGTTTGCAACAAATTTTCTTTGAATATATTTTTTCTTAAGAATACATTTGGAGCAGGAAACTGACTCAATTGATTTCAGGATTTACATCACAATAGTTACCATTGAAACTGTACAGTGATACAAAAGAAAATTAAACTATGGATATTTTATTTCTACTTAAAAATTCTTCCAAATCTGAGAACCTTTCTGTTATGTCTCATATGCTATAGTGTAGCAGTAAATGAAACATTTACTACATATATCAGTGTGTCCAACTCTTTGCAACTCTAAGGACTATAGACCACTAGACTTCCCTGTCCATGGGATTTTCCAGGCAAAATACTGGAGTAGGTTTCTATGCCCTCCTCAACTGCAAATAAATGGTAAATGCAGGATTTTTAGAGGACTATGCATGTTAATGGATGAATATTTCAAAGGCAATATTTTAAAATTATTATTTTAGCTGGTGATATTCATATTTGCATAAATTTAGCATAATAGCTTAATTTAAAAATGTCTTACATTGTTCACTCCATTTAACAATTTTTCATATTTTAAAGGATAGTGTGGTGAATTAATGTAAGAATATTTGCATTATTGTATAAATAATATAAGCATTGTTAAACAGAGGGAGGAAGCCAAGTTTTTTAAAATTTTGTATGTATCTATTAATCATTCGATTGTGTCTTTTCATGCTATTGCTGTTGCTTCTTTATACTTGAGGAAAATGATGAATACAAAGATACATAGTACATTATTGCTGCCAAAAATGTAATATGAATTTCATTAGCAGAGGCATAGGATGTTTTATTGGCATATTTTAGTAACACTTTCAAAACAAATATGCATTTTTAAGAGTGTACACCTATTTTATCGATAATATATTAAATATAATAAGTAAACTATATATATTTCTCTTTAGAGTTGCTGAGTTGAAAAGAGGTATTAAAAACATAACACAAAACATATGAAATTGAAAAAATGGTATTAGACATAGTAATGAATATTAGAAAATTTTGTATTTAACACATGAAAACTGTTTAGATGCAGTTTTTCAGTAATATAAATAGATGAAGTTAATTATTATTAACACTGTACAATAATGGTATAGAAATAGTGCATGTTAAATCATTGTATAGTATCAATAATATGGTGAAAGTTGTCACTGTCCTAAGTAAGGACAATATAAGTAGACAAAGTTCAGACTGATGAAATAATTGCAGAAACTGATGATAAAGGAAGTCATCTACTGGATCACATGCACAACCACTGGATGTTACATGAAATTTTGTAATTATAGTATTATAAAAAGTGTCCCATGTATCTGGTAGTTTGCTATGATTCCATTGAAGATCTGATGCTTATTACTGAAAACAGTGTACAGTAAACACTGTTGAAATACTGTGGTTGTAGTTGTCAAACAACTCTGAGTTTAAAGTGTGAATGTGAATCTTGATATTGAACCGGTCCCCCAAAACCTGAAAACCTTGTGAAATGGGAATAGAAATAATACCAACTTCATAGGCTTTCTGTGATATTAAATAATTCTGATTAGCACGATTTTTTTTGTTCAAAATTTAGCATAATAGCTTAATTTAAAAATGTCTTACATTGTTCACTCCATTTAACAATTTTTCATATTTTAAAGGATAGTGTGGTGAATTAATGTAAGAATATTTGCATTATTGTATAAATAATATAAGCATTGTTAAACAGAGGGAGGAAGCCAAGTTTTTTAAAATTTTGTATGTATCTATTAATCATTCGATTGTGTCTTTTCATGCTATTGCTGTTGCTTCTTTATACTTGAGGAAAATGATGAATACAAAGATACATAGTACATTATTGCTGCCAAAAATGTAATATGAATTTCATTAGCAGAGGCATAGGATGTTTTATTGGCATATTTTAGTAACACTTTCAAAACAAATATGCATTTTTAAGAGTGTACACCTATTTTATCGATAATATATTAAATATAATAAGTAAACTATATATATTTCTCTTTAGAGTTGCTGAGTTGAAAAGAGGTATTAAAAACATACCACAAAACATATGAAATTGAAAAATGGTATTAGACATAGTAATGAATATTAGAAAATTTTGTATTTAACACATGAAAACTGTTTAGATGCAGTTTTTCAGTAATATAAATAGATGAAGTTAATTATTATTAACACTGTACAATAATGGTATAGAAATAGTGCATGTTAAATCATTGTATAGTATCAATAATATGGTGAAAGTTGTCACTGTCCTAAGTAAGGACAATATAAGTAGACAAAGTTCAGACTGATGAAATAATTGCAGAAACTGATGATAAAGGAAGTCATCTACTGGATCACATGCACAACCACTGGATGTTACATGAAATTTTGTAATTATAGTATTATAAAAAGTGTCCCATGTATCTGGTAGTTTGCTATGATTCCATTGAAGATCTGATGCTTATTACTGAAAACAGTGTACAGTAAACACTGTTGAAATACTGTGGTTGTAGTTGTCAAACAACTCTGAGTTTAAAGTGTGAATGTGAATCTTGATATTGAACCGGTCCCCCAAAACCTGAAAACCTTGTGAAATGGGAATAGAAATAATACCAACTTCATAGGCTTTCTGTGATATTAAATAATTCATGTGAGAGTACTTAGCACAGAGCCTAACAAAAGTTTAATACTTAGTAAATTCATCATTATTTTTATTACATCAATTGAATGGATAAAGATCTCATGTTATCTTCTGCCCCTTATATGAAAGCACACAAAGGTGAACAGCCTGTACTAATCCTCAGAGACCTCCACATGAATTAATAAACTCCAGTTGTACACAGTGGTAACTAGCTTGATGATGTACACTGTATTGACTGCTTTCCATTTGGTATCCTCTCACTTTCTACTCTTATTCATGTTGTAAATATTGTACTTGGGTCTTTGTTTCAAGGTCGTTTACTGAGAATTCTAAATAATAGAGATTGGGAATATAGCTTTAATCAATGACATATAGCTGAGAATTTGGACTGTATTCAATGCATAAGCATAAAAGAATTTTGAACATGGTATAATATGAATGGCTTTGGGAGGAGGTAAATTTTGAGTGAGACTGTTAGAGTGAAAATCCCAAATACTAGAGAAATGAAGACACCTAAGAATTCATTACAATTAGATACTTTATGGTGTAAGGATTTGACTCAAACTTAAAGAAAAGTAAAAACAAGAAAAGAAAAACAACTCATAGGAAGTAATCAACAGCACTTGGCAATAGGTTGATAAGGATAGGGGTCAGGCAACAGTGACCATTAACACACTCAAGAAATTAATATATACATATATATTTTTAAGTGACATAAAAGGAGTTGTCTTTTGTGATGATATACATGTTTATATTATTTCTAAGAAAATGCTAAAGGAGTTTTCTACTGATAAAAATATGGAGGTAAAGAAAAAAGCATACAAGCACCCAGGTTTTCAAAATTACAGAAAAGGGAAGGGAATTAATGGTTGTGGATCTTGTCAGTTACACGCAGTCACTTACAAGGAATTGTTTTGCTTTTATTCTGAGACATCATTTGAGTTTTGAAAGCCATCCTTTACTCATTAACTGCCTGTCTGCTCTTCTGTTGAACATCCTGTTGCTAATGGTGTTTCTGAGTCAGTATGTTAGGTATGAGGTTCTCTAAAAAGCACAGATAAGATGTAGGTATAATTGTATCAGTAGGAATAAGAAAGAGAAAACAAATGCTGTTATAGATAACAACTGTCTCATGTATCTGATTTGGGCAGAAACAATACTCCTGTTTAGGAAACAAAGAGACAGACCTTTACTGCTCAGCGTGATTTCATGGATACGATGTATACTTTCAAAATATCCTCCCAGAATTAGAGATACCGATTAAAAATTCAACTATTGGGCCAAAGAACAAAGATGGATGAAACTAGACATGAAAGACCAGTGGAAGTGGCCCGCCCACCCCCAACCCCCGCCAAAATAAATAAACAAATAAATGTTAAAAAAAATTCAACTATTAACAATGAAATTCTTTGATTTGTTATTTTTCACCTTGTTATTTTAAAACTGAGTACTATTATAAATGAACACATCTTCAATTGCTTGGTCATTGAACAGGTGCAGACATGTGCTATACATTTCAATCTGGATAAAGTAAAATAGCTGAAACTTGAAGGATTTCACAAAGTTAAACATCTCTATAGATACAGAATGAGTCAAATACAGCAAAATGATCATGGAAAGAGCCCACATTCATGACAGACACCTAAAATTTACCAGGGCTTTTTGGAACAAAATTAGATAGATGAAAAGAAAGTAATGCAGGTGTCCCCCACCGTCGGAAAGTAGAGTGTTTCTACAAAACATTTCTGTGGTGAAATAATGTAAAGCAAACAGAAAATCAACTTAGGGTACATAGTATTAATGGATGCACCAAAAATCCAGATAAAGCACAGATACTCACAAGACACAGTTTGGAGCTATGACGACGTGATACTGAGATGCTGTATTTAGTTCCCTGAGAAGGTTGATGGTACCACTCTGCTAGAGTGCACACCTCTTCTGTAACAGCTCTCTGCAAAACAAATGCTGAACACTTTTTTTTTTTTTTTGTAAAAGCAAAAAATCCTCCTCATATTTCTTTAGATTAATGAAACAAATACTAATGTAGATTTTCTTTGAAAACAAAAGTGGCATAAATCACACTTTTGAAAAATACAGGATACTTATATCTCAAAACCTCTGTGCATTTCAGGAGTGATAGCCTTTCCTTTTGTATGTGAAGAGAAGTGTTTTCTTTCTTCTCTGCATTCTCTGAAAGACAGGAAAGGGCTAATGTTTCCCTTTTCTGAAACACTTACCTTCTGCTTCTAAGCAAAGATGACTCATGCTACTTAAACTTCAAAAGATTCAGTGCTACGTTTAAAAAATGAAGAAGAAAGAAAATAGGGGGAAATACAAAGATGGATGAGACAAAGAAAGATAAAAGAAGAGAAGGAGAGGGCAAGAAAAGAAGAAGGAATGATGTGAGGAAAATGATAGGCCACAAGGATAACCTTTAACATCATTTTGTTGGCTAAAATATAAAATATAGCAGGTGGTAGAGACATTAGAATTCTTTGATATGACCTCTTAACTTCAGATGAGATATTAACTGGCATGCTTGGTACCTGTGAGTTTATTTTTTAGTGTTTAAATTATTTAAAGTCCCACTTTGGTGTAGAGGCTAGAACACACAGTGAATGAAAGAAAGTCCCTATTCAGAGAATCTTCTTTGTAGAAAGAAGGGAGATTCTGGTTTGCATCACCCAATTCCTGATTACTTTGCCTACATCATTATACCCCTGCCTCATTGAAATGCCCCCTTTTTCAAATCATATACCTGCAGAAGAGCAAACAGCAAAATGATCATGGAAAGAGCCCACATTCATGACAGACACCTAAAATTTACCAGGGCTTTTTGGAACAAAATTAGATAGATGAAAAGAAAGTAATGCAGGTGTCCCCCACCGTCGGAAAGTAGAGTGTTTCTACAAAACATTTCTGTGGTGAAATAATGTAAAGCAAACAGAAAATCAACTTAGGGTACATAGTATTAATGGATGCACCAAAAATCCAGATAAAGCACAGATACTCACAAGACACAGTTTGGAGCTATGACGACGTGATACTGAGATGCTGTATTTAGTTCCCTGAGAAGGTTGATGGTACCACTCTGCTAGAGTGCACACCTCTTCTGTAACAGCTCTCTGCAAAACAAATGCTGAACACTTTTTTTTTTTTTTTGTAAAAGCAAAAAATCCTCCTCATATTTCTTTAGATTAATGAAACAAATACTAATGTAGATTTTCTTTGAAAACAAAAGTGGCATAAATCACACTTTTGAAAAATACAGGATACTTATATCTCAAAACCTCTGTGCATTTCAGGAGTGATAGCCTTTCCTTTTGTATGTGAAGAGAAGTGTTTTCTTTCTTCTCTGCATTCTCTGAAAGACAGGAAAGGGCTAATGTTTCCCTTTTCTGAAACACTTACCTTCTGCTTCTAAGCAAAGATGACTCATGCTACTTAAACTTCAAAAGATTCAGTGCTACGTTTAAAAAATGAAGAAGAAAGAAAATAGGGGGAAATACAAAGATGGATGAGACAAAGAAAGATAAAAGAAGAGAAGGAGAGGGCAAGAAAAGAAGAAGGAATGATGTGAGGAAAATGATAGGCCACAAGGATAACCTTTAACATCATTTTGTTGGCTAAAATATAAAATATAGCAGGTGGTAGAGACATTAGAATTCTTTGATATGACCTCTTAACTTCAGATGAGATATTAACTGGCATGCTTGGTACCTGTGAGTTTATTTTTTAGTGTTTAAATTATTTAAAGTCCCACTTTGGTGTAGAGGCTAGAACACACAGTGAATGAAAGAAAGTCCCTATTCAGAGAATCTTCTTTGTAGAAAGAAGGGAGATTCTGGTTTGCATCACCCAATTCCTGATTACTTTGCCTACATCATTATACCCCTGCCTCATTGAAATGACCTCACCAATTCCATAAGCTTGGTGTATATTCTTGAAAGGAGTTGCTGAATATAGTATCCCCTCATGCTAAGAATCTCTAGACCTAAGAGTAATTGTTTAAAACATTGACTTATTAATTAGAAATTGACAGTATTTTCCTAACATATATCATATGTCATTATTTTCATATCTTATAGCATAATGTGAGGTATCAGTTCCTCACTGCAAAAGAAGAAATGCTTTGTGGTTGGTGGATAAGAGCAATGAAGAAGTCATTCTGAGAAGGTTTCATTCTTCTTTATTCATTTTTCCAATCTTAGAATTTTAGAGTTATTCTCATAAACAAGCTCCTTACATATAGTTACAGTATAGAAAGTATGATTAGGAAAAAATAACGGCTGTATGAGTGGGTTTCAAAATACTTGGAAAAGCTGCATATGCAACACAGATGGAAGAGCTGCAAAAAGGCTCCATTTTTTATCTGTCTTGATTGGCATATGTAGAGGAAAGTGAATTCTTTGGATTCATCCAAACATGGCATGAAACTCAAAAGTGTTCCTTGTGATATTGCACAAGCTAGATACCTTCTCTCCCCAAATCTCTGTGAATTGTTGAATGTGTCTATGGAATCATATTGCCAAATTGTCACATCTTATAGTGCATTTAGTGTGTGTTTTGCTTGTGTGTGTATGCTCATGTGTGCTAAGTTGTGTCCAACTCCTTGTGATCCTATGAATTATAGCCTTCCAGGCTCCTCTGTTCATGGGATTTTTCAGGCAAGAATACTGGAGTGGGCTGCCATTTCTTCTTCCCAGGGATTTTCCCTACCCAGAGATCAAACCCAAGTCTGCTGTGTCACCTGCATTGCAGGCAGATTCTTTACCTGACATCAGGTGGTAGAGACATTAGAATTCTTTGATATGACCTCTTAACTTCAGATGAGATATTAACTGGCATGCTTGGTACCTGTGAGTTTATTTTTTAGTGTTTAAATTATTTAAAGTCCCACTTTGGTGTAGAGGCTAGAACACACAGTGAATGAAAGAAAGTCCCTATTCAGAGAATCTTCTTTGTAGAAAGAAGGGAGATTCTGGTTTGCATCACCCAATTCCTGATTACTTTGCCTACATCATTATACCCCTGCCTCATTGAAATGACCTCACCAATTCCATAAGCTTGGTGTATATTCTTGAAAGGAGTTGCTGAATATAGTATCCCCTCATGCTAAGAATCTCTAGACCTAAGAGTAATTGTTTAAAACATTGACTTATTAATTAGAAATTGACAGTATTTTCCTAACATATATCATATGTCATTATTTTCATATCTTATAGCATAATGTGAGGTATCAGTTCCTCACTGCAAAAGAAGAAATGCTTTGTGGTTGGTGGATAAGAGCAATGAAGAAGTCATTCTGAGAAGGTTTCATTCTTCTTTATTCATTTTTCCAATCTTAGAATTTTAGAGTTATTCTCATAAACAAGCTCCTTACATATAGTTACAGTATAGAAAGTATGATTAGGAAAAAATAACGGCTGTATGAGTGGGTTTCAAAATACTTGGAAAAGCTGCATATGCAACACAGATGGAAGAGCTGCAAAAAGGCTCCATTTTTTATCTGTCTTGATTGGCATATGTAGAGGAAAGTGAATTCTTTGGATTCATCCAAACATGGCATGAAACTCAAAAGTGTTCCTTGTGATATTGCACAAGCTAGATACCTTCTCTCCCCAAATCTCTGTGAATTGTTGAATGTGTCTATGGAATCATATTGCCAAATTGTCACATCTTATAGTGCATTTAGTGTGTGTTTTGCTTGTGTGTGTATGCTCATGTGTGCTAAGTTGTGTCCAACTCCTTGTGATCCTATGAATTATAGCCTTCCAGGCTCCTCTGTTCATGGGATTTTTCAGGCAAGAATACTGGAGTGGGCTGCCATTTCTTCTTCCCAGGGATTTTCCCTACCCAGAGATCAAACCCAAGTCTGCTGTGTCACCTGCATTGCAGGCAGATTCTTTACCTACTGAGCCATCAGGGAAGCCCAGTATGGGTTTAGATGAGAGTAAGCATTCTGCAAAAGAAGGTAAACTTTTCTGAGAAGAGATTCTCTTTTTTTTAATGTTCAAGAGCTTTTTAGCACAAAGGTGTTAACAGTCACATTCCAGGGAGGTCAACAGCTTTTTCTTGGTTTTGCTGTTCTTTTTTTTTTTTTTCTTTTGGTGTCTTCGCCTTTTCTTTCCTTTATTTCCCCCATAAGTAAGTATCTGTCTCTTCGTGCATGCTAAATGTCAGCATATTGAGAAGCTATGTTGCTAGATGCAAGATTTTGTTTGTTACTGTGTGAGTGTGTATGTATTTATGTGTGTGAGGACTAAATTGTTAAATATCAAGGTTTTCTGCCAACTATTAGAATTATTTATAGTTAGAAATATAGAAGTATTCTCTATGAGTAAAACATTTACTATGAAGTGTTTATCTGTCCTTTATTATAGCATTTTAATAATTTAGAGATAACTATGTAAATATTTCATGCACTATGTAATTTATTATAATGCCATGAACAATAACTGTGTAGTCTATTATAATAATGAATTGCTTGTAATTGAATTTGTAACATTTATTTAAGGTGCTCAAGAGTTTTACTGTTTTGATATGTAAAACATAAATATAGAAAAAATATTATTTAATATAATTAAAAATGCCAATAAGGATAAGAATAAATTCTAAATACTAGGTAGTATACAAATTGCATGTTGTCATGGAAACCCAAAATATCAGAGATGTTGGAGCATCATACAGAATAGCAACCACAGCTTTGATACATTTGCTTCAGAATTTCTGCTGCATGTAGTGATATTTTATGCATTTAGCTACAATTTAATTCATGTTTTATCATCTAATGAGTAATATAAATGACTGTCAATGAACCAAATATGTTATTATAGAAAATATATTTTTAAAAGATATGAAATCAAAGTGAATATTGTGCATCAGTGCAGGCTTGCTTGTCATCACACTTTAATTATTTTAAAATTTCTGTCAAGGATTTTCGAACAGAACAACTTATGTTCAGCTCTTAAAAGCATCTCTATACCTGTATGCTATGTTATTGTGGAATTTCTTGTTTCCATTTCTTCTTCTTCTTGCAGCTGTAAGTCCAAGGGCATATTTAAAATGTACAGCTTAAACAATCATTGCAAGAATTTTCTAAATAAATATCCTATTTGATCTAAAATGAACAAATGATCATGGAGTCCTCCTTTTTAAAAGAATAATAAACTATATGAAATTATTTAATTTTAAACATATCCAAGCATAATTTGGGGGCTTCAGAGTTAAATAATGGTTCAATTTGAAATTGCTCGTCTGCCCTTTAAGGCTATTTAATCTATGTGTATCTTAATTCAAACAATAGTTATAATGGATATCAACCATTCCATTTTCTCATGATTATGAGTTTGTATTTCCACTCTTTGAAAGGCAGACTCCCAAAAGTCAAAATGAATGTCAAATAAATATAGGGTGTTCTTTTTATTATATTTTTCCTGTTTCATTACTCTGTTTCTTCTGATAGCAAAATCATTTTAAAAATTACTCTATAATTTCAGTATTATTAAAAATGATCCAGTTGATTTTTAGGTACATGATATTTTAAACACATCTATACAAGAAAGGTCTTTGGGGAAAAACAATGGACAGCTGTCTCTTTCTCAAGGTCTTAGTGTTATAATTACCAAGATGACAAAAAGCTGAGCTCATTTTCCTGGATGAACAGATCAGTTATTTGCTATATGACAATCTGTTTTCAACCACTTGTTTGGGATATTGAGATTGAATGGTATTGCATTTTTGCATGAATGGAATTTTATTAACTTTTATTCTCCATTCTTTACCTTCATAAATAAATAACAGAGCAAAATATGAAGTCAACAGTTACAGATTATCTCATTATGCTTCATGAATGGACTTCACAAAAACGCGTGATTCTGATACTCATCACAATTAAGTCTTAATAAATGCTCTATCCTAGGCCACATTTTAGGAAAAACATTACCAAATTATTATGAGAGAAGTCCTTGGTATTTGCTACAGTCTTACAATTTGTTTTCTACACACCAATGTTTGCATTTTAATATGTTTATTAACTGTATGTTATTAGGTAATGTCCTAGGAATTAAATTTCCTAATGTTCGAAATGACTAATTTTTTGGCTTCAACCACCAAACATGTGGTATTGGATCTCTCATGTTTATCTCCAAATTAGAGAATATTTACATCCATTTTATTTCAACATAATTAAAGTCAATAGCAAGATAAGATGGGTTTACCAAATTCTCTACAACACACAGTTTATTGGTTTAGTGGGTCATTTTGGAGGAAGAGCAGAGGGGGGTTGTTTTATCTGTGTTATCTCCATTCTATAGAATGTGTTGGTAACCATTTAAAATAATAGCAAAATTGGGCCACTAGATTTGCTCTGCCATGGCCCACACTCTGTCTGTGGAGTGTGCTTTCTCTGAATCTGAATAAATCCATTTCTTACCTATCACTTTGTCTCTCGCTGAATTTTACTCTGCAAAGAGACATGAAGAACCTGAACCTCAGTGGGTCCAGACATTGGGCAGATAATCGGACCCTGCCCAGCTGTGAATAGAAGAGATTAACACACTCCTTCCAAAGGCTGGCCATTCCTTTGGAGACGTTTTGCAAGATTGAAAACTTCGCCACTGCCTCTCTCTTCTCTCTCTCTTCTGTTTTTTGACTGGTTCCTCGTTGTTTCTTTCTCTCTGATCTATAAAAGAATCTGGCACCTGGCCCAGTAAAATGATTATTATTTTGAGGCGCTAGCCTGCCATCTTCTTGGTCAACTGTTTTCTGAATAACTTCATTTTTCTTGCCTCAAAAAAAAAAAAAAAAAAGCAAAATTGTAGTCTTTATACTTGATGCTGTGAACTGAATGTAGACATAAGAAATAAAGAACACTTTTGTATGTGAAAAAGTGAAGAAATGATCATCTTTAAATTCTAATAATGATTTTTATGGTAATAACATAAAGTGTATATAAAATATACTATAATAGTCTACATACTATTCTAATCATTTTGTATATTTTGTCTTATTTAGTTTTCCTGATAATCCCACGAGGGTAGGTATCATTATTAATCCAACTTTACAATCAAGGAAAGACATCAAGAATTAGCTGCTCAAGGTCATACTACTTATAAATGTCAAACGTAGCATTAGAACCAATGGAGTCCTGATTTTTTACACTATGTTGACACCTCCTTCTTGCAAATTCCTGTCTTCCTTCAGTGACCCTCTTTTCCTTCTTAGTCTATTCATTGCTTTTACTCTCCCACCTTTTGAGTATCTCGGAACCAGGGATTAGTTGCAAGATCGTATGCTATTCTTATTTTGCACCTAGTTAGCTTGTTAATCTTTAAATAGAATAATGTACTTCAAAGAGAAATTAAAGTGGATTAAGACATTTCTACTACAGAAATTTCTCTGGCTACCGGTGACACCTTCTTGTTAATGGGATCAAATCTTAAATGACATTGAGTTCTCTAGTCATCAGATAAGAAAATGCAGGCCAATGCCAAAGTTTTTCACATTGTCAAATATAAGCCTATTTTAAATCATTGCAGTGACTGTGCTTGGTTTGTTTTTTTGTAATAGAGGTAAATCCATTTCTCATACATAATTATGTTATGATGCATTACTCTGTTATCCAGCAAGTATTTATTGATCTTGTATTATGCATCAGGAATTGTTGAGGGTACCTGGATGCATCCATGAACATGACAGGGAAAAGAACCAAAAATACTGTTTTTGAAAAGAGTTATAAAGAAACTAAACAGGAAGGTGTGATAGAGAGTAACATGAGTGGTGAGAAAAGTCCTCTTAGATGCGTTAGCATTATCAGTGTGACCAATACAGGATTCCAAGAAGGAGCCAACGAAGCAGAGGTTTGTTAAAATCTCATCCCATGAAAAGGATGACATTCTTTTAGCAATCTTTTTTATTATCTTTTACTGGTTGCTTTTCAGTGTTGTTTTAGTTCCTACTGTACAGCAAAATGAACCAGTTACATATTTACATATATTCCATCTGCTTTTGGATTTCCTTCCCATTTAGGTCATCTCAGAGCATTGAGTAGAGTTGTCCTATGCTATAGAGTTGGATCTCATTAGTTACCTATTTTATACATAGTAGTATATATATTTCAAGTCTTCCCTCGTGGCTTAGGTGTTAAAGAATCTGGCTGCAATGTGGGAGACTGAAGTTTGATCCCTGGGTCAGGTAGGTCTCCTGGAGAAGGTAATGGCTGCCTACTCCTGTGTTCTTAACTGATGAATTCCATGGACAGAGGAACCTGGTGGGCTTGACTCCATGAGATTTCAGCTTCAGACCTGATTGAAGTTACTCAACATGCACACACACGTATGTCAATCCCAGTCTCCCAGTTCATCCCACTCTGCCTTCTCCTCCACCATTCTCCATCCATAACTCCATTCTTAACATCTGTGTCTCCCTGTCTGTTTTTCAAATAAGTTCATCTAGATCATTTTTCTAGATTCTACATATGAGCAATATTATATTTGTTTTTCTCTTTCTGAATTATTTCAGTCAGTATAATTGTCTCTAGGTCCATTCATGTCTGCAAATTGCACAATTTCATTCCTTTTTATGGTTGAGTAATATTCCATTTTATATCTATATCTATATGTATATATATATGTGTGTATATATATATACACACAGGTATATACACACACACACACAGACACACACACACACACACACACAAACACCACTTCTTTTTTATCCTTTCTTCTGTTGATGAACATTTAGGTTACTTCCATGTCTTACTATTATAGGTGGTGCAAGTGGTGCTGCAATGATTGCTGGGGTGCATATATCTTTTGGGGTGATGATTTTTTCTGGGTATGATGTCCATGAATGAAATTTCTGGATCATATGGTAGTTCTATGTCTAGTTTTTGATTTTTTTTAAGGGAGATTCCATACTGTTTTCCATAGTGGCTGTATCAACTTTCATTCCTATTGACAATGTAAGAGGGTTCGCCTTTCTTCACACCCTCTCCAACATTTACTGTTTGTAGATTTTTATGTTGATGGCCAGTCTGGGATCATATCTCAATGCATTTCTTTAATAATTCGTGGTGTTGACAGTCTTTTAATGTGCCTCCTGGCTATTTGTATGTTTTCTTTAGAGAAATGTCTATTTAGGTCTCCTGCCTATTTGTTGATTGGTTGTTAGCTTTGATGCTGTTGAGCGTTAGGAACTATTTGTAAAATCTGGAGACTAATCTCTTGTTCATAGCATTATTTGCAAATATTTTCTCCCAATCTGTGGGTTGTCTTTTCATTTTGTTTATTGTTTCCTTTGCTGTGCAAAAGTTGTTGAGTTTAAGTAGGTCCCATGTGTTTAATTTTATTTTTATTTCCATTATTCTGGGAGATGGGTCAAAAAATACTGCTGCGATTTATGTCTGAGGGTGCTCTTTCTATGTAAATTTCCCACTTCTCTAGATGTGTCTGTTGTTATCCATAGATACATGTTACCAGGTAGATACATTCTCATTACTGTAGTATGATGCTCTTTGATTCCATAGCTTAACAAATCATCCTTTGATTCTGTGTTTTCCGTAACAAAACTACCATTTGCATTTGATCTTCTCTGGATCCTGGGTATATTTAGAAATCAGTTCCAAATTGTAATGGGAAATAGGGATCACGTGTATTCATCTGCCTACAATCTAAATTGTAGTTGTTATTAGAGAAAACTTTTGCCTTGAGTTTGGACCAAAAGAATCTCACCTGACCTGGTTCCAATCTGGGAAAATGATTTAATTGCTAATTTGGTTAAGCTACATTAGGAAAGGAGCAGGGAGAACACTGAGACTTGATAGTATTCTCTTTGGCTCAAGTTAATTGGATTAAGGCATAAAAAGGTGAATAAAATTGAAATTATCTTGGGTGATGATTTTTTCTGGGTATGATGTCCATGAATGAAATTTCTGGATCATATGGTAGTTCTATGTCTAGTTTTTGATTTTTTTTAAGGGAGATTCCATACTGTTTTCCATAGTGGCTGTATCAACTTTCATTCCTATTGACAATGTAAGAGGGTTCGCCTTTCTTCACACCCTCTCCAACATTTACTGTTTGTAGATTTTTATGTTGATGGCCAGTCTGGGATCATATCTCAATGCATTTCTTTAATAATTCGTGGTGTTGACAGTCTTTTAATGTGCCTCCTGGCTATTTGTATGTTTTCTTTAGAGAAATGTCTATTTAGGTCTCCTGCCTATTTGTTGATTGGTTGTTAGCTTTGATGCTGTTGAGCGTTAGGAACTATTTGTAAAATCTGGAGACTAATCTCTTGTTCATAGCATTATTTGCAAATATTTTCTCCCAATCTGTGGGTTGTCTTTTCATTTTGTTTATTGTTTCCTTTGCTGTGCAAAAGTTGTTGAGTTTAAGTAGGTCCCATGTGTTTAATTTTATTTTTATTTCCATTATTCTGGGAGATGGGTCAAAAAATACTGCTGCGATTTATGTCTGAGGGTGCTCTTTCTATGTAAATTTCCCACTTCTCTAGATGTGTCTGTTGTTATCCATAGATACATGTTACCAGGTAGATACATTCTCATTACTGTAGTATGATGCTCTTTGATTCCATAGCTTAACAAATCATCCTTTGATTCTGTGTTTTCCGTAACAAAACTACCATTTGCATTTGATCTTCTCTGGATCCTGGGTATATTTAGAAATCAGTTCCAAATTGTAATGGGAAATAGGGATCACGTGTATTCATCTGCCTACAATCTAAATTGTAGTTGTTATTAGAGAAAACTTTTGCCTTGAGTTTGGACCAAAAAGAATCTCACCTGACCTGGTTCCAATCTGGGAAAATGATTTAATTGCTAATTTGGTTAAGCTACATTAGGAAAGGAGCAGGGAGAACACTGAGACTTGATAGTATTCTCTTTGGCTCAAGTTAATTGGATTAAGGCATAAAAAGGTGAATAAAATTGAAATTATTTGCACAACAGTTTTCCTAACCCATCGAGTTTAATAAATACAAGCCTTATCTTTCCCACAGCACACTACCAGCAATCTTCCTTGTTCTAAATCATGACAGGGCTCTTTGGCACCAGGATCAATTGATTGATTGTATTATTGGACTTGTCTAGATATCCTACTTTCTTTTTGTTTGTTTGTTTCTAATTTAACAGCTGGAATCCAAAGAGCTTATATCCCACTTGTTTTAGGGGAGCCCATTCCCCTATTAAATACCCAAGGCTAAGTATTTTTTAACATGTAATTGCAGATAGATGCGGATAAAGGTTATCATCTTGACAACTTTGGGTACTCTATTAGGGGCGTGGGTGATTCGTTTGTTTAGTCACTAAGTCATGTTCAACTCTTGTGACTCATAGACTGCAAGCTGACAGATTCCTCTATCCATAGTGTTTCTCAGGCAAGAATACTGGAGTGGGCAGCCATTTCCTTCTCTTGAGGGTGCATACCAGAGCAGATTAACTCTGTCTAGCTTTTCACTTGGCTTCTTCTTAGCCCTATTTGTATTTCTTGTTTGAAGAGGTGATTTAGGGAATGGGGTAGGTAAATCAACTGTAAATAAAGAAGTAGTTTTACTCAGGTGTTCCAACTTATAAAATGTTTTCAGTGTTACATTTGAACCTCAAAACACTGTTGTGAGTTAAGAAGGACATGGTCTATTTTGTCAGTTTTGCAGATGAGAAAAATGATCCTGACATGTTGAATCAAACATACTTGATTTCAAATTCTGGCTTCATAACTTACAGCAATATGACTTTCCATGAATATTTTATATTTATAAAATATTTTGAACATTTAAATTAAATATGGGATGTAAAGCTGTTAGGCTATTTGAGCAACTAATAAATGATATGTCTTTTATTTTAAATTTAACACCAGCACTACTTCAGTCTATCAGTTTGAGCACTAAATCTCAACTATTCAAATATTTTAGAAATTTTGTATATTGGGCAGTGTATTCATAAATATTCATGTGAGTTAACTTTAAATTCTGAGCCATATGTTAATTGGATTAAGGCATAAAAAGGTGAATAAAATTGAAATTATTTGCACAACAGTTTTCCTAACCCATCGAGTTTAATAAATACAAGCCTTATCTTTCCCACAGCACACTACCAGCAATCTTCCTTGTTCTAAATCATGACAGGGCTCTTTGGCACCAGGATCAATTGATTGATTGTATTATTGGACTTGTCTAGATATCCTACTTTCTTTTTGTTTGTTTGTTTCTAATTTAACAGCTGGAATCCAAAGAGCTTATATCCCACTTGTTTTAGGGGAGCCCATTCCCCTATTAAATACCCAAGGCTAAGTATTTTTTAACATGTAATTGCAGATAGATGCGGATAAAGGTTATCATCTTGACAACTTTGGGTACTCTATTAGGGGCGTGGGTGATTCGTTTGTTTAGTCACTAAGTCATGTTCAACTCTTGTGACTCATAGACTGCAAGCTGACAGATTCCTCTATCCATAGTGTTTCTCAGGCAAGAATACTGGAGTGGGCAGCCATTTCCTTCTCTTGAGGGTGCATACCAGAGCAGATTAACTCTGTCTAGCTTTTCACTTGGCTTCTTCTTAGCCCTATTTGTATTTCTTGTTTGAAGAGGTGATTTAGGGAATGGGGTAGGTAAATCAACTGTAAATAAAGAAGTAGTTTTACTCAGGTGTTCCAACTTATAAAATGTTTTCAGTGTTACATTTGAACCTCAAAACACTGTTGTGAGTTAAGAAGGACATGGTCTATTTTGTCAGTTTTGCAGATGAGAAAAATGATCCTGACATGTTGAATCAAACATACTTGATTTCAAATTCTGGCTTCATAACTTACAGCAATATGACTTTCCATGAATATTTTATATTTATAAAATATTTTGAACATTTAAATTAAATATGGGATGTAAAGCTGTTAGGCTATTTGAGCAACTAATAAATGATATGTCTTTTATTTTAAATTTAACACCAGCACTACTTCAGTCTATCAGTTTGAGCACTAAATCTCAACTATTCAAATATTTTAGAAATTTTGTATATTGGGCAGTGTATTCATAAATATTCATGTGAGTTAACTTTTAAATTCTGAGCCATATGTTTTGGCACAGACTCTATTCCCTATGTCATGACAAAGATATGCCATCCCCATTCATCAAATGTAGTTAAGTAAGGCAGAAAGGGGAAATGGCACCAATAAATAATTCTACATAATTTCTGTGAACCACAAGTATTTGAGTCAAGTTATATTAATAATTTCATAATTCTTAGTAGATTAATTTATTGTGGGTTACTATCGCTAGCCATTTTATAAATCAAGGTGTTAAAATTATTTTTAATAAATCATTTTCATTCTCTGAGAATATATACAACTTTTAGCTGTCATATTAACCTATATTACAAATGCACAAAGGAGATTTTTATGAAATTTAAGTCCATAAATGTAGTGAGGAATTTCATATATTGAAATAAAGACAGATTTTCAAAACATTTGTACATGGTTATTAGATGATATACTTAAAATAAATATCATCTTTCCCACTTTATCAGTATGATCATGTTTGTCCATATATTCATCAAGAAAAGAATTTGGGTCCAAAATCTTGTTTCAACTGCTCCTGCCAATTTTCAGTTTATTTCCTTTAGAGACCACTGTTGAAGTTATATACTTCTTGTTAACAACTTTCTTTTTTCTTTATGTTCTTTTCTCTCACATTTTATGATTACAGTTTTTATATTATCTTTGAAAAAAATAAGACAAATTATTCAGAATGAACTTGCAATCAAGAAGGTTATTTATGTTTTACCCTGAACTATAAAAATGATCCTGACATGTTGAATCAAACATACTTGATTTCAAATTCTGGCTTCATAACTTACAGCAATATGACTTTCCATGAATATTTTATATTTATAAAATATTTTGAACATTTAAATTAAATATGGGATGTAAAGCTGTTAGGCTATTTGAGCAACTAATAAATGATATGTCTTTTATTTTAAATTTAACACCAGCACTACTTCAGTCTATCAGTTTGAGCACTAAATCTCAACTATTCAAATATTTTAGAAATTTTGTATATTGGGCAGTGTATTCATAAATATTCATGTGAGTTAACTTTTAAATTCTGAGCCATATGTTTTGGCACAGACTCTATTCCCTATGTCATGACAAAGATATGCCATCCCCATTCATCAAATGTAGTTAAGTAAGGCAGAAAGGGGAAATGGCACCAATAAATAATTCTACATAATTTCTGTGAACCACAAGTATTTGAGTCAAGTTATATTAATAATTTCATAATTCTTAGTAGATTAATTTATTGTGGGTTACTATCGCTAGCCATTTTATAAATCAAGGTGTTAAAATTATTTTTAATAAATCATTTTCATTCTCTGAGAATATATACAACTTTTAGCTGTCATATTAACCTATATTACAAATGCACAAAGGAGATTTTTATGAAATTTAAGTCCATAAATGTAGTGAGGAATTTCATATATTGAAATAAAGACAGATTTTCAAAACATTTGTACATGGTTATTAGATGATATACTTAAAATAAATATCATCTTTCCCACTTTATCAGTATGATCATGTTTGTCCATATATTCATCAAGAAAAGAATTTGGGTCCAAAATCTTGTTTCAACTGCTCCTGCCAATTTTCAGTTTATTTCCTTTAGAGACCACTGTTGAAGTTATATACTTCTTGTTAACAACTTTCTTTTTTCTTTATGTTCTTTTCTCTCACATTTTATGATTACAGTTTTTATATTATCTTTGAAAAAAATAAGACAAATTATTCAGAATGAACTTGCAATCAAGAAGGTTATTTATGTTTTACCCTGACTAAAAGCAAATCTAAAAATGACTAGAAATGCTATTAAATAATTGATGTTTTGCTTTAAGTGACATTTTCAAACTGTGGTTTAGAGGTAAAGAATCTGCCTGCCAATGTAGGAGATGCAAGAGACGCAGGTTTGATTCCTGAGTGGGGAACATCTCCTAGAGAAGGAAATAAGAACCTGCTTCAGTATTCTTGCCTGAAGAATCCCAAAAACAGAGGGGGCTGGTCAGCTAAAGAGTCAGGCACAGCTGAGCACTTGCACATTCTTTAAACATATGGTCGACTAACTCTCTCTCTCTACCTCATCCCTGTACTCTTTGCTTCTGCTGTTATGGACTGAATGGTGTCCTTCTAAAATTCATGTTGTAACCCTCAAAATGACTGTATCCTTAGATAAGACTCTTATGAGGTAATCAAGTAAATGAAGTTATTAGGCTAGGACCATAATACCACAGGACTTGTGTCTTTACCAAAAGAAGAAAATATACCTGGTGTTTCTCTTTTTGCCTGCACAAAGAAGAAACCATGTAAGAATACAGGGAGAAGGTGACCATCTACAAAGCAGAGAGAAAAGGCTAGCAAAAACCAATCTGTTGGCACTTAATATTGGAATCCTAGCCTCCAGAACTGTAAGAAGTTAAGTGTTTGTTATTTAAGTCACACAGTCCGTGATACCTTGTTATAGTAACCTGGGCAGGCTAATAAGCCATGCTAAACAATTTCTACCACTCTTCCTTGTTTCTGTGTAAATGTCACCTTATTCAGGAGCCCTTTATATCCCGTCCATTTTCATCAACACTACAGCATTAGACTAGGTGCATGTTTACATGTTCTCGTATCTCATATGAGGTTTCTCTTGCTTCTGACTAGATTAGGAGCTTCTTGCATTTGGAGACTGTTTTCCATCAATTCAGTGCCCTTAACACCTATCATAAGGATTCATAGAATACAAGAAATATTTGTTAAAATATGGTTTGGAGGACAGAACATACTGTTGGGTCACCAAAAATTTTGTTAGGGTTGTCATAGTACTGAAAAAACTCAAATGAACTATTTGGCCAGCCCTGTACATGGAAGGCTAGCTACTGTAAAGTTCTTACAAAATTTTATATGTTAATTTGAGTTGGCATTCCAAAGTTCTTTTTGGTGTGATAAAATTGTGGATTTTTTTCCTTCAATGAAGAAATATTTATTAATGAAAGTGTAAATTATATATTGATATAGAAATTTAGTGTATACTTATCAGTGTAAAAAAAATGATTACAAAGTCTATGTAGCATGGTAGAAAAAATATAAAAGTATGTGTGAATTGTATATAACAAAATAAAAAAATTATAATAATAAAATATAAAATGGAAAAGATAGGAAGTGGGCTTCCTTAGGTACTAGGATTAGAAGTGTTTGCAGATTGAAACATATGAGAACATTTAGAAATTAATAGTTATAAAAGAGTATGTTAATGAGTATTTTTTGCATTTTCCAAATTTCATATTTATTATTTTAACAATTATAACATAAAATTTATTTAAAAACACAAGGAAGCATATGAATACCATATTACTAGAAAAGAACATATTCAAAGGACAAAATAGCCTGACTGATCAATACACAGGCATAGGCAGACTATACAGATTTAAATCTCTTATTTTACAGTTAACTAGCTTGATCTTGAAAAATGCTTTGTATGCTCAGAGGCTTAGTTTCTTTCTCTTTCAGATGAGAAAAGATACTAAGACACTGACAAGAATGTTAGAATACCAGGAGTGCTAAGGATCTAAGGATCTGCAGTAGAAATTAAGCTCTAACTTCAAAACTCTCTTTTTTTGTTTCTGTGTAAATGTCACCTTATTCAGGAGCCCTTTATATCCCGTCCATTTTCATCAACACTACAGCATTAGACTAGGTGCATGTTTACATGTTCTCGTATCTCATATGAGGTTTCTCTTGCTTCTGACTAGATTAGGAGCTTCTTGCATTTGGAGACTGTTTTCCATCAATTCAGTGCCCTTAACACCTATCATAAGGATTCATAGAATACAAGAAATATTTGTTAAAATATGGTTTGGAGGACAGAACATACTGTTGGGTCACCAAAAATTTTGTTAGGGTTGTCATAGTACTGAAAAAACTCAAATGAACTATTTGGCCAGCCCTGTACATGGAAGGCTAGCTACTGTAAAGTTCTTACAAAATTTTATATGTTAATTTGAGTTGGCATTCCAAAGTTCTTTTTGGTGTGATAAAATTGTGGATTTTTTTCCTTCAATGAAGAAATATTTATTAATGAAAGTGTAAATTATATAATGATATAGAAACTCAGTGAATACTTAACAGTGTAAAAATAATGATTACAAAGTCTATGTAGCATGGTAGAAAAAATATAAAAGTATGTGTGAATTGTATATAACAAAATAAAAAAATTATAATAATAAAATATAAAATGGAAAAGATAGGAAGTGGGCTTCCTTAGGTACTAGGATTAGAAGTGTTTGCAGATTGAAACATATGAGAACATTTAGAAATTAATAGTTATAAAAGAGTATGTTAATGAGTATTTTTTGCATTTTCCAAATTTCATATTTATTATTTTAACAATTATAACATAAAATTTATTTAAAAACACAAGGAAGCATATGAATACCATATTACTAGAAAAGAACATATTCAAAGGACAAAATAGCCTGACTGATCAATACACAGGCATAGGCAGACTATACAGATTTAAATCTCTTATTTTACAGTTAACTAGCTTGATCTTGAAAAAATGCTTTGTATGCTCAGAGGCTTAGTTTCTTTCTCTTTCAGATGAGAAAAGATACTAAGACACTGACAAGAATGTTAGAATACCAGGAGTGCTAAGGATCTAAGGATCTGCAGTAGAAATTAAGCTCTGTGATTCTTTTTAATTCACCACTATAGATCAGTGTCTATCATTTGGTAATTTCATAATAAACATTTATTTATAGATAAATGAATAAAAGGGAGAATATAGTGAAGTCAATGGGAAAGACTTCATAAAAAGCCTAAGAAGTTTGAAGAAAAGAAAAACATAATAATATACATGCATATTGTATATACTGTTGTTGCTTAGTCACTGTGTCTGACACGTTTGAAGCCCCATGGACTGTAGCTCACGAGGCTCCTCTGTCCATGGGGTTCCCAGAATCAAGAATACTGGAGTGAGTTGACATTTTCTTCTCCAGGAAATCTTCCTGACCCAAGAATAGAACCTGTGTCTTCTGTATTCTTTACCACTGAGCCACCAGGGAAGCCCTTTATTGTCTATCTATCTATTTATCTATATAGATAGATAGATAGATAGATAGATATACACACACATGTACACCTGTGTGTATACATATAATATTTCATTATTTGGATGATATCTGAGAGGTAATTAAATTTTTCTATTTTCTGAAGAAAATTAATGCAGTTCTTCATTCTATGTTATTTCCTGAATAAAATAGATTTTGTTTTCCTAGAAACTACTTTGATTATACCTTATAGTAATTTTTACAGTGTCTGTGTTCAGAATGATTTCTTTGTAGTGGGTTAGCTGAGCCTTTCATAGAATCAGTCATGGTACTTAAATAAAATGAAATTTCTGCAAGAATGATGAATAACATTTAATAAGATCTTTAAAATTTTTTGAAGAGAAAAAAACCAGAAACTAGCTTAGAATGTCCTCACTAGAAATGCTATATTCCCTGCTTTCAGAATCCTTTCTAGAAAAGAACATATTCAAAGGACAAAATAGCCTGACTGATCAATACACAGGCATAGGCAGACTATACAGATTTAAATCTCTTATTTTACAGTTAACTAGCTTGATCTTGAAAAAATGCTTTGTATGCTCAGAGGCTTAGTTTCTTTCTCTTTCAGATGAGAAAAGATACTAAGACACTGACAAGAATGTTAGAATACCAGGAGTGCTAAGGATCTAAGGATCTGCAGTAGAAATTAAGCTCTGTGATTCTTTTTAATTCACCACTATAGATCAGTGTCTATCATTTGGTAATTTCATAATAAACATTTATTTATAGATAAATGAATAAAAGGGAGAATATAGTGAAGTCAATGGGAAAGACTTCATAAAAAGCCTAAGAAGTTTGAAGAAAAGAAAAACATAATAATATACATGCATATTGTATATACTGTTGTTGCTTAGTCACTGTGTCTGACACGTTTGAAGCCCCATGGACTGTAGCTCACGAGGCTCCTCTGTCCATGGGGTTCCCAGAATCAAGAATACTGGAGTGAGTTGACATTTTCTTCTCCAGGAAATCTTCCTGACCCAAGAATAGAACCTGTGTCTTCTGTATTCTTTACCACTGAGCCACCAGGGAAGCCCTTTATTGTCTATCTATCTATTTATCTATATAGATAGATAGATAGATAGATAGATATACACACACATGTACACCTGTGTGTATACATATAATATTTCATTATTTGGATGATATCTGAGAGGTAATTAAATTTTTCTATTTTCTGAAGAAAATTAATGCAGTTCTTCATTCTATGTTATTTCCTGAATAAAATAGATTTTGTTTTCCTAGAAACTACTTTGATTATACCTTATAGTAATTTTTACAGTGTCTGTGTTCAGAATGATTTCTTTGTAGTGGGTTAGCTGAGCCTTTCATAGAATCAGTCATGGTACTTAAATAAAATGAAATTTCTGCAAGAATGATGAATAACATTTAATAAGATCTTTAAAATTTTTTGAAGAGAAAAAAACCAGAAACTAGCTTAGAATGTCCTCACTAGAAATGCTATATTCCCTGCTTTCAGAATGCCTCTTCCTAGCTCTGCTGAGTGATGTCACTGGAATTCGCTGATGCCTCACCACACACATTTTTCCAGCCTCAGGCCATATTACACTTGCAGTTTGCTGTCTTAAAAACACTCCTGGAATGCATCCCAGTGTATTGATTATCTCTCAGATTTAAATTGAAAAATATAACTGACTTGGAAGGCAATAAACCATGAGGTGGGCAGTTTTCTCTATCACTTTTTGTATCATTAGCACAGTAACTATCTAAACATTTTCAGGATAAAAGGATATTTGAGTGAGCCACTCAGAAAAATGATAATAACCTTCTTTCTCATGAATGTAGTGAAGTTTAGCACTGATTTAGATATTTTCCAAGAGATGAACCACGAGCTCATCCTTTGTTTAAGAAATGTGAAGGAAGTGAGTCAGAGAGTCTCTCTACCCTCCCCCTCACTTATAAGAATATATGTGTCCATCTATTGACTCAAAAGGTTAGTCATTCATATACATATATATATATATGCACCCATGCATATATGTACATGTATATACATATATAGTACTCATGAAGTTTTCTCTATATCCAAGGACTGTGGAATTTGCCTTTTAAAAGCTTACATTCTGGGCTTCCCTGGTGGTCCAGTGGGTAAGGACACCACCTTGCAGTGCAAGGGGCTCCAGTTCGATCCCTGGCCTGGGAAAATCCCACGTGCCGCGGAGTGGCTGAACCGATGTGTCCAATTACTGAGCTGGAGCTCTGGAGCGCATGCGCCCTTTTTTTTCTATTTTTTTTCCTGAAGAAAATTAATGCAGTTCTTCATTCTATGTTATTTCCTGAATAAAATAGATTTTGTTTTCCTAGAAACTACTTTGATTATACCTTATAGTAATTTTTACAGTGTCTGTGTTCAGAATGATTTCTTTGTAGTGGGTTAGCTGAGCCTTTCATAGAATCAGTCATGGTACTTAAATAAAATGAAATTTCTGCAAGAATGATGAATAACATTTAATAAGATCTTTAAAATTTTTTGAAGAGAAAAAAACCAGAAACTAGCTTAGAATGTCCTCACTAGAAATGCTATATTCCCTGCTTTCAGAATGCCTCTTCCTAGCTCTGCTGAGTGATGTCACTGGAATTCGCTGATGCCTCACCACACACATTTTTCCAGCCTCAGGCCATATTACACTTGCAGTTTGCTGTCTTAAAAACACTCCTGGAATGCATCCCAGTGTATTGATTATCTCTCAGATTTAAATTGAAAAATATAACTGACTTGGAAGGCAATAAACCATGAGGTGGGCAGTTTTCTCTATCACTTTTTGTATCATTAGCACAGTAACTATCTAAACATTTTCAGGATAAAAGGATATTTGAGTGAGCCACTCAGAAAAATGATAATAACCTTCTTTCTCATGAATGTAGTGAAGTTTAGCACTGATTTAGATATTTTCCAAGAGATGAACCACGAGCTCATCCTTTGTTTAAGAAATGTGAAGGAAGTGAGTCAGAGAGTCTCTCTACCCTCCCCCTCACTTATAAGAATATATGTGTCCATCTATTGACTCAAAAGGTTAGTCATTCATATACATATATATATATATGCACCCATGCATATATGTACATGTATATACATATATAGTACTCATGAAGTTTTCTCTATATCCAAGGACTGTGGAATTTGCCTTTTAAAAGCTTACATTCTGGGCTTCCCTGGTGGTCCAGTGGGTAAGGACACCACCTTGCAGTGCAAGGGGCTCCAGTTCGATCCCTGGCCTGGGAAAATCCCACGTGCCGCGGAGTGGCTGAACCGATGTGTCCAATTACTGAGCTGGAGCTCTGGAGCGCATGCGCCCAGAGCTGGTGCTCTGCTCCAACAGAGGCCATCGTGATGGGAGTCCCACAGGGGCCAAAGAACAAAGATGGATGACAATAGATAAATGAAAGACCAATAAAAGTGGCCTGCCTGCCTCCCTCCCTCCCCAACCCGCCCCCCCAAAACAAAACAAAACAAAACAGAACTGCTTATCTCTAGGTTTGTCGTTATATAAGATAATACATCTCATTAAACAAACAAAAAAAGAGTTTCCATTCTACGTGGCAGAGAAGCACTCATAACAAAAAGAAAGCAATTAATGTAATTTCAGAAATCACACAAAAATTTAATAAAGAGGAAATAATGGGAGAGTGGCATACAGTAAGGAAGCTTTCATGTCTTCTTTTGAATAAATGTTTCAAACATTAGTAATTTAAGGTTTCAAAATAATTGAAGGAAAAGAAGATAGAGGGAGAAGGAAGGAAGGGCAAGGGAGAAGAAGAGAGATACAGAAAAAAAGAAAGAAAAAGAAGAGAAAAATGGTAGTGTGAATGAAGAAAACAATGAAGGGCTTTATGGGACAGGGGTGAAGGGATAATGTGGGTTGAAGTTGGCCATGAAAATAATAATTAAGTTTTCTTCTAATTGCAGATGATAGCCAGTAGAGCATTTTTCCAGGGCAATGGTATTATCTGATAATTTCTAAAACATTTTACACACACACACACACACACACACGTTACTGCAGTATCAGCGTCTCATGAAAAACTTTAACCTAGTATCTGAATAGAGATGGGACATCAAGTACTTAATGGTGTCAGAGAAAGATATTCAGGGTAATCAGTGGGAGAACTGAATTGTGAAAGCTTCTAGACAAAGGAGTGGAGAAGAGGTAGTTCCAATGCAAATGAGCAAGA
This sequence comes from Tragulus kanchil, assembly GCA_022376925.1. Taxonomy (NCBI): domain Eukaryota; kingdom Metazoa; phylum Chordata; class Mammalia; order Artiodactyla; family Tragulidae; genus Tragulus; species Tragulus kanchil. The sequence continues at coordinate 111,284,960 of JAIOJX010000025.1, read as the reverse complement.
AAAGCAAAGCAATAAGGCGTGGAATTCTTGTCACAGCAATATAGATTGTAATGATTTGTAATCATCTGATGCTTATCTGCTCCCTCTAGTAGCCTAGGTGCTTCCTAAAGTCAGTGACCCACCTTTTATCTCTCTTCCGCAACACTTGTCCTCCCTTAATTATTGTCTCTATGACTGAGAGGGAACCATCTGTTACTTTCTAGGAGTATTTAACATGTTTGGCAGAACAGATTATAGATTGAGCTGACAAATTAATGTAAGTTGTTTCTCCCTAAAAGTCTATTAAAATGTACGAAATTGATAATATAATGCATTAGTTTCTGAGATGGATGCTATTAAAATTAGAGATGCATATCAAAGAAAAAAGACTCTTAGTAGTTCTAAATATTACAATGCTTGGCTTCATTTCCTTCAGTGTGTTACAAAAGAAATTATGTAAAAATACTATTTTAGTTGCAAAAACATAGTTTACATTGTAACTAGTAATGATGACTAGATTTTTAATATGTCTTTGAGGAATCAACTTCACACCAACCTCTTTTAAACTCTTGATTTTGCCAAAAAACATACTGGCAAAATGCAGCCAAAATGTATTGGTATTCCCAAAGTGTTAGTCTAGCCAGTCTTTGCTCAAGTACAACGTGTCAGAAGTTGACTTTTCAAGTGTATTTCTATATTTTATTTACTATGAATATAAAAACTTCATATATACCAGAGACAGATTAGAAGGCTGTTCTTCAGTTTACAGCAATATACCAGAGAATATTTAGAAAATGTATTTATTTATTGGATTGTTGTATTCTTCAGTACATATTTTAATTTTTCAAGAAAATAAAATCATACATAAATGCTAATAGGGAGCCCTTATCATGTTCTATTTCCTGTTGAAGAAAACGAACATCAGGGAGCCTCACCCAAGTTATTTCAGATGGTAAATATTTCAGATGGTAAATATGTGGTAGGAGGAAATATGAGCTCATTATGTCACTCTCCTCCCTAATTGAAACCTTGACCTGGAGGCTTAGTTGTAAAGAACCCACCTGACAATGCAGGCGGTGCCAGTGCCAGTTCAACCCCTGGGTCAGGATCCCCTGGAGGAGGAAATGCAGCCCACTGCAGTATTCTTGTCTGGGAAATCGCATCAATACAGGAAACTTGCTGCCTACAGTCCATGTGGTTGCAAAAGATTTAGATAAGACTAAACAACAATTTTCAAAACATACTTGAGGATTCAGGAACAGAACGTGATTTTTTAAATTGTGGAGCTTACTCTGGAAACTTCGGTTTCCCTGGTGACTCAGACAGTAAAGGATCTGCCTGCTTGTGGAAGATTAGGCTTTGATGCCTGGGTTGTGAACATCCTCTGGAGAAAGGAAAGGCTACCCACTCCAATATTCCTGCCTGGAGAATTTCATGGCTTGTCCATGGGTTGCAAAGAGTCAGACACAACTGAGAAACTTTCACTTACTCTGGAAAGAGTAAAAGCAAATAAAACTATGTATTATACATACGTATATATGTATGTATATGTTAATTATCATGCATCATTTATTCCGGTTTAGGTATCATGGTGCTATAAATAATAATGCAAATGTGACTTTAAGTAGGGCCTGCTCTTGTTATTCCACTCCTCATCCTCTTTTTTACTATTCTCTCTTTCTTCATGGCTTGATTTTTTGTGTCCCTTCTTCATGTCCTGTGTTCTTTACTGTGCTCTATTTCTTTGTGGCATAAGTCCTTCTTCTTGGATCTATAAAGTACTTTGTAAACATATCTTAATTTTTCAAGAGAATAATATGGGCTACATGATCTAGGAGAGCAAACTTAATAGGATTCCTCAGTCTATAATTTTATACAGATATTTGGTCATTTTAAAGCTTATAAGCATAATTTTCATGTGAAGGATATGTTTGCAAGTATGCAGATACCAAACACAAAATGATAAAATGCAGACTTTTGTAATCTTAAAAGCTATGGAAATAAGCCAGGAACAAAGTGCTTAATAATTATTGGCATGGCAGAGAGAAAGTTATGTAGTACACATAGCCTCAGAGCATCTCTTGTCTGAATATGAACCAAAAGATTTGAAAAGATCCTGATTAATTGAATCATGAGTCCCTCTTAAAGGAAATGAATCTATAGATGACTGTTCCAAAAAACTATCTGAGTACTTAGTAAAATATTTATTCAATTTCATAAAAAGAAAAATACCACTTCTGTTGTGCTGTAAGAAAGGATACAAGTACCAGTTTTTTGGGTGGAAATAATAGCAGAAGAAAATGAAATAAGTAGAAAAAAATCTTGCAGTTTTCCTAGAAGTGGTACTAGGCATTGCTAATTGTCAAATACAGTTGTCTATGCCTGCTCTTCAAAGAGAATAATTTACAAACAATGTGCGAATATATAGCATAAATTTCATAGTTCCTGCTAAAATTAAGGCTATTTTCTTAATATGAAAAACACCTTAATTATTTAAACTGGAAAAAGAATGAAATTCAGAACACCTATGAGAAATTATCAAAAAAATCACTAAAATATTTTATAGCACATCCTATCAGGAGGTGGAATCTGCATTTCAGTTCTTTGAATCTGGACTTGTCTATGGCTTGCTTTGACAAAGAGAATTTGACAGAAGTAATGTGAATATTCTCAACTTTGGATCAAAGACATCTTGCAGCTTCTGTTCTTTTATGGAAATAAGTATAAGTTGTCTTGTTGGATAATAAGAAAAAGGTTTGATTTAAGTAGGGCCTGCTCTTGTTATTCCATCCTCATCCTCTTTTTTACTATTCTCTCTTTCTTCATGGCTTGATTTTTTGTGTCCCTTCTTCATGTCCTGTGTTCTTTACTGTGCTCTATTTCTTTGTGGCATAAGTCCTTCTTCTTGGATCTATAAAGTACTTTGTAAACATATCTTAATTTTTCAAGAGAATAATATGGGCTACATGATCTAGGAGAGCAAACTTAATAGGATTCCTCAGTCTATAATTTTATACAGATATTTGGTCATTTTAAAGCTTATAAGCATAATTTTCATGTGAAGGATATGTTTGCAAGTATGCAGATACCAAACACAAAATGATAAAATGCAGACTTTTGTAATCTTAAAAGCTATGGAAATAAGCCAGGAACAAAGTGCTTAATAATTATTGGCATGGCAGAGAGAAAGTTATGTAGTACACATAGCCTCAGAGCATCTCTTGTCTGAATATGAACCAAAAGATTTGAAAAGATCCTGATTAATTGAATCATGAGTCCCTCTTAAAGGAAATGAATCTATAGATGACTGTTCCAAAAAACTATCTGAGTACTTAGTAAAATATTTATTCAATTTCATAAAAAGAAAAATACCACTTCTGTTGTGCTGTAAGAAAGGATACAAGTACCAGTTTTTTGGGTGGAAATAATAGCAGAAGAAAATGAAATAAGTAGAAAAAAATCTTGCAGTTTTCCTAGAAGTGGTACTAGGCATTGCTAATTGTCAAATACAGTTGTCTATGCCTGCTCTTCAAAGAGAATAATTTACAAACAATGTGCGAATATATAGCATAAATTTCATAGTTCCTGCTAAAATTAAGGCTATTTTCTTAATATGAAAAACACCTTAATTATTTAAACTGGAAAAAGAATGAAATTCAGAACACCTATGAGAAATTATCAAAAAAATCACTAAAATATTTTATAGCACATCCTATCAGGAGGTGGAATCTGCATTTCAGTTCTTTGAATCTGGACTTGTCTATGGCTTGCTTTGACAAAGAGAATTTGACAGAAGTAATGTGAATATTCTCAACTTTGGATCAAAGACATCTTGCAGCTTCTGTTCTTTTATGGAAATAAGTATAAGTTGTCTTGTTGGATAATAAGAAAAATGTGGTCCAGTTTTTCCTGTCCACAATTTCCAACCAGTCAGCCAATAGAAGAGGAGATAGCTGACCTAGAAAATTAAAAGAAATGAGTGAGAAAGTCCAGGAGCAGCAGTATAACAGCCATCCAGCTGAGTGTAGTCCAGATATTCAACCCATGGAACACTGAGCTAAGTAAGTGGTTCTCTTTATAAGTAGTTAGGTTTCCAGGCAGTTCTTTCACTCAACAGAAAATAACTAATACAATAGCAATAAGTAGGAATTGCACAAAATTATTTCGAAAAGTTTTCCCTAAAAATTAAATATCAAATACTATCTCGATACCAATTTCACTGTTCATGCCCTCTGCCAGAATGTGGGTTTCTTCACCTGTCTAATAGAGACCTGGGACTACAGCTCCTTCTTCTTTAGTGGTGGGAGTGGATGAGAGTGGGTTAGCATGCCCCTCGACCTGACCCTCTGTCAGTCACGTCTGAAGGTGGCTGACTCATCTGAAGGTAGGATTCGACACTATTTCTATTGACTCTTTCCTCCAGAGTAGAAACTTTGGACCTGTAATTTATGATAGAGTTTCAGACATAATTCAGTCCACTGAAGGACCTATCATCATGATCTTTTAAGTAGATACAAAATATAAACATGCATGACATTTAGAAACTGAGGGCTTAAAGAAGTAGGTAAAGATTGATCTTTTAACTTCAAAAAGGAAACAAAGAGCTGTTGGAGATCCTGGAGAAGATGTGATTTCATGAGTTGGGCCATGCATCAGAGCTTCCTCCTGTATCCCCTGCACTTCGAATGTGAGGTTTGACTATCTTTCCACAGCTAGAGCCATTTTCAAGGAGGCAGCCTTGAGAGCAATGTGTTGCTGAGACCATTTGGTCACTACCTGTGTCTGAACCCAGTTATAGTCTCAATATAAATGTTTTAAGATTCTGGTGGGCAAGTGCAGAGATCTGTTCATCTTGCAACCACCCAAAACATGCCTCAGATGTGAGTTCCCTGACTTATTAAACTTGACACCTACCAATCCAGAGTGGTTTGTTTCTTCCGTCTCTTTGCCTTCCATGTATGGGAGCCAGTTTGTGAAGTGAAGAACACGTTTATTTCTCTAATGTGGCCATTAGCAGAAAACACAGATTGAGTAAACCACAGGTGTTTGCTTTGTGCCTTATGAGATGGGGAATAAAAGTAAAGGATAAAGTTCTGACTTGAGTCTATGATGCTTGAAGAGAATGATCACTGCTTGTTAGTGTGTTCACAAGCACAGTAGCTCATCACTGCTATTTTAGACAGTCAGCAGTTTCACTAGCAGCTTTCAGGATGGGTGAAAGCTGAAGACAGGTAAGAAAGCATCATCTGTTTCCCTAGATTTCAAGAGACAGATCTTGAGGTGGCAAAGTGGGCTGCTGAAGGATTTTTTTTCAAGACAGTGGATGTCAAACTTGAATATCTCTAGCTTGGGCCATTAGCTAAGAACTGGAAATATTTTTGTCCTACTAGGTTTGTAATGTTATTGATATCTAGTCCAAGATGCTGGTGGTGATGGTTTAGTAACTCAGTCATGTGCAACTCTTGTGACCCCGTGAAATGTAGCCCATAGGCTTCTCTGCCCATGGGATGTCCCCGGCAAGAATAATGAAGTGAATTGTCATTTCATTCTCCAGATGATCTTCCCAACACAGGGCTTGAACTGGCATCTCTTGTATCTCTTGCATTGTGAGATGGATTCTTTACTCTTGAGCCACAGGGAAGCCCCGAAGATGCTGCTAAATATCCTAAAATGTACAGGTCAGCATCCCCTGACTCGTGCTCCCATCCTGCCTCACACACACACATAATCCAATCCAAAATAGCAATAATGCCAAAGTGCAGAAACCCTGCACTAGGGGAGCTAGGCCCTCATAGATCATGAACATGCAGGTGCTTTGTACCCTTAGTCTTTCAAATTGTATCATTAAAGCTCAGTGACATTTTTATAATTGAAACAGAATGGTTGAGTTTAAATTTAAACTACTATAACAAAATTATGCTCTTCCACTTAAAATTTACAGGCTACAGGCTTCAAATGATTTAAGGAAGAAACTGTTATTCCAAGGGAAATAAAAGGCTTAGGCCTGCAGTGTGGTCTTCCATGAAGTTATTTGCATATTAAATTTACCTTTTTCTTCAGTACACCTTCCCTTGTTTTACAATTAAAGTTTTACAAAGAGATTTTTCATACACCTTGTTATAGCCCCAAGTAATTGCTTACAAATTTTATGTGTTGCCCAAGTCAAAAATGAATCGTCTCATGTTGATTTCTGAGATCATGGTGCCTAAAAAGGGAATTATTTTGTCTTTCATAGCATACCATAAAACATATATTATTAAATATATGAAAAGCAGTGTAATGCCCTTGTTTTTTGAGAGGAGTTAGAAGAAATGTCTTATTTTATAAGATCCTCTTTTGACATTAGAGAAGGAAATGGAAACCCACTCTAGTATTGTTGCCTGGAGAATCTCATGGACAGAGAAGCCTGGCGGGTTACAGTCCATGACATCTCAAAGAGCTGGATACAATTGAAAAACCAAACAAGACAGTGAGGCTTCTCTAGAACTGGAAATATTTTTGTCCTACTAGGTTTGTAATGTTATTGATATCTAGTCCAAGATGCTGGTGGTGATGGTTTAGTAACTCAGTCATGTGCAACTCTTGTGACCCCGTGAAATGTAGCCCATAGGCTTCTCTGCCCATGGGATGTCCCCGGCAAGAATAATGAAGTGAATTGTCATTTCATTCTCCAGATGATCTTCCCAACACAGGGCTTGAACTGGCATCTCTTGTATCTCTTGCATTGTGAGATGGATTCTTTACTCTTGAGCCACAGGGAAGCCCCGAAGATGCTGCTAAATATCCTAAAATGTACAGGTCAGCATCCCCTGACTCGTGCTCCCATCCTGCCTCACACACACACATAATCCAATCCAAAATAGCAATAATGCCAAAGTGCAGAAACCCTGCACTAGGGGAGCTAGGCCCTCATAGATCATGAACATGCAGGTGCTTTGTACCCTTAGTCTTTCAAATTGTATCATTAAAGCTCAGTGACATTTTTATAATTGAAACAGAATGGTTGAGTTTAAATTTAAACTACTATAACAAAATTATGCTCTTCCACTTAAAATTTACAGGCTACAGGCTTCAAATGATTTAAGGAAGAAACTGTTATTCCAAGGGAAATAAAAGGCTTAGGCCTGCAGTGTGGTCTTCCATGAAGTTATTTGCATATTAAATTTACCTTTTTCTTCAGTACACCTTCCCTTGTTTTACAATTAAAGTTTTACAAAGAGATTTTTCATACACCTTGTTATAGCCCCAAGTAATTGCTTACAAATTTTATGTGTTGCCCAAGTCAAAAATGAATCGTCTCATGTTGATTTCTGAGATCATGGTGCCTAAAAAGGGAATTATTTTGTCTTTCATAGCATACCATAAAACATATATTATTAAATATATGAAAAGCAGTGTAATGCCCTTGTTTTTTGAGAGGAGTTAGAAGAAATGTCTTATTTTATAAGATCCTCTTTTGACATTAGAGAAGGAAATGGAAACCCACTCTAGTATTGTTGCCTGGAGAATCTCATGGACAGAGAAGCCTGGCGGGTTACAGTCCATGACATCTCAAAGAGCTGGATACAATTGAGCACAACACAGCACTGAACATTACACTAAGGTATGTGTAGCTTAATTAGGATTAAATTTGATTTTTTTAAAAAAGGATTATTACTTAACTTATGCTTTTATGTGAATTTTTTCCAAACCAGTTTGTATTTATTTATGAAACTTAAAGAATTGGAGGGGTATATAATTATATAAAATGTATTTCTTTAATACTTTCTAACATAGAATCAGATGGCTCAGATGGTAAAGAATCTGCCTGCAATGGTGGAGACCTGGGTTCTATTCTTAGATCAAGAAGATCCCCTGGAGAAGGGAATGACAGCCCACTGTAGTATTCTTGCCTGATTAATCCTGTGGACAGAGAAGCCTGGTGGGCTACAGTTCACACAGTTGCAAAGAGCTGGCCATGAATGAGCCTGAGTGACTAACACTATAATTATATAAATGTATTCCTTTTATTCTTTCTGAAATAAAGTCAAATTGGGAGTTGTTTACTATTTGAAAGCTAAAGCCCAGACTATAGATAATCATTTTGTTCCTCATGCTTTCACTTTCTTTGTTTTCTCTGTTACCAGCTGTCTGAAGCGCAGCAGTTAATTTAGAAGTCTTTTCCATCGTCTCATGGATAGAATGGAAAGAAACATAAGTGGGATAGGAGAAGTTAGGTTAAAGCAAGACTTTGATAAAAAATAAATGCAATAATAATTGCAGTCCAGTTTTATGGTTGGATAACTACTGTATCAAATGACATAAAGCCAATTTGTATAAAAGTTTTACACCATCAAATGTATATTTTAATTTTTGAAGTTATTTTTCCTTTTGTTACTTATAATCAAAATTTTAAATATGAGTACTTTTCTTTATTTTTGTTCTCTGTGAGCATCATTTTAATGGTTAGTCCATTTATTACTGTAGTCCTTGATTTTTAAGTTATTTCATACCATAAAACATATATTATTAAATATATGAAAAGCAGTGTAATGCCCTTGTTTTTTGAGAGGAGTTAGAAGAAATGTCTTATTTTATAAGATCCTCTTTTGACATTAGAGAAGGAAATGGAAACCCACTCTAGTATTGTTGCCTGGAGAATCTCATGGACAGAGAAGCCTGGCGGGTTACAGTCCATGACATCTCAAAGAGCTGGATACAATTGAGCACAACACAGCACTGAACATTACACTAAGGTATGTGTAGCTTAATTAGGATTAAATTTGATTTTTTTAAAAAAGGATTATTACTTAACTTATGCTTTTATGTGAATTTTTTCCAAACCAGTTTGTATTTATTTATGAAACTTAAAGAATTGGAGGGGTATATAATTATATAAAATGTATTTCTTTAATACTTTCTAACATAGAATCAGATGGCTCAGATGGTAAAGAATCTGCCTGCAATGGTGGAGACCTGGGTTCTATTCTTAGATCAAGAAGATCCCCTGGAGAAGGGAATGACAGCCCACTGTAGTATTCTTGCCTGATTAATCCTGTGGACAGAGAAGCCTGGTGGGCTACAGTTCACACAGTTGCAAAGAGCTGGCCATGAATGAGCCTGAGTGACTAACACTATAATTATATAAATGTATTCCTTTTATTCTTTCTGAAATAAAGTCAAATTGGGAGTTGTTTACTATTTGAAAGCTAAAGCCCAGACTATAGATAATCATTTTGTTCCTCATGCTTTCACTTTCTTTGTTTTCTCTGTTACCAGCTGTCTGAAGCGCAGCAGTTAATTTAGAAGTCTTTTCCATCGTCTCATGGATAGAATGGAAAGAAACATAAGTGGGATAGGAGAAGTTAGGTTAAAGCAAGACTTTGATAAAAAATAAATGCAATAATAATTGCAGTCCAGTTTTATGGTTGGATAACTACTGTATCAAATGACATAAAGCCAATTTGTATAAAAGTTTTACACCATCAAATGTATATTTTAATTTTTTTGAAGTTATTTTTCCTTTTGTTACTTATAATCAAAATTTTAAATATGAGTACTTTTCTTTATTTTTGTTCTCTGTGAGCATCATTTTAATGGTTAGTCCATTTATTACTGTAGTCCTTGATTTTTAAGTTATTTCAGTCTTCTTCATTATCTTGATTACATTATCTTATACAGCGACCCCAAAATACCTCTTGTTACCCCTTTTATTCACTGATTGATAAGACAGTGACTATACTGAGCAGAGATTTCATAAAAAATTAAGTGTCTCTACTCATGTATATAGAAGCAAAAATAGTTCAATTTTATTTACCTTGGAAGTAGATTCCAACATTGATGCTGTCTTTCAAAATTACTTTAAGCATTTCCTTCTAAATTCTTCTCTTTTTAAAACAAATACTGAACACATATAACATGTCAAAAATGCCCTTAGACAAGTGAATATAATGATAAAAATATGTACCTCCCTTCCTAGAGCTGACATTATATAGCATCCTCTATGCTTCTGATTATGGTGTTTCTCTGGATGATTTTTCAGTTGATGTGTCCATCTATTTAACAAATATTTATGGTGTACCTATGTGCTTGGCTTTGTGCTAGGGGTTTGGTACATAATGGTGAGATGATTACTGTCTTCATGGTTCTAAAATTATAATTGGAGATAAATATTATATGATAAGAGCATACATGAATACAGACTAATGATGTTTTAAGTGCTAGGAAAGAGACAAATGCTCTGTAAGAAACAATTTCTGGGTAAAACCAGATTCCAATATAAAATGGGTACATTCGTACTGTCCTTAGAGAAGTAAAATTAACCTGAGAGCTGAATGAACAGAAAGAATTAGCCATACCCAAGAATTCAAATTTATATTTTTTCGATGCAACATCAGGCATAAGTAACAAGATGGGTAATTTGCACAGTTCTGAATGCATGAATCCAGTATAATTGAAATTCAGTGACTGAAAAGAGAGAAAGATATTAGAAAAATTCTAAGTGTTACCCATGATGATAAAGATCAAGGAGATGGATTTTGGAAGTATCATTATCAGGAATTGGTGATACATTTTGTGTGAATAATAAGAAATAGATAAGAATGAAGGATGACTCCTAGTATCCAAGCTTAGGCAGTAAGAGAAATAAGGGAACTGGTTTATGAGAAAAGCAAGATGAGTTTATAAAATATAGAGGTAGAGGCCCCTGTATGGAGCTGAAACAGAGATGTCTGTTAGATAGAAGAGTATAAGACAAACCTCAGACGAGGCAATCAAGATAGTCTGTGATATAGATAGAGGTGTCTTGGACTGTGATTGAAAGCCATAGAACCAAACTCCCTTAGAGAGAATGTGTGCTGTGCTTAGTCGCTTAATCATATCCTACTCTTTGTGACCCCATGGACTGTAGCCCGCCAGACTATTCTGTCCATGGAAATTCTCGAGGCAAGAATATGGGAGTGGGGTGCCATGCTTGCCTCCAGGGGAAAACTTCCCAACCCAGGGATCAACCCAGGTCTCCCACATTGCAGGCGATTCTTTACCATCTGAGCCATCAGAGAAGTCAGAACATAATTCTAGTCTAGCTACAACAGTAAGGTTTGGGTAGATTCTAGTCGTAGGCTAAAAATCTTTTATGATGTGTCCATCTATTTAACAAATATTTATGGTGTACCTATGTGCTTGGCTTTGTGCTAGGGGTTTGGTACATAATGGTGAGATGATTACTGTCTTCATGGTTCTAAAATTATAATTGGAGATAAATATTATATGATAAGAGCATACATGAATACAGACTAATGATGTTTTAAGTGCTAGGAAAGAGACAAATGCTCTGTAAGAAACAATTTCTGGGTAAAACCAGATTCCAATATAAAATGGGTACATTCGTACTGTCCTTAGAGAAGTAAAATTAACCTGAGAGCTGAATGAACAGAAAGAATTAGCCATACCCAAGAATTCAAATTTATATTTTTTCGATGCAACATCAGGCATAAGTAACAAGATGGGTAATTTGCACAGTTCTGAATGCATGAATCCAGTATAATTGAAATTCAGTGACTGAAAAGAGAGAAAGATATTAGAAAAATTCTAAGTGTTACCCATGATGATAAAGATCAAGGAGATGGATTTTGGAAGTATCATTATCAGGAATTGGTGATACATTTTGTGTGAATAATAAGAAATAGATAAGAATGAAGGATGACTCCTAGTATCCAAGCTTAGGCAGTAAGAGAAATAAGGGAACTGGTTTATGAGAAAAGCAAGATGAGTTTATAAAATATAGAGGTAGAGGCCCCTGTATGGAGCTGAAACAGAGATGTCTGTTAGATAGAAGAGTATAAGACAAACCTCAGACGAGGCAATCAAGATAGTCTGTGATATAGATAGAGGTGTCTTGGACTGTGATTGAAAGCCATAGAACCAAACTCCCTTAGAGAGAATGTGTGCTGTGCTTAGTCGCTTAATCATATCCTACTCTTTGTGACCCCATGGACTGTAGCCCGCCAGACTATTCTGTCCATGGAAATTCTCGAGGCAAGAATATGGGAGTGGGGTGCCATGCTTGCCTCCAGGGAAATCTTCCCAACCCAGGGATCAACCCAGGTCTCCCACATTGCAGGCGATTCTTTACCATCTGAGCCATCAGAGAAGTCAGAACATAATTCTAGTCTAGCTACAACAGTAAGGTTTGGGTAGAGGAGTAAAATCTGAGAGCACATCCAAGAAAATAAGGGTCCAGAATAAATAGAACAAAGCATGCTTTTTAGGGAATTAAGGTTATTTGTAGAGATAGAACATACCTGAATAATTTTTTATAGTAGGGGCTAATGGAACAAAATGGAGGAAACATTTAATTCTACTTCTGGGTAGTTCAGAGGAAACTTCCAGAAGGATGACATGTAGCTAGCTATTCTGAAAGATCTTTAAAGTGAGTAACAAGCTAATAGGGCAGAGGAAAGAACATTCTGGGCAAAAGATTTGAGATAAAAATTCAAAGCATTTGAGCAATTGTAAGTAGTTCAGCTTAATTACATGGTTGTAGCTTGTTTCACAATTCAAGATTTAGGTTAACCTTCAGTGATGCACTTTTTCACCTTTATTGTACTATCTTGTACTAATTAACAAATCATATTGCTTTTGTCTTCTAATTACCTGCATTAATATTTTCTCTCCTGACTTGCCCTTAATCTAAACCAAAGAAGAAGTGGCTTCAGTTTCTTTTTTCAAATACAAGCCAAGGATCAAATAATTCCATGCACAGAGCAGATGGTCAACAAATGTATTATTTCCTAAACAACTTGATTTGTGTCCTTCTGTCCTTGGTAAAGATGGATAAAAACCTTTTAACTCTTGTGAAAACTGCAATAACTGTATCTAAAACATTATAACATATCATTCCACCCCATCTGTAATACCGTGATATAAGTAAAACAATTCAGTGACCTGAAATTAGCCTCTAATTACAGTGCCAAGAATTATTCCATACAATTTAAGTTTCATTAAATTCTAGCACAGTCAAAATTGAATCAGTTTATTAAAGTTACTTATTTCCAGATCCCCAAAAGACACAATAATACCAACATATAACAATTTCAGACATATAAATAGTTTCACTACTCACTGAAGTGAGCATGCTACTTCCTAGCTAGCATAAGATACACTCTAAATGCAAAGTAAAAACAAATCAAGACACTCCAAATCAGAGAACTGTTTTTTGTTGGTTGGAGTGTCTTGAAGTATTGTTCTTGATCTCTATGCAAAAGAAGAAGGATAGACACTAGTAAAAAAAAAAAAAAAAGAAGAAGAATAGAGAGCAGTCTAACCAATCTGTTTTGTATAGATTGTTTATACAAGAGATATTGTATCTTCTGTCAATATGAATTTAAAATGAATAAAGCATTTTAACCAAGAATTCAGCAGTAAGATCTTAACTTAAAAACAATAAAAAATAATATATACATTTTTGGTGGCAAAAACTCTTAAGTGTTTTTGAAAAAGAAACCCACCTGAAAATGATGCCTCCCCCAGACCCCCACTTCCAAATTTGGCTGAACAGATTCTTTGACCTAGACTTAAAGAAATTCTCCTAGAATCAAAAACTGAAAATAAATTGTGCATACAGGTGCTAGCATCCAAAGACCTTCAGTTTTCCAAATGATACCAAAAGACAACATTTAACTAAATGCAACCATTGTATAAGTTGAAGGTAATTGTTAATGTGGACATTAAAGAGTAGAAGTAGACACATAAAAATTTTTTTTGCATTTGGTCATTCATTCTAAGTTATGCGATAACACCTATCTATCAATTATGTGTTAACTGCAACAGTTAAAGTCTATTAGATTTTCTGGTAACACTGCTGCCATAAACAGCAATGACTTAATATTCTCTTAAAGGGATCAAGGAGCCACTGCAATTTAATTCATGATACATTAGAGTCCCTCTTTTCAAAAGCCTACGGCGTTCTTTCATATGTGGAAAAATATGTATATTGTATGCATTAGATACTGGGGATCCTCCAAAATTTATTTTAATAAATGTCCACAAAACTATTTATTGCTAATTTTTAATATCAGTATTCAATTGAAAAAATACATTGGTTGCATATCTCACTTAGGTGTTGGAAAGAATTTGCAATGACTCTTAAGGAATGATGAACAATCTGAATTAAATAGCTAGTTAACTTACAGTCAAAGGTATAATAAATTACATATTTTATAAAAAGTGATATTTTACATATGTGCCTATCAAATTAATACAATGTAGAAGGATATGACCATAATTGTGAGTAATTAGAACCTAATGTGGTGGTGAAAGCTGGAAAGTTAAATAATTAAAATCAGGAAAGGATATGAAAGAGACAAGGGCAGAGGGCAGGGAAAAAGGAAAGGAAACAAGGGAGAAAGAAGAGAGGAAGAAGGATTTTCAGGCAAACTGTTATGAGTCAGACACTAGGCTAAATTCTTTTTTCCCTTATTTCTTCAACACTAGCTCTATTATCCCCACGTTGACTTAAAAATGGACAACATGAGAGTTGCGAATTAAGTTTTATTTGGGGCAGTATAAGGATTGCAGCCTGGGAAGGAGCACCTCAGGTAGCTCTGTGGAACTGTTCCAGAAAGGTAGTGGGTGAAGGATTGTGTATATGTGATTTTGGTAAAGGACTTTTGGTAAAGAGAGAGTACATGCCATCAAGCATGTATTTTTTGTAGGAAGTTTCTGCTGGTCTCATGAAGTTTCTGCTAATCTTGGGAAACAGTCATCACCATGAAGTATTTTAGTGCTTTTCTAAATGAGGAGATGCAAGAATTGGGCTCATAAAATCAGCTCCTGAGAATATCTATCCAAAGACCTGTCCTGCCAGTTCTCCCAGAGCACGAAGAGCTTCTTTTCTGCTCTCCAGCTGAACTCCTTTTTGATATAACCTTTGCAGAGGTAGGTGGCAAGTACCAATTTGTAGTTGACACCCAGAGTCTAGTTTAGCTTTGTTTTCAAGGTGAAGATATCAAAATTTAGAAAGATTAAATAAATTTTTCATGAATGCATAAGTGATAAAGGAAGAATCAGGACTTTAAGCCACCAACTTTTGTTTACATGTGGACAATATTCATTGCTCTTTATGTTAACCACAAACTGGCATTTGAGTGGATGCCTGAGTATACTCCCCCTTTGCCCAAATCACATACATATTGCTCTTCTCACATTACCTCTTTGAAACAGTTTCTCAGAGCTTTCTGGGGTGCTGTGTCCCTGGCTGCAGTCCTCATATTGCCCCCAATAAACTTGTAACTCACGTTGTGCATTTTTTTAGTTGACAAATATTTACTGCTATTTATTTTATGATTTACTGCCTTTCCTGATAAATATTATAATTACCAGCAAAAATTCAGGATGTATTGTCTCCTTACGTTTTTTTTTTGTAATAGTGGAAAAAACTGTCTTGGCAAAACATCTAATTTTAAGATTTTTTCTACCCAGCATGCTGAATAGAAATTCAATTAATGATAGTTAAAATTAATAAGCAAGAAATTGAATGGACAAAGGGGCTAATTGTTCCTTAAAATGTTTATTTAACAGTCTGTTCTAAACACCATTTTTTTTTATCACATCTTGTTGGAACATCTCTTCATAATGAAAATAGTTACATTTTTAGATATATTTTTGAAAGGCTATGATAATATAATACAAATGGGATTACTTTGTTTTACTAGATTGCATACATGCAAATTCTAAAACATAGGCATGAGGTCAGCATTGTTTCTCAATACAAAATTAAACTATGCTATATTAAACTATACTAAAGGGAAGTGCTTGTCTAAGGGAGTTTGGCCATCTCAATAAATGACTACCATTTATGCAGTTTGCTCATTTCCCTGCAATGCTTTTGCCTGTTCAATAAAAATTGATATGAGTGAAAGGATATGAAGTCTCTACCAACAAAGTAGAAAGAAAAAAAAAACACACTAATTTAAAATGTACTTCAGCTACCTGTCATGAGAAAATTAAGAAAGCCTTTAATGGAAAGATGGGCAGCGCTTGGCAACATGACTTGCTTCTATAGATGATTCAGCTTATTCAAGCCTTTAAAAGCATTCAGATATTTTTGTATCTTCACATCTGATGCTATATGGTTTTCCTATAGAATAAGCTGAAATGTTTCAGTTTAGTAAGTTTAGAGGCCAAAGATGGGGTATTCCTATATTAAATTTTATATATTGCTATTTAAAATAGCAACTTTTGCCATAGACTGATTTAGTTTTGTGTTGTTGTTTGTTTTGTTTGAATCTTTTTTTGATGGCATGCCTGAGTATACTCCCCCTTTGCCCAAATCACATACATATTGCTCTTCTCACATTACCTCTTTGAAACAGTTTCTCAGAGCTTTCTGGGGTGCTGTGTCCCTGGCTGCAGTCCTCATATTGCCCCCAATAAACTTGTAACTCACGTTGTGCATTTTTTTAGTTGACAAATATTTACTGCTATTTATTTTATGATTTACTGCCTTTCCTGATAAATATTATAATTACCAGCAAAAATTCAGGATGTATTGTCTCCTTACGTTTTTTTTTTGTAATAGTGGAAAAAACTGTCTTGGCAAAACATCTAATTTTAAGATTTTTTCTACCCAGCATGCTGAATAGAAATTCAATTAATGATAGTTAAAATTAATAAGCAAGAAATTGAATGGACAAAGGGGCTAATTGTTCCTTAAAATGTTTATTTAACAGTCTGTTCTAAACACCATTTTTTTTTATCACATCTTGTTGGAACATCTCTTCATAATGAAAATAGTTACATTTTTAGATATATTTTTGAAAGGCTATGATAATATAATACAAATGGGATTACTTTGTTTTACTAGATTGCATACATGCAAATTCTAAAACATAGGCATGAGGTCAGCATTGTTTCTCAATACAAAATTAAACTATGCTATATTAAACTATACTAAAGGGAAGTGCTTGTCTAAGGGAGTTTGGCCATCTCAATAAATGACTACCATTTATGCAGTTTGCTCATTTCCCTGCAATGCTTTTGCCTGTTCAATAAAAATTGATATGAGTGAAAGGATATGAAGTCTCTACCAACAAAGTAGAAAGAAAAAAAAAACACACTAATTTAAAATGTACTTCAGCTACCTGTCATGAGAAAATTAAGAAAGCCTTTAATGGAAAGATGGGCAGCGCTTGGCAACATGACTTGCTTCTATAGATGATTCAGCTTATTCAAGCCTTTAAAAGCATTCAGATATTTTTGTATCTTCACATCTGATGCTATATGGTTTTCCTATAGAATAAGCTGAAATGTTTCAGTTTAGTAAGTTTAGAGGCCAAAGATGGGGTATTCCTATATTAAATTTTATATATTGCTATTTAAAATAGCAACTTTTGCCATAGACTGATTTAGTTTTGTGTTGTTGTTTGTTTTGTTTGAATCTTTTTTTTTTTTAAAAGATTTATTTATTTATTTTTGGGGGGTGGGGAGGGAGGGGAGCAGGCGGGCCACTTCTATTCGTCTTTCATTTGTCTATTTCCATCCATCTTTGTTCTTTGGCCCATGTGGGCCTCCCATCGTGGTGGCCTCTGTTGTCGCAGAGGGCCCGTGTGGGCCTCCCATCGCGGTGGCCTCTGTTGTCGCAGAGCACCGGCTCTGGGCGCATGCGCTCCAAAGCTCCGGCTCAGTAATTGGACACATGAGTCAAGCAGCTCCACGGCACGTGGGATCTTCCCAGTCCAGGTATCGAACCGGCGCCCCTTGCACTGCAAGGCAGTGTCCTTACCCACTGGACCACCAGGGAAGCCCCTGTTTTGTTTGAATCTTAAATCACTGCAGATGTTGGTGTGTGGCTCTCTCTGGTGAGTAACTGAAGGGATTAAGCACAGGCACGGCCTTTGAGTTATTTGGGGTTGGAAACTTAGAAAAAGAAATTCTACCGTTTTACCAGGATTCATTCTGCAAGGCTGACTGCTGGGGACTTTCAATTGCTTACCCATGCAAGATTTTATCAGTAAACGGACAACTCCAACCTCCTCTATTTATGGGTTCCTGTTGTTCAACATCAATAAACTCATTGATTGAGACCATGCAATTTTAAAGACTGCCACATAGCCAAGGCTATAGCTACAACTGCAGGGAATGTCTTTGAGAAATTGAGATCAAAGATTGAAAACTTGCACTTTTAAGTGTAGATTCATTCACCTTTTCTATGTCTCTTTAGGCAAGCACAGCAGTAATGGTCACACACTGCTGTGCTCTTACAGTTGGTGTTATTTGTTAAGAAACTGCTTGCCAATTAGGAGGACAACAAAAATAATAAACAAAGAGAGAAAAATTGGGCAGGATTGTTTTGAAGTACCCTTGTATTGCATCATTTGTAATTCAGTCAATCCTCTGTTGAATTGTAAAATAGTTGGTCATTTCTCCTGGCAATCTCTAATCTACTTTCTGTCTCAGTCAACTTGGAAATTTCATATAACAAGAAAAATAAAATGCGTGGCATTCTTTGTGTGGTTCCTTTCACTTATAATGTTATTTCAAAGGTTTAACCACATTATAGCATGAATCAGTACTTCATTCCAAGAACTGAAATCCCACATGCCATGGGGCAGCTAAACCCATGTGCACCGCAACTACTGAACCCATGTGCTGCAACTACTGAAGCCCTGTAGTTACAGCCCACGCTATTATGTTTACACTGCACTGGAGTGTGTTGAACTTTAATGGAAAGATGGGCAGCACTCAGCAACATGACTTATGTCTGTAGATGGTTCAGCTTATATGATCGGCATCATATCTATGAAAACAACAATGCACTTAGCATAATTAAAAATACTTTAATTCTAAAAAATGCTAGCCATCATCTAAGCTTTAAGTAAGTCATAGTTTTTGTCAATGAAGGATCTTGCCTTGTTGATGGTGGCTACAAGTTTCAGTGTCTGTGGCAGTTTCTTTTTTTTTTTTTAATTATCTTTATTTATTTATTATTTTTGGCTGTACTGGGTCTTCGCTGAGGCCAACAAGCTCCTCATTGCTGCACACAGGTTTTCTATAGTTGTGGTGAGCAATGGCTACTCTCTGGGCAGTCTGTGGGTTTTTCATTATGGTGGTTTCTCTTGTGAAGCATGAGCTGTAAACACACGGACTTCAGTAGTTGTAGCATGTGGGTTCAGTAGGTGTGGTGCACATGGGTTTAGTTGCCCCATGGCATGTTGGATCTCAGTTCCTGGAACAGGGATCTAACCGATGCTCCCTGCATTGGTAAGCAGACTTCCAACCACTGGACCACCAGGGAAGTCCGGATAATTTCTTAAAATAAGGCAGCAGTGAAGTATACCACCTTAGTTCGCTCATCCTTTCACTTGAACACAGAGGCCATTGTAAGCTTATAAAGTGGCCAGATTTCAATATAGTTGTTTCTCAAGGAATAAGGAGGTTCAAGGAATGGTGAAAGGATGAGAGAACAGCCAGTCAGTAGTACAGTCAGAACACAGACAGCATTTTTCAATCAAGCTTGCATTTTATGTAGCAGGGTTTGTGACACCCCCAAACAACTGCAACAGGAACATCAAAGTTCCCTGATCACAGATCACCATATCAAATGCAATAATAATGAAAAAAAGGGTGAAGTAGTTTAGGAATTAACAAAGTGTGACAGAGAGACACAAAGTGAGCAAATTCTATTGGAAAAATGGCACTGATAGGCTTGCTTCATTCATGGCTGGACACAAACCTTAAATTTCTTAAAAAAAAAAAGTACCTGCAAAGTACAATAAAGTGAAGCATAATAAAGTAAGGTATGCCTGTACATAAAAATCTTCCAAATAAATTACTATATATTTTCACTGAAAAATAGCATGCTCAGAAGATCAAGTATTCTTTTAGAGGAGGAGTGATTCTTTCAAAGTCACTGGCATTGCCTAGCTTTCGAAGGATGAATATTATTCACACAGAGTGAGAAGAGAGAAAACTCTTCAAAAAGAATATTTAAAGTATTATTTCTGGAGGTCAAATTGTACAAATTTTTGTGAAGCGTTGAGCAGATCAATTTTGCTTGAGCAGTTTAAAAAGAGCAGATAAGATTGGGAAAGTCTAACCATCACAAGCTCCTCAGTGCTGCACACTGGTTTTCTATAGTTGTGGTGAGCAATGGCTACTCTCTGGGCAGTCTGTGGGTTTTTCATTATGGTGGTTTCTCTTGTGAAGCATGAGCTGTAAACACACGGACTTCAGTAGTTGTAGCATGTGGGTTCAGTAGGTGTGGTGCACATGGGTTTAGTTGCCCCATGGCATGTTGGATCTCAGTTCCTGGAACAGGGATCTAACCGATGCTCCCTGCATTGGTAAGCAGACTTCCAACCACTGGACCACCAGGGAAGTCCGGATAATTTCTTAAAATAAGGCAGCAGTGAAGTATACCACCTTAGTTCGCTCATCCTTTCACTTGAACACAGAGGCCATTGTAAGCTTATAAAGTGGCCAGATTTCAATATAGTTGTTTCTCAAGGAATAAGGAGGTTCAAGGAATGGTGAAAGGATGAGAGAACAGCCAGTCAGTAGTACAGTCAGAACACAGACAGCATTTTTCAATCAAGCTTGCATTTTATGTAGCAGGGTTTGTGACACCCCCAAACAACTGCAACAGGAACATCAAAGTTCCCTGATCACAGATCACCATATCAAATGCAATAATAATGAAAAAAAGGTTGAAGTAGTTTAGGAATTAACAAAGTGTGACAGAGAGACACAAAGTGAGCAAATTCTATTGGAAAAATGGCACTGATAGGCTTGCTTCATTCATGGCTGGACACAAACCTTAAATTTCTTAAAAAAAAAAAGTACCTGCAAAGTACAATAAAGTGAAGCATAATAAAGTAAGGTATGCCTGTACATAAAAATCTTCCAAATAAATTACTATATATTTTCACTGAAAAATAGCATGCTCAGAAGATCAAGTATTCTTTTAGAGGAGGAGTGATTCTTTCAAAGTCACTGGCATTGCCTAGCTTTCGAAGGATGAATATTATTCACACAGAGTGAGAAGAGAGAAAACTCTTCAAAAAGAATATTTAAAGTATTATTTCTGGAGGTCAAATTGTACAAATTTTTGTGAAGCGTTGAGCAGATCAATTTTGCTTGAGCAGTTTAAAAAGAGCAGATAAGATTGGGAAAGTCTAACCATCACAACTGATATAGAGAAACAGAAATAATTAGAGTGATTACACACATTCAGTATTTTGGAACAGTGCAAGTTGATAATAGCTATAAGTGCTGTAATGAGTGGAATATAATAATTAATGTAAACTGTGTACTGAACATTCATAAAATTTTCAACAAGAGATGGGATGTGAGTGGGCAAGAATACTTATGCCATTTTGGCCTAACATCAGGGGAAATTATTTGGAATTAGGTAAGACACAGACAAATTTCTGTCTCCTATTTAGCTCTCACCATGGAACTCAAGCTGTACCACAGTACTCCACTAGATCTGGGCTTGGTGTGGACCTTAGAGGTAAAATTGTCTTTGGCCTCTGTGTCTGTTCTCTGTTTTCCTATTCTTCTGAACCCAGATAGCTCACATTATTATCATAAGTAAAAGTTATTTATTGACTGAAACAGAAGGATTCAGGAGTAGTGCATTGGAATTCCCATGCTCCTTACAGTAGCAATCACTGGTCTTCATGTGAGAGCAGAGTCCTTGCCCCAAAAGATTGTTGAAATTGAGTTTCTAGGAAGTATCTTCCAGGATCATCTTGCTTGTATACAAGAGACGGGATTAGATACTAAGAGAGAAGGTAGGAAATTACAAGACTAGATAAAATGATGCCAAATGGAAGGAGATTCATTCAGAGCAGACTATTTGACATGAAAGACAATGCATGTGTGCTAAGCCCCTTCAGTCATGTCTGATTCTTTGCAGCCTTATGGATAGTCACCAGCCAGGCTCCTCTGTGCATGGGGTTCTCTGGGCAAGAATACTAGAGTGGGTTACTATGTCCTCCTCCCAATGCAGGGATCTTCCCAACCCAGGAATTAAATCTCCTGCATTGGCAGCTTGGTTCTTTATCACTAGCTCCACCTGGGAAGCCCATGAAAGATAGTGGTCACTTCAAAAAGCCCAGAAAACAGGTATTGAGAGGTGAATATTTACTTTCCAACAGTAGATCACCAAAAAGAAACTCACAAAGCTAACTTGGAATGTGTGTATCATCATGCTAAGTAGACTTAAGTGATGTGCCAGACATGCTGAGTTCTGTGGAGGGTGGAGGTGATTAAATTATAATGACAAATCCACAGGTCACAGTATCAGGAGCCAAGACTTTCTATCCTGCTGCTTTGCTCTTGAGAGGGACAGAAGGAAAGGTTGGGGCTTCCGTTCTCATGTTCTTCCAACTTGCTCCTTCCTCAAGCCAGTGTGAATGTATCTTGGGCAATTGAAGAGAAAAGGGAACTGAATCTCGTTGCAATTGTTCTCAAAGAACAAGATAAAATGTAATTTTATATTTTACTGACTACAATTTTGTCACCAAATCAAGCTGCAAGAGCATTCTGGGAAAGGGTCCCAGGTAAGAACAAGTGTTTTTCCTATCCAGAAAAAGAACTATGGACCTGGAATAATAGATAACTGGCAGAGCCTCTTTCACATCTCCTTTGATCAAGAACCAGTGTAAATCTTCCTATAAACCTGTTGTTTTATGACTCACCTCTTGTCTCACAGAAAAGAAAAATGAGTCTCAGAGCCAGGTGTGAGCATCTGTGTCCTGCCTTCCGCTGCCCCATGTCAATTACTCTCAGTAAGTCAGCTGTTCATGCAGAGGAGAAAATATTTATCCGATGCCAAAAGCAAAGTTAATCTATTGTGAAAGAGCTGAAGCGTGTTCTAAAGAAACCTTCAGCTCTGTTGTAGAGTCTGATGGCTCTCAGGATGTTCTGTGGTTGTCCTAATTAAGATTGTTCCCTTTAGGGAAACTGTGCATAGATAGGGAACTTCAACTGGTGGAGCTAATGGTAAAGAATACTCCTGCCAAGATAGGAGACTTAAGAGATGTGGGTTAGGAAGATACCCTGGAGCAGGGCATGGCAACCCAAACCAGTATTTTTACCTGGGATATCCCATTGATAGAGGAGTCTGGCAGGCTGCAGTGCATAGGGTCACAAAGAGTCTGATACAACTGGAGTGACTTAGCACTCACACAGGTGCTTAGACATGGGACATGGGACTATTTTTAATTTTAAGTATATTTGGATAATGCTAACCATTGGATATATATTTATTGAACTTCATGTCAAGAATTTTGTTAGGCTTGATAATTCATGTAAGAGAAAACAAAATATGGGTAAGTTATATGTTTCAGACCAATGCACAGATGACAAGTGTTTCAATGACAAGCAGTTAATCATGAACAGTTTCAGCACATATACTCACCTACACATGACCAATATGTTATGTTATGTCATATATGCTATGTTATTTATTGGGTTTCCCAAGTGGTTCAGTGGCAAGGAATTCTCCTGCCAATGCAAGAGACTCAGTAAACTCAGGCTTGATCCCTTGGTCAGAAAGAGGGGAGAAGAAAGTGGAAACAACTCCAGTACTCTTGCGTGGAAAATTCCACGGACAGAGGAAAATACTGGATTACAATCCATGGGTCAAAAACATTTGGACGTGACTGAGAAACTGAGCATGAACAAACATATTATATATTATATTACATACTTGAAACATAAATTATACATTCTTCCCATTTTCCAGGAGATAAATCCTTAGTAATTTGCATTTGAAGGGAGAACAGAGGATTAACAGTCTTTACCTGATTTGGGAAAGAGACAAGATGAGCTGAGATTTTGTGTGTGCTAAGTCTCTCCAGTCATGTCCAACTCTCTGTGACCCCATGGACTGCAGCCCATCAGACTCCTCTGTCCATGGGACTCTGTAGTCGAGAATACTGGTGTGGGTTGCCATGCCAGTCAAAAATGTTTGGCTATTAGATAATAAAAATGCACTGAGTAATAAACATGAGAACCAATATGCCACTAAAATACCTAATAAATTTAGGAGAAGAAGCACAGCTTGGCTATGAGATGGCAATTATTGAAACTGGACAATGAGTATATGAGGGTTTAGTGCACTGTTCTCTTTACGTGTTTGAAATTGGTAGTATGTTGGTGAACTGGCTCACTGGGGTGGAAAATGTCCTGATTTTCTGCAGCTAATAATCTCTGTGGTGTTTACACTCAAAAGGTACCAACATGTCACTGAAGGCACAGTTTGGAACAGATATGCAGAAATGGTTCCCAGGCAGGAGAAAAGCTGAGATTGCTTCTTTTTTTTAAAAGTATTCGTCACTAAGTGTACTTACTTGCAGAAGAATACCTGACCATGTTGGTCATTAACGTGTACACATAAAGAAGATGCTGGATGAGGGTGTGTGTTCTCACTGGAAATTCTATCGATATTTACCTGGGGAGTTCTACTATTAGAATGACCAGTTTGGGGTGTATGTCTAACCATGGGATTAACAGATGTAATCGTGCCTTTTATTTGTGAAACACTGAGGTAATGCTCCTGCATTCAGTGTGTGCGCCAGGGCAGTCAGAAGAGTGATCAGGGTCATCATTACCCGTGGACTGCTGAAGGGGATGTTGGACACAAAATACTCTAGAATATGACATGATAGATTATTACTCTTCTTGTTGTAACATGTACCCCCAAATGAAAATATCAGCTACTTTTTACATAACATAATATATATGCTTAAATACTGAGTTTAATGAAATAAACCTTTGGATAAATTATGCAGTGTTATAGTCTGTCAGACAAACTGGTGTTTTAGGTAAACACAGTATAAATTGACATATTTCGGTACATTGTATTGAGACAAAGAGAGCATATTAAGATGAAAAACTGCATAATTTCAATATTAATCTTTAAATGGCATATCTGCTTTCAATTTGAGGAACTAACTACCTAGGGGTTATATAATTGAGACACAGTTGTGATTTCCCGTTTACTGTATGTCACATTTTCATTACTCACTTGCATCTAATTTAATCAATTGTGCCTATTAGGATTTTCTGATTTTCAAAAAGATATAAATTTACAGTTTATTGAGTTACAAATGTGAGTATAACAGCTATTAATATTTCCTAGATCTGGTGTCCATGCACCAGAATGATATTGTACTATTTTATTAAATTCTAACATGTTTTTGTTTTTACCACCCACTTCATTTTGCACATTCTATCTTCACTGTTGTTCATAAAAATGTCTTTAAGATTATTTCTACCATTGCCATTATACAACAGATTTTTATAGTAATACATTCCTTTAGTATTTCAAGATAAAAAAATGTAGTCTTTGAATAGATGATTATGTTTCTAACAATACTTGCTATGCTCTAACAATCAGAGGAAATCTAATAATTTTTCATTTTCTAAACATTCATAAATGCTTTGCAGCTACTACAAATAATTTTGATATGGGGAAACATAAGACTTGGAATAAAATTAATCTGGCACATGTAAAAATATATACAACACAGTATTTTTATGAAAAGTATTTTTAGCAAACATAAATATATTTAATGTTTATAATATTCTGGTGTAGAATACTATTATCTAGGATTTAGAGGTAAAAGAAATGAAACACAGAGAGGTCAATAAACACATTCAAAGTTTCACAATTTAAAGACTTCAGATCCAGAATGACACAGTGCCCTTGTGATAGCAAATCTCCTGCTCCTTCTGTTGTACCGTATCATACCCATCCAGGTCAGATTCACCATCACAACACTCTTTCTCAAAAGAAACTTTATGGTAGGTCAAATTAAATTAAATATCAAAACACCTATCCTTTTTCCATGTTTTATTTTGAAACCAAACTCCATTTTCTAACTGCTGCTTTATATTTGGCCTTGAAATCAAAATGTCATTTTAAATAAGACATTCTTATTCATTCTAGACAATGAACTAAACTCATTCTCTAGTTTATCATATAAACTGGATAAATGATTTTAGGCATCTACTTCTACCATCAACTGAAATGAATTAGTAAAAATGACTTTCTTCATGACCATACTGGATAGACAGTTTTGATCTGTATGGTAGTTTAGATCTATGAAATATATTCTTTTCTTTTACCTTGAAAATTTCCTGGTCAAAATTATTTCATGGAATTAACTGTGTCCCTCTAAGATTCATACTTTGAAGTCTTACACTCAGCAACCTCAGAATGCGACCTTACATGGAATAGGGTTGTTGCATATGTGATTAGTTAAGATGAGATGACGCTGGACTAGTGTGGTCTCTAAGCTCACTGGAGTCTTTATAAAGAGGGAACATTTGAACTCAGACACTCCTGAACACAAGGAGAATGCCATGCAGAGATGAAGGTAGAGATCAGGGTGATGCTGCTTCATACCAAGGCATGCTAAAGACTGCCAGAAAAGTACCAGAAACAGGGAGACACAAGGAGCAGATTATTCTCATGGCCCTTAGAAAGAACCAGCCCTACTGAGACCTAGATCTCAGAGTTTTAGATCCTGAATAATACACTGATGCTAATTAAGCCACTCCATTAGTATTTGCACTCTTGGTCAACTAATACACTCTATTGTCTTTTCCACTAGCAAATTAATTATTCTCTGCAGGCTCTTCCATCCTTTTTATGATTCTTTGCTATTGCTGTTCAGTTGCTCAGTCCTGTCCAACTCTCTGTGACCCAATGGGCTGTAGTTCACCAGGCTCCTCTGTCCAAGGGATTCTTTAGGCAAGAATACTTTTTTTTTTTTAACTTTTATTTTACTTTTAACTTTTACAGAGTTTTGTTGTCTATAGATATGTATGTTCTCAGATTAGTCATATGTATATCCCCCCCCATCCCACCCTCCAGACTGTCATACAGCACTCGTGAAGGATCTGCTTTTCTCACAGAGCAATGACTATAGCTATTTTCCTCACTTATGATAGTACAGGCCTTCAAGCTACTTCCTTTACACCTCTCACCCACTGTTCCTTCCCCACAATGTCCATATGTCCACTGTCCATGTCTGTCTTTCCGTCGCTACACTGCATGTGCCATCATCACCATCCTACTAAATTCCATATATATGTGTTAGTATATTGTACTTGTCCTTCTCTTTCTGACTGACTTCACTTTTTATGATAGGTTCTAGAGCCAGCCACCTCATTAGGGCTGATTCTTCTGCATTTCTTTTTACAGCTGAGTAGTATTCCATTGTATATATGTACCCATGCTTCTGTATCCGTTCATTCATCGATGAGCATCTAGGTTGCTTCCATGTTCTAGCTATTGTATAGAGAGCTGCAATGAACACTGGAGTACAGGTGTTTCTTTCAGATTTTATTTCATCAGGGTATAAGCCTAAGAGTGGGGTTTCTGGGTCATATGGTACTTCTATTGTTAGTTTTTTAAGGAATCTCCATACTGTCTTCCATAGCGGCTGTATCAATCAACATTCCCACCAGCAATGCAGAAGTGTTCCTTTTTCTCTGCACCCTCTCCAGCATTTATTGTCTGTCGATTTATGGATGATAGCCATTCTGACGGGTGTGAGGTGATATCTCATTGTAGTTTTGATTTGCATTTCTCTAATTATAAGCGAAGTTGATCATCATTTCATGTGCTTTTGGGCCATCTGTATGTCCTCTTTGGAGAGGTGTCTGTTTAGGTCCTTTTCCCATTTTTTGATTAGTTTGTTCATTTTTCCAGTGCTGAGTTTTCTGAGTTGCTTGTAGATTTTGGAGATTAATTCTTTGTCTGTTGTTTCATTTGCTATGATTTTCTCCCACTCTGTGGGATGTCTTCTCACCTTGTTTGTGATTTCTTTTGCTGTACAGAAGCTTTTAAGTTTCATGAGGTCTCACATGTTCATTTTTCTTTTTAATTCTGCTATTCTAGTAGGTGGGTCAGAGAAGATCTTGCTTTGATTGATGTCCTTGAGGGTTTTGCCTATGTTCTCCTCTAAGAGTTTGATGGTTTCTGGCCTTACATTTAGGTCTTTAATCCATTTTGAGTTGATCTTTATGTATGGTATCAGGGAATGTTCCAATTTCATTTTTTTGCATGTAGTGTGCGATTTTCCCAGCACCATTTGTTGAAGAGGCCTTGGCACTGTTCCTTCCCCACAATGTCCATATGTCCACTGTCCATGTCTGTCTTTCCGTCGCTACACTGCATGTGCCATCATCACCATCCTACTAAATTCCATATATATGTGTTAGTATATTGTACTTGTCCTTCTCTTTCTGACTGACTTCACTTTTTATGATAGGTTCTAGAGCCAGCCACCTCATTAGGGCTGATTCTTCTGCATTTCTTTTTACAGCTGAGTAGTATTCCATTGTATATATGTACCCATGCTTCTGTATCCGTTCATTCATCGATGAGCATCTAGGTTGCTTCCATGTTCTAGCTATTGTATAGAGAGCTGCAATGAACACTGGAGTACAGGTGTTTCTTTCAGATTTTATTTCATCAGGGTATAAGCCTAAGAGTGGGGTTTCTGGGTCATATGGTACTTCTATTGTTAGTTTTTTAAGGAATCTCCATACTGTCTTCCATAGCGGCTGTATCAATCAACATTCCCACCAGCAATGCAGAAGTGTTCCTTTTTCTCTGCACCCTCTCCAGCATTTATTGTCTGTCGATTTATGGATGATAGCCATTCTGACGGGTGTGAGGTGATATCTCATTGTAGTTTTGATTTGCATTTCTCTAATTATAAGCGAAGTTGATCATCATTTCATGTGCTTTTGGGCCATCTGTATGTCCTCTTTGGAGAGGTGTCTGTTTAGGTCCTTTTCCCATTTTTTGATTAGTTTGTTCATTTTTCCAGTGCTGAGTTTTCTGAGTTGCTTGTAGATTTTGGAGATTAATTCTTTGTCTGTTGTTTCATTTGCTATGATTTTCTCCCACTCTGTGGGATGTCTTCTCACCTTGTTTGTGATTTCTTTTGCTGTACAGAAGCTTTTAAGTTTCATGAGGTCTCACATGTTCATTTTTCTTTTTAATTCTGCTATTCTAGTAGGTGGGTCAGAGAAGATCTTGCTTTGATTGATGTCCTTGAGGGTTTTGCCTATGTTCTCCTCTAAGAGTTTGATGGTTTCTGGCCTTACATTTAGGTCTTTAATCCATTTTGAGTTGATCTTTATGTATGGTATCAGGGAATGTTCCAATTTCATTTTTTTGCATGTAGCTGTGCGATTTTCCCAGCACCATTTGTTGAAGAGGCTGTCTTTGTCCTATTTTATATGTTTGCCTCCTCTGTCAAAAATAAGGTACTCATAGGTGCGTGGGTTTATCTCTGGGTTCTCGATCTTGTTCCATTGGTCTATAGTTCTGTTTTTGTGCCAGTACCATACTGTCTTGATGACTGTTGCTTTGTAGTAGAGTCTGAAGCTGGGGAGGCTGATTCCTCCAGCTCCATTCTTCTTCTTCAGGATTGCTTTGGCTATCCAAGGTCTTTTGTGTTTCCATATGAACTGTGTTATTCTTTGGTCTAGTTCTGTGAAGAATGTCATTGGTAGTTTGATAGAGATCACATTGAATCTGTAGATATTTGGTAGTATGATCATTTTCACAATATTGATTCTTCTGACCCAGGAACATGGAGTATCTCTCCATCTCTTGAAGTCTTCTTTAATGTCTCTCATGAATGTCTTATAATTTTCAGTGTACAGTTCTTTTCTTTCTTTGGGCAGATTTATTCCTAGATATTTGATTCTTTTGGTTGCGATGGTGAAGGGAATTGCCTCTTTGATTTCATTTTCCAATTTTTCATTGTTTGTGTATAGAAATTAGGCAAGAATACTTGAGTGGGTTGCCATTTTCTCCTATAAGGAGTCTTCCTGACCCAGAGATGAAATCCATATTTCCTGTGTTGCAAGCGGATTCTTTACTGTTGAACCATCAGCAAAGTCCTATGGTTCTTTAAGAGTCCCTAATAATTTGGGTTTACCATCCCTTGTCAATATCTAAAATGCTGGTCTTCCATCCTGGTCTGTTTTTATATGGGTCATTCTTCCTACACATTTCTGGAATAATGTAAAAATCTTATGGTTACAACTAGTACCTTCCTACACTACTTTAAAATATTAGCTTGGAGCTTACTTAATAAAACTGAAAATGTACAGAAGCTTTTAAGTTTCATGAGGTCTCACATGTTCATTTTTCTTTTTAATTCTGCTATTCTAGTAGGTGGGTCAGAGAAGATCTTGCTTTGATTGATGTCCTTGAGGGTTTTGCCTATGTTCTCCTCTAAGAGTTTGATGGTTTCTGGCCTTACATTTAGGTCTTTAATCCATTTTGAGTTGATCTTTATGTATGGTATCAGGGAATGTTCCAATTTCATTTTTTTGCATGTAGCTGTGCGATTTTCCCAGCACCATTTGTTGAAGAGGCTGTCTTTGTCCTATTTTATATGTTTGCCTCCTCTGTAAAAAATAAGGTACTCATAGGTGCGTGGGTTTATCTCTGGGTTCTCGATCTTGTTCCATTGGTCTATAGTTCTGTTTTTGTGCCAGTACCATACTGTCTTGATGACTGTTGCTTTGTAGTAGAGTCTGAAGCTGGGGAGGCTGATTCCTCCAGCTCCATTCTTCTTCTTCAGGATTGCTTTGGCTATCCAAGGTCTTTTGTGTTTCCATATGAACTGTGTTATTCTTTGGTCTAGTTCTGTGAAGAATGTCATTGGTAGTTTGATAGAGATCACATTGAATCTGTAGATATTTGGTAGTATGATCATTTTCACAATATTGATTCTTCTGACCCAGGAACATGGAGTATCTCTCCATCTCTTGAAGTCTTCTTTAATGTCTCTCATGAATGTCTTATAATTTTCAGTGTACAGTTCTTTTCTTTCTTTGGGCAGATTTATTCCTAGATATTTGATTCTTTTGGTTGCGATGGTGAAGGGAATTGCCTCTTTGATTTCATTTTCCAATTTTTCATTGTTTGTGTATAGAAATTAGGCAAGAATACTTGAGTGGGTTGCCATTTTCTCCTATAAGGAGTCTTCCTGACCCAGAGATGAAATCCATATTTCCTGTGTTGCAAGCGGATTCTTTACTGTTGAACCATCAGCAAAGTCCTATGGTTCTTTAAGAGTCCCTAATAATTTGGGTTTACCATCCCTTGTCAATATCTAAAATGCTGGTCTTCCATCCTGGTCTGTTTTTATATGGGTCATTCTTCCTACACATTTCTGGAATAATGTAAAAATCTTATGGTTACAACTAGTACCTTCCTACACTATAGCTGGGAATGGAAATTGGTACATCCACTTTGGAGAACAATATGGAGCTTACTTAATAAAACTGAAAATAGAGCTATCATATGATCAAGCAATCCCACTCCTGGACATATATTCTGAAAAAAGTGTAATTCAAAAAGATACATGCACCAAAATGTTCATTGCATCGCTAGTTAAAACATCTAGGACATGGAAGCAGCCTAAATATTCATCAACAGAGGAATGGCTAAAGAAGTAGCACAGATAAATAAGGAAATATTAGACAGCCATAGAAAAGAAAAAATAATGCCATTTTGCAGTGACATGTATGGACTTAGAGCTTGTTATACTGAGTGAAGTCAGTCAGACAAAGAAAGGCAAATATCATGGAATCTAAAAACAGGGTACAAATGAACTTATTTACAAAACGGAAGTAGAGTTACAGATATAGAAAACAATTGTGGCTATCAGGAGGAAAAAGAAAAGGGAAGAATAAACTATGAGATTGGGATTGACATATACAAACTACTATCAATAAGATAGATAATTAATATTAACCTACTGTATAGCACAGACAGGAGACACTACTCAGTATTCTGTGATGACCTAAATGAGAAAAGAGTCTTAAAGAAAGTGTGTATATGTATATATGTAACTGATTCACTTTTCTGTACACCTGAAACTAATGCAACATTGTAAATCAACTTGTTGTTTAGTTACTAAGTTCTTTCCAACGCTTTTGCGATCCCATGGACTGTAGCCTGCCAGGCTCCTCTATCCATGAGATTTCCCAGGCAAGAATACTAGAGTGGATAAACATTGTTTTCTTTGGGGAATCTTCCTGAGCTAAGGATCAAACCCATGTCTCCTGCAAGTCTACCTTCTTTCTTAATGCTTGAATAAATCTGTCTTTTTAGACCCTTTGTATTCTCTCTGGTACAACTACAGTAGTTTCAAAAGTAATCTTTCTATCCCCTAACTTGTAAACTCCCCCAGTTTATATTCATTGCTTTAAGACTGTTCTGCTAGAAAACCCATTGTGTTCTGTAAGATACTACAGTGTGTTCTGACTTTTTAGTTTTGTTTATAACTTTAGTGAGGAATAATTGACCAATATAACTTAAATTGTGATTCTCAATACATATTAATAAGGATAAAAGTTTTTCAGTGCAGTTAATTTATGTAACACATCTTTATATTTTTAGTGTCTAAGTTTCTCTAACCTTAAAAAGTGATGCATTTTGATTTCTGTTCCTTTGTAATGATGAAACATTACAGATTTAAATAAATTTATATCAGTGTTTTGATCATCCCTTAAGCTTAAAACACCCAAAATGAAGACTCTTTGTTTCCTACCTCCTGCCTCTCACAAAACATACTTACACACACACACAGAGTCATCTCTTTGTCTCTCTTTTCCAGTTTTTTCTCAATTGTTTCAGCCACATGCCATTGAAGTAGCAAATGTATTTCTTAATTTATCTTTTTTGTGATTCTGGATGAGCATTTTATTTATTCACAGATGATTCGTTAACAAGAAAAGTTTTGATTTTATTGCAAAAAAGTGATAGAATGCTTCTGAAAGTCTTTTAAACTAGCATTTGTAAGCTTGAAGTAGAATGTTGACATTTTGGCATTTAGCATTTTATATTTTATCTACTTATTAGGCAAGATAATATGTTTTTGCTGCCTGGCCTTTTCTGTCTTATTCATATATGTACAGATGGTAGAAACTTCTTCCACAAAGAAAGTTCATAGTGGCAGAAACATTTGTTACATTCTTGATTTTGAGTTCTGTAATGGTCTTTGACCCATATAATTTTGTCAGCATTTTTTGTTTTACAGTTTTTGGGGAAATGAGAGAACAAAAACTCATTTGTATCATTATAAATCCCATGGACTGTAGCCTGCCAGGCTCCTCTATCCATGAGATTTCCCAGGCAAGAATACTAGAGTGGATAAACATTGTTTTCTTTGGGGAATCTTCCTGAGCTAAGGATCAAACCCATGTCTCCTGCAAGTCTACCTTCTTTCTTAATGCTTGAATAAATCTGTCTTTTTAGACCCTTTGTATTCTCTCTGGTACAACTACAGTAGTTTCAAAAGTAATCTTTCTATCCCCTAACTTGTAAACTCCCCCAGTTTATATTCATTGCTTTAAGACTGTTCTGCTAGAAAACCCATTGTGTTCTGTAAGATACTACAGTGTGTTCTGACTTTTTAGTTTTGTTTATAACTTTAGTGAGGAATAATTGACCAATATAACTTAAATTGTGATTCTCAATACATATTAATAAGGATAAAAGTTTTTCAGTGCAGTTAATTTATGTAACACATCTTTATATTTTTAGTGTCTAAGTTTCTCTAACCTTAAAAAGTGATGCATTTTGATTTCTGTTCCTTTGTAATGATGAAACATTACAGATTTAAATAAATTTATATCAGTGTTTTGATCATCCCTTAAGCTTAAAACACCCAAAATGAAGACTCTTTGTTTCCTACCTCCTGCCTCTCACAAAACATACTTACACACACACACAGAGTCATCTCTTTGTCTCTCTTTTCCAGTTTTTTCTCAATTGTTTCAGCCACATGCCATTGAAGTAGCAAATGTATTTCTTAATTTATCTTTTTTGTGATTCTGGATGAGCATTTTATTTATTCACAGATGATTCGTTAACAAGAAAAGTTTTGATTTTATTGCAAAAAAGTGATAGAATGCTTCTGAAAGTCTTTTAAACTAGCATTTGTAAGCTTGAAGTAGAATGTTGACATTTTGGCATTTAGCATTTTATATTTTATCTACTTATTAGGCAAGATAATATGTTTTTGCTGCCTGGCCTTTTCTGTCTTATTCATATATGTACAGATGGTAGAAACTTCTTCCACAAAGAAAGTTCATAGTGGCAGAAACATTTGTTACATTCTTGATTTTGAGTTCTGTAATGGTCTTTGACCCATATAATTTTGTCAGCATTTTTTGTTTTACAGTTTTTGGGGAAATGAGAGAACAAAAACTCATTTGTATCATTATAAATCAGATACTGCCTTCCTTTCAATGATTCATTGAATATTTTTAAGTAAACTAATATATAATAGTTTCACTTTTTAATTTTTTCTTACACATTTTCCACCATTAGAATCCCTAAATTTTAGCAGAGTATCAAAATTTCCATGGATGACTGGTTCTTAGAAACTGGAAAATAATTTGCTCAGGCACCCAAGACTTTACTCAATCAATATGTTTCTGTCATACTTATGCAATCATTTACCTGGAAGATTTTGGGATGATTTTGATTAATTACAAAATATCAATTAAAGAATGAATTAAAATAAGAAGAGTTACCATAAGAAGGTATAGCAATAGAAGAAACATAATTGGATACCTTCAGTCCATGCTTAACAGAAAGGTGAAGTTTCCATAGCTTGATGAGAACAAAGGGCACTGCACAGAGATATTTGGTGCCAGTTTGCTGCTAACATTCAGTCCTGAGTAGATCACTTAACTTGATGGGCATCTGTTTTCTCATAAATAAAAGGAATGAACCAGATTAGAAATCTCTAAAATATTTTACAACTCTAATATACTGTTTTTTTGTCAAAATCTATCAGTCTTGGTTATGTACTTCATCAAGGGATAGAGATGTAGAGAATGATGATGATGCTAATGACTAATAACTGATATTGTTGAGTGTTATATGCCGACCTTTGACTCACTAATTGTGCTATTTGGTAAATATTTTATTGTCTTCCCTTTATTCACAGATGATTCGTTAACAAGAAAAGTTTTGATTTTATTGCAAAAAAGTGATAGAATGCTTCTGAAAGTCTTTTAAACTAGCATTTGTAAGCTTGAAGTAGAATGTTGACATTTTGGCATTTAGCATTTTATATTTTATCTACTTATTAGGCAAGATAATATGTTTTTGCTGCCTGGCCTTTTCTGTCTTATTCATATATGTACAGATGGTAGAAACTTCTTCCACAAAGAAAGTTCATAGTGGCAGAAACATTTGTTACATTCTTGATTTTGAGTTCTGTAATGGTCTTTGACCCATATAATTTTGTCAGCATTTTTTGTTTTACAGTTTTTG
Organism: Tragulus kanchil; assembly: GCA_022376925.1. Taxonomy (NCBI): domain Eukaryota; kingdom Metazoa; phylum Chordata; class Mammalia; order Artiodactyla; family Tragulidae; genus Tragulus; species Tragulus kanchil. The sequence goes on along the minus strand of JAIOJX010000025.1, from coordinate 111,249,658 downwards.
GGGAAATGAGAGAACAAAAACTCATTTGTATCATTATAAATCAGATACTGCCTTCCTTTCAATGATTCATTGAATATTTTTAAGTAAACTAATATATAATAGTTTCACTTTTTAATTTTTTCTTACACATTTTCCACCATTAGAATCCCTAAATTTTAGCAGAGTATCAAAATTTCCATGGATGACTGGTTCTTAGAAACTGGAAAATAATTTGCTCAGGCACCCAAGACTTTACTCAATCAATATGTTTCTGTCATACTTATGCAATCATTTACCTGGAAGATTTTGGGATGATTTTGATTAATTACAAAATATCAATTAAAGAATGAATTAAAATAAGAAGAGTTACCATAAGAAGGTATAGCAATAGAAGAAACATAATTGGATACCTTCAGTCCATGCTTAACAGAAAGGTGAAGTTTCCATAGCTTGATGAGAACAAAGGGCACTGCACAGAGATATTTGGTGCCAGTTTGCTGCTAACATTCAGTCCTGAGTAGATCACTTAACTTGATGGGCATCTGTTTTCTCATAAATAAAAGGAATGAACCAGATTAGAAATCTCTAAAATATTTTACAACTCTAATATACTGTTTTTTTGTCAAAATCTATCAGTCTTGGTTATGTACTTCATCAAGGGATAGAGATGTAGAGAATGATGATGATGCTAATGACTAATAACTGATATTGTTGAGTGTTATATGCCGACCTTTGACTCACTAATTGTGCTATTTGGTAAATATTTTATTGTCTTCCCTTTTATTAATGAGAAAACTGAGGAACAGATAATTTTACTAATGTGCCCAGTGCCATAAAGCCCCATATCAAAGTCAGTTATTTCAAATATGAGGTTATATGGAAAGTACATTACCAATATTCAGTAGTATTTCATTTTCATTCCTTTCTGTGTACTAAGACATTATTTATTCATTTGAAGATTATTTATGCCATGTGATTTTTTTTGTCTGATGGTCTTGAGCAGAATTTTCATGCATAAGTTTTGGCACAAAGTGTGGAAAAATCAGCAGTGACCTGGCAGGTTCCTCTTTATCTGACGTGCCCATCACAGAAGCCGTATGTTCATGTTATGTTGCTCTATCATGGTGGCACTTTCCTCTTTCTGAATCATCAGGTTGCTGTCTTTAGAATAGTGCATCTCACCTGCATACAAACTTTGCTTGAACAAATTACAAATCTGTCTTATTTAATCCACTGAAATTGATGGCTTTTTATGTATAAAACAGGCTATATAGCTTACCCTGTTCAAAGAGAATGAGGTTAGTTTTCTCTTCAATGAATGTTAGGGGTGTGAAGCTTTGACCGCTTTCTATGTTATTAGTTATAACAGTATTTTATTCTATAATGAGACACCTGGTAGTTAGTACTGACAACCATAAGAACATCCTTCAGCATGAATCATCCCTTTGTTAGATTATCTTCTTTTTCCTTTCTTTTAGCTCTCTTGTGACTTATTACTTGTTTCCAATATCTTTGTGCTAAACATCTATCTTAGCAAACCCACTTTAAAAACAAATACTCTTTCTTCAAGGCTGAGTAATAATAAGAAATGTATTTGATTTTTAGTATTAACATTTAATAGCAATGTGAACTCATCAAGTGACATATCAGGTTCAGTCTGAAAGCTCAGTATGAATATTGTGTAAGAAACAGTTATAAATCTGATAACACTTCCCCAAATTATGTATACTGCTGGGGTTATAAATTTCTAAAAGGGAAAATTGGAGGATCAGAGAACAGTCCATAACCCGGCCTTTAAAACAAGGCTATTTTGGCTGCCCAAGTGGGTCTGCAAAGGAGATCTGGTGTAAAGATTATGGAAAGCTACTATCTTTATATATATTGATGGGTCTGAGTTGTTAATAGTTGGCAAGATATTCATTTGGGAAGATGAGGTGGATCTGGAGTCAAAAAAGAGCAAGAACTAGCAAGAAACCACCTATATCTCTTTATTTGTTGCTGATAGCCTCTAAAACAACAGATTTCAGAAAAGTTGCTTTACATTCCCCTTCCAAAACTTACTATAAAAAATTAATATAAAGAATACTATTTCTTTTTTGGGCCAATTAACAAAAGATAATACAGGATAGGGGATTCTAATAACCAATTCTGCCTTGGCCAAAAGGACATTTCCAAAAAGTGCTGCAAGCCAATTTTCTAGTATTTTAATTTCTTTATTTTTAAAATGTTTGATTTTGGCTCAGAGCTTAATGTCATACTAGTGAGAGTTATATGAGAATATATACTGACTATTAGATTTATGGTAAAAATATTGTGTTTACAAGATAATTGTGACAGGATATTTTAGAGAATGAGATGTTTGAATGCTATCACCAATTCAGTGGACGTGAACCTGGGCAAATTCTGGGAGATAGAGAAGGACAGGAGGCCTGGCTTGCTTCAGTCCATGGGGTCAGGAATAGACAGATATGACTTGGTGACTGAAAAGCAACAACAACCAAATTTTAAGATGGCTCCCCTAAACAAATGAAATTGTAAAAATAAATGTTTGTGTGTGTTTAGTTGCATCAGACTCTTGAGATTGCAGGGACTGTAGCCCTCCAGGCTCCTCTGTCCATGGAATTCTCCAGGCATGAATACTGTGGTGTACAGACATTAATTTCTACAGGGGAAAGTCCTGACCCAGGGGTCAAATTCAGTTCTCCTGGATTGCTTCCCTGGTAGCTCAGACAGTAAAGAATCTTCCTGCAATGCAGCAGAGACAGGTTTCATTCCTGGGTTAGGAAGACCCCCTGGAAAAGGGAATGGTAAAACACTACAGTATTTTTGCCTGGAGAATTCCATGGACAAAGGAGCCTGGCTGGCTACAGTCCATGAGGTCACAAAAAGTTGGACATGACTGAACGACTAAGAATGCACGCATGCATCTGCACTGCAGGTGGATTCTTTACAGTCTGAACCACCAAGGAAGCCCCAAAATAGAGGTTTCTTAAAACAATGTCTGCTTAAATTGTGGTGTCTTTATCTGCTTGTTCTACAGCCTGTGATTATGGATAACATTTATACAATGCAGTACACACATTTGAAATCCCCTTTTAATTGGCATAGCCTCTAAAACAACAGATCTCAGAAAAGTTGCTTTACATTCCCCTTCCAAAACTTACTATAAAAAATTAATATAAAGAATACTATTTCTTTTTTGGGCCAATTAACAAAAGATAATACAGGATAGGGGATTCTAATAACCAATTCTGCCTTGGCCAAAAGGACATTTCCAAAAAGTGCTGCAAGCCAATTTTCTAGTATTTTAATTTCTTTATTTTTAAAATGTTTGATTTTGGCTCAGAGCTTAATGTCATACTAGTGAGAGTTATATGAGAATATATACTGACTATTAGATTTATGGTAAAAATATTGTGTTTACAAGATAATTGTGACAGGATATTTTAGAGAATGAGATGTTTGAATGCTATCACCAATTCAGTGGACGTGAACCTGGGCAAATTCTGGGAGATAGAGAAGGACAGGAGGCCTGGCTTGCTTCAGTCCATGGGGTCAGGAATAGACAGATATGACTTGGTGACTGAAAAGCAACAACAACCAAATTTTAAGATGGCTCCCCTAAACAAATGAAATTGTAAAAATAAATGTTTGTGTGTGTTTAGTTGCATCAGACTCTTGAGATTGCAGGGACTGTAGCCCTCCAGGCTCCTCTGTCCATGGAATTCTCCAGGCATGAATACTGTGGTGTACAGACATTAATTTCTACAGGGGAAAGTCCTGACCCAGGGGTCAAATTCAGTTCTCCTGGATTGCTTCCCTGGTAGCTCAGACAGTAAAGAATCTTCCTGCAATGCAGCAGAGACAGGTTTCATTCCTGGGTTAGGAAGACCCCCTGGAAAAGGGAATGGTAAAACACTACAGTATTTTTGCCTGGAGAATTCCATGGACAAAGGAGCCTGGCTGGCTACAGTCCATGAGGTCACAAAAAGTTGGACATGACTGAACGACTAAGAATGCACGCATGCATCTGCACTGCAGGTGGATTCTTTACAGTCTGAACCACCAAGGAAGCCCCAAAATAGAGGTTTCTTAAAACAATGTCTGCTTAAATTGTGGTGTCTTTATCTGCTTGTTCTACAGCCTGTGATTATGGATAACATTTATACAATGCAGTACACACATTTGAAATTTTGTAAGTTCAATAATGATCTGTTAATTAAATCTTTACTGATGACTTCTAAGATAATATGTTAATTATTTCATATCAGTGACATTTTCACACAAAGAGATAGATAGCTTAGAAATTCTATTACATTGAATTCTGAAGTGTATGTTCCACCAAGAAAATCATAAATAAAGCTTTGAATCTTATGTAATTGCTATGCTGATAAACTAGTTGCAAGAAAGTTTAGCACCTTGAGTTTTTATGTTATTATTTTTCATATTATTTACTTCAATTTAAGCTAATGAACAATGAAAGCCAACATACATTTAAGCTAATAATTTTGACTTCTGACCAAAAACCACATTATTGTTTATGTATTTCTGAAGTTTTAGTATTTTTTTGGAGGTAGAGAGATGTTTTAAAATTACCTCTCTGAAGCCCATCATTTGAGATATTAAAAAGAGAAATTTGCCTAGATAAAATAAGGAAAATTATATAGATTGTAAGTATTTGTATAATTTACTATACTTTTCATGTGTCTATTTTATTTTGTTATTATTGTTTTCTGTAATAGAGATGAACACTTATCCCGATTACCATAGTACATGTTTTAACAATTGTGCACATATTTCTATGATTAAAGAGTTATACAAATGTTGATTATGTTGTGTTCAACATTCACTTTGGGAAAAAATAAACATGTTTGCAAGCCTAATCGTAACAAAAGCAACTAGGAAATTAGAAATTCATTTCAAACAAATCTATTCCAATCAAATCTATGGTCTGTTTTCAAAAAGAATGGGTTAGGAAGACCCCTGGAAAGGGAATGGTAAAACACTACAGTATTTTTGCCTGGAGAATTCCATGGACAAAGGAGCCTGGCTGGCTACAGTCCATGAGGTCACAAAAAGTTGGACATGACTGAACGACTAAGAATGCACGCATGCATCTGCACTGCAGGTGGATTCTTTACAGTCTGAACCACCAAGGAAGCCCCAAAATAGAGGTTTCTTAAAACAATGTCTGCTTAAATTGTGGTGTCTTTATCTGCTTGTTCTACAGCCTGTGATTATGGATAACATTTATACAATGCAGTACACACATTTGAAATTTTGTAAGTTCAATAATGATCTGTTAATTAAATCTTTACTGATGACTTCTAAGATAATATGTTAATTATTTCATATCAGTGACATTTTCACACAAAGAGATAGATAGCTTAGAAATTCTATTACATTGAATTCTGAAGTGTATGTTCCACCAAGAAAATCATAAATAAAGCTTTGAATCTTATGTAATTGCTATGCTGATAAACTAGTTGCAAGAAAGTTTAGCACCTTGAGTTTTTATGTTATTATTTTTCATATTATTTACTTCAATTTAAGCTAATGAACAATGAAAGCCAACATACATTTAAGCTAATAATTTTGACTTCTGACCAAAAACCACATTATTGTTTATGTATTTCTGAAGTTTTAGTATTTTTTTGGAGGTAGAGAGATGTTTTAAAATTACCTCTCTGAAGCCCATCATTTGAGATATTAAAAAGAGAAATTTGCCTAGATAAAATAAGGAAAATTATATAGATTGTAAGTATTTGTATAATTTACTATACTTTTCATGTGTCTATTTTATTTTGTTATTATTGTTTTCTGTAATAGAGATGAACACTTATCCCGATTACCATAGTACATGTTTTAACAATTGTGCACATATTTCTATGATTAAAGAGTTATACAAATGTTGATTATGTTGTGTTCAACATTCACTTTGGGAAAAAATAAACATGTTTGCAAGCCTAATCGTAACAAAAGCAACTAGGAAATTAGAAATTCATTTCAAACAAATCTATTCCAATCAAATCTATGGTCTGTTTTCAAAAAAGAAGAATAGGTTTTAAACAAAACTGAGCTAGGCCCTGGGATTCATGGACATGGTGCATAGATGGAGATTCAAACCATGGTGCCTGAAGTTGGGATTATGTGGTCTTAAGACAAAGAGACACAATCAGTAATTACACAGCAGGGTGGTATTTGATTATGACTGTCCCAAAGGAGAGGCAGTGAAGACACCATTTCATCAGAGATGAAGAGATCAGAAAAATGACGTTGATCCTAAACTTAGGAGATTTTATATTATAATAAATGGTATTAAAGAGGCATATGTATGGGATATACGCATTTAATGTTGTATGTACACGTGTGTACACTCACATATGTTTATGGATGTTATGGGAAAAGATAAGTGTTATTGGCAGAGTTAGTTCATTTACCTGATAATAAAAGAATAGAGCATAGATTTCCAAGTCATTTAGAGTTTTTACTACTAATAGTGATGAGTTAAAATACTGACAAAATAAGTACAAATAACAAAAATGTTTATGTCTCTAAATCCAAATTCTTCTTTTTTTTCCAAGTTATTTTTTCTCCCAATGAAGGGAAATAACAGATTCTGCCTTTTACAATGAAGGAATAAAGAGGATTCATGATGTGACCTTTCACTAAAACATGAAATTTGCCTTCTTAAGGTCCTCAAAAATGAACTATTCTACCAAATCAAAAATAGTCCTCTAGGCACTTACTTATATGGGATAATTTAATAGGATTTTACATTCTGTAATTGAGAATATATATTCATCTAATGATTCCAGATTTATTAAAGAAACCCTCAATGCTCAAATCTCAATTTCCTGCATGATTATTCATACATCTCAGTTGATTAGTGGGTTCTAAAATAAATCAAAGTGAATTTTTATATTATGTTTATACCATTAGTGAAAATCTTATTAAATATTTAATAATGAAAATCTAATGAAGTATCTAATAATTAATCCTTCAAGGAGAGTTAATACATTAGACGATGTTCATGTGAGATGATTCAGTGGGAGTCATCCTCACTCATATTTTGCAATGTGACTGTGCTATATATTTATTTTTGAAGTTTGGGAGAAATAACCATTTATTGGTCCAAGAATGCAAATTTCTTTTCATTGGAAATTATTATGATAATGACATATCTATGTGTCATGTATCATGTAATTCAACCAAACACCCAGCAAATATTTATAGAATGCTTAATATGTGGCCATCACTGTGCTGGAGTCAGTATTTTAGAGGGTGTTAATGCATAGACTTTTTTTATCAAAGATGAATTTTTTATTACTAACAATTATAATTCATTTAAGCTTCTAATTTTTAGTGGAGACTTCTGAGTAGAATTCAGATAAGTTATAACTATGTGTTATGGTACATATTAGAATACTTTGGGCATTCTGTCTATTTCTATGTAAAGCATGTATTCATCTTCTCATCTTTGGGCTTGAACATATAACTTGCTTTGACCTCTGCACTATCAATGGATCTGATATGATGTCTGATCTTGAAATGGGCATATGCACTGGATTTTCTCTCTTACACTCTGACTTTACCATGAGGACATGTTGAGTAGCCTGATTGGTCTCAAAAAAAGAAGGATACTTAGAGTAGACCTCAACTGAGCATATGACCTGGAACTAAACCTAACTGGGACAAGAGGAGCTCTGCAGAGCTAGACCAGTGAATCAGTAGTTTGAGGGAGAACATCAGCTAAGGAATTAGTATATGAGTAAGAATAAATGCTATTATTAAGAGATGCATAGCTGAAAGACACAAATGAATCTGCTTTGTTAATAAGTATTAACAGATTTATCCATGGCTATTTTCTGAATGATTGTCAAGTTATTCTCCTCAGAAGGCTCTGTAATCTGCCCTGTGTGGTTAGTCAGTTTCTATAACCATAGAAGACAGAGATGGAGTTATTTGATAATTAAAAAAAAAAAAAAAACTCTATGTCTGCTTTTATGGGTAATTAGTTAGAGTTGTAATTCTGTTTCATCTGAGTTGGCTTCAAACATGCCAATTAGGCAACATTAATGTAGAAATTCAAGGTGACTAAGATATAAACAGACACTAGAGTTAAATTTGTTAACATGCAATTGTTAACTCCTTAAAATGAAGCACACTTACTTATTTTATATTATAATATCTCTAATGCTTCTGGTGGTTAGAAGAAAATCTATGACAAACCTAGACAGCATGTTCAAAAAGAGAGAGATCACTTTGCTGACCGAAGTCTGTATAGTCAAAGCTATGGTTTTTGCAGTAATCATGTATGGTTGTGAGAGTTGAACCATAAAGAAGTCTGAGGCGAAGAATTGATGCCTTTGGACTGTGTTGTTGGAGAAGGCTCTTGAGAGTCCCTTGGCCTGTAAGAAGATCAAACCAGTTAGTTCTAAAGGAAATTAACTCTGAATATTCATTGGAAGGAATGATGCTGAAGCTGAAGCTCCAATAGTTTGACCTCCTGATGTGAAGACATGATTCATTGGAAAAGACTTTGATGTAGAGAAAAATAGAAGGTAAAAGGAGAAGGGGACGACAGAAGATGAGATGGTTGGATGGCATGACTGACTCAACAGACATGAGTTTGAGGATGTTCTGGGAGATGGTGAAGAGCAGGGAAGCCTGGCTTGCTGCAATCCATGGGGTCACAAAAAGTTGGACATGACTGAGCAACTGAACTGAGCTAGTGCTTCCAATTCAATTGACATGAATTTCAACAAACCCTGGTAGATAGTGGAGAGCAGAGGAGCCTGGAGTGCTGCAGTCCATGGGGTTGAAAAGAGTTGGATACGATTCAGCGACTGAGCACAAAAGTGCTAAGAGCACTGTTCTTACATGATGTTGGTATGGCATGCGTGTACAGTAGTGTTATGTGATTAAAGCAATAATGGCACATAAATATGCTGCTAATAAAAATTTAAATGTTCAGGGACCTTCATCTGCCCTGAAGCACAATGATAGCACCAATAAACAATATAGTAGAAATTGCTAAAATATTAGCTCACTCAGTGCCAAACGGGTCCTTCATTTCTTCATGTTGAAGTTACAGATTCAGTTTTAAAGTGAAGATGATCTGGATGAACATGCATAGAGTAACCCATGCCAATTAGGCAACATTAATGTAGAAATTCAAGGTGACTAAGATATAAACAGACACTAGAGTTAAATTTGTTAACATGCAATTGTTAACTCCTTAAAATGAAGCACACTTACTTATTTTATATTATAATATCTCTAATGCTTCTGGTGGTTAGAAGAAAATCTATGACAAACCTAGACAGCATGTTCAAAAAGAGAGAGATCACTTTGCTGACCGAAGTCTGTATAGTCAAAGCTATGGTTTTTGCAGTAATCATGTATGGTTGTGAGAGTTGAACCATAAAGAAGTCTGAGGCGAAGAATTGATGCCTTTGGACTGTGTTGTTGGAGAAGGCTCTTGAGAGTCCCTTGGCCTGTAAGAAGATCAAACCAGTTAGTTCTAAAGGAAATTAACTCTGAATATTCATTGGAAGGAATGATGCTGAAGCTGAAGCTCCAATAGTTTGACCTCCTGATGTGAAGACATGATTCATTGGAAAAGACTTTGATGTAGAGAAAAATAGAAGGTAAAAGGAGAAGGGGACGACAGAAGATGAGATGGTTGGATGGCATGACTGACTCAACAGACATGAGTTTGAGGATGTTCTGGGAGATGGTGAAGAGCAGGGAAGCCTGGCTTGCTGCAATCCATGGGGTCACAAAAAGTTGGACATGACTGAGCAACTGAACTGAGCTAGTGCTTCCAATTCAATTGACATGAATTTCAACAAACCCTGGTAGATAGTGGAGAGCAGAGGAGCCTGGAGTGCTGCAGTCCATGGGGTTGAAAAGAGTTGGATACGATTCAGCGACTGAGCACAAAAGTGCTAAGAGCACTGTTCTTACATGATGTTGGTATGGCATGCGTGTACAGTAGTGTTATGTGATTAAAGCAATAATGGCACATAAATATGCTGCTAATAAAAATTTAAATGTTCAGGGACCTTCATCTGCCCTGAAGCACAATGATAGCACCAATAAACAATATAGTAGAAATTGCTAAAATATTAGCTCACTCAGTGCCAAACGGGTCCTTCATTTCTTCATGTTGAAGTTACAGATTCAGTTTTAAAGTGAAGATGATCTGGATGAACATGCAGAGAGTAACCCAGTTAGAGTGAAAGGAAATGGCTTGATTATATCCCAGTGAATATGTTGAAGACAATGATAAGCTGATGTTGTGTTGGTTAAGTTGTTAGAAGACATTGTCATTTATGACTTCATCCCATAAAAATAGAATATCATGGGAAATAGTCTGTGTAAAGCTAAATTCCAAAGGAGAAAGAAGCAATTGATGGATATTGAAGATGTTCCTAAAAGAAAAGACCACTTTTTGTAGCCCCTTATTTGGAATATTAATCAAAAGTCATACTGTAGCTCAGATTTACTGTACCTTCGTTTCTATTGATGGTACAAAGCTAAATGAAATCTTATTTTTTTCTAGGAAGAAAAATTAAAAACCTGTAACATGGAGATTAATGCCCCTAGCTGTCTTTAAGTATACTCCAACTTTTTTGGCTTCTTTTATTGGTTTTTCACTTATTTATTTTCATCCATCTTAATTCTTTGGCCTGTGTGGGCCTCTCATTGCAGTGGCCTCTCTTGATCCAGAGCACCAGCTCTAGGCCATGAGCTCCAGAGCACTGGGTCATAATTGGACACACCAGATCCAGCCACTCCGCAGGAAGTGGGATCTTCCCTGGTCAGGGATCAAACTGGTGCTCCTTGCACTGCAAGGCAGACTCTTTACTCCCTGGACCACAAGGGTAGCCCTATACTCCAACTTTTATCCCTGAAGTGAGAGCCAGATGACTTTGTATTTAGTTTACTTCAGGAAACCATGACCAAAAAAAAAAAAATCTTCTATTAATGCATTGACTGTGGTAAAGCCTATAAATAATTCAAAGTTTCATAGATTTCACAATATCCACACTGAAAAAAAATTTTCTGGAATTAAAATGCCCCTCTAGTATAAATTTTCAAAGGAGTTGAACTGGTACGATTCAGCGACTGAGCACAAAAGTGCTAAGAGCACTGTTCTTACATGATGTTGGTATGGCATGCGTGTACAGTAGTGTTATGTGATTAAAGCAATAATGGCACATAAATATGCTGCTAATAAAAATTTAAATGTTCAGGGACCTTCATCTGCCCTGAAGCACAATGATAGCACCAATAAACAATATAGTAGAAATTGCTAAAATATTAGCTCACTCAGTGCCAAACGGGTCCTTCATTTCTTCATGTTGAAGTTACAGATTCAGTTTTAAAGTGAAGATGATCTGGATGAACATGCAGAGAGTAACCCAGTTAGAGTGAAAGGAAATGGCTTGATTATATCCCAGTGAATATGTTGAAGACAATGATAAGCTGATGTTGTGTTGGTTAAGTTGTTAGAAGACATTGTCATTTATGACTTCATCCCATAAAAATAGAATATCATGGGAAATAGTCTGTGTAAAGCTAAATTCCAAAGGAGAAAGAAGCAATTGATGGATATTGAAGATGTTCCTAAAAGAAAAGACCACTTTTTGTAGCCCCTTATTTGGAATATTAATCAAAAGTCATACTGTAGCTCAGATTTACTGTACCTTCGTTTCTATTGATGGTACAAAGCTAAATGAAATCTTATTTTTTTCTAGGAAGAAAAATTAAAAACCTGTAACATGGAGATTAATGCCCCTAGCTGTCTTTAAGTATACTCCAACTTTTTTGGCTTCTTTTATTGGTTTTTCACTTATTTATTTTCATCCATCTTAATTCTTTGGCCTGTGTGGGCCTCTCATTGCAGTGGCCTCTCTTGATCCAGAGCACCAGCTCTAGGCCATGAGCTCCAGAGCACTGGGTCATAATTGGACACACCAGATCCAGCCACTCCGCAGGAAGTGGGATCTTCCCTGGTCAGGGATCAAACTGGTGCTCCTTGCACTGCAAGGCAGACTCTTTACTCCCTGGACCACAAGGGTAGCCCTATACTCCAACTTTTATCCCTGAAGTGAGAGCCAGATGACTTTGTATTTAGTTTACTTCAGGAAACCATGACCAAAAAAAAAAAAATCTTCTATTAATGCATTGACTGTGGTAAAAGCCTATAAATAATTCAAAGTTTCATAGATTTCACAATATCCACACTGACCAAAAAATCCATAAAATTAATTGCTGTATGACATATTTAAGCAAGAATTGCCACCTTCTTGAGTATTAATGATTTTCTCAAAGGAGTTTGAACTGGTAGAAAAGTTTCCTGAATATTTAATATATTTCCCTAGAAAGATCCAAGTTCCCAGAGATAGTATAAAAAGAAATTATGCAAAAGACGATGAAACTTGATGTAACATTTTTTTCATGGGTCAAGATTTTGTGGAACTCCTCCTGGAAAACAAGATGCTGAGCTTCTAAACGAGTATGTTCCCAACGCTCTCTTTAGGAGATCATTATGGGGGAGTAGCACATAAAAAGTGAAAAATCCTCAAATACGTAGCTTCTCCCAAATTTTATGCCATTGTATCTGCAGATTTGCTTGAATCCTTATGTGTTATTTCTCTCTTCTATCCAATGTTCTATGCTTAGCCCACCTGAATTTAACTTCATTTACTTACTTGTTCATCTTTTATCAAAGACCCACCTCCTACTTTATAAAACATTATGCCTTCTGCTCTATTACATCATTTGAATCAATATTTTTATGTGCACTCTTCTACCTAAAAATGAGAGGAAAAATAGGAGTAAACAAATAGATACTGCTCTCAATCTTTTTCTCTGTTTCTCTTTGTCTCTCTCTCTTTCATATACATAAAGACACAAATGAATTTCTAGAAAGATAGATAATATCTTTATCTTTCTCTATATAGCCATCCTTCACTGTCCAAGGGATACTAATATGTGGAACCCAGTGAACACCCAAATGCATGACCACTCATGTCTCATATAAAATAGCATAGCATTTGCATATAACCTATGCATTTTCTCTTATACACCTTAAATCATCTCTAGGTTAAACATCTCTAGATTATACCTAACACAATGTAAATCTTATGTCAATAGTTGCCTAAGCATGGTGAATTTATCTTTTGCTATTTGGAAGCATATGGAATATTTTTACAAATATCTTCAATCTGTGGATGTAAAATTTCCTGATAGGATGGCTGACTGACTGAATAAATAGATTGATTGATCAGTTGATCGATTGATAGGTCTCTAAAGTGGAGAGAAAAGAGGGGAGGGAAAAAGAGAATGAAAGATAAGGAGAGAAAACCAAAAAGACATATGTAATGGTTAATGATATATAGTAGTGAGGAAAGACAAGTAGATGCAAGCTAGATTGTATACGTACAAATGGAGGTGTAGAATTTAAGATTAATATTAAGGATAGGGCTTCCCCTGGTGGTACAGTGGGTAAGGACACCGCCTTGCAGTGCAAGGGGCCCCGGTTCGATCCCTGGCCTGGGAAGATCCCACGTGCCATGGAGCGACAGGACCCATGGAGCTCTGGAGTGCATGTACCCAGAGCTGGTGCTCTGCAGCGACAGACGCCACCACGATGGGAGGCCCACACGGGCCAAAGAACAAAGATGGATGAAACTAGACAAAGGAAAGACCAATAGCAGTGACCCGCCCGCTCCCCTCCCTCCCCAACCCGACTCCCGCCCAAAATAAATAAATAAATCTTTAAAAAAATATATTAAGGATAAAAGTCTGCAGGAAGACTTGATAAATGCATCTTCAAAAACAAACTACTGTGATTAGTGCCTAAATGTAAAAACCGAAAAAACCCAGCGTTATCTATGTGGATAGAATACCCTTTTTTCACATAAAAGAATGTGGCTACATTGTTAATTTTAGCCTCTAGGTAATCAGGATGCTTCCTTGGATGAACCCAAATTAGAAAAAAATGGCAAAAAAGATATAAAAATATCCTGGGATACTTTGAAATAATATTCGATGAGATAGGTTTAAAAGCTTAAGATAAATACCATACTATATGTGGCAGACATAGATGGGTCCTTTATAAAAGGGAAAAAAATGGATCAGTACAAATGTATACTGTCAAAGTAAATAGTATGTTAAACTAAATAATAGTAAAATTCAAGAACCAAACTAGACTGTACTGTTCCCATACTCAAATCCTTCATTTATCATTTTATCTTAACTTTTATGTCACTTAACATGCGCTTACTGAAGTTCACTGTATAAAAAACAAAATGGAATATGTTAGGAATGCAAAAATGAGTAAAACTTCACCCTTAACTGATGTAACTTGCATCATGGTAAGGAAAACAGACAGACAAGAGGTGACTACAAAGCTCTGTCATAAGTGCAAGAAGAGGGGGCACACAAGGTATTATGGGGATGTGAAAGAAGTGAGTATAATTCAGCATGAAAGATCAAGATGAGAGTAAGATGAATCTTAAAGACATTGAGTAAGAGTTCACCAAGAAGAAGAGGTGAAGAGGTAATAATAGTGTGAATTTAACCTAGAATGATTAAGCAACTCACTTATCTCAAATACAAGCACATATTTGAACTTCTGGGCCAGTGTCATGTCCTTTATACCACAATTATATAGTACACTTAAACAGTTTGGATAATTAATGCAACTATTGAATTAAATAAATTAGGAATAAAACTAGCAGTAGGGAGTACTTTTCTGCCTCAAGAGACAACCTTGAGAGAAGGCAGTCTCTGAGAAGACAACTTATTAGAGCAAAGAGTAAGTTTCATCACCATCAGGGGAGCAGTGGATGACATTGTGCTCTAGGTGTTCACTGTTATCTTGACCCAAGCATCTGCAAAATGTCAAGGACCCTTTCACCTCCTTATGTGGATCCATCAAGCCTACCAATACAATAGCGAGCTCTTTGCACTATTATATTTCAAAAACAAGATGCCATTAGCCACCAGATTTTAACCAGGGAATGTTCACTTGAAATTTAAAGATCCAGGAGCTAGCTCTGTCTCATTTACTAACCCACTCAGTGGTATGGCATGTCTGTTCACAAATGAGAACACCATTTTCTCTTCTGAAAAAGGAAGCTGAATTGGGTAATCTCTACTTTTCCTTTTACATACCGATATTTTGTTTCTACGATCTTATTAATATTAAATTTCTGTAAGTGTTATAATATATGCAATATATTATTTTTAATATATTTAGCATAAAATACAAGCTTACTTTCAATATATATTAAGCTTTTCTTAATAATTTCAAGGATTACTAAGTATAGGTCCATGGATCACATGTCAGTGAGATTTTATAGTTATACTTAAAACTGTTGTGAGCATATATTTGTCATTCTATGTATCTATATACATTCGTATATAAATAACCATGGACCCCTTTCACAGGTAATGGAAAGATCTGTAGTTGTCCTCAGACTCTGGATCTGTGGTCTCTTCTTTTTTTTTTTTTAATGAACATGTATTACTTTTTGGCGGCAGGGGTGCAGAGGAGGGCAGGTGGGCGGGCCACTTCTATTGGTCTTTCATTTATCTATGAGTATAATTCAGCATGAAAGATCAAGATGAGAGTAAGATGAATCTTAAAGACATTGAGTAAGAGTTCACCAAGAAGAAGAGGTGAAGAGGTAATAATAGTGTGAATTTAACCTAGAATGATTAAGCAACTCACTTATCTCAAATACAAGCACATATTTGAACTTCTGGGCCAGTGTCATGTCCTTTATACCACAATTATATAGTACACTTAAACAGTTTGGATAATTAATGCAACTATTGAATTAAATAAATTAGGAATAAAACTAGCAGTAGGGAGTACTTTTCTGCCTCAAGAGACAACCTTGAGAGAAGGCAGTCTCTGAGAAGACAACTTATTAGAGCAAAGAGTAAGTTTCATCACCATCAGGGGAGCAGTGGATGACATTGTGCTCTAGGTGTTCACTGTTATCTTGACCCAAGCATCTGCAAAATGTCAAGGACCCTTTCACCTCCTTATGTGGATCCATCAAGCCTACCAATACAATAGCGAGCTCTTTGCACTATTATATTTCAAAAACAAGATGCCATTAGCCACCAGATTTTAACCAGGGAATGTTCACTTGAAATTTAAAGATCCAGGAGCTAGCTCTGTCTCATTTACTAACCCACTCAGTGGTATGGCATGTCTGTTCACAAATGAGAACACCATTTTCTCTTCTGAAAAAGGAAGCTGAATTGGGTAATCTCTACTTTTCCTTTTACATACCGATATTTTGTTTCTACGATCTTATTAATATTAAATTTCTGTAAGTGTTATAATATATGCAATATATTATTTTTAATATATTTAGCATAAAATACAAGCTTACTTTCAATATATATTAAGCTTTTCTTAATAATTTCAAGGATTACTAAGTATAGGTCCATGGATCACATGTCAGTGAGATTTTATAGTTATACTTAAAACTGTTGTGAGCATATATTTGTCATTCTATGTATCTATATACATTCGTATATAAATAACCATGGACCCCTTTCACAGGTAATGGAAAGATCTGTAGTTGTCCTCAGACTCTGGATCTGTGGTCTCTTCTTTTTTTTTTTTTAATGAACATGTATTACTTTTTGGCGGCAGGGGTGGAGAGGGAGGGGAGCAGGTGGGCGGGCCACTTCTATTGGTCTTTCATTTATCTATTTTCACCCATTTTTGTTCTTTGGCTCCTGTGGGCCTCCCATCTCAGTGGCCTCTGTCGTCGCAGAGCACCAGCTTTGGGCGCATGTGCTCCAGAGCTCCGTCTCGGTATTTGGACACATTGGTCCAGCTGCTCTGCAGCACGTGGGATCTTCTGAGGCCGGGGATTGAACCGGTGCCCCTTGCACTGCAAGGCGGTGTCCTTACCCACTGGACCACCAGGGAAGCCCTGTGGTCTCTTCTTATTTATTCCACTCCCCCTCCTACCTCTTTGCCCCCAACCTCCACCCACCCATGCACACACACACAAATTATGAACCACTCATGCAGTCTATATCTGCTATGATTTAATTTTTAGAGGTTGTTTAGAGGTTGTATCTCAAAGTCCAATCAGCGAAACAGAAAGAAGTCTATCATTTCAAACTGAGTGAACTTAATGAAGTAAATTGTTCACACAACTCATAAGAAAGCTGAGAATTGCACAAGAAAAAACAAGCAGTCAGCTGATGATACTTGTACCACAGAAGCACTTATATCTACCAGGCTGGAGAGATAAAGGGAAGAAGCAATGATACCGGAGCCCAGGAGATGGGAGCACTCATCCAGAGGTGGAGTCTTAGGGATCTGTGGAATGGAAACTGAAGCCACAGAAGAGGTGATGCTGAAGACAATGCCTGCAGACCTGAAGAAAGGAGTCCTTTTTTAAAATCCCACAGCGAGAAAGAAGACAGAACAGGGTGACTCTGATCGTAAAGGAAACAGGGAAGTTCATAATTTATTCAAAACACAGACATTGCTTTCAGATCTAAGCTTCTTACTCTTTCCCTTAGTCCTCCAAATGCTGTTACAGCATTTCTACCACTTATGCATGCTCAGAAATTTCACCTTGTTCTAGGATTTTCCCCTTTCCCTTGTTCCCTAAATCATAATCACTCACTTTAATAATATATTTCAGTGTTGTTTAGCAGTTAAAACTTTTTGAATATCTTCTCCTAGGCCCAACTGGTCTTTGATCCCAGTTCCTGACACAGAGCTTCTAAATCCCTTGGAATTTCCTAGGAGATAAGAGCATCTTTGTTTTAATGAGGTGACTCTTGGTGGGCTTTAAATAGTGGCCATTCATTGGAAGGGCCAGTCATGATTTGATGCTCAGGACTTTCAGCACTATCCCTCACCTTCCAGAGAGGGATAAAGGATGGAAAAAGATTTAATAACTGGTCATATATATATATATGTGTGATAAATTCTTCATTAATATCCTTTTTGAATAGGGTTTGGAGAGCTTCAGTTGGTGATTACACCAGTGTACTTAGAGGCATGAGACCCTTCTGTACCTCATCCTCTTCATTTGGCTATTCATTTGCATCTTTAAAATATTCTGGGTAAAACTGACAATTGATAGTAAAACATTTTCCTATGTTATGTTATCTACTCTATAGTAAATTACTGAACCTGGGTAGGGAGTTGTAGAAACATGCAACTTTTACCCAAGCCTGGGTAAAGATGAAGACTTGCTGCTTGCGATTAATGTCTGAGGTGGAGTTAGTCTTTGTTAGACCGACCTTTTAACCTGTGGAGTCTGCCCTAACACTGGTTAGCGTCAAAATTGAATTAAACTGTACAACATTCAGCTGGTGTTGGAAGATTAGTCTGTGTGGAAAAAAACCTTACACATCTGCTGCCTAAAGTGTTCAGTTTGAGAGAAAAGAAAAAAAGTGAATAGTGAGTATTTTCAAAACGATACCTATTCATTCCGTAATTCATATCTTACATTGATTTTATTAAAATCTGAATTGGTCATTGTCCCTTCTAGTTTCATTTCTCTTCTAACTGATCGTACTAAAGTCTTCATATCAGCTTTCATAAATCCACATTCAGATCCCCCAACTCTCTCACTGACCAAATTTTATAAAGGTCTTTGATGGTAAATAGGCAAATAGGTAACTACTTCATGATCTTATCTTTACCCTTTGTAATCTTTTAGTCCCTTCCCAGAGAATTATAAACCTAATCATGGCACATAGGTATTTTTTAGCACTGAGATGAGACTTTACAAAATTGAGCCTGGTCTCCACCTGCACTGGTCTGTGTCCCTAAAGTTGACTCCAGACCCAATCTATTTTGAGTTTTCACTCAAAATAAATGCAATGTTGTCAAATACAAAATGTACATTGTCCAAACCCACTCTGCCAAACCATTTTTACTAGATTTCTACTTATCATCCTTCTGTAATTTTTCACTTTCCCCATAACTGCTTTTGCACCCCCGGTGTTATCCTTTAAGTCACCTTGTCATAGTTGAGTGGAGCTTAGTTTATAGTGGAATCTCTTCTCTACTGCAGTAATTTGAATAAAGTCTGCCTTCCCATCTTTAACAAGCATTCAGTACAATCTTTCTTTAACATCAGATGTGTAGCAGGTTGAGTGACATTCCTAGCATTTCCCTGTGCACAGAATGCATTCTGTATACATGTTACACATTCTTTTTAGAAAAACTTTCTCTAAATTCACATATCTAAATTCTTATTCATCTTTGAAGATCAGATCAAGTGCAACTCCATGTCCTTGTGTTACCCCTTATTTGTCTATGCTTAATTATTAATCCTGCCTGCCTTCTGAAATGCATGCAAACCTGAAATTTCTACTCCCTTTTGGATGAGAGAGTCCCTGTGACTGTTTATTGGTAACTTCCACCAAGGAGGTTACCTTTTCTGTGTCAGATTATTTAAGAACATTTAAATAATTTCCACAGTTCTTTTTTTTTTTTTTCTTTTACTATGACAGGCAATGATTCTAAGAACAGCTGTTCTGTCAACCTGGGTCCCAGAGCTGTAATGAAAATAGGAGAATCCCAGCTGGCCCTCAGGGAGTACGAGAGTCTTTACTGTTTTACACAAATGAGTTTTAAGTATTTTGTTATCATATAGCTTAACAAGATTGTTTATTTGACTGAATTTAGGTAACAAAATTTCCAACATAGACTATATTTTTATGTGTTTATAAGATTTCTCGTACTAGACTAGAATGTTTTTATGATAGACTTTGCTTTAAGACTATCAAGAGTAGAATCTTTTAGTCCCTTCCCAGAGAATTATAAACCTAATCATGGCACATAGGTATTTTTTAGCACTGAGATGAGACTTTACAAAATTGAGCCTGGTCTCCACCTGCACTGGTCTGTGTCCCTAAAGTTGACTCCAGACCCAATCTATTTTGAGTTTTCACTCAAAATAAATGCAATGTTGTCAAATACAAAATGTACATTGTCCAAACCCACTCTGCCAAACCATTTTTACTAGATTTCTACTTATCATCCTTCTGTAATTTTTCACTTTCCCCATAACTGCTTTTGCACCCCCGGTGTTATCCTTTAAGTCACCTTGTCATAGTTGAGTGGAGCTTAGTTTATAGTGGAATCTCTTCTCTACTGCAGTAATTTGAATAAAGTCTGCCTTCCCATCTTTAACAAGCATTCAGTACAATCTTTCTTTAACATCAGATGTGTAGCAGGTTGAGTGACATTCCTAGCATTTCCCTGTGCACAGAATGCATTCTGTATACATGTTACACATTCTTTTTAGAAAAACTTTCTCTAAATTCACATATCTAAATTCTTATTCATCTTTGAAGATCAGATCAAGTGCAACTCCATGTCCTTGTGTTACCCCTTATTTGTCTATGCTTAATTATTAATCCTGCCTGCCTTCTGAAATGCATGCAAACCTGAAATTTCTACTCCCTTTTGGATGAGAGAGTCCCTGTGACTGTTTATTGGTAACTTCCACCAAGGAGGTTACCTTTTCTGTGTCAGATTATTTAAGAACATTTAAATAATTTCCACAGTTCTTTTTTTTTTTTTTCTTTTACTATGACAGGCAATGATTCTAAGAACAGCTGTTCTGTCAACCTGGGTCCCAGAGCTGTAATGAAAATAGGAGAATCCCAGCTGGCCCTCAGGGAGTACGAGAGTCTTTACTGTTTTACACAAATGAGTTTTAAGTATTTTGTTATCATATAGCTTAACAAGATTGTTTATTTGACTGAATTTAGGTAACAAAATTTCCAACATAGACTATATTTTTATGTGTTTATAAGATTTCTCGTACTAGACTAGAATGTTTTTATGATAGACTTTGCTTTAAGACTATCAAGAGTAGGCTTTTGATAGTTAATCTTTTTTTCTTACTCATGATCTAAAATATGCATAAATGAAGCAATGTACAACTTTGTCGTTATTCCATTGCTAAGTTGTGTCTGACTCTGACGCTAGTGGTAAAGAACCCAACTTCCAATACAGGAGACATAACAGATACAAGTTCAATCCCTGGGTCAGGAAGATCCCCTTGAGAAGGGCAAGATCCCACAAACAGAGGAACCTTCTAAGCTAAAGCCCATTGGGTAACAAAGAGTCACTCACAACTCTAGAGACTTAGTGCACATGCATTACAACTATACAACTAGGTGATTGCTTTATTTTGTCTATATCTTCAATCTAGAATTGTACTTTTTCAATGGGTACTTGGATTGAATAATCCTGTATGCTATCACTGAGGCAACTGTACATTTTGCTTCCTAAGAGATGCTTTGTAGTGCAAAGGGTGCTGGCAAATCATTATTGATATACTCATAAGCTTTTTTGTACATTTCCAAGATGTATTGGCTGGTACAGGATTGGCCTTGATTATACTTGGAATGAAGGCACCAATACAGATTTAGAAATTGCTGACACAGTATCAGTGGCTTATATATCTATAGCCAGCCAGTTTCCAATTTTACAAGAAGGTCTAGCTGGCCATGTTAGCATTTTTCAAAAGTTGAAAGCAATAGGAAATAACCTTAGGTTTAATAGGCTTGTTTTGCTAACAATGAGACTTTTTTCTTTGAAAAGTATTAATTCATCTCAACATCCTCAGCATTGTTAAAATAGTTTACTGTTTGAAAATAGAATCAACATTCCATAACTAATAAAAATAGAGGGGATATTGCTATATATAGGTCAAATATGCAGAGAATTATCAAATGAATTACTTCTTGTTTGTGAATATATATTTTTCTTGATTTGTGTAAGTACACAACCAAGCATATTTCAGTAAAACGATTCACAATGAAACCTGACTCTTGGTTTAAGGCTGCACCAGTTTTAGAACCTTTGGTTTCTGAAAATAGAAGTTCATTTGAGTAATTTTATCACTGAAGGTTAACCAAACGTCCTTATGGGGAGAAGAGCTGTACTCCAGAAAATGAAGAGTTGATGAGGCAACTCTTCTCTAGCTTTCTCTTCGGCATCAAATATATATCTGCCATTTTTGTCATTCCCCATGCCTCTTCACTTTTTTCTTCTGTCTCAGAACATGGCTTAACTATGTTGTTGAAAATGACTTCTTCAGAGCATTGCCTATATAGCCTCCAGCTAATGCAGTCACAACTTTGGGTCCACTTTTTTTTGGTATCTTTTAACTCTTGTTCTCATTTAAGAACAAAAATCTTCTCAGTAATGAAAAGAAATATGAGGAAATAGATACCCTAATGTATCAAAACATCCAATACTTTTCCAGGTTTTATGGGTAGAAAAAATTGAACTACTAAAGGTATTAAATTGCATCATTTAGTGTGTGTGTGTGTGTGTGTGTGTGCTTTAGTTTGACTCAACCAAAATAGCATTAAGGATTCATAATTGATTTGAAAGAAGAATTTCTTATTAATAGCTATTAAATAGAGTTAACTAAAATGCTATGAATATCATCCAAGGAAAATAATATATAGAAGAAGCCAATTTACTGTGAGTAAATATAAAAATACTTCTGACTATATATTCATAAACAAAAATTGACACAAAATGCTGAAAGGATTTATCTTCCCAACAGATGATATTAATAATGGTGCTGTTATAAACTTATTTGTAAACTCTCCTGAAAAACTTGGTTATGTGTGTTTCTGTTTATATATTTCACATATTTCACCAAATAATAACCTTTTGTGTACAACTAAATACCAATGTTTCCAAAATGAATCACTGAAAAACATTTATCAACACTCATCTCAATGTTTTGTGGAATTAATTTCAGTGATAAACTAGCATCATATTTTATTTTTAAAATTATGCATATATTTGTTTATAAAGGAATACATATGTGTATTTTTTCTGAGGGGAATTTTATAGATATTAAGCATTATAGTATAACTACACTCTTAAGAAACAGAGTATCTTGGAAATGGGTAATTATTTTGGAATGCCCAAGTAGGTTTATACGTCTAAGTCACTACTTATACAAGAAACATATTAATGATAATATCATTAATGTCGCAAGTGCATGAGAAAGAATACATGATGCATTCCTCTGTATGCCTTTTTCCAGCTTTAATTTATAATGTTTACAGCCAGGACCGAAGTGAGTGGCTCCCTGACAAGCACAGAAGGTCTGAAACAAAGCAAATATCTTTGAGGTTTTAAAGAAAGAATCTTTCTATTATGCAAAGTGGCTCAGGTGTCCCGAACAAAAAAAGACTTTCAGCTAATGCAGTCACAACTTTGGGTCCACTTTTTTTTGGTATCTTTTAACTCTTGTTCTCATTTAAGAACAAAAATCTTCTCAGTAATGAAAAGAAATATGAGGAAATAGATACCCTAATGTATCAAAACATCCAATACTTTTCCAGGTTTTATGGGTAGAAAAAATTGAACTACTAAAGGTATTAAATTGCATCATTTAGTGTGTGTGTGTGTGTGTGTGTGCTTTAGTTTGACTCAACCAAAATAGCATTAAGGATTCATAATTGATTTGAAAGAAGAATTTCTTATTAATAGCTATTAAATAGAGTTAACTAAAATGCTATGAATATCATCCAAGGAAAATAATATATAGAAGAAGCCAATTTACTGTGAGTAAATATAAAAATACTTCTGACTATATATTCATAAACAAAAATTGACACAAAATGCTGAAAGGATTTATCTTCCCAACAGATGATATTAATAATGGTGCTGTTATAAACTTATTTGTAAACTCTCCTGAAAAACTTGGTTATGTGTGTTTCTGTTTATATATTTCACATATTTCACCAAATAATAACCTTTTGTGTACAACTAAATACCAATGTTTCCAAAATGAATCACTGAAAAACATTTATCAACACTCATCTCAATGTTTTGTGGAATTAATTTCAGTGATAAACTAGCATCATATTTTATTTTTAAAATTATGCATATATTTGTTTATAAAGGAATACATATGTGTATTTTTTCTGAGGGGAATTTTATAGATATTAAGCATTATAGTATAACTACACTCTTAAGAAACAGAGTATCTTGGAAATGGGTAATTATTTTGGAATGCCCAAGTAGGTTTATACGTCTAAGTCACTACTTATACAAGAAACATATTAATGATAATATCATTAATGTCGCAAGTGCATGAGAAAGAATACATGATGCATTCCTCTGTATGCCTTTTTCCAGCTTTAATTTATAATGTTTACAGCCAGGACCGAAGTGAGTGGCTCCCTGACAAGCACAGAAGGTCTGAAACAAAGCAAATATCTTTGAGGTTTTAAAGAAAGAATCTTTCTATTATGCAAAGTGGCTCAGGGCAATGTCCCGAACTGTATAATTAGTCAATGAATGTTTATTTTGATAGAATAATGACTATATCAATTCACTAGAACACTTGAAAGCAGTGCTCAGTGAGAAAGCTGTTGAATTCTGTTGCAGCACATGCTCTGTTCTCCTTGATAATGATATCTGAATTAAAACCTCATGAGAAAGTCAGTTAGGTTTTTTTTTTAAGTCTAAGCTTCCCTTGAATCACAAATTATTGCTTTTCTCAACATAACTATGATGGTTGCTTTCAATTTATGCTGTGAAACAGCAGTTTCCAATGCCAAATTGACATTTAAGAGCACTGTCGAAACCTACCACAGGTCTTGCAGTAAAAAATAGTATATGTTTATTTGGTAGGGATTTATAGAGGAATTATAAAGATACCCTTAGAACATTCAATATTCCTGGCAAATCTTCCTTTCATTGATGGGTTTTGATCCATTATTCTCTTGAATGGCAGGAATGCTGCTCCTGTCAGCTTTTTTTGTTTCTTCAAGCCTATAAACTGGAAACCTACAAATAGATTCACTAGATTCAGAATAACTTGTCCTTCCATTGAAAAATGTCAACACAGTCTTGTAGCTATAAAATGCTTCCATTGAATGAAAATCCTTGTGAAACAAGTTCAATTATTTTCAGTCCTTCGGTATACAGAGATTTTGCATTTACCATCTTATTTGACTACTTTCCATAGTGCAGTTCTATTAAAGTTCCAGATTTTCATATACTAAACAAGTAAAATTATGTATCAAAATTTCCCCTAAATTTTCCAGTGGAATGGCCTTTTGTCTTAAACAAAAACCAGTTAGCATTTGCTGTGTGTCACATACTTACCAACCCAGGGATTGAACCCGTGTCTCTTATGTCTCCTGCGTTGGCATGCAGATTCTTTAACCACCAGCCCCAGCAGGATAGCCCTGCTCTAATCCTTAGTGATTTTAAATAACAGCTAATCTAAGGGGTGGTAATTTGGAGGGGAGGTTGTGGGTATGCCTTTTTCCAGCAATTTATAATGTTTACAGCCAGGACCGAATGCTTAAAAATCTTATTTCTTTCTATTATGCAAAGTGGCTCAGGGCAATGTCCCGAACTGTATAATTAGTCAATGAATGTTTATTTTGATAGAATAATGACTATATCAATTCACTAGAACACTTGAAAGCAGTGCTCAGTGAGAAAGCTGTTGAATTCTGTTGCAGCACATGCTCTGTTCTCCTTGATAATGATATCTGAATTAAAACCTCATGAGAAAGTCAGTTAGGTTTTTTTTTTAAGTCTAAGCTTCCCTTGAATCACAAATTATTGCTTTTCTCAACATAACTATGATGGTTGCTTTCAATTTATGCTGTGAAACAGCAGTTTCCAATGCCAAATTGACATTTAAGAGCACTGTCGAAACCTACCACAGGTCTTGCAGTAAAAAATAGTATATGTTTATTTGGTAGGGATTTATAGAGGAATTATAAAGATACCCTTAGAACATTCAATATTCCTGGCAAATCTTCCTTTCATTGATGGGTTTTGATCCATTATTCTCTTGAATGGCAGGAATGCTGCTCCTGTCAGCTTTTTTTTTGTTTCTTCAAGCCTATAAACTGGAAACCTACAAATAGATTCACTAGATTCAGAATAACTTGTCCTTCCATTGAAAAATGTCAACACAGTCTTGTAGCTATAAAATGCTTCCATTGAATGAAAATCCTTGTGAAACAAGTTCAATTATTTTCAGTCCTTCGGTATACAGAGATTTTGCATTTACCATCTTATTTGACTACTTTCCATAGTGCAGTTCTATTAAAGTTCCAGATTTTCATATACTAAACAAGTAAAATTATGTATCAAAATTTCCCCTAAATTTTCCAGTGGAATGGCCTTTTGTCTTAAACAAAAACCAGTTAGCATTTGCTGTGTGTCACATACTTACCAACCCAGGGATTGAACCCGTGTCTCTTATGTCTCCTGCGTTGGCATGCAGATTCTTTAACCACCAGCCCCAGCAGGATAGCCCTGCTCTAATCCTTAGTGATTTTAAATAACAGCTAATCTAAGGGGTGGTAATTTGGAGGGGAGGTTGTGGGTACAGCTAAGCACATCTAATCTTTGCTGGACTGGGTGGACTGGGTGCCGGATGAACTAGGCTGATCTATGCTGGAATGTCTCATCTTTGCTTCAAGAAGACTTTCATCTTCCAGCATGCTTGACCAGGCTCATTTTCAAGGCAGATCCTTAGGTTTCCAAGTTACTAAACAGAAGCGCATAAGTTATTTTGAATCCTTGGAAGCAACCTGACATTGCTTCTTTTAAATTCTGTTGCCAAAAGTAGGTCCCTAAGCCAACCCAGATTCAAATGGAGAAGAAATTAATTCTGCAAGGGATAAACTTTAAAGTCACATTCTAAAGGGTACAGATAAAGAATTTAGGGTCATTATGGTAATTTATAACTCTCTTATAACTCCAAAGGATATTCTCAATATGCAAAGCAGCAAATAATTGATTCAATAAGGAAATACCAAAATATCAAAATTTAAGAACTTCCCAGAGAGTGGTCTCAGATCTAAAATCATTGAAACTGGTTGCTGCTGTTCTGACTCCATAAGTTTTGTTCTATGACTTTGGCCAGGTCATAATTTCTCAAAGATTTTGTTTTATTCTTAAACCAACAGAAAATCCATACTTGATCCAACCTGATTCTGAGTAATTACTAGACATGTAAGAATGGATATTTTATAATAGCTATCATAGAAATGAGAAGTCCTTAACAAGGATATTTGTACTCTACACGATGGAATATAAGAAGTTAGGTTTAGAAAATAAATAATTGATGATAAATAATGTGTGCTATAGAAAAGGCCAGCAAAGGCAGCTGGCAATGTTATAATAGACGTTACTTTTGAAAGTGAAGAGCAAATGCTGAGACTTCCTGCTGTATCAGCTTCCTGCGTTGTGTGCCCTGTTTCAATTATCAGGCCTTCTTGGTGACTAAAAGCTCATAAATTCCCAGTTTACTACCAGGGATAATCAAGAAAATGTAAATATATCTGGTTAGTGATTTAACATCCAGTCCATAGAAAACATAATATTATGAGACTCAGATTTGATTTTTTTTCAAGAGGCAAATCTTTATATCCCCATGATATTTTCTTAAAGAACAACTTAAAAAATGTGGGACATGGACAAAGCCTGTAAGACTTTCTGAGGTCAGAAGAGTTATTCTATGATATATATTTTTCAAATGTAAATTATTCCTAGGTAAAATGTAAATATTAAAAACTACTTAGATGTTTATAAACTTATTTGCTTGAATGAGGAGGAAATAAAGATTCAGAAAAGTAACTGATTTAGTTATATCTGCACAGATAGCATATTGACAAAGCTGAGAGATAGTCCTCTGTTTTCTAATCTTCAAGGCAAAGTTCCTTCTACTATTCCATTCTGCAGTATATAGTTTCGGACATATAAAATTACATGGTCTGCCCACATGTTCTTTGTGTGTATGTGCATGTGTGTGTGCACCTGACTGTGTCTCTATGTGTGTATTTGTCCAGAATGAGTCCTTTAAAAGAATAGAAATCAGACTTAAATAAAATTGACTAAACATTAATCCAGTGTTCAAAGTTCCTCACCTTAAGGAAATAAGAAATTTTAGGAGCTAAACAATATGTTGA
Source organism: Tragulus kanchil (assembly GCA_022376925.1). Classification (NCBI taxonomy): domain Eukaryota; kingdom Metazoa; phylum Chordata; class Mammalia; order Artiodactyla; family Tragulidae; genus Tragulus; species Tragulus kanchil. The sequence goes on along the minus strand of JAIOJX010000025.1, from coordinate 111,221,665 downwards.
AACCATCCAGTACAGAACTAAACTTATAACCTAATATGAATAACTTCCAGAACATCAGTGTATCACAGTATTTATGGTACCATACAATTAGGGCTTCCCAGGTGGCACAGTGGTAAATAATCTACTTGCCAATGTAGGAGATGCAAGAGATGTGGGTTCTATCACATCTCTTGGGATGGGAAGATCCACGTGTTGAGATCCCATGAAAAAGGTAATGGCAACCATTCTAGCATTCTTGCCTGGGAAATCCCATGGAAAGAAGAGCCAAGCAGGCTGCAGTACATGGGATCACAAAGAGTTGGACATGACTTAGCAGCTAAATAACAACATAGTGGAGAATAAACCCAACACAAATCTTTGTTTACTGTAAACTCTTACTAATTCAGGACAGTGGGAGATGTGAGTTCTTAAATAATTTTTAATCTACCTGTGATTCATCTCCAATATAGAGAAACCATTTCTAGGCCAAAGAATATCATATAGTACCAACTTCCACGTAATTTTGTTTCTTTTCTACACAGGTTAATATGTTGCTGATTGAAGATTTCACTAGCTGCATACATTTTCTACTTTTTCTAATACATTGATAAAAATAAAGGCCCTGTGGTTCCAGCATCAATGGCTTTTTACCAAACAAAAGTTTCCACTGAGTAAAGTTACAGTCATTACCTTAAAAGAGATGTGTTATTTTATTTTCCCTACAGCGGAAGGCCTCCACAAGTCCAGAGCCACATATAATTATATACCACAGAGCAGAATAATAGAATACTGTACTAAGATAAATTTTGTGCCCACTTAATTGAAACACTTGCCAAGAAACTGGGTGAGAGCAATGTATTTCAATCACTCTAAACAATGGATAAATGAGACACATTCCTTCTAAATGACACATTTTAGCTGTCTGGAAGCCTATTCACAGTTGTGCATGGTAATATAAGTTTGCTGCTCTATTCCTTACAGTTGGTCCACTTCATGCTGTGCTTTGAAGCTCTTTATTCTAAGAGCCTTCTTAATATTAAGGGAAAGAAAAAAAAGAAAATATTTTTAGATGCAACACTAAATGTTTTTAGGTGTAGATCAATATTTTTTTCATTTTTTCTAGAATATGTATGTCTGTATATTTGTATCTTGGTCTTTTTCTATAGGTCTGTCTTTCCCTGTCCATCTCTGTCTCTTTTTGTGTAGATATATGTATTTACATATGCACATATATTTACATGCATGTTATATAAGATATGAATATATTTTCTTATTTTTTCACATTAAACCAAGTTGGTCCAAATTATTTGTATTTTAATCTTTAGCTTAGCATTTATAAACTGAAGTATAAATTTCCTATGCTAGTAATTCAAAGAGCAACAAATACAAATGTGTTTCAAACAATATTCTCAAATAACTATGTTTTTGTATTTCTGAAAAAAGCAATAACCTGACAAAAGAGAAATAAAGAAAAGTTAATTCACTCCTGAAGCAAGGCAAAGTAAATGGAGAACAGAAACAGAGAGCATTTCTTTTAATAAGGTACAAGAAGAATATAATTAATAATCCTGACCATGAAATTTTTGAGAATGAAAGGAGAGGTTTTTATTAACTAAGCCAGAACCACAAATACACCTGGATCCCTCTCATGTACACCAGGCATTATCGTTACTTATATTAAAAATGGATGACTTTGTTCAATCTTTCTTAACTTTTATCTGTAATTTCACAATTGTTTAAGCCAAAAAATTGATATTAATATATGATCTAAAGAATGGCAAATTTTACCACAATAAAACAATATAAAACATATTTCCAATTAGCCTTGGAAATCAAAATATCCCAAGAAATCTCGGGATCTTAAAATTCCCAATAGATTAACGTAGACTAGGTTGAAGTCTCTAGACAAATGCTTATTCCATAAAGAATTAGAAATGTCTCTCAGGCATTTTAGTATGCTTTTACTGGATTTAGGTTTTAAAAAAAAAATCTTTGATTTCTCATTGATCTGGCAGAGTACAAATAAAGAGCTCACCTGAATATGGAGAATAGGAAGCAGTACCTCTTGTTGTCTTCATTTTGGCCTTCTGACCTGCAGGCTGTACTAGCAGGTGTTTTTTTGTTTGTTTGTTTTTTTAAAACAGCCCATGTTTGTGGTAATTTGTTACATAGACCACAGGAAATGGATGCAGATGGGAAGCTGTCGTGGGATTTGAGGAGAGATGTGACATATTAGAAAAATCAGCATGTATAAAGATAAAGCAGAATTTCATGAGAATTGAAAGAAGGTAATAGTGTAGAAGAGAGAGAAATGTCTGGAGATGTGTTCCTAATTAGGCAAGAGGACGTGTGATCTTGATTACAATCATGTTTTTATAAAGATATGAATATATTTTCTTATTTTTTCACATTAAACCAAGTTGGTCCAAATTATTTGTATTTTAATCTTTAGCTTAGCATTTATAAACTGAAGTATAAATTTCCTATGCTAGTAATTCAAAGAGCAACAAATACAAATGTGTTTCAAACAATATTCTCAAATAACTATGTTTTTGTATTTCTGAAAAAAGCAATAACCTGACAAAAGAGAAATAAAGAAAAGTTAATTCACTCCTGAAGCAAGGCAAAGTAAATGGAGAACAGAAACAGAGAGCATTTCTTTTAATAAGGTACAAGAAGAATATAATTAATAATCCTGACCATGAAATTTTTGAGAATGAAAGGAGAGGTTTTTATTAACTAAGCCAGAACCACAAATACACCTGGATCCCTCTCATGTACACCAGGCATTATCGTTACTTATATTAAAAATGGATGACTTTGTTCAATCTTTCTTAACTTTTATCTGTAATTTCACAATTGTTTAAGCCAAAAAATTGATATTAATATATGATCTAAAGAATGGCAAATTTTACCACAATAAAACAATATAAAACATATTTCCAATTAGCCTTGGAAATCAAAATATCCCAAGAAATCTCGGGATCTTAAAATTCCCAATAGATTAACGTAGACTAGGTTGAAGTCTCTAGACAAATGCTTATTCCATAAAGAATTAGAAATGTCTCTCAGGCATTTTAGTATGCTTTTACTGGATTTAGGTTTTAAAAAAAAAATCTTTGATTTCTCATTGATCTGGCAGAGTACAAATAAAGAGCTCACCTGAATATGGAGAATAGGAAGCAGTACCTCTTGTTGTCTTCATTTTGGCCTTCTGACCTGCAGGCTGTACTAGCAGGTGTTTTTTTGTTTGTTTGTTTTTTTAAAACAGCCCATGTTTGTGGTAATTTGTTACATAGACCACAGGAAATGGATGCAGATGGGAAGCTGTCGTGGGATTTGAGGAGAGATGTGACATATTAGAAAAATCAGCATGTATAAAGATAAAGCAGAATTTCATGAGAATTGAAAGAAGGTAATAGTGTAGAAGAGAGAGGAGAAATGTCTGGAGATGTGTTCCTAATTAGGCAAGAGGACGTGTGATCTTGATTACAATCAAAGGAGTTGTCTGTAGTCTATGTTGTTGTGGCATGGAGAATATTAGTGCCCTAGTGTTAGCCACTCAGCCATGTCCAACTCTTTACAACCCCAAGCACTGTAGCACACCAGGCACCACTGTCTATGGGTGTCTCCAGGCAAGAATACTGGCATGGGTTTTCATTACCTTCTCCAGAGAATCTTCCCAACCCAGGATTTAAGCCTAGGTTTCCCACATTGCCAGCAAATTCTTTACCATCTGATACAGTCTTGCATTGGGAGCATGAAGTCTTAACCACTGGACCTCCAAGGAGGTCCTGATGGTTCACTCATTTTTATTGGATGGTATGAAAGCACATACCATAACTAAATCATCAATATCAACATTAAAAAAGGCAGCAATATTTTATTAAACATTTAAATGTATCCAAATACATTTTCCTCAACCCTAAAAGAGATCCAGTGGTATCAAACATTTAAGGGTAAATCCATATAAAAATGTTAATGCTAACTTTTTATTCAAATATAAAACAATTTAGAAATTAAAATGAACAGTTACAGAGATCTTGTTGCATTTTTAACTTAAAGAGATTTCAATTTTGTTTGACATTAAAGAGGAGGGTACTTAAAGATATACATGAAAATAAAAACAGTTTACAAGTGCTTTTTAGGCAAAATTTGAAAGAAATGATACATTTTCAGTATTGATCATGAGAAACTCTATAGCCTACTATTCTATCTGTAATATCCTGAAATCAGATGCCTAAGCTTGTTCCCAACTCCTTCAGTATCAGAATTATGAACTAAGAAAGTTCTTTAACCTCAACAGTGGCCTCATTTTTTAAATGTGCACGATGAAAGTACCTGAGTCATAAAGTGGAAGATAAATTTAGAAAAATGTCTAGATATAGTAAAGACACCGTAAATGTTAACTATGGGTATATTGTTACTATTTTCTAATCAATATTTATTTTCCAAGTACCCAGATAAGAGGTTTTGCTGGTGAGTGATTTTGCGAGAGTTATAAATCTTTAAGACACTTGTCTTGTTCTCCCGCTGTGCACAAATCTCTTGTTACTAGAAATAAAAGATGCATACAAAGTTTCATCTAACAAACCTGTCAATAACGTATGCCAGGCTTCCTCTGGAAGTCCAGTGGGTAAGGACACCGCCTTGCAGTGCAAGGGGCGCCAGTTCGATCCCTGGCCTGGGAAGATCCCACGTGCCGCGGAGCGGCTGGACCAATGTGTCCAATTACCGAGCTGGAGCTCTGGAGCGCATGCGCCCAGAGCCGGTGCTCTGCAACAACAGAGGCCACCGTAATGGGAGGCCCACAGGAGCCAAAGAACAAAGACGGATGAAAATAGAGAAATGAAAGACCAATAGAAGTGGCCCGCCCATCCCCCTCCCTCCCCAGCCCACCCCCCAAAAGATAAATAAATAAAATTTTTAAAAAAAGAATTAAAAAAAAAAAATAAAAACAGCGTATGCCTAATAATAAAATTTATTACAAATTTAAACCTTGATCTTGAAAGATTGTAATGACTTTCAGATATGTGGAAAAGGAAAAGGAAAAGAAAATCCAGGTCACAGAAGAGAATGAACAATAGAATCACTACCATTTTGCTGGAAGTAGAATATATTAATCACAACATTATGATTTCTTTTCCAAATGTGTCATATTGATTTTGGAGTTTCATGATTTTCTAGCAAGTGGAACTTGTGATAGCATCTGTAACCCACTGAAAGAACAATAGATGGGATTGGAGAAGTATCCCATTAGCCATGTCCGTGATCCTGGAAAAGTACGTCCATGCTGTAACTTCAATTTATTTTGAGAATTTAAAAGAAAAACAAAATAACAGCATAATTAACCCAGCCTGCTCCGGTTTTCTGATATAAATAAGGGAATTTAAAGAGCTCAAAGTCTGATCAAAACTTTCTGTCATCCGTGATTAATAGCACCTTTCCTTTCTTCTTCAGTGTCCCTGCCAGCGTAGTGTAATGCCTAAAATATATCCTTTAAAAAGATTTATCTTTCTTAGAGATGTACAAAGAAAGAGTTCTACCTCTGTATCTAAGCATATTTGTACATAATTTTAGTTGAATGTTGCTACACATATATACACATACAACTCATTTAAACTTCAATAGCTTTTGCAGAAATTGCCAAGCTGATTGCAAAATTATAGGGAAATGAGGAAATAATCTTGAATTGCCAAAACTATCTAGAAAACAAAGACAATAGTTGGAGTACCCACACTAGCTGATTTCACAGTTTACTGTATAATTACAATGTTCAAGATAATATGTCATTGGCATAATCACAGATGAATAGTTCAATGGAAAAGAATAGTGTTTAGAAATAGACTCACCGTGTATACACTGACTAGAGAAATGAGATAAAGGAAAAGTTTGAACAAGTTTTATTGAAGCAAATAGATAATTACATAGAAAAACAAATCCACAACCCTCATCTCAGAACATGCATCAAAGTCAATTTGGGATATTTCATAGACCTAAAGATTAAAACATTTTTATAACATATCTACAAATAAAAATTAGGATGAGAATATTTTCTGACTTATCATAGGATAGGGTATCTTACAGAAGATGCAAAAAAGAATCATAAAAGAAAAAACTGTATACCATCAAATTTAAAACTTCTGCTCATCAAATGTCACCATAAGAAAATGAAAAGAAAGCTACATATGGAAGAAAACATCTGTAGTACACATATCTGAAATTATTTATGTTGAGGAAATATCAATGAATCCTACAGTTGAAATATATAAGACAAAGAATTGTATTCCTTTTTATAGGCAGAAGACTTGAACACAAAAGTTTATCAAGAGAGATATAAAAATGTCAAGTAAGTAAACGATGGTCAACATATTTAAACATCAGAGACATGAAAATTAAAACTATAATGGATACCATATTATATCCACTAAAATCATTACAATGTTAAAATTTTAAAACTTAAGAAAATTAAAAAAGCAAAAATATCAAGTCCTGGGAAAAATATGGAGCAAATGGTATTTGTTTACTGAACAGAAGTCATAATATGTATCCAAAAATAACTACCCTTCATATTCACAGCAGCTTATTTTCATGAGACCCCATTTCAGATAGCTGCCTTGTCACTGTACTTTCTTAGAAGATCCCATTTACAAATGCCTAAAATATATCCTTTAAAAGATTTATCTTTCTTAGAGATGTACTTACCTCTGTATCTAAGCATATTTGTACATAATTTTAGTTGAATGTTGCTACACATATATACACATACAACTCATTTAAACTTCAATAGCTTTTGCAGAAATTGCCAAGCTGATTGCAAAATTATAGGGAAATGAGGAAATAATCTTGAATTGCCAAAACTATCTAGAAAACAAAGACAATAGTTGGAGTACCCACACTAGCTGATTTCACAGTTTACTGTATAATTACAATGTTCAAGATAATATGTCATTGGCATAATCACAGATGAATAGTTCAATGGAAAAGAATAGTGTTTAGAAATAGACTCACCGTGTATACACTGACTAGAGAAATGAGATAAAGGAAAAGTTTGAACAAGTTTTATTGAAGCAAATAGATAATTACATAGAAAAACAAATCCACAACCCTCATCTCAGAACATGCATCAAAGTCAATTTGGGATATTTCATAGACCTAAAGATTAAAACATTTTTATAACATATCTACAAATAAAAATTAGGATGAGAATATTTTCTGACTTATCATAGGATAGGGTATCTTACAGAAGATGCAAAAAAGAATCATAAAAGAAAAAACTGTATACCATCAAATTTAAAACTTCTGCTCATCAAATGTCACCATAAGAAAATGAAAAGAAAGCTACATATGGAAGAAAACATCTGTAGTACACATATCTGAAATTATTTATGTTGAGGAAATATCAATGAATCCTACAGTTGAAATATATAAGACAAAGAATTGTATTCCTTTTTATAGGCAGAAGACTTGAACACAAAAGTTTATCAAGAGAGATATAAAAATGTCAAGTAAGTAAACGATGGTCAACATATTTAAACATCAGAGACATGAAAATTAAAACTATAATGGATACCATATTATATCCACTAAAATCATTACAATGTTAAAATTTTAAAACTTAAGAAAATTAAAAAAGCAAAAATATCAAGTCCTGGGAAAAATATGGAGCAAATGGTATTTGTTTACTGAACAGAAGTCATAATATGTATCCAAAAATGACTACCCTTCATATTCACAGCAGCTGTACTTCCTGTTGCCAATGGCTTCTCCCAAGACCTCTCTCTCCTTGGATTGCAGATAGCTGCCTTGTCACTGTACTCTCACATGGTTTTACCTTAGTGTACTGTTTGTATCCTAATCCCCTCTTCTCCTAAGAACATCAGTCATATTAGAGAAGAGCCCACCCATGTGACCTAATTTTACCTTAATTGCTCTTTGAAGACTGTTCAACTTGGTCACTTTCTGAGGTACTAGATGTGAGGGCTTTAGCATATGAATCTGGAGGGGACACAATCCACCACGTAACACTAGAGTACCATTACTTCACAACTTTGTTCCTGCTCACCCTCTGTCTTATGCCTCACCATCCATCTCACAGTCATTGACCCAACCATAATAGGGTACAGGGAGGTGGTAGCTTTCTCACCTAACCCTAGTGCTGATATGTGTTCTCACCTTTCACAACCTGGTTCCATTTGAGCCTGACCTGTATGAGTTCCCATTAGTCAAGAATTAAAATAATTTCCACAACTTTGGATGGCTTAAAATGGTAATTATATGCTGTAATTTTTGTGCCAAATTTTGTTGACTTGATCAGAAATCTAGCTTCTTAGGTTTATTTTATTTGTTCATTTTTATTTTATTTTTTGCACAATTTTGTTGTTTACTGACATGTGTCGTCCCAAATCTTCCATAGGTATGCACATGTCCCCCCCATCATCTCCCTCCCTATCCCCATTTTTAAAATTTTTTGTAGGTTACTTTTTAAGGAAAATAAAAAATGCTCACTGAAATCAAACTTTGTAGTAATATACCTATTTCTTCTCTTTTGTATTGAATTATAAACGGTGATAGAGAAAGAAATGGCAACCCACTCAAGTATTTGTGTCTGGAAAGTCCCATAGACAGAGGTGATGGGCTACAGTCTATTGGGTCACAAAGTGTCAGACACTATGAAACTGGTAGTTGCTTTTTTTTTGTATATAATGGATACCATATTATATCCACTAAAATCATTACAATGTTAAAATTTTAAAACTTAAGAAAATTAAAAAAGCAAAAATATCAAGTCCTGGGAAAAATATGGAGCAAATGGTATTTGTTTACTGAACAGAAGTCATAATATGTATCCAAAAATGACTACCCTTCATATTCACAGCAGCTGTACTTCCTGTTGCCAATGGCTTCTCCCAAGACCTCTCTCTCCTTGGATTGCAGATAGCTGCCTTGTCACTGTACTCTCACATGGTTTTACCTTAGTGTACTGTTTGTATCCTAATCCCCTCTTCTCCTAAGAACATCAGTCATATTAGAGAAGAGCCCACCCATGTGACCTAATTTTACCTTAATTGCTCTTTGAAGACTGTTCAACTTGGTCACTTTCTGAGGTACTAGATGTGAGGGCTTTAGCATATGAATCTGGAGGGGACACAATCCACCACGTAACACTAGAGTACCATTACTTCACAACTTTGTTCCTGCTCACCCTCTGTCTTATGCCTCACCATCCATCTCACAGTCATTGACCCAACCATAATAGGGTACAGGGAGGTGGTAGCTTTCTCACCTAACCCTAGTGCTGATATGTGTTCTCACCTTTCACAACCTGGTTCCATTTGAGCCTGACCTGTATGAGTTCCCATTAGTCAAGAATTAAAATAATTTCCACAACTTTGGATGGCTTAAAATGGTAATTATATGCTGTAATTTTTGTGCCAAATTTTGTTGACTTGATCAGAAATCTAGCTTCTTAGGTTTATTTTATTTGTTCATTTTTATTTTATTTTTTGCACAATTTTGTTGTTTACTGACATGTGTCGTCCCAAATCTTCCATAGGTATGCACATGTCCCCCCCATCATCTCCCTCCCTATCCCCATTTTTAAAATTTTTTGTAGGTTACTTTTTAAGGAAAATAAAAAATGCTCACTGAAATCAAACTTTGTAGTAATATACCTATTTCTTCTCTTTTGTATTGAATTATAAACGGTGATAGAGAAAGAAATGGCAACCCACTCAAGTATTTGTGTCTGGAAAGTCCCATAGACAGAGGTGATGGGCTACAGTCTATTGGGTCACAAAGTGTCAGACACTATGAAACTGGTAGTTGTCATGTTATTTTCTTTTTTTGTATATAAGGAACAATCAATAATTACTTGTTGAATTGGCTTGAAAAATTATCTTAGAGCTTAGTCATAAATTCTGTCATTGTTCTTCTAAATACTTTTTTAGTGAATTCATGTGTTTTAAAACAAGAGAGTCAAAGAAACATCAGGAAAATAGAATTGGAATATATGGTATAGAGCTAAAAGAACAAAAATTTGTAAACATTAAAATGGAGGAGAGAAGAAGCCCAGTTCTGTTTTTATTTTATGACTATCATGATTCTAGTAATCTAGTATTTTTCCTCCTTTTTAATGTTACATCATTACTTTTAGTAACACAAAATGTGAAATGACTAAATGATTGATTCCAAGTTAAATCACCATCATAGTAGTAGCAAATTACCTGCCCACAACTTACTAGAATTATTGTTAACTTATGCACTAATTTAAAAGTATCAACAAAAGTAATATTTTTTTATTTTACTTTTTACTAGAGTTTGTTGCTTACAGATATGTATGATCCCAGATTAGTCATATGTATATCCCCCTCATCCCAACCATCCAGGCCATCGCACTGCACCCCTGCAAGGTCCTCTTTTCTCACAGCACAATGACAATAGCTATTTTTTCACGTATGATAGTACAGGTTTTCATGCTACTTCCTTTACGCCTCCCATATTAACAAATACACAAAAATATTTCAGAATAGTACAGTGAAAATTATATATACAGATCTGAACTCATTATGATTATTTGGAGGTGAAATATATTTAAATAAATATTGAAGACAGAACTCAAGTCTTAATTTTAGAACTTAAAAAAAATTAGCAACAAAAATGACTGCTTCAATTTGTTGCAGGTCCTATATTTAAATCGTGCTTTTATATATAGTAAATATATCTGCCTATGAATGAGGAAACCTAAAAAATGTGGGCTTATATATTATCAATTACACAGAAACTTAATGTTCTCATCTCACTTGCATGCCTTAGGATATATTAAGTACAGTCTAAATACATTTTTGATTGCAGTCACATATAGACTTTTGAGAGCAAGTGAGTACAAGAGGAAAGTCTTATAAAAGTATATTTTCTCAATGTGTTACATAAAATTTATATAATTTTGAAATTTTGATGATTGTCAGGGTCATATCAAGGACCTATTTAGAGACATGATCTATTTAGACATTTGCAAATTGTGATACAGCAAATTTGATCACAGAGTATTAGGGCAAGATAAACATTTGAAATTTTTCACATTTGTCTTCTATTTTGAGTGAACATCAGTGTTACTATGGGGGCATAAAATTATGAAGGTATTTTTAAAAATATTGTATGTTTATGTCTATAGACTCATTGTGAAATGTGACTTACTGATGCAGTTTGAACAGGAGATTACTTGGACCTTAGGAAATGGTTTAAAGTAAATGTCAATTAGCTCTTAGATTTTTTTGAAAGAAAAATAGATTCACTCTTTTGAATGAAGCCCTGAGATGCTAAATGTCCTCAGGTTCTGAAATGGTGAGTCTTGATTCTGGTAACAGTATCCATTAGGATTATGATGCATAATCTGCCATTAGTAAAATATTTTAAATTTTCTATTAATAGAATCAGATCTGCTGTGAAGAGTTGAAGTTTAGACAGTGGAATATTAGATTAGGCTTAGTTGACTATACAATTTTTGTGAAACATTTGTTGTTTATTAAATATACCAAATCAAAAAATAACCACTTTTAGCTTTTGACATGGAATTATCCATATATAAATGCATATCTCTACTTGTGTTGATGAATGTATTATATTTTAACTCAAGCGTCCACAGTAAGACATGTTTTAAATATTTATCTATGCCATTAAATATTTTCATCTTTCAAGTGTTGTGCAAAGGGGTCATGGGTACATATCACCAGCACCACATATATTCTAAAAAAAAACCAAAAAACTGACAAGCAGAAAAGTCATTGGGTGGGCAAAATTACCCACACTCTCAGCCTGCCACAGTTTATCTGGGCAAAGAACATCGACAGGTGTGTATCATGACTAAATTGCAAGTTGAGTTTCTGTACTGATGATGGATAGGATCTCTGTGACAATAGGACACTAGATGCTTTCTGGTTGGAAGGCATTATTCCTGTAAGAAAGGAGTTGTTCAGTTGCTCAGTTGTGTCCAACTCTGTGACCCCATGGGCTGCCACACACCAGACTCTTCTGCCCTCTACTGTCTCCCAAAGTTTGCTCAGATTCATGTCCATTGAATCTAACCATCTCATCCTCTGCTACCCTCTTCTCATTTTGCCTTCAGTCTTTCCCAGCATTAGGCATTTTTCAAATGTGTTGACTCCTTGCATCAAGTGGCCAAAGTTTTGGAGCTTCAACCTCAGCATCAGTCCTTCTCGTGAATATTCAAGGTTGATTTCCTTTAGTTTGATTTAGTTTTCTTTGATTTGATCGCCTTACAGTCCAAGGGATTTTCAAAAGTCTTCTCCAGGTCAGGGATACACATATGACTAATCTGGGATTATACATATATATAAACAACAAAGCTCTGTAAAAGTAAAAAGTCAAATAATAATAATAAAAAAGAAAACCAGTGGGTAAAATTAGTTGGTTCTATATTACACTCAGATTTGGCAAGCCAGTAGTTCTCTAGTAAGCTACTGAAAGAAGAAAGCATGTTCATTTTGCCTAAAGAGAAAATATATCTTTAATAATCACTATCAATAACTCTAGCATCATATGTGTATGTATACTCAAATCTGTTGGTGTTTAAGGTGCATTTTTTATCATCCTGCATCCAACTAGCCCATATTATATATGGAAGTTCTTATGACGTTGGTTACCTACAAGGGCTTTTAGGCAGTCAAGTCTGGCATCAACGAGAGTAGAATAATTGCAATGAAAAAATGCCCAGTGTCTTAACCTGAGCTTTTGTAATAAAAGATCATAGCCTAAGTAACTTAAACAGCAGACATTTCTTCTTCACAGTTCTGGAGGTTAGGAAATTCAAGATCAAGATGCCTGCAGATTTGTTCTTGGTGAGTGTCTTCTTCCTGGCTTGCAGACAGTTGTCTTCTCCCTGTGTCCTCACATGGAAGGTAGATAAAGCCTTGATGTCGCTTTCTCTTCCTATAAGGACAATAATCCCATCATGAAGGCTTCATCCTCATAATTAATCTGAATTTAATTTCCTCCCGAAGATGCCCACCTCCTAATACCATCACACTGAAGGTTAAGATTTCAATGGATGAATTTAAGGAAGACACAGACATTCAGTGCATAATGCTTAGGTACAAATGTTTAACATTTCTTCAGGCATGGAATATTATTAAAGATTCTCATATAGACAGTATAAGATTGATAGTACTGATAATTATTTTTTTCAGATAATTTCTCTTGAAATTATGATGCAAACACTATCCCAGATACCATTTACACAAAGTTCTCTTTCTGCTGCTGCTTAGTCATTTGAGTCATGTCTGACTGTGTGTGACCCTATGGATTACAGCCCACCAGACTCCTCCATCCATGGAATTCTCCAGGCAAGAACACTGGAGTAGCTTGCCATTTCCTTCTCCAAAAGTCCTCTTACATAGCTCAAAATTTTATATATTGATAGATTTATTAAGTAAGAAGCCTCATATTACTTTGTAGTTAAACATGGGAACATATAAAAATGGAATCTAGTTAAGTAAAAGTCTATGTTTTGGAAGACTCAGACTTGTGAGAATTTGAAACTGAGATTTGAATAAGCCTTAAATATTATATAAATAAGAAGTTAGAAAAATAGCAATAGACTATCTAAAAGTGAATAGTGAACATAATGAAAATAAAATTAATAATACATGAAATAGAAAAGATGAACCTGCAATTTAACAAAGAAAAATTTGAAAATGTTGATAAATGCCCTATGGTAAATTATCAAGAGAATAGAGAAATGACATTAATAAATAATTTTACAAATAAAAGTGGAGACATAAATAGAGATTATTAGATTGCAAAAATACTAATATTATGTACATATATGAGAGCTTAATTATAACCTTTGAAAACATAGGTGAGAGAATAAATAATTAGATAAATATAGTCAAAGTTGTCAAGAAAAATATGGAAACCAAATAGTTCAATCTTTCAACAAATGATAAATCCATACTCAAAAATGTTCCCACACAGAAATGGAAGACCTAAATAATGTTGCAGGTCATTTCTACAAAATTTAGTGTACAGACAATTTAAATAGTAATCTCCATAGAGGAGAAATTGTAGATATATGACTCAACTTATTTGTGAGACCAGAGAATCTTCATAACAAATTTAGAAATCAGTAGGAAATTACAGCACAATACTTCTTATTAGTATGGAATAAAAATTATAAAGAAAATTTAGCAAATAAGATCTATCAATGTATTAAAAAGAAGGTAATATATCATGACCCAATTAGCTCCACAAAGAAATGCATGGATGGTTTACTGTTCTATAATCTTTAAAAGCCATTCTGTACTAATATACAGAGATTAGTATGATCATTTTAATAAATGCAGTGAAAGATTTTACAAAATTCTATACCTAATTATGTCTTTAAAATAAAATTATAAGTAATAGGAGTAGGAAGAAAACTTTTGAATTTGACGAAGTGTGTGTGTGTGTGTGTGTGTGTGTGTGTTAGTCACATAGTCATGTCTGACTCTTTGTGACCCCATGGACTGTAAACCACCAAGCTCCTCTGTCCATGAAATTCTCCAGGCAAAAATACTGGAGTGCGTTTCTATCAAGAACACATAGGAAACATTAATACTATTGATCATCATTAACCACTGTCTTAGTATACAAGAACAAAACTTGGAAACCACCATATCCCACTCAATTTAACATCTTTGTGAATGTCCTAGTCAGTGCAATAAGACACACAGAAATATGAATATGAGATGAAAAGTTCTGATTGTTATAAATAAAATTGCAAAAATATGTGCGGTATTAGAAATGAAATGTTTTTCATTTCTGTACTCCAGAAACAAAGTGAAATATAATTTTTAAAGTAATGATTTATAGAAGCAAATCATAAATTTAAATTACCTAGAGTAAAATTTAAAAAATACCTGGGAATAAATCTAGCAAAAATTGCACAAGACACTTATGGAAAAATTTTAAACATGCATCCTAGAAAAAATTCTTGCAAATGTCACTATTTTAAGGATATTATTTCTTGAAAAATTGATTCATGAATTTGATAGGATTTTAATCATAATCCCAGCAGGATATTTGAGGAAATTGACAAGATGATGCTAAATTGCAAGTGGAGATAAAGGACTAAGTGTAACAAAAACACTCTTCGAATAAGCAAATTCCTCCCAGCTATTCAGACATTTATGAAGCTAATAATTAAACCTTTTTGGCATTAAGTCAGAGATAGAAACATAGATTAATGGAACAGAAAATAAGCTTAGAAAAAAGACCACATAAAGAAACAATTTATAGTCAAAAGAGGATCATTTTACAATGGAAAGGAAGTGGTCTATAAAGTAAATGGTGATGGGCCAATGGTAGTTGTTAGCCATTTGGGAAGTTAATCTAAAATTACAATTTTACAATACCCAATACACAAAGTACCAATTCCAGATGGATTAAAGATTTAAACATGAAAACAAGTTTGAAGCCAATATTGACTACCTTACTGAGTACATGTTCACAAAGTACACTGTCCAAAAACAGAAGACAATGCCTGAGTAAACTGAAACATCAGAAGCTGCTTTTTGAAATAAATCATACAGAAAAGAAAAAGACAAGCCACAGAGCAGAAAAAGATTTTTGAACCATAACCAGAAAAGGAATCTCTTTCAAGAATATCTTTACTCAGCAGGAAAAATAAATGGAATGTACAAATCAGGTACGAAAATAGGCAAAGGAAATTTATAATAATTTTTAAAGAACAAAAATATACATATCTCTGCATATAAATAAAAATATGAGCTATTTTTATTAACATCATGGAAATGAATATTCACACCACAGTATGATACAATTTTATATTCACTAGACAGGAGTGACTAAAGTAATCTGACAATTATAATTTTGGCATGAATGTGAATCAATAGAGTTTTATACACTCTAGTGAGATGGAAAATTACGAAAAATCACTCTGGGAAAAATATGGCTTTATCTTTACCAATATGCATGACTAAAATTTAGGAAATGCATTTCCAAGTATACACATGTGTGCCAGGAATCTTCTGCTAAAATGTTCATAGCGAGAATCATTTATAATAGCTATCTAACTAAAAACAACAGAAGTATCTACTAACAGGATGAAAGAGAACTAAGTTTGGCTATATTCATGCAATGCAAGAAAATGAGCCAAAGCAGGTAGTTCTCTTGCTGTATTTGAATGGAACACAACCACACTTACTGGTCTGTATATTGTGTAAGGCTGCTTTTCCCCTAAGACATCAGAGTGGATGCTTGTGACAGAAAGCATATGCCCTATGAAGCCAAATAATTTATTATCTGAAAGTTTACAGAAAGACTGCTAATCCCTGGCCTGATGGAATATTACACAGAAGTGAAAATGAATGAATTATGAATAACATGAATGAATCTCAGAAACATGATAACTAGAGCATTATACTATCTTGTAATGAAGCTCTAGTCTCAAGAACATGATATGGTGATGGGCCAATGGTAGTTGTTAGCCATTGAATTACTAAAATTACAATTTTACAATACCCAATACACAAAGTACCAATTCCAGATGGATTAAAGATTTAAACATGAAAACAAGTTTGAAGCCAATATTGACTACCTTACTGAGTACATGTTCACAAAGTACACTGTCCAAAAACAGAAGACAATGCCTGAGTAAACTGAAACATCAGAAGCTGCTTTTTGAAATAAATCATACAGAAAAGAAAAAGACAAGCCACAGAGCAGAAAAAGATTTTTGAACCATAACCAGAAAAGGAATCTCTTTCAAGAATATCTTTACTCAGCAGGAAAAATAAATGGAATGTACAAATCAGGTACGAAAATAGGCAAAGGAAATTTATAATAATTTTTAAAGAACAAAAATATACATATCTCTGCATATAAATAAAAATATGAGCTATTTTTATTAACATCATGGAAATGAATATTCACACCACAGTATGATACAATTTTATATTCACTAGACAGGAGTGACTAAAGTAATCTGACAATTATAATTTTGGCATGAATGTGAATCAATAGAGTTTTATACACTCTAGTGAGATGGAAAATTACGAAAAATCACTCTGGGAAAAATATGGCTTTATCTTTACCAATATGCATGACTAAAATTTAGGAAATGCATTTCCAAGTATACACATGTGTGCCAGGAATCTTCTGCTAAAATGTTCATAGCGAGAATCATTTATAATAGCTATCTAACTAAAAACAACAGAAGTATCTACTAACAGGATGAAAGAGAACTAAGTTTGGCTATATTCATGCAATGCAAGAAAATGAGCCAAAGCAGGTAGTTCTCTTGCTGTATTTGAATGGAACACAACCACACTTACTGGTCTGTATATTGTGTAAGGCTGCTTTTCCCCTAAGACATCAGAGTGGATGCTTGTGACAGAAAGCATATGCCCTATGAAGCCAAATAATTTATTATCTGAAAGTTTACAGAAAGACTGCTAATCCCTGGCCTGATGGAATATTACACAGAAGTGAAAATGAATGAATTATGAATAACATGAATGAATCTCAGAAACATGATAACTAGAGCATTATACTATCTTGTAATGAAGCTCTAGTTAACTATCACAGTGAGACCATGTATTTTAGCTATATATATATATATGTATATTGTGTATTTATTATAAAATGCAAAAATATACAAGTCTCTGATGCGTAGCAATTCCCATGACTAATTATCTGTATAATGGTGAAAGGAAACTGGATAGAGTAGAGAATTTGCAATATTATAATTTATGTTGTGTGAGGAATGCAAAAGTGTTTGTTTTACTATTTATATTTTATCTTGCATGTTCTTTCTGTTGTTTTGTGTATCATATTCTTTCAACACTAATATAAAGTAGCCATGGATAGGGAGAGTATGTGCATGTCTGCATATCTATGAATAATCTATAAATATGGAGGGAAATGAAGAATCTCTTAGGAAAGAAAGAAATATTTGAAGAAAAATAGACTGTGTTTACAGATGTGTGTGCAAAGCTATGTGTCGTTATTGCTGTCATCATTAATAATGAAAGCATTATATTTGAATATCAATATATAGAAATGAATTGAGACGGGTTATGGATCACAGTATGTGAATTTAAATTATAGATGACAGCTTCCTAGCTCTTTAAACTTGGACCATTTAGCCCATCTATAGAATAAAACTAAAAAAGTTTTACTTAATGGATTTATAGGGAGAATAAATGAAGATAGGGCTTTCTCAAATGGTAAAAATGAGCATTTGGAGGAGCTTAAAAAGCAGATTATTTCATTTTTAATATCTGAAACATTATCTCCTACATTAACAAGTTGGTTCTTTACTACTATCACCACCTGAGAAGACCATATTTGCAACTAAATCAACATAAAGTAATTCTATTTTAGGCAAATACTTAGTAAATTGGGAAGCCAACTGCTAAGTGCACAAAATATATACTGACCTCCTAGTTGAATTGTTTTTGAGAAAAGGGTAAAAATACTCCCAGTAAGATGGGTTTGCCCACATGTGTGACTCCTGAGATTTTTTTTTCTTGTTAGTTCAACATCCGTCACTTCTCGGCGTTTTGGTTAAGATCAAGTGTAGTTCAACATGCATTTTTTTACAAAGATTGAATATTTTGGAATTAGTTAAATACATGATAATTTTCTGAATCCATATGTACTTCAAACATTCCAAAATGTCCTCCACCCTGCGGTCAGGATGATCTTGTTGAATTCTAAAGCTGAACTGTTCCACTAATGGTTATTCATAATCCTTACAGCTTTTTACCGTTTGCATAGATCTTATGGATATTTTTCCATCATATACTTTCAAGATTGATTTTATTGGGTCATACACGTCTCACATCCAAGGTCATAGACTCAAAAAAGTCAGTTTACCAAATTTAAATGGTTAATAAAAGATATTTTGAATAAATGGAAAGAGACCGTTTCTCCTTTTTACATTATATATAGTTAAGACATTTATTTCTCTCAAATTAGCATAAAATTCTAACATACTTAAAAATCCTAAATATGTTTCACAGAAATAAAAAGTCCATACTTTACAGTCAATTTTAAATTATAATACTATATATAGTATAGATTAATAATGTTTTAATAGCATATATTTAAAACTTATATATTTTATTTCTTTACTATTTTCTATGTGATAGGAAATATTTTTGATTATTTCTTGTTTAAATTATTTCTTACTCAGCTTCATACTTATATTTTTTTTATTGACAATTTATATACATGTGACTGTTTTTCACATTTAACTGGGGGTGTTTGCATTTTCTAGACATTTGTTATTTGTAAAATGAATGCAATAGTCTTTTCAATGTGCAAAATTCATGTGTTCGTGATAAGTATTAAAAACACATTTTCATAGTTTATTATTAGTTTCTGCTGTTCCAAAATTTCATATAGCCAAAACTACCACATTTCAAATTATTTGTTTCTTACACTCCATTCAAGTTTTAAAAATGCCTTTCTTAATCTTAAATTGAAGAAATATTACCTTTCTTTTGTCCCCATTCTAATTGCTTTTTCTTTAGCTTAGTATTTTATTGATTTTCTGTTTTAACATTAAGAATTTTTCTAGGTTATACACATTTTTATTGATCTTCTCATACATCTTGCCCCTGGTATAAAAACAAAGCAAACAAACAAAATATATATATACACATTTCAAACTTGCCAATGATGTTGAAACTGACATTATTTCTAATTATAATTTCATTGTATCTCTTAGTTTGTTATCTATTTCTCCTTTAGTTTTTGTTGTTTAATTATTTGGAATACAATATCAAAAATAGTGATATTTGTGACCCCTCAATTATAAAGTTACACATTTAAGTTTTATATTTGCTATAATTGTTAAAACATCTGGGACAGTATTGATAACAGACAACATAACAATTCTAGTCGTGTTTCTAATTTGAGATAGGGTAACTCTAA
Source organism: Tragulus kanchil (assembly GCA_022376925.1). Lineage (NCBI taxonomy): Eukaryota > Metazoa > Chordata > Mammalia > Artiodactyla > Tragulidae > Tragulus > Tragulus kanchil. The sequence goes on along the minus strand of JAIOJX010000025.1, from coordinate 111,201,727 downwards.
TACACAGTTAATGTATTATGGTTCACCACATATTATGGTATTGACTAATGGTTAAAAGCTAAATATGTTTATGTATATTCTACAAATTTGAAAAATCAATTCCAATAGTAACCCAAGGCAATGAATGACTAAAAATGTCATTCTTTTGCATGAGTTATTACTGGAATGAATTGTTCCATTTTACTAAATATAAATCTTTATTTAATCAATTCCAATTTTATAAGCTTCTGAGATGATTTAATTTTAGAAAACAAAAATCTGCCTTAAAATTAAGTTAGTTTGACTGTAACATTTTAAGGAACATATAGCTTTTTGGGACCTACTTGGAAAACTTGACTTCAGCAGACACTTCTCATTTTATAAAGAAGTATACTGAGTCCTAATAAGGTTAAATCATTTAAAATCATTTGTCTATAGTGAGACAAGATAATTGTAAAATGAATGCAATAGTCTTTTCAATGTGCAAAATTCATGTGTTCGTGATAAGTATTAAAAACACATTTTCATAGTTTATTATTAGTTTCTGCTGTTCCAAAATTTCATATAGCCAAAACTACCACATTTCAAATTATTTGTTTCTTACACTCCATTCAAGTTTTAAAAATGCCTTTCTTAATCTTAAATTGAAGAAATATTACCTTTCTTTTGTCCCCATTCTAATTGCTTTTTCTTTAGCTTAGTATTTTATTGATTTTCTGTTTTAACATTAAGAATTTTTCTAGGTTATACACATTTTTATTGATCTTCTCATACATCTTGCCCCTGGTATAAAAACAAAGCAAACAAACAAAATATATATATACACATTTCAAACTTGCCAATGATGTTGAAACTGACATTATTTCTAATTATAATTTCATTGTATCTCTTAGTTTGTTATCTATTTCTCCTTTAGTTTTTGTTGTTTAATTATTTGGAATACAATATCAAAAATAGTGATATTTGTGACCCCTCAATTATAAAGTTACACATTTAAGTTTTATATTTGCTATAATTGTTAAAACATCTGGGACAGTATTGATAACAGACAACATAACAATTCTAGTCGTGTTTCTAATTTGAGATAGGGTAACTCTAATACACAGTTAATGTATTATGGTTCACCACATATTATGGTATTGACTAATGGTTAAAAGCTAAATATGTTTATGTATATTCTACAAATTTGAAAAATCAATTCCAATAGTAACCCAAGGCAATGAATGACTAAAAATGTCATTCTTTTGCATGAGTTATTACTGGAATGAATTGTTCCATTTTACTAAATATAAATCTTTATTTAATCAATTCCAATTTTATAAGCTTCTGAGATGATTTAATTTTAGAAAACAAAAATCTGCCTTAAAATTAAGTTAGTTTGACTGTAACATTTTAAGGAACATATAGCTTTTTGGGACCTACTTGGAAAACTTGACTTCAGCAGACACTTCTCATTTTATAAAGAAGTATACTGAGTCCTAATAAGGTTAAATCATTTAAAATCATTTGTCTATAGTGAGACAAGATAATTGAAAAAGGCATGCATCTGATTTAATTCTGCCACCAATCTCGTGCTGGATGTGAATAAGATTGCAATTTTTAAATTCTCATCTTGTGTTTTACTAAAATGAAACCTAGTGTAGTTAACTAACTTATGTCCCTCCATTAGTCAGTGTTCTCCAAATAAACAGATCTAAAAGGAGACTTTATAGGAGTTGACTTATGTGTTTATTGAGGCCAAGAATTCCCAAGATTGACTGTATACAATGCAGAAAAGCAGGAGAGCAGATGGTGTAATTGAGTGTAAATCCAGAGGCCTGAGAGCTTGTAAGGCCAAGGGTGCAGTTCCAGTTCAAAGGCCCAAGAAATGGGGAGTCAAAGGTGTATATCTTGGTATAACTGTAAAGCCCAGAGAAATAAGAATGTGTTTTTCAGGGCAGATGAATGGCTCAGCTCAAGCAAAGAGAGCTAATTCACCCTTCTTCAGCTCTTCTGTTTTATTCAAGCCCTCAGTACATTGAATGATGCCAACCCATACTGAGGAAGACAATCTTTTTTATTTAATTTACTGATTCAGATGCTAATTTTTTCCAGAAACACTACCAGTAACACATCCAGAATTAATGTTTTAGCAGCAATTTGGGCATGCCTTAGCCCAGTGAAGATGATACATAAAATTAGCCATCACAGAGCCCAAGGACATTCTCTGAGTCTAAATTGAGATGTGACTGAAAACCATGTATCTAGATTGGTCCTTTGATGATCTTTCCATTTTACTGTTGTACCATGGTATAGGCACATTGATGGGGAGTGTTACTCCAACACTCAAAGTAGTATGTGACACTTGCTACTTTTCCCTAATCAAGTCTCTGCAATGAGTAGAGCATCTATAAGTATCATTTCTTTGAATTGACTATCACCGTCACAACATGTGATATGAGATCCCTTAGCCGTGTAGAAAAATGTCAAGAATGCATAACCGTTTTCAAGTTCTTGTCACCTTTGTTATCCAGCAACTGAGACACTGTCATCTCCTCAGCAGTGTCCATCCCTCTTTTCTAACAACATTAGTTGCACATTTAAAATCATTTGTCTATAGTGAGACAAGATAATTGAAAAAGGCATGCATCTGATTTAATTCTGCCACCAATCTCGTGCTGGATGTGAATAAGATTGCAATTTTTAAATTCTCATCTTGTGTTTTACTAAAATGAAACCTAGTGTAGTTAACTAACTTATGTCCCTCCATTAGTCAGTGTTCTCCAAATAAACAGATCTAAAAGGAGACTTTATAGGAGTTGACTTATGTGTTTATTGAGGCCAAGAATTCCCAAGATTGACTGTATACAATGCAGAAAAGCAGGAGAGCAGATGGTGTAATTGAGTGTAAATCCAGAGGCCTGAGAGCTTGTAAGGCCAAGGGTGCAGTTCCAGTTCAAAGGCCCAAGAAATGGGGAGTCAAAGGTGTATATCTTGGTATAACTGTAAAGCCCAGAGAAATAAGAATGTGTTTTTCAGGGCAGATGAATGGCTCAGCTCAAGCAAAGAGAGCTAATTCACCCTTCTTCAGCTCTTCTGTTTTATTCAAGCCCTCAGTACATTGAATGATGCCAACCCATACTGAGGAAGACAATCTTTTTTATTTAATTTACTGATTCAGATGCTAATTTTTTCCAGAAACACTACCAGTAACACATCCAGAATTAATGTTTTAGCAGCAATTTGGGCATGCCTTAGCCCAGTGAAGATGATACATAAAATTAGCCATCACAGAGCCCAAGGACATTCTCTGAGTCTAAATTGAGATGTGACTGAAAACCATGTATCTAGATTGGTCCTTTGATGATCTTTCCATTTTACTGTTGTACCATGGTATAGGCACATTGATGGGGAGTGTTACTCCAACACTCAAAGTAGTATGTGACACTTGCTACTTTTCCCTAATCAAGTCTCTGCAATGAGTAGAGCATCTATAAGTATCATTTCTTTGAATTGACTATCACCGTCACAACATGTGATATGAGATCCCTTAGCCGTGTAGAAAAATGTCAAGAATGCATAACCGTTTTCAAGTTCTTGTCACCTTTGTTATCCAGCAACTGAGACACTGTCATCTCCTCAGCAGTGTCAATCCCTCTTTTTCTAACAACATTGTAACTGCCACATTCCTGACAGACATCTTAGAAAATTCACATACTTGCCAAATTTTAGACAGAGTAACTGTAAAACTTGTATTGGGACGAAAAAAAAAAAAAACGTTCTAAAACATAGGGATGGACAAAGAGCACCTGGTATACCTTAATAACCACTGTTCTGAATAGCTGTATGGTTTCAGAAAACTGTGGAGGCTGGCAGAAGCAGGAGTCTAAAATGCTGAATGGAGACCACTCCTTTGGATCAGGAAGGTTCCTGCTGATATTGATCCTACTAAATAGGCAGACATATATTTCAAATCCAGACTTGGAGGTAGATGACCTAGATTATTTTAGCTAACGTTCATTTGACATTTAATATACCTTACCCATTCTTGAATTTATAAAAATAAATCCATACACCAGTCATACATTGCTGAGATTTTCTTTATTCTCCATGGGATTTATGAGTCCAGCAGATAACTACATACTCATAAGAGGATAACTGACGATTATTTAATGAGGGAATCACTTTCACAGATAGGGCTAGATTAAAGAAAAATCTCACAGGTAATAGTGAAAAGAACCCAGGTCATAATCAATACTTGGCCTGAAAATGTTAAGGATGGGAATAGTTAGCAGCACCTAGCATTATCTGGAATTGTTGGAGGGGACATCCAGGGAGAAAAATCAGCATTGTCAGTTTTCAGCCTGGCACAGAAAAAACAAGGGCGTAAGCATCAAACTTCTATTAGTACTCTCCAGTTGGTGCTTCCCATTCACGGATTGTCAGAAGGCCAAGATCCTTGTTTGGTTCATCTCGTCAATATCACCCTCGAGAGGCACAGAGCAGGATGGAGAGGGGTGGAAAGTAGGTCTGCACAAATGGAGAAAATCCACCTATTCTCCTTGTCATACAGGAGGTATTATAAATGGACTTGCCTCAGATAATAACGCTGGTGAGCTGGAATTTAATTCATGATCCTCAAACATGAAGGTTAGTGGTTTTGCTTAGTGTTTTTGCCACTGTTATGCCACTTACCATTAAACAAGAATTTATTCACTCTGCTTTTGTTTTCTGCAACAGACTTTTATTTTAGCTGAAGTCAAAGTAGTAAAAAAAGACATCTCAGTGATAAATGCTTATTTTAACAACACTACCTAAAGTTACTCTCTGTCTCCTTCAAGCAAGCAATATTCTTTCAGATAATCTCAAATACATGTACACATTCATATGCTTGTACTGAGTGTACCTATAAAATATGTTGATCATGATAAACCCTTAGTACCTTTTGCAAGTACATGCTTACACTAGTTCTAAAAATTAAATAGAATGTTTCAGTAGCAATCAGTTACATGGGAAGAATAGGCAACAATCCTCTTATAGAGGATTTTAAAATAAAATATTTTCCCTATAAATTATCTTTCAAAAGACTATTATTAATTGTATAAGTTAACCTTCTGTCATTCATTTTTATTTGTAATAAATCATTATTAAAACCTTATATTTATGAGTCATATTATTTAGTACTGTGAACAAATATTTAAGATGTTTTCCCATTGGAAGATGGATCTTGATGTTTTTTTTTTTCTTTTTATCATCCCTCCCTCGCCTGCTCTTGATGTTTTGATGTAGTTCTTAGTAGCGAATGGCACCTTACTTTTCATAGGAATAGTTTTGTAGCAATGTATTTAACATATTTAAAGGAAACAATAGTAAGTTTCCAGAAAGGCAAATACTTTTCACACGTGAGTTGCCTTCTAAAAATCATAATATAAACATGATATCTTGAAAAGTGCTGTATCTCTTACCTGTACAAACTTTTCAAGATACACAGATACTTGAAATTGATGCTGATTTCTTATACAGGTCTTCAGTATACAGAATAAATACTGAACACATAGATTGCCAAGAGGTTAGTAGCCAACAGCCCTGTGATAAAATTGAGGAATTAACTTGGTAAATGAACGATTTCAGCATCACCAGAGACCCTCTTAAGTAAACTTCTTTTTTCAGATATGATTTAACTTGGCAAATGGGAAAAATATCAAGCATCACCAGATGACCCTTTCTCTCAACTTATTTTTATTTTGCCACTGTTATGCCACTTACCATTAAACAAGAATTTATTCACTCTGCTTTTGTTTTCTGCAACAGACTTTTATTTTAGCTGAAGTCAAAGTAGTAAAAAGACATCTCAGTGATAAATGCTTATTTTAACAACACTACCTAAAGTTACTCTCTGTCTCCTTCAAGCAAGCAATATTCTTTCAGATAATCTCAAATACATGTACACATTCATATGCTTGTACTGAGTGTACCTATAAAATATGTTGATCATGATAAACCCTTAGTACCTTTTGCAAGTACATGCTTACACTAGTTCTAAAAATTAAATAGAATGTTTCAGTAGCAATCAGTTACATGGGAAGAATAGGCAACAATCCTCTTATAGAGGATTTTAAAATAAAATATTTTCCCTATAAATTATCTTTCAAAAGACTATTATTAATTGTATAAGTTAACCTTCTGTCATTCATTTTTATTTGTAATAAATCATTATTAAAACCTTATATTTATGAGTCATATTATTTAGTACTGTGAACAAATATTTAAGATGTTTTCCCATTGGAAGATGGATCTTGATGTTTTTTTTTTTTTTTTCTTTTTATCATCCCTCCCTCGCCTGCTCTTGATGTTTTGATGTAGTTCTTAGTAGCGAATGGCACCTTACTTTTCATAGGAATAGTTTTGTAGCAATGTATTTAACATATTTAAAGGAAACAATAGTAAGTTTCCAGAAAGGCAAATACTTTTCACACGTGAGTTGCCTTCTAAAAATCATAATATAAACATGATATCTTGAAAAGTGCTGTATCTCTTACCTGTACAAACTTTTCAAGATACACAGATACTTGAAATTGATGCTGATTTCTTATACAGGTCTTCAGTATACAGAATAAATACTGAACACATAGATTGCCAAGAGGTTAGTAGCCAACAGCCCTGTGATAAAATTGAGGAATTAACTTGGTAAATGAACGATTTCAGCATCACCAGAGACCCTCTTAAGTAAACTTCTTTTTTCAGATATGATTTAACTTGGCAAATGGGATATAATAAGTATCAGCTGTGGTGATATGGTACTGCTGTATTCTCACCTTTCCATTTGAGGTACATGAACCCTTTGATTCACAGCAAAGTGAAATGGCAGTGAATTTTGGATATAATCATTGAATATATAATCAATGACTGAATTTTAAAATTATTCACTATTTTTGATGTTTCTCTCTCAATATAATCCTTCCACACCACCGTGTGTCTCTCAGAAACCTATACTCAAGTTGAATATATGCAACAAAAATATATAATCACAAAATGAACAACACAGAGACCATCACTTCTTTGTGGAATTACTTCTCTGGCGCCTTTCTATCCAAACATGATCTTAAGAATGAAGCAGGGCTTCCTTGGTGGTCCAGTGGGTAAGGACACCACCTTGCAGTGCAAGGGGCGCCGGTTCGAGCCCTGGCCTGGGAAGATCCCACGTGCCACGGAGCAGCTGGGATGATATGTCCAACTATCAAACCAGAGCTCTGGAGTGCATGCACCTGGAACTGGTGCTCTGCAACAAGAAAGGCCACTGCAAAGGGAGGCCCACATGGGCCGAAAAATAATGATGGATGAAAACAAAAAACAAAATAAAAAAAAGAATGAAACATGGTTGAATAATCTGAAGTTGTTTGACTTACAAATTTATCTCATTAATATTGATCAGGAGTTCATAGAATTAGAGGGTTTTTTTAATTATTATTGTTGTTAATTACCTCTCAGTTTGTACTGAAACTCCTGGAAGAGCTTCAGTTCCAAAGAGAGAAACAAATATTAGCTAGATGAGAGTCAGCTTTACAGTTTTAAAGCAATAAGGAAAAATGTTGCATGACTAGGGCAGCAAGAGATCGTGAACCTTAGAGACAGGTGCTACTTCCCAGTCTATGATGGAGAAAGCACACGTCAGCAGCCATCCCCATTCTTCTTAGTACTACTTTTAGAATTTCCAAGCAGCTAGAAGTAGAGAAATGTTCCTAATTCGAAAGGAGTATTTTGGACATCAAGATGCAGTGAATAGTAAGCTATTATAAATACTTTTTTCATGAAGTGCCTGGCTGTGCAGAATCTGAGTTACTCCTCAGTATTTATTTTGATGCATCAACTCATTGAGCCCATTCCAACTGAGTGACACAGTGACAGTAAGTTCCTAAATGACTGTAGCTAAGTTCAGAAGCAGCTTGTTATAAGTAAGATAATAATCATAGATACTTTTTTTTTTGCTTTTACAGAATTTTGTTGTTTACATCTCTATATAATCTCTATATAATCCCATACTCAGCATAGGCATATCTTTGACCCCTCCATAGGTACTATTTTGCCTTGAAGGGTCCCAGTTCATATTTCCTCTTCCTGGATATTTTTTTCTTTGCGGGGGTGGCACTTCTATTGGTCTTTCATTTATTTGTTTTTATCCATCTTTGTTCTTTGGCCTGTGTGGGCCTCCCATCGCAATGGCCTCTGTTGCTGCAGAGCACCGGCTCTGGGCATGTGCACTTAAGAGCTCCAGCTGAGTAGTTGGACACACCAGTCCAGCTGCTCCGCGGCACGTGGGATCTTCCCAGGCCACGGATCAAACTGACGTGCCTTGCACTTCAAGGCGGTGTCTGTGGGACCACCAGGGAAGCCCTGGATAATTTTTAATAATGCTAACTTTCACTCTTAGAGAGTTCCTATTTGAATGATATATTACAAGGCCATTTTAAATACAGGGTGACTTAAAGAAAGAGAGATTCGGGCTTCCCCTGGTGGTCCAGTGGGTAAGGACACCACCTTGCAGTGCAAGGGGCGATGGTTCGATCCCTGGCCTGGGAAGATCCCAAGTGCCGTGGAGCAGCTGGACTGATGTGTCCAACACCGAGCCAGAGCTCTGGAGCCCATGCGCCCAGAGCTGGTGCTCTGCGACAACAGAGGCCACCGTGATGGGAGGCCCGCAGGAGCCAAAGAACAAAGACGGATGAAAATAGAGAAATGAAAGACCAATAGAAGTGGCCCACCTGCTTCTCTCCCTCCTCAACCCGACCCCCGCCCAAAATAAATAAATAAATAAATAAAAGAAAGAGAGATTCTCTATTTTTATAATATTTTAAAACAGGAACTAAATTTCAAAAAGCTAGATTTGCTTTCATTGCAAATTTCATTATGTACAAAAGAATTCCATTTATAAAACCAGTATGTTATGTAACCACTATGTTATGTAAATACTACGCATAACAAAAATTGCTGAGAATTTTCTGTGTACTCATTATTTATATAATGGTATGATGCCTTTATCATTTTGTATAATTTTTGACATTGGTAACACACAGCACCAAAACAATGACAATTAAGTGAAAAGCAAAAGAACATGAAAAACACCATAAAGCACTGAAAATTTGCAGGTTTTTTTTTTTTTTTTCTGGTATACAGAGGACACATTGGCAGATTTTTAAAATATATTGTCTGAACTGAAAACATTGCCTATGAAGGTACTATTTTGCCTTGAAGGGTCCCAGTTCATATTTCCTCTTCCTGGATATTTTTTTCTTTGCGGGGGTGGCACTTCTATTGGTCTTTCATTTATTTGTTTTTATCCATCTTTGTTCTTTGGCCTGTGTGGGCCTCCCATCGCAATGGCCTCTGTTGCTGCAGAGCACCGGCTCTGGGCATGTGCACTTAAGAGCTCCAGCTGAGTAGTTGGACACACCAGTCCAGCTGCTCCGCGGCACGTGGGATCTTCCCAGGCCACGGATCAAACTGACGTGCCTTGCACTTCAAGGCGGTGTCTGTGGGACCACCAGGGAAGCCCTGGATAATTTTTAATAATGCTAACTTTCACTCTTAGAGAGTTCCTATTTGAATGATATATTACAAGGCCATTTTAAATACAGGGTGACTTAAAGAAAGAGAGATTCGGGCTTCCCCTGGTGGTCCAGTGGGTAAGGACACCACCTTGCAGTGCAAGGGGCGATGGTTCGATCCCTGGCCTGGGAAGATCCCAAGTGCCGTGGAGCAGCTGGACTGATGTGTCCAACACCGAGCCAGAGCTCTGGAGCCCATGCGCCCAGAGCTGGTGCTCTGCGACAACAGAGGCCACCGTGATGGGAGGCCCGCAGGAGCCAAAGAACAAAGACGGATGAAAATAGAGAAATGAAAGACCAATAGAAGTGGCCCACCTGCTTCTCTCCCTCCTCAACCCGACCCCCGCCCAAAATAAATAAATAAATAAATAAAAGAAAGAGAGATTCTCTATTTTTATAATATTTTAAAACAGGAACTAAATTTTAAAAAGCTAGATTTGCTTTCATTGCAAATTTCATTATGTACAAAAGAATTCCATTTATAAAACCAGTATGTTATGTAACCACTATGTTATGTAAATACTACGCATAACAAAAATTGCTGAGAATTTTCTGTGTACTCATTATTTATATAATGGTATGATGCCTTTATCATTTTGTATAATTTTTGACATTGGTAACACACAGCACCAAAACAATGACAATTAAGTGAAAAGCAAAAGAACATGAAAAACACCATAAAGCACTGAAAATTTGCAGGTTTTTTTTTTTTTTTTCTGGTATACAGAGGACACATTGGCAGATTTTTAAAATATATTGTCTGAACTGAAAACATAATTTCATTGTTCAAATAATATTTCATCTTTTTTGGCATTAATCTTATAGTTGCCAGCCTGTTCACTTATACTACTGGATAAAACTCTAATTGACTAAAAGGATTTAGTGTACAGCTCAGGTTCTTTTTTTTTCCTCTAAGTTTTTCATGTAAACATATTTTTTAATCTTCCAGAACTAGCAAGTATATATATGACAATAAAAAAGTGACTTTGGATTGTTGTAAATACCAAGGAATAGATTTGTAAATATAGTCATTTTATCATACATAATAACTGAATCCTCTTTTATAGGATTTAGAGCAAAACTGTTTCAATAAACATGGATTTTCTTTAATTCAAATAAAAGAAGCAGAATTTTTAGGAGTGTTGCATTTTTGAAAACAGAATTTTTTTTTCACAAATTATTTTCAAGAATTTTAACTTTTGACTTTATTCATTATCTTAAAGCTATTTTTACAGCTAGCCCAAAATGACTTTGGATAATCCTTTTCCAGAATATAATAATAAGTTGATACACTCAAAGTCTATCAAATGAATTAATAAGTAGCCAGTAGGAAAAAAATGGTAGACATCCAAAAGGAAAAAATATATTGAGCATACAAAGTTAAATCAGAACTAGTGTTTTTGAAAACTCATCTAGCAAGACTAGAATTCATAATTCACTATGGGGAGAATGTATTGTTTAAAAACAAGATAGCATGCTATGACTGTTGGAGAGCCTTGCTAAAATACATAGAAAAATGATACTTGATATTTTGTTGCATTTCATTTACTTAATTAATAATAATAATAGTAATAATTATATATATATATATATATATATGTATACACACACATGCACATGAATCAATACTCACATTTATACACTTTCCCTATTCTGAGCTCCATGCAGAAAGACTTCAAAATTTTACAATTCACCGCAATTTATATTAATATTGCATTGTTTCAATTAAGTGATGTTGTATCACATATTCAGATGTATCATCATGGAGTGAAAGACTAGAATGGAGTGGCCTGAATATTTTTATTCTAGGAAATTAATATAGTTCCATGGATTCAATTTTGCTATTTAGATCTTTAACTTGAAAGAGACTGCATTCAGCAATATGTCATGCTAATTCTTGCACTCCAGTAGATTCGTCCTGCTGATTCAGATTTTTCCAGAAATATTTTGAATACACTTGTGGTTCATCAGTATGCTTTAGCTCATTGGTCAATTGGAGTGTTTGGCAAAACACAAGTAAACTGGAGGGCTGCATGCAATGAGTAGTACCTGATAAGCATAAAAGCCATTGTTCAATGTACAAAAGAAAGTTGCAAACATTTAAAGTCATGTTAATATGTGGAGAATCTCACTGAACTTCAATGTTGTAGCAAAATGACTTCTTAGTTTTGGTACTTGGTTTTTATTTTTGAATGAAGAACTGATCAGATGATCATAGAAACTCTCATAAGCAGTTGAATTTATCCTCAATAAGAATAGAGTAAATATGTTCTTATGATGCATCTGGATTATTTTTCTGGAGCATTGACGTTATATAAGGATAGCTTTGTGAATTGGCCAACAACAGTCTGGCTCAGTTAGTAAAGAATCCATCTGCAATGCAAGAGACCCAGGTTCAATCCCAGGGTCGGGAAGATCCCATGTAGATGGAAATGCAAAACACTCCATTATTCTTGCATAGAAAAATCGCATGGGCATATGAGCTTGGCAGACTCCAGTCCATGTGGTCACAAAGAGTCAGAAATGACTTAGCAACTAGAACACCATAATTCACTATGGGGAGAATGTATTGTTTAAAAACAAGATAGCATGCTATGACTGTTGGAGAGCCTTGCTAAAATACATAGAAAAATGATACTTGATATTTTGTTGCATTTCATTTACTTAATTAATAATAATAATAGTAATAATTATATATATATATATATATATATGTATACACACACATGCACATGAATCAATACTCACATTTATACACTTTCCCTATTCTGAGCTCCATGCAGAAAGACTTCAAAATTTTACAATTCACCGCAATTTATATTAATATTGCATTGTTTCAATTAAGTGATGTTGTATCACATATTCAGATGTATCATCATGGAGTGAAAGACTAGAATGGAGTGGCCTGAATATTTTTATTCTAGGAAATTAATATAGTTCCATGGATTCAATTTTGCTATTTAGATCTTTAACTTGAAAGAGACTGCATTCAGCAATATGTCATGCTAATTCTTGCACTCCAGTAGATTCGTCCTGCTGATTCAGATTTTTCCAGAAATATTTTGAATACACTTGTGGTTCATCAGTATGCTTTAGCTCATTGGTCAATTGGAGTGTTTGGCAAAACACAAGTAAACTGGAGGGCTGCATGCAATGAGTAGTACCTGATAAGCATAAAAGCCATTGTTCAATGTACAAAAGAAAGTTGCAAACATTTAAAGTCATGTTAATATGTGGAGAATCTCACTGAACTTCAATGTTGTAGCAAAATGACTTCTTAGTTTTGGTACTTGGTTTTTATTTTTGAATGAAGAACTGATCAGATGATCATAGAAACTCTCATAAGCAGTTGAATTTATCCTCAATAAGAATAGAGTAAATATGTTCTTATGATGCATCTGGATTATTTTTCTGGAGCATTGACGTTATATAAGGATAGCTTTGTGAATTGGCCAACAACAGTCTGGCTCAGTTAGTAAAGAATCCATCTGCAATGCAAGAGACCCAGGTTCAATCCCAGGGTCGGGAAGATCCCATGTAGATGGAAATGCAAAACACTCCATTATTCTTGCATAGAAAAATCGCATGGGCATATGAGCTTGGCAGACTCCAGTCCATGTGGTCACAAAGAGTCAGAAATGACTTAGCAACTAGAACACCAGGTTTGTGAATTAAAGTATCAACCTAAATAGAGCACTTACTGGATATATGATGATGTTAATGAAATGTCATAATTTTTTTAGATTTAAAAAATTAATTAATACATATGACAAACCTGGAATCATACATATCTGTAAACAACAAAACTCTGTAAAAGTAAAATAAAAATTAAAAAATAATTAATGGCTATATGTGAGAAATAATCACGTTTTAGAGGTAAATATTAAATAGTTCTGAGTAAAACCCAAACTTTCTTATACTTCCCTCAATCTACTTCTGTAGGAATGGGAAATAGAATAGAATGCAGACAAATAAGATTGGACTTGTGTTAAAATGGTTAAAATTGTTTAACGGATACATGAAGGTTTTTTTTGAGCTGTTATCTCTGTTTTAATGTTTTTGAAATTTTCCATAATAGAAATGTTTCCACAAGAAAGACAAATACCACCTCATATATCTCTGAAATTAAAAAAAAATAACCATAATCAAATCAAAGACAGGAAGATAAATATTATGTAACATGCAAGATGTTGTGTTTTTGTTTTGTTTTGTTTTGTATCCCTATCGTATAACAGACACTATCAATATGGAATAAATATTTCACCAACATTCAGGATGTTACCAACAACCATCTTGGATAACCTGAAAAGTATGCTACAAGTATTTCTTTTAAATCCTTGACTTTATTGTGCTCTGTTTTATCTCTCCATTGAGTGCCTTAATTAAGCCAATGCTGCCCTACCATTATCTGATAACTCATATATCTCCTCTTGCCATGCTGATACTTCTTAGTTAGTTATGTCCAACTCTGTGTGACCCCACGGACTGCAGTCCATCGGGCTCCTCTGCCCATGGAGTTCTCCAGGCAAGAATACTAAAGTGGGTTGCCATTTCCTTCTCCAACATCTTACCATGCATGCATGCATGCTAAATTGCTTTCAGTTGTTTCAACTCTTTGCAACTCCAAGGACCATAGCCTTCCAGTCACTTCTGTTCAAGGGATTCTCCAGGCCAGCATACTAGAGTGGGTTGCTATGACCTTTTATAGGGAATCTTCCCAACCCAGGTGTCAAACCTGTGTCTCTTACATCTCATGCATTGTCAGCCAGGTTCTTTACCATTAGCACGACCTGGGAAGCCTCCTCCCTGTATCATGCGTGAGAGCATTTCCAATTTTTCCTTCTTTAATTTCTTCCTGTTTCTCCCTTGATTTCTTCGCTAGATACAACATTATCTTGTGTATTAGGACCTAAAGTAATTCAGTTATCCAATGTGAGAAATAATCACGTTTTAGAGGTAAATATTAAATAGTTCTGAGTAAAACCCAAACTTTCTTATACTTCCCTCAATCTACTTCTGTAGGAATGGGAAATAGAATAGAATGCAGACAAATAAGATTGGACTTGTGTTAAAATGGTTAAAATTGTTTAACGGATACATGAAGGTTTTTTGAGCTGTTATCTCTGTTATAATGTTTTTGATATTTTCCATAATAGAAATGTTTCCACAAGAAAGACAAATACCACCTCATATATCTCTGAAATTAAAAAAAAATAACCATAATCAAATCAAAGACAGGAAGATAAATATTATGTAACATGCAAGATGTTGTGTTTTTGTTTTGTTTTGTTTTGTATCCCTATCGTATAACAGACACTATCAATATGGAATAAATATTTCACCAACATTCAGGATGTTACCAACAACCATCTTGGATAACCTGAAAAGTATGCTACAAGTATTTCTTTTAAATCCTTGACTTTATTGTGCTCTGTTTTATCTCTCCATTGAGTGCCTTAATTAAGCCAATGCTGCCCTACCATTATCTGATAACTCATATATCTCCTCTTGCCATGCTGATACTTCTTAGTTAGTTATGTCCAACTCTGTGTGACCCCACGGACTGCAGTCCATCGGGCTCCTCTGCCCATGGAGTTCTCCAGGCAAGAATACTAAAGTGGGTTGCCATTTCCTTCTCCAACATCTTACCATGCATGCATGCATGCTAAATTGCTTTCAGTTGTTTCAACTCTTTGCAACTCCAAGGACCATAGCCTTCCAGTCACTTCTGTTCAAGGGATTCTCCAGGCCAGCATACTAGAGTGGGTTGCTATGACCTTTTATAGGGAATCTTCCCAACCCAGGTGTCAAACCTGTGTCTCTTACATCTCATGCATTGTCAGCCAGGTTCTTTACCATTAGCACGACCTGGGAAGCCTCCTCCCTGTATCATGCGTGAGAGCATTTCCAATTTTTCCTTCTTTAATTTCTTCCTGTTTCTCCCTTGATTTCTTCGCTAGATACAACATTATCTTGTGTATTAGGACCTATCAAAGTGAAAGTAATTCAGTTTATCCAATGAGAGAAATTTACTCAATGATAGAAGTTTAATATATAAGCACAGAGAATACTTAAAAAAAAAAAAAAGAAACAGCATTACTAGAATTAAATATAGTAGAAATAGAAGTTCCATTTATTGCTGTTTAGGTTACAGTGGTCACTCCTTTCAGTTGTTCTTTCAGCTCAAACAATGATGGACATCTCCTTCAAAGCATTCATTAATCTAGTAATTCTGTCATTCTGATTATTCAATACCTTTTTGAGTCTGCTACCTATTAGCTATCATCTTATTATCCAGATTCTATTATTCAGTATTTTTTATCCTTCTTGATTCTCTTTCTGGGCTTTTCAGTCAAAACTAATAAAAGTCAGTCATCTATTCATTCTCCTGTGAAAAGTGTTGAAGTTGGACCATCCTCTTAGGTCAGAACATGATGAAGATTTTAGTAATCTTAAAATCCAGACCTAGCTCCAGATCCTTTACTCCTAACCAATACACATATTTCCATTTGATATCCTGAGAGTACAGGAGCTTAACAAAATTGATACACCTAATTAGTGGAATTCCAACTATTAGATCAAGTACCAACTCTAAAGGAACTTATGATAATACATGGAATTAAAGAAAAATTTGTGTGTTCATTTCAACTGCTAATAAACTCTGAACAGAAAAGAATTTATTTTTTTCTCCCTAGAGGACTGGTAATTTCCTCTGCTTTTAACTTGTCATAAGCTGTGTAATGGCATACTTGGTTAAAATCCCATATTTGCATGTAGAATGTTCACTCTTTGTATAAGTATAAATGTCATAATAACATAAGGACAGACTTAGACTAAAGTTTCAAGTAATCATGCGATACATTTACAGATACTGTTCCTTCCTGTTGTCTCTACCAAGTTTTATGTTTTAAGCCAAATTTTCTTCCAGTGCATTTATAAATCTAGAAATCCTCTGATATGAAATTTTTAATTTTTATTTTTTGAACTGCACCGAAGGCCTAGCCGAGCTTTATTAAAGGGCCCGTGCCGCAGTCAATATAAAAACACAAAAAGTCCCGTCAGTTTAATAATAATAAAAAACCCCAAAAGTGGAAAACTGAGGGGGCGGGGAAGAGGACCCTGGGCCAGGGGCACTGGGGGCCCTGCTCACGGCACCAGGCCTGACTGCAGGGCCTCCGGTATTGCTGTTGCTACGAGGTCGGGGGACAGCGATTGTCCTGTGGGAGCCACCATTCACCTGGGTCGAGGACCCTTACTTCTGGGGTGTGCCCAGCTTCTGCATGCCCCGGATCTTGTCCAGCAGGCCAGAGAAGGCCTCGGTGGGTTTGTAACAGTTGACCAGCAGCTCCTTGACTCTGGCAGCCCAGGTATCATCACTCTCCATGTCCAGGAGTTCATCCACATCAATTTCCAGCTCTGAGATCTCCTCTTCCTGGCAGTCGTATAGGCGCGTGAGCTGCTCCAGGATCCACTCCTCCAGGTTGAGGCGCTTCCGTAGCTCCTTGCGGTCATACTTGACCGTGACCTTTCCTTGGCGCCTCACTGGGCCCCAGTCGTCAGCGCCTCCCGGGCCCTCTCCTGCAGCCCCAGGGGGGCTCTGAAAGTAGACGCGGGGCCCTGGGCCGCCACTCCCTGGTCCTGGGGCCGGGGCCGCCCACGCCATGCCCCCTGCGGGGCTGCTGTCTGCCATGGCCTAATTTTTATTTTTAATTGTAAGATAATTGTTTTAATCTATTTTAAATAAAATTGAGCAAGTCCAAATCGGTAACTTAAGACTTTCTGATTTCAGAGGCATAGATAAGTTTTCAGAAAGTTTCTAAACTATCCTTCTGAGTTCCCAGTTATGATCAAGATCTTATAATGAGTACCAGTGATCCCACAAACTGAGATTGGATAGAATGCCATGAGATCAGGTATTTCTGGTTTAGAAATTTGGGGATTTTTGTTTGTTTGTTTTATTATTGGGAAAAGATATTCTTGGGAAAAATAAGATTTAATTATTGACATTGGGTTGAAAGGAGAGAGCAATATTGCTAAGTTTCCCACTTTCTTTGGGTATTTCATAGTATTTATATCTAACATACATTTTTTTTTTTTTTTTTACTTTGGCGGGGTGGGGAGGGAGAGGGAGTGGGCGGGCCACTTTCACCCTGTCTTTCATTTGTCTAGTTTCATCCATCTTTGTTCTTTGGCCCGTGTGGGCCTCCCATCACGGTGGCCTCTGTTGTCGCAGAGCACCGGCTCTGGGCGCATGCGCTCCAGAGCTCCGGCTCGATAATTGGACACATCAGTCCAGCTGCTCCGCGGCACGTGGGATCTTCCCAGGCCAGGGATCGAACCAGCGCCCCTTGCACTGCAAGGCGGTGTCCTTACCCACTGGACCACCAGGGAAGCCCTCTAACATACATTTTTAAGAGATGATGTACAGATGCTCTTCATTTGTCCCTTAAGATTTACTCTGTATAATTTTTCATCCTGCTCAGGTCCCAGACAGTACCCTACATTTACTCTTTTTAAAGAGTTCCATTTCAATTTAGCTTCTGAGTGTATTCAACAAATGAGAGATGGCTGCAGGAGATGATATGGTAGAACAGTATTTAAGTTGCTAAGAGATGACAGTGCCCTTGGAGGCCATTGTTTATTTTTCACATAGTTGCCTTATTTAGATTTGGTCCCCATCTTTTCCTGCCCCTTCATTCCATTTTCCTATTAAACATGATTCACTTATATTTTTGTTTGTGTGCTTGTTTGTTTTTAAGCTTATATATTCCGGCTTTTGACAATATTAGAAAAGTCTTATTGACTCTAGGATAAATACCAAAGTACTTAGTTAAGCATTCAACTTTCTTTAATTCTAATTTCCTTTTACAGTTTTATTCATTGTCAGTCCTCTATAGCCATACTGGTGTAGTGACTATCCTCAGATATCTTCCATTTAATTCAACTTGGGTAAATTCAATACAATTTAAGTCACCTCATATTTCTTAGACATTCCTAATTGCTAAAAGTTTGATATAATTCTTGAAATCTGGGTGAAAAGGAGATAGATAGAAGTTGAAGAGGTTAAAAAAGATACAGTAAAAAGCTAAGCTCCACAAATAGTGTCGCACCTCTGTAGAACATACACGCATACATCTTTTAAAGACTAACTTTACTTAATAACCCAAATCCTAGAGTAAGAAGAATAAATTGTGATGTGCTTTTGGGGGACCTATAAATGTGTAAGAATGTATAACTTCAATGTATTTTTTGGTCAGCATATTGGCTTCTTGCCCTCTTCACTTTGCAGTGAATTTTTCATCTTTAGAGTATCTGGTTAAGAAAAAAAGGTAACCACAGTGGTTTGTTAGTATCTTTCATCCATCTGTATATCCATCCACCCATTCTGTACAATAATCTTTCCCCAACACCAGTGCATTATATCATAAACTGCTCCAAGGTATAAAACCTGAAAATATGCCCAGATGAACCAGGATATGTTCACCCGTATATTTGTAAACTGTTACCACCCCTTCAACCTTCAGGGATATCTTAGCTTATGCTTTGAGCATCTCAACATTCCAAGATTTTTTTTTTCAATTCAAGGTTTAATTTTGAAAATAAGTTGCAACAATTAATTTAGGTACATGCTTGATTGTCTGATTTACAGTTATATCAGTATTGTTGGTGTTTTGTCAAGAATTATGCAATAATAAGTCAGTGATTTTCAAAATTAAGAATGTATATCTCACATGCTTGTGGGTTAGCTGGTGCAACTTTGTTCCACTTGTGTTCGTTCTGGGCCCCAAGGTGAACAGAGCAAGTCCAATATTAAAAAGTTTCTTGTAAGACTCCGCTTATATCCTCTGCACTAATGTCCTTAGTTCAGAGCTAGTTAGATAGCCAATTTCACAGCCAAGGGTCATGGATGTGTACTCAGTCTGTCAGTGAATGAGAATTTACAAAGCACAGAACATAGTGAGGTAATAGTGCCAGTTAGTCTATTGCAGCATAATGATGTTGATTCAAACATTTTAATTTGTTTTAGTAAATGATTGTGTTCCAGAAAATTGACATTTAAATGATAACAAGGTTGCAATGGGGAAGGTTTTATAAATTGAGTGGACAAGAGTGGTATTGTTCATTAGTCATCAGATGGCCATCCTACTTTGACCTGTGAGACACTGAAGATCAGTTGCAAAGGGGTGAGTTCAGTATTATGGGGTAAAATGATCCCATATTTGTAATTACCTACTCATAGCAATCAATATTGCACAATTGATCAATAACACAAGTGCAATGAAAAAAATAGTGTTTTTTCTTTCAGAATTCAGCAAAATTTCGAGTGAGTAGCTATTTAATACAGATACAAACAACACTAAAATGGCTAATTGTTGCAAAATAAAGCATCAGAGCATTGTAAGATTATCAAATAAAACCTCTCCAAAATTATCATTTTAGTATTCTGGCTGTTGCTCTTTATAAACTTTAGGGTCTAATTATCCTACCAAACCAATTTTTTAAATTATCAGTGCCTTTTCTATATACTCATTTAAATTAATGTTCTTTGTGTTACTGTTATTGAAATCAAAATCCATAAATATAAATATGAAGCCCCAAAATATCTCAAGAAACTGCTCCAAGGTATAAAACCTGAAAATATGCCCAGATGAACCAGGATATGTTCAAGGTTACAGTTGCAACAATTAATTTAGGTACATGCTTGATTGTCTGATTTACAGTTATATCAGTATTGTTGGTGTTTTGTCAAGAATTATGCAATAATAAGTCAGTGATTTTCAAAATTAAGAATGTATATCTCACATGCTTGTGGGTTAGCTGGTGCAACTTTGTTCCACTTGTGTTCGTTCTGGGCCCCAAGGTGAACAGAGCAAGTCCAATATTAAAAAGTTTCTTGTAAGACTCCGCTTATATCCTCTGCACTAATGTCCTTAGTTCAGAGCTAGTTAGATAGCCAATTTCACAGCCAAGGGTCATGGATGTGTACTCAGTCTGTCAGTGAATGAGAATTTACAAAGCACAGAACATAGTGAGGTAATAGTGCCAGTTAGTCTATTGCAGCATAATGATGTTGATTCAAACATTTTAATTTGTTTTAGTAAATGATTGTGTTCCAGAAAATTGACATTTAAATGATAACAAGGTTGCAATGGGGAAGGTTTTATAAATTGAGTGGACAAGAGTGGTATTGTTCATTAGTCATCAGATGGCCATCCTACTTTGACCTGTGAGACACTGAAGATCAGTTGCAAAGGGGTGAGTTCAGTATTATGGGGTAAAATGATCCCATATTTGTAATTACCTACTCATAGCAATCAATATTGCACAATTGATCAATAACACAAGTGCAATGAAAAAAATAGTGTTTTTTCTTTCAGAATTCAGCAAAATTTCGAGTGAGTAGCTATTTAATACAGATACAAACAACACTAAAATGGCTAATTGTTGCAAAATAAAGCATCAGAGCATTGTAAGATTATCAAATAAAACCTCTCCAAAATTATCATTTTAGTATTCTGGCTGTTGCTCTTTATAAACTTTAGGGTCTAATTATCCTACCAAACCAATTTTTTAAATTATCAGTGCCTTTTCTATATACTCATTTAAATTAATGTTCTTTGTGTTACTGTTATTGAAATCAAAATCCATAAATATAAATATGAAGCCAAAACTAATTCTAAATATTTCTGTTAAATTTAACATTTATGTTTAAGTTTCAGCATCACATCATCACAAATTACCTTTATTAGGTGAAATTACTTGCAGGTTATTCTCAGAATAAATTACCAGTTGTTAACCAGCGGATACCATAGCTTGCCAGTCTTTCATCTCTGGAATGTCTTCCATTTTCTCAGCCTTTGCTCATTCACTGCTAATCCCTGAGGCCATGTATTTTAGGTTTAATTTACATGGCAGCAGTCCAAGACTAGGAATCAATTTCTGTTTTAAAAATTGCCGTGATACTGCTACAAAATTAATCATCCAAAACTAAGGTGTAATATAACAATATACATTTACTGAAATCACCATGCTATACATCTGTGTTCAACATAGTTATTTCTTTTTTTAATTGGATTATTTGACATATTGTGTCAGTTTAAGGTGAACAAGACATTAATTTGATACATTTACATGTTGTAATCAAATTACCATTGTAAAGATAAGTAGCAACACCAACAAGTTACATAGTTATCCTTTTTTTTTTTCCTGTGGGTGGAATCATTAAGTTCTAGTCTTTTAGCAGATTTGATGATTATAAAGCAATATTGTTTTGTCTATTAAGTATATTGTACATTAGATCCCTAATGCTTATCAGGCAGAGAAAGGCAAGTACTATATGATATCACTTATATGTGAAAACTTAAGAAGGCCAAACTCATAAATATGGAAAGTCAAATGGTGATTTCAAGGGGATGAGGGTGTGGCAAGTGGAGGGACAAGACAGAGGTTGTTTAATGGTACAAACATGCAATGAATAGTAGATGGGCCCTTGACAGTTACTTCTAATTTGAGCTAGGCTTTTCTGGTAAGATTATCAAAAATAAAACTAATTGTTGCAAAATAAAGCATCAGAGCATTGTAAGATTATCAAATAAAACCTCTCCAAAATTATCATTTTAGTATTCTGGCTGTTGCTCTTTATAAACTTTAGGGTCTAATTATCCTACCAAACCAATTTTTTAAATTATCAGTGCCTTTTCTATATACTCATTTAAATTAATGTTCTTTGTGTTACTGTTATTGAAATCAAAATCCATAAATATAAATATGAAGCCAAAACTAATTCTAAATATTTCTGTTAAATTTAACATTTATGTTTAAGTTTCAGCATCACATCATCACAAATTACCTTTATTAGGTGAAATTACTTGCAGGTTATTCTCAGAATAAATTACCAGTTGTTAACCAGCGGATACCATAGCTTGCCAGTCTTTCATCTCTGGAATGTCTTCCATTTTCTCAGCCTTTGCTCATTCACTGCTAATCCCTGAGGCCATGTATTTTAGGTTTAATTTACATGGCAGCAGTCCAAGACTAGGAATCAATTTCTGTTTTAAAAATTGCCGTGATACTGCTACAAAATTAATCATCCAAAACTAAGGTGTAATATAACAATATACATTTACTGAAATCACCATGCTATACATCTGTGTTCAACATAGTTATTTCTTTTTTTAATTGGATTATTTGACATATTGTGTCAGTTTAAGGTGAACAAGACATTAATTTGATACATTTACATGTTGTAATCAAATTACCATTGTAAAGATAAGTAGCAACACCAACAAGTTACATAGTTATCCTTTTTTTTTTTCCTGTGGGTGGAATCATTAAGTTCTAGTCTTTTAGCAGATTTGATGATTATAAAGCAATATTGTTTTGTCTATTAAGTATATTGTACATTAGATCCCTAATGCTTATCAGGCAGAGAAAGGCAAGTACTATATGATATCACTTATATGTGAAAACTTAAGAAGGCCAAACTCATAAATATGGAAAGTCAAATGGTGATTTCAAGGGGATGAGGGTGTGGCAAGTGGAGGGACAAGACAGAGGTTGTTTAATGGTACAAACATGCAATGAATAGTAGATGGGCCCTTGACAGTTACTTCTAATTTGAGCTAGGCTTTCATTTGACAGCTGGCTGGTATCTGCTAGGAGCTCAGGCATTTACAGGTCAACTACCTTATCTGGAGCAACATTGTTCAGCTCCATATTTCTCTATCTTCATCTAACAGGTTAGAACAGATTCTTTTCAAAAAGCAGAGGTGTAAAAACAACAAAAGTCAGTGGAAATACATGAGTCATTTTGAGGCCTGTATTCAGAACTATTACACTGTTGTTTTCGCAATATTTTACTGATAGAACAAGTCACAAAGCCAGGCTTCTCTTCTTTGAGAGGAGCTAAATAGTCACGTATAGTAGAGGGGGACAGAGAAGTCTAGTGTGTTGTAGTCCGTGGGGTTTCGGAGTCAAATATGACCTAGTGGCTGGAAAACAGCAAAAAGTCACATGGCAAGGAATACAGAAGCAGGAGGAGGGGTGGATTAAAGCCTCGGACAATAAATTCAGTCATTCCCTCTTCCTTGGTATTTAGATAGTTTTGTTGTTGTTGTTGTTTTAAATTATATCTTTTCTGGGGCCTTTTTTTTTTTTTTTTTGAAGGGTGGGTGGGTTGGGAGGGAGGGGGGCGAGTGGGCCACTTCTATTGGTCTTTCATTTATCTGTTTTCATCCATCTTTGTTCTTTGGCCCGTGTGGGCCTCCCATCACAGTGGCCTCTGTCGTCATAGAGCACTGGCTTGGTAATTGGACACATTGGTCCAGCCGCTCCATGTCACGTGGGATCTTTCCAGGCCAGGGATTGAACCGACATGCCTTGCACTGCAAGATGGTGTCCTTACCCACTGAGCCACCAGGGAAACCCCCTAGTTTTGTTTTTAAAGTTCTATTATTTTAGTTACATTATTTTGAAACTATCAATATGAATTATTCAATTAAATACTCTGATCCTTTGGATATTTTGTCCTTTTCTTTTTAACCTGATATGAAGTTAATCTTACTTATGTTTGAGAATCTGAGTCTTATGATTGAAGGTTGTTTTAAGAATATATAGGTAGGTAAGGGGGCTAATGTAGGCTCAAACTATTCATTGAAAGCACTATTCATGATAGATCTAACAGATTAATAGGAATTCTAATCAAGAGGTAGGAAAATAGAGTGTTTGAAAGCATGACTACCAGATTCGACCAGCCTGACTCTGCTGTCTCTTAGCTCTATGACTGTGAGCAAGTTTTAGGATTTCAGTTTCTTCATCAATAACGGTGAGAGGGATGAAAATGGTACTTACTTGAAATGAGTCTTGAGATAATTAAACAAACACTAGGTATATCAGTGTTATAATAAATATTATGCTAATAAATTATCATATACTAGCTATATCAGTGTTGAATATTATGCTAATAAAGTGTCATTATAATAAATAGTTCAGTATGAGGACGATTTTTCTGTCTCTGCTTCTTCTATTGTTGATAGTTGACAGCACATCTCACTAGGCATCTTAATTTGTATTGAAAAAACCCTTATGAGAGAATTTGATGGAGTTTAGGTCAGTCAGAGTAACTATTCCATGTCATCTAAAAGTCCACAGACTTCCTCAGCCAGAGAACCTAGGTCTCACTCTTTGTGAGAGTCGAGTACTATTTTACAAAGCATGGGAATATGTCTGAAATGCCTGGACCTGCTTCTCTTGTAATTGAGGACATTATTCTTCCTTTAGTCAATGATGTATTTTTCTAATTTTTTAATTAATAAAGAGAAGAGTATAATGCTTGTAAATGTCTTCTTGCACATAAAGTGCATTTCCCCAGCCTAAATGTGTTAACCTGAAATTGTTTTGGGTTAGTAAGCTACGTATCTTATACATGTAGTAAGATACATGTAGTAAGATACATGTAGTAAGCTACATGTATCTTTTTGTGTAAATTATCCAGCAGAATAAAAGTAAACAACATGAATAAATGATACCAGACAACAAATGTTAGTCCCTCAGTTGTGTCTGAATCATTATGGCCTCATGGACTGTAGCGCACCAAGCTCCTCTGTCCATGGGATTCTCCAGGAAAGCATACTGGAGTGGGTAGCCATTCACTTTTCCAGGGGATCTTCCATACCTAGGGATTGAACCTGGGTCCTTCATATTACAGATTCTTTACCGTCTGAGCCACCAGCAAAGCACCAAACAACAATCCAATGTCTGATAAGTAACACAATAGAGCTCAGTTCCTCCATAATTACTGCTGAGATTTATCATCTATTAAAATATGTAGTGGACATTTTATATTTTTTTCCTCTGTATGTTATATGTCAGAATACTTTGTCCTTTTTATGCTTGTTGACATCTTTTTCTTAATGGGGAGTGGTCAGTTGCTAAGTTACATTTTCACAAAGACAAAACTTGCTTATTGTGGGAGGATTTTTAATTTCTTTCTATCTTGATAACTCCAAAGCCTATAACAGTAAAATAACATGAGCAATAATACATATTGTGCAAGTTACAACTACAGCATTTAGTATTATGCCAGTTTGCATAATGTTTTAATAAGGTTTTGTTCTAGTCACTTATGCATAATGACATCTTAATTTCAATGTACATGATTAAAGCTGTATCCTAAAGGCTCTTTAGTGTATTAAAAAACTTTTGCGATGCTGTTGTGAGCTGTTTTATGAACTTTATCACTTCAGTATTTTTTTAAGTTCTCATTTTTTTTTCTTTAAAAAATTATATGGACCTGTGTTTTTGCTTTTCCAATCATTTTTGCTTTAGTACAATCACAAAACTTTCTTAAAATATGAAACACATTTTTGTGGCATACAGGTAATTTGCTTTCTAACTTATAAATGCCAGGCAAATAATTTTTATGTATATGCATTGAGCTATCTATATAATTCCATAATGTTACTTAACATAATTTATAACACAATAATATACCAATATGTTCTATTATACCATTATAATATAGAATAGAATGGCTAAAATTAAAAGGATCACCAAGAGCAATTGTTGGCAGACTTTAGAAAAAAAAATCTCATTATCTCTTTCTTTCTGTCTCGTTTGTTTTAGTTGCTAAGTCATGGCCAACTCTTTGCGACCCCATGGATTGTAGGTCTTCAAGGCTCTTCTGTCCATGGAATTCTTCAGGTAATAATACTGGAATGGATAGCTATTCCCTTCTCCATTCTTTGTTTGTGCGTGTAAGAATCGGTAAAATTACTTTGAACAAATATTTGACCATAACTACTAGAGGCAAGTACTGTCAATTCTTGTGACCAAGAACTCTCATTTCAGGTTATTTATGCATCTGAAGTGGTTCTATATACACTAAATATGAAGAATGTAAGTTTTAACTTTATGCACAATAGCCTCCAACTTGAATTGGCTGTATTCATTGCGTACTGCTATGTTACACATGACCAAGTCTTTAGCAGCCTAAAGCAACAGCAGTTTCTTATCTCACAGACACTTCTGGTCACAAGTGGGGTACAACTTAACTGAGTACTCTGCTTTGGTTATATAAAAGCTGCAGTTAGGGTGTTGTCCATACTGAGTTTTCATCTAAGGTCCAGGTGTCCCTTTGATATCCACTTGGCAGGTGAGAACATTCACTTCCTTAGGATTTCACACAGGAGGGCCTGAGGGGTTTTTGACTCAGTCTTTATAGTCACCCACAGTTTCTGTAGAGTGCTTTCAGCTCTTTGCCATGTGCTCAACTCCACATGGTGGCTTACTTCATCAATCTATAGAAAATAAAATAAAACAAGAACTGACTAAGAATTCAGTATTTTTTAAGTTCTCATTTTTTTTTCTTTAAAAAATTATATGGACCTGTGTTTTTGCTTTTCCAATCATTTTTGCTTTAGTACAATCACAAAACTTTCTTAAAATATGAAACACATTTTTGTGGCATACAGGTAATTTGCTTTCTAACTTATAAATGCCAGGCAAATAATTTTTATGTATATGCATTGAGCTATCTATATAATTCCATAATGTTACTTAACATAATTTATAACACAATAATATACCAATATGTTCTATTATACCATTATAATATAGAATAGAATGGCTAAAATTAAAAGGATCACCAAGAGCAATTGTTGGCAGACTTTAGAAAAAAAAATCTCATTATCTCTTTCTTTCTGTCTCGTTTGTTTTAGTTGCTAAGTCATGGCCAACTCTTTGCGACCCCATGGATTGTAGGTCTTCAAGGCTCTTCTGTCCATGGAATTCTTCAGGTAATAATACTGGAATGGATAGCTATTCCCTTCTCCATTCTTTGTTTGTGCGTGTAAGAATCGGTAAAATTACTTTGAACAAATATTTGACCATAACTACTAGAGGCAAGTACTGTCAATTCTTGTGACCAAGAACTCTCATTTCAGGTTATTTATGCATCTGAAGTGGTTCTATATACACTAAATATGAAGAATGTAAGTTTTAACTTTATGCACAATAGCCTCCAACTTGAATTGGCTGTATTCATTGCGTACTGCTATGTTACACATGACCAAGTCTTTAGCAGCCTAAAGCAACAGCAGTTTCTTATCTCACAGACACTTCTGGTCACAAGTGGGGTACAACTTAACTGAGTACTCTGCTTTGGTTATATAAAAGCTGCAGTTAGGGTGTTGTCCATACTGAGTTTTCATCTAAGGTCCAGGTGTCCCTTTGATATCCACTTGGCAGGTGAGAACATTCACTTCCTTAGGATTTCACACAGGAGGGCCTGAGGGGTTTTTGACTCAGTCTTTATAGTCACCCACAGTTTCTGTAGAGTGCTTTCAGCTCTTTGCCATGTGCTCAACTCCACATGGTGGCTTACTTCATCAATCTATAGAAAAAAATAAAATAAAACAAGAACTGACTAAGAAAACGGAGGCATATATGAGTGATTTTCATTCATCTCTGCTGTATTCTAGAGATTAAAGGTAAATTAGGGGAAATTGACATTTTTATCATTACATGATAACCCTCTTTATTCCAGGTAAGCTTTCTTGCCCTGAATCTGCCTTATCTGAAATTAATATAGTGACTTAAACATTTTTTTATTAGTGTTAGCCATGTGTGTAATCTTCCATTTTTCTTTACTTTTAATCTCTGTTTTTATATTTAAAGTAAATTACTTGTACACAATATAGACATAGGTCTTATTTTTTAATCCACTTTAATAGCCACAGTTTTAGTTTCATTCTTGTATATAGACCATTCACATTTAAAGTGAATTTGCATATAAATAATTGGACTAATACCTATCATATTTGTAAATGTTTTCTACTTGATGCCTTTGTTCTGTACTTTTTTTGTTTTCCACTTCTTTTCTTTCTTCTCTGTTTCTAATTGATCAGATTATATGAGATTTTTCTTTTTTTCTCCCTTGAGCTATAAATTATACTTCATTTATTACTAAATTTCAGTGGTTTCCTTGAAGTTCATAAAATACATTTACATCTAATTCATGTCTACTTTCTTTCAATTTCTTTCCAAAATGGTTTCCTTTCCATTTTCCAGACTCAACACTTCTCACCTATCAGTCATTGTTGATTCTGCACAATACAAACGGATATTCGATTATGGTGCAGGTGAAAAGTTTGGAAAAGAATTCTAATAAGTTTGGTAGGAATGAGTGGCTTTTTTGTTTGTTCATTTTTTTTTTTTTTTTATGAGTGGCTTCTCGAATAAAGTTTCTATTTAGTAAAACATTCACTGGCTTTTTAATAATTATACAACTTACAAACAACTTCACTGATGGCAAATATTTAACATATTGATTTTCTTTATGGAAAGTGGCAGAAATAAATAGTAGAATCTCTTCTAGATGATTTGGAGTTTATCACTTAATCATCCATTGCACGACCTCTTAGCTGTTGACTGCTTGTTGTCACTTCACAATTACTTTGTTTTTTAGGTTTTGGATGACCTTAATTCATCTATACAGCTTCCTGGTATCTAATGAACGATTTATTGAAGCACCCTTAATACAAATAGTTAAAACATCTAAAATTAAGAATAAACTATGTAATGTTTATCTAATATTTGGAAGACTTATTGTCCTTATAGATCTGATGCTCTTAGACAAATTAGATATAGGTTACTTTTTTGACTTGCCCTGAATCTGCCTTATCTGAAATTAATATAGTGACTTAAACATTTTTATTAGTGTTAGCCATGTGTGTAATCTTCCATTTTTCTTTACTTTTAATCTCTGTTTTTATATTTAAAGTAAATTAC
Source organism: Tragulus kanchil (assembly GCA_022376925.1). Taxonomy (NCBI): domain Eukaryota; kingdom Metazoa; phylum Chordata; class Mammalia; order Artiodactyla; family Tragulidae; genus Tragulus; species Tragulus kanchil. Next base: position 111,172,379 of record JAIOJX010000025.1, on the reverse strand, counting down.
TTGTACACAATATAGACATAGGTCTTATTTTTTAATCCACTTTAATAGCCACAGTTTTAGTTTCATTCTTGTATATAGACCATTCACATTTAAAGTGAATTTGCATATAAATAATTGGACTAATACCTATCATATTTGTAAATGTTTTCTACTTGATGCCTTTGTTCTGTACTTTTTTTGTTTTCCACTTCTTTTCTTTCTTCTCTGTTTCTAATTGATCAGATTATATGAGATTTTTCTTTTTCTCCCTTGAGCTATAAATTATACTTCATTTATTACTAAATTTCAGTGGTTTCCTTGAAGTTCATAAAATACATTTACATCTAATTCATGTCTACTTTCTTTCAATTTCTTTCCAAAATGGTTTCCTTTCCATTTTCCAGACTCAACACTTCTCACCTATCAGTCATTGTTGATTCTGCACAATACAAACGGATATTCGATTATGGTGCAGGTGAAAAGTTTGGAAAAGAATTCTAATAAGTTTGGTAGGAATGAGTGGCTTTTTTGTTTGTTCATTTTTTTTTTTTTTTTATGAGTGGCTTCTCGAATAAAGTTTCTATTTAGTAAAACATTCACTGGCTTTTTAATAATTATACAACTTACAAACAACTTCACTGATGGCAAATATTTAACATATTGATTTTCTTTATGGAAAGTGGCAGAAATAAATAGTAGAATCTCTTCTAGATGATTTGGAGTTTATCACTTAATCATCCATTGCACGACCTCTTAGCTGTTGACTGCTTGTTGTCACTTCACAATTACTTTGTTTTTTAGGTTTTGGATGACCTTAATTCATCTATACAGCTTCCTGGTATCTAATGAACGATTTATTGAAGCACCCTTAATACAAATAGTTAAAACATCTAAAATTAAGAATAAACTATGTAATGTTTATCTAATATTTGGAAGACTTATTGTCCTTATAGATCTGATGCTCTTAGACATCAGGAATATTTTATTTAGATATATTATCCAAACACCAAAGAGAGACACATGTACACTTATGTTTATTATATCTTATCCTAAACAGTTATGTTTAGGTTGTTATGCATGTAGCAAAAACGACTGTCTTCCAAATCTTAATTAGCCTCTCTCTCAAAAGACTTTCTTTATGTTTTCTCTAGCGAAAATTGTAGTTTTATTTTGAAATAATGAATCAACATCCAGAATACAGAGTACCCAGTGAGAAATATCAGTTTAACTCAGCTTTACCCAGTGGAGGTTTCATGCACACCAATAGGTACTTTTCTCTGTATTTAAGCCACATTAAGAATGTGAATATATTATGTTTAGTATTTTGATGTTAAATTCATCCAAGCAGTTATAATTATCCTGAGATAAGCCTAAACAAACAAACAAAAAAAGGACCAGCTAACAAAAATATCTACAAAATTTGTTTTATTTTATCAACAGATAAACAATTTCTGTTCAGCAATTTCAGGTTGCTGTGTTGCTTAACGTGTTCATGCTCATTCAAATTCATCCATTTTTCCAAATGTCAGCAATAATCTAAACTGTTCCACATCACAAGTTGTTGACAGTTGGTAGGTAACATAATCAACAGAATTGCATTCACTTGGGGCAGTAAAATTCATGCATTTTCCTTTCTATAGGCCTCACTATCACAGAATTTAGATATTAGTTTATCAAGGTGATTTTCAATTCATTCTTCATAGAATTAATGTAACTGAACTGATGCTTCTGCTTACAGGTGTCAACAGAAATTGTTAACTATCACTATATAAATTGATATGTAAGCTGGCACATTTTACTGTTCCAGAGTATATAGAGAAATAAAAAAGCATGTGTGTTGTCCACCTCAAAAGAAATCTTTCACATACCATGTTACTGTGATGCAATATTATTTGAGTGAATGGGAAAGGAGCTAAGTGGTTTTCCTTGCTCCCCACTGCAAGGAATTTCGTATTATAACACTTCTTGAACTATCAATCTTCTTGCCATTCTGGCTCTATGAATTAAAATACTATCAAAAAAAAAAAAAAGAAAACAAAGTATTTTATTTTCCCTAAAGAAAATATTGGTGAATAAATAAAGAAGCATAAAAATAAAGACTGAAAAAAAGAGTAAAGACTGATTTTTAGCTACTAATGTCAAATATTTTCCTATAGTCCTTTTTCAGGATTCAAATAAAAGTATAATTTCTTAGAAATTCCTAGTAATGTGCCTTATATATCATTTTTCTCTCCATTAATACCATGTTGGGACTATTGATTTCATCAAAGTTCAGTCAGATAAACCAACTCATGCTAGTTTTAGAACTTCATGAATATCTTTCAATAAAAAGTTTTAAATATTCTAAAATAACCTTCAGGGTAACAGCAGTGAAAAGTCTAAAGTGATAGATCTAAATTCTGTTCATTGATTTCTTTCTTAGTCATTTCTTATTCATTCTTCTTGTCCAGAGAGGCTGTTAACTCATTCTTTAGTAGACTTCTTGCTCTTTTCCTCATCTGAGCATTACAAGTCCTACTGTCCTGGGATACCTCAGCAGTACTTCTGTAATTCCCTTATTGTACTTAGCATAGCACATTACTTTTTTTTTTTTTTTTCAAAAATATTTTTGGAAGCTAAACTTTTCTCACTTCAGCCTCAATTTCTGGGGAAAAATAATTGAGCACCTTATGGAGTAACTGCCAAATGACTCTTTCTGTGAATGTTGTATGTTTTGTTGACTGTTAACCTGGTGGATAACAACATTCCTAGGTTTTAATCCAGAGAATTAAGGGAAGAAATTGTATCCCTTTCACAATTCATGAGCTTCCCTGGTGGCTCAGACAGTAAGAAAACCCACAGAAATTGTTAACTATCACTATATAAATTGATATGTAAGCTGGCACATTTTACTGTTCCAGAGTATATAGAGAAATAAAAAAGCATGTGTGTTGTCCACCTCAAAAGAAATCTTTCACATACCATGTTACTGTGATGCAATATTATTTGAGTGAATGGGAAAGGAGCTAAGTGGTTTTCCTTGCTCCCCACTGCAAGGAATTTCGTATTATAACACTTCTTGAACTATCAATCTTCTTGCCATTCTGGCTCTATGAATTAAAATACTATCAAAAAAAAAAAAAAGAAAACAAAGTATTTTATTTTCCCTAAAGAAAATATTGGTGAATAAATAAAGAAGCATAAAAATAAAGACTGAAAAAAAGAGTAAAGACTGATTTTTAGCTACTAATGTCAAATATTTTCCTATAGTCCTTTTTCAGGATTCAAATAAAAGTATAATTTCTTAGAAATTCCTAGTAATGTGCCTTATATATCATTTTTCTCTCCATTAATACCATGTTGGGACTATTGATTTCATCAAAGTTCAGTCAGATAAACCAACTCATGCTAGTTTTAGAACTTCATGAATATCTTTCAATAAAAAGTTTTAAATATTCTAAAATAACCTTCAGGGTAACAGCAGTGAAAAGTCTAAAGTGATAGATCTAAATTCTGTTCATTGATTTCTTTCTTAGTCATTTCTTATTCATTCTTCTTGTCCAGAGAGGCTGTTAACTCATTCTTTAGTAGACTTCTTGCTCTTTTCCTCATCTGAGCATTACAAGTCCTACTGTCCTGGGATACCTCAGCAGTACTTCTGTAATTCCCTTATTGTACTTAGCATAGCACATTACTTTTTTTTTTTTTTTTTCAAAAATCTTCTCAGAAGCTAAACTTTTCTCACTTCAGCCTCAATTTCTGGGGAAAAATAATTGAGCACCTTATGGAGTAACTGCCAAATGACTCTTTCTGTGAATGTTGTATGTTTTGTTGACTGTTAACCTGGTGGATAACAACATTCCTAGGTTTTAATCCAGAGAATTAAGGGAAGAAATTGTATCCCTTTCACAATTCATGAGCTTCCCTGGTGGCTCAGACAGTAAGAAAAAAAATCCACCAGTGATGCAGGAAACCTGAGTTTGATACTTGGCTTGGGATAATACCCTGGAGAAGGAAATGGTAACCCACTTCACTATTCTTGCCTGGTAAATTAAATGGAGAGAGGAGGCTGGTGGGTTACAATTCATGGCATTGCAAAGGGCTGAACATGACTGAGTGATTAACACTTTCAATTTTTTTCCCCACAATCCACCACACCTCATAGTTTTAGTCCATATTTTTCTTTAATACAACATGTTAAAAGTTGAAGAACCCTTCATATAAATGCCCACAATTATAAGTGATAAAACTAGGCCAACAAAAGGTTTAAATGTCTTCTCAAAGTCCCAATTTCTTCATCTTCAAGGATGCAAAAAATAAATAAATAAATAAAACTTAACTGAAGAAGTTATTCTAAGAAGTAAATGTGCACTTAGGACATGACAGGTAATAAGCATTCAAGAGAGAGTGTGTGTTTGGATTATTTTTCTAACAACATGTCAATAGTTTTAGAAACTCTCAAGTCTAGTATTTGTCGAATACATTTATCATATTTCTCCAAAAAAAGGAAACCTTGCCTTTACCATTAAATGTATATTTATTCATCAATTCAACAATATCCTCCTAACCTGCTTCTTATGGAAATGACTGTCCCCAGGCTGTAGAAAAGAAGAGTTCTACCTCCTGACTATGGTATCATATCCATATCCACCTCGTCTCCTGTGCAATGGCTGCACTTTCTCCACTTGGAATCAATATGGAGATGTCATAGATAGAACTCATGTCGTAACTTAAATGTCTTCAATAACTTTCATATCTTGTTATCACACTTTAGTTTTCTAAAAGTTTCTTTTTTTCTACAGGTTTTTCCTGGTGTCAACTGAATTATCAGTTACTTTAGGATTAAGATTAATAGAGGATTGAGACCTGGGACCAGCCAGATTAATATAAAAATTACCTATATACTTTGATTTCACACTAAATTATATTTTTATGATTATGACAAAATAAATATGTAGTCATTCTGTTGAAATCTGTCTCATCCATTAGGTTATAATCTGTGGGGAGGGCACATACCAGGCATATTCAATTTATCTAATCCTGACACATGTATAAGTCTAGAAAACACCTGCCTATTTGATGAATTATTTTTCCACATTACTTGCACTCTGTATTTAAATGTATAAATTACTATGGAACCATGTGTCTCTTGTTTCAAACCAGTTGTTGGTTTATTCAGTCATTGATAGTTTTCTATAACTTTGTTTACCAAAAGGTCTCATTATCTTACATCACACATGTTGATTTCTAAACATAAGGGAAAATAGCATCTAAGTGCACTTAATGATGGGCTTGTAATTTATACAAAATATGTTCATATCAAGTCTTTAAGGTAGTCTTGTTAAACATATTGTATTAATTATTAATATCTGCTTATATATGCATAATTGACTCTTTTTAGAAACTTTCAGTTCAGTGTATAATAGCATTTATAATTCAGCTATCTCCTGAATATTCACCTGAATACATAACTGTATGGTTGTCAAGCTACTCATGTCTGTATTTTCCCATATCTGAGAGGTGACATATATCTTTAGCCACTGAGGGCCAGTAAATACTGTTAAAGGGACACTGTTGAGCAACATAGGTTAATGCATCACACTGTAAATTCCCTCAACCAATAAGAGATGTTGTCTTCTCTTCTGAAAGAAATACTGCTTTTCTTTGGTTTTCTCACTTCCTTCTGATCGTGGGAGAGCTTGTCTGATACTGGAACACAAAAGGAGTTCAAGTAGTAGTGGTAAACCTGCACGGAATAAGCAATGAATAGTTTTCAAGCTCAATGTTATAATACAGCATTTAGAGTGCTTAAAAACACATTTTGTAAAAACAGGTGATGAGCAATCCAATACTGAAAGTTTCAGAAACAACAGGATAATAAGGGGAGATCAGCAATTACATGAAACATTTATGGAAACATCTCTAACCTACAGCATATCATAACTCACCAGAGTTTAGGGATGAGAAAATGTGGATTACAAGGAGGCTTGCAAACTACCTTCTCATTTTTATGCCCTGGAAAAAGTTCATTCAAATTTCTTTGTAAACTTTTTAATAAAATTCTTCATGGCAAACATATTAATTTTACTTACCAGCAGAAGGAGTTCTTATCTATGGATTTCCTTTAATGGAATATACCTGGTCAGACTATATTACGTATTAAAACTCCCATTTATAAATTCATGTGGACCTTTTCTAGCTAGAGAATATCCTAACATTTCTAGAACTAATGGAGTATAAAAATGGGAGATGTTTTATAAAGGAAATGCTTTCCTTTTTGCTAGCAGTTTCGCTCAACCAGAATGTTACATGATACTAGAAGACCAACAGAGTTGTGTCAGAACTATCAGATTTTTGTATTTTTCACATACTTGATATGATCCCTGCCATTTAATTATCAGAATAATGAATAGAGCTATGATTTCTGTAAATGTCATTTGAGAATTCCACCTCTTGTGTTTTCTAATGTAAGATACCTGGAAGCTAGGTCCACAGGCCTATGCTACAAAAACAAAGGTTGAACTTTGTTATGGGCTTGCCATCTTATTAAGTTCAGTGTATAATAGCATTTATAATTCAGCTATCTCCTGAATATTCACCTGAATACATAACTGTATGGTTGTCAAGCTACTCATGTCTGTATTTTCCCATATCTGAGAGGTGACATATATCTTTAGCCACTGAGGGCCAGTAAATACTGTTAAAGGGACACTGTTGAGCAACATAGGTTAATGCATCACACTGTAAATTCCCTCAACCAATAAGAGATGTTGTCTTCTCTTCTGAAAGAAATACTGCTTTTCTTTGGTTTTCTCACTTCCTTCTGATCGTGGGAGAGCTTGTCTGATACTGGAACACAAAAGGAGTTCAAGTAGTAGTGGTAAACCTGCACGGAATAAGCAATGAATAGTTTTCAAGCTCAATGTTATAATACAGCATTTAGAGTGCTTAAAAACACATTTTGTAAAAACAGGTGATGAGCAATCCAATACTGAAAGTTTCAGAAACAACAGGATAATAAGGGGAGATCAGCAATTACATGAAACATTTATGGAAACATCTCTAACCTACAGCATATCATAACTCACCAGAGTTTAGGGATGAGAAAATGTGGATTACAAGGAGGCTTGCAAACTACCTTCTCATTTTTATGCCCTGGAAAAAGTTCATTCAAATTTCTTTGTAAACTTTTTAATAAAATTCTTCATGGCAAACATATTAATTTTACTTACCAGCAGAAGGAGTTCTTATCTATGGATTTCCTTTAATGGAATATACCTGGTCAGACTATATTACGTATTAAAACTCCCATTTATAAATTCATGTGGACCTTTTCTAGCTAGAGAATATCCTAACATTTCTAGAACTAATGGAGTATAAAAATGGGAGATGTTTTATAAAGGAAATGCTTTCCTTTTTGCTAGCAGTTTCGCTCAACCAGAATGTTACATGATACTAGAAGACCAACAGAGTTGTGTCAGAACTATCAGATTTTTGTATTTTTCACATACTTGATATGATCCCTGCCATTTAATTATCAGAATAATGAATAGAGCTATGATTTCTGTAAATGTCATTTGAGAATTCCACCTCTTGTGTTTTCTAATGTAAGATACCTGGAAGCTATGTCCACAGGCCTATGCTACAAAAAACAAAGGTTGAACTTTGTTATGGGCTGAAATGTGACTCCTTTACAATGCATGTGTTGAGCTTCTAACTCACTGCCCCTGAATGTAAGCATATATTGAGATAAGTGTTTATAATTGTGATAAAGTTAAAATGGGACCATTAGGGTGAAACCCTAATCCAATCTGGCTGGTGTCCTTATGAGAAAAGGAAGAGACACCGGGATGAGTATATACAGAGAAAAGGACAGGGGCAAGGTGAATATGCCAGTCAAGGAGAACAACCTTGGCACAAACCAAACCTTGGTCTTAGATTTCCAGTCTCCAGACTGTGAGAAAGCTAAATTTTGTTCTTTAGGCCACCTGGTCTGTGGTATTTTGCTATGGCCACCTCAACCACTACAAACTAATTTAGTTTTCACTCTTATTCCAAGGAATACAAAATGTTTGCTTAAAAGTATATGTATTTAGTGGGTTACTCACATTGCTCTAGAGGAAAATAACCCACCTGCCAATGCAGGAGACATAAGAGATGAGGGTTCAATGCCTGGGTAAGGCAGATCCCCTAGGGGAGGGCATGGCAACCCCTTCCAGTATTCTTGCCTGGAGAATACAATGGACAGAAGAGCCTCATGGGCTGCAGTCCATGAAGTCACATAGAGCTGGACAGCACATACAGAAGTGACATAGTATAGGTACACACACACACTTATGCATTTAATATTATGTTTTTTTTTTAATCAGTGATTTAACTCAAAGTGAAAGCTTCATGAAATCTTGAAACTTCAGTTATGATCATCTGATACTTTACAGATAGGGAAAGCAGACCAAAAGTAGCAAGGGGATAAACTGTGTGTTCCCAAATATGGAGGCAGTGAGGTGAGATAGGCCAAAAATTAACATATTTCTTTCTCACATTCTAAACTAAGGTGAAATAGGGGAGAAAAATAAAAACAGTCACAAATGGAGGCCAAAATAACACCTTTATTACTGTTAAAGGATCACTAGAGAAACATGCATAGTGGAAAGAAATGGGTTTGCTAAATGCATTCCAAAATTCATCATGATAATCTTCCCTATCAGGCCAGAGCCAGAACATGGCAGACATCTAAAGTACTCCAGTTAATAGAGTCAGGTGTTCCTCCTGAAAGAGAAGGACAGAATGCTATCCTTTGAGTGCAAATAGTATAGGAGGAGAAAACATAGAGCAGAACTGTTTCATTATGCATTGTTGCATAGATCTTCACTTAGGACAGAACTCCATGGGGAAGGATTATGTCAGACCCAAATGGCATCTGGTAGACCTGTAACTTCCAGGATGACTTTTTCTGTAATATGTCTGAATCCTAGCTGGGTTGGCTGAGTCAGTAAAAGCTTCTTGGCACTTGACTCTCCCTACATAGAATTTCTCTGTGTAGCTAGTTTTATTTTTCTCCCAGGGTGGAGATCTCAGTTTTGCCAGATTCCTTAGTTGGTAGATTACTTCCCACCAGTACACAAAAATAGAAGTACTAGGCTTAATGCCTGAAATACAAAGTTATAGAATGATACTTTCACCATAGTTTTGATTAAAATAGTTGAAGAAAAAGAAAAGATGCAAGGAGAGGGAAGATAGGCAGCCTCTTCATGAAAGAGTGATTTAACAAAACCGGGATAATTTGACGCCAGTTTTCAGGAATAGGGGCTGCTATTCAACATGCCAAGTTCATTCTTACTTAACTTGCATCTAATATATCACACATCCTTACCTAATTGGAATGAATAAAGTGTCAGAGAAAAGCTACGCATTTTGAAATATTTGGGCTTAAAATAACTTTCAAAGTGATTTAACTCAAAGTGAAAGCTTCATGAAATCTTGAAACTTCAGTTATGATCATCTGATACTTTACAGATAGGGAAAGCAGACCAAAAGTAGCAAGGGGATAAACTGTGTGTTCCCAAATATGGAGGCAGTGAGGTGAGATAGGCCAAAAATTAACATATTTCTTTCTCACATTCTAAACTAAGGTGAAATAGGGGAGAAAAATAAAAACAGTCACAAATGGAGGCCAAAATAACACCTTTATTACTGTTAAAGGATCACTAGAGAAACATGCATAGTGGAAAGAAATGGGTTTGCTAAATGCATTCCAAAATTCATCATGATAATCTTCCCTATCAGGCCAGAGCCAGAACATGGCAGACATCTAAAGTACTCCAGTTAATAGAGTCAGGTGTTCCTCCTGAAAGAGAAGGACAGAATGCTATCCTTTGAGTGCAAATAGTATAGGAGGAGAAAACATAGAGCAGAACTGTTTCATTATGCATTGTTGCATAGATCTTCACTTAGGACAGAACTCCATGGGGAAGGATTATGTCAGACCCAAATGGCATCTGGTAGACCTGTAACTTCCAGGATGACTTTTTCTGTAATATGTCTGAATCCTAGCTGGGTTGGCTGAGTCAGTAAAAGCTTCTTGGCACTTGACTCTCCCTACATAGAATTTCTCTGTGTAGCTAGTTTTATTTTTCTCCCAGGGTGGAGATCTCAGTTTTGCCAGATTCCTTAGTTGGTAGATTACTTCCCACCAGTACACAAAAATAGAAGTACTAGGCTTAATGCCTGAAATACAAAGTTATAGAATGATACTTTCACCATAGTTTTGATTAAAATAGTTGAAGAAAAAGAAAAGATGCAAGGAGAGGGAAGATAGGCAGCCTCTTCATGAAAGAGTGATTTAACAAAACCGGGATAATTTGACGCCAGTTTTCAGGAATAGGGGCTGCTATTCAACATGCCAAGTTCATTCTTACTTAACTTGCATCTAATATATCACACATCCTTACCTAATTGGAATGAATAAAGTGTCAGAGAAAAGCTACGCATTTTGAAATATTTGGGCTTAAAATAATATGAAAGTGATGTGAAAGTGTTAGTCATTCAATCATGTCTGATTCTTTGTGATCCCATGAACTTTAGCCTTCCGGGCTCCATAGAGTCCTCCAAGCAGGAATACTGAAGTGCGTTGCCATTCCCTTCTACAGGGAATATTCCACACCCAAAGATCAAGCCTGTATCTCCTGCATTTCAAGCAAATTCTTTATCATCTGAGTCACTGGGAAAGCCCCAAATTAATATGAGCTTAAGCTAATACAAAAAGAAAATGCAAGAGTGAGAAAGAAGGGTTTTACCCTAAAAATATTAAGTTATAGTACATGAAATTGTAAACTGCCTAATTACATTAAAGGAAGTAATTTTTTTATTTAAAATACTGTTCACATGGGATCCTTTAATATTTATTCTTGTTTATATGCTACATTTCGTTCTATCCTTTGGGGAGAGAGCATCTTAAGTCATGATCTCACAGAACTTACAGTTAAATGTGTGCCTCTGTGTGTGTGTGTGTGTGTGTGTGTGTGTATGTGGAGTGAGTGGTCATGAACAACAAATAAATGTATATATAATAAAGAAACATAAGGCAAAGAAATACAAAGCCAAATGAGAGGACGAACATGTTCCTATCCTTCTCCTTTTTTGCACATTCTTTGGTCAAAGCACACTCACTATAATAAACAAGTTACCATTTCCCCTTAGTTTTCCCCCAGGTGAAAGAAAACTCTAAGAAAAGGGATAGGATTTTGTGCTCTGACTTTAAATTCGTACAAAGCCCAGATCTACTATTGGCTCCATCAGGGGCTAATTTCATAATATATCTGGCTGCCTTCTCTTCTTTTTTTTTTTTTTGCTGTAGTAAAGAATTGTTCTTATGTATTTCTTTGCACAGCAGTGTGTGTGTGTGTGTGTGTATTAGGTGCTCAGTCAGTTGTGTCTCTTAACACCTCACAGACTGTGGCCTTCCAAGCTCCTCTGTCCGTGAAATTCTCCCAAAAAACTCCTCTGTCCGTGAACTTAACTTGCATCTAATATATCACACATCCTTACCTAATTGGAATGAATAAAGTGTCAGAGAAAAGCTACGCATTTTGAAATATTTGGGCTTAAAATAATATGAAAGTGATGTGAAAGTGTTAGTCATTCAATCATGTCTGATTCTTTGTGATCCCATGAACTTTAGCCTTCCGGGCTCCATAGAGTCCTCCAAGCAGGAATACTGAAGTGCGTTGCCATTCCCTTCTACAGGGAATATTCCACACCCAAAGATCAAGCCTGTATCTCCTGCATTTCAAGCAAATTCTTTATCATCTGAGTCACTGGGAAAGCCCCAAATTAATATGAGCTTAAGCTAATACAAAAAGAAAATGCAAGAGTGAGAAAGAAGGGTTTTACCCTAAAAATATTAAGTTATAGTACATGAAATTGTAAACTGCCTAATTACATTAAAGGAAGTAATTTTTTTATTTAAAATACTGTTCACATGGGATCCTTTAATATTTATTCTTGTTTATATGCTACATTTCGTTCTATCCTTTGGGGAGAGAGCATCTTAAGTCATGATCTCACAGAACTTACAGTTAAATGTGTGCCTCTGTGTGTGTGTGTGTGTGTGTGTGTGTGTATGTGGAGTGAGTGGTCATGAACAACAAATAAATGTATATATAATAAAGAAACATAAGGCAAAGAAATACAAAGCCAAATGAGAGGACGAACATGTTCCTATCCTTCTCCTTTTTTGCACATTCTTTGGTCAAAGCACACTCACTATAATAAACAAGTTACCATTTCCCCTTAGTTTTCCCCCAGGTGAAAGAAAACTCTAAGAAAAGGGATAGGATTTTGTGCTCTGACTTTAAATTCGTACAAAGCCCAGATCTACTATTGGCTCCATCAGGGGCTAATTTCATAATATATCTGGCTGCCTTCTCTTCTTTTTTTTTTTTTTGCTGTAGTAAAGAATTGTTCTTATGTATTTCTTTGCACAGCAGTGTGTGTGTGTGTGTGTGTATTAGGTGCTCAGTCAGTTGTGTCTCTTAACACCTCACAGACTGTGGCCTTCCAAGCTCCTCTGTCCGTGAAATTCTCCAAGCAAGAAGACTGGAATGGGTTGCCATTTGTGTCTCCTGCATTGCAGCCAGATTCTTTGCCTTCTTATTCCAGATTGATGCCTGAACTGAGCCACTCATTATGAATTAGAAGTTCCCCAAATAACCTCCTCAATTATACCCAATCAATTATAGTAATAGTAACTATCATTCAATTATGGTAGAAGACTCTTACCTATAACTAGTCTAATATTGTTACAAATTAGTCTACTAGGGATGCCATAATAGAATAGTCTAGTTTGAATGGCTTAAACAAAAGAAATATAGTTACTCACAATTCCAGATTCTGGAAATCTAAGATCATGATACCTGCAAGGTTACTTTCTTCAGCAGACTCCCTTTCTGGCTGCAGATGGCCACCTTCTGGCTGTATTCTCACAAATGCCTTTCATCTGTGTGTATGTGTTCCTGTTGTCTCTGCCTCCTCGTTTAAACACACAAATTCTATTGGATTAGGTCCCCACCTTAATAATTTTGATTAACACTAAGACTCTTGAGATGTCCCTTAGACAGCAAGATCAAAGCAATCAATCTTGAAGGAAATCGATCCTGAATTATCTCTGAAAGGACTGATGCTGAAGTTGAACTTCCAATACTTTGGCCACCTGATGTGAAGCGCCAACTCATTGGAAAAGGCCTGATGCTGGGAAAGATTGAAGGCCAAAGAAGAAGACGGTGGAAGAAGATGAGATAGTTAGATATCATCATTGATTCAGTGGACATGAACCTGAGCAGATTCCCACAGATGGTGAAAGCAAGAGAAGCCTGGCATAGTGCAGTCCACAGGGTCACACAGAGTCAGGCACAACACACCTAAATACAACAAAAAAAGCCCCATTTACAAATAAAGTCATACTGGACTTATGGTTTCAATATATAAACTCAGGAAGCGAGGGGGCACTATTCAGTCCATAACGTAGACATAATTGGCTACGATTAAATTCCCTCAGATCTTGCTATCAATTCTAATGCCTGTCTGAAAATTTCTCAGTGATTTTGCTTTTACTGGCTTAATAATAAGATGAAGTGATACCTGCCACCCTCCAAGCCCAGACCCACTATACACACTTGGAATTTCCTGAGTGTTTCTGCCATCCACATTTTCTCCCCTATAGTCTCAGGTTGACTTAACCTTAGATTGAAAATTTGCTTGACAACTTGACTGTACTTTCCACCTGTCAGTACCACACCCTTTATCACCTCCTGGGAGCACTTTCTTCGTTAATAAATGCACACAAATACTGAATGTACTCATCTAAGAAAAAGATGTTACAAAGACTGAGAGAAAACCTTAAAAGTAATTAGATTGTTCAGGAAGGGAGGCATAAATTAGAAGTTTCAGATTGTCAGATCCAAACTATTATATAAAAAATATATAAAAAGCAAGGTCCTATTATACAGCAGAGGATACTCTGCTTACTCTTTCACAATAAACCACAATGGGAAAGAATATATGCATATGTATAACTGAATCGCTTTGCTGTACACCAGAAAGTAAGACAACAATATAAATCAATGTCAGTAAAATTTTGTTCATAGATTCACAAAATTTTAAATGCTTCAGTACAGTTTTAAAAAAAGCAGTCTGGTACTTTCAGACATGATAGTTCTACACATGGTAGTTACTGTTTTTAACACTATTGTTATTTTGTTTGTTATACTTGCTATTGTTTTGTCAATTTTATTATAATTCAAGGTTTATATCATGCTGAAGTTGAACTTCCAATACTTTGGCCACCTGATGTGAAGCGCCAACTCATTGGAAAAGGCCTGATGCTGGGAAAGATTGAAGGCCAAAGAAGAAGACGGTGGAAGAAGATGAGATAGTTAGATATCATCATTGATTCAGTGGACATGAACCTGAGCAGATTCCCACAGATGGTGAAAGCAAGAGAAGCCTGGCATAGTGCAGTCCACAGGGTCACACAGAGTCAGGCACAACACACCTAAATACAACAAAAAAAGCCCCATTTACAAATAAAGTCATACTGGACTTATGGTTTCAATATATAAACTCAGGAAGCGAGGGGGCACTATTCAGTCCATAACGTAGACATAATTGGCTACGATTAAATTCCCTCAGATCTTGCTATCAATTCTAATGCCTGTCTGAAAATTTCTCAGTGATTTTGCTTTTACTGGCTTAATAATAAGATGAAGTGATACCTGCCACCCTCCAAGCCCAGACCCACTATACACACTTGGAATTTCCTGAGTGTTTCTGCCATCCACATTTTCTCCCCTATAGTCTCAGGTTGACTTAACCTTAGATTGAAAATTTGCTTGACAACTTGACTGTACTTTCCACCTGTCAGTACCACACCCTTTATCACCTCCTGGGAGCACTTTCTTCGTTAATAAATGCACACAAATACTGAATGTACTCATCTAAGAAAAAGATGTTACAAAGACTGAGAGAAAACCTTAAAAGTAATTAGATTGTTCAGGAAGGGAGGCATAAATTAGAAGTTTCAGATTGTCAGATCCAAACTATTATATAAAAAATATATAAAAAGCAAGGTCCTATTATACAGCAGAGGATACTCTGCTTACTCTTTCACAATAAACCACAATGGGAAAGAATATATGCATATGTATAACTGAATCGCTTTGCTGTACACCAGAAAGTAAGACAACAATATAAATCAATGTCAGTAAAATTTTGTTCATAGATTCACAAAATTTTAAATGCTTCAGTACAGTTTTAAAAAAAGCAGTCTGGTACTTTCAGACATGATAGTTCTACACATGGTAGTTACTGTTTTTAACACTATTGTTATTTTGTTTGTTATACTTGCTATTGTTTTGTCAATTTTATTATAATTCAAGGTTTATATCATTTGTCATGGAAGTTGTTGCACTTCAGGCTTGTTTTTCTTTTATTACTTTCTTTTTTTAAAGATTTATTCATTTATTTGTTTGTTTATTTATTTATTTTGGGCAGGGATCGGGTTGGGGAGGGAGGGGAGCGGGCAGGCCACTTCTATCGGTCTTTCATTTCTCTATTTTCATCCGTCTTTGTTCTTTGGCTCCTGTGGGCCTCCCATCGCAGTGGCGTCTGTCGTTTCAGAGCACCACCTCTGGGCTCAGGCGCTAAAGAGCTCCGGCTCGGTAATTGGACACATCGGTCCAGCCGCTCCGCGGCACGTGGAACCTTCCCATGCCAGGGATTGAACTGGCGCCCCTTGCACTACAAGACGGTGTCCTTACCCACTGGACCACCAGGGGAAGCCCCTTTTATTGCTTTCACTTGAAAACTATTG
This sequence comes from Tragulus kanchil, assembly GCA_022376925.1. Lineage (NCBI taxonomy): Eukaryota > Metazoa > Chordata > Mammalia > Artiodactyla > Tragulidae > Tragulus > Tragulus kanchil. The sequence goes on along the minus strand of JAIOJX010000025.1, from coordinate 111,156,553 downwards.
ATAAGGGTACTCAATTTTTTTGGTATTTAAATGAGGTGAAGCATAGTTTTTTATGCACACAGTAATTCTCATAGGAATTATTGGATAAATATTAGTCTTCTAGTAAGTATCTGTATGATTTCCAAGATAGTTTGTCTGTGTGAAAGCCAATCATTCTCAGAACTTACCAAATGTAGATTTTAATCGACATTTTCATCTCAGTAGAATGGTTTCCTCTATCATTACTCTTCATTACCTTTCCAAAAAATCAGAATTGTATTTCGCAAATTGTTGTATAATCGTGAACGTGTTATTTCATCTGCAACCTGTAAGAACTTTTTTAAGGTCAAATATCTTGCTTTATTCCAATATACATCAAAATAATCAATGAAACTTACACATTAGGTTAATGTGCATTTTCTAGCCACTAAAAGAAATGCTTCACCCTTCAAAAACAGTTTGCTTTTCATTTTGAAATAAAATTGTGTCTTAGGAATTTAAACAAATGACAGATTTGCATTTAGATTTTGTTTTCAATAAAACATCAGCTTTAAAATATTTGTCTTTTCAGTGTGGTTAAAGACTGCAGCTTTCACTGTAAAATGTCACAAGATTGCCTAGCTTGATTAGTAACGTCTTCAGAACGTCACAAAGTGGAGATTGGGAAGAGGGGAAGAAACAATTTGCTGAAGCTAACAAAGTTGACTTATATCATTATGCTTATTTGCTGTGCCAGCAGGGAATAAAAATAGAGATACTGTACTTTCAAGGTGAATCCAAAAAGGCGATGCTTCGTCCTTTGGAAATGAAAACTCCCTAAATAGAGCCAACCTTGATGCAGTCTAAGAACTGTCCCAGTTAGTTGCCATCAGGATTGCAAAAAAAATGGTTCACACAGAGGTTAGGGGAAAATATACTTTCTAACAGTCATGAGAATAAGATTTTTTTGTTTTACAGGTCTTAAATCTTTGTAAAAAATAATAAAATGAGATGAAATGCAAAGTAGATTGTATGTTTTGCCATTTTTCTCTGTGTAGCTCATTGAGAAAAATACTAAATAGCTATGTTGCAGCAAAACTCCAGGGATTGAACTGGCGCCTTGCACTACAAGCCGGTGTCCTTACCCACTGGACCACCAGGGGAAGCCCCTTTTATTGCTTTCACTTGAAAACTATTGATAAGGGTACTCAATTTTTTTGGTATTTAAATGAGGTGAAGCATAGTTTTTTATGCACACAGTAATTCTCATAGGAATTATTGGATAAATATTAGTCTTCTAGTAAGTATCTGTATGATTTCCAAGATAGTTTGTCTGTGTGAAAGCCAATCATTCTCAGAACTTACCAAATGTAGATTTTAATCGACATTTTCATCTCAGTAGAATGGTTTCCTCTATCATTACTCTTCATTACCTTTCCAAAAAATCAGAATTGTATTTCGCAAATTGTTGTATAATCGTGAACGTGTTATTTCATCTGCAACCTGTAAGAACTTTTTTAAGGTCAAATATCTTGCTTTATTCCAATATACATCAAAATAATCAATGAAACTTACACATTAGGTTAATGTGCATTTTCTAGCCACTAAAAGAAATGCTTCACCCTTCAAAAACAGTTTGCTTTTCATTTTGAAATAAAATTGTGTCTTAGGAATTTAAACAAATGACAGATTTGCATTTAGATTTTGTTTTCAATAAAACATCAGCTTTAAAATATTTGTCTTTTCAGTGTGGTTAAAGACTGCAGCTTTCACTGTAAAATGTCACAAGATTGCCTAGCTTGATTAGTAACGTCTTCAGAACGTCACAAAGTGGAGATTGGGAAGAGGGGAAGAAACAATTTGCTGAAGCTAACAAAGTTGACTTATATCATTATGCTTATTTGCTGTGCCAGCAGGGAATAAAAATAGAGATACTGTACTTTCAAGGTGAATCCAAAAAGGCGATGCTTCGTCCTTTGGAAATGAAAACTCCCTAAATAGAGCCAACCTTGATGCAGTCTAAGAACTGTCCCAGTTAGTTGCCATCAGGATTGCAAAAAAAATGGTTCACACAGAGGTTAGGGGAAAATATACTTTCTAACAGTCATGAGAATAAGATTTTTTTGTTTTACAGGTCTTAAATCTTTGTAAAAAATAATAAAATGAGATGAAATGCAAAGTAGATTGTATGTTTTGCCATTTTTCTCTGTGTAGCTCATTGAGAAAAATACTAAATAGCTATGTTGCAGCAAAACTGTTCCAAGTTCAAAACTATTCAAAGATTTTCTATGTCCCTAGCCCAGAAGGAAATGCCTAATTTATTCTGCAGCTTTTCCATCTCAATTAAACTTTTGCATATTTATGATCTAAATGCTTTTGCTATACTTTGGCAGTCCATCTGTGTGAATAAACTTTATAGTTTTATTAATATAAACATTAAAGTATGCCAAGTGACTGCAAATATTAAGTAGCTAGACTATAACATCATAGGGTTCTTCCGTGGATATGAGTGCAAATGTGAGGAAGGCTTTTGTTTTTTCCCACTTGCTGTGCTTGACATGTGTCAGGCAGGTATGATCATCATACATTAAAACACACTGGAAAATCAGACAGCTTATTGAAAGATCCTTAGCTTGGTGGAGATGTTAAATGTATACTATTTAAGAAATCTGAAAAGAATCTTAGAAAGCTTACAGTTGCTTTTGAGAGAAAATAAGGTAGAAGGCTAAAAAGTCTACATTTTGACCATTTTCAGCTACAGAAAACTTTAGGTAGAGACTAATCAGAAATTTGCTTTCTCTTGCTCTAGAGAGCAGAGAGCTAAGGCTAGGGAGAATATTAAACAGATGATTCTTGTATCATTCATTTGTTTGCCAGGTAGTTTTTTTAATACCTGCCATGTGTCAGACACAGACTTGGGAACAAAATCTATAGCAAGCACAAAAGAAACAAGCACACAAACTAATAAGGTATATAAAAATCACTACCTGTGTGAAGTTTGCATTTCTAGTAAGGGAACATTGAAATAATGGGAATGATTATTAAAGCTATTAAAACAGAAGTGAGGGTGATCATCACATTTAAGTATAGAGGAAGGCATCTTATACTTGGAAAAGTTGACTTTCATGGGTGCATTTAACTCCAAGAGCCTGTGCATTTACACTACTGATTTATATCTGCTGCACTGAATCATTCCATCATGTTTTTTTTGTTTTTAAAACAAATTTATATTCATTAATTTTATCTATTTTAGACCAAAAATTTCTCAGTGAACTAGAATGACATTTATATATATTATTTATTTATCATGGCAATAGCTAATATTTTATTTTTAATATAATTGATATTAATAATGATATTCAGATATATTATTTTGGAAATTACTTCTGTGGAAATACTTGAGAACCAATATTTAGAATCGAGATGCTGTAAGAAGAAATAGGTCTGTAAAAATAAGAGCAATTTTATTTTTACGTATCTCTCTTCAGGAAATATCCACTACTGCTTAGTTATTTATACTAGAGGAAAGCAGAACTGCAATAGAAAGGGACATAAATCTATCACATGAGTTGTACATATCTAGGAAATTGACTAAAGACTTCAATTAGAACTGCTTAGGAAAAAAATCTGACATGTTGTATAGCCGTGAAGTTGGAAATTTTAAGACTTAGAATGCCATAACTCCATCTGTAGGCTTATAGATATATATAAGCCCTTTCACGGGGACACTGGAAAAACATTGAGGTAAATATTCAAAACATCAATTTTAAAATAGCAAATCAATAGAAGCAGTTCAAGTTTTTACAATCAAGAGAAGAAAAAAAAAAGATTGTAGTATAGCTGTACAAAAAATACCATTTTGTGGGAAAAATCAATCCCTATAACAACATACTTCCATGTGGTTGAATATTGAAAAATATATTTGAGTGAAAAACAGATCAGAGAATATATACATATGTGTATATTTCATATATAAATATGTGAAATATTTTGTATATAATATGATGAATTTATAATAATGTATTAAAATTAAAGAAAAGGAGGTAAATATGACTGCTGAAGAGGAGAACAGTATCTTTATAAAGCTAAAGGAATAGATCACTTACTATTATTGTTAATAATAATAGTCTTTAAAAATATATTTAAATATGTACAATATACATATATAACATATACAGTGCTAATACATATATAGATACTTATATGTATATATATATATATATATATATATATATTTAAGATTTATTTATTTATTTTGGTCAGGTTGGGGAAGGAGGGGAGCGGGTGGGCCACTTCTATTGGTTTCATTTCTCTATTTTCATCTGTCTTTGTTCTTTGGCTCCTGTGGGCCTCCCATCGCGGCGGAGTCTGTCGTTGCAGAGCGCTGGCTCTGGGCACATGCGCTCCAGAGCTCCGTCTCGGTGATTGGACACATCTGTCCAGCTGCTCCGCGGCACGTGGGATCTTCCGATGCCAGGGATCGAATTGGCGCCCCTTGCACTGCAAGGCGGTGTCCTTACCCACTGGACCACCAGGGGAAGCCCTATATGTATATTTTGTTGTTGCTATTTAATATACTTATATGTATATTTTGTTGTTTCTATTTAGTCATAAATTGTGTCCAGATCTTTTGTGACGCCATTGCCTGTAGCCAGACCCCAAGCCCCTTCTCTCTCTTGGATTTTCTTGGAAAAAATACTGGAATGATTACCATTTTCTTCTTCAGGGAATCTTCCCCACCCAGAGTTCAAATCCCACATCGCTTGCATTGACAGATGGATTCTTTACCACTGAGTCACCAGAGAAACCCTTATAGTGTATATTTAGAATAATGCATAATATATAAAGTGCTTATTATATTTTTTCATTTTTATTTTATATGTAATATTTTCATTTGCATGCAATGTTAAATAACAGATCTAATCAATACTTGTCTTTGAAGGTGATATCTGACATGTATAATTTAAATAATCTCATCAGTGTTTCCTTTGCATACAAAGTTTGAGATCTTGTGAAGAATGTATTCATCAGACTTGTAAATTAGATCACTTTGGAAGGCACTTGATTGGAAACTTAGAGAGAGATAAATCAAAAATAAGACAATTTGGAAGAAGCCTAGTTCTGTTTTTATTAAAGAGATGATGAATTTCTAGCTTGGTGACAAGGAAATGAAGAGGGGGTATATCTATCTTCAATTAGGAAAGTTTACTGAATAATCAGACAAGAGGATTGTTCTTATTATTATGGGTGAATGAGAAACCTAGGAAATTCAACACTTTTCTAGATTATATCACCAGTTATGTCACTAGATATCAAGTAGAGAATACTACATGGGAGAAGTCCTAGAGAGAGAGATAATTAGGATGCTCTTGACTGGTTCAGTGTGAAGTGTTTAGGGTAGATTTAGACATACATACTGAGTAGGAAGTTGGATACATGAATCTGTAATTTGGCAACAAGTATGATCCAGACTTCACAATTGGCAACTGAAGTTTTTTCTGGAAAGACAATGTAAAATTAGAAGAGAAAAATATGGAGGATTGAACATTTTGGGCACTGCACCATCAAAAGAATGAGCTGGGAGAAGAGGAAACTAAAAAATGAGAGAGGATTGTCTGCCTCACCATGAGCCAAAAAGGAGAAGGGAGCAGAAGGAAATATTGTCTAAAGAAAACATATGGGTAAACTGACATAGGACGTTTAGGAAAACAGATTCTGGGAGTGAGCTATGAAAGAAAAGATAAAGTGCATTTCTACAAATAGCAATTTCTTATATGTGACAATAGACTCTTGAATATAGGGGCTTCCTGGGTAGTGGTAGTGAAAAGAACCCACCTGCCAGTGTAGGAGACATAAAAAAGACAGGTTTAATCCCTGGATTTGGAAGATCCTCTGGGGGAGGGCATGCCAACCCATCCCAGTATTCTTGCCTGGAGAATCCCTCTGGACAGAGGAGCCTTCCTTATGTGGCTGTACTGCTGTGTTCAGTCCTGTCAGACTCTGTGATCACATGGACTGTCGTCTACCAGGCTCTTCTGTCTATGGGACTTCCCAGACTGAAGTGGGTTGTCATTTCCTTCCCCAGGGGATCTTCCCAACCCAGCGATCAAATCCATCTCTTTATTGCAGGTGGATACTTTTACCACTGAGCCATCAGGAAAGCCTTCCCTTGATTAGCAATTATTTGAATTGCCCTCTGGAACTCAGGGAAGGCCCTGGAAGGCTGGAGTTTTGCCTAAAATATGGGGGACAAAAAAAGGTCTCTGTACCAGGGACCCACACAGGGCCCTGCTCAAATTTCGATAGTTGCCAAGTTGTAGGCTATTAGAGTGATCCAAGCAAACATCTGTCAACACATTTAGCTTGCCTGGTGGTAGCAGATGTATTATGGGTGAATGAGAAACCTAGGAAATTCAACACTTTTCTAGATTATATCACCAGTTATGTCACTAGATATCAAGTAGAGAATACTACATGGGAGAAGTCCTAGAGAGAGAGATAATTAGGATGCTCTTGACTGGTTCAGTGTGAAGTGTTTAGGGTAGATTTAGACATACATACTGAGTAGGAAGTTGGATACATGAATCTGTAATTTGGCAACAAGTATGATCCAGACTTCACAATTGGCAACTGAAGTTTTTTCTGGAAAGACAATGTAAAATTAGAAGAGAAAAATATGGAGGATTGAACATTTTGGGCACTGCACCATCAAAAGAATGAGCTGGGAGAAGAGGAAACTAAAAAATGAGAGAGGATTGTCTGCCTCACCATGAGCCAAAAAGGAGAAGGGAGCAGAAGGAAATATTGTCTAAAGAAAACATATGGGTAAACTGACATAGGACGTTTAGGAAAACAGATTCTGGGAGTGAGCTATGAAAGAAAAGATAAAGTGCATTTCTACAAATAGCAATTTCTTATATGTGACAATAGACTCTTGAATATAGGGGCTTCCTGGGTAGTGGTAGTGAAAAGAACCCACCTGCCAGTGTAGGAGACATAAAAAAGACAGGTTTAATCCCTGGATTTGGAAGATCCTCTGGGGGAGGGCATGCCAACCCATCCCAGTATTCTTGCCTGGAGAATCCCTCTGGACAGAGGAGCCTTCCTTATGTGGCTGTACTGCTGTGTTCAGTCCTGTCAGACTCTGTGATCACATGGACTGTCGTCTACCAGGCTCTTCTGTCTATGGGACTTCCCAGACTGAAGTGGGTTGTCATTTCCTTCCCCAGGGGATCTTCCCAACCCAGCGATCAAATCCATCTCTTTATTGCAGGTGGATACTTTTACCACTGAGCCATCAGGAAAGCCTTCCCTTGATTAGCAATTATTTGAATTGCCCTCTGGAACTCAGGGAAGGCCCTGGAAGGCTGGAGTTTTGCCTAAAATATGGGGGACAAAAAAAGGTCTCTGTACCAGGGACCCACACAGGGCCCTGCTCAAATTTCGATAGTTGCCAAGTTGTAGGCTATTAGAGTGATCCAAGCAAACATCTGTCAACACATTCAGCTTGCCTGGTGGTAGCAGATGTATTTTGTAGTTAGGTTAGAGGTATCAAATGAAGAAAAAAATCAAGCATGGCTTCTGGAGTATTGGAGTAGCTGGGTACTCCATAAATTTTATTTGCATACTGAAGAAAGGACATTTCATTGGGGATGGAATGTTTTAGAAGCATTTTGATCATGCTAGATTCGAGATTACCATGAGGCTTCTGAAAACAGATTTTGTGTGGCCAATTAGTTCCGCAAGTTTTAAGATATTCTTAGAGATTGTGAGAGAGTTGAAAACCATGAAACTGTGTAAATTATCCTAAAGACATACTATGAACTGAATAGATAATTGTCCTTCAAAAAACTAGCATTTGGTGTTTGGTTCCATGAAGAAGAAGCAGAACAGATGATTGTGCTTGATATGGAAGGACAAACTAGTAAAATGAGAAGAAAAACATGAGAAAATACAATTTTGCAAAAAATAAGAAAGAGAAGTGGTTCAAGTGTGTGGTTTTTATGTATTGTTTTAAACTTAAAAGCATTTAAATGTAACATAATTTGATTCGAAAGAGGAGAGAATAATTTAAAGCAAATATAATTTTCCCTTTGATTTGAGTCACAATAGGCTAAATATTGGACTTTCCATGTGGCATAAGTGGTGAAGAACCTAGCTGCCAATGCAGAAGAAAAAAGAGATAGGAGTTCGATCCCTATGTTAGGAAGGTCCCCTGAAAATCACGGCACCCCTGCCCAGTACTCTTCCCTGGAGAATGCCATGGACAGAAGAGCCTGGCAGGCTACAGTCCATGGGGTCACAAAGAGTCAGACATGATTGAAGTGACTTAGCATGCAGGCAAATAGTAGAAAACAGAAATTACAATCAGACTTCTAGACTTCTGCTGAGAAAATGGTTTGTTTGCATTATGACACTTTGGGCTCCTTATTAATATCACTCCTGTCCTAACTATTAAAAAGACTATTTTTCATAATCCTGAAGCATGATTCATCCATTCACAAACTACAGAATTTAGAAAGTCTACTATGACATGGATTTTATAATATATATACTTTATAAAACAAAAGGATTACTATTAACAAGCCATTGTACAAATGAAGAGGTGGTTGTTTTGCAAGTTAAAATGACATGATTTTATTTCCATGGCATAAAAATTTGGAGTTTGAGTAAAACCATGTCCTGCAAATTCTTGAACCTATGCTCTAGACCATTTTGAGATGGTTTTTAGTTTTATCTTTACATTTATTTTTACAAATTTTAAGTCAAAACTTGTTAAATATTAAATTTGTTATATTAGGCAAAGTATTTCTTCTCTTTTGTTCATTAACTCTGTAAATTTGAAAACCAACTCATCATTAGTTTGCATAAGTATAGCCTAGCAAATCAGTGTTCAGCTATTTGTCCTCCACAGGGTAGCTGTTAAGCTACTTAAACAATGCAATTTGAAGAATACTTTTTCTGCTTTATATGTTAAGAATATGATATAATTTAATTATAATTATCTTGCATATATTATATTTTATCTAAGGTGGTCAAGCTATCTTTATTTCATCCACTTTATATATACTTCTCAAAAGTTGCATAAAATAATTATACATTTGACTTTACAGTATTTCAGTGATCATTAGTTTATGTATATCAGAGGAGGAAATACATTCAAGAAAATCACCGATAATCTAAATAGATTTGTAAAACTTATTCTCCAGATGGCTATATTCTTCTGTTTAGTACAGATATACTGTCATTGCTATAGCTATCAGGGTCTCTTAAAACAAAAGAAAATCTTTCTCTGTAAAGAAGTAATCTGATAATTGCAATCTTTCCTACTCAATTGTGAATTGTTTAATGTATAAAATACTTTAACATCAGCATATTATAACACCAGTGTTACATGGATTATGATCTGTTTCTACCTAGTTCAATGACAAGAATAAACTGAGACTCGGTTTAGATACCAATGCAATTGTCACTCAATATTCATCAATCCTTTCCTCCACTTTTCATTGTTTAATCTACTAAAAGATTTTTTGGGCGTTAGCATAGAGCATATCATAATGCCTAACTGGGCCATTTTTGGAGCCTTTATGTTTACCTAGCTGTGAAGATGAAAACTCTCATGTACATAGCCAATAAACATGGGTATATTACCTGACTTAGTTTTTTCATTTCTAAAAGAGAGATAACATGTGTAACATTCAAGATGCTTGTAAGAATTAAATTATCCAAGTGAAATTACTAGTCCCAGGTTGTTAATATATTATAGTAAGTGCTAGTTTCATTGATGCTTGGTCTTTAATAATCTCTAAATTTTATTATTTTTTATTATACAAATGGACTTATTTACAAACCAGACTCACATAATTAGGGAACAAACTTGTGGCTCCAGGGGAGGAAGGGTGGGTGGAAGTGGGTAGAAGGGCATTTAGGAAGTTTGGGATTGACACACACATGCTTCTGTATTTAAAATGAATATCCAACTGGTACCTACTGTATACAGTGGAGAACTCTGCTCAATATTATGTAAACAACCTAACTGGTAAAAGCATTTAAAAATGAATAGACACATGTAAATGTAAAAAAATGTTCTTATAGTTTTCTTCCACTACAGCTACAGTCATCTTTCCAAAACAATTTGTGTCAGAATGTTGTGCCGTTTGTTCTTCCTCCAATTTTTATAAGCTTTGAGTGATAACTGCATTGATCTCCCTTCCAAAAATCTTGACTGTGTTTTCACAGGACTCAAGGCAGGAGGAGCATACGGTGCCAGCTTTCTTTTCCAACATTTGTTCTCTTGAAACTTGCTTATGTATCCCTGCTTGCATGATTTGTGTTTTTCATAAATACCCTTGTTTAGCCTAGTTTCTCAAGCCCAAATCTCCTTAATTTTCTGCAGTTCAAGATCATTGGTACTTACTTTCATGTCGAAGTTCTGGAAATAATGATTATTTCTTCTTTTCCCTCAAAGCTGCAGTATCCTTCTTGCTTCTGTCAGAGCTCCCATGCAAGGATTAGAGTTCATATTTTAAAAAATGAAGTGTACCAGAATTTCACTAAAAGCTTCTTAAATGAGCACCACCTAATTGAACCACTGCACTCTGCTCACCAAGAGGAGCACCTACTTTTTGGGCGTTAGCATAGAGCATATCATAATGCCTAACTGGGCCATTTTTGGAGCCTTTATGTTTACCTAGCTGTGAAGATGAAAACTCTCATGTACATAGCCAATAAACATGGGTATATTACCTGACTTAGTTTTTTCATTTCTAAAAGAGAGATAACATGTGTAACATTCAAGATGCTTGTAAGAATTAAATTATCCAAGTGAAATTACTAGTCCCAGGTTGTTAATATATTATAGTAAGTGCTAGTTTCATTGATGCTTGGTCTTTAATAATCTCTAAATTTTATTATTTTTTATTATACAAATGGACTTATTTACAAACCAGACTCACATAATTAGGGAACAAACTTGTGGCTCCAGGGGAGGAAGGGTGGGTGGAAGTGGGTAGAAGGGCATTTAGGAAGTTTGGGATTGACACACACATGCTTCTGTATTTAAAATGAATATCCAACTGGTACCTACTGTATACAGTGGAGAACTCTGCTCAATATTATGTAAACAACCTAACTGGTAAAAGCATTTAAAAATGAATAGACACATGTAAATGTAAAAAAATGTTCTTATAGTTTTCTTCCACTACAGCTACAGTCATCTTTCCAAAACAATTTGTGTCAGAATGTTGTGCCGTTTGTTCTTCCTCCAATTTTTATAAGCTTTGAGTGATAACTGCATTGATCTCCCTTCCAAAAATCTTGACTGTGTTTTCACAGGACTCAAGGCAGGAGGAGCATACGGTGCCAGCTTTCTTTTCCAACATTTGTTCTCTTGAAACTTGCTTATGTATCCCTGCTTGCATGATTTGTGTTTTTCATAAATACCCTTGTTTAGCCTAGTTTCTCAAGCCCAAATCTCCTTAATTTTCTGCAGTTCAAGATCATTGGTACTTACTTTCATGTCGAAGTTCTGGAAATAATGATTATTTCTTCTTTTCCCTCAAAGCTGCAGTATCCTTCTTGCTTCTGTCAGAGCTCCCATGCAAGGATTAGAGTTCATATTTTAAAAAATGAAGTGTACCAGAATTTCACTAAAAGCTTCTTAAATGAGCACCACCTAATTGAACCACTGCACTCTGCTCACCAAGAGGAGCCACCTATTACTTTATATTTGAACTGTTTGCCTGATTATGCTTGGAGGTTTTTTAACTCCTAGAGACATCTTGTTCATCTAACAGAAGCTCCTCTAACAACTAAACCAGCCTCCTGGCATCTACACAATGTTATTAGAATCTGAGGAAACTGATCTCTATGTTCCTAAGTGGAGATTATACTTAGTTTGTAACTTGATGTAGGAGCAGCAGCACAGCCTCAGGTTCAGACACCATCCTTTACTCGCTCATTTTATGAGAAGGTGCAGTTTTCTTTACTTTTTGATATTCTGTTTTTGCATTTGTCAGACATAGCCTTTCAACATACAAAGAATGAAAATGAGACTGTTGACATAAAAGTTGCAAGTAAAACTCCCCAAAAATGATAAAATGTCAAAATGACTTAAAAACTAAACACAGAAACCTGACAATACCAATTGCTGGTAAGGATGTGGAATGATGGAGGCTCTTACTCATTTCTGATGGGAATGCTAAATGATATAGTCACTTGGGAAAGTAGACGTGGAACTTTCTTTCAAAGCTAAATATAATCTTGCCATATGATCCAAAAACTGTGCTCCTAAGTATTTGTCCAAATAATTTGAATTCTCAGGTCCACAGGAAAAAGTGCTTGCAGATAACCATAATGGTTTTGTTAATATTTGCCAAAAACTTAAAACAGCTGTCTTTAATAGACAAATAAAGAGCAAAAGTGTCGTCTTATCTTTGGGACTATATCTCCTTAAAAGAGACATGAGATAGTTTTCTAAATGGTGAAAAACATTGCACAGTTGATTAAGATTTTGTTTACCTGGGTGTATGTATATGTATATAAAAATTCATTAATCTGTACACATAAGATTTGTGCACTTTGATGTCAAAAACTCAATTAGAAAAAAAGAAGCTAATTATTTGGAAATATTTCTTAAATTGCATAACCATTTGTATGTAGAGTTGTATTTAACTTTGTTTTTATAACAGGAAACACTTTACTTTCTATAGTGCATTTTTTCCAATAAAATATCCTTCTTTTAGTCTGAGCTAATGACAACCATTAAATTAACAATTCATTAAGCAGTTGAAAAATTATTTCATGCTGCTATGAGCATTATTGGCACATTGTGTCTGAGTCATTAGCCTTCAGTATCAGTATATAGGACTGAGCAATACATTGGATTACAGGATTCCACAAATGGATTTGTAGTTTGAAGCCATCAAGAGGTGTTAAGAAATTTATGTTGGAGTAGCCTATAAATCACCTGGGGAATCTTCCATCTCAACAGATTGCTTATATTATTAGAATCATTCAGGACAGTAATCCATTATAATTTCCATATCATTTACTATTCACATAAAATAAAATATTAAGGAATTGTTGTACCATTAGGATATTATGAAAGTTCATGATAATTGAAAAATGTATAGATTTTACAAGGTGATTTTTTAAAAAAGTTTAGTCAAATTGATGTTTCAAGCATTTTCTCTCTTCTCACTGACTTCCTCCCATTTTCCAAAAAAATGCTATCAAGATTTGGCAAAATTGGCCAGGAAAACTTAACTGAAAAAAGAAGTATTGACAGAATTCATGACTCTGTGTGTGTGTGTGTGTGTGTGCGCGCATGCACGCGTAAACTAATATTGACACAGAAGACTTTTAAGCAACTATATTTGGTTCGAATTAATGAAATGATCAGTTTATTCTTATATCATTTCCTATCATAAAGATATAACCTCTGATTTATTAACTCCCATTCTTTGCACATAGTTCAAAGACTGTCTAAGAGACTTTTTATATTTTCCTAAGCATTCCCTAGAACTATGTAGAGGCTTAAGCAATTTTGTATTTTTCTGCCAACAGAGTCATTCTCACCACCTGCTATGGATGTTCCTGGATTTTATGTCATTATCCAGGTTCACAAGCTTTAAGACAAATGTTCAAACAGGTTCTACTTCACCAAGATTGGTGATATCAATAGAAAGAACATAAATTCTATCACAAAGTCAGATTCCCTCCTTTATTGATCAGAGTCTAAACTAATACTTAAAAATCAAATAAACGGAACAGGAAAGAAACACCTGAAAGAGACAAGCACCTCAAAACTAGGTCTCAGCAGCAACAAGGCAGAAGAGTGTGAGAGTAGAAGTGGAAGAGTCTGTGGACAGACTGATACAGAATAGCTTGACAGGACCCTCATTGAGGCAGAGATTGTGTATCACTCTATCTACTATAAGGTGTATACAAGGGAGCAAAGGTCCTCAAACGCTGTCATTAGTGTCAGTGGATGAAACCCCACAGCTGGACTTTTCTGCTCAACATCTCACATGGAAGGAAGACTTTTTAAGAGAAGAAAAAAAGGAAGAAAGAAAACATTTGAAGAAAAAAATTAAACAGAATAGCCTTTGTCAGCAAAAACTGTGGAGGCAACAACAATACATACAAAACTTATCTCCCAAGTAGGAAACCTAAATTATTTATATCCTTTCACATTTGAATATTATGTAGTAAATCTGTAAACTGAATCCCCTTCCTCTTCTGAGCTTTGATGCATATTTGCAAATCAAGTATCTCATAGTCTTCTAGTAGAATTTTACTTAATCATTGCAATTTTTTGTTTAATTATACTGTCATTAATATTGCTTTATTATAATTTCTGTGCTCACTTTAACATATCACTTCTATTAAGCCAGACCAATAGGGTAAAGTAAACTTAGAAGTACACAAGATAAATTTAAAGGACAGGGATATAGTAATAACATTTGCTTTAGTGAGAATATGTATTTCTTAAGATAGAAATATTGTTTTAATTAAACATAGTATGCCTGTACTACATATACCATCTTTGAGTATCATAGTTGTATAGTAAATATTTGGTAAATAATTGATATCACATGACTGGCTGAACATCATCCCATGAAAAATTTAGTACGACATTACTGCTTAAACTGGACCACACCTAACATGTTCCTGTGCTTCCTCATTTGACGTTTGGGCCTTCTCTTTCTCTCCTACTAGACATAATCATTGTTTGATGACCTTATACTCTTCCATTCTTTGCTACATTCTTGTAGTTCAAAAAAAATTTTAATGACTGTCCGTATAGTACACAAAGAAGTATATCATTAGAGTTTGCCCCAGAATGAAGAGAGAGCTCTTTTACTGTAGTTTTTTCTTGCTTTTTATTCATGTCATGATCTCTTGTTTAGAGATGCCTTCTGTGTTGGCATGCATATATCCATATACTTGAATTACACTTAATAAACTACTCTGGGATCTTTGGAATCTCTAAAAACAAATAAACAACAAAAGAGCCACTTTATTTTCAAAATATTATTGTCTATTTTATCATTGAAATATTAAGATTTGAGAGTAAAGTATTTTTATTGTGAGATAGAGGGAGATTACATTTTTTTATGCTCAACATCTCACATGGAAGGAAGACTTTTTAAGAGAAGAAAAAAAGGAAGAAAGAAAACATTTGAAGAAAAAAATTAAACAGAATAGCCTTTGTCAGCAAAAACTGTGGAGGCAACAACAATACATACAAAACTTATCTCCCAAGTAGGAAACCTAAATTATTTATATCCTTTCACATTTGAATATTATGTAGTAAATCTGTAAACTGAATCCCCTTCCTCTTCTGAGCTTTGATGCATATTTGCAAATCAAGTATCTCATAGTCTTCTAGTAGAATTTTACTTAATCATTGCAATTTTTTGTTTAATTATACTGTCATTAATATTGCTTTATTATAATTTCTGTGCTCACTTTAACATATCACTTCTATTAAGCCAGACCAATAGGGTAAAGTAAACTTAGAAGTACACAAGATAAATTTAAAGGACAGGGATATAGTAATAACATTTGCTTTAGTGAGAATATGTATTTCTTAAGATAGAAATATTGTTTTAATTAAACATAGTATGCCTGTACTACATATACCATCTTTGAGTATCATAGTTGTATAGTAAATATTTGGTAAATAATTGATATCACATGACTGGCTGAACATCATCCCATGAAAAATTTAGTACGACATTACTGCTTAAACTGGACCACACCTAACATGTTCCTGTGCTTCCTCATTTGACGTTTGGGCCTTCTCTTTCTCTCCTACTAGACATAATCATTGTTTGATGACCTTATACTCTTCCATTCTTTGCTACATTCTTGTAGTTCAAAAAAAATTTTAATGACTGTCCGTATAGTACACAAAGAAGTATATCATTAGAGTTTGCCCCAGAATGAAGAGAGAGCTCTTTTACTGTAGTTTTTTCTTGCTTTTTATTCATGTCATGATCTCTTGTTTAGAGATGCCTTCTGTGTTGGCATGCATATATCCATATACTTGAATTACACTTAATAAACTACTCTGGGATCTTTGGAATCTCTAAAAACAAATAAACAACAAAAGAGCCACTTTATTTTCAAAATATTATTGTCTATTTTATCATTGAAATATTAAGATTTGAGAGTAAAGTATTTTTATTGTGAGATAGAGGGGAAACTATTCAGTTATTGTACATTTTTATTTCATCTGGATTGGGCATGTGAAGACAGTATTTGAAGTACCTGTTATGAGTATTGGGGTTATTAAAATTACAGTAGAAGAATAACCCTGTAAAGGTTAAAGACTGTGGTGATATTCAGATCTTCTTTCTTACTTTGTGTCTTAGCTCTGAGTTACTAAAAAATGTGGCTTTGGGCTTCTGTGGTGGCTCAGTGGTAAAGAATCCACCTGCCAATGCAGGAGACATGGGTTCGATCCCTGGTCTGGGAAGGTCCCACATGCTTTAAAGGAACTAAGTTTGTGTGCCACAACTGTGGAAGCCCACGTTCAGCAACTACTGAAGTCTGTGTGTCAGAGAGCTAGGGCTTGCAACAAGAGAAACCACTGCAATAAGAAGCCAACCAACCTCAACTAGAAAGTAGCCCTTGCTGGAGACAACTTGAGAGAACCTGCACAGCAACCAATGACCCAGCACAACCAAAAATAAATAAATAATTTTTTTTAAATGTGACTTTTACAGGAAATAGGCATTCCATCATATGTGATAAAGAAATGAAATATTTCAGGCCACAACAGTAAATAGGAAAGTCTTATACCATATAGAGAAGTGCGTTCCACAAGGAGTACAAGTCATGCAAATATATGATAAAGATTAGCTTTAATAAATCTCATTTATTAATTAAAAGCAAACTGAATTTCTCCCCCTTCCCCTGCATGCTTGCTTTCTTTTTTCTCAAAGACATTTTTACCAGTACCATTTTCTCTTTGCTCTATTATCTTCTGGTTGGAGGATGGTACCAATTATAATTCTATACCTTGGTAACTGATAAGAACTCTGAATGGAATCAGGTCACAGCAGAGCTTTTACATTATAGCCCTTTCAAAACTCATGCTTTAGTATTTCAGAAGGTTTGGAAACCCGATTGAACTGAGTACTGATTATGTATGCATCCTAAAATGTGTTTGGTGAACAAAGTTATTTCAGGTGTATATTTCAGGTCTATAAACTTCTATAAATAGTGGTTTCTTATATGTAACTATAGACCCTTAAATATAAGAACTTCCCAGGTTGTGCCAGTGGTAAAGAATCCACCTGCCAATGCAACAGACATGAGACACAGGACCGATCTCTGGGTTGGAAAGATCCCCTGGAGAATGGTAGGGCAATTCACTTCAGTATTCTTGCCTGGGGAATTCCGTGGACACAGGCGCCTGGTGGGTTACGGTTCATAGGTTTACAAAGACTCAGGTAAGACTGAAGTGACTTAGCACACACACAACAACTTTGAACATCTGCTGTGTCTTTATTTTCATAGCCTCACATCATTAAAATAACAGAAAACTGACCTTTATGTGACACTAAAAATGGCAGAAAAAAAGCAGAATAGCCTGAAACCTATATTCACTTCACTGTTATTTCTTGAATAGTGCTAGAGATAAGCAAAACATATAGGTAGTGGTTTTGTTTCTAACCTATGGAAATACTGTAACTGAAGGTATCTGGGGAAAATATGATTGCATGAGCAGGCTCTTCCTTGATTTTATGAAGAATGGTAGTTCAGTTAAATGGGAGGAAATGAAAAAGGTGATAATAACTAGTAACAGGTTCCCCAGACAGAGGCAATTGGCACTAACATGAGCCATCAGTGTGGCAGTGATTTCAGCTCATAGCTTGAGCTGGTGGCTCCTCCACGTGCTCTCAAAGGTGGTTAAAAGAATATGTTTTTGTTATTCTTGTTGGAGAAAGCCACATATCTAATGATCCTACTATTGTCATGTTGGTAACTGGAGAACCATGAACCATCTAAGATACATTCTGCTTCAATAGTTTTGTTTTAAATAAAACATAAAATGGAACATATCATCACCTATTGTCACATTAAAAATCAAGTGTATATTTAATCTGTGTGAGTCCATGGACCAGATATTCTTCTTTCTGTTGTTAATTCAAGTAATACTTTTTATCCAACTTACACTTCCACTCAAAAGTGAACTTTCTCCAAGCATACTTTTTTGATGACAGCTATATTTTCAAAATATTTTGTCATCAGATTTGACAGTTTAGATTAAGGGGATAAGCTTCTATAAGATATAATTACTAAAATTAGAAAGAAATTGAGTGAAAATGTATTAGTTGGACCATAACGTTAAAATTTAAATCTGGGATTTTTTTTTTTTTTTTTTTTCAAAGAACAGTCCAGACTCACAGGGCATCACTAATAATTTCATTCACAAATATTTGAAGAAAAGATTACATAGTTCAAAAAATTTTACAGAGGCCTTCCCTGGTGGTCTAGTGGGTAAAGAGTCTGCAGTGCAAGTGGCACCAGTTCAATTCCTGGCCCAGAAAGATCCCACGTACTGCAGAGTGGCTATACTGCAAGGCTATACTGGTGTGTCCAATTACAAGCTAGCATTCTGGAGTGCATGAGCCCAGAGCCGGTGCTCTGCAAAGAGAGACGCCACTCCAATGGGAGGCCCAAACAGGCCAAAGGATAAAGATGGATGAAGTTTAAAAAAAAATAGATAAAAGAAGTCAAAATTTAAAAAAAAAATTACATAGCAAAAGAATAGGCATAATTAAGAAATATATCTTTGATAAAAACTCTAAATGAGAAGATCAAGGCTAATTCTTTTCTTGAATGTGAATGCAAAATGCTAAACAAAATAATAGCAAATAAAACCCAATAACATATAAGGGATAATGAATTTATTAAAAGCATCCAAAGTTGGTTTATTCTATGAAAATCAAACAATGTGATTGAGTATGTTTAAATAAAACATAATAACCCAATACAGTCAAACATGATAAAATTCAAGGTTTAAAAGAATATGTTTGTTATTCTTGTTGGAGAAAGCCACATATCTAATGATCCTACTATTGTCATGTTGGTAACTGGAGAACCATGAACCATCTAAGATACATTCTGCTTCAATAGTTTTGTTTTAAATAAAACATAAAATGGAACATATCATCACCTATTGTCACATTAAAAATCAAGTGTATATTTAATCTGTGTGAGTCCATGGACCAGATATTCTTCTTTCTGTTGTTAATTCAAGTAATACTTTTTATCCAACTTACACTTCCACTCAAAAGTGAACTTTCTCCAAGCATACTTTTTTGATGACAGCTATATTTTCAAAATATTTTGTCATCAGATTTGACAGTTTAGATTAAGGGGATAAGCTTCTATAAGATATAATTACTAAAATTAGAAAGAAATTGAGTGAAAATGTATTAGTTGGACCATAACGTTAAAATTTAAATCTGGGATTTTTTTTTTTTTTTTTTTTGCAAAGAACAGTCCAGACTCACAGGGCATCACTAATAATTTCATTCACAAATATTTGAAGAAAAGATTACATAGTTCAAAAAATTTTACAGAGGCCTTCCCTGGTGGTCTAGTGGGTAAAGAGTCTGCAGTGCAAGTGGCACCAGTTCAATTCCTGGCCCAGAAAGATCCCACGTACTGCAGAGTGGCTATACTGCAAGGCTATACTGGTGTGTCCAATTACAAGCTAGCATTCTGGAGTGCATGAGCCCAGAGCCGGTGCTCTGCAAAGAGAGACGCCACTCCAATGGGAGGCCCAAACAGGCCAAAGGATAAAGATGGATGAAGTTTAAAAAAAAATAGATAAAAGAAGTCAAAATTTAAAAAAAAAATTACATAGCAAAAGAATAGGCATAATTAAGAAATATATCTTTGATAAAAACTCTAAATGAGAAGATCAAGGCTAATTCTTTTCTTGAATGTGAATGCAAAATGCTAAACAAAATAATAGCAAATAAAACCCAATAACATATAAGGGATAATGAATTTATTAAAAGCATCCAAAGTTGGTTTATTCTATGAAAATCAAACAATGTGATTGAGTATGTTAATAAAATAAATAAGGAACATATTATGATTACCTCAATACATGTAGCAAAAGCACATGATAAAATTCAAAGCACGTTTTCATGAAAACATTTAGCAAAACAGTTAAAAGTTAATAATCTTATAAAGAAAATTGTTATGACAGCCATCTTTATATTTAATGGTAACATATTGAAACCTTCCCCCTGAGATCAAATTATCGGCAGGGATTCCTGTCTCACTACTTTTATTTAATGTTTGCCTTTAAGTCATAGAGAGTGAAGTAAGACAAGATCAATCCTAAAAGTGAAGATTGGAAAAATAATGTTATTATGAATAAGATCAAGAAATGTTCAGTATATCTAGTCCATTCACAGAATCAAAGTAATATTATTAGATTCAATAGATAATATCAATAAACAAAAATATAAATTTGATATAAAAGCATGAGATCTTTGGAACAGGAAATCTAATACAGAACTCTTATAATATCAGTGGAAACATCAAATACTCATAAATAACTCTAATAAAGGTACAAAATTCCTAAGAGAAAATTATAAACTATCATTGAGAAAATTAAAGACCTAATAAATGAAAAGATGTACTATATTCATTAACAATGACCTTCACTAATGTTAAGATCTAAATTTTTGTCAAATTGATCTGTGAAATTATCATTATTCTAAAAAAATCCTAGAATATTTTGTGATTATTGAAAAGATAATTCTAAAAATTCGTCAACTATGATATCAACTGTTATACAAATAGACACATCAAACATAAAAGTCAAGATAAAGGAGGAGGTTAAGTAGAGTAGGTAGGAAATAACCCATTTTCTGATTATATTCTGTGTGACCAACTTGTTCACATGGTACTTAAATATGTATTGGTGTATGTACTGCTCAAAGTAGTCTGAGAATCCATCATTTTTTTATTTGTACTTGCCAGTTACATAATTTAAGAGAAATTATTTTAGCAGTGTAATTAAAATATGTTATAAAAAGACATTTCAGATATATAAATATTTAATAGTGAATTATATGTATTTTATGTTTATAAATAAAGAGATAGGAATATAGTATTTAAAATTGAATCCTACAACAATTTCCAAAGACCTAGGGTTTCTTTTCTTGTTCAAAATACTTGGGGGTGTAAATGTATCAATGCCAATAGAAAAATAAAGGCAGTAAGTATATAATATCTTTTTTTTTTTTGGCCACTTCTATTAGTCTTTCATGTATCCATCTTTGTTCTTTGGTGTGTGTGGGCCTCCCATTACAGTGGTCCTTCTTGCTGCAAGATCACCAGTTCTGGGCGCATGTACTCCAGAGCTCTAGCTCAGTAGTTGAGCACATCCATTCAGCAGGTCTGCGGCACGTGGAATCTTCCCAGGCCAGGGATCAAACCGGCGCCCCTTGCACTGAGAAGTGGTGTCCTTATCCACTGGACCACAAAGGAAGCCCAGTATATAATATCTTACAAGAGCATTTGACTTAGTAGAAAACAAAGTTCTAATATATGCTGCACCAGTTACTCACTGTGGGTTCGTAAACAAATCACTTAGACTCACTGATTTCCAGTTTTGTAAAGGATATGCCTGATAATGCAGGGGATGCTACAGATGCAGTTTTGATCCCTGGGTCGGGAGGATCCCCTGGAGTAGGAAATGGCAACCCAGTCCTTGAGTTTCCTTGAAAACTCAGTGAACAGAAGAACCTGGTGGACTTCAGTCCATGGTGATCTCAAATAGACAGACACAACTTGAGCATGCACGCACAAAGAGAAAACATACTGATATGGGTATATAGGGCTGTTCTCAAGAGTAAATGAGAACTCAATTCAAATACTGTTAACACTATTGTTCACCTACTGTTAGTATTCAATTATTGCTAGGTATTATTATTTTTACTGTTATTGAAATGTTTTAGTAAAAGTGAAATACTGGTTATTAGTTTGATTAGGTAGCAAATTTATTCTTCTAAAAATATGACATAGTCAAACCAAGCAAGCTAGTGAATAAAAGCTGAGGAGCCCAAAGAGTTCACTAGAGGTGAAAGGTTGGGAAATTATCAATGTGGCAGAGGTGATACAGGATTAAAAACTGCACTTGTTAGGCAGGTGAGGAGGAAGAGTATTTCTTAGTTTGAGGAAGCGAATTTATAAATAAAGAGATAGGAATATAGTATTTAAAATTGAATCCTACAACAATTTCCAAAGACCTAGGGTTTCTTTTCTTGTTC
The DNA here is from genome assembly GCA_022376925.1 of Tragulus kanchil. Taxonomy (NCBI): domain Eukaryota; kingdom Metazoa; phylum Chordata; class Mammalia; order Artiodactyla; family Tragulidae; genus Tragulus; species Tragulus kanchil. The sequence goes on along the minus strand of JAIOJX010000025.1, from coordinate 111,134,279 downwards.
AAAATACTTGGGGGTGTAAATGTATCAATGCCAATAGAAAAATAAAGGCAGTAAGTATATAATATCTTTTTTTTTTTTGGCCACTTCTATTAGTCTTTCATGTATCCATCTTTGTTCTTTGGTGTGTGTGGGCCTCCCATTACAGTGGTCCTTCTTGCTGCAAGATCACCAGTTCTGGGCGCATGTACTCCAGAGCTCTAGCTCAGTAGTTGAGCACATCCATTCAGCAGGTCTGCGGCACGTGGAATCTTCCCAGGCCAGGGATCAAACCGGCGCCCCTTGCACTGAGAAGTGGTGTCCTTATCCACTGGACCACAAAGGAAGCCCAGTATATAATATCTTACAAGAGCATTTGACTTAGTAGAAAACAAAGTTCTAATATATGCTGCACCAGTTACTCACTGTGGGTTCGTAAACAAATCACTTAGACTCACTGATTTCCAGTTTTGTAAAGGATATGCCTGATAATGCAGGGGATGCTACAGATGCAGTTTTGATCCCTGGGTCGGGAGGATCCCCTGGAGTAGGAAATGGCAACCCAGTCCTTGAGTTTCCTTGAAAACTCAGTGAACAGAAGAACCTGGTGGACTTCAGTCCATGGTGATCTCAAATAGACAGACACAACTTGAGCATGCACGCACAAAGAGAAAACATACTGATATGGGTATATAGGGCTGTTCTCAAGAGTAAATGAGAACTCAATTCAAATACTGTTAACACTATTGTTCACCTACTGTTAGTATTCAATTATTGCTAGGTATTATTATTTTTACTGTTATTGAAATGTTTTAGTAAAAGTGAAATACTGGTTATTAGTTTGATTAGGTAGCAAATTTATTCTTCTAAAAATATGACATAGTCAAACCAAGCAAGCTAGTGAATAAAAGCTGAGGAGCCCAAAGAGTTCACTAGAGGTGAAAGGTTGGGAAATTATCAATGTGGCAGAGGTGATACAGGATTAAAAACTGCACTTGTTAGGCAGGTGAGGAGGAAGAGTATTTCTTAGTTTGACAGAAAGAAGACGATAATTTGTGAGAAACCAAGGTGAATAGTGTTAGCAAATATAAGTGCCATGGTATCTAGAGAAAATTTCGGAGTCCAAAACTGAAGACTCAGATAGCACTTATTTAGGAAGCAAGTGTTTGTGGAGAGGTAAGAAGGTGAATCTGTGATTTGGGTCTTGGGTAGTGAGATGGAATAAAGGTGACCATTAAGTTCCCTCTCACTGAGAGATGGATGGAATTCATTGTCCATCCATTGAATTCAGGTTTATCTTGTGACTACCTAGAGAACACATTAGAGGTGACATTACCACAATCCCATGTGTATGTGTTAATCACTTAGTCTTGGCCTACTTTGTGACCCCATGGACTGTAGCCCACCAGGCTTCTCTGTCCTTGGGGATTTCCCAGGAAAGAATACTAGAGTGGGTAGTCATTCCCTTCCCTAGGAGATTTTCCTGAGCCAGTGATCAAACCCTGGTCTCCCAAATTGTATCCAAACTTTTTACCCTCTGAGCCACCAGGGAAGCCATACCAAGCTTTTAAAATGTTTGGAAATGTCTTCTTTTTTGCTTCTTGGAATACTCAGTCTTAGAAATTCTTTCTTGGAGCCAACAATTGTAGTGTGAGAAGCACAGAAAACTATGTGGAGAAATCTACATGGAAAAGAATCAACAAGCTTCAGGCTCCAATCAACAAGCTTCAGCTTAGCTTCCATCTGACAACCAACACCAAAGTGTTAAAACAGTGTAACTCATCTTTGAAATGAAGGTAAAGAATGTTCTAGTTCTACCTGAGCTCAGCTTATGATACAGAAAGCACAAGTAGGTTGCACCCACCAAGCTCTACTCCAATTGCAAAAAATTCAAAATCATATGACTGCTTTATTTGCTTTAACTTACTGTGTTTAGGGTACAAATATAGAAAAGTGTAACAAGTCACAAGAGAAAGTTTGAAAGAATCTAATATACAGTGTACAGTGATGGATTAGACATATACTACATATGTGTGTGTGTGTGTATATATATATCCCCAGATATTAAAGAAAAACAAAATAAATAAGCAAAAAATAAAAAAAAAAGAGAATGTACTAAGAAATGGAGACAGTGATACATCACTTAGATACTCTATCAATACAGTTACTTTATCTGGGAACCAAAAATATCCAAGACTAAAGGAGGGATCGATAAAAACTAAATTAAAGGGATTTCTGAGGATATTGAACATTTAGAGAAAGAACAGCTAAATTCCACAAATCAGTTTGTTTACCTACACCTTATGTTCACACATAAGGAACATAAATTATGATTTATAAGAGACAGAATGTTACTTTACATATCTACAGAAGGTTTCCCTGGAATCAAATTGATTTTATGGTAAAATTAAGTGTCAGATGTCCTGAAGAATTATCATGTAAGTTGGCACCAGACCCATACAACTGCATGTACTGACAGTACTTTTGCTAATAAATGAATATAATACTGAGAGAGGACATCTTTCTTAACTCACCAGTGCACATGGAAATATAAGATGATAGAATTCTATTTTCCTTTCTATGAAAATTTCTTGAAATGGAAACCAAATCCTGTAAAGAGATGTAATTTAAATTCTGTCTTATTTAGAAAGATAGCTCTAAAATTATTCAAAATATAGACATTGTGGGGTATGAAAAGTGGGTGGGAGGTGTAAAGGAAGTAGCATTTCACATCATATGTGAGAAAAATACCTATTGTCATTTTGCTGTGAGAAAAGGGAATCCTGCAGGGGTGCTGTGCGATGTCCTGGAGGGGTGGGATAGGGGGGATATACATATGACTAATCTGGGATCATACATATCTGTAAACAACAAAACTCTATAAAAATAAAAAGTAAAATAAAAAAAATTATTCAAAGTAACATTTTAAATTATAATTAACAGCATTAATTTGAATATTATATATACATGTATTACACATATAACATTTATATATACAAATACATAATACTCATATATATGTGTATATATAAGTACACATATGCATTCATATAGACTTTTCATACACATATATACACACATCCTTTAACATATAGGTTAGGAGTACCTCATTGAGGAAGGGATTTAAATGTAGTTGTAAAAAAGAGAAAAAAGAATCTTAGAGAGTCCTGGTTAACATACAAAGTTTGATTTTGACGGATAAGCAGTGGAACAATTAAGTCTTATTAGTGAAGTAACTTTCTTATTTCTTCTTTCTGATCATATAATGTGTGCTTATTTTAGGAAATATAAAATAGCTTAAAGTTTAGTCTCTATTTTAATTTTTGTATCTTTTGTTCATTCTATAAATATTTATTGAGTGTTTACTATGTTTTAGGCATGTTGCTGTCAGTTAACAGAGGAGACTAAAGTCTCTTATTATGGAACTTATATTGGAAGAGTGAGAAAAAGGACATAGCATAAATCATGAAATTGTTTAAAATGTTGCATTGATGATAAAAGGAGTTAGCACATTAGAAAAGAATAACCGAGGAATAGGGGAGGGTGCTGTCAGTGTGAATGTCAGTGAAAGAACAAAGATTCAGGAGAGTAATGGGATAAACTATGAAGATATCTAAGAAAAGATTAGTCTCATCATCTGATGTTCTATGGTTGGAACATCATGGAGTCCAAGATTCCTACAATGGAGTGAACAAGGAATAGTAGAAAATGCTGTCAGAGGAGTAAGTGCTGTGTGTTGGGGAAAACCATCTGAAACCTGGTAAATCATTATTTGTAGGTACAGGTTTCCCTCGAAGTCTGGATAAGAGGTTGTTAGAGGACTTTATATTTCACAGGATTGATACTGACTGTTCTGTTGATACCAGACTTGTATGTATTTCTGAAATGCAATAGTGTCATCTAATCTTAATTGCAACATGACATACATATGACTTTTTTTTTTTTGTACTAGTCCTGCTTCTTAAAGCGTACTGTGCAATATGTTTTCTCCTCATCTGTTAATCCTCTAGAAGTCTGGCCTTCATCTACCTTTAGTTTTAGCACACTGTCTTCTTATTTGTTAGGTACTTAATGTATGAATTTCCAAAAGTGAGTACCTGTTTGTTGATAGAGAATCTACTTTTCATCCAATTGTAATAGAAGATTTTAAATGGTAGAATTGATTCTGCAATTTTCTAATGTTGCGAAAGGACAAATGTTCTGTGCAGTTTGCTTTTTCTATTAACTTTAAGACTTTTTATTTAGGTAGAATAGTATTATGTAAATCCAAACATTCCTCTTAATGCAAGACAACCTGTTTCATCCTGTTGAGAAACTGTGTTATGCCTTCACTGAATAAGGTATAAACACCCACAGTGGCTTGCCTTTAGCTCTTGGCTAGTTCTATAATACCGAATTATGTTACATAGGACACTTGCTTATTTTATGAGCACACAAAAATGAACTAGTCCTTACTCTGATGTTTGCTACAAAAAAAGCAAATGCACTGAGAAAAAGCAATAGAAAGTTTAATAAAAGTATCATCAGAGAGCCAAGGGTTTCAACGTAACATTCAACCCACTTTGATAAACAAATGTTGTCAAACCAAATATCTAATTTAATAGAAACATGAGAGCAAAGACCAACTGCCAAGTGATTTGTAACGGGAAATTTTCTTGACATTTAAGAAAACGCAGTTTTGCGAAGTCACTTGTCATGTACTCACATATTCATTTTCAAGGTAATCACTAGTAAATTATAGTGACCCTGCATCTTGTTAGACAGCTCTTTTCCATAATTGACCCTCACTACTTTTGATATGTACAGAACTAGGTTCTTTATGTATGCAACACCTGAATGTATAATTCCAAAAAGGAACAGTCAAGGGATAAAAGTAGATTCTGATAGAAGAAGCATTTTTAAAAGATTCATTTATTGCAAATATACCACATAAGTGCCAAAGGCATTATGGAAATAATATATTTTTCATAAGTTAGATTCAATAGCTGTGTAAATCTGTATATTTAACTGAATATAAGAGATATAATTGCTAAATCAGGTGGCCTGTGTCCTAAAGCATATGAAATGTAAATAGAATAGTCTTTTAAAAAATAATGGTTAACTTTTATTTCATTCATTTTTTTGTATGAAATCCTAGACTCAGGCATAGTAAAAAAGAGAGAAAAGGTGGAACTACTTAAAAATTATAATTGAAGATATTGTATGAATGTTTAAACAAAGTGTGGGCCTGTGTGTATGTATGAAATATATTCATATAAAATCATATAAGCTTTGCTGGAAAAGTTGAAGCTTAGTGTAACTTCCAATATAAGCGATTTTTATTAAAATTTATTGACTTTTTTTCCTAATTCAAGACATAACATAACTTTCTACTAAAATGAAGTAAATCAGAAGTTTATTGTTCAGAGAAACTCAGCTCTTGTTTTTGCTGCTAACACCACCAATATGAATGACAAGATTAGTGATGAGGGAGTTTTTGTGATGCAAATCTCTCCACAGGGAGAGGATTTTAGTCATCATGAGTTTATTTTACAATTCAGCTTCTTTCTCTAGTAAGGCACTATAATGAGATCAGCCCTGCCCTTTGTCTAGACTGGAAAGCAAAATTCCAGTGGATCACAGCAGGACTGATTTGGGTCCTTCAGCCATTATGGTCCTCAATACTTAAGGACTCCAGGTCCCTGCAGAGATTTGCATCCGTTATTATGATGGCTCAAATGAGCAAGATGATTCCACTGTGGTTTAGTTCATCTTAAGAATGTAGTAAATCTGCCAGTTTGTGTCTGTAGCAGAAAATATAGGTCACATTTAAATTCAGCTATATCTACTTTCATAATAATCTTAGTTTTTACACTAACATTTACACTAAGATTATTTTTTAGATTAAGTTAATTTGCCTTATCCTCTGCTGACCTGCTCATTCCTCCTTAATTTTACCATTAGAACTAATAAGCTCACATCATTCCATAATTACTAATAAATAAGAATTTTCTTACACGTGTTATGATTTTTTTGAGGCTTGAAATATCAAAGAGCTTTAGGAGTATCAAGATCTGCAAGATTTGCGAAGTGCTTGGAATATAACACACGTTAAACAACTCTTCATCCCACAAACATACTCCTCTATCAAATATAAGATAATGCCATTTGTTAAAAGCCATTTGCTAAAAATGACTTTTTGGTGTATTACTTCCAGTGACTAGTAATATCAGAAGAATTAAATTGTGTAGTTTTGCCAATGTCTAAAAGTTCTAACAAAGCAGAACTTGGGTCTATTCATCCATACCATAGCAAAGTCAATCTGTTGACATCAGGTTGTGGTAAAGGAAATTACATTTGTTACTATCGGGTTTCAAGCAAGGAAAATGTGGTGCTATTGCTCAAAAGTTCTGAAGTCCCAATTGGGAATTTAAAGCAGGGAACCGGTTTTTAAAAGGAAAAAACTATTTTATATGCTTGTGGTCAGTATGGGGTTGTCATCTTCTATCTGGCTAGAGATCTTAGTTTCTGTTGAAGTTTATTGTTCAGAGAAACTCAGCTCTTGTTTTTGCTGCTAACACCACCAATATGAATGACAAGATTAGTGATGAGGGAGTTTTGTGATGCAAATCTCTCCACAGGAGAGGATTTTAGTCATCATGAGTTTATTTTACAATTCAGCTTCTTTCTCTAGTAAGGCACTATAATGAGATCAGCCCTGCCCTTTGTCTAGACTGGAAAGCAAAATTCCAGTGGATCACAGCAGGACTGATTTGGGTCCTTCAGCCATTATGGTCCTCAATACTTAAGGACTCCAGGTCCCTGCAGAGATTTGCATCCGTTATTATGATGGCTCAAATGAGCAAGATGATTCCACTGTGGTTTAGTTCATCTTAAGAATGTAGTAAATCTGCCAGTTTGTGTCTGTAGCAGAAAATATAGGTCACATTTAAATTCAGCTATATCTACTTTCATAATAATCTTAGTTTTTACACTAACATTTACACTAAGATTATTTTTTAGATTAAGTTAATTTGCCTTATCCTCTGCTGACCTGCTCATTCCTCCTTAATTTTACCATTAGAACTAATAAGCTCACATCATTCCATAATTACTAATAAATAAGAATTTTCTTACACGTGTTATGATTTTTTTGAGGCTTGAAATATCAAAGAGCTTTAGGAGTATCAAGATCTGCAAGATTTGCGAAGTGCTTGGAATATAACACACGTTAAACAACTCTTCATCCCACAAAAATACTACTCTATCAAATATAAGATAATGCCATTTGTTAAAAGCCATTTGCTAAAAATGACTTTTTGGTGTATTACTTCCAGTGACTAGTAATATCAGAAGAATTAAATTGTGTAGTTTTGCCAATGTCTAAAAGTTCTAACAAAGCAGAACTTGGGTCTATTCATCCATACCATAGCAAAGTCAATCTGTTGACATCAGGTTGTGGTAAAGGAAATTACATTTGTTACTATCGGGTTTCAAGCAAGGAAAATGTGGTGCTATTGCTCAAAAGTTCTGAAGTCCCATTGAATTTCAGGGAACGGTTTTTAAAGACAACATTTGGGTTGAGGGTTGCAGCTTGTGCACTTTCTTCTGATTGATTGGTGGTGAGATAAGAAAGTGATGTTTCTGGAATCCTAATCATCAACCTTCTATTTTATATGCTTGTGGTCAGTATGGGGTTGTCATCTTCTATCTGGCTAGAGATCTTAGTTTCTGTTGAAGAACACAAAGATATGCATCAAGTTTTTATATGTATTGCTTTAGGGGAAATTAAGATTCTACATTATCACTCAATTATTGTCTAAGCTATCATTATTTTTGTTTGTTTGTTTTTGTTTTTGTTTTTGTTTTTGTTTTGCTTGATTGCTTTCCTTTTGTTTCTATAATCCTCCTCTTCACTAATTAGTAACTGCTTGAGTCTGCTCTTTGGAACTCAAGAAAGACCTAGAAGACTAAAGCCTTTCCTATAAATGAGAAACTGGGGAAACAAAGGAACTTTAGGAAGCCAGGAGCACCCTGAGGGGCTTGCTTGATTTCAGAAGAACATGTGGATAATTTTCAAGTTCAGCTGATGACAGAGAATATTTGCATGAATCAATTTGTGAGATAAGAATTCTATAGAACACATTTAAGGAAATGCTCATACGAGCATGTATTAAGAATGCTTTTTTGGATGATACTGTACATATAATGAATCACATTATTAAATATTCATTTAACCATGTCAAGCCACTATGAGAGGTATATTCTTATTTATACCTCTCGGGGGGCGGGTTGGGGAGGAAGAGGAGTGGATGGGCCACTTCTGTTGGTCTTTCATTTATCTATTTTTTTTTCATCCATCTTTGTTCTTTGGCTCCTATGGGCCTTCCATCACAGTGGCCTCTGTTGTCGCAGAGCACTGGCTCTGGGCACACACGCTCCAGAGCTCCAGCTCAGTAATTGGACACATTGGTCCAGCTGCTCCACAGCAGGTGGGATCTTCCCAGGCCAGGGGTCGAACCAGTGCCCCTTGCACTGCAAGGCGGTGTCCTTACCCACTGGACCACCAGAGAAGCCCGAGAGGTATATTCTTAACTGTGTTTCTCTATGGGTTTTACACATACACATACATGCACACGTAAAGTTAGAAGAGAGGCTTTACTGGTACCACTAGGCATGATTTACACATGGAGATTTTGTGTGAAAATATAGAGGTTGTCTCTTTACTGTGGTTATCACTTAAACACTGTAATATTTGATTATGAAGCATATTGCACAATTTATTTCAGATACTGAGTTTATAAATTTGCTATGGCCCTGTCTTATTTTTGTCTTTCTTTGCTCTCACTTTTTTTCTTTCCCATATTAAAGAAATTTCTTAATGTTCAATTTTAATTTTATTGATTAAATAACATTCTGTTCTGTTTAAAGGTTTCCTCTCATCCTATCCAACCTCTCTCCCTTCCATATGACTTATTTCTTTACTTTGTTCTGCAACAATAAATCTCTAGTAAACACACTATTCTCAGAAACAAGACTACATCATCAGGGTTGCTAGTGACAAACAGAAAACAAATGAACATAAGCAAGCTTAAGCTCGATTAGATCCACAGGGAGAAATCAATGACATGGAAAAGAACAAAGTTATAGAGGAATGAGGTTGCATCTTCCCACTTGTACACAAAGGAGCCTAAAAAGAAAGAAAACACAGGATTATAAGACTGAATTGATGCCAACACATGAAAAGTAAAGTGCAAAATGAAAGCAATTAACTGGATAATTGGAGCAAAACCAAACAATTTTGCCTCAATTAAATGGTTACTTCACTTGAAAGATAATTCAGGACTTGAATTATCCTGAACAGTTTGATAAAATTATTCATTAATCTGTTGCTGGAATAGTTAGGGTATTTGATTGTCTTCAAGGGCCTTTCCGGAAATGAAATGACAGATTTTTTCAAAAAGAGGAAATGACAGGTGGAAAGCTTATATATTCGTGATCATAAGGTTATCATCTTTGTTACTTTATCCTTGGCCTGAATATTTCTCCATTTCTGTCAATGTGCATTCTGCTTCTAGCAGTCAATCTTCTTTCCTTTCTCTATAGTAACCAGCTGGGAAATCTGGATATTTTCGGCAGAATTCTACAAAATTAAGTTCATGGATTTTATATTTGAATTCTGTTTTCTTCCCCCCCTCAACATATTTGGTCATCAGGAATAATGAGACACAGAATTTACAGATTTTCTCTTCTGGTCTAGATGCAATAAGCACTGCTATAGACCATACGGAAGCAATCAAGATGATAATTATTATAATTTTACAGATAGACAAATGGAGATTCAAATAACTCAAATAACTGAGGTCACAAAATTAGGTAGAGGCAATTTCTAGTTTGGTCTGACCCTAAAGCACATGTCATTTCTATGGATATTATTTGTATACTAGTTCTCACTTTTTTTCTTTCCCATATTAAAGAAATTTCTTAATGTTCAATTTTAATTTTATTGATTAAATAACATTCTGTTCTGTTTAAAGGTTTCCTCTCATCCTATCCAACCTCTCTCCCTTCCATATGACTTATTTCTTTACTTTGTTCTGCAACAATAAATCTCTAGTAAACACACTATTCTCAGAAACAAGACTACATCATCAGGGTTGCTAGTGACAAACAGAAAACAAATGAACATAAGCAAGCTTAAGCTCGATTAGATCCACAGGGAGAAATCAATGACATGGAAAAGAACAAAGTTATAGAGGAATGAGGTTGCATCTTCCCACTTGTACACAAAGGAGCCTAAAAAGAAAGAAAACACAGGATTATAAGACTGAATTGATGCCAACACATGAAAAGTAAAGTGCAAAATGAAAGCAATTAACTGGATAATTGGAGCAAAACCAAACAATTTTGCCTCAATTAAATGGTTACTTCACTTGAAAGATAATTCAGGACTTGAATTATCCTGAACAGTTTGATAAAATTATTCATTAATCTGTTGCTGGAATAGTTAGGGTATTTGATTGTCTTCAAGGGCCTTTCCGGAAATGAAATGACAGATTTTTTCAAAAAGAGGAAATGACAGGTGGAAAGCTTATATATTCGTGATCATAAGGTTATCATCTTTGTTACTTTATCCTTGGCCTGAATATTTCTCCATTTCTGTCAATGTGCATTCTGCTTCTAGCAGTCAATCTTCTTTCCTTTCTCTATAGTAACCAGCTGGGAAATCTGGATATTTTCGGCAGAATTCTACAAAATTAAGTTCATGGATTTTATATTTGAATTCTGTTTTCTTCCCCCCCTCAACATATTTGGTCATCAGGAATAATGAGACACAGAATTTACAGATTTTCTCTTCTGGTCTAGATGCAATAAGCACTGCTATAGACCATACGGAAGCAATCAAGATGATAATTATTATAATTTTACAGATAGACAAATGGAGATTCAAATAACTCAAATAACTGAGGTCACAAAATTAGGTAGAGGCAATTTCTAGTTTGGTCTGACCCTAAAGCACATGTCATTTCTATGGATATTATTTGTATACTAGTTCTAGGATATTCTTTAAAAATCTTTGATCTCTTTTTCATAGGAACAGGTTTAGAAAATGGAAACATTCATTTATTTTAAGGATCAATGGCCTACAAACATTTTTTTTTAGCATGCCTTCGTTAAAAATGAAAGGAGCATATTCCTCAACACATTTTTATATTTCTCCATGCAGGAGCCAGAGAGATCATTTAAAAAGGTAAATCAGGTTGTGTCATTACCTCACCTGCTCAGAAGCTTCCAATGACCCACTGACGAATGTCCAAAACCCCAGCCATGCCAGAAAACCTATCATGATCTGGCTCTCTTCCTTCTGACTTATGCCTCCTTGCTCATATGTTCTGGCGTTTTTCTTTTCCTTAGATATGCCATGATTTTTCATGTCATGAGGCCCTTTTTCCTGGGTCATCTCTTTACTTCCTTTTGACCTCTGTTGAAATATTTTATTTACCCCTTCCCATCCAATAGGATCTTTCTCAACATGCTGCAACCATTTTCTGTTCACTTCTTCTGTCTTACTAGCTTTTGTTGCGTTTATCACCATCTAGTATTAAATGATATATTCAATTGTTTATTCCTCTATTTTATGAAACCTTGACATAAAGAAGCTCTTTAATATGGTGGGATTTGGTTGTCTCATTTCTTATTAGTTCCCCTGAATCTAAAGTGTACCTGGTATATAGTAGTTGTTCATAAATATTGAGCTCCTTTTCCTTGTATTAATATAACAATGCTTATTTCTCACATTTTTATATAAAATCAGTAGAAATTATAATATTATTTTAATACTTCCCATTGGAATACCCTGCATTTCCATGGGAGAGGAACACTTTATTTTGGAGAACACTAATTTATATTATTGAAATACTATAACCTAATAATGACATCCTTTTTTTTTTTTCATTCAGTTTGAAGCAATTGAAAGGTAAAAGTCAGCAGATAAAAATTCAACCATCAGTTTGTTCTTTTCACCTAGAATAGCTATACTGACAAGCGTGGCTTGGATATGGCCAAACAGCCTGCTAAGCTTGCACACTAGAAATAGACAGACTTATTCAGACAGACACAGCTTAGATGGACCACAGAAGCTTCACTATCAAGTAATATACATGAAATTTAGAAAATGGAGGACAGAGCATAGATAGTTAAGCAATGCAATTAATTTAATACCTGGGGTCTTAGCTGGGGGTTTCCCTTGTGGCCCAGAGATTAAGCTAATACCCAAGGTAAAGTTAAAAGACAAGCCAGGCACACCCAGAATTTACACACCCAGAGTTTACTCCAAAACTTAGCAATAAGGTAGATAAGCCATGTTTTTATCACAGAAAAGTCAGTGATGAAATGGAAACAGACTGATAGAACAACTATAGTAGAACCCCTTCCCCATGGAAGCCTAAGGCCAAGGGAAAGAAATTCTTCTCCCATATTACACTAAGTTGTATTTTCTTAATCATTTTGACTCAAGTATCAAGTTTTGCTTGACCAAAGTTGTGGATGCTGCTCCTAGGGAAAGAGGTAAGTGCTTTCTCAGGACAATCCACATGCACAAGTAACAGCTGCCCCATGCTGATAAGTCTAAAAATGCTGTCAGTGCCAATTTGGGCTCCACAAGCCACTAAAATTTGATCTGAAAATTTGTCAGCTTTTATTATTTTCTGCTCTAAATAAAAACTTCTTATATTTCCCCAGTGTGGATCCTCCAAGGCTATGTAATTAGATTGAAAAGTTATAAATATAGTCTGATAATAATCTTAAGAATCCAAGGTTTCAGTATAATTCAACCTCAGTATCAGCTTTATTGAGTTTTCTGCTGCTAAACAGAATTTATGGGGTGGCAAAACTAATTTTCCTTGTATTAATATAACAATGCTTATTTCTCACATTTTTATATAAAATCAGTAGAAATTATAATATTATTTTAATACTTCCCATTGGAATACCCTGCATTTCCATGGGAGAGGAACACTTTATTTTGGAGAACACTAATTTATATTATTGAAATACTATAACCTAATAATGACATCCTTTTTTTTTTTTCATTCAGTTTGAAGCAATTGAAAGGTAAAAGTCAGCAGATAAAAATTCAACCATCAGTTTGTTCTTTTCACCTAGAATAGCTATACTGACAAGCGTGGCTTGGATATGGCCAAACAGCCTGCTAAGCTTGCACACTAGAAATAGACAGACTTATTCAGACAGACACAGCTTAGATGGACCACAGAAGCTTCACTATCAAGTAATATACATGAAATTTAGAAAATGGAGGACAGAGCATAGATAGTTAAGCAATGCAATTAATTTAATACCTGGGGTCTTAGCTGGGGGTTTCCCTTGTGGCCCAGAGATTAAGCTAATACCCAAGGTAAAGTTAAAAGACAAGCCAGGCACACCCAGAATTTACACACCCAGAGTTTACTCCAAAACTTAGCAATAAGGTAGATAAGCCATGTTTTTATCACAGAAAAGTCAGTGATGAAATGGAAACAGACTGATAGAACAACTATAGTAGAACCCCTTCCCCATGGAAGCCTAAGGCCAAGGGAAAGAAATTCTTCTCCCATATTACACTAAGTTGTATTTTCTTAATCATTTTGACTCAAGTATCAAGTTTTGCTTGACCAAAGTTGTGGATGCTGCTCCTAGGGAAAGAGGTAAGTGCTTTCTCAGGACAATCCACATGCACAAGTAACAGCTGCCCCATGCTGATAAGTCTAAAAATGCTGTCAGTGCCAATTTGGGCTCCACACAAGCCACTAAAATTTGATCTGAAAATTTGTCAGCTTTTATTATTTTCTGCTCTAAATAAAAACTTCTTATATTTCCCCAGTGTGGATCCTCCAAGGCTATGTAATTAGATTGAAAAGTTATAAATATAGTCTGATAATAATCTTAAGAATCCAAGGTTTCAGTATAATTCAACCTCAGTATCAGGTTTCTGGGGAGAGATTTTAAAATTACAGACAGTCTTAGTCTGCTCTTCCGCTACAACAGAATATTATGGGTGGGTGGTCTAAACAACAGAAATTTATTTCTCCTCATTGTGCAAGCTGGAAGTCCAAGATCAAAGTGCCTGCAGATTTGGTTTTTCCCAAGGTCTCTCTGCTTAACTTGGAGATGAATGCCCTTTTACTGTATTCTAAAGATACTGAACCAGGACTTGGGTCTACTTGTCCATATGTCAGTAAGACAATCTATTGACTGAGTTGAGATGAAGGAAAATTTAGAGTTTACTGCAGGGCATCAAGCAAGAAGAAGGGGCAACTAATGCTCAAGCGACCCAAACTCCCCAAGGACTTTCAGGGAAGAGTGTTTAAAGGCAGTATGTGGGAGAGGGCTGCAGTGTGCACAATCAGGTCATGTACAGGTCTCAGATTGGTGGCCATCAATGTGAAGTTTTAAGTACCAGCATTCTTCTAGTTTCAACTGTTCTGGGGTCTACTTATTTGAGGTGAGCAGTTTTCATCTGATTCAGGTCTGCTTCCTATAAAAACAAGTTGGAAATGGGTGTCAGATCTTTATCTCTATCCTTCAAGGAACTGGAAGTTCAGTGAATCTACTATGTGGCTGGTTTACAATCTAAATTGTTACCCATTTCCTTACCTAACAGCTATCCTTTGTTTCCACAGCTTCTCATTTCCTAATCATTAACTCTTGATATGGCCTTTGGAGATGCAGGGGAGTCCTGGGAGACTAAAGCAAAAGTTTTCACTTCAATATACAGAATGTGGGGGCTTGGATACACGTAAAGTTACATGACCATTTCTCTGTGCATGCCTATTCCTGATGGCTCTTCCACTTCCCATAAAGATAGCAGTCATATGGAATTAAGACCCTACTTTTAATAATTTAATATTTATTACCTCCTTAAAAGCCCTGTGTCCAGATACAGTCATTTTGGTGATTAGGGCTTCAATATATGATTTTCGAGAGGAACAAAATTCAGTCTATAAAATAAGTCCAAAAAAGATACTTGGTAAGTTCAAAAGATAATTTTTACATTAAAGTTTGAAGTTTTTATTTCTATGAATTTCATAACTCCATTGTGGCAAAAGACATTGTGAATTTCTGGATGAAATCAGGATCTTCCAGGAATTACCAAGTGACTTGTATCTCACTGAAAATGGTGTACTTGGTTTAACATTTTAGAAGTTGTGCTTGTTCATTACCAGGAGGTAAAAAGCCAAAAAACTTAATAGAAAAAAAAAAATCTCATTGCCCTGAACTGGTTGCAAATCTATCAAATTTTGTGTAGAAGTCAAACATCAGCCTTTGAGAAAATTCTCTAAGACAAAATGTGATATCTAGAAACCAACACTTAATGATTCCAGAGTAAACGTTCAATAGAAACTGAGGAAGCAGTTGGAAAAATCATGATTTAATTTTCAGAATGTAATTGTATCTCTGAAAAAAGAAAGAAAGAAATTTACCAAAAAAAAAAAAGATTAAATTCTGTTCAGCATATGCTCTGTGCTGACTGGGGTTGGGCAGAAAAGAAATAACTAGTGTCGATCATTTCTGTGTACCTTGTGCTTCCTCTAATGTAGAATTTGATTTAAAGACTTTATAAAATCCAGGTAAAACACATGTAGTAAAAATGCTGCTGTGCTCTATCCTTTATGTTATCAGAGGTGAAGGCGCATGTGTCAGGTTGTTCTACCACTAGTAGAAATCTCTTAGTTTTGTGTTTTTTTAATTTGCTTTATCCTCCCCTCCCCTTGTATTCTTAGTTTGATTAACTATTAGTGTGTTAGTTATATAATGCCTATTAACTGTAAACCAAAAGTGTCATGGCTTAAAAAATACAATCCACATTTATTATTTCTCAGTGTTTATGATCAGAAGTGACCCAAATATAGGAGTTCCTGGCACAAGGTGTCTCATGGGTTTGTAATGAGAATTGGTGAGGTATATGGTCTCATCTAAAAGCCTGACTGCATAAGGATCTACTACCAAACTTACCATAAGGTTGGTAGCAGGATTCAGTTCTTTTCTGAGTTGGCTGGTGCTTTCCCTTAATTTGTTCTCATGTGAGCTTCTTCACCCAACAGCTCACTGTTGGAGTCTGGGTTCCTTCAGAAGTGATCCAAAGGATTGTGAAAGAGTGTGCCCAAACCAAAGTCACAGTAATGTTCAAACCTAAGCTCAGAAATGCCATCTTGTCACCTCCTGAATTCATTCAAATCAAATTCCTAAATCTAGCCTCCACTCAAGACTAGGGGATTATACAAGACTATGACTGTTAGAAGGTGGGGATCATTGGGAATCATTTGGGAGGTTTCTTACCATAAGTGATTAGTCAGTTTATGTATTTTTCCTGATGTACTGCTTATTTATTAGTTCTTATGTGTATTTTTGTTTTCTATTTAATATATCTCTTCTATATAATTTGATGCCTTCATTTTTCACTTGTTACTTTCCCTATCTTTTCAGTTGGATATTTAATTTACATATATATTCACCTTTTATTTTTGTGGAAAAGAGTATTTAAAGACTTGAAGATCTCTTCAGCTTGCTACTTTTTCCTACTTGATTTATCTTATATACCTTTATGCATGTTTTTTCATTATCATCATTATATAAAAATATCTGCTTCCAGTAAAACTGTTTTTATGCACAATCCCCACCTGTCTCTGCTGTACTGTAGACTCACAGAAGTCCCTTTCCTGTGTAACGTATTTATTTTACTATTTACCTATGAAGTGAAGGTTGTAGAATTCTTTCTCCATTTCAAATTATAATTGGGAACTTTGGGTAGAGTGACCATATACCCCAATTTGTCCTAGAGAGTCTTGGTTCATTGTTCCAGTGTAGTTATTCATAGCAACTCCTTTATACCAATAAATGATCTGTTTTATTAATATAACCAAGTGCATACAATTTAACAAACAATGGATTTTATAACCTCCTTCTGTGTGTCTGTTTGTAAAGAGAGAGAGTCCAACTTACCCAGGTATCATTTTCTTATAGAAATTTAGAACCCTCAAAATCTTTGGAAAGTTTTGAAGTAAGAAAACTTTCAAGGAATAATTTTCTGAGTAATATTTGGTACCCTTTTAAAGAGAACTAGCTAAAATCAATTTATACTCTGTCCTGATTGAATAGTTAGGACAGTTCTTTTCTGAGTTGGCTGGTGCTTTCCCTTAATTTGTTCTCATGTGAGCTTCTTCACCCAACAGCTCACTGTTGGAGTCTGGGTTCCTTCAGAAGTGATCCAAAGGATTGTGAAAGAGTGTGCCCAAACCAAAGTCACAGTAATGTTCAAACCTAAGCTCAGAAATGCCATCTTGTCACCTCCTGAATTCATTCAAATCAAATTCCTAAATCTAGCCTCCACTCAAGACTAGGGGATTATACAAGACTATGACTGTTAGAAGGTGGGGATCATTGGGAATCATTTGGGAGGTTTCTTACCATAAGTGATTAGTCAGTTTATGTATTTTTCCTGATGTACTGCTTATTTATTAGTTCTTATGTGTATTTTTGTTTTCTATTTAATATATCTCTTCTATATAATTTGATGCCTTCATTTTTCACTTGTTACTTTCCCTATCTTTTCAGTTGGATATTTAATTTACATATATATTCACCTTTTATTTTTGTGGAAAAGAGTATTTAAAGACTTGAAGATCTCTTCAGCTTGCTACTTTTTCCTACTTGATTTATCTTATATACCTTTATGCATGTTTTTTCATTATCATCATTATATAAAAATATCTGCTTCCAGTAAAACTGTTTTTATGCACAATCCCCACCTGTCTCTGCTGTACTGTAGACTCACAGAAGTCCCTTTCCTGTGTAACGTATTTATTTTACTATTTACCTATGAAGTGAAGGTTGTAGAATTCTTTCTCCATTTCAAATTATAATTGGGAACTTTGGGTAGAGTGACCATATACCCCAATTTGTCCTAGAGAGTCTTGGTTCATTGTTCCAGTGTAGTTATTCATAGCAACTCCTTTATACCAATAAATGATCTGTTTTATTAATATAACCAAGTGCATACAATTTAACAAACAATGGATTTTATAACCTCCTTCTGTGTGTCTGTTTGTAAAGAGAGAGAGTCCAACTTACCCAGGTATCATTTTCTTATAGAAATTTAGAACCCTCAAAATCTTTGGAAAGTTTTGAAGTAAGAAAACTTTCAAGGAATAATTTTCTGAGTAATATTTGGTACCCTTTTAAAGAGAACTAGCTAAAATCAATTTATACTCTGTCCTGATTGAATAGTTAGGACATATTTATCACTGATGAGTTTTAACATAAGTGATAATATAAAAGGATGAATGAGGTCATCGAATGAGACTTTGAAAGACTTGATTTTGAGGAGAACTATTTTTCCAATATCCTTGTGCATTTTACAAGTTATTTCAACTCTGATAATTAGTTTCCTAAGGCATAGAAGTGTAATAATGTCATAGAACTGTTGTGAGAGTTAAGTGCCCAATAAATAGCGATACTAGTAATTTATAGTTATTAGTTTTAACTGTTAATTATGTTGAATCAAAATCTTTTTCTGGAGCTCCTTAATTTGAAGGATAACAACATGAGATAGAAAGTAAATGCTTGCAATTGGAGTTTTCTTCTGTGTTAATGTTAACATTGACACAGAAATTGTAAAAGGCACAGTAACTACTAGCACATTAAAAATGTAAACAGTATGTATAAGAAGGGATAATACGGCTTCGCTGGTGGTCCAGTGGGTAAGGACACTGCCTTGTAGTGCAAGAGGTGCTGGTTTGATCCCTGGCCTGGAAAGATCCCACGTGCCACGGGGCGGCTGGACTAATGTGTCCAACTACCGAGCCAGAGCTCTGGGGCACGTGCACCCAGAGCCAGTGCTCTGCAGGGACAGAGACCACTGCGATGGGAGGCCCATATAGGCCAAAAGAACAAAGATAAATTAATGAAAGATCAGTAGAAGTGGCCAAAAATAAACAAAAAAACAAAAACAGTTTAAAAAAGAAGGCATAATAAAATTCATATTTCATAGAAAATGGGGATACTTGATACACATTTTAAAGGCAATAGATTAGCTTATATTAATATAGTAAAATCTAAAATTTAACTGAAAATAGTGATCCAGTAGGAAAAAATGAGAGAGGTTTTAACTAGAGATGTCACAAAAGCAAAAAGCAAGCAAGACAGAAATTCTAGCACATAACAAATACATACATATAACATGAATCTTAATAATAAAAATCTAATGTGTAAATAGAAACATACTACCATTTTCAACTGTAATATTTATAATATTTAAAGTTAAATAGTAATACTAAAATATTCATCTTCTTAGAATGCAAAGAGTATAACCTACTTAAATCCTGATGACAATAAAAATAACTACAATGGGTATGAGAATTATAAACCTTTCAAAAACATAATATTTCCTATTCTTAACTTCATAATTTAATGTTAAGATTTCAACTCTGATAATTAGTTTCCTAAGGCATAGAAGTGTAATAATGTCATAGAACTGTTGTGAGAGTTAAGTGCCCAATAAATAGCGATACTAGTAATTTATAGTTATTAGTTTTAACTGTTAATTATGTTGAATCAAAATCTTTTTCTGGAGCTCCTTAATTTGAAGGATAACAACATGAGATAGAAAGTAAATGCTTGCAATTGGAGTTTTCTTCTGTGTTAATGTTAACATTGACACAGAAATTGTAAAAGGCACAGTAACTACTAGCACATTAAAAATGTAAACAGTATGTATAAGAAGGGATAATACGGCTTCGCTGGTGGTCCAGTGGGTAAGGACACTGCCTTGTAGTGCAAGAGGTGCTGGTTTGATCCCTGGCCTGGAAAGATCCCACGTGCCACGGGCGGCTGGACTAATGTGTCCAACTACCGAGCCAGAGCTCTGGGGCACGTGCACCCAGAGCCAGTGCTCTGCAGGGACAGAGACCACTGCGATGGGAGGCCCATATAGGCCAAAAGAACAAAGATAAATTAATGAAAGATCAGTAGAAGTGGCCAAAAATAAACAAAAAAACAAAAACAGTTTAAAAAAGAAGGCATAATAAAATTCATATTTCATAGAAAATGGGGATACTTGATACACATTTTAAAGGCAATAGATTAGCTTATATTAATATAGTAAAATCTAAAATTTAACTGAAAATAGTGATCCAGTAGGAAAAAATGAGAGAGGTTTTAACTAGAGATGTCACAAAAGCAAAAAGCAAGCAAGACAGAAATTCTAGCACATAACAAATACATACATATAACATGAATCTTAATAATAAAAATCTAATGTGTAAATAGAAACATACTACCATTTTCAACTGTAATATTTATAATATTTAAAGTTAAATAGTAATACTAAAATATTCATCTTCTTAGAATGCAAAGAGTATAACCTACTTAAATCCTGATGACAATAAAAATAACTACAATGGGTATGAGAATTATAAACCTTTCAAAAACATAATATTTCCTATTCTTAACTTCATAATTTAATGTTAAGATTTCATCTCAAAATTATAACCAGAAATTATAATAAGATATATGTGGGGCTTCCCCTGGTGGTCCAGTGGGTAAGGACACCCCTTGCAGTGCAAGGGGCGCTGGTTCGATCCCTGGCCTGGGAAGATCCCACATGCTGCGGAGCGGCTGGACCGATGTGTCCAATTATCAAGCCGGAGCTCTGGAGCGCGTGCGCCCAGAGCCGGTGCTCTGCGACAGCAGAGGCCACTGCGATGGGAGGCCCACAGGAGCCAAAGAACAAAGACGGATGAAAATAGAGAAATGAAAGTCCAATAGAAGTGGCCCCACCCACTCCCCTCCCCAACCCGGCTCCCGCCCAAAAATAAATAAATAAATAAATCTTAAAAAAAAAGATATATGTGTAATCAGAAATATTGATCACAAAGTTATATAACAATAAAATATTGAGGACCCAAGTTACCAAAAAAAAAAAAAACCAAGAGAAATAGAAAGTACCATTTTAATAAAGCAATGAAATAGAATATAATTGTACAGTCATTAAAAATGTATTGTTGTGGTAAAAGCAGCTCTACATAGATTGAGGTCTGAATTTTTTGCAATGTGTATTCAAACATTCACATGCATTACATTCACATTAAAAAAATGACCAAGATGGACACACATGCACAAAATGACCAAGGGAAACAATATAGTAGAAGGGTCATAATTGTCATTCTCTTTGACATCTGACATTCCCAGGGCTAGTGATAAACAATGCCAGCAATGCAGGAGACCTAGATTCAATCCCTGGATCCTCTCTATCCTCTGGACAATTGAATGGCAACCCATTCCGGTATTCTTCCTTGTAAAATTCCATGGACAGAGGAGCCTGATAAACCATGTAGACTCAAAGAGTTGGACATGAGCAAGTGACTAACATATTCACTTTGACATTTGTGAAATGAATTTTTCTTTATGTTTTCTTATGCATCCCATGAATCTTAATAATAATAAACTAATGTGTAAATAGAAACATACTACCATTTTCAACTGTAATATTTATAATATTTAAAGTTAAATAGTAATACTAAAATATTCATCTTCTTAGAATGCAAAGAGTATAACCTACTTAAATCCTGATGACAATAAAAATAACTACAATGGGTATGAGAATTATAAACCTTTCAAAAACATAATATTTCCTATTCTTAACTTCATAATTTAATGTTAAGATTTCATCTCAAAATTATAACCAGAAATTATAATAAGATATATGTGGGGCTTCCCCTGGTGGTCCAGTGGGTAAGGACACCCCTTGCAGTGCAAGGGGCGCTGGTTCGATCCCTGGCCTGGGAAGATCCCACATGCTGCGGAGCGGCTGGACCGATGTGTCCAATTATCAAGCCGGAGCTCTGGAGCGCGTGCGCCCAGAGCCGGTGCTCTGCGACAGCAGAGGCCACTGCGATGGGAGGCCCACAGGAGCCAAAGAACAAAGACGGATGAAAATAGAGAAATGAAAGTCCAATAGAAGTGGCCCCACCCACTCCCCTCCCCAACCCGGCTCCCGCCCAAAAATAAATAAATAAATAAATCTTAAAAAAAAAGATATATGTGTAATCAGAAATATTGATCACAAAGTTATATAACAATAAAATATTGAGGACCCAAGTTACCAAAAAAAAAAAAACCAAGAGAAATAGAAAGTACCATTTTAATAAAGCAATGAAATAGAATATAATTGTACAGTCATTAAAAATGTATTGTTGTGGTAAAAGCAGCTCTACATAGATTGAGGTCTGAATTTTTTGCAATGTGTATTCAAACATTCACATGCATTACATTCACATTAAAAAAATGACCAAGATGGACACACATGCACAAAATGACCAAGGGAAACAATATAGTAGAAGGGTCATAATTGTCATTCTCTTTGACATCTGACATTCCCAGGGCTAGTGATAAACAATGCCAGCAATGCAGGAGACCTAGATTCAATCCCTGGATCCTCTCTATCCTCTGGACAATTGAATGGCAACCCATTCCGGTATTCTTCCTTGTAAAATTCCATGGACAGAGGAGCCTGATAAACCATGTAGACTCAAAGAGTTGGACATGAGCAAGTGACTAACATATTCACTTTGACATTTGTGAAATGAATTTTTCTTCCTGTTTTCTTATGCATCCCATTTTTCCTAAACAAATCATGTTACTTTCAAAAAATAGCACAGGTTCACAAATAAAGGTACCACGTTTTAAAGAATAAATTATTTCATGCTGTTTTATCATTTTTTATTATGCATTTGGGGCTTCTCAGTTGGCTCAGTGGTATAGAATCTGCCTGGAATGCAGGGAGAGATTCAATCCCTTGGTTGGGAAGATCCTCTGGAGAAGGAAATGCCAGCCCTCCCCAGTATCTTGCCTGGGAGATCCTATAGTCAGAGGAGCCTGGAGGGCTGCAGCCCATGGGGTTGCAAAGAGTTGGACAGGGTTCAGCAACCAGACAGCAGCCATACTATGCATTTGAGTAATTTTGAATTGTGTGAAAGCTGGAGTGAGCCTGTAACTCTACAGGCATGTGGTTTCAAAGCTCATTCTAAAATATCAAATAACAGTTTTAGATAAAGGCATAATTCCAAACCATTTAACTCCAGTGTATTTCTATTGTTTTTCTGTTGTTGTTGTTTTTTTACCACTGAGTTTCTACTTTACTATGCATTTATCATTCAATTCACATGTACTCCACTCCTTAATTCTAGTTTTATGTTGTGATGTAGTTTTATTCCCACCCCAAACCTGATTTGGGAAGATCCCTAAAAATAAAGCAATGAAATAGAATATAATTGTACAGTCATTAAAAATGTATTGTTGTGGTAAAAGCAGCTCTACATAGATTGAGGTCTGAATTTTTTGCAATGTGTATTCAAACATTCACATGCATTACATTCACATTAAAAAAATGACCAAGATGGACACACATGCACAAAATGACCAAGGGAAACAATATAGTAGAAGGGTCATAATTGTCATTCTCTTTGACATCTGACATTCCCAGGGCTAGTGATAAACAATGCCAGCAATGCAGGAGACCTAGATTCAATCCCTGGATCCTCTCTATCCTCTGGACAATTGAATGGCAACCCATTCCGGTATTCTTCCTTGTAAAATTCCATGGACAGAGGAGCCTGATAAACCATGTAGACTCAAAGAGTTGGACATGAGCAAGTGACTAACATATTCACTTTGACATTTGTGAAATGAATTTTTCTTTATGTTTTCTTATGCATCCCATTTTTTCCTAAACAAATCATGTTACTTTCAAAAAATAGCACAGGTTCACAAATAAAGGTACCACGTTTTAAAGAATAAATTATTTCATGCTGTTTTATCATTTTTTATTATGCATTTGGGGCTTCTCAGTTGGCTCAGTGGTATAGAATCTGCCTGGAATGCAGGGAGAGATTCAATCCCTTGGTTGGGAAGATCCTCTGGAGAAGGAAATGCCAGCCCTCCCCAGTATCTTGCCTGGGAGATCCTATAGTCAGAGGAGCCTGGAGGGCTGCAGCCCATGGGGTTGCAAAGAGTTGGACAGGGTTCAGCAACCAGACAGCAGCCATACTATGCATTTGAGTAATTTTGAATTGTGTGAAAGCTGGAGTGAGCCTGTAACTCTACAGGCATGTGGTTTCAAAGCTCATTCTAAAATATCAAATAACAGTTTTAGATAAAGGCATAATTCCAAACCATTTAACTCCAGTGTATTTCTATTGTTTTTCTGTTGTTGTTGTTTTTTTACCACTGAGTTTCTACTTTACTATGCATTTATCATTCAATTCACATGTACTCCACTCCTTAATTCTAGTTTTATGTTGTGATGTAGTTTTATTCCCACCCCAAACCTGATTTGGGAAGATCCCCTGGAAGAGGAAATGGCAATCCACTCCAGTATTCTTGCCTGAAAAATTCCATAGACAAAGGAGCGTGGCAGACAAAACTGAGCAACAGAGCACACAATACCTTTGCCTAAGCAACTACAAAGTCCACTCAAAGAGACTATCTTTGAGAGGAATAGGATATGAGGAGAAATATTAAAGAGGAGCATTCTTACCAAGAGAGACCTAATATTACTTAAAGTGACAGTATTATTTGTTCAGCCTAATGTTATTGGAGGGAACTATAATATTCTTTCGATAACTAGGTTAACACATCTACAGTAATTATAGTTTAAAAAGCTGCATTGTTTCTACCAGCCTAGTCATAGCGTTAATAAATCTTTGATACCAGTATTCAGGAAAATGTAATCCACACACATATATCTTTACTTAAATACATTAAAAAATTCTGTATGTTCAAACTTAGGTAATCTGTTTATATTTTCACATAAAATAATACAGTGAAAGAACACTACAGTTCTAATAACTTATGTTCTTTAATTTTTAATAACTTTATATTTCATTTATTCTGATAACTTATATTGCAGACAAAGTCTAAGAAAAATGGTAAGTGTTTTACCATATTTAGAAGACACACCTAAGCAAGTAAATACTTGAAAAATAATGCTTGCATTACCTTATTATGAGTAGTTGATACATTTACTAATAGGCTATAGAGAAGATTGAAAAGTCAATAAATTTAGTTACAGTCAGTCTTCAGCTGTTTTGTTTTTCCTGAACTGAGGTAAGAGATATCTATTTTCTAATTCTGGCAGCCTCTGGAATCAGCATGAAGTTCTACAGCTCATTAGAGTGCTGTACCAGTTTGGGAGACTTTTTTCTTTTCTAATTTCAAGTGTTCATATTTCTCTGCATTTGAGTAATTTTGAATTGTGTGAAAGCTGGAGTGAGCCTGTAACTCTACAGGCATGTGGTTTCAAAGCTCATTCTAAAATATCAAATAACAGTTTTAGATAAAGGCATAATTCCAAACCATTTAACTCCAGTGTATTTCTATTGTTTTTCTGTTGTTGTTGTTTTTTTACCACTGAGTTTCTACTTTACTATGCATTTATCATTCAATTCACATGTACTCCACTCCTTAATTCTAGTTTTATGTTGTGATGTAGTTTTATTCCCACCCCAAACCTGATTTGGGAAGATCCCCTGGAAGAGGAAATGGCAATCCACTCCAGTATTCTTGCCTGAAAAATTCCATAGACAAAGGAGCGTGGCAGACAAAACTGAGCAACAGAGCACACAATACCTTTGCCTAAGCAACTACAAAGTCCACTCAAAGAGACTATCTTTGAGAGGAATAGGATATGAGGAGAAATATTAAAGAGGAGCATTCTTACCAAGAGAGACCTAATATTACTTAAAGTGACAGTATTATTTGTTCAGCCTAATGTTATTGGAGGGAACTATAATATTCTTTCGATAACTAGGTTAACACATCTACAGTAATTATAGTTTAAAAAGCTGCATTGTTTCTACCAGCCTAGTCATAGCGTTAATAAATCTTTGATACCAGTATTCAGGAAAATGTAATCCACACACATATATCTTTACTTAAATACATTAAAAAATTCTGTATGTTCAAACTTAGGTAATCTGTTTATATTTTCACATAAAATAATACAGTGAAAGAACACTACAGTTCTAATAACTTATGTTCTTTAATTTTTAATAACTTTATATTTCATTTATTCTGATAACTTATATTGCAGACAAAGTCTAAGAAAAATGGTAAGTGTTTTACCATATTTAGAAGACACACCTAAGCAAGTAAATACTTGAAAAATAATGCTTGCATTACCTTATTATGAGTAGTTGATACATTTACTAATAGGCTATAGAGAAGATTGAAAAGTCAATAAATTTAGTTACAGTCAGTCTTCAGCTGTTTTTTTTTTCCTGAACTGAGGTAAGAGATATCTATTTTCTAATTCTGGCAGCCTCTGGAATCAGCATGAAGTTCTACAGCTCATTAGAGTGCTGTACCAGTTTGGGAGACTTTTTTCTTTTCTAATTTCAAGTGTTCATATTTCTCTGCTTGTCAGTATTGGTGTAATATGTACTTCCAAATCAGGAGTTTTGGAAGGCAACCAGGGAGGTGTTCGATTTCATTAGCAATAGAACATTTCACAAATTATCACTGAATAAGATGCCATTCCATCTATCTTGTTACCTTGAAACAGCGTTTTCTTTTTTCTTCTCTCTTTTTGTTTTCTTTTTGTACTTTTGGGGTATGTATGTGAATATTCAGGAATTCAAGGAAGATAGGAGACATAAAACTCATATTGTTCCCATATCTGATGATTCTTTTTTATAAGATTTTGTGTGTGTGTGTGTGTGGCCACTTTTACTGGTCTTTCATTTATTTATCTTTGTTCTTTGGCTTGTGTGGGCCTCCCATCACAGCAGCCCTTCTAACTGCAGAGCACCAGATCCAGGCGCATGCGCTCTAGAGCTCTGGCTTGGTAGTTGGACACATTGGTCCAGCCACTCCGCGGCACGTGGAATCCTCCCAGACCAGGGATCAAACTGGCTCCCCTTGCACCGTAACGTGTTGTCCTTACCCACAGGACCACCAGGAAGCCCCTAATGATTCTTTATTAAAAGATACAATGGAATGTAAAATTAGACCCTAATTTTCTGAAATGAAAATTTGAGAGTTACTTGTGTTGATTTAGAATGACTGTTTTAATTGGTAATCTGTTTATATTTTCACATAAAATAATACAGTGAAAGAACACTACAGTTCTAATAACTTATGTTCTTTAATTTTTAATAACTTTATATTTCATTTATTCTGATAACTTATATTGCAGACAAAGTCTAAGAAAAATGGTAAGTGTTTTACCATATTTAGAAGACACACCTAAGCAAGTAAATACTTGAAAAATAATGCTTGCATTACCTTATTATGAGTAGTTGATACATTTACTAATAGGCTATAGAGAAGATTGAAAAGTCAATAAATTTAGTTACAGTCAGTCTTCAGCTGTTTTTTTTTTTTTTTTCCTGAACTGAGGTAAGAGATATCTATTTTCTAATTCTGGCAGCCTCTGGAATCAGCATGAAGTTCTACAGCTCATTAGAGTGCTGTACCAGTTTGGGAGACTTTTTTCTTTTCTAATTTCAAGTGTTCATATTTCTCTGCTTGTCAGTATTGGTGTAATATGTACTTCCAAATCAGGAGTTTTGGAAGGCAACCAGGGAGGTGTTCGATTTCATTAGCAATAGAACATTTCACAAATTATCACTGAATAAGATGCCATTCCATCTATCTTGTTACCTTGAAACAGCGTTTTCTTTTTTCTTCTCTCTTTTTGTTTTCTTTTTGTACTTTTGGGGTATGTATGTGAATATTCAGGAATTCAAGGAAGATAGGAGACATAAAACTCATATTGTTCCCATATCTGATGATTCTTTTTTATAAGATTTTGTGTGTGTGTGTGTGTGGCCACTTTTACTGGTCTTTCATTTATTTATCTTTGTTCTTTGGCTTGTGTGGGCCTCCCATCACAGCAGCCCTTCTAACTGCAGAGCACCAGATCCAGGCGCATGCGCTCTAGAGCTCTGGCTTGGTAGTTGGACACATTGGTCCAGCCACTCCGCGGCACGTGGAATCCTCCCAGACCAGGGATCAAACTGGCTCCCCTTGCACCGTAACGTGTTGTCCTTACCCACAGGACCACCAGGGAAGCCCCTAATGATTCTTTATTAAAAGATACAATGGAATGTAAAATTAGACCCTAATTTTCTGAAATGAATTTGAGAGTAATTAACTTTTGTGTTGATTTAGAATGAATAACTATTCACTATTGTATTTTCACATGTTAGTCACAGAATTTATTTCAATCCCTGGAAAACAGAATTTAGAAAAGTACTATTTCAGATATATTCTAAGGGTGATTCAGTTATTCAATCAGAAAGACCATTATGTTGAGATATATATTTTACACATCTATTTGTTAAAACTATTTTCCATCTGGGGTATTCTATTCTTAGTTCTTTCATATTCAGCTAGAACATCACTAGGTGGATATGAAATCCAATGATTTGGACATGAAATTCAAAATCTAATGATTTATAGAGATAAGAAATATATATTTTAAAATTTGCAGGATATATTTTAAAACAAGTTAAATTTCCCCATACTTCAGTGTCAGTTGGTTTCATCATTCAGTTCCAATCAACAGTTTCATACCTAAATTGACAAGTGGCTATTTTGTGTGTTTAGAATTCATCTCAAAAATATGAATAAATTCCAATAATACATATACATATGTTAAGTATGATAAGGGATATAAAAGATTTTTCTACTATGTGTATGTCTTGATCCATTTATATGATCAATGTATTGGTGAAGTGAATATTTTTTCCTATTACAATATAAAGTGAAAATATTCTGTAAGCATTAATATATTAAAATTTCCTCAAAGTTTGATTAGATGATTGTGGTAGAGATGTGGGTATTAGAAGGCAGATATACACAAAAGAAATAGGAGTAGAATTCATCTATATATCCATGTCAAATGAAAGAGAATAAATGGTATACTAATCAAAAGATGAAAAAAGCTTGAAGAGAAACACAAGAAATATCCATCATAAAAAGTAAAGGAAATGGATTGGTCTAGATTATTTCCCCTTCCTCAACACCTATTTTGAGTATAATTTTCTATCTCTAAACGTTTTCACCTCAACCTCCATTTTCTTCCCCATCTATAATTTGTTAATTTGTAAGGAATCCTCTTGTCACTTCCTGTCATGATGAAGGAAATTAATTTTAGGTCAAAAATTTAAAGATACAATGAATGTAAAATTAGACCCTAATTTTCTGAAATGAATTTGAGAGTAATTAACTTTTGTGTTGATTTAGAATGAATAACTATTCACTATTGTATTTTCACATGTTAGTCACAGAATTTATTTCAATCCCTGGAAAACAGAATTTAGAAAAGTACTATTTCAGATATATTCTAAGGGTGATTCAGTTATTCAATCAGAAAGACCATTATGTTGAGATATATATTTTACACATCTATTTGTTAAAACTATTTTCCATCTGGGGTATTCTATTCTTAGTTCTTTCATATTCAGCTAGAACATCACTAGGTGGATATGAAATCCAATGATTTGGACATGAAATTCAAAATCTAATGATTTATAGAGATAAGAAATATATATTTTAAAATTTGCAGGATATATTTTAAAACAAGTTAAATTTCCCCATACTTCAGTGTCAGTTGGTTTCATCATTCAGTTCCAATCAACAGTTTCATACCTAAATTGACAAGTGGCTATTTTGTGTGTTTAGAATTCATCTCAAAAATATGAATAAATTCCAATAATACATATACATATGTTAAGTATGATAAGGGATATAAAAGATTTTTCTACTATGTGTATGTCTTGATCCATTTATATGATCAATGTATTGGTGAAGTGAATATTTTTTCCTATTACAATATAAAGTGAAAATATTCTGTAAGCATTAATATATTAAAATTTCCTCAAAGTTTGATTAGATGATTGTGGTAGAGATGTGGGTATTAGAAGGCAGATATACACAAAAGAAATAGGAGTAGAATTCATCTATATATCCATGTCAAATGAAAGAGAATAAATGGTATACTAATCAAAAGATGAAAAAAGCTTGAAGAGAAACACAAGAAATATCCATCATAAAAAGTAAAGGAAATGGATTGGTCTAGATTATTTCCCCTTCCTCAACACCTATTTTGAGTATAATTTTCTATCTCTAAACGTTTTCACCTCAACCTCCATTTTCTTCCCCATCTATAATTTGTTAATTTGTAAGGAATCCTCTTTTGTCACTTCCTGTCATGATGAAGGAAATTAATTTTAGGTCAAACTTTTGAATACACACAGTGTATATGAAGTAAATATTTTCTGAGATTTTACAAAATACACAGGATAAGACATTGATAAATGACATTGAAAAGACAAATGTGAACCAAGTGATTTCTCCAACTTGCTAACAAATATACTTTCTAGACAAAAGCTAAAGGAATTGAGACTCAGGTAAAGGCTAGCTGTATTCATTAATCGAAGAAACAGATTTCAGACTATAGGGAAGTCATGGTGACTGAAATTCACAGGACAAACCCCAAATCAGACACACACAGAGAAAGAGAGAAAGAGAAAGCACTGAAGATATACAGTATCGTTCATATTTATGAGAAAACTGTGCTTAGTCATTCAGCTGTGTCCGACTCTTTGCAACCCTGTGGACTGCAGTCCATCAGGCTCCTCTGTCCTTGGAGATTTTCCAGGCAAGAATGGAGAAGTGGATTGCCACACTCCATGGAGAGTGGATTGCCATGCCCTCATCCAGGGTATCTTCCAAACCCAGAGATCAAACACAGGTTCCCACATTGCATGTGGATTGTTTACCACCTTAGCCATCCAGGAAGAACATGAGAAAATTAGATCCAGGAAAAAATCATCAGAAATGACCAAGTAGAATAAAACCTGGAAATTGTCTGTGGTAAAGGATTATTCATATTTTCTCCAATCATAAATGAAAAGATACACTAACACACACTCGTTTAACTAGAGTCTATAAAAGATTATTGCCTCTCTTAGTGAGGACAGGTTAGCTCTAAAGACTTTTCCTAAGAAAGCTTAAAAGCACGCCTCAAAGGGTTAAAATTGTTCCCAAGTAACCCAGCTACATTCAGAGAAAAACCCAGAAATATGTATGTGCTTGGTTGCTCAGTCATGTCCAACTCTTTGCCTCCTCATGGTCTGTAATCTGCCAGACTCCTCTGTACATGGCTTTTCCCAGGAAAGAATACTAGACTGTGTTTCCATTTTCTGTTCCAGGGGATCTTCTCCACCCAGGGATTGAGACCACAACTCCTGTGTCTCCTTCATTGGCAGGCAGGTTATTTACCACTATGTCACCTGGGAAACACCAGATATATCTATACGAGCACAGAAAATTCCAGAAACCAGTCATTTAAAACTGATGTTTAGCATTTATTTTTTAAAAAATCCCAGGTATGCAAAGTAGCAGAAGAATGCAATGCATAATAAAAAGAAGTATTAGTCTATTGAACTATATTACAATAAGGTACACATGATAGTATTTGCAGAAAAGGCCCAAAAATCATGCATGGCATGTGGAATATATATACAATATGTTCAAAAAAAGTAATGTGTGAAGATAATATAGAGAAGAAAAGATAAAACAGAGATCTAAAATAAGCTTCTGTAGATGGTCTCTAGCTTTTAATTAAACATACACTGAATTGAATTAAGGGAAGTTAGATAATACAGAAGAAAGCATTAATTTAAATATATCATAATCAAGAAAATAGAATAGGACCTGTAGATTTTTAAGAGTCTGGAAAGAATAAATAAGAATACCAGTGAATTATGAGGCATCACGTGGCCCAATGTAAGTTTAAAAAATCTTTAAAATAAAAGCTTCTGGTAGATGGTCCCCTAACTTTAAATCAAACACAGGTTCCCACATTGCATGTGGATTGTTTACCACCTTAGCCATCCAGGAAGAACATGAGAAAATTAGATCCAGGAAAAAATCATCAGAAATGACCAAGTAGAATAAAACCTGGAAATTGTCTGTGGTAAAGGATTATTCATATTTTCTCCAATCATAAATGAAAAGATACACTAACACACACTCGTTTAACTAGAGTCTATAAAAGATTATTGCCTCTCTTAGTGAGGACAGGTTAGCTCTAAAGACTTTTCCTAAGAAAGCTTAAAAGCACGCCTCAAAGGGTTAAAATTGTTCCCAAGTAACCCAGCTACATTCAGAAAAAAACCCAGAAATATGTATGTGCTTGGTTGCTCAGTCATGTCCAACTCTTTGCCTCCTCATGGTCTGTAATCTGCCAGACTCCTCTGTACATGGCTTTTCCCAGGAAAGAATACTAGACTGTGTTTCCATTTTCTGTTCCAGGGGATCTTCTCCACCCAGGGATTGAGACCACAACTCCTGTGTCTCCTTCATTGGCAGGCAGGTTATTTACCACTATGTCACCTGGGAAACACCAGATATATCTATACGAGCACAGAAAATTCCAGAAACCAGTCATTTAAAACTGATGTTTAGCATTTATTTTTTAAAAAATCCCAGGTATGCAAAGTAGCAGAAGAATGCAATGCATAATAAAAAGAAGTATTAGTCTATTGAACTATATTACAATAAGGTACACATGATAGTATTTGCAGAAAAGGCCCAAAAATCATGCATGGCATGTGGAATATATATACAATATGTTCAAAAAAAGTAATGTGTGAAGATAATATAGAGAAGAAAAGATAAAACAGAGATCTAAAATAAGCTTCTGTAGATGGTCTCTAGCTTTTAATTAAACATACACTGAATTGAATTAAGGGAAGTTAGATAATACAGAAGAAAGCATTAATTTAAATATATCATAATCAAGAAAATAGAATAGGACCTGTAGATTTTTAAGAGTCTGGAAAGAATAAATAAGAATACCAGTGAATTATGAGGCATCACGTGGCCCAATGTAAGTATAACTCAAATATCAGGATCATCAGAGAAAATATTTGAATAAATAACAGAGAAACATTTTCCACTTTGAGGCAAATTATGTTAATAAACCCAGTGTTCCAAGAAGCTCAATTAACTTTAATCATAATGAAGAAGATAAAAACAGTAAGTACCTAGGGATATCATAATCATATGACTTAAAGCCAAAGATAAAACAAAATGCTTTAAAGCTGTTAGAAAAAAAAAGTGCTATGTACATAAAAATGTTAATGTTGTTAACAATATTTCAAATCAGATAAAGGGAAAGTATCTTAAAAGTACTGAAAAATTGTCAACCTGAAATGTTATTTCCCCAAAATATGTTTTGAAAATGAATCTAGAGTAAAGACCTGTGATATATAAATATATGAAATGGTAGATCATCAGTATCCCTCTAAGAAATGTTAAAGTCTTTAAAGCAGAAGGAAAATAATGAGAAATTGAAATGTTAACCCATAGAAAGAATAAAATAATGAAAATAATCATATGCAGATAAATTTCAATGCTTTCTTATTTTTAAAATTCCTTTGGATGATAATTGTTTTAAGAAAAATGAATAACAACATACTATGGAACTTATATATAGAAGTAAAATATAAGAACAGATAGCATGATAGGATGAAGGAAATGGAAATATACTGTTTTAGGTTTGGATTTATACAGAAAGTGGGATAATTTTATTTGAAGGGAGATTATGAGACATTAAAATGTATATTTTAAATTCTAAAACAACCATTAAATTAATAAAACAGAGTTATAAACCATATGCCAAAAATGAGATAAAATGGAATTATTAAAATGAGCTCAGTACATAAAAAGACAAAAAGAAAAATTGAAAAAAAGTACAGAGAGGACAAAATTTTAGAAACAGCAAATTTAAAATATCAGCAATTTCATCAAATATAAAAGAAACATGCTCAATTGAAATTCAGAAATTGTAGGAATGGATAAAATGATCCAGGTATAAGAAACCCACTATAAATATAAGAGACAGATTAGTTTAAAAAAATCATTAGAAAAAGTGTTTTATACAAATGCCAATCAATCATATGAAACATAATCTGGCTAGATTAATATCGTTTTCTTTCTGTTTTTTTTTTTTCCTTTTTCTTAATCCTTAGTTAGACCATCTTTATCTCAATACCTCCTGCTCTTTACCCCTAAAATTTTTTCTGAAAAATAAATTTTAAAATAAATATTGATTATATGTGTAAGATTGCCAAGTAAATTCCTATGAACATAAAATATATATACCCAAATCTAAATTTTCTGACCTATCTTCTGCCCACCTACACAGCACTAAAATAATCATTACTCTCTCTGCTCATTTAAAATTCCAGAATTCTGAGACCTCAGTTCTGCCAAAAATATTCTGCCAGTTTTGAAGCCCTCAGCTTCTTCTTTATTGGCACTTGTGGGTGTGTTAGTCACTTAGTCGTATCCTACTCTCTGAAACCTTGTGAACTGTAGCCCACCAGGCTTCTCTGTCCATGGGATTTTCCAGGCAAGAATACTAGAGTAGGTTACCATTTCCTTCTCCAGGAGATTCTTCCCTGACCCAGGAAAATTTTTTTTCTCCGTTTTTAAAATTCCTTTGGATGATAATTGTTTTAAGAAAAATGAATAACAACATACTATGGAACTTATATATAGAAGTAAAATATAAGAACAGATAGCATGATAGGATGAAGGAAATGGAAATATACTGTTTTAGGTTTGGATTTATACAGAAAGTGGGATAATTTTATTTGAAGGGAGATTATGAGACATTAAAATGTATATTTTAAATTCTAAAACAACCATTAAATTAATAAAACAGAGTTATAAACCATATGCCAAAAATGAGATAAAATGGAATTATTAAAATGAGCTCAGTACATAAAAAGACAAAAAGAAAAATTGAAAAAAAGTACAGAGAGGACAAAATTTTAGAAACAGCAAATTTAAAATATCAGCAATTTCATCAAATATAAAAGAAACATGCTCAATTGAAATTCAGAAATTGTAGGAATGGATAAAAATGATCCAGGTATAAGAAACCCACTATAAATATAAGAGACAGATTAGTTTAAAAAAATCATTAGAAAAAGTGTTTTATACAAATGCCAATCAATCATATGAAACATAATCTGGCTAGATTAATATCGTTTTCTTTCTGTTTTTTTTTTTTCCTTTTTCTTAATCCTTAGTTAGACCATCTTTATCTCAATACCTCCTGCTCTTTACCCCTAAAATTTTTTCTGAAAAATAAATTTTAAAATAAATATTGATTATATGTGTAAGATTGCCAAGTAAATTCCTATGAACATAAAATATATATACCCAAATCTAAATTTTCTGACCTATCTTCTGCCCACCTACACAGCACTAAAATAATCATTACTCTCTCTGCTCATTTAAAATTCCAGAATTCTGAGACCTCAGTTCTGCCAAAAATATTCTGCCAGTTTTGAAGCCCTCAGCTTCTTCTTTATTGGCACTTGTGGGTGTGTTAGTCACTTAGTCGTATCCTACTCTCTGAAACCTTGTGAACTGTAGCCCACCAGGCTTCTCTGTCCATGGGATTTTCCAGGCAAGAATACTAGAGTAGGTTACCATTTCCTTCTCCAGGAGATCTTCCTGACCCAGGAATCCAACGTAGATCTCCTGCACTGCATGAAGATTCTTTACTGTCTGAGGTACTGGAAGTTTCTACATGCTTGATCGTATCTCTAATTCCTTCTGCTCTATTCTTTACAATCTGATTTTCATAGATTTATTTTCTTTCCATTTAAGGCTTTTAGCTTACATTAGTGCCATATTGGATGAACATTTATTGAATGACACAAATTTTCTCCAATATACGTAAGATACAATTTAAAGCTCCCTACAGTAGGAGAAAGCTTCCTACAGTACTAGAAAATGTCACGTTTCTTGAAACTTTGTATTTGTAGAATATCATCTCATTTCAAGCTAATCAGAAAAGACTGATATTAATATGCAAATTTTGAGCTAGATAGTAAAATATGAACTGAAAGTCAACAGAAGAAGACAGAGGAAGAGTAGTTGAGAAAGAGGAATGGTCCTGCTAAAAGTTGCCATGCACACAAATTATATTCTTAGTTTTTCTTCCTCACTTATTTTTATATCAATGTGGCAATATGAGTTAGGTAATTTGACTGGGAGAGAGGGACTGTAGGAAGATATAGGAAGCAGGATATGGATATGAATTAAGAAAGAATAAGACTTTAAACACCAACACAGAAGTGCAGATGCTATTTTAAAAGAAATTTGAAATCATTTGGTTTACTTTGGCAAGGAAGTTATAAAATCTCAGAGTTGTTTTCACAAGATTAATCAGGAAGTTAAAAGAAATAAATTTCTTTCAATTCTGTTATTAGTCATTCATTTATTTGGGTTACACAATCCCTCTTTAGACACACTCTCTTTTAAAACAGGATGTAAAGATAGATTACATGATTTAACAAATTTCTTTTTTTAATCATGAAATTCTAAAAGGAAAGAAAAATTTTAAAAAGAAAATCTTGTCAAGTTATATATTGAAATAAACTTTACTTTTCAGAACGGTTCCAGAGTTATAGTGAAATTGAGTTTCCATCTATGCCACATCCAGTTTCCATTATTAATAATTTACATTACTATGGTTCATTAGTTCCAGTTAATGAACCACTATTGACACATAATAATTGCTGTTCAGTTGCTATGTTTTAAATTTTTACTTGAAGGATAATTGCTTTATAGTATCGTGTTGGTTTCTGCCATTTATCAACACCCACTAGCCATATGTCCCCTCCCTCTTGAACCTCTCTCCCACCTCCCATCCCATCCCACCCGTCTCGGTTATCACAAAGCAATGGGTTGAACTGCCTGTGCAGCAACTTCCCATTCACTATTTCACACGTGGTAGTGTATGTATGTCAATGCTGCTCTCTCAGTCTGTCCCATTTCCTCCTTCCCTTGCAGTTGACACATAATCATTAACTAATGAGAAGAATTTATTGATATTTCTTTAATATCTTACATTTTTTCTGTTCCAGGATACTTTCTACAGTACCACACTATATTATGTTGTCATGTCTCTTTAGGCTACTCTTGGTTGTTTTTGTTGACCCTGGTAAGTTTGAAATTACTGGTCAGATATTTATGCAACGCCCCTCCATTGGAATTTGTCCAATATTTTCCTCATGTTTAGACAGGGAATTTGGAGTTTCAAAGATCAGAAAGGTGATTTTTTATTGTTGCAAACTACATAGTATATACATGGCTTATCACTCCTGATATTGATTTTAACTATCAGACTTACATGTGTTTCTTCAGAATTTTCCACTGTAAAGCTTCTCCCTCCAGTTCTTCCCATACTATACTTTCTGTCACTCATGGGTATAACTGGCAAGGAAGTTATAAAATCTCAGAGTTGTTTTCACAAGATTAATCAGGAAGTTAAAAGAAATAAATTTCTTTCAATTCTGTTATTAGTCATTCATTTATTTGGGTTACACAATCCCTCTTTAGACACACTCTCTTTTAAAACAGGATGTAAAGATAGATTACATGATTTAAC
The DNA here is from genome assembly GCA_022376925.1 of Tragulus kanchil. Classification (NCBI taxonomy): domain Eukaryota; kingdom Metazoa; phylum Chordata; class Mammalia; order Artiodactyla; family Tragulidae; genus Tragulus; species Tragulus kanchil. The sequence continues at coordinate 111,096,787 of JAIOJX010000025.1, read as the reverse complement.
AAATTTCTTTTTTTAATCATGAAATTCTAAAAGGAAAGAAAAATTTTAAAAAGAAAATCTTGTCAAGTTATATATTGAAATAAACTTTACTTTTCAGAACGGTTCCAGAGTTATAGTGAAATTGAGTTTCCATCTATGCCACATCCAGTTTCCATTATTAATAATTTACATTACTATGGTTCATTAGTTCCAGTTAATGAACCACTATTGACACATAATAATTGCTGTTCAGTTGCTATGTTTTAAATTTTTACTTGAAGGATAATTGCTTTATAGTATCGTGTTGGTTTCTGCCATTTATCAACACCCACTAGCCATATGTCCCCTCCCTCTTGAACCTCTCTCCCACCTCCCATCCCATCCCACCCGTCTCGGTTATCACAAAGCAATGGGTTGAACTGCCTGTGCAGCAACTTCCCATTCACTATTTCACACGTGGTAGTGTATGTATGTCAATGCTGCTCTCTCAGTCTGTCCCATTTCCTCCTTCCCTTGCAGTTGACACATAATCATTAACTAATGAGAAGAATTTATTGATATTTCTTTAATATCTTACATTTTTTCTGTTCCAGGATACTTTCTACAGTACCACACTATATTATGTTGTCATGTCTCTTTAGGCTACTCTTGGTTGTTTTTGTTGACCCTGGTAAGTTTGAAATTACTGGTCAGATATTTATGCAACGCCCCTCCATTGGAATTTGTCCAATATTTTCCTCATGTTTAGACAGGGAATTTGGAGTTTCAAAGATCAGAAAGGTGATTTTTTATTGTTGCAAACTACATAGTATATACATGGCTTATCACTCCTGATATTGATTTTAACTATCAGACTTACATGTGTTTCTTCAGAATTTTCCACTGTAAAGCTTCTCCCTCCAGTTCTTCCCATACTATACTTTCTGGAAAGCTGTCACTCATGGGTATAACTGGCACTTAAGATGTAGAGAATTCTACTGACTTTCCTTAAGAACAGAGTATCTACACTAATTATTTGGAATTATTCTGCATGAGAGATATATCTATTTATCATTTTTAACTTATCTACTCAACCATTTTTGTGGGTTTTTTTTGTGGTATATTAGTTTTCCAATGTTGCATTAGCTTCAGGTGTACAGTGAAGTTATTGTTATATGTTTTTACAGAGTTTTCTTATTTATGGGTATACATAATCCCTAAACAGTCATAGGTATATCCGTGACCTCTCCCACCTGAGCCCTCCCTCCCTTTTCCCCATCCCACCCGCCCAGGTTGATGTTTAGTTCCCATGTAGGTTCCCTTAGTCTTGCAGCTTAATCAGAGTGGTTATCCCTATTACATATGATAGTGTAGGTTTCCTTGTTGCTCTTTCCATACCTCTCTCCCAGTCTTCCCTACCCGCAATGCCCATAGGTCTATTCTCTAAATCTGTTTCTCCATTGCTGTTCTGCATGTGCATTTACTGGTACCATCATATTAGATTCCATATATATGCATTAGTATACTGCATTTGTCTTTTTCTTTTTGACTTCACTTTGTACAATAGGTTCTAGATGCATCCACCTCCTTGGGACTGATTCTTCTGCATTTCTTTTTAGGGCTGAGAAATATTCCATTGCATATATTTATCATTTTTAACTTATTTATTCAATCATTTTTACATCAGCCTCAGCTCATGATTATTAACTTCATTTAGAGCATGACACATTACTGCATTATTTTCTGTCTTAAATTGTTCCAGCTTTGTGCATTGTTAAGCTCTTGTAATTGGTTTATAGTCCTTTTGACATTTCCCATTTGCAGTTGTTTTCAGCACATTTTTATTTCCTCACAGTGTCAAAATTTTCTTTTTCTTGAAACCCCTTTACATAGTATATACATGGCTTACCCTCCTGATATTGATTTTAACTATCAGACTTACATGTGTTTCTTCAGAATTTTCCACTGTAAAGCTTCTCCCTCCAGTTCTTCCCATACTATACTTTCTGGAAAGCTGTCACTCATGGGTATAACTGGCACTTAAGATGTAGAGAATTCTACTGACTTTCCTTAAGAACAGAGTATCTACACTAATTATTTGGAATTATTCTGCATGAGAGATATATCTATTTATCATTTTTAACTTATCTACTCAACCATTTTTGTGGGTTTTTTTTGTGGTATATTAGTTTTCCAATGTTGCATTAGCTTCAGGTGTACAGTGAAGTTATTGTTATATGTTTTTACAGAGTTTTCTTATTTATGGGTATACATAATCCCTAAACAGTCATAGGTATATCCGTGACCTCTCCCACCTGAGCCCTCCCTCCCTTTTCCCCCATCCCACCCGCCCAGGTTGATGTTTAGTTCCCATGTAGGTTCCCTTAGTCTTGCAGCTTAATCAGAGTGGTTATCCCTATTACATATGATAGTGTAGGTTTCCTTGTTGCTCTTTCCATACCTCTCTCCCAGTCTTCCCTACCCGCAATGCCCATAGGTCTATTCTCTAAATCTGTTTCTCCATTGCTGTTCTGCATGTGCATTTACTGGTACCATCATATTAGATTCCATATATATGCATTAGTATACTGCATTTGTCTTTTTCTTTTTGACTTCACTTTGTACAATAGGTTCTAGATGCATCCACCTCCTTGGGACTGATTCTTCTGCATTTCTTTTTAGGGCTGAGAAATATTCCATTGCATATATTTATCATTTTTAACTTATTTATTCAATCATTTTTACATCAGCCTCAGCTCATGATTATTAACTTCATTTAGAGCATGACACATTACTGCATTATTTTCTGTCTTAAATTGTTCCAGCTTTGTGCATTGTTAAGCTCTTGTAATTGGTTTATAGTCCTTTTGACATTTCCCATTTGCAGTTGTTTTCAGCACATTTTTATTTCCTCACAGTGTCAAAATCTCTAGATTCATCTTATGTATCTCCTAAGAAACCCCTAGGATCAATCATAAACATAAAGTGTCCTGGTTTGTTTTTCTAAAGAAAGCATCAATGTTTGCAATCTGCAAGTTTTTCTAAATAAAGCATCAATGTTTGCAATTCTGACTCCTTTGCTTTTTCTAAACCCATCTTGTACATCTAGAGTTTCTCAGTTCAGTTCAGTCGCTCAGTCGTGCACAACTCTTTGCAACTCCATTAACTGCAGCACTCCAGGCTTCCCTGTCTTTCACCATCTCCCAGAGCTTTGCTCAAACCTATGTGCATTGATGCCCTCCAACCCTCTCATCAGTTCAGGGTTAGAGCCAATGTTCACAACATGAAAGTGGTGAGAGAGGGAGTGCACATATGGTTGGCTGCCTAGAAATTCCCTGACCCACACAGAGAAGTTACTGATGAAGGTATGCATTTACTTGAGCAGGTTTCTGATATGGATAAAACAGGACTGTACTGGAAGAGAATGCCAGATCAAAGTTACATCAGGATGGAGGCAAAGTTGATGCCAGGCTATAAAGAAGCAAAGGATAGATTAACTCTGTTGTTTGGTGGCAGTGATTCCAGTTTTATGAACTGAGACCTCTCTTAGTTTATAATTCAAAGAACCCAAGAGCTCTTATGAACATAGCCCAGGGCTCTCTTCCTGCTGTGTGGAAAAGTAACTCTAAAGCCTAGGTTACACAAGGCCATTTCCCAGAACTGATTTTTTTTTTGCTACAGTATACCCAGAGGTAGAAAAACATTAGTTGGAGAAGGATATCCCATTCAACATTCTTTTGCTGTATTACAGTGCTCTGGGTCACCCTCATTCACAGACAGCAACTTTTATCCTAACAAGTGCATCTGCCACCAAATCTTACATCACTCATCCAATCTGTGGACTAGGGAGTTACAGGGATTTTCAAGAAATGTTATTTATATCACATTTTTTATCAGGCAGTAAAGATGAATGATGAATCAGGAACAACTTTGCAACAATTAAGGACTATAAAACCTACAAGACTGGGGTGTCCTAGTGGTTATTTTCTGTCTTAAATTTTGAGCATGACACATTACTGAAAGCTTTTTTGCATTGTTAAGCTCTTGTAATTGGTTTATAGTCCTTTTGACATTTCCCATTTGCAGTTGTTTTCAGCACATTTTTATTTCCTCACAGTGTCAAAATCTCTAGATTCATCTTATGTATCTCCTAAGAAACCCCTAGGATCAATCATAAACATAAAGTGTCCTGGTTTGTTTTTCTAAAGAAAGCATCAATGTTTGCAATCTGCAAGTTTTTCTAAATAAAGCATCAATGTTTGCAATTCTGACTCCTTTGCTTTTTCTAAACCCATCTTGTACATCTAGAGTTTCTCAGTTCAGTTCAGTCGCTCAGTCGTGCACAACTCTTTGCAACTCCATTAACTGCAGCACTCCAGGCTTCCCTGTCTTTCACCATCTCCCAGAGCTTTGCTCAAACCTATGTGCATTGATGCCCTCCAACCCTCTCATCAGTTCAGGGTTAGAGCCAATGTTCACAACATGAAAGTGGTGAGAGAGGGAGTGCACATATGGTTGGCTGCCTAGAAATTCCCTGACCCACACAGAGAAGTTACTGATGAAGGTATGCATTTACTTGAGCAGGTTTCTGATATGGATAAAACAGGACTGTACTGGAAGAGAATGCCAGATCAAAGTTACATCAGGATGGAGGCAAAGTTGATGCCAGGCTATAAAGAAGCAAAGGATAGATTAACTCTGTTGTTTGGTGGCAGTGATTCCAGTTTTATGAACTGAGACCTCTCTTAGTTTATAATTCAAAGAACCCAAGAGCTCTTATGAACATAGCCCAGGGCTCTCTTCCTGCTGTGTGGAAAAGTAACTCTAAAGCCTAGGTTACACAAGGCCATTTCCCAGAACTGATTTTTTTTTTGCTACAGTATACCCAGAGGTAGAAAAACATTAGTTGGAGAAGGATATCCCATTCAACATTCTTTTGCTGTATTACAGTGCTCTGGGTCACCCTCATTCACAGACAGCAACTTTTATCCTAACAAGTGCATCTGCCACCAAATCTTACATCACTCATCCAATCTGTGGACTAGGGAGTTACAGGGATTTTCAAGAAATGTTATTTATATCACATTTTTCATCAGGCAGTAAAGATGAATGATGAATCAGGAACAACTTTGCAACAATTAAGGACTATAAAACCTACAAGACTGGGGTGTCCCTAGTGGTCCACCTTGCAGTGCAAGGGACACCAGTTCTATCCCTGGCCCAGGAAGATCCCACATGCAGAGGAGCGACTAGACCAGTGTGTCCAATTAGGAGCCAGTATTCTGGAGCGCATGTGCCCAGAGCCAGTGCTCTGCAGCAAGAGAGGCCATTGTGATGGGAGACCCACACAGGCCAAGGAGTAAAGATGGATGAAAATGAATGGGTGGAAAATCAATGAAAAGAGGCCAAAAATTAAACAAAAAAAGCCCTACAAGACCATAAAAAACATTGACTTTGCTTAGCCTGAAGTTATGGCCACCATCACAAATGGGGCTTGGAAGAAGCTTTTCCCAGGGTTTGTTCAGAGTTTTTGTGGATTTGGCTGTTTGTCTTTGAATTCTGCATCTAGCTGTTCTGAATAGTCTTTGAATACTATGGTAAAGAAATAATCATTACTTACAATTGGAATGGGTATTTTCTATTTTGAACTGTGTTGAGAACTTCTAATTTAGACATGTTCTTGACAGGTCAGTATGGTTTCTGAAATAAGTTGGCTAAAAAGATTAAAACTAAAGGAGGATTGAACATATACATTGTATTTCAGAAGACAGAAATGCATAAATTACTTTGTTGTCTCTTTAAATTATATGCAGCAAAGAATTCTTTTTTGAGATTCACACAGCACACAGGATCTAATTTATCTAATTAGTTGCTGTGTTCCTGTTTCTGCTTTTATGGCATCCATCCATTAGCTACTATCACAATTTAAAATGAGTTTCTTTTTACATGACAGGCATATTAGTGAAGACATCTAAAAGTGTTGAAGGAATATTGGAATGTATGGAGGTAATTTTGTAACATTATTGAAAAACAATAAAAAAAAAGAAGTTTTTTTGTATCAACTTCTTGAGAAAGTGTCTATGCATTCTTGGAGAGAGAGATAATATCTGTCATATTTTAAAATTTGGTTGTCTATTTTTGTTCATTTCATTGATTTTTATCTATTTGTACCTCTCTATTCTGTATATGAATATATCTTCCCCATGCTTAACCATATATTTTTTTCATCAGTTTGCTTCTATATCTAGATACAGTTTTGTTGATGGGGCCTGCAAAAAATAGTGAATTCCTACAAGACTGGGGTGTCCCTAGTGGTCCACCTTGCAGTGCAAGGGACACCAGTTCTATCCCTGGCCCAGGAAGATCCCACATGCAGAGGAGCGACTAGACCAGTGTGTCCAATTAGGAGCCAGTATTCTGGAGCGCATGTGCCCAGAGCCAGTGCTCTGCAGCAAGAGAGGCCATTGTGATGGGAGACCCACACAGGCCAAGGAGTAAAGATGGATGAAAATGAATGGGTGGAAAATCAATGAAAAGAGGCCAAAAATTAAACAAAAAAAGCCCTACAAGACCATAAAAAACATTGACTTTGCTTAGCCTGAAGTTATGGCCACCATCACAAATGGGGCTTGGAAGAAGCTTTTCCCAGGGTTTGTTCAGAGTTTTTGTGGATTTGGCTGTTTGTCTTTGAATTCTGCATCTAGCTGTTCTGAATAGTCTTTGAATACTATGGTAAAGAAATAATCATTACTTACAATTGGAATGGGTATTTTCTATTTTGAACTGTGTTGAGAACTTCTAATTTAGACATGTTCTTGACAGGTCAGTATGGTTTCTGAAATAAGTTGGCTAAAAAGATTAAAACTAAAGGAGGATTGAACATATACATTGTATTTCAGAAGACAGAAATGCATAAATTACTTTGTTGTCTCTTTAAATTATATGCAGCAAAGAATTCTTTTTTGAGATTCACACAGCACACAGGATCTAATTTATCTAATTAGTTGCTGTGTTCCTGTTTCTGCTTTTATGGCATCCATCCATTAGCTACTATCACAATTTAAAATGAGTTTCTTTTTACATGACAGGCATATTAGTGAAGACATCTAAAAGTGTTGAAGGAATATTGGAATGTATGGAGGTAATTTTGTAACATTATTGAAAAACAATAAAAAAAAAGAAGTTTTTTTGTATCAACTTCTTGAGAAAGTGTCTATGCATTCTTGGAGAGAGAGATAATATCTGTCATATTTTAAAATTTGGTTGTCTATTTTTGTTCATTTCATTGATTTTTATCTATTTGTACCTCTCTATTCTGTATATGAATATATCTTCCCCATGCTTAACCATATATTTTTTTCATCAGTTTGCTTCTATATCTAGATACAGTTTTGTTGATGGGGCCTGCAAAAAATAGTGAATTTTAATTTTCAAGGTTTTACTTTGTGTGTCATATCTAATTGAAAATCGGATCTGATTTAATAGTCATTGAATTTTTTCTCTATTTTTTGTCTTAATAATAGAGCCCTGGTTCTTATATGAGAACTTCACCAGGTAAAATTGAGTAGATTTTCTATATTTGTGGCTAGGCATGTCAAGAGAAATGAAATTTGAGAAGAAAGTGGGGGCAAAACTCATGTCAATGATGTTGAAAGGGAAATTGTAGCTAAAAATAACAAAACAAAATAAGAAATCTTTCGGTGTACCAGTTTCTTCTTACCACATTTAACCAAGTTCTATGCAAAAGATATTCTTGATCTTTATGTGACTCCTTCATAAACAAAGAACAAATAGTATAAAGTTTCACAAAATGAGAATCTCTGCCTATGGAAGGCAGTAAGAGTTGACTGAGTACATCATCATATGAAGTCTCTAATTCATCAGCCAATTCTGTATCGGAAACAGAAGTAATTACAGGTACTGTGAAGCTGCAAAGTTAGCAGCATTCTACTGGTGTTCCACTTTGTAAAGGCTGTGAGCTGACTAGACAAAATTAGTTTAAGGATAATGCTATCTCAGGAAAAACCTTTGAGATGATCCCAAGGTAGCTGTTATTAAACTGAGATAATTCTGTGGACCAAGAGGAACACAGAGGCCAATAGTTTACATATATATATATATATATATATATATATATATATATATATATATATATTCTTAAAGATACTATCAACTAAGAAATTTAGTTGTGGTTACACACATTAGAATTATCTTCATTGCTGTAAGTCACTGTTGGGGGTAATTTGTTATGCTGCAATTGATATCTAATATACCATGAGAGTTTAATAATACACACAATTGGCACCCTGATTTATTTTATTCTAGCAGTAAAATATGTAGTGTAATATTAATGTACAGTTAGACACAGAAAATCTTTATGTTTCATGACATGATAAGATTTTAAATTGTAGACTAGACACTGAGATAGATAGCAAATTCTGGTCCTTATTAGTTAATATTTGTAAGTTTGTCCATATCTTACCCATATTTTTTTAATCCAAAAAATTATAGAAGCAAATATTGTTGCCATCTGTTTTACCTTGCATACAGGTTTGTTTTTGTACCCAATTTTATACATTAATTGTTTATCACCAAGGGGATTCTTCTACCACATTTTAATTCATTGATGATACAGGTTTGTTTTTGTATCCAATTGTGTACATTAAGTGTTTATCATCAAGGAGATTTTTCTGCTACATTTTAATTCATTGATTATAGCACGCATTTTTTGATTCAAAATGTCCTTCAGATTTTAATAACCCTGATAAATTGTACAATTGATATGGATATGAAAAGACATTAATAGTTTTGCAGTGTTAACTATTGAGAAAAAGAAGTAATTTAATGTAGACTATAGCATCTTTTCCAGTTTCTCCTTTCTAAGTGAAAATTGAGGCATGAAGAAGGGAAGAATTGCTGATGATACTATAATTGCAGAAGAATATGCATAAGAATCATAAGTATAACGAATCATAAATCAAAAGCATTTTATTTTCACATGGAGGTTAAGAATACATGACATTTCAACTGAAAATATGATCAGCTGAAAATATCAAGTTTCAAATGTAAAAAATACAAATTTAACAGTGAAATACTATTAAAAATTAGCAATTAATTAAATTTAAAAGTACCACATATGTATATGAAAACATTTAATTAAACAGATTTTAAAAACATTATGAGCAACTGAATATCAATATCTTGACTGAGAAAGAGCATGAAACTAGAAAATAGGAAATGAAAATTGGGCTTAGTTATTCAGCTGTGATCAAGATCAGGTAACTCAACATGTTTCAGTGTCTGATTTTCTTATATAAGATGATAGTGTTTGTCTCTTGAATTTAAATGTAAATAAAGGATGTGAGATTATAGTTGTCTTCAGGAAGACTGAAAGCAAAATTAAACAGATTATGAACTGAACATTGATGAATCCTGAATCAACTTAATATTTTGAAATATAATTACAAAACAAGAAAGGACAAATAACATTAATGCAAACTAATCCATTAAAGTATATTACACTAGTTAGTGTGTGTTAGATACCTGGAATAAGAATCTGATCATGATTTCAACAGTTTATACTCTAATGGGGAATATAAATACTAAAAAGCACTTGCAGTAATATGTGAAGTATTAGTTATTTTTTTTTTAATAAAGATTTATTTATTTATTTATTTTGGGCGGGGGTCGGGTTGGGGAGGGAGGAGAGCGGGCGGGCCACTTCTATTGGTCTTTCATTTCTCCATTTTCATCCATCTTTGTTCTTTGACGCCTGTGGGCCTCCCATCGCGGTGGCCTCTGTTGTCACAGAGCACCAGCTCTGGGCTCTGCGCACCAGAGCTCCAGTTCGTAATTGGACACATCGGTCCAGCCGCTCCGCGCACGTGGGATCTTCCCAGGCCAGGATCGAACGGTCCCCTTGCGATAAAATTGTAAAAATTTGTTTTGCAGTGTTAACTATTGAGAAAAAGAAGTAATTTAATGTAGACTATAGCATCTTTTCCAGTTTCTCCTTTCTAAGTGAAAATTGAGGCATGAAGAAGGGAAGAATTGCTGATGATACTATAATTGCAGAAGAATATGCATAAGAATCATAAGTATAACGAATCATAAATCAAAAGCATTTTATTTTCACATGGAGGTTAAGAATACATGACATTTCAACTGAAAATATGATCAGCTGAAAATATCAAGTTTCAAATGTAAAAAATACAAATTTAACAGTGAAATACTATTAAAAATTAGCAATTAATTAAATTTAAAAGTACCACATATGTATATGAAAACATTTAATTAAACAGATTTTAAAAACATTATGAGCAACTGAATATCAATATCTTGACTGAGAAAGAGCATGAAACTAGAAAATAGGAAATGAAAATTGGGCTTAGTTATTCAGCTGTGATCAAGATCAGGTAACTCAACATGTTTCAGTGTCTGATTTTCTTATATAAGATGATAGTGTTTGTCTCTTGAATTTAAATGTAAATAAAGGATGTGAGATTATAGTTGTCTTCAGGAAGACTGAAAGCAAAATTAAACAGATTATGAACTGAACATTGATGAATCCTGAATCAACTTAATATTTTGAAATATAATTACAAAACAAGAAAGGACAAATAACATTAATGCAAACTAATCCATTAAAGTATATTACACTAGTTAGTGTGTGTTAGATACCTGGAATAAGAATCTGATCATGATTTCAACAGTTTATACTCTAATGGGGAATATAAATACTAAAAAGCACTTGCAGTAATATGTGAAGTATTAGTTATTTCTTTTTTTTTTTTTTAATAAAGATTTATTTATTTATTTATTTTGGGCGGGGGTCGGGTTGGGGAGGGAGGAGAGCGGGCGGGCCACTTCTATTGGTCTTTCATTTCTCCATTTTCATCCATCTTTGTTCTTTGACGCCTGTGGGCCTCCCATCGCGGTGGCCTCTGTTGTCACAGAGCACCAGCTCTGGGCTCATGCGCACCAGAGCTCCAGTTCGGTAATTGGACACATCGGTCCAGCCGCTCCGCGGCACGTGGGATCTTCCCAGGCCAGGGATCGAACCGGTCCCCCTTGCGCTGCAAGGCGGTGTCCTTACCCACTGGACCACCAGGTGAAGCCCTATTAGTTATTTCTTAAGTCTTCTTAGAAGAAGAGTTGAGGGGAAATTGAGTAGAAATTATACTTGAAAAGAGTTGGAAGTGAGACTGAGCATGATAAGGTAACCTTGTGTTAGTCATTGGAAGTTTGAGACAGAGGAAGGGATTTCTGGTAGAATGTAGAATATAGCCAAAGTTTGAAGATAGTGGAGAAATAATAATCAGTGATACAGGATGATCAAAGCACACAGTTCTGGTGGGAACTGTTGAGGCATGAGGTAGGACAATAAAGCAAAGACAGATTATAAATAGTCATGTAGCATTTAGATCAAATAAAAATAAGCACATAACAAAATAAATTCATCTCCAAATAAAAGTATGGATGTGGTATTTTAGAATATAATAAATCATAAGAAATATACATGCTTAATAAGAAATTTTTAAGAATGAGTAAAAACTAAGATAATAGTTCTTTGTCAAGTTTTATAGCACTTCATTCAAAACAAAAATAACCAGTAGTCCAGATGTTAGTTGTATAGTATTTGACTTTAAAAAACAAAAATTCATTCCATGTAATTAGTTTTGGATGGTCTATACTTATGTGTTGCATAGAGCTTAGCAGAACCCTAATCTCCAAACCTGTCTATATGTTACCTTACATATAAAAGAATCTTTGTAGATATCAATGAATTAAAACTCTTGAGATAAAACTAATTCTGGATTATCATGATGGTTTCAATATAATCACAAGAACACTTTAACAAGAGCAGAAGAGAAGAGGGTCAGAATCATATGAGGTGACGTGACAGCGGAAGCAGAGGTCATATTCAGAGAGAGAGATATGAAGATGCTATGCTGTTGGCTTAGAAGATGGAGGAAAGATTGTGAGTCAAGGAATATAAGAGACCTTTAGAAGCTGCGAAAGACAAGGACACAGATTTCCTGCTAGACTGTATAGAAGGCATAGGCTTGATGATGTTATGCAAACAAGACCTACTTCAGACGCCTGACCTCTGGAACTGTATGACAATACATTTTTGCTTTTTAAGCCCCTAAATGTGTAGTAATTTGTTACAACAGCTGTAGATGATGAGTATGCCTGAATTCCCATCTAGTTTTGTATCTACCTGTGTTGTGGGTTCTACCCCGTCCTTCATCATTCTCACTTTACAGCCATCTTTCTTTTCCAACTGCTGCGATAGCTTTAAGTTCCAGGAATAGATATGAGGAGTTTGGGCACCAAAAGACTCTTTTATCATCTGTTATTGCTTAATTGACCATGCTAGAATAACTGCACAGACCTAACTTGTCCCAGAAGATTTAAACAATGCTATAATTATTTAGGGCTTCAGTAAACTATCCTTCTCCCTCTACATTCAAAAAATATCCTGTTGATTGACTTTTCCCAAATATGAAGGAGAGCTTCCAACCTTAGCTGCTTCTGTTTTCTTCACTGCAACAATCTCTAAAACTAGGACTGGGCCCCATTTAGATACAAAAGAAGGGAAACTATTGAAATTTTGTTCTGAGTAGACCTGCCTGTTTGAAAATATGAGAAATTAAAGTGTTAGCTATAATGAAAAATGATGAAGCAAGATGACATTATAATAGCATTACTCATCAAATAACTATTAGATATCTAGTGAAATTTAACTTTTATCTATAGATGGAAAAAGTCAAGTGAATAAAGATGATGTGTAGGAAATGAGACATTTATTATATTTTCATAGAAGTCAATGAATTATATCCAAATGGCAATTGAGTTGAGAGCTTTATTTAATTCATAAAAAATAATTAGAATGTGTTATTTGAACATACTCAAGTAATTATTACCAAATCAAAAGATGAACCACATTTCATAACAAATCATTTAAACATAATTGCAAAGCATATAAAATTTTTTTGAGAAATTTATGTAGGTGTTAAGCAATAGAAATAATATAAAACTTGATGAAGTTTTAGTAAAGAAAATATGGAGATAAAACATCTAGGAAACAATATTTTTATTTTAGTTTATTTTTAATTGTAGGATAATTCTTTACAATGTTGTGTTTGTTTCTGTCTAGCCTCAACATGAATCAGCCTTAGTTGTATGTTCATCCCCTCCCTCTTGAATCTTCCTTCGACCTCCTACCCCATCCTACCCCTCCAGGTTATAGGAAACACAATTCTTTAATAAGAAAGATGATAGTTACTTTAACTTCAGAGCTGCAATTCAAGAAACACTACATTAAAAAGAATTTCAATGAATAATGCATGCTCTGAAATACTGGATCATATTTAAAATAATCAGTGCTCAATTGGTAACTCCTCCTATAAGTAGTTGACTTGTTGAAAGCTCTAGGAACTTCTCTATATAAATTATGACTGTTCACTCTTGATATATATTTTCTTCCTATGTATTCAAAGATACATCAAGTGTTTACTTATGCCCACTCAAGAGATGCCATAGACCTCAGTAAAATTCATTGCTAGCTTTCACCAAAGCCTCAGAACTGTCTTATTTTTCTCTAAGTTTTATCAAAAATAACCTGTTGATTGACTTTTCCCAAATATGAAGGAGAGCTTCCAACCTTAGCTGCTTCTGTTTTCTTCACTGCAACAATCTCTAAAACTAGGACTGGGCCCCATTTAGATACAAAAGAAGGGAAACTATTGAAATTTTGTTCTGAGTAGACCTGCCTGTTTGAAAATATGAGAAATTAAAGTGTTAGCTATAATGAAAAATGATGAAGCAAGATGACATTATAATAGCATTACTCATCAAATAACTATTAGATATCTAGTGAAATTTAACTTTTATCTATAGATGGAAAAAGTCAAGTGAATAAAGATGATGTGTAGGAAATGAGACATTTATTATATTTTCATAGAAGTCAATGAATTATATCCAAATGGCAATTGAGTTGAGAGCTTTATTTAATTCATAAAAAATAATTAGAATGTGTTATTTGAACATACTCAAGTAATTATTACCAAATCAAAAGATGAACCACATTTCATAACAAATCATTTAAACATAATTGCAAAGCATATAAAATTTTTTTGAGAAATTTATGTAGGTGTTAAGCAATAGAAATAATATAAAACTTGATGAAGTTTTAGTAAAGAAAATATGGAGATAAAACATCTAGGAAACAATATTTTTATTTTAGTTTATTTTTAATTGTAGGATAATTCTTTACAATGTTGTGTTTGTTTCTGTCTAGCCTCAACATGAATCAGCCTTAGTTGTATGTTCATCCCCTCCCTCTTGAATCTTCCTTCGACCTCCTACCCCATCCTACCCCTCCAGGTTATAGGAAACACAATTCTTTAATAAGAAAGATGATAGTTACTTTAACTTCAGAGCTGCAATTCAAGAAACACTACATTAAAAAGAATTTCAATGAATAATGCATGCTCTGAAATACTGGATCATATTTAAAATAATCAGTGCTCAATTGGTAACTCCTCCTATAAGTAGTTGACTTGTTGAAAGCTCTAGGAACTTCTCTATATAAATTATGACTGTTCACTCTTGATATATATTTTTCTTCCTATGTATTCAAAGATACATCAAGTGTTTACTTATGCCCACTCAAGAGATGCCATAGACCTCAGTAAAATTCATTGCTAGCTTTCACCAAAGCCTCAGAACTGTCTTATTTTTCTCTAAGTTTTATCAAAACTATACAATGTGGATGCATGATTCTGATGTTCATATTTTTATATGCATCAAATAAAACTGTGCCCTACCTCCAACAGAAGGATACTTCATTATCATCTTAAGGAATCATGTTATTTAAAAAGTGTATTATGTTTAAGTTAAGAAAAAGGCAAGCAATCCAACACTCATTCAATGTGGTGATCATCTGGGATTGTTTGTGAGTCCCTAGTGCCACTGGGAACTAGGTGCCATCAACTACTGCATCTATCCTTCCATTACCCCTTCCACCCGTTCCTGACTAGACCAAGATTGAGTCCTTTCCTTTGCTATCTACCAGACATTTAAAATAATGAGTCATTCAACATTTCTCTATGACTATCAGAGAAAGCTTAAGTTTCTAGAGAAAAATTCTTGTGCCTGTGGACTGGAGAACAGGGAATAGTTACAAAGAGAAGGAGAAATTTGAAAAACATAGAGACGAAAGCAAAATATAAACAGAATTTGGTCCCTGGGTTAGGAAGATTCCCTCGATTAGGGCATGGCTATCAATTTCAGTATCTTGCCTGGAGAATCCCATAGATAGAGAAGTCTGCGGGACACAAATAATCAGATACAACTGAGGCGATTTAGCATGTACTCACCCACGCACAGGGTCTAGTGAAATAGAATCTTTTTCAAAATGACCTTAGCTTCCGTGTTGCTTTCCATGTTTTTTTTTTTTTTTAAAGATTTATTTATTTATTTATTTTGGGCGGGGGTCGGGTTGGGGAGGGAGGGGAGCGGGCGGGCCACTTCTATTGGTCTTTCATTTCTCTGTTTTCATCCATCTTTGTTCTTCGGCTCCTGTGGGCATCCCATCGCGTTGGCGTCTTTCCTTACAGAGCACCAGCTCTGGCCGCATACGCTCCAGAGCTCCAGCTCGGTAATTGGACACATCGGTCCAGCCACTCCACAGCACGTGGGATCTTCCCAGGCCAGGGATCGAACCAGCGCCCTTTGCACTGCAAGGCAGTGTCCTTACCCACTGTGCCACCAGAGGAAGCCCGCTTTCCATGTTTTTTAAAGACAGATGATAGAGTGCGGGGACCTTCCGCAGAAAGGGAAGGCAGCAGGGATTACTCCCGGCGGAACCGGGAGATCTCGGAGAAAGGCGAATCTTGAACTGTCCGCCCCGCAGCCCCTCAGCTGAGGCAAGGGACAATCAGACGCGACAGGGGTTCCATCGAAGCAGTTCCGCTTTATTAAGGGGATTTTGCACGGGACTTCCTATAGATTACACCAATCAAGCTAAAGGCCAAGCAATCGTTCACGAGTGCGGCAGCCAGGGGAACCAATCAGAAATTTTGACCATCAATTAACAATTTAGATCACGCCCTGTCTCTTCCTGTAGGCGCCATCTTAGCTGCAAACATGTGCTTAAACTTCTTTAAACAATGCACTTAAACTTCCCTTCATTTCCATGTCCCTTCCTGTAGGCGCCATCTTAGCTCCAAGCTGAAACAATGTGCTTAAGCTTCTTTTCACTCCCACACCCCTCCCTGTAGGCGCCATCTTAGTTCCAAACTGTAAACATGTGCTTAAGCTTCTTTATGCTTAAAACGGTCCTCTTTCAATTCAGAGCCCCACAATAGAGTAGAAAGTAGATAAAGTAGAAAGGCACTTCTAAGTGGAAGCCTCAGAGGCTAAATCAGAGCATCCTAAACTTAAGAGTTCTATGGACTTCAGTGGAGATTGATTCTGTAAACACTGGAGCTTAATGATTCTTCAACTTCTCCTCTTCCTTTTTCTTATCTTCTTTGACTGACTATTTATTTGTTAGTTTCTCTTGTTTATTTATTTTTGTATTTACTCATACACATTTATGATTAGTATTTTAGAACTTACTACTATTACATTGAATATGCATAATTGTATTTTTAAAGTTCAAGAAAAACCACGTTTTCCTTTTAAAGTTCTGATTCCTCTCAAAAGTCTTCTTTTCTGATAATCCAATGCTAAGAGATGTTTCATTTGAAGGCAACATTGTACCTTTCCAGTGGGAGATGTATTGTAGTTTTTAAACAGATCATATCAGTAATGACAATTTCCAGAATTGTTGCAGGCAGGAGAATTTATTTTTCTAGTTTAAGAAAATCCTAGAGTGGGTCTTTGTTATTTGGTGAACCAAGGTCCAGTGAGTTTTTGGTCAGAGTTCTTTCCAGAAAAATATAATTGTAACATTTCAAATATTTCTAAGTGGTTTGACTGTTTCAGCTAAGGAAATACAGAAGACATCAAGTACTTTGGGGAAAAAAAATCAAGGGGCAATAAAGTGAAGATGTAGTACATATGTAGTACATGATTTAAGTAACTTTTATAAAGTATAAGACAATTATCTCATGGCCCTTTCTCAACATGAGGCTAGCTCTTTGTGATGCCCTTCACCTTTAAAGAATTAACTTAACTTCTTATATTTACTTCTTTCTTTAATTTTATTTATTTGTTTGCCATGCCATATGGCATGGCATGGGATATTAGTTCACTGACCAGGGATCAAATCGGTACCCCTCTATTGTGGAAGCTCATATCCCTAAACATTGAACGACCAAGGAATTCCCCAAATTCTTGTATTTCTTTATAAATTGTCATTATCTGCTTTTCATATGTTTCAAGTATTTATAAATACAGTCAGACAAAATGTTTTATTATCAAGATAATCTGACTTTTACAGGCATCTATTATCTTTGAGAAGAGTTCTATTGGTACTTAATTTTCTTTAAAAAAAACATTAATTTATATCACTGATCACACTCAAACACACACATACATGAGGGTTGCTTCTAATATATATTAGCAATTTAATTTTTATAATTATAATTTTAAAAGATTAATTAAAATATTTTAATTTACAGCTACTATTGCATCATTTCTCATTGCTTAAAAGATCTCTACTTGAGGGCTTCCCCTGGTGGTCCAGTGGGTAAGGACATCGCCTTGCAGTGCAAGGGGCGCGGGTTCAATCCCTGGCCTGGGAAGATCCCACGTGCCGCGGAGCAGCTGGACTGATGTGTCCCATCACCGAGCCGGAGCTCTGGACTGCGTGCGCCCAGAGCCTGCAGCTCTGCAGCGACAGACGCCACCATGATGGGAGGCCCACAGGAGCCAAAGAACAAAGACGGATGAAAATGGAGAAATGAAAGGCCAATAGAAGCGGCCCGCCCGCTCCCCTCCCTCCCCAACTCGACCCCCGCCCAAAATAAATAAATAAATAAATCTAAAAAATAAAAAAAAAAAATTCTGTAAGTGCTTAGGCACTTCTTTAAAAAAAAAAAAAAAAAGATCTCTACTTGAGACAGTGAATAACAAAGAGTAAACTTATTTACCAAGACAGTGAATAACAAATAGTAAATTCACAAAAATAATGGCTATTACTTCGTTGACGTATTCTGAAATTTAATCTTTAGTAATAGGAAAAATGACTTCCTTATATAAATAGATTAGGTCAATTAAATAAATATATATAGTTAGATCTAGTCTGAGGCCTATGAACATAAGACTTTTTCCACACTAAATATCAGCAAATCTGGGTTGTCTTTAGCTTTCTCTTACCAATGTGAATTAACAGTATGTTGAAAAACTGGCAGAATAACCCAGACACCACTTGAAATAAACCAATATCAAATCAAGTTTTCCTGTATAGACAAGCTTTCTCCTATCAATATGATTTTCAAAGAGAAAGCAACAAAGGTCATAAATAAATAAACCTATTTAGAAAAAATGTTTCTTAAATGATTTCTTCCCATTTACAGTAAACTCACTTGAACACTGATGGCGCTGGCAAATGTAATACTGTACACAACAAACACATTTTGCTTGAGGGCCTACAGACTGACAGAAAACGTTCACATTTTGAATCTGCTTTCTTCGCCTTTCTTTCCTGCTGTCATTCATTCTTGCCTTTCCTTACAGACTCCCTTTTCATTCTCTCATATTTCTTTTTCAGATGTTCTTTCACATAGCTCGATAAAAAAATAAAATGTTGCCTAGAATTTATTGCCCATTTTGTCTCATTTATCTACAACTTTGTTCATCTTGAAAATCGTCAATTAATTGGCCTAAAGTTGCTTATTTTGTGATAACATCTTTGAGAAGGTTTTTCTAGAGAATGCTGGGCACTGCTCTTTTGAAAAGTGCTTCTTTTAAGAATTAGCTCTGCTTAGGACCATCTGATGGCCCTTTGACTTGCTTTGTCAGGATTTTAGCTGCTGCATCACTTAGCTGTGGGTATAGTTGGAAGCAGGTCAGCCTGTGACTTATGTCTTAATAAAGTGTTCCTGTTATTAGCTTACCTTGCCCCCGTGTGTGTTCACTGCTGACTCAACGATACTTCTAATTAGAGTTCTTAATTCTTGGCTATTTCAGTACCTGAATATTGTATTGCAGGTGCTGTTGTAAAAGAATTAATCAATAGTAAAGAAATTATGGAGAATTAATTCCCTTTTTTGCTGTGCTTATATTCTACAGAGTCTGAGCAGTTTTTTTTCCCTTTCTTTCTTCTTTACCTGGTCACCAAATTGTGTTAGATTGTCATGTTCCCTGAGATAACAAATCTTGAAAATAGCTCTCAAAGCATGGCTCTATATTATTTTCTAAGTGAGAACATCTTCTTCTCATGGTGTAATAGGCAATTCAGACATCCCTGGGCATTCTAAGTGAGATATAAAGCAGGTCATCCTCTGAGTTTGAAGGAGATAAATGTGGTAAAATATCGTCCCAATGATGCTTTAGTCTGCTGACCTTGGTGTGGGAATGAAAAGTGATTTTAAATTCAAAGCAAAGTTAGTAGAGCATCACAGCAACTTATTAGGCTGATATCCTAGGCTTGCATTTTTCTGCTTTTTGTGCCTGACCCGTCAGCCTCTGAAATTCATCACCACAACCTAAATGCCCCCTTCCTTCATCAGTATCTAAAGTCTTGCCCACGTTTTTGCAAGTTAGCACAGCAGATTTCTAAATAGCCTGTAGATTTAGTCTTCCTCCTCTTGTCTAGGGTCTGGTGAATGCCTTCTCTTGTTTCAGGGTTGGTCTATGCTCCTTCTTTTATGAAGCATTTTCTGGAAGTTTTAGGCACTTTCCCAGTACTCCTCGGAGAACTTCTAATAGCATACTATGTTTCTCACTGTACTTTTTTTACTTGTCTCATTTATCTACAACTTTGTTCATCTTGAAAATCGTCAATTAATTGGCCTAAAGTTGCTTATTTTGTGATAACATCTTTGAGAAGGTTTTTCTAGAGAATGCTGGGCACTGCTCTTTGAAAAGTGCTTCTTTTAAGAATTAGCTCTGCTTAGGACCATCTGATGGCCCTTTGACTTGCTTTGTCAGGATTTTAGCTGCTGCATCACTTAGCTGTGGGTATAGTTGGAAGCAGGTCAGCCTGTGACTTATGTCTTAATAAAGTGTTCCTGTTATTAGCTTACCTTGCCCCCGTGTGTGTTCACTGCTGACTCAACGATACTTCTAATTAGAGTTCTTAATTCTTGGCTATTTCAGTACCTGAATATTGTATTGCAGGTGCTGTTGTAAAAGAATTAATCAATAGTAAAGAAATTATGGAGAATTAATTCCCTTTTTTGCTGTGCTTATATTCTACAGAGTCTGAGCAGTTTTTTTTTTTCCCTTTCTTTCTTCTTTACCTGGTCACCAAATTGTGTTAGATTGTCATGTTCCCTGAGATAACAAATCTTGAAAATAGCTCTCAAAGCATGGCTCTATATTATTTTCTAAGTGAGAACATCTTCTTCTCATGGTGTAATAGGCAATTCAGACATCCCTGGGCATTCTAAGTGAGATATAAAGCAGGTCATCCTCTGAGTTTGAAGGAGATAAATGTGGTAAAATATCGTCCCAATGATGCTTTAGTCTGCTGACCTTGGTGTGGGAATGAAAAGTGATTTTAAATTCAAAGCAAAGTTAGTAGAGCATCACAGCAACTTATTAGGCTGATATCCTAGGCTTGCATTTTTCTGCTTTTTGTGCCTGACCCGTCAGCCTCTGAAATTCATCACCACAACCTAAATGCCCCCTTCCTTCATCAGTATCTAAAGTCTTGCCCACGTTTTTGCAAGTTAGCACAGCAGATTTCTAAATAGCCTGTAGATTTAGTCTTCCTCCTCTTGTCTAGGGTCTGGTGAATGCCTTCTCTTGTTTCAGGGTTGGTCTATGCTCCTTCTTTTATGAAGCATTTTCTGGAAGTTTTAGGCACTTTCCCAGTACTCCTCGGAGAACTTCTAATAGCATACTATGTTTCTCACTGTACTGTATTGCTCATTAATATGCGCATTTTCTTTGTTAGACAATGAAACAGGTGAAGGAAGAAGACTGTATGCTCTTGGAACTTGTGTTCAACATCTAGTTTACTGCCTCACATATACTAGTGATGCTTTAGTTGCTAAGTCATGTCCAATGCTTCCGACTCCATGAACTGGAGCCCACTAAACTCCTCAGTCCCTGGAATTTTCCAGGCAAGAATACAGGAGTGAGTTAACCCTCCCCTCTCCAGTGATCTTCCTCACCATAGATATCAAGCCCAAGTCTTCCACATTTCATATGGATTCTTTACCAATTGAGCCACCAGGGAAGACTATATATACTGGGCCTTCAAAAAATGTTTCTAGGATGAGTAAATGTCTTCTCAAGGCATGATGGTTACCTGCATTATTTGTACATGATAAAAATTAAGTCCATGTTTTAGCTCTGCCTCTGACTATCTCTGTGAATTTGTTCATATCACTTCTTTCATTCTCAGTGTGCTTATTTGTAAAATGAGATAATAGTACACACTGTCTCACAGGTCTTATAGCAAAAAACAATGATTACAAAGTTTGTCAGAGTGCCTGACCTAATGATTGAGCAATTGCTTATGTGTGTGTATGAGTATTTGTATGGGTTTCTATGTAACATGTTTTAGAGTATTCATTGACATTGAATGTGGAAATGGAAATGGCAACCCACTCTATTATTCTTGCATGGTGATCCCATGGACAGAGGAGCCTGGTGAGCTATTATCCATGGGTCACACGAAGAGTCAGATATGACAGAGCTACTAAAGAAACATTGAATAAGAGAAAGAATGTTATATAAATGTTTCTGTATAACATAATATAGAGAGACACAAAAACACACATGCATGTATCATTGGTATTGAAGAATATGGCAGTTACTCTCCTTCACTCAAATTTTAAGTGAATTGTTATTTTGGTTTTTGCCTTGCTTTTTTTTTTTTCTCTGTAGAAAGATACTATAACAAACACATGAACTCTTGCTGGTTTCTTGTCTTCTTTCCCTTTCCGTGAATAAAAATATTTTCTACTTTATACTCTAACTTAATTTGTTTTGAGATTATTTCAAAATAAGTAACATCCTCTTCAATGAATTACAATAGGATACATTTTCTTCGCCTCTCTCAACATTGTCATCTTCTTTTAAAAGTGAGGTCACTAAGTCTCACATATCTCAACCGAGAGATACAAAAATACCTGTCTTCTAAATTCCCATCTATGTAAAAAAAAATCAATGTTTTGTGGGTATAAGTATTCAAGCCAGAGCACCCTGGAGATTATTAAAACATCTATCAAATGTATGATATGTAAACTGTTAATGTATACTAGGAAAGATGGAAATTTGAGGAGGTGCTTAGGGGATGTAATCTAAGCAGAGTCAGAACTGTTCATCATTCATCCATTCTTTTATACCTTTATTGAATGAATATATTGTTGATCTCTTACTATCAACAAATATCACCTAGTTTGTATGAAATGCTTACAGTATTCTAAATTCCTGCCTTCACATGAATATGTCATCTAAATATCTATAACAGTCCTGTTTATTTTTACATTGTTGTTGTTATTAGACAGGTGAAACACAAAACTACTAAACAATATGCTAAGATCATAGAGCAAGTAAGTTGTCAGTCTGGGGATGAAATTCAAATCTTTCTGAATCTGCAACTGTTCACTAGCCTTGGTTAAAAAGTAGGATGCATTTTCTTTATGATTGGAAAGAATGACATGAACTCTAAAATGAAAGATGATGCTTCAAGTTTGAAGAAGGAAGCTCATGTTATATAATGACAAACTCCATAGTGTTGTGAGGTTCAGGATTATATGACTAACTCCCCCCCAACCCCTGCTGTCTCAAAGTTATCACCATTAAATCTAAAGAAAAATTCATCATATGGGCCTTAGAAAGAAGGATATTGAGTGAAAAACTGAACATTCATTCTCTTGTCATTAAAGATACTGACTGAGCTCCTACTTAATGCACAGTGCTGGGCGCTGGTTAGAATCATGCATTAAGCCAGGTCCCTGCTCTCAATAACTCAGGAATCTGTTGGTACTTATTTACTTATCAAGCATTCTACTTCTAAGAGTCCCTGATCCTCTGCAGGTCTTTTTTAATCTCTTTAATATTTCCGTGACTTCTTGATAGGATGCAACTTTCAAAATACTTTTCTGCTGACTTTTGTTTCACTATGCTCTCCTGTTTAATCATGTTTTTAATGCTGACATCTCTTTTTTGGTCTCCTTTGCCTTCTCTATATTCACTTACTCTGTCTTCCTTGTCCTTAGCACTTGCCATTGCCCCCTAAGAAAGACCTGTGGTTTTTAAAATGTGCTGTATTCTGCTGACTTATACTACCTCATAACAAGTTGTGACCGTTGATCACACCCATCTTGCCGCAACTTCATCTTTAGTGGCTTCATCTTGGAAGTTTGAAATACATTTTGCTAGAGGTTGATACACCAATAAAATTAAGAAATGTTACAAATAAAGGCTTTGTTTTTATTTCACCAGCCTGTTGCTGTTGATGAATCTCTTTCTTTGACCAGTTCAAGACAGTATTTTTGATCAGTGTCAAAGTTACATGCTTAGAAAAGTATCTGAGAGATAGTAGATGAAACAAAATTATTATTATATGTATATTACTGAATAATGGTGAACTCTTGAACCACTTGTTTATTATTAGACATTGTTGTTGTTATTAGACAGGTGAAACACAAAACTACTAAACAATATGCTAAGATCATAGAGCAAGTAAGTTGTCAGTCTGGGGATGAAATTCAAATCTTTCTGAATCTGCAACTGTTCACTAGCCTTGGTTAAAAAGTAGGATGCATTTTCTTTATGATTGGAAAGAATGACATGAACTCTAAAATGAAAGATGATGCTTCAAGTTTGAAGAAGGAAGCTCATGTTATATAATGACAAACTCCATAGTGTTGTGAGGTTCAGGATTATATGACTAACTCCCCCCCAACCCCTGCTGTCTCAAAGTTATCACCATTAAATCTAAAGAAAAATTCATCATATGGGCCTTAGAAAGAAGGATATTGAGTGAAAAACTGAACATTCATTCTCTTGTCATTAAAGATACTGACTGAGCTCCTACTTAATGCACAGTGCTGGGCGCTGGTTAGAATCATGCATTAAGCCAGGTCCCTGCTCTCAATAACTCAGGAATCTGTTGGTACTTATTTACTTATCAAGCATTCTACTTCTAAGAGTCCCTGATCCTCTGCAGGTCTTTTTTAATCTCTTTAATATTTCCGTGACTTCTTGATAGGATGCAACTTTCAAAATACTTTTCTGCTGACTTTTGTTTCACTATGCTCTCCTGTTTAATCATGTTTTTAATGCTGACATCTCTTTTTTGGTCTCCTTTGCCTTCTCTATATTCACTTACTCTGTCTTCCTTGTCCTTAGCACTTGCCATTGCCCCCTAAGAAAGACCTGTGGTTTTTAAAATGTGCTGTATTCTGCTGACTTATACTACCTCATAACAAGTTGTGACCGTTGATCACACCCATCTTGCCGCAACTTCATCTTTAGTGGCTTCATCTTGGAAGTTTGAAATACATTTTGCTAGAGGTTGATACACCAATAAAATTAAGAAATGTTACAAATAAAGGCTTTGTTTTTATTTCACCAGCCTGTTGCTGTTGATGAATCTCTTTCTTTGACCAGTTCAAGACAGTATTTTTGATCAGTGTCAAAGTTACATGCTTAGAAAAGTATCTGAGAGATAGTAGATGAAACAAAATTATTATTATATGTATATTACTGAATAATGGTGAACTCTTGAACCACTTGAAACTTATGTAGTATTGTAAATCAATTATACATCAATAAAATAACAAATCAAAAAAATATACATTACTATAGGTAAAATTACTTGGACAGTGGAAATTCAATGGATAATGTAGGGAACCCAGCCTGGTGTTCTGTGACAATCTAGAAGGGTAGAATGAGGTGGAAGGTGGGAGGGAAATTCAAGAGGGAGAGGATATACAGTTACCTAAGGCTGATTCAGGTTGATGTACTGATGTACACACTGTTTTAAAGCAATTATCCTCTGATTAAAAATAAATAAATTTAAATAAAAAACAAAATAATTTAACACTGATTTATAAGTACAGAAATTAACTACAGCTTAGGTTCTGTAAGCAATTCTTTTAAAAAGATTTTAGTATATTATACCCTGGAAGAATTGCACATGTATTTTCTTAGACATATAGCAAGTGAGATGAGTGAATAAAATCCAGTTGTATACTTACTGAAGATGACTTGCATAAAAAAGGTCCCTATCACTATGCCAGATTGTCCATTGTGGGAAAAAAAAAAGACTGAAAACACATTTTGGAGAATACAGTCCAAATGCTGCCAGGTACTTATGCTTCTTAGACTATAACTGAGTACCCTTTCACCTGTTGGGAAAGCACAGTAGAGCAAACATACAAAAGTGAGTAGAAGGTGAAAACAAAATTACATTAAATTATACAGAATTTAAATTTTCACCACAACTCCATTTAATTCTCTGAGGTTTCTCCTCTTTTTGAAAGAAATACATGTCAATATGTCCCCATTACAAGATGAAATATTATTTTAAAATTCCACTTTGGCTGTCTTTCTAAATTAGTCACTGAAGTCTTATATTGAACCATATATTTAGCAAAGAGCTGACATTCAAGGATTTTGTGTCTTCCAAGCCTCGTTTGCAAGCTTCAAAAAAATTAAGAAATGTTACAAATAAAGGCTTTGTTTTTATTTCACCAGCCTGTTGCTGTTGATGAATCTCTTTCTTTGACCAGTTCAAGACAGTATTTTTGATCAGTGTCAAAGTTACATGCTTAGAAAAGTATCTGAGAGATAGTAGATGAAACAAAATTATTATTATATGTATATTACTGAATAATGGTGAACTCT
This sequence comes from Tragulus kanchil, assembly GCA_022376925.1. Classification (NCBI taxonomy): domain Eukaryota; kingdom Metazoa; phylum Chordata; class Mammalia; order Artiodactyla; family Tragulidae; genus Tragulus; species Tragulus kanchil. The sequence goes on along the minus strand of JAIOJX010000025.1, from coordinate 111,070,840 downwards.
TGAACCACTTGAAACTTATGTAGTATTGTAAATCAATTATACATCAATAAAATAACAAATCAAAAAAATATACATTACTATAGGTAAAATTACTTGGACAGTGGAAATTCAATGGATAATGTAGGGAACCCAGCCTGGTGTTCTGTGACAATCTAGAAGGGTAGAATGAGGTGGAAGGTGGGAGGGAAATTCAAGAGGGAGAGGATATACAGTTACCTAAGGCTGATTCAGGTTGATGTACTGATGTACACACTGTTTTAAAGCAATTATCCTCTGATTAAAAATAAATAAATTTAAATAAAAAACAAAATAATTTAACACTGATTTATAAGTACAGAAATTAACTACAGCTTAGGTTCTGTAAGCAATTCTTTTAAAAAGATTTTAGTATATTATACCCTGGAAGAATTGCACATGTATTTTCTTAGACATATAGCAAGTGAGATGAGTGAATAAAATCCAGTTGTATACTTACTGAAGATGACTTGCATAAAAATGGTCCCTATCACTATGCCAGATTGTCCATTGTGGGAAAAAAAAAAGACTGAAAACACATTTTGGAGAATACAGTCCAAATGCTGCCAGGTACTTATGCTTCTTAGACTATAACTGAGTACCCTTTCACCTGTTGGGAAAGCACAGTAGAGCAAACATACAAAAGTGAGTAGAAGGTGAAAACAAAATTACATTAAATTATACAGAATTTAAATTTTCACCACAACTCCATTTAATTCTCTGAGGTTTCTCCTCTTTTTGAAAGAAATACATGTCAATATGTCCCCATTACAAGATGAAATATTATTTTAAAATTCCACTTTGGCTGTCTTTCTAAATTAGTCACTGAAGTCTTATATTGAACCATATATTTAGCAAAGAGCTGACATTCAAGGATTTTGTGTCTTCCAAGCCTCGTTTGCAAGCTTCAAGTTGTAAAAGTAAGATAGTATAGCATAGAGATTAAAAAAAAGACTCCAGACTTTAAAATCTATCTGCTAGGATTTTATGCAGGCTTTGCTACTTAGTATGTGATAAGCTTCTCTATACTCGTGTTTTCCTCAGCAGAAAAAATGGCCATGATAACTTATTATTTTTACTTAGGGTTTCATTATGAAGCATAAGTATGTTAAACCCTATACAACACTTAAAACAATGCCTGAAATCAGAACTATTTAAACAGCATATTTGCTATGATTATTCATACTCTTTTCACAAATATATGTTCCAAATTAAACACTTTTTAATGTTTAACATTTTCAGTTTAGATGTATTTATTTGAAATAAACATTTCTGTTGTATACTGTGAATTTGGGAAGATCACAAAACATGCATTCAGAAATCAAGTACCTATAATTCTCTGGATCACCTAGCAGTGAACAAAACGGATGAAAAAATCATTACTTTTTTGAAGCTTAGATTCTGTCATTCTTACTCTTTAAAATCTTATGATCTGATAGGCACTTATACCCAATAAATTAAATCGCAAATAGGTACCTCTAAGACTATTGTATCAAACATAAAACAGCTGTTACAAAATGATTCTATATTTCAATTTCAGAATTCTTTAGAAATCATTCACAAACAGTGTATTCTACTCATACCCTTAATTTACAGTAAAGAGTTTAGTTTTACGAGAGAGATGGAGAGAGAACTGTTTGCCTACCTAGTTGATATCCACCAAATATTCTGATATACATTAATAAATTAATTTTTTCAGCAGATATTCTCTGACCAAAAGGCATCTGTTTAGCTTTTAGAGGATGAGAACCTGTAGCACACACAGAACTTGATTTCATTGATCATAATGGGAAAGGCAGTAATCACAATACACAAATAACTATTTTTCTTTTTTTAAATAATCAATAGAATATTAGAGTGGGGTTCAATTACAAGATGAAATATTATTTTAAAATTCCACTTTGGCTGTCTTTCTAAATTAGTCACTGAAGTCTTATATTGAACCATATATTTAGCAAAGAGCTGACATTCAAGGATTTTGTGTCTTCCAAGCCTCGTTTGCAAGCTTCAAGTTGGAAAAGTAAGATAGTATAGCATAGAGATTAAAAAGACTCAGACTTTAAAATCTATCTGCTAGGATTTTATGCAGGCTTTGCTACTTAGTATGTGATAAGCTTCTCTATACTCGTGTTTTCCTCAGCAGAAAAAATGGCCATGATAACTTATTATTTTTACTTAGGGTTTCATTATGAAGCATAAGTATGTTAAACCCTATACAACACTTAAAACAATGCCTGAAATCAGAACTATTTAAACAGCATATTTGCTATGATTATTCATACTCTTTTCACAAATATATGTTCCAAATTAAACACTTTTTAATGTTTAACATTTTCAGTTTAGATGTATTTATTTGAAATAAACATTTCTGTTGTATACTGTGAATTTGGGAAGATCACAAAACATGCATTCAGAAATCAAGTACCTATAATTCTCTGGATCACCTAGCAGTGAACAAAACGGATGAAAAAATCATTACTTTTTTGAAGCTTAGATTCTGTCATTCTTACTCTTTAAAATCTTATGATCTGATAGGCACTTATACCCAATAAATTAAATCGCAAATAGGTACCTCTAAGACTATTGTATCAAACATAAAACAGCTGTTACAAAATGATTCTATATTTCAATTTCAGAATTCTTTAGAAATCATTCACAAACAGTGTATTCTACTCATACCCTTAATTTACAGTAAAGAGTTTAGTTTTACGAGAGAGATGGAGAGAGAACTGTTTGCCTACCTAGTTGATATCCACCAAATATTCTGATATACATTAATAAATTAATTTTTTCAGCAGATATTCTCTGACCAAAAGGCATCTGTTTAGCTTTTAGAGGATGAGAACCTGTAGCACACACAGAACTTGATTTCATTGATCATAATGGGAAAGGCAGTAATCACAATACACAAATAACTATTTTTCTGTTAGGAAATTAGTTTTATGATAAAGTATATTCAATAGAATATTAGAGTGGGGTTCTGATAAGATGATTCTATTATTAATATGGATGGGTATCAATTAAACTATTGATTCCTTAATATTTTTCATAAAGGAACTGGAGTTTAAACTAGACTCTGAAAGATCTGAGAATTTTAGCAGAGGACTCTGGATTCAAGGAAAAGGAATTGTATGAACAAAAATAAGTAGATCTGTTTGTTTGTTTTTTCCAGGATACCATTTATGTATTTCGTGTTATAAGTTCAGATATGTTTGAAAGAAAGTGAAAGGGTTAGTCACTCAGTTGTGTCCAACTCTGCAACTCCACAGACTGTAGCTTGCCAGGCACCTCTGTCCATGGGATTCTCCAGGCAAGCATACTGAACTGGCTTGCCATTCCCTTCTCCAGGGAATCTTCCCAATCCTCTTTCGCATTGTAGGCAGACTCTTTACATCTTAGCCTATTTATATCTTTTCTGTTGTAGGTTCAGATATGTTTAGGGACATACATGAGAATGTTATATTCTGACATTGGAGATGAATAGTCCTTCTACTATCGAAAGCTCTTTTAATCACTGGGCAAATCACTTTACTTCTACACCTGGCTTCTTTAGCTGTCAAATGGGAATAATAATATTAGGTATCTCTACGACTGTTGTGAGTATCAAATAAAATAATACCTAGAATAATGTTAGAGTAGTGACTGAGTGACCAGTACTGGTAGTGTACTGCTCAAAAAAAAAAAAAAAAAAGCTGTATTCTTTATTAAGGAAAAAAATTAAAAAGTGTCATTTACTGTGAAAGAATTTTGCTGGTAAGCTTAAAGTATGTGTCAATGCAAGTATGGAGGATGATGACATAATTTTGGATTTAATGGAAAATACATGTGAAAATCAAAGTTTTTGAGAGAAAGACTGAATTGAGTTGAATTTATTGTTCTAATGTTGTAGTTTATGAATACAAATTTATAATTCTGAGTGTTTCTGTATTAAAAGTTTACAGATTTCACAAAGGATAAGTGATAAAACACAATATAATCTCAATGGAACAAGTTCTGCAACAGTACATTGTAAATACAGTTGTATTTATTTTTGGTTCTTCACATTTCTTGATGATCCTTATACTTTATCTCCCAATGATTACTTCCTTTCACGCCCTGCTCTGAGATGAATATAGTGGAATAGTCATTGACCATGAGTTCTAATTGGTAGAATGAGTAAGGCATTATTTTGGATATGTACGAAAGTTACATTGTTAATACTAAAAGCAAGCTGCATCTAAACCATCTAGCTTCTTTAACTATCAAAACTGTGGCTTGTCTACCAAAGTTTTGTAATTTACAACTGGTATCTTACTTACCTTTATCTTTTTTCTAATTGATTAATATAATAGAGGATTGTGCTATCAATCATTGTTTATACAACACATAAAACTGCTAAATAATTATCCTTATTTACTACTTATATTCAAAAATTAAATATACCATAGAAAAATTAAGAAAATCTTTCTTACGAAGTTATTGTTCTAATTACTACTTGTTCCTACTCATTTATTTAGTACAAATCAGTGAAAATCTACGGACTGATTGTTATATGTGCTATACATCTACAAATGACACAATTGATGAAGAGTAAGACTCTGCTTAGTTTTTAGGGACATACATGAGAATGTTATATTCTGACATTGGAGATGAATAGTCCTTCTACTATCGAAAGCTCTTTTAATCACTGGGCAAATCACTTTACTTCTACACCTGGCTTCTTTAGCTGTCAAATGGGAATAATAATATTAGGTATCTCTACGACTGTTGTGAGTATCAAATAAAATAATACCTAGAATAATGTTAGAGTAGTGACTGAGTGACCAGTACTGGTAGTGTACTGCTCAAAAAAAAAAAAAAAAAAGCTGTATTCTTTATTAAGGAAAAAAATTAAAAAGTGTCATTTACTGTGAAAGAATTTTGCTGGTAAGCTTAAAGTATGTGTCAATGCAAGTATGGAGGATGATGACATAATTTTGGATTTAATGGAAAATACATGTGAAAATCAAAGTTTTTGAGAGAAAGACTGAATTGAGTTGAATTTATTGTTCTAATGTTGTAGTTTATGAATACAAATTTATAATTCTGAGTGTTTCTGTATTAAAAGTTTACAGATTTCACAAAGGATAAGTGATAAAACACAATATAATCTCAATGGAACAAGTTCTGCAACAGTACATTGTAAATACAGTTGTATTTATTTTTGGTTCTTCACATTTCTTGATGATCCTTATACTTTATCTCCCAATGATTACTTCCTTTCACGCCCTGCTCTGAGATGAATATAGTGGAATAGTCATTGACCATGAGTTCTAATTGGTAGAATGAGTAAGGCATTATTTTGGATATGTACGAAAGTTACATTGTTAATACTAAAAGCAAGCTGCATCTAAACCATCTAGCTTCTTTAACTATCAAAACTGTGGCTTGTCTACCAAAGTTTTGTAATTTACAACTGGTATCTTACTTACCTTTATCTTTTTTCTAATTGATTAATATAATAGAGGATTGTGCTATCAATCATTGTTTATACAACACATAAAACTGCTAAATAATTATCCTTATTTACTACTTATATTCAAAAATTAAATATACCATAGAAAAATTAAGAAAATCTTTCTTACGAAGTTATTGTTCTAATTACTACTTGTTCCTACTCATTTATTTAGTACAAATCAGTGAAAATCTACGGACTGATTGTTATATGTGCTATACATCTACAAATGACACAATTGATGAAGAGTAAGACTCTGCTTAGTGAGGAGTATACTGTCACTACACTGTTTGCATCCCAGATCCATTTAAAAACTGATTCTGACATACATTACTTTGTAATGCTGTAATAAACATCTAAAATTATTTCCACTCTGGTTTGTAAAGAGAAAATATCAAATTGAGTAGAACATAATATATGATCACCAAAATAATGAGTATACTTACCAGTGGATAAAGCTGATATTTAAAAATATTGACTCTGCATTAAAAAAAAAAAAAGCAAATCTTAACATATGCTGAACTTATGTAAATTCTGTAGGAAAGTATATTTACTGAAAGTAAAGCATACTATTCCTTTTTTCTTCCCACTTTATTTTTTCACAATCACGAGGGTTTTTTTTTTTTTATTATTTTGCTTTTTTGAATTTAAAGTTTTGTTTTTTACAGATGTGGATAATTCCAGATTAATTATATGTATATCCCATCCCCCCAATCCCACTCCTCGAGGCCATCACATAGCCTCAATGTAAGATCCCTTATTCCCGAGTGCATTGACAATAGTTTTCTCTCTTACATAAGCTAGTATAGGGTTCTGTGTTGTTCTTTCCATATCTCTCAACCACTTTTCCCTCTCTCCAATGTCTATAAGTCTGTTCTCTATGACTGTTTTCCATCGATGCTCTCTGTGTGTATTTATCAAGTACGAGCTTACTAGATTCCATATATATGTGTTAGTATACTGTACCTGTCCTCCTTTTGACTTACTTCACTTTGTAAAATAGGTTCTAAATTCATCCATCTCATTAGGACTGAATCTTCTGCATTTCTTTTAGCAGCTGAGAAATATTCCATTGTATATATGTACCAGAGCTTCTTTACCTATTCATTTGTTGATGGACATCTAGGTTGCTTCCATGATCTAGCTATTGTATAGAATGCTGCATTGAACATTGGGGTACAGGTGTGTCTTTCAATTTTGATTTCATCAGGATATAAGCCTAATAGTGGGATTTCTGGTTCAAATGGTACTTCTATTCTAACTTTTTGAGGAATCTCCATACTGTTTTCCACAGTGGTTGTATCAATTTACATTCCCACCAACAATGCAAGAGTGTTCACTTTTCTCCACACCCTCTCCCGCACTTATTATCTGTGGATTTTTTGATTATGGCTATTCTGACTGCTGTGAGGTGATATTTCCTTGTAGTTTTGATTTGCATTTCTCTAATGATAAGTGACATTGAGCATCTTTTCATGTGTTTTTTGACCATCTGGATGTCTTCCTTGGATAAAGGTCTTTCTGGTCTTTTTCCCATTTCCCATTTTTTGGTTGTTTTTTTTTTTTTTTGTGGAGGGGGCAGGTTGGGAAAGGAGGAGGGTGGGCGGGCCACTTCTATTGGTCTTTCATTTTTCTATTTTCATCCATCTTCATTCTTTTGCCTGTGTGGGCATCCCATCGCAGTGGCCTCTGTTGTCGCACAGCACCGGCTCTGGGCTCATGCGCTCCAGAGCTCGGGTTTGGTAATTGGACACATAGGTCCAGCCACTCCACGGCACATGGGATCTTCCCAGGCCAGGGATCAAACTGGCACCCCTTGCACTGCAAGGCAGTGTCCTTACCCACTGGACCACCAGGGAAGCCTGTTTGTTTGTTTTTATCAGTATTGAGCTGTCCAAACTGCTTGTATATTTTAGAGATTAGTTTTTTGCCTGTTGTTTCATTAGACAAAGGAGGTGAAAATACAAAATGGGCAAAGACAGCCTCTTCAATCAATGGTGCTGGGAAAACTGGAGAGCTATATGCAGAAGAATGAAGTTGGAACGTTCCCTTACACCATACACAAAGATAAACTCAGAATGGATTAAAGGCCTAAATGTAAAACCAGAGACCATAAAACTCCTGTAGGAGAATATAGGCAAAACACTCAGTGACATAAATCAAAGCAAGATCTTCTACGACCCGACCTCTAAAATCATGGAAATAAAAACAAAAATAAATGTGCAGGACCTAATGAAACTTAAAAGACCAGCAAAAGTAACTACAAACAAGGTGAACAGACAACCCACAGAATAGGAGAAAATAATAGCTAATGAAGCATACACTTCTTGGATTCACTTAACTGAGATTGCTGCTGCTTATGCTGCTTAGTTAGTTACTTCAGTTCTCTCTGATTCTGTGTGATCACATGAACTGCAGCCCACCAGTCTCCTCCACCCATGGAATTCTGGAATTCTCCAAGCAAGAATACTGCCCTCCTCCAGGGTGATCTTCCCAACCCAGGGATGGAACCAGGAGTGATAATCATGTACACTAAAAATCCTATAGCTAGAATTTTTAGTGTACATGATTACCATTTTAGCTCCTAGAAAAACACATTTTCTTTCTGTCATGTTCTATACATTGTTATAGAACAAAATCTTTTCTAGTGTGTCAAATTTTATCATGTTTAATAGATACATTTATAGATTAAACTGAATAAAATTTGTCTATATAACAGCAGGAATCTTTGTAAACCTAGAATGCTACCTATTTTTCTTTACAGATACTCCCTTCTATTTCTATTACTATTGTATATCAAAACTAGTAGAAAGTGAAATTTATACAATTTCTGAATGCACTGTGTTGTTCTAATACCTTCCTATAGTCAACACATTAATGACTTCATATTTTATAATTTATATATTTATTATCACATATAAATGATTGTATATAATACTTTTCCCGAAATATTTTGAGAACATTAAACCACAAAGCCTATGAAAATTGGCAGTAAGTCTGCTTCTATCTGTTTTAGCACTGAAAGAAACTTACATCTAGAGTCTGATTTTCATTCTCATTAACACTATCATTTATCAAATTATCTGCCTTTACACTAACCAGGCAAATCAGTTGTAATTAACAGTGCTTTCACAGCCAAAGAAAATGCAATTGCAGACATCACACTGTAATTTCTAGAAATAAAAATGCAGTATAAAAAAGATAAAGACAACAAAAACATTAAAGAATTATGATTATTACACACACAATGATAAATTTGTCTAAAATATATCAAGTTTTTGTCAATTTGTTAACTTCAGGTATATGTTAAGAGAATTCTGTCTGTGCCAGTACTTAAGTTTTAATGATATGTGATAAAATATATACACACATAATAGAAAACTGATATAAAATTAGAAGTTAAAATATAAAGATTAAAAATATCTGTTTACTGACTTGAAATTGAATATAATTTATATCATCATAATAAGCAGCATTGATAATTATCAGTAATATGGAATCAATAAATGAATATCCTTTTTTTAATATATTTTGGTCTCTTTTATTGGCTTTTTATGTAGTTATGTTCATCTATCTTTATTCTTCGGCCTGTGTGGACCTCCCATTGCAGTGGCCTCGCTCATTGCAGACCACGGGCTCTGGGCGTAAGCACTCCAGAGTGCTGACTCCTAATTGGACACACCAGTCCAGCCCTCCACCACATGTGAGATCTTCCCAAGCCAGGGATCCAGCTGGTGCCCTTTGCACTGCAAGGTGGACTCTTTACCCACTAGACTACCAGGAAAGCTCCAAAAAATGAATATTCTTAGTAAGAAATGCAAGCAATATGTTGAATATTATTTCTGAATTTAAAAATCCTATAAGAAATTAGTAGACAAAACAATTTACATTCTTATGCTGTAAATTAAATCAGTCTATCAATCAGAGCACTAGCATGTTTACTACAGAACAACTGTTTGACTAATTTTGGTGTTGTTTTTGAAATAAGATATTTACTTCTTTATTGTAGATCCCTATACAGGAGACACACACAGAAATAAAGACAAAAAAATGCAAGCAAGGATAAATAGGAAAGTTATCTTCCCTGGCCTCCAAACAATAAAAATTTGGCAACTGTTTTAGAGGTGTCAAAAGAAGAAAAGCTTCTGCCCAAAGGTACATTTTTTTTTTTTTTTTGGCCACTTCTATTAGTCTTTCATTTATTTCTATCTTTGTTCATTGGCCCATGTGGGCCTCCCATCTAAGTGGCCTCTCTTGCTGCAGAGCACCGGCTCTGGGCGCATGCACTTCAGAGCTCCAGCTTGGTAGTTGGACACATAGGTCCACCTGCTCCATGACATGTGGGATCTTCCCAAGCCAGGAATCAAACTGGCGCCCCTTGCACTGCAAGGCAGTGTCCTTAACCCACTGGGTCACTAGGGAAACCCCAAACCTACATTTTTTGAGGTAAATAAATAATTAATTATGCAACCTATAATTGGGGAAATAGATCTAAATTTTGAGACATTAATACATTTGTAAAATAATAGAGGATGAATTTTTTCTATTTTTTCTTTTTTCCCCATCATACCTCTTTTATTTATATTTATTTCCATCGATCTTTTTATTTTTTGGCATGTGTGGGCCTCCCATTGCAGTAGCCTCTCCCATTGCAGAGCACTGGCTCTGGGTGCATGTGTTCCAGAGCAGTGGCTCATAATTGGGCACACCAGTCGAGCCACTCTCTGGCACGTGGGATTTTCCCAGGCAAGGGATTCAGATGGTGTCCCTTGCACTGCCAGGCGGAGTCTTTACCCACTGAATCACCAGGGAAGCCCGAGGATGAAAACTTTAATGCTAGAATTAGTTTATGTGATCTTCAAGTTATAAGTGAAAATAAATATTAAATATTTATAAATTGTCAATAGTTGTATTTTCACATTTTATTTTTCTCTCTTTTTTGGGGGAGAGAGGGACGTCCTTTGATCTTCACATAAAAATTTTTGAGGCTAATTTTTTTGGATTTGGTCTACAATCCTAACACCTTTTTCTTGAAAGGTAGGCTTTCATAATAAGATGTTTTAAGATGTTTGAAGATGTACTTTTCTGTTTGCTGCTGATTATTTTCTATTTTTTTTTCCATTACAGAATAATGTGCCTGCTCTTAATGAAGAGCATTTAAAAAAAAAAAAAACCTATATTGTGGTCCCAGCTTAGTTTTACTATTGAAATTCACACATCTTACTCCAGTCAAGCAGACATATTAACCATTTACACATAATTTAAACATTTATTGCTATTTTCTAAGCTTTTGCTTTTAGTTTAGAATGATTGATTTCCCCATAGTTAACCCGTCTTTTATTTTTTTGCTACAAATAACATCTCCTTCCGACGGACTATCAGACTACATTTTCTGTCTGCCTGGCACACCTTTTTGTTGTTGTTGTTGTTGTTGTTGTGGTTTTGTTTTAAAGACTTTGTTATTTATATCAGTTCACAGAGAACTGAAGGAAAAGTACGGAGATTTCCCAATACCCTTCTGTCCTTAGGTATGTGTAGCCTCTCCCACAGGAAACATTACTCATCAGAGTGATACATTTGTTACGGTTGATGACCAACACTGGCACATAATACATACCGAATGCTGTAAGCTTACCTTAGTTTTCACAATTGGTGTTATAAATTCTGTTTGGAAAATATAGAACAACATGTATTCATCAGTATAGTATCATACAAATATTTTTATTGTCCTAAAATTCCTCTGTGTTCCACCTATTCAAACACTGCAGTTCCCAATCCACCTACTCAAACACTGCAGTTCCCAGTCCCTGGCAGTTGCTGGTATTTTTACTGTCTAGATAATTGTTGCCTCTTTCAGAATGCCATGTAGTTGGAATAATACAGCATGTATTTCAGATGGACTGCTATCACTTATTAATATGCATTTAAGGTCTGACCATATTTTTTAAGACTTGATAATTCATTTCTTTTTCACTCATTTCATTTCTTTGTAACATTTCTTGAATAATATCCTCTTGTCTGGATACACCACAGTTTAATTATCTCATTCACTTGCTGAAGGAAATATTTGTTGTTTCTAAGTTTGGGTAATTCTGAACAAGCTGCTATAAACATCTGTGTGTAGGTTTTTATGTGGGCATGTTTTCACCTTTTTACGTGTTACTTCTAGATCTTATGTTAGGAATAGATTTATTTTTTAAGAAACCACCAAACTGTCTTCCAAAAATGGTTTTACCAGTTTTGCTTTCCCAAGAGCAATAAATGAGAGCTCCTGTCATTGACATCATCAGCACCATTAATGCAGTCAGTCTTCCAGATTTGGTCATTCTATTCATTTTAATAGATGTTCAGTAGTAACCCGTATTAATATGCATCCTTTTAATGACATAGGATGTGGAACATTTTAATATTTTGCTTATTTTATTACTTAAAAATTTTATTATTTTAATTTCCACTTGCATATCTCCTTTGATAAAATGTTTGTTCACATCCTTGGCCCATTTCTTAAACTCAGATTCCTGGTTTTCTTATTGTTGATTATTAAATATTCCTAGCATAATTTTAACAGATGTGTATTTTGCAAACATTTTCCCAGTAAGTGGCTTCTCTTTTTAACCTTTCACAAAGGGTTTTAATTTTAATAAATTACAACTTATATATCTATATCTATCTATATATATTTGGCCACTTTTGTTGGTCTTTCACTTACTTGTTTTCATCTATTTTTGTTCTTTAGCCTGTGTGGGCCTCGCATTGCAGTGGCCTCTCCTGTAGCAGAGCACCTGCTCTGGGCGCATGCACTCCAGAGCACTGGCTCATAATTCGACACACCATTCCAGCTGCTTTGTGGCACATGGGATCTTCCTATGCCAGGGATTGAACCGGTACCCATTGCAGTGCAAGGCGGACCCTTTAGCCACTGGGCCACCAGGAAAGTCCTATGACTTATATTTTTTTATGGATCATGCTGTGTCTAGTCATCACCATAAGTCAAATTATCTACGCTTTCTCCTCTGCTCTCTTCTAGAAGTTTTATGATTTTGTGCCTTACATTTCCATTTTTAATATTTTTAAAGTTAATCTTTAGAAAGAGTATAATGTTTGTGTCTAGAATTTTTATTCATTTATTCATTTCTTTTGCTCTCCTATTGTTACAGATAAGCCTGGTGGGATCCACGTGTCACAAAGAGTCAGACATGATTTAGGGACTGAACATGCACGCACATTCTGTTTTTCTAGCATTCTTTGTGGTATAAACTATCTGTTCTCCATTTTAATTGTCTTTGACAAAGGTCACTTGATGATATTTATGTGGGGTTATACCTTGGCTCTTTATTCTGTTCCATTGATTTATTAGTCTATGCTTTTGCCAATACAACACTCTTGATTATTCCTGCTTTTAGTAAGCATTTTATTTAGAAACTATCAGTTCATTTTGTTCTTCATCTTCAATATTGTGTTCAATATTTGTATCTTTTTCTTCTCCATATAAATGCTAGAATCAGATTGTCAGATTCCATAAAATAACCTGCTGGGTTTTCTTTGAGACTGAGCTTGCCTGGTGGCAAAGACTAGTAAAGAATTTGCCTGCAATGCAGGAGACCTGGGTTCTATCCCTGTGTTGGAAAGATTCCTCAGAGAAGGGAACGGCTAACCCACTCCAGTGCTCTTGCCTGCAGAATACCATGGCTCATCCATGGGTTTGCAAAGAGTTGGACAGGACTGAGTGATTTTCACTTTTGTTTGAGATTACATTGAATCCATAAATCAAGTTAAGAACTGTCATCATAGCAGTGTTGAGACTTTCTATTCATACACATGAAACAACTGCATTATTTAGTTCTTTTTTGAGTTTGGGGTTCATCAAAATCTTGTAGTTCATCACATATAGATATTGCTTGTATATTTTTGTTATTTTGTACCTGAGTAATTAATTCTGGAATGCTAACCAAAGGTATTATGCTTATAAACTTAAATTCCACTTATTTATTACTGGTATAGAGAAAGCAATTGTCTTTGATATGCTAATTTTCTCTTCTTCAGCTTTGCTATAATTATCCTTCCTGGACAAGTTATGTTTTTTTCATCTGTGCACAAAGAAATTTTTTTTTAGAAGTTTTATGATTTTGTGCCTTACATTTCCATTTTTAATATTTTTAAAGTTAATCTTTAGAAAGAGTATAATGTTTGTGTCTAGAATTTTTATTCATTTATTCATTTCTTTTGCTCTCCTATTGTTACAGATAAGCCTGGTGGGATCCACGTGTCACAAAGAGTCAGACATGATTTAGGGACTGAACATGCACGCACATTCTGTTTTTCTAGCATTCTTTGTGGTATAAACTATCTGTTCTCCATTTTAATTGTCTTTGACAAAGGTCACTTGATGATATTTATGTGGGGTTATACCTTGGCTCTTTATTCTGTTCCATTGATTTATTAGTCTATGCTTTTGCCAATACAACACTCTTGATTATTCCTGCTTTTAGTAAGCATTTTATTTAGAAACTATCAGTTCATTTTGTTCTTCATCTTCAATATTGTGTTCAATATTTGTATCTTTTTCTTCTCCATATAAATGCTAGAATCAGATTGTCAGATTCCATAAAATAACCTGCTGGGTTTTCTTTGAGACTGAGCTTGCCTGGTGGCAAAGACTAGTAAAGAATTTGCCTGCAATGCAGGAGACCTGGGTTCTATCCCTGTGTTGGAAAGATTCCTCAGAGAAGGGAACGGCTAACCCACTCCAGTGCTCTTGCCTGCAGAATACCATGGCTCATCCATGGGTTTGCAAAGAGTTGGACAGGACTGAGTGATTTTCACTTTTGTTTGAGATTACATTGAATCCATAAATCAAGTTAAGAACTGTCATCATAGCAGTGTTGAGACTTTCTATTCATACACATGAAACAACTGCATTATTTAGTTCTTTTTTGAGTTTGGGGTTCATCAAAATCTTGTAGTTCATCACATATAGATATTGCTTGTATATTTTTGTTATTTTGTACCTGAGTAATTAATTCTGGAATGCTAACCAAAGGTATTATGCTTATAAACTTAAATTCCACTTATTTATTACTGGTATAGAGAAAGCAATTGTCTTTGATATGCTAATTTTCTCTTCTTCAGCTTTGCTATAATTATTAATTGCAGGATTTCTAAACATTTCCTTTGGATTTTATACATAGGTGATTATATCAACTGTGATAAGTGACAGTTTCAAGTCTTTCATACTAATCTATATATATTTTTTAATACCTTTTCCAGTCTTATTATGTTTAAAATAATTTCTAGTATGATACTCTAATTAAATAGTGATATGGGACACCCTTGACTTCTATCTGACATGAGTTAGAAAGTTTCAGATTTCTTATTAATAAGTATGATGTTATCCATAGATTTTCCTATATAGTCTTTATCAAATTGAGGAAGTTTCTTTCTGTTTCTAGTTCACTGAAAGATTTTTATTATGAATGAGTATTGTATTGTGTATGAGTTCTCAGTTATGTGCAACTCTTTGCTATCCCATAGACTATAACCAGGCTACTCTTCCCGTGAAATTTTCCAGGCAAGAATAATGGAGTGGGTTGCCATTTCTTTCTTCAGGGGATCTTCCCAATGCAGGGATCAAAACTGCATTTCTTGTATCTCCTACATTTGCTGACAGAGTCCTTACCACTTGTGTCACCTGGGAAGACACTGGATATTGGATTTTGTGAAATACTTTTTCTATAGATACGATGATATGACTTTTTTTAGCTTATTGGTATGAGGGATTACATTCATTGATTTTCAGATGTTGAACCAGAATCTCATAGCTTGAATAAGTTTCACTGGGTGAAAGAGTTGCTGTATAATTCTGTTTATTTATGGTTGAACTCTATTTTTGATAATTTGCTGAGAATTTTTGTGCTCATTTTCATGATAGATAGTAGTGTGTAGTTTTATTTTCTTGTGATGTCTTTGCTTCTAGTATTAGGGCAATGTCTTTTTCATAGAATGGGTTAGCAACTATTCCCTTTGCTTCTATCCTCCGAAAGAGATTTAGAAAACCAGTATAATTTTTCCCTTTAACTGTTAGGTAGAATTTACTAGGAAATCATCTAAACAAGGTGCTTCTTTTAAACATGGTTCCTAATTTTCTCTTCTTCAGCTTTGCTATAATTATTAATTGCAGGATTTCTAAACATTTCCTTTGGATTTTATACATAGGTGATTATATCAACTGTGATAAGTGACAGTTTCAAGTCTTTCATACTAATCTATATATATTTTTTAATACCTTTTCCAGTCTTATTATGTTTAAAATAATTTCTAGTATGATACTCTAATTAAATAGTGATATGGGACACCCTTGACTTCTATCTGACATGAGTTAGAAAGTTTCAGATTTCTTATTAATAAGTATGATGTTATCCATAGATTTTCCTATATAGTCTTTATCAAATTGAGGAAGTTTCTTTCTGTTTCTAGTTCACTGAAAGATTTTTATTATGAATGAGTATTGTATTGTGTATGAGTTCTCAGTTATGTGCAACTCTTTGCTATCCCATAGACTATAACCAGGCTACTCTTCCCGTGAAATTTTCCAGGCAAGAATAATGGAGTGGGTTGCCATTTCTTTCTTCAGGGGATCTTCCCAATGCAGGGATCAAAACTGCATTTCTTGTATCTCCTACATTTGCTGACAGAGTCCTTACCACTTGTGTCACCTGGGAAGACACTGGATATTGGATTTTGTGAAATACTTTTTCTATAGATACGATGATATGACTTTTTTTAGCTTATTGGTATGAGGGATTACATTCATTGATTTTCAGATGTTGAACCAGAATCTCATAGCTTGAATAAGTTTCACTGGGTGAAAGAGTTGCTGTATAATTCTGTTTATTTATGGTTGAACTCTATTTTTGATAATTTGCTGAGAATTTTTGTGCTCATTTTCATGATAGATAGTAGTGTGTAGTTTTATTTTCTTGTGATGTCTTTGCTTCTAGTATTAGGGCAATGTCTTTTTCATAGAATGGGTTAGCAACTATTCCCTTTGCTTCTATCCTCCGAAAGAGATTTAGAAAACCAGTATAATTTTTCCCTTTAACTGTTAGGTAGAATTTACTAGGAAATCATCTAAACAAGGTGCTGCTTTTTTAAAAGGTTATTATTTCATATGGATTATCAGGCTTGTGGGCATGGAGTTATTCATACTATTTTTATTGTATTTTTAATGTCTGTGGAATCTGTTGTGGTGTTTGCTCTTTCACTCTGATATTAGAAAACAGTGTAAAAGTGTTAGTCACTCAACTGTGCCAGACTGTTTGAGATCCCATGGACTGTAGACTGCAAAAATACTGGAATGGGTTGCTGATTTCTTCTCTAGGAGATCTTCCAGACCCTGGGATCAAACCTGGGTCTCTGGCATTGCAGGGTAATTTTTTTACCATCCAATTCACCAGAGAAGGTCAGAGCTGACCTGTACACACTCTTTTTTAATTTTTCCAGTTATCTAGCTTGAGTTGTATAGCTTATACTGATATTTTTAACGAACCAACTTTTGTTTTCATTGATTTTCTCTAGTGATTTTCTTTTTTTCACTTTAATTTGTTTTAATTCTTTTCATTTATTTTGTTCTATTTCTTTTGAATTTAATTTGCTCTTCTTTTTCTAGTTTTCTAATATGAAAACTGAGATTACTGATTTTAGACCTTTTTATAATATATGCACTCAAGCAAACCCTCCAGGCTTTGCTTTTTTAGAATCCCGCAAATTTTGACAAGTTGTACTTTCATTTTCCATAATTCAAAATAGAAAGTCTCTTGGGATTTCCTTTTTGACTCATCTTTCTCATAAGTATCTTTTCTAATTTATTTCATATACTTTGGGATTTTCCAGTTACCTTTCTGTTGTTGATTTTAAGTTTAATTCCATTGGAGTCTGAAAAAAGACATTGTATTGTATTTATTATTTTAAATTTGTTAAAGTGTGTCTTATGGCCCCATATCTATTCTATATTGGTGAAAGTTCCACTTGATCTTAAGAAAAATGTGTATTTTGTTGTTGGATGAACCCATTTAAAGATATGAATTATATACAGTTGGTTGATGGTGTTATTTAGTTATGTCCTTTATCCTTTTCTGTCTGCTAGATTTGTTTATTTCTAATAGAAGGGTGCTCCAAATATACTTGTAGAGTCATCCATCTCCTTGATGTTCTACCAGTTTTTGCCTCAAGTAGTTTGAGACAAATACACATATACGCATTAAAGATTGTTAGATGTATACACATTAAAGACTGTTGTGTCTTCTTCGTGAATTAGCACCTTTATCATTATGTAATGCACTTCTTATCCTTGGTTACTTTCCTAACCATGAGGTAGGTTCTGTGTGGAATTAATATCTTCCCCATCATTCTTTTTATTACTATTGGCATGGTACATATTTCTCCATAAATTTGCATTTAATCTATATATGTTTTTGTAGTTAAACTAAGCTTCTTGTAACAATCTATAGTTAGTTCTTACTTTCTTGGATCATTCTGACAAGTTCTATCATAATTGATACGTTCAGAAATTGCATGTATTTTAAGTAAAATAACATTTTCTATTCCATATATTTAGAAGAATAGTTAGATGGTATTTTATTTCTCAAGACTCTTTCATATTTAATAATGTTCATTTTAGTTCTCCCAGATATGATTCTCAATTTTCATACAGTCAGCTTTTGTTAATGTCTGATTGTTCTTCCATAATTCATTTAGAGGTTTTTAAAATTCACATTACATTTCAGTTGTATCATATCCAGGCTGCTTGGGATTGATTTAAAATGAACTCATTATGTGAAGAGACAGTAAAAATCAGCAAAATAAAATGTCATTGCAAACTTCCTTATGCTTTTATAACCAAAGATGATAAAATTTACAAGGAGATCAGGTTGACAAATCACTATCCAAGTTTCTTTCAATCCCCAGTTTAAAATTACTAAAGTAACAAATACCAGACAATGAACAGTAAATTAAAAATTAAACTAAAAAATTTAACTAAAAATTAAACTAAAAATTTAACTAAAAATTAAAATTAAACTGAAAATTAAACTAAAAAATTAAACTAAATTAAATTAAAAAATTAAAAATGGCAAAATATATAATAAAATCAAATAGAGTAAAATCCAATTGCTAAATTGAAGTAAATTACCATGTCTTGGACCACTTACTTAAAACAGTCTGAGAAATAAATAAATAAATAAATAAAATTAAAAAAAAATAGTCCAAGAAGTTGCCTGTTACTCTTGGGAACAATTTAAAATTTAATATACAAGATATTGATTACATAATGTTTGCCTGACTCTGAAGCAAGTAAGGCAAGGTCTCATGTCTTGACTTTTTGCTATGTTTGACTTTTTTCCAATCTTCAAATATAGCTTTATTCCTGTTTTAATAGGACTACTCCATTTCTCTGCACAAACAACATGAGCCTCATCATTTGTCAAGTGCCATTTTCTTGAAAACCTGTTTTACTTTCCTAACCATGAGGTAGGTTCTGTGTGGAATTAATATCTTCCCCATCATTCTTTTTATTACTATTGGCATGGTACATATTTCTCCATAAATTTGCATTTAATCTATATATGTTTTTGTAGTTAAACTAAGCTTCTTGTAACAATCTATAGTTAGTTCTTACTTTCTTGGATCATTCTGACAAGTTCTATCATAATTGATACGTTCAGAAATTGCATGTATTTTAAGTAAAATAACATTTTCTATTCCATATATTTAGAAGAATAGTTAGATGGTATTTTATTTCTCAAGACTCTTTCATATTTAATAATGTTCATTTTAGTTCTCCCAGATATGATTCTCAATTTTCATACAGTCAGCTTTTGTTAATGTCTGATTGTTCTTCCATAATTCATTTAGAGGTTTTTAAAATTCACATTACATTTCAGTTGTATCATATCCAGGCTGCTTGGGATTGATTTAAAATGAACTCATTATGTGAAGAGACAGTAAAAATCAGCAAAATAAAATGTCATTGCAAACTTCCTTATGCTTTTATAACCAAAGATGATAAAATTTACAAGGAGATCAGGTTGACAAATCACTATCCAAGTTTCTTTCAATCCCCAGTTTAAAATTACTAAAGTAACAAATACCAGACAATGAACAGTAAATTAAAAATTAAACTAAAAAATTTAACTAAAAATTAAACTAAAAATTTAACTAAAAATTAAAATTAAACTGAAAATTAAACTAAAAATTAAACTAAATTAAATTAAAAATTAAAAATGGCAAAATATATAATAAAATCAAATAGAGTAAAATCCAATTGCTAAATTGAAGTAAATTACCATGTCTTGGACCACTTACTTAAAACAGTCTGAGAAATAAATAAATAAATAAATAAAATTAAAAAAAAATAGTCCAAGAAGTTGCCTGTTACTCTTGGGAACAATTTAAAATTTAATATACAAGATATTGATTACATAATGTTTGCCTGACTCTGAAGCAAGTAAGGCAAGGTCTCATGTCTTGACTTTTTGCTATGTTTGACTTTTTTCCAATCTTCAAATATAGCTTTATTCCTGTTTTAATAGGACTACTCCATTTCTCTGCACAAACAACATGAGCCTCATCATTTGTCAAGTGCCATTTTCTTAGAAAAGGCTTCCTTGCCTTCCCTTGTCAGGTCATCTCTTAACAAACCACATCTTCATGTCCATTGTTTGCATAGATTGCTCTTTTCTTATGAAGCTTAGAATCTGATGTAGAAATCAGAAATAGTTATAATCATAGACATAAATACATAGTGAAATATGATAGATCATATCATACACAAGAGAATTACCCTGTTAAGTGGAAGTAGAAATAAAATTCTGAAGTTTAGGGGAAAACCCTTAATGTAAGAAAAGTTAAATTACTATTTGTAATCATCAAGGTAAGAACTCAGGTGACCAGAGATCTTCTCTGTGTAATAAACACACCTCTGCATGTGATTTGTTACAGAGGTGTAAAGTAAAAAAAAAAAAGAAAAAGAAAAAAAAAAGTGAACGTGAGTTGTTCTGACTCTTTATGTCCCCATGGACTGTATGTATCCTGCCAGGCTTCTATGTCCATGGGATTCTCTACGCAAGAATATTGTAGTGAATTGACAATTCTTTCTCCAGGAGATCTTCTGGACCCATGAATCAAACCCAGGTCTCTTGCACTGCAGATAGATTCCTTTACCTGTTTGAGCCACCAGGAAAGTGGATATATTACTAGCATGTTTCTGCTTTGTATGTTATTATTTCTGTGTGTGTGATATTTTCTTCCTTCTCTTCTTAAGCAAATGTGATATCTCTGAGATATTATTATCTGGAATATAACATGAAGCTTTAGCAGTTAAAAATAGTAAACTACTATTTCTTTCTTTCCTTCCTCCCCTTCTCCTTCCCTCTTTTCCTTTCTTTCTCTTCCTCTCTCTTTCAACTTCTTGCTTTCAATTTAAGTCTTCCTTTCTTTCCTTTTCTGGCTTCTGTTTCTTTTTAAATACAAATAAAATAAAATAAAATAGTGGTGTACGTGTATGCTAGGCAAATGAATAATTAATATGGAGATATAAAAACATACATAAACAAATATTAAGTACATGCTGATAATAATATTTATGCAGTGATAAAAAAGATGACTATTCAATGTTTGGCTCTTTAATTAATTGAGTAACTTTCTGGAAATGAAAGTTAATTGCACTCATACTCCAAATATCACTTAAATGTAAATTCCAAATGACACAAAGATTAATAATAAAAATCTAACAAGCTATATTAAAATGATATGGATTTTTGTTTTAAAATTTTAGAATTTTGAAAATCATTCTAACCTTTATTTAAAATCTATTTGATACAATAAAGATTGATATATAGATAGGCTCTCCCTTGAGAGAGCTAAAATAAGAGAGAAATTAAAATATCATGTTTTAACCTATCAGATTGATAAACAGATAAATATTTTGTAACTTTTGTACTAACAGGTCAGCTCAATCATTACTGATGGGGGTGTGTATCTTATATGAAGAATAATTTCAAAACATCCATTAATAAACACACCTCTGCATGTGATTTGTTACAGAGGTGTAAAGTAAAAAAAAAAAAAAACAAAAAGGTGAACGTGAGTTGTTCTGACTCTTTATGTCCCCATGGACTGTATGTATCCTGCCAGGCTTCTATGTCCATGGGATTCTCTACGCAAGAATATTGTAGTGAATTGACAATTCTTTCTCCAGGAGATCTTCTGGACCCATGAATCAAACCCAGGTCTCTTGCACTGCAGATAGATTCCTTTACCTGTTTGAGCCACCAGGAAAGTGGATATATTACTAGCATGTTTCTGCTTTGTATGTTATTATTTCTGTGTGTGTGATATTTTCTTCCTTCTCTTCTTAAGCAAATGTGATATCTCTGAGATATTATTATCTGGAATATAACATGAAGCTTTAGCAGTTAAAAATAGTAAACTACTATTTCTTTCTTTCCTTCCTCCCCTTCTCCTTCCCTCTTTTCCTTTCTTTCTCTTCCTCTCTCTTTCAACTTCTTGCTTTCAATTTAAGTCTTCCTTTCTTTCCTTTTCTGGCTTCTGTTTCTTTTTAAATACAAATAAAATAAAATAAAATAGTGGTGTACGTGTATGCTAGGCAAATGAATAATTAATATGGAGATATAAAAACATACATAAACAAATATTAAGTACATGCTGATAATAATATTTATGCAGTGATAAAAAAGATGACTATTCAATGTTTGGCTCTTTAATTAATTGAGTAACTTTCTGGAAATGAAAGTTAATTGCACTCATACTCCAAATATCACTTAAATGTAAATTCCAAATGACACAAAGATTAATAATAAAAATCTAACAAGCTATATTAAAATGATATGGATTTTTGTTTTAAAATTTTAGAATTTTGAAAATCATTCTAACCTTTATTTAAAATCTATTTGATACAATAAAGATTGATATATAGATAGGCTCTCCCTTGAGAGAGCTAAAATAAGAGAGAAATTAAAATATCATGTTTTAACCTATCAGATTGATAAACAGATAAATATTTTGTAACTTTTGTACTAACAGGTCAGCTCAATCATTACTGATGGGGGTGTGTATCTTATATGAAGAATAATTTCAAAACATCCATTAAGGTAGCATGTGGCTTCCCTGTTGGCTCCGTGGTAAAGAATCTGCCTGCCATGCAAGAGCCACAGGAGACAAGGGTAAGATCCTCTGGAGGAGAGCATGGCAACCCGATTCAGTATTGTTGCCTGGAGAATTGACATGGACAGAGGAGCCAACGGGCTGCAATCCATAGGATCATAAAGCACTGGACACGACTGAAGGAACTTAACCCACACTAATGTGGCACAGTGGCAAAGAATCCTCCTACCAATGCAAGAAATGTGAGATACAAATTTGATTCCTGGATTAATCCAATCCCAAAGAAGAGGAATGTCATAGAATATTCACACTGCCATACAATTTCACTCATTTCACATGTTAACAAGGTAATGCTCAAAATCCTTCAAGTTAGGCTTCAACACTTGTGAACTGAGAACTTGTAGATAAATAAGCTGGACTTAGAAAAGGCAGAGGAATCAGAGATAAAATCGTTTGGATCATGGAAAAAGCAAAAGAATTCCAGAAAAACATCTACTTCTGCTTTATTGACTACACTAAGGCCTTTGATGGATGGATCACAACAAGCTGTGGAAAATTCTTAAAGAGATCAGGAAATGCTAGGCCACCATACCTGTCTCCTGAGAAACCTATATGGGGGTCAAGAAGCAACGGTTAGAACCTTACATGGAACATATGACTGGTTCACAATTGGGAAAGGAGTATGACACAGCTGTATATAGTCACCATGTTTATATAACTCATATGCAGAGTACAATGTGTGAAATGCCAGGCTGAGTGAATCCTAAGCTGTATCAAGATTGCTGGAAGAAATATCAGCAATCTCAGACGCAATGGTACCACTCCAATGGAAGAAAGTGAAAAGGAACTAAAGAGCCTCTTGATGAAACAAGAGAATGAAAAAGCAGGCTTAAAACTCAACATTCTAAAAACGAAGATCATGACATTTTGATCCCAACACTTCATGGCAAATGGAAGAGGAAAGAGTAGAAGCAGTGACAGATTTTCTTTTCTTGGGCTCCAGTACAACTGTGGATGGTGACCGCAGGCAAGAAATTAAGACACTTGCTCCTTAGAAGGAACGTATGAAAAACCTAGACAGCATACTGAAAAGCAAAGATATCACTTTGCTGACAAAGGTCTGCATAGTCAGAGCTATGGCTTTTCCAGTCGTCATTTACAGATGTGAGAGTTAGACCATAAATAAGGCTGAGTGCAAAAGAAACAGTGCTTTTTAATTGTGGTGTTGGAGAAGGCTCTTGACAGTCAGTCCCTGGCACTGCAAGGAGATCAAGCTAGTCAATCATTAAGGAAATCAATCCTGAAAATTTATTGAAAGGACTGATTCTGAATACTTAGACTAATAAATTGACCATCTGATGCAAAAGTCGACTCATTGGAAAAGATCTTGATGCTGGGAAAGATTGTAGGCATAAAGAAAATAGGACAGCAGAGGATGAGATAGTGAGATATTTTTAATGACCCAAAGGACATGCATTTGAGCACACTGTCAGAGACAGTGAAGGACAGGGAAGCCTGGTTTTCTGCAATCCATGTGGTCTCATAGAGTTGGATACAACTTAGTGACTGAACAACAACATATAGCATCCTCTCTGTGTAAAAACAAGGAGTTGAAAGAGAAACATAATCACTTAGATTGTGTACACTTTAAAAGATTTTTGGAGGATCACTAAAATTAAATACAAATTATACAAAATGAAGTAATGAATGAGTAAATGAAGAATATTTACTCTTTTGTGCTATAAATCATGGGATGCACTAGGTGAATGAGATCAGGGAGACAAGTATTTTTTGAAATAAATTTAGTTTATATGATGAAAAATTGAACCAATTTTTATGCTAGTTTAACTGAAAGGAAATATAAGCAAAATAATTATTTTTCAAAAAAGAACACAATGTATGATACAAAATAAAATGGTCAACTGTTGGATAAGAGAAAAAATTATTTTCCAGAACTATTTTGTTAGACAGCATTTACGATTAATAGAGCAGAGATTAATTTCTTTTAGCTAGTTTTCAGTCAGGTATATTGTTTTTTTCTTCCTTCATAAAGTAATGATGTTTATCATGATATAATCACTTTTAGACAGTTATTATGAAGGATCAAATTTTCATTGTATATTTTAGGGAAATAGAAGGTGGTGTTGGAGAAAGAAGTCAAGATACACATAATCTAAAAGAACATTTAAAAAAAAGACAAAGTAGAATTTAAAGTCACAAGGGATTTAGTTTCCCTTTTGTTTCTATCCGGCAAGAGAAACAAAATGTATAGTAAAATAAAGACACATTGTATATTGTACACTGAGAATTACAGCATTTGTCTAATTAAATTAGTCACACTGAAATTCAGATGGCTTCTCTTTTCTGAAATGTGAAATAATGAGTTAGTTAATAAGTACCAAGATTTGTTGACTTTTCAAGAATGTATTCAGTTTTCTGTTTTCAAGTGACAGTGTACATCAAAATAAAAGGCATAAGAAAGTATATAATAGTTATGAAAAAGAGTATGCTTATTTATACCAGTAATTCATTATATTACTGGTTGTGTAGAGTAAATAGGGAGATGTTTCCAAATGACTATATGGCAAATTTATAATCTGTTCTCTCATTTTAGTCATTATTTTAAATATTATTTTCAACTATCCTGATAAGCCACCAAATATTTCAGAAATAATTCCTTTCAAAATATCTTTGTGTTAAAAGAAATATCTCAAATGCCACCAAGCACAGCTCTATGAAATTGTGTACATGTATACATGTATCTTACCATCCTCAAATGAGGAATAAAGTGGTTTTGATTATTTACTTATTTTTTAAATAAAAACGATCAATTAAGTAATGAATGAGTAAATGAAGAATATTTACTCTTTTGTGCTATAAATCATGGGATGCACTAGGTGAATGAGATCAGGATACAAGTATTTTTTAAAATAAATTTAGTTTATATGATGAAAAATTGAACCAATTTTTATGCTAGTTTAACTGAAAGGAAATATAAGCAAAATAATTATTTTTCAAAAAAGAACACAATGTATGATACAAAATAAAATGGTCAACTGTTGGATAAGAGAAAAAATTATTTTCCAGAACTATTTTGTTAGACAGCATTTACGATTAATAGAGCAGAGATTAATTTCTTTTAGCTAGTTTTCAGTCAGGTATATTGTTTTTTTCTTCCTTCATAAAGTAATGATGTTTATCATGATATAATCACTTTTAGACAGTTATTATGAAGGATCAAATTTTCATTGTATATTTTAGGGAAATAGAAGGTGGTGTTGGAGAAAGAAGTCAAGATACACATAATCTAAAAGAACATTTAAAAAAAAGACAAAGTAGAATTTAAAGTCACAAGGGATTTAGTTTCCCTTTTGTTTCTATCCGGCAAGAGAAACAAAATGTATAGTAAAATAAAGACACATTGTATATTGTACACTGAGAATTACAGCATTTGTCTAATTAAATTAGTCACACTGAAATTCAGATGGCTTCTCTTTTCTGAAATGTGAAATAATGAGTTAGTTAATAAGTACCAAGATTTGTTGACTTTTCAAGAATGTATTCAGTTTTCTGTTTTCAAGTGACAGTGTACATCAAAATAAAAGGCATAAGAAAGTATATAATAGTTATGAAAAAGAGTATGCTTATTTATACCAGTAATTCATTATATTACTGGTTGTGTAGAGTAAATAGGGAGATGTTTCCAAATGACTATATGGCAAATTTATAATCTGTTCTCTCATTTTAGTCATTATTTTAAATATTATTTTCAACTATCCTGATAAGCCACCAAATATTTCAGAAATAATTCCTTTCAAAATATCTTTGTGTTAAAAGAAATATCTCAAATGCCACCAAGCACAGCTCTATGAAATTGTGTACATGTATACATGTATCTTACCATCCTCAAATGAGGAATAAAGTGGTTTTGATTATTTACTTATTTTTTAAATAAAAACGATCAATTAAGATATTGTATGTGACTTTGAAGAGTATACTTTTTAAGGGCTATATAGCTGATATGAGAGATTTGGCATGCAAAAAAATAGGGATTGTTTTTCTTTCATCCAGTGTGACCTAGGATCTTAGCAAGTGTCATCTGTTAGACATGCCTGGATAGGGTGAGAAGCTGGGAAACTGAGTCAGGCACTTATAATGAGCAGAAGGAAGCATCAGATACAAGCTTAGGAACCTAGTGCTTTTGATAGTTATTTTTTATTACCTATTACGGGGCTTCCCTGGTGACTCAGTGGTAAAGAATTCACCTGCCAGTTGAGTTGTTGTTGTTGTTGTTTTGTTCAGACTACTGCCCACTAGGCTCCTCTGTTCATGGAATTCTTCATGCAAGAATACTGGAATGGTTTTTTGTTGCTGTTCAGTCACTAAGTCCTGTCTGATTCTTTGCAACTGCATGAACTGCAGCATGCCAGGCTTCCCTGTCCTTCACTATTTCCTGAAGTTTGCTTAAACTCATGTCCTTTGAGTTGGTGATGCCATCCAACCATCCTATCCTTTCTCGCCTCCTTCTCCTCCTGCCCTCAATCTTTCCTAGACATTTTGCATCAGGTGACCAAAATAGTAGGGCTTTAGCATCAGTCCTTCCAATGAATTATTCAGGATTGATATCGTTTAGGATTGACTGGTTTGTTCTCCTTGAGGTTCAAGGGACTTTCAAGAGTCTTCTCCAAGCAGAGATGCATGTTCAGTCCCTGGGTTAAGAAGATCCTCTAGAAAAGGAATTGGCAATCTACTCCAGTACTCATGCCTGGGAAATCCATGGACAAAATATCCTGGCTGGCTACAGCAGATGTGGACAGAAGAGTCAGACACGACTTAGCAACTAAACAACAACAGTAGCATCACAGGAGTGAGCATGCTCACACTGGAATGGACTTCCAGGAAGGGAATGTGTGTGAACTGACCACTGGCTGACAAATGAACTCTGTGAAATGTCACATATTATTTTAAAATTAGAAATGAGAATCTTTATTTTAAATAGTGTAATTCAGAAAGATACCTATCAGAAAGGCCCTCTCTCTGTTAGCATTGGTGTAGGAACTGTTCTGACAAGGGCAATAATGAAACTTGGATAAGAAAGGGAAAGTATGAATCAAGGTATAATGAGAGTATGCTATGGGTCAAATTCAACAATGGAGAACTGTATCAAACTCTCTTAATGGAGGGCTTCAGCCTAGCATTTCTTAGAGAAACATGGTCTGTTTAATCTATACAAATTTATCTGATGATACATCAGAAACTTATATTTAAGGCTAATGTTAGTGAACTAACCATATGTGGTTTGTTCTTGGAAAAGTTGTTTTAAATCCTCAACTATGTCACTAATTAATGCATGATATATCATTTGATATAATAAGAAGTTACATGTGCAGTGTTTAGCACATGAAAAAGAGAATAAGAAATAAGAAATCATTATTTACTTTTAATTACCTCACATACAATGTAATGAATTCTAAAATTAAAACAAAATTTTCAATATTACTGTTAGTATTCCTTCTCAGCCTTTTGGCTAAGATCAAGTGTAATATTTGTTCTTATCACTTTAATATTACTGTTAGGTACAGTAATAGAAGAGGCAAAATTATTTCATATTCTGTGAATTTTATGCCATAGTGTTTTAAAGAGTACATAGGAGTGCATTTTGAAATAATTTTCACTGAATATACAATTGGCTATATATTATAGAATATTCACTTCTAATACTATTCTCATAGTATGGCATTTTGACTCATATGATGGGTGTACTCTAATGCCTTGTAGAGAAAAACATTAATAAATTAACAGACAAATAGTCATTCTTCTTTCAACTAGTTTTATTGTCTTTAAAATTGTATTGTGCATAACACATACTATAACTAATCCTAAGAAGTCAATGCAGTGCTTACTCTGTGCAATGTGCTACCCTGATACTGTGTAGATAAGGTTTAAACAAAAGTAAAATATAGAAAATAACTTTAAGAAGTTGTATAATTTTAATTGAGCTGAAGCAATTGACTTGACAGTGCCAAGTGTAAATTCTTAAACAGTGTTGCTGAGCTGGAGCCAGGTATAACCATCACTACCCAAGTCTAGCTTTATTATTTATAACCTTTGCCTTTTCCAAGTGGACATTCATACTGGTACCCCTACTGTCAAATGTCAGCAACCATGTTAACCCAGGAAAGAATGATGATTATGCAAACCCTTGTGATAGTTTTCAGAAAGAAAACTACTTCTGGTTAAAATATCAGGACACATTTGATTGAAGACATCAATGCACATGTAGAGTGAATTTTCTTGCAATTGTATTAAAAATAAAACCCTTCATATTTTTCTTTAAGACATCATTTAAATTGGAAGTTGGGTAATTGATGATTATTATTAATTAATTATTATTAATTATTAATCAAGAAATAACTCTGCTTGTCACTTTGAGCTCAGAGATAAGACCAAACATCTATTGTTCCTGCCCTCATCAAGTTTACCAATTTTGCATAGAAAATGTATACTAAATAGATAATTCCACATGAGGAGAGAAACAAGAGGGAAATGCAGGGATGCTGTAATACTTTCATGCTCCATTTGGAAGTGACATTTAAGATTTTCAATTACATTTTATAGTTGTTAGAAATAGGAAATTCATAAATACACTCAAAAGAGCTGAAAACATCTCAAATGCTTCATATTGGAGCTATAATTATCATCCTGGAAAAATATCAATATCATTCTGAGTCCTGTTCAGATCTTCATAATCTGTGAAGTTTATTCCCATGAGAAAATTGAACATGTTATAATAAAATTATTTCCTGGAAATTTTCTCCTAAGATGAGGAACTTTAATGATTTTCATGTTTCATTTTGCATATGTCTTTATACCACCAGAATCTCACACTTCTCATCTATCACTGTTTAGCTTTTCTCTTCTAAGAAGTTACTCTAAAAGTCAGCTAAATTTCTACTGCTTTTTGGAACGTCTGCTCCTCCTACAGCAACCTTGCATTGATATCACATGTCGTCCAGTGATGTCACAGTGGTGACAGTTGTTTTCACAAGCTGATATATAAGGTCCTGAAAAGCAGTTGGAAATATTATCATTGCACTGATGTGAAGTAACAGTGGCAGAAAATATAGCTTCCTATTCCATAGTTCTGAAAGCAATGGATTTTTTACTCTCAACATTGTATCAATGGCAGCTTTTATCTGCTTTAATTTATCTTTTCTTTATATGGGCTCTTAGGATAACATAGAAGGGTTAGGATGCTTTTGTTTAATTCTAGATAAGGTATGCAAGTAATCATAAATCAGATAAATATTAATTTCATGATCTATTTTCGACATATCTGCATCTCAAAAGTATTTGCTTGTTTCTAATGTGAACGCGTGACACCTAAGGCCCATTTCTATCCAAGCATCCCATGCTTCTCAGGGTTTCAATTCTAGTGTTTCAGTGAGGTTAATCACATAAAGTGTTCCCCCCGCTGCCTTCATGTTCACAGATTCACACATATACTTGTATTCACTGCACCAACCATCACAACATATTTATGCCAATACTCTTCAAATTTCCATATATAAACTCTTTATTTTATTTAATCAATTAATTTATGTTTATTTTTGGCAACACTGGGTCTCCGTTGTTTTGCATGAGCTTTCCTCTAATTGCAGAGAGCAGGGACTACTCTTTATTGTGGTGCTTGGGCTTCTTATTACAGATGATCATTACAGGGCCTTGCCTTGTTGCGAGCACAGGCTCTAGGAGAGAGGCTTCAGTACGTGTGGTACATGGGCTTATTTGGTACATGGGCTTACTTGCTCCATGGCAGGCGGGATCTTTCCGCACTAGCAAATGAACGTGTCCGTTGGATTGGCAGGTGGATTACTATTCACTGCACCACAAAAGAAGTCCAGCTCTATTTTTAAACATAAAATAAGAGGTCCACTCAGAATATAGTTAGTGAATGTTGTCTGGGAGCATTTAATGACCCCCTGGACACATGTTTTTACAAATCCTGGTTCCAATCATAAACCTTCAAAATCAGGCATTCCTGTTTATTACGGCCTCAGATTTAACAGACCGCAGGTCCCTAATTTTCTTTCATAAAAGCCGCAAATATGATACCTCAATAAATCTGAAAATATAAAAGAAACAAATGGATCAAGCCCAAACAGAAATCCTTTAGTTGAATATGGTAAATAATGCCACTGTTTCATGAACTGAACATAAAACTACCACATTTTCAATTATAGACAAATTACCTGGAAATAAAAGGTACCTGAAATATGGTTGATGAGTGAGAACTAAAGCAAGCATGACTTGTATAATTAGAATGCTTACAGACAACAAATTTTGATGATTGGTATATTTATCTACATGGACACATAATTTACTGTTAGGGCAGCTAGATATGAACTTTGTCCTAAAGTGACAAACACTTCACTGTAGGGTGTCTAGATGCATATCTTCAGTGTTTACCTCTGTGCTTTACTGACTATATATTCCACTGTCACCCCAAAACATTTACTGACCTGGTCCTCCTTTAGAACTTTTTAAACCAATAATATGCTCACAAACATTGTTTTTTGGTGTCCTGGTAACACTTTGGTCTCTTTGAGCTGATTCTGCACATTTGGGCTAACATTCATGTTTAGCTGGTTTCATAAAGTTCTCATAGGACAGGCTATTTCTCTCATTTTATAAATGCACTTGGAGATTCCCTGGTGGCTCAGACAGAAAAGACTCTGCCTGTAATGTGGGAGATCTGAGTTAGATCTTTTTTGGGGGCTCCGTTGTTTTGCATGAGCTTTCCTCTAATTGCAGAGAGCAGGGACTACTCTTTATTGTGGTGCTTGGGCTTCTTATTACAGATGATCATTACAGGGCCTTGCCTTGTTGCGAGCACAGGCTCTAGGAGAGAGGCTTCAGTACGTGTGGTACATGGGCTTATTTGGTACATGGGCTTACTTGCTCCATGGCAGGCGGGATCTTTCCGCACTAGCAAATGAACGTGTCCGTTGGATTGGCAGGTGGATTACTATTCACTGCACCACAAAAGAAGTCCAGCTCTATTTTTAAACATAAAATAAGAGGTCCACTCAGAATATAGTTAGTGAATGTTGTCTGGGAGCATTTAATGACCCCCTGGACACATGTTTTTACAAATCCTGGTTCCAATCATAAACCTTCAAAATCAGGCATTCCTGTTTATTACGGCCTCAGATTTAACAGACCGCAGGTCCCTAATTTTCTTTCATAAAAGCCGCAAATATGATACCTCAATAAATCTGAAAATATAAAAGAAACAAATGGATCAAGCCCAAACAGAAATCCTTTAGTTGAATATGGTAAATAATGCCACTGTTTCATGAACTGAACATAAAACTACCACATTTTCAATTATAGACAAATTACCTGGAAATAAAAGGTACCTGAAATATGGTTGATGAGTGAGAACTAAAGCAAGCATGACTTGTATAATTAGAATGCTTACAGACAACAAATTTTGATGATTGGTATATTTATCTACATGGACACATAATTTACTGTTAGGGCAGCTAGATATGAACTTTGTCCTAAAGTGACAAACACTTCACTGTAGGGTGTCTAGATGCATATCTTCAGTGTTTACCTCTGTGCTTTACTGACTATATATTCCACTGTCACCCCAAAACATTTACTGACCTGGTCCTCCTTTAGAACTTTTTTTTAAACCAATAATATGCTCACAAACATTGTTTTTTGGTGTCCTGGTAACACTTTGGTCTCTTTGAGCTGATTCTGCACATTTGGGCTAACATTCATGTTTAGCTGGTTTCATAAAGTTCTCATAGGACAGGCTATTTCTCTCATTTTATAAATGCACTTGGAGATTCCCTGGTGGCTCAGACAGAAAAGACTCTGCCTGTAATGTGGGAGATCTGAGTTAGATCTCTTGGTTGGGAAAATCCCATGGAGAAGGCAATGGCTACCATTCCAGTATCCTTGACTGCATAATTCCAAAGATAGAGACACAAGTCAGGCTACTGTCCATGTGGTTACAAAGAATCAGAAATGACTAAATGACTAATATTTTTACTTTTCATATCTATGCTTAAGTACCTGAATTTGTTCTCATATACCACCTACACAATCATTATTTTGTTTGGTTTTGAAGCTGTTTTTCCTCCAGCAATAATCACCTGCTCTTATGTTACAGTGTACTTTATTACAGACTTCAGCCATATAATCCAACATTCTTGATATTTACGTATATTGAAAAAAATTTTCCATAAGGTTTCACACAGGGGACTACATAAATAACCCTTTGAACAGTGCTATCTAATAGAATATGCTATGGATTACATAGTAATATGTAACTTTCTAGTAGCCACACTAATGAAAGTAAAATAAAATAAGTTAAATCAGTTTAACAATATACTAGTTTATTTAAGAAAAATATCTCATTATATCTGTTGTTCAATATATAATCAATATAGTTATTATTTTTCCATGTAATTATCCAGACTTCAAGTGTGCATTTTATACTTAAATTGTTTGTAAATTCAGACTAACCACATTCTAAAAATTCAGTATCCATACATGGCTAGTGGTTGTCAGAAGGCACTACAGCCTTAGATATGTACAAAGACCTCAATCCAATCTACAACTTCATAATGTTCATATACAATAACGTAAGTTCCTTTTTAATGGTGTATATGTTACTTTTTGGACCTCCCTGGTGGCTCAGCTGGTAAAGAATTTTCCCCCAGTGCAGTAGACCTGGATCCAGTCTCTGGGCTGGGAAAGTTCTGTGGAGAAGGGAATTGCTACTCATTCTAGTGTTCTTGACTGAAGAATTCCATGGCCAGAGAAGTCTGGTGGCTACAGTCCATGGGGACATAAAGAGTCAGACACAATTAACCCACTAACATTTTTATTTTCTTTATGTTAATTTTTTATTTGTCAGTTAGGTATTTTGATTTATTGCTTTTGATTATTTGACAGTTTCAATGTATAATCTTTCAAAATGGGAAAACATTTACTTCTATATTACTTTTCATTTTAATTAAAATATTTTTACTATTTTAGTACATACAGTGGACTAAATTAAAAGTTTAGAAATCACAAATCATAAAAATTTACTTGATTCAAATATGTAGGCAGTGTATCTTCTGATATTTCAGTTTTATGTTTGAATAGATGCAATGGAATTAATTGCTACAGCTCTTTTCAACTGAGATTTCACAGTATTCTGAAAACATTCCAAATGTTCATTTTTAACTGCCCATTTAAGTGCTTGTGACAACTTTGTAATTAAAGGACTGTGTGAATGGAAGGCATCTATTTTTCTTCTGACAGGTAGTCATATCTTAGGGTCATTTTTAAAATAAATTTAGGATGAGTATAGAACACAAATTTATATTCAAATCTCTCTCTTCAATTTTCTTAAAGATATTTAAACCGTCCTTAAATAGTAGAAAGATTTTTAATGATTTTATATTACATTGGACCATGATAAACGTTACAAAATTCTAAAAAAAAGAAAAAAGGTCAAAAACTAGTACATGCACCTAGAGATATATCTCTGATTCAGATAGCATGTGTGTTTTAGATGAAATTACTGTACCCTTAACTGGAACAATACATTGTTGAATGATGTTCAGTATCTAGTATCCATTAGTTAAAAAGAGAAAGTGTATTTGCTATGAAATTTCCTAAGGATACTAAGAGAATACTTTTACTCTACCTTGGTGTGTGTATATTTATCAGGTATAAATTCGTGTCATTGTCAGTCTTAGAACATATCCAAAGCAAGACTCCCATGTTACGGACATTTAAATATCTTGCAGTTCCACTCAACACAGTGCTTTTTAAAATAATATACCTCATTGAGTATAAATAAGTAGCACATGACAAGTTAGATAACTAAATTGTAAACTTTTTAAATAATCATTTTATTACATAAAGATACATATGAAGAACATAAAAAATAAAATCTTCAGTGTTCATTTTTACTTTCTATAAACTGAGTAAGCACTTACTATCTGAAAATTTTATTAGGTGAAATTTTTATTTTAAAATACTTTCTTGGGCTTCCCCTGGTGGTCCAGTGGATAAGGACACCGCCTTGCAGTGCAAGGGGCGCCGGTTCGATCCCTGGCCTGGGAAGATCCCACGTGCCGCGGAGCGGCTGGACTGATGTGTCCAATCACCGAGCCGGAGTTCTGGAGCGCATGCGCCCAGAGCTGGTGCTCTGTGACAACAGACGCCACCGCGATGGGAGGCCCACACGGGCCAAAGAACAAAGACGGATGAAAAAATAGAAAAATGGAAGACCAATAGAAGTGACCCGCCCACTCTCCTCCCTCCCCAACCCGACCCCCGCCCAAAAATAAATAAATAAATAAATCTTTAAAAAAAGAAAAAAATAAAAAAAAAATAAAATACTTTCTTTTTTAAAAATACTTTCTGTAATGTTTTAATAAAACACCCTTAAATAATTTATAAAATATGTGTTCTAATTTTGACCTTTATTATGATAGATCATTGCAGAATATTTTCCCATTTTATTTGACTTTAGTAGACAAAGTACTTTTAAAGTGCTGCACTCAACATGTCAGCAAATTTGGAAAGTTCAGCAGTTGCCACCGGAGTGGAAAAAGGTTAGTTTTCATTCCAGTCCCAAACAAGGGCAATGACAAAAAATGTTCAAATTACCATTCAATTGAGCTAATTTCACATGCTAGCATGATATGCTCGAAATCATTCAAGGTAAGTTTCAGCAGTTTATGAACCAAGAACTTATAGAGGTATAGGCTGGACTTTGAATAGCAGATAAACCAGAGATCGCATTATCAACTTTCCTTAAATTATGGAGAAGGCAAAGGAGTTAGAGTAAAATATCTACTTCTGCTTCATTGGTGGAGGAGTTGGTTGGGCATACAGTTCATGGTGTTACCAAGAATCAGACATGACTAACCAACAGCACACATAGGTAGCACAGTGGTAAAGAAATCTCCTGCCAACATAGGAGACAAAGAAGATGCAAGAGACACAGTTCAATCCCCGAGTCCACAAAATCTCCTGGAGAAGGACATAAGAACTCACTCCAGTATTCTTGCCTAGCAAATTTCGTAGACAGCAGAGCCTGGTGGGCTATCATCTAAGGGATCACAAAGAATTAGACACTACTGAGACACTAAGCACATAATGAACACACAGTTTTCAAGAATACAAACTAACTTCTTACTAAATAGCATAGTATTTTTTACCCCAAATTTTATCTTTTTTCAAAACACAATCTGTTCAAAATATAGTTCCTCTAAAATTTGAATACCTTTATATCTGTGACAACAGACGCCACCGCGATGGGAGGCCCACACGGGCCAAAGAACAAAGACGGATGAAAAAATAGAAAAATGGAAGACCAATAGAAGTGACCCGCCCACTCTCCTCCCTCCCCAACCCGACCCCCGCCCAAAAATAAATAAATAAATAAATCTTTAAAAAAAGAAAAAAATAAAAAAAAAATAAAATACTTTCTTTTTTAAAAATACTTTCTGTAATGTTTTAATAAAACACCCTTAAATAATTTATAAAATATGTGTTCTAATTTTGACCTTTATTATGATAGATCATTGCAGAATATTTTCCCATTTTATTTGACTTTAGTAGACAAAGTACTTTTAAAGTGCTGCACTCAACATGTCAGCAAATTTGGAAAGTTCAGCAGTTGCCACCGGAGTGGAAAAAGGTTAGTTTTCATTCCAGTCCCAAACAAGGGCAATGACAAAAAATGTTCAAATTACCATTCAATTGAGCTAATTTCACATGCTAGCATGATATGCTCGAAATCATTCAAGGTAAGTTTCAGCAGTTTATGAACCAAGAACTTATAGAGGTATAGGCTGGACTTTGAATAGCAGATAAACCAGAGATCGCATTATCAACTTTCCTTAAATTATGGAGAAGGCAAAGGAGTTAGAGTAAAATATCTACTTCTGCTTCATTGGTGGAGGAGTTGGTTGGGCATACAGTTCATGGTGTTACCAAGAATCAGACATGACTAACCAACAGCACACATAGGTAGCACAGTGGTAAAGAAATCTCCTGCCAACATAGGAGACAAAGAAGATGCAAGAGACACAGTTCAATCCCCGAGTCCACAAAATCTCCTGGAGAAGGACATAAGAACTCACTCCAGTATTCTTGCCTAGCAAATTTCGTAGACAGCAGAGCCTGGTGGGCTATCATCTAAGGGATCACAAAGAATTAGACACTACTGAGACACTAAGCACATAATGAACACACAGTTTTCAAGAATACAAACTAACTTCTTACTAAATAGCATAGTATTTTTTACCCCAAATTTTATCTTTTTTCAAAACACAATCTGTTCAAAATATAGTTCCTCTAAAATTTGAATACCTTTATATACTAAATAATTAGCACACATAAAAGAAAAGAAAACACACTATGCTTTGTTCAGAGCCAACGTTAAAATGGTGTTTGTTGAGAGAATGGATGATTAACATCAGCATATGTCTTTTTTTTTCTTTTTCTTTTTTTTATTCTTTATTTTAAAGGTTTTACAGAGTTTTGTTGTTAACAGACATGTATGTTCCCAGATCAGTCATATGCATCACCTTGGTCCCCACCCCCCCAGTTCCCCTCATCCCACCCCTCCAGACCATCGCCCCAAGTCATTGTAAGCACTCCTATTCCCTTAGCACTGTGACACTAGCTATCTTTTCCACACATAACAGTATAGGTTTCCATGTTACTCCTTCCATGCTTCCCCCTCCCTATTTCTTTCCCACAATGTCCCTATGTCTATGCTCTGTCTGTTTTTCCATGAGTTCACTGCGTGTGTTATCAAGACCATCCTACTAGATTCCATATATGTGTGTTAGTATACTGTACTTGTCTTTCTCTTTTTGACTTACTTCACTTTTTATGATAGGTTCTAGAGCCAGCCACTTCATTAGGACTGAGTCTTCTGCATTTCTTTTAATAGCTGAGTAGTATTCCATTGTATATATGTACCAGGGCTTCTGTATCCATGCATTCCTCGATGGAAATCTAGGTTGCTTCCAAGTTCTGGCTATTGTATAGAGAGCTGCAATGAACGTTGGGGTACAGGTGTTCTTTCAGTTTTGATTTCATCAGGATATAAGCCTAAGAGTGGGATTGCTGGGTCAATTTTCACAGTTCATGGTGTTACCAAGAATCAGACAGTGGTAAGGGAAATCTCCTGCCAACATAGGAGACAAAGAAGATGCAAGAGACACAGTTCAATCCCCGAGTCCACAAAATCTCCTGGAGAAGGACATAAGAACTCACTCCAGTATTCTTGCCTAGCAAATTTCGTAGACAGCAGAGCCTGGTGGGCTATCATCTAAGGGATCACAAAGAATTAGACACTACTGAGACACTAAGCACATAATGAACACACAGTTTTCAAGAATACAAACTAACTTCTTACTAAATAGCATAGTATTTTTTACCCCAAATTTTATCTTTTTTCAAAACACAATCTGTTCAAAATATAGTTCCTCTAAAATTTGAATACCTTTATATACTAAATAATTAGCACACATAAAAGAAAAGAAAACACACTATGCTTTGTTCAGAGCCAACGTTAAAATGGTGTTTGTTGAGAGAATGGATGATTAACATCAGCATATGTCTTTTTTTTTCTTTTTCTTTTTTTTATTCTTTATTTTAAAGGTTTTACAGAGTTTTGTTGTTAACAGACATGTATGTTCCCAGATCAGTCATATGCATCACCTTGGTCTCCCCCCCCCATTTCCCCCTCATCCCACCCCTCCAGACCATCGCCCCAAGTCATTGTAAGCACTCCTATTCCCTTAGCACTGTGACACTAGCTATCTTTTCCACACATAACAGTATAGGTTTCCATGTTACTCCTTCCATGCTTCCCCCTCCCTATTTCTTTCCCACAATGTCCCTATGTCTATGCTCTGTCTGTTTTTCCATGAGTTCACTGCGTGTGTTATCAAGACCATCCTACTAGATTCCATATATGTGTGTTAGTATACTGTACTTGTCTTTCTCTTTTTGACTTACTTCACTTTTTATGATAGGTTCTAGAGCCAGCCACTTCATTAGGACTGAGTCTTCTGCATTTCTTTTAATAGCTGAGTAGTATTCCATTGTATATATGTACCAGGGCTTCTGTATCCATGCATTCCTCGATGGAAATCTAGGTTGCTTCCAAGTTCTGGCTATTGTATAGAGAGCTGCAATGAACGTTGGGGTACAGGTGTTCTTTCAGTTTTGATTTCATCAGGATATAAGCCTAAGAGTGGGATTGCTGGGTCATAGGGTGCTTCTATTTTTAGTTTTTAAGAAATCTCCATACTGTCTTCCATAGAGGCTGTATCAATTGACACTCCCACCAGCAATGCATTCTCTCCGCACCCTCTCCAGTATTTATTGTCTGCAGATTTTTTGATGATGGCCATTCTGATGGGTGTGAGGTGGTATCTCATTGTAGTTTTAATTTGCATTTCTCTAATGATAAGCGAGGTTGAGCATCGTTTCATGTGCTTTTGGGCCATCTGTATGTCCTCTTTGGAGAGGCGTCTCTTTTGATCTTTTTCCCATTTTTTGATTGGGTTGTTCGTTTTTCCTGTGCTGAGCTGTCTGAGTTGCTTGTAGATTTTGGAGATTAATTCTTTGTCTGTTGTTTCATTTGCTATGATTTTCTTTCACTCTGTGGGGTGTCTGTTGGAGGAGAAACTATAAAATGGGACAAAAACAGCCTCTTCAAGAAGTGGTGCTGGGAAAATTGGACAGCTACATGCAAAAATTGAAGTTGGAACATTCCCTGACACCATACACTAAGATCAACTCAAAATGGATTAAAGACCTAAATGTAAGACCAGAAACCATCAAACTCTTAGAGGAGAATATAGGCAAAACCCTCAAGGACATCAATCAAAGCAAGATCTTCTCTGACCCACCAACTAAAATAGCGGAACTGAAAAGAAAAATGAACATGTGGGACCTCAGGAAACTTAAAAGGTTTTGTACAGCATATGTCTTTATAATACTAATCACTATGATTTTAAATACCCAGATGCATAACTGTATTGTAATTTACTAGTAAGTGTAGGAGGTATTTTGTAGTAGTAATGATTGACTTATTATCAAGACCTTACTGGAAAGGTATACAACAATACCCTCATTAATGTTAATGTTAAGATCTACCTTAAGCAGAGATGGCATTTTTTGATAGTTTCCTGGATAGTACATCACACATAAGGTGGTGATTTAGAAGGCAAGTGGATGAGAACTGTTGCCATATGGGAATGGAATTTACAGATTGGAGTGTAGAGTGGTGGAAAACACATAGGATTGAGGCAGAATATCTATTCTGCTTCCTGGATGGCTCAGTGGTAAAGAATCTGAATGCCAATGCAGGAGACAAATGTTAATCCCTGGGTCTGGAGGAGGACATGGCAACCCATTCCATTATTCTTGCCAGGGAAATCTCATGGACAGAGGAGCCTGGAAGGCTACACTCCATCGGGTCACAAAGAGTTGGACATGACTTAGGGACTAAACAAGAATCTATCCTGCTGTCTCAGTTGCTTTCTCTATAACATCCATTAGTTTTATTAACAGCAATGCTTCCTAAATCCCACCTGACTGCACTCCACAATGTCTGGCTCTGGATGACTAACCACACCATCGTTTTAATCCAGTTCATTAAGATCTATTTTTGTACAAGTCTTTCATGTATTATTTCCATCTCTTGATTACTTCAGCATCTACTAGGTCTCTTCCGTTACTATCCTTTATTCTGCCCATCTTTATGCAGAATGTTCCCTTGATAACTTCCAATGGTTTTGAAGAGATTTCTAGTCTTTCTCCTTTTGTTGTTTTCTTCTATTATTAAGCATTGTTCATGGAAGAAGGCCTTCTTGTATCTCCTTGCTATTCTTTGGAACTCCTCGTTTAGTTGGATGTTCCTTTCGCTCCCTCTCTTGATTTCTGCTTTTCTTCATTTTTCAGCTATTTGTAAAGCCTCCTCAGACAACTACTTTGCTTTCTTGTTTTCTTTTTCTTTGGGATGGCTTTGTTCACTGTCTCCTGTTCAATATTATGGAACTCTATAGTTCTTCAGGCACACCCTTTACTAGATCTACTCCCTTGAATGCTATCTACAAAACATTTAGAGCAGATTTTAAAAAATAATCTTAGTGGTGACATATTAAGAAAATGAAGCTTACTTTTTATAGTCCCTAAAAATATTCCTCATCAGAAAACCATGAACTGAACAAGAAATAAAAATAACTGGTATAAAAAAAGCAAAGGAGATCCCTAAGCTTAACTAAGAGACAGAAATTTAGGGAACTTGTGGTTATTTTTATTTAAAGTTTATTTCTGAGCCTCCATCAGCTAAAGTCAAAAGAGAAATCTAATGGATTAACAAATTATAATTTTCTGATAGCTGACTACGTATGAGACAACAGTAGAAACACCACTTTTTCTAGCCCTGAGCTTGGAGAAACTGCTAGAGAAAATTTGAACAGTGTAATGAACAGCATACCCTCTTGGTTTCCTATATTATTTCAGAATAATATTTGAGCTGTACATTTACATAAGCAAGTAGCCTACTGAAGCAGAGCCAAATCCAATCTCTTTGCCGCACAGAGAGCTGCCAGAATGCTGGCAGCATAAAAACAGCAGTTTGTCCGCAGTGAACTGACAATATTACATATGGAATAGCCTCAAGTTCCTTAAGAGCCCGGCATGCAATTAATTATTTTATTCACTTATTTAACAAACATTTACCATTGTCCTTTGTTTCAGAGAAACTGTGCTAGAATAACTGTGTTTAAGCAGTTACTTAAAATCATGTAAATAAGGATCAATTGTGTTCTTCATTTTGGGAAAACACACAAATGAAGAGCAAAAATATAACATTAAAGGGGTCATTGAACTAAGCCATTTGCAGATACAGTCTTGTGCTTGCTTTCCTGAATGGAGTATCTTCCTTGAAGCCTTCAGGAACTTCAAAAATGCAACATTTTTGGACATAGGGAAACAGGTGAAAGGGGCATCACTGGGAAAGAAAAGTAATAGTGAAAGTGCACTGAAGGGAACGGGGGCAATGAGAAAAAATAAGGATAAATAGTTAAGCATGGATTGAGGTTTTGTGATATAATGATGAATGCTGGAGATAAAGCTTAGAAGATGGATTAAAGATGGAATCTGGTGTAGCTTTCCTGTTTTCAAATACATACTTTCCTGTAAAGAACATGGACATCTGTTGGTAATTAAGGTATATAAAAGCCATGCTTTAGGGAAATCAATCTGACACCAATGAGAAGGAGGAAGACTGAGTCCTCATGGAGCTAATCTGGTGCCTTACAGTCACCGTCCAATATGTGGACAGGACATGAAACTATTGGCCACTTTAGACCAATAGAACATTAAAAATGCACATATCTATAGTAGCAAAGGCTGAGGGAGTTGAACAAAAAGTTTTAACATATCAAAGGTACTGCTTGATACTTATCAAAGAAAGAGGATGACCAAATTGTAACAGCAAATCATGACTACGTATGAGACAACAGTAGAAACACCACTTTTTCTAGCCCTGAGCTTGGAGAAACTGCTAGAGAAAATTTGAACAGTGTAATGAACAGCATACCCTCTTGGTTTCCTATATTATTTCAGAATAATATTTGAGCTGTACATTTACATAAGCAAGTAGCCTACTGAAGCAGAGCCAAATCCAATCTCTTTGCCGCACAGAGAGCTGCCAGAATGCTGGCAGCATAAAAACAGCAGTTTGTCCGCAGTGAACTGACAATATTACATATGGAATAGCCTCAAGTTCCTTAAGAGCCCGGCATGCAATTAATTATTTTATTCACTTATTTAACAAACATTTACCATTGTCCTTTGTTTCAGAGAAACTGTGCTAGAATAACTGTGTTTAAGCAGTTACTTAAAATCATGTAAATAAGGATCAATTGTGTTCTTCATTTTGGGAAAACACACAAATGAAGAGCAAAAATATAACATTAAAGGGGTCATTGAACTAAGCCATTTGCAGATACAGTCTTGTGCTTGCTTTCCTGAATGGAGTATCTTCCTTGAAGCCTTCAGGAACTTCAAAAATGCAACATTTTTGGACATAGGGAAACAGGTGAAAGGGGCATCACTGGGAAAGAAAAGTAATAGTGAAAGTGCACTGAAGGGAACGGGGGCAATGAGAAAAAATAAGGATAAATAGTTAAGCATGGATTGAGGTTTTGTGATATAATGATGAATGCTGGAGATAAAGCTTAGAAGATGGATTAAAGATGGAATCTGGTGTAGCTTTCCTGTTTTCAAATACATACTTTCCTGTAAAGAACATGGACATCTGTTGGTAATTAAGGTATATAAAAGCCATGCTTTAGGGAAATCAATCTGACACCAATGAGAAGGAGGAAGACTGAGTCCTCATGGAGCTAATCTGGTGCCTTACAGTCACCGTCCAATATGTGGACAGGACATGAAACTATTGGCCACTTTAGACCAATAGAACATTAAAAATGCACATATCTATAGTAGCAAAGGCTGAGGGAGTTGAACAAAAAGTTTTAACATATCAAAGGTACTGCTTGATACTTATCAAAGAAAGAGGATGACCAAATTGTAACAGCAAATCATGACAGATGGGGGATAAAAATTGAGAGGCAGGAGATGAACATGGTTCTCCATGCAATAAACTAGTAAAGCTTGCTATTTGTCACCGTACTGTGTGTACATTTATACACTTCACTTATGGGATAAGAATGGAGTCTTGGGGCTTCCCTGGTGGTCCAGTGGGTAAGGACACCGCCTTACACTGCAAGGGGCGCTGGTTCGATCCCTGGCCTGGGAAGATCCCACATGCAGCGGAGCGGCTGGACCGATGCGTCCAATCACCGAGCCGGAGCTCTGGGGCGCATGCGCCCAAAGCCAGTGCTCTGTGATAACAGACACCACCCCGATGGGAGGCCCACACGGGCCAAAGAACAAAGATGGATGAAACTAGACAAATGAAAGAACAGTGCAAGTGGCCTGCCCACCCCCCTCCCTCCCTCCCTACCCCTGCCAAAATAAATAAATAAATAAATGTTAAAAAAAAAAAAAAGAAAGAATCGAGTCTTGAATTACTTTCCATGAAAAATCCACTGAAAACAGAAAATAAAGTTAAAAAAATATATAATCTATAAGATCACTGGATATCAAGAAACAGCAAGCATCAGGAGAAAAACCCTTTATTCCGAGCTTTGCGTTATATTAGCTCATAAGAAACAGAATTACCACCTCAATATTTTGCAATCATTCACATGTAAAATGCATCAATTTGTGTTTCCTAAAAGAATGTTTATTTTATGTAAGTTCAACTTTATCTTTTCAAAGTTGAAAAATGTGGTAAGACGTAGTTTAGTATGGTAAAAAAATAAAAAACCCATGGACATCTGTTGGTAATTAAGGTATATAAAAGCCATGCTTTAGGGAAATCAATCTGACACCAATGAGAAGGAGGAAGACTGAGTCCTCATGGAGCTAATCTGGTGCCTTACAGTCACCGTCCAATATGTGGACAGGACATGAAACTATTGGCCACTTTAGACCAATAGAACATTAAAAATGCACATATCTATAGTAGCAAAGGCTGAGGGAGTTGAACAAAAAGTTTTAACATATCAAAGGTACTGCTTGATACTTATCAAAGAAAGAGGATGACCAAATTGTAACAGCAAATCATGACAGATGGGGGATAAAAATTGAGAGGCAGGAGATGAACATGGTTCTCCATGCAATAAACTAGTAAAGCTTGCTATTTGTCACCGTACTGTGTGTACATTTATACACTTCACTTATGGGATAAGAATGGAGTCTTGGGGCTTCCCTGGTGGTCCAGTGGGTAAGGACACCGCCTTACACTGCAAGGGGCGCTGGTTCGATCCCTGGCCTGGGAAGATCCCACATG
This sequence comes from Tragulus kanchil, assembly GCA_022376925.1. Taxonomy (NCBI): domain Eukaryota; kingdom Metazoa; phylum Chordata; class Mammalia; order Artiodactyla; family Tragulidae; genus Tragulus; species Tragulus kanchil. Next base: position 111,026,192 of record JAIOJX010000025.1, on the reverse strand, counting down.
CAGCGGAGCGGCTGGACCGATGCGTCCAATCACCGAGCCGGAGCTCTGGGGCGCATGCGCCCAAAGCCAGTGCTCTGTGATAACAGACACCACCCCGATGGGAGGCCCACACGGGCCAAAGAACAAAGATGGATGAAACTAGACAAATGAAAGAACAGTGCAAGTGGCCTGCCCACCCCCCTCCCTCCCTCCCTACCCCTGCCAAAATAAATAAATAAATAAATGTTAAAAAAAAAAAAAAGAAAGAATCGAGTCTTGAATTACTTTCCATGAAAAATCCACTGAAAACAGAAAATAAAGTTAAAAAAATATATAATCTATAAGATCACTGGATATCAAGAAACAGCAAGCATCAGGAGAAAAACCCTTTATTCCGAGCTTTGCGTTATATTAGCTCATAAGAAACAGAATTACCACCTCAATATTTTGCAATCATTCACATGTAAAATGCATCAATTTGTGTTTCCTAAAAGAATGTTTATTTTATGTAAGTTCAACTTTATCTTTTCAAAGTTGAAAAATGTGGTAAGACGTAGTTTAGTATGGAATATAGTAAAATAATAAGTATTACAAAATATGAACATAATGTCATAAATATATCAAAAGTTAATGTCATAGAGTAGAAATAAGTATAAAAATATGTACTATATACATATAAAATATAGTAAATTTTACTCATATTATTATATGATTATAAAATAAGGTAAAATATGGTTTTGCATTTATAGTATTTCTCAATATAAGTATGTACAACTTTTCATGTTAATTTTAGCTATTTTGTTTTCTAAAACTTTTTCTTGATTATGTTTGCCATAGACAAAATATATTTCATTATTAGATTTTAAAATTTCTATTCCTATTTTATTAACTTAGCATAATATTTATGCATTTATATCTTATTTTTACTGCATACATTTTGGGACTTATAATTCTTGAAGTCAATTATTTTATTCCATTTTTAGTTTATGATACACCATTTAAACATGCAAATTTTTGTCTGAATCCAGTATTTGTTAGCTTTTTGCATTCGGTGACCAAAGTATTGGAGCTTTGGCTTTAGTATCAGTCTTTCCAGTGAATATTCAGTGTTGATTTCCCTTTGGATTGACTGGATTGATCTCCTTGGAGTCCAACTGATTCTCAAGAGCCTTCACTAGCACCACAGTTCAAAAGGATCAATTCTTCAGCACTCAGCATTTTTATGGTTCAACTCTGACGTTCATACGTGACTAATGAAAAAAACATAACTTTGATAATACAGACCTTCAGCAAAATATCTCTGCTTTTTCATATGCTGTTTAAGTTTGTCATAGCTTTTCTTCCAAGCACCAAGCATCTTTTAATTTCATGCCTGCAATCACAATCCACAGTGATTCTGGAGCCCAAGAAAATACAGTCTGTCACTGTTTCAATTGTTTGTTCATCTATTTGCATGAAGTGATGAGACCAGATGCAATGATCTTAGTTTTCTGAACACTGAATTTTAAGTCTGTTTTTTCACTCTCCTCTTTTGTCTTCATTAAGAAGCTTTTTAGTTCCTCTTGCCTTTCTGCCATTAAAGTGGTATGATCTGCATATCTGAGGTTTTTGATATTTCTCCCTGTAATCTTGATTCCAGCTTGTGAGTCATCCAGCCTGGCATTTTGCTGTACTCTCTGCATATAGAATAAATAGGCAGGGTGACAATATAGAGTTCTTGACCTACTCCTTTCCCAGTTTGGAACCAGTCCTTTATTCATGTCTGATTCTGTGTTCTTGTTCTGCATACAGGTTTCTCAGGAGACAAATAAAGTGGTCTGATACTCCCATATTTTTAAGAGTTTTCAAAAGCTTTTTGTGATTCACACAGTCAAAGGTTTTAGTGTAGTCAGAGAAGCAGAAAGAGATGGGGGTTTTTTGTTTGTTTTTTTCTGAAATTCTCTCTAGAGGGAGCCATTCAATTATGATCACCTCATATAAGGAGAAAAACTTTGCCCCACCAGAATATGCATCATTTTTATTTTGCCATTCTCCAGTTCTGCATGGTTCACATTTTATCTATTTCTTCTTAGTAATTCAGTGGCATTTGAGAGTTTAAATGAAAATAGTAATAATTGATGATGTTGAACTTTACCTAAGCTCCTGGGAAACAGCAACAGTTAAGAAATCTCTCCATTCTGTGTGTCTGGAAAAGCTACTTTGAAAGAAACATCCATCTCCCTTTGACTAAAGTGAGACTCCCAGATAGAATGAGCCTCTTGTTTATCTATGACAGGGGCAGAGCTTCTTGTTTACCTATGACATGATCCCACAATTCCTATTATTTGTAAATTTGTTAGCTTTGTAACTAGGCAAGACAATTTCAAAATTTCTTCAGAAAAAAATGGTTCAACTCTGACGTTCATACGTGACTAATGAAAAACATAACTTTGATAATACAGACCTTCAGCAAAATATCTCTGCTTTTTCATATGCTGTTTAAGTTTGTCATAGCTTTTCTTCCAAGCACCAAGCATCTTTTAATTTCATGCCTGCAATCACAATCCACAGTGATTCTGGAGCCCAAGAAAATACAGTCTGTCACTGTTTCAATTGTTTGTTCATCTATTTGCATGAAGTGATGAGACCAGATGCAATGATCTTAGTTTTCTGAACACTGAATTTTAAGTCTGTTTTTTCACTCTCCTCTTTTGTCTTCATTAAGAAGCTTTTTAGTTCCTCTTGCCTTTCTGCCATTAAAGTGGTATGATCTGCATATCTGAGGTTTTTGATATTTCTCCCTGTAATCTTGATTCCAGCTTGTGAGTCATCCAGCCTGGCATTTTGCTGTACTCTCTGCATATAGAATAAATAGGCAGGGTGACAATATAGAGTTCTTGACCTACTCCTTTCCCAGTTTGGAACCAGTCCTTTATTCATGTCTGATTCTGTGTTCTTGTTCTGCATACAGGTTTCTCAGGAGACAAATAAAGTGGTCTGATACTCCCATATTTTTAAGAGTTTTCAAAAGCTTTTTGTGATTCACACAGTCAAAGGTTTTAGTGTAGTCAGAGAAGCAGAAAGAGATGGGGGTTTTTTGTTTGTTTTTTTCTGAAATTCTCTCTAGAGGGAGCCATTCAATTATGATCACCTCATATAAGGAGAAAAACTTTGCCCCACCAGAATATGCATCATTTTTATTTTGCCATTCTCCAGTTCTGCATGGTTCACATTTTATCTATTTCTTCTTAGTAATTCAGTGGCATTTGAGAGTTTAAATGAAAATAGTAATAATTGATGATGTTGAACTTTACCTAAGCTCCTGGGAAACAGCAACAGTTAAGAAATCTCTCCATTCTGTGTGTCTGGAAAAGCTACTTTGAAAGAAACATCCATCTCCCTTTGACTAAAGTGAGACTCCCAGATAGAATGAGCCTCTTGTTTATCTATGACAGGGGCAGAGCTTCTTGTTTACCTATGACATGATCCCACAATTCCTATTATTTGTATAGTACATAATTAGTTTCATGCTTTGCCTTCAGTAACTAGGCAAGACAAAATGCTTACGAACTCATCCTGAGCAAAATTTAACCAGGTGCTTCCTCTTCATATAAGACATTGACCTGACTTTCTCTTGAGTAGGCATACGAATGCAGAACAATCTCTCTCTCGTGGTGTCTCTTGAAAATCTACTGATCTCAGGAAAAATACTCACTGATCAAATGTCCAAGACATCATGTGCTTAATCCCACACCTGGTTCTTGCCAACCTTGTGTATTCCTCCCTATAGGAGAAAAGCAATTTGCCTAACTTTGTCTAACTTGGAGACATTGGCAGATCCTTTATTCAGACCATTGCAACAGTCATTTTCCAATATTTCAATAACTTCCCTACCCTTGTTGCAAAAGTATTTTCAAATAAAATGATTCCTAAATCTAAATTTTATTTTTATTTAGCATAATGATATTCTGAATTCCAGGCTAAAATAGAAATTCCTCAATACTGATAAATAATCTTTATGATTTAAATTTTATGATTTATTAATTACTTGTTTAATTAGAAGGTCTATAAAACATCTCCAATTGTTACACCTCTCTTATTTTGTCCTAATGTTCTTTCATTTTTTTCAGAAGTTTTCTTCTCATTTATGAAAATTAATGCCAACATGTGAAAGTTTATATACCTTCGTTAAGTCATTTCTGTCTTCTCTAAAATAACCCTTCAAACTAATGCATTTTCAAATTCGAATAGTCCCCAAAAAAATTGCCATGCATCATTTTTATTTTGCCATTCTCCAGTTCTGCATGGTTCACATTTTATCTATTTCTTCTTAGTAATTCAGTGGCATTTGAGAGTTTAAATGAAAATAGTAATAATTGATGATGTTGAACTTTACCTAAGCTCCTGGGAAACAGCAACAGTTAAGAAATCTCTCCATTCTGTGTGTCTGGAAAAGCTACTTTGAAAGAAACATCCATCTCCCTTTGACTAAAGTGAGACTCCCAGATAGAATGAGCCTCTTGTTTATCTATGACAGGGGCAGAGCTTCTTGTTTACCTATGACATGATCCCACAATTCCTATTATTTGTATAGTACATAATTAGTTTCATGCTTTGCCTTCAGTAACTAGGCAAGACAAAATGCTTACGAACTCATCCTGAGCAAAATTTAACCAGGTGCTTCCTCTTCATATAAGACATTGACCTGACTTTCTCTTGAGTAGGCATACGAATGCAGAACAATCTCTCTCTCGTGGTGTCTCTTGAAAATCTACTGATCTCAGGAAAAATACTCACTGATCAAATGTCCAAGACATCATGTGCTTAATCCCACACCTGGTTCTTGCCAACCTTGTGTATTCCTCCCTATAGGAGAAAAGCAATTTGCCTAACTTTGTCTAACTTGGAGACATTGGCAGATCCTTTATTCAGACCATTGCAACAGTCATTTTCCAATATTTCAATAACTTCCCTACCCTTGTTGCAAAAGTATTTTCAAATAAAATGATTCCTAAATCTAAATTTTATTTTTATTTAGCATAATGATATTCTGAATTCCAGGCTAAAATAGAAATTCCTCAATACTGATAAATAATCTTTATGATTTAAATTTTATGATTTATTAATTACTTGTTTAATTAGAAGGTCTATAAAACATCTCCAATTGTTACACCTCTCTTATTTTGTCCTAATGTTCTTTCATTTTTTTCAGAAGTTTTCTTCTCATTTATGAAAATTAATGCCAACATGTGAAAGTTTATATACCTTCGTTAAGTCATTTTCTGTCTTCTCCTAAAAATAACCCTTCACTTGTACCTTTGAATGTTAGTCCTCCCAAACACTAGGCAGCTTGCTCAATTATCTCTTCAAATTTACGTCTCGTTATCTCTTTCCTTCTCCATCTATATTACAATTTCTTAGAGGCCCCAGAATACAGATATTCTCAGAGAGCATCTCCTTTGCTTTAATCTCTTGCCATTTCAACTCTTCCTGGTTTTTGGCACAAATTTCCTCTATCGGGACATAATGGAGTAATTAGGGTATTCTTCTTTCCAGTCCTCTAAAGACTCCGCATAGTCTTATCAATTATATTCCAATTTACATCTGTGGAGCATGTGGATATTCTATATTTGACTCAACCTATACTTCTAGACTTAACCCCCTTAGCTTCATGTCAAGTCAACATCAAATTCTGTATGTTCTGCACCTGTCCTGTGGTCATCTACTCTTACATATTAACTCACATTACTTTTTCAAACTAAATTGTTTTACCAACATTTTTGTAAAGGAAATTGTAAACATATGAAAATCCACCCTCAATACATAATGATTTTTAAGTATCCCCTCCCCCAAATCACCTGACATCATCTCATTGGCCTTTGAATTGACATACCTTATATGGAAACTTATCTTAACCCTTATCCTCTGAACTGACAATCCAGTGGTACCCATGGGGAGATCTGTGCCAAGTGGCATGATTTTGACATATATATGTTGCTAAGTAGTTACTGCCTGGGCCTCCTGAGGTTTCCTATCCAGTTATTCAGATTAGTGCATGAAGGATTTAGAGAATGGAGAAATGAAGAAAGCACCAGGATCCCTTCAGATGTCTAAATTTTATTTTTATTTAACATAATGATATTCTGAATTCCAGGCTAAAATAGAAATTCCTCAATACTGATAAATAATCTTTATGATTTAAATTTTATGATTTATTAATTACTTGTTTAATTAGAAGGTCTATAAAACATCTCCAATTGTTACACCTCTCTTATTTTGTCCTAATGTTCTTTCATTTTTTTCAGAAGTTTTCTTCTCATTTATGAAAATTAATGCCAACATGTGAAAGTTTATATACCTTCGTTAAGTCATTTTCTGTCTTCTCCTAAAAATAACCCTTCACTTGTACCTTTGAATGTTAGTCCTCCCAAACACTAGGCAGCTTGCTCAATTATCTCTTCAAATTTACGTCTCGTTATCTCTTTCCTTCTCCATCTATATTACAATTTCTTAGAGGCCCCAGAATACAGATATTCTCAGAGAGCATCTCCTTTGCTTTAATCTCTTGCCATTTCAACTCTTCCTGGTTTTTGGCACAAATTTCCTCTATCGGGACATAATGGAGTAATTAGGGTATTCTTCTTTCCAGTCCTCTAAAGACCCCGCATAGTCTTATCAATTATATTCCAATTTACATCTGTGGAGCATGTGGATATTCTATATTTGACTCAACCTATACTTCTAGACTTAACCCCCTTAGCTTCATGTCAAGTCAACATCAAATTCTGTATGTTCTGCACCTGTCCTGTGGTCATCTACTCTTACATATTAACTCACATTACTTTTTCAAACTAAATTGTTTTACCAACATTTTTGTAAAGGAAATTGTAAACATATGAAAATCCACCCTCAATACATAATGATTTTTAAGTATCCCCTCCCCCAAATCACCTGACATCATCTCATTGGCCTTTGAATTGACATACCTTATATGGAAACTTATCTTAACCCTTATCCTCTGAACTGACAATCCAGTGGTACCCATGGGGAGATCTGTGCCAAGTGGCATGATTTTGACATATATATGTTGCTAAGTAGTTACTGCCTGGGCCTCCTGAGGTTTCCTATCCAGTTATTCAGATTAGTGCATGAAGGATTTAGAGAATGGAGAAATGAAGAAAGCACCAGGATCCCCTTCAGATGTAACATCTGCCAGGTAGCTGAGAAAGTCCACAAATGCAGATCTTCCTCTAGGACAGGCCTAGAAGTTGTTTGACTGATGTCGTCTTGTTGGTAGTGCTAACTAGCATGCAGGAGGGCAAATAGCTCAGTACAAATCAGAACCCAGAGATCATGAGCATCAGTATCTGGCCTTTACCAACCAGAAAGTTACCCACCTGCCTCTATTAACTGCAGTTTCTACCATGAACTGTAGATATATGAAATATTTTGAACACCACCACAATCTATCACGTTCTATTTTCTAACATAGTTAATTGAGTTAATGCATGTAAAGCACTGAGAACAGTGCTTGTTAATTGCTATATAAGTGTGAAATCTATTATTATTGTCATCAGCATTGCTATTACTATTAATCTAGGTTCCTTTTAGGTAAAGATTTTATTTTTTTAAAACTGACATACCCTAGAAAACCTATATATTATCTATTAAATGATACTACATTTCTTTAAAAATAATTGGGAAAAAAGAGTATAGGTTTATTTCCCTAAATTTATTGCAATGCATTTATGAAATCATTTCTGTGTAGCATTACAAAAGATGCCAAGGGGTATCACCTAAAAACTGTCAAAGTATTGCTAATTTACATGGCCTCATGGCTTTATGTATGAAATGCTATATTTGAATTATAATAAAGTCATATTGTAGTACACTTAAAATAGGTTTCCAGTTTCTATACTTTTATAATGACATACCTGTTACAGCCAATGTGCTTTAGAATAAATAAACAGATGAACAATCAAACTATTATGGTTAATGAAATGGAAGTAAGGAAGATTCAACAAGTGACGGATAGAAATGTTGTTGCTTAGGCTGAATCACAAATAATTTCCTGGAGGTAAAGTCTGTGAAAAAGAAATGTAGGTGGAAAATAGGTATGATATTAAGGATAGGATATTTTTCAATTTTCTGAACTTCAATTGAGCATAAAGTCAATACTTGTAGAGTGAAAGAACACATGCATGGCTGATCTTGCTATTCAGATCTTCCAAAAAACAATGAATTCAGACCAAGTGAAAATATTGATATTATAAATGCTGAACTATTGATCAGGCACACTATGTGCCTGTTAGCATAAAAGCATAGTTTAAAACTCACGTGTGAGCAGTTAAAAAATACAATATAACATGATGAAAAAGGCTTTGCCTACTACTGGCACCACAGACAGGAGTTCTGTCAGCCTGAGAATCTCAGGGTATTTCTCCCATCAGAAAAATTCTTTAAATCTGGCCTTTACCAACCAGAAAGTTACCCACCTGCCTCTATTAACTGCAGTTTCTACCATGAACTGTAGATATATGAAATATTTTGAACACCACCACAATCTATCACGTTCTATTTTCTAACATAGTTAATTGAGTTAATGCATGTAAAGCACTGAGAACAGTGCTTGTTAATTGCTATATAAGTGTGAAATCTATTATTATTGTCATCAGCATTGCTATTACTATTAATCTAGGTTCCTTTTAGGTAAAGATTTTATTTTTTTAAAACTGACATACCCTAGAAAACCTATATATTATCTATTAAATGATACTACATTTCTTTAAAAATAATTGGGAAAAAAGAGTATAGGTTTATTTCCCTAAATTTATTGCAATGCATTTATGAAATCATTTCTGTGTAGCATTACAAAAGATGCCAAGGGGTATCACCTAAAAACTGTCAAAGTATTGCTAATTTACATGGCCTCATGGCTTTATGTATGAAATGCTATATTTGAATTATAATAAAGTCATATTGTAGTACACTTAAAATAGGTTTCCAGTTTCTATACTTTTATAATGACATACCTGTTACAGCCAATGTGCTTTAGAATAAATAAACAGATGAACAATCAAACTATTATGGTTAATGAAATGGAAGTAAGGAAGATTCAACAAGTGACGGATAGAAATGTTGTTGCTTAGGCTGAATCACAAATAATTTCCTGGAGGTAAAGTCTGTGAAAAAGAAATGTAGGTGGAAAATAGGTATGATATTAAGGATAGGATATTTTTCAATTTTCTGAACTTCAATTGAGCATAAAGTCAATACTTGTAGAGTGAAAGAACACATGCATGGCTGATCTTGCTATTCAGATCTTCCAAAAAACAATGAATTCAGACCAAGTGAAAATATTGATATTATAAATGCTGAACTATTGATCAGGCACACTATGTGCCTGTTAGCATAAAAGCATAGTTTAAAACTCACGTGTGAGCAGTTAAAAAATACAATATAACATGATGAAAAAGGCTTTGCCTACTACTGGCACCACAGACAGGAGTTCTGTCAGCCTGAGAATCTCAGGGTATTTCTCCCATCAGAAAAATTCTTTAAATCTGGTATCCATGACTTTACATGACAACAGAAAAAGACTACTAGATTTTTACTTACTTTGCCCAAGATCATTGGAATATTCATTTAAGTGGTTTTAAGGACTGAGCTAAGATTGGTACAGTTCCATTTTGAGGAGGCTGGAAAAAAGTTTTGTTTTTAAAATTATATCAGTAGAATTGCCCTAATGGCTATCACTTAAATTTTTTTCCACAAGTCCTGTGAAATACTATGAGAGGGACTCAGATTTCTTGTTTTATATGTGCATAGCCTATAAGTGAAATAAAAATGAATCTTTGATTAAGATAATTGCATTTAAATTTTCTGCTTTTTTTTTCCAATGATTGATCAACAGCATCATTGCACTGTTACTTTATAATTGCATCCTGTGATATATAGGATCTTCTTGACCCAGGGATCAAACCTGAGTCTCCTCCATTGCAGGTAGATTCTTTACTGTTTGAGCCACTAGGGAAAGTCCCTGTGGTCTTTTATAAGGGTAGTGATTCCACCATGAGGACTCTATCCTCATTACCTGAGAAAAGCCTATCTACTTCCCAAGGACTCCATCCTCAAATACTGTCACATTGGAAGTTAGGGCATAAACATGGAAATTTGGGTGGTTGGGTCAGCACAATACAGTTCATAGCAGAGAGGCCCACAGACAGAAAGGCAGTGTTTGTGTGTGTGTGTGTGCATCAATTAGAAATTTCTCAGTTGATCTGCAGGACTTCCAGCTAAATTTAAGGGTCACACTGGCCTTTAAGCTTTTATTTAAATCAGCTCAGACTTGCCTCACTGTCTCATGTGCTTTAATAAATAATCATTCTTCCTGAAATCTCTGGAAAACTCTAAAGGCATTCACCTGTCACTTGGGTCTGTGACTCCTGTCAACTGTTCTGACTCTTTCATTTCTATCTCTGTGCTAAAGACGACTAGTTTTAGCATAAAAGCATAGTTTAAAACTCACGTGTGAGCAGTTAAAAAATACAATATAACATGATGAAAAAGGCTTTGCCTACTACTGGCACCACAGACAGGAGTTCTGTCAGCCTGAGAATCTCAGGGTATTTCTCCCATCAGAAAAATTCTTTAAATCTGGTATCCATGACTTTACATGACAACAGAAAAAGACTACTAGATTTTTACTTACTTTGCCCAAGATCATTGGAATATTCATTTAAGTGGTTTTAAGGACTGAGCTAAGATTGGTACAGTTCCATTTTGAGGAGGCTGGAAAAAAGTTTTGTTTTTAAAATTATATCAGTAGAATTGCCCTAATGGCTATCACTTAAATTTTTTTCCACAAGTCCTGTGAAATACTATGAGAGGGACTCAGATTTCTTGTTTTATATGTGCATAGCCTATAAGTGAAATAAAAATGAATCTTTGATTAAGATAATTGCATTTAAATTTTCTGCTTTTTTTTTCCAATGATTGATCAACAGCATCATTGCACTGTTACTTTATAATTGCATCCTGTGATATATAGGATCTTCTTGACCCAGGGATCAAACCTGAGTCTCCTCCATTGCAGGTAGATTCTTTACTGTTTGAGCCACTAGGGAAAGTCCCTGTGGTCTTTTATAAGGGTAGTGATTCCACCATGAGGACTCTATCCTCATTACCTGAGAAAAGCCTATCTACTTCCCAAGGACTCCATCCTCAAATACTGTCACATTGGAAGTTAGGGCATAAACATGGAAATTTGGGTGGTTGGGTCAGCACAATACAGTTCATAGCAGAGAGGCCCACAGACAGAAAGGCAGTGTTTGTGTGTGTGTGTGTGTGCATCAATTAGAAATTTCTCAGTTGATCTGCAGGACTTCCAGCTAAATTTAAGGGTCACACTGGCCTTTAAGCTTTTATTTAAATCAGCTCAGACTTGCCTCACTGTCTCATGTGCTTTAATAAATAATCATTCTTCCTGAAATCTCTGGAAAACTCTAAAGGCATTCACCTGTCACTTGGGTCTGTGACTCCTGTCAACTGTTCTGACTCTTTCATTTCTATCTCTGTGCTAAGACGACGACTGTTAAAACATATTTTTCCCAGTCTGATCCCCACAAAAACTCCTCTTGCTTAATCAAACCCCAAAGAGCCAATTAAATAAGTTTGTGTTAGCTAAATACTATGAAAACTGGCACAGTGGGGAGATGCTACTCCATAGCAGAGTACCTGATACTGAATGTTGTTTTTCCCCACTCTTCAAGGTCACTTGGGAACTGAGTTCTGCTTGAGTCTGTCTTCTACTTATTCCCCTATTTGAAGCACTAGCTTCTCATCATTCTGAAGGACCCCCTCTCCCTTTCCTCTTCACTGATAATCTAGAAAGCAAGAATTCCTCACAACTTTTATGCACAGAAATTCAGCTTTCTCAAGTTCTCCACTGCAACCAGGGCTTATCATTCTAAATCTTATAATGTTTCAATGCTTCTCACATTCTCCAGTATTTGTCAGCCCTGAGAAACACTGTCATTCCATTTATGTTTATAACATGGGACAATTTTAATTTGGGGTTAAATTTTCTTCACCATTGCAGGTGGATTCTTTACCATCTGAGCCACCAGGTAAGCTTCCCTATAGAGTGAATACCACTATCTTTATTTCCTGTGCCACTGTTGGGAGAAAAAAAGAGAGAACAATTACAATGAGAGCAAGAGACTGAGAGAGAGAGAAACAGGGAATGAGATCGTTTTTCCTCTACCATTTATTTTACTTTCTGTGTACAATATACATACAATCTATGTACAAGAAAATATGTGGCAGTGCACTAAAATGTCAGCCACGATGGTATGACTGAAGACTTTTTGCTTACTTGAATTATTTTTAATGCATATGTGAATATCATAGCCTTGAGTCTGTAACAAAAAATAGAAGAGAGATATGTGAGACATAAAAACAGCAAATCTTTTATACAATATCTTTAAAAAACACTAACATCCATTTTTTTCCTTAATAAATTTCAACTAGAATTCAATTTTTTAATCCTCAAAGAAGATCTGGTTTTCATTCCAGTTATCAAATTCTTCCTTATCTTGAGCTGCATTTCTCTCGGTTAACATGAAAACTGTATTTTGTCTCCTAAGGAACACAATGCATTGGGAAATGCAAAATAAATGATTAATACAGTGTATTACTTCGATAGAACTACCCAGAGAATCTCTTACTTGCTGATAAAATTGATGATGATCTATTGGAAACGTTATTCAGTCACTAAGTCACGTCTGACTCTTTGAGACCCCATGGACTGTATACTGCCAGCCTCCTCTGTCCATTGGACTTCTCAGGCAAGAATACTGGAGTGGGTTGCATTTCCTTCTCTAGAGGATCTTCATGATTCAAGGATCAAACCCACATATTCTGCACCTCTGTGTGGATTCTTTACCACTGAGCCTCCAGGGAAGTTCAATTGTAACAGTTAGGCTTTTAAAGAAAGTATTACAGGGAATTTCCTGGCAGTCCAGTGGTTAGGGTTCTGTACTTTCACTGCCAAGGACCGAATCCCTGGACAGGGAACTAAGGTCCCACAACCCACGTGGCTAAAAAGAAAAAAACGAAGTTTGGGTGCTTGGCATTTGTTGATTTAGGTAAAACTTTCAGATCTTATAAAATATATATATTTTTAAATTAATTATTTAAGTTATAAATTATCTCAAATCATTTCTGAAACCCCAAGTTAATTTGTTGTTGTTGGGTTTTTTTTTTTTGTTTTGTTTTTTTTTGCCATTCTACATCTTTGGACCATTAAATCAATTTTAACAGTTTTGAGACTCAATTTCTTATGATTTCAATCTGTCTCCCACAGAGTTTGTTTCTTGAGGACAGGGGCTACATCAAAGCCAGTTGTGTGTTTCTTTTGTAAAATGACTTCCTTCTAATGTTGGCTGACAATGGGCAGATAGTTTGGGAATTTCCCCAACTGTTCCCTTAATTTTCAAGGCTCTCATGTTCTACTGTGAAAAGAAAAATAAATAGTTCAGTGATTACATTTCAAATTTGATGAATGTTAGCAAAAATCTTGATTATTCAAAGCAAAAAAAAAAAAGAAAGAAAGCCCTAAATGTATGCCAAAAGTTTCCTGAATTATTATTTTTCAAAATTCTTCGGTTATCAATTTTTGAGCTGCATTTCTCTCGGTTAACATGAAAACTGTATTTTGTCTCCTAAGGAACACAATGCATTGGGAAATGCAAAATAAATGATTAATACAGTGTATTACTTCGATAGAACTACCCAGAGAATCTCTTACTTGCTGATAAAATTGATGATGATCTATTGGAAACGTTATTCAGTCACTAAGTCACGTCTGACTCTTTGAGACCCCATGGACTGTATACTGCCAGCCTCCTCTGTCCATTGGACTTCTCAGGCAAGAATACTGGAGTGGGTTGCATTTCCTTCTCTAGAGGATCTTCATGATTCAAGGATCAAACCCACATATTCTGCACCTCTGTGTGGATTCTTTACCACTGAGCCTCCAGGGAAGTTCAATTGTAACAGTTAGGCTTTTAAAGAAAGTATTACAGGGAATTTCCTGGCAGTCCAGTGGTTAGGGTTCTGTACTTTCACTGCCAAGGACCGAATCCCTGGACAGGGAACTAAGGTCCCACAACCCACGTGGCTAAAAAGAAAAATACGAAGTTTGGGTGCTTGGCATTTGTTGATTTAGGTAAAACTTTCAGATCTTATAAAATATATATATTTTTAAATTAATTATTTAAGTTATAAATTATCTCAAATCATTTCTGAAACCCCAAGTTAATTTGTTGTTGTTGGGTTTTTTTTTTTTGTTTTGTTTTTTTTTGCCATTCTACATCTTTGGACCATTAAATCAATTTTAACAGTTTTGAGACTCAATTTCTTATGATTTCAATCTGTCTCCCACAGAGTTTGTTTCTTGAGGACAGGGGCTACATCAAAGCCAGTTGTGTGTTTCTTTTGTAAAATGACTTCCTTCTAATGTTGGCTGACAATGGGCAGATAGTTTGGGAATTTCCCCAACTGTTCCCTTAATTTTCAAGGCTCTCATGTTCTACTGTGAAAAGAAAAATAAATAGTTCAGTGATTACATTTCAAATTTGATGAATGTTAGCAAAAATCTTGATTATTCAAAGCAAAAAAAAAAAAGAAAGAAAGCCCTAAATGTATGCCAAAAGTTTCCTGAATTATTATATCAATTCTTGATTAACTTTGTAAATATTCATTAACCTTAGAGGAAAAAATATAGAACTGTGATAGTTCAGTTTGATTTTGAATAAATAACTGTACCTCACAAATATCTTCCCAGAGATGACTTTTACAGGAGCTAAATATAACAAAGAGAAAAATAGAAAGATGCTGAATATTCTCAATGTGAACTAGCTGCCATTGTGTTGAAACCTAGATTCAAGTATTTTCAGATGCTATCTATCTTTGTAGCCTTTTTCACTATGAAATAAATTGGTGGCACTATATTGAAAAATGATCATACCTAGGAGTTCAAGTGTTTTAATTAATGTTAGATGGTGTTACTACTGAGTGTTATGCAAAATTGCAAGTGAGAACATGGCCTGAATAAGTCAACAATACCATTCTTGAAGAATTATACCTGTTCGGTGATACGGTAGTCCATAATCCAGTCAGCATTAAAATGCAGAAACAAAATGTCTTGAGTATGTGAACCACTATGAAAGAAAATGGCTTTGAATTGATTACCAGTCCATGAATAGTACCTGCATAAAGTTTACTGTATTGATGATGTGCTTATCAAACCATTTCCATAAATGATTGATGGCATTTTATTCAAAAATATGCTAAGCTAACAATTACAGAAACTCTTTTATAAAAAATCAAAACATTACATAAATTCAGTTTATATCTTATAAATGAGATCTATTGGTATAAATGTTTCTCTTATATGTTTCTGAAACCCCAAGTTAATTGAGACTTCAATTTCTTATTTTGATTTCAATCTGTCTCCCACAGAGTTTGTTTCTTGAGGACAGGGGCTACATCAAAGCCAGTTGTGTGTTTCTTTTGTAAAATGACTTCCTTCTAATGTTGGCTGACAATGGGCAGATAGTTTGGGAATTTCCCCAACTGTTCCCTTAATTTTCAAGGCTCTCATGTTCTACTGTGAAAAGAAAAATAAATAGTTCAGTGATTACATTTCAAATTTGATGAATGTTAGCAAAAATCTTGATTATTCAAAGCAAAAAAAAAAAAGAAAGAAAGCCCTAAATGTATGCCAAAAGTTTCCTGAATTATTATATCAATTCTTGATTAACTTTGTAAATATTCATTAACCTTAGAGGAAAAAATATAGAACTGTGATAGTTCAGTTTGATTTTGAATAAATAACTGTACCTCACAAATATCTTCCCAGAGATGACTTTTACAGGAGCTAAATATAACAAAGAGAAAAATAGAAAGATGCTGAATATTCTCAATGTGAACTAGCTGCCATTGTGTTGAAACCTAGATTCAAGTATTTTCAGATGCTATCTATCTTTGTAGCCTTTTTCACTATGAAATAAATTGGTGGCACTATATTGAAAAATGATCATACCTAGGAGTTCAAGTGTTTTAATTAATGTTAGATGGTGTTACTACTGAGTGTTATGCAAAATTGCAAGTGAGAACATGGCCTGAATAAGTCAACAATACCATTCTTGAAGAATTATACCTGTTCGGTGATACGGTAGTCCATAATCCAGTCAGCATTAAAATGCAGAAACAAAATGTCTTGAGTATGTGAACCACTATGAAAGAAAATGGCTTTGAATTGATTACCAGTCCATGAATAGTACCTGCATAAAGTTTACTGTATTGATGATGTGCTTATCAAACCATTTCCATAAATGATTGATGGCATTTTATTCAAAAATATGCTAAGCTAACAATTACAGAAACTCTTTTATAAAAAATCAAAACATTACATAAATTCAGTTTATATCTTATAAATGAGATCTATTGGTATAAATGTTTCTCTTATATGTATATACATTACTCCTATAATCATAAAATTATAAGATTATTTTTATAAATATATAGTTATATGTTAATATGAATACAAATAGAGAAAATACAATACAATACAATACTTAATTTGTAGAGGTCTTTATAAGAAAAAATGGCCATTATTACAAGATCCCTTAACATGTATACTATTATCACCATTTCCCAAAAGAGGGTAAAAATGCAGAAACTCTGAATAACCATGCTTCTACTGTTAAGTCAAAATATGTGTGTGTGTATGTGTTTGTGTTTTTAATGAAATTAAGAATAGATAGATTTATTCAAACAAATATATATACTTTGTTAAATTCTAAATCCCTCAATAGAAGCTTGATGATATTTTCTTATTTTAATTAATCTTACTTTCTAGTTTGTATTTTTACTAGTGAACTAATACATATCAACCATGTGACCATTGATATGTTCGTGTATACACTAAAATATTATTGTTTTCACATTGGTTCATTTTTAGTGAAAATACATGCTAACCTATAACACTGCTTAACTTCAGGACTTTACATTAAGATAGAAGATAAAAATAAGAAGGCTTTAAAAAATAGTTTTATAAATATCTATACTGTTTATTTATTGTAGAAACATATTATTTTTAAAGAAACATAAATAACAATATGTAAAATAATGGAATTGATAGTTCTCTAAGCAGTCAAGAAATGTGTTAGCAAAGGATAGTAGAATTTGTGCAGTTTTGAGGTGGTGGACTTGGAAATAGTATAACATGGGAAGAACATTCTGAACAGAATACACAACATTCACTAGTCGTAAGTACCTTCAGAACAAGTACCAGAAATGATTAATTTTGTTTTACCAGTATCATAAATGATGACTTTCATATAATATGGAGAAACAAAATGTCTTGAGTATGTGAACCACTATGAAAGAAAATGGCTTTGAATTGATTACCAGTCCATGAATAGTACCTGCATAAAGTTTACTGTATTGATGATGTGCTTATCAAACCATTTCCATAAATGATTGATGGCATTTTATTCAAAAATATGCTAAGCTAACAATTACAGAAACTCTTTTATAAAAAATCAAAACATTACATAAATTCAGTTTATATCTTATAAATGAGATCTATTGGTATAAATGTTTCTCTTATATGTATATACATTACTCCTATAATCATAAAATTATAAGATTATTTTTATAAATATATAGTTATATGTTAATATGAATACAAATAGAGAAAATACAATACAATACAATACTTAATTTGTAGAGGTCTTTATAAGAAAAAATGGCCATTATTACAAGATCCCTTAACATGTATACTATTATCACCATTTCCCAAAAGAGGGTAAAAATGCAGAAACTCTGAATAACCATGCTTCTACTGTTAAGTCAAAATATGTGTGTGTGTATGTGTTTGTGTTTTTAATGAAATTAAGAATAGATAGATTTATTCAAACAAATATATATACTTTGTTAAATTCTAAATCCCTCAATAGAAGCTTGATGATATTTTCTTATTTTAATTAATCTTACTTTCTAGTTTGTATTTTTACTAGTGAACTAATACATATCAACCATGTGACCATTGATATGTTCGTGTATACACTAAAATATTATTGTTTTCACATTGGTTCATTTTTAGTGAAAATACATGCTAACCTATAACACTGCTTAACTTCAGGACTTTACATTAAGATAGAAGATAAAAATAAGAAGGCTTTAAAAAATAGTTTTATAAATATCTATACTGTTTATTTATTGTAGAAACATATTATTTTTAAAGAAACATAAATAACAATATGTAAAATAATGGAATTGATAGTTCTCTAAGCAGTCAAGAAATGTGTTAGCAAAGGATAGTAGAATTTGTGCAGTTTTGAGGTGGTGGACTTGGAAATAGTATAACATGGGAAGAACATTCTGAACAGAATACACAACATTCACTAGTCGTAAGTACCTTCAGAACAAGTACCAGAAATGATTAATTTTGTTTTACCAGTATCATAAATGATGACTTTCATATAATATGAGCTCAGTAATTTTCCTTTACAAATGAAAGAACTCTTTACTAGATTATCCTTCACTGGTTGTGATTGTTTTTTTTCCATTTTAATATTGAAGGTAAGTATCAGATGAAACTAAACTATGAATATAATAACGGAAACACAACAATCTGAGGCTTAATCAATGAATGTGAAGAAAAGCTCCTGAGTTGATTTACTGCACTCAGACTTACAGGCCACGTTAGAGTAGTGGAATGTTTGGAGACTACAGAGCCACATTGCTGTGTGAATCCCAGCTCTGCCCTCATTAGCTACAAACTTTTGGACAGTTTCTACTCTGGGTGTCTGCTTCCTCATTAGTAAATCTGATTTAATAAAAATAGCATCAATTTTTTAGTTTTTTTCTGAGTATCAAACATGATATTACACAAAAAACATTAACATGAACATGAGGTGTCTAGTAAGGTCTAAAGAAACTTTCCCTCACATGGCCACCACAACCATTAGGTTTATTGGCCTTTTCCATGAAACTAAACCCAGAAATTCAGTTCCAGCTTATTGTACATTTTAATTTCAATTCCAGTCTAATATACATTATTTTTACACTCTATGTATTTTAACATAACATGAAATTATAACGTTGTTATCTATACTCTACAAAATAAAGCAGATATGACCAACAAACAGCCATTTTGACCTGAGGAGTCACTCTGTATATTGCACTGATTCTATTAATAGACACATTCAAAGAGCAATTCAGTGGGAATTACATTATAATCTTATTTTCAAAAGTATGAAGATGCATAAGATTGTAGGACTGTTTTTGAGGATTAGGGGACATTCTATTCTTCTTTTAAAAAAATACAATTTATTATTATTGTTGTTTATAATACTTATATTTTCAGACATATTTTATTTCCCCTTTGTCTCTGTTTCTTCCTTCAAAATGCCTTAAGCACCTTATGAGACTTTTATAATATATTTTGAAGCACTTACAGTATTTTCTTATAAGTATGTAGCATAAGAGAGGCAAAAACTTATTTTGTAAAAAGGGAAATTTTTTTCTCTGTGTCATAGTTCAATAATTAGAAATATCATAGAAACCATGTTGTTACTCATTGTTATGATGACACGATTACTGTTTCTACAAGCTGTCAAATAATTTTAATTTTTCACTAAATTAAGAATCATGAAAATCCATAAACATACTAAATGCACCTTTATGTACACACCATTTTAGTAAATTTTAGTATTTGTGACAGGATACTAAGTGACACATCATTCAAATTAGTGTTCCAAAAAAATCATTACTTTTTTTTAAATGTTACTTTAGGTTTCTACTACATCCTAATGCAAAATTTATGAGGCTTAATCAATTAAAACTTTGACGAGACTTACAGGCCACGTTAGAGTAGTGGAATGTTTGGAGACTACAGAGCCACATTGCTGTGTGAATCCCAGCTCTGCCCTCATTAGCTACAAACTTTTGGACAGTTTCTACTCTGGGTGTCTGCTTCCTCATTAGTAAATCTGATTTAATAAAAATAGCATCAATTTTTTAGTTTTTTTCTGAGTATCAAACATGATATTACACAAAAAACATTAACATGAACATGAGGTGTCTAGTAAGGTCTAAAGAAACTTTCCCTCACATGGCCACCACAACCATTAGGTTTATTGGCCTTTTCCATGAAACTAAACCCAGAAATTCAGTTCCAGCTTATTGTACATTTTAATTTCAATTCCAGTCTAATATACATTATTTTTACACTCTATGTATTTTAACATAACATGAAATTATAACGTTGTTATCTATACTCTACAAAATAAAGCAGATATGACCAACAAACAGCCATTTTGACCTGAGGAGTCACTCTGTATATTGCACTGATTCTATTAATAGACACATTCAAAGAGCAATTCAGTGGGAATTACATTATAATCTTATTTTCAAAAGTATGAAGATGCATAAGATTGTAGGACTGTTTTTTGAGGATTAGGGTACATTCTATTCTTCTTTTAAAAAAATACAATTTATTATTATTGTTGTTTATAATACTTATATTTTCAGACATATTTTATTTCCCCTTTGTCTCTGTTTCTTCCTTCAAAATGCCTTAAGCACCTTATGAGACTTTTATAATATATTTTGAAGCACTTACAGTATTTTCTTATAAGTATGTAGCATAAGAGAGGCAAAAACTTATTTTGTAAAAAGGGAAATTTTTTTCTCTGTGTCATAGTTCAATAATTAGAAATATCATAGAAACCATGTTGTTACTCATTGTTATGATGACACGATTACTGTTTCTACAAGCTGTCAAATAATTTTAATTTTTCACTAAATTAAGAATCATGAAAATCCATAAACATACTAAATGCACCTTTATGTACACACCATTTTAGTAAATTTTAGTATTTGTGACAGGATACTAAGTGACACATCATTCAAATTAGTGTTCATTATTTGAATGTTCTATATGATAACGTGAATTGCACTTAGCTCATTGTAATAAGTTAAATGTTTTACATACGTGTTACATTTGTTAGGTTTCTACTACATCACACAGAGAATAGAATTGATAACACCTGAAATTATGGGCTGTGCTATTTTTACATTTCTTTTGCAGAATAATTATGGCCACTTTTCTTCCTTCAGTTTTAAAATAAAAAAGAACTACTTTAAAATAATTACCTACAATTTTGACTTGACAGAGATGTCAAAGCTTATTTCTTTCCTTACAGTTTTCTTGTGGTGTTCTGGATTAAGAGTAAAATGTTTTGATGTGGTATCTACTGTCACTGCATTTCATATCTAGGATGATATAATTATGAAAAATAAAGCTTAGGGAAGGCAGAAAAAATTCTAAATTCATTTTCTAAGGTTCTTTTTTTTTTTTTTAGAGAATATTAGAGGAAGATAACAATGCATTTCTCTTTTTTCACTGCCTAAAATGAGCTCTTCTTCAACAATACCAGTTTCTAGTCAAATTCTATAGGATCACCACAAACTTTTTATTGTAATTAAAAAATTACTCAAAGTATTCCTTTGATACTGCATATACTATAATAAACAATCTAATATAATTTCTTTTTAATTGATTCATATTTGACATATAACATTGTATTAGTTTTGAGTGTAAAACACGATTTGATTAATGTATATGTTGTGAAATAATCACCATGATAAATGTAGTTAACATTAATTAACTGACACAGTTATAATTTTTTTGTTGTTAGGAGAAATTTTGAAATCCACTCTTTAAGCAACTTACAAATAAACAAATGGCACTGCATACTGTAGTCATCATGAGGTGCTTTTGTATTCAGAATTTCTCTTATTTATTAATAGGCAGATCTCTTGCTTGACAGGTGGTATTATGAACTAACAAATAAATTTGCTAATGTATTTTTTAATAAATGCAGTTAGCAAAAATCAATGTCTGTGTCATTTGGGCCTATATATGATCAACATCTTTTATTTTGTGAGAAATTAAGAATCATGAAATCCAATTAAAAACAAAAAACTAATTTTGCACCTTTATGTACACACCATTTTAGTAAATTTTAGTATTTGTGACAGGATACTAAGTGACACATCATTCAAATTAGTGTTCATTATTTGAATGTTCTATATGATAACGTGAATTGCACTTAGCTCATTGTAATAAGTTAAATGTTTTACATACGTGTTACATTTGTTAGGTTTCTACTACATCACACAGAGAATAGAATTGATAACACCTGAAATTATGGGCTGTGCTATTTTTACATTTCTTTTGCAGAATAATTATGGCCACTTTTCTTCCTTCAGTTTTAAAATAAAAAAGAACTACTTTAAAATAATTACCTACAATTTTGACTTGACAGAGATGTCAAAGCTTATTTCTTTCCTTACAGTTTTCTTGTGGTGTTCTGGATTAAGAGTAAAATGTTTTGATGTGGTATCTACTGTCACTGCATTTCATATCTAGGATGATATAATTATGAAAAATAAAGCTTAGGGAAGGCAGAAAAAATTCTAAATTCATTTTCTAAGGTTCTTTTTTTTTTTTTTAGAGAATATTAGAGGAAGATAACAATGCATTTCTCTTTTTTCACTGCCTAAAATGAGCTCTTCTTCAACAATACCAGTTTCTAGTCAAATTCTATAGGATCACCACAAACTTTTTATTGTAATTAAAAAATTACTCAAAGTATTCCTTTGATACTGCATATACTATAATAAACAATCTAATATAATTTCTTTTTAATTGATTCATATTTGACATATAACATTGTATTAGTTTTGAGTGTAAAACACGATTTGATTAATGTATATGTTGTGAAATAATCACCATGATAAATGTAGTTAACATTAATTAACTGACACAGTTATAATTTTTTTGTTGTTAGGAGAAATTTTGAAATCCACTCTTTAAGCAACTTACAAATAAACAAATGGCACTGCATACTGTAGTCATCATGAGGTGCTTTTTGTATTCAGAATTTCTCTTATTTATTAATAGGCAGATCTCTTGCTTGACAGGTGGTATTATGAACTAACAAATAAATTTGCTAATGTATTTTTTAATAAATGCAGTTAGCAAAAATCAATGTCTGTGTCATTTGGGCCTATATATGATCAACATCTTTTATTTTGTGTTCAAAATTTAAATGAAATCTATAGAATAGCGATCTGCAATTTTTCAGATCCTGAACCTCTAGAATACACACTCAAAGGAATTCAGATGTTCATATTTCTATGTCTACTCAAAAGTGGACTTAATTAAATTAATTGAAAGCATATCAGGTGCTGTAACTATAAGAGGTGTTTAATGTGAAAGCATAGAAATAATAATAGCAAAAAAAAAATAAAAGTTTATATTTGAAATAATTCCAAGATAGTTTGAATTTTTCCTTCTCTCTCTTTTCTACTGGTTATATTTGAATCTTACGCTCTAGTTATTAAGTACTCTAGAATACACTTTGTAAATAATGTGAGGTGGAGATATAACATTATCTTAATTTCTTTACAGAGAGCTGATTTTTCTAGTACTAGTGAAAAGTCTCTTTTTAATACTGTTAATATGAAATATCACCTTTGCTATACAATACATTTATTTAGAACTTAGAATCTGCTTCTGAGGTTTATAAACTGTTTATTTTTCTTAATGCCACTAAACAATTTTAGATATTTTAGATTTTTTAATAGTATTACTTATGGTCTGAAAAAGCAAATCTCTCATTCTCTTTTTGCCCAGGGTTTCATGGTCATATTCTTCTATGTATTCATTTGTCTGTTTGCTTTATCAAAGGAACTTTTCAAGATTTTGATCACTAGGGTTTTTATTTCAAATAAAAATCATCTCAAAACTAATTCTGTGATAAATGGTGTGTGTACAAATAGTAAATCATGTTATATTTCTATATTTTACAGTTTCCTTTAATAAAATCATATAATTTATTAATAAAATTTCCTTACATTAATTTCTAAAATGAAGTGGCCTTGTGTGTTTTCTGAATGCTCATTAATTCAGTTTTGAAAGTCCAGACAATTCAGATTCAAGGTTCTGCCTCTTGCTGCAGAATTAATCTTGGGCCACATATTTTCTCTCCTTAGTCATTAGAAGAAAGAAATGTTACCGCAATGTGCAATGGATTTCTGTGTATTATGAACTAACAAATAAATTTGCTAATGTATTTTTTAATAAATGCAGTTAGCAAAAATCAATGTCTGTGTCATTTGGGCCTATATATGATCAACATCTTTTATTTTGTGTTCAAAATTTAAATGAAATCTATAGAATAGCGATCTGCAATTTTTCAGATCCTGAACCTCTAGAATACACACTCAAAGGAATTCAGATGTTCATATTTCTATGTCTACTCAAAAGTGGACTTAATTAAATTAATTGAAAGCATATCAGGTGCTGTAACTATAAGAGGTGTTTAATGTGAAAGCATAGAAATAATAATAGCAAAAAAAAAATAAAAGTTTATATTTGAAATAATTCCAAGATAGTTTGAATTTTTCCTTCTCTCTCTTTTCTACTGGTTATATTTGAATCTTACGCTCTAGTTATTAAGTACTCTAGAATACACTTTGTAAATAATGTGAGGTGGAGATATAACATTATCTTAATTTCTTTACAGAGAGCTGATTTTTCTAGTACTAGTGAAAAGTCTCTTTTTAATACTGTTAATATGAAATATCACCTTTGCTATACAATACATTTATTTAGAACTTAGAATCTGCTTCTGAGGTTTATAAACTGTTTATTTTTCTTAATGCCACTAAACAATTTTAGATATTTTAGATTTTTTAATAGTATTACTTATGGTCTGAAAAAGCAAATCTCTCATTCTCTTTTTGCCCAGGGTTTCATGGTCATATTCTTCTATGTATTCATTTGTCTGTTTGCTTTATCAAAGGAACTTTTCAAGATTTTGATCACTAGGGTTTTTATTTCAAATAAAAATCATCTCAAAACTAATTCTGTGATAAATGGTGTGTGTACAAATAGTAAATCATGTTATATTTCTATATTTTACAGTTTCCTTTAATAAAATCATATAATTTATTAATAAAATTTCCTTACATTAATTTCTAAAATGAAGTGGCCTTGTGTGTTTTCTGAATGCTCATTAATTCAGTTTTGAAAGTCCAGACAATTCAGATTCAAGGTTCTGCCTCTTGCTGCAGAATTAATCTTGGGCCACATATTTTCTCTCCTTAGTCATTAGAAGAAAGAAATGTTACCGCAATGTGCAATGGATTTCTGTGTATTTTGAATCTAAAAGTAGTGGCATAATTGTATATAAATGCCAAAGATAATTTCCAGTGTCTTGAGAGAAATTGAAAATCCAGCATGAAATAATTTTAGTAATTGTAGTAGTGTCTTTAACAGTATGTTTCTGTGGAGAGATGCTACCTTTTTGTAAGTCCCTGGTTAATTACTTTCTGAATATTATCCTTCAATTATCATAGATTTCATAACTAGATAAGCGTAAGCAGCTTTCATGTTGTAAGAGATGATCAAACTTTTGCAGTCTAGTAGAGAGGTTTTGCCTAACAAATCCAATTTATGATATTGCTACTTTGTATTGACATAATTTGAGATAATTGGTGGTAATTAATTCTTCCTGGATAAGACTAGAGCAAATAGACTCCATATTTAGCTAGTTTAAATTTAATATGACTGACTTGAGGTTCAGGTTTGAATATGCCAGTAGTTGGATTTGGTTTAAACTTTTAATTTAGATGTTGATGAAAAACTAAACTATACTCCATATAGGCCCATGCTAAATGAATTTGAGGTATAATGAATATTTCCATATAATAGAGAAGACAAAAATTAAATGTCTGCAAGGCATAGGAATGCCATTATAAACATCTTTACTTGTATACACATAATTCCATTGATTTGTGCATATCTAAGTTTCTATATGGAACAATTTTCTGTGTGCTTGAAGAAATTCCTTTTAGTGTTTCTTTTTTGTTTTAAATGTTTTTGCTGCTTTCTTTTTTTATTTTTTTGCCTCTAAGTCATCATTTGTTTTTCATCCATCTTTATTCTTTGGCATGTGGGCCTCACATTGCAGTGGCGTCTGTCGTTGCAGAGCATTGGCTTTGGGCTCCTGCACTCCAGAGTGCTGGCTCATAATTGGACATACTGGTACAGCCGCTCCACGGCACGTGGGATCTTCCCGGGCCAGGGATTGAACCAGGGCCTTCTTATAAAATCATATAATTTATTAATAAAATTTCCTTACATTAATTTCTAAAATGAAGTGGCCTTGTGTGTTTTCTGAATGCTCATTAATTCAGTTTTGAAAGTCCAGACAATTCAGATTCAAGGTTCTGCCTCTTGCTGCAGAATTAATCTTGGGCCACATATTTTCTCTCCTTAGTCATTAGAAGAAAGAAATGTTACCGCAATGTGCAATGGATTTCTGTGTATTTTGAATCTAAAAGTAGTGGCATAATTGTATATAAATGCCAAAGATAATTTCCAGTGTCTTGAGAGAAATTGAAAATCCAGCATGAAATAATTTTAGTAATTGTAGTAGTGTCTTTAACAGTATGTTTCTGTGGAGAGATGCTACCTTTTTGTAAGTCCCTGGTTAATTACTTTCTGAATATTATCCTTCAATTATCATAGATTTCATAACTAGATAAGCGTAAGCAGCTTTCATGTTGTAAGAGATGATCAAACTTTTGCAGTCTAGTAGAGAGGTTTTGCCTAACAAATCCAATTTATGATATTGCTACTTTGTATTGACATAATTTGAGATAATTGGTGGTAATTAATTCTTCCTGGATAAGACTAGAGCAAATAGACTCCATATTTAGCTAGTTTAAATTTAATATGACTGACTTGAGGTTCAGGTTTGAATATGCCAGTAGTTGGATTTGGTTTAAACTTTTAATTTAGATGTTGATGAAAAACTAAACTATACTCCATATAGGCCCATGCTAAATGAATTTGAGGTATAATGAATATTTCCATATAATAGAGAAGACAAAAATTAAATGTCTGCAAGGCATAGGAATGCCATTATAAACATCTTTACTTGTATACACATAATTCCATTGATTTGTGCATATCTAAGTTTCTATATGGAACAATTTTCTGTGTGCTTGAAGAAATTCCTTTTAGTGTTTCTTTTTTGTTTTAAATGTTTTTGCTGCTTTCTTTTTTTATTTTTTTGCCTCTAAGTCATCATTTGTTTTTCATCCATCTTTATTCTTTGGCATGTGTGGGCCTCCCATCGCAGTGGCCTCTCCCATTGCAGAGCATTGGCTTTGGGCTCATGCACTCCAGAGTGCTGGCTCATAATTGGACATACTGGTACAGCTGTTCCTCAGCATGTGGAATCTTCCTGTGCCAGGGATTGAACCAGGGCCCCTTGCATTGCAAGGCTTACTTACCCACTGGACAACCAGGGAAGCCCTTTAGTGTTTTTTGAAGTGCAGTTTTTTCAGTGATGAGTTATTTCTGATTTTTCTTATATAAGAGTTTTTATTTCATCTTTGCTTTGGTAAAATTTTTGCATTGTTTAAGAATTCTTGATTGGTGATTTGTTGTTTATTCCTTCAGTGGTTTAAAGATGCTGCCCCAATTTGATCTGTTTTAAATTGTTTCTAAAAAAAAATATCCTGTCATATTTATTTTTACTTCATTGTGCATAACATGCCATTTTTCTAAATGCTTTTAAGATATCTTCTTAAATATTAATACTTTGAAAAGTGTACTTAATTCATATATTTGTGCAGGTTTGTGGTTAGAAGTGGTTAGAAGTTCTTAGTGCTTTTGGATCAGTAGTTTGTGGTTTATATCAAATGTGCAAAAAAGATTTCAACCATTTCTTTTTTTTTTAATCTAAATATGTTTCCCCCACCGTTCCTAAGGAATCCAATTATACATATATTTGGCTGCTTATAATTACGCCACAGTTCACTGATGTGGTCTTCTTTCTTTTTCAAGTTACCTTTATACATGTTTCATTTCAGAGAGTTTCTGTTGTTATGCCTTCAAGTTTAATTCAAACCTCCTATTTGTTTGTGATATCTAAGTTTACTATCTTTACTTGTATACACATAATTCCATTGATTTGTGCATATCTAAGTTTCTATATGGAACAATTTTCTGTGTGCTTGAAGAAATTCCTTTTAGTGTTTCTTTTTTGTTTTAAATGTTTTTGCTGCTTTCTTTTTTTATTTTTTTGCCTCTAAGTCATCATTTGTTTTTCATCCATCTTTATTCTTTGGCATGTGTGGGCCTCCCATCGCAGTGGCCTCTCCCATTGCAGAGCATTGGCTTTGGGCTCATGCACTCCAGAGTGCTGGCTCATAATTGGACATACTGGTACAGCTGTTCCTCAGCATGTGGAATCTTCCTGTGCCAGGGATTGAACCAGGGCCCCTTGCATTGCAAGGCTTACTTACCCACTGGACAACCAGGGAAGCCCTTTAGTGTTTTTTGAAGTGCAGTTTTTTCAGTGATGAGTTATTTCTGATTTTTCTTATATAAGAGTTTTTATTTCATCTTTGCTTTGGTAAAATTTTTGCATTGTTTAAGAATTCTTGATTGGTGATTTGTTGTTTATTCCTTCAGTGGTTTAAAGATGCTGCCCCAATTTGATCTGTTTTAAATTGTTTCTAAAAAAAAATATCCTGTCATATTTATTTTTACTTCATTGTGCATAACATGCCATTTTTCTAAATGCTTTTAAGATATCTTCTTAAATATTAATACTTTGAAAAGTGTACTTAATTCATATATTTGTGCAGGTTTGTGGTTAGAAGTGGTTAGAAGTTCTTAGTGCTTTTGGATCAGTAGTTTGTGGTTTATATCAAATGTGCAAAAAAGATTTCAACCATTTCTTTTTTTTTTAATCTAAATATGTTTCCCCCACCGTTCCTAAGGAATCCAATTATACATATATTTGGCTGCTTATAATTACGCCACAGTTCACTGATGTGGTCTTCTTTCTTTTTCAAGTTACCTTTATACATGTTTCATTTCAGAGAGTTTCTGTTGTTATGCCTTCAAGTTTAATTCAAACCTCCTATTTGTTTCTGAAATGTCTAGTGTGTTGTTAATCTTACACACAATGCTTTTCATCACTGACATTTTTGTTGTCATTTATAAGATTTTGATTTGGTCTCTTTAAACATTTCTCTAATGTCTCTGTTTGACATACTCAGCCCCTTCTGTAGTTTCTTCAATACGTGGATTACAGTTATAATAACTATTTAATGTGCTTATCTACTGTTATCTGCATTATGTATGGGTCATTTTTATGGAATGCTTTTCTTCTTTTTCACTGTGAATTATAATTTCCTGCCTTTTCATGCTTTGTAATTTTTATAGGATATCAAATATGAGAGTTTTACCTTGTTTATAGCCAGGTATTTTTTATTTTTCTTTATTATATACTTTCAATGTTTATTATGGGACACAGTTATGTTATTTTTGTTGCTTTTGTACAGTTTCTAAGTTGTGTCTGACTCTTTGCAACTCCACAGACAGTAGCCCACCAGGCGCTTCTGTCCATGGGGCTCCCCAGCTAAGAATACTGGAATGGGTTGCTATTTTCTTCTTCAGGGGATTGTCCCAGTCCAGGGATATGGCCTGCATCTGGTGAACTGTCAGGCAAATTCTGTACCACTGAAACACCAGAGAAACAGTTTAATTCTTCTAGGTTTCTGGTTTTAAAGCATTTTAGATGAGTCTTCAGTAAATTTTAGTTTAAAGTTAATTTCTCCCGATCACAGATGCAAGAATCTTCTTAGTCTAATGAATTTTCTATGAATTATGAGTTTTTCTCGTGGGCTAATGGGAATATGCTTTTTCCCCCTTTGGTCATGTGTGAGCCTTTGGTATACTCCCTCTAATTTTTCTATTGAATTATTTTCTGGCCATCAGAAATATCCTTACAAGTACACTAACTAGTGTTCAGATGAATATTTGAGAGGAATACTGTTAAGATCATAATGTTCTCTCTCTGTGCAGTACTCTCTCTTCTTGGCTGTGTGAACTCTAGCCATTGTGGGATCTGTGGGCTCCCAATGCCACATTTTCAAGTCATAGAAACTTCCATACTCTACCTGAACTTTCCCGCTTTCACCACGGCCTGATAATTTCTCCTAGGCCAAGGACTGGGAAAATCAAAAAGCTCACCATTTTTTGCCCTGATTTTCTCAGAGATCACTGCCCCTCATTGTTTAATGACTAATAACTAAAAACAGGCTTTTTTTCAAGCATTTTATTCTGGTTTTGAAGTTGTTTTAGTCAAGAGGATAAAACTAGTTCTTGTTACTCCATCTTCGTTCAAAGTAGTTGTGATAGGAACTTATCTGTGCTAATTCTATGCACTACTGATTGGTGGTTGTTCAGTCACTACATCTTGTCTGACTTCTTGTGACTGCATCAACTGAAACATGCCAGACTCCTTTGCCCTCCACTATCTCCTGAAGTTTGCTCAAATTCACATCCATTGAGTTGGTGATACTATCTAACCATCTCATCTTCTGTTGACACTTTCTCCTCCTACCTCAAGTTTTTCCAGCTTCATGGGTTTTTCTAATGAGTTGTCTGTTTATTTGCATCAGATGGCCAAAGTATTGGTGCTTCAGCTTCAGAAACAGTCCTTTCAGTGAACAGTCAGGGTTGGTTTCCTTTAGGACATTCTGTACCATTTTTTTTGGAGATATGGCCTGCATCTGGTGAACTGTCAGGCAAATTCTGTACCACTGAAACACCAGAGAAACAGTTTAATTCTTCTAGGTTTCTGGTTTTAAAGCATTTTAGATGAGTCTTCAGTAAATTTTAGTTTAAAGTTAATTTCTCCCGATCACAGATGCAAGAATCTTCTTAGTCTAATGAATTTTCTATGAATTATGAGTTTTTCTCGTGGGCTAATGGGAATATGCTTTTTCCCCCTTTGGTCATGTGTGAGCCTTTGGTATACTCCCTCTAATTTTTCTATTGAATTATTTTCTGGCCATCAGAAATATCCTTACAAGTACACTAACTAGTGTTCAGATGAATATTTGAGAGGAATACTGTTAAGATCATAATGTTCTCTCTCTGTGCAGTACTCTCTCTTCTTGGCTGTGTGAACTCTAGCCATTGTGGGATCTGTGGGCTCCCAATGCCACATTTTCAAGTCATAGAAACTTCCATACTCTACCTGAACTTTCCCGCTTTCACCACGGCCTGATAATTTCTCCTAGGCCAAGGACTGGGAAAATCAAAAAGCTCACCATTTTTTGCCCTGATTTTCTCAGAGATCACTGCCCCTCATTGTTTAATGACTAATAACTAAAAACAGGCTTTTTTTCAAGCATTTTATTCTGGTTTTGAAGTTGTTTTAGTCAAGAGGATAAAACTAGTTCTTGTTACTCCATCTTCGTTCAAAGTAGTTGTGATAGGAACTTATCTGTGCTAATTCTATGCACTACTGATTGGTGGTTGTTCAGTCACTACATCTTGTCTGACTTCTTGTGACTGCATCAACTGAAACATGCCAGACTCCTTTGCCCTCCACTATCTCCTGAAGTTTGCTCAAATTCACATCCATTGAGTTGGTGATACTATCTAACCATCTCATCTTCTGTTGACACTTTCTCCTCCTACCTCAAGTTTTTCCAGCTTCATGGGTTTTTCTAATGAGTTGTCTGTTTATTTGCATCAGATGGCCAAAGTATTGGTGCTTCAGCTTCAGAAACAGTCCTTTCAGTGAACAGTCAGGGTTGGTTTCCTTTAGGACTGACTGATTTGATCTCCATGCTTTACAAGGTACTCTGAAGATACCCTAAGAGAATTCATAAAATACTGTCTTCATCTGTGTCTGGAGAATACTTTTAGATCAATACCTTTCCAACATTACAAGCCATCTTTTGAGTTTCTGCTGCATGAAACCCTACGAATGGTACTTTTTAGCCACATTTTATCACCACACAAATGCTTATTTTTTCAGGAATGTTGTAAACCAGTTGTTAAATATAGTCCTCATTTAAAAATATATAACATAATTTATAATTAAACAATATATTAAAAATAAATGAAATAAATGTTCAATACACCATTTATTATATTTTGTTATAATCTATGGTTTTGAGATTAATTATACTTATCTTTATGATGGAAATGCTTTAAAAATAGCATGATAATGTGCAGTTCTTCTGAACTTTTTATACAGTGACATCATTAGTATCTTAAAACAAAACATGATGTAAGTATTTAAACATTAGAAATCAGGAAACACTAATATAGACTTAGACTTATTGTTTAAATTGTCTAGACTCCAGAAAGTGACAGGAAATGTCAATAATACAGATTAAACTTAAAAGTGTATCATATCTATTTACAATACATAATAAATAATACTCCCCCAATATTTAGGTAAGAGTTTCCAGCAACTGAAATATGTGATGTTGGTTTTGTTTACATTTTCTTAATTATGTTAAAGAAGTGCCTCCATAAATTCATAGTTTATGAAAATTATTTCATGAAAAATATTATTTGAAGTGTATCACATCTGTTTTGATTGATCAAATTAGAACTTTTAAGTTGTTCTATAGCTTATTTTTACTCTTAAGAAATTATACATTTAGGCATATATCTAAACTCTCAGTACTTTTACTATATAGCCCCTTTTGTTTTTTGTTAAATTCCATTTTGTAATATAAATAAATGTAACAATAAATAAAACATGTTCTATATAACTGGAATTATAACATATAGATAATATTTCTCTAGTCTATTTCCTTGTACAAAGTTCTTTACAAGTGAATATTTCATGGTATAGTCTTCTGACATGCATTTTCTCCTTTAATAACCAGGTAAGCATAGTCCTTTTTTTTTTTTTTTTTAATAGAATAGGGTTTATTTCCAACTGCTGAAGGAATTTTTAAAAGATGAATTATTTAGTTTGCATTTCTTCAAAAACCAAATAAATGCGCTGTTTGAGGTGCTCCAGGACAAAATATGATTATACCTGAGACAGACTGTACTTTTGGGTGTGACTTTTCTTTCCTTTACTCACATCTAGTATGTGATTTAATTGCCATGTGTTTCATGATTAAACTCACATAATTTATAATTAAACAATATATTAAAAATAAATAAAATAAATATTCAATACACCATTTATTATATTTTGTTATAATCTATGGTTTTGAGATTAATTATACTTATCTTTATGATGGAAATGCTTTAAAAATAGCATGATAATGTGCAGTTCTTCTGAACTTTTTATACAGTGACATCATTAGTATCTTAAAACAAAACATGATGTAAGTATTTAAACATTAGAAATCAGGAAACACTAATATAGACTTAGACTTATTGTTTAAATTGTCTAGACTCCAGAAAGTGACAGGAAATGTCAATAATACAGATTAAACTTAAAAGTGTATCATATCTATTGACAATACATAATAAATAATACTCCCCTAATATTTAGGTAAGAGTTTCCAGCAACTGAAATATGTGATGTTGGTTTTTGTTTACATTTTCTTAATTATGTTAAAGAAGTGCCTCCATAAATTCATAGTTTATGAAAATTATTTCATGAAAAATATTATTTGAAGTGTATCACATCTGTTTTGATTGATCAAATTAGAACTTTTAAGTTGTTCTATAGCTTATTTTTACTCTTAAGAAATTATACATTTAGGCATATATCTAAACTCTCAGTACTTTTACTATATAGCCCCTTTTGTTTTTTGTTAAATTCCATTTTGTAATATAAATAAATGTAACAATAAATAAAACATGTTCTATATAACTGGAATTATAACATATAGATAATATTTCTCTAGTCTATTTCCTTGTACAAAGTTCTTTACAAGTGAATATTTCATGGTATAGTCTTCTGACATGCATTTTCTCCTTTAATAACCAGGTAAGCATAGTCCTTTTTTTTTTTTTTTTTAATAGAATAGGGTTTATTTCCAACTGCTGAAGGAATTTTTAAAAGATGAATTATTTAGTTTGCATTTCTTCAAAAACCAAATAAATGCGCTGTTTGAGGTGCTCCAGGACAAAATATGATTATACCTGAGACAGACTGTACTTTTGGGTGTGACTTTTCTTTCCTTTACTCACATCTAGTATGTGATTTAATTGCCATGTGTTTCATGATTAGAAATCCATACCTTAGATCTTTTCATAGTTAAAAATATTCATTAGTTTGTTAAATGTGTTGATGACGTGTCATGTGCAATGCTTTGCTCAGCATTAAGGGTATACCTCTGACAGAAACAGCCTCCTTCCTGGTTTGTATATTCCACTGAAAAGAAATAATTAAATACAGCTGAATGCTACTAGAATTGTATTAGCATGAGTAATAGTTACATTAGGCACATAGGAAAGGGAGTCTGAATATTTATATGAGTTATTAGAGAGTTTAAATATTTGATGTTTTCTTCCCCACTTGTGTCCATAGTTAGTGAAAACACAGTGAAATTCCAGGTGTCTCATCTGTGAGAACACAGGTGAAAAAAATCAGGGATGATATGTGTAATTTTTCTTAAATAGTATCATAGCTGACTACCTGCCTGCCATCAATGACCCAATTCAAGGGATTCTTTGCACAGAGAATTGTTTCCTGGAAAGAGAATGTAGTTGGTAAAAGAAGCTAAACAAAGACTGTCCAGGTGAATGAGAAAGAATCTACATTTAAGAGTTCAATCGATGGTGATATAAGAAACATATTCTCTAAGATTCCTGGGAGAATCTAGAAACTAGAATCTAGTTTCTAAAGAAACTAGATACAATAACAAAAACATACTAAGAAAAATGTTTAAATCAGTGGACCTGCTCACTTTAAAAAAATCCAAGAAAGTGAAAGTTAGGAGATTATTTTTGACACAAATTTTAAAATTAAAATTCTTCATATTTCATAAATAGCTTATATAGAACACATAATCCTGACAGTAGTGTAAAACACTGTAAAGGATAGTGATATATAATTCATCTGATACAGTTGTCAGCATGGAAAATGAAGATTCACGTTGAATTTCTGTACTAACTCTCTGTAAAATCTTTTGCTTAGTAAAGGATATAATGAAAGTGAGGTATGGTGGTTGCATCCTAATGGGAAGGCATCATTTTGGACTTGGGAAAAATCTGATTGGATTCTAATTCTTCCAGTTCTAAGTATAGGGCTCAAGGCATGTAAATTCTAATCTATAAAAGGGACATAATAACTAGTACTCACAATTGTTTTGAGGATTTAAAGTAAATCATTTATAAAATATTAGCACAATGAAAAATTGGCTAGCATAAGAACATATTAAGGCCAACAAAGTGTTTTGTTATCTGTATTATTTTTGACACTCCTATAAATTGCATGTCATGAATTTTTCACTAGATTTCACCTGAGCAAAAAGATATATAATATTTAATATAAAGTCTACAAATGGTTGAATATTTGATATTCTTTTGAATATTTAAACCTAAATTATGATCACAATCTATTATTTCCCCTATCACTACACTAGTTCTTATAATAAAACTTACATTCCTCCAGTATTTTATCTATATACATACAAATATTCATTAAACATTCATTAAACATCATAACTACTAGCTGATGGATTATATACATACTTTTCTCAATAATACAGTGGAATCTCCTGCTATGCCCCTGACATGATGAGTGATTAGGGACTGAAATTAATTAAGATACAATTTATTGCATCTAGTTACTAACATGCTACCAAGGACCTTTATACCCACTATTGCTAGAGTTCTTATAAGTGTCGTAATAAAGTATAGTGGTGATACAGAAAAAGAGCTGATGACTAAAGTCTGTGAGTAGTTCAAAAAGAAAATACATCCATGGGTAAATATACTAGAATTTTACTTTCTATAAATAGATGGAATTAAATGCAGAAACGGGGAAGATGTCTGGGTATCCCAGCATGAAAAGGAGGATATGTGTATAGCAATACCAGCACTTGAGTCTAAGGTGTTCCTAAGATAAAATTTAAAGGGTTTCAATCACAGTTAAAAAAAACGTGTCTTTTCAAAAAATTGCCACTCATGTTTTTAACCTCTGTCCAGGTTAAACTTGGCAAAAGTTTGCGTCTATTCAAGAAAAAAATTTTATCAAAATATTTTAATTTTTACTACTTTAGTCACAACTGAGTATGTCATTGTGCTTGCTCAGGGCATATGTGCATAGTTGCTTCAGTCATGTCCAACTGTTTGTGACCCTATGGACTGTAACCTGCCAGGCTTCTCTGTTTCTCCGATTCCCCAGGCAAGAATACTGGAGTGGGTTGCCATTTCCTTCTCCAGAGTTATATGGTAATCATATTTAACTTACAGAAAAATAAAGACTATTTTCCAAAGTGACTGTGCCATTTTACTTTCCCATCAGCAATGGGTGAGGGTCCAATTTCTCCACATCCTCGCCAGCAGTTGTTATTGCCTGTCTTCTATATTAGAACTATCCAGTAGGTACTTTGTGATATCTTTCTCTGTTTTTTTTTTTTTTTTCTAGTTCTCCAATGACCAATGATATCGAGCATCTTCTCTTATGCTTTTGGGCACTTGTATATCTCTCCTGCCTTTTTGCCAGGCTCAGCAAACACTCAGTTTAATACACTTTTTCCAGGACTTCCTGGTAGATCTATGGGTGCTTCTCTGAGGAACACTGGATACAGCTCCAACACTGCCCCATCAGCAATGAGAAGCATTCACTGCACAACACCTTTAGATATGACTCTGGAGTTAACTTTGAAGTGACAGGTGTTCCACTCAATAGACAGGGGACTGTCAGCCCCTACTGTTGTCTTCTATAAACTGCTAAGAAGGACTGGGCTAAGAGTGAAAGTTACAGAGACGAGTGAAGGTAGAACTTGCTTGCTTTCAAAAACTTTACAGTTGCACTGTGACCACACCAAAGTCATTAGCAAAGAGCTTCAGGAGCAAAGGGAAAGAGAGACCCCAACTCATGGATGGTGTAGAAATCAAGGAAAGCTTCATGAAAGTAGCTACTCCTGAGCTCCACTTGCAAAACAAAAAAGAGTTCAACAAGAAGGAGCCAGGGAAGGGCATTCCATGCCAAGCACAGGCATGTGCAAAACCCGAGGCATCAAGTGATCTGTTAGGACTGGACTCACGCCTGCATCATTGAGACTCTAAACAGCTGCACACGTATCCACACACAGCTCACTGTGCATGCCTTTTTAAGGAATGGATGAAGAGTGGAGGGTAATTGGTCTGAAAAATCAAGTTGAAGACAGATTCAAGAAAAAATTTTATCAAAATATTTTAATTTTTACTACTTTAGTCACAACTGAGTATGTCATTGTGCTTGCTCAGGGCATATGTGCATAGTTGCTTCAGTCATGTCCAACTGTTTGTGACCCTATGGACTGTAACCTGCCAGGCTTCTCTGTTTCTCCGATTCCCCAGGCAAGAATACTGGAGTGGGTTGCCATTTCCTTCTCCAGAGTTATATGGTAATCATATTTAACTTACAGAAAAATAAAGACTATTTTCCAAAGTGACTGTGCCATTTTACTTTCCCATCAGCAATGGGTGAGGGTCCAATTTCTCCACATCCTCGCCAGCAGTTGTTATTGCCTGTCTTCTATATTAGAACTATCCAGTAGGTACTTTGTGATATCTTTCTCTGTTTTTTTTTTTTTTTTCTAGTTCTCCAATGACCAATGATATCGAGCATCTTCTCTTATGCTTTTGGGCACTTGTATATCTCTCCTGCCTTTTTGCCAGGCTCAGCAAACACTCAGTTTAATACACTTTTTCCAGGACTTCCTGGTAGATCTATGGGTGCTTCTCTGAGGAACACTGGATACAGCTCCAACACTGCCCCATCAGCAATGAGAAGCATTCACTGCACAACACCTTTAGATATGACTCTGGAGTTAACTTTGAAGTGACAGGTGTTCCACTCAATAGACAGGGGACTGTCAGCCCCTACTGTTGTCTTCTATAAACTGCTAAGAAGGACTGGGCTAAGAGTGAAAGTTACAGAGACGAGTGAAGGTAGAACTTGCTTGCTTTCAAAAACTTTACAGTTGCACTGTGACCACACCAAAGTCATTAGCAAAGAGCTTCAGGAGCAAAGGGAAAGAGAGACCCCAACTCATGGATGGTGTAGAAATCAAGGAAAGCTTCATGAAAGTAGCTACTCCTGAGCTCCACTTGCAAAACAAAAAAGAGTTCAACAAGAAGGAGCCAGGGAAGGGCATTCCATGCCAAGCACAGGCATGTGCAAAACCCGAGGCATCAAGTGATCTGTTAGGACTGGACTCACGCCTGCATCATTGAGACTCTAAACAGCTGCACACGTATCCACACACAGCTCACTGTGCATGCCTTTTTAAGGAATGGATGAAGAGTGGAGGGTAATTGGTCTGAAAAATCAAGTTGAAGACAGATCAAATGTGGCCTTCACACTCTATGTGACTTTGTCTTGAAAGTCACAAGGAAGGAAGGTGTGCAGAGGCTCATGGTGGCAGGATCCCCAGGGGATCTGAAGCTCAGGACCTGCAAATGCAATGCCACAGTTAATATCTGCAAGCAGGAACACTCAGGCTCCTCTTTCCATGATGCCCTCGGGCCCCCTCTCCTATAGCCTGTCCTCAGAAATGAATCACGAAAGTGTCCTCTCTTATACTGATTTATTCTTCCAACATTGCTGGGAGAAGCAGCCTCTCTCTGGCATAAGTATCCTAACTACCAAAGCTCTTACCCCAACGAGGCTCAGTCACCACAGATTCAGAACCCAAACCAGCTGGAGAAAGTTTCTGCCACCCCCTTCCCTGTCTCTACTTTCTAAACACACACACAGTCATGATCCACGAAAAGGCCATGCAGGCTCTGCCAGCAGAACATGTTCTCTGACTTGGTCTCTCACTGTGTGAGTGGCTTTTTTATTCCTAGGTCTGCATTTTCATCATCACCTTGCCAGCTAGGGTAGGCCTTGACTTTCCAGCTAGCTGTCCTGGAGCAAAATAGACATAAAGCATTTGGCTTGTTCTCACATGGTTATTTCATTACTGATGGAAAATAATTTTATTGTTCTATCTACTGATTCTATATATCCCTTTTATTTTTCTCAAATGTTTCTTTGTTTTATTCTTTTGTTTTTGTAACTTTTGTTTTATTGTACTTGCTTTCAATAGAATATACAGTTTTCTTTACTGTCAAGGAATAACTTGGCAGATCATTTGATTTTCTTTTCTGTCATGTGACATATATGGAAATTGGACTAGGAAAAAAAATAAAGTTCTGAAAAAGTTCCAAAGGATATAATTCCACTTTTAAAATCATTTATACTCCCTTGAGTATTTGGTTCAATGAAAAATACCAACAGACACTGCATCTAAAATTATTTTTCTTATTGAATCTTAATAATCTCTTATATATTTATAGATTCTTTATTTTTCCGGGAGGATTATAGTCTCATATTCTTAAAACTTTTTTATAATTTGATCTCCTTATGGATGATATAAAACTGGCTTTCTCTTACCAAATCTTTCTGCCTATGTACAACATTACAAGCACTTTTTTAAAAAAATTTCTAAACAAGTAGAAAAAAGAGATACTATATTTCTAACAGTCTGGCAAACTATGAAAAGCTTGGTTATGTCTTTTTTTCCATTATAGTTCAAAATCATTTTTTGTCTCTGTATTCACAAGAATAAAAATAAAGATCAATCTAATCTTTATTTCTTAACTTCTATGTTTATTGTCACTGTTAACTATAGCTGTGTATGCTGATGTGATTAACTACCTTGACTTGAGAAGATTTTCCAGGTGGTATCCAAGCAACTATCAGGGCCTTTATAAATGTAGTCAAGATGAAAAGCAAATGAAATTCCACATCTGAACAGATTTATCCCCTCTGAAACAGCTGCAGGCTACTCTTTCTAACAGACTACTGTAAGGACTTTGAACTTGGCTTAAACATTCCCCACTATTGTGTAAGCTCCTTGCCTGCTAAGTCACTTCAGATGTGTCTGATTCTTTGTGACCATATTGACTATAGCCGTCCAGGCTCCTCTATCCATGGGATTCTCCAGGCAAGAATACTGAGTAAGTTACCATGGCCTTCTCCAGGGTAATTGCCCCAACCCACGAAATGAGACTACGTCTCTTACATTTACTCCATTGGCAAGAGGGTTCTTTACTTCTAGAGCCACCTGGGAAGGCCCTTGTTGTTGTTCAGTTGCTTAAGTTGTGTCCAGCTCCTTGTGACCCTATGGACTGCAGCACACCAGGCTTCCCAGTCCTTCACCATCTCTTGGAATTTGATCAAATTCATGTCCATTGAGTCGATGATGCCATCCAATCATCTTGTCTTCTGTTGTTCCTTTCTCCTCCTGCCTTCAATCTTTCCCAGAAGCTGGGTCTTTTCCAATTAGTTGGCACTTCCCAACAGGTGGCCAAATTTTTGGAGGTTCTTCTTCAGCCTTAGTCCTTCCAATGAAAATTCAGGCTTGATTTCCTTTAGGATTGACTGGTTTGAACTACTTGCAGTCCAAGGAACTCACAAATGTTTTCTTCAACATTATTACAAAGGCATCAATCCTTCAGTGCTCTGCCTTCTTTATGGTCCAACTCTCACATCCATACATGACTATTGGAAAACCATAGCTTTGATTATATGGACCTTTGCTAGCAAAGTAATGTCTCATGTTTTTTAATACACTGTCCAGTTTTGTCATAGATTTTCTTCCAAGAAGCGTCTTTTTATTTGATGGCTACAGTCACCATCCACAGTGATTTTGGCCCAAAAAAATAAAGTCTGTTTTTCTAAGTCTTTGGTTATGTCTTTTTTTCCATTATAGTTCAAAATCATTTTTTGTCTCTGTATTCACAAGAATAAAAATAAAGATCAATCTAATCTTTATTTCTTAACTTCTATGTTTATTGTCACTGTTAACTATAGCTGTGTATGCTGATGTGATTAACTACCTTGACTTGAGAAGATTTTCCAGGTGGTATCCAAGCAACTATCAGGGCCTTTATAAATGTAGTCAAGATGAAAAGCAAATGAAATTCCACATCTGAACAGATTTATCCCCTCTGAAACAGCTGCAGGCTACTCTTTCTAACAGACTACTGTAAGGACTTTGAACTTGGCTTAAACATTCCCCACTATTGTGTAAGCTCCTTGCCTGCTAAGTCACTTCAGATGTGTCTGATTCTTTGTGACCATATTGACTATAGCCGTCCAGGCTCCTCTATCCATGGGATTCTCCAGGC
The DNA here is from genome assembly GCA_022376925.1 of Tragulus kanchil. NCBI lineage: Eukaryota > Metazoa > Chordata > Mammalia > Artiodactyla > Tragulidae > Tragulus > Tragulus kanchil. Next base: position 110,984,953 of record JAIOJX010000025.1, on the reverse strand, counting down.
AAGAATACTGAGTAAGTTACCATGGCCTTCTCCAGGGTAATTGCCCCAACCCACGAAATGAGACTACGTCTCTTACATTTACTCCATTGGCAAGAGGGTTCTTTACTTCTAGAGCCACCTGGGAAGGCCCTTGTTGTTGTTCAGTTGCTTAAGTTGTGTCCAGCTCCTTGTGACCCTATGGACTGCAGCACACCAGGCTTCCCAGTCCTTCACCATCTCTTGGAATTTGATCAAATTCATGTCCATTGAGTCGATGATGCCATCCAATCATCTTGTCTTCTGTTGTTCCTTTCTCCTCCTGCCTTCAATCTTTCCCAGAAGCTGGGTCTTTTCCAATTAGTTGGCACTTCCCAACAGGTGGCCAAATTTTTGGAGGTTCTTCTTCAGCCTTAGTCCTTCCAATGAAAATTCAGGCTTGATTTCCTTTAGGATTGACTGGTTTGAACTACTTGCAGTCCAAGGAACTCACAAATGTTTTCTTCAACATTATTACAAAGGCATCAATCCTTCAGTGCTCTGCCTTCTTTATGGTCCAACTCTCACATCCATACATGACTATTGGAAAACCATAGCTTTGATTATATGGACCTTTGCTAGCAAAGTAATGTCTCATGTTTTTTAATACACTGTCCAGTTTTGTCATAGATTTTCTTCCAAGAAGCGTCTTTTTATTTGATGGCTACAGTCACCATCCACAGTGATTTTGGAGCCCAAGAAAATAAAGTCTGTTACTGTTTCTTTTGCTTCCCCATCTACTTGCCATGAAGCAATGGGACTGAATATGTTGATCCTTCTTGTTTGAATGTTGACTTTTAAGTCAGCTTTTTCAGTCTCATCTTTCACTTTCAATAAGAGGCTCTTTAGTTCCTCTTCACTTACTTCCGTAAGGGTGGTGTCATCTGCATATCTGAGGTTATTGATATTTCCCCTGGCAATAGTGATTCCAGCTTGTGCTTCATCAGACAAATAGGTGTAAACTGCCTATTTGTCTTTTCTATGCCTTTTACAAGTTTTCTTCATTCTCACATGGTAGTTTGAGGGTAATTCAATGTCTTCCTTTATAACAGCAACTGTATTAGGCTTTGATTTTGACAGCTCTCACTGTGTAATTCAGAGATTCATATGATCCTCTCTTTGCCACTTATGGGAATTGCTGCAACTGTCCAAATATTAATCAATCACTATTGCCAAGAGAATGGGATACTCTCATTGGCTTAAGCCATCCAGAGCAGGACCATCGCTGGATCTATGGAGTAGATTCAGTCTTGTCCAAAACACATGGATGATCACAGGAATATATTAATTCCACAAGGCAGGGATGACATGGAGAAAGTAATGTTAACATTAGTCTGGAAAATTATTTACTGAAATATGCCTGACAGTGGGGTATTCATTTTATAAGAATAAAGTATGTAGATGAAGAAATCAATAATATTAATGTACAACTAACAGTGAACATTGTTTTAGATGCTTTAGATATATCTATTCACCTAATCTTCACAAATAACATGTAACTAATAATGTTATTCTCCTTTTATCAAAATGTAAGCTGAGGCATTGAAAGGGTATTTGAACAAGGCCATTCAACTAGGAAATGCATATAAAGAATAGAATTCCCGATCCTGAAATCTTGAAAATTTATACTATGTTGTTATAAAGAAAGGATTAAAAAGCTTACCTAAGGTCATAAAACAAGTATGTGTAAGAGTTGTGATCCGAACCCAGGGTCCTATTTATTTCCTATGTCATATTTAAAAATCTCATTTTTGAGTTAAATTATGAATACTGATGGTTCAGATATAAACACACGATTCATTTATTTATAACTTATTCATTACTTATTACAATCATGTAATCAGTTGTTATTAAATATCTCCTGTGAATAGTGATAAGCTCAAACTTGACAGAAAATACTTTAAAGCTGTTTGGTTAATGGAAAAAACAAAGTACTACTTAAGTGGTATTTTTAAGATCATGATAGATGATGAAGTCAGTTTTTCTCACTAGCTGGTATTCTTTGCTATTAATCATTTAATAGTATATTTAATATTACACATATCACTCAAGTTAATGTTTGAAAATATATCCACTATAAAAGCTAATAAAGAGTTTCATGAAAATATACTTTTCCAAATATCCAGAAAGTACATCACCCTCCTAAATTCAATGTGAATAAATTACATGATTACCAAGCACTGAGCCATTAACCTAAAGGCAAAATGTTTTGTTTTGTTTTTCTTGGTGCGGAAGTGGGGGGCGGGTTGGGGAGGGAGGTGGGCAAGCGGGTCACTTCTATTGGTCTTTCATTTGTCCATTTTCATCCATCTTTGTTCTTTGGCCCATGTGGGCCTCCCAACGAAGTGGCCTCTGTTGTCGCATTGCAACGGCTCTGGGCGCATGCGCTCCAGAGCTCCAACTCGGTAATTGGGCACATGGGTCCAGCTGCTCCGCGGCACGTGGGATCTTCCCAGGCCAGGGATCGAAGTGGCGCCCCTTGCACTGCAAGGCGGTGTCCTTACCCACTGGACCACCAGGAAAGCCCGGGCAAAATGTTTTTAATAGCTTTCAAGTGCCTTTGAGGTAAAAATATTACAGAAAGTTTATTTTGAAAAGTAACTAGTAACCACCTCTCAGTCAAATAAATTAAATAAAATGACAAAAGTGAGTCTAAAAATTTTGATTCCATGTTCTTAATAAAATGTAAGCCAGAAAGTATAGTCTGCCTTTATGCAAATATGAATGTCAATGATATTTCAGTGTTATGTTTCAAATTGTATTCTTTACCAAGTAATGTTACTATCCTGACATGAAAAACATATCAAGTGCCAGAAATATATTTTTATCTATTTTTAAACAAATCAACATTATTTAAGTAAAATTTTAGCTGCTTGTTTTAAAGAAGGAAAAGCGACTTCCTCCAGTATTTTTGTCTGAAAAATACCACGACAGAGAAGCCAGGTAGGTTACAGTCCAAAGGATCACAAACAGACACACATAAGTGACTAAGCACGCATAGCTGTTTGTTTAATTTGTGTGCATGCGTGTGTATGTGTGCCATGTTCAAATCTTAGTAATTTCATATACACATACCTATGCATAAAAGATTGGCATTTGCTTTTATTAAACCTTAGAATGTCATAAACAAATACTCTCATCCCTGTTAAATCTTTAATAACCTGATTCTATTTTAAGTTATACTCGATATGACTTCAGCTTTTCATTTAATCCCTGATTCTTGGGTTTCATTACTTTGTTTTTTGTTTTTTTTTTTTAATTTCTGTTTATGATCCTGATCAATAGTATAATAATAACAAACTAAAATCTCCTTACTATTTCATTACGTATTTTAACTAGTAAATGAATATGTGACCCAGTATTTTAAATGTCTATTCTCCAGTTAATATCAAACAATACCAAAGCAAAGTATAGTGTAGTCAGAAGAGTACAATGCCAAGTGCCACCACACATGAGAGCATGACTTCTGTTGCTGTATACCATTGGTGCTCCATCGAGATTATTTTATTTTATTTTTTTCATGAGTATACCCTTCTTTAAGTACTTTGAGTGTTAGCTACTAATGTCCACAGTCATCTTCTGAGGCTTAGCCTCAACAGACAGGAGCTACCTAATCTACTTGCTAGTGGGTTGATGACAAGAGTAAGCCTCTGGCCCACCTTACCCCATCTAGATGTTTAATATACTTTAAGAATGTAGGCTTCCCTGTCCTTTGCTATCTCCCAAAGTTTACTCAGACTCGTGTCCATTGAGTTGATGATGCTATACAATCATCTTATCCACTGTTACCCACTTTTACTCTTGCTCTCAATCTTTTCCAATTAGTTGGCTCTTCTCAAAAGGTGGCCAAAGTAATGACCACATTATATTAAAGACACATATTACCAGCCTGACTTACAACAGTTAATATTAATCCCTTAGCTGAGTTACTGTTTGGCAGTTTTCTTTACCTTAAAGTTACTGATTTTTTTTTTCCTTTCCATACTATACAATTTGGAAGTAATTGCCAGACCCAGCCCATTTAAGAAGTGCCCCACCTCTTTGAAGGTAGAGTATACATATAGGTTTTTAAATATTCTTCTTCATGGGAGAGTTTTCTTTTCCCTTATTTATTTATGTGATCATTTATTAATATTAACATGGCCTCATGGATATTTATTTTTCACTTTGAGTTATGACCTAGTCCTTTTTTATTTGCTTTGATGCTAGAAATTTTAGTCCATTGGGACTTGATCTACAGGGAGATCTTTCAGTTGGCTTCTGTGTTCCTTTGATATACACCCTATGTGTGTGAATGTGTGTGCTTCTGACAGTAGAAGATGCTTAAGGCTTATCTTTGATCTATCCTGCCAAAGGCCTAGAGTCAGTTGTTTCTCCAAGGAGCACTGGTTTTATAACTGGGTAATGGAATGCAATATTTCTTGAATATTGTTTAAATGAATAATAAATAATAATGTTGAATAAATAATTTTAAAATCCCAATATGAAACATATTTAAGTTTTTGTATATGATTTGCAGAGGTGCCTGGCAGGCTATAGTCATGGGTTCATAAAAGTGTCAAATATGACTTAATGCCGAAAAAAGAAAAAAATGGTTCTCAAGTTTAATTGAGACGGTAAAGTTATTAAAGTCACAAACCTTAGACACTTCACTTCTTTTTCAGATTATCAGGGGGCCTCCTTGCACCTGATCATGGGGAAACTGGGATCCTCCCATCATTAATTTTTGCCGTCGTTAAGACTTCATGTCCCTTTGCTTTCACTTATTATACAGGGACAAAAATTAGCATCATGTTTTGGGCAGATTTGCTGGAGGCTTGGCTTCAGCTCTGCTGGAGTTGTGAGCATCCCTAAGCTCCATCACATCTGAAGAGTATGTCTTGGGAAGGGCCTGTGTTGAAGAAGTCCAAGCTTCCTGGGGCACCATCCATGGTGCATGCAGATTCCAGAAGCATTCATGGGCTAAAATATGGGAACCTCATTTAGTAAAGTGCCCCACCTCTTTACAACAGTTAATATTAATCCCTTAGCTGAGTTACTGTTTGGCAGTTTTCTTTACCTTAAAGTTACTGATTTTTTTTTTCCTTTCCATACTATACAATTTGGAAGTAATTGCCAGACCCAGCCCATTTAAGAAGTGCCCCACCTCTTTGAAGGTAGAGTATACATATAGGTTTTTAAATATTCTTCTTCATGGGAGAGTTTTCTTTTCCCTTATTTATTTATGTGATCATTTATTAATATTAACATGGCCTCATGGATATTTATTTTTCACTTTGAGTTATGACCTAGTCCTTTTTTATTTGCTTTGATGCTAGAAATTTTAGTCCATTGGGACTTGATCTACAGGGAGATCTTTCAGTTGGCTTCTGTGTTCCTTTGATATACACCCTATGTGTGTGAATGTGTGTGCTTCTGACAGTAGAAGATGCTTAAGGCTTATCTTTGATCTATCCTGCCAAAGGCCTAGAGTCAGTTGTTTCTCCAAGGAGCACTGGTTTTATAACTGGGTAATGGAATGCAATATTTCTTGAATATTGTTTAAATGAATAATAAATAATAATGTTGAATAAATAATTTTAAAATCCCAATATGAAACATATTTAAGTTTTTGTATATGATTTGCAGAGGTGCCTGGCAGGCTATAGTCATGGGTTCATAAAAGTGTCAAATATGACTTAATGCCGAAAAAAGAAAAAAATGGTTCTCAAGTTTAATTGAGACGGTAAAGTTATTAAAGTCACAAACCTTAGACACTTCACTTCTTTTTCAGATTATCAGGGGGCCTCCTTGCACCTGATCATGGGGAAACTGGGATCCTCCCATCATTAATTTTTGCCGTCGTTAAGACTTCATGTCCCTTTGCTTTCACTTATTATACAGGGACAAAAATTAGCATCATGTTTTGGGCAGATTTGCTGGAGGCTTGGCTTCAGCTCTGCTGGAGTTGTGAGCATCCCTAAGCTCCATCACATCTGAAGAGTATGTCTTGGGAAGGGCCTGTGTTGAAGAAGTCCAAGCTTCCTGGGGCACCATCCATGGTGCATGCAGATTCCAGAAGCATTCATGGGCTAAATATAGCATGTATATTTAGCTTCTGGCATCATCTGGGCTGCAGCATCACCATCCAGAGTTCAGCCCATTAAACTTTGTTAGGATTCTGACAGCCCAAACCACCAGCTGGCCAAGTCTGATTGGGTAACACTAGGGCTGGATGCCTCTTCTTAACAAAAGCTTTAAGCTATGGAAGGTAAATACAAATATTCTATGGATAGAAGGTCTTTATTTCCAAGTGCATTTTAGTTTGAGGCCTCAATGTTTTTGTTTTCCAGGTCACTACATTAGACTACCCTTAACCCAAACATCCATATCAGTTTTTTACCAACCCTTTTTTTAAACACTTACAGTAAATGTGTCCTCTGAGTTACTCTACATATAGTTGTCAAAGTAACAGCCCTAAATCACAGAAATTTCCATCAAATGTTCTTACTCAGAAACTCCTGACAGCTATCCATTGCACCAATAATGTTTTAAAGTCTGATCTGATTATTTGAATCTCTGTATGAGCTATATATTCCAAACTTTTCTCACACTGTTTCTCAATATATGTTAACTGATGCAGCCAATCTGACTTGCTCATCATTCCTAGAATACACCATGTGGTTTCCCTCCTCCATACTTTAATACCCTCTCCTAGCCTTTTCATTGTGGTGAATTTTTACTTGCCTTTAAACCCTGTCTTAAATGCCACCTTCCTTCAAGATGATGGAAATGAATTTTCTATTTTTGAATGTTGATAAAATCTTGTAGCTTTTGAAACTACTTTCCAAAAATTTTATTTCTGTTATAAGGTTACTATGATAACTATACTATATGGACCTAGAGAATAGATATTAAAATATATTCATCTTTATATTACTAGCAATGAATAATAAATTATTTTCCATGAATTTTTCATTCAGTAAAAACTTAAGTAACCATGGCTAAATGATTTTTTGTTAATTTTTATTTAGCTTTTTACTTTTACAGAGTCTTGTTTACAGATATGTATGATCCCAGATTAGTCATATGTAGATGATTTTAAATTTAAAAAATCTTACATTGTACAAATTACAGAGACCATTTTTCTTTTATGTTAGATTAAAACCAGTTGCAAAGTCAAACATAAATATTTAAAATATGACCGTTAATATTTTCTTTTATGATTTAAAAATGTTTATACCATAATAAAATTAATAAAGATAAATTAAAAGAGCAGGCTATTAAAATATTTAAACAGTCAATTAAAATTGGTATAGATTAAGATGTTATAGTTTGGGAATTTAAGCATGTATGCTTTTATGCATCATATAAAGATACAAAAATATTAATACACAAATGCATTAAAATAGTCACTTATTCAACAAAATAAATATTTATTTTTGCTACATTATTTTACTGTCCTTTTTAATAGAACCCTACTCTTCAATTACTATATCTCATATCTTTTGATATCGTAACTTATAGGAAAAAAAAATCAACTGTAATTTTTATTTCTACAACCTAAGACAGTAGAAGTGTAAGTTAGTACTTTCTAATGTGATAAGATTTAGACAAAAGAAAGAGATATTAGAAAAGTCAACAACTAAATACCTAATCATTTAAGAATCTGTAAGTCATAATTTAGAAAATGCATTCACTGAAAATATGATTAGAAAAATAAAATAGGAAAGAGTGTTAAATTCACTCTGTTTTAAGGAACTGGATGCTACCGTCTTTCTCAAAAGTTAGGTGAATTAAAATAATTATCTGAACAGTCCAGTCTTTTAACTAACTTCACACCAACCACTTAAATACACATTCCAAATTATTATGACCATGTTATAATCTTTTTATATCTACATTTGAATTAAAATATCTCATAATATTAGCATAGAAAGTACTATTTTTTAAGTTTGCATTTGTAATAAATGTCCCATAAACAGGAAGGCATTTTAAGTAATTTTCATTTATTCAATCAATCCATGTTTATGTAACCTAAGTTGCTACTCAGCATTGGAAAGAAAATATTGACAGCTGATTTTATGGCCATTGCTCTATCTTTGGTGATTTTTTAACATCTATTTTATTCTCCTGGAACATATAATTTAAGACATTTTCCTTCATTTAACAACCTGAAAATTTGGTTGAGGCATATATGTACTCTTCCAAACTCCAGGATTTTATGGTCAAGAACATTCTTATTGAGTAAAGAGCAACAAGCATTGATGGGATTAAGGAGAATAGGAATTGATCATACACATATGAAGGGCCTAAACATAAAATGTGATGACTTCTCTGAATGGAAATTTTCCTAAGAATTCAGCCTAGTTCTTTATGTGTAGGTGCCAATGGCAGAATAAGATATTAAGGCTGTTTTGAAAACTATATAATTTCTTTCTCACTATTTATGGGGCATTTTAAAGGAGAATGATCTTTATTACCTGCACTGAGGATATCTGTTGAATGTGATGCTTGATTGTCATTCTAAAGTCATTGATTACTGGTATTAGAACAAAGTGGGCATCATAGGACTGTATCAATGATGAAATTTTGCAAGCATCGCATGTGAGTGTGTATATGTGTGTGTATGCGTGTTCATTCTCATATAGTTTTTTGTTAATATCACTGACCTTTTTCAGGCTATGATGTTTCTAAACATTATCATTAAGCCATATTTTTTCAGATGTTTTGGTCAAAGTTATTTGCCTCTCACTTTATAGATCATCCCTGATTTGTGGTTCAAATGAAAAATTTTAACATTATAATGGTGCGAAAGTTATATACATTCATTAAAATATGTACCTTATATTTTGAATCTTGATCTTTTTCTGGACTACCAATATGCCATGTGATACTTTATCATGATGCTGGGCAGTAGCAATAGGCTGTACTTCCCAGTTATCCATATGATCATGAGGGTATACAGCTAATAAACGTACAATCGTTTTGTACCATACAACCATTCTGTTTTGAATTTAAGTATAGAATTTAATACATTCCATGAGATAGGCAATGCTTTGTTATAAAATAGGTTTAACGTTAGGTGATTTTGCCCAGCTGTAGGCTAATGTAAATGATATCTCAGAATTAAAATATCTCATAATATTAGCATAGAAAGTACTATTTTTTAAGTTTGCATTTGTAATAAATGTCCCATAAACAGGAAGGCATTTTAAGTAATTTTCATTTATTCAATCAATCCATGTTTATGTAACCTAAGTTGCTACTCAGCATTGGAAAGAAAATATTGACAGCTGATTTTATGGCCATTGCTCTATCTTTGGTGATTTTTTAACATCTATTTTATTCTCCTGGAACATATAATTTAAGACATTTTCCTTCATTTAACAACCTGAAAATTTGGTTGAGGCATATATGTACTCTTCCAAACTCCAGGATTTTATGGTCAAGAACATTCTTATTGAGTAAAGAGCAACAAGCATTGATGGGATTAAGGAGAATAGGAATTGATCATACACATATGAAGGGCCTAAACATAAAATGTGATGACTTCTCTGAATGGAAATTTTCCTAAGAATTCAGCCTAGTTCTTTATGTGTAGGTGCCAATGGCAGAATAAGATATTAAGGCTGTTTTGAAAACTATATAATTTCTTTCTCACTATTTATGGGGCATTTTAAAGGAGAATGATCTTTATTACCTGCACTGAGGATATCTGTTGAATGTGATGCTTGATTGTCATTCTAAAGTCATTGATTACTGGTATTAGAACAAAGTGGGCATCATAGGACTGTATCAATGATGAAATTTTGCAAGCATCGCATGTGAGTGTGTATATGTGTGTGTATGCGTGTTCATTCTCATATAGTTTTTTGTTAATATCACTGGCCTTTTTCAGGCTATGATGTTTCTAAACATTATCATTAAGCCATATTTTTTCAGATGTTTTGGTCAAAGTTATTTGCCTCTCACTTTATAGATCATCCCTGATTTGTGGTTCAAATGAAAAATTTTAACATTATAATGGTGCGAAAGTTATATACATTCATTAAAATATGTACCTTATATTTTGAATCTTGATCTTTTTCTGGACTACCAATATGCCATGTGATACTTTATCATGATGCTGGGCAGTAGCAATAGGCTGTACTTCCCAGTTATCCATATGATCATGAGGGTATACAGCTAATAAACGTACAATCGTTTTGTACCATACAACCATTCTGTTTTGAATTTAAGTATAGAATTTAATACATTCCATGAGATAGGCAATGCTTTGTTATAAAATAGGTTTAACGTTAGGTGATTTTGCCCAGCTGTAGGCTAATGTAAATGTTTGGAGAATGTTTCAGGTAGGCTGGGTAAACTATGATGTTCAGTAGTTTGAATGCATTTAAATGCATTTTTGACTTAGAATGTTTTCAATTTATGGTGAGTTTCTCAGGATGTTAAGGAAGATCTGTACTTTTTTAGTTTTAGCACTCACAGCAATATAACTTAAAACACATAAATGTAGAGATTTATTGATACATTTTGTATGTGTTAATGCACTGAAAAACACTGATTCCTTAATTCATATATTTTACCTGGCTTGACAGTAATGCCACCAGGTGTTCCAAAATCTTTGCTAGTAAATATATTGGGATTTATGAAACAAATTAAGAGGCTTAATACAAAGACACTCCAAGGCTCAGAAATCTACATGGATTTATTAAATCTTTCTTATTTAACTCCTGTAATTTTGTTGTCAGCAATTCTGGACTTAATGGTATGTCTTTAATAGCTCTGAAAAATACAGTGAAAGTCTTGAGTCACCATTAAATAGTGCAGTTACCATGTACTCCAAACAGCCCAAAGAAGGTAGGGAAAGGTGAAAGGCTTGGCTTTATGATGAAATTTCATGAGTGGTTGCCTGAGGATGAAGTAATAAGCTTAACTGGAATAATTAGTTTCCTTTCATAAATTTGTGATCATTAAATGCATAACACATTCATAATTTTTGTGAGTCTACATATCAATTCAAGTAAAATAGAATTATGATCTATAATCATCCCCATGTAAAAGTATTAGCTTCTACATATCTGTCCTGGGGAGACCTTTCATATACAGGACTGTAAACATCAATTTTGGATACATATGTGAAAATGCATTTCCTGAAAGTATCACTTTTTGATCATCGTATCAATGCTCTATCTTGCAATTATTTTATATAACAAATCCCAAACCAATTAATTTTATATCTACTATATTCCATGCACTTTCCTTTCGGTGATTTTTGAAGTAGTTAGGACATTTACAGGTTCCTATTGAATCATCATCACAATCTTGCATCTTGATTTTATGTAATACATAACTGGACTCAGCATAACTGCACTGATATACCTGCTTTCCAGTTGATCATATTACTGTTAAGTGAAATGGATCCTTTAATTTCTTCTTTGATTATTGCTTGCCTTTTTCTACAAAATATTTTTAGCTGAATGATTACTATGATGTGAAATGGATGTTGCATGTATTTTAATGTAGGAGCAACGTGTCTTAACAGTAGTATTACTTGATTGAATTGATATAATACATTATTTTAAAATAACTTTCAGATGCTATGCTATGCATAAAAGGTGTACCAATAAGTACCACACAAAGAAAAATATCATAAACTGAATTTCATATAAACTATTGGATGCTTAACCCAACTCTTCATTGATAATCTTTATTAGATATATTTGAATAATTTATTTATATTATAAACATGCTTTCCTTTGTTGTGTCAGACTGTGGATTATAAATATAACTGATAACAACAATGCTCCTTTCAGAGTTTGCTATTGTTTTTCTCTATATATTTCAGCAGGAAAAGCTGGCTTCAAAAACTGAAGGCACATGTTAACTATTGTTGTTTTCTGAAATTTTTTTCAAGTATAGGTATTTTTAACAGAATAAGAAATAAATTATGTTGTTTGGTCTGATAGGATTCTCTGTAGCTCTAAAAATATGACAGTGACATTTGGTCTGAAATATATAATGAAGTCCTGGAAAAGAAATATATTGTGGGGATTTATACTCCAATCAATGCACAGGGGAATAAGACACATAAATCCCCAGATATCAATGGGAAAACAGATACAATATTATTTGAAAGATATAGCTAAGGAAAAGAGGAAGTTTGCAGGTAGAGTGCTGCTTACTTATTATTTATGTGGCACTAAGTAATAGTACTATATACTGTGTAAGACAAGGGAAACAAAACACAAATCTTGGACTAAAAATTTAGATTTAGTGCTCAAAAAGATACATGGCTCCCTACACACATTAGTGTTCCCAGGATTATTAGAAAGTAAAGCATTTGAAACTTCTTTTGGATAAGGTAGAGAACATACTGAGGAAAACATGATCTGCTTGACAATGCCATTTTAAAGAGTTTATTTAAATATTTTGCCATGAATATTCCCCATGAAAAAAAGACATATAGTACTAATATTATGTATATTAGTATTACAAATTGCTAGGCAATTTGATATAATTTTCTTGACTATCTTTTACATTATGTATAACAAAGGAATGCTCTTTTCTACCTTAGTTTTTATTTAGAGTTCTAGGTATTAGTATGTGACACTAAGCTCTTTTTGTTTTGTATTTTGTGTCTTTTTGAATCCCTGGCATAGAGAATATATTTAGGATATATTTAAATAATTAGTATAAATCATAAACGTTATAAAACTAAATTGATTAAAATAAGAAATGTTTATTGAGCATCAGACATTGTTCTGAATTTTGTGTACATGTTACCTTTCTCATCATGTAGCTATTATGAGATTAGGACAGTTAATTTGAAATGAATGATTGCAAAAGATAAACAGGTTGGATAGGAAATAGAGAAAAATGGGTACTGTCTCGTTAATGTGCATTCATCTTTCTTAGAATTTGTTCTTTATATTTCTAACAGAATTTTAAGAACATGAATAACTTTTATGGCATGGAGATTTTAGTAATTCTTGGTACTTTTGAGTTAGTATAATGTCACTTTGGCATGGAGATTAGGGGATGATATTTTGTTGCATATTAAGAATGGAATTCTCACAGGTGACCTAAAAGACTTCTGCTGCTAAAGGAAGCATGCATGCATACACACACACACACACACACAAGCATGCATACAAACACACATACTCGTAGATTCAGTAAGGAAGGAGAAATAGATGATGAGAAGAAAAGTAAATTTGAGATGCTACTGATAAAAAAATAGAATTTATACAGTATGAGTAGTACATGTTAAAATATTTTATTTAACCAAGAACTTTAAAGAATAGTTAAAATAATTTCTTCATTTAAAAGGGAAACAAAACACAAATCTTGGACTAAAAATTTAGATTTAGTGCTCAAAAAGATACATGGCTCCCTACACACATTAGTGTTCCCAGGATTATTAGAAAGTAAAGCATTTGAAACTTCTTTTGGATAAGGTAGAGAACATACTGAGGAAAACATGATCTGCTTGACAATGCCATTTTAAAGAGTTTATTTAAATATTTTGCCATGAATATTCCCCATGAAAAAAAGACATATAGTACTAATATTATGTATATTAGTATTACAAATTGCTAGGCAATTTGATATAATTTTCTTGACTATCTTTTACATTATGTATAACAAAGGAATGCTCTTTTCTACCTTAGTTTTTATTTAGAGTTCTAGGTATTAGTATGTGACACTAAGCTCTTTTTGTTTTGTATTTTGTGTCTTTTTGAATCCCTGGCATAGAGAATATATTTAGGATATATTTAAATAATTAGTATAAATCATAAACGTTATAAAACTAAATTGATTAAAATAAGAAATGTTTATTGAGCATCAGACATTGTTCTGAATTTTGTGTACATGTTACCTTTCTCATCATGTAGCTATTATGAGATTAGGACAGTTAATTTGAAATGAATGATTGCAAAAGATAAACAGGTTGGATAGGAAATAGAGAAAATGGGTACTGTCTCGTTAATGTGCATTCATCTTTCTTAGAATTTGTTCTTTATATTTCTAACAGAATTTTAAGAACATGAATAACTTTTATGGCATGGAGATTTTAGTAATTCTTGGTACTTTTGAGTTAGTATAATGTCACTTTGGCATGGAGATTAGGGGATGATATTTTGTTGCATATTAAGAATGGAATTCTCACAGGTGACCTAAAAGACTTCTGCTGCTAAAGGAAGCATGCATGCATACACACACACACACACACACAAGCATGCATACAAACACACATACTCGTAGATTCAGTAAGGAAGGAGAAATAGATGATGAGAAGAAAAGTAAATTTGAGATGCTACTGATAAAAAAATAGAATTTATACAGTATGAGTAGTACATGTTAAAATATTTTATTTAACCAAGAACTTTAAAGAATAGAAACTTTCCATAGGCAAAATAATTTATCTATTTGACATTGAAAATAGATAAAAACCTTGATGAATGACAACAGTAGGATTGGTGGTGGTAGGAAAATTTAATTTTAAATATTCACTGATCTCAGTTACATTATTGATATAGGCAGATCTTTTACCAGCTGAGCTATAAACTGACTATTCTCCACCTATATTGAAAAATAACATACATCCAATGTTCATCAAAATACTTAAAAATCAATTTAGATACAGAGGACATGAAGGTTATTCTTGGTCTAATCCTTATATCAACTTTAAAATCTTCTTACTTCCCTAAGTTTTGTTTTTCTATTTCTTCAATGTCATGGTTGTTTCTTGACAGCTGTCATTAATTTTCTTTGAATTTTTACAGAGTTTTGTTTTTCACAGACATGTTTGTTCCCAGATCAGTCATATGCATAATCCTGGCCTTCTCCCTGTCCCAGTCTGCCCCATCCCACCCCTCCAGGCCGCCGCACCGCGCCCCTGCAGGATCTCCTATTCCCACAGTGCAATGACAATAGATATTTTTTTCACACATGATAGTATAGGTTTCCATGTTACTCCCTCTATGCATCCCACCCACTGTTCATTCCCCACAATGTCCATATATCTGTTCTGTATGTCTGTTCTTCCATCATTTCACTGCACGTATTATTATTAGCCTCTTACTAGATTCCATATATATGTGTTAGCATACTGTACTTGTCTTTCTCTTTTTGACTTACTTCACTTTTATGACAGGTTCTAGATCCATCTACCTCATTAAGGATGATTCTTCTGCATTTCTTTTTACACTGAGAAGTACTATATTGTATATATGTACCAAAGTTTTTGTATGCATTCATTCTTCGATGGACATTTAGGTTGCTTACATGTTCTAGCTATTGTATAGAGAGTTGCAATGAACATTGGGGTACATTTCAACAGGGTATAAACCTAAGAGTGGGATTGCTGGGTCGTATGGTGCTTCTAGTTTTATTTTTTTAAGGAATCTCCATACTGTCTTCCATAGAGGCTGTATCAGTTTACATTCCCACCAGCAATGCAAGTGTTCCCTTTTCTTTGCACCCTCTCCAGCATTTATTGTCTGTAGATTTTTTGATGATGGCCATTCTGATTGGTGTGAGGTGATATCTCATTGTAGTTCTGAATTGAATTTCTCTAATAATAAGCTAGATTTAAGTTTCATTAGGTCCCACATGTTAATTCATTATTGATATAGGCAGATCTTTTACCAGCTGAGCTATAAACTGACTATTCTCCACCTATATTGAAAATAACATACATCCAATGTTCATCAAAATACTTAAAAATCAATTTAGATACAGAGGACATGAAGGTTATTCTTGGTCTAATCCTTATATCAACTTTAAAATCTTCTTACTTCCCTAAGTTTTGTTTTTCTATTTCTTCAATGTCATGGTTGTTTCTTGACAGCTGTCATTAATTTTCTTTGAATTTTTACAGAGTTTTGTTTTTCACAGACATGTTTGTTCCCAGATCAGTCATATGCATAATCCTGGCCTTCTCCCTGTCCCAGTCTGCCCCATCCCACCCCTCCAGGCCGCCGCACCGCGCCCCTGCAGGATCTCCTATTCCCACAGTGCAATGACAATAGATATTTTTTTCACACATGATAGTATAGGTTTCCATGTTACTCCCTCTATGCATCCCACCCACTGTTCATTCCCCACAATGTCCATATATCTGTTCTGTATGTCTGTTCTTCCATCATTTCACTGCACGTATTATTATTAGCCTCTTACTAGATTCCATATATATGTGTTAGCATACTGTACTTGTCTTTCTCTTTTTGACTTACTTCACTTTTTATGACAGGTTCTAGATCCATCTACCTCATTAAGGATGATTCTTCTGCATTTCTTTTTACACTGAGAAGTACTATATTGTATATATGTACCAAAGTTTTTGTATGCATTCATTCTTCGATGGACATTTAGGTTGCTTACATGTTCTAGCTATTGTATAGAGAGTTGCAATGAACATTGGGGTACATTTCAACAGGGTATAAACCTAAGAGTGGGATTGCTGGGTCGTATGGTGCTTCTAGTTTTATTTTTTTAAGGAATCTCCATACTGTCTTCCATAGAGGCTGTATCAGTTTACATTCCCACCAGCAATGCAAGTGTTCCCTTTTCTTTGCACCCTCTCCAGCATTTATTGTCTGTAGATTTTTTGATGATGGCCATTCTGATTGGTGTGAGGTGATATCTCATTGTAGTTCTGAATTGAATTTCTCTAATAATAAGCTAGATTTAAGTTTCATTAGGTCCCACATGTTAATTCTGGTTTTATTCTGCTATTCTAGCAGGTGAGTCATGGAAGATCTTGCTTTGAGTTATGTCTTTGAGTGTTTTGCCTATATTCTCCTCTATGAGTTTTAGGGTTTCTAGTCTTATATTTAGGTCTTTAATCCATTTTGAGTTGATCTTTGTGTATGGTGTCAGGGAATGTTCCAACTTCATTTTTTTGGCATGTAGCTGTCCAATTTTCCCAGCACGATTTGTTGAAGAGGCTGTGTTTGTCCCATTTTATATTTTCACATCCTTTGTCAGAAATAAGATATCCATAGGTGCGTGGGTTTATCTCTGGGTTCTCAATCTTGTTCCTTTGGTCTATAGTTCTGTTTATACCAGTACCATGTTTATACCAGTACCATGCTATCTTGAAGACTGTTGCTTTGTAGCATAGTCCGAAGTTAGGGAGGTTGATCCCTCCAGATCCAGTTTTCTTTTTCAGGATTGCTTTGGCTATTTGAGGTCTTTCTGTTTCCATATGAACTGTGTTATTCTTTGGTCTAGTTCTGTGAAGACTGTCATTGGTAGTTTGATAGGGATCACATTGAATCTGTAGATGACATTTGGTAGTATGTTCATTTTCATAATATTGATTCTTCTTACACAGGAACATGGAATATCTCTCCCTCTGTTTAAGGCTTCTTTAATTTCTTTCATGAGTGTCTTGTAGTTTTCACTGTAGAGTTCTTTTGTTTCTTTGCATAGGTTTATTCCTAGATATTTGATTCTTTTGGTTGCAGTGGTGAAGGGGATTGCATCTTTGACTTCGTTTTCTGATTTTTCATTGTTTGTGTATAAGAATGCCAGTGATTTCTGTGTATTGATTTTGTTATCCATCGTATTTTATAGACCTTTGAGGCATGAATATCTGTTGTCTGCAATTACTTTTATAAACCTAAGAGTGGGATTGCTGGGTCGTATGGTGCTTCTAGTTTTATTTTTTAAGGAATCTCCATACTGTCTTCCATAGAGGCTGTATCAGTTTACATTCCCACCAGCAATGCAAGTGTTCCTTTCTTTGCAGATTTTTGATTTGATGGCCATTCTGATTGGTGTGAGGTGATATCTCATTGTAGTTCTGAATTGAATTTCTCTAATAATAAGCTAGATTTAAGTTTCATTAGGTCCCACATGTTAATTCTGGTTTTATTCTGCTATTCTAGCAGGTGAGTCATGGAAGATCTTGCTTTGAGTTATGTCTTTGAGTGTTTTGCCTATATTCTCCTCTATGAGTTTTAGGGTTTCTAGTCTTATATTTAGGTCTTTAATCCATTTTGAGTTGATCTTTGTGTATGGTGTCAGGGAATGTTCCAACTTCATTTTTTTGGCATGTAGCTGTCCAATTTTCCCAGCACGATTTGTTGAAGAGGCTGTGTTTGTCCCATTTTATATTTTCACATCCTTTGTCAGAAATAAGATATCCATAGGTGCGTGGGTTTATCTCTGGGTTCTCAATCTTGTTCCTTTGGTCTATAGTTCTGTTTATACCAGTACCATGTTTATACCAGTACCATGCTATCTTGAAGACTGTTGCTTTGTAGCATAGTCCGAAGTTAGGGAGGTTGATCCCTCCAGATCCAGTTTTCTTTTTCAGGATTGCTTTGGCTATTTGAGGTCTTTCTGTTTCCATATGAACTGTGTTATTCTTTGGTCTAGTTCTGTGAAGACTGTCATTGGTAGTTTGATAGGGATCACATTGAATCTGTAGATGACATTTGGTAGTATGTTCATTTTCATAATATTGATTCTTCTTACACAGGAACATGGAATATCTCTCCCTCTGTTTAAGGCTTCTTTAATTTCTTTCATGAGTGTCTTGTAGTTTTCACTGTAGAGTTCTTTTGTTTCTTTGCATAGGTTTATTCCTAGATATTTGATTCTTTTGGTTGCAGTGGTGAAGGGGATTGCATCTTTGACTTCGTTTTCTGATTTTTCATTGTTTGTGTATAAGAATGCCAGTGATTTCTGTGTATTGATTTTGTATCCATCGATTCTGATGAATTCGTTGATTAGCTCTAGTAGCTTTCTAATAGACCTTTGAGGTTTTCTATGTATAATATCATGTTGTCTGCAAATAGAGTTTTACTTCTTCTTTTCCAATCTGGATTACTTTTATTTGGTTTTCTTCTCTTATTGCTGTTGCTAGAACTTCCAGGACTATGTTGAATAGTAGTGGTGAAAGTGGACACCCCTGTCTTGTTCCTGATCTTAGAGGGAATGCTTTCAGTTTCACCATTGAGGATAATGTTCACTGTGGGCTTCTCATATATGGCTTTTGTTATGTTGAGATAGGTTCCTTCTATGACCATTTTCTGAAGAGGTTTGATCATAAATGGATGTTGTACTTTGTCGAACGATTTTTTCTGCATGTATTGAGATGATCATGTGATTTTTGTCTCTTAATTTGTTGATAAGGTGTATCACATTGATTGATTTGCAGATATTGGAGAATCCTTGCATGCCTGGGATGAACCCGACTTGGAATTGATGCATGAATTTTTTGATGGGATGTTGAATTCTGTTTGCTAGGATTTTGAGGGTTTTGGCATCTAAATCCATCAGTGATATTGGTCTATAATTTTCTTTTTTTTTGTTTTGTCCTTGCCTGGTTTTGGTATCAGGGTGATGGTGGCCTCCTAGAATGTGTTTGGAAGTGTTCCTTTCTGTGCAATTTTTTGGAAGAGTTTTAGAAGGACATGCATTAGCTCTTCTTTAAATGTTTGGTAGAATTCACCTGTGAAGCCATTTGGCCCTGGACTTTTATTTTGTTTTAATCACAAATTCAATCAGGGTTGCCTGGTTAGTTTGGAAGATTAATCTTTTCCAAGACACTTTTCATAATATTGATTCTTCCAATCCAGGAACATGGAATATCTCTCCATCTGTTTAAGTCTTCTTTAATTTCTTTCATGAGTGTCTTGTAGTTTTCACTGTAGAGTTCTTTTGTTTCTTTGCATAGGTTTATTCCTAGATATTTGATTCTTTTGGTTGCAGTGGTGAAGGGGATTGCATCTTTGACTTCGTTTTCTGATTTTTCATTGTTTGTGTATAAGAATGCCAGTGATTTCTGTGTATTGATTTTGTATCCATCGATTCTGATGAATTCGTTGATTAGCTCTAGTAGCTTTCTAATAGACCTTTGAGGTTTTCTATGTATAATATCATGTTGTCTGCAAATAGAGTTTTACTTCTTCTTTTCCAATCTGGATTACTTTTATTTGGTTTTCTTCTCTTATTGCTGTTGCTAGAACTTCCAGGACTATGTTGAATAGTAGTGGTGAAAGTGGACACCCCTGTCTTGTTCCTGATCTTAGAGGGAATGCTTTCAGTTTCACCATTGAGGATAATGTTCACTGTGGGCTTCTCATATATGGCTTTTGTTATGTTGAGATAGGTTCCTTCTATGACCATTTTCTGAAGAGGTTTGATCATAAATGGATGTTGTACTTTGTCGAACGATTTTTTCTGCATGTATTGAGATGATCATGTGATTTTTGTCTCTTAATTTGTTGATAAGGTGTATCACATTGATTGATTTGCAGATATTGGAGAATCCTTGCATGCCTGGGATGAACCCGACTTGGAATTGATGCATGAATTTTTTGATGGGATGTTGAATTCTGTTTGCTAGGATTTTGAGGGTTTTGGCATCTAAATCCATCAGTGATATTGGTCTATAATTTTCTTTTTTTTTGTTTTGTCCTTGCCTGGTTTTGGTATCAGGGTGATGGTGGCCTCCTAGAATGTGTTTGGAAGTGTTCCTTTCTGTGCAATTTTTTGGAAGAGTTTTAGAAGGACATGCATTAGCTCTTCTTTAAATGTTTGGTAGAATTCACCTGTGAAGCCATTTGGCCCTGGACTTTTATTTTGTTTTAATCACAAATTCAATTTCTGAGCTTGTGATTGGGTTGTTCATAATTTCTATTTCTTTCTGGTTCAGTCTTGGAAGATTAATCTTTTCCAAGACACTGTCCGTTTCTTCCAGGTTGTCCAGTTTGTTGCCATAGAGTTGTTCATAATAGTCTCTTAGAATCCTTTGGATTTCTGCACTATCTGTAGCAAGCTCTCTTTTATCATTTTTAATTTTGTTGATCTGATTCTTCTCTCTTTTTTTCTTGATGAGTCTGTCTAGTGGCTTGTAAATTTTGTTTACCTTTTCGAAGAACCAGCTTCTTGTTTTATCTTTACTATTGTGTTTTTCATTTCTTTTTCATTTATTTCTGCTCTGATCTTTATGATTTCTCTTCTTCTGCTGGCTTTGGGGTGCATTTGTTCTTCTTTATCCAGTTGCTTTAAGTATAGGGTTAAGTTGCCTGATATGTTTCTTGTTTCTTGAAGTAGGATTGGATTGCTATAAATTTCCCCCTCAGAACTGCTTTTGTAGTATCCCATAGGTTTTGCACTGTCATGTGTTCATTATCATTTTCTTCTAGGAATTTTTTTTTATTTCTCCTTTGATTTGCTTGGTAATCAGTTTGTTTTTTAGGTATGAGTTGTTTAATCTCCATGTGCTTGCCTTTTTAGTGTTTTTTTTTTTTTCCCCCTATAGTTGATCTCTAGTCTCATTGCATTGTGGTTAGAGAAGATGGTTGGTATAATTTCAATTTTCTTGAATTTACTGAGGTTTGATTTGTGGCCCAAGATGTGGTCTATCCTGGAGAATGTTCCATAAGCCCTTGAGAAGAAAATATGTTCTTCTGCTTTTGGATGGAAAGTCCTAAAGATATCAATGGGGTCCATCTCTTCTAGTGTGACATTTAAGGCTTGTGCCTCTTTATTAAATTTCTGTTTTGATGATCTGTCCATTGGTGTGAGAGGAGTTTTGAAGTCTCCGACTATTATTGTGTCATTGTTGATGTCTTCCTTTATGTCTGAAAGTGTTTGTCTTATATATTGAGGTGCTCCTGTGTTGGGTGCATGGACATTTATGATTGTTGTGTTTTCCTCTTGGATAGATTCCTTGATCATTATGTAGTGACCAGCCTTGTCTCTTATAATCTTCTTTATTTTAAAGTCTATTTTGTCTGATATGAGGAATGAGGACTGCTGCTCCAACTTTCTTTTGGTTTTCATTTGCATGGAATATCTTTTTCCATCCTCTCACTTTCAGTCTATGTGTATTTTTTGGTCTGAAGTAGGTTTCTTGTAAACAACATATATATAGGTGGTGTTTTTGTATCCATTCAGCCAGTCTGTGTCTTTTGGTTGGAGCATTTAGTCCATTTGCATTCAAAGTAATTACTGATATGAATGTTCCTATTGTTATCTTTTTAGATGTTTGGAGTTTGTTTTGTAGGACTTCTCCTACTCTTGTATTTATTGGCTATATCAGACTCTTTAACACTTGTTATAAGGCTGGTTTCGTGGTAGAAAATTCTTTTAGCTTTTGCTTGTCTGTGAATATTTTCACTTCTCCATCAATTCTGAATGAGATCCTTGCTGGGTAGAGAACTGTTGGTTGTAGGTTATTCTCCTTTAGACATTTAAATGTGTCCTGCCATTCTCTCTGGCCTGTAGGGTTTCTGTTGAAAGATCAGTGATTAAACATATGATGTTTCCTTTGTATGTTACTTGTTGTTTGCTCCTAGCTGTTTTAAGTATTCTGTCTTTATATTTAGTCTCATTATTTGAATGTGCCTTTGTGTGTTTCTTCTGGGGTTTATCCTGTATGGAACTTTTCTCTTTTTTTCCTTATTGTAGAGATGGAAGAATGGTTGGTATAATTTCAATTTTCTTGAATTTACTGAGGTTTGATTTGTGGCCCAAGATGTGGTCTATCCTGGAGAATGTTCCATAAGCCCTTGAGAAGAAAATATGTTCTTCTGCTTTTGGATGGAAAGTCCTAAAGATATCAATGGGGTCCATCTCTTCTAGTGTGACATTTAAGGCTTGTGCCTCTTTATTAAATTTCTGTTTTGATGATCTGTCCATTGGTGTGAGAGGAGTTTTGAAGTCTCCGACTATTATTGTGTCATTGTTGATGTCTTCCTTTATGTCTGAAAGTGTTTGTCTTATATATTGAGGTGCTCCTGTGTTGGGTGCATGGACATTTATGATTGTTGTGTTTTCCTCTTGGATAGATTCCTTGATCATTATGTAGTGACCAGCCTTGTCTCTTATAATCTTCTTTATTTTAAAGTCTATTTTGTCTGATATGAGGAATGAGGACTGCTGCTCCAACTTTCTTTTGGTTTTCATTTGCATGGAATATCTTTTTCCATCCTCTCACTTTCAGTCTATGTGTATTTTTTGGTCTGAAGTAGGTTTCTTGTAAACAACATATATATAGGTGGTGTTTTTGTATCCATTCAGCCAGTCTGTGTCTTTTGGTTGGAGCATTTAGTCCATTTGCATTCAAAGTAATTACTGATATGAATGTTCCTATTGTTATCTTTTTAGATGTTTGGAGTTTGTTTTGTAGGACTTCTCCTACTCTTGTATTTATTGGCTATATCAGACTCTTTAACACTTGTTATAAGGCTGGTTTCGTGGTAGAAAATTCTTTTAGCTTTTGCTTGTCTGTGAATATTTTCACTTCTCCATCAATTCTGAATGAGATCCTTGCTGGGTAGAGAACTGTTGGTTGTAGGTTATTCTCCTTTAGACATTTAAATGTGTCCTGCCATTCTCTCTGGCCTGTAGGGTTTCTGTTGAAAGATCAGTGATTAAACATATGATGTTTCCTTTGTATGTTACTTGTTGTTTGCTCCTAGCTGTTTTAAGTATTCTGTCTTTATATTTAGTCTCTGTTAGTTTGATTAGAATGTGCCTTTGTGTGTTTCTTCTGGGGTTTATCCTGTATGGAACTCTTTGTGCTTCTTGGATTTGGTTGACTATTTCCTTTCCCATGCTGGGGACATTTTCAACTATAACCTCTTCAAGATTTTTTTCATAGCCTTTCTTTCCCTCTTCTTCTTCTGGGATCCCTAAAATTCTAATATTGGTGCATTTGATATTGTCCCATAGGTCTCTGAGGCTATCCTCAGTTCTTTTTATTCTTTGTGCTTTGGTCTGTTCTTCAGCAGTTATTTCCACTATTCTGGCTCCCAGCCCACTTATCCATTCTTCAGCCTCTGATACTCTACTGTTGAGACATTCTATAGTATTTTTATGTTCAGCAATTGAGTTGTTTGTTTCTATTTGTTTATTTTTCATTTCTTGCGTGTCTCTTCTCAGTGTAGCAATTTCCTCTAATATTCTGTTTTCAGTTTTGGATCCCTCGCTAGTATCGCTCTTCTGAATTATTCTCTTTCAGATAATTTGTCTACCTCATCTTCTGTCATTCATAACTGTGTTTCTCTGATTTGTTCCTTTATTTGTGTGGTGTTTTCCTGTCTTTTATTGTGTTAATCTTTCTTTGTGTGTATCTGTGTGATTGAGGTCTTTTCCCTGGTTTCATGGTTGAATTCTCCCTTACTTTTGGTTTCTGTCCTTGTTGAAGGATTTGGTGGTTTGTGTCTTAGGTGATGTTAGGTCTTGTTTGCAGGTGAATAATCTTTAGTGTTGTGTGTTTTTTTGATAGTATAGGGTCTTGGAGTCAGGGCTTCCACTCCGAAAATCCTTGGTTTGATCTCTGGCCAGGGTATGTAGGCTCTATCTCTGGTTTGCTATAGTGTTTGGTGGTATTAGTTCAAATATAAGCATATGAGGGACAAAAGGTGCATCCCTGGCAGATGACAGTCATAAAATCCTGCAAATATTTTCTAACATAATGGGAAAATATACATACATGCATATCAATAACCACAACTGGACAGTCTTAAAGGGATAAAGTATAGGAAATTTTTCTGGCAAACAGCTCAATCAAAGATGGTACATGACCATTAAGCTCTAAGTGAATTAAAATACTGCCTGGACAAACAGATTCAGAGCAAGATTCTAGGTGGGAATATTACAATGGAAGCAGTTTTTAACTGAGACATGAGTTGGGGGTGAGAAGGAGGATAGTGTATGGATAATGAGAAGGAATATATTTATGTTGCAAGGATTTTGTAGGGTGAGGTAAGAAAGATTAATGTGTTGTAGAATTTAGTACAGCTGGAAGAGAATAGTAGAGACAGGAAAATAGCAAAGATTTATAGAGAGGATAGTAGATATAAAAGGATTTTACAGTTAAAAAGGGGGGGAGGCTTTCATTTTTTTGCTTTGGTCTGTTCTTCAGCAGTTATTTCCACTATTCTGGCTCCCAGCCCACTTATCCATTCTTCAGCCTCTGATACTCTACTGTTGAGACATTCTATAGTATTTTTATGTTCAGCAATTGAGTTGTTTGTTTCTATTTGTTTATTTTTCATTTCTTGCGTGTCTCTTCTCAGTGTAGCAATTTCCTCTAATATTCTGTTTTCAGTTTTGGATCCCTCGCTAGTATCGCTCTTCTGAATTATTCTCTTTCAGATAATTTGTCTACCTCATCTTCTGTCATTCATAACTGTGTTTCTCTGATTTGTTCCTTTATTTGTGTGGTGTTTTCCTGTCTTTTATTGTGTTAATCTTTCTTTGTGTGTATCTGTGTGATTGAGGTCTTTTTCCCTGGTTTCATGGTTGAATTCTCCCTTACTTTTGGTTTCTGTCCTTGTTGAAGGATTTGGTGGTTTGTGTCTTAGGTGATGTTAGGTCTTGTTTGCAGGTGAATAATCTTTAGTGTTGTGTGTTTTTTTGATAGTATAGGGTCTTGGAGTCAGGGCTTCCACTCCGAAAATCCTTGGTTTGATCTCTGGCCAGGGTATGTAGGCTCTATCTCTGGTTTGCTATAGTGTTTGGTGGTATTAGTTCAAATATAAGCATATGAGGGACAAAAGGTGCATCCCTGGCAGATGACAGTCATAAAATCCTGCAAATATTTTCTAACATAATGGGAAAATATACATACATGCATATCAATAACCACAACTGGACAGTCTTAAAGGGATAAAGTATAGGAAATTTTTCTGGCAAACAGCTCAATCAAAGATGGTACATGACCATTAAGCTCTAAGTGAATTAAAATACTGCCTGGACAAACAGATTCAGAGCAAGATTCTAGGTGGGAATATTACAATGGAAGCAGTTTTTAACTGAGACATGAGTTGGGGGTGAGAAGGAGGATAGTGTATGGATAATGAGAAGGAATATATTTATGTTGCAAGGATTTTGTAGGGTGAGGTAAGAAAGATTAGCGTGTAGTGTAGTTTAGTACAGCTGGAAGAGAATAGTAGTGAAAGGAAGATAGGAAATATTTATAGAGAGGATAGTAGTAGATATAAAAGGATTTTACAGTTAGAGCAGAGAGAGAGGAAGCAGTGGCAAAAAACGTAAAAATTTTTTAAAAAATTTTAAAATCTAAAAAAATAAATAAATAAATAAATAAGAAATCACTGTCCCTCATCTTTATCTTCTCATCTGTGTGTGACCCTACCAACAGTTTGCTCTTGATGTTGTCCCAGATTTCCCTAGTCTGTACTGGTGGGGTTTGGGTTTCGGGGCTGAGTGACTGCTTATGTCTTAGGTTTCAGTGAGGGTCACCTTAAGTCCAGACCCTTGCAGAACAGGTTGTTCTGGTTTCTCCACAGTGCCTGTAGCCAGCGCAGCTGACCCCTCACTCTCTACCCCTGACACTGACCTGGGCAAGGGTAGCGGTGGTTTCCAGTTTGTCAGGCGGGGTTTGCTCCTCTGGACCCTGTGCTACAGGGGGTTCCCCTGTTCTATTGTATAACCCCCTGATGGCGTTCAGTCATTGCTCTTCTCCTGGTGTCAAGGCTTTGCTACTGGCGGGACTGAGGCTTCTCGTCCCAGATGCCCAGCTTCTTTGTTGCAGCTCTGGGACTGCGCGGGCTTGTTCGAGTTGCTGGCGCGTACCTGTCTAGGCACTTCTGGATGCGAGACTAAGCCCCAATACTGGGCGCAGGCTTCCTTGTACAGCTGGAGCCAGGTTTCTGGACTGCAACCCATAGGGGATTTCTCTGTTCTGTTTTCCATGCCCCGCTTGCGTTGTCTCAGCTCACCTGGCGCCCTGTCACAGTACTGTGCCAGCGGGATTCTCACGCTAAGCACTGCTTTCCGTCCTCCTGGCGCAATTCCCAGCGCTCTCTCCACCCTGTTCGGTGTGGGAGCTGGGGGATTGGACCCCCTGGATGGGAGCTCCAGGACAGTTCTGACTGCTCACTCTCCGACCCTTGTAGACCTGAGTCCTTCTTTTGTCGTCTAGAAGCTGGTCTGTTGGGGGTGTTTCATTTCTTGATTAGTTCTGGTGATTCTGTTGGGGAGCTGGTGGAATCCTCCTCTCATTCCTCTGCCATCTTGGCCCCTCTCCCACTGATTGTTTTTGACAATGAAATATTTTATAAAATTTTATGATATGAAAGTGAGAGTGAAGTTGCTCAGTCATGTCTGACCCTTTGCGACGCATTGACTAGCCATAGAGTTCTCCAGGGAATAATGCGGGAGTGGGTAGATTTTCCCTTCTCCAGGAGATCTTCCCAACCCAGGTTTCCTGCATTACAGGCGGATTCTTTACTGTCTGAACCACAAAGGGTAGCCTGAGAATCCTGGAATGGGTAGGCTATCCATTTTCTCCAGAGGATCTTCACAACCCAGGACTCCAACCAGGGTCTCCTGCTTTGCAGGCAAATTCTTTACCAGCTGAGCTCCAAGGGAATCCCATTTTATAATATACTAATGTCAAATAGCAATAGTATTGTAGGCGAAATCTATGCGACTACAATGATTGATTAATAAATGTAGTATTGCCAAGATTAAGCATAAATTCTAATTATAGAATAGTCAGAAAAGATGAATTGCCCTTAGTAAATAAGATAATCCTAGAAATGTAATGAAAAATATCTTGTAATTATTTGTAGAGGTTCCTAATAACCTTTATTTAGGACATCATTTCAAACATGTAAGACAAATTATTAATAACTAATATCCTCACACTTTATAGTTACTTGAGACACATATTAGTTGTTATCTTAATTTAATCACATATGCTTTACCTAATACCATTAGCCTTTCACATATGAGTTTGAGGATGACCTGGAATCGAACCAGATTATAAATTAGCATTCACTTTATTTTGTAAAAAATACTTTTTTGTGAGAAATATATTGCAATTTCACAAGGCAATATAATTTGTCTTAGTATAGTATTTTACATTTAAAACCATTATATATCCTTAAAATGGCCATGATATATTGAATTTTAGAAACAACAAAGCAGAATATCAATGTGTATTTCATTGTTAAGAAAAATATATTAAGAAAAGCTACAACTAGTGTCCACATTGTTTCAAGTTAATGCTATTAGCTTTTAGATCATTTTTTCTTTATATTATCTGCTTCTGAAACTCTATTTATATATAACCTATACCTTCTCAATAGATGCTCTTTGCTTCCTAAGTTTGCTCTCATTTCTTGATTAGTTCTGGTGATTCTGTTGGGGAGCTGGTGGAATCCTCCTCTCATTCCTCTGCCATCTTGGCCCCTCTCCCACTGATTGTTTTTGACAATGAAATATTTTATAAAATTTTATGATATGAAAGTGAGAGTGAAGTTGCTCAGTCATGTCTGACCCTTTGCGACGCATTGACTAGCCATAGAGTTCTCCAGGGAATAATGCGGGAGTGGGTAGATTTTCCCTTCTCCAGGAGATCTTCCCAACCCAGGTTTCCTGCATTACAGGCGGATTCTTTACTGTCTGAACCACAAAGGGTAGCCTGAGAATCCTGGAATGGGTAGGCTATCCATTTTCTCCAGAGGATCTTCACAACCCAGGACTCCAACCAGGGTCTCCTGCTTTGCAGGCAAATTCTTTACCAGCTGAGCTCCAAGGGAATCCCATTTTATAATATACTAATGTCAAATAGCAATAGTATTGTAGGCGAAATCTATGCGACTACAATGATTGATTAATAAATGTAGTATTGCCAAGATTAAGCATAAATTCTAATTATAGAATAGTCAGAAAAGATGAATTGCCCTTAGTAAATAAGATAATCCTAGAAATGTAATGAAAAATATCTTGTAATTATTTGTAGAGGTTCCTAATAACCTTTATTTAGGACATCATTTCAAACATGTAAGACAAATTATTAATAACTAATATCCTCACACTTTATAGTTACTTGAGACACATATTAGTTGTTATCTTAATTTAATCACATATGCTTTACCTAATACCATTAGCCTTTCACATATGAGTTTGAGGATGACCTGGAATCGAACCAGATTATAAATTAGCATTCACTTTATTTTTGTAAAAAAAATACTTTTTTTGTGAGAAATATATTGCAATTTCACAAGGCAATATAATTTGTCTTAGTATAGTATTTTTACATTTAAAACCATTATATATCCTTAAAATGGCCATGATATATTGAATTTTAGAAACAACAAAGCAGAATATCAATGTGTATTTCATTGTTAAGAAAAATATATTAAGAAAAAGCTACAACTAGTGTCCACATTGTTTCAAGTTAATGCTATTAGCTTTTAGATCATTTTTTCTTTATATTATCTGCTTCTGAAACTCTATTTATATATAACCTATACCTTCTCAATAGATGCTCTTTGCTTCCTAAGTTTGCTCTCATTTCTTTCCCCATCATTTTTACTTTTTTCCAAAGGTTATGTGGTATTTATTATTGATTTTCTTATATGTAGATAAGAATATTGTTAAAATCCCACATATAATAAAATTCAGGAGCAAAATATCATAATGACCAGGGAAACTGTGTTACTTTACTTGTCTGGACTGTTAGCAAGATTATTAACACATAAAGGTTTAGTTATATGATGACTACTCAGAAAGTTGAAAGGGACTAAAAGCACACTGTAGGGCTTCCTGCTCCCACAATAGAGATAATTTCCCAATAAGCAAAATCATATTTAAAGCTTTCAATATTTTTATTTCATCTTTCTATTAAACATACACACAATCAGTTGTACTACCAGAAGGAAGATGAACTAGCCTATTGGTTATGAAACGTAAAACTGAATGCCTCCTACAAAATATTTAACTGCACTCTTATTTTCAGTCAAATTACTTATATTTAGCAAGAAGACTACATGAGTATATAATCAAAGGAAAATGACCAGGAGATAAGGTACTCATAAAAAGCACTCATGAGGGGCTTCCCTGGTGGTCCAGTGGGTAAGGACACCGCCTTGCAGTGCAAAGGATGCTGGTTAGATCCCTGGCCTGGGAAGATCCCACGTGCCGCGGAGCGGCTGGACTGATGTGTCCAGTTACTGAGCCGGAGCTCTGGAGCGCATGCGCCCAGAGCCGGTGCTATGCGACAACAGAGGCCACTGTAATGGGAGGCCCACGTGGGCCAAAGAACAAAGATGGATGAAAATAGATAAATGAAAGACAGGTGGAAGTGACCCTCCCGCCTCCCTCCCTCCCCAACCCGGCCCCCCTCCCCAAAAAGCACTCATGATATAGACTTCTACTCCATCATTTTTCTTGTATTTATTTATACAAGCCAAGATTCCCTTAGTGCTTTAAATAGGGCCTATAATACAACAAAGAATACTAGAGAGGGTTGCTATTTCCTCATCCAGGGGATCTTCCCAGCTAGGGGAATGATCCTGGGTTTTCCATGTCTCCTGCATTGGCAGATGGACTCTTTACCACTGAGCCACCTTGGAAATCCCAAGTGAGTAGTTTAGGAAGAAATAAAAGAGGACAGGGAGGAGGACTCTGAATCTGTGACAGTGGTTAAAACTATGAGCCAGGTGATCCAAGTAGACTATTTAGGATGGTGCCCATTAATTAAAATCTTGAAGGACGTTACTGAGAGGTTTTGGATAGAAAAGTGATGTAGCCTGTCATATGTTTAAATAGGACGTCTGTATCTGCTTTGTAAGGAGTAAGTGGTCAATGTTAGAACATGGGAAGCTATTGAAATGGTTCAAATAAGGCATAATGATAGCTATATCAGGATGAGCACAGTGAAGTACCACATGATAAGTTTCAAAGCAGAGCCATAGCAGTTCAGTGAAGAAAAGTGATTGCATTCTGCAGCTATTACCTAGTGGAATATTGGTGTCGTACAAGAAAGGGGACACTCAAAGATAAAATCAAAAGTTTGGGACCGGCCAACTTGAAAGATGGAGAGGTCATTTGTAGAGATGGAAAAAGAATAAACGCAGTTAAGTTTGAGAGGAAGAGTTAGATTAGTTTGGGGCATGTGAAGTTTGAGATGTATCTTAGACATTCAAGTGGGGATTGGGGGTAGGCATTTAGACATGGGAATCTAGAGTTGCATACAGAGGCCTTGGATGGAGATATGAATTTAAGAGTTACTGCTTGATATATGAAAGTATGACCAATTAAAATCAAATCAAATGAATTTATGAGCAAAAAATCTACTTATTGTATATTTTAAACTGTATAATAGATTTGGATTATGCTTATTATATTATTATATCCTCCATAAGATATATTCATAATAAACATAGTCATCAGATTATACAAAAATATTAAAGACTTTTATATTAAAAGATGATGCTCTCAGTTGTCATTGTAAATATCGAATCATGCAACACACAAAAGTTGCGTCTGCGTTTAGTTGCTAAATGGCAGACTGTGACTAATACTGTCTTTTTCTCAATAGTTTTTAGTACTTTGATTAGACAATCAGGTATACATCTTTTTGAAATGAGATCTATTTATAAGTTTTCTTACTTGTTTTCATTCAAAGTTTATAAAATATGATGTTAAAATGGCCTAAACAATTTTAAGTGGTATGGAACATATTGATTGAAAAAGTCTTTAGTTTGAAATATTTCTGTCAGGTTCATGAATTGGAGTAATAAAATCACATTGAAAATACCTGCCTGTGAAAAGAAGGCTATATGAAATCAATGGGGAGGAACATATGTATGTGACAAACTGTAAATTTTCTGAATGGAAATTAGTTTGTCTGATATAAGCAATGTTTGATAGTTAAAATTCTTTCAAATATTGGGAAGAAATTTTTTGCTGAGAAATCTGCATGGTTCAAATAAGGCATAATGATAGCTATATCAGGATGAGCACAGTGAAGTACCACATGATAAGTTTCAAAGCAGAGCCATAGCAGTTCAGTGAAGAAAAGTGATTGCATTCTGCAGCTATTACCTAGTGGAATATTGGTGTCGTACAAGAAAGGGGACACTCAAAGATAAAATCAAAAGTTTGGGACCGGCCAACTTGAAAGATGGAGAGGTCATTTGTAGAGATGGAAAAAGAATAAACGCAGTTAAGTTTGAGAGGAAGAGTTAGATTAGTTTGGGGCATGTGAAGTTTGAGATGTATCTTAGACATTCAAGTGGGGTTTGGGGGGTAGGCATTTAGACATGGGAATCTAGAGTTGCATACAGAGGCCTTGGATGGAGATATGAATTTAAGAGTTACTGCTTGATATATGAAAGTATGACCAATTAAAATCAAATCAAATGAATTTATGAGCAAAAAATCTACTTATTGTATATTTTAAACTGTATAATAGATTTGGATTATGCTTATTATATTATTATATCCTCCATAAGATATATTCATAATAAACATAGTCATCAGATTATACAAAAATATTAAAGACTTTTATATTAAAAGATGATGCTCTCAGTTGTCATTGTAAATATCGAATCATGCAACACACAAAAGTTGCGTCTGCGTTTAGTTGCTAAATGGCAGACTGTGACTAATACTGTCTTTTTCTCAATAGTTTTTAGTACTTTGATTAGACAATCAGGTATACATCTTTTTGAAATGAGATCTATTTATAAGTTTTCTTACTTGTTTTCATTCAAAGTTTATAAAATATGATGTTAAAATGGCCTAAACAATTTTAAGTGGTATGGAACATATTGATTGAAAAAGTCTTTAGTTTGAAATATTTCTGTCAGGTTCATGAATTGGAGTAATAAAATCACATTGAAAATACCTGCCTGTGAAAAGAAGGCTATATGAAATCAATGGGGAGGAACATATGTATGTGACAAACTGTAAATTTTCTGAATGGAAATTAGTTTGTCTGATATAAGCAATGTTTGATTGTTAAAATTCTTTCAGTATGAGATATGCTGAGGAAATCTTGCTTATCTATACATTTATCTTGTGTACATGCAGGGAAGAGGGAAATTCAAATACTTTTATGGAGAGAAAAATCTGTGCAATATAATTTTATTAATTCTAAAAATACCAAAAATAATGTATTTTAGAACAGACACACTCCAAATTAGGATAATGTATCAATAAGATTCAGTGTCTGATTTCATAGACATAATAGAGATTCAAAAATAATAAAATTAATTTAATTTTCTGTTAATTTCAAGTAGAAATAGGATTTGAACTGTGTAAAATGATAGGGTGATTTCCCATTTTTGGATAGCCATAGATGTCATAAAAATGGACTGAGTTTTTAAAATTTACAATGAAAAAAGATTGTATTAAATTTCAAATTCCTGAAAACTAAAGAACAGCATTTAGTGATTTCTATTTAAATTACTGTTAAATAGAGTTTTTTGAAAACACCGCTGGAACATAATGTAACTTAGAATCATATTAGAGTAGCAATAATGAAATATAAGCTTCAAGAGTTTACTAGTTAAATAGCCCTATAAATTGTCTTGGGTTGAATTTATAATCCTAACATAATGCATTGAGATGGGGAGTGGGTTTTGATACCTGAGTTTTGGATCTCTCTATACACATTTTTTTTAATACCTTTATTTTACTTTTAACTTTTACAGAGTTTTGTTGTTTACAGATATGCATGTTCCCAGATTAGGCATATGTATATCCTCCCCTTCCCACCCCTCCTAACCATCATACAACACCCCTGAAGGGTCCCCTTTTCTCACAGAGCAATGACTAGAGCTATTTTCTTCACTTATGATAGTACAGGCCTTCATGTTACTTCCTTTACGCCTCCCACCCTCTGTTCCTTCCCCACAATGTCCATATGTCCACTGTCCATGTCTGTCTTTCTGTCGCTTCATTCTCTGTGCCATCATCAGCATCTTACTAGATTCCAAATTTTTATTTTGCTGTGAATTGGAGTAATAAAATCACATTGAAAATACCTGCCTGTGAAAAGAAGGCTATATGAAATCAAGGGGAGAATATGAAAATGAAATTTGGAAATTAGTTTGTCTGATATAAGCAATGTTTGATTGTTAAAATTCTTTCAGTATGAGATATGCTGAGGAAATCTTGCTTATCTATACATTTATCTTGTGTACATGCAGGGAAGAGGGAAATTCAAATACTTTTATGGAGAGAAAAATCTGTGCAATATAATTTTATTAATTCTAAAAATACCAAAAATAATGTATTTTAGAACAGACACACTCCAAATTAGGATAATGTATCAATAAGATTCAGTGTCTGATTTCATAGACATAATAGAGATTCAAAAATAATAAAATTAATTTAATTTTCTGTTAATTTCAAGTAGAAATAGGATTTGAACTGTGTAAAATGATAGGGTGATTTCCCATTTTTGGATAGCCATAGATGTCATAAAAATGGACTGAGTTTTTAAAATTTACAATGAAAAAAGATTGTATTAAATTTCAAATTCCTGAAAACTAAAGAACAGCATTTAGTGATTTCTATTTAAATTACTGTTAAATAGAGTTTTTTGAAAACACCGCTGGAACATAATGTAACTTAGAATCATATTAGAGTAGCAATAATGAAATATAAGCTTCAAGAGTTTACTAGTTAAATAGCCCTATAAATTGTCTTGGGTTGAATTTATAATCCTAACATAATGCATTGAGATGGGGAGTGGGTTTTGATACCTGAGTTTTGGATCTCTCTATACACATTTTTTTTAATACCTTTATTTTACTTTTAACTTTTACAGAGTTTTGTTGTTTACAGATATGCATGTTCCCAGATTAGGCATATGTATATCCTCCCCTTCCCACCCCTCCTAACCATCATACAACACCCCTGAAGGGTCCCCTTTTCTCACAGAGCAATGACTAGAGCTATTTTCTTCACTTATGATAGTACAGGCCTTCATGTTACTTCCTTTACGCCTCCCACCCTCTGTTCCTTCCCCACAATGTCCATATGTCCACTGTCCATGTCTGTCTTTCTGTCGCTTCATTCTCTGTGCCATCATCAGCATCTTACTAGATTCCATATATATGTGTTAATATGCTGTATTTGTCCTTCTCTTTCTGACTGACTTCACTTTTTAGGATACATTCTAGATCCAGCCATCTCATTAGGGCTGATTCTTCTGCATTTCTCTTTACAGCTGTGTAGTATTCCATTGTATATATGTACCAGAGCTTTTGTATCCATTCGTTCGTCGATGGACATCTAGGTTGCTTCCATGTTCTCTATACACATTTCTGAAGGCAAGATTTTATTATTTATAAGCTTCTATTGTTATGAAATAATTCCACTTGTATAGTATTCTTCCATAGAATAACCCTAAGCTTATCATGCTAGTGCTCTTGCAGATGGGTTTAGATGTGGTTAATAATTTTTGTTTGTTTTCTAGTCAGCTATATTCTCTACTCCTTTCTGCATGATTGGAGTAAATGATTTAAAAGACAGCTTTTGTGAAATTTAACTGTGAAAGCAAACATTTTTATTTTCTTTTTGTGGTCATTCTCTTATTAGTATGTTATAAACAACAGATGCTTCTATTTTTATCATTGTTATTTTGACTAACCTTTATAAACATTTGATCACAAAAAAATCCTGAACTCATATCAAGATTTATGTAAGATATCTCTGCTTACAAATGTTCTTGTATCTGATTTGGTGTATTACCTAGTAGTTTCTTTAAGAAACAGAGATTTCAGTCTATGTTCTTCATTGTGCCAAAACAAACCACAAGAATGACTTGTGTAAGAAATTTTCAGGATTAAAAATTGAGAAATCATATATACTAAAACTTGTGACTGAACACTGGCAAAATTTAAATATGGAAAATGAAATCTCTCTACATAGTTATAGCTTAATGGCATAATAAACATATAGACACTCTTTAGAAATCCCTTCTGTGTGGCAAGAGCAATGCTAAGAACTAAGATGGAGCTCATGAAACATGAATTACTACCTTGTTCCTATCTGAACTTGTCTTTCTCAAAAACAGACTGAATCTATGTAAGAGTCAAGAGCAGTGTTGTGCTGAAGTAAGTGGGTCTGGAGCTTGGTTGATGGGGTTCAAGTTCTTGGTGCATGACTGGCACAGTATAAGATGATCCATATGTCCACTGTCCATGTCTGTCTTTCTGTCGCTTCATTCTCTGTGCCATCATCAGCATCTTACTAGATTCCATATATATGTGTTAATATGCTGTATTTGTCCTTCTCTTTCTGACTGACTTCACTTTTTAGGATACATTCTAGATCCAGCCATCTCATTAGGGCTGATTCTTCTGCATTTCTCTTTACAGCTGTGTAGTATTCCATTGTATATATGTACCAGAGCTTTTGTATCCATTCGTTCGTCGATGGACATCTAGGTTGCTTCCATGTTCTCTATACACATTTCTGAAGGCAAGATTTTATTATTTATAAGCTTCTATTGTTATGAAATAATTCCACTTGTATAGTATTCTTCCATAGAATAACCCTAAGCTTATCATGCTAGTGCTCTTGCAGATGGGTTTAGATGTGGTTAATAATTTTTGTTTGTTTTCTAGTCAGCTATATTCTCTACTCCTTTCTGCATGATTGGAGTAAATGATTTAAAAGACAGCTTTTGTGAAATTTAACTGTGAAAGCAAACATTTTTATTTTCTTTTGTGGTCATTCTCTTATTAGTATGTTATAAACAACAGATGCTTCTATTTTTATCATTGTTATTTTGACTAACCTTTATAAACATTTGATCACAAAAAAATCCTGAACTCATATCAAGATTTATGTAAGATATCTCTGCTTACAAATGTTCTTGTATCTGATTTGGTGTATTACCTAGTAGTTTCTTTAAGAAACAGAGATTTCAGTCTATGTTCTTCATTGTGCCAAAACAAACCACAAGAATGACTTGTGTAAGAAATTTTCAGGATTAAAAATTGAGAAATCATATATACTAAAACTTGTGACTGAACACTGGCAAAATTTAAATATGGAAAATGAAATCTCTCTACATAGTTATAGCTTAATGGCATAATAAACATATAGACACTCTTTAGAAATCCCTTCTGTGTGGCAAGAGCAATGCTAAGAACTAAGATGGAGCTCATGAAACATGAATTACTACCTTGTTCCTATCTGAACTTGTCTTTCTCAAAAACAGACTGAATCTATGTAAGAGTCAAGAGCAGTGTTGTGCTGAAGTAAGTGGGTCTGGAGCTTGGTTGATGGGGTTCAAGTTCTTGGTGCATGACTGGCACAGTATAAGATGATATTTGACTGTTACCAATCTGAGTTCCTTTGCCTTTTAATTGGAGATAAGACCAGCCTTGTTGTGTAGTATGATGTGATGATTAAATAGGATGATGAAACTATAGCTCATATCACATAGCTCACATGATTGTTTTGGCTCTTCATGTTAGCTCCTGATATCTTTTAGAAATGCTTTCATACGTACTGCTTTACTTGTAAATACACTTTCATAAGACTTGACTATGGGAGGAATTTTGAATTCTGTTTAATTGAAGTTGAAGAATAACTGGCTTTTGGCATAAAATACTAGACATAGTAATGGTCTTTGTAGTAATAGCACCAAGAGTAACAGCATAGTAAACATTCTTATGGTGAGTTAGGACGATTATTTAGCATATCAGTGACCACAATGAAGAGTGGTGATGTAAGACGCAAACAATAGAGTAAAATAAAAATTTAGACTTTTTAAGATGCAAAGATAAATGTAAGACTTCTAAGATAAACACTAAAAAATAATTTATCTAAAGAGCCAAAATGGAAAATTTGATGACATTAAGGGATGGATAGTCTTCAATGAGAAGATTACTATTAATATGTTAATGATCTTATGCTTTACATATAATTTTATAAGTATAAGAAACTGACAAAATGATCCCAAAATATATTTGGAAGTGGAAAAAAAAATTTTGGATGTTCAACATTAAGGGAAATTTATGGAAGTTTCTTTAAGAAACAGAGATTTCAGTCTATGTTCTTCATTGTGCCAAAACAAACCACAAGAATGACTTGTGTAAGAAATTTTCAGGATTAAAAATTGAGAAATCATATATACTAAAACTTGTGACTGAACACTGGCAAAATTTAAATATGGAAAATGAAATCTCTCTACATAGTTATAGCTTAATGGCATAATAAACATATAGACACTCTTTAGAAATCCCTTCTGTGTGGCAAGAGCAATGCTAAGAACTAAGATGGAGCTCATGAAACATGAATTACTACCTTGTTCCTATCTGAACTTGTCTTTCTCAAAAACAGACTGAATCTATGTAAGAGTCAAGAGCAGTGTTGTGCTGAAGTAAGTGGGTCTGGAGCTTGGTTGATGGGGTTCAAGTTCTTGGTGCATGACTGGCACAGTATAAGATGATATTTGACTGTTACCAATCTGAGTTCCTTTGCCTTTTAATTGGAGATAAGACCAGCCTTGTTGTGTAGTATGATGTGATGATTAAATAGGATGATGAAACTATAGCTCATATCACATAGCTCACATGATTGTTTTGGCTCTTCATGTTAGCTCCTGATATCTTTTAGAAATGCTTTCATACGTACTGCTTTACTTGTAAATACACTTTCATAAGACTTGACTATGGGAGGAATTTTGAATTCTGTTTAATTGAAGTTGAAGAATAACTGGCTTTTGGCATAAAATACTAGACATAGTAATGGTCTTTGTAGTAATAGCACCAAGAGTAACAGCATAGTAAACATTCTTATGGTGAGTTAGGACGATTATTTAGCATATCAGTGACCACAATGAAGAGTGGTGATGTAAGACGCAAACAATAGAGTAAAATAAAAATTTAGACTTTTTAAGATGCAAAGATAAATGTAAGACTTCTAAGATAAACACTAAAAAATAATTTATCTAAAGAGCCAAAATGGAAAATTTGATGACATTAAGGGATGGATAGTCTTCAATGAGAAGATTACTATTAATATGTTAATGATCTTATGCTTTACATATAATTTTATAAGTATAAGAAACTGACAAAATGATCCCAAAATATATTTGGAAGTAAAAGTATGTAAAACAAACTCAAAATTTGTGAGAAAAGCACCATAACATTCAATTTGCTTTCCTAATAGCTTCTTTAGTAATGCAATGGTTATTTGAAAAAGAAATTATGGTATTCATATATCAGATACTTCAAATTATATATTAATACTTGGAATATGATAAAGACCAAACATCAGAAAAAAGGGTATACTTTAATTAATTGTTTTAATAAAATTGATTACTTACAAAAGAATACATTTACATATTTACTTCCAACAAGACAATAAAGTAGATGTCAGATATATCTGTTAAATCACAAAAAAGAAAAAGCAATTTAAAAAATACATATATTACCCAAAAATATGTTGATATCCTGAAGTTCGGTACCTGTGAGTGTGACCTTATTTGGAGACAAGATCTTTTCATATGATAGTTAAGATGAGGTCATTAGGATGGTAGGCCCTGATTCTATATAGTTGGTATGCTTATAAAAAATGGAATAGTTGAACATAGACATGTACTCAGGGAGAAAACCATGAGATGAAGGTAGAGGTTAGAAGAGAGTTTCCCTGTTTCATAAAGGCTCTCTGGATGGGAAAACTGTACGTATGAAAACTTCTAGCTTTTTTTTTCTTTCTTTCTTTCTTTTCCACATCATACCTCTTTTATTTATATTTATTTTCATCCTTTTTTTTTTTACTTCTTTGGACTGTGTTGGCCTAGCATTGCAGTGGCCTCTCTCGTTGCAGAGTACTGACTCTGGGCACATGTGCTCCAGAGCCCTGGCTCGTAATTGGACACACCAGTCCAGCCACTCCACAGCACATGGGTTCTTCCCAGCCCAGGGATTGAGCTGGTACCCCTTGCACTCCAAGCAGACACTTTACCCACTAAACCACCAGGGAAGTCCAAACTTCTAACTTTTTAACTATACATTATATTTGTACACATTATAAAATGAATTTTTGGCAGAGATAGGTACAGATATGAAAGACACACCCACATCTGCATATTTCTGATATGAGATGGTCATGCACTTCAACATCAGGGACGCCAAATATGTAATAGCTGAGTTGCAATCAATTAATTTTTTTTTTTTTTCCTACATTTACTGAACTGTGTTCATTGATAATTTGGAATTCACAGTTCTACAAAGCCTTCTCTTTCATTGAAGAGACAGACTAAACAAACACATAGTAAAGATAACAGTATAAAGCTAAAACTTCATGGAAATGATACAAGTGATCTGAAAATGAGACATTACAAGATGCTATAGCAGTCATGGGAAAGGTCTAATGAAGGACACTTGGAATACATCTTCTATAACAGACAGAAGAACAAGATCAAGCTAAGAAGAAAATAATAATATTAGAAAAAAAATGTAAACATATTTTTTTTCCTGAGAATTAGAGTTCTGCTTAATTGGCTTCTGTTTTCCAATGCTGCGTTTATTTCACCAAAAAGTCAAAGAAAATAAAAAGTCTGATTTTAATGAATGATGGTCACTGTGCTGGCCAACAGCATTTCTGGAAAACAAGGTTTTTCTTTGGAAGAGTGGGAAAGATTGTTAAACACAATTTTTATCAGAATATGTTGGAGAGGGTTTCCCTAGTGGTCCAGTGAGTAAGGACACCGCCATGCAGTGCAAGGGGCGCCGGTTCCATCCCTGGCCTGGGAAGATCCCACGTGTCGCGGAGCAGCTGGACCCATGTGTCCAGTCACCGAGCCGGAGCTCTGGCGCATGCACCCAGAGCCGGTGCTCTCGACAGCGGAGGCCACTGTGATGGGAGACCCACACGGACCAAAGAACAAAGATGGATGAAAATAGACAAAAAAAGAAAGCCGTTGGCCTAGCATTGCAGTGGCCTCTCTCGTTGCAGAGTACTGACTCTGGGCACATGTGCTCCAGAGCCCTGGCTCGTAATTGGACACACCAGTCCAGCCACTCCACAGCACATGGGTTCTTCCCAGCCCAGGGATTGAGCTGGTACCCCTTGCACTCCAAGCAGACACTTTACCCACTAAACCACCAGGGAAGTCCAAACTTCTAACTTTTTAACTATACATTATATTTGTACACATTATAAAATGAATTTTTGGCAGAGATAGGTACAGATATGAAAGACACACCCACATCTGCATATTTCTGATATGAGATGGTCATGCACTTCAACATCAGGGACGCCAAATATGTAATAGCTGAGTTGCAATCAATTAATTTTTTTTTTTTTTCCTACATTTACTGAACTGTGTTCATTGATAATTTGGAATTCACAGTTCTACAAAGCCTTCTCTTTCATTGAAGAGACAGACTAAACAAACACATAGTAAAGATAACAGTATAAAGCTAAAACTTCATGGAAATGATACAAGTGATCTGAAAATGAGACATTACAAGATGCTATAGCAGTCATGGGAAAGGTCTAATGAAGGACACTTGGAATACATCTTCTATAACAGACAGAAGAACAAGATCAAGCTAAGAAGAAAATAATAATATTAGAAAAAAAATGTAAACATATTTTTTTTCCTGAGAATTAGAGTTCTGCTTAATTGGCTTCTGTTTTCCAATGCTGCGTTTATTTCCCCAAAAAAGTCAAAGAAAATAAAAAGTCTGATTTTAATGAATGATGGTCACTGTGCTGGCCAACAGCATTTCTGGAAAACAAGGTTTTTCTTTGGAAGAGTGGGAAAGATTGTTAAACACAATTTTTATCAGAATATGTTGGAGAGGGTTTCCCTAGTGGTCCAGTGAGTAAGGACACCGCCATGCAGTGCAAGGGGCGCCGGTTCCATCCCTGGCCTGGGAAGATCCCACGTGTCGCGGAGCAGCTGGACCCATGTGTCCAGTCACCGAGCCGGAGCTCTGGAGCGCATGCACCCAGAGCCGGTGCTCTGCGACAGCGGAGGCCACTGTGATGGGAGACCCACACGGACCAAAGAACAAAGATGGATGAAAATAGACAAATGAAAGACCAATAGAAGTAGCCTGCCTGCTCCCCTCCCTCCCCACCCACCCCCCCAAAACAAATAAATAAATCTTAAAAAAAAGAGAATATGTTAGAGAGAGATAAGCAACAGCTAGAGATGTCTGTTTAGGGCTTGTGAAATAAGCTGTCTAAGCATGAGGTCACCAGGAAAACAATTGTGTTATTAGGCATAGTTATGGACTATGAAGCATGAAGAAAAAACTCCAAATCAGAGTTATTAAGAATGACCCATTAATTAAGTGGGTGGGATAAAATGAATTAAAAATCAGAGACCACTGTTCTTAAGGCTAAGAAAATTTAGTGCTTTGCAAACATATAGGGAAATTAAAAAGTTACACAGGTTCTCAAGATAAGTTTTTGATCATAATGAGTACAAGGCTATTCATAATTTTTTTAAAAATTTTTATTGGAGAATAGTTGCTTTAAAATGTTGTGTTAATCTCTGCTGTACAGAAAAGTGAATTAGCTATATGTATACATATAACCCCTCTTTTGGAATTTACTGAAGTAGAATGGATTTGTGAGTATCTCATGTGTAGGAAGAACTTCATGAAAGGATGCAAAAACCTTGACAGTATATTCTGTCTCTTTTGCTTTTGACCAAGCAGGAGTGACTTGTGGAAACAACTATTCTGTGGAATAGAAGAGATTCTTGGCTGGTTCATTACTGAGCCAAGAGAGCAGTGTCACATAGGTCTAAGCAGAAGAAAAAAACACACAGAAATCCATTAGAAACAAGTCAGAAGACACTTGTACATAGTCATGCTGTAGAGTTATGGCCCTGTTTGTGTTAAAAAATTTCCAAAAATAACTGCATCTTAAAGGTCACCAAAGAATAAATAATTTTGAGTGTTTTTCATGTTAAAATTTAATTTTTCCTACTCTCTAATGTTTATTGCTGACATCTGTAGACATTTACAAAAAGAAAATAATAAGATGTTTAATGTTGACTTGTCAAACATAATATTTTCTCTATCCTTTAATAGTTTTCTGAGAACATGCTTGCTTTCATTATTTTTTGAAATTATTATTTTTGATGACAGTTATTCTAAATAGATGGAAATATATAAGCCAACACAAATCATTTCTTGAAGTGTTTCTGGCCCACTTGAGAAAAAAAATCCCCAGTAACGTTTTCAGAGCCAGTATCCATTAAAATATAATTAACTTGTCTGTGAAGACATCATGAGGACACTCAGTATCTAAGGAAAAACATGGCCCTGACTGAGGTGTAGTGTCCTACAGGTCTTGATAGATATGAATCTGCCTTTTATTTGCTTGTATTTAAACTTTATCTTGAAATAATTTTAGTTTGCTAGAAAGTTGCAAAGAATACACAAAGAGTTTCTTTAAAACTCTTACCCAGTTTTTCTGATTGTTAAAATATCACCATACTTGCATACCTTTCTCAAAACTAAAAGAGACTGGCTGATATATTACTATTAATTAATTCCAGTGGACTTTTTCTCTTGATGGTCTTCATCTGTTCCTTTATCTAATCAAGGTATTATAGCCAATTTGTGTTATTATAACAAAAAAAACCTTAGACAGTAACTTAAATAACAAGCTTTCACTTCTCACTGTTTTGCAGGCTGGGTAGTTTTGAGATCCAAATGGCACCTGATAGGATGTCTACTGAGGATCTATTTCCTCATTTATAGTCGGCTGTCTTCTGTCTGTGTCCTCACATGGTTGAGGAATGGCATATTGCCTGCCACATCTGTAAACAATGGGTGTCACAGTCATCAGTGCTGGTAGCCATTATCAATGGTGAGCTGGTGAGCCCTGAGGGAACTCAGGAAGGAGAAGAATACCTGCTATAGAGCCCCCATCCAAATACAGCCATTCCCTTTTCTAGACATTATTAATACAGCAGTAAAAACGGAACAACAACAACAAAGGGGAAAAAAATAAGCCTACTGTCACACAATGGGAGAGGTATACCAGAGAGTGGAATGCACATTTTTTCAATTAATAAAGAAATACTTTTTCTGTGTCTGTCTGTCTTTTCCTTCCCACTTGCCATTTTGCCTAGTGAAATCATACTCATCTGAAATTTAATGCTTTAAGGCTTTAACTTTACTTTTCAAAAAAAACTTTCCTAAAGCATTCCTGACTCTGCTAGGTTTATTTTTCTTATTATAAGCTTGTTTGGATTCGAGCCTATG
This sequence comes from Tragulus kanchil, assembly GCA_022376925.1. Lineage (NCBI taxonomy): Eukaryota > Metazoa > Chordata > Mammalia > Artiodactyla > Tragulidae > Tragulus > Tragulus kanchil. Next base: position 110,940,956 of record JAIOJX010000025.1, on the reverse strand, counting down.
CTTTCCTTCAGATCCTCATGATGATTACAGTGTTCACTGTTCATTGCCCCCCAAAAAACTAGGGGGTTTACCTTTTCCATTCTTATTTTTATAAAGATTGGGTTTGGATTCGAGCCTATGCTTTCCTTCAGAGGACACTCAGTATCTAAGGAAAAACATGGCCCTGACTGAGGTGTAGTGTCCTACAGGTCTTGATAGATATGAATCTGCCTTTTATTTGCTTGTATTTAAACTTTATCTTGAAATAATTTTAGTTTGCTAGAAAGTTGCAAAGAATACACAAAGAGTTTCTTTAAAACTCTTACCCAGTTTTTCTGATTGTTAAAATATCACCATACTTGCATACCTTTCTCAAAACTAAAAGAGACTGGCTGATATATTACTATTAATTAATTCCAGTGGACTTTTTCTCTTGATGGTCTTCATCTGTTCCTTTATCTAATCAAGGTATTATAGCCAATTTGTGTTATTATAACAAAAAAAACCTTAGACAGTAACTTAAATAACAAGCTTTCACTTCTCACTGTTTTGCAGGCTGGGTAGTTTTGAGATCCAAATGGCACCTGATAGGATGTCTACTGAGGATCTATTTCCTCATTTATAGTCGGCTGTCTTCTGTCTGTGTCCTCACATGGTTGAGGAATGGCATATTGCCTGCCACATCTGTAAACAATGGGTGTCACAGTCATCAGTGCTGGTAGCCATTATCAATGGTGAGCTGGTGAGCCCTGAGGGAACTCAGGAAGGAGAAGAATACCTGCTATAGAGCCCCCATCCAAATACAGCCATTCCCTTTTCTAGACATTATTAATACAGCAGTAAAAACGGAACAACAACAACAAAGGGGAAAAAAATAAGCCTACTGTCACACAATGGGAGAGGTATACCAGAGAGTGGAATGCACATTTTTTCAATTAATAAAGAAATACTTTTTCTGTGTCTGTCTGTCTTTTCCTTCCCACTTGCCATTTTGCCTAGTGAAATCATACTCATCTGAAATTTAATGCTTTAAGGCTTTAACTTTACTTTTTCAAAAAAAATCTTTCCTAAAGCATTCCTGACTCTGCTAGGTTTATTTTTCTTATTATAAGCTTGTTTGGATTCGAGCCTATGCTTTCCTTCAGATCCCTCATGATGATTACAGTGTTCACTGTTCATTGCATTTCTCTCCCATCAGATGGAAATAAAGCTTAAGGGTTGTGTTCTCCTCTCTTGGTCCCCATTGCTGTTATCCTGTCTTGTCCATATCAGGAAACCAATAGTTATTTGTTGAATGAATGAAAGAAGGAATTGAAGAGAGAAAAGTATATGTGCAGGCAATGGGGCAGCTACTGATACTAAGGACCAATTTCTCTGTGGTCTCTTTATCGCCAGCTGTAGTACCTTGGCTGGAGGCAAAGCTTCCTGGGGTACTTCAAAGAACAAGGTGTAAATTGTCTGTGAAAATGTCATTAACTCTTTGAGACAGTGAGAATTCCATTGAAGACATAATCTGGAGGTTCCAGAGCACACATTTTCAAACAATTCAGTAGAAGTTTGCAACAGGCATGGGGAAGTTTTGAAAACTTACATATAAGTTGATTTTGTGGAGGAAAGTAAAGCCCTTATATATATTAGAAGAGATTCCTAGGGGGTTTGCTGGGTAAAGAATACGCCTACAATGTAGGAGCTGCAGGAGCTGTGAGTTTGATCTTTAGGTTGGAAAGATCCCCTGGAGAAGGAAATAGCTACCCACTCCAGTATTCTTGCCTGGAGAATGCCATAGAGAGAGGAGCCTGGCGGGCTACAGTTCATAGGGTCAAAAGATTCAGACATGACTGAAGTGACTGAGCAATTCGTATTAGAAGTTTGCCAGAGAATGTAATTTCTGATTTTTTATTCTTCCTTTTCTTACATGTGAATCCTCTGAAAACCTAAAATTCTAAATCTGCCCAGCTTATTGTCACCATTAAAGTGACCTGAATATTCTTTGTCTTCATTATTATGACTTGAATACTCTGAGGAACATAACTTGGCTCAATAAAATAAAAGTGGAAAATAATTTGATTATTTATCTTAAGAACTACCTGAAGGCCCAGAGACTCTTCAGTAGAAAGTGTCAAAGGAGTTCATACGCCAGCATTGTGACCCCAATTCTTGCCTTAAACTCCTCACTTTTTTTTGTATCTAACTATCCTTAACTATTGTATAATGACAGTTTATTTTTCTTTTTTTTCCCATCAGTTTGATGATTACAGTGTTCACTGTTCATTGCATTTCTCTCCCATCAGATGGAAATAAAGCTTAAGGGTTGTGTTCTCCTCTCTTGGTCCCCATTGCTGTTATCCTGTCTTGTCCATATCAGGAAACCAATAGTTATTTGTTGAATGAATGAAAGAAGGAATTGAAGAGAGAAAAGTATATGTGCAGGCAATGGGGCAGCTACTGATACTAAGGACCAATTTCTCTGTGGTCTCTTTATCGCCAGCTGTAGTACCTTGGCTGGAGGCAAAGCTTCCTGGGGTACTTCAAAGAACAAGGTGTAAATTGTCTGTGAAAATGTCATTAACTCTTTGAGACAGTGAGAATTCCATTGAAGACATAATCTGGAGGTTCCAGAGCACACATTTTCAAACAATTCAGTAGAAGTTTGCAACAGGCATGGGGAAGTTTTGAAAACTTACATATAAGTTGATTTTGTGGAGGAAAGTAAAGCCCTTATATATATTAGAAGAGATTCCTAGGGGGTTTGCTGGGTAAAGAATACGCCTACAATGTAGGAGCTGCAGGAGCTGTGAGTTTGATCTTTAGGTTGGAAAGATCCCCTGGAGAAGGAAATAGCTACCCACTCCAGTATTCTTGCCTGGAGAATGCCATAGAGAGAGGAGCCTGGCGGGCTACAGTTCATAGGGTCAAAAGATTCAGACATGACTGAAGTGACTGAGCAATTCGTATTAGAAGTTTGCCAGAGAATGTAATTTCTGATTTTTTATTCTTCCTTTTCTTACATGTGAATCCTCTGAAAACCTAAAATTCTAAATCTGCCCAGCTTATTGTCACCATTAAAGTGACCTGAATATTCTTTGTCTTCATTATTATGACTTGAATACTCTGAGGAACATAACTTGGCTCAATAAAATAAAAGTGGAAAATAATTTGATTATTTATCTTAAGAACTACCTGAAGGCCCAGAGACTCTTCAGTAGAAAGTGTCAAAGGAGTTCATACGCCAGCATTGTGACCCCAATTCTTGCCTTAAACTCCTCACTTTTTTTTGTATCTAACTATCCTTAACTATTGTATAATGACCCTATAGAATCTTTATCAATCTACTATTGAAAATATCATCTTAAAGCATATTTCAAAATGTCATAAATATCCCAAATTTTTCCTCACTAAAAATTTATGGAGGTGGTTATTGCTTTTGCTATAGTAAGCAATAACTCATCAAGTTCTTTTGGTAATATTTTAGGGGAACCCACATTCAACACTACTCAGATTAGCACATTTACTTCCAATTTTTTTTAGCCAGCACATTCAAAATTCTATCATTACATTTCCATTTTGAAGGCCAAAAATATCCTCATAAACAGTGAAGATTATTTTTAGTATATTTCAGCTATTAACTTGAGAATTATTAAATGGCTTGCTTCTGAAATGCATGTTTTTTTAAGTTAAGAGTAAATATATAACATGCTAACAAAAATTGTGTTGCCATTTTCCTTGAATGACTGACAAATACATTGTCACTTCATGACAACAATGTTGTAATAATTCTAACAGTGTTAACATCAACATGTTATCACTGAAAACCCTTTGAAAATACTCTTTATGGTATTTTTTTTTTTTAAAAGAGAATATGTTTTAAATCACATTCATGTGGATCAGGAGAATTAGGAAAGTGTCTTCCTTAGGTTTGCAGCATGACCATTTAGACACTGATCTAGGAAATATTTAATTTTCTCCTCCTTTACAGAGTATGCTAATCATCATTCAACATATGAATTAAATTTTTATTTTACAAAATAAAACCCAACCACTGCCAGCCGCTAAATTTCAACCAGGAAAGAAGTGAAGGAAGCAGCGTGTGAGTGCCCAAAGCAGAACAACAGAGCAACAGCAGAATAAGTGCAGCTGTTCCTGCCTCCAGGAAACCCTGGATACAGTTCATGCATCAGCCTGTCACTGTCAAGCCCAGTGTCGTGCCCATGCCTTTTACTTAGCAAAAACATAGACTAGAGATCTATGATCTTGGATTTTACTTCTGATCTGTCTTTAAGTTCCTCTGCAGCTTTGTTGAAGTAAATTAATTTTCCAGCCTCTCTGTGTGAAATAAGAGGGTTGGGATAGATCATTGGTTTTCCACTTGTTTTTCCTGGAATTACTTCAAGGGCAATTTGATGGGAGGGGCAATGGGTTCAGTAAGAGGAACTGCTTCAGACACAGCATTTCTGCTTGTCCCCTGTATTGATTTTCAACTTCCAAGCTAGCTTTCAACAAACAAATCAGTGCATTAAATAACAAAAAACAAAAACTCAAACAATCAAAATGCAACATTCTATTTTTCTCAAGTATATAGTTTGGAATGCAGCAAACAATGAACTTTAAGTTCTGTAGCTAAAATATGTCTCAATATAATAATGATAATGTGATTTGTTCAGTCCTTATAGAACTCCAAGCAATTAAATATATAATATGATTTCTTTTTGACAAGAACACTGAAAGGCAGGTATTAAATTTCATGCTTTTTGCAGAATAGAAAATTGAAATCAGAGAGATTAATTTCTGATTATCCAATTTCCTAAGAGTTGTTTTTTAATCTTGGCCTCTTTTGTTGTTTGTTTTTTTTTGTTTGTTTGTTTTTTATTTTCACCCATCTTTATTCTTTGGCCTGTGTGGGCCTCCCATTGCAGTGTCCTCTCTCGCTGCATAGCACCAGCTCTGGGTGCATGTGCTTCAGAGCACTGACTCGTAATTGGACACACCAGTCCAGCCACTCGGCGGCACATGGGATCTTCCCAGGCCAGGAATTGGAACAGTGCCCCTTGCACTGCAAGGCGGACTCTTTACCCACTGGTCCAACAAGGGAAGCCCTTTCTAAGATTTTTGAGAGCTTACTTGTGCCAGGGTTTTGTTAGGTGTTTTTAGATTCCATACTTATAAAACCCTATGCAACTATATACATAGAATATCTCCAGACTTGGAGTTGGAGTCCAGAGTGGCTGATGATGCTTTATCAGTGAGAAAAATGATAATAAAACTGTTGCCACTGAGAATAATGACATAGCTCACCTTGACATGGAGATAGGCTCTTGCATAATGCTATGTATCAAAGGTTTTATTTAATTTCGTAATGCAATGAAATATGCTTTCCAATATTGCCATTTTAAGGTCGAGGTAACTGAAATTTTAGCAAGTTAAGTCATTTGCCTGTGAATAACTTCACAGGACTAGTAAGGAACAGAGTGAACATTCGATTCTAAACTGAGACCAGAGACTTCATTTAGCCCATATAACTTCCTGTTTAATTTATTGCAACGCTGACTTCTAATTCAAAAGTGGTTACTTTATTTAAAAGGTGGCGATTTTCATGGTGGTGATTCCTCATGCAACAGAGCATGAGGAATGACACTGCCAACGCTAAGACACTATAAACCTACCTAGTCAAGATAGTGGGCTATAAATGAAAAAATACACAGTTGATCAATAGAACAGAATAGAGAGCCTATAAAGAGACCCATATAAATATAGCCCACGTGAATTTTGACAAAGAGTCAAATGCAATACAGTATATCAAAGCAGATGATGCTAAAATAACTGGACATTCACATGCAAAGTAAGAAAGTGGATTTAGACACAGATACTATATTTTTCACAAAAATTAACTCAAAATGGATCACACACCTAAAAGGAAAATACCCAACCATAAAACTCTTAGATGACATAGAAGAAAGTCTTGATTGCATTGGGTTTGTAGCTGCCTTTGTAAGTGTGTTCTCAGTGTTGTCCAACTCTTTGTGACCCCATGAACTATAACCCTCCAGGCTTCTCTCTTCATGAAATTTTCTAGACATGAATACTGCAGCAGGTTGCCATTTCCTACTCCAAGATACCTTCCCGACCCAGGGATCAAATATGCATCTCTTACGTCTCTTGCATTGCTGGGCAGATCTTTACCACTATGCCACCCAGGTAGCCCATCTGTGTAAATACAACAGCAAACAATATGCATGATAGAAAGAATTAGTAAACTGGACTTCATTAAAATAAACAAGTACACACAACTTCTGTTTTGTGAAAGATGCTGTTAGAGTATGAAGGAGCAAGAAAATACCTGTGGGAAAATTTTGCAAAATAATGTCAAGCAAAGAATCATTACCTAAATTATATAAATAACTCAAAACAACAATAAAAACAAATTAATTAAAAAATGGACCAGAGACTTTTTGAAACACCTCAATAAATAAACACAGACAACACATAAGCATTTGATAAAATGTTCCATGTCATGTCATGAGGGAAATGCAAATTGAAACAAAAATGAATCTTGCATATATTTATATAATTTATATAAATGTAGATTATATTCCTCTGAACCCACAGAGCTAAAAGTTGTATATAATTGTTGTTCAGGTGTGTTAGCTTAATAATTTGGAAATATTTGAAGAGCTTCTGTGATACATAGCTACAAAGATTAAATATTTTTCTTCCTGTACTGCTGTTTAGGTGAACTGAAACATAGAAAAGCATGTAAACTGAAATAAAATAATAGGAAGTTTTAGAATGAAAACAACAACAATGAGCTTCCAATACACACCTATTAGTATGGTCAAAATCCAGAACACTGACAATACCAAATGCTGGCAAGTATTTGGAACAGAATAGAGAGCCTATAAAGAGACCCATATAAATATAGCCCACGTGAATTTTGACAAAGAGTCAAATGCAATACAGTATATCAAAGCAGATGATGCTAAAATAACTGGACATTCACATGCAAAGTAAGAAAGTGGATTTAGACACAGATACTATATTTTTCACAAAAATTAACTCAAAATGGATCACACACCTAAAAGGAAAATACCCAACCATAAAACTCTTAGATGACATAGAAGAAAGTCTTGATTGCATTGGGTTTGTAGCTGCCTTTGTAAGTGTGTTCTCAGTGTTGTCCAACTCTTTGTGACCCCATGAACTATAACCCTCCAGGCTTCTCTCTTCATGAAATTTTCTAGACATGAATACTGCAGCAGGTTGCCATTTCCTACTCCAAGATACCTTCCCGACCCAGGGATCAAATATGCATCTCTTACGTCTCTTGCATTGCTGGGCAGATCTTTACCACTATGCCACCCAGGTAGCCCATCTGTGTAAATACAACAGCAAACAATATGCATGATAGAAAGAATTAGTAAACTGGACTTCATTAAAATAAACAAGTACACACAACTTCTGTTTTGTGAAAGATGCTGTTAGAGTATGAAGGAGCAAGAAAATACCTGTGGGAAAATTTTGCAAAATAATGTCAAGCAAAGAATCATTACCTAAATTATATAAATAACTCAAAACAACAATAAAAACAAATTAATTAAAAAATGGACCAGAGACTTTTTGAAACACCTCAATAAATAAACACAGACAACACATAAGCATTTGATAAAATGTTCCATGTCATGTCATGAGGGAAATGCAAATTGAAACAAAAATGAATCTTGCATATATTTATATAATTTATATAAATGTAGATTATATTCCTCTGAACCCACAGAGCTAAAAGTTGTATATAATTGTTGTTCAGGTGTGTTAGCTTAATAATTTGGAAATATTTGAAGAGCTTCTGTGATACATAGCTACAAAGATTAAATATTTTTCTTCCTGTACTGCTGTTTAGGTGAACTGAAACATAGAAAAGCATGTAAACTGAAATAAAATAATAGGAAGTTTTAGAATGAAAACAACAACAATGAGCTTCCAATACACACCAATTAGAATGGTCAAAATCCAGAACACTGACAATACCAAATGCTGGCAAGTATTTGGAGCAGCAACAACTTTCATTCATTGCTGGAAGAAATGCTACCTGGTACAGCCATTTGGAAGGCAGTCTGGCAATGTCTTATAAAAACTAAGCATTCACTTATCCAAGGATTCAGCCAGTGTGCTTCTTGGTATTTCTCCAAAGGAGTTGAAAATTTATGACTACACAAAACCTACACACAGATGTTTATAGCAGCTTTTCTCATAATTTCCAAAATTTGGAACAAATCAAGATGTTTTTCAGTAGGTGAATGTGTAAAAACACTGGTACATCTAGACAATGGAATATTATTCACAGAACTAAAGAAATGAACTATCAAGCTGTGAATAGACATAGAGAAAACTTTAACACATAATACTAAGAAAAAGAAGGCCATTTGTAAAAAGCAACATAATGAGAACTTCCAAATATATAACATTCTGGAAATGGCAAAACTATGGACACAGTAGAAAGATCAGTAGATGCCAAGCTTTACTGGAAAGGGTTAAGTAAGTGGAACATAGGGACTTTTCAAGTAGTGAAATTACTTTATATGATACAGTAATAATGAATGCATGTCATTGTACATTTGTCTACTCTCATAGAAGAGGGAAAGGGAATGGGAAAGGAATGGCAAGCCACTCCAATATTCTTGCCTGGAGAATCCCATGGACAGAGGAAAGTGGTGGGTTACAGTCCATGGGGTCTCAAAGACAGAAGATTGAGCTGGTATCACTTTCAAGATCATAGAATGCATACTACCAAGTCTGAAAAAATATAAACTATGGACTTGGAGTGTTTTATGCCACTAGATTTCATTAGCCGTAACAAATGTATTATTCCAGTGGGTCATGTTGGTATCCAGTGAGATTATGCATGTGTGTGGAGATGGGAGCATATGAGAGCTTCCCTGGTGGCTCAACAGTAAAGAATCCCCCCGCCAATGCAAGAGATATGGGTTTCATCCCTGGTTGGCAAGATCCCCTGGACAGGGAAATGGCAACCCACTCCAGTGTTCTTGCCTGGGAAATCCATGATCAGAGGAGACTGGCAGACCATACTCCACAGGATTCACAAAATAATTGGACATGGATAAACAACAACATTTTTTTCTATGAATCTATAACTTCTCTAAGAAATAAACTGTATGTATTTTTTTTAAAGTGCTCAACATCATTAATTACAGGGGAAATGCAAATCAAAAGCATAACGAGGTATCATCTCATGACCGATAGAATGATTGTCATCAGAAAGACAACAGATAGGAACTTTTGGTGAGGATATGGAGAAAATCAAAACTTAGTGCACTGTTGATGGGAATGTAAATTGGTCCAGCCATTATTGAGAACAATATGGACATTCTTCAAAATACTAAAAGTAGAACTGACAAAAGATCCAGCAATTCCCCTTCTAGACATATATACTAAAAACTCAAAAATCACCATCTTAAAGAGATAGCTGCAGAACCCTTCATGTTAATTGCAAACATTATTCATCATAGCCAAAATATGGAACAAAAAAAAAAAGTCATTGATACATGAATAGATCAAAAATATAATATACATAATGGAATATTTCTGTTGCTGCTTAGTCACTTCAGTCATGTCTGACTCTGTGAGATCCCATGGACTGAAGCCCAGCATGCTCCTTCGTCCATGGAATTCTCCAGTCAAGAATCCTACAGTGGTTGGCCATACCCTCCTCCAGGGGGATCTTTCCAAACCAAGGATGAAACCCAGGCCTCCTTCCCGAGAGAAGTGGTGGGTTACAGTCCATGGGGTCTCAAAGACAGAAGATTGAGCTGGTATCACTTTCAAGATCATAGAATGCATACTACCAAGTCTGAAAAAATATAAACTATGGACTTGGAGTGTTTTATGCCACTAGATTTCATTAGCCGTAACAAATGTATTATTCCAGTGGGTCATGTTGGTATCCAGTGAGATTATGCATGTGTGTGGAGATGGGAGCATATGAGAGCTTCCCTGGTGGCTCAACAGTAAAGAATCCCCCCGCCAATGCAAGAGATATGGGTTTCATCCCTGGTTGGCAAGATCCCCTGGACAGGGAAATGGCAACCCACTCCAGTGTTCTTGCCTGGGAAATCCATGATCAGAGGAGACTGGCAGACCATACTCCACAGGATTCACAAAATAATTGGACATGGATAAACAACAACATTTTTTTCTATGAATCTATAACTTCTCTAAGAAATAAACTGTATGTATTTTTTTTAAAGTGCTCAACATCATTAATTACAGGGGAAATGCAAATCAAAAGCATAACGAGGTATCATCTCATGACCGATAGAATGATTGTCATCAGAAAGACAACAGATAGGAACTTTTGGTGAGGATATGGAGAAAATCAAAACTTAGTGCACTGTTGATGGGAATGTAAATTGGTCCAGCCATTATTGAGAACAATATGGACATTCTTCAAAATACTAAAAGTAGAACTGACAAAAGATCCAGCAATTCCCCTTCTAGACATATATACTAAAAACTCAAAAATCACCATCTTAAAGAGATAGCTGCAGAACCCTTCATGTTAATTGCAAACATTATTCATCATAGCCAAAATATGGAACAAAAAAAAAAAGTCATTGATACATGAATAGATCAAAAATATAATATACATAATGGAATATTTCTGTTGCTGCTTAGTCACTTCAGTCATGTCTGACTCTGTGAGATCCCATGGACTGAAGCCCAGCATGCTCCTTCGTCCATGGAATTCTCCAGTCAAGAATCCTACAGTGGTTGGCCATACCCTCCTCCAGGGGGATCTTTCCAAACCAAGGATGAAACCCAGGTCTCCTTCATTGAGGCAGATTCATCACGACTGAGCCATCAGGAAAGCTATGTATATACACACACACATATACATATACATATAAATAGATATATATTTGAAACCCCGTGGACTGTAGCTTGCCAGGCTTCTCTGTCCATGGAATTTTCCAGGCAAGAATACTGGAATGAGTTGCCATTTCGGTCTCCAAATGGAATATTACTCAGCCATGAAAGAAAGATATCCTGCCATCTATGACAACACAAATGGACCTTAAGGGTATTTCGCTAAGTGAAATAATTCAGAGAAAGAATAGTATATGATCTCACTTATTTGTAGAGTCTAAAAAAATAAAGCAATTCATAAAGGCAGAAAATAGATTGATGGGGAGAGGGAAACAAGCAAAGGTGGTTCAGGTTATTTATTGATTTTTTCTAAACTTCCAGTTATAAAATAAATCACTATTGAGGATGTAACTACATATACATATATATATATATATATATACACACACACACACACATACATATATACATATTTTCTTCTTTACTTTTTTTTTTTTTTACTAAAATGCTTGTGGTGGAACTAGAGTAGTTGGAAGAAAAGAACTTAAAAGTAAGGGAGTCAGTAACAGCCCCAATGGCACATTTTAATAAAACAAGTAAGATAATCGCCACCTTTCAGCTTTAATTTTGTGTCTCAGGACCCCTGTCTACTCTAGTCGAGGAACAGGGAATACCAGCCAGTTTTCCTAAAAAAGCACAAAAGATCCAGCAATTCCCTTCTAGACATATATACTAAAACTCAAAAATCACCATCTTAAAGAGATAGCTGCAGAACCCTTCATGTTAATTGCAAACATTATTCATCATAGCCAAAATATGGAACAAAAAAAAGTCATTGATACATGAATAGATCAAAAATATAATATACATAATGGAATATTTCTGTTGCTGCTTAGTCACTTCAGTCATGTCTGACTCTGTGAGATCCCATGGACTGAAGCCCAGCATGCTCCTTCGTCCATGGAATTCTCCAGTCAAGAATCCTACAGTGGTTGGCCATACCCTCCTCCAGGGGGATCTTTCCAAACCAAGGATGAAACCCAGGTCTCCTTCATTGAGGCAGATTCATCACGACTGAGCCATCAGGAAAGCTATGTATATACACACACACATATACATATACATATAAATAGATATATATTTGAAACCCCGTGGACTGTAGCTTGCCAGGCTTCTCTGTCCATGGAATTTTCCAGGCAAGAATACTGGAATGAGTTGCCATTTCGGTCTCCAAATGGAATATTACTCAGCCATGAAAGAAAGATATCCTGCCATCTATGACAACACAAATGGACCTTAAGGGTATTTCGCTAAGTGAAATAATTCAGAGAAAGAATAGTATATGATCTCACTTATTTGTAGAGTCTAAAAAAATAAAGCAATTCATAAAGGCAGAAAATAGATTGATGGGGAGAGGGAAACAAGCAAAGGTGGTTCAGGTTATTTATTGATTTTTTCTAAACTTCCAGTTATAAAATAAATCACTATTGAGGATGTAACTACATATACATATATATATATATATATATATACACACACACACACACATACATATATACATATTTTCTTCTTTACTTTTTTTTTTTTTTACTAAAATGCTTGTGGTGGAACTAGAGTAGTTGGAAGAAAAGAACTTAAAAGTAAGGGAGTCAGTAACAGCCCCAATGGCACATTTTAATAAAACAAGTAAGATAATCGCCACCTTTCAGCTTTAATTTTGTGTCTCAGGACCCCTGTCTACTCTAGTCGAGGAACAGGGAATACCAGCCAGGAATTATTTTTTCTCCCTAGAAGGTTCTTAAAGCAGAGTTTGAAAAGCAGCTTATATGGATCTATAATCATAACCCCGTAACATATTACCATTCCTTTGCACCAGGCTTAAAAACCATGCCTATTTGACAGTGTCAAAATTTTTATCTCTACTGATTTTCTCCATCAATTTTGCATATAATGATCTTTAGTGTGGTAACTACTAAAGAGACTTAATTTTTCTGAGACAGTTTTTTTCTTTTTTTTTAATTATGAGTATAGCCTAACAAATGCTCACAGCTTTACAGTTGATGCTAGTGATAAAGAATCTGCCTGCCAATGCAAGAGATGTAAGAGATGCAGGTTCAGTCCCTGGGTGGGGAAGATCCCCTGGAGGAGGGCATGGCAACCCACTCCAGTATTCTTGCTGTGGATAGAGAAGTCTGATGAGCTATAGTTCATAGGGTCACAAAGAGTCAGACATGACTGAAATGAATTACCATGCGCAGCCTAAACTAAGACTGTTCCCATAGACTCTGTAGTAGCAGGGTTTGGTTTTCTGTGTCAAATACTTGCCTATATTTTAAGATTTGGCTACATTGTCTACTAGAATGTTCATTTTTTCCTCAGTCCCTGATTAGAACTACAGTCACCTTATAGTCTTCCTTATATTTCTGTCATTTAGTTCAGTTACTTTTATCTGTAGCTTGGGTGTTATTCTGTAAACTACAATTTTTGCTCAGCAAAGTGTGATTTATAATCTTAAGTGTTTTAAGACCAGAAATTGCTAGTATAATTAATTGAATGAGAGGCATTAAAAAAAAACTCAAATTATAGTTTGAACAGAAAAAATGTTTCCTTCTTGATTACTTTTATGTACGTATCAAAGCACATTTGCTTAGAAATCTACTCATAAAACCATGATACATTCTGTTTTTGGGTCTCAAATTGGGAGTCAAATGAAAACTTGCAGAGAAGTGTAAAAAGATGAAGTGTTGAAAAAATTCAAGTTAGCAAATCTCTACGTTACAACAAATACATACATTTTCTATGAGTAACACCTGTTTTGGACAGGTGTTAGTATTAATAACAAGATATTTGCATATTTTATAAATACATTTGCATATGTGCCATAATACCTAACACTCCATACATAAATTTCCACAGATGCATCTCTATTGTCTAAAATATGTATAAAACTTTCTAGCAATATCCTAAACAGTCCACCAGTAATGCTTACTATAACAAAACCCATGCATAGCTATTCACAAGACCTAAAATGGAGTATATATGATCAATTAAGTCAGTGGGAAATGAAATTCCACCACAGAATCCAAAAGGTAACACTTTCAATGTTCCAATTAAATAATATCTTTAAAATTAAGATGTTGAAAACAATAATGGCATGCTTTTAGAAAATGCTGTAGTGATAAAGAATCTGCCTGCCAATGCAAGAGATGTAAGAGATGCAGGTTCAGTCCCTGGGTGGGGAAGATCCCCTGGAGGAGGGCATGGCAACCCACTCCAGTATTCTTGCTGTGGATAGAGAAGTCTGATGAGCTATAGTTCATAGGGTCACAAAGAGTCAGACATGACTGAAATGAATTACCATGCGCAGCCTAAACTAAGACTGTTCCCATAGACTCTGTAGTAGCAGGGTTTGGTTTTCTGTGTCAAATACTTGCCTATATTTTAAGATTTGGCTACATTGTCTACTAGAATGTTCATTTTTTCCTCAGTCCCTGATTAGAACTACAGTCACCTTATAGTCTTCCTTATATTTCTGTCATTTAGTTCAGTTACTTTTATCTGTAGCTTGGGTGTTATTCTGTAAACTACAATTTTTGCTCAGCAAAGTGTGATTTATAATCTTAAGTGTTTTAAGACCAGAAATTGCTAGTATAATTAATTGAATGAGAGGCATTAAAAAAAAACTCAAATTATAGTTTGAACAGAAAAAATGTTTCCTTCTTGATTACTTTTATGTACGTATCAAAGCACATTTGCTTAGAAATCTACTCATAAAACCATGATACATTCTGTTTTTGGGTCTCAAATTGGGAGTCAAATGAAAACTTGCAGAGAAGTGTAAAAAGATGAAGTGTTGAAAAAATTCAAGTTAGCAAATCTCTACGTTACAACAAATACATACATTTTCTATGAGTAACACCTGTTTTGGACAGGTGTTAGTATTAATAACAAGATATTTGCATATTTTATAAATACATTTGCATATGTGCCATAATACCTAACACTCCATACATAAATTTCCACAGATGCATCTCTATTGTCTAAAATATGTATAAAACTTTCTAGCAATATCCTAAACAGTCCACCAGTAATGCTTACTATAACAAAACCCATGCATAGCTATTCACAAGACCTAAAATGGAGTATATATGATCAATTAAGTCAGTGGGAAATGAAATTCCACCACAGAATCCAAAAGGTAACACTTTCAATGTTCCAATTAAATAATATCTTTAAAATTAAGATGTTGAAAACAATAATGGCATGCTTTTAGAAAATGCTGTAGTGATTAAGAGCTCTTCTTTCTATCGGGTGTTGTGTTGGGAAGACATGGATACAGAGACTCACTTATTCTTCCCTTTGTTTATTTTTGGCCTTCAGCCAGTTAAGGCTGTAACTCTAGCCTGTGGAAATTGGTTGAGTAAATGGAGACAATGAACCAGGTGCAGTGGATGAAGATTAGAGAGGCTGAAATTATAGAGTTAGTGAGGTGTGATTGCATTCTTTCTGCCTGGGCTTCTACTCCTATTGTGTCAGGCAGGGTGTGGAAAGAAATAACACATCAATCAAAATACTTTTCCAGTATATATGCATACTGGTTTATATCTCAAATGCCTTTCCATGTATTACATTTACCTATATGATGAGGTATTTAAAGCAGTTTTGTGTATGTTGGATCATATTTTTCTTTTTCTCTTATCAAATCTATTTGCCCATGGATGGATAGACTTGAAAAAATATTTTTGGGGTAGTCTAATAAAGGGAAGATCAAGAGGACACATATATACATTTAATCTCAGGGTCACTTGAAAAAAGTTCTCTCAGTGGAGTCTTAACACTTGTGCACATCATTAGCTGCTCTTGTGCATAATTTAAAAATCATCTCAAGATGATTTGATTATTTGTGAATGACATGTATTTTGTTTCTGAACTTGTGGTGGTGGTGGTGGTATTCAGTTATGTCCAACTTTTTGCAATCCCATGAACTGTAGCCTGCTAGGCTCCTCTGTCTGTGGGTTTCTCTGGCAAGAATACTGGACTGTGTTGCTATTTCTTCCTCCAGGGGATCTTCCTGACTCAGGGATCAAACCCTTATCTCTGATGTCTCCCACATTGACAGGTGAATTCTTTAACATGTCTCAAAAATGGTAGATTATATGACTCTTAAAGAAAACTTTTAGCATTAACATGGTCTCATATGGTCTGTAGAAACATAGCCTATTATGTTTGTTTTGTGATCTTTTCTCAGTTCTTCAGATTGTACAAAAATTTCTGAGCCTGATCAAACCACTTTAAATGTGTTATGTTTCCCTGGGATATGGTATGGGTTGGCATCTTTCCTTCCATATGTGTAACAGTAAAGCATGCTTCTAAAAAGTTTACAAAGAAAATCTTTTATTTTTCTATATAAACCAATGAAAGAGAAACAAAAAAGGCAAGTGACTTTGGTATTGTTAATAAATTTAAGACAAACATATTCTGCAGATAAGATATTAACTTTATTAAATCATTGCTAATGAACTTTTAGTGGTTATCAAGCCTAGCACATTCTGTGAAATCTTTCATTTTGAAAAGTTCCTCAGCACTGCTCTCACTTAAACCAGGCTGAAATAATTCGTCAATCAGATGTGTGTTACTAAAACAACAACCTACTCTATCTTGTTTAAGTTGAACATCAATTAAGTAAAGCATAGAAAACAACTCACAGAATCTCAATGAACCCTGGAGAATCAAGCTTAGAAAAGTCTATGAGACCAGGAAAAAAAATACTAACTACATTACACTTCTATCTAGATGCAATACCACCATCTCTGGACAAAGTATGGCAGGCATATCCTGAGTACAAGGTTTCATTATTTAAGGTCTTTGCCAGTGATGCTTCTTATAATACAAATAATTCCCCATAATATTTTGCCACTCTCATCAGAATGGACAAGGAATGTTCTCATGTTTCTCATCTTTAAGTTATTATTTTAAATGGGAGATCCCACTTGGCAGAGACAAAGTTACTTATGTATATCACATATTTCAAATACAATGGTTTTCAGGAAATTGAGATTTGGTTGTGATCACAATCTTGCCAAAGTGCTTGGTGCATATAATAAATTTGCCGAAAGTACTACCAACTAGCTTGTTTTATTTAGTATTTCAACAAACCACCTTATAACTGACTGAGGGTTTTATCATTCTGACTGAAAAGCCTGAAAAAGAATAAACTGTGAATTTGTAAATATGTACATCTCATACATTAATTTTAGAATTTAATAAAATTAAGGAATAAAGAACAGAAAAAGGTAGAAAGCATTTCCGGGGGAAGAACTGGTTTTTGGGATGTCTCCCACATTGACAGGTGAATTCTTTAACATGTCTCAAAAATGGTAGATTATATGACTCTTAAAGAAAACTTTTAGCATTAACATGGTCTCATATGGTCTGTAGAAACATAGCCTATTATGTTTGTTTTGTGATCTTTTCTCAGTTCTTCAGATTGTACAAAAATTTCTGAGCCTGATCAAACCACTTTAAATGTGTTATGTTTCCCTGGGATATGGTATGGGTTGGCATCTTTCCTTCCATATGTGTAACAGTAAAGCATGCTTCTAAAAAGTTTACAAAGAAAATCTTTTATTTTTCTATATAAACCAATGAAAGAGAAACAAAAAAGGCAAGTGACTTTGGTATTGTTAATAAATTTAAGACAAACATATTCTGCAGATAAGATATTAACTTTATTAAATCATTGCTAATGAACTTTTAGTGGTTATCAAGCCTAGCACATTCTGTGAAATCTTTCATTTTGAAAAGTTCCTCAGCACTGCTCTCACTTAAACCAGGCTGAAATAATTCGTCAATCAGATGTGTGTTACTAAAACAACAACCTACTCTATCTTGTTTAAGTTGAACATCAATTAAGTAAAGCATAGAAAACAACTCACAGAATCTCAATGAACCCTGGAGAATCAAGCTTAGAAAAGTCTATGAGACCAGGAAAAAAAATACTAACTACATTACACTTCTATCTAGATGCAATACCACCATCTCTGGACAAAGTATGGCAGGCATATCCTGAGTACAAGGTTTCATTATTTAAGGTCTTTGCCAGTGATGCTTCTTATAATACAAATAATTCCCCATAATATTTTGCCACTCTCATCAGAATGGACAAGGAATGTTCTCATGTTTCTCATCTTTAAGTTATTATTTTAAATGGGAGATCCCACTTGGCAGAGACAAAGTTACTTATGTATATCACATATTTCAAATACAATGGTTTTCAGGAAATTGAGATTTGGTTGTGATCACAATCTTGCCAAAGTGCTTGGTGCATATAATAAATTTGCCGAAAGTACTACCAACTAGCTTGTTTTATTTAGTATTTCAACAAACCACCTTATAACTGACTGAGGGTTTTATCATTCTGACTGAAAAGCCTGAAAAAGAATAAACTGTGAATTTGTAAATATGTACATCTCATACATTAATTTTAGAATTTAATAAAATTAAGGAATAAAGAACAGAAAAAGGTAGAAAGCATTTTTCATGCTAAATAAGGCAATTGGGAACTCATCTATTTTTCTCATAGCTCAGTGATTGATGTACTCTGCAAGCCTGAAATGTGTATACCTCAAACACTCAAAATCACGTGAAGTCCAGGATGCTACATGAAAATCAAGATCTATACCTACATTGTGTCTGTATCCTGACAGCTTTCTCCCCTCTGCACTTCTGGGATTTATTACCAGCCTTCAAATAGCAGTCCCCTGCATCCTGCCATAGAGTCAATTCAAGCCTCCTTTTCCTCTTTTCCAACCCCACAATAAGGATCCTGTAAGGGTTTTGCTGGTGCCTCAGTGGTAAAGAACCCACCTGTTAAAATAGGTGATGTGAATTTGATCCTTGGGTCAAGAAGGTCTCCTGAAGGAGGAAATAGCAACCCATTCCAATATTCTTGGTGGGAAAATCCATCAGAGGAACCTGATGGGCTACAGTCCATGGGGTCACAAAGAGTTGGACATGACTTAGTGACTGAGCATGCAAGGGCTGAAAAATCAATATATTATTAATATCCTTTGGAAAAGAACACACTGAACTCCTGAAAATACAGTGAGGAACTTCTCATTCTTTTGAGATTCCTGTACTGAGAAACCTGGAAAGAAATTAATCGCATAAGGATACTTTATCAAAAGTATATACTCCAACAGTATCTAGAAGTATTAGTATTGTTCATAATATTTTACTTTTCAATAAAGTATTAATTATTGGTTTATTTCTGACATGTTCATTTAGTTCATTAAAATTATGACATATTTCTTAGTTTTTGTTGCTGTCTTTTAAATGTTCCCTTCTTACTTATTCAAAATCAAAGGATGACTTCCTCCAACATAGCATAAACTTTATATAGAGAGGGACCTTATATTTGGCTGTTAGTCAAGATATTAAACAGTAGTATTCATAGA
The DNA here is from genome assembly GCA_022376925.1 of Tragulus kanchil. Lineage (NCBI taxonomy): Eukaryota > Metazoa > Chordata > Mammalia > Artiodactyla > Tragulidae > Tragulus > Tragulus kanchil. The sequence continues at coordinate 110,921,646 of JAIOJX010000025.1, read as the reverse complement.
TAAAATATTTGCAATCATATAGTTTTCTAGAATGTCTTCATTTGATTAAAACTGAAACTACTGAGCACACGGTATGCATGTAATAGAGATAGGCTATAAGATTATGAAAGTTTCAACAACTAGACTACACTCAAAAGCAAAAAGGAATTGTTTTTTCTTGTTAAGAAAGAGGTACATCATTGTATTTTTACTAAACTGTGTTTTAAGGTAAATGCCTTGTATTATAGGCTTCCCTGGTGGCTCAGTAATAAGGAATTCCCCTGTAATGTGGGGGATCGTCTGCAATGAGGTTACCTGCAATGTGGTCTCCTGCAATGAAGCACAGAAGACAAAGGTTTGATCCCTGGGTCATGAAGATCCCCTGGAGAAGGAAGTGGTTACCCATTCCAGTATTCTTGCTGAGAAAATTCCCTGGACAAAGAAGCCTGTCGGCTTACAGTCAATGGGGGAGCAAATAGTCAGATACCACTTAGTGATTCAACAATAATACCTTGTGTTATATCCAAATTGTGCGAGATTCAGTTTAACAGGGTGGAAATTTATAATTCTTACTGAAAACTAAGTGAGGCATCTATAACTTTGACAAACACCAGTACAGTTTAGTAGGAATTCAAACTGACTATAATAGTGCTTTCATGCTTAGTCGCTCTGTGATATTTGACTCTGTGATCCTTTGGACTGTAGCCTGCCAGGTTCCTAAGTCCTTGGAACTTTTGAGGCAAGAATACTGGAGTGTGTTCTCCTTTTCTCCTACAGTAGATCTTCTTGACCTAGGGATGGGACCCATATTTCCTATGCCTCCTGCATTGCAGGCAGATTCTTTTCCAGCTAAGCGATAACCATGGTAGGAGACTAGATTAATTACATTCTGCAGCTTCAAGTCCAGTATTGGACAGAATACAAAGAGTAAAATAAGGCAGCAACTATGTTGTAAATTTCGGAAAGCCTGGAGTTAATGAAGTGCCTGCAGAAAACAATATACTTGGGTGTGAGCAAAAGCCTTGGGGTGGCTCAAGTTGGAAAGGACTGGAATAGGGCTTTTCCCTCTCCATATAATTCTGGATAGACCTGTGGCTTAAATGTAGCCTAGGTAAATAATTTCCATCTAGATCGGAGTTCACTTCAGTTCAGTTGTTCAGTTGGGTCCAACTCTCGGCAACCCATGGACTGCAGCACTCCAGGTTTCCCTGTCCTTCACAATCTCACTCCAGAGTTTCCCCCCGTATTCATAGATAAAATATTTGCAATCATATAGTTTTCTAGAATGTCTTCACAACGGTATGCATGTAATAGAGATAGGCTATAAGATTATGAAAGTTTCAACAACTAGACTACACTCAAAAGCAAAAAGGAATTGTTTTTTCTTGTTAAGAAAGAGGTACATCATTGTATTTTTACTAAACTGTGTTTTAAGGTAAATGCCTTGTATTATAGGCTTCCCTGGTGGCTCAGTAATAAGGAATTCCCCTGTAATGTGGGGGATCGTCTGCAATGAGGTTACCTGCAATGTGGTCTCCTGCAATGAAGCACAGAAGACAAAGGTTTGATCCCTGGGTCATGAAGATCCCCTGGAGAAGGAAGTGGTTACCCATTCCAGTATTCTTGCTGAGAAAATTCCCTGGACAAAGAAGCCTGTCGGCTTACAGTCAATGGGGGAGCAAATAGTCAGATACCACTTAGTGATTCAACAATAATACCTTGTGTTATATCCAAATTGTGCGAGATTCAGTTTAACAGGGTGGAAATTTATAATTCTTACTGAAAACTAAGTGAGGCATCTATAACTTTGACAAACACCAGTACAGTTTAGTAGGAATTCAAACTGACTATAATAGTGCTTTCATGCTTAGTCGCTCTGTGATATTTGACTCTGTGATCCTTTGGACTGTAGCCTGCCAGGTTCCTAAGTCCTTGGAACTTTTGAGGCAAGAATACTGGAGTGTGTTCTCCTTTTCTCCTACAGTAGATCTTCTTGACCTAGGGATGGGACCCATATTTCCTATGCCTCCTGCATTGCAGGCAGATTCTTTTCCAGCTAAGCGATAACCATGGTAGGAGACTAGATTAATTACATTCTGCAGCTTCAAGTCCAGTATTGGACAGAATACAAAGAGTAAAATAAGGCAGCAACTATGTTGTAAATTTCGGAAAGCCTGGAGTTAATGAAGTGCCTGCAGAAAACAATATACTTGGGTGTGAGCAAAAAGCCTTGGGGGTGGCTCAAGTTGGAAAGGACTGGAATAGGGCTTTTCCCTCTCCATATAATTCTGGATAGACCTGTGGCTTAAATGTAGCCTAGGTAAATAATTTCCATCTAGATCGGAGTTCACTTCAGTTCAGTTGTTCAGTTGGGTCCAACTCTCGGCAACCCATGGACTGCAGCACTCCAGGTTTCCCTGTCCTTCACAATCTCCTAGAGCTTGCTCAAACTCATGTTCCTTAACTCAGCAATGTCATCCAACCATCTTGTCTTCTTTTGTCCCGTTATCCTTCTGCCTTCAATTTCCCCCAGCATCAGGGGCTTTCCCGGTGAGTTGTCCCTTCACATCAGGTGGCCAAAGTATTGGAGCTTCAGCTTCAGCATCAGTCCTTCCAGTGACTATTCAGGATTGATCTCCTTTAGGATTACTAGATTTCTAGATTAGAGTAGAGCTTCCTTAAATATAGGGCCAAAGTGAATCTTGCAATTTACAATGGGATGGGAAACTTATCAATTTAAGTGTAGTCTTACTTAGCAAGTCATTTGTGTCCAATGCTTTAAGACCTTTGGACTGTGACCCTTGCAGTTCCTCTGTCCTTGAGATTTTTCAGGCAATGCTTTAAAAGTTTGAAGTTTAAAAAAAAAAGAAAAAAAAAAAAAACTTTGCATCTGTAACCAATGTCCTATAGTCCTTACCCATAAAGACAGCTACTACTGTGTTTGTGTCATATACGGGGAAAAAGTTAATTCCAAATGAGTTCCATGCTAAGTTTCACATATATCTACATACACCTAATGCAAAAAAGCAAACAATTTATAACAGATAATATGGTAATGGAACAAATAAAAAATCAATCTCAAAATAAATCAATAAAGGAAATATATTGCAAACATAAAAGAAATGACAATTATGAACAACAACAAAAAACTAGTTACCTTAGCTTTGAAAGAACATAAAAACTGAGGCAGTCAAAGGGTAAAAGTAACGACTCCCTCTTTAAATTAGTGTGAAGGTGAATGAGTTGAAGCTCTTAAGTGTTGATTTACATTTATTTTTGTTCTGAAAGCCTAACAGTAAAGAATCTCAAAAAGAAAATATGCACTAACATTCTTTCTTTCTAGTAACATATATTTTTAAACAATTTTACCAAAAAGCCTTGGGGTGGCTCAAGTTGGCTTTTCCTCTCCATATAATTCTGGATAGACTTGTTTTCTAGGTAAATAATTTCCATCTAGATCGGAGTTCACTTCAGTTCAGTTGTTCAGTTGGGTCCAACTCTCGGCAACCCATGGACTGCAGCACTCCAGGTTTCCCTGTCCTTCACAATCTCCTAGAGCTTGCTCAAACTCATGTTCCTTAACTCAGCAATGTCATCCAACCATCTTGTCTTCTTTTGTCCCGTTATCCTTCTGCCTTCAATTTCCCCCAGCATCAGGGGCTTTCCCGGTGAGTTGTCCCTTCACATCAGGTGGCCAAAGTATTGGAGCTTCAGCTTCAGCATCAGTCCTTCCAGTGACTATTCAGGATTGATCTCCTTTAGGATTACTAGATTTCTAGATTAGAGTAGAGCTTCCTTAAATATAGGGCCAAAGTGAATCTTGCAATTTACAATGGGATGGGAAACTTATCAATTTAAGTGTAGTCTTACTTAGCAAGTCATTTGTGTCCAATGCTTTAAGACCTTTGGACTGTGACCCTTGCAGTTCCTCTGTCCTTGAGATTTTTCAGGCAATGCTTTAAAAGTTTGAAGTTTAAAAAAAAAAAAAAAACAAACTTTGCATCTGTAACCAATGTCCTATAGTCCTTACCCATAAAGACAGCTACTACTGTGTTTGTGTCATATACGGGGAAAAAGTTAATTCCAAATGAGTTCCATGCTAAGTTTCACATATATCTACATACACCTAATGCAAAAAAGCAAACAATTTATAACAGATAATATGGTAATGGAACAAATAAAAAATCAATCTCAAAATAAATCAATAAAGGAAATATATTGCAAACATAAAAGAAATGACAATTATGAACAACAACAAAAAACTAGTTACCTTAGCTTTGAAAGAACATAAAAACTGAGGCAGTCAAAGGGTAAAAGTAACGACTCCCTCTTTAAATTAGTGTGAAGGTGAATGAGTTGAAGCTCTTAAGTGTTGATTTACATTTATTTTTGTTCTGAAAGCCTAACAGTAAAGAATCTCAAAAAGAAAATATGCACTAACATTCTTTCTTTCTAGTAACATATATTTTTAAACAATTTTACCAAATAAAAAATTGATGAAATTAAATGTTGTTTTATGTATATGTTGTTGTACCAGCTATTTTGAATAGCACAGAAGTTTTTATCTCTTCACCATCGTGCAGTTACCAGAGAAAATATGCTCAGGTTCCCTTTGCATCTAATTTGCTTTCAAGTTGGGGAACATTGTAGGACACATGCAGTTAAGGTGATACTCTATGTTCTTTCTCAATGGAACCTATCCCTGTTCTTGTCTATTAAGCTGTCAAATTTATGAACTGACATAGAACTAATTAAAGAATTGTTACTTTCCACTGCAGAGGCTATCACCAGATATCTGCTTACCTGATCTCAATTTACAAAACCTATTTGATGCCATATTTGATCAATATTGATTAAGTTGATCAGTACTATATATGGGCATCTGTCTATCTTGGCTCAAGGACACTAAACTCTAATAGCCATCACTACGCATCCTTGTGAAACACATCATCATCTTCACTCAGGCTTTGCCTCTCATTTACAAGTGATATTATTGAGGTTCTGCCATTCTAGGAATCCAGAGTATTCAAACAGTAATAAGTACCATCCTCTTCCCTCATCCCTTGTGATGAGCATATTTCTTTTTTCTGTATGAAAATGATGTACACATAGCTTTACTGCACATAGCTACATTAGAGGAAATACATTCTCATATATTTCGAAATAATCACATTCTAAAATCACATCCTGCTTAATCAGGATGCTAATGCCAAGAAAGTTCTGGCATCTCTACTTTATTTGCCAGAGCTATCTTTATATTAAACTTTAAGGAACCATCTCAGAAAAGTGTTTATTAATCAACATATCTACAGAGATGATTTAATATATTGCAAACATAAAAGAAATGACAATTCCCAAAAAGTTACCTTAGCTTTGAAAGAACATAAAAACTGAGGCAGTCAAAGGGTAAAAGTAACGACTCCCTCTTTAAATTAGTGTGAAGGTGAATGAGTTGAAGCTCTTAAGTGTTGATTTACATTTATTTTTGTTCTGAAAGCCTAACAGTAAAGAATCTCAAAAAGAAAATATGCACTAACATTCTTTCTTTCTAGTAACATATATTTTTAAACAATTTTACCAAATAAAAAATTGATGAAATTAAATGTTGTTTTATGTATATGTTGTTGTACCAGCTATTTTGAATAGCACAGAAGTTTTTATCTCTTCACCATCGTGCAGTTACTAGAGAAAATATGCTCAGGTTCCCTTTGCATCTAATTTGCTTTCAAGTTGGGGAACATTGTAGGACACATGCAGTTAAGGTGATACTCTATGTTCTTTCTCAATGGAACCTATCCCTGTTCTTGTCTATTAAGCTGTCAAATTTATGAACTGACATAGAACTAATTAAAGAATTGTTACTTTCCACTGCAGAGGCTATCACCAGATATCTGCTTACCTGATCTCAATTTACAAAACCTATTTGATGCCATATTTGATCAATATTGATTAAGTTGATCAGTACTATATATGGGCATCTGTCTATCTTGGCTCAAGGACACTAAACTCTAATAGCCATCACTACGCATCCTTGTGAAACACATCATCATCTTCACTCAGGCTTTGCCTCTCATTTACAAGTGATATTATTGAGGTTCTGCCATTCTAGGAATCCAGAGTATTCAAACAGTAATAAGTACCATCCTCTTCCCTCATCCCTTGTGATGAGCATATTTCTTTTTTCTGTATGAAAATGATGTACACATAGCTTTACTGCACATAGCTACATTAGAGGAAATACATTCTCATATATTTCGAAATAATCACATTCTAAAATCACATCCTGCTTAATCAGGATGCTAATGCCAAGAAAGTTCTGGCATCTCTACTTTATTTGCCAGAGCTATCTTTATATTAAACTTTAAGGAACCATCTCAGAAAAGTGTTAATAATGTCTACATTATCTTTGAAAATCTTTATATCTACAGAGATGATTTAGTGCCCTCATGTCAGTATGTTTTGTTAATCATTATCCTATCTTTTCTATTCTCATGATAAAGCAACAATGTCATTAGCTACTCCAAGAGTACTTACCTACCTACCTGTTAGATAAGTATTAGTCCTGCTGATGTCTACCTATTAGCCCCTACATAAGGCAACTCATGAGTTTGTTTCAGTACATAGGTTATTTCTTGTCAGAACAAGGAATTTACTTTATAACTTGAGTTACTATAAGATCCATCTCTTACTTTTAACAAAGAGGCAGTGAAGATTGCAAGTGCCTGTCTTGAAAATCTCAAGAAAAATCCATGAAAACACTTGCACTGTGTGAGGTCTTTTTCCCAAGAAAAAGTATGTGCTGCTTTCCTGCAAGAAAGTAGGAGAGAATTACATTCCACACCCTAGAGGATTCAGGATAATCTGAAGGGTTCAAAATTCTCAAGCTCACTTATCCTGTCCTAGGTCTGACCCTCCCAGGCTTTTCTAAGCCTTTGACACAGGAAATCTATTAAGGCTGGGCATAGAGCTTACACTGAAGTTTTGTGATCATCACTCAAAGTCTTAAGCTTGATTTACAGTGGCTGCAGATGTGTCTCCTTAAAACCTGCTGTAGAGGCCCTCTGGCTTTTACAGCTTGCCCTAAGTGAACAAATGTATTACATGGTGCTATAATTTTCTTTTTACAGAAGTTCAAATGTAGTTATAAAAAAATCCAAACCATTCAACATTTGTTGTAAGCATTACTCCTATACTGTTCAGGCAGCAATGTCAGAGCATATCCTGGCATGTTGTGATCCAGGGTTTCTCACACCAATTAATTACAGATAGGAACTTAATATGTGTGATGTATTATGTACAGGAGAAATAGGAAACGTAATTACCATCAGTAGTGTGATCCTTTCATTTATCAGAGTCAAAAATCCATGCTGGATGTCTACTCTTTAGGATCCCTCCTGGTAGCTGCTGTCACACACAGGTTCATCAGAAGGCAGAATCTGAGGGAAACTCCGTGGTCACACAATTTCAAAGAAATGGGGCAGAGTGAAGCACAAGGGCAGGAACCAGCAAGAGCCAGTTTAAGGATTCATTATCAAGATGGCCATAACTAATTGAGATGAATTGCTTATATTTTTTGGATTGTCCACCAACGAGCCATAAGAAATGTGTCTCAAAACTGGCCTTCTTGGAAAGATGGATTCACTCCATCTTATCTCATTATTTTGAGAAAGATAATAAACATTCCTAGCATCTGGTAATCATTTTCTACCAGTTTAGCCAGTTCTCTTATTGAGCACAATTTTTATCAACATCAGACAAGGGGACTCTCTAACTGCATTAGAACAAGAGAAAAAAGAGGAACAAAAATAAATATATTTTGCAAGCATGAAAACAGAACATCCTCACAGACAGCCCGACACAATGTTTTATCAGATTTCTGCGAATCTCATAGCGCAATCAAGATGACAAACAGAATTAAGCATTATACCTTCCTAACAACACTTATCGGTAATTGGACTGGGAACTCATTCCAGTTTCCAGTCTTCTTTGCTACCAGAGCTTAAAAACCTAACTTTGACCGTAAGTGTGCTTCCCATAGTCTTCCCAGTGGAAGAATAGGTTAAACTTTTGAACTGCTTGTGATTGGATAAACAAGTTGGTTCCCATGGGAACCTCAACAATACAGCTCCAGGGCAGGAAGCATCAAGCACAGAAGGTAAGGTGCTATCATGTATGTTTGCATGAATCCTTCTGGAGGCCATAATAACATTTCGTCAGATATGGGGGCTAACTGGATCTGATGTAAGATATATGCTGTCTTGGATGTATATGATATATGCTTGGAAATGTAAGATATATGCTGTCTAAATAAATTGGGAAATTCTTTATTTGTAGTACAATGTGAATGAACTCTTCAAATCAATCAACATTTACATTTGTGAAACACACCATAGAAAACTAGGAAATGGAAACCCACTCTGGTACTTTCATTTATCAGAGTCAAAAATCCATGCTGGATGTCTACTCTTTAGGATCCCTCCTGGTAGCTGCTGTCACACACAGGTTCATCAGAAGGCAGAATCTGAGGGAAACTCCGTGGTCACACAATTTCAAAGAAATGGGGCAGAGTGAAGCACAAGGGCAGGAACCAGCAAGAGCCAGTTTAAGGATTCATTATCAAGATGGCCATAACTAATTGAGATGAATTGCTTATATTTTTTGGATTGTCCACCAACGAGCCATAAGAAATGTGTCTCAAAACTGGCCTTCTTGGAAAGATGGATTCACTCCATCTTATCTCATTATTTTGAGAAAGATAATAAACATTCCTAGCATCTGGTAATCATTTTCTACCAGTTTAGCCAGTTCTCTTATTGAGCACAATTTTTATCAACATCAGACAAGGGGACTCTCTAACTGCATTAGAACAAGAGAAAAAAGAGGAACAAAAATAAATATATTTTGCAAGCATGAAAACAGAACATCCTCACAGACAGCCCGACACAATGTTTTATCAGATTTCTGCGAATCTCATAGCGCAATCAAGATGACAAACAGAATTAAGCATTATACCTTCCTAACAACACTTATCGGTAATTGGACTGGGAACTCATTCCAGTTTCCAGTCTTCTTTGCTACCAGAGCTTAAAAACCTAACTTTGACCGTAAGTGTGCTTCCCATAGTCTTCCCAGTGGAAGAATAGGTTAAACTTTTGAACTGCTTGTGATTGGATAAACAAGTTGGTTCCCATGGGAACCTCAACAATACAGCTCCAGGGCAGGAAGCATCAAGCACAGAAGGTAAGGTGCTATCATGTATGTTTGCATGAATCCTTCTGGAGGCCATAATAACATTTCGTCAGATATGGGGGCTAACTGGATCTGATGTAAGATATATGCTGTCTTGGATGTATATGATATATGCTTGGAAATGTAAGATATATGCTGTCTAAATAAATTGGGAAATTCTTTATTTGTAGTACAATGTGAATGAACTCTTCAAATCAATCAACATTTACATTTGTGAAACACACCATAGAAAACTAGGAAATGGCAACCCACTCTGGTATTCTTGTCTAGAGAATTCCATGGACAGAGGAGTCTGGTGGACTACAGTCCATGGAATTACAAAGAGTCAGACACAACTGAGTAACTAACACTTATACACTAAGAAAATTGTATCAAGATGATGAGGACAAGTTAAAATGCTTGCACAGTGAACCTGTCAAAGTTTTTAATTATTAAATTTTAAATGTCTCATGAGTAAGTTTGATACATACCCATTTTTGAATTAGAAATTTGCATGTAAGTTTAGGTGAATATACATATGAAATGGATTAATCTCTTCTTTGATGTCATCTCTTCATATTGGAAATCAATTGAATTTGAACTATAAAAAGTGATCTCTAATTCACTACAATAACCAGGATGGTCCTCTGGAGAGGAAGTGAGGATTGAGCTAACCATTTAGAGCTTTACAGATGATAGTAAATAACTGAAATTGCTCTCCAATGAAATGTGGCTAAAATAGACTGTTAAGATTTGTGTAGCCCTGTTGTCCTGTGAGTTTGAGATAATTCACATTTTCCTTCCATATGTTTCCCTTGAGATTTGGAGTGATATTTAACTAAAATAGCTGTCTGGAGATATTTTTCATTTCTGAAAAAACAACAAGAACAGCACATTTTCATCTAGGTTTCTTATGCCTAAGTGGCCCTTTATAGAATTCACCTGTTACGGCAATATTAGAATGTTTCCTTTTCTTATTTCAATAAATATAATGTTTTCCACTTTAATATTAGTTTTTATCTTCTATAAAATGTTGCAATACTAGTCATAACATTTTAAGTGTGCATTGTTACTCTTTGCTCTAATACTCTTTTTATTAAGCCAGAAAATGACAATTTTCTTCACTTTAAACCGCATAATTGAAGTTAAAATCAGATGTAAAAGTCTTAGATTTAAGTCACATATTTTACTATCTTTATTCATTAATTTATATATTCCTGTATTCACTCAGTATATATTTATTCAATATTTTTGTACCAGGAACTATGCCAGCTACTTCACAATAGTCGTAAACATGATACACTCAACCCCTGTTCTCATGGGGTTTATAATTTAATACCATTATGCTTAAGAATCTCACAGTAAATATAAAAAAGGCTTTCAGCATTGGAGATGACCTTTAGAAGATATTGAAAAGCAATTTCAATATTGTCTGCAAGCACATAGGTATTTTCTTATGCAGATTTGGAGAAGAAGGCTTTCTCATCAAGCAAAGCGTTATTCTCCATAGATAAAAAAGGTAATTTGGGAATAGATATTCCAAAGTGATATTTCCCTGCCATTACCCTTTTGGTTTTTCACTTGGCAAACACTGAAAAGCAATGAGTATGTGTAGTTGAAGATAGCATGGGTATTTCTGTTCTTACAAATTTTGGTCACTTAATACTTCATCAGACCCACAACGTCTTTATTTTAGCATTAGCATCACTGTCTGTTTTGAAGAAACTGTGAGTTGTACTTGGTGGAAGTTGCACAACCAAGGGAGCAAAACAAAACAAAACAAAAACCTTCAAAATGGTTAATAACAAGAACTACAAATTAGAAGCTGCTTTTCTGTTTCTTATATTTATGAAAACCCTGATATTATTAATAAGTACAAACAATAAATAAAGCATTTTCTCATGTATAATTAAAATCTCATTTGTGCCCTGTTGTCCTGTGAGTTTGAGATAATTCACATTTTCCTTCCATATGTTTCCCTTGAGATTTGGAGTGATATTTAACTAAAATAGCTGTCTGGAGATATTTTTCATTTCTGAAAAAACAACAAGAACAGCACATTTTCATCTAGGTTTCTTATGCCTAAGTGGCCCTTTATAGAATTCACCTGTTACGGCAATATTAGAATGTTTCCTTTTCTTATTTCAATAAATATAATGTTTTCCACTTTAATATTAGTTTTTATCTTCTATAAAATGTTGCAATACTAGTCATAACATTTTAAGTGTGCATTGTTACTCTTTGCTCTAATACTCTTTTTATTAAGCCAGAAAATGACAATTTTCTTCACTTTAAACCGCATAATTGAAGTTAAAATCAGATGTAAAAGTCTTAGATTTAAGTCACATATTTTACTATCTTTATTCATTAATTTATATATTCCTGTATTCACTCAGTATATATTTATTCAATATTTTTGTACCAGGAACTATGCCAGCTACTTCACAATAGTCGTAAACATGATACACTCAACCCCTGTTCTCATGGGGTTTATAATTTAATACCATTATGCTTAAGAATCTCACAGTAAATATAAAAAAGGCTTTCAGCATTGGAGATGACCTTTAGAAGATATTGAAAAGCAATTTCAATATTGTCTGCAAGCACATAGGTATTTTCTTATGCAGATTTGGAGAAGAAGGCTTTCTCATCAAGCAAAGCGTTATTCTCCATAGATAAAAAAGGTAATTTGGGAATAGATATTCCAAAGTGATATTTCCCTGCCATTACCCTTTTGGTTTTTCACTTGGCAAACACTGAAAAGCAATGAGTATGTGTAGTTGAAGATAGCATGGGTATTTCTGTTCTTACAAATTTTGGTCACTTAATACTTCATCAGACCCACAACGTCTTTATTTTAGCATTAGCATCACTGTCTGTTTTGAAGAAACTGTGAGTTGTACTTGGTGGAAGTTGCACAACCAAGGGAGCAAAACAAAACAAAACAAAAACCTTCAAAATGGTTAATAACAAGAACTACAAATTAGAAGCTGCTTTTCTGTTTCTTATATTTATGAAAACCCTGATATTATTAATAAGTACAAACAATAAATAAAGCATTTTCTCATGTATAATTATTCTGAAGCAAAATTTTCCAGTCATTGATTAGTATGATAATTCTGTAAAAGAAGACAATAATTTAAAAGAAACAAATGGATCAATACATAAAATGTGGAAGCATATTCTCAGGCAAAATTAATTATGAGATTATATACAGAAAGGTAGATAGTGAATTACTTTAAGTATATTAATAAATGAAGTTCCAAATTTGGATGGTTTAAAACTAAGTGAAAGGCAAGATATGATAAATCAGTAATTATATAATCTACTCTTCATGTCTAGTTTGGGTGCTTTTAAACTTCATTTGAAAATCTACTTCTTGTTGCTTTTGAACAAAGTGAAATAACAGATCTAATATCTATTTCTTTTTTCCATATTTCTTTGAAAATTAATGCTTTGGAGATGGTAACTGACTCACTAACATTTTTTAAACAGTTATCTGTAAGGATGTATTCTGCATATATGCAGACATCATTAGAGTAATTTTGCAGTGATGATTTTATTACCAAAGTGATAGTGATATTTAGAGAAGAATGAAAGTATGTGAGATCGCAAATTCCTTTTACAATAATTCATTTAATTGTTTCCTTCACTCTTTAATAATTATTGCCAGATAACCTATATTACAAAAAATTGCAGAGTAGTAATACATATTTGAGTTTCCGTAGTGGCACAGACAGCAAAAAATCAACCTGTTAATGCAGGAGACATGGGTTAGATCCCTGGTTTGAGAAGACACCTTGGAGAAGGGAAAAGTTCTCCAGTCCAGTATTCTTGCCTGGAGAATTTCACGACTCGTCCATGGGTCGCAAAGAGTCGGACATGACTGAGTGACTTCCACTTCACTTTACTTCACTTCAGTACATATTTAACACTATCAAATGCATGCATACAGTATCAGTGACTGTCAGGAATAAGGCATGTTGCAAAGCAAAAAGAGCCAACATTTGAGTGATGGAATTTTCTGTATCTTGACTGTGGTGGCAAATTGTATGAGTCTGTGCATTTCTTTAAGCTCTCACCACTGTACATTCCAAGAAAGTGAATTTTATGTGTAAATTTTAAAAAATGAATAAAATAGATATAAGAGAGTCTACTCTGTAGGCTTTTCATGTAATATGAAGAAATTATCACAAGATGAAAATTTTGTTTCTCACAAACTAATATTTACCTTTTATCAAGTTTATATTTCTCATTATCCTAGATTAATGAACTTATAATCTTTACCAAAAATTGTATGGAGTTCTATTTTTATGCTCAAATTATGCTTAACTGCTAGTAATTTTTAAGTTAAGATTTGAAAAAGGTGATAAATCAGTAATTAAAATAAGTTCTAAACTAGTGAAAGGCAAGATATGATAAATCAGTAATTATATAATCTACTCTTCATGTCTAGTTTGGGTGCTTTTAAACTTCATTTGAAAATCTACTTCTTGTTGCTTTTGAACAAAGTGAAATAACAGATCTAATATCTATTTCTTTTTTCCATATTTCTTTGAAAATTAATGCTTTGGAGATGGTAACTGACTCACTAACATTTTTTAAACAGTTATCTGTAAGGATGTATTCTGCATATATGCAGACATCATTAGAGTAATTTTGCAGTGATGATTTTATTACCAAAGTGATAGTGATATTTAGAGAAGAATGAAAGTATGTGAGATCGCAAATTCCTTTTACAATAATTCATTTAATTGTTTCCTTCACTCTTTAATAATTATTGCCAGATAACCTATATTACAAAAAATTGCAGAGTAGTAATACATATTTGAGTTTCCGTAGTGGCACAGACAGCAAAAAATCAACCTGTTAATGCAGGAGACATGGGTTAGATCCCTGGTTTGAGAAGACACCTTGGAGAAGGGAAAAGTTCTCCAGTCCAGTATTCTTGCCTGGAGAATTTCACGACTCGTCCATGGGTCGCAAAGAGTCGGACATGACTGAGTGACTTCCACTTCACTTTACTTCACTTCAGTACATATTTAACACTATCAAATGCATGCATACAGTATCAGTGACTGTCAGGAATAAGGCATGTTGCAAAGCAAAAAGAGCCAACATTTGAGTGATGGAATTTTCTGTATCTTGACTGTGGTGGCAAATTGTATGAGTCTGTGCATTTCTTTAAGCTCTCACCACTGTACATTCCAAGAAAGTGAATTTTATGTGTAAATTTTAAAAAATGAATAAAATAGATATAAGAGAGTCTACTCTGTAGGCTTTTCATGTAATATGAAGAAATTATCACAAGATGAAAATTTTGTTTCTCACAAACTAATATTTACCTTTTATCAAGTTTATATTTCTCATTATCCTAGATTAATGAACTTATAATCTTTACCAAAAATTGTATGGAGTTCTATTTTTATGCTCAAATTATGCTTAACTGCTAGTAATTTTTAAGTTAAGATTTTAATATGGCTTTATTACTTAATTTTTCTGGAATTCCAGTGTTTCTATATAGATATCCCAGTGCCCCATTCCTTCCCCAAAAGATCCTAGCCTAGGTATATCAGATTTGCTTATGTTTCAAACTTTTTTAAAAGCTTGACCACCTTTGTGATGAAGACTTCCATTTTTCTGCTCACTGGTTATAAAAGATGAGAGTGTCTTTACGTAATGCCTCTCGAAATAGGCCTCGATTTTCACTTTCCCATGTGCTGTGCTTAGTGACTCAGTCATGTCTGACTCTTTGTGACTCCATGGTCTGCAGCCTGCCAGGATCCTCTGTCCATGGCAGGTGGGAGTGGCATTCTCCAGACAAGAATACTGCAGTGCGTTGCCATGCCCTCCTCTAGGGGATCTTATCAATCTAGGAACTGACCCAGGTCCTCCTGCATTGTAGGCAGATTCTTTTCTTTCTGAGCCACCAGAGAAGCCCTCACTTTCCCATGGACCACTTCTTCCTTTTAAAAATCAGCACTCTTCCCTTCCCTGACAATTGAGAGGCCTCTGACTTATAAGACAACATGACTACACTAGGAACTATGCCCACCTATAGCCTGGAAACCAAACCAACAGAAGAGTCAAATCATAGATCAGACCAGGTATTGACATGCTGAGTATATCGGAAAGTTGTTGCAGGATCTAGCAAGTACAAGCAGTGTGCTGTTGGAAGAGTGTGAATGGATCCTGGTTTTGAATGTGCTGAATTAAGGGTGTACTGTGAAACTTTAAGTTGAATAAAGAAAGGTTTAGTAATACAGAAAGAGTCTCCCTTTTATTGGATTTAACTGTGCAACAAGTATTTCGGTAGAATTTGTTAAAATGTTGCTAAGATAGTTCTTGGAAATTTGGAAAAAGCAAGTGGATACATGTGTGAAGTAAAAATGCAAGAATTGCTATCACAGGCTGTGAAGAAGGAAACAAAATCTTCAGAAAATGGGTGATGTGCTATGAATAGTAAAAATAATTATCAGCTGTTTTTATTCCTATGGAAGAAGTCAGAGAAAAAAAAAAAAAACTGAAATCTACTACTTGAGAGAGAGATCAGCATCCATGAAAACAGTGATGGCTGCCTTCTGATGACCAGGGCTGATAGTAGAGAACCCTGTTAAAAACTTGGGCTCCTAGTAACAATGGTGATAAGAGGATACTAAAAGAATAAATCTCAGGAGGTGCCAATTAGCCATGATTACACAATTTTTGTAGTCTGCAGAAAGTTTGAATTTGCACCCACGGGGTACTAACCTGTAGAGAAATACGAAGATGCTTAATAGAACATGATGTACCTAAATGCAAGCTCCATGAATGGCCAAAAAAGGCTAGCTCTATAGAATGACCATATGTCAAGGGTGAAATATAAGTATGCTCAGAAAAACTGTCTTAATGTAAGTCATAATCTTTTGTCCAGTTCCTAGACTTGATCCAGTTATCACAAGGGCTAGAATCCATGGACTGACATATAAGTTTAGTCTAAGAGGATGAGGAATCGGGATTCTTTTCTTTCCTTGAGGCCCACCAGAGAAGCCCTCACTTTCCCATGGACCACTTCTTCCTTTTAAAAATCAGCACTCTTCCCTTCCCTGACAATTGAGAGGCCTCTGACTTATAAGACAACATGACTACACTAGGAACTATGCCCACCTATAGCCTGGAAACCAAACCAACAGAAGAGTCAAATCATAGATCAGACCAGGTATTGACATGCTGAGTATATCGGAAAGTTGTTGCAGGATCTAGCAAGTACAAGCAGTGTGCTGTTGGAAGAGTGTGAATGGATCCTGGTTTTGAATGTGCTGAATTAAGGGTGTACTGTGAAACTTTAAGTTGAATAAAGAAAGGTTTAGTAATACAGAAAGAGTCTCCCTTTTATTGGATTTAACTGTGCAACAAGTATTTCGGTAGAATTTGTTAAAATGTTGCTAAGATAGTTCTTGGAAATTTGGAAAAAGCAAGTGGATACATGTGTGAAGTAAAAATGCAAGAATTGCTATCACAGGCTGTGAAGAAGGAAACAAAATCTTCAGAAAATGGGTGATGTGCTATGAATAGTAAAAATAATTATCAGCTGTTTTTATTCCTATGGAAGAAGTCACAGAAAAATAATAAAAACTGAAATCTACTACTTGAGAGAGAGATCAGCATCCATGAAAACAGTGATGGCTGCCTTCTGATGACCAGGGCTGATAGTAGAGAACCCTGTTAAAAACTTGGGCTCCTAGTAACAATGGTGATAAGAGGATACTAAAAGAATAAATCTCAGGAGGTGCCAATTAGCCATGATTACACAATTTTTGTAGTCTGCAGAAAGTTTGAATTTGCACCCACGGGGTACTAACCTGTAGAGAAATACGAAGATGCTTAATAGAACATGATGTACCTAAATGCAAGCTCCATGAATGGCCAAAAAAGGCTAGCTCTATAGAATGACCATATGTCAAGGGTGAAATATAAGTATGCTCAGAAAAACTGTCTTAATGTAAGTCATAATCTTTTGTCCAGTTCCTAGACTTGATCCAGTTATCACAAGGGCTAGAATCCATGGACTGACATATAAGTTTAGTCTAAGAGGATGAGCCCTGAATGTCCCACAAATGTATATACCTGAATGATTTTACAATTTTCTAAAGGAATCTATAGCCACTAATGAAGGTAACAAAATGCAGTAGAAAGAGCAGTGTCAAAATATTTTGAGGACATAGGATCTGAGTTATTATCAGAGAACTTGACGAATAAATATATTAAATATTTTTCCATAAAGAATTCATGATGTCCCACATACCAAAATATTCAGCATTTTTATATATGTTAAATAATATAAGAATAAAATATAACATTTTGTTATATACATTGCATAAAATATATATATATATAACTTGAAGATACACATATATTTGAGAAAAGGTTAACTTTATTTGAAAATTATGTTATAATCCCTATATGTGAGAAAGTCAACATGAAATGATTACAATTTATCAAAGATTAAATAGATAATATAAGTTAAAATTAAGATGTATATATGCACACACACTAATATATGTACACATTAAACAAAGCTACTTAAGATAGTGATATATAGTACGAAGCATTTGTTTATGTATGTAGGGAAAGGAGTCTGTATAATCAGTTCACTATTAGTTTTGCTTCTGCTGGTCCTTAAATTACCAGAGCACTTGTTGAATTTTAGAACTCATACAATTATGTCATTTAGTATAAAAGTTAGCTCTCTCTTTTCAAACATCGTGCTCCAGAGCTAGAAGTTACATATGTGTGTGCTCAGTCATTCGGTCATATCCGACTCATTGCAGTCCTGTAGACTGTAGCCCACCAAACTCTTCTGCTTATGGAATTTTGTAGGCAAGAATCCTGGAGCGGGTTGCCATTTCCATCTTGAGGGGATCTTCCCCACCCAGGGATCCAACCCATGTCTCCTGTGTCTCCTGCATTGGCAGGTGATTTTTAAGAACTTGTGCCACCTAATATTCTTGTAAGTTAATGTAAGTATCTGTTTTATACTATGGTCTTGACACAAATGCTTAATAGAACATGATGTACCTAAATGCAAGCTCCATGAATGGCCAAAAAAGGCTAGCTCTATAGAATGACCATATGTCAAGGGTGAAATATAAGTATGCTCAGAAAAACTGTCTTAATGTAAGTCATAATCTTTTGTCCAGTTCCTAGACTTGATCCAGTTATCACAAGGGCTAGAATCCATGGACTGACATATAAGTTTAGTCTAAGAGGATGAGCCCTGAATGTCCCACAAATGTATATACCTGAATGATTTTACAATTTTCTAAAGGAATCTATAGCCACTAATGAAGGTAACAAAATGCAGTAGAAAGAGCAGTGTCAAAATATTTTGAGGACATAGGATCTGAGTTATTATCAGAGAACTTGACGAATAAATATATTAAATATTTTTCCATAAAGAATTCATGATGTCCCACATACCAAAATATTCAGCATTTTTATATATGTTAAATAATATAAGAATAAAATATAACATTTTGTTATATACATTGCATAAAATATATATATATATAACTTGAAGATACACATATATTTGAGAAAAGGTTAACTTTATTTGAAAATTATGTTATAATCCCTATATGTGAGAAAGTCAACATGAAATGATTACAATTTATCAAAGATTAAATAGATAATATAAGTTAAAATTAAGATGTATATATGCACACACACTAATATATGTACACATTAAACAAAGCTACTTAAGATAGTGATATATAGTACGAAGCATTTGTTTATGTATGTAGGGAAAGGAGTCTGTATAATCAGTTCACTATTAGTTTTGCTTCTGCTGGTCCTTAAATTACCAGAGCACTTGTTGAATTTTAGAACTCATACAATTATGTCATTTAGTATAAAAGTTAGCTCTCTCTTTTCAAACATCGTGCTCCAGAGCTAGAAGTTACATATGTGTGTGCTCAGTCATTCGGTCATATCCGACTCATTGCAGTCCTGTAGACTGTAGCCCACCAAACTCTTCTGCTTATGGAATTTTGTAGGCAAGAATCCTGGAGCGGGTTGCCATTTCCATCTTGAGGGGATCTTCCCCACCCAGGGATCCAACCCATGTCTCCTGTGTCTCCTGCATTGGCAGGTGATTTTTAAGAACTTGTGCCACCTAATATTCTTGTAAGTTAATGTAAGTATCTGTTTTATACTATGGTCTTGACACAAATGCTTCTTATATTTTGGTAAGAGAACTTTCTACATACAAAAGCAGTGCTATATTTGGGCAGCTAGATGTTGTTTAAAATATATCTATATAGATTGAGCCTTTATTTTTTTCACGTGACTCAGAAGTATTTGTATCTCTAAGATTTGTTATAAACTGTATGCATTTTTCAGTAAATAAAGCAAGCACTGAAGAAAGATGCATACCCATACAACAGAGTCACATTGAATATTTTGATAAGTGTCTGTGCAGATAAAGGCTGAGTTGAGATCAATGCAAAGAATTAGATGTGTATGTATATTTTTATTCCAAAATATGATCATGTGTTATATTCATATATATAGCCTATATGTATATGTGTACAATGCATGTGTGTAGCAAATATCCCAAGCCAACTGCTTTATTGAATAACTTTTCCTAATGATATTTATTTGATAATATTTTTAAAAATTAATCTAATTCCATACGTATATACCTGCATCTTTATAATCATCATCATCATAACCTTCAGGTTGCATAATGTAACTTTTACAAATAGAATGTAACTTTGTGAACAGTCTATTTGGACGAAAATAGATGATCTACTTTTAGTGTTATATACAATTCATGAGAAATACCAATCATTAAGTATATATTTTATTTAAGAAAAGGTACCTAAAAAATTTTACTGGCAAACAACCAAAGAAGGGAAAAGTACAGAATTTACATATTGGCATGGCCAATGCAGGAAGTGCAGAAGCTTTAAACTCGATTCTTGGATTGATAAGATCCCCTGGAAGATGAAATGGCAACCCACTCCACTATTCTAGCCTGGAGAATCCCATGGACAGAGGAGCTTGATGGGCTATAGTCCATAATGTTGCAGAGAGTCAGCTATGACTGAGCATGTATACACAGGAACATCATTATTTTAATTTAAATAATTTAATTTGGGTAGTGTAAACTGATACTTAGATAAAAACAATTTTATATACCTGCTGAAATTTGGTATTTCTTTTGGAGTCACTAAGACATAATGTTTAAAATCCTGGTGCCCGACTGCATTTGTTTAGATTATCAGGTCAGTCATGTCCCAGCCATATGATCTGGGCCTAGTTACTTAAGTTAGTATACACTTCACTTTCCCTTTCTATATGAAATAGATTTAGTAAAAATGAGGATTAAATGTATTATGTACATACATTTCATGGTCTTCCCTGGTGGCTCAGCAGTAAAGAAATTGTGTGCCAATGCAGGAGATGCAGGTTCAATATTTGAGTCTGGAAGATCTCCTGGATTAGGAAATGGCATCCCACTCCAGTATTCTTGTCTTAAAAATCCAATGGACAAAGGAGTCTGGTGGGCTACAGTCCATAAGATTGTGAAAAGAATCCCATGTGACTTAGAGACTAAACAACAAGAACAAATGGTTAAGGGAAGTTTTACTTGTGTTGATCTGGATGGTTTTTGCATCTATCTAGAGGGGCCTGCATTTTCTTTGAAGGTCTAGAAACAAATGCATGGTGATTAATAAAACATAGACCTACCTTGTCTATGTTTCCAGATAAATGATCAATCATAAGGAAATGCACAATAGCAGCACTGCCGGAGATTTCCAGATGATAATTTTCACTGCACCGCTTTCGTGTAAATAATGACAGTACTTCAGAAGAGAATTGCTGCAGTTTCATCCTCAATAAAGGGAGTGGGGGAAACACCTCTAGCTGCTTGTCACTCCTAAGTGTGACAGCTATTTCCATTTCCCCATGAAGAAACAGATGACAAAGAGAAATGCTCCAAAGTTTCAAAATTTGGAAAGTAGAAAGGACAAATGGTAAGGCAAACATTACAGCAGAGACATTGACATGAAAGTAACTTGACAAAGTCAGAATCACCCTGAGTCCCTCGGCTCTCTAATGATGGGCCCACACGCTCCATCTCCACATTGTCTCACCTCACCATGAGCTTCTGCATTTAGAGACATTATATTAAAACTTTCTGAAAGACCTAGACCTAACCTAGTCCTCACCATCTGAATAGGAAACTGTGCCAGCTTTGTGTCCTCTTATTTCATATCAGGCAGTGTAATTAAAAATGAATCTCACTTTGGGAACCACAGAAAGACATCTTTCCTTGAAACACGGGTATAGTGCTATTTCTGGTAGATTCCAGTGGTCCCTTTTTATGATCTGGGCCTAGTTACTTAAGTTAGTATACACTTCACTTTCCTTTCTATATGAAATAGATTTAGTAAAAATGAGGATTAAATGTATTATGTACATACATTTCATGGTCTTCCCTGGTGGCTCAGCAGTAAAGAAATTGTGTGCCAATGCAGGAGATGCAGGTTCAATATTTGAGTCTGGAAGATCTCCTGGATTAGGAAATGGCATCCCACTCCAGTATTCTTGTCTTAAAAATCCAATGGACAAAGGAGTCTGGTGGGCTACAGTCCATAAGATTGTGAAAAGAATCCCATGTGACTTAGAGACTAAACAACAAGAACAAATGGTTAAGGGAAGTTTTACTTGTGTTGATCTGGATGGTTTTTGCATCTATCTAGAGGGGCCTGCATTTTCTTTGAAGGTCTAGAAACAAATGCATGGTGATTAATAAAACATAGACCTACCTTGTCTATGTTTCCAGATAAATGATCAATCATAAGGAAATGCACAATAGCAGCACTGCCGGAGATTTCCAGATGATAATTTTCACTGCACCGCTTTCGTGTAAATAATGACAGTACTTCAGAAGAGAATTGCTGCAGTTTCATCCTCAATAAAGGGGAGTGGGGAATCACCTCTAGCTGCTTGTCACTCCTAAGTGTGACAGCTATTTCCATTTCCCCATGAAGAAACAGATGACAAAGAGAAATGCTCCAAAGTTTCAAAATTTGGAAAGTAGAAAGGACAAATGGTAAGGCAAACATTACAGCAGAGACATTGACATGAAAGTAACTTGACAAAGTCAGAATCACCCTGAGTCCCTCGGCTCTCTAATGATGGGCCCACACGCTCCATCTCCACATTGTCTCACCTCACCATGAGCTTCTGCATTTAGAGACATTATATTAAAACTTTCTGAAAGACCTAGACCTAACCTAGTCCTCACCATCTGAATAGGAAACTGTGCCAGCTTTGTGTCCTCTTATTTCATATCAGGCAGTGTAATTAAAAATGAATCTCACTTTGGGAACCACAGAAAGACATCTTTCCTTGAAACACGGGTATAGTGCTATTTCTGGTAGATTCCAGTGGTCTAATTCATTCAAATATCCAATAATAACCCAGCAGGGACAGTGCCTGGAGTCCACACATGAAGTTTCTGTCTCTCAAACCCCTTGCTTGTAATAAAAAAAGCTACAGAAATTATTTTCCTCTGGCACTTTTTAGTCCTTCAAGAGAATGGAGAGAAAAAAGTTTCTTCCAGCAGTCAAAGTATGGTGCCATTGTTATCTATACACTCTAAATATTGTAGTCCTTGTCTAGTACTAGGCCTTCTCAATTTAGGCAGATCAGCATTAAAAAGCAAGAAAAAGATAGATAAATTTAAAAATGGTAGATGAAAAAAACTCTTGCATAATGTGCTTTGTATAAACTTACCTCTGTTCCATTTGTCCATATAAATGTATGTACATATATGTAATACAAGCATAAATAATATATGGGACCTCTAAAGTGGCACTAGTTGTAAAGAACCCACCTGCCAATGCATGAAACATATTAGATGCAGTTCGATCCCTGAATCAGGAAGATCTCCTGGGGGAAAGCGTGGCAACCCACTCCAGTATTTTGCCTGAAAAATCCCATGAACTGAGGTGCCTGGCAAGCTCTAGTCTATATCATTGTGAAGAACTGGACGTGACTGAAGCAACTTAGCACACATGTTAATAATAAATATGCAATTATAATACATTAGCAGTACCTATTTTATCCTTTGCAAACACATCTCCCAAATGTCTATTACTGATTCTTCTTTGAAAGAACTCAAAAATATTAATACTACTTGGCATTCCTTAAAATATAACATGGCTGACAAAACAGAACCAGCAAGTAAAGAGATTCTCAAGAACACAGAGAAAGCAAGTGTATTGATGCCTGCATTCAGTTACTGTATTATAAAGTATTCATTCCTTTGGAAGAACCTATTATTTTTCAAA
This sequence comes from Tragulus kanchil, assembly GCA_022376925.1. Lineage (NCBI taxonomy): Eukaryota > Metazoa > Chordata > Mammalia > Artiodactyla > Tragulidae > Tragulus > Tragulus kanchil. The sequence goes on along the minus strand of JAIOJX010000025.1, from coordinate 110,898,094 downwards.
ATAATGCAAAGTCTCAGCAGGTGCCATCATAGTGGGCTGTGAAAACTGTATCTCCGCCAAACTCCAGTAATTATTTAGACCAGTCAGACTCTGCGTGTGCTTGACAACAGAGTCAGCATTCACTACATCACTTCAAATTGTTCATTGGATCTTATTGTTAAGATCGTGACATTCATTACTGGGGACTAAACCCTTCATTATATAGTTTGTCAAAGTTCTCAAGGAATACAGTATTTGAAAAAGAACAAGCAGAATTAGTTTCCTATAGGGAACATTTAGAAGCAGAACAATTAAATAAATAAAAAGAAAGTTTCTGTCTCTAAAACCCCTTGCTTGTAATAAAAAAAGCTACAGAAATTATTTTCCTCTGGCACTTTTTAGTCCTTCAAGAGAATGGAGAGAAAAAAGTTTCTTCCAGCAGTCAAAGTATGGTGCCATTGTTATCTATACACTCTAAATATTGTAGTCCTTGTCTAGTACTAGGCCTTCTCAATTTAGGCAGATCAGCATTAAAAAGCAAGAAAAAGATAGATAAATTTAAAAATGGTAGATGAAAAAAACTCTTGCATAATGTGCTTTGTATAAACTTACCTCTGTTCCATTTGTCCATATAAATGTATGTACATATATGTAATACAAGCATAAATAATATATGGGACCTCTAAAGTGGCACTAGTTGTAAAGAACCCACCTGCCAATGCATGAAACATATTAGATGCAGTTCGATCCCTGAATCAGGAAGATCTCCTGGGGGAAAGCGTGGCAACCCACTCCAGTATTTTGCCTGAAAAATCCCATGAACTGAGGTGCCTGGCAAGCTCTAGTCTATATCATTGTGAAGAACTGGACGTGACTGAAGCAACTTAGCACACATGTTAATAATAAATATGCAATTATAATACATTAGCAGTACCTATTTTATCCTTTGCAAACACATCTCCCAAATGTCTATTACTGATTCTTCTTTGAAAGAACTCAAAAATATTAATACTACTTGGCATTCCTTAAAATATAACATGGCTGACAAAACAGAACCAGCAAGTAAAGAGATTCTCAAGAACACAGAGAAAGCAAGTGTATTGATGCCTGCATTCAGTTACTGTATTATAAAGTATTCATTCCTTTGGAAGAACCTATTATTTTTCAAAATAATGCAAAGTCTCAGCAGGTGCCATCATAGTGGGCTGTGAAAACTGTATCTCCGCCAAACTCCAGTAATTATTTAGACCAGTCAGACTCTGCGTGTGCTTGACAACAGAGTCAGCATTCACTACATCACTTCAAATTGTTCATTGGATCTTATTGTTAAGATCGTGACATTCATTACTGGGGACTAAACCCTTCATTATATAGTTTGTCAAAGTTCTCAAGGAATACAGTATTTGAAAAAGAACAAGCAGAATTAGTTTCCTATAGGGAACATTTAGAAGCAGAACAATTAAATAAATAAAAAAGAAAGAAAGAAAAGAATTTCCAAAATACATGTTTCATTGTCACCAAATAGTGACAACTTTTTTCTTACCCACATTTCAGTCAGAACAGAAAAAGCACACAATATTTAACAATACTCAATAAACTTTTTTTGAATGGTACTCTAGCTTTGAAAGTTCATTTTTTCAAAATATTATCTTTCTTAAAAATTAAATAATACCTATTGCTTGAAGAGGTGTTTTTTTTTCACAACTGATATATAATTTGAGGAAATATCCAGTGATTTTGGAATGAGACATTAACTACCATATGAGGTTCATGTAATAACTGTTTTAGTTCAGGGTGTCTTTTCTGATAAAACTTTATCATAACCTCATTGAAGTTGTGAAAATAGAAAAAACCCACTAGATTTAACTGCTGATTATTGGAATTTCCTACATTTAAGAGGAATTCTTGAGAATATTTTCTATTTGTCAGTCATGTCTACTCTGCCCTCTAACTTGAACTTTTATAACACACTGTAAAAGCCTTGTACTTGCTTTCTCTTCATACACTAAATCCAACTTTCTCTTCGATAGAGCATAAATCCAAAGAAACTTGGCAGTCTCTGAGAGACAGAATATTTAATGCATGTCAAATGTATTCACAGTCAAGAAAACCAACATACATTATAGACGATGGGTTAAATTTAACCTTCTTCAGATGACCATTTGCTCTTTGAATTATCCAGGCAATTGAAAGATAATATGCCCTGTCCACATAGCTTGAAGTCTGCCTCTCTCTGATTTGATTTGCTGATTGTTCTTTGTATGCTAAATCGCTTCAGTCATATTGGAGTCTTTGCAACCCCAAGGACTATAGCCCACTAGCCTCAACAGTCCATGGGATTCTCCAGGCAAGAATACTGAAGTGAGTTACCCTGTCCCTCCTCCAGGGCAATCCTCCTGACCCAGGAATTTCTCCTGAGTCTCTTATGTCTCTTGCATTGGCAGGTAGGCTCTTCACTACTAGTGCCACCTACTCTCCTTTAATTAAAATGTATTTTTTATGTCACAGAGTAGGCTGAGCCCAATGAAGTTCAATGCATTCCTCAATCTTTCATTTATTGTTAGTACTTTCACAGACAAAGTTTCTTCTTTGGATGGATGATCTTCATTATCTACCTGAATGTTCAAATGCAAATGTTCTGCAGGAGGTCATATTTCTCCCATTTGACTTTATAGCCATGTTGGCTTTTTCCCATCTTCCTAGAATATTTATGAAACAATCAATGTATAAGTTGTATATCATTAGTTATCCTTAGAAATGGATTTACAGAACACGGAAATCAAGTCACTTATAAAACGTAACACATATGAGTCTATAAGGTCATCTGAGTGATGTTGGGTGGTATGCTATGAATTTTGTTTGTTTTGTGTGTCTGTTTGTGTGTGCGTTATGTGTGTTATTGCATTTTTATAAAGCAGGGGACCAATATCTTCTTTTTTCTCACTTTCCTAGTCATTTGAGAACTTGGGTTTCTCTGTAACAGATCTGTTTCCTTGGCCTGGTGTTATTGATTTCTAAAATTTCATTTCAAACAATATAAAATAGGTCATCCTTGAGTGGGACTTGTCTTTCACAATTCAGCCATTTCTATTTCACAGGTATGCAGATTTAACAAATTGTCCTGGCCCCCTGCAGTTTCCAATTATTACAGTTTACATGATTTAAATTAAACTGTGGGCCTCTGCCCACCCTAGGGAGGAAGGGAGTATAGGATTCCTTCTCTGACATTCTGAGACCAGGGAAGTGTGGGTTTCAAGCCCAGCAAAACTCCAGACAGGAAAATCATTACCACTGAAGAAAGTTGTTTCAATCCCAGGAGGAAAGCCCCATGCAATCTGCCAGTATCCCAATAGCAAGAAGAAATTTGTGGAAGAATTACTGTGTTTTACGTCCGAGTGGAACGTAGACTGAGGAGTCAGCAGTCATGACACAAAGCAGTTCTTAAAGCAGGAAGTTAAAAACTGCTAACATAAGATTCTTGATTGCATAGCATTGAAAATCTACTCTGTGTTAATAAGCTACAAATGTGTCTGAAAATTTTAGTACAATATTTCCTGTCAAAATATATTTGTCCTATGACTCTAAAACCCTTTCCCAGACTCTAAAACTTCACCTGTATGAGTAGGCTAAGTTTTCCGTCAATGAAGTTCAATGCATTCCTCAATCTTTCATTTATTGTTAGTACTTTCACAGACAAAGTTTCTTCTTTGGATGGATGATCTTCATTATCTACCTGAATGTTCAAATGCAAATGTTCTGCAGGAGGTCATATTTCTCCCATTTGACTTTATAGCCATGTTGGCTTTTTCCCATCTTCCTAGAATATTTATGAAACAATCAATGTATAAGTTGTATATCATTAGTTATCCTTAGAAATGGATTTACAGAACACGGAAATCAAGTCACTTATAAAACGTAACACATATGAGTCTATAAGGTCATCTGAGTGATGTTGGGTGGTATGCTATGAATTTTGTTTGTTTTGTGTGTCTGTTTGTGTGTGCGTTATGTGTGTTATTGCATTTTTATAAAGCAGGGGACCAATATCTTCTTTTTTCTCACTTTCCTAGTCATTTGAGAACTTGGGTTTCTCTGTAACAGATCTGTTTCCTTGGCCTGGTGTTATTGATTTCTAAAATTTCATTTCAAACAATATAAAATAGGTCATCCTTGAGTGGGACTTGTCTTTCACAATTCAGCCATTTCTATTTCACAGGTATGCAGATTTAACAAATTGTCCTGGCCCCCTGCAGTTTCCAATTATTACAGTTTACATGATTTAAATTAAACTGTGGGCCTCTGCCCACCCTAGGGAGGAAGGGAGTATAGGATTCCTTCTCTGACATTCTGAGACCAGGGAAGTGTGGGTTTCAAGCCCAGCAAAACTCCAGACAGGAAAATCATTACCACTGAAGAAAGTTGTTTCAATCCCAGGAGGAAAGCCCCATGCAATCTGCCAGTATCCCAATAGCAAGAAGAAATTTGTGGAAGAATTACTGTGTTTTACGTCCGAGTGGAACGTAGACTGAGGAGTCAGCAGTCATGACACAAAGCAGTTCTTAAAGCAGGAAGTTAAAAACTGCTAACATAAGATTCTTGATTGCATAGCATTGAAAATCTACTCTGTGTTAATAAGCTACAAATGTGTCTGAAAATTTTAGTACAATATTTCCTGTCAAAATATATTTGTCCTATGACTCTAAAACCCTTTCCCAGTTTCACCTGTGGTGATCTAATATCAAAAAGCAAAATGTCCCTCCTGCGCACTAATGGACAAATGAAATGTTTGCATTATAGTTGCTCAAATTAGGAGTGATACTAAGGATCGTATACAACAACACTCACCTCCTCTGTCTCTGATCTATTTCTTAGATCCACAACAGTCCCAAAGTAGACTGTCATGCTGAGACATGAGCACTTCCAATGATAAACATTTTCTTTAGCTCAGTGTCATATTACCAGCACATATTAGTAGCATAATAGTGTCACTGATATTAGTGACATGTTAATGGCCCATTATTTCAAGAGAAGACTAAGGTGATGAAAATGTGAACAAATAAGAAATAAGATTCACATGACTCATTTTATCAGTTAAAAAAACATCATGATTACTGCTTTTTGTGATAAAAGTGCTGATTGCTCATAAGCAGTCATCATGATGTTTTGGATTAAATAATGGTGGTGAGTAAATTATTTAACTTGGGTTAAATAATGATGGTTGTTTAGTAACTCAGTCATGCCTGACTCTTTGCAACCCCATGGGACTATAGCCTGCCATAGTCTTTTGTCCATGGAATTCTCCAGGCAAGAATACTGGGATGTGTTGCTATTCCCTTCTCCAGGAGATCTTCCAAACCCAGTAACCTGGGTGTCCTACATCACAGGCATATTCTTTACTGTCTGAGACTCCAGGGAAGCTATGGGGAAAGACAAAGATACACACACACACACACACACACACACACACACACACACACACACACACACATGTATATATATATGATGCAAAATATGATAAATATAAGCATTGCTCTTTTTGGGGTTTGGAATGAGAAGTGACCTTTTCCAGTCCTATGGGCACTGCCAAGTTTTCCAAATTTGGTGCCATATTGAGTGAAGCACTTAAATAGTATCACCTTTTAGGATTTGAAGAAGCTCAGCTGGAATTCCATCACATTCATTAGCTTTGTTCATAGCAATGCTTTCTAAGGCCCACTTGACTTCACACTCCAAGATGTCTGAGTCTAGGTGAGTGATCACACCATCATGGTTATCCATGGCATTAAAATTTTTTTGCGTAGTTCTTCTGTGTATTCTTGCCACATCTTCTTAATATCTTCTGCTTCTCTTTGGTCCGTGCTGTTTCTGTCCTTTATTTTGCTTATATTGCATGAAATATTCCCTTGGTATCTGTAATTTTCTTGAAGAGATCTCTAGTCCTTTCCATATAGTTTCCCACTATTTTTTGGTATTGTTCACTTGAGAAGGCTTTCTTATCTCTCCTTGCTATTCTTTGGAACTTTGCATTCAGATGGGTATATCTTTCCTTTTCTCCTTTGCCTTTCATATCTCTTCCTTTCTCAGCTGTTTGTAAGCCCTCCTCAGACAGCCATTTTGGCTCTTTGCATTTGGCAACCTCTGGGAGGGCTCACACCAAGGAGTACTTCCCAAAATTGCTGCTGCCAGTGTCTTTGCCCCTTTAGTGAACCACAGGCATTCCCTGCCTCTGCAAGAGACTTTTTAATACTAGCAGGTAGGCTTGATTCAGCCACTTATGTGGTCACTCTCATTTTCCCTGGGGTTCTGATGCACAAAGTTCCTTATGAATGCCTTCCAAGAGTGGTGTCTTTCATTCCTGCAGTCCCTTGGATTTCTTGTGATCAAGCCCTATTGACTTTCAAAGCCAGATACTCTGGGGTCTCCTCCTTCCGTTGTTGGACACCTAGACTGGGAAGATGGTTATGAGGCTCAGGAATGTTACTCCTATGAAAGGGCCTCTATGGTACAACTGCTCTCCAGTCCATGGGTTGTCCATCCTGCCAGGGGAATTTTGATCTCATCACAATTCCACCCTTCCTACTATCTCATGTGGCTTCTTCATTGTCTTTGGCTTTAGGCTTTTTTTTTTTTTGGTGGACTTCAAAGTTTTTCTGTTGATGGTTGCTCAGCAATATGATTTTAGTGTTTCCCTGAGAAGGCATGAGCCCTCATCCTCTATTCTTCCATCATGAATTTGAGATCTTTCTATCTCTATATATACTTACGTACATATATGTGTGTGTCATAAGTTGCTTCAGTCCTGTCCCACTCTTTGCAAGCCTGTGAAATGTAGCTCATCAGGCTCTTCTTTCCATGGGATTCCCCTCACTAGAATACTGGAGTGGGTTGACATGACCTCCTCCAGAGGGTCTTCCCAACCCAGAGATTAAATCCGCATCTCTTACAGCTAGCTCCTGGCATGATTTCTTTGCCACTAGTGCCACCTGGGAAGCTATATATACATATACATAAGTGTATGTATATCTATATATATATATATATGTGTATATATATATATATATATATATAATCTGTTTTTGTGTATATTTGTATAGTATATTTAGATTGCATTAAATTGAAACATGACTAGGGAAGATAAAGTCTGCTTTTGCTTTATTTTATAAAATACAACTCTCTGGAATGATCTTATAAAATCTCTTAACTTAGTTTATATGAATCCTAATCAAATTAATCCAGGTTCTACCATATATAGTTTCACTTAACATGATTAGACAAAAGAAGTCTCTTTACTCAAAATGTATTCAAACAGTAAAAATAATGAAAATAAAAATTCTTAAAATTAAGCTGCATTAGTGAACCACAGGCATCCCTCCTTCTTTTAAAAGATGGTTTCAGCCACTTATGTGGTCACTCTCATTTCCCCTGGGGTTCTGATGCACAAAGTTCCTTATGAATGCCTTCCAAGAGTGGTGTCTTTCATTCCTGCAGTCCCTTGGATTTCTTGTGATCAAGCCCTATTGACTTTCAAAGCCAGATACTCTGGGGTCTCCTCCTTCCGTTGTTGGACACCTAGACTGGGAAGATGGTTATGAGGCTCAGGAATGTTACTCCTATGAAAGGGCCTCTATGGTACAACTGCTCTCCAGTCCATGGGTTGTCCATCCTGCCAGGGGAATTTTGATCTCATCACAATTCCACCCTTCCTACTATCTCATGTGGCTTCTTCATTGTCTTTGGCTTTAGGATTTTTTTTTTTTTTTTGGTGGACTTCAAAGTTTTTCTGTTGATGGTTGCTCAGCAATATGATTTTAGTGTTTCCCTGAGAAGGCATGAGCCCTCATCCTCTATTCTTCCATCATGAATTTGAGATCTTTCTATCTCTATATATACTTACGTACATATATGTGTGTGTCATAAGTTGCTTCAGTCCTGTCCCACTCTTTGCAAGCCTGTGAAATGTAGCTCATCAGGCTCTTCTTTCCATGGGATTCCCCTCACTAGAATACTGGAGTGGGTTGACATGACCTCCTCCAGAGGGTCTTCCCAACCCAGAGATTAAATCCGCATCTCTTACAGCTAGCTCCTGGCATGATTTCTTTGCCACTAGTGCCACCTGGGAAGCTATATATACATATACATAAGTGTATGTATATCTATATATATATATATATGTGTATATATATATATATATATATATAATCTGTTTTTGTGTATATTTGTATAGTATATTTAGATTGCATTAAATTGAAACATGACTAGGGAAGATAAAGTCTGCTTTTGCTTTATTTTATAAAATACAACTCTCTGGAATGATCTTATAAAATCTCTTAACTTAGTTTATATGAATCCTAATCAAATTAATCCAGGTTCTACCATATATAGTTTCACTTAACATGATTAGACAAAAGAAGTCTCTTTACTCAAAATGTATTCAAACAGTAAAAATAATGAAAAATAAAAATTCTTATATAGTGAATTAAGCTTGCATTAAAACTCAGTGCTTTCCTGAATCAATCAGTTAGTGGGATTTGCCTATTACTAACCCAATATATTGTGCTTCCCTGGTGGCCCAGTGGGTGAAGAATTCATTTGCATTGAAGGAGACACAGGCAGATGCAAGTTTGATCCCCAGATTTTGAAGATCTGCTGGAGCAGGGAATTCACTCCAGTATTCTTACCTGGGGAATTCCATGGACAGAGGAATCTGGTGGGCTATAGTTCATGGGTTAGTAAAGAGTCAGACACGACTAAGCAACTAACCACAACACAGAGGTTAATTCAATAATAGAATTGTTTCACCTAAAATGTTTACAACATGAGAAAAATGCCAGAAAGAGCAGACACATATAGTTTGATAATTTCTCCATGTAGATTTCTAACCCTCATATTCAATGGCAAGTAATAAATTCTGCTGATTTCATACATTGTAGATTTATAGTTGTGTTAATGCTTGTTGAAGGATAACCTATTACCCGATAAATTTGTTCTCTCCAGAGGAAGTAAAAATCATTTTACAAGAATCCCTTCCTATTTCATATACTAGCAAAGAGTTAAGTTCAGAGCCTGAAATATTACTTTGTTTTGTTTTTTCTTGTCTAGAACATTTTTTGAGACCCAACCAGTGCATTGCACCTGTTTTCAATCTCACTATCTTCCACATTTTAATATATGTTGATGCATAAAACAGTAGGCATTATAGTTCTAAATTCTAAAATATCTCAGTGGGAGAGACAAAAAGGAGGAAAAAAATCCTGTTTTATATAAGACTTCAGTATTTCCATGTATTGTGCTTTTCACTTGAAATGTAATTGAGTTCCATGAGGGACTTGGCACACTTTCAGAAGTAATAAAAATCATTAATGAGCTTGACAATTAAGGAACTATATTTATTGAAAAACCTGTTTCCTGCCGAGATGCTGAAGCGCACAAACCCTTGTTTAGAAGATGTGTCTGCAGCGTGATGCTTCAACTTACAAAGCAGCTCATCACATTTCTGATTTGAAAGTATTCAGAAGAATAAAGTAGCTAATACTTAAGTAGGCAAAGTGGAACCAAAGGTGATCACATTGTTTCTAGTGAGTATTGTTGCTCCACAGGTTGTCAACTTGAAATAGTCCCGTATTTTAGGGTTATTTTCAATGAACTGTTGCTATTAGTTCAATCATAAACTCCACATTTTAAAAGACATTAGTGAACGAAATTCTGGTTATTCCAAAAGACAACTTTAAGAAGTGAGGGTCATAAGCCATTAGATATAAATGTCTAACATTCAAACAGGCAGTCACTCACTGTATTACTATCTGACCCATGTATTCTTTCAGAATGATAGTTATTTGGGGAAGATTCCATGGACAGAGGAATCTGGTGGGCTATAGTTCATGGGTTAGTAAAGAGTCAGACACGACTAAGCAACTAACCACAACACAGAGGTTAATTCAATAATAGAATTGTTTCACCTAAAATGTTTACAACATGAGAAAAATGCCAGAAAGAGCAGACACATATAGTTTGATAATTTCTCCATGTAGATTTCTAACCCTCATATTCAATGGCAAGTAATAAATTCTGCTGATTTCATACATTGTAGATTTATAGTTGTGTTAATGCTTGTTGAAGGATAACCTATTACCCGATAAATTTGTTCTCTCCAGAGGAAGTAAAAATCATTTTACAAGAATCCCTTCCTATTTCATATACTAGCAAAGAGTTAAGTTCAGAGCCTGAAATATTACTTTGTTTTGTTTTTTCTTGTCTAGAACATTTTTTGAGACCCAACCAGTGCATTGCACCTGTTTTCAATCTCACTATCTTCCACATTTTAATATATGTTGATGCATAAAACAGTAGGCATTATAGTTCTAAATTCTAAAATATCTCAGTGGGAGAGACAAAAAGGAGGAAAAAAATCCTGTTTTATATAAGACTTCAGTATTTCCATGTATTGTGCTTTTCACTTGAAATGTAATTGAGTTCCATGAGGGACTTGGCACACTTTCAGAAGTAATAAAAATCATTAATGAGCTTGACAATTAAGGAACTATATTTATTGAAAAACCTGTTTCCTGCCGAGATGCTGAAGCGCACAAACCCTTGTTTAGAAGATGTGTCTGCAGCGTGATGCTTCAACTTACAAAGCAGCTCATCACATTTCTGATTTGAAAGTATTCAGAAGAATAAAGTAGCTAATACTTAAGTAGGCAAAGTGGAACCAAAGGTGATCACATTGTTTCTAGTGAGTATTGTTGCTCCACAGGTTGTCAACTTGAAATAGTCCCGTATTTTAGGGTTATTTTCAATGAACTGTTGCTATTAGTTCAATCATAAACTCCACATTTTAAAAGACATTAGTGAACGAAATTCTGGTTATTCCAAAAGACAACTTTAAGAAGTGAGGGTCATAAGCCATTAGATATAAATGTCTAACATTCAAACAGGCAGTCACTCACTGTATTACTATCTGACCCATGTATTCTTTCAGAATGATAGTTATTTGGTGGATTGAAACTTGATTCCTTCATGAAGGGCCTACCCAAAATATTCATTTTGTCTCTCTTCTAAGACACTGATAACTTAAGCACGCAGAAGAAGTAGCAAACCTCAAGTCAATTACATTGCAAATATCTTATTTTGAATGGTGTAGAAGAATGTTTTAATGATGGTTTTCAGTTAAACCATTGCTTCCCTTGGGCAAAGTTTAAGCTGTGCATATTTTTCTTCCGTTTGATTTTTGGCTGTCCCTTTATGGTTATGATGTCTCTGTAGGCATTCATTTGAATCTCTACAACATGGAAAAGTGCTTAATTTTTTATTACACTCCTATGTTCATAGTACCTTTTTGGGGTGTAAAACGTGAAGGAAGGAAGAAAAGAAGGAAGGAGGAAAGAGGGGAAGAGAGGAAGGATGGAAGGAAGAGAGAGAGATGGAGAGAGGAAGGAAAAGGAAAGTAAAAAAAGAAAGGAAAAGAAAAGAAAGAATATACTTTGGAAATTTTACCAAATTGTGTTTCTGTGTCTGTAGATGGTTATGTTTTGGAAAAGATCCACATTGATAAGCCCTGTAACATTTTCTGTGTTGGAAGGAGTAATCCCTGCCTTAAAATAAATTAAAATAAAATCCTGCATTAAAATAAATCCTGCTGTCTCAACTGAGAGCAAGAAGAGTTATTCTCAACATGTAGTTAGAAACATAGGTCAATTTTAGAGTGATCATAGAGCACATATTAGGTCATAAATGGAACATATTGAAAACCATGTATTACATAAGCAAGTAGAAATGTAATTACATTATGTCCCATGACAATATATAAGGTTTATAGCATCTCCCTGTTCACTGTTTGGCCATACTACATCGCATACATTTGAATTCTTAGAAAGCAGAATAAATCTTTCTTTGGAGCATTTTAACAGTTACTGAACTATAGTGTATAATTTTAGTCACAGAGTTAAACCAAATGTCTGGTCTAGGACAGAGAATAACCTGTTACTTGACATGGGAAACTGTTTCCAGCTTCCCACACCTGTTTCTTTACTAAATATTTTATTTGATAAGAATGACTTTATATTAGATTTTTTGTAGTGCTTGAAAAATATTCAGTTCCTTAAACTGTTACCTGAAAAACAATTGTACTTTAGAAATCATGTGAAAATATGTTCTCTTTGTCCAAAAATCTTTTACCCTAAACAAATCCTTAATATTAAAACATACTAAGTTGTATATGATTCCCTCCTCACCATGCATACATACATGTAAACCTATGTGTCTGCAGAAATCATAGATTAGGAAACAAAGTCACCATGAATTCTAATATTGAATCTGACTCTGATTGTGTGATCTGAACCATGTAAATTCTAATCCTTGGCTATCAGTTTCCCCTAAAATAAAATATTTAACTTACAGATTTTATAGTAGTCTATGATGTAGCATTAATACTCTAGGTTTTAGGGTCCATGTACTTGCCCATCTGATTTACAGAGGGCCCTTGGGAAACAGGAGGGAAGGTGGCAGGGCATACCTTTTGAAAGAATGGCACAGCCCAAGGATACAACATAAACTGAATAGAATCAAATGGGTCCAATATGGCAGACAAGTTAACTTTGACTAGATCCTGATCTTCAATCACCAAGCTAAATGAGGTGCCACTTCCTGAGGGGCCATGAGGAGTTTCAACGTACCATCAAAAGACTGAAAAATGGGCAGTGACCCAACTCCTGGAAATCTCTACACCTTCCCCAAAAGAGCTGGAATAATCCTCCCAATAATTAGCCTAAAAAATTACCCAGCTCATGAAAGGTAACCACGCCACATTTTCAGGTCACTGCACTCACTCTCTGTGATTACCACACTCTGTCTGTGAAGTGTTTCTTGAATAAATCTACTTCTTTATCTATTACTTTGTTTCTCAATGAATTATTTCTGCAATAAGACATCAAGAACTTGAACTTCATTAGGTCCTGAAATCAGGTACAGTGGGTTTTGGCTGGGTTCCAGTCCCAGCCACGTGGGTTAGAGTCCCAAATTGGGTTTTTGGTGAGCCCAAGTCACAGCCATGTGGGTGCAAGTCCCAGGCTAAGGTAAATGGTTTCACTTCTTCTACTTTTGAAATTTTGTTCATATCATTTTTTATCTCTCTTTGCATTCTCTCAGTTTTCACTGCCTGCACAGGTCCAAAAGCACTGATTTATTTGTAAGACCTTCTGGGCAATAATAAACTGTCACTTCTGCTTCCATGCCTAGTGGTTTTGTGTAGGCTAATTTGTGTAGAGTCACTAAAAGAATTCTAGCACTTTTAACTGAGAATCAAGACAAATTAAAAGGAAATTAATATGAACAGCAGAATATTATTGTTTAGTCACTAAATCATCTTCAGTTCTTTGAGACTGTGTGGACTATAGCCCACCAGTCTCCTCTGTTCATGGGATTTCCCATGCAAGAATACTGGAGTGGGTTTCTATTTCCTCCTTCAAGAGATTTTCTGCAAGAGATATGGATCAAGCCCATATCGCCTGTCTTGTTAAGTTTACCTGTAAGAGACCAGGGAAGCCCTGACTTCTCAAATCCTCACTTGAACCTCATCTCACCACATCCTATAGCCTAGTTTATGTTTTGTAATAGTTATAGGTCCAATGAATGGCCTCAGTTACTAATCATATCAAAATATTTTAAAACCACAGATCCTACTGTTACTGAGTCCAAGCTTGCTCTGCTTACTGCATGACAGACCAAAGAATCTGAGAGACAAAGTGTTGAGGCAAGGAAAACGACTTTACTCAGAAAGCAGTCCATCGAGAAGATGCCAGGCTAGCACCTCGAAATAAGCCATCTTATTGGGGTCTGGATGCCAGGTTATTTTATAGATCAGAAATGAGGGGAGGTGAGGGAGCAATGCAAAAATGTCGTTAATCTTGCAAACAGAATTGCAAACCTCAGGCAGGGGATGTGTACCCTTCTCTATTCCTGCCATCTACAGGTGGATAGGATTCCTGAAAAAAGACATTTTACTTTAACACTCAGGCAGAGGGACAAGGTCCTCCAGGAAAGCAATTAAGTATCATTATAATAATAAAATGGGTTTTGGTCTAAAAGGTCTTTCCAGTCCCAGCCACGTGGGTTAGAGTCCCAAATTGGGTTTTTGGTGAGCCCAAGTCACAGCCATGTGGGTGCAAGTCCCAGGCTAAGGTAAATGGTTTCACTTCTTCTACTTTTGAAATTTTGTTCATATCATTTTTTATCTCTCTTTGCATTCTCTCAGTTTTCACTGCCTGCACAGGTCCAAAAGCACTGATTTATTTGTAAGACCTTCTGGGCAATAATAAACTGTCACTTCTGCTTCCATGCCTAGTGGTTTTGTGTAGGCTAATTTGTGTAGAGTCACTAAAAGAATTCTAGCACTTTTAACTGAGAATCAAGACAAATTAAAAGGAAATTAATATGAACAGCAGAATATTATTGTTTAGTCACTAAATCATCTTCAGTTCTTTGAGACTGTGTGGACTATAGCCCACCAGTCTCCTCTGTTCATGGGATTTCCCATGCAAGAATACTGGAGTGGGTTTCTATTTCCTCCTTCAAGAGATTTTCTGCAAGAGATATGGATCAAGCCCATATCGCCTGTCTTGTTAAGTTTACCTGTAAGAGACCAGGGAAGCCCTGACTTCTCAAATCCTCACTTGAACCTCATCTCACCACATCCTATAGCCTAGTTTATGTTTTGTAATAGTTATAGGTCCAATGAATGGCCTCAGTTACTAATCATATCAAAATATTTTAAAACCACAGATCCTACTGTTACTGAGTCCAAGCTTGCTCTGCTTACTGCATGACAGACCAAAGAATCTGAGAGACAAAGTGTTGAGGCAAGGAAAACGACTTTACTCAGAAAGCAGTCCATCGAGAAGATGCCAGGCTAGCACCTCGAAATAAGCCATCTTATTGGGGTCTGGATGCCAGGTTATTTTATAGATCAGAAATGAGGGGAGGTGAGGGAGCAATGCAAAAATGTCGTTAATCTTGCAAACAGAATTGCAAACCTCAGGCAGGGGATGTGTACCCTTCTCTATTCCTGCCATCTACAGGTGGATAGGATTCCTGAAAAAAGACATTTTACTTTAACACTCAGGCAGAGGGACAAGGTCCTCCAGGAAAGCAATTAAGTATCATTATAATAATAAAAGCAATGGAAAAACAAGTCAAAGAAACAGTTTGCAACAAGGATCCAGAATTGGTTTTCTCCCTGCAACACTATCATGACTCCTCCCTCTGTAGCAAGATTCATAACAGACAGTGGGAGAAAATAGGACACCAAGGCTTTTTTTCCCCCCAGAATCAGGTTTATTGTGTGTCAAATTGGTAACAGTGGGTTCGTATCCAGAGACTGGACCCAGAACAAAGACCAACATTTGCTTATATCTCTTTAGAAAAAGGTTACAACATTGGGAAGGGGACACTTAACCATGTGTATTCAGGGGTTTCAGACTCTCTGGCTCTTCAAATATCACAGACAGGCACAGGGAGTTTACAGAGGCAGGCACAAGGATTTTTCAGAGAAATGAATTTCCACCTATATTGGTTACATATCTGTTAGGGCTTTGACTTCATTAAGCAAAGGTAGCTACAAACAAAGCAGTTATAGGAATGTAGGCATGTGAACTAAGTCATGTTGTCTCCCAGAAGCCCTCAAGGCTGCAGGGAGGGGGTTGAGAGTAAGAGAAAGAAGGTAAAAGTGAGAAACGCGATTTTTTCCTTCCATCTTGCCTCCAGAAGTGAAGTGAAACAATGGTATTTCAGCCAAAATGATGAGACAGGTAAGGCTCACTGATAAGAAACCATAAGTTTCTATTCAGCGTACTCCTTTCCTATCTGCCACCTAAAATCCAAGAAGTTCTGTTACCTGTTCTCTCTTTATTGATTTCTTCTTTTCCTTTAGAGGAACAAGTCCAACTAACTTTTCTACAGTACTACCTGGACCTCCACCTTTATTGTAAACAAAACACACCTTCCTTCCTCTTTTTCATTGAACAAGTTTTACTCCTCCCAGTCTTAAATTAAAATGAGTTCATTCCTTTTAAAGTAAACTAGGGAAGTTAAATGTTACCTTTTGTTTTTATGAATAGAGGTTAGCCTGCAGAAAATTAAATAGAATTGGAGTACAGTCCTCTGAAATGCACTCAGAAATAAGCCAGAGTTAATCATGGTTGTCAACAATTTAGCTCCAGGTTTTACATTTCTACGTTCAAAACAACTGCTTCCAAGATTATCCTAGCCCTGCTATCAGGAAGTGGGAATCTGAAGCAGAGGGCAATGGAGAGTTTCATTGAGTTTCTGTTCATCGATTAAACCAAAATATGGACATACAGGGTTGCCAAAGAATATAGAATACGTTTTTCTAGCTGAGCAGCCAGATGGACAGCTAAATCTCAAGAGGTAACTAAAACTAAAGAAAAGGGGGAAGGATGGATGTTTGTTCAGTATTTGTTTTTTTTTTTTTTTTTTCTGTGCCACATATTGTTTCCCCTTTTCATTTTCATTCACTATAAAATATAGAAATTCTCCATACTTATGTCTAAATCAGTGCTTTTGTGCAGATCTCAAATAACTTTTGCATAGCTCAAATTTTCTATATAGGATATCTGCATTATGTTAGCAGGAGTGCTAGTCTCTCATTCGTGTCTGGCACTTTGAGACCCCATGAACTGTAGCCAGCGAGGCTCATCTGTCCATTGAATTCTCCAGGTGAGAGTATTGGAATAGGGTAGCCATTCCCTTCTCCAGGGAATCTTCCTGACCCAGGGATTGAAGCCATGTCTCCTGCACTGCAGACAGATTCTTTACCACTGAGTGAACAGAGAAGCCCCAAAGATGATAATAATTTTATATTTCATTTTTAACTTCTTAAATAGTCGACATGTGCCATATACTTTTGCTCCTAAGATCACTTGTTTTCCGAGTTTATGTAATAATCCCCTTTTCATGGAAAAGAAACTCTATTACCTGTTCTCAATTTGTGCATTTGAACATTACGATCTTTAGATGGTCATCAGTCTCTCAATCTTCTCCACAAATAGCTTTGCATAAATAGTAACATTATCTGGGATATATCCTTAATACAAACAACTTATATCAAGTACCTTGTTGGCATTGAATCACCTTGTGTACGTTATAGACTTCTTTTACTTGAAAATTGGGAATCCTGAAACCTAATTACTGCAGTTGATTATTAAAATGTCTAGTTCAAGGGCCTCTTGAGATTCTAAGGACTCAGGTGGAGTGAAGCATGCATCTCGTGTATGGGGTATTTTTTGAACTGGTTGTAGAACTCATTCAGTTCTTCTAGAGGATTTTTTTCTTTTTTGCCCCTTTCGCCTCACCAGTAGCAATAGCCTACCCCTAGTCCTACCTCAACCACTTTAAACAAAGTAATCCTGCTTACGTCCTCCTTCACAATTGACTGAGCTATAGATGGTGACCTGCTCTAAGTTGGAATCATCATCACTTGATACCCAGGTTTTTGGAACAAAAAGGAGTGAAGGGCAGAGTCTGAGAAACAAGGGAAGATAGTAAGTTAGAAAACAAATGAGTCAGTTCCACCAAACAGCAAACCAGAGGGAGAGAGTTTAAAGAGAGAGAATGAGTACAGGACAAGAGAAGAGACAAAGGTAGATTAGCACATCCCAGATTCCTGTCAGCCTTCTAGTTCTGTAAATCCAGTCTTCCTTTAGTCTTGGCAGGACACTGACAACCCTGTGAAAGATTGTTGACTTCTCTTTGGAAACTGACATCCTACTTTTGTTCAAGTTAGTTTTGCAACTACAAGTAGAGATGTATGTAAACCATCAAAATTCTACATATAATATAGTAATGGCTACACATCACTACAGATGAGCTAAACACAGAATCAATACTTAACTGGAAATTTGTATTTGCTGTTCTGGGTTTGTTTCAGCACAAAAAGTGAAGAACCTTTTCAAGCTTTCTTCACTTACATAACAAAATATGAGGTGATTTATAGCAATTAAGTATATTAAAGAAGGAAACTTAACCAATTTTTCAGAGTGCATATTTCTATGATGTAACTGGAGGTTAGTTATCTACTATAATTATAATAAGTCAGTAACTACATTTCAGAAAATATTTACATAGATTTTGTTTTCAATTCTGATTAAGAGGGGCATAGTGACCTTTTTTTCTTCCTTTTCTTTTGGCCACCTGTTTTGAGAATATAAAATACAGATCCTGAAACCTAATTACTGCAGTTGATTATTAAAATGTCTAGTTCAAGGGCCTCTTGAGATTCTAAGGACTCAGGTGGAGTGAAGCATGCATCTCGTGTATGGGGTATTTTTTGAACTGGTTGTAGAACTCATTCAGTTCTTCTAGAGGATTTTTTTCTTTTTTGCCCCTTTCGCCTCACCAGTAGCAATAGCCTACCCTAGTCCTACCTCAACCACTTTAAACAAAGTAATCCTGCTTACGTCCTCCTTCACAATTGACTGAGCTATAGATGGTGACCTGCTCTAAGTTGGAATCATCATCACTTGATACCCAGGTTTTTGGAACAAAAAGGAGTGAAGGGCAGAGTCTGAGAAACAAGGGAAGATAGTAAGTTAGAAAACAAATGAGTCAGTTCCACCAAACAGCAAACCAGAGGGAGAGAGTTTAAGAGAGAGAATGAGTACAGGACAAGAGAAGAGACAAAGGTAGATTAGCACATCCCAGATTCCTGTCAGCCTTCTAGTTCTGTAAATCCAGTCTTCCTTTAGTCTTGGCAGGACACTGACAACCCTGTGAAAGATTGTTGACTTCTCTTTGGAAACTGACATCCTACTTTTGTTCAAGTTAGTTTTGCAACTACAAGTAGAGATGTATGTAAACCATCAAAATTCTACATATAATATAGTAATGGCTACACATCACTACAGATGAGCTAAACACAGAATCAATACTTAACTGGAAATTTGTATTTGCTGTTCTGGGTTTGTTTCAGCACAAAAAGTGAAGAACCTTTTCAAGCTTTCTTCACTTACATAACAAAATATGAGGTGATTTATAGCAATTAAGTATATTAAAGAAGGAAACTTAACCAATTTTTCAGAGTGCATATTTCTATGATGTAACTGGAGGTTAGTTATCTACTATAATTATAATAAGTCAGTAACTACATTTCAGAAAATATTTACATAGATTTTGTTTTCAATTCTGATTAAGAGGGGCATAGTGACCTTTTTTTCTTCCTTTTCTTTTGGCCACCTGTTTTGAGAATATAAAATACAGATTCTGCCTTTTCACTTCCTTATTTTATAAAATCGCTTCACTTATGGTTTTGCACCAGTTTAGTCTTATTCTGTCGATCACCTCAGTGTTCTACATACACAGCCATAATTATGTTGAAATAATTATTAGTTCTACTGATAATTATAAGGCACTTTTGGCATCAAAGCCACCAAGGAAATCAAATTAAGGTGTGATAAAAAACATTCCTTTTCTTTCTTCTTACTATTGCTTTTCAACAATAGAGCTTTGTTGTCAGATAAATGGTAAAATATGCAAACTAGGAAAAATGACAAAGAGGTGACAGCAGTAAAGTGTGTGTGTGTGTGGGTGTGTGTGTCAGGGAGAGCAAAAGAGAGATGATAGCAACTAGAACTAAGAAACGATGCCAGCCAAGAGGAAACATAAAAACTTAATACACATTGGAGAATATAAATATAATCATTCTCAGACCCAGTGTATAAAGATTATGAAGGCCAGCAACTGGCTTTGAATGGCAATATTCAAATAAATCTACTACTGAAAATGTACACTTTCCAGATATGAGTTTGGGATACAGCCATTTAGTTAATTTTAACCACACTGTTTAGTTGAAGCTTTAACATAATTTCAAATGATAACTAAATTTTGTATTTGAAAGCATTTGCTTAGACTGATTATAGAAATTAAAGTATATGTTGTTTAAAGAGTTTCATTGCACATAAATTCTTTAAAACAAAACAATCATTTCTCCCTATTTACTATTCAAAATAAGGTGTAGATCACATCTTTTGTGCTCCTTATAATTATAGTGACTTTATTAGTCATCAATTTTACGCTTTTATGTTAATATTGTGCAGTTATAACTTCCTTGCAACCCTTGACCTATAACAATGATTTAAATGGATTCATCAGAGTTCCTTTGTAGTGATACGATACCTGTGGGCATAAGACTAACATTAAGCGATGGGTCTGGAAAGTGGTATCTTGATTGGATAGTAACGTAGTCCAAGGTTAGATGTACAGAATTCAATATTTAAGTATAACCGTGACTTTCAACTGAAGGCAAAACAGTCGAAGTGTGTTACCAAAGAATAACAAATGACACAAAATAAATTACGTTGTACTGCTTAGCGAAGTGTGTTATTTTTATTTTATAAAATCGCTAGGTTTTGCACCAGTTTAGTCTTATTCTGTCGATCACCTCAGTGTTCTACATACACAGCCATAATTATGTTGAAATAATTATTAGTTCTACTGATAATTATAAGGCACTTTTGGCATCAAAGCCACCAAGGAAATCAAATTAAGGTGTGATAAAAAACATTCCTTTTCTTTCTTCTTACTATTGCTTTTCAACAATAGAGCTTTGTTGTCAGATAAATGGTAAAATATGCAAACTAGGAAAAATGACAAAGAGGTGACAGCAGTAAAGTGTGTGTGTGTGTGGGTGTGTGTGTCAGGGAGAGCAAAAGAGAGATGATAGCAACTAGAACTAAGAAACGATGCCAGCCAAGAGGAAACATAAAAACTTAATACACATTGGAGAATATAAATATAATCATTCTCAGACCCAGTGTATAAAGATTATGAAGGCCAGCAACTGGCTTTGAATGGCAATATTCAAATAAATCTACTACTGAAAATGTACACTTTCCAGATATGAGTTTGGGATACAGCCATTTAGTTAATTTTAACCACACTGTTTAGTTGAAGCTTTAACATAATTTCAAATGATAACTAAATTTTGTATTTGAAAGCATTTGCTTAGACTGATTATAGAAATTAAAGTATATGTTGTTTAAAGAGTTTCATTGCACATAAATTCTTTAAAACAAAACAATCATTTCTCCCTATTTACTATTCAAAATAAGGTGTAGATCACATCTTTTGTGCTCCTTATAATTATAGTGACTTTATTAGTCATCAATTTTACGCTTTTATGTTAATATTGTGCAGTTATAACTTCCTTGCAACCCTTGACCTATAACAATGATTTAAATGGATTCATCAGAGTTCCTTTGTAGTGATACGATACCTGTGGGCATAAGACTAACATTAAGCGATGGGTCTGGAAAGTGGTATCTTGATTGGATAGTAACGTAGTCCAAGGTTAGATGTACAGAATTCAATATTTAAGTATAACCGTGACTTTCAACTGAAGGCAAAACAGTCGAAGTGTGTTACCAAAGAATAACAAATGACACAAAATAAATTACGTTGTACTGCTTAGCATGTTAAGCAAATGGCAAAATGCCAACTGCCTAACCTCTGGTGTAGCAGAATATGGTATGCCTTCCAGTGGTGTGCTGACTGCACTTGCTAAAAAATTTAAAGGCACTCTGGAGCCCATATTCCCACATATTGCTCCCTTGAGGGCACTGTAGTAGAGTAAAAGCATGGAAAATGAGAATCTTCCTTCCTTCTTAGATAAGAATGATGAATCTAGTGGGAAAAGTAGGGATGTTCAAAAGATGTGGGAAGAGATCTCACACCCTCAAAGCTCTTTACTGTTTCTACAAGGAGCTCTGGGGAATACATTGGTGGAAGCTCCAAACCACCTTCCTGCTGTAAATCTATGCAAAATGCCAGATGATTCTGGGGACTACAAATGGAACTGCTCTCTCTTAGTCTCCCGAAAAAGTGTGGAGTCTTATTTTGTCTATTTCGGAGCAGATTGTTGTTGTGGTTGTTACCCGAGGCTTCAGGAACAAGGATTGTTTAATGAGAGAGAGTGTGTCCACAGTGTCTTAGTCAGGTAGGCAATAAAGAGATCCAATAAAGAAAGAGAAATTGAAAAATGTGAGAAGTAAAGAATACATAGAATTAACCCTGAATCTTTAGAAAACACATACTCAAAAATTTAGATCAAACAGGTCAAGACATCAGAGAACTGGAAATCAGAAGAAGGAAAAAGAAGAGGGAAGATTTTTTTCAATAGTAACAATACAACCTGTTCAGTTTCTTCTTAAAATACCCCTCGAAAGCTATATGTTGCCTACTAAATTTGTTTAATGTATAACCTGTCAGGTTTCACAGATGCATTCATGTGATAATTTCCATTTTTAAAAATAGATTGAGAAAAGTTAGTGCTTCAGAGTATTTGCTAGTATTTAACAGTAGGCTTGATCCAAAATTAAAATAGTTATAATAATTAGAAATGGCTGAGAATGGCAAAAAGGAAAATGAAGAAACAGGTTAATGGACTTCTAGACAAGTTACAGTAGAGTCACATAGTTGAGGTTACAGCAAACTGAGGCTAACATAAGATCTAGAAGAGAGCAATACTGATTATTTCAACAGTAGTCCACTATCTTGTAACCCAGATTCTAGTTTTATTCATTTCAATCCAGTTAAGTTTAAACTCTTAGAAATTAGAAGAGATAGGACTAAATCATGGAATGTGCTTCATTTCATTTCTATTTTTTTATTCATTTATTCAATCAATATTGACAACCCTACTATATACCAATTAAATATGTGATCAGGATAGAGAGAACAGGCAGACTTCCTGCATTTGAAACTTACATTAAGTCCAGTGCAAAAAGACACTATTCTGCTAATTACAGATAACTGTTTAAAGTGAGAAAAAAACAGAGTTTAATGTAAGACTTTCTGGTTGTATTCTGCAAATTTGCAACTGAATCAAATAAATGTCATCAACTGTTTGCTATTGACCAATTTTACAACATTTATCCATTAGCATGATGTAACATCTTTGCATCAGGTAAGGAGATGCTGCAATCCCCATTATATATACAAGGCCAACAAGCTCACATTGCATAAGCGGCTTGTTTGAAATAATGTAAGAATTACAGAACTATCATCCATGGGGCAGACCTAGCCTGCTCTCTAGTTTTGTACAGGTAACAATATAAGGATGTGTTTTCTGCATTTCGAAGTCACCAAACCAATAATTTGAAGAATGCTATTTTGTGACACATGAAAATATATGAAAATTAGATTTCAGTGTTCATAAATAAAGTTTTTTATAAAACAGTTGCCCTTCTTTATTTATGTATTTTCTATAGTAACTTACACTGCAGTTGCAGATCTGAGCAGTTCAGAGAGATGTACAAATGACCTGAAAAGCTTAAAATATTGATAATATGGTTTCTCTAGAATTTTGTTTTCTACACCAGGTAATAAAGAAAACAATCATTGTAATTTTCATAACATTTGAGTTTCGAATATTTAGTATATGTGAGTTACTACCATTTATTGTTTGTATATATTTAATAAAACAATAAACATACTTTTGAGAAAGAGACTCCATTTTAGTAAAAGTGAAAAATGACCTTTAAGGTCAATGAATACAGGTTTGAGAAGAAGTTTTAATCTCAGAAGACTGGCTTCAAAGCTTAAGCTTATTTGTACTATTCTATATTTAGAGTAGAACCATACTGGGTTCCTCATAATTTTCAAGATTCTTTCAAACTGGGAATATTTATAATTCTTTAATCTGTTGATGTGCTCAGTCATGGCTGAGTCTTTGCAACCCCATGGACTTTAGTCTGCCAGGCACCTCTGTCCATGAAATTTTCCAGACAAGAATAGTGGAGTGTTTTGCCATTTCCTTCTTCACAGTCTTTAATCTGAACCTCAATCAACCAATTTTATATAAATGAGTTACACATTTCAGACATCTGTTTAATATTTTGGATGTTAACATTGAACTCTTCTAGTTTTATTTACTGATCTACTGTTTGAAATTAAAAAATAATATAGTATAATGAAAGAGTCTGCTTTTTGTTTCATGTCTTTTTACATCTTGGAGAGTGTCTAAAATGTCTATGCCCAGGCTTCCCCTGGTGGTCCTGTGAGTAAAGACACCGCCTTGCAGTGCAAGGGGCGCTGGTTCGATCCCTGGCCTGGGAAGATCCCACATGCCCGAACGGCTGGACCAATGTGTCCAATTACTGAGCCGGAGCTCTGGTGCGCACGCGCCCAGAGCCAGTGCTCTGCGACGACAGTGGCCACCGCAATGGGAGGCCCGCAGGGG
The DNA here is from genome assembly GCA_022376925.1 of Tragulus kanchil. NCBI lineage: Eukaryota > Metazoa > Chordata > Mammalia > Artiodactyla > Tragulidae > Tragulus > Tragulus kanchil. The sequence continues at coordinate 110,873,871 of JAIOJX010000025.1, read as the reverse complement.
CCAAAGAACAAAGATGGATGAAAAAATGGACAAATGAAAGACCAATAGAAGTGGCCCATCCATCCCCCTCCCTCCCCACCCCACCCTCCAAAAGATAAATGAATAAAATTTAAAATGTCTATGCCCATTCATTCTTCACTGACCATGAAAATCATTTTATTTAAAGATGTGTGTTATACTAATAACTTCTAATCAGGCCAGACATCTTTGTCTTTTTACTCTCTGTAAAAGAGTTTGGAACAAAGTAGGAACTTAATCTACATTTCTATTTTGGCTTGAATAGCAATATTCAAAAAAATGAGTCCTCAAATTCTAGACTCATGCTCAAATAACAGGTAAATAATTAAACACTACCAAATTGGATTCTTTGTGATGCATAGTGTGCATACAATATCAGAAAAATTGTCAAGAAAATTAACTTCAAATAATCTCACTGATTTTTTCCCCTGAATTAGTTTAAGCAAAGGGAGTAAGACAGAGGATTTCGGTAGCCTACTTTCAAGTTTAATTGTATGTTGCAAATGTTGATCTTGGGGATCTGCCCTTGGGAATCTGCCCTTGGGGAACTTTCAATAAAATGGACCAAAACAGCAAGAGAACTTTCATCTAATACCCATGCAAGCTTATCCAGCTACCACAAAATCTTTAATCCTGTTCCCAACAGTAATAAACAATAAACAAAGTTCACCAATTCTGTGGAAGTTATGCTTTATGTTAGTTTTTAAACATTGTTTCTGGATGAGTAGAATACAGGTGAGCATAAAGTCAAAATCTATAGATGGGAACGATATTGAGAGTCATTTCTTCAAAAGTTTCTTCCTTCAACCAATTCTTCATTTGTTAATGTTTTTTTTCTGTCATTTTCAAAAATTATTAATGTCCTGTACTTGCATTTGTTCTAATATTATTTGCTTAAGTATGTGTATATATGTGTGTTTGTGCATAAAGTTCATTCATCACTGAATTAAAGCTTGTTAAAAGGCAAAAGTCAAATATTTCTTTCTTGGCTGTCTGAAACTTATTTTAATGATATTAATTCTATAATTTTTATATAACAGTGTTGGAATGAAGAAGTCATAAAATAAACAGTTTTTCATAAAAACATAATGACTGGGATATTTTCAGTCTTCATGAAGTAACTCAATATTAATACATGGTTACTGTCAATTAAATGTATAAACTATGTGCATTATCATCATACTATACTTACCTTAGGAGGAGGCTGAGCTGTGCTGAATATGCGCTATTATATTTTATCCTTAGAGTATCTTAGTGAAATAGGAAATGGAAGACTTCCAAAAAGTAGGAAGTAGGAAACCATCAGTACCAAGACATGCCTGAATCCCAAGAGTTTGGAACAAAGTAGGAACTCAATCTACATTTCTATTTTGGCTTGAATAGCAATATTCAAAAAAATGAGTCCTCAAATTCTAGACTCATGCTCAAATAACAGGTAAATAATTAAACACTACCAAATTGGATTCTTTGTGATGCATAGTGTGCATACAATATCAGAAAAATTGTCAAGAAAATTAACTTCAAATAATCTCACTGATTTTTTCCCCTGAATTAGTTTAAGCAAAGGGAGTAAGACAGAGGATTTCGGTAGCCTACTTTCAAGTTTAATTGTATGTTGCAAATGTTGATCTTGGGGATCTGCCCTTGGGAATCTGCCCTTGGGGAACTTTCAATAAAATGGACCAAAACAGCAAGAGAACTTTCATCTAATACCCATGCAAGCTTATCCAGCTACCACAAAATCTTTAATCCTGTTCCCAACAGTAATAAACAATAAACAAAGTTCACCAATTCTGTGGAAGTTATGCTTTATGTTAGTTTTTAAACATTGTTTCTGGATGAGTAGAATACAGGTGAGCATAAAGTCAAAATCTATAGATGGGAACGATATTGAGAGTCATTTCTTCAAAAGTTTCTTCCTTCAACCAATTCTTCATTTGTTAATGTTTTTTTTCTGTCATTTTCAAAAATTATTAATGTCCTGTACTTGCATTTGTTCTAATATTATTTGCTTAAGTATGTGTATATATGTGTGTTTGTGCATAAAGTTCATTCATCACTGAATTAAAGCTTGTTAAAAGGCAAAAGTCAAATATTTCTTTCTTGGCTGTCTGAAACTTATTTTAATGATATTAATTCTATAATTTTTATATAACAGTGTTGGAATGAAGAAGTCATAAAATAAACAGTTTTTCATAAAAACATAATGACTGGGATATTTTCAGTCTTCATGAAGTAACTCAATATTAATACATGGTTACTGTCAATTAAATGTATAAACTATGTGCATTATCATCATACTATACTTACCTTAGGAGGAGGCTGAGCTGTGCTGAATATGCGCTATTATATTTTATCCTTAGAGTATCTTAGTGAAATAGGAAATGGAAGACTTCCAAAAAGTAGGAAGTAGGAAACCATCAGTACCAAGACATGCCTGAATCAAGTTGTCAACTTCTTTACTTCTGGGTTCTGCTGACTGTATAAACAAATACAGAGACACAGTGGGGTAGAAAGTGAATTATTTAACAATGAAAACACCAGTGGATTTCCCTGGTGCTTAGATGGTAAAGAATCCATCTGAAGTGCATGTGACCTGGGTTCAATCCGTGGGTCAGAAGATCCCCTGGAGAAAGGAATGGTTACCCACTCCAGTACTCTTGCCTGGAGAATCTCATGGAGAGAGGAGCCTGATTGGCTACAGTCCACGGGGTCACAAAGAGTTGGAAATGATTGAGCACAGCATAGCAGCACAGAAAGTAAAGAGTAAATGAGAAGCGGTGAAGGTACACATGATCTTAGCCAAAAGGCTAAGAAGTGATGGGAAGTGGTGAATGTAGAAAGAAACGAGAGATTTCAGGCAATCCTTTACTCAATTTATTTCCCTATGTGAACCTAGGGGTGGAAAAACATTCACTTTTAGGCTTTTTAGCTGATCTAATGATTATGTTGATACTAGGTGAATTAGTGAGAGAAACACAAAGCTTGTATGTATAGCAGTCCCATAAAAATAAGAGATTCCACACAAGTTTGGTAATTGAAGTTTATACACCATCGTGAACTATGGAGAATAGAGTACATGCCTGGGACTTTACTTAAAGGGAAGCAAGGCAATTACAAAAAAAACCATTTCGTGGGAACTGATGTAAGACAAGTTGTCTGTGGTAATAGCTCTCTTCTTGTTATAGGGTAGTCATGTGCTACTTAATGATATTAATTCTATAATTTTTATATAACAGTGTTGGAATGAAGAAGTCATAAAATAAACAGTTTTTCATAAAAACATAATGACTGGGATATTTTCAGTCTTCATGAAGTAACTCAATATTAATACATGGTTACTGTCAATTAAATGTATAAACTATGTGCATTATCATCATACTATACTTACCTTAGGAGGAGGCTGAGCTGTGCTGAATATGCGCTATTATATTTTATCCTTAGAGTATCTTAGTGAAATAGGAAATGGAAGACTTCCAAAAAGTAGGAAGTAGGAAACCATCAGTACCAAGACATGCCTGAATCAAGTTGTCAACTTCTTTACTTCTGGGTTCTGCTGACTGTATAAACAAATACAGAGACACAGTGGGGTAGAAAGTGAATTATTTAACAATGAAAACACCAGTGGATTTCCCTGGTGCTTAGATGGTAAAGAATCCATCTGAAGTGCATGTGACCTGGGTTCAATCCGTGGGTCAGAAGATCCCCTGGAGAAAGGAATGGTTACCCACTCCAGTACTCTTGCCTGGAGAATCTCATGGAGAGAGGAGCCTGATTGGCTACAGTCCACGGGGTCACAAAGAGTTGGAAATGATTGAGCACAGCATAGCAGCACAGAAAGTAAAGAGTAAATGAGAAGCGGTGAAGGTACACATGATCTTAGCCAAAAGGCTAAGAAGTGATGGGAAGTGGTGAATGTAGAAAGAAACGAGAGATTTCAGGCAATCCTTTACTCAATTTATTTCCCTATGTGAACCTAGGGGTGGAAAAACATTCACTTTTAGGCTTTTTAGCTGATCTAATGATTATGTTGATACTAGGTGAATTAGTGAGAGAAACACAAAGCTTGTATGTATAGCAGTCCCATAAAAATAAGAGATTCCACACAAGTTTGGTAATTGAAGTTTATACACCATCGTGAACTATGGAGAATAGAGTACATGCCTGGGACTTTACTTAAAGGGAAGCAAGGCAATTCACAGGAAGATGAGAAGGGCAACTATTTGCTAAGCCTTGTAGAGAAGTCTTTCTGATGTAAGACAAGTTGTCTGTGGTAATAGCTCTCTTCTTGTTATAGGTGTGTGTGCTTATTTGCATTCATCATGTTGGACTCTGAGACTGCAGGGACTATAGCCTGCCAGGCTCCTCTGTCCATGGGATTCTCCAGGCAAGAATACTGGAGTGTTCTTTTATATTTTTTTATTTAATGGTTTCTTTTTTGGCAGGGGGCAGGTTGGGGAGGGAGGCGGGGTTGGGGGGGCCACTTCTATTGGTCTTTCATTTATTTATTTTTCATCCATCTTTGTTCTTTGGCCCATGTGGGCCTCCCATCGCGGTGGCCTCTGTTGTCGCAGAGCACCGGCTCTGGGTGCATGCGCTCCAGAGCTCCGACTCGGTAATTGGACACATCAGTCCAGCCGCTCCGTGGCACGTGGAATTTTCCCAGGCCAGGGATCAAACCGGCGCCCCTTGCACTGCAAGGCAGTGTCCTTACCCACAGGACCACCAGGGAAGCCCTACTGGAGTAGTTTGCCGTGATCTTCTCCATGAGATCTTCCCTACACAGGGACTGTGTGGGGCCCTGAAGGAAAGAGGGCCTTTGCAAGCATAGGGAAGCTTAAGCACATATTTGCAGTTTGGTGCTAAAAGGACGCCTACAGGAAGAGACAGGGCATGATCTAAGGTCCATTGTCAAAACTTCTGATTGATCCCCCTGGTTTCAGCTCTGGGCAATGCAGGCTCACCGTGAGTTCCTTCCTATTGCAATGTAAATGCGTGGTTGCTCGACCTTTAGCTTGATTGGTGTAACTATAGGAAGTCCCTTGCAAACCCCCCTTCGTTTGCCTATAAAAACTGTTAGTTTACTCTAATAAAGTGGAACCGCTCGGGTCGAGTCTGATTGTCCCCTGCCAGGGGCCTACGGGCGGGCAGTTCAAGATTTGCCTATCTCTGAGATCTCCCGGTTCAGCCAGAGGCAATCCCGTTGCCTTCCCTTTCTGCAGAAGGTCCCCGAAGGACTGCATCCATGGCTCCTGTATTCTTTAACACCAAATCACCCAGAAAGCCCTCATGTAATAGTTCCCCTATCCAAATTCTTTTAGACTGTTAGGACAAAACGAAAAGCTCTTCCTGAGTCTGCTGGCCATTTCTGTCTCAGCTCAAAAGAAATCTGCATGTCAAAGTGGTATATTCTGAGATGATGTATTCAGCTTCCGCATATCACCAGTAACTTTCATTTCCCACCAAAACTTGAAGAAGTATATATCAGCAGAGGAAATTAGGTTGCACTGAGTGTCAGTAAATATTGTAGCCCTATTCTTGCTACCCCGTGAAATTTCTGGCTTGGGGAGGGAGGCGGGGTTGGGGGGGCCACTTCTATTGGTCTTTCATTTATTTATTTTTCATCCATCTTTGTTCTTTGGCCCATGTGGGCCTCCCATCGCGGTGGCCTCTGTTGTCGCAGAGCACCGGCTCTGGGTGCATGCGCTCCAGAGCTCCGACTCGGTAATTGGACACATCAGTCCAGCCGCTCCGTGGCACGTGGAATTTTCCCAGGCCAGGGATCAAACCGGCGCCCCTTGCACTGCAAGGCAGTGTCCTTACCCACAGGACCACCAGGGAAGCCCTACTGGAGTAGTTTGCCGTGATCTTCTCCATGAGATCTTCCCTACACAGGGACTGTGTGGGGCCCTGAAGGAAAGAGGGCCTTTGCAAGCATAGGGAAGCTTAAGCACATATTTGCAGTTTGGTGCTAAAAGGACGCCTACAGGAAGAGACAGGGCATGATCTAAGGTCCATTGTCAAAACTTCTGATTGATCCCCCTGGTTTCAGCTCTGGGCAATGCAGGCTCACCGTGAGTTCCTTCCTATTGCAATGTAAATGCGTGGTTGCTCGACCTTTAGCTTGATTGGTGTAACTATAGGAAGTCCCTTGCAAACCCCCCTTCGTTTGCCTATAAAAACTGTTAGTTTACTCTAATAAAGTGGAACCGCTCGGGTCGAGTCTGATTGTCCCCTGCCAGGGGCCTGCGGGGCGGGCAGTTCAAGATTTGCCTATCTCTGAGATCTCCCGGTTCAGCCAGAGGCAATCCCGTTGCCTTCCCTTTCTGCAGAAGGTCCCCGAAGGACTGCATCCATGGCTCCTGTATTCTTTAACACCAAATCACCCAGAAAGCCCTCATGTAATAGTTCCCCTATCCAAATTCTTTTAGACTGTTAGGACAAAACGAAAAGCTCTTCCTGAGTCTGCTGGCCATTTCTGTCTCAGCTCAAAAGAAATCTGCATGTCAAAGTGGTATATTCTGAGATGATGTATTCAGCTTCCGCATATCACCAGTAACTTTCATTTCCCACCAAAACTTGAAGAAGTATATATCAGCAGAGGAATTATATTTCAGGTTGCACTGAGTGTCAGTAAATATTGTAGCCCTATTCTCTATAGCTACTTTTTTCCCCAGGTGCTTATTTCCACAGTCCATGCTGGCAGTAAGACTCGAGGGAGGAAACAGATAATTAAAAGAAGGTGTTGAAACCTACAGGAACTGGAGACTGACTCATCTCTCTCCTTTTATTGCTTCCCGATGTTAACGCTGTCATTTGAAGTGTCAGAATTTCAGTACTTGTTGCAATGATTTTACCAACATATTAGTCATACCCTACAAGTTATCTTTTTAAAAACAGAGAGATACAACAAAATTTAAATGAATTGATACCAAGAGTTTAGTGTCGAATATGTTCTACTTACTGGCTTGTAAGAGTAAAGTTTGTCTCCTATTAAATAATTTTAACATACTTTACATAATTTAGCAAAAGAGGGCATATTTACGCTGGTATTAGCATACTTGAATTGTTTTCTATTTTTATTTGAAATAGTATAAATGTTTTCACATATAAAACAAATTCACATGTTCATTTGTGAAACAAAATGATGTTTAGATGATGCAGATCAGGTTGTTGAACTCTGCTACTCTGACAGTAAACAAAATCTGAGTCGATGTAAGGTTGTAAGATGTGAATCTTCAACCTTCGGCCTGGAGGCAGCTGTGATGACAAGTGACAAAGGGGATTGTAAGTATTAGCTGAGCTTTTCAGAAGTCTAATTAGCTCATCAGATGCTTCAGTTGTTACTTCTTATTATATTATGCATTCCTAAGGCACAAGAGGTGATGCATGTCGAGGTGATTACAGCATGCCTCTGGTGAAGCTGTAAGGCAGAAGTCAGAAGAAATGATTTCTGTTTTTTACCAGATTTGCAGTAATGACTCCAGAACCCATTGTCGGTAGTATCTTCTTTCTATCATTATACAAATAACAAAAAGAAGTCAATGGACTGACTCTGGTGTAATGCCTGACATGCCTGACAACCAATTATAAAGTTTGAATTGTTTATCTTGAGTTGTAATCTCAGTTGTAATCTTTTCTTATTTAATAAAATCTCCCCCTATATCTATTATTGTTAAAAAGGACATGGTATGTAAAAAAAATTCTCAGAGATAGTTTTCTTATTGTCCTTGGTCATCAAAAAACACTTCTTTTTTTCTTTTACTTTGTAAAACCTGAGGCTGTAAGAAAAGACAAAAAAAAAAAGAAAAGCCTGACACTATTACTGAATATAACCCCTGATTGACCAGGTAAATTCCTGGATAAACAGAAGAAAACCAAGATGAACTAAAGGTTAACAGAGTCTTCTTCAACTTGATTGCTATATGAATAGAAAACAGAAAAAAAAAAATAGGAAAATTAGATGAAATTATAATACTATTCAAATAAAATCTCTATAAGGACATAGGAGAAAGAATATAATTATCTTACCTGGATCTTAAAACTGGGTTTGGCTTCACTAATGCCAATGCAAATTATCACTCTAGTTACAGAATCATGCAATCTGCCTCTTGTGAAGGAGAGATATTAACATTAGCAAATTTCCTTTATTGCCTTAATAGTACATTTAATCTGCCTTTCTGACTTTACTTACTGGTTCTAAATAACTTCATTGCAGTTAAGAAAATACAAAGTAAAGTAACTCTTTCTTCTATAATAAATAAACTATTTTCTAGCATTAGGAGAGTTTGGAATGCTTTTACGAATTCTACACTGACGAGATAAACTGATTTCAGCTCATAGCATCGTCATAACATAAGAATTATTACTTGTTTATATAGAAAAGGCAACATTTTTACCAAAATCACATTTCTAAAGTAAAAATCTAGTTTTACTTTGTATTTTTTCTGGTAAGATTAGGCCTTAATTAGTATAATATTGTCACTAGTCATCATAATAACATAAAAACTTCTAGGTTGTAGGATATTCTTTTGGATAATTAAAGGTGTGACTTTATTGAAACAAATCATGAAAAACAATGTAACATTTTGGAGTTACCCTAAGCTTAGTCAAAATAATAGGTGTTGATAGAAGTGAGTAGAGTTATGAAACTCATGAACATTACTTATGTTCTTAGGATTTTTGCACCATCATCTTTTCTCTCATCACCAAATATAATTTTTCCAATATTCTTGTTCCTGGCTCCAAGTATATTCCAAATGTTCAAGTTTTTTTTTTTTAAAAATATTAAGTACTTCCCTGGTGGTCCAATAGCTAAGACTCCTACTCCCAATGCAGGTGTCCTGGGTTCAATCCCTGGTCAGGGTACTAGATTCCACATGCTGTAACTAGAGATTCCAAATGTCACAACTAAGACCCAGCACCACCAAAAAAAGACCAAAAAAAATTAACAAAAAGTATTCCTGTCAGTGACTATCACTAATCTGTCTTAATAATCTCTTTGAGACAATAAATATTATTGGCAGACAAGATTATGAGCCACATTAAAAAGCAGATTGGCATTTACAACACCTTGGATATAAAGGTGAGATCTGAGCAAAATTAAAAGGATGGTGATTCTGAATGTTTCTGAGATTCATAGTGACTCTCATCAGGAAAATAAACAAAAATTCAAGTGAGGATTTTAATGACAGAATCTGGGAAAAACTCCCTGTGGAATCCAGTTGATTCTATATTAGGTAGGGGCACCTGTGCATTTCTTATAAAGAGATTGTATTATAAAGTGATAAAGTAACTGAGGACATTAATTTAATGAGTGACAAAGCCAGGAAACTCAGACAACCCAACTTTAAAATGAGTCCTTAGTTTACAACTATGCTTTGCTGACTTTACTTACTGGTTCTAAATAACTTCATTGCAGTTAAGAAAATACAAAGTAAAGTAACTCTTTCTTCTATAATAAATAAACTATTTTCTAGCATTAGGAGAGTTTGGAATGCTTTTACGAATTCTACACTGACGAGATAAACTGATTTCAGCTCATAGCATCGTCATAACATAAGAATTATTACTTGTTTATATAGAAAAGGCAACATTTTTACCAAAATCACATTTCTAAAGTAAAAATCTAGTTTTACTTTGTATTTTTTCTGGTAAGATTAGGCCTTAATTAGTATAATATTGTCACTAGTCATCATAATAACATAAAAACTTCTAGGTTGTAGGATATTCTTTTGGATAATTAAAGGTGTGACTTTATTGAAACAAATCATGAAAAACAATGTAACATTTTGGAGTTACCCTAAGCTTAGTCAAAATAATAGGTGTTGATAGAAGTGAGTAGAGTTATGAAACTCATGAACATTACTTATGTTCTTAGGATTTTTGCACCATCATCTTTTCTCTCATCACCAAATATAATTTTTCCAATATTCTTGTTCCTGGCTCCAAGTATATTCCAAATGTTCAAGTTTTTTTTTTTTAAAAATATTAAGTACTTCCCTGGTGGTCCAATAGCTAAGACTCCTACTCCCAATGCAGGTGTCCTGGGTTCAATCCCTGGTCAGGGTACTAGATTCCACATGCTGTAACTAGAGATTCCAAATGTCACAACTAAGACCCAGCACCACCAAAAAAAGACCAAAAAAAATTAACAAAAAGTATTCCTGTCAGTGACTATCACTAATCTGTCTTAATAATCTCTTTGAGACAATAAATATTATTGGCAGACAAGATTATGAGCCACATTAAAAAGCAGATTGGCATTTACAACACCTTGGATATAAAGGTGAGATCTGAGCAAAATTAAAAGGATGGTGATTCTGAATGTTTCTGAGATTCATAGTGACTCTCATCAGGAAAATAAACAAAAATTCAAGTGAGGATTTTAATGACAGAATCTGGGAAAAACTCCCTGTGGAATCCAGTTGATTCTATATTAGGTAGGGGCACCTGTGCATTTCTTATAAAGAGATTGTATTATAAAGTGATAAAGTAACTGAGGACATTAATTTAATGAGTGACAAAGCCAGGAAACTCAGACAACCCAACTTTAAAATGAGTCCTTAGTTTACAACTATGCTTTGCTGTCTCTCTACTGAATAGATTAAGATATTAAACAAATAACCCTTTCTAACTTTTCCTTATAAATAAATCAAGAATTATAGATATGTCCTGCTTATATCTCTCAGTTAAAATAGTGCATGTAGATGTACTTCATAAAGCACATATTGTTGCTCATAGTAACAATTAGTCATAATTGGGAAGATTTATTAATTTCTCATAGTATATCAGATTCACTGAAAAAATTGCACACTGAGTATTTTATGTCTACTAAAACAACATATGAGCTGAAAGGATCTGTTATCATTGTGTTAGCATGTAATGAAATTTTGTTATAATTACAATCAGTGTTTATAATACATATTTGTACTTCTTCCAATATAAAGAGAAGATACTCCTAAACAGAAATTTTCAAAAATAGTGTTATTATATGTTTGTCACCATTAATTTTTCAGTATTATAACTATTAACACTAATAATTAAATTTCTGAATTTATCCAGTGATATACTGTTAACAACACAAATTAGAAATGAGTTTATTTCTATAACAACTTCAAAATTTTTCATTTGCAGTTGGATATGCGTTTTTTTTTTTTTTTTTTTATGGAAGAAAAATAATGGGAAGACTAGCTAGGTTGCTGAAAATTGCATATATTAATACATCACAACAGATAAACTATTCTATACAGTGTATACTAATGGACAAAAACGTAGCATGAAACTATATAGATATATAGACGTCTTCTCTATCACCTTCTTCTAGATGCTGAAATCTATAAGTCATTGTTACTTCAGCCTTGTTTCTCTGGTATTTGTATGTGTAAAAACCGTCTGGTACTTTAATCAAGGATGGTGATTCTGAATGTTTCTGAGATTCATAGTGACTCTCATCAGGAAAATAAACAAAAATTCAAGTGAGGATTTTAATGACAGAATCTGGGAAAAACTCCCTGTGGAATCCAGTTGATTCTATATTAGGTAGGGGCACCTGTGCATTTCTTATAAAGAGATTGTATTATAAAGTGATAAAGTAACTGAGGACATTAATTTAATGAGTGACAAAGCCAGGAAACTCAGACAACCCAACTTTAAAATGAGTCCTTAGTTTACAACTATGCTTTGCTGTCTCTCTACTGAATAGATTAAGATATTAAACAAATAACCCTTTCTAACTTTTCCTTATAAATAAATCAAGAATTATAGATATGTCCTGCTTATATCTCTCAGTTAAAATAGTGCATGTAGATGTACTTCATAAAGCACATATTGTTGCTCATAGTAACAATTAGTCATAATTGGGAAGATTTATTAATTTCTCATAGTATATCAGATTCACTGAAAAAATTGCACACTGAGTATTTTATGTCTACTAAAACAACATATGAGCTGAAAGGATCTGTTATCATTGTGTTAGCATGTAATGAAATTTTGTTATAATTACAATCAGTGTTTATAATACATATTTGTACTTCTTCCAATATAAAGAGAAGATACTCCTAAACAGAAATTTTCAAAAATAGTGTTATTATATGTTTGTCACCATTAATTTTTCAGTATTATAACTATTAACACTAATAATTAAATTTCTGAATTTATCCAGTGATATACTGTTAACAACACAAATTAGAAATGAGTTTATTTCTATAACAACTTCAAAATTTTTCATTTGCAGTTGGATATGCGTTTTTTTTTTTTTTTTTGAATGGAAGAAAAATAATGGGAAGACTAGCTAGGTTGCTGAAAATTGCATATATTAATACATCACAACAGATAAACTATTCTATACAGTGTATACTAATGGACAAAAACGTAGCATGAAACTATATAGATATATAGACGTCTTCTCTATCACCTTCTTCTAGATGCTGAAATCTATAAGTCATTGTTACTTCAGCCTTGTTTCTCTGGTATTTGTATGTGTAAAAACCGTCTGGTACTTTAATCAATTCTTAGTTCTCTTCAATATATTTAATCAGATTAAATTTCAAACAGCTTGCAGTCAAACAGAAATTATAATAATATGAATATCCTAGTATATTCCCATATATATTTAATTAAATATCTATAATTATAAATATAGATATTTTAAATAATATAATTTATACTTTAAATATTTCTAGGTATAATTTCCAACCAACAGTTTAGAAGTCATCTTTTTTATGTGCCATGATAGGTTTTGAAAATGTGCTCATATTATTCATATTCTAATTGGGAAGGCAAGTTTATATTTCACAGTATGAAAAGAAGAATAGAAGGGTGTCTATATACGGAGCTAACCCAGCAAAGAAATGATAGACTCTCTTTGAAGAGATCATAGCATATCATCTCCTAAGGCAATGATATTGGGATGAATTTCAGTGAATTATTTCACATATAGTGGAGACTACAATAATAGTAATAGAAAAGTGAATTTATGGTTTGTTATATTTTTAGAATTAAAAATTATATTACACAGTGTTTTCCTCTATCCTTCTCAAAAGTCACTAAATCTTGGAATGATCTTATAAAAGCTAAGAATTTTGCCCCCTCAAATTATATGAGCATTCATGAATTTAAAATCATACACTCAGGTTGAAGGATTTTATGGATGACTGATGACATCTGCACAGGATAATTTTTCAGGGATGGAGTGTTGACATTTAAAGAAGGGTCAAGAAGGATTACGGGAGGATAGTAAATGAGAAAGAAAACTCTAGTGCTTTCTTGATCTTCAGACATCCTCAACCCACCCACTACCTTACAGAATGAAAACACAATTCAGATTGCTCAGTTTTCTACAATAATTCAGGTACCTTGAAAGTTTATTTCTCCAAACTCAAATCAATTCATGCTGCTAAGCTGCACAAGCCTGTACTAGCTTAGTGCCTTAGGTTTAAGTCTGAACTACAAAACATGGCGAACTATTTACAACCTGATTCTGAACATCATTTTCTTCTCTTCCCACAAATTCTATTTTATAGTCTCACATTAAGCTTTAAATTCCTCCTTCTATGTGCCAAAATCTCCAACTTCCATGAGTTTTTGTGCATGCATGCTGATCACTCTGTCTATAATGCTCTGACTAGGTTTTGTCTAATGACTTTACAAAATTTTTACGGATAAATCTCGAACACTGCATCTTATGAATTTTTGTATTTTCTGCCAGTTGTGCATGTTTTTTTCAGTATCTCCCACCCCTCTCCTTTTTTTTTTTTTTTTTTTTTGGAGATTTCTTACCTTGATCACTTTGTAGTTTTATCAGTGCATGCTCAGTTGCTCAGTTGTGTCCAACTGTTTGTGATACCACAGACCATAGCCCACCAGTTTTCTCTGTCCATAAATTTTTCCAGGAAAGAATACTAGACCCGATTGCCATTTCCTATGCCAGGGGATCTTCTCAACCCAGGGATCGAACCCATGTCTCTTGTGTCTCCTGCATTGGGAGGTAGATTCTTTACCACTGTGCCATCTGGGAAGCCCAAAGTACTCTTTATTCTTTTTACTGTAGGTTTGATTTCTAGCATTTCCTTTTTATTATTAGAATTTCCATCTTTCTGCTTATAATACCCATCTCTTTTGCACGTTGTTTACTTTTTCCACTAGAGAGCTTCATGTATTAATCATAGTCACTTTCCATCCCTTCTCTGGGATTCTCATTAGCTGGTTCTTTTCTGCTTTGGCTATGCCCTTTCCAACATGGAGTAGGCTTTATGTTTTACAAATGGTCATTTTCCTACTCTGCTTCCTAGGATCACAGGGTATTTTTCTTGAATTCTAACTTGTTGGAACTCGGAAGGTTATATCTCTCATGTTAGTTCATACACAGTAATTTGTCAAAATTGCTATTGACATCCTCAACCCACCCACTACCTTACAGAATGAAAACACAATTCAGATTGCTCAGTTTTCTACAATAATTCAGGTACCTTGAAAGTTTATTTCTCCAAACTCAAATCAATTCATGCTGCTAAGCTGCACAAGCCTGTACTAGCTTAGTGCCTTAGGTTTAAGTCTGAACTACAAAACATGGCGAACTATTTACAACCTGATTCTGAACATCATTTTCTTCTCTTCCCACAAATTCTATTTTATAGTCTCACATTAAGCTTTAAATTCCTCCTTCTATGTGCCAAAATCTCCAACTTCCATGAGTTTTTGTGCATGCATGCTGATCACTCTGTCTATAATGCTCTGACTAGGTTTTGTCTAATGACTTTACAAAATTTTTACGGATAAATCTCGAACACTGCATCTTATGAATTTTTGTATTTTCTGCCAGTTGTGCATGTTTTTTTCAGTATCTCCCACCCCTCTCCTTTTTTTTTTTTTTTTTTTTTTGGAGATTTCTTACCTTGATCACTTTGTAGTTTTATCAGTGCATGCTCAGTTGCTCAGTTGTGTCCAACTGTTTGTGATACCACAGACCATAGCCCACCAGTTTTCTCTGTCCATAAATTTTTCCAGGAAAGAATACTAGACCCGATTGCCATTTCCTATGCCAGGGGATCTTCTCAACCCAGGGATCGAACCCATGTCTCTTGTGTCTCCTGCATTGGGAGGTAGATTCTTTACCACTGTGCCATCTGGGAAGCCCAAAGTACTCTTTATTCTTTTTACTGTAGGTTTGATTTCTAGCATTTCCTTTTTATTATTAGAATTTCCATCTTTCTGCTTATAATACCCATCTCTTTTGCACGTTGTTTACTTTTTCCACTAGAGAGCTTCATGTATTAATCATAGTCACTTTCCATCCCTTCTCTGGGATTCTCATTAGCTGGTTCTTTTCTGCTTTGGCTATGCCCTTTCCAACATGGAGTAGGCTTTATGTTTTACAAATGGTCATTTTCCTACTCTGCTTCCTAGGATCACAGGGTATTTTTCTTGAATTCTAACTTGTTGGAACTCGGAAGGTTATATCTCTCATGTTAGTTCATACACAGTAATTTGTCAAAATTGCTATTGAAATATTCCTACCATGTATGACATCCATTGGCTTCTGTTCTTAGTGAATAAGTCAGGGATGCTGTATCTCTCTTTTTGCATCAGATCCTTCACATTTGGGGACAGCAATTTCCCTGTGAAAGTCCGAGAAAATCATTAATTTTCATTTTGTCCAAGTTTTTCCTTATTTTAAGTTTGAGAGTGATGACATTCAATCTCTTTATATGCTGGGACTGAAATTGGAAGGCCATAGTTGCCTTCTAATTTTCCTTAGTAACCTTGTAAAGGTCACTATCTACCATGGTCCCCCATATTATTCACACTAACAAAGTCTCCTTCTCAGTTATTGATAGAAACTGTGACTTTTTGTGTAAAGTGGAAATAAAGACGACTCAAATGAGTAAAAGCTGTGGAAACCTATTCTGAGCTTGTAGGGAGTTAGCCCTCTTCCATTTGGCAGAGACTCAAAGGAAGGCACAGGAATGTAGACTCTTCATAATAAATAAAGAGAAGGCTTTACATAGGCTCTGATTGGAGGTGCAGAGATAATATGGGTGGGCTAATCCTAGAAGTAGCCTATGTGATTGGTTTGATAAGCATATCTGGCTTTTTCTGATTGGTCCTAGATTAAAAATGAGGGCAAAAATTAACGAAGCTGACAATTACTGGCCAAGTGATGACTATTTGGGGTCAGTTACTCTACAAATTTGATTTGGTTTATGACTCATTGGGTCATGAGGGTTCTAGACTAGCATTCCATTTTTATATATATTTTAGTCACTGTCCTCTTGTGTGTTCAGTCCCTCTGTAAACATCCTCTATCTCTTGTGAGCAAGGTCTTGTGACCTTCCTAGTAACTAATCCATAGATGAAACAATGTTTATGCATGCCCAGTACAACTTAGTTGAAGGAATGAATTTGATCATTTTAATACTAAATTTGTGTTATCTCAGTGACTTTGCAAATTTACCAAGTGTCAACTTATTTTAGACCAAGAAACTGGGACGCCCCCAAATTTTATGGTTTGTATTAGACTAAGAAACTGGGACCCCCCCAAATTTTATGGTTTGTATTATATGGGTTACAAACATTTTTTAGAAGTGCCCAAATCAATTTTTTTGTGTGTAGTACTGACTACGGCTTTTTTTCATGTTATCTTTCACTTTTATTCCTGATATGTTAACTTTACAATTATTTCATACCCACTACATGCCAGTTTCAATACTGCATCTTTTCTTTCATTATTCAAATTAATCTAATGAAAACTTAATGATTATATACATATCTATCTATCTATCTATATGTATGTATGTATATATCAGGACTTCTCCAGTTGTTCAGATGGTAAAGAATCTACCTGCAATGAAGGACACCTAGGTTCAATTCCTGTGTCAGGAAGATTCCCCTGGAGAGTGAAATGGCAACAACCACCAGTATTTCTTTCCTGGGTTATTCCATGGACAAAGGAACCTGGCAGGCTATAGTCCATGTGGACACAAAGAGTCAAATACAACGGAGCATTTAAAACACACATATAAATCAAAGGATCTTTACATGTCACCAGATTTTATATCCAGTTTAAATTAAAATTATTTCATTATCTAGATCAAATACTTTAAGCATTAATACAAAGCAGGGTTATATTTTATTCTTGACCTCAATTATCTCCAAAATTTCTTTAAACTTTTAATATGGGAAATGCTGTATATTATATTACAAACATTCATAAAGTTATCTACTCTTTACTTCATTTTTATTATGTAAATCATACCTTTTCTTTCTTCTCTATACTTTTCTATCCCCTCAAATAAAATGTTTTTTTTGTTTATGACTCATTGGGTCATGAGGGTTCTAGACTAGCATTCCATTTTATATATATTTTAGTCACTGTCCTCTTGTGTGTTCAGTCCCTCTGTAAACATCCTCTATCTCTTGTGAGCAAGGTCTTGTGACCTTCCTAGTAACTAATCCATAGATGAAACAATGTTTATGCATGCCCAGTACAACTTAGTTGAAGGAATGAATTTGATCATTTTAATACTAAATTTGTGTTATCTCAGTGACTTTGCAAATTTACCAAGTGTCAACTTATTTTAGACCAAGAAACTGGGACGCCCCCAAATTTTATGGTTTGTATTAGACTAAGAAACTGGGACCCCCCCAAATTTTATGGTTTGTATTATATGGGTTACAAACATTTTTTAGAAGTGCCCAAATCAATTTTTTTGTGTGTAGTACTGACTACGGCTTTTTTTCATGTTATCTTTCACTTTTATTCCTGATATGTTAACTTTACAATTATTTCATACCCACTACATGCCAGTTTCAATACTGCATCTTTTCTTTCATTATTCAAATTAATCTAATGAAAACTTAATGATTATATACATATCTATCTATCTATCTATATGTATGTATGTATATATCAGGACTTCTCCAGTTGTTCAGATGGTAAAGAATCTACCTGCAATGAAGGACACCTAGGTTCAATTCCTGTGTCAGGAAGATTCCCCTGGAGAGTGAAATGGCAACAACCACCAGTATTTCTTTCCTGGGTTATTCCATGGACAAAGGAACCTGGCAGGCTATAGTCCATGTGGACACAAAGAGTCAAATACAACGGAGCATTTAAAACACACATATAAATCAAAGGATCTTTACATGTCACCAGATTTTATATCCAGTTTAAATTAAAATTATTTCATTATCTAGATCAAATACTTTAAGCATTAATACAAAGCAGGGTTATATTTTATTCTTGACCTCAATTATCTCCAAAATTTCTTTAAACTTTTAATATGGGAAATGCTGTATATTATATTACAAACATTCATAAAGTTATCTACTCTTTACTTCATTTTTATTATGTAAATCATACCTTTTCTTTCTTCTCTATACTTTTCTATCCCCTCAAATAAAATACAGGCTTCTGCATATGTATGTGCTCAGTCATATCTGACTCTTAAAGATGCTGTAGAGTATAGCCCACCAGGCTCCTCTGTTTATGGAATTTTCCAGGCAAGAATACTGGAGTGGGGCTTCCCTGGTGGTCCAGTGGGTAAGGACACCGCCTTGCAGTGCAAGGGGCGCCGGTTCGATCCCTGGCCTGGGAAGATCCCACGTGCCGCGGAGCGGCTGGACCGATGTGTCCAATGACCGAGTCGGAGCCCTGGAGCGCATGCGCCCAGAGCCAGAGCTCTGAGACAGCAGAGGCCACTGCGATTGGAGGCCCACAAGAGCCAAAGAATAAAAGACGGATGAAAATAGAGAAATGAAAAACCAATGGAAGTAGCCAGCCCACCCCCTCCCTCCCCAACCAGCCCCCCCAGAAATAAATAAATAAATAAATAAATAAATAAATGTTTAAACCTTTAAAAAAAAAAAAAAGAATACTGGAGTGGATAGCCATTTCCTCCTCCAGGAATATAACCTCCTAAATTCCTTCCTTAATGCAAAGATATTAACAGACAGAAAATCTTGTCACCATGATATACTTAAAGGCAACATTAATAACAGTAACAAACATAACACACTAGTTAAGACTCTGTGGATCTTGCTATTAGCTCTTTAGTCTCCAAACACTGTTCATTCCCATGTTTTATTAAAATAAGATTGATGTAAAGTTGTTGGGTTTATTTATTTATCTTTAGTATAACCATGACTGAAAACACTGTAAGGGCTTTTCTTTCATTAACTGAGTTTGTAGAAGATGTCCCAGGAGAGAAGAGATTGTAATACTAATAGCAAAAACAAACCAACAAATTCTCATATCGATTGATTTATTTTTCCGATCTGTAAAAATCACCCATTCTGTGGAGCCCTGGGGCAAGCAAGTGATATAAAAACACAAACATTTTGAGCCAAAACAAATACAAACCAGCCTTGCAGCTCCATTTCATTCAAAAGGCTTCCTCTATAAATTAGAACAATCTACGTTAGGATGAATATATTTTACAATTCATAAAGTTATCTACTCTTTACTTCATTTTATTATGTAAATCATACCTTTTCTTTCTTCTCTATACTTTTCTATCCCCTCAAATAAAATACAGGCTTCTGCATATGTATGTGCTCAGTCATATCTGACTCTTAAAGATGCTGTAGAGTATAGCCCACCAGGCTCCTCTGTTTATGGAATTTTCCAGGCAAGAATACTGGAGTGGGGCTTCCCTGGTGGTCCAGTGGGTAAGGACACCGCCTTGCAGTGCAAGGGGCGCCGGTTCGATCCCTGGCCTGGGAAGATCCCACGTGCCGCGGAGCGGCTGGACCGATGTGTCCAATGACCGAGTCGGAGCCCTGGAGCGCATGCGCCCAGAGCCAGAGCTCTGAGACAGCAGAGGCCACTGCGATTGGAGGCCCACAAGAGCCAAAGAATAAAAGACGGATGAAAATAGAGAAATGAAAAACCAATGGAAGTAGCCAGCCCACCCCCTCCCTCCCCAACCAGCCCCCCCAGAAATAAATAAATAAATAAATAAATAAATAAATGTTTAAACCTTTAAAAAAAAAAAAAAGAATACTGGAGTGGATAGCCATTTCCTCCTCCAGGAATATAACCTCCTAAATTCCTTCCTTAATGCAAAGATATTAACAGACAGAAAATCTTGTCACCATGATATACTTAAAGGCAACATTAATAACAGTAACAAACATAACACACTAGTTAAGACTCTGTGGATCTTGCTATTAGCTCTTTAGTCTCCAAACACTGTTCATTCCCATGTTTTATTAAAATAAGATTGATGTAAAGTTGTTGGGTTTATTTATTTATCTTTAGTATAACCATGACTGAAAACACTGTAAGGGCTTTTCTTTCATTAACTGAGTTTGTAGAAGATGTCCCAGGAGAGAAGAGATTGTAATACTAATAGCAAAAACAAACCAACAAATTCTCATATCGATTGATTTATTTTTCCGATCTGTAAAAATCACCCATTCTGTGGAGCCCTGGGGCAAGCAAGTGATATAAAAACACAAACATTTTGAGCCAAAACAAATACAAACCAGCCTTGCAGCTCCATTTCATTCAAAAGGCTTCCTCTATAAATTAGAACAATCTGATCTAGGAGAAAGCTTGTGCTCCACTCTCAGAGGTTAAATGACATTAAATTTCAACAAATAGAAGAAACTATAAGGATTTAGGACTGTCCTTGATCAAATACATGATATCTATTCCATTTATTGTAAACAGGTAAATTCTGGTTAATCCTAGATGGATTGAAAGCAGCAGGAAACTCGAATATGCAATTCATGCTGCAAAGACTGCTGCTGCAGGCACATTCAGAAAAACAAGTGTATTTATTTTCAATAATCTTAATATTGGCTACAGGAAAGCAGAAAAATATACATGTGAATGGACCACAGATAGACTCTCTGAGAATATTTGTTTTCAAAAAGTAGAAATATTAAGGGTAACATTTTGAAAAATGTTGAATATTAGTCCCCAGATAATCAGAAAGCCCAAGGGTATTTGAGTCTACTACCTCTGATGGAAGAATTCAGTGACCTATTTCCTTCTGAAAGAAGTCTTCCCTTCTATCAGACTGAGCCACGGGGAAGGTGTGACACTTGGCTTCCATGGTAAATCTCCTGAGCTGAGGAAAATACTTTAATTCATAGAATAAAAGAGCAGAATATGTGGGGAATTTCAAAGTAAACATAACAAGTCTGAAATTCTATATAATAAGAATAATGTAATCTATTTTAAAAGATATTAGTAGGTGCCAAGTGTCATTCTGAGCACTGTATGGTAAAGTGTCATCACAATCCTCATTTTATAAATGAAGGAGCAGAGGCTTAAATGATCAAAGATCATATATACACAATAAATTTATCAGAGTGAGAGAGAATGAGCCATGCTAAAGAGAGAAAAGAGATTCTGAAATTACATAATAAATGGCAAAAGAAATTAAAATTAGCCTTAGAAATACTGGAATTATAATGTAGGAACTTCAAAAGCTATTAACTACTAGACAAACAGAAAAAAAGATAGTGGAAAATAAAGTGACATCTTAGTAGCAATTTTTTTCATGACATCATGTTGGATCACCACTTGAAGACATTATATCTTTAAATGATGAAACAGGGTCATGAAGAAAGCAGCCTGTTCCATTTTTGTGAGATTCTTATCTGTCTAAAAATAATACAATGATATATGGAGATAATAACACCTATCCTTTTTCTGTTCATGGGCAGCAACAACAGAACATTTTGGCTAGTCTGTTCTAGCCGCAGAATGGTCCCAAATCTGAACATATTCTAAATTTTTATCTATGGTGAAATGGTTCTGAGTGTTTGTTCTGTAGCCTACTTGAATTTATTGATACTTGAATCCAAGAAAAATAATCATTCCTATGGAATATTTTGAAAGATAGTGTTTTCTAATTTCTGTTCCAGATATAGTTTAGACATTTATTAGGTATTTGAAATTGAACTATATCTGTGATCTATCGGAAATGTCCTCTTTTATTGTATATAGGAGATGATGCTATCTATTAGATGCTGCCAGAATAAAGTGATATAAAGCAAGTCAAAAACTTCTATGTTTTACAGTATAGATAAAAATTCTAACAGTCCTTTGGACAGCCAGAAGATCAAACCAGTCAATCCTAAAGGATATCAACCCTGAATTTTCTTTGGAAAGACCTCTACTGAAGTTGAAGCTCCAATACATTGGCCACCTGGTGCAAAGACCCAGCTTACTGAAAAAGATTCCAATGCTGGGAAAGATTGAGATCAGAAGGGGAAGTGGTGACAGAAGATGAGATGTTTGTATGGCATCACAGACTCAATGGACATGAGTTTGAGCAAACTTTAGGAGATAGTGAAGGACAGGGAAGCCTGGCATACTGCAGTCCATAGGGTCGCAAAGAGCAGCATACTGACTGAACAACAGGTTTTTACTACATGGTGATTTCACTAGCCAGTCTTTAATACTTCTGGAATCTTCCAAAAAGCAATGCCATCATGTAAAGAAAGGAATCAGAATGGAAAAAGAATACATGTAAATGAAAGATGTGTTGGATATTTTGATATAGCCACATATTCTACACATAAAATATCCCAGTCCTCTGGTTTATCTTTATTGAAATACAGTTGCTCACATGTAAAATTTTAAAAGTCTTAGAGATATAAAGTTTTGAGGATCACCACTTGAAGACATTATATCTTTAAATGATGAAACAGGGTCATGAAGAAAGCAGCCTGTTCCATTTTTGTGAGATTCTTATCTGTCTAAAAATAATACAATGATATATGGAGATAATAACACCTATCCTTTTTCTGTTCATGGGCAGCAACAACAGAACATTTTGGCTAGTCTGTTCTAGCCGCAGAATGGTCCCAAATCTGAACATATTCTAAATTTTTATCTATGGTGAAATGGTTCTGAGTGTTTGTTCTGTAGCCTACTTGAATTTATTGATACTTGAATCCAAGAAAAATAATCATTCCTATGGAATATTTTGAAAGATAGTGTTTTCTAATTTCTGTTCCAGATATAGTTTAGACATTTATTAGGTATTTGAAATTGAACTATATCTGTGATCTATCGGAAATGTCCTCTTTTATTGTATATAGGAGATGATGCTATCTATTAGATGCTGCCAGAATAAAGTGATATAAAGCAAGTCAAAAACTTCTATGTTTTACAGTATAGATAAAATTCTAACAGTCCTTTGGACAGCCAGAAGATCAAACCAGTCAATCCTAAAGGATATCAACCCTGAATTTTCTTTGGAAAGACCTCTACTGAAGTTGAAGCTCCAATACATTGGCCACCTGGTGCAAAGACCCAGCTTACTGAAAAAGATTCCAATGCTGGGAAAGATTGAGATCAGAAGGGGAAGTGGTGACAGAAGATGAGATGTTTGTATGGCATCACAGACTCAATGGACATGAGTTTGAGCAAACTTTAGGAGATAGTGAAGGACAGGGAAGCCTGGCATACTGCAGTCCATAGGGTCGCAAAGAGCAGCATACTGACTGAACAACAGGTTTTTACTACATGGTGATTTCACTAGCCAGTCTTTAATACTTCTGGAATCTTCCAAAAAGCAATGCCATCATGTAAAGAAAGGAATCAGAATGGAAAAAGAATACATGTAAATGAAAGATGTGTTGGATATTTTGATATAGCCACATATTCTACACATAAAATATCCCAGTCCTCTGGTTTATCTTTATTGAAATACAGTTGCTCACATGTAAAATTTTAAAAGTCTTAGAGATATAAAGTTTTGAGGGAATGCTATGCTACATTTGAAAAATTGCTTCTAGAGAACAAAACTGAGTAAATAAAGAAAAGGAGAATTTATAAAGAGAATGAAGTGAAACATGTGTAAGCAGTGAGGTTAACTACTGACTCAATATTTGTACAAAAGAGAAAACAGGGATGCAGAAAGTCCACCCAAAGTCTCCTTGGCCCTGTGATTGTTGCTTCAATTCAAAAGACATTCTATTCTATGAAAGTCTATAAGTAGAATGAGTTTGAAATCAAAGGTAGCTGATTCTCAGGAACAAAGCTGGATTTTTGTTCAAGGTCTATTCCTCTATTCAGTAACTGGTGAATAGTGGAGTAGAGTTTGTTCTTTCAGTTACAAAGAAGCAAACATACTTCTCAACCTCATAGTTTGTGCAGCTACATTTGGTGTTCAAAGATTATGCTTTGTAGAAGAGTTAGATTAAAGTTGAAAAGTTATTGAAAAAATTATACTGCCACCCCTGCAACTGTAGTCAGCCAGGAAATATTAAAATGTTCACTGAGAATTAGAGTGAAAGTCAATGTTGATATTAAATTAGTGTTTTCAACTTGAGTGAAATTTTTTTGGATAAAACTTGAGCAGTGAAATTATGTTGACCTTCATTGAGAAGAAATATTGAGTCCAAACTCTCTAAATGTTAACTTTTGAACCAAATTAGTGTTTAGAATGATTATAATAATTTGATGTTTCTCCTAATAATTTTTATATAACAGCAGCATATTTGACCTTTTTAAATGTCAAAAATAATATTTAATATTAATATGCTCCTCAGCCACTTTAAACACTCAGGTAATATTTAATTTTAAAAATAATAATCTTGATATTTGTGCTCAAAATGTCATCATATATTGCTTGAAGGATGATTCAATGTCTCTCTAAAATTGATGAATTCAAATATTTCTTCTGCAAAGTGATTCAGAAATTGGAATGGAAAAAGTAATTTATCTTTATTGAAATACAGTTGCTCACATGTAAAATTTTAAAAGTCTTAGAGATATAAAGTTTTGAGGGAATGCTATGCTACATTTGAAAAATTGCTTCTAGAGAACAAAACTGAGTAAATAAAGAAAAGGAGAATTTATAAAGAGAATGAAGTGAAACATGTGTAAGCAGTGAGGTTAACTACTGACTCAATATTTGTACAAAAGAGAAAACAGGGATGCAGAAAGTCCACCCAAAGTCTCCTTGGCCCTGTGATTGTTGCTTCAATTCAAAAGACATTCTATTCTATGAAAGTCTATAAGTAGAATGAGTTTGAAATCAAAGGTAGCTGATTCTCAGGAACAAAGCTGGATTTTTGTTCAAGGTCTATTCCTCTATTCAGTAACTGGTGAATAGTGGAGTAGAGTTTGTTCTTTCAGTTACAAAGAAGCAAACATACTTCTCAACCTCATAGTTTGTGCAGCTACATTTGGTGTTCAAAGATTATGCTTTGTAGAAGAGTTAGATTAGAGTTGAAAAGTTATTGAAAAATTATACTGCCACCCCTGCAACTGTAGTCAGCCAGGAAATATTAAAATGTTCACTGAGAATTAGAGTGAAAGTCAATGTTGATATTAAATTAGTGTTTTCAACTTGAGTGAAATTTTTTTGGATAAAACTTGAGCAGTGAAATTATGTTGACCTTCATTGAGAAGAAATATTGAGTCCAAACTCTCTAAATGTTAACTTTTGAACCAAATTAGTGTTTAGAATGATTATAATAATTTGATGTTTCTCCTAATAATTTTTATATAACAGCAGCATATTTGACCTTTTTAAATGTCAAAAATAATATTTAATATTAATATGCTCCTCAGCCACTTTAAACACTCAGGTAATATTTAATTTTAAAAATAATAATCTTGATATTTGTGCTCAAAATGTCATCATATATTGCTTGAAGGATGATTCAATGTCTCTCTAAAATTGATGAATTCAAATATTTCTTCTGCAAAGTGATTCAGAAATTGGAATGGAAAAAGTAATTTATTTTGTAGAAATCAAGTAGGATCTATCCCACATAATGTAAAATAAAATGACATCTTGTTACATTAAGGCCATTTTTATTGTGGAACTAACAATAGTTTAGAAAATGAATGCTTGGGAAGAAAAATCAATATCTTAATGTTAGCAACAGAGTCTGTAAGTAAAAATTTCAGGGAAACACTGTAACAGTGAAACTTAGGAGAATACTGTTAAGCTGAAATGTCAAGTGATTTTTGTCTTTATATACACAATATATTGCCTAGCTTCTGTAGGTTAGAGTCTATTCCTGTTTCACTAGATATTGCCATAAACTGAAGTTGTTCAGCTATATCTGGAGTAGATTGGAATATTTCTTACAATATGGATCATTTGCCCAGGCAGCTTGGTATTATTTTAATACTATTTTGAGTGGCAAGCACTTTAGAGGAACAGACATACAATATTTTAAGAAATTCATAGGAAGTAGTCAGAAATATTCCTCTCATATATCTGCCATAAAGAGGTATTTTTTTCAAGGAGCTTCTATACAGTGCTTCTTTTATTTCTATAAACATTATATCAAAAGCAATCTATGTGACATTTATCTTTCAAGTCCTTGTGGAGTTGGAGAATTAGCCACTGTGTCTCAGGATCTGAGAACTAAATGAATGCAAGCATGGCCACATTTGGTATAGGATTTGGTCCATAAAAGTTGCTCTGTAAACAAGAAGCAAAGGTTTTGACAGACAGTGTTGACTACCTTGAAAGATTTCAGGCTTGAAATGGTGCACAGGCCTATGTTTGAAACATCATCATAAATTAGTGATAGTATGGTTCAGGTAATATATAAAATGTATATTTTAGAAAAAGATAATTTTGATTATAGGGTAGAAAGCTGTGTTGAAGAGGATTTTGTGATTATTAGTGTTGTTCACTTACTATTTTGGTTTCTCCTTCTCTGGACATATTGTAGAACTGGACTCCCTGGTCAGTGAGTGGAATCATGAGTGCAATGATGCCATCTATTTCCTAGTGAAGTCTTTGAAAAGTCAAGGCCCACATGTCCACTTTCTGTTCCCCAGCCATTGACTGCAATGCTCATGATTTTTGGAGAGTCTAAATTCCCATGTGCAAATATGTGGGCCAGAAATAAGTGTGCTAATCTAGATATTTGTAGGATTATCTTAAGATGAGGGTAGTGGGCACCAAGAAAATTGATGTTGAAGATTAAAGACGGCAAGCTATACTGTTGCATGTGTACTAAGCTGTTTCAGTTGTCTCTGACTCTGTGTGACCCTATGGACTATAGCCTGCCAGGCTTCTCCCCAGGAAAGGATACTGGAGTGGGTTGCCATGCTGTCCTCCAGGGATCTTCCTGACCCAGGGATCACATCCATGTCTCTGTGTCTTGTATTGACAGGCAGGTTCTTTACCATTAACATCACCTGGGAATTCCCACCATCCCATCAACAGAAACCATTATATAACTTATCTGTAACAGGAATTTGTGGTTCTGATGATTATTTTAAAGAATTAATATGGAAAGTTATAATAATTAAGAAATCAAAATTCAAAAGTATGAGCACTTCTGTTAACAGTGGTTGGCAAGTAATTCAAGTAAAAGTTGGGTTCAAAAAAATAATTAGCCAATTAGCAAAGCAAAAAAGGAATGAAAAGAATAGAGAGCGTCCATATATTTAAAGACCTCTAGGATTCAAAAGACAGGTGATTTTTTTACTGTAATAAATAAAAATAAAATAACTGAGGATTTATAGTTGGAAAGAATAATTTAAATTTAGACTTCAGGGAAGATTTGAATTAAGGGTATTACATTAAGTACATGTAGGGAGGAGATCAGGGAAAAATGATACTCAGGCTTGAAATTGGGGGGCACAGGCCTATGTTTGAAACATCATCATAAATTAGTGATAGTATGGTTCAGGTAATATATAAAATGTATATTTTAGAAAAAGATAATTTTGATTATAGGGTAGAAAGCTGTGTTGAAGAGGATTTTGTGATTATTAGTGTTGTTCACTTACTATTTTGGTTTCTCCTTCTCTGGACATATTGTAGAACTGGACTCCCTGGTCAGTGAGTGGAATCATGAGTGCAATGATGCCATCTATTTCCTAGTGAAGTCTTTGAAAAGTCAAGGCCCACATGTCCACTTTCTGTTCCCCAGCCATTGACTGCAATGCTCATGATTTTTGGAGAGTCTAAATTCCCATGTGCAAATATGTGGGCCAGAAATAAGTGTGCTAATCTAGATATTTGTAGGATTATCTTAAGATGAGGGTAGTGGGCACCAAGAAAATTGATGTTGAAGATTAAAGACGGCAAGCTATACTGTTGCATGTGTACTAAGCTGTTTCAGTTGTCTCTGACTCTGTGTGACCCTATGGACTATAGCCTGCCAGGCTTCTCCCCAGGAAAGGATACTGGAGTGGGTTGCCATGCTGTCCTCCAGGGATCTTCCTGACCCAGGGATCACATCCATGTCTCTGTGTCTTGTATTGACAGGCAGGTTCTTTACCATTAACATCACCTGGGAATTCCCACCATCCCATCAACAGAAACCATTATATAACTTATCTGTAACAGGAATTTGTGGTTCTGATGATTATTTTAAAGAATTAATATGGAAAGTTATAATAATTAAGAAATCAAAATTCAAAAGTATGAGCACTTCTGTTAACAGTGGTTGGCAAGTAATTCAAGTAAAAGTTGGGTTCAAAAAAATAATTAGCCAATTAGCAAAGCAAAAAAGGAATGAAAAGAATAGAGAGCGTCCATATATTTAAAGACCTCTAGGATTCAAAAGACAGGTGATTTTTTTACTGTAATAAATAAAAATAAAATAACTGAGGATTTATAGTTGGAAAGAATAATTTAAATTTAGACTTCAGGGAAGATTTGAATTAAGGGTATTACATAAGTAAGCTACATGTAGGGAGGAGATCAGGGCCAAAAAAATATAGATGATCACTCCCCCAGATGAATTTCAGAATTTATGTAGTCCTCTGCCTGTTCTGAACTATTCTGATTACTTATGAATCAGGAAGGACTTGGGGTTTTTTCAAATTGTTAATGAGGCTTCCCTGGTGGCTCAGAGGGAAAGAATCTGCCTTCAGTGCAGGAGACCTGGGTTTGATACCTGGATCAGGAAGCTCCTCTGGAGAAGGAAACAGTAGCACACTCCAGTATTCTTGCCTGAATAATTCCATGGACAGAGGATCCTGGTGGGCCACAGTCCACGGGATTGCAAAGAAGTAGACACGACTGAACAACTAACATACACTTTGTTAATATCTCATTCTACCGGTGTAGTTTGTTTGGGAAAATATCACCAATCTTTAGTTTATGAGTTTCTTCAGTGAATCTCCCGGAGATCCCAGGCTTTACTCTTGATCCTGTGACTATGTAGGTTGCTACTCTTGTGTCTAGTGACACTTTACATTGATGTTTAAAGAAATTAGAAAGCATGTGATCTTTCCAACTTACTACACTTAGTATAATACTCTCAAGTTTATCCATGTTGTTGCATGTAACAAAATTTCAACATTTTATGGCTAAGTATTTTAAAGAACAAAGACATCACTTTGCCATCAAAGGTCCATATGTATTCTTAAAATTTTGTTTTTCCCAATAGTCATGTAAGGATGTGATTGTTGGACCATAAGGAATGTTGAGCCCTGAAGAATTGATGCTTTTGAATTGTAGTGCTGAAGAATACTCTTGAGAGTCCCCTTGGACTTCAAGAAGATCAAACAAGTCAATTCTGAAGAAAATCAACTGTGAATATTCATTGGAAGGATTGATACTGAATCTGAAGCTTCAATACTTTGGCCACCTGATAGGAAGAGCCGATTCATTGGAAAATGCCCTGATGCTAGGAAAGATTGAAGGCAAAAGAAGAGGGTGATAGGGGTCAGATGACATCACAAACTTGGAATTAGGCAAAGAAATAATTTAAATTTAGACTTCAGGGAAGATTTGAATTAAGGGTATTACATAAGTAAGCTACATGTAGGGAGGAGATCAGGGCCAAAAAAATATAGATGATCACTCCCCCAGATGAATTTCAGAATTTATGTAGTCCTCTGCCTGTTCTGAACTATTCTGATTACTTATGAATCAGGAAGGACTTGGGGTTTTTTCAAATTGTTAATGAGGCTTCCCTGGTGGCTCAGAGGGAAAGAATCTGCCTTCAGTGCAGGAGACCTGGGTTTGATACCTGGATCAGGAAGCTCCTCTGGAGAAGGAAACAGTAGCACACTCCAGTATTCTTGCCTGAATAATTCCATGGACAGAGGATCCTGGTGGGCCACAGTCCACGGGATTGCAAAGAAGTAGACACGACTGAACAACTAACATACACTTTGTTAATATCTCATTCTACCGGTGTAGTTTGTTTGGGAAAATATCACCAATCTTTAGTTTATGAGTTTCTTCAGTGAATCTCCCGGAGATCCCAGGCTTTACTCTTGATCCTGTGACTATGTAGGTTGCTACTCTTGTGTCTAGTGACACTTTACATTGATGTTTAAAGAAATTAGAAAGCATGTGATCTTTCCAACTTACTACACTTAGTATAATACTCTCAAGTTTATCCATGTTGTTGCATGTAACAAAATTTCAACATTTTATGGCTAAGTATTTTAAAGAACAAAGACATCACTTTGCCATCAAAGGTCCATATGTATTCTTAAAATTTTGTTTTTCCCAATAGTCATGTAAGGATGTGATTGTTGGACCATAAGGAATGTTGAGCCCTGAAGAATTGATGCTTTTGAATTGTAGTGCTGAAGAATACTCTTGAGAGTCCCCTTGGACTTCAAGAAGATCAAACAAGTCAATTCTGAAGAAAATCAACTGTGAATATTCATTGGAAGGATTGATACTGAATCTGAAGCTTCAATACTTTGGCCACCTGATAGGAAGAGCCGATTCATTGGAAAATGCCCTGATGCTAGGAAAGATTGAAGGCAAAAAGAAGAGGGTGATAGGGGTCAGATGACATCACAAACTTAATGGGCATGAATTTGAGCAAACTCCAAAAGACTGCGAAAGATAGGGAACGCCTAATGTGTTGCAGTACACGGGGTCACAAAAAGTCAGACATGATTTAGTGACTGAACAATAACAATCTTATTCCATATATACTATATCTTCTTTATCTATTTATCCCATCATGGGCATGTAAGTTGCTTCCATATAACTATTATATTAATAAACAATGTTGTGATGTACATAGGGAATATATGTATTTTTAAACTAGAATCCTTTAGATAAATTCCCTCAAGGTGGGATAGCTAGATCATAGGATCATTCTAAATATTTTGAGGAATGTGCATAATGTTTTCCATAGTTCCAGCACCAATTTAATTTCTATCGAAAATGTATGAGGGGGTCTTCCCTGGTGGTCCAGTGGGTAAGGACACCACCTTGCAGTGCAAGGGGCGACAGTTCGATCCCTGGTCTGTTAAGATTCCACGTGCCACGGAGCGGTTGGACCAATGTGTCCAATTACCGAGCCGGAACTCTGTAACGCATGCGACAACAGAAGCCACCGTGATGGGAGGCCCACACGGGCCAAAGAACAAAGATGGATGAAAATGGACAAATGAAAGACCAATAGAAGTGGCCCACCTGCTCCCCTCCCACCCCACCCCCCCCCCAAATAAATAAATAAATAAATAAATGTTAAAAAAAAAAAGAAAATATATGAGGGTATCTTTTTCTGCATATCTTCACCCATACTTGTTATTTCTTGCATTTATGATACTACTCACTCTGGCATGTGTGTGGTGATTATTTCATTGTGACTTTTATTTGCATTTCTCTAATAATTAGTAATATTGAACAACTTTCAGGTACCTGTTGGTTATCTGTAGATTTTCTTTGAAACATGCCTATTCAGCTCCTCTGCCCAGCTGGGAAATAAGCCTTTATTGATTTATATCAGTAAGAAAACAGTATTGTTTGTTCCCGTTTCATAACATATATTTTCCTAATGGAAAGTGGGGTGAAAAAAGACACAAAGAAGAGCAAACAAACAAAATGAAATCCAGAAAGATGTTGCAAGAACAAGATGAAATAAGCAATTAAAACAATGACTATAAGAAAAGCAGCAGAAGTATCTAAGATGTTAAACTGAATAAAATGAAATAATTTGCTAAAAGTGGGGAGAAAGAGGATATATTCAAAAGCAATATCTAAATTTATGACTGAGTAACAGGGGTGAATGTTGAAACCATCCATAGAGAAGAGTAACAGAGGAGATAATTGAGGCCTCAAGAAGGGGTGGGCAGGAAGAAGGGAAAATTTTATGTATGTGTAAATTTAGCCATTTAAGGAGAAATACTTAGCAGACACTTGGATGTAACATCTAAATCACAAGAGACACAACAGTGCCAGAAATACATTTCATCAGTTTGTGACAATTAAGATACAGCAGTTGTTGACTCTGCTAAGGAAATTGTGCAAGACCCCAGCAATAAACTCCAAAAAACCCTATATAAAATGCAAGAAACCTTGCACCAATTTAATTTCTATCGAAAATGTATGAGGGGGTCTTCCCTGGTGGTCCAGTGGGTAAGGACACCACCTTGCAGTGCAAGGGGCGACAGTTCGATCCCTGGTCTGTTAAGATTCCACGTGCCACGGAGCGGTTGGACCAATGTGTCCAATTACCGAGCCGGAACTCTGTAACGCATGCGACAACAGAAGCCACCGTGATGGGAGGCCCACACGGGCCAAAGAACAAAGATGGATGAAAATGGACAAATGAAAGACCAATAGAAGTGGCCCACCTGCTCCCCTCCCACCCTACCCCCCACCCAAATAAATAAATAAATAAATAAATGTTAAAAAAAAAAAGAAAATATATGAGGGTATCTTTTTCTGCATATCTTCACCCATACTTGTTATTTCTTGCATTTATGATACTACTCACTCTGGCATGTGTGTGGTGATTATTTCATTGTGACTTTTATTTGCATTTCTCTAATAATTAGTAATATTGAACAACTTTCAGGTACCTGTTGGTTATCTGTAGATTTTCTTTGAAACATGCCTATTCAGCTCCTCTGCCCAGCTGGGAAATAAGCCTTTATTGATTTATATCAGTAAGAAAACAGTATTGTTTGTTCCCGTTTCATAACATATATTTTCCTAATGGAAAGTGGGGTGAAAAAAGACACAAAGAAGAGCAAACAAACAAAATGAAATCCAGAAAGATGTTGCAAGAACAAGATGAAATAAGCAATTAAAACAATGACTATAAGAAAAGCAGCAGAAGTATCTAAGATGTTAAACTGAATAAAATGAAATAATTTGCTAAAAGTGGGGAGAAAGAGGATATATTCAAAAGCAATATCTAAATTTATGACTGAGTAACAGGGGTGAATGTTGAAACCATCCATAGAGAAGAGTAACAGAGGAGATAATTGAGGCCTCAAGAAGGGGTGGGCAGGAAGAAGGGAAAATTTTATGTATGTGTAAATTTAGCCATTTAAGGAGAAATACTTAGCAGACACTTGGATGTAACATCTAAATCACAAGAGACACAACAGTGCCAGAAATACATTTCATCAGTTTGTGACAATTAAGATACAGCAGTTGTTGACTCTGCTAAGGAAATTGTGCAAGACCCCAGCAATAAACTCCAAAAAACCCTATATATTAAATGATAGGCACAATGAAAAGGCACCTATAAGATGGTTGAAGAGCAGTCCTCCAGAGAGTAGAAAAGGTATAAGACTCTGCACTACAGAACTAAAGAACTGAGTATTTCAGAAAAGTAGCATACATCAACAAAGTCAAATGCTCTTAGAGGCTAAACACTGTAAGATAAAAACAATGTTTGGATTGAATCGCAAGCAGGTCATAAGTGTACTTCATGAGAAGATGTTTTTCAAACCTGAAGTATAATTGAACTGCAATATTTATATTAGTTTCAGGAGTACCACATAGTTCTTTGATATTTTTACAGATTATGTACCATGCAAAGTATAATACTATTGACTATATTCCCTGTGCTGTACATTACATCTCTGTGATATTTATTCCATAGCTGGTAGTTTTTACCTTTTAATTGCTTTCCTCTATTTCACCCAACCCCACATTTCTATCCTGTCTGGTAATCTCTAGTTTGTTCTCAGTACTCATGGGAGGTCTTTTACTAGAGCGATGTTAGTGAATGTCAGATTGAATTTGGTTGAAGTGTAAAAGGGAAACAGTAAATTGTCGGTAACCCTCTCAGGCAGAGTATTAAAGCAGGCCGGAGATAGCCTTACACAGAATGAGATACAGATGAGGAGAGAGATTTTTTGGCTTATATTTATTTTTATGGTGTTTTACAATGAGACAATGGTTTTCAAGTAATGAAATGAAATATAATAAAGAATAGGAGAAATGGGTTTGGCACATTTGCAAATGGGTGGATCCAAACCCCAGGTAAAAAGATGTATCTGAGATAGTAAGATGATTATAAATTTCCCTTTAAATAGAAGGAGAAGGAAAAATATGAGAACACATATTTTTATATTTCTGGGTAGTGTAAAAAGAAATTGATAGATTGGTCTCAGATAGTTCCTAATTTCTCTGTCAAATTAAGGACAAATCCATTGTCACAGACTGAGTGGGAAATGGTCAGGCCACATGTTTGGATAGAAGCTCAATGTTTAAAATAATGAGTAGGAAAAGTAGGAGAGTGTCTAGGCTGCACCAACAGTTTGGATAAAAAGAAGACATATTTGTGCACTGGGCCACCTATGCATAAATTAAGATTCTCTGTAGCTATATTCAGACTCCTGTATACTATTAATGTAAAGTATAGGCAGTCTAATTGTGCTGATATTGTGGCTAAACTAGATAGATTAGGCAGGAAAGCAGCGGGCCAGGACATTTTATTGTGTTGGGAATTGAACTTTTGAACTGAAGAACAACAGAATCTAAACTTTTTAAGAAAGAAAGGAGGGGATGATAAGAAGTCCAAACATGGAATGATTGAAGGCCTTAAATCTAGGTATACTCTGATTCCAGTTATAATTAGATTTATTGAGAGAGATGTTTAAAATTATAAGACCAACAGGCACATGAAAAGATGCTCAACACAACTAATCATTAGAGAAATGCAAATGAAAACCACAATGAAATATCACCTTGTACCTGTCAGAAAAGCTATTATCAAAAAGACCAAAAACAATAGTTGTTGGTCAGGATGCAGAGAAAAGGGAAGCTTCATACACTGTTGGTAGGAATGTAAATTAGTCAGAAACTGTGGCAAACAGTATGAAAGTTCATTAAAAAACTAAAATAGAACTACTATATCATTCACTTATTCCACTCACTCCTGGGTATATATCCAAATAAAATGAAAACGCTAATTTAAAAAGATACCTGGGGGCTTCCCTGGTAGTCCAGTGGGTAAGAACACTGCCTTACAGTGCAAGGGAAGATGGTTTGATCCCTGGCCTGGGAGGATCCCATGTGTCACAGAGCGGCTGGACTGATGTGTCCAACTACCCAGCTGGAGCTCTGGAGTGCATGTGCCCAGAACCGGTGCTCTGCAATGAGAGAGGCCACTGCGATGGGAGGCCCACACAGGCCAAAGAACAAAGAAATCAATGAAAGACCAATAGAAGTGGCCATACACACACAAAAAGATACAGGAATCCCAAGATTCACATCTCTATTATTTACAATAGCCAAGATGTGGAAGCAACTTAACTGTCCATCAACAGATGAATGGATAATGGAGGTCATATATATGTGTATATATATATATATAAAAATAAAAATGAAATATATCTATATATACTAGGTTTATTTTGAAATTAACTGGAAGTATCTAGATATCAACTTTCACTCTCTTTCATTTCTTTAGAACAAGTTTGCTTAGCTGTGGAGGGTGTCTTTAACTTCACAAATGCAGGGTGACTATTAATAGTACAGAGACAGAATCTCTGCATTCTAGACTATAAGTCATGCTAATTTTTATGACATAAATATATAAGAATCACAGTTTTCACTTATAATTATTGCTAATGAAAAGATTTGTTCTCCTTTTACACAGCTAGAGATTTTATTCAACTCTAGATTTTAAAAGACAGACGGCAGTGAACATTAGGGGGAAAATTGCATAAAATTATTAGATGTAAAGTTGAAAAAGGGTCGAGTGCAAATATAGAGAGACCTATGCATTTAGCCTAGCAAGCCTGGGACAAGACAACTTATCTTCGAATTTGAAAAACGTATACTCAAAAGATAGAGTTCCAATTAAATTTACTGACAGCAAAGGTTATACGTAAACTACTATGCAAACAACCTGCCAAAAGGTAAAATTCATTACTTTTCTATTTGAGAACTTAGAAGAATGAACCCAAATTACGGCTAAATATAAATTCATTTTGTTCTGTCCGTCAACACATGCTAAATCTCTTCAGTTGTGTCTGACTGTTTGCAGTCCCTATGGACTATAATCTGGAAGGATCCTCTGTCCATAGAGAACTATATATCCACTTATTCCCCTGGGTATATATCCAAATAAAATGAAAACGCTAATTTAAAAAGATACCTGGGGCTTCCTGGTAGTCCAGTGGGTAAGAACACTGCCTTACAGTGCAAGGGAAGATGGTTTGATCCCTGGCCTGGGAGGATCCCATGTGTCACAGAGCGGCTGGACTGATGTGTCCAACTACCCAGCTGGAGCTCTGGAGTGCATGTGCCCAGAACCGGTGCTCTGCAATGAGAGAGGCCACTGCGATGGGAGGCCCACACAGGCCAAAGAACAAAGAAATCAATGAAAGACCAATAGAAGTGGCCATACACACACAAAAAGATACAGGAATCCCAAGATTCACATCTCTATTATTTACAATAGCCAAGATGTGGAAGCAACTTAACTGTCCATCAACAGATGAATGGATAATGGAGGTCATATATATGTGTATATATATATATATATAAAAATAAAAATGAAATATATCTATATATACTAGGTTTATTTTGAAATTAACTGGAAGTATCTAGATATCAACTTTCACTCTCTTTCATTTCTTTAGAACAAGTTTGCTTAGCTGTGGAGGGTGTCTTTAACTTCACAAATGCAGGGTGACTATTAATAGTACAGAGACAGAATCTCTGCATTCTAGACTATAAGTCATGCTAATTTTTATGACATAAATATATAAGAATCACAGTTTTCACTTATAATTATTGCTAATGAAAAGATTTGTTCTCCTTTTACACAGCTAGAGATTTTATTCAACTCTAGATTTTAAAAGACAGACGGCAGTGAACATTAGGGGGAAAATTGCATAAAATTATTAGATGTAAAGTTGAAAAGGGTCGAGTGCAAATATAGAGAGACCTATGCATTTAGCCTAGCAAGCCTGGGACAAGACAACTTATCTTCGAATTTGAAAAACGTATACTCAAAAGATAGAGTTCCAATTAAATTTACTGACAGCAAAGGTTATACGTAAACTACTATGCAAACAACCTGCCAAAAGGTAAAATTCATTACTTTTCTATTTGAGAACTTAGAAGAATGAACCCAAATTACGGCTAAATATAAATTCATTTTGTTCTGTCCGTCAACACATGCTAAATCTCTTCAGTTGTGTCTGACTGTTTGCAGTCCCTATGGACTATAATCTGGAAGGATCCTCTGTCCATAGAGATGCTCCAGGCAAGAATATTAGAGTGGGTTGCCATTTTGTTCTCCATGTCAATACATAGTCTCCAACACATTGTAGAAATGTATTTATTATATGACTGGGTAGGAATGCTTCTTCTTCCAAGTTATAATTTCATATCCTGTTGGTCTTATCATATCCAAGTTTATTGTGACTTGGTCCAACATCAGCTGCAACGTGTGGTCGCTAATGAGCTTTACTTCATGATTCGGTTGTGACCCACTTTATTCATGCTACACAACTCTCACATCCTGCTCCAGAGCCTCTCTACTGCTTTGCTTCCAGAATGATTTTTTTAATGCGTGAGATCACATAGTGTGGTATACTGTTGGGTGTAGTTGGCAGTGAAGTGATGGAAGACAATATGGGACTTGGAGTAGATGAAATCCTGGAGATAAGTCCTTCTCCTTTTCTAACACAGCAGGGAAGTACTAAAAAACAGTTACTGGAATATTTTTCAGATGCTTGATACAACATGCGAGTCATCTTCACTTTGGATTTCTTTACTTACCCTTCCTTACCTCTTCTCTGAGATTTATTTATACAGATCACTTGAACTTTAGGTTTTGCCTTCTGGGAAACTAGATTAAGGAATTTAATGACTTCCAAAGTCTAGAAAAATTTATGAAGCATAGTAGGCACTCAGTAAACATTTGTTTTGTTCGTGTGTACATGTATGTATGCTCAGTTGCTCAGCCACGTCTGACACTGAGACTCCATGGGCTGTAACCCACCAGGCTTCTCTGTCCATGGAGCTTTCCAGGTAAAAATACTGGAGTGGGTTACCACTGAGTGACAGGAAAATATCATAAATGACTTTACAGTGAACTTGGCAATTGTTCCTTTCTTAACATTTATTCTAATGTGCCCCAAAGTATATCTTCTGGAAATAGAGTTCCCAAAAGGCAAGACAATACTATAGAGTCCAGGCAAGAATGAACCCAAATTACGGCTAAATATAAATTCATTTTGTTCTGTCCGTCAACACATGCTAAATCTCTTCAGTTGTGTCTGACTGTTTGCAGTCCCTATGGACTATAATCTGGAAGGATCCTCTGTCCATAGAGATGCTCCAGGCAAGAATATTAGAGTGGGTTGCCATTTTGTTCTCCATGTCAATACATAGTCTCCAACACATTGTAGAAATGTATTTATTATATGACTGGGTAGGAATGCTTCTTCTTCCAAGTTATAATTTCATATCCTGTTGGTCTTATCATATCCAAGTTTATTGTGACTTGGTCCAACATCAGCTGCAACGTGTGGTCGCTAATGAGCTTTACTTCATGATTCGGTTGTGACCCACTTTATTCATGCTACACAACTCTCACATCCTGCTCCAGAGCCTCTCTACTGCTTTGCTTCCAGAATGATTTTTTGAATGCGTGAGATCACATAGTGTGGTATACTGTTGGGTGTAGTTGGCAGTGAAGTGATGGAAGACAATATGGGACTTGGAGTAGATGAAATCCTGGAGATAAGTCCTTCTCCTTTTCTAACACAGCAGGGAAGTACTAAAAAACAGTTACTGGAATATTTTTCAGATGCTTGATACAACATGCGAGTCATCTTCACTTTGGATTTCTTTACTTACCCTTCCTTACCTCTTCTCTGAGATTTATTTATACAGATCACTTGAACTTTAGGTTTTGCCTTCTGGGAAACTAGATTAAGGAATTTAATGACTTCCAAAGTCTAGAAAAATTTATGAAGCATAGTAGGCACTCAGTAAACATTTGTTTTGTTCGTGTGTACATGTATGTATGCTCAGTTGCTCAGCCACGTCTGACACTGAGACTCCATGGGCTGTAACCCACCAGGCTTCTCTGTCCATGGAGCTTTCCAGGTAAAAATACTGGAGTGGGTTACCACTGAGTGACAGGAAAATATCATAAATGACTTTACAGTGAACTTGGCAATTGTTCCTTTCTTAACATTTATTCTAATGTCAGCTCCAATGTAATATCTTCTGGCAAATACATACCAGAGGATTTAAGCAGAAATACCTCATTCAGTCTTTCAGGAAAGGGTCTTTAATATTTGGCTTTTTTCATATATAGTCAATGAAGAATAAATGACTTAGCCCACACCAATCAATGAATATGCTTCTTGACAACCAGAAATAGTATATATCCTTTTAGCAATTACTTACAGTGAAATGATTTATCTACCTAGCTGGCTATCTGTCTAGCTATCTATCATGAATAGTCCTACTGAAATATAAATGCAAAGAGATAAGAATATTTGATGTTTTGTGCATTTCTATATCTCAAATACTTAGAATACAGTGCAGAGTAGATAATAAATCTGTTCATTCATTCACTGAGCAGAAACTATATGTCAGCACTCGATGGGTTCTGGAGGAGAAAAGTCAGTAAATGAAACAGACAAAAATATACTTTGCACACAGAGTTCTTATTCTGGTTAGGTGAAATAAGCAATAAATAAACCAATAAATTTTATTTGCATATATATATATATGTATTTACCAGTATATAATCTAATATGAAAATTATGTATAAGATGGAGGCAGGATGAAAAATAAAGTAAGAAAAAGGAAAAGGAGTGTATACAAAATGAGGAGTAGCATTGCATAACTAAATTTAAAATTAATTTAATAGCAAATAAATCACTGACTCAGTATATACGGTCAAAGGAAATAATAAGGCCATTCAAATTAAACCGGGTACTCTCTTTCCATTGGTCTTAAATTTGAGTAAATAAGATGCAATTATTCACTGCTGGCAGTCAACTTGATTCCTTAATGGAGACACTGCCTGCAAGTCTATGCATAGAAGGAAATAGGCTGGGAGGAAGAAAGCATACCACCTAATAATAATACGAGAAACTGCAGACCTAGAACCAATATTATTTCCCACAGTGCTATTTAGTTATATAAAGCCATACATATCCATTTGTTTGTAAATAGGTTGGCATTAGATTGTGTTGTCATTCATAACTACAAAAAAATTAGTTAAGACCAACACATAGAAAAAAAAAGGTCTACACTGAATGTTAATTTTTCAATAATTCAACTGTACAATTTATGAAGAGGCAGACACATCAAAATCGTATCAGAGCTACAAATAGTATTTTTTTTAAGGCCACAGTTAACAAATTAAATCCTATCACATCTTTGGATTACTTACATGGCATCAGTTATTTTTAATCTCCCCCATTCTCTTTCTCCTATCTCATTTCTTTTTCACTATCTCAATTGTTAGTTTTCTGTATCTATCTGTCAGAAATTTGCTATGTTTCCTACAAAGAGAATACTTTTTTTAGATCATTTACCAAATTAAAAATTAAAATGAAAAATAAATAGCATAAACCTTTGGGCTACCTAGCTGGCTATCTGTCTAGCTATCTAT
Source organism: Tragulus kanchil (assembly GCA_022376925.1). Taxonomy (NCBI): domain Eukaryota; kingdom Metazoa; phylum Chordata; class Mammalia; order Artiodactyla; family Tragulidae; genus Tragulus; species Tragulus kanchil. The sequence continues at coordinate 110,833,086 of JAIOJX010000025.1, read as the reverse complement.
CATGAATAGTCCTACTGAAATATAAATGCAAAGAGATAAGAATATTTGATGTTTTGTGCATTTCTATATCTCAAATACTTAGAATACAGTGCAGAGTAGATAATAAATCTGTTCATTCATTCACTGAGCAGAAACTATATGTCAGCACTCGATGGGTTCTGGAGGAGAAAAGTCAGTAAATGAAACAGACAAAAATATACTTTGCACACAGAGTTCTTATTCTGGTTAGGTGAAATAAGCAATAAATAAACCAATAAATTTTATTTGCATATATATATATATGTATTTACCAGTATATAATCTAATATGAAAATTATGTATAAGATGGAGGCAGGATGAAAAATAAAGTAAGAAAAAGGAAAAGGAGTGTATACAAAATGAGGAGTAGCATTGCATAACTAAATTTAAAATTAATTTAATAGCAAATAAATCACTGACTCAGTATATACGGTCAAAGGAAATAATAAGGCCATTCAAATTAAACCGGGTACTCTCTTTCCATTGGTCTTAAATTTGAGTAAATAAGATGCAATTATTCACTGCTGGCAGTCAACTTGATTCCTTAATGGAGACACTGCCTGCAAGTCTATGCATAGAAGGAAATAGGCTGGGAGGAAGAAAGCATACCACCTAATAATAATACGAGAAACTGCAGACCTAGAACCAATATTATTTCCCACAGTGCTATTTAGTTATATAAAGCCATACATATCCATTTGTTTGTAAATAGGTTGGCATTAGATTGTGTTGTCATTCATAACTACAAAAAAATTAGTTAAGACCAACACATAGAAAAAAAAAGGTCTACACTGAATGTTAATTTTTCAATAATTCAACTGTACAATTTATGAAGAGGCAGACACATCAAAATCGTATCAGAGCTACAAATAGTATTTTTTTTAAGGCCACAGTTAACAAATTAAATCCTATCACATCTTTGGATTACTTACATGGCATCAGTTATTTTTAATCTCCCCCATTCTCTTTCTCCTATCTCATTTCTTTTTCACTATCTCAATTGTTAGTTTTCTGTATCTATCTGTCAGAAATTTGCTATGTTTCCTACAAAGAGAATACTTGTTTTTAATATTTTCAGATCATTTACCAAATTAAAAAATTAAAATGAATAATACATCTAAAATACAAATTTATAGGAAGCATTAAACCAAATTTATGCATTAAGAAATATAAGCCTTGGAAATTTTTATTTAAAAAGTCTGTAAGTAAAAACTTAATGAAGGTGAAAGAGGAGAGTGGAAAAGCTGGCTTGAAACCAACATTCAAAAACTAAGAACATGACATCTAGTCCTGTCACTTCATGGCTAATAGATGGGGAAAAAAAGGAAACAGTGACAGACTTTATTTTCTTGGACTCCAAAAGTGCAGATAGTGACTGCAGATGTGAAATTAAAATATGCTTGCTCCTTGGAAGAAAAGCTATTACAAACCTAGACAGCATATTAAAAAGCGGAGACTTTGCCAACAAAGGTCCACCTAGTCAAAGCTATGGTTTTTCCAGTGGTTATGTATAGATGTGAGATATGAACTATAAAGAAGGCTGAGCACCAAAGAACTTATGCTTTCAAACTGGTGCTGGAAAAGAGTCTAGACAGTCCTTTGGATAGCATGGAGATCAAATTAGTCAATCCTAAAGGAAATCAATCCTGAATATTCATTGGAAGTACTGGTGCTGAAGCTGAAGCTCCAATACTTTGGCCACCTAATATGAAAAACAAACACATTTTAAGAGGCCCTCATGCTGGGGAAGATTGAAGGCAGAAGTGGCAGCACAGAATCAGATGCTTGGATGGCATCACTGACTCAATGGACATGAATTTGAGGAAACTCTAGGAGAAAGTGGAGGACAGGTAAGCCTGCCAAGCTACCATTCACGGGATCACAAAGGGTTGAACACGACTGAGTGACTAAACAAAAACAATAGCAATAAGTAAAAATTAATTTACAAAATTGAACTTATAAATTATAGCAAAATATAATTAAAAATAAACAAACATAGGTTTGGAATCAGACAGGGGTGCTTGAAATCTGTCTTTGCTTCTTGGTAGTTCTGTGTGCTTTGTCAGGCTACACCTGTTTCAATGAGTGGTTAGAGAATTAGCAAGTAAGTGATATCATCTTAACATATTTTTGGCTTTGTAGGCCTTAAAACTATGTTTAAAGCAATGAAATAATGTTTTGATGTCATTTCTCTAATATTAAACAGTATCTTGAAATATGTGTGCTCAGTGCTGTCAACCTCTTTGAGACTCCATGGATGGTAGCCCGTCAGACTCTCCTGTCCATGGAATTTTCCAGACAAGAATACTAGAGTGGGGCTTCCCTGGTGGTCCAGTGGGTACGGACACCACCTTGCAGTGCAAGGGGCACTGGTTCGATCCCTGGCCTGGGAAGATCCCACGTGCCACGGAGAGGCTGGACCGATGTGTCCAATTACCGAGCTGGAGTTCTGGAGTGCGTGTGCCCAGAGCCCGCGCTCTGCCACAACAGAGGCCACTGAGATGGGAGGCCCCACACGGGCCAAAGAATAAAAGATGGATGAAAATAGATAAATGAAAGACCAATAGAAATGGCCTGCCCGACCCCCTCCCTCCCTGCCCCCCCACCAAAAAAAAAAGAATACTAGAGTGGATAGTCATTGCCTTTTCCAAAATGCCTTCGCAACCCAAGGATCAAAATGGTGTCTCTTGCACTTCTGTACTGGCAGGCAGATTCTTTACCACTGCACCACCTGGGAAGACCACTAAACAATATCTTTATTATGATGATGATGTGTGTATTTTCCAAAATTATTTTGTCTGTAGCTAAGAAAATCCAACTCTTCTAAAAACTATTTTAGAATTTTAGAACAGTTGTCTTTTTCCTTTCTACAGCATATTGCTCATATTACAATGTATGAAGCTGATGATATTGATAATACTGTAATGACATGAAAAGTTTTCAGACTAGTTTTATCAAGTTGTAGCTTCTGTGACCAAGAAAGGAACTGATAACTGCTTCCATGAAATGAACTGTGTGAGGGGTACTGAAAAGATGTTTTGTTCTACTATATTTTCTCTATTTTTTTTTTCCTCAATAAGGGTATAGGTAATTAGTTCTCATTCTACTTTTCTATGTATTTTTTTTAATGATTTCTCATTTGAGAGTTGAATTTTGTAGGAGAAAAATGATTTGTGAATGGTGTATGGGACAATAGCCTTTGTCAATTTAATCGATAAATATTAAAAATCATTAGAAACATGTTAATATTAAAGAAATGGGTTTTTTTTAGAGACAGAAAATTAGCAGCTTCTAGTATTAGGGTGAAGGACATGTACTAGATGTTAAAAATGTCTGAATCAAACTTTGTACTGATAAAATGTGAACAAGATGATATACTTCTAGCCATAGCTTGAGAATAAGAGATTGAAACTCAATAGAGAAAATAGACTAAGAATACTACACAGACCTATTGAATCTGCATCTTGAATTTTTGAAACATTGTTTCTCTTTATAACATTATACTATACTTAGATTTGTAAAATCATGTTTTTAAAAGCACTCATTTGGCTACAATTTATGGATGGCAAATTTTACATTGCTGAAAATAAAGATAGAATAAAAAAGCATCATAGCTTTCTGTGTTATACATATTATATTTAGAAAATAATTACATTTTAGCTTCAGGGAAAAAAAAAAATCAGTTCCATCATACTGGCCCCATGAGCAAGCTGTCTTCATCCAAGAACATGTTATGGAAATAGAAGCAAAAATGGAGACACCAATAAAATTACATTGAGTGCATGTGTGCCAAATTGCTTCAGTCATGCCTGACTATTTGCGACCCTATGAACTATAGCCCACCAGGCTCCTCTGTCCAAAGGATTCTGCAGGCAATAATACTGGAGTTCTCTCCTTCTCCAGATCTTTCCAATCAAGGAATTGAGCCCACGTCTCTTATGTCTCCTGCATTGGCAGTTAGATTCTATACTACTAGCACCACCTGAGAAGTCCTAAAATGGCATTAGTGTATACAAACATACATACACACACACACACACACACACACACACACACACACATGCATATATATATATATACATACATAATGGAAGAAAAATAAAGAAAATAGAAAAGAAAGAGGTTATGAATATGGCAGGAAATTATAAATCAAACAGCTGAAATGAAAAAACTGAATATTGGAGGGCATTTCATATCGATCTAGTAAAAATGATATATAATCATTGCGGATTTAATACTTTAAATGGCTAAGTAAAATTTGTAGTTGAAGGCTATATCTTAGTGATTCATTCATTTTCTTCAAAGACACCAATATCTTAAAGAAACTCCTCTCATCATAAACTGAAAAGAAAAATTTCTAATTAAGCATCAAAAAGAAACAGTTATTATATGTCAAATGGGCATTTCTCATAAATTCATTTTTAAGGTTGAAAGTCACTTAATAGGACATAATATAGCTCCTTATGGGGAAATGCTATTTAATTATAGTGATTCCGTATCTGGAAAAAAATGTTTTCCCTAGAGAAAAGCCATGTGTAACAAGGTATCTAAACAATCATTTTGGGTCCATCTATCAAAATGAAGACTTCAGATTGTCGATAGGATTAGTAAAATTTGAAAAATTATTGAATAATTTGATGAAGACGGATCTATTTTTCTCTTTTATTTACCACCAAAGCATTTTAAATAACTCTAATACTAAACATAACATATTGTACTTTTATTATTTTATTTACAGCTTATCATTTATTAGACAGACAGGGCCTTTTGTCCTATCCTAATTTCATGCCATATCTGATGCTGTCGTCTTTGTACGTGTAGCTCTTTGCTGAAGTCTCTGACTAGTAAAAGCCACATCCAGTCAGCATTGTCTTACTGGTAAATGGAAACTTGAAATCATTTCCTTTGTTACCCAATATCCAGTAAGACTGGCTATTAACAGGGTCATGATCTTCCATAGGAGTTTAATACTTCTGGTTACCCTCTTTCTGTTGAGGCTGCTTATTTAAGTCAGTCTTTATTTCTTACTTTCCAATCAAGGAATTGAGCCCACGTCTCTTATGTCTCCTGCATTGGCAGTTAGATTCTATACTACTAGCACCACCTGAGAAGTCCTAAAATGGCATTAGTGTATACAAACATACATACACACACACACACACACACACACACACACACACATGCATATATATATATATACATACATAATGGAAGAAAAATAAAGAAAATAGAAAAGAAAGAGGTTATGAATATGGCAGGAAATTATAAATCAAACAGCTGAAATGAAAAAACTGAATATTGGAGGGCATTTCATATCGATCTAGTAAAAATGATATATAATCATTGCGGATTTAATACTTTAAATGGCTAAGTAAAATTTGTAGTTGAAGGCTATATCTTAGTGATTCATTCATTTTCTTCAAAGACACCAATATCTTAAAGAAACTCCTCTCATCATAAACTGAAAAGAAAAATTTCTAATTAAGCATCAAAAAGAAACAGTTATTATATGTCAAATGGGCATTTCTCATAAATTCATTTTTAAGGTTGAAAGTCACTTAATAGGACATAATATAGCTCCTTATGGGGAAATGCTATTTAATTATAGTGATTCCGTATCTGGAAAAAAATGTTTTCCCTAGAGAAAAGCCATGTGTAACAAGGTATCTAAACAATCATTTTGGGTCCATCTATCAAAATGAAGACTTCAGATTGTCGATAGGATTAGTAAAATTTGAAAAATTATTGAATAATTTGATGAAGACGGATCTATTTTTCTCTTTTATTTACCACCAAAGCATTTTAAATAACTCTAATACTAAACATAACATATTGTACTTTTATTATTTTATTTACAGCTTATCATTTATTAGACAGACAGGGCCTTTTGTCCTATCCTAATTTCATGCCATATCTGATGCTGTCGTCTTTGTACGTGTAGCTCTTTGCTGAAGTCTCTGACTAGTAAAAGCCACATCCAGTCAGCATTGTCTTACTGGTAAATGGAAACTTGAAATCATTTCCTTTGTTACCCAATATCCAGTAAGACTGGCTATTAACAGGGTCATGATCTTCCATAGGAGTTTAATACTTCTGGTTACCCTCTTTCTGTTGAGGCTGCTTATTTAAGTCAGTCTTTATTTCTTACTTTATTATCACCTGGCTTTTTATCACCTAGGAGAGCGTCCTGGTTCAGTTAGACTTGCCTTTAAGATCTAGCCTCTTAGCACCTTTGAAGCATGTAATACAGTACCCTCATCACAAAAAGAAATAATTATGTGACATAATGGAAATGTTAGTTAACATTGTTATAGTAATCACACTGCAGTGTATCAATGTGCCGTCATTTAAAACTTATACTATGTATCTATCAACTATAGCTTAATATGGAATAAGGAAAAAATAATAGTCCTTTCCTGAGTCTGATAATCTTTTCCGATTTAGAACATCACCACCAACACAATCCTTTCATTGTACTCATCTCCTAAAAAACACTTTATAAACACTGTTCTATAAGTATATTATTTTAGTATACTGGTCTTTCTTTTTGTGGAGGACTAGTCAGTTGTTTCTATGATCATCTCTCTAATCTTTACTTATTTCACTTCCCTAAAGCTCTTGACATGCTCTGAGTAATACCAGTCTTTGAGAATTAATGAGCTAAAACAGCAAATGAGAGGGTTATCTTTACCGATATATCACAAAGATTTACAGCATATATTTACTATTGAATTCCTCAAAAGGCTTTTCCCAAAAAGTCAACGTAGTTTATATCCTCAGTTTCTCCACGTGAATATAATATTACATTTCACATATAAATGAAGATTAGTTATAACAAAAAACACACAGAGCATGCCAAATAGGGAATTTTATTAATTTTTACTATACACATCAAACAACTGAGGAAAAAAAGTATATAATTATGAAAGTTGTAATGTTGAATTAAAAACTTTATAAGTACAAAATATTCTTTCTGAAGTCTCTTAATTTAATATAATTGATAACAGTTAAAAATAACATTTAAGTAACAGTATGTCACATGATATGATAGTAAGGTGCTGTGAATGGAGGTGTCCCAAACTTTGCCTGGGAGATCTCAGGGAGAGGTATGTCATCTGACCTAGTTATATAGCATATAATGAACATTTCTAAGTAGTAGTCTTACTTATTTTAGTTCCATTTAATTCTCAGCAGACAGAATTGCACCATTATTGGTCTCTAGAAGGCATGATTTTTTAGGTGTTTGGTAAACTACTGAAGTGATGTCAGTAGTAACTGACAAAAGTAACCCTGGAAATAATGCAGTTTGTTGTTGTGTAGTCACTAAATCATGTCCAACTCTGAGATTCATGGATTATAGCCTACCAGGCTCCTCTGTCCATGGGATTTCCCAGGTAAGAATACTGGAGTGGGTTTCCATGTCCTTCTCTAGCAGAGCTTCCTGACCCAGGGATCAAACCCACGTCTGTTTGTGTCTCCTGTATTGACAGAATTTTTACCCTGAGTCACCTAAGAAGCACATTACTGCAGTGTATCAATGTGCCGTCATTTAAAACTTATACTATGTATCTATCAACTATAGCTTAATATGGAATAAGGAAAAAATAATAGTCCTTTCCTGAGTCTGATAATCTTTTCCGATTTAGAACATCACCACCAACACAATCCTTTCATTGTACTCATCTCCTAAAAAACACTTTATAAACACTGTTCTATAAGTATATTATTTTAGTATACTGGTCTTTCTTTTTGTGGAGGACTAGTCAGTTGTTTCTATGATCATCTCTCTAATCTTTACTTATTTCACTTCCCTAAAGCTCTTGACATGCTCTGAGTAATACCAGTCTTTGAGAATTAATGAGCTAAAACAGCAAATGAGAGGGTTATCTTTACCGATATATCACAAAGATTTACAGCATATATTTACTATTGAATTCCTCAAAAGGCTTTTCCCAAAAAGTCAACGTAGTTTATATCCTCAGTTTCTCCACGTGAATATAATATTACATTTCACATATAAATGAAGATTAGTTATAACAAAAAACACACAGAGCATGCCAAATAGGGAATTTTATTAATTTTTACTATACACATCAAACAACTGAGGAAAAAAAGTATATAATTATGAAAGTTGTAATGTTGAATTAAAAACTTTATAAGTACAAAATATTCTTTCTGAAGTCTCTTAATTTAATATAATTGATAACAGTTAAAAATAACATTTAAGTAACAGTATGTCACATGATATGATAGTAAGGTGCTGTGAATGGAGGTGTCCCAAACTTTGCCTGGGAGATCTCAGGGAGAGGTATGTCATCTGACCTAGTTATATAGCATATAATGAACATTTCTAAGTAGTAGTCTTACTTATTTTAGTTCCATTTAATTCTCAGCAGACAGAATTGCACCATTATTGGTCTCTAGAAGGCATGATTTTTTAGGTGTTTGGTAAACTACTGAAGTGATGTCAGTAGTAACTGACAAAAGTAACCCTGGAAATAATGCAGTTTGTTGTTGTGTAGTCACTAAATCATGTCCAACTCTGAGATTCATGGATTATAGCCTACCAGGCTCCTCTGTCCATGGGATTTCCCAGGTAAGAATACTGGAGTGGGTTGCCATTTCCTTCTCTAGGGAATCTTCCTGACCCAGGGATCAAACCCACGTCTGTTTGTGTCTCCTGTATTGACAGGGGAATTTTTTACCCCTGAGTCACCTAAGAAGCACATTATGCGATTTGATAGTAGGTAAAAGTAGAAGCAATATAAGTTGAACAAGATCAAATAATGATCTAAGAAATAGATGCTGAAGGCCAAACCATAGGAGTGAATGTAGAGACTACATGAGAGAAATGAGAGATACTAGAAGATACATTTGATGTGATTCAGTGGTAAACTGAAAGTTGGTGTAGAGAATGAGAAGAAATATACGATCTGTCTTCTAGGTTTCTGAATTGCCCAACATGAATGCTGTAATAGCATTATATCATGCTATTGCCATGAAGGATAAGAACACTGGAAAAAATTTGTTATTCATAAAAAACAGAACCATAATGATCTACTTAATTTTCTTAAGAATAAACTTTGTCATTAAATATGGTGATGGGTTATTGAGGGTTCAGGATCATATGCTTATGTTAACTGTGAACCTTAGTCTCTTGTTTAAACCAAATGATTGGTCTAAATGTTTATTTAGACCAATCTAAGATTGCCTTACTTAGGTTCCTTGACGTAGGAGGGAATATATGCAGCATTTAGTTGAAAACACTTTTCTTTCTCCTTTAACTTGTCTGTATTTCTTGGTTGAAAAATAGCTCTTCCATAGTGGTTCTTCTATTTTTCAATTCCCTATTTTTTTTCCTGTTGTTGTATTTGCTTATTTTGATTCCTATAGTCTCATAATAAGTCTTGAAATGAGGTAGTATTATTACTCACACTCTTCCAACCAATTTGCTTAAGCCACTTGGAAATTTCCATATTGATTTTAGGATTAGTTCACAAATTTCTTCAAAGGCTGCTGGAATTTTGACTGGAAATTTGTTGTATCTCTGAATCAGCTTGTAAAGAACTGACTTCCTAATGATACTGAATCCTCTGAATCATAAATACTATTTATCTCCATTTATTTGGGTCTTTACATTCACTCAGTAATATCTTGTAGATACTCATGTAAAGATCATTCACAGCTTTTGTCAGAATGACTCCAGGTTTGTTTTATTTTTTCATATTTTTAAGCTATTTTAATGGTATTATAAGTTTTAATAAATACTTTGTTTTAGAATGATTTTAGATTTGCTGAATAACTGTGAAGATAGTGCAGAGTTACCATACACCCTGCAACCAGTTTCCTTATTATTCATATCCTGAGTATATTATATTTGCCAAAGTAAAGGTGTCATTATGAGCAACCAAAGATCATACTTTATATTCCTTAATTTTCCTTACATGTACTTCTATTCTAGAGTCCCATCCATTTGCTGCTTACTCTATGCTTACTCTAACTGGGTCCATTTCTGAGATGTTCCTTGCTTTTGATCACTTTGAACAGTTTTTCACGGTTTTCAGGGTTTTGTTTTGTTTTGTTTTGTAAAATATCCCTCCAGACAAGGGCTTGTCTGGAATTTTTTTTTCTCAAGATTACTCCTTACTTACAAAGAGTTTTGGAGGGGAAGTTTATAGAGGCAAAGTGTCATTCTCATTACATATTGCTGGTACATACTATCAACAGGACTGATCTCTCTTGATGTTTACCTTCATTACCTGATGGAAATTGTATTTGTCAGATTTCTCCAATGAAAGTTACCACATCCCTCCTTTTCATCCCATACTCTTTGAAGTCTCTGTGAGCTCACACCTAAGGCATGGAGATTTAGGCCCACTACTTTTATGCCAGAGTATCTACATACAGCATTTAAAATTTTTCTGCACAAGAGCCTTAGCTTTTTTCTCTTTATCTATCTATCATATATTCATTCATTTTTTTATATAACTATGGAATCATGGACATTTATACTTTGGGCAATAATCCACTCCTCTTTTAGTCGTTCAAATTATTCCAGCTTTGGACTGTGGAAATTCTTTTAGTTAGCTACTGTGTTGCTTTACCATACCAACACCATTGTGGGATTTAGCTGGGGGGTGGGGGGGGCACTTTCTTATTTTCTGGCTACTAGAGTTTGCAGGCTCATCTTATATCTCTGTCTCCATATCAGATTTAGTCTTTTCTATAAAGATTCCCAGCTTCATTTATTGGTGAATGGAATATGACTCTTAATCTGGGCACTGGGGAGGTTCATTGCTTTTGAGATGTCACTGACATAGTCTCACTCAGCTGACAGTTAATCTGTTTACACACAGGTCTGCAAATATTTCTATATGTAACCTTATGGATCTGTATTAAGCTAAGTATGTTTAACCTTATGAATCTGTATTAAGCTAAATATGTTTAACCATATGGATCTGTATTAAGCTAGACACGTTTATACTAATGTCTCTAATTCTAAGCCATTATAAAATAGTTCATCATAGTCTTTTACCTTGCTTATCACAAACATTCAACTTCAACACAAGAAGCCTGGTTTCATCCACTGAAGCATTTGGCATCCACATACTTAGTTGTTCAATTCTAATAATAACCTAATATAGTATTAGTATTATTAATTGTATCCACATAAGAGAATCATTACCAAAAATTACAGTGGTTAGATTCAGTTCCATGGCCCTTTTTTTAGAGACTCCACTTCATTCTCAATGTTCTTAGGTCAGCATTTTTTCCTTCATCTTTCAGTGTGAAACAGTAATTGTTAGCTTTGTTTGTTACAGTCTGCCTTCCATTTTGGGATTCTCAATGTCTTATTGTTTCACTCTATGTGCTTTAAAGTTTACAGATTTGGACAAATACCTAGTGTCATGTATTCACCATTATAAATACAGAAAAGTTTTAGTGATCTTAGAAGTCTTCTCTTACTTACTTTTTCAAGCCAGTCTCTCACAAAGCCCTGGAAACCACTGATTTATTTACCGTCTGTGTAGCTTTGTTTTGTTGTACTTTGCTTTTGTTTTGTTGTGCTTTGCTTTTGTTTCGTTATGCTTTGCTTTTGTTTTGTTGTGCTTTCCTTTTGGTAGTACAACAGTATTCTGTAATATGAAAGTAGTATCTCTTGCTTAACCCTTCACTTGCTGAAGAATATCCTATTTGTTTCTAATTTTTGGCCATAGGTTGCTTTGAATGTTTTGATAAGGACAGCAGTCCTGTTAGATTAGGGCTCTAACCCTATCACCTGATTTAATCTTAATCACCTCTTTAAAGAAGTTATCTCCAAATCTCCAGATACAAATATTGTCTAAGATATTCAGAGTTTGGTTTCAACATATGATTTTTAGGGGTACACAATTCAGTTCCTAACAAGCATATCATTTTCTGAGCTGGTATTAATTTTTTAAAAATTATTTGTTTAGTTATTACTTATGTTTCAGCTTTCTTGGGTTTTGATTGCTTATTGGGTTTTTCTTTAGTGGCAGTGGGTGGGGGCTACTCTCTAGTTGGCTTCTCACTGTGGTGGCTTCTCTTGTGGAACGTGCAGGTTTCAGTAGTTGCAGCACATGAGCATCTCTTGGGCTCCACTACAGGCTCAATGGTGCGGGAGCTTAGTTGCTCTGTGACATTGGGATCCTCCTGGATTAGAAATCTAACCTGTGTCTCCTGCATTGCCAGGTGGATCTTTTCCACTGAGTCACCAGGGAAGCCTGTATTAAAATTCTTTTAGATATTTCAGAGAGCAAAAAGTTCTTCCTAATTCATTTCTCTGATCTTTGCTTTTTCTCCTATAACATTACAAACCTTAGTGTGAAGAATAGCATTTGCTATTCAAAAGAGTTCTCTTATAGCTCAATAATTTGTTCTGAGATTTCTGATTTTTTCTCAGATTATGAGTCATGAAACACCATGAGAAAAAATGAAGAGAAAGCGGGAAGAGTACCTATGTCTGATAGTTTTAAAGTTACAGATTGACAAATACCTAGTTTTTCATTGTATTCACCATTATAAATACAGAAAAGTTTTAGTGATCTTAGAAGTCTTCTTACTTACTTTTTCAAGCCAGTCTCTCACAAAGCCCTGGAAACCACTGATTTATTTACCGTCTGTGTAGCTTTGTTTTGTTGTACTTTGCTTTTGTTTTGTTGTGCTTTGCTTTTGTTTCGTTATGCTTTGCTTTTGTTTTGTTGTGCTTTCCTTTTGGTAGTACAACAGTATTCTGTAATATGAAAGTAGTATCTCTTGCTTAACCCTTCACTTGCTGAAGAATATCCTATTTGTTTCTAATTTTTGGCCATAGGTTGCTTTGAATGTTTTGATAAGGACAGCAGTCCTGTTAGATTAGGGCTCTAACCCTATCACCTGATTTAATCTTAATCACCTCTTTAAAGAAGTTATCTCCAAATCTCCAGATACAAATATTGTCTAAGATATTCAGAGTTTGGTTTCAACATATGATTTTTAGGGGTACACAATTCAGTTCCTAACAAGCATATCATTTTCTGAGCTGGTATTAATTTTTTAAAAATTATTTGTTTAGTTATTACTTATGTTTCAGCTTTCTTGGGTTTTGATTGCTTATTGGGTTTTTCTTTAGTGGCAGTGGGTGGGGGCTACTCTCTAGTTGGCTTCTCACTGTGGTGGCTTCTCTTGTGGAACGTGCAGGTTTCAGTAGTTGCAGCACATGAGCATCTCTTGGGCTCCACTACAGGCTCAATGGTGCGGGAGCTTAGTTGCTCTGTGACATTGGGATCCTCCTGGATTAGAAATCTAACCTGTGTCTCCTGCATTGCCAGGTGGATCTTTTCCACTGAGTCACCAGGGAAGCCTGTATTAAAATTCTTTTAGATATTTCAGAGAGCAAAAAGTTCTTCCTAATTCATTTCTCTGATCTTTGCTTTTTCTCCTATAACATTACAAACCTTAGTGTGAAGAATAGCATTTGCTATTCAAAAGAGTTCTCTTATAGCTCAATAATTTGTTCTGAGATTTCTGATTTTTTCTCAGATTATGAGTCATGAAACACCATGAGAAAAAATGAAGAGAAAGCGGGAAGAGTACCTATGTCTGGGATGGCTGTTGTCTAACCTGACTCATATCCCGTCTGATACATACTCCAGATGACAAAAAAATTCAATTTTATCATTTTGCTCACCTTGTCTTTCTGTATAACTATTATGATTTTACTCTGTTTAATATGTAAGCCTACTGTTTAACTACCACAAGTTACTTTGAAGTTGTAGCCATATAGTTTACTTGGTGGTCTCAAAACCTAACTTGAACTTAAAGAGGAAAAGAAAATTCCTCATTTCAAAACAAAATTTCTGGCAGTGCAGTTCAGTTGTTAATCACAGAAAATGAAAACCCACTCTCACACGCTGTTGTTGAATAGTGGCATAGAATATTTGCTAAAATGAATACACTTTGATATCGCACACAAATAAATATTGGATAAGTTTGTTTCTTGGAAGCAAGCATGGGGTGCTTTCATTTCTACTTTAAGCCCAAACAATAATAAAAACCTTGAACAGAATTATGATATACTGCTTGTCAATTATGAAGTCTAAAACTTTTCCATGATAATATCATTCAACAATAATATTTTACCCTGTACTAAGAGATAAATTTTTGTAGATTTTTTTAAATGCTCCTAATGACAGGAAAAGAAGAGGCATTGTGGGTTTTTGTTTGTTTGTTTTGCTTTATTTTGAAAATTTCTTAACTAGAATTATTTTTTTGGAAAGATGAAGAGGCCTTATTTTGTGGAGCCATTCTGCCTAACTTGGATCCTGAGTGGAAAAGGGAATGGCCCCATTGACTGTGATAGTTATTTATGTTAGATTTTCTAGGGCAGTCTGACAATCATTCACACCAACTGTCAGAGTGAGTTCAGATTTGGAGCTAAGAAAATATATTTACTGTGGCTTCTTAGGACATGGACTGAATATTTGAGATTTAAAAGGAAATGTAGGGATGGGCAAGCATTTTAAAGTCACATCCACATGGATAGCAAGGAAAAAGTTTAGTTCAAAAAGAGCAGTATCTTGTGTCGATAAAACATCTTGACACGACACTGTAAGGCCCACTGTTTAAAGATATATGGTTTCAGAGAGGAGTGCAAATTGAAAATCACAAATCAAAACACAGTGAGTCTTTACAGACTCAAGCAAATAGGTTGGTAATGTGAACCAGGTAAGTCTGTCAACATGAGTGTTGTCACTTGACTTGCCACCTGTAGTTTCACAGCAGGACCTAAGTATCTGGGAGGATAAGTAAGCCAGATGAGGCAAATTCCATCAGATAGAGAATTTTGTTTCTTTGTTTTAATGCAAAGTTCCTATACAAGGCCCTATTCACCCAAAATACAAACAAACAAACAAAAAACCAGAAAGAAACACCATTCTCACTCTTGGTGACCATGGATTTCATAATTTAGCAATAAAACCATATCCAAGCTAGCAACTAAAATTCAGTGTTGAACTTAATGCAGTACAGATGGAGAACTGGAGAGTAGCCTTTGGCATAGAATATTTGCTAAAATGAATACACTTTGATATCGCACACAAATAAATATTGGATAAGTTTGTTTCTTGGAAGCAAGCATGGGGTGCTTTCATTTCTACTTTAAGCCCAAACAATAATAAAAACCTTGAACAGAATTATGATATACTGCTTGTCAATTATGAAGTCTAAAACTTTTCCATGATAATATCATTCAACAATAATATTTTACCCTGTACTAAGAGATAAATTTTTGTAGATTTTTTTAAATGCTCCTAATGACAGGAAAAGAAGAGGCATTGTGGGTTTTTGTTTGTTTGTTTTGCTTTATTTTGAAAATTTCTTAACTAGAATTATTTTTTTGGAAAGATGAAGAGGCCTTATTTTGTGGAGCCATTCTGCCTAACTTGGATCCTGAGTGGAAAAGGGAATGGCCCCATTGACTGTGATAGTTATTTATGTTAGATTTTCTAGGGCAGTCTGACAATCATTCACACCAACTGTCAGAGTGAGTTCAGATTTGGAGCTAAGAAAATATATTTACTGTGGCTTCTTAGGACATGGACTGAATATTTGAGATTTAAAAGGAAATGTAGGGATGGGCAAGCATTTTAAAGTCACATCCACATGGATAGCAAGGAAAAAGTTTAGTTCAAAAAGAGCAGTATCTTGTGTCGATAAAACATCTTGACACGACACTGTAAGGCCCACTGTTTAAAGATATATGGTTTCAGAGAGGAGTGCAAATTGAAAATCACAAATCAAAACACAGTGAGTCTTTACAGACTCAAGCAAATAGGTTGGTAATGTGAACCAGGTAAGTCTGTCAACATGAGTGTTGTCACTTGACTTGCCACCTGTAGTTTCACAGCAGGACCTAAGTATCTGGGAGGATAAGTAAGCCAGATGAGGCAAATTCCATCAGATAGAGAATTTTGTTTCTTTGTTTTAATGCAAAGTTCCTATACAAGGCCCTATTCACCCAAAATACAAACAAACAAACAAAAAACCAGAAAGAAACACCATTCTCACTCTTGGTGACCATGGATTTCATAATTTAGCAATAAAACCATATCCAAGCTAGCAACTAAAATTCAGTGTTGAACTTAATGCAGTACAGATGGAGAACTGGAGAGAGTAGCCTTTGGCAGATATGAAACTGAAAGAAGAAAAGATAAGGAAAATCTAAGAGTTTTCCAAATTTTCACATTGTGCATGGCACTCTGGGGAGTTTTGCAAGTTGTATTGTGAAATTTTTTTGTAAAGTACCCTTCAGATGTTGTCTCTTGAGCAAACCAAATGTTACAGAGATGAGAGTTTAGTTTAAGCAGCAGCCCTTTGATGTGATAACATCTCCCTTTCATCTGAGAAGTGAAAGATAACTTTTTGATGTGAATGCTCTTCATACTGTGCTGGCAGAGAGGACTTTTCAGTGGGACCAGCAAAACAGAAAAAAAGGAGCTAAATAATGCTGCAGAGGTTTTCATTCACAGAACTTCTGCTGCTGACATGAAGTTTAACATTGGTGCACTGATTACAGAGACATGGAGGGCAAACTCTTCAAAGTGGAGTGTGGTTTTGAGAGAACACACTGTAGAGACTTCAATGGTTGTCTCAGAGATAATCTTGAGAGTTCACACCATGGGAACTGAGATTAGGAAGATTACAAAAAGATTCATGGCTGTCAAATCCTGGAAACAGTATACAAAGTGTCAAAATGTCATCCCAGTGAAGTTAAACTGTGGTATTCACGAATTGGGAGCAAGGAGTTTGAGAGTGAGTCTTTGAGCATGCATCAAGTTCTATCCAGCTCGGTGACCTTAAGATTGATTATGGTACACCAGCATTATCAGAAATAGTCTTCATACCTTGCTCCATGGTGACTATAATCCAGAGTCTTGTCACTTCTTTCTCTACCTAGAGCTCATTAGGCTTTTCTAAACTGCTGTCCTCCTTGATTCTAGACTCTTGACAGATGATTTCCACAGTATACCTAGAGTAATTATTAAAAAAGGGAAAAATTTGACTCTGTAACCCTACAAAAAATTTGCTTCTCACTGTGTTATAAATAAATACCTACTTTATACAGTATTCTAGGTAATGAGGTGGATGGGAAGGGGAAGTAATGAGGTGGATGGGAAGGGGAGCCCGTGATTGGATCAAAGGGATGGCTCCTACACCAGATACTTCTTAAACTTCCTACTATTCTTCCTTTCCAAAGGAAATTGTAAGGAATTTAGAGAGAGCTGCTTTTCCTTTTGGCTATTTGGGCAAGTTGGTACAAATTGCTTATTCACATCCTTTATAGAACTGGAGTGTAGATTCATTTTTAATGTGTTTTGTTTATTTCTGTGTGTCATAAGAATATTTTATTTCAGTGAGGTTCAGAATTTTCTAGATATCATAAAATTGGAATGCTTTTAAAAATCAATCAATACAGTAAAGAAATAGCAGTACAATATTTTATTTAATTACTCAGAAGCTTGAAATTACTGAATATCCAAGGAAATGAGAGTGATTTAATAAGTTCAAATCTATATAAAGTAGCTATATAATATGATACCCCCAAAATACTTATTGATTTAGAAAAAATGTATTTCATTCAGTATTAAACTTCTGCTGCTGACATGAAGTTTAACATTGGTGCACTGATTACAGAGACATGGAGGGCAAACTCTTCAAAGTGGAGTGTGGTTTTGAGAGAACACACTGTAGAGACTTCAATGGTTGTCTCAGAGATAATCTTGAGAGTTCACACCATGGGAACTGAGATTAGGAAGATTACAAAAAGATTCATGGCTGTCAAATCCTGGAAACAGTATACAAAGTGTCAAAATGTCATCCCAGTGAAGTTAAACTGTGGTATTCACGAATTGGGAGCAAGGAGTTTGAGAGTGAGTCTTTGAGCATGCATCAAGTTCTATCCAGCTCGGTGACCTTAAGATTGATTATGGTACACCAGCATTATCAGAAATAGTCTTCATACCTTGCTCCATGGTGACTATAATCCAGAGTCTTGTCACTTCTTTCTCTACCTAGAGCTCATTAGGCTTTTCTAAACTGCTGTCCTCCTTGATTCTAGACTCTTGACAGATGATTTCCACAGTATACCTAGAGTAATTATTAAAAAGGAAAATTAGACTCTGTAACCCTACAAAAAATTTGCTTCTCACTGTGTTATAAATAAATACCTACTTTATACAGTATTCTAGGTAATGAGGTGGATGGGAAGGGGAAGTAATGAGGTGGATGGGAAGGGGAGCCCGTGATTGGATCAAAGGGATGGCTCCTACACCAGATACTTCTTAAACTTCCTACTATTCTTCCTTTCCAAAGGAAATTGTAAGGAATTTAGAGAGAGCTGCTTTTCCTTTTGGCTATTTGGGCAAGTTGGTACAAATTGCTTATTCACATCCTTTATAGAACTGGAGTGTAGATTCATTTTTAATGTGTTTTGTTTATTTCTGTGTGTCATAAGAATATTTTATTTCAGTGAGGTTCAGAATTTTCTAGATATCATAAAATTGGAATGCTTTTAAAAATCAATCAATACAGTAAAGAAATAGCAGTACAATATTTTATTTAATTACTCAGAAGCTTGAAATTACTGAATATCCAAGGAAATGAGAGTGATTTAATAAGTTCAAATCTATATAAAGTAGCTATATAATATGATACCCCCAAAATACTTATTGATTTAGAAAAAATGTATTTCATTCAGTATTAAACTAAAAATCAGTGACAAAAAGAAAATAACATGTAGTCTCATGTTTCTGTAAATACATATACATATATATATATATATGTATAAGAAAATAAAATAATTATTTGTTGTAAACTATTGTTATTGGTCACCTGATGAGAGGCCATTTGATTTATTCTGTTTATTTTATTCTTTTTGCTCTTTGCATTTTCTAAATTTTTGTAATAAACTATACTTACTTTTATAATAAGAAAATAAAAAAGAACAGCCTTTATTATCAAATATCTGAGTGGTCAGAATGAAACAACCTATAAACAATTCCACTAGATGCAATTCTTAAGACTCATGTATATACTGCAACTCCTAAACTAGCAGGTTTATATTTTATTTTAATTCATGCCCTCTGTCTTCAGGTTCAGGCTAATTTTTTTGTCATCATCGTATTATGTAACAAAATTTTTAACTATATTCCCTAGGAAACGTATTGAAGAAAGAGAATTTCAACTTG
Source organism: Tragulus kanchil (assembly GCA_022376925.1). NCBI lineage: Eukaryota > Metazoa > Chordata > Mammalia > Artiodactyla > Tragulidae > Tragulus > Tragulus kanchil. The sequence continues at coordinate 110,813,821 of JAIOJX010000025.1, read as the reverse complement.
AGAAAACATTTGGGAGGTCCAAGGACTTTCTGCTTTCATAGTGAATAGAAAATTTTCTTCAGTGTACCAACATTGAATTAGAATTCACTCCAGGGTGCTTCAGTCTATGGCTGCAATTTGATGCAGTTATATGAGACTCTTTTATTGATTTATATTGCTTGAAGCTACTAAAAAACATAGGCTTTGGGAGATAACATATTTGAGAGGTGGAGCCTTAGTTCAGGGAATAAAAAGCAGTTTTAACTTGGGAGCTTTGCTTTCTTTTCTTTGCTTAAAGTAAACATTATAAAATCTGCTAATGTATATGATTTATTGATGAAAGTGTTAAGAAGCAGTCATTTTGTTTTCTTTTATAGATTTTGTAGTGATTTTTGTTTTTCTTTTACTTTTAATTTTCCTCCGCTTCCTTTCAACATATCAGGAATCAGGAGAGATATTTTTGCTTAGTTCTCCCTAACTAGGAGCAGAACACAGTAGGTCCAACAATGATTAGACTGTTTTCTAATAGGAAGGAATTGTTAGCTAAGACTATTTATCAGCCTAGAATATTATTTTGTTAACCATACATGCTTTGTCATATCTTATTTTATTAACTGTCATATTTTTTGCTTCATTGTATGGTTGTGAGTTTTTCCCGTAATGAGAGAACCATGTCCTAATCTGTGTTATATTGCAATGTGTATTAGTACAAAATTTCATATAAAGAGTTAAAATTCCATTTATTGGTCACCTGATGAGAGGCCATTTGATTTATTCTGTTTATTTTATTCTTTTTGCTCTTTGCATTTTCTAAATTTTTGTAATAAACTATACTTACTTTTATAATAAGAAAATAAAAAAGAACAGCCTTTATTATCAAATATCTGAGTGGTCAGAATGAAACAACCTATAAACAATTCCACTAGATGCAATTCTTAAGACTCATGTATATACTGCAACTCCTAAACTAGCAGGTTTATATTTTATTTTAATTCATGCCCTCTGTCTTCAGGTTCAGGCTAATTTTTTTGTCATCATCGTATTATGTAACAAAATTTTTAACTATATTCCCTAGGAAACGTATTGAAGAAAGAGAATTTCAACTTGAGAAAACATTTGGGAGGTCCAAGGACTTTCTGCTTTCATAGTGAATAGAAAATTTTCTTCAGTGTACCAACATTGAATTAGAATTCACTCCAGGGTGCTTCAGTCTATGGCTGCAATTTGATGCAGTTATATGAGACTCTTTTATTGATTTATATTGCTTGAAGCTACTAAAAAACATAGGCTTTGGGAGATAACATATTTGAGAGGTGGAGCCTTAGTTCAGGGAATAAAAAGCAGTTTTAACTTGGGAGCTTTGCTTTCTTTTCTTTGCTTAAAGTAAACATTATAAAATCTGCTAATGTATATGATTTATTGATGAAAGTGTTAAGAAGCAGTCATTTTGTTTTCTTTTATAGATTTTGTAGTGATTTTTGTTTTTCTTTTACTTTTAATTTTCCTCCGCTTCCTTTCAACATATCAGGAATCAGGAGAGATATTTTTGCTTAGTTCTCCCTAACTAGGAGCAGAACACAGTAGGTCCAACAATGATTAGACTGTTTTCTAATAGGAAGGAATTGTTAGCTAAGACTATTTATCAGCCTAGAATATTATTTTGTTAACCATACATGCTTTGTCATATCTTATTTTATTAACTGTCATATTTTTTGCTTCATTGTATGGTTGTGAGTTTTTCCCGTAATGAGAGAACCATGTCCTAATCTGTGTTATATTGCAATGTGTATTAGTACAAAATTTCATATAAAGAGTTAAAATTCCATTTATTGCACATTGACTATGTCAGGACTATTGTAGGCAACAGTCTGCTTGTGTTAACACATAATTTTATGGATAAGTTTTCACATACATTTCTATGTGAGTATTTAGCCATCCAATATTGATAATCACCATAGTATTCTTATCCAGTAAATAAAATTCACTTTTAAGGATATTTTTAGGTTAAGATAGCATTTATATATATATTACTATATGCATTGCATATTACTATGATTCTTCCAATTAATTGAATAGTTAAACATGCTTTTTAAATCAACAGTTTGTTTTTTTTAAAGATTTATTTATTTATTTTGGGCGGGGGTCAGGTGGGGAGGGAGGGGAGCGGGTGGGCCACTTCTATTGGTCTTTCTCTATTTTCATCCGTCTTTGTTCTTTGGCTCCTGTGGGCCTCCCATCGCGGTGGCCTCTGTCATTTCAGAGCGCCGGCTTGGGCGCATGAGCGCCAGAGCTCCGGCTCGGTAATTGGACACATTGGTTCAGTCACTCCGCGGCACGTGGGATCTTCCCAGGCCAGGGATCAAACCAGCGCCCCTTGCAGTGCAAGGAGGTGTCCTTACCCACTGGACCACCAGGGGAAGCCCTAAATCAACAGTTATTTTAAAGTGACTAGTTGTGAAGTGACTTATAAGGGATTCTGTACTAGTCATAGATTAAGTAAAGAGAAAATAACCCAGCAAATACAAAACTGACAGTAAAAATATCCAGAATGAAACAAATTGTCAACTTTTCATACATCTTTGACCCTCATCAAAATACAAAATATTTCTTGTTACAAAGTTAGCATCTAAAGGGCCTACAATTCTAAAATTGAGAGAACAAATGGGTTTGTGATTTTATTGTTTACTCTTCATCTCTGATATAACGGAAAGAGAATCAAAGATAATAAAAGATAACTTTGCTCCTCATAAAATATGATCTATGCATGCATTTATCACTAATATTTTGGAATTGGATAAGGTACTATCTTGCTCAAAGGTTTATTGACTGCGGAAATGTCAACATGGCTGACACTCTGTAAGACAGACTCGCTACTGATTCTGATGTGTTATATTGTGGGGATGTACTAAGTCTGACTGACTAATTAAAACGTTATCCTGTGTGAAAGCAAAAAAATAATATTCAGTCTTCATTCTTTCATGTTATTTCCTGACACTGTGTAGATTACTTCGGACACTAGCTTGAACTGGCATATATATTCAATACAACTCAAGAGGAAGACAAAATTTTGCTTTGAATATGACATTTGCATGCCAGTCCTTGATTTAGATATGCAGAGGTAGCAAGACATGTTAGCTGAAAGTAGCGATCTAACACATTTCCAAACATGATATCCCATTTATGTTTAAAATGACATGGATGGAATCAATTAGGAGAAACAAGTGAGTTCCAAGACATACTTGTAAAAAGCTGCAGAGTTGCTTAGTAACCTGATGTTATATTTCATTTCCCAACAGAGCTGTAAGGCTGTCAGAGTAGGTAATGGAGCACTCAGAAATGAATCAAGTCTCTTGTGCTCTGTCAAAATTATACTCATTTAAAATATATTAGCCCCTCCCACACACACACCACTGTCAGAAGTTGTATATATATGCTTAGTAAAACATATAGCAGGACAGTGATCAGGGAATATGACTTCAAGTTGTGCTTTGACATAAAAATCTTGTTTATTTTCTTATGTACATTGTGTTGGCATTAATCATTGAGCTGTGTATCTACCAGGACACTAGGGAAATGTGCATTCAAGTGCATCATTCTACAGGATTGCTTGCTATTTCCTTGGCTCCTCTCCAGCAGCACTCACTTCAGTCAGTACCTCCTATATTCTGCATTTGAGGACTCACACATGAAATCACAGGAAGTGTTATTTTTCCTTCATATTGTCCAGACAGCAATATGTCCACTTGTGTAAACTATATTCTTCAGAGAAACTGCACTGGTTGAACACTTTAAATAATTTTCATATCTCCTCTGCAGATAAAACCAGATATACACATTTACATAGAGGAAACTATAAGCATAATATAACTTGACAAAGTATTATTCATGTTCATGAAACTTTTGAAATTATCTGACAGATAATGTATTTTTGTTTTAACTATCTGAACTCTTAATTGTTCATTTTAGTTTGTCAGGATGTGGAAAAATGTACATTGAAAATAATGCCAGAGCACCTGTCCTAAATTGCAATAATTAGGATTTGAAAGTTCACAAGAAGTAGGAAAAAAAATAGGATTACCTTCATTGATTACCTTCATTGGTAAGAACTCATATGACAAGTTGTGATTTTCAAGTTAAAGATCTAAGGAGAAGAAAATCCCCTATTATCTCCTCCTCAGAGTTAGCTGACACATAATCATTAAATTATTAATTCTTATATCATCTTTGTGAGATATATTGGGAACAATCACTTTTCTCATTTTTATAAGTAGATTTTACAAATTTGGGGTTAATAAGATGGGATGTGGCTAAATCTTAGGGAAATCATACAAAAGTCGCATGTAATTTGTATTGGAATATTTTAAAAATAGGTATTATAACCAGTTAGCCATGAATATGTTTAGTAAAAAAAAAATTAAATTAAAAATAAGTAAATAAAGCAACTCTATCGATTTTTTTGCAACATCCCTAACTGTGCTTAGGCCAATTTCCAGCAGTCCCCTGGATACGTTTTAGGACTAGAAATGTAATGGTAATACTGCTTTCATTAAGACACGTAGAATGAACCTATAGGACAGTCCTTCTAAAATAGAGAAATTGTATATTAACAATCTAGAAAAATGGTACAGATGAGCCTATTTGCAAGGCAGGAATGGATGACGTTGGCAGCATTATCATTGAGCTGGCCCTTTCCATCATTCTACAGGATTGCTTGCTATTTCCTTGGCTCCTCTCCAGCAGCACTCACTTCAGTCAGTACCTCCTATATTCTGCATTTGAGGACTCACACATGAAATCACAGGAAGTGTTATTTTTCCTTCATATTGTCCAGACAGCAATATGTCCACTTGTGTAAACTATATTCTTCAGAGAAACTGCACTGGTTGAACACTTTAAATAATTTTCATATCTCCTCTGCAGATAAAACCAGATATACACATTTACATAGAGGAAACTATAAGCATAATATAACTTGACAAAGTATTATTCATGTTCATGAAACTTTTGAAATTATCTGACAGATAATGTATTTTTGTTTTAACTATCTGAACTCTTAATTGTTCATTTTAGTTTGTCAGGATGTGGAAAAATGTACATTGAAAATAATGCCAGAGCACCTGTCCTAAATTGCAATAATTAGGATTTGAAAGTTCACAAGAAGTAGGAAAAAATAGGATTACCTTCATTGATTACCTTCATTGGTAAGAACTCATATGACAAGTTGTGATTTTCAAGTTAAAGATCTAAGGAGAAGAAAATCCCCTATTATCTCCTCCTCAGAGTTAGCTGACACATAATCATTAAATTATTAATTCTTATATCATCTTTGTGAGATATATTGGGAACAATAACTTTTCTCATTTTATAAGTAGATTTTACAAATTTGGGGTTAATAAGATGGGATGTGGCTAAATCTTAGGGAAATCATACAAAAGTCGCATGTAATTTGTATTGGAATATTTTAAAAATAGGTATTATAACCAGTTAGCCATGAATATGTTTAGTAAAAAAATTAAATTAAAAATAAGTAAATAAAGCAACTCTATCGATTTTTTTGCAACATCCCTAACTGTGCTTAGGCCAATTTCCAGCAGTCCCCTGGATACGTTTTAGGACTAGAAATGTAATGGTAATACTGCTTTCATTAAGACACGTAGAATGAACCTATAGGACAGTCCTTCTAAAATAGAGAAATTGTATATTAACAATCTAGAAAAATGGTACAGATGAGCCTATTTGCAAGGCAGGAATGGAGACACAGATGTAGAAGACCGGTGGACCCAGATGGGTAGAGGAAGGGTGAGATGAACTGGGAGGTGGGGATTGACATGTGCACTGCCATGTGTAAAACAGATAGCTAGCGGCGACGTGCTGTTCGGTGCTAGGAAATAAGCTCATTGCTCTGGGATGACCTTGCTGTGTGGGAAGAAAGGGGAAGTCCAAGAAAGAAGAGATATATGTGTATACCTGATTCACTTCATTTTATAGGAAAACCTTTCCTTTTCCTTTTCCTGGGGCACCATGTAAATGACCACTCAGTGTTGAGTTCTCAACCCCAGCCACCTTATAAGTAATAGGTGAGTACTTTCTTTTTTTTGCTGGCAAGTGATCTCAGACAGAGAACTGCCCACCCCAGGTTCATCATACCTCTCTTTCTGGAATCTGTAAGTATTCAGATTCAAGATAAAAAGAATTTGTGGCTTTACTTCCTTTGTATGAATATTAAAATAGCACCTTTGAATCAAAGCAAACCCCAGGGCTTTTTCCTCCCAAGTGCGCACCCCAGTTTCATGATCATGGAGTTAACTGCTACATACTAACCACCACGTCAACTCCCATCCCTGCTTCTGGCTTATGCCTCCTTACTCAGTGGGTCAGTCTGTATAATCTGCATTATTGTTTAGTCACTGAGTTCTGATTCTTTTGCCAACCATGTACTGTAGCCCACTAGGCTCTTCTGTCCATACTTCCCAGGCAAGCATACTGGGATAGGTTGCCGTTTCCTCCTTTTTATAAGTAGATTTTACAAATTTGGGGTTAATAAGATGGGATGTGGCTAAATCTTAGGGAAATCATACAAAAGTCGCATGTAATTTGTATTGGAATATTTTAAAAATAGGTATTATAACCAGTTAGCCATGAATATGTTTAGTAAAAAAATTAAATTAAAAATAAGTAAATAAAGCAACTCTATCGATTTTTTTGCAACATCCCTAACTGTGCTTAGGCCAATTTCCAGCAGTCCCCTGGATACGTTTTAGGACTAGAAATGTAATGGTAATACTGCTTTCATTAAGACACGTAGAATGAACCTATAGGACAGTCCTTCTAAAATAGAGAAATTGTATATTAACAATCTAGAAAAATGGTACAGATGAGCCTATTTGCAAGGCAGGAATGGAGACACAGATGTAGAAGACCGGTGGACCCAGATGGGTAGAGGAAGGGTGAGATGAACTGGGAGGTGGGGATTGACATGTGCACTGCCATGTGTAAAACAGATAGCTAGCGGCGACGTGCTGTTCGGTGCTAGGAAATAAGCTCATTGCTCTGGGATGACCTTGCTGTGTGGGAAGAAAGGGGAAGTCCAAGAAAGAAGAGATATATGTGTATACCTGATTCACTTCATTTTATAGGAAAACCTTTCCTTTTCCTTTTCCTGGGGCACCATGTAAATGACCACTCAGTGTTGAGTTCTCAACCCCAGCCACCTTATAAGTAATAGGTGAGTACTTTCTTTTTTTTGCTGGCAAGTGATCTCAGACAGAGAACTGCCCACCCCAGGTTCATCATACCTCTCTTTCTGGAATCTGTAAGTATTCAGATTCAAGATAAAAAGAATTTGTGGCTTTACTTCCTTTGTATGAATATTAAAATAGCACCTTTGAATCAAAGCAAACCCCAGGGCTTTTTCCTCCCAAGTGCGCACCCCAGTTTCATGATCATGGAGTTAACTGCTACATACTAACCACCACGTCAACTCCCATCCCTGCTTCTGGCTTATGCCTCCTTACTCAGTGGGTCAGTCTGTATAATCTGCATTATTGTTTAGTCACTGAGTTCTGATTCTTTTGCCAACCATGTACTGTAGCCCACTAGGCTCTTCTGTCCATACTTCCCAGGCAAGCATACTGGGATAGGTTGCCGTTTCCTCCTTCAGAGGATTCTCCTGATTCAGAGATCAAGCCTGTGTCTCCTGCATTGGCAGGCAGATTCTTTATCACTGAGCCACCAGGGAAGCCCCATTGTCTGCATAGTGTTGGCTTAACACATCAGCTCCAGAGTTTCACACACAGCTTCATGTTATGATTGTCCTTTAAAAAAGGAGAAAAGTCACCCTAAAAAACTGAGACATAATCTAAGGGCTAATACTGATTTTATTTTTATTTTCCTTTGACATCAAAAAATGCATAACTAGCGAAGTATTCATTGCCACCCAAAATGAATTAAGATCTTAGTGGTTCAACAGCTAGACATTCTTGATTCTGACGTTTTTATAGTCTCTAAATGTGATTTAAAAGCATATTGTAGTGTTATAGAGTCTACCAGAAAACTGCAACTATTTGTAGTTCATATATTTGACCCATTCTGGCCCCAGAGAAGATAGTCATGTAATCTACAAAGCCAGAGTGAGAAGAATTCTTTCCAATGCTCACTCTCAAAAAAAGCACAATTTACACATTTGGAAATACATAAGTACCCTCTCATGAAGGGTATACATGTGATTTTCTGAGTCATAAGCTAAAGAATTGAACTACCTTGTGACGAATAGACTTACAAAAATGAGTAAATAAGTAACTAGAATTGTTAAATTTGAAGACGAGGCAGTTGCTCTTCAACTGGTGAAGGCAAACGGGATGGCAACTGTGTTGTCCCTTGTTGACTTTGTTCTGCCCAGTGCTTCTCAGGTGGCTTAGTGGTAAAGAATCTGCCTGACAATGCAGGAGATGCAGGAGATTCAGGATCAATCTATGGATTAGGAGGATTCCCTTTGTATGAATATTAAAATAGCACCTTTGAATCAAAGCAAACCCCAGGGCTTTTTCCTCCCAAGTCGCACCCCAGTTTCATGATCATGGAGTTAACTGCTACATACTAACCACCACGTCAACTCCCATCCCTGCTTCTGGCTTATGCCTCCTTACTCAGTGGGTCAGTCTGTATAATCTGCATTATTGTTTAGTCACTGAGTTCTGATTCTTTTGCCAACCATGTACTGTAGCCCACTAGGCTCTTCTGTCCATACTTCCCAGGCAAGCATACTGGGATAGGTTGCCGTTTCCTCCTTCAGAGGATTCTCCTGATTCAGAGATCAAGCCTGTGTCTCCTGCATTGGCAGGCAGATTCTTTATCACTGAGCCACCAGGGAAGCCCCATTGTCTGCATAGTGTTGGCTTAACACATCAGCTCCAGAGTTTCACACACAGCTTCATGTTATGATTGTCCTTTAAAAAAGGAGAAAAGTCACCCTAAAAAACTGAGACATAATCTAAGGGCTAATACTGATTTTATTTTTATTTTCCTTTGACATCAAAAAATGCATAACTAGCGAAGTATTCATTGCCACCCAAAATGAATTAAGATCTTAGTGGTTCAACAGCTAGACATTCTTGATTCTGACGTTTTTATAGTCTCTAAATGTGATTTAAAAGCATATTGTAGTGTTATAGAGTCTACCAGAAAACTGCAACTATTTGTAGTTCATATATTTGACCCATTCTGGCCCCAGAGAAGATAGTCATGTAATCTACAAAGCCAGAGTGAGAAGAATTCTTTCCAATGCTCACTCTCAAAAAAAGCACAATTTACACATTTGGAAATACATAAGTACCCTCTCATGAAGGGTATACATGTGATTTTCTGAGTCATAAGCTAAAGAATTGAACTACCTTGTGACGAATAGACTTACAAAAATGAGTAAATAAGTAACTAGAATTGTTAAATTTGAAGACGAGGCAGTTGCTCTTCAACTGGTGAAGGCAAACGGGATGGCAACTGTGTTGTCCCTTGTTGACTTTGTTCTGCCCAGTGCTTCTCAGGTGGCTTAGTGGTAAAGAATCTGCCTGACAATGCAGGAGATGCAGGAGATTCAGGATCAATCTATGGATTAGGAGGATTCCCTAGAGAAGGAAATGACAGCCCCCTCCAGTATTCTTGTCTAGAGAATCCCATGAACACAGGAGCCCGGTGGGTTAGAGTCCATGAGGTTGCAAAGAATTGAACAAGAATGAATGATTGAGTACACAGTCAGACAAGAGGCAGATAGAGATCTCTTCCATAGTTCATACTTATTTCCTCAAGAAATCCAAAGACACTAGCTTTTTATGACTTTTTTTGGAGATAAGAAGTTTTAATCCCACATTTTAGATTGTATAGATTTCCATATATCTGGCAGTTAATTATTTTTATACAAATTGTTTTGTTTAGGAATACACTGTCTCTTTCCTCTTTTGATTCTTACATCATGAACTAAAACATGTGTAAGGGGTTTCCACAGAAGTGGAATTTGTTCTGGATTGTTTAGCATGTAGACAGTATGAGAAGTTTTCATAAAAGCTGCATTTACAGTACACCTTTCGCTATAACCATTACATGGATTGCTTTCTGTCTACATAAGAAGTATTCAAAGTTGACATTTTTTTAATACCATTTTATAAAGCAGGGACCATAGTTCAGTGAGTTTAGTTAACATTTCTGAGTCCTCAGAGCTAGTACTTACAGAGAAAGAAATGTCACTCTTATTTTTCTGTAAGCAAAATGCTCATGTTCTTTCCTTAGAATCACACTGTTTCTTTGAGCAGGGGGTGGATAAAGGAAAGAAAAGGCTTAATAAATGTGCAAAGTTGGTGTTGATTCTGGCCCCAGAGAAGATAGTCATGTAATCTACAAAGCCAGAGTGAGAAGAATTCTTTCCAATGCTCACTCTCAAAAAAAGCACAATTTACACATTTGGAAATACATAAGTACCCTCTCATGAAGGGTATACATGTGATTTTCTGAGTCATAAGCTAAAGAATTGAACTACCTTGTGACGAATAGACTTACAAAAATGAGTAAATAAGTAACTAGAATTGTTAAATTTGAAGACGAGGCAGTTGCTCTTCAACTGGTGAAGGCAAACGGGATGGCAACTGTGTTGTCCCTTGTTGACTTTGTTCTGCCCAGTGCTTCTCAGGTGGCTTAGTGGTAAAGAATCTGCCTGACAATGCAGGAGATGCAGGAGATTCAGGATCAATCTATGGATTAGGAGGATTCCCTAGAGAAGGAAATGACAGCCCCCTCCAGTATTCTTGTCTAGAGAATCCCATGAACACAGGAGCCCGGTGGGTTAGAGTCCATGAGGTTGCAAAGAATTGAACAAGAATGAATGATTGAGTACACAGTCAGACAAGAGGCAGATAGAGATCTCTTCCATAGTTCATACTTATTTCCTCAAGAAATCCAAAGACACTAGCTTTTTATGACTTTTTTTGGAGATAAGAAGTTTTAATCCCACATTTTAGATTGTATAGATTTCCATATATCTGGCAGTTAATTATTTTTATACAAATTGTTTTGTTTAGGAATACACTGTCTCTTTCCTCTTTTGATTCTTACATCATGAACTAAAACATGTGAAAGGGGGTTTCCACAGAAGTGGAATTTGTTCTGGATTGTTTAGCATGTAGACAGTATGAGAAGTTTTCATAAAAGCTGCATTTACAGTACACCTTTCGCTATAACCATTACATGGATTGCTTTCTGTCTACATAAGAAGTATTCAAAGTTGACATTTTTTTAATACCATTTTATAAAGCAGGGACCATAGTTCAGTGAGTTTAGTTAACATTTCTGAGTCCTCAGAGCTAGTACTTACAGAGAAAGAAATGTCACTCTTATTTTTCTGTAAGCAAAATGCTCATGTTCTTTCCTTAGAATCACACTGTTTCTTTGAGCAGGGGGTGGATAAAGGAAAGAAAAAGGCATTGCTAATAAATGTGCAAAGTTGGTGTTGGAAATGGGTCTCTCTTAAAGTGTGCCAATTCGAATGAAAGAATAAAGCTAGGACTTTTCCATTGTAAGTATCTGTTTTTTCACATCTAATATTAATACTCAAAACCCAACTCTGACAATTAAATGATATCAACTAGATTTTAATAAGCTATAGTTTTCTCATCTGTCAATGACAATAGATTCTTTTATTTTTTTAAGATTTATTTATTTATTTATTTTGGGCGGGGGTCGGGTTGGGGAGGGAGGGGAGCAGGCGGGCCACTTCTATTGGTCTTCCATTTCTCCACTTTCATCTGGCTTTGTTCTTTGGCTTCAGTGGGCCTCCCATCGTGGTGGCGTCTGTCGTTGCAGAGCACTGGCTCTGGGCACATGTGCTCCAGAGCTCTAGCTTGGTAATTGGACACATCAGTCCAACTGCTCCGCGGCACGTGGGATCTTCCCAGGCCAGGGCTCGAACCGGCGCCCCTTGCACTGCAAGGCGGTGTCCTTACCCACTGGACCACCAGGGGAAGCCCGACAATGGATTCTAAATCTCAGATTCATGGTGAAATTTGAAGAAATAATTAGCTCAGAATCTAGCAAAAAAAGTGGGTTTCCCAGGTGATGCAGCAATAAAGAATCAGCCAATTCAGGAGACACAACAGATGAGAGTTCGATTCTTGGGTGGGGAAGATCCCCTGGATAAACACATGGACACACACTCCAGTATTCTTGCCTGGAGAATTCCATGAACAGGAGAGCCTAGTAGACTACAGTCCATGGGATTGCAAAGAATTAGATAAGACTAAAAGACTAGCACCAACTAACAAAATCAATTATTTGTCTGTATATAAGTTTGTAAAATAGAAATGTGTTTATTCAATAAAGCAAAAGAAAGAAATATAGATTTAGTAACTATTTTGAAATAAAGTTCTCATATATGAACCCACAGATGAATAAGGTACGTAGATAATTATATGACAATGTATTAGAAAAATATCTGCTCAGCTGACAAAAGAATTAGTTATTAATATGAGGATAGACTAGAACGTGAGGTGAGAAAAAGAACAATTCTATACCCCCCTGCATTTTAGGAAATATTATTTTACATTGTCCTAAGATTATTTTGAGTTAGTGATTATCTAGAGGAGGTCATTGGAAAACAGAGTTGAGTTAGATTTGTAATAAATTTTGCTTAATGCTATAGTTATATATATAAAGCAAAACATAATATATAACTTTTATTAAAGTTTAATTTTTGAGTATAAGATCATTAATTATGCTAAGTAAATGAGAGGCATGCTTGAAATAATTAGGAATGATTTTATTTCTAATATGTAGTCTCCATGGTATCATAGATCTCAAAACTTGTCAAATATGAATATTAGACAGCAACATAGCGGTTCTGTTTAGAATATGTCTAAATATGTAATTGATATATGTTAACTTTGATTTGAGTGAAATTTTATAAGTTTATTGGAGAAGGAAATGACTACCCACTCCAGTATTGATTGGAGAATTCCATGGACAGAAAAATCTAGTGGGCTACAGTCCATGGGGTTGTAAACAGTTGGACACAACTGAGTAACACACATACATGTACATATAAATTTATATTTATTATTAAAGTTTACAACATCCATTAATGCCAAATAGTATCATTTCAATCTTGTCTAAACATGTAAGTATATATTTATTTTTACTCTTTAATATATAAACTTTTATAAATTCAAAGCTTATCTTTTGATTTTATTGAAAATAATTCATTTTTAATATCTCCTCCAAATTCTCATATTAAAAATCTTGAGAATGTGAATTCCTATAAATGTGCACTATCCAAGTGTCTGTATGTGTTTATGAAATAGAAAGGTTAGTTTTGCTTCTTGTCATTTCTCCTGTCTCCTTTTTTGTCTTTCTTCCTCTCCTTTTCATTCTTTCTCTTCCTCCATAATACATGTGTTTGTATGTAAGAATCCCATATGTCTTTTTATTTTAAAAAAAGATTTTAACAACTATGAAAGTTGCTATTTTGTTGCTTATTAAGATAAGTATAATATGAATATACTAAAATAAATGTAAACTGTGCTATACAAAGCGTGTCTGTGTGTTTCACATTCAAATAAAGTTCTCATATATGAACCCACAGATGAATAAGGTACGTAGATAATTATATGACAATGTATTAGAAAAATATCTGCTCAGCTGACAAAAGAATTAGTTATTAATATGAGGATAGACTAGAACGTGAGGTGAGAAAAAGAACAATTCTATACCCCCCTGCATTTTAGGAAATATTATTTTACATTGTCCTAAGATTATTTTGAGTTAGTGATTATCTAGAGGAGGTCATTGGAAAACAGAGTTGAGTTAGATTTGTAATAAATTTTGCTTAATGCTATAGTTATATATATAAAGCAAAACATAATATATAACTTTTATTAAAGTTTAATTTTTGAGTATAAGATCATTAATTATGCTAAGTAAATGAGAGGCATGCTTGAAATAATTAGGAATGATTTTATTTCTAATATGTAGTCTCCATGGTATCATAGATCTCAAAACTTGTCAAATATGAATATTAGACAGCAACATAGCGGTTCTGTTTAGAATATGTCTAAATATGTAATTGATATATGTTAACTTTGATTTGAGTGAAATTTTATAAGTTTATTGGAGAAGGAAATGACTACCCACTCCAGTATTGATTGGAGAATTCCATGGACAGAAAAATCTAGTGGGCTACAGTCCATGGGGTTGTAAACAGTTGGACACAACTGAGTAACACACATACATGTACATATAAATTTATATTTATTATTAAAGTTTACAACATCCATTAATGCCAAATAGTATCATTTCAATCTTGTCTAAACATGTAAGTATATATTTATTTTTACTCTTTAATATATAAACTTTTATAAATTCAAAGCTTATCTTTTGATTTTATTGAAAATAATTCATTTTTAATATCTCCTCCAAATTCTCATATTAAAAATCTTGAGAATGTGAATTCCTATAAATGTGCACTATCCAAGTGTCTGTATGTGTTTATGAAATAGAAAGGTTAGTTTTGCTTCTTGTCATTTCTCCTGTCTCCTTTTTTGTCTTTCTTCCTCTCCTTTTCATTCTTTCTCTTCCTCCATAATACATGTGTTTGTATGTAAGAATCCCATATGTCTTTTTATTTTAAAAAAAGATTTTAACAACTATGAAAGTTGCTATTTTGTTGCTTATTAAGATAAGTATAATATGAATATACTAAAAATAAATGTAAACTGTGCTATACAAAGCGTGTCTGTGTGTTTAGTCACTCAGTCATGGCTGATTTTTTGCAATTCTATGGATTGTAGCCCACCAGGCCATTCTATCCATGGAAGTCCCAAGGCAGGAATACTGGAGTGGGTAGACACTCCCTTTTTCAGGGGATCTTCCCCACCCAAGAATCAAACCCAGGTCTCCTGCATTGCAGGCAGATTTTTCACCATCTGAGTCATCAGGGAAACCTGCTATACAAAGTACCAAACATAACTGAAAAATGGGAAGATGGTGCCATTAGAATACTTACACTTTATTAACTTAGAAATCCTCAAATAGGAAAGAAAATAAAGTGTTTTAAGTCCAGAGTTGTAGAGAACCACCAACTAGTAAATCTTGGCTTATAGAATGTTATTTAATATAATTAGTTATCTGTGCCTTTAAAAGCCAGTGCTGCATATTTATGATTTCAGCAAAACACAGAGCCTTTAGATTATTGGCTTTGTCTATTTTAATCACTAATCATTGGTATTATTAATAAATTGTAAGGAAACTATGAAATTTTAATTGTTATAAATGGTATTATGTCTATAAAGCTAATGATCTGTGGATTATCAGTAAATCTGGTTACTATTAGTAAGCTTAGGTCTTTTTTTTTATATATAATAGAGAATTTCCTAGATAATTTTAATTTGAGCCACTGGATTTTTAATATAGCTATAGCAATTTATCTTTTTGGCTTTAAAAACAAATTTTCAAAGTTGTAGACTATTCATATTCTTTTTCATATTGGTATGGTAGTACCAGGTGATTCAGTGGTAAAAAAAAAAAAAAAGTCTGCCTGCCAATGCAGGAGATGAAGGAGATAGAAGAGAGTTCAATCCCTGGGTTGGAAGATGTGCTAGAGGAGGAAATGGCAACTTACTCTAGTATTCTTACCTTTCAAATTTCACAGACAGAAAAGTCTGGTGGGCTACAGTTTTGGGGGTTACAAAGAGTCGGATACAACTGAACACAGCACAGCAAAGATATATATTTTAATGTATGTTTTTTATAAATTTGTGTGATTGTAAGAGTTGTATGTATGTGGCCATTAAGTATTAAGAAATTATTTCCTAATACTTGATATCACATAGCTAATAAGGTAAGAGGAAGACTTTGTACTCAGGACTTTTGATACACACTTTCAACTAGATACTGTTAAGTACTCTAGCTCTTCCTGGGTTAAAACTTGTATTTTTCTATACAATGCCATTTTTATATATGCTTTTCTCTTTCATGTTCTGTGATTTTATATAGACTACAGCATTTAAAATGCTGTTAAAACAACATATATCTTTAGAATAAAATTCTCTATATGAACTGAATAATTACAGTTTTCTATTTTCTTTTCCATGGTATGTAGTATGTATAGAAAACATATACAGCATACAGGTATACCATGATTATATTGTGGGTTCTGTTCCAAACCATCACAATAAAATGAGTATCACAATAAAGTGACTCACACATTTTTTTTTATTTCTCAGTGCATTTTTTAATTAATTTTTTACACAGTTTTATTGTTTACTACCCCACATCAACCTTCTCCGTGCATTTAAATGTTACATTTACATTACAAAATAGTCTATTAAGTATGCAATAGAATTATGCTTAAGAAAATAATTGTCTTGTGTCATGCGCAGTCATGTCCAACTCTTTGCAACCCCAAGGGCTGTGATCTGTCATGCTTCTCTGTCCATGGAATTTTCTAGGCAAGAATACTGGACTGGGTTGCCATTTCCTTCCCCAGGATTATCTTCCTGACCCAAGATCAAGCATACATCTCTTGTGTCTCCTGCATTCGCAGGCAAATTATTTACCACTGAGCCACCTAAAAATCCCAAGGAAACAATGCACACACCTTAAATATAGATACTCATTGCTAAAACGTGCTAACCATTATTTGAGCATGCACATATGCACACACGTAGTATCTGTGAAGAACAGTCAAAGGAGGCACAATAAAACAAACTATGCCTGTATAAGGTTCAAATATGAATTTTTCTAAAAGTTAGTCTATGGGTAGATTTGGGTCTAAATCTCTGGGAAGAGTTTCCTGGTAGTAAGGCAGAACATCAGTTGAATCATTGACTTCATTGTGGCTAGAAAATGAATCCTCATTGTAGCTATTTACATCTGTAAGAAAAAGAGATGATTTAATATTAGATCACCATTGTGAAATTTACCTCTCAAATTAGCATTAACTTCCAACAGTTGGAATACCATCAGAAATGCTTGTCATGCAGTGTAGAAAGTGGATAGGAATCTGTCTATATACCCATTGTATGCTAGGTCAATTTTCTTCATTACTCTTTTTTCACAGCACTTCACCCCTTCTGTCTTTGTCTTCATTTTCTTCCCTCTCTCTCTGTTTTCCTTCCCTCTGTTTCTTATTTGTTTGTGTAATGACAACATAATGCTTTTCTGTCTTTTTAAATAGGAGTTAAAATACACATTTGCTGAACAACTAAACAAAGTCCGCATGATTATTGTAATAGCACCAAATAAAATATACAGCATACAGGTATACCATGATTATATTGTGGGTTCTGTTCCAAACCATCACAATAAAATGAGTATCACAATAAAGTGACTCACACATTTTTTTATTTCTCAGTGCATTTTTTAATTAATTTTTTACACAGTTTTATTGTTTACTACCCCACATCAACCTTCTCCGTGCATTTAAATGTTACATTTACATTACAAAATAGTCTATTAAGTATGCAATAGAATTATGCTTAAGAAAATAATTGTCTTGTGTCATGCGCAGTCATGTCCAACTCTTTGCAACCCCAAGGGCTGTGATCTGTCATGCTTCTCTGTCCATGGAATTTTCTAGGCAAGAATACTGGACTGGGTTGCCTTTTCCCTTTCCCCCAGGATTATCTTCCTGACCCAAGATCAAGCATACATCTCTTGTGTCTCCTGCATTCGCAGGCAAATTATTTACCACTGAGCCACCTAAAAATCCCAAGGAAACAATGCACACACCTTAAATATAGATACTCATTGCTAAAACGTGCTAACCATTATTTGAGCATGCACATATGCACACACGTAGTATCTGTGAAGAACAGTCAAAGGAGGCACAATAAAACAAACTATGCCTGTATAAGGTTCAAATATGAATTTTTCTAAAAGTTAGTCTATGGGTAGATTTGGGTCTAAATCTCTGGGAAGAGTTTCCTGGTAGTAAGGCAGAACATCAGTTGAATCATTGACTTCATTGTGGCTAGAAAATGAATCCTCATTGTAGCTATTTACATCTGTAAGAAAAAGAGATGATTTAATATTAGATCACCATTGTGAAATTTACCTCTCAAATTAGCATTAACTTCCAACAGTTGGAATACCATCAGAAATGCTTGTCATGCAGTGTAGAAAGTGGATAGGAATCTGTCTATATACCCATTGTATGCTAGGTCAATTTTCTTCATTACTCTTTTTTCACAGCACTTCACCCCTTCTGTCTTTGTCTTCATTTTCTTCCCTCTCTCTCTGTGTATTCCTTCCCTCTGTTTCTTATTTGTTTGTGTAATGACAACATAATGCTTTTCTGTCTTTTTAAATAGGAGTTAAAATACACATTTGCTGAACAACTAAACAAAGTCCGCATGATTATTGTGAAACATTTTACCAACAAGGATAATATATGTGGCAGATGCTTTTACTGTTCCAGAATTGGTAGTTTTGAATAAACTATTTACTTCTAAAATTACGTTGTCACAAAACTTAATATTAGATCATTTGAGAGTGATTCTTTCTTAGTACATATCTTTATATGTGATTAAATCAAGAACTATGAGAAAATCTCAATATAAATATTTGTATCTATTGGATAAAACCAATAAATAAAACTACATGTAAATAATTTGTTATTTTTTCATTAAAGCAAACTGAGTAAAATGAAAATCATTTCTAATTTTAGTGTAAAATTTTAAACTTCAAAGTACAAAATGAGAATAATTTAAAGTACAGTATGATTATCCAATTATTTTTTCAATCATATCTTAATTTCATTTATTGTTATTTAGATTGGCCATTGCTTCATCATTCACTCTTCAGAATTGATAATACTATGCCTCAACTGCCAGAAAAAGTGCTACTTGCAAAGTCAGCCCACAGATGGCGCTAACTGTGGCATCTGCTTAAACACTGACAAGTCTGTTAAAAGATTGAGTTCTGTGGAAATGGATTTAGTCAGCTTTTAGTGAGTGCCGTAATAACCTGAGTGTAATGCATATCTTAAATGAGTAGTCGTAGAATGTGTTCTAAAACTCATCAAGTTTTATTGGAACCTGATAGGTTTTATTTCCGGCTGTACAGGTACGGTGAATCATAGGGAACAGTGTAGGAAGAAAAGTTCAATGAGGATTCAACCTTGAGTTTTCTACTGATTGGAAGTCTCAATTAGGGAAATGACACATATATAAGATTTATAATGTGTCTTTCCTTTTTAAGACCTAAGGTGGCTTATACAATACCTATTAAAATAAACAACATCCTATGAAAGTTTAAACATAACTCTGAACAAAAGGATAAGAATCAAGAAAATGACTTGCCTAAATTAGTCCAGAGGAAAAAGATCAGTTTATATTATGAATTGTTATTGTGAAGGAAAGAAATATGCTAATGTGGTTTAGTTGAAATTCAGGAAAAATTTGGAGTAACGGATCAACAGAATCTTGGCAGAGATTTCTAAATATGATTGTGCTATAACCCTTGCCCTAGTGATAATTAACTTCCAACCTAATATATGTATATACATGAATCAAATAGATGTTAACTATCTTTTTAAAAATACTTATTTAAAAATTTTACATGTAATTTTGTACAATATTTTACCTTTTTTTTGTTATATAGGAACATATATCACAAAAGTTGAGACACCAGGTTCAGAGAACCTGTTAATTTTGAAAAATAGGTTGGCTCAATTTAGAATAAAGTAAACTAACTCACTTAAAATAAAATTTTATAATTTGAATGTTTTGAGTACATTGATGATTTAGTCACTAAGTCGTGTCCAACAAATGTAACCCCGTGAACTGTAGCCTACCAAACTATTCTGTCTATGGGATTCTCCAGGAAGAATACTGATGTGAGTTACCATTCACTTTTCCAAGGGATCTTCCCAACTGAGGGATCGAATCCACGTCTCTTGCATTAGCAGGTAGATTCTTTACCAACTGAGGTACAAGGGAAGCCCCTTAAGTACATTATTCCTAAATATATCTTGATGTATATTATCCAGTAGAAAAGACATACAGACATGTCAATGCACACTCATCTTTCCTCTCCAGCTCAGGAATTTAAGGAAAGAACAAATTATGAAAAATAAACTTGATATATTATTTCCTGAGAATTCATACAGTTATCATACACACTGTTAGTCAGCTTTTAGTGAGTGCCGTAATAACCTGAGTGTAATGCATATCTTAAATGAGTAGTCGTAGAATGTGTTCTAAAACTCATCAAGTTTTATTGGAACCTGATAGGTTTTATTTCCGGCTGTACAGGTACGGTGAATCATAGGGAACAGTGTAGGAAGAAAAGTTCAATGAGGATTCAACCTTGAGTTTTCTACTGATTGGAAGTCTCAATTAGGGAAATGACACATATATAAGATTTATAATGTGTCTTTCCTTTTTAAGACCTAAGGTGGCTTATACAATACCTATTAAAATAAACAACATCCTATGAAAGTTTAAACATAACTCTGAACAAAAGGATAAGAATCAAGAAAATGACTTGCCTAAATTAGTCCAGAGGAAAAAGATCAGTTTATATTATGAATTGTTATTGTGAAGGAAAGAAATATGCTAATGTGGTTTAGTTGAAATTCAGGAAAAATTTGGAGTAACGGATCAACAGAATCTTGGCAGAGATTTCTAAATATGATTGTGCTATAACCCTTGCCCTAGTGATAATTAACTTCCAACCTAATATATGTATATACATGAATCAAATAGATGTTAACTATCTTTTTAAAAATACTTATTTAAAAATTTTACATGTAATTTTGTACAATATTTTACCTTTTTTTTGTTATATAGGAACATATATCACAAAAGTTGAGACACCAGGTTCAGAGAACCTGTTAATTTTGAAAAATAGGTTGGCTCAATTTAGAATAAAGTAAACTAACTCACTTAAAATAAAATTTTATAATTTGAATGTTTTGAGTACATTGATGATTTAGTCACTAAGTCGTGTCCAACAAATGTAACCCCGTGAACTGTAGCCTACCAAACTATTCTGTCTATGGGATTCTCCAGGAAGAATACTGATGTGAGTTACCATTCACTTTTCCAAGGGATCTTCCCAACTGAGGGATCGAATCCACGTCTCTTGCATTAGCAGGTAGATTCTTTACCAACTGAGGTACAAGGGAAGCCCCTTAAGTACATTATTCCTAAATATATCTTGATGTATATTATCCAGTAGAAAAGACATACAGACATGTCAATGCACACTCATCTTTCCTCTCCAGCTCAGGAATTTAAGGAAAAAGAACAAATTATGAAAAATAAACTTGATATATTATTTCCTGAGAAAGTTTCATACATGTCTACCATCATCAACTACACCAGTATTCTAGATTTTACTGATTCTTCTTCATTTCTGAAAGTGATTTTAAAAGAGCAGGTTAGTATTTCTTTCATTAGAGTATGAGGGTTGATGCATTTGACTTAATTGAAGATACACCAAGTTTTAATATAGTTCCAGATTTCTTAGTTCTGATGATGATAGAAATGAGTCATGGTTGAGGAGAAAATTCTTCCATCAGTGCAAAGTAGTGAAACATGGCAACATTCCTGTATTGTTTTATTTCCTAAATCAAAACAAAATTTTTATCTTGTTGATGCAATTCTCATGTGTTCAAATGTATAACTATGGAGCCAAAGGCAATTGGGGCACATGAGTGGAAAAGGGGAGCTGTAACCTGTCCTAAGGTTGTGTTCTCTGTCCCCAATACCTATGGAAAAAAAAATCTTGCTTTGATGAACAACTTCCTTTCCAAACTGCAAGTATCCTCAGTTCTTTTTTCTCCTATGTCTTTAAATTTAAGTAATAATAGTACCTGTCTCTTGTTGTAAACGGTGACATGTAATAATCTGTAACTTAGTATCCTAGTTAATTCCTAGTGTGTTTTTTAGATTTTTTTCCCTGGATATCTTTAATGTACATAGTCAGCACAATTCTACGTTCTGGGGAATTTAGGATTGCCTTTTTTTTATAAGGGTCACTGAAAATTATATCCTCTTATACCTTGTTAGAATTGGCAAAGGGTAGAAAGGATAATTGTAGTCTGAGATTCTGAAACTGATGTTGTTTTGGATTATTTAAATTACCTGACTAAAACTTACATGTCAATTTTCAGGTAATGCGTTGAGAATAGTCTTGAATTAACAAAGAATCCAGTCTCTTGCATTTAGCTGAGGTTACCATTCACTTTTCCAAGGGATCTTCCCAACTGAGGGATCGAATCCACGTCTCTTGCATTAGCAGGTAGATTCTTTACCAACTGAGGTACAAGGGAAGCCCCTTAAGTACATTATTCCTAAATATATCTTGATGTATATTATCCAGTAGAAAAGACATACAGACATGTCAATGCACACTCATCTTTCCTCTCCAGCTCAGGAATTTAAGGAAAAAGAACAAATTATGAAAAATAAACTTGATATATTATTTCCTGAGAAAGTTTCATACATGTCTACCATCATCAACTACACCAGTATTCTAGATTTTACTGATTCTTCTTCATTTCTGAAAGTGATTTTAAAAGAGCAGGTTAGTATTTCTTTCATTAGAGTATGAGGGTTGATGCATTTGACTTAATTGAAGATACACCAAGTTTTAATATAGTTCCAGATTTCTTAGTTCTGATGATGATAGAAATGAGTCATGGTTGAGGAGAAAATTCTTCCATCAGTGCAAAGTAGTGAAACATGGCAACATTCCTGTATTGTTTTATTTCCCTAAATCAAAACAAAATTTTTATCTTGTTGATGCAATTCTCATGTGTTCAAATGTATAACTATGGAGCCAAAGGCAATTGGGGCACATGAGTGGAAAAGGGGAGCTGTAACCTGTCCTAAGGTTGTGTTCTCTGTCCCCAATACCTATGGAAAAAAAAATCTTGCTTTGATGAACAACTTCCTTTCCAAACTGCAAGTATCCTCAGTTCTTTTTTCTCCTATGTCTTTAAATTTAAGTAATAATAGTACCTGTCTCTTGTTGTAAACGGTGACATGTAATAATCTGTAACTTAGTATCCTAGTTAATTCCTAGTGTGTTTTTTAGATTTTTTTCCCTGGATATCTTTAATGTACATAGTCAGCACAATTCTACGTTCTGGGGAATTTAGGATTGCCTTTTTTTTATAAGGGTCACTGAAAATTATATCCTCTTATACCTTGTTAGAATTGGCAAAGGGTAGAAAGGATAATTGTAGTCTGAGATTCTGAAACTGATGTTGTTTTGGATTATTTAAATTACCTGACTAAAACTTACATGTCAATTTTCAGGTAATGCGTTGAGAATAGTCTTGAATTAACTAAGCGAATTTCCATCATGTCCCTCTCATTTGACTGGGAAGAAATTGCGTGGGACTACAATACTACTCACACATGTCTGACTACTACGTGCCACAGGATCAATGATTCTTTCTATACCTGTAATTGGTTCTTGGATTAACTAATCACTCCAACAGGTTGAGTGTTTACAGAGTAGGTTGGTTTTACTTACCTAGATTCCCCTCAGTGTTCATTTTAACTTTATCATTTTAAAGTACCATTTCATTATTATCAGGAGCCAAATCCTATACACAAAATTATCACCAAAAGTCACTCATTGGTTAACTTGTTTAATTCTCAGGTAGGGTTTAAATTGGTTCTTAAAGCTTGTTATAATGGAATTTGTCTTTTCCTAACATCACTGAGCATCTTACCAGATGCTAGAGGAGGTAAAAATAAAAAGGTGGACAAGGTCAAACTAGAGGTTACTTTAACATGAGGTATGTACTTTTGTCACTGATGATTGTCGAAGATATAATGTTGGTCTTACAATAGTTAATAAGCAACCATTGTACTGGCACAATAATATGCAAGAAGACCGGTGAAATGCAACAATATACACATATAATAAGAGCTGTGAGATGTACTGGAAGACACATGCTAACATTTCATATAGCCTCTGAATTCAGAAATTGAGTGTTTTTATAAACAAAAGTTAGTACAGTCTAGAACAATGTGTGTATTAAAGAGTTGAAAGCAAAAATCACGGAGACAGTAATTAAGACAGACTACTTTATTGGGGTCAAAAAATGCTCAAAAGAGATGAATGAGTAAGCACCATAGAGGAAATTTTGCTTCATTTTGTAGGGTTAAGGGCTAGGGTCATTGCCCTAAAGTCTGAATTTTCTTATCCTGAAAGAAGGGCTTCGTATGGGTTTTAGAAAAAAAGAGAAGAAAAGCATTTTCCACCAAAAGAAAAATGAAAGGTAACAAAGCGAATTTGAAGAAACTTGTTTTATATTTAAGTACCATTTAGGTTGAGTCAAGAGGCTGGCAAGGAGTTAATGAAGTTAAGGAAATAGTGAGCGTTCTTTTTTGCAGAAAAAATCTCATGGTGATGTAAAACAGCATGGCACCTTCAGGGAATGGCAAACCATTTATGTAGTTTGTGATTTGAACTGTTCCCAAATAATAGTCTTTTGTCTAAACATTCTATTTAAGAAGTCAACTAACTAGTGTTTGCAATGGTAGGAACAGCATTCCAGTGGACCTCCAAGTTCATACTTAGGCAAAAGAACCACTGGCTAATTTAATCACACCCCTACTTAATGCAGAAGATGTAGGTTACAATTTATTACAGAATTGTTATTCAAGTCTAGATGGCTACTTACACATTTAATAATTTTATTATTTGTTTTAAAAGATATTTTGTTAAGCAGAACTGTGCATATGATGATGCAAACAAAACTATACATGAAAATGTTTTTGTGATAAAATATTCAGTTGAGGCTGTCTGCCGTCTTCTTGAAAACTCATTTCATATGAAGTAGAAAGAAAAACAGAAGAGAGTGACAGAATGAAAATATCTGTTGTAGATTTATGTAAAAAAAAACAGTGATGAAATGGAAAATAAAAGTATGGACCTGAAAGGGTCAGGCATCTGGCATGTTTTTCAGTTTTGAAAAATACAGACTAATAGACCTGAAAAAACAATATACACATATAATAAGAGCTGTGAGATGTACTGGAAGACACATGCTAACATTTCATATAGCCTCTGAATTCAGAAATTGAGTGTTTTTATAAACAAAAGTTAGTACAGTCTAGAACAATGTGTGTATTAAAGAGTTGAAAGCAAAAATCACGGAGACAGTAATTAAGACAGACTACTTTATTGGGGTCAAAAAATGCTCAAAAGAGATGAATGAGTAAGCACCATAGAGGAAATTTTGCTTCATTTTGTAGGGTTAAGGGCTAGGGTCATTGCCCTAAAGTCTGAATTTTCTTATCCTGAAAGAAGGGCTTCGTATGGGTTTTAGAAAAAAAGAGAAGAAAAGCATTTTCCACCAAAAGAAAAATGAAAGGTAACAAAGCGAATTTGAAGAAACTTGTTTTATATTTAAGTACCATTTAGGTTGAGTCAAGAGGCTGGCAAGGAGTTAATGAAGTTAAGGAAATAGTGAGCGTTCTTTTTTGCAGAAAAAATCTCATGGTGATGTAAAACAGCATGGCACCTTCAGGGAATGGCAAACCATTTATGTAGTTTGTGATTTGAACTGTTCCCAAATAATAGTCTTTTGTCTAAACATTCTATTTAAGAAGTCAACTAACTAGTGTTTGCAATGGTAGGAACAGCATTCCAGTGGACCTCCAAGTTCATACTTAGGCAAAAGAACCACTGGCTAATTTAATCACACCCTACTTAATGCAGAAGATGTAGGTTACAATTTATTACAGAATTGTTATTCAAGTCTAGATGGCTACTTACACATTTAATAATTTTATTATTTGTTTTAAAAGATATTTTGTTAAGCAGAACTGTGCATATGATGATGCAAACAAAACTATACATGAAAATGTTTTTGTGATAAAATATTCAGTTGAGGCTGTCTGCCGTCTTCTTGAAAACTCATTTCATATGAAGTAGAAAGAAAAACAGAAGAGAGTGACAGAATGAAAATATCTGTTGTAGATTTATGTAAAAAAAAACAGTGATGAAATGGAAAATAAAAGTATGGACCTGAAAGGGTCAGGCATCTGGCATGTTTTTCAGTTTTGAAAAATACAGACTAATAGACCTGAAAAAAACAAAAAACTGAAGCACATCAACTGGAAATACAACCTGCAAAACAGTAATGCCAAATTAATGTGTCTGTGTATTGCTGTAAACATACCTACTGGCAGGGATCTGCCAGTATTTCCTTTTTAAAATTAGCCTAGAAATAGGTTATTAAAGTCATTGCAAATCAGAGCATGTCTTTCCTGTGGAACAAATTAAACTATACACAAACAGAGGCAAAGGTAAGGACAAGAACACGTGAGGGGCAGAGAGAAAGTTTTGTCAATCCCATGCTAACACTGAGGTATGGTTCTATATAGTTACATTTGATTTGAAACAAGATTTGATTTTAATAAAGTGCTATGAAGAATTACCTTGAAATAAATATGTCTGTAAAGTAGTTTGAGGCCAAACTGTGAATGATTTGGTTGAGTTGTATTAGTGCTGTTAGTAGGTTGGTGAACTTGTTCATAATTTATTCAGGGTGATGGTTCTCTGCAGATGCACAGGGGCACCCTGTTTTATGCCTGATGTTGTAAAATGATTGTTACTGTCCTGACCTCTTTCAGCTCAAAACATCCCACTTGTAGGATCTAATATATATGTATGTAAGTGTATGTATGTGTATGTGATTAATTCTCATTCATACCAGTTTCAACTCCACCTTGTCTTCAGCAATAGAATTTTTCTAATTTCCTGTTATTTTGTCTTTTCTTGCCAACTCTTTTAAAGCATAGTTTCAAACCTAGAAAAATATGTTAACGGTAATGAATGAGTAACCAGAGGATAATCATTGCCCTCTCAACCTCCTGAAGAATTTCTGTCTACTTTGTTTCTCTTTTACTGTAGTTTCTGGAAAATGTATTCGATAATCTATAATCTACCTAATTTTCTAGAGCACTCGAGTAGCAAATACTACAATTTTTAAACAAACTGTGCATATGATGATAAAAAAATATACATGAAAATGTTTTTGTGATAAAATATTCAGTTGAGGCTGTCTGCCGTCTTCTTGAAAACTCATTTCATATGAAGTAGAAAGAAAAACAGAAGAGAGTGACAGAATGAAAATATCTGTTGTAGATTTATGTAAAAAAAAACAGTGATGAAATGGAAAATAAAAGTATGGACCTGAAAGGGTCAGGCATCTGGCATGTTTTTCAGTTTTGAAAAATACAGACTAATAGACCTGAAAAAAACAAAAAACTGAAGCACATCAACTGGAAATACAACCTGCAAAACAGTAATGCCAAATTAATGTGTCTGTGTATTGCTGTAAACATACCTACTGGCAGGGATCTGCCAGTATTTCCTTTTTAAAATTAGCCTAGAAATAGGTTATTAAAGTCATTGCAAATCAGAGCATGTCTTTCCTGTGGAACAAATTAAACTATACACAAACAGAGGCAAAGGTAAGGACAAGAACACGTGAGGGGCAGAGAGAAAGTTTTTGTCAATCCCATGCTAACACTGAGGTATGGTTCTATATAGTTACATTTGATTTGAAACAAGATTTGATTTTAATAAAGTGCTATGAAGAATTACCTTGAAATAAATATGTCTGTAAAGTAGTTTGAGGCCAAACTGTGAATGATTTGGTTGAGTTGTATTAGTGCTGTTAGTAGGTTGGTGAACTTGTTCATAATTTATTCAGGGTGATGGTTCTCTGCAGATGCACAGGGGCACCCTGTTTTATGCCTGATGTTGTAAAATGATTGTTACTGTCCTGACCTCTTTCAGCTCAAAACATCCCACTTGTAGGATCTAATATATATGTATGTAAGTGTATGTATGTGTATGTGATTAATTCTCATTCATACCAGTTTCAACTCCACCTTGTCTTCAGCAATAGAATTTTTCTAATTTCCTGTTATTTTGTCTTTTCTTGCCAACTCTTTTAAAGCATAGTTTCAAACCTAGAAAAATATGTTAACGGTAATGAATGAGTAACCAGAGGATAATCATTGCCCTCTCAACCTCCTGAAGAATTTCTGTCTACTTTGTTTCTCTTTTACTGTAGTTTCTGGAAAATGTATTCGATAATCTATAATCTACCTAATTTTCTAGAGCACTCGAGTAGCAAATACTACATAAGAGTTTCTTTCTTGGGTACAAACCACTTTTCTCCATTTTGTTCTTGCTCTCTTACCTTCTTCTCTTCTTCAATTTTCAATAAATTTTGATCAGTGCCTCACGATCCTTGACAACTTGTAAATTGCTTGGAAATACCCTGTGCTTTATATGAACACGAAATATGAATACTAAGCAATGCTGCTTCTGGATTGCCTGTAAAATTCTAATAGTCAGCATCCAGATGTGTTAATAATCATGTAAGGTGCTTATTGATTTATAGAAACTTAAACAAATATGGAGCACTATCTAAATTAAAAAAAAAAAAATGTCCCTGGGAACATTTGACTTTCTCATATGGTGCTTAATAACGGTTGAAGGTGTCAGCTGAATAGTGAGTTCTCTTGAGTTTTTCAGCAGACCTGTGAAAATGTGTTTAGCATACAGGAAGAAATCACCTTTTATATGTTCCAATCAAACTTCCAATCCACCCATACTTTAATATACTCACATAGTTTAACATAATTCTAGGTTAACAACTAGTTATAACAACCACAAAGACAGATTACATAACAAGAACGATTTCAAGTCACTGCATTTTCAAAGAATATTAGTTTAGTGAAAATATTAATAAAGGGCAAACTACCATTGTTTTATCCGAGGTAATGGAAATTTTGCCATGAAAGAGATTGTTTTGGCAAGTTCAAGAATTAAAGACATTATTTATATGCAAATGACCTACAGATGGAAAGATCAAAAGAGTATAGTATTCCAACTTTAGATAAATTAGACATCTGTTGTTTAAAACTGCCTAGTTTTAGCTGTGGGTTTCAAATTTTAGATATATGAAAATACCCGTCTTGTTGCATTTAGTTCTGTCCAAGTAGCACCCTGTAGTGAAGTTCCTTTGGGCCTGTCCTTGTTTCAAACCTAGAAAAATATGTTAACGGTAATGAATGAGTAACCAGAGGATAATCATTGCCCTCTCAACCTCCTGAAGAATTTCTGTCTACTTTGTTTCTCTTTTACTGTAGTTTCTGGAAAATGTATTCGATAATCTATAATCTACCTAATTTTCTAGAGCACTCGAGTAGCAAATACTACATAAGAGTTTCTTTCTTGGGTACAAACCACTTTTCTCCATTTTGTTCTTGCTCTCTTACCTTCTTCTCTTCTTCAATTTTCAATAAATTTTGATCAGTGCCTCACGATCCTTGACAACTTGTAAATTGCTTGGAAATACCCTGTGCTTTATATGAACACGAAATATGAATACTAAGCAATGCTGCTTCTGGATTGCCTGTAAAATTCTAATAGTCAGCATCCAGATGTGTTAATAATCATGTAAGGTGCTTATTGATTTATAGAAACTTAAACAAATATGGAGCACTATCTAAATTAAAAAAAAAAAAATGTCCCTGGGAACATTTGACTTTCTCATATGGTGCTTAATAACGGTTGAAGGTGTCAGCTGAATAGTGAGTTCTCTTGAGTTTTTCAGCAGACCTGTGAAAATGTGTTTAGCATACAGGAAGAAATCACCTTTTATATGTTCCAATCAAACTTCCAATCCACCCATACTTTAATATACTCACATAGTTTAACATAATTCTAGGTTAACAACTAGTTATAACAACCACAAAGACAGATTACATAACAAGAACGATTTCAAGTCACTGCATTTTCAAAGAATATTAGTTTAGTGAAAATATTAATAAAGGGCAAACTACCATTGTTTTATCCGAGGTAATGGAAATTTTGCCATGAAAGAGATTGTTTTGGCAAGTTCAAGAATTAAAGACATTATTTATATGCAAATGACCTACAGATGGAAAGATCAAAAGAGTATAGTATTCCAACTTTAGATAAATTAGACATCTGTTGTTTAAAAACTGCCTAGTTTTAGCTGTGGGTTTCAAATTTTAGATATATGAAAAATACCCGTCTTGTTGCATTTAGTTCTGTCCAAGTAGCACCCTGTAGTGAAGTTCCTTTGGGCCTGTCCTTGTGTCCAGGGTGAGCTTAGTTCTTTGTATCTTATGCATAAAGGTGATCTGTGCATATATTGCTCACCGATAGCAGGAGATGACAACAATAAGCTGGAGCATTTCAGTGCAGCAAACCTTTTGGACATTTATGCAAGCAATGATGTGCAATGTAGAATTGCTTCTTTAGAAGAGAACATGAATGTGTTAAACCCTTTTTTTAAGCCTTAAAATTGTTTAAGTGATTTTAAAAAATCACTGTGGACTGTGACTGCAGCCATGAAATTAAAAGATGCTTGCTCCTTGGAAGAAAAGCTATGACAAACCTCGACAGTGTATTAAAATGCATAACATCACATGACTGACAGAGATCTATATAGTCAAAGCTGTGGTTTTTCCAGTAGTCATGTATGGATGAAAGAGTTGGCTCATAAAGAAGGCTGAGAAGGGCTTCCCTGGTGGTCCAGTGGGTAAGGACACCGCCTTGCAGTGCAAGGGGTGCCGCTTTGATCCCTGGCCTGGGAAGATCCCACGTGCCATGGAGCGGCTGGACCGATGTGTCCAATGACTGAGCCAGAGTTCTGGAGCGCATGCACCCAGAGCCGGTGCTCTGCGACAACAGAGGCCACCGCGATGGGAGGCCCACATGGGCCGAAGAACAAAGATGGATGAAAATGGACAAATGAAAGACCAATAGAAGTGGCCCGCCTGCTCCCCCCCCTCCCCACCCCACCCCCACCAAAATAAATAAATAAATAAATCTTAAAAAAAAAAAAAAGAAGACTGAGAAGAGACAAATCGATGTCTTTGTACTCTGGTGTTGGAGAAGGCTCTTGAGAGTCCCTTGGACTGCAAGGAAATCAAACCAGTTAAGCATAAAGGAAATCAACCCTGAATAGTAACTGGAAGAACTGATGCCAAAGCTCCAATAATTTGGCCACCTGATGTGAAGAAATGACTCATTGGAAAAGATCCTTAAACTGGGAAAAATAGAAGGCAGGAGAAGGGGATGACAAAGGACATGATGGCTGGATAGCATCACTGACTCAGTGGACATGAGTTTGAGCAGGCTTCAGGAGATGGTGAAGGACAGCGAAGCCCGGTGTCCCTCAGTTCGTGGGGTTGCAAAGAGTTGGACATGACTGAACAACGAACTGAACCAAAAATTGTTTTAAAATGGCATTACAGTTTCAGTTTATAGTTAGGTTATGTTCTGAAAGGAGGAAAGGGAGAAGATTAAACTTAACTAAGAAAATCATTAATTTATTTAGTCTTTTCATGGAGATTGAATGAATATGCATTTTGGATCAAAGAAAACAGCATTACTAGGCTATAAGGTAAATGCCAGCCCTATCTTATATGCTGATATTACCAAATTGACCTGTATGTCTTCAAATGCACAACTTATATGTGACCTACATTTTATAGATACTGCATATCAACTCCAAGTGTGCCCAGAAAATTTCTTACAAATATATTAATCTTAGAAATAGATATGTTTTTAAAATAATCTATTTCTGTGACTCTCTAGTACATATAATAGCACACTGATAGACTTTCTTTACCTTTATGGGGAATATATTAATAATTTTACAATATATATTGTGAAATGCATATATTTCACAATATATATATAAAATATATATGACCATCTGATCATTTATATACAAATAGATATTGCAAGGCTGTTTTAAGAGGAAAAGCCATAAAAAGCAAGAATAAAAGCAATGTCAGTAATAACAATGTGATGTTTTTTAAGCAATTTGTCTGCACTAGAATGAGACTAAGTAATGGATACACCTTCTTTCATTTAAAATTCAGGTTAGCTTGATAAATGGAAAAGTATAATCTTTAGATTATAAATTTAAAATTTAGAGATAAAGTACAAATAAAGAATTGAAAATGAAGTTTAAAAGGAAGCTGCATAATTTAGCTACTGTAAGCTATAAAATTGTAGAAACTACATATTTTGATTTTATGCCCGTATTCTAAATGTGAGGTCAACAAACTTCTTGTGTAGAGGACTGGGTAACAAATAGTTTATGCTTTTGTACTATATGGTTTTTGTTATATAATACTCTGTCCTATTCACATATTATATAAAAGTATCATATAAAACTCTGTCCTATTTAATGCTAACTCTTGTTTAGAGTAGGGTTAGGGTTAAGGTTAGGTTTAACTGTGAATCAATTCTGAGTGTATGTGTATGGCAATATGTAAACTAATGGACATGTCGAGTTCCAATAAGCCTTTAATTAACAGAAAAGACAATCAATTGGCCTGAGGACCATGGTTTGCCAATCCTTCCTAAAAGTTTGTGCCACACAGATTCCATTCTTAACTAAGAAGAGAAAATGCAAAACAAAAAACTTCCATGTTATTGTTGAACACAATAGTCTGTAGTTAATTTACTTAAAACTATGTCATAGTTATTTTAAAGTGAATTTCAATTGAAATTATTTTATATAATGACAAAGTGCTAAAATCGTAGAGTTAATGTGTCATATAAACTAGACTCACAGTTCCTAAACTCTTGTGTATATTGACATAATTGCATTTGTACTCCAAGTCTATGCTGTTTTTATTACAACTAGTTTAACACTTATTTTTAAGTTGCTTTAAAATTAAACATTGAAAAACATAATAAAATGTAGTTTATATTTCTTTAGCCTTGTGTAAAGGGGATGAGGATTATTCATTAAAGATTTTTAAGTGTGAAATCAAAACCTCATTGCATTGTAGGTTAGCCCAACATCAAAAATCAGAGGATATGTAATTAATTTATATTTCTGCTGCTATAATTGTCACATTATGTCTGACAAGATCAGACAGAGTTACAAAGAAATAAGTGAGCTACTACAAAGACAATTGATTTAAGCAATTTGTCTGCACTAAATGGATAAATGGATACACCTTCTTTCATTTAAAATTCAGGTTAGCTTGATAAATGGAAAAGTATAATCTTTAGATTATAAATTTAAAATTTAGAGATAAAGTACAAATAAAGAATTGAAAATGAAGTTTAAAAGGAAGCTGCATAATTTAGCTACTGTAAGCTATAAAATTGTAGAAACTACATATTTTGATTTTATGCCCGTATTCTAAATGTGAGGTCAACAAACTTCTTGTGTAGAGGACTGGGTAACAAATAGTTTATGCTTTTGTACTATATGGTTTTTGTTATATAATACTCTGTCCTATTCACATATTATATAAAAGTATCATATAAAACTCTGTCCTATTTAATGCTAACTCTTGTTTAGAGTAGGGTTAGGGTTAAGGTTAGGTTTAACTGTGAATCAATTCTGAGTGTATGTGTATGGCAATATGTAAACTAATGGACATGTCGAGTTCCAATAAGCCTTTAATTAACAGAAAAGACAATCAATTGGCCTGAGGACCATGGTTTGCCAATCCTTCCTAAAAGTTTGTGCCACACAGATTCCATTCTTAACTAAGAAGAGAAAATGCAAAACAAAAAACTTCCATGTTATTGTTGAACACAATAGTCTGTAGTTAATTTACTTAAAACTATGTCATAGTTATTTTAAAGTGAATTTCAATTGAAATTATTTTATATAATGACAAAGTGCTAAAATCGTAGAGTTAATGTGTCATATAAACTAGACTCACAGTTCCTAAACTCTTGTGTATATTGACATAATTGCATTTGTACTCCAAGTCTATGCTGTTTTTATTACAACTAGTTTAACACTTATTTTTAAGTTGCTTTAAAATTAAACATTGAAAAACATAATAAAATGTAGTTTATATTTCTTTAGCCTTGTGTAAAGGGGATGAGGATTATTCATTAAAGATTTTTAAGTGTGAAATCAAAACCTCATTGCATTGTAGGTTAGCCCAACATCAAAAATCAGAGGATATGTAATTAATTTATATTTCTGCTGCTATAATTGTCTACATTATGTCTGACAAGATCAGACAGAGTTACAAAGAAATAAGTGAGCTACTAAAAACAATTGCATATTTAAACACATCTTTTGTCATAACAAATCCTAGCTGCACATAGTATTTTGAAAATTGCAAATAAGGCCAGGGGCAAAAGAAGTAGAACTGAAGATCACAAATCAATCAAATTATGTATAAAAAGGATGAACAAAGTGAACCCTGGAATTTTGACTCCAAAGCATCTTGTAAATAGGTTTTCACGTGTAAAATGTAAAGTTGATGTGCCTTACAATATTTCTCTTGCCACCGCACTCAGAAAAGGCTACCAGGAATTGTCTTAGAGCAGGAAGCGCTGGAGCCACATCTGATTCTGGTCACATTAATACTGGAAGAGGTAGCAGTGTCATCTATTAGAGAAGTTATTGGCTTTTTATTTGTTTTATTTTTATCTAAGCAAGGACCATAAGCCTAGAGACCAGGCAGATGGAAGTGAGCATGGCAGATTGCATCTTCTACCTAGAAAGTGACATGCATCTTTTATTCACATGCATTGGTCAGATCAATTTGTGGGATTACATGCAACTTTAAAGTGTACTTTTGCCATCTTGCCATGCCTAAAAACTGAGGTTGAAACCTTTGGTGAGCTATGCTTGTGTTTACTTCCAGAGGACCTGTCTTTACTGAACAATCTCGTGTGTATAAGATAGGAGAGTCAAAACAGTATAGTTTTAAGAATATGATTAGCACAGCACAAGCTCTTCCGGCAATGATTTAATTGTTTTTGACAAAGTGCTAAAATCGTAGAGTTAATGTGTCATATAAACTAGACTCACAGTTCCTAAACTCTTGTGTATATTGACATAATTGCATTTGTACTCCAAGTCTATGCTGTTTTTATTACAACTAGTTTAACACTTATTTTTAAGTTGCTTTAAAATTAAACATTGAAAAACATAATAAAATGTAGTTTATATTTCTTTAGCCTTGTGTAAAGGGGATGAGGATTATTCATTAAAGATTTTTAAGTGTGAAATCAAAACCTCATTGCATTGTAGGTTAGCCCAACATCAAAAATCAGAGGATATGTAATTAATTTATATTTCTGCTGCTATAATTGTCACATTATGTCTGACAAGATCAGACAGAGTTACAAAGAAATAAGTGAGCTACTAAAAACAATTGCATATTTAAACACATCTTTTGTCATAACAAATCCTAGCTGCACATAGTATTTTGAAAATTGCAAATAAGGCCAGGGGCAAAAGAAGTAGAACTGAAGATCACAAATCAATCAAATTATGTATAAAAAGGATGAACAAAGTGAACCCTGGAATTTTGACTCCAAAGCATCTTGTAAATAGGTTTTCACGTGTAAAATGTAAAGTTGATGTGCCTTACAATATTTCTCTTGCCACCGCACTCAGAAAAGGCTACCAGGAATTGTCTTAGAGCAGGAAGCGCTGGAGCCACATCTGATTCTGGTCACATTAATACTGGAAGAGGTAGCAGTGTCATCTATTAGAGAAGTTATTGGCTTTTTATTTGTTTTATTTTTATCTAAGCAAGGACCATAAGCCTAGAGACCAGGCAGATGGAAGTGAGCATGGCAGATTGCATCTTCTACCTAGAAAGTGACATGCATCTTTTATTCACATGCATTGGTCAGATCAATTTGTGGGATTACATGCAACTTTAAAGTGTACTTTTGCCATCTTGCCATGCCTAAAAACTGAGGTTGAAACCTTTGGTGAGCTATGCTTGTGTTTACTTCCAGAGGACCTGTCTTTACTGAACAATCTCGTGTGTATAAGATAGGAGAGTCAAAACAGTATAGTTTTAAGAATATGATTAGCACAGCACAAGCTCTTCCGGCAATGAATATTTGGAACAATATGGTAAAAGAGCAGTACATAAAGTCACAAAGGAAGCTAAGTTGGGATAGCGATATATTTAAAATTCTGTATGCCCTAGAAAAAGTATATACTGGTCACTTCAAAAATCTCAGGAAAGATTCATGAAAGAAATTTCTTTTGGCATGATTATTAAATTATATGTACAAATTTAACATGTAATATTTGAAAGGAAAGAAGCCTTTTCAAAATCTGGCCTGTGAAAGGGAAGTGGCAAATAATTGATTTGGGCTGGAATATGTGATGAGGGGAATAATTGATATAAACCTTGACCACATGCCCTAAATAACCACCATGAATAAATGTTTATCTATGTCATAAAACGTTAGTAAGTTATACATGCATCTTTCTTTCATGTGTCATCATAAAGTCGTCATCCTTGAGTCTCATGTGTCACCATCGATCCTATCAGGAGAAAAAGCCTTAAAAAAATAATGTCTTCCAGGTCATTTGGGTAAAAATTAGGGTCTTATATTAGTAGATGTATGGAATTAAGCTATATAAATCATATATCTGCTCGAAGTTTGATGTTTTTCATTTGAATACTAGAAATATTAAAATACCTTTTTTAGGGAGGTTTGTAAGGGATAGTGTGTGAAAATGTGAAATGTTTTTACTCCGCCTTCCATGAAAGAAACATACCATAAAGTTGTAGCTATCATTAATGCAAGGAGAATCATGTACTTTGCTACCATTTACGCTATTGTGCACTTTTTAATTTAAGTACTATCTACAGGAACAGATTTTAAAAGTTCTTCTTATGTTGAAAATTTATAACATTATCTAAAATATTATTTCCTCATAATGTCCCTTTCCCTCTACCTTTCCTTCTCTTTATTCGAGTGAATAGAAGAAAGGGAAGATATATATTTAACAGTTTCGTACTGGCAAATGACAATGTGAGAAATTCATTGCATTAATTTCCTTTCAGTTTATTCATTTTACTTAAAAATTAAAATCATCCAGTGAAGCACAATAATCCAATTTATATATTCACATACAAACATCATTTTAGGTATAAATTAGGGTCTCTCCTTTCACTTTGTATCTTGGTAATTTATACTGAACCACTTGTATATTCCACTCTGAATTACTTCCAGAACACATCAAGTGATGATGTCTGCTTCTTTCTTCTGACTTACAAAAAATATAGAGATGACCTGCAGAGGTTCCCCATCAGCACAGGCTACTGCGGGTAGTGTGGCTTCCTGGCGGCTGAGCGTCAGAGAACAAAAATAAATCAGAGAGTAAACTGACATTTACTGATTCCACAGTGTGTATTTTTTTTTGCTTGAGTTGTATTTTAAAAGTCAATGAAGCTTTACTAATCCTAATATGTATAGTCCGTAAATTCTAAGCAGTAAATAGCTTTCCCAATTTCATGCCATGACCAGCTTGATTTGGGCTGGAATATGTGATGAGGGGAATAATTGATATAAACCTTGACCACATGCCCTAAATAACCACCATGAATAAATGTTTATCTATGTCATAAAACGTTAGTAAGTTATACATGCATCTTTCTTTCATGTGTCATCATAAAGTCGTCATCCTTGAGTCTCATGTGTCACCATCGATCCTATCAGGAGAAAAAGCCTTAAAAAAATAATGTCTTCCAGGTCATTTGGGTAAAAATTAGGGTCTTATATTAGTAGATGTATGGAATTAAGCTATATAAATCATATATCTGCTCGAAGTTTGATGTTTTTCATTTGAATACTAGAAATATTAAAATACCTTTTTTAGGGAGGTTTGTAAGGGATAGTGTGTGAAAATGTGAAATGTTTTTACTCCGCCTTCCATGAAAGAAACATACCATAAAGTTGTAGCTATCATTAATGCAAGGAGAATCATGTACTTTGCTACCATTTACGCTATTGTGCACTTTTTAATTTAAGTACTATCTACAGGAACAGATTTTAAAAGTTCTTCTTATGTTGAAAATTTATAACATTATCTAAAATATTATTTCCTCATAATGTCCCTTTCCCTCTACCTTTCCTTCTCTTTATTCGAGTGAATAGAAGAAAGGGAAGATATATATTTAACAGTTTCGTACTGGCAAATGACAATGTGAGAAATTCATTGCATTAATTTCCTTTCAGTTTATTCATTTTACTTAAAAATTAAAATCATCCAGTGAAGCACAATAATCCAATTTATATATTCACATACAAACATCATTTTAGGTATAAATTAGGGTCTCTCCTTTCACTTTGTATCTTGGTAATTTATACTGAACCACTTGTATATTCCACTCTGAATTACTTCCAGAACACATCAAGTGATGATGTCTGCTTCTTTCTTCTGACTTACAAAAAATATAGAGATGACCTGCAGAGGTTCCCCATCAGCACAGGCTACTGCGGGTAGTGTGGCTTCCTGGCGGCTGAGCGTCAGAGAACAAAAATAAATCAGAGAGTAAACTGACATTTACTGATTCCACAGTGTGTATTTTTTTTTGCTTGAGTTGTATTTTAAAAAGTCAATGAAGCTTTACTAATCCTAATATGTATAGTCCGTAAATTCTAAGCAGTAAATAGCTTTCCCAATTTCATGCCATGACCAGCAAAATAAACCTCAGTATTCAAAGTCCATCCTTTTCCTAAACTGACAAAACTCCCCTCTTTTGGATTCTAAAATATCTTTCCCTCACACACTTTCTGGAACAAAATATTACTTGTTTTAAGAGACTTTTAATGGAAAATAACACGTTAGAGATTCTGTAAGACATTAGGCATTGTTGTTCCTTCAAATCTAAGTGTCAAATGGTAGATTCACTCCACTCATTCATGCAGTAAGGAACAAAATAATGTTGCTCCTGGGTAGGAGAGCTTTGCGTGCATCTTGGGTTGGTGGAGAACAGAAATGTGATCTAATTTTCACAGAAAATGTGCTTCAAAGTTTCTCTTCAAGAAGTTATCGTTTTGACTTTGATAACACTGCATATCTATAACCTTGTGCTTGTGCTGTCCTATTCATTTGGGCACCATCCATTTGCTGATCAATAAACATGAGTCAGGGGAAATTGAAAATAGTAACTTAAACTCTTAATTTACTCCAGCCCCTCCTGTGACTCCTGGTTTAATTTCAATGTACATCCAGGTTTTGACTCTTTTACCTTGAGCTAGACTTGCAAATAGGAGTATAGTTCTGTAGTTTAAATTATCAGTACCTGTCGTTGCCTCCAGGCTTGCCCTACTTCTGCTTGTTTCTGGTTGCTGTCCTGCTCCCATCCCTGACCATCTAAATTGAAAAATAGTATCAATGAAAGAAAAATAAGACAATGATCTTCCATGTGTTTACACAATGCCTTCACAGCACTGAAATCTTCATCAGTGGTTAAGATATCCCAAGAGGCACAAATAATCTGATGGAAGATGTTCCTTCCAACTAGTCCATCTAGATGGCATATTGCTTGCTTTTTCCTTAACCCACAGGTGCATGCATTCAAACACACAGACACACACACACAAAGAAAGAGCATCACGTGTGTTATGTTTAGAAAACAACAGATTGCCAGTTAAAAATGGCACAGATTTGTAAAACTTAGACCTATAATGAATACTATAAATATCTCACTGATTAGTCTCTGGTATCCCCTGAAGTCCAACTCTTTCCTCATTGATATGTAGTAATGTTTATATATCCCCTACTAGGGTATCTATTTTTTAAACAACAATGAAAAGTTTTATAAAAACTTTGATTCAATATTCATGATAAGTGAATTTATAGACTACATAATTTTGACATAGTTACCATTAGAATACTGGCTACCTTCAAAACATTAACTTGTATGTTATTCAGGAGTCTAACTCTGTTCTGATCCAAACTGAAACTCAGTCCATATTACAAATATTACTTTAATTTTAAAATATTTTTGGCTGGAATTCTTGCCCAGGGAAACATATGAATAAAGTTATCAAAGTTCATGGCATTTTAAAGTACTAAAGATGAGTCAGTTTAAATTCCAAAACTATATTCTGAGTTCAATTCAAACTTCATGGAGCTACTATTATAAAATTTATATTGAAAGAAGTTTGATCACTAAAACCTCTGTTAAAATCATGAGGAAAATTTAGGAATAACTTAGAATCTTCTAAATAAATTCCTTTTAGGGTATTGTTGTTAGCAAATGCTGCCACAAACTCATATGGGAAGAACACTGTCCTAAGTATTCCAGTATTTAACAACTAACAGCCTTTACATTTCTGAAATCACTTTGTGGATTGACAGCTACCACCAAGACAAATTAAGTGATTGTATTATCAAAAACTTTCTTAATCCATTGTTATCATACAACAAAATACAAAAGACTGGTTGTTTTAAGCAACAGAAATTCTAAATTGAAAAATAGTATCAATGAAAGAAAAATAAGACAATGATCTTCCATGTGTTTACACAATGCCTTCACAGCACTGAAATCTTCATCAGTGGTTAAGATATCCCAAGAGGCACAAATAATCTGATGGAAGATGTTCCTTCCAACTAGTCCATCTAGATGGCATATTGCTTGCTTTTTCCTTAACCCACAGGTGCATGCATTCAAACACACAGACACACACACACAAAGAAAGAGCATCACGTGTGTTATGTTTAGAAAACAACAGATTGCCAGTTAAAAATGGCACAGATTTGTAAAACTTAGACCTATAATGAATACTATAAATATCTCACTGATTAGTCTCTGGTATCCCCTGAAGTCCAACTCTTTCCTCATTGATATGTAGTAATGTTTATATATCCCCTACTAGGGTATCTATTTTTTAAACAACAATGAAAAGTTTTATAAAAACTTTGATTCAATATTCATGATAAGTGAATTTATAGACTACATAATTTTGACATAGTTACCATTAGAATACTGGCTACCTTCAAAACATTAACTTGTATGTTATTCAGGAGTCTAACTCTGTTCTGATCCAAACTGAAACTCAGTCCATATTACAAATATTACTTTAATTTTAAAATATTTTTGGCTGGAATTCTTGCCCAGGGAAACATATGAATAAAGTTATCAAAGTTCATGGCATTTTAAAGTACTAAAGATGAGTCAGTTTAAATTCCAAAACTATATTCTGAGTTCAATTCAAACTTCATGGAGCTACTATTATAAAATTTATATTGAAAGAAGTTTGATCACTAAAACCTCTGTTAAAATCATGAGGAAAATTTAGGAATAACTTAGAATCTTCTAAATAAATTCCTTTTAGGGTATTGTTGTTAGCAAATGCTGCCACAAACTCATATGGGAAGAACACTGTCCTAAGTATTCCAGTATTTAACAACTAACAGCCTTTACATTTCTGAAATCACTTTGTGGATTGACAGCTACCACCAAGACAAATTAAGTGATTGTATGATGAAAGACTGTCTTAGTCCATTGGTATCATACAACAAAATACAAAAGACTGGTGGTTTTTAAGCAACAGAAATTCATTTCTGAAAATAACTTTGCAGAACTGGACTCAGATAATCTAGCTTAGAGGCCTTAATCAGAAGTTCAATATTTCTGAAGTCCTGCAAACATCTTTTAACTTCTTCAATTCTAGATATTCTCATTGGCAATTTTTTTCATGTGTCAAAGTATGGTTGCCTTATGCTTTCTTCTTTTCTTTCTCTGCCCTATTTCATCAAAATACACAATTGTTTTTCTGGGGAAAAGAAATGAGAAATTTGGCATGTGAAACCTACCCCAATTCTCATATTTTCTTGAAAGCAGGATAGAAAACAGAAAACCTCAGTTCTATTCTGCGTTCTGCCTTATAAGGAATGACTTGGATAAGGAATGGCGTGGATAAGTTTGATTAATTCTGGGAGTCAATTTTTTGAAATCTAGTGATGCCTAGATATGATCTTTATTCTTCAACAATGTATTTTTCGGTTATAAAGCTGCTGTTTTCTAGTCTTCATCTATGGACCCTTTGCATCTTTCAATCAGTATAAAACTTGGGAAGGGAAAATGGTATTATTTGTCAAAACATCTTAACATCCAAACTGGTGATATGATAGTAGTAACTTTTTGAGATCATTGTAACTTTTTAAACATCTAAAGAGATAATGAACCAATCCACATTGAAACACAGTATAACATAAAACAATACCAAAATTTATCAGAATTCTAATAAAGTTTTAGTTTTCCTTCCTGTGGAAAATTAGAAATGACCCAAAATTATATATTCTCTTTCCACAGAAGGATGAGATTTATCTTCCCTATTATTGAGACTAGTCTGATCTATGACTGCAATCAACAGAGAATGATGGAAGCAATGTGATGGCAGTTCCAGGTCAGATTTCTTAAGAGGACTGGTAGCTTCCAGTTTGGTCTTCGGGATCCCTAATTCGGCCAAAATGTGAATATTATGCTAAGAGATGACACAGGGAACCCCTGATATGACATGGGTGGTGGAGAAAGCTGAACCCAGTCTCTGACCCATCTCAAACATCATGCCTGATGAACACATAACAAGCTGTCTTGAACCCTCCAGCCCACCCCAACTGCCCTCCGAAATCCACAGTTTGACTCCACTTGACACCCAGCATTGCACAGCAAACTAAAACTTGGTTTGGACTTTTTCCATCACATCTTATGGATAAACCTAAATGAATCTTTTTTTTTTTTCTTTTTGGCCAATCCAACCAATGCCATCTGGATTCTGAAGCCACCTAATAATATAATGAAATAATTATTTTAACTCATATTTTAGTATGTTATATTATCATGGATGATCAGGACATTTTTACAACAGAGACAAAACTGAAGAGTATATCCATAATTGATTATGTGACTGAGACAGACAGTGAAAAGTTTTAGCAATTCAAAAGAAAGTGCTATGTCCAGAAAGTCAGATGCTCTGGCAAGGTTTCAAGAATATATTAGAATAAAATGATGGTGTATTCTGTAAGATTAGAAAATGGGAAATAAGTAAGCAAACCCAGCATAATAGTCAAATAAAGAAAAACATTTTATTGTCTATCTTTTTAGATTTTACTTTTCTATGTATACAACTTTCAACCTTGGGTTTTCATCACATTCCACTTGGTAAACTTTTATTTTACTTTTTCTTTTATAGTATAGAGAAATAAATGCTAATAATGTTATCAAGATACATTTCATGCATTTAAATTCCCTGCAATTTCTAATGGCTTTAAAATTTTCCATTAGGTGACTATTTGAAAAATTTATGTTTTAATGACAAATATTATTCTAACAAAGCAATGTCAATGCCATAATTATTACTCCCTTAAACTTCTTCTATAAATCAGGACCATATTAATAAAAATGGTATTCTATAACATTAATTAAGCATTTATGATATATATGACTGTTTGATGAATAATTTAGATCCACTCTTTCATTTTCACAACAGAAAGCTAAGTGTATAATATTATTTCTCTCTTTCATAGACAAGAAAATTAAGGATTAAAGGATCATTCATGCTGTAAGAATTTTAACTAATGATGGGAGCCCAATCACATTTGACATAAGATGAGGAAAGGTCAGGAACCCCTGAACGGTGGTGGAGAAAGCTGAACCCAGTCTCTGACCCATCTCAAACATCATGCCTGATGAACACATAACAAGCTGTCTTGAACCCTCCAGCCCACCCCAACTGCCCTCCGAAATCCACAGTTTGACTCCACTTGACACCCAGCATTGCACAGCAAACTAAAACTTGGTTTGGACTTTTTCCATCACATCTTATGGATAAACCTAAATGAATCTTTTTTTTTTTTCTTTTTGGCCAATCCAACCAATGCCATCTGGATTCTGAAGCCACCTAATAATATAATGAAATAATTATTTTAACTCATATTTTAGTATGTTATATTATCATGGATGATCAGGACATTTTTACAACAGAGACAAAACTGAAGAGTATATCCATAATTGATTATGTGACTGAGACAGACAGTGAAAAGTTTTAGCAATTCAAAAGAAAGTGCTATGTCCAGAAAGTCAGATGCTCTGGCAAGGTTTCAAGAATATATTAGAATAAAATGATGGTGTATTCTGTAAGATTAGAAAATGGGAAATAAGTAAGCAAACCCAGCATAATAGTCAAATAAAGAAAAACATTTTATTGTCTATCTTTTTAGATTTTACTTTTCTATGTATACAACTTTCAACCTTGGGTTTTCATCACATTCCACTTGGTAAACTTTTATTTTACTTTTTCTTTTATAGTATAGAGAAATAAATGCTAATAATGTTATCAAGATACATTTCATGCATTTAAATTCCCTGCAATTTCTAATGGCTTTAAAATTTTCCATTAGGTGACTATTTGAAAATTTATGTTTTAATGACAAATATTATTCTAACAAAGCAATGTCAATGCCATAATTATTACTCCTTAAACTTCTTCTATAAATCAGGACCATATTAATAAAAATGGTATTCTATAACATTAATTAAGCATTTATGATATATATGACTGTTTGATGAATAATTTAGATCCACTCTTTCATTTTCACAACAGAAAGCTAAGTGTATAATATTATTTCTCTCTTTCATAGACAAGAAAATTAAGGATTAAAGGATCATTCATGCTGTAAGAATTTTAACTAATGATGGGAGCCCAATCACATTTGACATAAGATGAGGAAAGGT
This sequence comes from Tragulus kanchil, assembly GCA_022376925.1. Taxonomy (NCBI): domain Eukaryota; kingdom Metazoa; phylum Chordata; class Mammalia; order Artiodactyla; family Tragulidae; genus Tragulus; species Tragulus kanchil. Next base: position 110,769,284 of record JAIOJX010000025.1, on the reverse strand, counting down.
CAAAATGTGTTTGAGAGGTAACAAATGAAGAAATTGGCATACTTTGTGGAGGTTTCATGAAGGTGAGGAATGAGACTGCGACATTTTAGCTAAACTGTGGAGTTCTTTAACTATCAGATTAGGTGAGAAATGTAACTGCATTTGATCCTGAAACTAACTCTCTTCTCAGAGATCAGATTTTGGTATCATTATGAATGGACAACCTCCAAGGGTTTGAAATGATCTATGTCTTTCTCAAAATAGTATGTGAAGTAAACACAGTTGGTTCTTCCCCTTGTGCTCTCTCAGTTGTCTGGGTTCACTAATGAAAACTGTGCCATGACATGATATATACAGGATAAAAATCTACTCAATACATTATTAGTAATTTCTACAGCACAAATGATCATTTGCTGACATTCAGTGTATATAAATCCTAAAAGTAAGAGCCAATATAATTTGCACCTTGGTATGTAGGGGAAATCAGGAGAACCTGGAATAGCCTAATCACAAGCTCCCCTTCTTGCTATTTCCACAGCTAGGTCCTGTAAGCCAAACTTCCTAACCATGGGGACCAAGCACAGCTCATGCTTATCACTAAGAAGTGGGCTTCAACTCTATGTCTGCTCATGAGATTATTAGAACTAGGTAATTATATTCACCCATGGGAACCAGAGATCTCTGACTTTCAAGTTTGCCTTTGATTGTTTACCCTGTTGCCAAGTGCAACGCTAATGGGGCCCTTTGCAGTATGTAGTGCTCTTGTCTGGGCTGTGAGTATAAGTGACTAAAAATATCAATTTGTCTGGGTTGTGAGTATAAGTGACTAAAAATATCAATCTCATCTGTCCAGTATCTGATTTCATCTATTTAGACATCCCCCTAACCATAGAACAGTAACCTATCTCTTGCCAGTGGGGTGAATAGGAGATCGAAACATCCACATTCCTATCGATAGCAACAAGAATCATCTATGGGTGTCTGCAAGGAAACAGTCAATACATATCCAGCTGTGTACATAAGCATAAAAATAATATCTGTTCTATAGTTTTAGGGAGTGTGCAGTTTACTTAAGGAAAAGTGAAATATAATTAGATGAATAGACAACTTAACAAAATGTAACGGTGCAAAATCTCAAATATGTAGCCATATATTATAGCAACTGTTGCAACTATAAAATTAGATTTCAATTATTTTCCAGAAGTAATTATATATAAAATATATAAAATTATAGAACACTCCTTCATAGTTATTAGATATGATATTTTAGAAACTATCTTCCTCCTGAAACTAAGGATGAATTAAAGAGATAATTAAGATCTGTATGAAAGGGAGACTACATTAAGAAAGATCTGCATTAGCAAGAGAAAGAGAAAGGCAAATAATGGTCAATTAGCCACATATTATATGATATTTTGGCTCCAGGATGTGCTTTATATGAATATTTAAAAGATGTAAGAATGATATAAAATTAAAACCTATTTTTTAAGAAAGAGTTACTGCTACTGAGTTAAAAGTATTATTAAAATTTTGAAAGAATCCAAAGCCAATAAGAAATAAAAGTTCTGCTTTTGAGAGCCACCAGCTTCCTACCTAAGCTTGTCCCTATGTACCTAAAGAATATACCATGATAAGTTTCTCCTACTTGTAGAGGTACTCCAAAAAAGAGTTCTGTTCTTTGACTGATATGAAATAATTTATTTTAGATTATATGAGATGTCTATGCTGTCACCTGCCTGCTTTTAGACTCAGGTTTCTTTAAATGGACCTAGGTTCAGAAGTCCATACCATCTGATCAAAGACCCTTAAGATAAAAACCAGTTCAAACTTCCAATGACAATTATGAATATTACTCTTAAAAAATATTCAAAAGTTCATGAGTTTTCTACTGCTTTGTCACTGTTGATATCAATTCTGATTACCAATATTCTATTTGTCCAATCCTGTGTGATAACGAAGCTGTTTATCATCACTTGAGAAAACTTTTCTAGTCATACTTACTAGATAGAGCACCACTTTCTCCAAAGTCCTATGGTCTTACTGTTTTCTGTGTCTTCATGCAACTTACAGATCATATCATTTCTCTAATATTGGTTTGTATATATAGTCTCTAATTTAACACATTTGTAAGTGCTATAATGCAGAAATGCAGTCTGTATGATTTTATTATAACCATTTGTTCATTAGTTCATTAACTCCTTCAGCAAGCCTGTATTCAATTTCCAGACCTTGGTTTCATGTCTTGTAGATAGTGTTGAACAACAAAGATTTCTTATAATGGAGGTTTCTGTCAAACAGGGGCTACAAATATAAAATAAAATTATTCACACACAAATGTGTATTTAATTACAACCATGATAAGTATTAGAAAGATTCTCTCCCTCACTCCTCCTCTCTCTCTTTGTATCTGTTTTTCTATCCGAATTAGCAAACATAATAATGCATAAAAGATGGGCGAATTAGGAATGACAAGTGTAGTAATGGATTAAATGTGTAAAATTCTAAAGAAATTGTCTGGGTTTTAAGGCCAATTTAAAATAATGAAAGTAATAAATGTATTATCTCAGAGTTTGAAGGTCAGAAATTCAGTGACCTCTGCTGGGTTATCTGCTCCAAATCAACATGTTCTTTTGGAGGCTCTAGAAAACTATTTCATTGCTCTTCCAAGTTGGTGACTGAGTTCAAAGCTATACTCTTATTGATACTGGTGCCTTGTAGGCTATAGGCTGGTAATATTTTCTACTTCAAGAGGCTTCCTGTATTTTGGGGCTTGTGGTCTTTTTATTTTATCTTCAAAATCAGGGTCAAATATCTCTCAGTCTCTGAATCTCTCTGAACTCTCTTTCTGTTTCTTTCTCTCCCTACTTCCCTTTTTTAGCACATCTCTCAGGTTCACTTTTTTGCATTTTGCTTCCACTTTTAATGATTCAGGTAATTGCATTAGGCCCTACTGGATATTCCAGTATATTATATCCCTATTTTAAGGTCAGCTATTGAGCAACCTTCATTCTGTCTGCAAAGCCCTTCACAATGCTACCTATATAAGTGTCTTCTTGAATAACTTGGGGGAGGAAACATCATTAGAGTTTTATGGACCACATGGAGCTCCTTTAATTTATGCTAAAATCTGTGATTAAATATGTAATTGAATTGAATATTATATTATATATCCAAACCATAAATTCAAAAAGTAAAGCAGGCAATTGAATTTTTGTTATGAAGTTGCATTTTGTTAGTGCATTTTTATTGTTTCCTAAAATGATTTATCTTTTGAGATACCGTAAAAATAATGTGAAACCTTGATAGCATCTTTCTGAAGACAAAGTTATCTATGGGTGTTTGAAAATAATAATCGTCATAATGAATGTATTACTACTTTTCTACTGTAGGACTGGGTAAACTATTACAGGAGCAACAGGCTTTCTTTCAAATATAAATGTTATAATCCATTAATTATCTCAAAATTTTACACTAAAAATAGAAATTATAAATGAGTACATGTATATCCCAGGCTTTCTTCCACCCCCTGCACCTACACTTTCAGTAATCTGTTGTCACACAGGTGAGATTTTTCTTTCCTGGTTTCCATGGTACACGTTCAGATTCAGCAATGAGGTTATTTCCAAGAGTATGGTTTCCAGGGTAACCAGATGGCAAAGAAAGCCAAAAGTCTCCCCCAACATCAGCATGTTTAGTTTCTTCAAGAAGTGAAAATTTTAGTTTTATAATTTTGGCAAGAATTTTTAAGGAATAGGCAATGGTTAAGATAAAACCTCTACCAAAACACTTTAAGGTGATTATATTTTGATATAATGAAAACTATAAATTAATTTAAATTAATTTAAAAGTTAAGTTTTAACATTGCCAAATATCAGTGAGGCTAATGAAATAGAAACAATCATGTTAACTGTGTTAGTCTTGACTTCATTTATTTGAAATAATGAAAATTTGAAAAGCATAAAGTAAAAAATAGATATTTAGGTTCCTATTTGTAAAGTGAGAATGGAAATACATTAAATAATTATAACTTGGACTTCCCTGGTGGTCCAGTGGGTAAGAACACCACCTTGCAGGGCAAGGGATGCTGGTTCGATCCCTGACCAGGGAAGATCCCACATGGGGCGGAGCAGCTGGACTGATGTGTCCAACTACCAAGCCGAGTTCTGGAGCGCATGCGCCTGGAGCCGGTGCTCTGCAGCAACAAAGGCCACTGAGATGGGAGGCCCACACAGGCCAAAGAACAAAGATGAAAATTAATGAAAGACCAATAGAAGTGGAGGAAAAAAAAATCACTTAATGAGAAAAAATTACATATAACAAATTTCAGATGAATATTTAAAGATATTAAAGTATATTTTACATGTAACATACAATTCTAAAAGTAGGTAGCCATTGAGATTGGTTCATACATAACTGATGTTTTTTGCAAAATTTTAAAAATCTATTACTGCATTATGAGAACAACATAATATTAACATTAAATTTATGTATTAATATACACTTTGATAAGTATCACAGACTCAATGGACATGAATATGAGCAAACTCCCAGAGACAGTGTAGGACAGGAGAGCCTGGTGTGCTGAAGTCCATAGGGTTACAGAGAGTCAGACACGACCTAGCAACTGAATAATAAATACCAAAAGAGTAAATCATTATTTTTTATATTTTAAAATGATAATTACTTTAGGAAAATAAGAGACTTTGAAGCAAATTCTATTCCAAAGCAAATAACTGCTGCATGTAATACATTATAAAAGTAAATCAAAGTACTACCCTCATCCTTTCATGTTTTTGCAATGTGATGTTTTTAAACCTCTTATTTAGAAAAAGGGCACAGTATTTCTTTGGTTTTGTCTTTAGTTTTTGTGAATTTATTTTTCAAATTGAGAGATGAGATTTTTAGTCATGCAGAAACTGCATAAGTCATAAACAATCCATTTTTGTCTTATCTATGTAACAAAAAAACTTGATATTTTTGTAGTGGAGATGGCCATTTATTTATTTTTAATCATTGCTTGAGCTATATACAGTCATGTAGTGAAAGGTATTGATGGAATATGAATAGAGGTGTTACACACAGATTTCATAATTTTTTAAAATTCTTTATTTTAAGATTTTACAGTTTTGTTGTTCACCAACATGTATGTTCCCAGATCATTCATATACACACATCCCTGGACCCTCCCCCCACCCAGTTCCCCTCCTCTCACCCCTCCAGACAATCACCCCAAGTGATTGTAGGTACTCCTATTCCCTTAGCACAATGACAATAGCTATCTTTTCCACACAAGACAGTATAGGTTTCCATGTTACTCCCTCCATGCCTCCCCCTCCCTATTTCTTCCGCACAATGTCCATATGTCTATGCTCTGTCTGTTTTTCCATCAGTTCACTGTGTGTGTTATCAAGACCGCCTTTCTTTTTGTCTGTTTTTTTCCATCTTTTGTAGAACAACATAATATTAACATTAAATTTATGTATTAATATACACTTTGATAAGGTTTATAAAAACAGGGAAAAACTATTACTGCATTATGAGAACAACATAATATTAACATTAAATTTATGTATTAATATACACTTTGATAAGTATCACAGACTCAATGGACATGAATATGAGCAAACTCCCAGAGACAGTGTAGGACAGGAGAGCCTGGTGTGCTGAAGTCCATAGGGTTACAGAGAGTCAGACACGACCTAGCAACTGAATAATAAATACCAAAAGAGTAAATCATTATTTTTTATATTTTAAAATGATAATTACTTTAGGAAAATAAGAGACTTTGAAGCAAATTCTATTCCAAAGCAAATAACTGCTGCATGTAATACATTATAAAAGTAAATCAAAGTACTACCCTCATCCTTTCATGTTTTTGCAATGTGATGTTTTTAAACCTCTTATTTAGAAAAAGGGCACAGTATTTCTTTGGTTTTGTCTTTAGTTTTTGTGAATTTATTTTTCAAATTGAGAGATGAGATTTTTAGTCATGCAGAAACTGCATAAGTCATAAACAATCCATTTTTGTCTTATCTATGTAACAAAAAAACTTGATATTTTTGTAGTGGAGATGGCCATTTATTTATTTTTAATCATTGCTTGAGCTATATACAGTCATGTAGTGAAAGGTATTGATGGAATATGAATAGAGGTGTTACACACAGATTTCATAATTTTTTAAAATTCTTTATTTTAAGATTTTACAGTTTTGTTGTTCACCAACATGTATGTTCCCAGATCATTCATATACACACATCCCTGGACCCTCCCCCCACCCAGTTCCCCTCCTCTCACCCCTCCAGACAATCACCCCAAGTGATTGTAGGTACTCCTATTCCCTTAGCACAATGACAATAGCTATCTTTTCCACACAAGACAGTATAGGTTTCCATGTTACTCACTCCATGCCTCCCCCTCCCTATTTCTTCCGCACAATGTCCATATGTCTATGCTCTGTCTGTTTTTCCATCAGTTCACTGTGTGTGTTATCAAGACCGTCCTACTGGATTCCATATATGTGTGTTAGTATGCTGTAATTGTCTTTCTCTTTTTTGACTGACTTCACTTTTTATGATAGGTTCTGGAGCCAGCCACTTCATTAGGACTGAGTCTTCTGCATTTCTTTTAACAGCTGAGTAGTATTTCATTGTATATATGTACCAGAGCTTCTGTATCCATTCATTTGTCGATGGACATCTAGGTTGCTTCCATGTTCTGGCTATTGTATAGAGAGCTGCAATGAACATTGAGGTACAGGGGCTTCTTTCAGTTTTGATTTCATCAGGGTATAAGCCTAAGAGAGGGATTGCTGGGTCATAGGGTGCTTCTATTTTTAGTTTTTGAAGGAATCTCCAGACTGTCTTCCATAGAGGCTGTATCAACTGACATTCCCACCAGCAATGCAAGAGCGTTCCCTTTTCTTCACACCCTCTCCAGCATTTACTGTCTGCAGATTTGTTGATGATGGCCATTCTGACGGGTGTGAGGTGGTATCTCATTGCGGTCTTAATTTGCATTTCTCTAATGATAAGTGAAGTTGAGCATCATGTCATGTGCTTATGGGCCATCTGTATGTTCTCTTTGGAGAGGCGTCTCTTTCGATTTTTTTCCCATTTTTTGATTGGGATGTTCGTTTTTCCTGTGCTGAGTTGTCTGAGTTGCTTGTAGATTTTGGAGATTAATTCTTTGTCTGTTGTTTCATTTGCTATGATTTTCTCCCACTCTGTGGGGTGTCTGTTCAACTTTTTGGTGATTTCTTTTGCTGTACAAAAGCTTTTAAGTTTCATGAGGTCCCACGTGTTCACTTTTCTTTTCAGTTCCACTATTCTAGTAGGTGGGTCAGAGAAGATCTTGCTTTGATTTATGTCTTTGAGGGTTTTGCCTATATTCTCCTTGAACAGTTTGATGGTTTCTGGTCTTACATTTAGGTCGTTAATCCATTCTGAGTTGATCTTTGTGTATGGTCTCAGGGAATGTTCCAACTTCATTTTTTGGCACATAGCTGTCCAATTTTCCCAGCACCATTTGTTGAAGAGGCTGTCTTTGTCCCACTTTATAGTTTCACCTCCTTTGTCAAAAATAAGGTACCCATAGGTGTGTGGGTTTATCTCTGGGTTCTCGATCCTGTTCCATTGATCTATAGTTCTGTTTTTCTGCCAGTACCATGCTGTCTTGATGACTGTTGCTTTGTAGTAGAGTCTGAAGTTAGGGAGGCTGATCCCTCCAACTCCGTTTTTCTTCCTCGGGATTGCTTTGGCTATTCGAGGTCTTTTGTGTTTCCATATGAACTGTGTTATTCTTTGGTCTAGTTCTGTGAAGACTGTCATTGGTATTTTGATAGGGATCACATTGAATCTGTAGATGACATTTGGTAGTTTTGATTTCATCTAAGCCTAAGAGAGATTGCTGGGTCATAGGGTGCTTCTATTTTTAGTTTTTGAAGGAATCTCCAGACTGTCTTCCATAGAGGCTGTATCAACTGACATTCCCACCAGCAATGCAAGAGCGTTCCCTTTTCTTCACACCCTCTCCAGCATTTACTGTCTGCAGATTTGTTGATGATGGCCATTCTGACGGGTGTGAGGTGGTATCTCATTGCGGTCTTAATTTGCATTTCTCTAATGATAAGTGAAGTTGAGCATCATGTCATGTGCTTATGGGCCATCTGTATGTCCTCTTTGGAGAGGCGTCTCTTTAGATCTTTTTCCCATTTTTTGATTGGGATGTTCGTTTTTCCTGTGCTGAGTTGTCTGAGTTGCTTGTAGATTTTGGAGATTAATTCTTTGTCTGTTGTTTCATTTGCTATGATTTTCTCCCACTCTGTGGGGTGTCTGTTCAACTTTTTGGTGATTTCTTTTGCTGTACAAAAGCTTTTAAGTTTCATGAGGTCCCACGTGTTCACTTTTCTTTTCAGTTCCACTATTCTAGTAGGTGGGTCAGAGAAGATCTTGCTTTGATTTATGTCTTTGAGGGTTTTGCCTATATTCTCCTTGAACAGTTTGATGGTTTCTGGTCTTACATTTAGGTCGTTAATCCATTCTGAGTTGATCTTTGTGTATGGTCTCAGGGAATGTTCCAACTTCATTTTTTGGCACATAGCTGTCCAATTTTCCCAGCACCATTTGTTGAAGAGGCTGTCTTTGTCCCACTTTATAGTTTCACCTCCTTTGTCAAAAATAAGGTACCCATAGGTGTGTGGGTTTATCTCTGGGTTCTCGATCCTGTTCCATTGATCTATAGTTCTGTTTTTCTGCCAGTACCATGCTGTCTTGATGACTGTTGCTTTGTAGTAGAGTCTGAAGTTAGGGAGGCTGATCCCTCCAACTCCGTTTTTCTTCCTCGGGATTGCTTTGGCTATTCGAGGTCTTTTGTGTTTCCATATGAACTGTGTTATTCTTTGGTCTAGTTCTGTGAAGACTGTCATTGGTATTTTGATAGGGATCACATTGAATCTGTAGATGACATTTGGTAGTATGTTCATTTTCATAATATTGATTCTTCCGATCCAGGAACATGGAATATCTCTCCATCTGTTTAAGTCTTCTTTAATTTCTCTCATGAGTGTCGTGTAATTTTCTGTGTACAATTCTTTTGTTTCTTTGGGCAGGTTTTTTCCTAGATATTCAATTCTTTTGGTTGCAATGGTGAAGGGGATTGCCTCTTTGATTTCATTTTCTGATTTATCATTGTTTGTGCTTAGGAATGCCAGTGACTTCTGTGTGTTGACTTTGTATCCTGCGACTTTGTTGAATTCGTTGATTAGCTCTAGTAGCTTTGTAATAGAGTCTTTGGGATTTTGTATGTATAATATCATGTTGTCTGCAAAAAGAGAGAGCTTGACTTCTTCTTTTCCAATCTGGATTCCTTTGATTTCTTTCTCTTCTCTTATTGCTCTTGCTAGGACTTCCAGGACTATGTTGAATAACAGTGGTGAAAGTGGGCACCCCTCTCTTGTTCCTGATCTTAGAGGGAATGCTTTCAGTTTTTCACCATTAAGGATAATGTTTGCTGTAGGCTTCTCATGGATGGCTTTTATTATGTTGAGATAGATTCCTTCAATGCCCATTTTCTGAAGAGTTTTTATCATAAATGCATGTTGTACTTTGTCAAAGGCTTTTTCTGCGTCTATTGAGATGATCGTGTGGTTTTTGTCTTTCAATTTGTTGATATGGTGTATCACATTGATTGATTTGTGGATGTTGAAGAATCCTTGCATGCCTGGGATGAACCCGACTTGATTGCGATGCATGAGTTTTTTGATGTGTCGTTGAATTCTGTTTGCTAGGATTTTGTTGAGGATTTTGGCACCTAAGTTCATCAGTGAAATTGGCCTATAGTTCTGTTTTTCTGCCAGTACCATGCTGTCTTGATGACTGTTGCTTTGTAGTAGAGTCTGAAGTTAGGGAGGCTGATCCCTCCAACTCCGTTTTTCTTCCTCGGGATTGCTTTGGCTATTCGAGGTCTTTTGTGTTTCCATATGAACTGTGTTATTCTTTGGTCTAGTTCTGTGAAGACTGTCATTGGTATTTTGATAGGGATCACATTGAATCTGTAGATGACATTTGGTAGTATGTTCATTTTCATAATATTGATTCTTCCGATCCAGGAACATGGAATATCTCTCCATCTGTTTAAGTCTTCTTTAATTTCTCTCATGAGTGTCGTGTAATTTTCTGTGTACAATTCTTTTGTTTCTTTGGGCAGGTTTTTTCCTAGATATTCAATTCTTTTGGTTGCAATGGTGAAGGGGATTGCCTCTTTGATTTCATTTTCTGATTTATCATTGTTTGTGCTTAGGAATGCCAGTGACTTCTGTGTGTTGACTTTGTATCCTGCGACTTTGTTGAATTCGTTGATTAGCTCTAGTAGCTTTGTAATAGAGTCTTTGGGATTTTGTATGTATAATATCATGTTGTCTGCAAAAAGAGAGAGCTTGACTTCTTCTTTTCCAATCTGGATTCCTTTGATTTCTTTCTCTTCTCTTATTGCTCTTGCTAGGACTTCCAGGACTATGTTGAATAACAGTGGTGAAAGTGGGCACCCCTCTCTTGTTCCTGATCTTAGAGGGAATGCTTTCAGTTTTTCACCATTAAGGATAATGTTTGCTGTAGGCTTCTCATGGATGGCTTTTATTATGTTGAGATAGATTCCTTCAATGCCCATTTTCTGAAGAGTTTTTATCATAAATGCATGTTGTACTTTGTCAAAGGCTTTTTCTGCGTCTATTGAGATGATCGTGTGGTTTTTGTCTTTCAATTTGTTGATATGGTGTATCACATTGATTGATTTGTGGATGTTGAAGAATCCTTGCATGCCTGGGATGAACCCGACTTGATTGCGATGCATGAGTTTTTTGATGTGTCGTTGAATTCTGTTTGCTAGGATTTTGTTGAGGATTTTGGCACCTAAGTTCATCAGTGAAATTGGCCTATAGTTTTCCTTTTTTGTGTTGTCTTTGACTGGTTTGGGTATCAGGGTGATGGTGACCTCGTAGAATGTGTTTGGAAGTTTTCCTTCCTGTGCAATTTTTTGGAAGAGTTTTAGAAGGAAAGGCATTAGCTCTTCTTTAAATGTTTGGTAGAATTCGGCTGTGAAGCCATCTGGTCCTAGGCTTTTATTTTTGGGTAGATTTTGAATCACAAATTCGATTTCTGAGCTAGTGATTGGGTTGTTCAAAGTTTCTGTTTCTTCCTGGCTCAGTCTTGGGAGATTAATCTTCTCCAAGGAACTGTCCATTTCTTCCAGGTTGTCCAGTTTGTTGCCATATAGCTGTTCATAATAGTCTCTTAGAATCCTTTGGATTTCTGCATTATCTGTTGTAATCTCTCCTTTTTGGTTTTGATTTTGTTGATCTGGTTCTTCTCCCTCTTTTTCTTAATGAGTCTGGCCAGTGGCTTGTCAGTTTTGTTTACCTTTTCAAAGAACCAGCTTTTTGTTTTATTTATCTTTACCATTGTTTCTTTCATTTCTTTCTCATTTATTTCTGCTCTGATCTTAATGATTTCTCTTCTTCTGCTGGCTTTGGGGTGTTTTTGTTCTTCTTTCTCCAATTGTTTTAAGCAGAGGGTTAAGTCATCTGCTTCATATTTTCCTAGTTTCTTGAGGTGGGATTGTATTGCTATAAATTTCCCTCTTAGAACTGCTTTTGCAGTATCCCATAGGTTTTTCACTGTCATGTGTTCATTGTCATTTTCTTCTAGGAATTGTTTAATTTCTCCTTTGATTTCCTCAATGATCAGTTGGTTTTTTAGGTATATTGTTTAATCTCCATGTGTTTGTGTTTTTAGGGTTTTTTTTCTGGTAGTTGATCTCTAGTCTCATTGCATTGTGGTCCGAGAAGATGGTTGATATAGTTTCGGTTTTCTTGAACTGACTGAGGTTTGATTTGTGGCCCAAGATGTGCTCTATCCTGGAGAATGTTCCGTGAGCACTTGAGAAGAAAGCGTATTCTTCTACTTTTGGATGGAACATCCTAAAGATATCGATGAGGTCCATCTTTTCCAGTGTGGTAGTTAAGGCCTGTCTTTCTTTATTAATTTTCTGTTTGGATGATCTGTCCATTGGTGTGAAAGGAGTGTTAAAGTCTCTTACTATTACTGTGTTATTGTTAATTTCTTCTTTAAATGTTTGGTAGAATTCGGCTGTGAAGCCATCTGGTCCTAGGCTTTTATTTTTGGGTAGATTTTGAATCACAAATTCGATTTCTGAGCTAGTGATTGGGTTGTTCAAAGTTTCTGTTTCTTCCTGGCTCAGTCTTGGGAGATTAATCTTCTCCAAGGAACTGTCCATTTCTTCCAGGTTGTCCAGTTTGTTGCCATATAGCTGTTCATAATAGTCTCTTAGAATCCTTTGGATTTCTGCATTATCTGTTGTAATCTCTCCTTTTTGGTTTTGATTTTGTTGATCTGGTTCTTCTCCCTCTTTTTCTTAATGAGTCTGGCCAGTGGCTTGTCAGTTTTGTTTACCTTTTCAAAGAACCAGCTTTTTGTTTTATTTATCTTTACCATTGTTTCTTTCATTTCTTTCTCATTTATTTCTGCTCTGATCTTAATGATTTCTCTTCTTCTGCTGGCTTTGGGGTGTTTTTGTTCTTCTTTCTCCAATTGTTTTAAGCAGAGGGTTAAGTCATCTGCTTCATATTTTCCTAGTTTCTTGAGGTGGGATTGTATTGCTATAAATTTCCCTCTTAGAACTGCTTTTGCAGTATCCCATAGGTTTTTCACTGTCATGTGTTCATTGTCATTTTCTTCTAGGAATTGTTTAATTTCTCCTTTGATTTCCTCAATGATCAGTTGGTTTTTTAGGTATATTGTTTAATCTCCATGTGTTTGTGTTTTTAGGGTTTTTTTTCTGGTAGTTGATCTCTAGTCTCATTGCATTGTGGTCCGAGAAGATGGTTGATATAGTTTCGGTTTTCTTGAACTGACTGAGGTTTGATTTGTGGCCCAAGATGTGCTCTATCCTGGAGAATGTTCCGTGAGCACTTGAGAAGAAAGCGTATTCTTCTACTTTTGGATGGAACATCCTAAAGATATCGATGAGGTCCATCTTTTCCAGTGTGGTAGTTAAGGCCTGTCTTTCTTTATTAATTTTCTGTTTGGATGATCTGTCCATTGGTGTGAAAGGAGTGTTAAAGTCTCTTACTATTACTGTGTTATTGTTAATTTCTTCTTTTATGTCTGAAAGTACCTGTCTTATGTATTGAGGTGCCCCTGTGTTGGGTGCATAGATATTCATGGCTGTTACATCTTCCTCTTGGATAGATCCCTTAATCATGATGGGATCATGCCTTGGCTCTTAGAATCTTCTTTACTTTAAAGTCCATTTTGTCTGATATGAGGATTGCTACTCCAGCTTTCTTTTGATTTCCATTTGCATGAAATATCTTTTTCCAGACTTTCACTTTCAGTCTATGAGTGTCTCTAGGTCTGAAGTGGGTCTCTTGTAAACAGCATATATATGGGTCTTGCTTCTGGATCCATTCAGCCAGCCTGTGTCGTTTGGTTGGAGCATTTAGTCCATTTACGTTCAAAGTAATTATTGATACGAATGTTCCTATTGTCATCTTCTTAGAAGTTTAGGGTTTGATTTGTAGGACTTCTCCTACTCTTGTATTTGTTGGCTATATCAGGCCCTTTAACACGTGTTGTAGAGCTGGTTTTGTGGTACAGAATTCTTTTAGTTTTTGCTTGTCTGAGAAGCTTTTGACTTCACCATCAATTCTGAATGAGATTCTTGCTGGGTAGAGAACTGTTGGTTGTAGGTTATTCTCCTTTAGCCGTTTAAATGTGTCTTGCCATTCTCTTCTGGCCTGTAGGGTTTCTGTTGAAAGATCCACAGTTAAACTTATGGGGTTTCCTTTATGTTATTTTGTGTTTGCTCCTAGCTGCTTTTTAGTAATCTGTCTTTATATTTAGTCTGTGTCAGTTTGATTAGAATGTGCCTTCGTGTGTTTCTCCTGTGTGGAACTCTTTGTGCTTCTTGGACTTGATTGACGATTTCCTTTCCCATGTTGGGGACATTTTCAACTATAACCTCTTCAAGGATTTTTTAATCGCTTTCTTTCCCTCTTCTTCTGGCACTCCTATAATTGTAATGTTGGTGCGTTTGATATTGTCCCATAGGTCTCCTTTGCTATCCTCAGATCTTTTAATTCTTTGGGCTTTGTTGTGTTCTTCAGCACTTATTTCCACCAGTCTATCTTCCAGCTCACTTATCCGTTCTTCAGCCTCTGATACTCTACTGTTGAGACCTTCTATAGTATTTTTGAGTTCAGCAATTGACTTGGTAGTCTCTATTTGCTTATTTTTCATTTCTTGCATGTCTCTTCTCAATGCGCTAATTTCCTCTAATATTCTGTTTTTGGTGCTTTGCATCCTCATTATTATAGCTTTTCTGAATTCTCTTTCAGATATTTTGTCTATCTCCTCCTCTGTCATTTGAAGTGGTGTTTCTCTAGCTTGGTCCTTTATTTGTGCAGTGTTTCTCTGTTTCATTATTAGGTTATTTTTGTTTCTTTGTGTGTGTCTGTGTGTATGGAGTTCTTTTTCCCCCACCAGGCTTCTTGGTTGAATTCTCCCTTCCTTTGGGTTTCTGTCCTTCTAGAAGGGTTCAGTGGTTTGTGTCCTGGATGGTGTTAGGCTTTGTTTACTGATGAATAATATCTAGTGTTGTATGTTCTTTGGTAGTGTGGGGTCTTGGAATCAAGGCTTCTACTCCGAGGATCCTTGGTTTGATGATTGGTCAGGGTGTGTAGGCTCTATGTCTGGTTTGCTATGATGTTCCGTGATATTAGTTTACATACTAGCATCCACGACAGGGCGCTTCTGCTGCTTCTCGCAGTGCCGCGGCTTCTTGGTCCGGGTTCTGGCGGCTTCTCGATCCGGGTTCTGGCCCATAATTTTTTAAGGAGTACTCTTTACCATCATTTTTATGTCTTTCTGACTTTGAAGAAACTGAGCATGAAAAATTTTGGACCATATTTAGGGAAAATCTACCATGGATGGATTTGTAAGTAGAAATAGTTTGGTTCACATATATACACTGGACTATTATATGAGAAGCAATTGCTTCTACTTAGCTTTAACTCTGATATTTTGTGCTGTCTTTTCCTACAGAATCATAGTTTGTATCTTAAATAATAAAAAGAACTTATAACTGAGAGCAAAGTGTTTCTACACACAATAATAGGTAAATATTTAGAAAACTGTTGATTTCTGGTATCATGCCAAAACATTTAATAAAACTGTTGTGCACTGTATTTTAGAAGGTGGACCATTGAAACTGTAGTTCTTAAGAAAATGGTTGGAAAAATCACACTAGTTATGTTAACTGTTACTTTTAGCAACACTGTATACAAGTCTGAGAAACAGGAAATATTCGAGAGAACGCAAGCCTGAAAACATATTATTCTCTAATGTCACACTCTTGCTCACTGAGTCTCCAAGCTTTGTTTTTTGTTTGTTGGTTGGTTGATTTGGTTTATTTGTTTGTTTTCGCTGCACCATGTGACTTGCAGAATCTCAGTTCCCCAACTAGGGATTGAACACATGTCACAGCAGTGATAATGTTGAAATCCTAAACACTAGACAACCAGAGAAGTCCTGAGTCTCCCAAACTTAATTGCTTGAGATACTAACGATTTGGAAGTTCTCATATTATGAGGAAGCACTGTTTTTGTATCACATATCAACTAAATAAGGTCCCTACCCTTTCTAAAGCATGTCTTATTAAGAAGTCTTGATTAGGCAAAGAAAAATAGCCCAGTAACCAAAACCACTATCAATGTTTGGGGGTGAGTCCCCCGTTACCTTCAAAAATTCTAGAAGCATGACCGAGGATCCTGGGTTGGTCAGGTGTGTAGGCTCTATGTCTGGTTTGCTATGATGTTCCGTGATATTAGTTTACATACTAGCATCCACGACAGGGCGCTTCTGCTGCTTCTCGCAGTGCCGCGGCTTCTTGGTCCGGGTTCTGGCGGCTTCTCGATCCGGGTTCTGGCCCATAATTTTTTAAGGAGTACTCTTTACCATCATTTTTATGTCTTTCTGACTTTGAAGAAACTGAGCATGAAAAATTTTGGACCATATTTAGGGAAAATCTACCATGGATGGATTTGTAAGTAGAAATAGTTTGGTTCACATATATACACTGGACTATTATATGAGAAGCAATTGCTTCTACTTAGCTTTAACTCTGATATTTTGTGCTGTCTTTTCCTACAGAATCATAGTTTGTATCTTAAATAATAAAAAGAACTTATAACTGAGAGCAAAGTGTTTCTACACACAATAATAGGTAAATATTTAGAAAACTGTTGATTTCTGGTATCATGCCAAAACATTTAATAAAACTGTTGTGCACTGTATTTTAGAAGGTGGACCATTGAAACTGTAGTTCTTAAGAAAATGGTTGGAAAAATCACACTAGTTATGTTAACTGTTACTTTTAGCAACACTGTATACAAGTCTGAGAAACAGGAAATATTCGAGAGAACGCAAGCCTGAAAACATATTATTCTCTAATGTCACACTCTTGCTCACTGAGTCTCCAAGCTTTGTTTTTTGTTTGTTGGTTGGTTGATTTGGTTTATTTGTTTGTTTTCGCTGCACCATGTGACTTGCAGAATCTCAGTTCCCCAACTAGGGATTGAACACATGTCACAGCAGTGATAATGTTGAAATCCTAAACACTAGACAACCAGAGAAGTCCTGAGTCTCCCAAACTTAATTGCTTGAGATACTAACGATTTGGAAGTTCTCATATTATGAGGAAGCACTGTTTTTGTATCACATATCAACTAAATAAGGTCCCTACCCTTTCTAAAGCATGTCTTATTAAGAAGTCTTGATTAGGCAAAGAAAAATAGCCCAGTAACCAAAACCACTATCAATGTTTGGGGGGGTGAGGGGTTGTGCTCCCATTCCTGGTTTGACTCTTTACGTAGTGAAGAATAATTGTCTCTCTTTCTCTTTAATCACACATTCAGCGAATCAGAAGAGTTTGTCAGTTCTACCTTTAAGCTTCTCATTATATGATTGCTTTCATCAGGTTCATGGGTTTTGGCAACAGTTTGCATAAAGTCAGAAATAGAGTTAATAAACAACAAAAGTAAGTCAATAGAAAGTATGCAAACAAATCAAAGGAAAAATATGAAACCATCTGCATATATAGAAGATATGGGAAAAGATTGGGAGAAAACATATCTTGAATTGCTAAATTCTGTATTAAACTGTTATTAATGATACATATTGCTATTTAGGACAACTAAGAAAAGAATATGAAACTGGGTTTCCCTGGTGGTCCAGTAGGTAAGGACCCCGCTTTGCAGTGCAAGGGTGCCGGTTCGATCCCCAGCCTGGGAAGATCCCACATGCCATGGAGCGGCTGGACCGACATGTCCAATTACCAAGCCGGTGCTCTGGAGTGCATGCGCCCAGAGCCGGTGCTCTGTGACAACAGAGGCCACTGCAATGGGAGGCCCACACAGGCCAAAGAACAAAGATGGATGAAAATAGAGAAATGAAAGACCAATAGAAGTGGCCCGTCTGCCCCCCCCCCCCCCCACCCTATCCGCTCCCCCGCCAAAAAAAAAAAAAAAAAACTAATGAGAAATCAAATAATTTTATTAGTCCAAAAGAAGTTAAAGATAAAAGAGAGAGAAAGGGGTACATAAAAGCTGAGTTAAATTGAAAATTAAAAAGAAGAAAATGATCATTAAAATTATAACTATATTTATATTTTATAATAAATATAGAAGACTAAGGTTGACAGATTAAAAAAAAATTAAAACCCAAATATACTCAGTTACATGAGATATATTGCAATGATAAAGTTATTGCCAGATAATAAAAGCTGGATGAGACAGGAAAGCTATCCACCAGAAACTTTGGATTATCAACTAAATAAGGTCCCTACCCTTTCTAAAGCATGTCTTATTAAGAAGTCTTGATTAGGCAAAGAAAAATAGCCCAGTAACCAAAACCACTATCAATGTTTGGGGGTGAGGGTTGTGCTCCCATTCCTGGTTTGACTCTTTACGTAGTGAAGAATAATTGTCTCTCTTTCTCTTTAATCACACATTCAGCGAATCAGAAGAGTTTGTCAGTTCTACCTTTAAGCTTCTCATTATATGATTGCTTTCATCAGGTTCATGGGTTTTGGCAACAGTTTGCATAAAGTCAGAAATAGAGTTAATAAACAACAAAAGTAAGTCAATAGAAAGTATGCAAACAAATCAAAGGAAAAATATGAAACCATCTGCATATATAGAAGATATGGGAAAAGATTGGGAGAAAACATATCTTGAATTGCTAAATTCTGTATTAAACTGTTATTAATGATACATATTGCTATTTAGGACAACTAAGAAAAGAATATGAAACTGGGTTTCCCTGGTGGTCCAGTAGGTAAGGACCCCGCTTTGCAGTGCAAGGGGTGCCGGTTCGATCCCCAGCCTGGGAAGATCCCACATGCCATGGAGCGGCTGGACCGACATGTCCAATTACCAAGCCGGTGCTCTGGAGTGCATGCGCCCAGAGCCGGTGCTCTGTGACAACAGAGGCCACTGCAATGGGAGGCCCACACAGGCCAAAGAACAAAGATGGATGAAAATAGAGAAATGAAAGACCAATAGAAGTGACCCGCCCGCCCCCCTCTCTCCCCAACCCGCCCCCCGCCAAAAAAAAAAAAAAAAAACTAATGAGAAATCAAATAATTTTATTAGTCCAAAAGAAGTTAAAGATAAAAGAGAGAGAAAGGGGTACATAAAAGCTGAGTTAAATTGAAAATTAAAAAGAAGAAAATGATCATTAAAATTATAACTATATTTATATTTTATAATAAATATAGAAGACTAAGGTTGACAGATTAAAAAAAAATTAAAACCCAAATATACTCAGTTACATGAGATATATTGCAATGATAAAGTTATTGCCAGATAATAAAAGCTGGATGAGACAGGGAAAGCTATCCACCAGAAACTTTGGATTGATGCCTGGGAAAGATAGAGAAATCTATGGTAGAGGATGCTGGACTTTGATGCTTTTCCTTGAGCTTTAGTGTTATTGAACAGAATTAATTCAGCTGAGTTGTGATCAGCAGCTAAGGAAATGAATTCTCATCCTGATTTGATTATTATTATATTTTTAGTGTGCTGGACAAGCCACTCTATTTCTGTAAAATTCAATTAGCTCATATTTCAAATTTAAGAGATGCAGTTTATTGATAGCACCCATTTCACAGAGATGGGTAAACTAATTAACATGTAGGTATTTGGCAAATACAGTCAGAGTACTATCAAAGAAGGTAAAATATCCCTTTACAGGCCTTGGTTCTTTTGGCTGGTTTTAATAATTAAATTGACATAAGTGTATTAGCAGGAGGAAAAAATAATAAATTCATACTCACAGAGATCTCATAATGCCAAATTCAAGAAGTAACCAGAGTAGGCTATTATAAATCTTTTAGATAAAGAAAATAATATGATGATGAAGAACTAATGAGACAAAGAAACATAGACTTGGGTACTAATTAGTGAAGAAATTGAGTAGAGTTTATTTACAGGGCTCCTTGCCCTTAATTTCTTATCTCTGGTGACAATAATGTCTATCTTCTGGTGCAAGACAGGCGATATATTCCTTGCTTTCAGGGAAACTCCCTATATTGACCATTTCTCAAGTAACTTTAATTCAAAACAATCAGTAAGCCACTTTGTTATATTTAGGAATACTTTCCCTGATCCTCATCAGTACTTATGTAAATACAAATTATTACTTTAACAGGATTTTACATGTAGTAGTCACAGGAAGAGAGTCTGTGAATGAAAGGATGGCTAATTCCTGTCAACTAAATCCTCCAAACTCCCTGAGGTTATAGGAATATCATACATTGAAGAACCAATAGTCAGAGGTGTTCTTATTTTAAGAGCCTTTCAGAAATTGATGAGAAGATAAAGAAAGGCTGATGGTAAAGTGAGAGAAAGACAAAGTAGTGTCAGTTCATTTCTAACCACCTCTGAGTCCTGAAATGTTTGGTCCAAGATGGAATACAAAATTTCATAGATATGTAGAATAGAGAAGATATATGAGCCACATATGGTCAAAGATTTGTATTTAACATCCTGTCATGGGAGACCAAAACTGAAACTCTGATAACTCTATTTTGAAATTGTAACCTCCATATTTGTTGTCCAAAATGTACAGTTACCTTGTATTTCTTTTTTTGTGGAGAAAAGGGAAAAGATTTACAAGAAGGATGCTGTGAGAATCTTTCTAAGTCGATTTAAACACATTAAACCTCTATAAGGTCCAAAGAGAGGGAGTAAAAGGGAGAGACAGAAATAGAGAGTGACTAATCTTACTGAGTACTCATAGATTCATAAATTTATCTCCTATAATCATTTGAGCCTAAATGTTTAAAGTAAAATTGTTGCAATGATTTGTTCTCTAAATTATAAATCAAGTTAATCATGCTCTTAAGTGGAAGTGATTGTTTAATGAGATTTATGCAGTGATAGTGATGATGGCATTTTATAGCATAAAAGATACCTTTTTACACTCTTAAAAAATATACTGACTCTTCCAAATGGAAAAGACGATGTGATGTTTGCATATGTTGGCAACTATTCATGCTTTCACTTTGGCAGCAAGTTGAATTCACATTTTTTGAATGAATCCTGAATAGTTAGTTATAATTAAAGGAAGCTACCTGACCATTCATATTTTACAGTTTCCTTCATTTTGTAGCACAATTTTCTCTGCTGTTGAATGAATGCCCAACAGAAATAAACTTATATTTATTGTTCCTTGTGTAATCTCCTGCTGTCTCTTTAATTTTTCACACCTGAAAAACTGCAGTAAAACAAAAGTGAATAATGCATATCTGGCTTATGAAACTGGATTATTACTTATGCTGACTCGGTGATATTCTAAAAACAATTTGTGAGTTTTAAATTTTTTTTTGCGTAGAAATCAAAAGAATGATAGGCAGAGTTTAAGGAGATATTCTGGGTCATATTTTGAATTGGTCTCTGGTAGTCTGAGGTCATTGTGTTGTGTAATACATAATGACAATCAGAAACTATATTAGCAAACAGTAAGTAGGAAGAACGCATTTTCATTGTTGTAAAAAATGAAGTTATCTAAAACTCCTTCATAAAAGATTAATTATTAACTTATTTTCCAAGCTCTTTTCATTATAAAGAAGTATGACCTGAACTACCTCAATTATTTAAAAGGAATCTATTGGCTTGTATTTATTAACCAATGAATGTCAATGATATCTCTAGTCTGTGAACCACTGAGATAGCCAACTGTAATATGTTTAGGATTTCATATTTAGCTACTCCATTATTTTAGCATTAGGTGACTGGAAATGTGACAATGGAAGTGGTTGCCAGTTATTTTATTTCTTGTGAGTTTCATGAATACAAATGAAAAAATAGCCTCTCTTCTCACATACAAGTTGAACCTTACTGAAGGAGATCTTCTTCACCTATCTATCATATGCCTACTAAGAAATCATAGGTCTAAGCTACTGACATATTCTCATCAAGAATGCTCTCTATGGATCACATGACTGATCCATTGACTAAAAGGGCAGCTGAGTCTTTACTAATAAGAATAGGTGTAGGTAGATCACAGTCATGGATACTAGAGATGTACCCAGGAAGCTAATTTAAATTGTATCTGTGGAAATTTCACACCAGATAACTACCATGTTTTCACTCCTCAATTAATTTGAATAACTTCATTTAAAATTTTTTTTCTAAGAATTAAGTAAATACAATATCATTAATTGAAAAGCTTCTATGTATTTGGGGTCTCCTTGGTGGCTCAGATGGTAAAGAATCTGCCTGCCTCGTAGGAGACCTGGGTTCAATCCCTGGGTAGGGATGATTCACTGGTGAAGGAAAGGGCTACTCATTCCAGTATTCTTGCCTGGAAAATTCTGTGAAGAGAGGAGCCTAGTTAGCTACAGTCTATGGAGTCACAAAGAGTTAGAGAAAACTGATCGACTAACACTTTCACTTTCACTTCTATGGAGAGAGTAAAAATTTCAAACATTTTATAGATGGTTTTTAAAAAGCATAAAATCTCCATACACTAAGTTTCCAGTTATCTCCCCCAAGGGCTTTGATAGTGTTTTGTCTAATTTTCCACAAATTGTCCATTCAATAACATCTTTCTGGCCTGTGACCTGCAAAGAAATTTGCAAATTGACCCATAGTCCAACAGTATGATTGTTATCATCTTTACTGTCACTTGCAACTAGTATTATTTATTCTGATACTTTTTTAAGCACCAAAATTTCCTCAATTGTTTCTTGAAAAATAGTGATAGGAAGCAAAATAATGTCTCCCTAAAGATGTCAAAGTCCTAATTGCTATTGCTTAAGAATATGTCATAGTGTGGTACATAACAAGGGAGAATTATGGTTTCTTACGGAATTGAAGTTGCTAATCAGTTTACCTTAGTAAGGAGAGTATCCTGGTTGGTGTAATGTATGATTCTTTCAATGGGTAGAGGGTGGTAGAAAAGTTAGTACTAGAAAGTTGATGCAGACAGCTACTGCTGGCTTTCAAGTTGGATAAAGAGGACTGTGGGCCAAAATATGAGGGCAGCCTCTGGAAGATGAAAAAGGCAAACATGTTCTCACCCAAAGCCTTGAGATACCTTGCTGATACCTTGATGTTTGGCTCAGTGTGACCCACTTTGGATTTCTAACATCCACAACTCTAAGAAAAAAAACTGTGAATTAAATCACTAAGTTCATGGTAATTTGTTTTAGCAGAAATAGGACACTGAAACAGTAGAGTTTTGTGGTTTTTATTTTGTTTTTAAAAGCTTTTTTTCAACTATTCATTGTTATTGTCACTATTCCTTCACTGAATTTCTCATGCATACCTGAAATCACATATTGTTATGGTTTACAAAGCACTTTTTAGTGTGGTACCAATCGATTTATTGGCTTGTCCTCCAGTACTCCATCTTGCTTTTCTTAATTCATTCTCCTGTTCACATTCGTCAAACA
Source organism: Tragulus kanchil (assembly GCA_022376925.1). NCBI lineage: Eukaryota > Metazoa > Chordata > Mammalia > Artiodactyla > Tragulidae > Tragulus > Tragulus kanchil. Next base: position 110,746,274 of record JAIOJX010000025.1, on the reverse strand, counting down.
TGTCATGCTGCTTTCACCTTGACAGATTTATTTTCTCCCCGGCATGTCTTTCCACCCATTACCCACTCAATGAGCTCTCCCCACAAACTCAATTCAAATGACACAGTCTCAGGGAATTCTTCTTTAATGCATATCTCTAGGCAGAAATTTATTTTCTATTTTCTATTTGATTATATCATATTTGATTTTACATTTAATCATATTTTATATTTGATTATCTCATATTTTATTTAAAATGTATGAACTGTTATGGAAATTTCATGTTGATTTTCACTCCAAAGTTCTGCACTTTCTCTTAACTCCACTAAAGTTCTTTTCTCCTGAATGCTTATTAATCACTTAATATTTTATATGTTAGACTCTGTATGATAATAGAAAATATAGTATTATTTTATCACTCACTACCCCACAGAAAAATTGTACATTCTTTCTTATGCCTGCATAAAATTTTGGAAAATTACATAATTTTGCTATATTTAAATTAGTGTAAATTTTAAAATAAAATTTTAAGTTCAAACTACGACAGAAACATCTGTGAAGTGTGAAGAAGTGAAGTTTCTCAGCTGTGTCTGACTCTGCTCATCATGAATGAGCCTGGAATTCTCCAGGAAAGAATACTGCAATGGGTAGACTTTCCCTTTTCCAGGGGATTTTCCCAACCTGGGATCTGAGCATAGGTCTCCGGGATTCTTAACTATCTGAGCCATGAGGGAAGTCCAAGAATTCTGGAGTAGGTAGCCTGTCCCTTCTCCAGGGAATCTTCCTCACCCAGGAAGGAATCTAACTGGGGTCTCCTGTATTGCAGGCAGATTCTTTACCAGATGAGCTACAAAGGAGTCCCTATCTAACATCCACAACTCTAAGAAAAAAAACTGTGAATTAAATCACTAAGTTCATGGTAATTTGTTTTAGCAGAAATAGGACACTGAAACAGTAGAGTTTTGTGGTTTTTATTTTGTTTTTAAAAGCTTTTTTTCAACTATTCATTGTTATTGTCACTATTCCTTCACTGAATTTCTCATGCATACCTGAAATCACATATTGTTATGGTTTACAAAGCACTTTTTAGTGTGGTACCAATCGATTTATTGGCTTGTCCTCCAGTACTCCATCTTGCTTTTCTTAATTCATTCTCCTGTTCACATTCGTCAAACATGTCATGCTGCTTTCACCTTGACAGATTTATTTTCTCCCCGGCATGTCTTTCCACCCATTACCCACTCAATGAGCTCTCCCACAAACTCAATTCAAATGACACAGTCTCAGGGAATTCTTCTTTAATGCATATCTCTAGGCAGAAATTTATTTTCTATTTTCTATTTGATTATATCATATTTGATTTTACATTTAATCATATTTTATATTTGATTATCTCATATTTTATTTAAAATGTATGAACTGTTATGGAAATTTCATGTTGATTTTCACTCCAAAGTTCTGCACTTTCTCTTAACTCCACTAAAGTTCTTTTCTCCTGAATGCTTATTAATCACTTAATATTTTATATGTTAGACTCTGTATGATAATAGAAAATATAGTATTATTTTATCACTCACTACCCCACAGAAAAATTGTACATTCTTTCTTATGCCTGCATAAAATTTTGGAAAATTACATAATTTTGCTATATTTAAATTAGTGTAAATTTTAAAATAAAATTTTAAGTTCAAACTACGACAGAAACATCTGTGAAGTGTGAAGAAGTGAAGTTTCTCAGCTGTGTCTGACTCTGCTCATCATGAATGAGCCTGGAATTCTCCAGGAAAGAATACTGCAATGGGTAGACTTTCCCTTTTCCAGGGGATTTTCCCAACCTGGGATCTGAGCATAGGTCTCCGGGATTCTTAACTATCTGAGCCATGAGGGAAGTCCAAGAATTCTGGAGTAGGTAGCCTGTCCCTTCTCCAGGGAATCTTCCTCACCCAGGAAGGAATCTAACTGGGGTCTCCTGTATTGCAGGCAGATTCTTTACCAGATGAGCTACAAAGGAGTCCCTATAGAAACATCTGCTTAATTTAAAGTTTTCCATTCCCAGTTCTCAGTGTACTTTAGACACTGAATTACTATGGATAATGGGAGGAGGTATGTGTTTGATTTCTTTTTCGTTTTAGATTCCAACGCATCCTTCCTTCAATGATTGTTCTTGTCATTCCTACCAAGGATGAACTGAGGGAAAGGGAGATGACACACACGATATGAAAGACTTTTTATATTTGTTTTTGTTATAAAGTGCTTTTGTTTCACTTTCATGAAAAGGCTCTTTAGTTCCTCTTCCCTTTCTCCCATTAGAGTGGTGTCATCTGCATGTCTGAGGTTATTGTTATTTTTTCCCAGCAAACTTGATTCCAGTTTGTGCTTAATCCAGTCCAGCATTTCACATGATATGCTCTGCATATAATTTAAATAAGGATGACAATATACAACCTTGACCTACTCCTTCCCCAATTTGGAGCCAGTCCTTTGTTCCATGTCCAGTTCTAACTGTTGCTTCTTGTACTGCATATAGGTTTCTCAGGTGGCAGGTAAGGTGATCTGGTATGTTCATCTTTCAAAGAATTTTCCAGTCTGTTGTGATGCACACAGTCAAAGGCTTTAGTGTAGTAGATAAAGCAGAAGTAAATGTTTTTCTGGAATTCCCTTGCATTTTCTATGATCAAACAGATGTTGCCAATTTGGTCTTTTCTTTTTCTAAATCCAGCTTGTACATCTGGAAGTTCTGGGTCTAAATATAGTTGAACCTCAGCTTGAAGGATTTTGAGCATGTTAAATGAGTACAATTATGCAGTAGTCTGAACATTCTATCTCATTGCTCTTCTTTGGTATTAGAATGAAAACTCACATTTTCCAGTCCTGTGGTCACCCTGAGTTTTCCAAATTAGCTGACATATTGATTGCAGCACTTTAAATAGCATCATATTTAGGATTTGAAGTAGCTTGGCTGGAATTCGATCACCTCCAATAGCTTTGTTCATAGTAATGTTTCCTAATGCTGCCTTGACTTCATGCTCTAGGATATCTGCTTCTAGATGAGCAAACACAATATTGTGGTTATTCTGGTCATTAATGGTATCTGTCATTAATTGATCATCTTCTAGTGAAACATAAATTTAGGCATGTTTCAATACTGTGTTTTTAAGCCTCATAACAGTTCCATAAAAAAAAAAAAAACTTATTGTCAACAGTGCACTAGTGTGGGAATGGAGCATCACCTTGCTTGCATACATGCCAAAATATACATATAACTCAGAAGAAACTATAACCCAAGTGCAAGTATGGTTGATTCTAATGACCATGATCTGAGACACTATTTTATAGCTTTAAGAACAGAATTTTTCCAGATCATTTATTTTTGCATGCCACAAAATTCTGTTGTCAAATTTTTAATTTTAACTACAAGCCTGAGTTTTTTTCCTTTCTTCTGTATTCTAGTTGTATTTATGCCTTTATAGGAACCACAGATTTTAATCAATCTCTTAAGATACTACAGGCATCATACGAAAATAGTGATAAAATTTAAAAATATGACTTTATCTTTTAAATATGCTAAATACAAATTTGGAAATAGTTTTAATTTATATGGCATAGTCACAAAGACAAAATAAAGAAAAGTTCTCAAATAATTTATCATATTATGGAAATATGTTCTTAAAACTAGCTATGATAAAATTCCTTTCTTTGGTAGCAATCCCAACATAACAATGTTTTAAAATTTAGCTTATTAATGTTAGTGATTTATATTTTGAGTCCTGATAAGGAAATCTTAATAATTTGGTCTTTTCTTTTCTAACATCTGGAAGTTCTGGGTCTAAATATAGTTGAACCTCAGCTTGAAGGATTTTGAGCATGTTAAATGAGTACAATTATGCAGTAGTCTGAACATTCTATCTCATTGCTCTTCTTTGGTATTAGAATGAAAACTCACATTTTCCAGTCCTGTGGTCACCCTGAGTTTTCCAAATTAGCTGACATATTGATTGCAGCACTTTAAATAGCATCATATTTAGGATTTGAAGTAGCTTGGCTGGAATTCGATCACCTCCAATAGCTTTGTTCATAGTAATGTTTCCTAATGCTGCCTTGACTTCATGCTCTAGGATATCTGCTTCTAGATGAGCAAACACAATATTGTGGTTATTCTGGTCATTAATGGTATCTGTCATTAATTGATCATCTTCTAGTGAAACATAAATTTAGGCATGTTTCAATACTGTGTTTTTAAGCCTCATAACAGTTCCATAAAAAAAAAAAAAACTTATTGTCAACAGTGCACTAGTGTGGGAATGGAGCATCACCTTGCTTGCATACATGCCAAAATATACATATAACTCAGAAGAAACTATAACCCAAGTGCAAGTATGGTTGATTCTAATGACCATGATCTGAGACACTATTTTATAGCTTTAAGAACAGAATTTTTCCAGATCATTTATTTTTGCATGCCACAAAATTCTGTTGTCAAATTTTTAATTTTAACTACAAGCCTGAGTTTTTTTCCTTTCTTCTGTATTCTAGTTGTATTTATGCCTTTATAGGAACCACAGATTTTAATCAATCTCTTAAGATACTACAGGCATCATACGAAAATAGTGATAAAATTTAAAAATATGACTTTATCTTTTAAATATGCTAAATACAAATTTGGAAATAGTTTTAATTTATATGGCATAGTCACAAAGACAAAATAAAGAAAAGTTCTCAAATAATTTATCATATTATGGAAATATGTTCTTAAAACTAGCTATGATAAAATTCCTTTCTTTGGTAGCAATCCCAACATAACAATGTTTTAAAATTTAGCTTATTAATGTTATTGATTTATATTTTGAGTCCTGATTAGGAAATCTTAATAATTTGGCCTAGTCTTTCCTAGAATGGGCCCCTATATCTTTGAGAAATTTTGATAGCATGCAAAATCAATTTAATTTAAATTCATTTCACATTTTATAAGCCCTTACTTTATGTCAGGTTTTGAACTCTTTTAGAAATGAACAATATAAAAGTGTCCCTATCCTAAGAAGATTTTAGTTTAAAATTCTTTCTTTGTCTACTGCCAAAAAAAAAAAAAACATTTGAAATTTAACCTAGTTAATTTAATTATTTTTTAATTTTCTAGTATCGATGGGTAAGTATTGTTCTTTTCAGAGGGGTGTCTCCTATATCTTTACTCTTATAATCTCTATTCAATTTTCCTTACTGATCCCCTTCTCTTTTTGATATCTATTTCTTTGTGTTTCTGATGCATGCCATAAAGATCTTTTCAATTGTTGGTATAGTTCTAGAGTTACTATGCAACCCTTTTTAAGTAATACACTGACATTTTCACCCTGAGATTGAGTTCCAACAGTGAGAGACTGAGATTAGTATAACGATGGGATCCTTTCAAGTCTCTCAGTATGGCAAGCTTTAGGTAGAATCTATGAACTAGAGAAGGTTTCTCAGTCAAGCCCTTCCATTACTAACACACCAACTACACAGTCTAACCCTCCAGAAACATCTTTGCTTAATCATTGTTACACAGGAATTCATGCATATTAATAATCTAGTTATAACAATTTCATGATTAAGATAAATGCAGACATAGAAACTCCATGTCTCAATGGACTGTGACAACTTTATAATTTATATAACAATATACAATATGTGTAAATTAATCAAAACTCTAATTTGTATGTGTACATGCAAATTCATGATTTTGTCTCATATAGAAGAATTTAAAGTCTTTTATAATAGTTGCTAACATTTATAGTATCATTTTTTCCAATTGACAAAAATAAATTCAATTGTATTTTACAAAACATTGAGATATCTAATGTCAACTATAATACCACTCACATTTAACAGATAAGGAAACTGATTAAAAGAAATTAATTTATTTGATGAAAAAAGTTATTAACAGAAAAAAGTCAGGATCAAAATTAGGCATGAAATAGGAAAATCTCGTGTGTTTCTTCTTGAGATCATTCTTCCTCGGACAGTTTGTACAGGTAGTAACACAAATGCTTGTATTAAAAGTGTCTTAAATTCTGATCTCTTTTCTTCTTTTCGATCTCCCAGGATGTGTTATACAGGATTTCTCATAACCTTATTTTTTCATTGCATTCTCATTTTTGCTTTATTTCTGTGGCTAAATCCTGATCATGCTGCAGACCAATTCAAACAAGACCAATCTACACTGTTCTCTCTTCTGCATCTAAACCTCTTTCAATTCTGGCAGATCTAACCTATTCCTTTCTGCAGGCTTTTTAGTGCACCCTATGGCCCCTGAATCAAAAACCAGCATCTAACTATGGGGAACAAAGCTGTTCACCTTTGGCCTCCATTCGTGTTTCAGCCCCTCTCAAACATGACATATATGTTCAAGTTTACCATTCTGGTTTCTAAATCTTTTTGTTTGTTCTCTTTCCTCTTTATGTCTGAGTTTTATCTTAACTCTTCATGTTTATGAAATAACTGTTACCCAGTGTCAAATTAGATGCCTTTTTTTTCTTTCTGTCACCTGGTGAATAGCAGTCATATCAAGCTCATTTCACAGATTATCCACATTTTTGCCAGATATGGCCAATCTCAGTCAAGCCCTTCCATTACTAACACACCAACTACACAGTCTAACCCTCCAGAAACATCTTTGCTTAATCATTGTTACACAGGAATTCATGCATATTAATAATCTAGTTATAACAATTTCATGATTAAGATAAATGCAGACATAGAAACTCCATGTCTCAATGGACTGTGACAACTTTATAATTTATATAACAATATACAATATGTGTAAATTAATCAAAACTCTAATTTGTATGTGTACATGCAAATTCATGATTTTGTCTCATATAGAAGAATTTAAAGTCTTTTATAATAGTTGCTAACATTTATAGTATCATTTTTTCCAATTGACAAAAATAAATTCAATTGTATTTTACAAAACATTGAGATATCTAATGTCAACTATAATACCACTCACATTTAACAGATAAGGAAACTGATTAAAAGAAATTAATTTATTTGATGAAAAAAGTTATTAACAGAAAAAAGTCAGGATCAAAATTAGGCATGAAATAGGAAAATCTCGTGTGTTTCTTCTTGAGATCATTCTTCCTCGGACAGTTTGTACAGGTAGTAACACAAATGCTTGTATTAAAAGTGTCTTAAATTCTGATCTCTTTTCTTCTTTTCGATCTCCCAGGATGTGTTATACAGGATTTCTCATAACCTTATTTTTTCATTGCATTCTCATTTTTGCTTTATTTCTGTGGCTAAATCCTGATCATGCTGCAGACCAATTCAAACAAGACCAATCTACACTGTTCTCTCTTCTGCATCTAAACCTCTTTCAATTCTGGCAGATCTAACCTATTCCTTTCTGCAGGCTTTTTAGTGCACCCTATGGCCCCTGAATCAAAAACCAGCATCTAACTATGGGGAACAAAGCTGTTCACCTTTGGCCTCCATTCGTGTTTCAGCCCCTCTCAAACATGACATATATGTTCAAGTTTACCATTCTGGTTTCTAAATCTTTTTGTTTGTTCTCTTTCCTCTTTATGTCTGAGTTTTATCTTAACTCTTCATGTTTATGAAATAACTGTTACCCAGTGTCAAATTAGATGCCTTTTTTTTCTTTCTGTCACCTGGTGAATAGCAGTCATATCAAGCTCATTTCACAGATTATCCACATTTTTGCCAGATATGGCCAACTCAGTATCATTCTTTCTATATTTTTATTCATTCTTGAATTGATTTTATATATGAATGCTTATTACAATCTTTCTTATCTTTTGGCTCTCTTATTTTAAGTTTCCTAACTATAGATGTAATATCTGTTTATATAGTGGCCATCAAAATACAAAGTCACAGTCATCAAAAAAATATTTGTAACAAAATAAGAAATATACAATACAGATATATATTGTGAGCTGATACAAAAATTTTAAATGCTTTGAGGATTATGAAATAAGAGAAACTAATTTTAATATTTTCATGTATCTAAAAACTATCATTTGATTGACTCTATTTAATAATATGTTGAGTACTGTTATTACTGTCAAAATCATTAGGAAATTTATGTAATGACTGTATATTACATTCTATCCTTTGGTGCTCACCATGCAGCAACACTCTGTCTAGCATTTTATTTAATAGAGTATTTTTGTTCCAGGTGTGTCTTACTTAGGGAGCTAATTGCATGGTTTGAAACCAAAGTAAAATATTTGCTGAATAATTGGCAGGGAAGATAATGGAAATAAAGTTTCCAGGGATTTGTTTACACATGTATCTAAGAACTTAAAGTGATGTCCTAGCATTTAATTACATTTTTTCTCTCAACTTCTTTCAACACATACAAAATATATAAGACCATTCTAGTTATTGTATAGTTCTGGCACTCCCAGAGGTTTAAAAGATAGAATATGTTTGAAAACAGAAGTCATGTTGAAGAGAGTGATCTCAGAACATATGATAGATATGACAAAATGTCTTTATCAATTAGCTGTTCATCTTGGGGTGACAAATAACTTGCATAGTTATATTTTCATTTGCCAGGAATTACATCTTCATATGGTACATTTCTCTTTTTTTGCAGTTTTTATTTATCTATTTATTTATTTTTGACTCTTCTGGGTTTTCACTGCTGCTGCTGCAGGCTCTTCTCTAGTTGCAGGGAGTCAGGAATACTCTCTAGTTGAGGTAAGCACGCTTCTTGTTGTGGTGACTTCTCTCGTTGTGGAACTCAGGCTCAAGGGCACACGGGCTTCAGTAGTTGTGGCACGTGGGCTCAATAGTTGTGGCTCATGGGCTTGGTTGCTCTGCAGCATGTGGGATCTTCCCAGATCAGAGATGGAACACATGTGCCCTTCATTGCCAGGCGAACTGTTTACCACTGAGCTACTAGGGAAGTCTCCCCTATGGTACACTTCTTTTTATAAAAAACCCTTTTTATTATATATTGGAATATAGTTGCTTAATATCTTGCATATCAGGTTGTATAGCAAAGTGATTCTGTTATACATATACATGTATCTGTTCTTTTTAAAATTCTTTTCCCATTTAAGCTATTTTTATATTTCTAATACTTATTATAGAGGTAAAATGAAACTTTTCATTACTCTAGATCCAGTCACTCTCAGTTTAGTTAAAAGATAATTTTCCAAAGACAAACCTTGCTTATCTCATTTTCTCATTGAGAGTGGGTATAGGGAGAGAAATAAACTTGAACAAAAATTAAATACAGAAGTTAATTTATTTTTCCTTTAGCAAGAATTGTCTACAGAAATAAAGTATTTCCAGAATATGCCTCTCTGAATAGAGGAATGACCTTAGCTTCTTTCCTTGTATTTCAAGTCATAATTTAATAACAAAAATATTTAAAGTTTATTTTATTAATTATAAGATACATCAGGTTTCTAATGACTTTCATAAACATACAATCTGGGAAAATAACTATACAAATAATTTGAAGATAAAGATCCTCCTACAGGAATGATAAAGTCAAACTTAAAAAGTCAATATTATCCCCAATTAGTACATATGAAATAGTTTTAATGGATCATTAGGTTGTTACTACTGGTTATTGGTATGTTTGTTTGCTTTTTTAATAGTGTGATCATCCTAGATTTTTTAATAAACTACTTAGACTGACTAATGATGACACACTCTTTTTTTTATTTTAGACACAATGTTAAGGTGATCATCAAATATCATATACTGAATTACATATACTGAATATATAATATTTTTCATATCACTCTATCTTCCCACTCTCTCTTCTCTATCTTCCTTTCACTCTCTCATCTCTGGGTATGTAGGGTTGGAGGTTAGAAGCATCTGGAAATATGTTGGCAGTAGACTATTTTTTTAAATATTGGAATTCATTAATAACCATGTCTTTTGACTCAAAAACATGCACTTAACAACTTACAAAGCTACATCCTTTTATATATAGATATATAGATGGAATATGTATGTGGGCATTAAATGTTAAGTTTTAACTTATGAGAGGAAGTAGAGCAGAAAGAATCGAAGTCTCTGATAAAAGCTGTCTTCTGCTTTAAATATATACAAAAAACAAGCCTGAACTAATCATGAGTGGTTACATCAGCCACTGCTATTATCATGATTAACTATCATTAAAGCTATCACTGAATTGAATGAGCTCCTAGTTAAAAGGGACACTTTTCTTTCTGTTAAATGACAAGAAAAAAATCAATCTGAAATGATAAGTTTCCTTATTTCTAAGTGCAAAGTAGCACATTTACAAAATATTTTATTGCTAAGCTAATTGTTACTACACTAAACAATGTTTGAAGACAGAATGTTTTCATTATTTCCTGCAGTTCTCATTTCCTTTTCTATGTTTCTCTTCTCATATTTTATGTTTTACTCATTTGGGATCTTCATTGTGTACCATTTATAAATATAACCACCCCATTGGTTTCAAAATGCCTCTCTTTTCTCCATTTGTTTTTCAATTGGAATGTATAAAGGAAACATCTTTCATACAAGACAAAACACTTGTGGTGTTTTGAAATCTTTATTAAATCTTCATCTTATCACAGGGACCATATAGCCCAACAGTGTGTTTTCTTTTAAATGGTATTTGTCGTAGTAATTTGGAGATGCATTGATTTTACTATTTAGACCAAACATTTATACTTTTAGATTCAAATTTACTCTGTTATATTTGGTTTTTTCCTGACTTCACTTTTTTAAAACATTTTAAGTAATGAATGATTATTATGTTAACAGATTTGCTAAATACTGGAGGAAAAACAGAGCACTTAATGGTAAATTATTTAACAACTTTGTTTTGTTCTTATTGGAATGCACTGCTTCCACTCAGCCCACAGCCTCCCTCCTTCACTACTGTCAAGCTTTATATCAATATACTTTTTTAGTAGTGCTGGTTCCTAGCCAGTCCTGTATGTGTGTGTGTGTGTGTGCGTGCGTGTATTTCTAACTAGTTATTTTTTGTACCTATATCTTTTTAATGTTGCATCTGGATTAATGCTCCTCCCTACTTAAATATCCTTAATTTATTTTACCCTTTTTTGACATTTTATTTTATAGCTATATTTAATATTTGACTTTTTTACTATATCTTGTTAGATTCTGTAATAGACTGTCTTTAGATTATTTTATTATTTTAATTTCAAAAACAGTAAATTCAGTTTTAGGCTTTGAAATCGTTGAATGTCCATCTTAGGGCCAATTTTCTTCACTCTTTTGGAATTTGCTTTCGACTGATCCTTCTAAAGATTTTTGCTTTATTATAAAAAGCCTGAACTAATCAACATCAGCCACTGCTATTATCATGATTAACTATCATTAAAGCTATCACTGAATTGAATGAGCTCCTAGTTAAAAGGGACACTTTTCTTTCTGTTAAATGACAAGAAAAATCAATCTGAAATGATAAGTTTCCTTATTTCTAAGTGCAAAGTAGCACATTTACAAAATATTTTATTGCTAAGCTAATTGTTACTACACTAAACAATGTTTGAAGACAGAATGTTTTCATTATTTCCTGCAGTTCTCATTTCCTTTTCTATGTTTCTCTTCTCATATTTTATGTTTTACTCATTTGGGATCTTCATTGTGTACCATTTATAAATATAACCACCCCATTGGTTTCAAAATGCCTCTCTTTTCTCCATTTGTTTTTCAATTGGAATGTATAAAGGAAACATCTTTCATACAAGACAAAACACTTGTGGTGTTTTGAAATCTTTATTAAATCTTCATCTTATCACAGGGACCATATAGCCCAACAGTGTGTTTTCTTTTAAATGGTATTTGTCGTAGTAATTTGGAGATGCATTGATTTTACTATTTAGACCAAACATTTATACTTTTAGATTCAAATTTACTCTGTTATATTTGGTTTTTTTTTTCCTGACTTCACTTTTTTAAAACATTTTAAGTAATGAATGATTATTATGTTAACAGATTTGCTAAATACTGGAGGAAAAACAGAGCACTTAATGGTAAATTATTTAACAACTTTGTTTTGTTCTTATTGGAATGCACTGCTTCCACTCAGCCCACAGCCTCCCTCCTTCACTACTGTCAAGCTTTATATCAATATACTTTTTTAGTAGTGCTGGTTCCTAGCCAGTCCTGTATGTGTGTGTGTGTGTGTGCGTGCGTGTATTTCTAACTAGTTATTTTTTGTACCTATATCTTTTTAATGTTGCATCTGGATTAATGCTCCTCCCTACTTAAATATCCTTAATTTATTTTACCCTTTTTTGACATTTTATTTTATAGCTATATTTAATATTTGACTTTTTTACTATATCTTGTTAGATTCTGTAATAGACTGTCTTTAGATTATTTTATTATTTTAATTTCAAAAACAGTAAATTCAGTTTTAGGCTTTGAAATCGTTGAATGTCCATCTTAGGGCCAATTTTCTTCACTCGTTTTGGAATTTTCCTGTCTCTTATTTCAGGCATCTCAGATTTTCTGACATTTTCTTTTTCTTGGCACCTTTTGGGCCCTGTCTAATAGTAGGTCTGATAATGGTATCTCAGAATGTCTGAAAATTAGATTAGGGAAATCAGAGATGTAGTAACTGAATCTTAGTTCAAATCATGCCCTTGATATACGTTTGTGTTGTCTGCTTCCTTTCATATGTAAGAGGCAATATCAATGTTGTGTAGCATTTTTTTTGTTAAATTCCATATGAAAGCAGGAGGATACCAAATCAAAGCCCTAGTAAGTAAATAAAAAGGACTGTATTCATCTTATTACCCATATGGGCATATTTCCAATTTTCTTGGCTGATTCTGATTCAATGGAATATATATTAATATTTTAACCCAGGCTCACAGTTTTGATTTTGGGTTCTTGTTTTTCTGTCTTCTTCTATTTTTCTTAAAGCTATGACTTTTCAATACTTTTTGTTACAACATCTCATTATTTTGATTTAGCTCTCATTGCTATGTGTTCAGAAACAAGGAAAGTCTTTAAAACATGAGCTTCAACATCATCATGACTGAAATAATATTAATGATACTTTTTTACTATAAGTTAAGGATAAAGCATTTTATTTATTGAAGATTAAATTAACTTTTTTAGTTTTGACATAGTTGTAGACTCCTATGCAATTTAAAATAATGATACAAAAATTACTCATAAATATACCACTTTTGAGTTTGAGGATAAAGCATTTTAATTTATAGAGGCCTTTCAAGTTGAGGTAGGTAACATTTTCTTTATTACCTTTATTCCTCAACATATAGTTTAGTTTCAAAATTAGGAGGCCAAATTTAGTGTAGAGGAAAAATAGAGAACAGAATAACTAAAACTTTCCTAGCAATCTCCATTTGTACTATATCCAATGGGTCACTTTCCTTTTCTATTTTAATATTTGCCAACTTTTTAAAAGTTGGGTAATGACTTTATCAATTTCTGAGGAAGATTTGAAAATGTGATTGCTGATCACCCAGGGGAGGGTTTTTTCCTTTGTCTTTGCTTCATAAATTGTATTGAACATCCATCAGATCAAGCACTTTTGGCCTGCACTAAAATCAGCTGGATTTGAACTGGCCACTATGAAAAGCTTTGGTTCTAATTATCAAAGATTTTTGCTATTTTGTTCCTCAGAGACTTAATTTTCTTACTTTACCTTCACTCCTGTCATTTTCTGTCCCGACCCGCAGGATTCGTCAGCGAAGACCTAGGATTCCTCAACGCAGACCCTAAAGGGGGGGAGTGGGAATGAAGAGGACAAGAGACACGAGAAATGGAGACAAGACAGGAGTCTGATCAAGTCTCGTTTTATTGTTGAAAGTGAACAATATTTATGCTGTACAAAAGGCGGAAGAGCCCAACAATAGACCAATCATGTTAAAGGTCAACTATGCACGAGATTACATAATGGTAAGAGTCTATGAGGAGCATGCACTGATCACGAGCACGGAAACTTCACTCAGCCAATCACGGCAATGAGCACACATCCCAGACAGCACAAGACCGCGCCCCTCCTGCTCCCGCTAGGCGCCATCTTTGGAAGCCTGTGGCGATGTTCTCAAACTGAAGGTCGTAAGGCGTGGTTAAGGTTCTCACAGTCCCAGCCAGGATGATGATATTCTCATGCTGGGAGCTCCGAAGCGCTATCTCAAATGTTACATTGTAACATTCATGCTTGGGAGGCTTAGGATGCGGCCGGGCCGACCTGCGGTCCTGGACAGGCAAAGCTATAGGATGTGGCCGGGCCGACCCGCGGTCCCGGACAATTTTCTAATCACATTTCTGGCACTGAAACGCACTAAAAAAAGTGGTACTCTTCAAAAGTCAGGAATTGTAGCCATAAGTAAATTCAAGCTTTTTTGTCTTTTCCTTGATCTTTCTGAGAATGCCTTAAGGCTTATGAACAATACACATGATTTAATTAAGGTGTTTATCTATCAATTATCCATCACCCATTTATCTATTTATCCCATTTACACTTTTGCTTTGTCATTAGGCAAAGAGAATATGTTGCAATATACCAAAAAACTCATAGATTCATTGCCAACTTTTGAAAAAGGTGATCTACCCAGGGAGGGTTTTTTCCTTTGTCTTTGCTTCATAAATTGTATTGAACATCCATCAGATCAAGCACTTTTGGCCTGCACTAAAATCAGCTGGATTTGAACTGGCCACTATGAAAAGCTTTGGTTCTAATTATCAAAGATTTTTGCTATTTTGTTCCTCAGAGACTTAATTTTCTTACTTTACCTTCACTCCTGTCATTTTCTGTCCCGACCCGCAGGATTCGTCAGCGAAGACCTAGGATTCCTCAACGCAGACCCTAAAGGGGGGGAGTGGGAATGAAGAGGACAAGAGACACGAGAAATGGAGACAAGACAGGAGTCTGATCAAGTCTCGTTTTATTGTTGAAAGTGAACAATATTTATGCTGTACAAAAGGCGGAAGAGCCCAACAATAGACCAATCATGTTAAAGGTCAACTATGCACGAGATTACATAATGGTAAGAGTCTATGAGGAGCATGCACTGATCACGAGCACGGAAACTTCACTCAGCCAATCACGGCAATGAGCACACATCCCAGACAGCACAAGACCGCGCCCCTCCTGCTCCCGCTAGGCGCCATCTTTGGAAGCCTGTGGCGATGTTCTCAAACTGAAGGTCGTAAGGCGTGGTTAAGGTTCTCACAGTCCCAGCCAGGATGATGATATTCTCATGCTGGGAGCTCCGCCAAGCGCTATCTCAAATGTTACATTGTAACATTCATGCTTGGGAGGCTTAGGATGCGGCCGGGCCGACCTGCGGTCCTGGACAGGCAAAGCTATAGGATGTGGCCGGGCCGACCCGCGGTCCCGGACAATTTTCTAATCACATTTCTGGCACTGAAACGCACTAAAAAAAAAAAGTGGTACTCTTCAAAAGTCAGGAATTGTAGCCATAAGTAAATTCAAGCTTTTTTGTCTTTTCCTTGATCTTTCTGAGAATGCCTTAAGGCTTATGAACAATACACATGATTTAATTAAGGTGTTTATCTATCAATTATCCATCACCCATTTATCTATTTATCCCATTTACACTTTTGCTTTGTCATTAGGCAAAGAGAATATGTTGCAATATACCATCAATATGTACACTCATTAGATTCATTACCACCAGCACAAAATGTTAATTAAATTAGTTACAGAAGTCATACTGTAGTCAGAGACTAACAGATGTAAATCACACTACAGTGGGTGAAAGTCAACTCCAAATCTTAGTGTAATACATTTTGATTTAGACTTAGGCACTAAACAAACTTACCTCATGATCTCAATGAATCTTAAGATCTAGAAACAGAAGCAAGATAAAATTTCTGAATTTCTTTTTTTTACATTAAATGAACATATGAATCCCAGCTCTCACTACTCTTCGATAATTAATGCTAATCCATGACTATCCAACCTGAGATAGAGAGTGAACTTCTGTCACACTTCTTTAAACAAAATCATCTCAGGCTTCCAGAGAGGAAAAGAGCTGTGATATTGACATAGTGGTGGAGGGGACTGTCCTGGCTATGAGGACATTTTAACACCCCTCATAGTGGGATAGTGAAAATGGGAAAAGCAATAAAGGAAAGCAAGCTAGACCTTCTTGGGAGTACCTGGAGTCCCTTACACATAGACTTTACCACAACACAAGATTATCCCTCATTGGTTAAAATCTCCACCCCTAAGATTAATGGCCAGTACAACCCAATGCATGATTTCCCGAATGTCTCAGTGGTAAAGAATTCACCTGCAATGCAGGAGCTGCAGGTTCTCTCTCTGGATCAAGAAGATCCCATGGAGAAGGGTTTGGCCACCCACTCCAGTATTCCTCACTGGAGAATTCCGTGAACAGAAAAGCCTAGTGGGCTACATAGTGGGTTCATAGAGTTGCAAAGAGTTGGCCAAAGACTGAAAATGACTTTTAAACAAAAAAGCATTTTAACCCATGTTAATACTGAAACGCACTAAAAAAAAAAAGTGGTACTCTTCAAAAGTCAGGAATTGTAGCCATAAGTAAATTCAAGCTTTTTTGTCTTTTCCTTGATCTTTCTGAGAATGCCTTAAGGCTTATGAACAATACACATGATTTAATTAAGGTGTTTATCTATCAATTATCCATCACCCATTTATCTATTTATCCCATTTACACTTTTGCTTTGTCATTAGGCAAAGAGAATATGTTGCAATATACCATCAATATGTACACTCATTAGATTCATTACCACCAGCACAAAATGTTAATTAAATTAGTTACAGAAGTCATACTGTAGTCAGAGACTAACAGATGTAAATCACACTACAGTGGGTGAAAGTCAACTCCAAATCTTAGTGTAATACATTTTGATTTAGACTTAGGCACTAAACAAACTTACCTCATGATCTCAATGAATCTTAAGATCTAGAAACAGAAGCAAGATAAAATTTCTGAATTTCTTTTTTTTACATTAAATGAACATATGAATCCCAGCTCTCACTACTCTTCGATAATTAATGCTAATCCATGACTATCCAACCTGAGATAGAGAGTGAACTTCTGTCACACTTCTTTAAACAAAATCATCTCAGGCTTCCAGAGAGGAAAAGAGCTGTGATATTGACATAGTGGTGGAGGGGACTGTCCTGGCTATGAGGACATTTTAACACCCCTCATAGTGGGATAGTGAAAATGGGAAAAGCAATAAAGGAAAGCAAGCTAGACCTTCTTGGGAGTACCTGGAGTCCCCTTACACATAGACTTTACCACAACACAAGATTATCCCTCATTGGTTAAAATCTCCACCCCTAAGATTAATGGCCAGTACAACCCAATGCATGATTTCCCGAATGTCTCAGTGGTAAAGAATTCACCTGCAATGCAGGAGCTGCAGGTTCTCTCTCTGGATCAAGAAGATCCCATGGAGAAGGGTTTGGCCACCCACTCCAGTATTCCTCACTGGAGAATTCCGTGAACAGAAAAGCCTAGTGGGCTACATAGTGGGTTCATAGAGTTGCAAAGAGTTGGCCATGACTGAAATGACTTAGCATGCATAACCCAATTCGTGTCTATAGTTCACTTTATAATGCAAGTTCTGGAAAGAAAAATCTGCATCGTGTTTTTAATTTGTCAACCTACCATAGTTAATACTAGGTCAGGCTGATAGGAAGTGATAAATATATACTAGTTGAATACTTTGATGAATGACTTAGTTATCAAGCTATCTACCAACTTAAAAAAATTCTTCCCTCTTAACTGACTTTGTGCATTGCACTTTGATGAAATGAATCAATAATATATACTATCATAAGATACTGTCATGTGATTATATGATTACATGTAGCAATATGATATAAATTGTTTAAAGTTGCTTTCAAAATTTTGGTAATGGTCAGATATTTCCTTTGTTTTGTTTTAATTTTGGCCTCTTTTATTGTTTTCATTTATTTATTTATTTATTTATTTTCATCCATGTTTACTCTTTGGTTTGTGTGGGCCTCCCAGTACAGTGGCCT
Source organism: Tragulus kanchil (assembly GCA_022376925.1). Classification (NCBI taxonomy): domain Eukaryota; kingdom Metazoa; phylum Chordata; class Mammalia; order Artiodactyla; family Tragulidae; genus Tragulus; species Tragulus kanchil. Next base: position 110,728,291 of record JAIOJX010000025.1, on the reverse strand, counting down.
CTCTTGTTGCAGAGCAGTGGCTCTGGGCACATGCGCTCCAGAGTGCTGACTCGCAACTGGACACACCAGTCCAGCCCCTCCGCGGCACATGGGCTTTTCCCGGGCCAGGGTTCGAACTGCTGTCCCTTGCACTGCAAGGTGAACTCTTTGCCCACTTGATCAGCAGGGAAATCCTCCTTTGTTTTTTCAATAATATCTTCAAAGTCAAAAGCATAGAACTTGAACAGTTTATTCTTTGCAAAGTCGCATACCCTAACAACACATTTACTTATTTTAATGTAGTTACTGTTAATAAATACATAAAAAAGAAAAAATGACTAGTTGGACATATTTCCATATCATGATCTTTTATTAACTCTATAGTTCTATCAGCACATCTCTGGTATAAAGTTTAAGAAATGTTTCTGATTGTATATGCATGTTTCATAGAAATTTATCAAAGAAAATAAAACATAAATCAGATCTAACTTCCTTGTAATGATTTTCTAGTGAGACTCAGGCCATGTAACAAATTTCAAAAGCTTCTTCAAGATTCTAAGGTGGTGAAAACCAGATTGTTCTCGGTTAATTGCTGAATATTTTCAATGGCTAGCATATCAGATTGCTGTCAGAATCCCTAAAATGTAGCATTATATTTATGCTGCATTTACACTTTATCATTGGACAGTTGCTAAATCATGTCAAACTCTTTGTGATGGATCCCATGAACTGTAGTGTGCCAGACTCCTATGTCCTCCACTCATCTCCCAGAGTTTGCTCAGATTCTTGTCCACTGAGGAGAACAATAGAATGGGAAAGACTAGAGATCTCTTCAAGAAAATTAGAGATAAATTTCAATGAAAAATGTCATGCAAATATGAGCATAATGATGGAAAGAAAATGTAGGAATCTAACAGAAGCAGAATAGATTAAAAAGACATGCTAAGAACACACAGAACTGTGCAAAAAAGGTCTTAATGACCCAAATAAACACAATAATGTGGTTGCTCACCTAGAGCCACACATTCTGGAGTGTGAAGTCAAATGAGCCTTAGGAAACATTACTACAAGCAAAGCTAGTGGAAGTGATGGAATGCCAGTTGAACTTTTTCAAACCCTAAAAGATGATGCTGTTAAATGTGCTTCACTCAATATTCTACTAAATTTGGAAAACTCAGTGGTGGTCACAGGACTGAAAAAGGCCACTTTTCATTCCAATTCTAAAGAAAGGCAATGCCAAAAATGCTCAAACTGACAGTTGCACTCTTTTCAAATTCTTGCAAGGTAAAGTTGAAGTCTTCTTTTCCTTTGTGACCATGAATACAAGGTTGCTTTTCCTGTTCCAATGAGATTATAAACTCTAGACTGTTGCTTTCTGTGAAGTCTTTTTGCATTTTGCACTTTATGTGCATCTGCCAAGTAACAAATGCCAGTAGCGAAAAAATCTTAGATAACTCACGTACTTGATATCTCTATTTTAATATTTCAGTATGTGGGATTTTACATAGCTTTCATTTTTGCAGAAAAAGTTAATTGCATTTGGGTTGTTGTCACTTTTTTCAACCATCATAGATGTCATGAAATTTCAATATAAAAATAGTCACTGTATTCATTCCACATAAATCATTGTTTCAATGTTAATCACTCCATATCCTCTGAAAAGTTATCTCTCTAATTGGAAAATCATACTAAGAAGATATAAATCATAATATTTTAATCTGTTCTTCAAATCGATGTCAAAAATCCAATTCCATTTAACAGAGCTGTCTATTTTTAAATATTTTATTTGAAATAACTTTTCAGATTATTAGAAAAGTTTCAGATCCTCTGTATACCCTTTATATAGATTCTCCATATGCTGGCATTTTGTTTGATTTATTATTTTTGCAGATATTATTATTTTTGAACCATTTGAGTATATGTTACATACATGATACTATTTTAAATCTAATAATAAGTACTTCAATATTTGTTGCTTAAACACAGGGGAAATCCTCTTCTGTAACCACAAGTCAATGGTCAATGATCAAAATCAGAAAAGTTACAAAATATTAAAACTATTTCCTGATGTATAGACTTTTTAAACATTTTTCCTATTGGCCCAGTAATGTTTGTCCTTTACAGAAAATTTTTTTCTGGTTTTATACTCAATTCAAAATCACAGTTGCATGTAGTTGTCACATTACTTTAGTCATCTTTAATCTGGACTATTTCCTCAGTATGTCTTTCATGACCTTGGCATTTGTGAAAACAGTAGAATATTTATTTTGAAGAATAACACTCAATTAGAAAAGTCTGATATTTGCTTCTGATAAAAATCATATTATGCAATTTTAGCAATAATACTAGGATATTATGCTATTTTTTATAGTGTGACATCCATAACAGGAGTAATATGCTGTTCCCTATTCTGCTTGCAGGCAATACTAGCATCTGTGATCAGTTTTGTAGAATCTGCCAAGTAATTTCACTGTAAAGATGCTGTTTTACCTTTTGTAATTAGTAAGCACTTTTGAGAGAGACTTTCACAATATGTAGATATCACATGATTCTCAGACTACCTCTATTTTTATATTTCAGTATGTGGGATTTTACATAGCTTTCATTTTTGCAGAAAAAGTTAATTGCATTTGGGTTGTTGTCACTTTTTTCAACCATCATAGATGTCATGAAATTTCAATATAAAAATAGTCACTGTATTCATTCCACATAAATCATTGTTTCAATGTTAATCACTCCATATCCTCTGAAAAGTTATCTCTCTAATTGGAAAATCATACTAAGAAGATATAAATCATAATATTTTAATCTGTTCTTCAAATCGATGTCAAAAATCCAATTCCATTTAACAGAGCTGTCTATTTTTAAATATTTTATTTGAAATAACTTTTCAGATTATTAGAAAAGTTTCAGATCCTCTGTATACCCTTTATATAGATTCTCCATATGCTGGCATTTTGTTTGATTTATTATTTTTGCAGATATTATTATTTTTGAACCATTTGAGTATATGTTACATACATGATACTATTTTAAATCTAATAATAAGTACTTCAATATTTGTTGCTTAAACACAGGAAATCCTCTTCTGTAACCACAAGTCAATGGTCAATGATCAAAATCAGAAAAGTTACAAAATATTAAAACTATTTCCTGATGTATAGACTTTTACACATTTTTCCTATTGGCCCAGTAATGTTTGTCCTTTACAGAAAATTTTTTTCTGGTTTTATACTCAATTCAAAATCACAGTTGCATGTAGTTGTCACATTACTTTAGTCATCTTTAATCTGGACTATTTCCTCAGTATGTCTTTCATGACCTTGGCATTTGTGAAAACAGTAGAATATTTATTTTGAAGAATAACACTCAATTAGAAAAGTCTGATATTTGCTTCTGATAAAAATCATATTATGCAATTTTAGCAATAATACTAGGATATTATGCTATTTTTTATAGTGTGACATCCATAACAGGAGTAATATGCTGTTCCCTATTCTGCTTGCAGGCAATACTAGCATCTGTGATCAGTTTTTGTAGAATCTGCCAAGTAATTTCACTGTAAAGATGCTGTTTTACCTTTTGTAATTAGTAAGCACTTTTGAGAGAGACTTTCACAATATGTAGATATCACATGATTCTCAGACTACCACATACTAGCTTTAGTGTTTATTAATGAATCTTGCCTGAATTTATTATTATTGTAATGGTTGTCAAATGGAGATTTTACTCAATCATTTATAGCAAGTTTCTTAGCATTCTGCTTTAAGGGTGATTGATTTATTTGTTTGTTTTCTGTCACTATAGACATGTGGATTATGATATTCTAAGGGTCATATGTATTACAGTATTCATTTGCATACTCTAGCCCTTGTTATCCAACCTTGACAGTTTTGATTTTGGCTTGCAACATTTTATTTAAATGTTTTCACCTTTAATTCATAAATGATATTATGGTGTCATTTACCTTTATTTTCTTACTTTCTATCAGAGTTGCATGCCAAGATTATACTAGCTTCATGAAAGTAAACTTTGAATCCCTCACTTTTCTGCATTCTTGTGTTAGGATTCTCTAGAGCAACACAACTGATAAGATTTGTGTATATCAGAGAAAGAGACTTCCTTAGAAAGAATTGGCTTGGCCATTTATGAATGTGGATAGGTCCCCAAATCAGCAAGGTGGATCAGCAAGCTAGAGACCCAGGAGAGGTGATGGGCTATTTCCAGTTGAAAGGCTAACAGGCTAGATAAACTAAAACCTGATATTTCCTCAGGAAAATTGCAAAAAATCCTAGTGCAAGAGCTGTCATAAAAGAAATCTTATCTTACTTATAGAGGGTCAGCTTTCCACTCGCCTCCATTAAGGAAGACAATGTTTTACTCCATCTCCTCACTCAAATGTTAATCTTTTCCAAAAACATCCTCAGAGGAACACCCAGAACAATATTTTACTAAATTTCTGGCACTCTATATAGCCTAGTCAAACTGACATCTAACTATACCCACCAAAGTTCTGAAAAAAAAATTGAAGACTTTTTAAATTCTAATTTTGAGTCATTTGGCTTGGTGATTTTTGTGACAGAGTTTATTAAAAAGTTTTCTATCTCCACTATAAATATTTGTCTGTCTGAACTTTATATATTTTTAGTAAGATAAACTCAATTCCTCCAGTATACTATCATTTTACCAAGGTTTTATGCTATATGAAAAATGCTTTTCTAACTTAAAAACATCCTACTTCAACATTTCTTTCTCTTGATTACCTCTTTCTTTTTGTTGTTATTTTTCTTTTTTCATTTTAACAAGTCTTTATCTACTTAGGTACTCACTTTTAAATAAGTAAAGATAGTGAATTATTAATTATTTCTTATGAGGTTTCTGTTATCAGCAACATTATTCTTTAGATTTTTTTTTTCTTTCTGCTTTTTGGTTCATTGCTATTTTTATTATTTTCTTCACTTATTGAGACAATAATTTAGTTAAATGTGGGGCTCGGAATTGAAAGAGGACTATTTTAAGCATAAAGAAGCTTAAGCACATGTTTACAGTTTGGAGCTAAGATGGCGCCTACAGGGAGGGGTGTGGGAGTGAAAAGAAGCTTAAGCACATTGTTTCAGCTTGGAGCTAAGATGGCGCCTACAGGAAGGGACATGGAAATGAAGGGAAGCTTAAGTGCATTGTTTAAAGAAGCTTAAGCACATGTTTGCAGCTAAGATGGCGCCTACAGGAAGAGACAGGGCGTGATCTAAATTGTTAATTGATAGTCAAAATTTCTGATTGGTTCCCCTGGCTGCTGCGCTCGTGAATGATTGCTTGGTCTTTAGCTTGATTGGTGTAATCTATAGGAAGTCCCGTGCAAAACCCCCTTCACTTGCCTATAAAAGCTGTGGATCTTCATTAATAAAGCGGAACTACTTCGATGGAACCCCTGTCGCGTCTGATTGTCCCTTGCCTCAGCCGAGGGGCTGCGGGGCGGACAGTTCAAGGTTTGCCTCTCTCCGAGATCTCCCGGTTCCGCCGGGAGTAATCCCTGCTGCCTTGCCTTTCTGCGGAAGGTCCCCGCAGTTAAATATTTTTAATTTTTAGAAAAATAATAATTCATATCTGGGCATTTTTCAAAGTAGTTAATTATATACTAAAATATGTAGTTTTCATTATGGTTATCTTGAAAGCTGACAATTTCAGTTATCTTTATGGAACAGTTTTAAAATATTTTTAAAATTTTAATTTTTAACTTTCAACCTTTTAGTTTTCTGATTTTCTACAGTATTCCTTTTTTAAAATATTTTTTCTAATTATTCTTTCTAAGAGACTTTTTAAACAAGTCTTCATATTTTTATGATTTTCTTTTTGTCACCTATTTCATAGATTCAATTCTAATTTTCCTTTTTCCATTTATCAATTTCTGATTTTAGAGAATTTTTGAATTTAATCTTTTATCATAGCTACATATTCATGTATGAATCTAATTTAGAGCTGCAACATCTCTCAATTTGCTAAACTAAATTTCTTACTAAATTTTTTTGGAGGATGGAATGCTGGAGAAGATAGTAAATGTTCTTTTTTATTAATTTTTATTTATTTATTTATTTTTGGCTATTCAGGGTTTTCACTGCTGCTGCAGGCTCTTCTCTAGTTGCAGGGAGGGGGGCTACCCTCTAGTTGAGGTGAGCAAGCTTCTTGTTATGGTGACTTCTCTGTGGAACTTGGGCTCTAGGGCACACGGGCTTCTGCAGTTGTGGCACTTGGGCTCAATAGTTGAGGCTCCAAGGCTCTAGAGCACAGGCTGAATATTTGTGACTCATGGGCTTAGTTGCTCTGCAGCATGTGGAATCTTCCCAGATCAGGGATGGAACCCGTGCCTCTTGCATTGGCAGGTGAACTCTTCACTACTGAGCTACCAGAGAAGCCTGATAGTAAATGTTTTGATTGCTTATACCTTTTAAATTTTTTTAGACATGTTTTCTTCTCTTTCTTTTCACAGCACAATTTTTAAGCTTTTGACACTTTTTGTCTTCAAGTTATTGTCAAAATAAATGTTGAGTTTATTTTCTCTTCATCCTTAACCTTTTAAAGCTGACTTGGAGAATTTTTATTTAAACAGACACCATTCTCCCCAAGCATATTAAGTAAAAACAATAGATTTGTTTTATTTTAAAACAAAATTTGTTTAAAATTTTTTGTTTTCTTTTGTCCTACTGAAATTTTGATCTCAGAACAAAAATCCAACAGCTTAGGAAAACATACTCTTGTCTTGATTCTGAGAAAAATATCATAATCACACTTCTCTTTTACCACTAGTCTCCACTTCTGCTATTATATCTTTATTTTCATATGCAGAACATCAATGAATATATTCATAATTACATTAACAAAAAAATAAGGAAGAGATAGAATATTTTCAGAATGTCAGAGCAGGCTTCATACTAGAAAGTAAAGAAATCATAGACATTGTCTTCTTTCCAAATGTTATTTTTGAAAATGATTATACAAAGGCATATACTAACAATGGATTTGAAACTTTGAGTTTTTTTTTAAATTTTAAATATTTTAAATTTTTAAATATTTTTTAAAAATTTAAATATGCATATGTATTTCTATACAAAAGAATAAAGCTCAGTTTTTAGCAGGAATGCATAAATGATGGAAGAATCTGTTTATCAAACACAAATTTTAAAAAGTTTTTTAAAATTTAACAAAACAGAATAAACTATGCAAATATCCATAAAGAACTAGGACTGGTAACTTTACTATTTAATGCATTTTTAAAGAGAAACAAAGACAATAAACTGACATTTTAGACAATATAGGAAAACAAAGGGGACATCCATTTAATCTTTCTGTTTTTATATTTGACAGTTATTGAGTTTCAGACACTTTATTAGGCATTTGTGTAGTTTTCCCTCTCACAAAGATCATCAAAATTTGTTGCATTCTGAAGACATTTAGTAAATTACTGTGAATTTAGTGATAAATGGATTAGACGTGAATACAAAACTATTAGTGTTTTGTTCTGAATTCACTAGGAGAAAATGTGGTAAATCTCATATATATTTCAATTCCTTAGTTTACAGACCTTGTCATTTTGTTTAAGGGAAGTGTTTCTGTTTCTCTATGTAGTGGATATTTTTTTTAAATCAGTAAATTAGCATCTTTATGCTATAAGTTTTCTCTTGTTTTTATAATATTCAAAAAAATTTCTCCATAAATCTTTACTTATGACTCTCATTGAGGCATTATATCTATATCTAGTAAGATTTTATCACAAAAATTAATAAAATATAAAATAATAGAATACTTTTTACAATGCCTAATTTTAAGATACAAGGACAAAATCATTTAAGTTCTGTAAGTGTACAACATAAATAACATTTACACATTTTACAAAATCTCATGATTTATATTTCTATGGATAATATGAAATTTTAATATTTTTTCAATTGAAGTGACTGTTTTTCAGTTTTATTCAAGAACATCAGCAAATACCTAATAAGTTTGATTTCTCAAATCCATTATGATTGAAATTCATCTTAATTTCTTTCAGTAGGATTTTTTTTTTTTGATTTTTGCTTTCTCTTTTTCTAAAATAATTGAAGACCAGAAAAAAAGAACTGCTCATTGAATTAAAAAAACAGTTAAACATTCAAGGGAAGAATATGCATTTTTAGAAGAAGCACTTCTGGATATACATTCTGCCATGTTACAGGAGAGAAATACTTAAGGGGAATTAAATATTCATGGATTAAAATTTACAGCACACCAGTTACTTGTTTTTTTAGGATATTGAAATGTATTTGTCCCTTATTTAGTAATTATGTTATCTTGATATTCATTGTAAAAAGCTTTCCAAAACTTAACTTTTAGTCAACACCATATATTATCTTACTTAAAAAATCCTTTTCTCAATATTATAAAAATTATATTAAGATAGTGAATGTTTGCATATCTTCTGATAGAGTAGAACTGGAAAGTTGCTAATCTTACTCGGTGGTTGTAATACAGTCTGCCAGGTGACCCGAGTGGTAAAGAACCTGCCTGCCAATTCAGGAGACATAAAGAATGTGGGTTCGATCCCTTGGTGGGAAAGATCCTCTGGAGGAAGGCAAAGTAACCCACTGCACTATGCTTGCCTTGACAGTCTCTTGGACAAAGGAGCCTGCTGGATTGCTGTCCATAGTCAGAGTGAGACACAACTGAAATGACCTATGCCTGCACGCCTGGAGACAGGGCATATTAGAAAGTCTGTTTGTGTTTCTTTGACCTATATGATCAGAAGAGGCCTAAAGGGTCCTGATTTTTTTTCATGCACTATAATAATTGCATATGACTTTAACACAAAGTATAACTGTGCTCAAAGGCCAAGCTTCATTTGAGGAAAATTATTGAGTTGTACTGCTGAATGCATAGAGACCGAGTTCATAAATGCACTTCAGCAAATTCTTTTTAAGTGGGGCATTTTGATATGGTCCCTAAGGATATTGGAGTCTTCTACCAGGTAAAATGTGTGTCAAGAAGCTACATTTACACATTTTACAAAATCTCATGATTTATACGTAATATGTTTTAATTTCAATTGAAGTGACTGTTTTCAGTTTTATTCAAGAACATCAGCAAATACCTAATAAGTTTGATTTCTCAAATCCATTATGATTGAAATTCATCTTAATTTCTTTCAGTAGGATTTTTTTTTTTTGATTTTTGCTTTCTCTTTTTCTAAAATAATTGAAGACCAGAAAAAAAGAACTGCTCATTGAATTAAAAAAACAGTTAAACATTCAAGGGAAGAATATGCATTTTTAGAAGAAGCACTTCTGGATATACATTCTGCCATGTTACAGGAGAGAAATACTTAAGGGGAATTAAATATTCATGGATTAAAATTTACAGCACACCAGTTACTTGTTTTTTTAGGATATTGAAATGTATTTGTCCCTTATTTAGTAATTATGTTATCTTGATATTCATTGTAAAAAGCTTTCCAAAACTTAACTTTTAGTCAACACCATATATTATCTTACTTAAAAAATCCTTTTCTCAATATTATAAAAATTATATTAAGATAGTGAATGTTTGCATATCTTCTGATAGAGTAGAACTGGAAAGTTGCTAATCTTACTCGGTGGTTGTAATACAGTCTGCCAGGTGACCCGAGTGGTAAAGAACCTGCCTGCCAATTCAGGAGACATAAAGAATGTGGGTTCGATCCCTTGGTGGGAAAGATCCTCTGGAGGAAGGCAAAGTAACCCACTGCACTATGCTTGCCTTGACAGTCTCTTGGACAAAGGAGCCTGCTGGATTGCTGTCCATAGTCAGAGTGAGACACAACTGAAATGACCTATGCCTGCACGCCTGGAGACAGGGCATATTAGAAAGTCTGTTTGTGTTTCTTTGACCTATATGATCAGAAGAGGCCTAAAGGGTCCTGATTTTTTTTCATGCACTATAATAATTGCATATGACTTTAACACAAAGTATAACTGTGCTCAAAGGCCAAGCTTCATTTGAGGAAAATTATTGAGTTGTACTGCTGAATGCATAGAGACCGAGTTCATAAATGCACTTCAGCAAATTCTTTTTAAGTGGGGCATTTTTGATATGGTCCCTAAGGATATTGGAGTCTTCTACCAGGTAAAAATGTGTGTCAAGAAGCTCTGAAAGAAGCCTACTCTTGCAGATGTTAAAATTTGAATGAGAGTTGAAATGAGGTGAACATAGTAATAGAAAAATAGAGAAGTTGGGAAAGAACTAGCTTCCCTGGAGATTCCGTATAGACTTTCCACAGGACTTAAAAATCTGATGGGTCTGCAATTATAAGAAAGGGCCCTTAGGGATAAAACTCCCCTGTCCTAGCAGGGTTTGTGTTTTGATGGATTTAACTGGGACAACTTCTAAATACCATGTGAAACTAGGTTGAAGCTAATGGGTATTAGCTCTAGTTATTTTAGTTTTAATACACTTTTATGCTTTTTTCAGGGGTAGCAGAAGGCAAGGCTTATCAAAATACTTCACAGCAGTGTTAGACTGTCTCAGAGCTGTAGTTTTATCAGCTGTATTTCTGAATTCCCTCATTATGTCAAGATGTTAAGAAAATCAATAATGAAAGAATATAAGCAAGGTTAAGCAGATTTCTGTAGATGTGATATCAAGAAATTTTAAAAATGTCATTTTACTTTTATTAGAGGAATTTATGTAGCTCATTTCATTCAAAGCAGAAATACAGTAAAATAAAATTAATCTCTCAAATCCTATGTCAGAATGAAAGAGCACCTTTAAATAATAAAGTCAGAATTTATGCTAGTGATCATTTCAAAATTCAAAAGCAATGTTAATTTTTCTTCTGGAGGAAGGCAAAGTAACCCACTGCACTATGCTTGCCTTGACAGTCTCTTGGACAAAGGAGCCTGCTGGATTGCTGTCCATAGTCAGAGTGAGACACAACTGAAATGACCTATGCCTGCACGCCTGGAGACAGGGCATATTAGAAAGTCTGTTTGTGTTTCTTTGACCTATATGATCAGAAGAGGCCTAAAGGGTCCTGATTTTTTTTCATGCACTATAATAATTGCATATGACTTTAACACAAAGTATAACTGTGCTCAAAGGCCAAGCTTCATTTGAGGAAAATTATTGAGTTGTACTGCTGAATGCATAGAGACCGAGTTCATAAATGCACTTCAGCAAATTCTTTTTAAGTGGGGCATTTTGATATGGTCCCTAAGGATATTGGAGTCTTCTACCAGGTAAAAATGTGTGTCAAGAAGCTCTGAAAGAAGCCTACTCTTGCAGATGTTAAAATTTGAATGAGAGTTGAAATGAGGTGAACATAGTAATAGAAAAATAGAGAAGTTGGGAAAGAACTAGCTTCCCTGGAGATTCCGTATAGACTTTCCACAGGACTTAAAAATCTGATGGGTCTGCAATTATAAGAAAGGGCCCTTAGGGATAAAACTCCCTGTCCTAGCAGGGTTTGTGTTTTGATGGATTTAACTGGGACAACTTCTAAATACCATGTGAAACTAGGTTGAAGCTAATGGGTATTAGCTCTAGTTATTTTAGTTTTAATACACTTTTATGCTTTTTTCAGGGGTAGCAGAAGGCAAGGCTTATCAAAATACTTCACAGCAGTGTTAGACTGTCTCAGAGCTGTAGTTTTATCAGCTGTATTTCTGAATTCCCTCATTATGTCAAGATGTTAAGAAAATCAATAATGAAAGAATATAAGCAAGGTTAAGCAGATTTCTGTAGATGTGATATCAAGAAATTTTAAAAATGTCATTTTACTTTTATTAGAGGAATTTATGTAGCTCATTTCATTCAAAGCAGAAATACAGTAAAATAAAATTAATCTCTCAAATCCTATGTCAGAATGAAAGAGCACCTTTAAATAATAAAGTCAGAATTTTCAGTGCCATTAAAGTGTAATCCATTTAACTGGAGGGTAGATAATTGATGGCAACAATGACCTGCTTCCACAATGTTACATGTTGTCTCTGTCTAGAGTTATAAAAATAGAGTTGATTCATAACATTGTAGTCATTTTAGCTATTTTGTTTCAGATTTTGTTTTCTGTATTATGAAGACAGATACAGATGTATATAGAATAGATGAATACATACATTTACACACATATTATTTCATATTTTTTCTAAAGATCATTATTGCAACTTTTTTCATATTTCGTGTTATTTATTTTTGTGTTATCTTTATATATTCAAAATCTGTTTTCACCTTCATTATTCATCTTTGAAACACGAGTTTCACACAGATGGAATTGTTAGTTTAATTGGACCTCACTTTATCCACCTGAGAGCATTATGCAACTGGAGAAGTATACATAGTTTGAATTTTTAAATTGAACTCACTGCCAGGCCTCTGGGAATTATGACTTGCCTATCTAAACCTTCACTTAAGTCTGCCTCCTTTGTTTCACAAGCAAAGAGACTGAGAGCATTCATTACTAATACATACTCCACTTCTTATTTCTCCAAATCAGGCATTTAGATTTCGCTGTGCTTCTAACCATCAAGGGATGTTTGTTTTGGGACATCTATGAGGCAAACTCTGACCATATCTAGGCTTCACCTTACATATAGTTCTACTGCTTTTATTTTGTTTTTAATTTTTTACTCTTTCTTCACTTTTAAATATATTATTTGGAAGTTTAAATCACTTGCAATTTCATGAACATAAATTTTAATTGCTTAAAATTTTTCAGCTGGTTTGGGGCAGAGGATGGTAGAGGAAACCAGCCTTGACGTTTGAAGTTGCTGCTCAGCACTGTAGCCCATTCAGACAGAAAGGAATTGACTGTTTTTTTTAATGTTGGCCTCTTTTATTGATTTTTTATTGATTTTTCATCCATCTTAATTCTTCGACCCGTGTGGGCCTCCCACTGCAGTCACCTCTCTCGTTGCAGGGCACTGGCTCTGGGCGCATGGACTCTAGAGTGCTGGCTCATAATTGGACATGCCAGTTCAGCTGCTCTGCAGAACATAGGATTTTCCCAGCCAGGGATCTAACTGGTGCCTCCTGAATTGCAAGGCAGATTCTTTACCCACTGGACCACCAGAGAAGCCCCAAATTGACTATTTTTTAATGAAAAAGCTTGAATGATCATCCACCGAAATGGGCCATTCTCACTGGTTTATGATAATGAACTGAATTTTCAAGATTGAGAAAGCATATGAGGAAATAAAATATGAAATGACTTCTATATCTAAAAAATTGAGCCATATGAAAAATTATCTCAAGTGAAGTTGTTTGAAGCTGCCCTCGTATGTTTTTTTAAATGTCAGCCTAAAGTTTGACTGAACCATGTAAGCATCAATCAGTGGCCTCTGTAGGCTGTCCGTGGGTATTTGGAGTCCTTTCAAACAACTGAGATTAGATTCGTCTTCCTCACCATCTTTCTTTTCTTCGTTTATAATCGCCTTAGTTTTCTATTGCTGCCATAACAGGTTACACAAATTAATGGATGAAAAAGACACAAATTGTCATCTCACAGTTCTTCAGGTCAGAGGACCAAGTTAGTGTGGCTCAGCCTGGTGTCTTGGCATTTCACAAGACAGAACTCAAGATGTGGGCATGGTTCCATTATGTCCTGGAGGCACTAAGGAAGAATTGGTTTTTAGACTAAAAGTTTAGTTGGTGCTTGAATTTAGTTCTGTGGTCTCCATTTTCCTCCTGGTGGTTAGCAATGAGACAGTCTTTGTTCATAAAGACTGCTCTAATTAATTCCTTCTAGTGTTTTCCATATGACAAAGGTGGGGGAAAGTCCTCCGTCTTGGAATCTCTTTAGTTTTCCCTGCTGTCGTATTTTTTCATCAGCCTAAGCAGAGAAAATCATTGCTTTTAAGGGCTCATGTGAATAGACTGGGCTCAGTTGGAAATTGTAGTATAATTTCTCTGTTTTAAAGTCTCTAAAAAGTCTTAATTTTTCTGCAAATCTCTTTCTGCCATATTATGTAACATATTTCTGGGTTCTAAGGATATCTTCCCAGCTGGGAGGGAAGGGAAAGGAGGAAGCCTTCTAAAATGCCACGTTTATGCATTTCTCCAGCTTTAGTATTTATATTCATTTTTCATTAGTCAATGTTATAAGGCAACAATACATACCCTCAGATCCCAACTTCATTGTTTCTCTCTATTTTAGAAAATAATTTGAAAATCACAACAATAAGACAGAATGAAATCAATTAATTTTATAATTGCATTTTTAAAATATCTTATAGACATTCTACAATATATCCAGATCAATATTTTAAACTAAATATACTCACTAATGATATATTTGTGCTCCAGTCTTCACAAGCTCCCATCTTCCCTCTCTCTCTCTCTCTCTCTCTCTCTCTCTCTCTCTCACATGCACACACACACACACACACACTGAATTTTATGTTAAGTAATAGCTTCAAAGAAGCATTTCCTTATGGGCTACACATCAACATCAAACACTTCTAAATTTACTGTGTTTAAAAGTTGAATTAACTGATTGCCTAGATGGCTGCTTGCCTAAAGTTTTCACTATTCAATGTAATGGAGAGCTTTACTTAATCTTATGAAATGTGTCTAATGTCATTCATCCATATAATTTATATAAGCAATTATTTCTAAATATTTTACAGAAAAAAATAGCCCTTCCTAGAGTGTGGTTCTATAAGCTTTCTTCTCTTTTTCATCTCACAGTTCTTCAGGTCAGAGGACCAAGTTAGTGTGGCTCAGCCTGGTGTCTTGGCATTTCACAAGACAGAACTCAAGATGTGGGCATGGTTCCATTATGTCCTGGAGGCACTAAGGAAGAATTGGTTTTTAGACTAAAAGTTTAGTTGGTGCTTGAATTTAGTTCTGTGGTCTCCATTTTCCTCCTGGTGGTTAGCAATGAGACAGTCTTTGTTCATAAAGACTGCTCTAATTAATTCCTTCTAGTGTTTTCCATATGACAAAGGTGGGGGAAAGTCCTCCGTCTTGGAATCTCTTTAGTTTTCCCTGCTGTCGTATTTTTTTCATCAGCCTAAGCAGAGAAAATCATTGCTTTTAAGGGCTCATGTGAATAGACTGGGCTCAGTTGGAAATTGTAGTATAATTTCTCTGTTTTAAAGTCTCTAAAAAGTCTTAATTTTTCTGCAAATCTCTTTCTGCCATATTATGTAACATATTTCTGGGTTCTAAGGATATCTTCCCAGCTGGGAGGGAAGGGAAAGGAGGAAGCCTTCTAAAATGCCACGTTTATGCATTTCTCCAGCTTTAGTATTTATATTCATTTTTCATTAGTCAATGTTATAAGGCAACAATACATACCCTCAGATCCCAACTTCATTGTTTCTCTCTATTTTAGAAAATAATTTGAAAATCACAACAATAAGACAGAATGAAATCAATTAATTTTATAATTGCATTTTTAAAATATCTTATAGACATTCTACAATATATCCAGATCAATATTTTAAACTAAATATACTCACTAATGATATATTTGTGCTCCAGTCTTCACAAGCTCCCATCTTCCCTCTCTCTCTCTCTCTCTCTCTCTCTCTCTCTCTCTCTCTCACATGCACACACACACACACACACACACTGAATTTTATGTTAAGTAATAGCTTCAAAGAAGCATTTCCTTATGGGCTACACATCAACATCAAACACTTCTAAATTTACTGTGTTTAAAAGTTGAATTAACTGATTGCCTAGATGGCTGCTTGCCTAAAGTTTTCACTATTCAATGTAATGGAGAGCTTTACTTAATCTTATGAAATGTGTCTAATGTCATTCATCCATATAATTTATATAAGCAATTATTTCTAAATATTTTACAGAAAAAAATAGCCCTTCCTAGAGTGTGGGTTCTATAAGCTTTCTCTCTGCATTTCTAACACTTACACAGATAAATAAAGTGTGACACAGAATAACGAGCTGTTTGTTACACCTACTTCTTTGGGGGTATTCAGCTAGACTATATTATCTAGTTACTGTTGCATTCAACATTAGCCATTTGTGCGTGAGATCTAACAAAATAATGTGGGGACACTTTTCAAAATGTGAAACTCTGCTGTTTCCTTTTCTGGATCTTGATCCAAACCAGCTTGATGAGCATGGAAGTCACAGTGAAGAAAGAAGGACCACCAAATAGTAGTTCCCTGACATTTTTTATAATTGCTTACAGCAGGCTATCAGTGGTCATGCTCCACCTGCTTTACACTTTATAAAAGCAGCATATTATTCATTCAGTGACTGAGAGTTTGTGGTTTCTATTTTGTAGCAAGTATCATTGCAGTGATTTCATACCAATAATATGATAATAAAAAGAAGCTCGATTTATGTCCATGCCTCTTTTTTTTCACTTTTAAATTATTTTTATTATTTTATTAATTATTTAAACTCCCAGATCTACCCCAGGACACCTCAGGCAGCCACTGCAGCAGGAGAGACAACCAGACCACAGGAAGGACCAACAGGGGTGGCTGCTAATTTCTAGATATGCATGTGTGCTCAGTCAGGTCTGACTCTTTGCCCCCCATGGACTGTAGCCCACCAGGCTCCTCTGTCCATGGGATTTCCTAGGTAAGCATCCTGGAGTGGGGTGCCATTTCCTCCTCTATTGTCCATGCCTTTTGAACATGCATCCCTGAACACAACCTGTATGTTAAGACAGAATCTAACATATATGCAACTACCTTAGATGTGAAGCCTGTACATTAGTGGTAGCTCCTCATATGGCTTTGTCACCATGAGTAGACCCTTCTATTCATTCTGTGACAAGTTTAACATTTCCACACAGTGATCACACTCACATGCTTCATGTCAGTAATTTTCCTGAGATTGAACTTCCTGAAATTCTTCTCCTTCCCTTTCTCCTGAGAGATATTTCTTGGGGAAATACTCCCTCCAATAATTCAAAAAACTGACCAATTTCCAAAAGAATTGGATGAAGCTGTTATGACATAAACCATTCCTTCCAGTGTTTGCTATTCCATGAGAAAATTCAAAACGGGGGGAAAAATCAGAGCACAGCACACTGTGCTGTCTGCCCTTCATTCAGAAGAGCAACTGCACTAATAAAAACTCCTAAAATATAAATGCTAAATAAGCAAAAAATAGTTTAATTCCCTATTTGAAATTTGAAATTTTAAGAGAAATTCATAATTTTAAATAATACAGAAAGGAATACAAATAATTTTAATGCTTTGTTATTCACTACTCAGGGGAAGATGCATAATGTAATCCAAAACAATGTGAAAAGGGGCAATTGTAGAAAAATTGGCACAAGTGAGGAGAAAGAATAAGATGCCTAAGGACAGGCACGGTATGAGTTGCAACCTTGAAAAGGACAAGTAAAAATGTTTGTCAAACAGCATAAAAGCAAAGGTTTGACAGTGAAGGTGTGGACTTGATAACTGCATTGCAAAACAACCAAAATATAGAAAAAAGAAGCTCACTGGACTTGTAGATAGAGTGTACTCAGGCAAGTGTTTCTCCTCACAGCTGAATTTCATTTCAACTGTAGACTTCAAAGTAATTTATCACAAATTATCTTTGTAAAAGAGTCAAGATCAGATTAACTCTTAACCATTGTTTTCAATTGTTACTTTAATTTAAAACATTCTACAAAATCTCTACACTGAAAAGGGCAGTAGAAATTTTTCTTGAATTTTGCTCATTGTCAAATACCTGTTTCTTTAGCTTCACCCTGTACCCATGATACTTGGCTTTAGGCTGACACTGTATGCCATGTAGGTGTTAAGACAGAATCTAACATATATGCAACTACCTTAGATGTGAAGCCTGTACATTAGTGGTAGCTCCTCATATGGCTTTGTCACCATGAGTAGACCCTTCTATTCATTCTGTGACAAGTTTAACATTTCCACACAGTGATCACACTCACATGCTTCATGTCAGTAATTTTCCTGAGATTGAACTTCCTGAAATTCTTCTCCTTCCCTTTCTCCTGAGAGATATTTCTTGGGGAAATACTCCCTCCAATAATTCAAAAAACTGACCAATTTCCAAAAGAATTGGATGAAGCTGTTATGACATAAACCATTCCTTCCAGTGTTTGCTATTCCATGAGAAAATTCAAAACGGGGGGAAAAATCAGAGCACAGCACACTGTGCTGTCTGCCCTTCATTCAGAAGAGCAACTGCACTAATAAAAACTCCTAAAATATAAATGCTAAATAAGCAAAAAATAGTTTAATTCCCTATTTGAAATTTGAAATTTTAAGAGAAATTCATAATTTTAAATAATACAGAAAGGAATACAAATAATTTTAATGCTTTGTTATTCACTACTCAGGGGAAGATGCATAATGTAATCCAAAACAATGTGAAAAGGGGCAATTGTAGAAAAATTGGCACAAGTGAGGAGAAAGAATAAGATGCCTAAGGACAGGCACGGTATGAGTTGCAACCTTGAAAAGGACAAGTAAAAATGTTTGTCAAACAGCATAAAAGCAAAGGTTTGACAGTGAAGGTGTGGACTTGATAACTGCATTGCAAAACAACCAAAATATAGAAAAAAGAAGCTCACTGGACTTGTAGATAGAGTGTACTCAGGCAAGTGTTTCTCCTCACAGCTGAATTTCATTTCAACTGTAGACTTCAAAGTAATTTATCACAAATTATCTTTGTAAAAGAGTCAAGATCAGATTAACTCTTAACCATTGTTTTCAATTGTTACTTTAATTTAAAACATTCTACAAAATCTCTACACTGAAAAGGGCAGTAGAAATTTTTCTTGAATTTTGCTCATTGTCAAATACCTGTTTCTTTAGCTTCACCCTGTACCCATGATACTTGCTTTAGGGACATTGCTTAGGTTAAAATCATTCAGACACTGTATGCCATGTAGGTGTTAGGGAACATCAGAAAATTCCTCTTACACGTTTCCTTTAGAACAACCAACAATTTTCAAAAAACCATATTTTAGCAAATTATAATTTCATGTGCTTTGTATAATATTGTATAAAATTTATTACATAGCTGTTCTCCTGAGCTTTTTATTAAGGAGGGATTTTTAAAAATGGTATTCCCAGGATGAGTTGAAATAACCTCATCTCTGTGAATTTCATAAACTTTTTAGAAGAGGCTCCAGAAAGTAGCTTAGAAAATCTTCACCCGACATTTCACTGTATTTCCAAACCAAGTTTCAAAATAAAAGACAGTAAACACTAGAGCATCAGAGGATAATAGACAACAGGCCATATTTACTTCCCAAAGAATTTTGTGGTAGCATAAAGAAAGGAGAGGAGACTTTTATATAAATCAATGGATAAAAACTCCATCATTAAACAGTCTAATTTTAGACAATAATAAACAAAGATTAAAGCTTGCCTTGAACGATATATATATTAAAAAAACAGTGTCAAGAATGGGACAGAAACAAAATATATTTATGCCTAATAAAAACATCTTCCTTTACCTTTCCTTGATGTAATTCAATTAGGTCACTTGGAAATTAATATTAGAACCCATAATAAAAACTTTATTGAGGGATTCCCTGGTGGCCCAGTGGGTAACAAGTCCACCTTAAAGTTCCAGGGACACCAGTTAGATCCCTGGTCTGGGAATATCCCACGTGTCACGGAGCAGCTGGAACGATGTGTTCAATTAGGATCCCACTGGAGCGCATGCACCCAGAGCCTGAGCTCTGCAGTGAGAGAGGTCACTGCACTGGAAGGCCCACACAGGACAAAGAATAAAGATGGATGAAAATAAAAAATCAATAAAAGAGGCCAACATTTTAAAAAATTATTAAAAAAGACTTTATTGATTGTAAATTTTATTGTTGATACAGCTACATTGGATACCTTTTACATGATGTTGCTAAGAAGATGTAGGTTTAGGTATTCACATCAAACTATTTGAAAGACAGGAATATGAATGTATGTGATGATTATTTTCTACAAATGGTAAATTTCTACATAAATAGATTGCATATATTTACTTTATATTCTATCTTCCCATAATATGTATTTTTGAGAGTTTGAAGTATCAGGAATAGTTAAGGATTTAACTAATGATATTTCATCACCATTTACTGTGCCATGTCAACTTTTAATGTTTTTTTTTTTGTTTCTTTTGTATGATAAATCTCAGCACAGTCACCTTTAAGGTTTTCCAGCTCACAAAGAAGCAGAATGGAAGTGCTCAAGAAATATTAAAATGGGGATCATGGGTTCATTTTTTAAATTAATCATCAGTGGATGAATTTCTGATAGCTAAAAGAGGTCAAGAGAATCAGAGAGAAATTTTTCAAAGAAAAAAACGTTTCACCCGACATTTCACTGTATTTCCAAACCAAGTTTCAAAATAAAAGACAGTAAACACTAGAGCATCAGAGGATAATAGACAACAGGCCATATTTACTTCCCAAAGAATTTTGTGGTAGCATAAAGAAAGGAGAGGAGACTTTTATATAAATCAATGGATAAAAACTCCATCATTAAACAGTCTAATTTTAGACAATAATAAACAAAGATTAAAGCTTGCCTTGAACGATATATATATTAAAAAAACAGTGTCAAGAATGGGACAGAAACAAAATATATTTATGCCTAATAAAAACATCTTCCTTTACCTTTCCTTGATGTAATTCAATTAGGTCACTGGGAAATTAATATTAGAACCCATAATAAAAACTTTATTGAGGGATTCCCTGGTGGCCCAGTGGGTAACAAGTCCACCTTAAAGTTCCAGGGACACCAGTTAGATCCCTGGTCTGGGAATATCCCACGTGTCACGGAGCAGCTGGAACGATGTGTTCAATTAGGATCCCACTGGAGCGCATGCACCCAGAGCCTGAGCTCTGCAGTGAGAGAGGTCACTGCACTGGAAGGCCCACACAGGACAAAGAATAAAGATGGATGAAAATAAAAAATCAATAAAAGAGGCCAACATTTTAAAAAATTATTAAAAAAGACTTTATTGATTGTAAATTTTATTGTTGATACAGCTACATTGGATACCTTTTACATGATGTTGCTAAGAAGATGTAGGTTTAGGTATTCACATCAAACTATTTGAAAGACAGGAATATGAATGTATGTGATGATTATTTTCTACAAATGGTAAATTTCTACATAAATAGATTGCATATATTTACTTTATATTCTATCTTCCCATAATATGTATTTTTGAGAGTTTGAAGTATCAGGAATAGTTAAGGATTTAACTAATGATATTTCATCACCATTTACTGTGCCATGTCAACTTTTAATGTTTTTTTTTTTGTTTCTTTTGTATGATAAATCTCAGCACAGTCACCTTTAAGGTTTTCCAGCTCACAAAGAAGCAGAATGGAAGTGCTCAAGAAATATTAAAATGGGGATCATGGGTTCATTTTTGTTAAATTAATCATCAGTGGATGAATTTCTGATAGCTAAAAGAGGTCAAGAGAATCAGAGAGAAATTTAAAATATTCAAAGCTAAAATAAAAGCTGTTGATTTTTTCCCCTTGAAAAATGCAACTACATTTTTGTCGCAATCTTTTAATATATTTAAGAGCAGAAATTAGCAGCATTTGCATGTGTTGAATAGTATACTATAAATTTGGCATTGATAAGAATTTTATGAAGAATTAAAATATTCATTTGGGTATTTCTTTCATCCTTCTATTCTTTATTTGAATAAAGATTTGAGATGTATGATTATTTCAGTGGGAAAATAGTTATCTCAGGTAATCCTACTTTCTAAAGTGTATTGACCTCCGCAGGTATATTATATAGTTTCTATTAATCATTAAAGATGTTCAGAACTTTTATTTTATCTCTTCTTACACTATGTTTTCTACTTTGGAAGTCTCATTCTCTCCCCGGTATTCCAATTAGTTTCTACATACAGCTATCTTTAAATGTATAGCTCAGCCATAGGCCTTCCTACCAACTTCCAACACTTACATGACCTAATTGTTTCAAGGTCTGATTGAAGTTTCAAACTAAGTATTCATATATTTAAATAATTATCTTTTAGTCAAAAAAACTATTCTCTGTTGTGAGTGCATGCAGAGAAACTTCAGTCATGTCTGACTATTTGTGACTCTATGGACTGTAGCTGTTTAGGCTTCTCTGTCTGTGGGATTCTTCAGACAAGAATATTGGAGTGGGTTGCCATGCCCTCCTCCAGGGCCCTCTTTTAGCACTGCTGTATCAATTAATGGTTACTGTGAAACACTAAGCACTCTGAAGCCTAGTGTCTTTAAAAAAACTTTTGAGTCCACTGATCAGCTGGGCAGTCCTCTATTACTCCTTCACTTCCCAAATTGAAATTTCAGTATTTTCAGATTGATTCTGCAATCACAGTTTTCATCATATTTGACCAAAGGAATATTATTTTTCTAATTAGCTTCTACATCATCTCTGACTTCATAATCTCTACATAATCTCTGACTTCATCTTTTGGTCATCTCCAATTATTCTCATTGCCATAGATAATTCTAGAAATGTAACAATGTTTATGACACTACCCTAATAAAAATCCTTATAGTCATTCTCATGCTTTTCAGATAAAGTGCTTGAATTTTGACAGTTTTCATTATGTGATATGATTGATAATATTTCTTGTACTCTTCTACATACTTTGTTGAATCTAATAACTGTAGAATCACATGTTCTGTTTTCTCTGCCAGAAGTACTTTATATCACTTCCCTTTAATCTTTGTGCTCCAATCTTATCTAGCCTAACAAGTATTGATTTTAACTTAAACATAGTTTTCTCAAGGAGGATTTCTTTTTAAACACTGGTTTCATACTCTCATACCGGCTACAGACGAATTAAATTTTCTTGAAACTGTTACTATGATCCCAAATGTACTAATGCTTCCATTTCAAGGTGTTAATTAAAACTGCAATTTTGAATTTTATTCCTGTGTTGTCTTCTACTCCATCAAAATTTAACAAACTTTCTATAGAAAGGAAAATATTCTATAATTTTGGCTTTCTAAAACCATAGTCAGTAGCCACAAGTGATTGCAGAGCCCCTGATATAGTCATATATTATGGCCAATGAATTGAATTACTAGTATGACTTTATTTTAGGTAATTTAATTTTAAATAACCACATGGGCTAGTGGTTAATGTCTACTGCAATTCTAAACTATTAGCTTTTTGGTTGAAATTAAAAAAAATATATATATATATATATAATTTATAAATATAAATATTTGTAAATATATATAAATATTAAATATATATATATAAATAATTGTATTGCCACACTATCATATTCCTGGTTAACATTTAATAAATGTACAAATATGAAACCCTTCCTTATATCTTCAATATATCCAAAGAGACATATGGGTACAACTATTCATCAAAAAGAATACAATCTTTTCTATGTCTTATCATGAATATACTTAGAATTCCCTCTAATTGCCTTTCTTAATGTGTAGAGTGTATCACTTGGGCTGTAAATATTTCTACTTTCCTTTTTTTTTTTTAATTTTATGCTTCTAAATATTCTTACTCCCCACCCCTCATGCTTTCCCACCTAGAATCTTTGATCTATAATGTTCATGCTATAAATTGTTAAGACTAGGGAGTTATTTTCCTTGCCTCTATCTTGAAGAATTCTTTTGAATCTTTGCAGAAAAGTGCTCTTTGTTTTTCTCTTGCAGTGCAAGTTTAGTGTTTTCTGTAAGAAGACTAAAGCATATTGTTAACACTATTGATAGTGTTTGCAGCATACTTTTGAAGTATTTTTATTCTAAGCACAGGTCCTTTCAGTAGGTCAGTATGAGAAGAAAGTAATGAAATATAGTGGGTGTAATGTGGAAAACAAAGGCAAAACATAGAAGTTCACCCTGACCTTTTAACACTGTACA
The DNA here is from genome assembly GCA_022376925.1 of Tragulus kanchil. NCBI lineage: Eukaryota > Metazoa > Chordata > Mammalia > Artiodactyla > Tragulidae > Tragulus > Tragulus kanchil. The sequence goes on along the minus strand of JAIOJX010000025.1, from coordinate 110,704,494 downwards.
TGATAGCACCATGGAACAATAGAATTTAAGGAGTAAATATTGATATTTTCCATTTAATATTAAGAATGTTTCAGCTAAATATGTACATATAGTGTGCATACTAAATGTATAATCACTATAAACAGAGCTAACCTGATGAATGTCAGTGATGTCTAGTAGCTGGTCATCCCCTCATACCACCCAAATCTTGGTTGGCCAAAAAGTTCATGTGGGGTTAAGTAAAAATGGAAGACACATTCTTCACTTTCACCAAGAACTGTATTTAACAGTAGATTCATCAACAAAATGATCTTTTTGTCCAACCCAATAAAACAATATTCAACTTCAAAACCCAGGATTTGTGGAGCACAATTTAAATATACCAAATTATAAATAGAAGAACAAGTCATATGTTCTGCCAAATCAATATATTAGTGCCAGATCTAAGATTACCTAGCGCCCAGTTCTTCTGATACCTAATGGAATCCCTTTTGTTTAACTTGGTTAATTTTATTTCATGCTGTGTACTTTTCTTATTAAAAATAGCCTATTCCTATTTTAATACAAAAGATATAGAATGATGGAAGAAATATCTGATGTAATCCAAAGAACATTTTTCAAAAATTTTTGTCTTATCATGAATATACTTAGAATTCCCTCTAATTGCCTTTCTTAATGTGTAGAGTGTATCACTTGGGCTGTAAATATTTCTACTTTCCTTTTTTTTTTAATTTTATGCTTCTAAATATTCTTACTCCCCACCCCTCATGCTTTCCCACCTAGAATCTTTGATCTATAATGTTCATGCTATAAATTGTTAAGACTAGGGAGTTATTTTCCTTGCCTCTATCTTGAAGAATTCTTTTGAATCTTTGCAGAAAAGTGCTCTTTGTTTTTCTCTTGCAGTGCAAGTTTAGTGTTTTCTGTAAGAAGACTAAAGCATATTGTTAACACTATTGATAGTGTTTGCAGCATACTTTTGAAGTATTTTTATTCTAAGCACAGGTCCTTTCAGTAGGTCAGTATGAGAAGAAAGTAATGAAATATAGTGGGTGTAATGTGGAAAACAAAGGCAAAACATAGAAGTTCACCCTGACCTTTTAACACTGTACATGATAGCACCATGGAACAATAGAATTTAAGGAGTAAATATTGATATTTTCCATTTAATATTAAGAATGTTTCAGCTAAATATGTACATATAGTGTGCATACTAAATGTATAATCACTATAAACAGAGCTAACCTGATGAATGTCAGTGATGTCTAGTAGCTGGTCATCCCCTCATACCACCCAAATCTTGGTTGGCCAAAAAGTTCATGTGGGGTTAAGTAAAAATGGAAGACACATTCTTCACTTTCACCAAGAACTGTATTTAACAGTAGATTCATCAACAAAATGATCTTTTTGTCCAACCCAATAAAACAATATTCAACTTCAAAACCCAGGATTTGTGGAGCACAATTTAAATATACCAAATTATAAATAGAAGAACAAGTCATATGTTCTGCCAAATCAATATATTAGTGCCAGATCTAAGATTACCTAGCGCCCAGTTCTTCTGATACCTAATGGAATCCCTTTTGTTTAACTTGGTTAATTTTATTTCATGCTGTGTACTTTTCTTATTAAAAATAGCCTATTCCTATTTTAATACAAAAGATATAGAATGATGGAAGAAATATCTGATGTAGTGTTGTTGTATTGGAAATCTTTAAATAAAAATGAAGCTTTTTTCATTTTTGTAGATTGTGTATTTCGCCCAAGTCACTTTACTTCCTGATTTTCCTTTGCCTATTCTATTTAAATATTGTATTTTTTTATATTTGTTTGACAATGGGTTTTTTTTTTTCATGTCTCTGCTCTCAATGCCATATCTATACATCATGAAAGTGAGATCTTTTTGTTTTGGATGACTGCATTTCTGACATCTTAGTAGACTCTCTGGTTCAAAATTCTTGATCAGTGGATTGGAGTTAAAAGATTGAGTTAAAACACATCCTCACAGGTAAGGAGATGTGAGAGTAAAATTTGAGAGTTGATTTGGATATCAAAGCAGGAAGTGAATGGATGAAATAACCTCCAATTTGCAAAATGAAAGAAAAAAAAGAAAGGCGACACACATTCAATTTTCTTTGGTATGAGAAAATTGGCAAGAATGGTGAAAGATTTTGTTCATATGTTCAAAATAATTAATAAATAAATAGAGCCGAAAGGAGGCTTTTAACAAAATTTTTTTGACAAATGGAGAGTCTCTTGTAAGAGCATTCTCAGCAGTGAAAAGTAGAAAACTATTACTTTAGAAAGAGAAGGAAAATAGAGATTTTCTATTAAATAGGAAAGGAGAGAGGGATTCTAAATTGTGAATCAGGTAGCAGCTTCCCAGGTAATCCAGTGGTAAAGAATCTGCCTGCTGATGCAAGAGATACAAATTCAATCCCTAGTTTGGGAAAATCCCCTGATGTAGGAATCCCAAGAACTGTATTTAACAGTAGATTCATCAACAAAATGATCTTTTTGTCCAACCCAATAAAACAATATTCAACTTCAAAACCCAGGATTTGTGGAGCACAATTTAAATATACCAAATTATAAATAGAAGAACAAGTCATATGTTCTGCCAAATCAATATATTAGTGCCAGATCTAAGATTACCTAGCGCCCAGTTCTTCTGATACCTAATGGAATCCCTTTTGTTTAACTTGGTTAATTTTATTTCATGCTGTGTACTTTTCTTATTAAAAATAGCCTATTCCTATTTTAATACAAAAGATATAGAATGATGGAAGAAATATCTGATGTAGTGTTGTTGTATTGGAAATCTTTAAATAAAAATGAAGCTTTTTTCATTTTTGTAGATTGTGTATTTCGCCCAAGTCACTTTACTTCCTGATTTTCCTTTGCCTATTCTATTTAAATATTGTATTTTTTTATATTTGTTTGACAATGGGTTTTTTTTTTTCATGTCTCTGCTCTCAATGCCATATCTATACATCATGAAAGTGAGATCTTTTTGTTTTGGATGACTGCATTTCTGACATCTTAGTAGACTCTCTGGTTCAAAATTCTTGATCAGTGGATTGGAGTTAGAGAGATTGAGTTAAAACACATCCTCACAGGTAAGGAGATGTGAGAGTAAAATTTGAGAGTTGATTTGGATATCAAAGCAGGAAGTGAATGGATGAAATAACCTCCAATTTGCAAAATGAAAGAAAAAAAAGAAAGGCGACACACATTCAATTTTCTTTGGTATGAGAAAATTGGCAAGAATGGTGAAAGATTTTGTTCATATGTTCAAAATAATTAATAAATAAATAGAGCCGAAAGGAGGCTTTTAACAAAATTTTTTTGACAAATGGAGAGTCTCTTGTAAGAGCATTCTCAGCAGTGAAAAGTAGAAAACTATTACTTTAGAAAGAGAAGGAAAATAGAGATTTTCTATTAAATAGGAAAGGAGAGAGGGATTCTAAATTGTGAATCAGGTAGCAGCTTCCCAGGTAATCCAGTGGTAAAGAATCTGCCTGCTGATGCAAGAGATACAAATTCAATCCCTAGTTTGGGAAAATCCCCTGATGTAGGAAATAGAAACCCACTCTAGTGTTTACTCCTGGAAAATTCTATGGATAGAGGAGCCTGGTGGACTATAGTCCGTGGGGTCACAGAGCATTGATCAAAGTTGAGCGACTCAACACAGCACACAGCACAGCAATGAAGACTAGGTAGTATATAGCAGACACATTTCGTTTGTTCTTCGTCTCTTCAGACTTTGAGTCTGTTGATCATATATGGAGTGATAGGGAAAAAAATCACAATAGTAACTTATCTGACCCCGACTCTAAATAATATAGATTAGAATTTAAGATTTCAACACACATATTTTGAGGGGACATAACACCCGGTCCAAAGCAGGGGGAAAGTCTTAAATTTATTCTTTGTCTGATAATCAATCATGTGTCTTCATGCATCTTTGTTCAGTACACATGAAGTATCATTTTGTACTAGCTGAAGATTGATGAAAGACATTAGAAAGTCTCATAATGGATTTCTTCTCTTCTCATTTAAATTTAGACTTTCTTAGCTTGTTTCAGAATAAAAATGTATCAGTTGAAATAATTCAGTGAGTTTGGACAAATCATTTTCCCAGAAAATTGGAAAAGTAAAACTTGCCCAAATTTTGTAATGCTTAAAGACCTTTGTTGGTATACTTGAGAGTGCTAATGTACATTCTGGGAAATATTGAGACTTCTGGGAAGCATATACAAATTGAAGGGAATAAAATGTCCATTTGTAGATACACTGTCATGTAGTGAGGTCACAGGGAGGAGATTTCATCCCATCTCTTACCAGTTCTGTTTATTTGTGTAATTAAATAGAAATATATTTATTGATTTCCCTCCAAGATGAGTTTGAAGTTTAGATATTTAGTATATTCACAATCGATAGAGGAGAAAATTGATTACTTTGAAATAAACAATATTGTATTTTTCAAATATGTTACTGTGAGCATTTATGGCTCACAAGTTCTAGTTCATATCATATTTATTGAGTACATCAAGATTTTGAAGAATGTAATGCTCTTATTATTTTAGCAATACATTTTGATGGCCCAATTTTGGTCTGTATACAAAGTCAGGTAAAGGAAATATATTATTAATAGCTCATGTCTCACTGTTACTCTTATTATCAATTTATAAGCATTTATTTTCTAACAAGTGTGTATTAATCAACATATTTAATGTAAACACATCTCAGCAATCCATCTTATATTTGACAAATGATTAGATTAGGAAATTATAAATAACCTTTCTTTACTGACCATGTGACAGAATTAGGGATCTAATTCCTATCAACCTAATCCTTTATAACATCTGCAGCACTCACAGCTATCAATCTGCTTTCTTATTTGCTTCTCCTTTTGTATCTTATGAAATGACCAGGTCTGGAAATAACAAATGGCCCTGGAAGGATACGTTCTTATTGGAGAATGACCACAGCCACTCAGGAGAGTAGAGTGAGGTGCTGAGGAATTCATAAAGCAAGGTGATTTCTATATAATGTGGTGCAAATAAACTATATCAACAACACTGAGAAGGCAAAAAAACACTACTTCATGCTGTAATGAAGCAATAGACATGGGGATAATAAGCCTAGGAGAAGACAGTTATTTATTTATATATATATATATATATATATATATATATATACATGTACATATATATATATCTCCAGGAAGACTCCATTGGTTATTGGGAACATGCATAACAAGTTACAGAACTTCTTCTATAACAGAAACAACTTTTGGTAATTGTGTAACAGTGTTACCCAATTCAATTCATGAGACTGGCATTAAAGGTAGTCATGAGAGCACCAATGTTAAAAGATAAAGACCCAAGATAACCATCCATGTAAGTACTCAGGTTCAACTTTCCTGAACCAGTGCTTGTTTTGGGAGCAACATTATCCACAAAAGGACTGCCTTGACTTGCAGAGACAATCAAAGAAAATTAGACTTGTCCTTATTAAATCATTTAATCACTCCTGGTTCCCAATTACAGTAAACCATCAACGTTCTCATTTTATGCTTGGAGCTATTTCTGAACAAAGTTCATCAATTATAAGAGCTCTGGTGCCTCCCACTCATGGATAGCTCTGGTAGTAGTCATATTTAAAGATCATTGTACAGTAAAGTTGTTTCTTCTAAATTTGTCATTTCCCCTAAAGTCAAAGTTATCAAAGTCTGTGTTTCTTTTTTTTTTGTTTTTTTTAAAACTTTTATTTTACTTTTAACTTTTACAGAATTTTGTTGTTTACAGATATGTATGTTCCCAGATTAGTCATATGTATATCCCCCAAATCCCACCCCTCCATACCGTCACACTCAAAGTCTGTGTTTCTTTCAAACATTTAGTGTCAATTATACAGTCTCGATACAGTATATATGCTTTCTCTTTTAATTTCTAGCTATAGAAGCAAAATTCTAATATTAGCTATTATAGCATAACGGAAGTGAGTTATATATATTAGCATGTAGTTTCTGTGATCTACTATTTATACATATATGTTTATTTAACAAATCAATTGAATACATTGCTTTCCATTAGAGAATGGTTTCACAATTACATTTAAAAAAATAAATAGGACACAATAAAACTTGAACACAGAAGGTATATATAGTCATTAACAGTAGATCTATCTATATATGACACCTACACCATGAGGGATGACTTTGCCAGTAGTCAAATAAAAGTAAGAACAATGATTTCCTTTTTTCTTCACAATTGTTAATTCTATGAGGGAACCAGCATGAGAATGTGAATATGTGTGTGCTGATAGCTGGTAGTCAAATATTTGCTTATTAAATAGACCTACCATATGTACCACATTCTTTTTTTTTTTTTAAACATTTATTTTATTTATTTATCTTTTTTGGGAGGTGGGGTGGGGAGGGAGGGGGACGAGTCGGCCACTTCTATTGGTCTTTCATTTATCTGTTTTCATCCGTCTTTGTTCTTTGGCTCCTGTGGGCCTCCCATCGCGGTGGCCTCTGTTGTCACAGACCGCCGGCTCTGGGCACATGCGCTCCATAGCTCTGGCTCGGTAATTGGACACATCCGTCCAGCTGCTCCACGGCACGTGGGATCTTCCCAGATCAGGGATCGAACCAGCGCCCCTTGCACTGCAAGGCGGTGTCCTTACCCACAGGACCACCAGGGGAAGCCCTGTACCACATTCTTAAGTCTAGAAATGCATTTGAGAAATCAATGCTATGTCGTGTCATTTTACAATATTATTTTCTATTTATCACACAGAATGAGCAAACACTTTTATTCAGTATCCTGGGTTGATACACAGGATATTCATTGCATTAGAATGGATAATAATTGTCATTAGTCCTTCATAGCTAAGTTAAACATTATCCCTCCCTAGATAAAGCAAAGAAAATATAAGATGCCTTTGTTGTTTTTACAAAAGTATAAAAATTTAATATGTTTTTCAAATGCCCTCTTTAGTTTTCATGTCTTCTGAAACTATTTCTGCTAGCAAAATATTTGTTTCTCAAGCAAGTTAGTAAAAAATAAATATTGATATGTTAGGTTGAAAAGGATGACTAGTTCAATGAAAAATATTTGTTAGTATAGTCTGTATAGCACCATAAAAGCAAATCTCTGATATGTATGGTAATATAAATTAGCTTAGATAATGAGCTATGTAAATAATATGAAATTTCTAATTGTATGAAGGTACATATCATATTCATGAAAGGTATATCTTATTTGATGAAAGAAATTGAAGTATCTGTGTTTGATATGAGAATGAACTGTTTTAATAAGTACTAAGAACTAATGTCATGGACACAATAAAACTTGAACACAGAAGGTATATATAGTCATTAACAGTAGATCTATCTATATATGACACCTACACCATGAGGGATGACTTTGCCAGTAGTCAAATAAAAGTAAGAACAATGATTTCCTTTTTTCTTCACAATTGTTAATTCTATGAGGGAACCAGCATGAGAATGTGAATATGTGTGTGCTGATAGCTGGTAGTCAAATATTTGCTTATTAAATAGACCTACCATATGTACCACATTCTTTTTTTTTTTTTAAACATTTATTTTATTTATTTATCTTTTTTGGGAGGTGGGGTGGGGAGGGAGGGGGACGAGTCGGCCACTTCTATTGGTCTTTCATTTATCTGTTTTCATCCGTCTTTGTTCTTTGGCTCCTGTGGGCCTCCCATCGCGGTGGCCTCTGTTGTCACAGACCGCCGGCTCTGGGCACATGCGCTCCATAGCTCTGGCTCGGTAATTGGACACATCCGTCCAGCTGCTCCACGGCACGTGGGATCTTCCCAGATCAGGGATCGAACCAGCGCCCCTTGCACTGCAAGGCGGTGTCCTTACCCACAGGACCACCAGGGGAAGCCCTGTACCACATTCTTAAGTCTAGAAATGCATTTGAGAAATCAATGCTATGTCGTGTCATTTTACAATATTATTTTCTATTTATCACACAGAATGAGCAAACACTTTTATTCAGTATCCTGGGTTGATACACAGGATATTCATTGCATTAGAATGGATAATAATTGTCATTAGTCCTTCATAGCTAAGTTAAACATTATCCCTCCCTAGATAAAGCAAAGAAAATATAAGATGCCTTTGTTGTTTTTACAAAAGTATAAAAATTTAATATGTTTTTCAAATGCCCTCTTTAGTTTTCATGTCTTCTGAAACTATTTCTGCTAGCAAAATATTTGTTTCTCAAGCAAGTTAGTAAAAAATAAATATTGATATGTTAGGTTGAAAAGGATGACTAGTTCAATGAAAAATATTTGTTAGTATAGTCTGTATAGCACCATAAAAGCAAATCTCTGATATGTATGGTAATATAAATTAGCTTAGATAATGAGCTATGTAAATAATATGAAATTTCTAATTGTATGAAGGTACATATCATATTCATGAAAGGTATATCTTATTTGATGAAAGAAATTGAAGTATCTGTGTTTGATATGAGAATGAACTGTTTTAATAAGTACTAAGAACTAATGTCATGAAAACTAAAGAAGTTGAATTAGAATTTCAGAGTATGGCAAAATAATATTTTAAATTTATAGAATTATCCTTAAAAATGTGGGGCTTTATTTGTGTCTGAAATTTGACCTTGTTCAAAACGGAAGACTTAACAACTTTGAAATGAGTTAAATATTACTGACAAATAACAAAGCAATCTCAGGACATAAAGGTGAAAATCCCATAAAACTAAGTAGAAGTATGAAGAAAAGTATATATAGATTGATACCTGCCAAATCCTTGACAACTAGTATCTTTTAAACCTTTCAATTTTTACATGACAATTTTATAATGTTATTCCACTCTGACAGATTCTACTCATGTAGAAAGAAGAGAAACGGTACCTCTTTGACTAGTTCAAGAATACTTTAATTATTTTCCATCTAGTTAGCATAGCAAGTTTATCTCTGTATGTATTAATTACTCTTCTCTGTCTTTACCAGTTATTAAAAGAAAGCGATGCACTCAGGAAATAATGTACCAGTTTTCAAGCAGGTAGTAAAGTTAGAGCAAAAGAAAAAGAGAGATTGCAGAATGACCTTACTTTGGTCACATTAAGTTGAGAAAGCGGAGCACAAAAAGGAAGAAATTATATAGGCTTGAAAGCGATATTGTTACGCCTTTGATATTTTTATGTGGCCATCAGATCTGCCTGAAAACAAATAGAGTACTGTTTATGGCTCTGCTGAAGGAATTATGTAGCCAAAGAAACCATGGTTCTACTTTGAAAGAGCCTGTGACTATAAAACAGCTACCAAACTCCCAACCATGTACTAAGAGGAAGCAAGCTACATAAGTCACTCAGCCCTGAAGAAGGAGGAGCTCAAGAAGGACCACTTTAGATGTGGTCTTGGATGACATAGAAAGATATGTCCCTGGATGGGTATGTTTAAGGAATTTCAACAAACATAAAATTTCTCCTGGAGGGCAGAATTAGTCTGAAAAAAATGTCTCCAACTACCAGGACAAAAGTACAGCCACTCCCATGGATCAGTAAATGCTTTATATCTCCAGTTCTTCTTATTTCCAAGTTATAACATTTCTAAATGCCTTATTGTGAGTATCGTGTCTTATGACTCATTAAAATGAATGTTGAATTTTAAAAAAAATAAATGAACAAATTAAATAGCAATTTTATTTATAGTAGTACCTTTAAATTATACTAGTGAGAATTTTATGCAATACCTTTCCATTTATGAAAGTGAAAGTGGCTCAGTCATGTCCGAAACTTTACAACCCCATGAACTATAGCACCTACCAAGCTCCTCTGTCCATGGAATTCTTTAGGCAAGAATACTGGAGTGGGTAACTCTTCCCTTCTCCAGGGGATCTTTCAACCCAGGGATTGAACCTAGGTCTCCCACACTGCAGGTGGATTTTTTACCAGCTGAGCTATCAGGGAAGCCCTTAATATACCATATGAATGTATCTAATTTAACTTTCGATTTTCTTTTGAGACTGTCTTGCTCAGTCTTAAAAGAAAGTCTCAGAAGTCCTATTACTCAGAAACTATGTGAAGAATCTTTTAAGTATTCTTAGGATAGAACAAATGTATGCTGAAGAATATCAAATTTGAGTAAATTTGAAATATTAAGATATACTTCTCAACTAAGAAATGTCAAAAATATTCTGTTCTTCAATAATTTTAAATAATCTGCAGATCAGTCAAATAGTCATTTTGATGTGAAAAAGCATAAGATTTTAACATGATTCTAATCAGCAAGCATTTATTGTCCATTTACTTAAAGCCAGCCAGTACAGACACATGAGTCGTGTATTATTATCAAACAATTAATTTACTCACTTAATTTGGGAGAATGAATAAATAGGGAAGGTAAATTATGTGCTGTATGTTTAATTTTAAGCTAGATTATCTCTCTCTAATCTTAATTACTTAACTTGTGTTCTTTAGTGACTAGATCTTTGTTCTTAGCCTAATAAACTTTGTGTCTTGTTTATGAAATATGGATATACTCTACAGAGAGGACAAATTTGAATCTCCATGTTAATTCTACTGACGTCACCCTTCTTGAGACTGAGATCAGATATGGGTTTGTATGAACATGTGAACTGCAGGCACACGTGGCTGTTGCGTAGAGAGGAAAGAGGAATGACTTGGACTGATGCCTCCAAAAGACCGCTGATTTGTCAAAGCTCTCATCAGCCTACAAATGCTCTATAGTCTGAGATCACTTATTCAGGTGGCAATGACAGGGTTCACAGGGTCCCTAAGTGAAATATGCATTCATCGTGTATCAAAAAACCCTCATAGGTGATGTTAGATTGTTCGTGTAATTGATGCTAGCTCCCATTAATAAGAGACCAGCAATTTCTGACAGAAGGAAAACAGGACATCTGGTATCTTTTCTTCAAAAAACTTCATATTGATAGTTGTGATGACTAAAGAATATTGCAGGTACCATTGTAAGAGAGAAGCTCAGTCAGTTTATCTTTTTAAAGCCAAAATCCAAGAAAGAATATTTTATTCTACTCATCTAATCGTCTAGTGATTTGTGACTGCATATATTTTCAAGCACTTCTTGAGAAAGGCAATATTTTTTTCCCAAAGCCCTTAATATACCATATGAATGTATCTAATTTAACTTTCGATTTTCTTTTGAGACTGTCTTGCTCAGTCTTAAAAGAAAGTCTCAGAAGTCCTATTACTCAGAAACTATGTGAAGAATCTTTTAAGTATTCTTAGGATAGAACAAATGTATGCTGAAGAATATCAAATTTGAGTAAATTTGAAATATTAAGATATACTTCTCAACTAAGAAATGTCAAAAATATTCTGTTCTTCAATAATTTTAAATAATCTGCAGATCAGTCAAATAGTCATTTTGATGTGAAAAAGCATAAGATTTTAACATGATTCTAATCAGCAAGCATTTATTGTCCATTTACTTAAAGCCAGCCAGTACAGACACATGAGTCGTGTATTATTATCAAACAATTAATTTACTCACTTAATTTGGGAGAATGAATAAATAGGGAAGGTAAATTATGTGCTGTATGTTTAATTTTAAGCTAGATTATCTCTCTCTAATCTTAATTACTTAACTTGTGTTCTTTAGTGACTAGATCTTTGTTCTTAGCCTAATAAACTTTGTGTCTTGTTTATGAAATATGGATATACTCTACAGAGAGGACAAATTTGAATCTCCATGTTAATTCTACTGACGTCACCCTTCTTGAGACTGAGATCAGATATGGGTTTGTATGAACATGTGAACTGCAGGCACACGTGGCTGTTGCGTAGAGAGGAAAGAGGAATGACTTGGACTGATGCCTCCAAAAGACCGCTGATTTGTCAAAGCTCTCATCAGCCTACAAATGCTCTATAGTCTGAGATCACTTATTCAGGTGGCAATGACAGGGTTCACAGGGTCCCTAAGTGAAATATGCATTCATCGTGTATCAAAAAACCCTCATAGGTGATGTTAGATTGTTCGTGTAATTGATGCTAGCTCCCATTAATAAGAGACCAGCAATTTCTGACAGAAGGAAAACAGGACATCTGGTATCTTTTCTTCAAAAAACTTCATATTGATAGTTGTGATGACTAAAGAATATTGCAGGTACCATTGTAAGAGAGAAGCTCAGTCAGTTTATCTTTTTAAAGCCAAAATCCAAGAAAGAATATTTTATTCTACTCATCTAATCGTCTAGTGATTTGTGACTGCATATATTTTTCAAGCACTTCTTGAGAAAAAGGCAATTGCATGCTTGCTGCAAACAAAAATTCACAAAAGGTACATCAATAGAAATAGCCACACAACTGATTCAGTGTTACTGGCATTTAATGTCTAACATAAAATTTATGAAAGAAAAAAATTAACATTTTTTATTAGATTGTATTAGTTGTCCCACTTAGGTAAATGGACACAATGCTCTCAAGGCTACATCCTGGCTTTTGAAGATACACTAATCATTGGAAGAAGAGGTGAAACTATTTTTGAGTGTTTAGAGCTAGTAGACTGAATGACTATGCAGTTGGAAGTCCTTAAGAAAGTTTCTGGCTGAATATTTCAAAGCATAAATCTTATTTTCAATCCAAAGATGATTTTTTCTAAAGGAAATATGAGAAATAATTTAACCCAATATGTGTATTTAAATCTCCCAAATGGGAAAACACCAATAAAGAATACTGCTGAATTAATATTGTTAAGATGTCCATATTACTCAAAGAAATATACAGATTCAAAACAATACCCTTAGAAAAAAAAATTGAGTGGAATATTTCACAGACATAGAAATAAGAATTCTAAAACTGGTATCAAGCACTAAAGATCCCAAATAGCCAAAGCAATTTTGATTAAAAAATAACAAATCTGGAGGTATCACACTTCTGAGTTTCATACTATATTATAAAGTTATACTAATCAAATGCTTTATATGCATTAATAAGCGTAATCCTTCCAGAAATCCTGTGAGATAGGTAAACAGATCCCTGTTTATCTCAATGGGGTTAAAGAAGGCAATATTTTGGGGCTTCCCAGGTGGCACAGTGGTAAAGAATTCTGCCAATGCAGGGGAGATGTGGGTTCCATTCTAGGGTCAGGAAGATCCCCTGGAGTAGGAAATGGCAACCTGTTCCAGTATACTTGCCTGGAGAATCCCATGGACAGAGAAACCTGACAAACTATAGTCCGATAGTTGTGATGACTAAAGAATATTGCAGGTACCATTGTAAGAGAGAAGCTCAGTCAGTTTATCTTTTTAAAGCCAAAATCCAAGAAAGAATATTTTATTCTACTCATCTAATCGTCTAGTGATTTGTGACTGCATATATTTTTCAAGCACTTCTTGAGAAAAAGGCAATTGCATGCTTGCTGCAAACAAAAATTCACAAAAGGTACATCAATAGAAATAGCCACACAACTGATTCAGTGTTACTGGCATTTAATGTCTAACATAAAATTTATGAAAGAAAAAAATTAACATTTTTTATTAGATTGTATTAGTTGTCCCACTTAGGTAAATGGACACAATGCTCTCAAGGCTACATCCTGGCTTTTGAAGATACACTAATCATTGGAAGAAGAGGTGAAACTATTTTTGAGTGTTTAGAGCTAGTAGACTGAATGACTATGCAGTTGGAAGTCCTTAAGAAAGTTTCTGGCTGAATATTTCAAAGCATAAATCTTATTTTCAATCCAAAGATGATTTTTTCTAAAGGAAATATGAGAAATAATTTAACCCAATATGTGTATTTAAATCTCCCAAATGGGAAAACACCAATAAAGAATACTGCTGAATTAATATTGTTAAGATGTCCATATTACTCAAAGAAATATACAGATTCAAAACAATACCCTTAGAAAAAAAAATTGAGTGGAATATTTCACAGACATAGAAATAAGAATTCTAAAACTGGTATCAAGCACTAAAGATCCCAAATAGCCAAAGCAATTTTGATTAAAAAATAACAAATCTGGAGGTATCACACTTCTGAGTTTCATACTATATTATAAAGTTATACTAATCAAATGCTTTATATGCATTAATAAGCGTAATCCTTCCAGAAATCCTGTGAGATAGGTAAACAGATCCCTGTTTATCTCAATGGGGTTAAAGAAGGCAATATTTTGGGGCTTCCCAGGTGGCACAGTGGTAAAGAATTCTGCCAATGCAGGGGAGATGTGGGTTCCATTCTAGGGTCAGGAAGATCCCCTGGAGTAGGAAATGGCAACCTGTTCCAGTATACTTGCCTGGAGAATCCCATGGACAGAGAAACCTGACAAACTATAGTCCATCAATTCTCTGGCATTTAGCCTTCTTTATGGTACAACTCCCATATTTGTTCACGATTCCTGGAAAAAATCACAGCTTTAACTACATAGACCTTTGACAGTAAAGTGATGTCTCTGCTTTTTAATATACTGTCTAGGTTTGTCATAGTTTTTCTTCCATGGAGTAAGCATCTTTTAATTTCGTGGCTGCAGTCATCATCTACAGTGATTTTGGAACACAAGAAAATAAAATCTCCTACTATTTCCGCTTTTTATCTATCTATTTGCCAGGCAGTGATGAGACTAGATTCAAGATCTTAGTTATTGTCCATGAATTTTTGAGTTTGAGTCTAACATTTTAATTTGATGTAGACATGCAACTATTACTACTCAAAGACACTTTGTTTTAGTCAGTTTCTTATCAAAGATTTTGACATTTACATATTTAAAATTTCTTTTTTAAATACTTTTGAGGATAATTACATTAACCACTGTCTGAGACTATCTTATATCAATGAGATACAGTCAACCATGATTTGCAATTTTTTTTCTAGTACAAGCTTTTGTGAAACAATGCTATTATTTTACTGATCATTTCAATAAAATATGCATAGAGCACACCAAATGGAAGTTCTGATCTATTTTGCTTTTTACCATGGCATTATCCATATAATGGATAAGAGATGGATAATTTTTATGTAATAAAAAATATAGCCCTTAGATTATTTCATCATGCAGTGATAATATCTTAAGAATATTTAAGTTTCTGAGAACTTTGTTATCCATATATTCTTTAATACTCAACGTAGTCTTAATTTTTTTCTTATTATTTGATAGAGAAATTATTAGATGCTAAATTCAAGAATGACTGTCATGTTCATGACTTTATAATCTATTAAGAGAACTACAGATTCTTCTCTGTCCTCTGTTTATTAGTATATGATGATTTCTGGTGGTCTTGAGGTAATATTTATTAAGTACCAGATTTACACAAAGTAAAAGTTTGTATATTTTAGTGCCCAAGATTTGATTGGGAGTTTGGTGAGTTTTGACAAATATATATACCAAATTGGCCACTGGTCAATCAAAATATAGACTATTTTCAGTACCCCAGAAAGTTCTTTCTGCTCCTTTCTAGTCAAACTCCCCTTAACCTCACAAGAAACACATTTCTGATATCTGTTCCCATAATTTGCATTTACCTATTTAGAAACCAGAAAAGTGAGATCACTTAGTATGTGCTCTTGTGTGTCTTTTGTATTCATGCATGCTTTTGCATAAACTATTCAGGCTTCTTTTAGGACTTTGTGTTTGAATATGTTAAAAATGTGTTTACTTACATTCTGCAGGTAGACATTTGAATTGTTTCTAGTTTGGTACTGAATAGAACTTCCACGGATATTTGCATGAAAGTCTTTGTGTGGACATATGTTTAATTTTGCTTAAATACCTTAAATTGGAATTGCTAGATAATGTAGTATGTTTAACTTTAAAGGGATCTCATATTCTCTTCAAAAGTTGTTATATAATTTACTACTCCCACAAGCAATATGTCATTTCAGTTATTCCATATTCTCTCTGACATTTGGGATATTCATTGTTTTTAATTTTAGATATCTGGAGTTTGTATAAGACATGGCACATTGTGGTTTTAACTTGCCTTTTCCTCATGATTAATTAATAATGATGAACATTTTTAATGTAACTTCTTGCCATTTTTATATTTTCAATTGTTAATATTCTTTTAAAGGCTTTTGCTTATTTTCCTTAAGTTAAATATTTAAAAAATTATTACTGATATATAAGAGTTCTTTAGGAGGAGGAGGAGCAGTGAAAGTCACTCAGTCATATCTGATTCTTTGTGACCCTAAGGACTGTACATAGCTAAACTTTTCTGTCTGTGGAATTCTCCAGGCAAGAATACTAGAGTGGGTTGCCATTTCCTTCTCAGAGGATTTTCCCCACCCAGGATTTAACTCAAGTGCTCCACATTGCAGGGAGTAGTTTTGAAAATTTTCTATGTTTTGGTGGTCTTGAGGTAATATTTATTAAGTACCAGATTTACACAAAGTAAAAGTTTGTATATTTTAGTGCCCAAGATTTGATTGGGAGTTTGGTGAGTTTTGACAAATATATATACCAAATTGGCCACTGGTCAATCAAAATATAGACTATTTTCAGTACCCCAGAAAGTTCTTTCTGCTCCTTTCTAGTCAAACTCCCCTTAACCTCACAAGAAACACATTTCTGATATCTGTTCCCATAATTTGCATTTACCTATTTAGAAACCAGAAAAGTGAGATCACTTAGTATGTGCTCTTGTGTGTCTTTTGTATTCATGCATGCTTTTGCATAAACTATTCAGGCTTCTTTTAGGACTTTGTGTTTGAATATGTTAAAAATGTGTTTACTTACATTCTGCAGGTAGACATTTGAATTGTTTCTAGTTTGGTACTGAATAGAACTTCCACGGATATTTGCATGAAAGTCTTTGTGTGGACATATGTTTAATTTTGCTTAAATACCTTAAATTGGAATTGCTAGATAATGTAGTATGTTTAACTTTAAAGGGATCTCATATTCTCTTCAAAAGTTGTTATATAATTTACTACTCCCACAAGCAATATGTCATTTCAGTTATTCCATATTCTCTCTGACATTTGGGATATTCATTTTTTTTAATTTTAGATATCTGGAGTTTGTATAAGACATGGCACATTGTGGTTTTAACTTGCCTTTTCCTCATGATTAATTAATAATGATGAACTTTTTTAATGTAACTTCTTGCCTTTTTTATATTTTCAATTGTTAATATTCTTTTAAAGGCTTTTGCTTATTTTCCTTAAGTTAAATATTTAAAAAATTATTACTGATATATAAGAGTTCTTTAGGAGGAGGAGGAGCAGTGAAAGTCACTCAGTCATATCTGATTCTTTGTGACCCTAAGGACTGTACATAGCTAAACTTTTCTGTCTGTGGAATTCTCCAGGCAAGAATACTAGAGTGGGTTGCCATTTCCTTCTCAGAGGATTTTCCCCACCCAGGGATTTAACTCAAGTGCTCCACATTGCAGGTGGATTCATTACCAGCAGAGCTACATATTCTAGATTAACATTTTTTTAAAGTTAAAAGCATTATATTTTCTCCAACTATGTAATTTGGATTTTCATTTTCTTTTAGTTTTATCTTTTTAAAAAATTACCTATAATTGACAAATAAAGTTGGAATATATTTAAAGTATGTTGTGTTTTAATATGTGTATACATTTTAAAAATATTCCTACCGTAAAATTAAATAATACATCACCTCACATACTTACCTTTTTCTTTTTATATTTCTTTTAGTGATAATGCTTAAGATCTGCTCTCTTTGACAATTTCAATTATACATCAGAATTATCATTTTATTAATAACTTTTGAAGTCAAGATTTCTGACCTTGATAAAGCTTAAATATATCAATATTTTTTCTATGGTTAATGTCTAGTTTGAGACATCTTTGCTTAATCAAAAGTATACATTTGTTTCTATTTTTACATCCCATAGAAACACTATAGTTTTAGTCCCAACACTTGGGTTTTTTATTCTTCTTCACTTAAGTCTGGTATAGGGTATAATGGAGTCAAATTTTATCTTTTGCTGTTGTTCCCAATATCTACAGTTGTTTCCATAAAAATGAAGAAACTTTTATTTTCTCATTGGATTCCTTGGTACCTTAGTCAAACAACAATTAACTATTTAAAAAAATCAATTACATTGTGCATTATCTTAGAATCTATGAGTCAAATAAGTACATAAGTGATAAAAGTAATCACACAAGGACTGAGTTTAAATTATTTTTACTAGGATTTTAGCTACAGTATGACCTGAAGACCTATAAATCTGAGACGCTTTTTAGCCTTAAAATGTTTTTGTTGACAGCAGCGTTAGTTCATTAAATATGCCTGATTATCCTCACCATAATTAACAATAATACAATGGCCTTCTTTTGAATTCTCGCCTGGCACCTCTGTCCATTGGATTTTCCAGGAAGAATACTGGTTGTCATTTCCTCCTCCAGGGGACTCTAGTAATTTTCCTTTGGTCATGAGTATTGCCAAAGAAAACAAATAGGTAAACTAAAATTCTTACAAGTTTTATAAATATATATGAGTAGAATACAATTAAGAAATGACACAAAATTGAGATCTCAAGTTGGAAAAATACTTCTGGAAAGTTATAGATAATTGAAAGAAAATAACACAAAATATCAATAAAAACAGATAATGAAGAAGTATATTTTCTCTGATTCAGTTGAAGAGAGTTGGTTTAGTTCTGCCCTTTCTTTTTAAAATAATAAAAGGAAAGTTTCATGTATATGATCTGTTGGTGTAACACCTTCAGAATTGTTTAACACTTGAAAATTTTTATTCATACTTAAGAAAGATCATCAAACATTTTGCATGGAGGATTTGGCTTGGTGCCACTTAAGAAAAACTTAAAAATCTTTTAATTGCTGCATTTAAATTTTGGATGCCACATTAGTGTCAATGTAATGGAAAGGAGAGCTGATGATCCTCCTCTCTAAACAAGGGCATGAGATCCATCCTGGGGATGTGACAGATCAGTGGTTGGCAAATGTTCTACCAGCCAGGATATTTTAGCACATGACACTGTATTGTCTGACTAATTATGGGATAACTCAAAGTAGAGGTTTGTGCGATAATCTGGAGCCAGAGTCAGTGGAGAGCTAATTGCAGGGTCAGAACTGAACATTTGGAGGTGGTAGCTGTGTCCTGATTTATTAACTCAGACAAGACCACAGTGAGAAAGGATCAATCATGCACTTGAGCAGATAAATTACATCCTTGATTTTTCAAAGGAAAGAAAGAACATGGCCCTTGTATATGTTATAAACAAATTTCTCATTTATTCTACTGCATCCCAAATGAAATAGTTGTTTCAATTTTGTATTTCAAAATAAATGCTATAGTTCAGAATAAAAGGATATTCTTTTCAAAATATAAATGTTTTTAGTGATTAATGAAATGATATAAACCTTAAGGAAAAAGTGGTAACTTTTTTGGGGGTGGGGCACTTCTATTGGTCTTTCATTTATCTGTTTTCATCCATTTTGTTCTTTAGCCTGTGTGGGCCTCCCATCGCGGTGGCCTCTCTCGTTTCAGGGCACCAGCTCTGGGCGAATGCACTCCAGAGCTCTGGCTCGGTAGTTGGGCACATCGGTCCAGCCGCTCCGCAGCACATGGGATCTTCCCAGGCTGGGGATCGAACCGGTGCCCCTTGCACTGCAAGGCGGTGTCCTTGCCTACTGGACCACCAGGGAAACCCCTGTGGTAACTTTTTGATGAAGATGTTAGGGAGAATATTTCACTTTTATTATTATAAATTCAAACTATATTAGATAATACTCCTCAACTCCACTACTAGCATTTGAGCTTTGTTTTGATGTTTGTTTCATTGGTGAAACCAGAAACAAGTTTCTTCTTACTATGTGTAAGAAGCAATACATGTCTCATTCTTTTTTTAAGGATATTGTATACTAAATTAACCCATAGTGTAATACAGTTCAGAGATAGTTTACTGACTGGAGTTAATAACACCCAGACTGAGATCTTTCATGAAATATGTTTAGGAACAGAGAAAGCAAGACAAAACGATGGTACTTTCAAACTTTACTCAGAAACTGAGAAAACTAAAATATTTTAAATGAAGGAAAAATAGGCAAATAAATTTCCACAGTATGAGAATGATAACTTTTTTCAAGTATTCAAATAAGCTGTCATAAATTATCATCACTAGATTAATCAACAGTTTCTTGAGAGGATGGAATAAGTATGGAATTCCTAACATCCAATGTAACTCTATCTGGAGATAGGACATTTTAAGAGATAAATAAGTTTAAACAAAGGGACTTTCCAGGCAGTTCAGTTGTAAAGAATCTGCCTGCAATTCAGGAGATGCGCATTCAAACCCTGGGTCAGGCAGATTCCTGGGAGAAGGCAATGGCAACCCACTCCAGCATTCTTGCCTGAGAAATTCTTTGAACAGAGGAGCCTAGTATAGGCTCCTAGTATAGCCCAGGGCTATAGTCCCTGGTGTCTCAAAAGTGTGGGAAATGACTTAGTGACAAAAGAAAAATATTAAGGTTAAATGAAGTCATGAGGATGGGACCTTAATCCAATATAACTAGAGTTTTTAGCCTGTGTGGCCTCCCATCGCGGTGGCCTCTCGTTCAGGGCACCAGCTCTGGGCGAATGCACTCCAGAGCTCTGGCTCGGTAGTTGGGCACATCGGTCCAGCCGCTCCGCAGCACATGGGATCTTCCCAGGCTGGGGATCGAACCGGTGCCCCTTGCACTGCAAGGCGGTGTCCTTGCCTACTGGACCACCAGGGAAACCCCTGTGGTAACTTTTTGATGAAGATGTTAGGGAGAATATTTCACTTTTATTATTATAAATTCAAACTATATTAGATAATACTCCTCAACTCCACTACTAGCATTTGAGCTTTGTTTTGATGTTTGTTTCATTGGTGAAACCAGAAACAAGTTTCTTCTTACTATGTGTAAGAAGCAATACATGTCTCATTCTTTTTTTAAGGATATTGTATACTAAATTAACCCATAGTGTAATACAGTTCAGAGATAGTTTACTGACTGGAGTTAATAACACCCAGACTGAGATCTTTCATGAAATATGTTTAGGAACAGAGAAAGCAAGACAAAACGATGGTACTTTCAAACTTTACTCAGAAACTGAGAAAACTAAAATATTTTAAATGAAGGAAAAATAGGCAAATAAATTTCCACAGTATGAGAATGATAACTTTTTTCAAGTATTCAAATAAGCTGTCATAAATTATCATCACTAGATTAATCAACAGTTTCTTGAGAGGATGGAATAAGTATGGAATTCCTAACATCCAATGTAACTCTATCTGGAGATAGGACATTTTAAGAGATAAATAAGTTTAAACAAAGGGACTTTCCAGGCAGTTCAGTTGTAAAGAATCTGCCTGCAATTCAGGAGATGC
The DNA here is from genome assembly GCA_022376925.1 of Tragulus kanchil. Lineage (NCBI taxonomy): Eukaryota > Metazoa > Chordata > Mammalia > Artiodactyla > Tragulidae > Tragulus > Tragulus kanchil. The sequence goes on along the minus strand of JAIOJX010000025.1, from coordinate 110,683,169 downwards.
GCATTCAAACCCTGGGTCAGGCAGATTCCTGGGAGAAGGCAATGGCAACCCACTCCAGCATTCTTGCCTGAGAAATTCTTTGAACAGAGGAGCCTAGTATAGGCTCCTAGTATAGCCCAGGGCTATAGTCCCTGGTGTCTCAAAAGTGTGGGAAATGACTTAGTGACAAAAGAAAAATATTAAGGTTAAATGAAGTCATGAGGATGGGACCTTAATCCAATATAACTAGAGTTTTTATAAGAAAAGGAAGATAAGATACACCAGGGATGCACACGCAGGTGAAGGGGCATGTAATGATAAAGTGAGAAGGCAACAGTCTGCAAGCCAAGCAGAAAGACCTCAGGAGAAACCAAACTTAGCAACATGTTAATCTTGGACTTCCAGTCTTCAGAACGAGGAGGAAATAAATCTCTTTGGTTTAAGTCACCCAAGCTATAACATTTTGTTATGGCAGCCCTAACAAACTAATGCATCTACATAAAACATGGCACTTGTTTATTCAGACATGAAAAATAGAAATATTGAAATATTGCTGCTGGCTTGAGAGACTTTGGAAAATTGACAATGCGGGGACCTTCCGCAGAAAGGGAAGGCAGCGGGGATTACCCCCGGCTGAAACGGGAGATCTCGGAGAAAGGCAAATCTTGAACTGTCTGCCCCGCAGCCCCCTGACTGCGGCAGGGGACAATCAGACGCGACAGGGGTTCCATCGAAGTAGTTCCGCTTTATTAATGAAGATCCACAGCTTTTATAGGCAAGTGAAGGGGGTTTTGCACGGGACTTCCTACAGATTACACCAATCAAGCTAAAGGCCAAGCAATCATTCACGAGCACGGAAGCCAGGGGAACCAATCAGAAATTTTGACCATCAATTAACAATTTAGATCACGCCCTGCCTCTTCCTGTAGGCGCCATCTTAGCTCCAAGCTGAAACAATGTGCTTAAGCTTCTTTATGCTTAAAACAGTCCTCTTTCAATTCAGAGCCCACAGACAAGAACAGAGGATGAAGTTGTCAATGGGCAAAAAAAACAAAGGGACTTTCCAGGCAGTTCAGTTGTAAAGAATCTGCCTGCAATTCAGGAGATGCGCATTCAAACCCTGGGTCAGGCAGATTCCTGGGAGAAGGCAATGGCAACCCACTCCAGCATTCTTGCCTGAGAAATTCTTTGAACAGAGGAGCCTAGTATAGGCTCCTAGTATAGCCCAGGGCTATAGTCCCTGGTGTCTCAAAAGTGTGGGAAATGACTTAGTGACAAAAGAAAAATATTAAGGTTAAATGAAGTCATGAGGATGGGACCTTAATCCAATATAACTAGAGTTTTTATAAGAAAAGGAAGATAAGATACACCAGGGATGCACACGCAGGTGAAGGGGCATGTAATGATAAAGTGAGAAGGCAACAGTCTGCAAGCCAAGCAGAAAGACCTCAGGAGAAACCAAACTTAGCAACATGTTAATCTTGGACTTCCAGTCTTCAGAACGAGGAGGAAATAAATCTCTTTGGTTTAAGTCACCCAAGCTATAACATTTTGTTATGGCAGCCCTAACAAACTAATGCATCTACATAAAACATGGCACTTGTTTATTCAGACATGAAAAATAGAAATATTGAAATATTGCTGCTGGCTTGAGAGACTTTGGAAAATTGACAATGCGGGGACCTTCCGCAGAAAGGGAAGGCAGCGGGGATTACCCCCGGCTGAAACGGGAGATCTCGGAGAAAGGCAAATCTTGAACTGTCTGCCCCGCAGCCCCCTGACTGCGGCAGGGGACAATCAGACGCGACAGGGGTTCCATCGAAGTAGTTCCGCTTTATTAATGAAGATCCACAGCTTTTATAGGCAAGTGAAGGGGGTTTTGCACGGGACTTCCTACAGATTACACCAATCAAGCTAAAGGCCAAGCAATCATTCACGAGCACGGAAGCCAGGGGAACCAATCAGAAATTTTGACCATCAATTAACAATTTAGATCACGCCCTGCCTCTTCCTGTAGGCGCCATCTTAGCTCCAAGCTGAAACAATGTGCTTAAGCTTCTTTATGCTTAAAACAGTCCTCTTTCAATTCAGAGCCCCACAGACAAGACACAGGGATAAATATCCTAGACTCTCTTCTTAGGAATGGGTATAGAGAACTCAGTCTAAAGATGTGCATTGGACTCTAAGTAAATGATATGTAGAACGGGTTGGACACATTCAGCTGTCATACCTGATTTATTTGCTGAATTTATTAGTAAACTTATGAAAATTAATTATTTTCACTGTGTTGATTCATAGTTGACTCTCTAACATTTAGCTCAGTATGATTAAATTAGAACCAATTTCCAGAAATTTGACTATAAATGTTTAGAAATTATTTAACATTTAAGTCTGTAGAGCATATATGTATATATATATATTATATATATATATATGCACATGTATATGAAAACCATTGAAATAGTGTATATATGCATATCACATTTATGATACTTTTACCTATTACAACTTAATTATTTTTATTTTTATTTTTAAAATTCTTTATTTTAAAGGTTTTACAGAGTTTTGCTGTTCACAGACATGTATGTTCCCAGATCAGTCATATGCATAACCTTGGCCCCCACTTCCCCCAGTTCCCCCCATCCCACCCCTTCGGACATCGCCCCATGCCATTGTGAGCACTCCGATTCCCTTAGCACAATGACTATAGCTATCTTTTCCACACATGACAGTATAGGTTTCCATGTTACTGTCTCCATGCCTCCCCCTCCCTATTTCTTCCTCACAATGTCCCTATGTCTATGCTCTGTCTGTTTTTCCATGAGTTCACTGCGTGTGTTATCAAGACCATCCTACTGGATTCCATATATGTGTGTTAGTATACTGTATTTGTCTTTCTCTTTTTGACTGACTTCACTTTTTATGATAGGTTCTGGAGCCAGCCACTTCATTAGAACTGAGTCTTCTGCATTTCTTTTAACAGCTGAGTAGAATTCCATTGTATATATGTACCAGAGCTTCTGGATCCGTTCATTCATCGATGGACATCTAGGTTGCTTCCATGTTCTGCCTATTGTATAGAGAGCTGCAATGAACATTGGGGTACAGGTGCTTCTTTCAGTTTTGATTTCATCAGGGTATAAGCCTAAGAGTGGGATTGCTGGGACATAGGGTGCTTCTATTTTTAGTTTTTGAAGGAATCTCCATACTGTCTTCCATAGAGGCTGTATCAATTTACATTCCCACCAGCAAAACTAGAGGGTTCCCTTTTCTCCGCACCCTCTCCAGCATTTATTGTCTGTCGATTTATTGATGATGGCCATTCTGACGGGTGTGAGGTGATATCTCATTGTGGTTTTAATTTGCATCTCTCTAATAATAAGCAAGGTTGAGCATCGTTTCATGTGCTTTTGGGCCATCTGTATGTCCTCTTTGGAGAGGCGTCTCTTTCGATCTATTTCCCATTTTTTGATTGGGTTGTTCGTTTTTCCTGTGCTGAGTTGTCTGAGTTGCTTGTAGATTTTGGAGATTAATTCTTTGTCTGTTGTTTCATTTGCTATGATTTTCTCCCATTCTGTGGGGTGTCGGTTCAGCTTTTTTGTAATTTCTTTTGCTGTACAAAAGCTTTTAAGTTTCATGAGGTCCCACATGTTCATTTTTCTTTTCAGTTCCACCATTTTAATAGGTGGATCAGAGAAGATCTTGCTTTGATTTATGTCCTTGAGGGTTTTGTCTATATTCTCCTCTAAGAGTTTGATGGTTTCTGGTCTTACATTTAGGTCTTTAATCCCTTTTGAGTTGATCTTTGTGTATGGTGTCAGGGAATGTTCCAACTTCATTTTTTGGCACATAGCTGTCCAATTTTCCCAGCACCACTTGTACAACTTAAATTTATCTTAAAGTTGCCATGTCATCAAAAGCACTTACTGAATAAAATCCTTTCCTGCTCAAGTACTCAAGTAAGTGTTCAATAATACTAAAGAAGCATGTAAGGCAATGGAAGATATCAACCAGTTTAATTTCTTATTTTCCTTACACTTTTGATTTATCTTATTGGCTGTACCTGAAATATATTTAAGCTTGTTTTGGTATAATTTAAATATGTTTGTGGTTATAAGTGTATATTTAATTAACAATTTATATTACTTGTGTGAGTACAAAAACATTAGTTGATCATAAACTGATGCCAATATAGGGAATGAGAGGATGGGTTCTTTGTTGTCAACCAAATGACTCATCTCCAAAATCATATCCCCTAAACAGCTTTCAAATATTTTTTATAGTTGTTAATAATGAAAGAGTTCACAAACCTTGGTCTTATAATTCAGTAAACACCTTTCTCAAGACTTGACATAATGTCACAGCAAAGGATTTGTTTCTCTAAGAACGAAAGAGCATTTTGAGAGTGAGAGTGTCCACTGTCCTTCTCTCATCCTACTCTTCCCAGCAAGCTGGTCTCTCACAGATAGCCCAGACACAGCAGGAGCGATGAAACCATAGGCAAAGAATTATCAAGATCCCCAGGTTTGCAATCACCACTAGCAGATATCTCGGTGTTTGCAGGTCTCTGGAGCAGTGACAACTCCAGAGTTCTATCTGGGCGAGGATTTGGTTTGATATTTAAGAATCTCCCAACAGATGGCCGGATGTATTGTAGACATTTTGCTAAGTATACTTGTAGCCACTGACACTTTGAGGCCTTTCTAAAATCCTTTAGAAAATAATTAAAATCCTTTAGAGTTCCTAATGGAGAAAGAAATGGCAACCCATTTCAGTATTCTTGCCTGGAGGATCCCATGGACAGAGGAGCCTGGTGGGCTACAATCCATGGTGCTTGAAAGAGTCAGACACAACTAAGCAACTAACACACAGAATTCCTAAAACACATTTTGGTGAAAGAACAGAAGCCATAGGGCATGTGAATTGTCCTAATCACACATTTCATTCCATATGAGACTTTTGATTATAGGTTTCTGTGGAACTTCAGAGGTCGTAGACTCCCCAAAATTCTTGGAGAGTCTCTCACTGAATTATGGTTTTAAAACCAGATGAAACAAAATGCTAAGTCCCTCCCTGAAACTCACTGCATTGTAATCCACATTTGAATTCTCTGTTTATTCAGTACCCGAATCAGTTCTTCCCCATCTAAGCACTGCATTGATTCAACAATCTCACCCCTAATTTACATTCAGGGATTTCCCTTAATATCCTTGTCTTGTCTGGCAAAAAAAAAAAGTAAAATAAAAGAAAATTTAAGGATTCTTTCTGATCAGAGTTCACTTCCTAAATTATACTCTACAACAATTCATAGATAGCTTTGGGAGTACAGATTAATAAAACATCTTAATCATTAGACAAATACAATGTTACTTTTCTTAGTATTCTCTGATGGTCCATATTCTGAGACTTTTCTTACCCCTTGTAATGTTTTAATGATAAATTGCAAAACTATTTTACCTTAAACCTATGAATTTATTGAATAGTATACATACCGTTGAATGTACAGGGGAAAAAATAGAAGGAAATGCTATAGTTTAATAGACTAAGGAAGACCACATTTAAATTGATTGTGAAGGGAGAAGGATGGATTTCTATAATTAAAAAAAAAGATAACACCAAATATGTTTCATAAAAATATTTTTAAATACTGAACATAAACAGGTTGCATATTTACATCGATGTGGAATTATATCTCTCATGTTGAATCCTGGTTTCTCTTTCATCACAAAACTGATCGCACTTAAGAATTTAAATGCTACTAATAGATTTAAGAACAACTTAGAGTGATAGGTTCAGAGGGAGGAGTTAGAGACAAACAAAAATGTTAAAAGCATGGCTCAGGAATATGTCAGGATAAAACAAGTCCTCTGGTTTCCCATTAGACTCTACAATATAGGGGCAGTAGGTCCAGAGGAAAAGGCTTTCACTTTCTACCTTTCTACTCGCCTATTAAATTTCAGTGCCAATGGGATATTATACATGTTTAATGTTAATATGGGTTATCTGAATAAATGATAAAATTAGGTACTGCTGTTTTTACTTTCACATTTATTATAAGAAAAAGAATAATAAGTTGATTTTTTGAAAGAAATGAATAAACAGGATGAGGCAATGCCCTGGCAAAAGGAACTGAAACATTGCTGTCTTCTCATCCCCATCCACTAGCCATTCAGAATATATTCAAAAATAAGTGAGTATCTTCCCAAATCATTCTTCTGTATACCATAGAGGAAAATGCACACACCTAAGCTTCTGTACAATGTTTACTAGTAATATTTGTGTAAGCTGGACAGAGGGCCCAAACCTAACTGTGCAAATTAGCATTGTCACTATGAACAAGAATACCAGTAGTTGGTGTAGCAACTTGTATTTTGAAAAAACATTTCCTGTTCTAATTTCAATCTTTATATGTAACTGTCCAGTTTTCTCAGCACCACTTATATAAGAGGCTGTCTTTGCCCCATTGTATCTTCTTGCCTCCTTTGTCAAAAATAATGTACCCATAGGTGCATGGGTTTATCTCTGGGCTGTCTTGTTCAACTGGTCTATATTTCTGTTTTTTCGTGTGTGACAATGCCATACTGTTTTGATGATTGTCACTTTGTATTATAGTCTGAAGTCAGGTAGGTTGATTCCTCCAGATCCGTTCTTCTTACTCAAGACTGCTTTGGCTATCCAGGGTCTTCTGTGTTTCCATATGAATTGTGATATTCTTTGTTCTAGTTCTGTGAAAAATGCCATTGGTAATTTGATAGGAATTACATTGAATCTGAAGGTTATATACAGTAGTATAGTCATTTTCATGGTATTGATTCTTCCAACATGGAATATCTCTCTGTTTATGTCATCTTTGATTTCTTTCATCAGTGTCTTATAATTTTCTGTGTACATTTCTTTTGTCTCTGTAGGTAGGTTTATTCCCAGGTATGTTATTCTTTTTGTTGCAATGGTGAATGGAATTGATTTCTTGACTTCCCTTTCTGATTTTTCATTGTTGCTATATAGGAATGCAAGTGATTTCTGTGTATTAATTTTGTATCCTGCAACTGCTAAATTCACTGATTTGTTCTTGTGATTTTCTGATAGTATCTTCAGTGTTTTCTATGTTTAGTACCATGTCATCTGCAAGTAGTGAGTGTTTTGTTTCTTTTTATCCAATCTGGATTCCTTTTATTGCTTTTTCTTCTGTAATTGCCATAGCCAGGACTTCTAAGATTACATTGATTAATAGTGGTACGAGTGAAGATCCCTGTCTTCTTCCTGATCTTTGTGGGAATGCTTTCAGTTTTTCACCATTGTGAATAATGTTTGCAGTGGGATTATCGTATATGGTTTTCACTATGCTGCGGTACACTAACACCATACACAAAGGTAAACACAAAATGGAGTAAAGATCTAAATATAAGACCAGAAACTATAAAACTCTTAAAAGAAAACATAGGCAGAACACTGAGCGACATAAATCAAAGCAAAATCTTCTATGAACCAACTCTTAGAGTAATGGAAATAGTAATGACAATAAACAAGTGAGACTTACCCCTAATTAAACTTAAAAGCTTTTGCACAGCAAAGGAAGCTATTAACAAGGTCTAAAAACCCCTCAGAATGGGAGAAAATAATAGCAAATGAAACAACTAGCAAAGGATTGATTTCTAAAGTATACAAGAAGCTCATACAACTCAATACCTGAAAAACCATTCTTCAAACAGTGGGGAAAACCCTAAACAGACATCGCTCCAAAGATGACCTACAGATGACCAAAAAAACACATGAAAAGATGCTCAACATCACTCATTATTAGAAAAATGCAGATCAAAACTACAATGAGATATCACCTTACACCAGTCAGAATGGCCATCATCAAAAAGTCTACAAACAATAAATGCTGGAGAAGGTGTGGAGGAAAAGGAACCCTCTTGCACTCTTAGTGGGAGTATAAATTGATGTAACCACTTTGAAAGACAGTATAAAGATTCTTTAAAAAACTATAAACAGAACCACCATATGACACAGCAGTCCCACTGCTAGGCATATGCCCTGAAAAAAACAAAATTGAAAAAGACGTATGTACCCCATTGTTCATTGCAGCACTGTTTACAATAGGTAGAACATGGAAGCTACCTAGGTGTCCATCAGTAGATGAATGGATAAAGAAGCTGTGGTACATATATAAATGGAATACTACTCAGCCATAAAAAGGAATGCAGTTGAGTCAGTTCTAATGAGGTAGATAAAACTAGAGCCTATTATACAGAGTGAAGTAAGTCAGAAAGAGAAAGATAAATATCGTGTACTAACACATATATATGATCTTTGTGGGAATGCTTTCATCGTAATCTAGAAAGATCATACTGATGAATGTTTATGCAGGGCAACAATGGAGAAAGAGACATAGAGAACAGGCTTATGGCCATTAGGGGGAGGAAGGAGTAGGTGAAATGTTTGGAAAGAGTAACATAGAAACTTAATTTGCCATATGTAAAATAGATATGGTATTAGAATTTGCTGTAAGGTTAAGGCAATTCAAACTGGGACTTTGTAACAACCGAGAGCAGTGGAACCATAAATAGAAGACAAGTTAGAAAAAAACAATAAACAAGTGAGACTTACCCCTAATTAAACTTAAAAGCTTTTGCACAGCAAAGGAAGCTATTAACAAGGTCTAAAAACCCCTCAGAATGGGAGAAAATAATAGCAAATGAAACAACTAGCAAAGGATTGATTTCTAAAGTATACAAGAAGCTCATACAACTCAATACCTGAAAAACCATTCTTCAAACAGTGGGGAAAACCCTAAACAGACATCGCTCCAAAGATGACCTACAGATGACCAAAAAAACACATGAAAAGATGCTCAACATCACTCATTATTAGAAAAATGCAGATCAAAACTACAATGAGATATCACCTTACACCAGTCAGAATGGCCATCATCAAAAAGTCTACAAACAATAAATGCTGGAGAAGGTGTGGAGGAAAAGGAACCCTCTTGCACTCTTAGTGGGAGTATAAATTGATGTAACCACTTTGAAAGACAGTATAAAGATTCTTTAAAAAACTATAAACAGAACCACCATATGACACAGCAGTCCCACTGCTAGGCATATGCCCTGAAAAAAACAAAATTGAAAAGACGTATGTACCCCATTGTTCATTGCAGCACTGTTTACAATAGGTAGAACATGGAAGCTACCTAGGTGTCCATCAGTAGATGAATGGATAAAGAAGCTGTGGTACATATATAAATGGAATACTACTCAGCCATAAAAAGGAATGCAGTTGAGTCAGTTCTAATGAGGTAGATAAAACTAGAGCCTATTATACAGAGTGAAGTAAGTCAGAAAGAGAAAGATAAATATCGTGTACTAACACATATATATGATCTTTGTGGGAATGCTTTCATCGTAATCTAGAAAGATCATACTGATGAATGTTTATGCAGGGCAACAATGGAGAAAGAGACATAGAGAACAGGCTTATGGCCATTAGGGGGAGGAAGGAGTAGGTGAAATGTTTGGAAAGAGTAACATAGAAACTTAATTTGCCATATGTAAAATAGATATGGTATTAGAATTTGCTGTAAGGTTAAGGCAATTCAAACTGGGACTTTGTAACAACCGAGAGCAGTGGAACCATAAGGGAGACAGGAGGGAAGTTCAGGAGGGAGCGAACATATGTGCACATGTGGCCAATTCATGTTGATGTTTGGCAGTAGACAACACAACACTGTAAAGATATTATTTTTTTCAATTAAAACAAACAAGCAAACAAACTGGGCTTCCCTGGTGGTCCAGTGGGTAAGGATTCTGCCTTGCAGTGCAAGGGGTACCAGTTCAATCTCTGGCCTGGGAAGATCCCACGTGCCCATAGTGGCTGGACCGATGTGTCTGACTACTGATCTGGAGCTCTGGAGTGCATGAGTCCAGAACTGGTGCTCTGCAACGAGAGGCCACAGTGATGGGAGGCCCACACAGGCCAAAGAGCAAAGATGGATAAAAATAAATAAATGAAAGACCAATTTAAGTGGCCAAAACAAACAAGCAAACATTTCCTGTGTTGGGACTGTAGTTGGAGCCCATTTAGACAACTGCTCTTCTAGTAATGCTTAGTATTTCCTCTTCTGATTCTACATTCAGATGCAATGACTATTCAAGCAAATTCATAATCATATTATTAAACAGTGAATAAATTAATAAAAGAAAGATGTGAACCATAATTAGTTGCTGGGTTAATTTTAAAAGTAATACACTGATACATTATTTAAATTTGAATAATAGTATCATTTATCAAAATAACATTGGATCTGGTACAGATGCCACATATTATATCAGATGATATTTATAGATAGTTTAATACTCATAAAATGCTGTAAGTAAGGTATTTTCATGATAATTTGTGATGATGTTATATACCTTATAAGGAGAAGAACATAGATTTGTCTGCAAGCCATTTATTTTTCTACTTGCTGTTATAGTTTATTGCATCAATTAATAATCAACAAGGCTATATTTAGAGATTAATTTCTTTCACTTAAAATTTAGTATCCTATCCTAATAAAAAAAAATATTAGCATCCTACTAAACTTGTCTTCATATTGACTGCTTCACTAGTGCAATACACTGAGCGAAAAAAAAAAAAAAAACCTTCCAATAGAGCTTCTAATATAAAATAAAAATTGATCTCACCACTGCACAAAGCAAAGAATCTCATTTGCATGGATGTTTATGTAGTGATGATGCAACCTCTGTTCCCAAGCTTGCTATGTTAATGATGTGTGTCAATATGAATTCTTTTTCAAACCCATAGTTACATGCAGCTAGTTTAATGACAGAGGTCAGTCTGGAGCCTCATGGAAGTTGTAATTATACTCTAACTTCCTGCTTTTGTAACTGAAAGAAAATGTTGTACTCATTCCAATAACATATCCAACTTGACATGAGGTCTCTACTACTCTTCTTCACAAAGGACTTAAGACCTAAAAATTACTCTGATCTCACTTCCAAAAGTTTAATTTTCAATAAATACACATTAATGGATATAATTCTGGAGAAGGAAATGACAATGCACTCAAGTATTCTTTCCTGGAGAATCCCATGGAGAGAGGAGCCTGGCAGGCTGTAATCCATAGAAGCACAAAGAGTTAAACACAAATGAGTGATAAGATATAATACAAATTTCTATAAAAGTTTCCTATAGCAATATCTTAACTTACCTCATTTAAATGTAGTATAGAGGAGATCAAATAACAAATAAATAAGTTCATACTATAGAATTATACACAAGAACTAGCAAGAAGAACTTGGAGTATATACCCAGCCTAGAACAATTTTGTATACTTGGTATACTCTCAAATGTCTGTAGTCTTGTATAATGCCAAACTGTAGAATAATAATTTTGGACAAACTGCACACTCTCCAACTTCTTTTGACTTTCAAGGGTCAGTTATTCTATCTGAATAACATATAGAAGTATTTTCTGCTAAGATATTGAAGTGTTAACAATGTTTTATTGTAAATTTAGAAAATAAAATATTTATTAGCAATAAGTTAATTGCTGATAGATTGTCAGTCATATGTTTGTATTTTCCCAGTCTGATTAATAAATAGAACTTTATTCCCATGGAATGTATATATCATGAAAATAAAATGAAGAATTTTCTTGCCGGGAGGAAGACTTTATTAGCCAGATACTTGACTGAAAAGATTAATTTGAGCAAAATGATTAATAATGCAAACCTAGCAGCAAGTGTCACCTTAATCTGGCCATAATATGTTTGCTCCCACAATACTAGCTTTCTGTATACTTCTCTGGTTTTGACCTTGATATGCAATTATGCCACTATTTTTGCCATCCAAGGTTTGTTGAAGGGTGGAGCAAATGGATCAAAAAATGTGAGTTAGGGAAAGAGGAAAAACAGTAGTAAAAATGCACAGAGACTCTATAAACAGAGGCAAAGAAAATAAACTGCTCAACATACTAATAAAAATGAAACCTTACTACTGCAGTAATCACTTTGCTTCTCTCTTTGTTGCACCATTGTGACAGGTGTCCTTATTTTTAAAAGAGTTTATTACATTCATAATGTAATGGTTTCTGCTAGGGAAAAAAAAAAAAAAACTATGCCTCATTACTTTCAATCTCATTTGTTTTTCCATGTTACATTTAAGAAAATGAAAACACATTAAAATGCTCACATATCAACTTCACCAGTTAGGGAATTTCTAGCTGGATTATGCCTAAGGTAGTGAAATACGTTACATCAATTTATTGCAAGAAAATTTATCGTGTAAATGCAATAAAAATATTCAGCATATCATCTGCATTTATTTTATAATATTCTATAATAAATATGTGCTTCTTGGAATTCTTTTTAAAGAAACAATATAAGAAATGTATAGGAAAATAATGAAGTATATTATTAACAAAACTAGCTTTCTAATTTTTGGTTTAAGGTATAAAAAACCAAAAAAGCCTAGAACCAAATTTTGTATACTTGGTATACTCTCAAATGTCTGTAGTCTTGTATAATGCCAAACTGTAGAATAATAATTTTAGACAAACTGCACACTCTCCAACTTCTTTTGACTTTCAAGGGTCAGTTATTCTATCTGAATAACATATAGAAGTATTTTCTGCTAAGATATTGAAGTGTTAACAATGTTTTATTGTAAATTTAGAAAATAAAATATTTATTAGCAATAAGTTAATTGCTGATAGATTGTCAGTCATATGTTTGTATTTTCCCAGTCTGATTAATAAATAGAACTTTATTCCCATGGAATGTATATATCATGAAAATAAAATGAAGAATTTTCTTGCCGGGAGGAAGACTTTATTAGCCAGATACTTGACTGAAAAGATTAATTTGAGCAAAATGATTAATAATGCAAACCTAGCAGCAAGTGTCACCTTAATCTGGCCATAATATGTTTGCTCCCACAATACTAGCTTTCTGTATACTTCTCTGGTTTTGACCTTGATATGCAATTATGCCACTATTTTTGCCATCCAAGGTTTGTTGAAGGGTGGAGCAAATGGATCAAAAAATGTGAGTTAGGGAAAGAGGAAAAACAGTAGTAAAAATGCACAGAGACTCTATAAACAGAGGCAAAGAAAATAAACTGCTCAACATACTAATAAAAATGAAACCTTACTACTGCAGTAATCACTTTGCTTCTCTCTTTGTTGCACCATTGTGACAGGTGTCCTTATTTTTAAAAGAGTTTATTACATTCATAATGTAATGGTTTCTGCTAGGGAAAAAAAAAAAAAAACTATGCCTCATTACTTTCAATCTCATTTGTTTTTCCATGTTACATTTAAGAAAATGAAAACACATTAAAATGCTCACATATCAACTTCACCAGTTAGGGAATTTCTAGCTGGATTATGCCTAAGGTAGTGAAATACGTTACATCAATTTATTGCAAGAAAATTTATCGTGTAAATGCAATAAAAATATTCAGCATATCATCTGCATTTATTTTTATAATATTCTATAATAAATATGTGCTTCTTGGAATTCTTTTTTTAAAGAAACAATATAAGAAATGTATAGGAAAATAATGAAGTATATTATTAACAAAACTAGCTTTCTAATTTGGTAATTGCAAAACTTCAAACAACCATTCTGTTTTGTGATGTTTCAAGTTACCAGAACATCAAATGTGCTTTGTATATTAGTAATAGTGTCTTCTATTTTTTCTCTTATATGTTTGAACTGTATCAGGCCTCATATCTGGATAATATATTTTAGAATCCAAGGGAGCTAATAAACTATATACTTGTCTTCACCAAAGTTCAGAACCTTTTGCAACATACAAATGATGAATTAAACAGATAGACATGACATACCAACTTAAGTATATAAAAGGTTAATTTGAAGAATGTGGCTTGGTTTTTGGCCAGTTTTAGACTTCTAGTACTCCTCCTGATTTGAACTTTCTCCTAAAACTGGGTATTTTTTTTTAGTGAAAAATCTGTCCTTATGAGCATTCTCTGTAGAGAGATTTAACGAAAAAAGAATCTAAAGGAATAGAACAAGAATGTTCAGTCTATCTTCAAGAGAAGCATGGGCAGGAGATTAAAAACTTCTGTCGTCATTCTCTCCTACTATTCTTTCTTATTAACTTTAAGCTTAATAAATACACTTTGGATCAACCAGGTGTGGCTGACCTTAGGGTTTATTATATCTGAGTTCAATTCAGTTGCTGAGTCGTGTCTGACTCTTTACCACCCAATGGACTGTGGCACGCCAGGCTTACCTGTCCATCATCATCTCCCAGAGCTTGCTCAAACATTTCCATTGACTCAGTGATCCCATCCAACCATCTCATTCTCCATTGTCCCATTCTCCTTTAGTCTTCTGTTTTTCCCAACATAAGACTCTTTTCCAATGAGTCGTCTCTTCACATCAGGTGGCCAAATTATTGGAAAATTCAATACAATACAAAGTATTGGAGCTACAGTTTCACCATCATTCCTTCCAATGAATATTCAGGGTTGATTTCCTTTAGAGCTGACTGGTTTGATCTCCTTCCAATCCAAGGACTCTTAAGAGTCTTCTCCAACATCACTGTTCAAAGGCATTAATTCTTCACTTCTCAGTCTTTTTCATGGTTCAACTCTTACATCCATACATGACTACTGAGAAAACCATAGCTTGGACTATATAGACTTTTGTCACTAAAGTGATGCATCTATGTTTTAATACACTGTGTAGATTGTCATATTATATCTGAAATATATTATAATTATTAGATATTGTAGATTTATCTGCTAGTAGCAAACACCAATACTGTCTACTATGTGCATCCTCCCAGATACTGTGCCCATCTCAACACATCTAGCAAATTGAATGAAGAGGAATAAAAGAATGAGTTTTGTTTAATACTTTGCATTGGTTTAGCTTCTAAGCCTTGTCTAAGCCTAGAGTTATTAGCATATACCAAAGGTTAATTTGAAGAATGTGGCTTGGTTTTGGCCAGTTTTAGACTTCTAGTACTCCTCCTGATTTGAACTTTCTCCTAAAACTGGGTATTTTTTTTTAGTGAAAAATCTGTCCTTATGAGCATTCTCTGTAGAGAGATTTAACGAAAAAAGAATCTAAAGGAATAGAACAAGAATGTTCAGTCTATCTTCAAGAGAAGCATGGGCAGGAGATTAAAAACTTCTGTCGTCATTCTCTCCTACTATTCTTTCTTATTAACTTTAAGCTTAATAAATACACTTTGGATCAACCAGGTGTGGCTGACCTTAGGGTTTATTATATCTGAGTTCAATTCAGTTGCTGAGTCGTGTCTGACTCTTTACCACCCAATGGACTGTGGCACGCCAGGCTTACCTGTCCATCATCATCTCCCAGAGCTTGCTCAAACATTTCCATTGACTCAGTGATCCCATCCAACCATCTCATTCTCCATTGTCCCATTCTCCTTTAGTCTTCTGTTTTTCCCAACATAAGACTCTTTTCCAATGAGTCGTCTCTTCACATCAGGTGGCCAAATTATTGGAAAATTCAATACAATACAAAGTATTGGAGCTACAGTTTCACCATCATTCCTTCCAATGAATATTCAGGGTTGATTTCCTTTAGAGCTGACTGGTTTGATCTCCTTCCAATCCAAGGACTCTTAAGAGTCTTCTCCAACATCACTGTTCAAAGGCATTAATTCTTCACTTCTCAGTCTTTTTCATGGTTCAACTCTTACATCCATACATGACTACTGAGAAAACCATAGCTTGGACTATATAGACTTTTGTCACTAAAGTGATGCATCTATGTTTTAATACACTGTGTAGATTGTCATATTATATCTGAAATATATTATAATTATTAGATATTGTAGATTTATCTGCTAGTAGCAAACACCAATACTGTCTACTATGTGCATCCTCCCAGATACTGTGCCCATCTCAACACATCTAGCAAATTGAATGAAGAGGAATAAAAGAATGAGTTTTGTTTAATACTTTGCATTGGTTTAGCTTCTAAGCCTTGTCTAAGCCTAGAGTTATTAGTCCAGAGGTTGAAAGAAAAAAAAAAGGAAAGTCACTTTCTTGGACAAAATCTTTGAAATACTGTAGCATAAGAAATACCAACATAATAACTAAATGTCAGAGAGAGATGATTTTTCCTTTTGTGGACAAAGTACATTATAGGTTAGTAGATTAAGGGTCCTGAGATCAGCACTACATTGATACTTTGAGAATTCAAACTATATGAGTGCCATGATGTATCACCCATTGATATTTCCCACATGGGGAAAAAAATGCTTTTTCTCTATGCGTCTATTTCTTCCTCCCCTCATTCATATATAAGACTACATCTCACTGCTTGAATATGTAGTCTTTTTTCTTAGTCCTTTTATCTGTCTGATATTTTATTATGCCTTTAATTATTTGTTGATTCATTGTCTCTGCCACAAGAATTTTAACACCATAAAGGCAAGGACTTTTTTATTGTTTTATTTTCTTCTTGACCTCAGAGTCACAAAACAGTGCCTAACAAGATTGTGGTTATTCAATACAACATTTGTTGAATGAACAAATAAATAAATTCAATAGGATCACTTGTGGTCCGTAGACACTGTTATGGCTGTCATTATGTCATGAAGAATATATGTACATATGCACACATATATTATATACATATATACTTCATAACTGTATAATTCTGTTTTATTTCTACAAAAAAATTTCATGCATAGTGAACTTACTTGTGCTGTCCTAGATTTAAAGGCAACAATTTATATTCATGCTTAAGATTAAAGCAAAGCACAGAAAGTGTATGTAAACTATATTCAGAAGTTTTTGAGGTGGGCGGTATGGAATATCTGCAATTAGGTAAGGTAGAGATTTTTTACTATCAAAGAGTAGCAAATTTTTTAAAAGTCCCAAATGCTACAGAGGAAAAAAATTTAAGCAGATAGAAGTAAACTAAACATATGATTTTTATAGTTTTCCAAACATCTCAGTTTAGCAATGGACATAATATCACAGCCTTTAAGGAGACTAACTAAATGCATTATTTTTTCCAATATTGAACCTACTTTCTATTTTGGGACAGTACAATGTTTTATTTATAGATGATCAGATATTAATATGCATTAGATGTCAAGATAAATATTTACAAGTATTGGAAGGATGAGTATTGACAGAAAATGATGATTAATAATTATTTAAGATGGGAAGAAATAAAAGCCCTTATTAAGATCTCTTTAACTTTATACCCTCATAAATGCCACAGCACTATGGCTTAATTACTGAAGCAAAGTAACCGAGAAAATGATTTTTCCTTTTGTGGACAAAGTACATTATAGGTTAGTAGATTAAGGGTCCTGAGATCAGCACTACATTGATACTTTGAGAATTCAAACTATATGAGTGCCATGATGTATCACCCATTGATATTTCCCACATGGGGAAAAAAATGCTTTTTCTCTATGCGTCTATTTCTTCCTCCCTCATTCATATATAAGACTACATCTCACTGCTTGAATATGTAGTCTTTTTTCTTAGTCCTTTTATCTGTCTGATATTTTATTATGCCTTTAATTATTTGTTGATTCATTGTCTCTGCCACAAGAATTTTAACACCATAAAGGCAAGGACTTTTTTATTGTTTTATTTTCTTCTTGACCTCAGAGTCACAAAACAGTGCCTAACAAGATTGTGGTTATTCAATACAACATTTGTTGAATGAACAAATAAATAAATTCAATAGGATCACTTGTGGTCCGTAGACACTGTTATGGCTGTCATTATGTCATGAAGAATATATGTACATATGCACACATATATTATATACATATATACTTCATAACTGTATAATTCTGTTTTATTTCTACAAAAAAATTTCATGCATAGTGAACTTACTTGTGCTGTCCTAGATTTAAAGGCAACAATTTATATTCATGCTTAAGATTAAAGCAAAGCACAGAAAGTGTATGTAAACTATATTCAGAAGTTTTTGAGGTGGGCGGTATGGAATATCTGCAATTAGGTAAGGTAGAGATTTTTTACTATCAAAGAGTAGCAAATTTTTTAAAAGTCCCAAATGCTACAGAGGAAAAAAATTTAAGCAGATAGAAGTAAACTAAACATATGATTTTTATAGTTTTCCAAACATCTCAGTTTAGCAATGGACATAATATCACAGCCTTTAAGGAGACTAACTAAATGCATTATTTTTTCCAATATTGAACCTACTTTCTATTTTGGGACAGTACAATGTTTTATTTATAGATGATCAGATATTAATATGCATTAGATGTCAAGATAAATATTTACAAGTATTGGAAGGATGAGTATTGACAGAAAATGATGATTAATAATTATTTAAGATGGGAAGAAATAAAAGCCCTTATTAAGATCTCTTTAACTTTATACCCTCATAAATGCCACAGCACTATGGCTTAATTACTGAAGCAGTTTGTGATTGACTGTCTTGTGGACTGATCTATAGGGCCTTGGTTTGTATTGCATAGAGATTCAAAATAGATCAAGCTGACTGGGCCAGTGGAACTTATTGACCCCATTGCAGTTCCTTCATCCATTTGCTTCAGGCATATAACAGAGTTCATGCCTGCATGATCCAAACACTGAATTGTAGAAAGGTCGATTCATTGTTTTCACCCATCGTAATGACTGATTTGGACTGTCACAGTCAATGTGATTGATTATATAAAAGTTGACCAACAAAACTCAAAGTTGCCTTTCCATATCTGCTCTCATTATGGTGTAAAAACAGACTTTTATATCTCTCCAGAACAACATGTGAAGAGTGGTTTTGTCAGTCACTGTTCATTCCAATGCAGATGTCCAAATCAGGTATTTCTTCCTGTCGATCATCACAGCTCTCTCTCTCAGTATGGCTGACACTACCATGTTTAGGGCATTGAAATGCTTGTAGCTGCTGTAAGTCCTTATATTAGTTTATGCCCAGGATTCACACAATAGACCACTTCTCCAGGAACTGCTATGTTGACCTTTGCCACATTTTGACTGAGTACCCTTTCCCACAATATAATATTACCATGTTTGCATATGAACAAGGATATGATAGTATTTTATCACTGAGTGCTCTTTCCAATAATCACAATCTTCAAATTATAGTTTAGGGCTCAAGTATACCCATATTTAATAAACACATGAAAAAGAAGCCTTTCTTATATGAGAGATATTAATGTCCAAAGCTACCACGGTCAATGACTAATAATTACTGTAGATGGGAGGGAATTTCAAGGCGGGGGGAACATATGTATACTTATGGCTGATTCATGTTGATTTTGGCATAAAATAAAAGCTAACTAAATGCATTATTTTTTCCAATATTGAACCTACTTTCTATTTTGGGACAGTACAATGTTTTATTTATAGATGATCAGATATTAATATGCATTAGATGTCAAGATAAATATTTACAAGTATTGGAAGGATGAGTATTGACAGAAAATGATGATTAATAATTATTTAAGATGGGAAGAAATAAAAGCCCTTATTAAGATCTCTTTAACTTTATACCCTCATAAATGCCACAGCACTATGGCTTAATTACTGAAGCAGTTTGTGATTGACTGTCTTGTGGACTGATCTATAGGGCCTTGGTTTGTATTGCATAGAGATTCAAAATAGATCAAGCTGACTGGGCCAGTGGAACTTATTGACCCCATTGCAGTTCCTTCATCCATTTGCTTCAGGCATATAACAGAGTTCATGCCTGCATGATCCAAACACTGAATTGTAGAAAGGTCGATTCATTGTTTTCACCCATCGTAATGACTGATTTGGACTGTCACAGTCAATGTGATTGATTATATAAAAGTTGACCAACAAAACTCAAAGTTGCCTTTCCATATCTGCTCTCATTATGGTGTAAAAACAGACTTTTATATCTCTCCAGAACAACATGTGAAGAGTGGTTTTGTCAGTCACTGTTCATTCCAATGCAGATGTCCAAATCAGGTATTTCTTCCTGTCGATCATCACAGCTCTCTCTCTCAGTATGGCTGACACTACCATGTTTAGGGCATTGAAATGCTTGTAGCTGCTGTAAGTCCTTATATTAGTTTATGCCCAGGATTCACACAATAGACCACTTCTCCAGGAACTGCTATGTTGACCTTTGCCACATTTTGACTGAGTACCCTTTCCCACAATATAATATTACCATGTTTGCATATGAACAAGGATATGATAGTATTTTATCACTGAGTGCTCTTTCCAATAATCACAATCTTCAAATTATAGTTTAGGGCTCAAGTATACCCATATTTAATAAACACATGAAAAAGAAGCCTTTCTTATATGAGAGATATTAATGTCCAAAGCTACCACGGTCAATGACTAATAATTACTGTAGATGGGAGGGAATTTCAAGGCGGGGGGAACATATGTATACTTATGGCTGATTCATGTTGATTTTTGGCATAAAATAACAAAACTCTGTAAATTATCTTTCAATTATAAAAATAAATTTAAAAAAGAAGAATGTTAAAGATATGTTTAATCACTCAGTTGTGTTTAACTCTTTGCGACCCCATGGACTGCAGCATGCCAGGCTTCCCTGTCCTTCACTATCTCCTGGAATTTGCTCAAATTCATGTCCATTGAGTCAGTGATGTCATCCAACCATCTCGTCCTCTATAATCTCCTTCTTCTTCTGCTTTCTATTTTTCCCAGCATCAGGGCCTTTTCCAATGAGTTGTCTCTTCACATCAGATAGTCAAAAGTATTGGAGCTTCAGTTTCAGTCCTTCCAATGAATATTCAAGGCTGATTTCCTTTAAGACTGACTGGTTTGATTCCCTTTGCAGTCCAAGGAACTCTCAAGAGATAATATTACCAAATTTTAAGACTGAAATCTCTCAGTTCATTTATATACAACCAGGTCATTTGGAGGGGAGTGATTCATAGTTATTAAACCATATAGACAAATTATATTTTCGTCAGACTTGCTAGCTTGCATTCCTTTAAAGTGTGAAGTAAGTTAAAACATATTTTGACTCAAAGAATTACACACTCTTAGTTTAATAATACAACCTCAGGAATTTTCTTCATTTTCATATAGCAACATTGAATAATATGGGTCTATGGTAACAGTCTTAGACCCATTTTTATAGAAAAATAACTTAAAATCTTATGTTTGGAAATTTTTAAAAGTTTTATTTTTCAGAACAGTTTGTATTTAGAATAAAATTGAAAAGGAGATATGGTGAATTCCCACAGAGCCCCACCCATGGTCATGCACAGTCTCTCCACTTGGGTACATCGCTACACAGAATGGTTATTTCTTTTTTGAAACCAAGGTTCAACCTACTTTGACACATCATAATCACCCAAACTTTGCAGCTAAGGTTTACTTCGGTGTTTCATATGCTATGAATTTTTAAAATGTATAATTATAGATATTAATCATTATGGCATCATACAGAATATTTTCACTACCCCCCCACAAAAAAAAATCTGCGCTCTTCATTTCATCTTCCTCTCAATATCCACAACCACTGACCTCTTCATTATCTCCACAGCTTTGCCTTTTCCTGAATGTCATATAGTTAGAGTGCTGCAGTCTTTCTTAGAAAATCACTTAAAATTCTGCTGCAATTAAAGTGTTTAATCACTCAGTTGTGTTTAACTCTTTGCGACCCCATGGACTGCAGCATGCCAGGCTTCCCTGTCCTTCACTATCTCCTGGAATTTGCTCAAATTCATGTCCATTGAGTCAGTGATGTCATCCAACCATCTCGTCCTCTATAATCTCCTTCTTCTTCTGCTTTCTATTTTTCCCAGCATCAGGGCCTTTTCCAATGAGTTGTCTCTTCACATCAGATAGTCAAAAGTATTGGAGCTTCAGTTTCAGTCCTTCCAATGAATATTCAAGGCTGATTTCCTTTAAGACTGACTGGTTTGATTCCCTTTGCAGTCCAAGGAACTCTCAAGAGATAATATTACCAAATTTTAAGACTGAAATCTCTCAGTTCATTTATATACAACCAGGTCATTTGGAGGGGAGTGATTCATAGTTATTAAACCATATAGACAAATTATATTTTCGTCAGACTTGCTAGCTTGCATTCCTTTAAAGTGTGAAGTAAGTTAAAACATATTTTGACTCAAAGAATTACACACTCTTAGTTTAATAATACAACCTCAGGAATTTTCTTCATTTTCATATAGCAACATTGAATAATATGGGTCTATGGTAACAGTCTTAGACCCATTTTTATAGAAAAATAACTTAAAATCTTATGTTTGGAAATTTTTAAAAGTTTTATTTTTCAGAACAGTTTGTATTTAGAATAAAATTGAAAAGGAGATATGGTGAATTCCCACAGAGCCCCACCCATGGTCATGCACAGTCTCTCCACTTGGGTACATCGCTACACAGAATGGTTATTTCTTTTTTGAAACCAAGGTTCAACCTACTTTGACACATCATAATCACCCAAACTTTGCAGCTAAGGTTTACTTCGGTGTTTCATATGCTATGAATTTTTAAAATGTATAATTATAGATATTAATCATTATGGCATCATACAGAATATTTTCACTACCCCCCCACAAAAAAAAATCTGCGCTCTTCATTTCATCTTCCTCTCAATATCCACAACCACTGACCTCTTCATTATCTCCACAGCTTTGCCTTTTCCTGAATGTCATATAGTTAGAGTGCTGCAGTCCTTTCAGACTAGCTTTTCTTGTATAGCAAAATACACTTAAGATTCCTCCCTGTGTTTTTATGCTTTGATCATTTTTTTAATTTTAGTATTGTCTAATATTTCATTTTCTGGTTGTGTCTCACATTATTTGTATAGTTACTGGATGAATTTCAGTCACTACCAAATTTTGACCAGTAAGAATAAAGCTTCTTAAAACATATGTGCAGGTTTTTGTATGATTTCAATCCTTTTGGGTTAATATCAAGGAACACAATTGCTGGCTCATATAGGAAGAAGATGTTTAGTCTTGAAGGAAATTGCAAAATATCTTCCCAAATGATTCCACTGTTTTGTATCCCTATCAACAATGTGAGAGAGTTCCTATTACTCCACGTCCTTACTGACATATGAGGTTGTCAGTTTCTCAATTTCAACAACTACAATAGATGTGTGGTGTTGTCATATTGTTGTTTTAACTTGCATTTTCCAGTCCACATATGATGTGGAACATATTCTTATATGTTTATTTTTCCTTTGTATATCTTCTTCAGTAGAGTGCCTGTGAAGATGTTGCTGCATTTTTTAATCAGGTCATTTTCTTATTTCTATTGTTCTAAGAGGTCTTTGCATATTTTGGAAAATAAGTCTTAATTCAGTGAGTCTCTTGCAATTACTTTCTCCCAGTCTGTGGCTTGTCCTTTTATTCTCTTGATACTGCCTTTAAAAACAGACATTTAAAAAAATTTTTAAGTTCAGCTTATCAGTGATTTTTTTAACAGACTGTATATAAAAATGGCATTATCAGACCCAGAGTCATACATGAGCATATCACATAACATAAAGCTAAATGATCAAGCACATTGTTCCTCTTATTACTTTGGACAAAATTTTGTCAGTTAGATTAATTAAGAATAGGAATATAAAATTTTGCCTTTACTTATTTCTTCTTCAGTGTTATTTTTTCCTTAAGATAGATCTGAGTTTTGACTGCAGAAATTTTCTTTCTCTCTAAACAACTGTAAACATTTCTTGCAAGGCAGATCTGGTACAACCAATTCTCTCAATTTATGTTATTTTAAGAAAAATCAGCATTTTTTTTTTCCTCACTATTTTTTATAGCAAAATACACTTAAGATTCCTCTGTGTTTTTATGCTTTGATCATTTTTTTAATTTTAGTATTGTCTAATATTTCATTTTCTGGTTGTGTCTCACATTATTTGTATAGTTACTGGATGAATTTCAGTCACTACCAAATTTTGACCAGTAAGAATAAAGCTTCTTAAAACATATGTGCAGGTTTTTGTATGATTTCAATCCTTTTGGGTTAATATCAAGGAACACAATTGCTGGCTCATATAGGAAGAAGATGTTTAGTCTTGAAGGAAATTGCAAAATATCTTCCCAAATGATTCCACTGTTTTGTATCCCTATCAACAATGTGAGAGAGTTCCTATTACTCCACGTCCTTACTGACATATGAGGTTGTCAGTTTCTCAATTTCAACAACTACAATAGATGTGTGGTGTTGTCATATTGTTGTTTTAACTTGCATTTTCCAGTCCACATATGATGTGGAACATATTCTTATATGTTTATTTTTCCTTTGTATATCTTCTTCAGTAGAGTGCCTGTGAAGATGTTGCTGCATTTTTTAATCAGGTCATTTTCTTATTTCTATTGTTCTAAGAGGTCTTTGCATATTTTGGAAAATAAGTCTTAATTCAGTGAGTCTCTTGCAATTACTTTCTCCCAGTCTGTGGCTTGTCCTTTTATTCTCTTGATACTGCCTTTAAAAACAGACATTTAAAAAAATTTTTAAGTTCAGCTTATCAGTGATTTTTTTAACAGACTGTATATAAAAATGGCATTATCAGACCCAGAGTCATACATGAGCATATCACATAACATAAAGCTAAATGATCAAGCACATTGTTCCTCTTATTACTTTGGACAAAATTTTGTCAGTTAGATTAATTAAGAATAGGAATATAAAATTTTGCCTTTACTTATTTCTTCTTCAGTGTTATTTTTTCCTTAAGATAGATCTGAGTTTTTGACTGCAGAAATTTTCTTTCTCTCTAAACAACTGTAAACATTTCTTGCAAGGCAGATCTGGTACAACCAATTCTCTCAATTTATGTTATTTTAAGAAAAATCAGCATTTCTCTTTCATTTTTGAAGGATAAATTCACAAAATACAGAATTCTAGGTTGGAACTTATTTTCTTTCAAAACTTTAAAGTTTTCACTCCACTCTTTAGCTGGCATGGTTTCTGAGAAGTCCGATGTAATTTTTATCTTTGTTTCTCTGTATATGTTTTTTTTCTTTTTTTTTTTTTAATTTATTTGTTTTAGTTTTTGGCTATTCTGGGTTTTCACTGCTGCTGCAGGCTCTTCTATAGTTGCAGGGAGTGTGGGCTACTCTCTAGTTGAGATGAGCAGGCCTCTTGTTGTGGTGACTTCTCTTGTGGAACTCGGGCTCTAGGGCACACAGACTTCAGTAGTTGCGGGACATGGGCTCAATAGCTGTGGCTCCGAGGCTCTAGAGCACAAGCTCCATCGTTGTGGCTTATGGGCTTAGTTGCTCTGCAGCATGTGGGGTCTTCCCGGATGAGGGATCAAACCCGTGTCTTCTGCGTTAGCTGATGAATTCTTCACCACTGAGCTACTAGGGAAGCCCAGATATTATATTCTTTGTTTCTCTGATGTGGGTTACTGAACTCCTGTCTGCCAGAAATGTGTACTTGTGGTAATTCCCCCTCCAGTGTGTCTCCGGGATATATCAACTGCATCGGACCCAAATGTATCATCATTGAATTGATCAATCTCTTCATCTTTCTCTCCCAGGCCTGGAAACGCATCTTCATCTTCATCCAGGAGACAATCCTCTAAAGATTGATAGTGGAACATTCTTGCAGAAGTGGGGAGGGAGCGGGGAGGGGAATGGGGAAGGGAGGGAAGAAGCCCTGGATCCCCTGGCTCTTCCTGCACCAGCTTGTGACCCCTGACCACAGCCTTACCCAGAGCGTGCATGGGAACATGCACAGGCACACCTTGCGGAGGGCGGCCGCCCCTGGCGATGGGGGCTCTGTATATGTTTTTATTTCTGATTTTTTTTTTTTTTTGGAATTTTTCTTTATTCTTCACTGTTTTCGGAGTTGGTAAAGATATGCCTGTTTTTTTTTTTCTTTATTTTTTGTTAAATTTCTTGCAGGCAGATCTGGTACAACCAATTCTCTCAATTTATGTTATTTTAAGAAAAATCAGCATTTCTCTTTCATTTTTGAAGGATAAATTCACAAAATACAGAATTCTAGGTTGGAACTTATTTTCTTTCAAAACTTTAAAGTTTTCACTCCACTCTTTAGCTGGCATGGTTTCTGAGAAGTCCGATGTAATTTTTATCTTTGTTTCTCTGTATATGTTTTTTTTCTTTTTTTTTTTTTAATTTATTTGTTTTAGTTTTTGGCTATTCTGGGTTTTCACTGCTGCTGCAGGCTCTTCTATAGTTGCAGGGAGTGTGGGCTACTCTCTAGTTGAGATGAGCAGGCCTCTTGTTGTGGTGACTTCTCTTGTGGAACTCGGGCTCTAGGGCACACAGACTTCAGTAGTTGCGGGACATGGGCTCAATAGCTGTGGCTCCGAGGCTCTAGAGCACAAGCTCCATCGTTGTGGCTTATGGGCTTAGTTGCTCTGCAGCATGTGGGGTCTTCCCGGATGAGGGATCAAACCCGTGTCTTCTGCGTTAGCTGATGAATTCTTCACCACTGAGCTACTAGGGAAGCCCAGATATTATATTCTTTGTTTCTCTGATGTGGGTTACTGAACTCCTGTCTGCCAGAAATGTGTACTTGTGGTAATTCCCCCTCCAGTGTGTCTCCGGGATATATCAACTGCATCGGACCCAAATGTATCATCATTGAATTGATCAATCTCTTCATCTTTCTCTCCCAGGCCTGGAAACGCATCTTCATCTTCATCCAGGAGACAATCCTCTAAAGATTGATAGTGGAACATTCTTGCAGAAGTGGGGAGGGAGCGGGGAGGGGAATGGGGAAGGGAGGGAAGAAGCCCTGGATCCCCTGGCTCTTCCTGCACCAGCTTGTGACCCCTGACCACAGCCTTACCCAGAGCGTGCATGGGAACATGCACAGGCACACCTTGCGGAGGGCGGCCGCCCCTGGCGATGGGGGCTCTGTATATGTTTTTATTTCTGATTTTTTTTTTTTTTTGGAATTTTTCTTTATTCTTCACTGTTTTCGGAGTTGGAAAAAGATATGCCTGTTTTTTTTTTTTTTTTTCTATTTATTTTTCTTGGCATTTTTCGAGCTTCCTGAACTTGGTTTATGTTTTTGTTTCCTTCTGACATTCCCATGTATATCACAACTTTTGTAGTTGTTCCACAGTTTTTGGATATTCCTATTTTTATTTTCTTCAATCATTTTCTCTTTGCTTTTTGAGGTTCCTTTGGTTGTTTCTAATTATTCCATTGATATACACTCTAACTTGGAGATGTTTTCCTCAGTGGTATCCAGTCTACTATTACTAGTAAGCCCATTAAAGATATTTTTCATTTCTGTTACAGTGATTTTAATTCCTAGCATTTATTTTCAGTCCTTTCTCAGGATTTGTTGCCCTCTGCTTACATTAAGTGCAAAGTCTCTTCAGTTGTGTCTGACTCCTTGTGACCCTATGGAATGCAGCCCACCAAGCTCCTTTGTCCATTAGATTCTCCAGGGAATAATACAGGAGTGGGTTGCCACTCCCTTTCCAGGGTTTCTTCCCAGCTGGAAATCAAATCCACATCTCTTATGTCTCCTGCATTGGCAGGTGGGCTCTTTACCTCTAATGCTACCTGAGAAACCCTCTGCTTAGATTCTCCACCTGTTGTTGCATGCTGCTTTACTTTATCCATCAGAGTCCTAAGCATATTAATCATTGTTTTTTTAAATACCTAGTCTGATAACTCCAGCATCTCTGCAATGTCTGGTTTGGAGTATTAGCTCGGTATTCTTTTGATATGTAGGTTTTTCTTTATATTTGCACATGATGTACCAGGTAAAAGAAAGTGCACCAAATAAGCCTTTAATGATGTGACAGTAGGGCTACCCAGGTGGCACTAGTGGTAAAGAACCCGCCTACCAATGCAGGAGACCTAAGAAATGGGGTTCCATCCCCAGTCTGGAAGATTTCCTGGAGGAGGGCATGGCACCCAATCTAGTATTCTTGCATGGATCCTGGCCTTGACCCTGGACCCTGACCACAGCCTTACCCAGAGCGTGCATGGGAACATGCACAGGCACACCTGCGGAGCGGCCGCCCCTGGCGATGGGGGCTCTGTATATGTTTTTATTTCTGATTTTTTTTTTTTTTTTGGGATTTTTTTTTTTTTTTTCCTTTTTTTTGAGTTGGGAAAAGATTATCCTGTTTTTTTTTTTTTTTTTCTATTTATTTTTCTTGGCATTTTTCGAGCTTCCTGAACTTGGTTTATGTTTTTGTTTCCTTCTGACATTCCCATGTATATCACAACTTTTGTAGTTGTTCCACAGTTTTTGGATATTCCTATTTTTATTTTCTTCAATCATTTTCTCTTTGCTTTTTGAGGTTCCTTTGGTTGTTTCTAATTATTCCATTGATATACACTCTAACTTGGAGATGTTTTCCTCAGTGGTATCCAGTCTACTATTACTAGTAAGCCCATTAAAGATATTTTTCATTTCTGTTACAGTGATTTTAATTCCTAGCATTTATTTTCAGTCCTTTCTCAGGATTTGTTGCCCTCTGCTTACATTAAGTGCAAAGTCTCTTCAGTTGTGTCTGACTCCTTGTGACCCTATGGAATGCAGCCCACCAAGCTCCTTTGTCCATTAGATTCTCCAGGGAATAATACAGGAGTGGGTTGCCACTCCCTTTCCAGGGTTTCTTCCCAGCTGGAAATCAAATCCACATCTCTTATGTCTCCTGCATTGGCAGGTGGGCTCTTTACCTCTAATGCTACCTGAGAAACCCTCTGCTTAGATTCTCCACCTGTTGTTGCATGCTGCTTTACTTTATCCATCAGAGTCCTAAGCATATTAATCATTGTTTTTTTAAATACCTAGTCTGATAACTCCAGCATCTCTGCAATGTCTGGTTTGGAGTATTAGCTCGGTATTCTTTTGATATGTAGGTTTTTCTTTATATTTGCACATGATGTACCAGGTAAAAGAAAGTGCACCAAATAAGCCTTTAATGATGTGACAGTAGGGCTACCCAGGTGGCACTAGTGGTAAAGAACCCGCCTACCAATGCAGGAGACCTAAGAAATGGGGTTCCATCCCCCAGTCTGGAAGATTTCCTGGAGGAGGGCATGGCACCCAATCTAGTATTCTTGCATGGAGAATCCCATGGATAGAGGAGCCTGGAGGGCTAAAGTCCATAGGGTCGCAAAGAGTTGGAAATGACTGATTCAACACAATGTCATAGTAAGATGTGGGGGGAGGGAAAGCATTCTACAATTCTATAATTAGCTTTTAATTTTTCAGTAAGCCAGAGCTTCTGGACTATGAATTA
Organism: Tragulus kanchil; assembly: GCA_022376925.1. NCBI lineage: Eukaryota > Metazoa > Chordata > Mammalia > Artiodactyla > Tragulidae > Tragulus > Tragulus kanchil. Next base: position 110,653,978 of record JAIOJX010000025.1, on the reverse strand, counting down.
CTTCAAGTGCTTCTCAGTGTTTCCCTCTCCCCCTAGTTAGAACAGCATAGCTAGAGTGGGCCGAAGAAAGTTATTTCCTTCTCCCACGTAAAAGGCTAGAGTTGACTGGAGTTGGGTGTTTCTCTTCTCCTAAATCAGTTAGCCTCTGATAACACCCCAGCAGCTTTGTCTCTAGTTAGCTTGCTTCTCCTGAGGGCCTGCCTTTTTAAGCAGAATTTAGTAATCTGAAGTATTTCAAAATGTTTCCTTTTCCCTTCCCCATGCTGAAAGCCTGAGGGGATTTCTGTCTGATAATTAATATTTATTGTGGTACTCTAATAAGCTTCATGGAGGTAAACCTTATGAGCCTGTGAGGACTTTGCTATGACTGAGTCTCCCTGGTGTTTTTAACTCTTAGACTTGCATATCTTGAGCCTCCAGCTACTCACCGACCACATTTCAGGTTTTCCAATTCCTGCACTGATTCCTCTGGAGATTTCCATTTGTGAATCTCCATTCTGGTAAATTGTTATTCTCTACTTTCACCTGTCAATATCTCCAATCTCAAGGAGAGTGGTTTGTTCTCTGTTCTTCCTTTGCTGTTTTCTTTTTCTCCCATCTTATCTTAACCCAAGATTTTTTACACTAGAGTCTGTTCAGCTTTGTATTTGTTAAAACGGAATGATGATTCGAAGATACTTACATGCAAAACCAGAAAACATGGAGGTCAGTTTCATTATTTTTCTTAATTCAGTGAAATTGAAATGATTGAGTTGATATGAAAATATTAAGATTTTACTTTTTGTAATAATTAATAACAAGTACCTTGAGAATTTGTTTACTTGCCACAGATGTAAAGTGTACACTTTCATAACACTGAAGAAATAAAAATGAATCTCATTCCACTGGACATTTAAACACCTACTTACACTGATAAAAATTATAAAATGCCGAAATAAACTATTAATTTTTAAGAGTTGCACAAATTAACTTTTCTCGGCAAAATTAATTTTATATTATTTTTATTGGTAGTCCACTTACGTTTATTAGTCTTTGGAGGAACAAGGTTATAGTTTTCTTCTTTGAAGGACAACATTGACAATTAATGTTATAATTGCATATAAAGTTACATATATACATACTAATTTTATACATGTATTATTAAAAACTAAATTTATGGATAATGTTCATCCCAGAACTTAGTACAATCACTTGAACAGTAAAAGAGTAACAGCTATAGCATGAGCCTCAAAACAAAATCTGTACTGTGCCTAAATTTTCTAACTTTTCTACTCTAAAGTAAATACATTTAATTTCTAATTTCTAGGAATTCTAGGAATTCTATGCTCAAAGTTAATTTACATAAGGTTAAAATAGTTGGTTTATATTGTTTCATGCCTCTTATGCACAATCGGTAATTATTTATTTAATGACACATGCCATTACATAATATTTCACATACTACTAGAATTTTAGTTCTCTGTCAGAAGCTATGTGTTTCCTCCAGCATTGACTATAGTACATAATATGTAATATATGGTACATAAGTGCATACATATCACAAATAAATTGATAAGGGAGAGCTATTTTCTAAGCCTATCAAAAGCCTAGTGAATTTTTTTTTTTTTTTTTTTACTTTGCATTGCATATTGATAGACAGATGTGAAATGGGCTTGACCTAGGCAATTTGGCCAAAAACATTTGTCTGTTAAAATCCAAATCTACATCTCTCTTCTTTATTGTAGTTCTTAAACCCAAATAACTCTAAGTCCTAAAACATGTCCAATTAAAAGGAGAAATTAGCTCAAGCTCATTGTTGTCAAAAGCCAAATGTTTTACATTACAGGAGATTAAGCTGAAATGATTGAGTTGATATGAAAATAAAGATTTTACTTTTGTAATAATTAATAACAAGTACCTTGAGAATTTGTTTACTTGCCACAGATGTAAAGTGTACACTTTCATAACACTGAAGAAATAAAAATGAATCTCATTCCACTGGACATTTAAACACCTACTTACACTGATAAAAATTATAAAATGCCGAAATAAACTATTAATTTTTAAGAGTTGCACAAATTAACTTTTCTCGGCAAAATTAATTTTATATTATTTTTATTGGTAGTCCACTTACGTTTATTAGTCTTTGGAGGAACAAGGTTATAGTTTTCTTCTTTGAAGGACAACATTGACAATTAATGTTATAATTGCATATAAAGTTACATATATACATACTAATTTTATACATGTATTATTAAAAACTAAATTTATGGATAATGTTCATCCCAGAACTTAGTACAATCACTTGAACAGTAAAAGAGTAACAGCTATAGCATGAGCCTCAAAACAAAATCTGTACTGTGCCTAAATTTTCTAACTTTTCTACTCTAAAGTAAATACATTTAATTTCTAATTTCTAGGAATTCTAGGAATTCTATGCTCAAAGTTAATTTACATAAGGTTAAAATAGTTGGTTTATATTGTTTCATGCCTCTTATGCACAATCGGTAATTATTTATTTAATGACACATGCCATTACATAATATTTCACATACTACTAGAATTTTAGTTCTCTGTCAGAAGCTATGTGTTTCCTCCAGCATTGACTATAGTACATAATATGTAATATATGGTACATAAGTGCATACATATCACAAATAAATTGATAAGGGAGAGCTATTTTCTAAGCCTATCAAAAGCCTAGTGAATTTTTTTTTTTTTTTTTTACTTTGCATTGCATATTGATAGACAGATGTGAAATGGGCTTGACCTAGGCAATTTGGCCAAAAACATTTGTCTGTTAAAATCCAAATCTACATCTCTCTTCTTTATTGTAGTTCTTAAACCCAAATAACTCTAAGTCCTAAAACATGTCCAATTAAAAAAGGAGAGAAATTAGCTCAAGCTCATTGTTGTCAAAAGCCAAATGTTTAATATTCCTACATGTTTTACAGGAGATTAAGCTTTCTGCAGATTCAAGTGACAATTTTTAGTAAGAAAATATATACGTTTATACTCTCATCATTACTGCAATAAGGTTTGTAGATCTAGATCTGGGAATCACCACTATATAACCAAAACTGGATTGTAAATAGATCATATGGGAGGAGACTATAGAGTGAGAATTAAAGAAATATATTCAAAAAGGATCAAAACTTAAAGAATGAATAGGGAAAGAGAAGCCCTATTGGAGAAATAACTGAGTGAGTAGGAGACCATGTTATCATAAAAAATGAGAAAATGGAATGATTCAGTGGTCAATGTTGCTGAAGAAAATAGAAAGAGGGAAATTTTTAAAAATTTGACTATGCAAACAAAAGCTTGTTACATATATTCAGTATACTTTAAGTTGAGTAGAAGTTGCTTTGTAGGAAATCAGGGAGAAATTTGAACTAAAGAACTTGAGAATGTGCAAAGAAAGAATATTAGAAGTCTGGCTGCAAATTTGGGGAAAACAATATTTCAGAAGACTTTCTTGTGTATATTGGTGCCTTTGTTAAGTTTTTCATGAGAAAATATATTTGTGAATGTTAATAAGCCTGAAAAAATAAATATGCCGTACTCCAACACAGTACTTTTTATTGATTGACTATATTTAGAAACTTGAGTATAGCATGGAAGAATTGATGCTTTTGAATTGTGGTGCTAGAGAAGACGCTTGAGAGTCTTTTGGACTGCAAGGACTTCAAACAAGTCAATCATAAAGGAAATCAACCCTGAACAATCATTGGAAGGACTATTGGTGAAGCTGAAGCTCTAATACTTAAGCCATCCGTTGTGAAGAGCCAACTCACTGGAAAAAACCCTGATTCTGGGTGTGAGTGCAGAAGGGGAAGAGTGTGGCAGAGGATGAAATGGTTAGATAGGATCACCAGCCTAATGGACATGAATCTGAATGAACTCTGGGAGACTGTGGAGGACAGAGGAGCCTGGCATGCATAGAGTCCATGGGGTCACAAAGAGTTGACTTAGCAACCAAACAACAACAACATCTAGAAATATTGACTATGCTATTTAATTTTCCTCTGCCTCTTTTCCAAATTTGGATTAATATCATGTTGATTTAAGGTACCTAATATATAATTTAAGAAGAATAAAATACGTTGGTAATTGCTGTCTGATTGGTTACTTGAGATTGTCCAATTTCTGTTAAACGTCTGAATCGTAATTTACTATAAACAAATGTATTCACGGAGAAAATAAGTTAGTTGACATCTTGAGTAAGCCATCACACATATAACACAAGTTGTGTGGGTTTGTAGTAAAGACAGTTTATGTTAGAACATCATTATGTTCCCTGCACTGTTTTCATTATTCCAAACATGGCAAAATTATTCACCGCAATAACATTTTTCTCTTAAAACTCTAGCAATAGGGCTTCCCTGGTGGTCCAGTGGGTAAGGACACCGCCTTGCAGTGCAAGGGGCTCCAGTTCGATCCCTGGCGTGGGAAGATCCCACGTGCCCCGGAGCGGCTGGACCCATGTGTCCAATTACCCAGCCGGAGCTCTGGAGTGCATGTGCCCAGAGCCGGTGCTCTGTGACAACAGAGGCCACTGCGATGGGAGGCCCACACGGGCGGAAGAACAAAGCTGGATGAAAATAGATAAATGAAAGACCGGAGGAAGTGGCCCACCCACCCCCTTCCCTCCCCAAACCGCCACCCCCGACCCCCCCAAAAAATAAAAAAAATAAAAAACACTCTAGCAATAGAACTTGCTTTGATTTTGTTACTGTTCATTCCTGATGAATCAAAAATACTATTAGTAAAAATAGCATTTTCATTTACTTTATATAAATCTGAAAGATTTCTTTCTCAGATTCTTCATGCTCATGGATATCTGGCATGATCTTCAACAATCAGTCCTCTGTTTTTACTCTAAACAAAACTGGATGCAGCTGCAATACTAGTTGAATATCACGAGTTACCTGAAAATTTAAAATTGAACGTAAATTAGACTTTGACAATGACTTAGAAGGTTCTTCATTAATGTCTATTTAAGGATTCACTTTCAAAATGGGCTAAAAGTCAAGTAAAATAAAATGAACATTTTTGAGTGATGGCTGTTCACTATGTGTGCTGAGATAGAACAAGAATAAATTACTTGCTTTCCACTATCAGGAATTGGGAAAACTTTCCAGATAATGATATACAGAAGCTATGAAAAAGATGATTGTTACTTAAAAGAAATAAAGAGGTGGTAGGTGATAGGGAGTTACCTTTTTGTTACATCATTCATCTGGCACTGAGCAACTATATGTATCTCTTTTATGTATGTATATATATATATATATATATACACACACACACATTTATTTTCACATAGATACAACTTGCCTTCACAAATATAAAGTGTTTAAGGTCAGTTATATCTTTAAGTTCTTAATAGTTTACATGAAGTTTTTAGCATAATATGATCAAAATAGGATTTGTTAAAAATAGTTAAAAATTGAGGAAATATATTTCAAGGTACATACATTTTCTTCTAACCAAACATTTTCTTTCTTTTTTTTCTTTTGGTGAGATGCATGACTCTTTTGTTTGAATCTTTTGTAAAGAACTAGGCCCACATCCATTCATGTCACCTAAGATGTTAAAATTTGTCCTAAGCAGAATTAGTAGTGTCTGCCTTAGTAGTTTTCACTTACCAAGGACCTATCGAGGTTTGCTCTGTGGTTTGTTCTACACAGGGCTTTCTTTTCTTTTCTTTTCTTTTCTTTTCTTTTTCTGTGGGAGGGCGGGTTGGGGAGGGAGTGGGGTGGGTGGGCCACTTCCTCCGGTCTTTCATTTATCTATTTTCATCCATCTTTGCTCTTTGGCCCGTGTGGGTCTTCCATCGCAGTGGCCTCTGTTGGCACAGAGCACCGGCTCTGGGTACATGCGCTCCCGAGCTCTGGCTCGGTAATTGGACACATCGGTCCAGGCACTCCATGGCACGTGGGATCTTCCCAGGCCAGGGATCGAACTGGCGCCCCTTGCACTGCAAGGCGGTGTCCTTACCCACTGGACCACCAGGGAAGCCCTACACAAGGCTTTTAAAAGAAACTATTTTCTCAAATGTGTGCATCCTTCAGCTGCTAATACTAGTTAAAATGAAAAATATCACGAAGTTACCTTGAAAATTTAAAATTGAACGTAAATTAGACTTTGACAATGACTTAGAAGGTTCTTCATTAATGTCTATTTAAGGATTCACTTTCAAAATGGGCTAAAAGTCAAGTAAAATAAAATGAACATTTTTGAGTGATGGCTGTTCACTATGTGTGCTGAGATAGAACAAGAATAAATTACTTGCTTTCCACTATCAGGAATTGGGAAAACTTTCCAGATAATGATATACAGAAGCTATGAAAAAGATGATTGTTACTTAAAAGAAATAAAGAGGTGGTAGGTGATAGGGAGTTACCTTTTTGTTACATCATTCATCTGGCACTGAGCAACTATATGTATCTCTTTTATGTATGTATATATATATATATATATATATACACACACACACACATTTATTTTCACATAGATACAACTTGCCTTCACAAATATAAAGTGTTTAAGGTCAGTTATATCTTTAAGTTCTTAATAGTTTACATGAAGTTTTTAGCATAATATGATCAAAATAGGATTTGTTAAAAATAGTTAAAAATTGAGGAAATATATTTCAAGGTACATACATTTTCTTCTAACCAAACATTTTCTTTCTTTTTTTTCTTTTGGTGAGATGCATGACTCTTTTGTTTGAATCTTTTGTAAAGAACTAGGCCCACATCCATTCATGTCACCTAAGATGTTAAAATTTGTCCTAAGCAGAATTAGTAGTGTCTGCCTTAGTAGTTTTCACTTACCAAGGACCTATCGAGGTTTGCTCTGTGGTTTGTTCTACACAGGGCTTTCTTTTCTTTTCTTTTCTTTTTTTTTTTTCTGTGGGAGGCGGGTTGGGGAGGGAGTGGGGTGGGTGGGCCACTTCCTCCGGTCTTTCATTTATCTATTTTCATCCATCTTTGCTCTTTGGCCCGTGTGGGTCTTCCATCGCAGTGGCCTCTGTTGGCACAGAGCACCGGCTCTGGGTACATGCGCTCCCGAGCTCTGGCTCGGTAATTGGACACATCGGTCCAGGCACTCCATGGCACGTGGGATCTTCCCAGGCCAGGGATCGAACTGGCGCCCCTTGCACTGCAAGGCGGTGTCCTTACCCACTGGACCACCAGGGAAGCCCTACACAAGGCTTTTAAAAGAAACTATTTTCTCAAATGTGTGCATCCATGTTTAAATTTGACTTCAAACTAAATAATGGTACCTTTCAACTGTGTAGAACATTTCTTTAAAACAAACTAAAAGAAGCTATGCACTGTAGATATGCAATAAGAAAATGTAAAAATAAATATCAAAGCACACTCAGTGCACATAAATATAAATTATTTTTTTAATTCATTAGGTAAATACGAGATAATGTTGTTATTAACACAGGTTACAGGGCTCTTTGATCTGATTTCCTTTCCTAAAACCCTGAACAAAACCTACTACAGATTTAATGATTTCTCCCACTTTCATAGACAGAATTTTTTAAAAAGATAAAAATCATAAATTATGATTTAACCATTATTCTCAAACCCATAATATAAAATAAATATATACTCTTTTTCTGAAAAGTCCACTTTAAACAAATAAATGCAACCTTTACTTCTGCACAAAGAGCCCACTTAACTTGTTACCCCAATATTCTGTTTACTGCTATTTACTCTACTATAAGAAAGAGAACTAAACACACATCTGTAGAACCAGAGTGGTAACCGAAAAACACCTAAAAAGGGCTAACCATGTAGTGTTTGTGGTGGTTTAGTTGTTAAGTCATGTCTGACTCTTGAAGCCCCATGGACTGTAGCCCTCCAAGCTCTTCTGTCTATGAGATTTCCCAGGCAAGAATAATGGAGTGGATTGCCATGGTCTTCTCCAGAGGAATATTCCTGATTTAGGGATTGAATCCACACCTCCTGCATTTGCAGGAGGATTATTTACCCCTAGGCCACTTGGAGTCTGCATATGTATATATATTATTACGCAGGGACCTTTCGCAGAAAGGGAAGGCAGCGGGATTGCCCCCGGCTGAATCGGGAGATCTCGGAGAGAGGAGAATCTTGACTGACCGCCCCCCAGCCCCCTGGATCAGGCAGGTGACAATCAGACGCGACAGGGGTTCCATCGAAGTAGTTCTGTTTTATTGATGTAGATTTACATCTTTTATAGGCAAGTGAAGAGGTGTCTTGCACGGGGCTTCCTACAGATTACACCAATTAAGCTAAAGGTCAAGCAATCATTCACGAGTGTGGAAACCAAGGGAACCAATCAGAAATTTTGACCATCAACTAACAATTTAGATCACGCCCTGTCTCTTCCTGTAGGCGCCATCTTAGCTGCAAACATGTGTTTAAGCTTCTTTAAACAATGTGCTTAAGCTTCCCATGTCCCTTCCTGTAGGCGCCATCTTAGCTCCAAACTGCAACAATGTACTTAAGCTTGCTTTCACTCCCATGTCCCTTCCTGTAGGCGCCATCTTAGCTCCAAGCTGAAACAATGTGCTTAAGCTTCTTTATGCTTGCAATGGTCCTCTTTCAATTCAGAGCCCCACATTATTATTTTTTACATTATAGGTTATTACAGATACTAAGATACTGAATATAGTTTCCTGAGCTATACACTAGGTCCTTTTTATCTACTTTTAATATACTAGTGTGTATTTGTAAAACCCAAATTCTAAATATGTCTTTGCCTTCCCTTTCCCCTTAGGTTTTCTATGTCTGCGAGTCTATTTGAAAAGTCTTTAAAATTGCAACCTTTACTTCTGCACAAAGAGCCCACTTAACTTGTTACCCCAATATTCTGTTTACTGCTATTTACTCTACTATAAGAAAGAGAACTAAACACACATCTGTAGAACCAGAGTGGTAACCGAAAAACACCTAAAAAGGGCTAACCATGTAGTGTTTGTGGTGGTTTAGTTGTTAAGTCATGTCTGACTCTTGAAGCCCCATGGACTGTAGCCCTCCAAGCTCTTCTGTCTATGAGATTTCCCAGGCAAGAATAATGGAGTGGATTGCCATGGTCTTCTCCAGAGGAATATTCCTGATTTAGGGATTGAATCCACACCTCCTGCATTTGCAGGAGGATTATTTACCCCTAGGCCACTTGGAGTCTGCATATGTATATATATTATTACGCAGGGACCTTTCGCAGAAAGGGAAGGCAGCGGGATTGCCCCCGGCTGAATCGGGAGATCTCGGAGAGAGGAGAATCTTGACTGACCGCCCCCCAGCCCCCTGGATCAGGCAGGTGACAATCAGACGCGACAGGGGTTCCATCGAAGTAGTTCTGTTTTATTGATGTAGATTTACATCTTTTATAGGCAAGTGAAGAGGTGTCTTGCACGGGACTTCCTACAGATTACACCAATTAAGCTAAAGGTCAAGCAATCATTCACGAGTGTGGAAACCAAGGGAACCAATCAGAAATTTTGACCATCAACTAACAATTTAGATCACGCCCTGTCTCTTCCTGTAGGCGCCATCTTAGCTGCAAACATGTGTTTAAGCTTCTTTAAACAATGTGCTTAAGCTTCCCATGTCCCTTCCTGTAGGCGCCATCTTAGCTCCAAACTGCAACAATGTACTTAAGCTTGCTTTCACTCCCATGTCCCTTCCTGTAGGCGCCATCTTAGCTCCAAGCTGAAACAATGTGCTTAAGCTTCTTTATGCTTGCAATGGTCCTCTTTCAATTCAGAGCCCCACATTATTATTTTTTACATTATAGGTTATTACAGATACTAAGATACTGAATATAGTTTCCTGAGCTATACACTAGGTCCTTTTTATCTACTTTTAATATACTAGTGTGTATTTGTAAAACCCAAATTCTAAATATGTCTTTGCCTTCCCTTTCCCCTTAGGTTTTCTATGTCTGCGAGTCTATTTCAAATTTGTAAATAAGTTCATTTGTATCATTTCTTTGGAAGATTCCATGTAGAAGTGATATCATATGTCTGTCTGACTTATTTCACTTATGATAATCTCATGGCCAAGACATGGAAGCTTAAATGTCCATCAAGAAATTAATGTACAAAGAAGTAGAATATATATATATATATATATATATATATATATATATATGTATATATATATATATATACACACACACATATATCTACACACACACAATTGAATATTATTAGCTATAAAATGAAAAAACATCTTTATTAATTCATTTATTCAGATAACATTAAATAAAGAATATCTGAAATATGTATCATTATTACTGATACTACTATTACTATATATAGCATTATTACAGTGTTTTTAGAAAAAGCAGTGTAAAAATAAGTCAGAATGAAATTAAGTCAATGACTTCCCTAGTGGTACTGTGGATAAGAATCTTCCTGTCAAGGCAGGAGGCAAAAATACAATCCTTTGTCCAGGAAGATTCCACACACCACAGAGCAACTAAGTCCGAGTGCCTAGTAAGAAAAAAAGAAAAAGTTAAGTCAATATTCCACAATATTCTTGTTAAATCACATCTCATGCCCAAACTCTAATGAAAATCTGGGATCCTGAGTCAGGTTAAAAACCCTTTAACAAATCTTTAAAATAGTTCTCAACTACTGGCTATATGGAAAGTGTCAATTAACTTCTCTCTGTGTAATAATAACTGAAGCATAGATTTCATATGAATCTAATTTCTAATTTGAAATTCTTGTTTTACTGTGTGAAAATGACAACTTGATGAGATTTTGTGATGATTAAATTAGGTGGTACACATGAGAAGCTGACAAATAATGGATATTCCTTTAATGATGTTTCAGTGACTTAACCACAGAATTTTTTTTTTTTTATTTCAGATCACCTTGCTTTCCTCTTTATATATCATCCCCTATGATGACAATTTCTCCACCTGATGAAATTGGTGTTAATAATAGAATAGACCTTTATAGCCATCATGAAAATTTTGGTTTGAATTTCTTCTATCAAAAATTGATTTTATTCTTTAGATATTTAATTTTCAATTTAATTTTTGAGTATAGTTTATTTACAATATTGTGCTAGTTTCTATTGTATAGCAAAGTGAATCAGTTATACATAATCAAGACTTTTTTAGATTTTTCCCATATAGATCATTGCATAATATTGAGTAGAGTTCCTTGTGGTATACCATATGTTCTTACTAATTATTTATTTTGTCTATAGTAGTGTGTGTATGTTGATCAAAATATCCCAGTTTTGTTGCTCTACCCTTACCCCCTTGGTAAACCAAAGTACCTTTTCCACATCTGTGACTCTATTTCCATTTTATAAATAGGTGCATTTTAAATAACCATTTTATTTTTCAAGTGGTGAAAAATGAAAAAGTGAAACATTTAGACACATAATTATCCTGAAAAATAACAAAAATGATGCCAAAATGAGTAAAGGCATTATTGTATGTTAATATTTTTATGTTCTACTGCCTTAATTTGTACTTAAATTTTATTCAGTGAGGCATTATACATGTAATTATGTATTAAAATGATGCTTCCCTAGTGGTACTGTGGATAAGAATCTTCCTGTCAAGGCAGGAGGCAAAAATACAATCCTTTGTCCAGGAAGATTCCACACACCACAGAGCAACTAAGTCCGAGTGCCTAGTAAGAAAAAAAGAAAAAGTTAAGTCAATATTCCACAATATTCTTGTTAAATCACATCTCATGCCCAAACTCTAATGAAAATCTGGGATCCTGAGTCAGGTTAAAAACCCTTTAACAAATCTTTAAAATAGTTCTCAACTACTGGCTATATGGAAAGTGTCAATTAACTTCTCTCTGTGTAATAATAACTGAAGCATAGATTTCATATGAATCTAATTTCTAATTTGAAATTCTTGTTTTACTGTGTGAAAATGACAACTTGATGAGATTTTGTGATGATTAAATTAGGTGGTACACATGAGAAGCTGACAAATAATGGATATTCCTTTAATGATGTTTCAGTGACTTAACCACAGAATTTTTTTTTATTTCAGATCACCTTGCTTTCCTCTTTATATATCATCCCCTATGATGACAATTTCTCCACCTGATGAAATTGGTGTTAATAATAGAATAGACCTTTATAGCCATCATGAAAATTTTGGTTTGAATTTCTTCTATCAAAAATTGATTTTATTCTTTAGATATTTAATTTTCAATTTAATTTTTGAGTATAGTTTATTTACAATATTGTGCTAGTTTCTATTGTATAGCAAAGTGAATCAGTTATACATAATCAAGACTTTTTTAGATTTTTCCCATATAGATCATTGCATAATATTGAGTAGAGTTCCTTGTGGTATACCATATGTTCTTACTAATTATTTATTTTGTCTATAGTAGTGTGTGTATGTTGATCAAAATATCCCAGTTTTGTTGCTCTACCCTTACCCCCTTGGTAAACCAAAGTACCTTTTCCACATCTGTGACTCTATTTCCATTTTATAAATAGGTGCATTTTAAATAACCATTTTATTTTTCAAGTGGTGAAAAATGAAAAAGTGAAACATTTAGACACATAATTATCCTGAAAAATAACAAAAATGATGCCAAAATGAGTAAAGGCATTATTGTATGTTAATATTTTTATGTTCTACTGCCTTAATTTGTACTTAAATTTTATTCAGTGAGGCATTATACATGTAATTATGTATTAAAATTAATTTGCATCATTATACTCTATTATGTAGCTGTGGTTTCATGATACAAGATGAAGTATGGAAATATAATCTGGTTATAATAGAAAACTATTATGACAGTATGGTATACAATGCTTCCTTTTTATTTTAAAAACTAGAATGTTTTTCTCAAAAGATACATTAACTCTGCAAGCAGCAATTGACTCTGTTGAAAAGTAGAAGGGAAGAGATCATTGATGGAAATCTTCTTTAAGAAGGGGAAATTACATTCATTACATTTCTATATTTAGATCAGTGATTTTGTTTTGATATAGCATTATCCTATTCACTCCTTTTATCCTCAAATGAGGCTGCAGATAAATTTAGCTTTACTGGTAGTTTGTCTGTTTCCCTTATAGTTATGACTTTTTAAATTATATATTTCTATTAGGAAAGTGGGACAAGGAGGTTCTGATCTAACCAAGAACTAAAGTTGTAGATTTGATACATGGTGCTCTAGATATAACTAATAGTATGTGAGCTTAGTTAGGTTTTTCTCTCATAAAAAGGATATTTTATGCATTTCTATAAAACAATTTAAAAACTAAAAGTCATACAAGATGTAGTTTGCTTTTAAATTGAGGCATAGTTAATTTAAAGCATTGTATTAGTTTCAGTTACACAACATAGTAATCCTTTTATTTTTATAGATTCTGCCCCATCTAAACTTTTTATAAAATATTGGGTATACTCCCCATGTACGAAATCAATTTTAAAATAATATACTATCAAAAGACAAGGGTCACTAAGAGATGGAAAACAAACCATATGAATCCTACTGTGCTGATTCATTTTAATGTGTCAACTTGTCTGAGCCAAGGTTGCCATATGTTGGTCCAACATTATTCTGGAAGTTTTCATGAAGGTACTTTTTGAGTTAAATTGAGATTTAAGTTGCTGGACATTGAAAATAGCAGATTACCTTCCATAATATGGGTGGACTTCATGCAATCAGTTAAGGACCTTAACAAAACAGACTTTCTCGAGCAAGAAGAAATTCTGCTAGCAGGTTGTCTTTAGACAGAAATTGGAACCCTTTTCTAAAAGGCTCTCCAGCCCTCCAGCCTCCCTGAATATTTTGAATTTACCAAAGCCTCCACAGTACATAAGCCAGTTTCTTAGAATAAATTTATCTCTCTGGAGAACCCTGGTGAATACACCTATATCGTTACAGATACCTTTGTGAAGACAGTTTGCAGACACATTTCAGGGGTAGAATAATCAGAATTTGGTGGTCTTCCTTAATTCAAGAGACTGAGGAAACTATCCAGAAAAAAAAATGAAGAAGAGGCTAATGTCGAAGGGATAAATTACAACTGAGAGATAAATTCTCAACAGAAGTCCTCAGAAATGCAAACATTATTTTATACATAAAAATCATGTCCAAAATTTCTAAATTTAATGAAATCTGTGCATGTATAGGTCCAAAGAGCTCAACTAAATCTAGGCACATGAAATATACATTAAAAAAAAATATACCAACACATTACAATCGATTCTCAAAACCAATGATAAAGAGAAAATCCTTAAAAGCAGCTAGAAGAAAGCACAGACACATATTATTCACCTAGGAACGAAGAATGACAGCAGACTTACATGCACTTTTGAAAGGTAGTTGATAGCAACATTCATAAAGTACTGAATGAAAAAAAAAGTCAATCTAGAGGTATATACCCACATAAAAGAGTTTTCAAAAATTAAGAACATATAAAAAGATATTAGACAAGTAAAAGCCACAGAATTTATCACTAGCTTGTTTTCATTTGAGGAAATATAAAAGAAGTCCTTCAGACAGAAGGATAATGATCTGTAGAATATAGATGAACACAGTAACAGTAAGGAATATAACTATATGAATTTTTAATTTCCAAATCTCTTAAATATATAATCTCTCTAAGCATAATGATAACAAAATACATTAATTTTATTAAACAAAAATAATGGCAACCTAGTTGGGGCCTTGTAAGATGTATAAAAATGCATGTTGGCTCTAAGAAAAATAATACAGGAGAGAAAAGGAAGTGTATTGTAGTGCATTTTTACACTGTAAGTGAAATGATGACTATCCCATGAATATGGATCAAAAATTAAAGATGAACACTATAAACCCAAAAGTAACCAGCAAAATAACAAAGAGTGACAATGATCAACTAAAGCCTCCCCCCAGTACATAAGCCAGTTTCTTAGAATAAATTTATCTCTCTGGAGAACCCTGGTGAATACACCTATATCGTTACAGATACCTTTGTGAAGACAGTTTGCAGACACATTTCAGGGGTAGAATAATCAGAATTTGGTGGTCTTCCTTAGTTCAAGAGACTGAGGAAACTATCCAGAAAAAAATGAAGAAGAGGCTAATGTCGAAGGGATAAATTACAACTGAGAGATAAATTCTCAACAGAAGTCCTCAGAAATGCAAACATTATTTTATACATAAAAATCATGTCCAAAATTTCTAAATTTAATGAAATCTGTGCATGTATAGGTCCAAAGAGCTCAACTAAATCTAGGCACATGAAATATACATTAAAAAAAAATATACCAACACATTACAATCGATTCTCAAAACCAATGATAAAGAGAAAATCCTTAAAAGCAGCTAGAAGAAAGCACAGACACATATTATTCACCTAGGAACGAAGAATGACAGCAGACTTACATGCACTTTTGAAAGGTAGTTGATAGCAACATTCATAAAGTACTGAATGAAAAAATAAGTCAATCTAGAGGTATATACCCACATAAAAGAGTTTTCAAAAATTAAGAACATATAAAAAGATATTAGACAAGTAAAAGCCACAGAATTTATCACTAGCTTGTTTTCATTTGAGGAAATATAAAAGAAGTCCTTCAGACAGAAGGATAATGATCTGTAGAATATAGATGAACACAGTAACAGTAAGGAATATAACTATATGAATTTTTAATTTCCAAATCTCTTAAATATATAATCTCTCTAAGCATAATGATAACAAAATACATTAATTTTATTAAACAAAAATAATGGCAACCTAGTTGGGGCCTTGTAAGATGTATAAAAATGCATGTTGGCTCTAAGAAAAATAATACAGGAGAGAAAAGGAAGTGTATTGTAGTGCATTTTTACACTGTAAGTGAAATGATGACTATCCCATGAATATGGATCAAAAATTAAAGATGAACACTATAAACCCAAAAGTAACCAGCAAAATAACAAAGAGTGACAATGATCAACCAAAGGACATAAAATAAAGTGTATTTTCATAAAATAAAACTCATAACATGTTAAAAAATATGAGATTCTGTATTGCAGAACTTAAGAGATTTGTTATACTAAAAGTACATGTATTAAAAAAGGAACAGGGATTCAAATCATGCTGCTTTTGTCTTAAGAAATAGCAGAATAAGGCTTCTCTGGTGGTCCAGTGGGTAGAGAGTCTGCCTTGCAGTGCAGGGGGCGCCTGTTCGATCCCTGGCCTGGGAGGATCCCACATGCCGTGGAGCAGCTGGACCGATGTGTCCAATTACAGTCCAGCGCTCTGGAGCATGTGTGCCCAGAGCCAGTGCTCTGCAATGAGAGCGGCCGCTGTGATGTGGAAGCCGCACAGGCCAAGGAATGAAGATGGATGAAAATAAATAAATGAAAAGACCAATAAAGAGGCCAAAATTTTTTAAAAAAAGAAAAAAAAAAGAGCAGAATAAATTAAACCCAAACAACTAAAAAAAAAGTAAGACAACATAAAATAATAAGTTCAGAGTGGAACTCAAAATAGAAACAAAAAGTATTCAATCAAACCAAAAGTTCATTCTTTGAGAAGTTATCAAATCGAGAGTACTCTAGTCAGGACTGAACAACAACAAAGATGGGGAACAGATACACTTGCCTAGAATCACAAAATTAAGCAGAAGAGATGATGTTTGAACTCAGGACGTTTGACTACAAAGTCAGTCCTCTTAGTCATTGTTCTAGCCTATGGGACTATCCAGTTTGAACCTCTATAGCTTAAAGAAAAAAATAAAAAAAACAACTTAAATAATACGATGTAAATTAGAAAGCTAATGCTATATGTTTTTTCCAAATCTCTTAAATATATAATCTCTCTAAGCATAATGATAACAAAATACATTAATTTTATTAAACAAAAATAATGGCAACCTAGTTGGGGCCTTGTAAGATGTATAAAAATGCATGTTGGCTCTAAGAAAAATAATACAGGAGAGAAAAGGAAGTGTATTGTAGTGCATTTTTACACTGTAAGTGAAATGATGACTATCCCATGAATATGGATCAAAAATTAAAGATGAACACTATAAACCCAAAAGTAACCAGCAAAATAACAAAGAGTGACAATGATCAACCAAAGGACATAAAATAAAGTGTATTTTCATAAAATAAAACTCATAACATGTTAAAAAATATGAGATTCTGTATTGCAGAACTTAAGAGATTTGTTATACTAAAAGTACATGTATTAAAAAAGGAACAGGGATTCAAATCATGCTGCTTTTGTCTTAAGAAATAGCAGAATAAGGCTTCTCTGGTGGTCCAGTGGGTAGAGAGTCTGCCTTGCAGTGCAGGGGGCGCCTGTTCGATCCCTGGCCTGGGAGGATCCCACATGCCGTGGAGCAGCTGGACCGATGTGTCCAATTACAGTCCAGCGCTCTGGAGCATGTGTGCCCAGAGCCAGTGCTCTGCAATGAGAGCGGCCGCTGTGATGTGGAAGCCGCACAGGCCAAGGAATGAAGATGGATGAAAATAAATAAATGAAAAGACCAATAAAGAGGCCAAAATTTTTTAAAAAAAGAAAAAAAAAAGAGCAGAATAAATTAAACCCAAACAACTAAAAAAAAAGTAAGACAACATAAAATAATAAGTTCAGAGTGGAACTCAAAATAGAAACAAAAAGTATTCAATCAAACCAAAAGTTCATTCTTTGAGAAGTTATCAAATCGAGAGTACTCTAGTCAGGACTGAACAACAACAAAGATGGGGAACAGATACACTTGCCTAGAATCACAAAATTAAGCAGAAGAGATGATGTTTGAACTCAGGACGTTTGACTACAAAGTCAGTCCTCTTAGTCATTGTTCTAGCCTATGGGACTATCCAGTTTGAACCTCTATAGCTTAAAGAAAAAAATAGAAAAACACAACTTAAATAATACAGATGATCTAAATTAGAAAGCTAAGTTGCTATATTTTGTAATAGGTTCAGATATCTTTTCTTCCTGAGTTCATGAAACTGTCTTCTCTAGTACAGGACTGTTTCCTCAAAGAATATTTTACCTTTAACCTGTCTGCATTATAAGAAGTCATGATGATATGGATCATATAGGAAGAACTGCAGTGTTTCTCGATTCTTATCTTACTAGATTTTACGCTTCTGTGATACTTAGAACACGGTCTGGAAGAAAGGTTCTAGTAGTCTACCTGATTAGGGAAATGAAGGAATAATATTCTTTGTTGTCAACTCATTCTTCAGAATTGTTGACTGTAAGCCATCGATTCAACAATCCATTCCATTTTGAGACACATCAAAGAAGAAATGAACTTAAAAGTAGAGAAGAAAAAATTTTATAGTATTTCTATTAGCTTGATAAAATATTAAAGTGCTCCCTCATTTATTCTAAAATCTAACGTACATTATAGTGGGATATTAATCACTGAACAATCCCAAATGTTAAAAATAAGGGGTATGGTAGGGAGCTGGGTGTTATAGTAGCATCTATATTCTGCAGAATGTCAAACCTTTCTCTGTCCATTGTGTTCTGTTTTTCTGCTTCTTTAAACACAATCTTTTAAATTTTTTATTTTGTCTTGGGATATGGCTGACTAACAATGCGATAGTTTCAGGTGAACAGTGAAGGGGGTCAACCATACATATATCCGCATCCATTATATATTTGCCTCTAGCACTGGTGCACGTTGTTTCAGTGTCAGTCTTATCATTTGGATCTTAATCAGCACTATTTCTTGTCACCTTAAAGCCTAACCATAATATTCACCTTTCTCCCAATACTGGAACTTAAAAGTACATAGAACTGGAGCTATGTCAAACAATCTTTACTTGAGAGAAGGTAGGGGGCTTTGCAATTACCTTCCTTCCACATCATTTCCATATTCTGATTCCACAAATATGCAATTTTAGACTGCAGCCTAACTTCAATCACCTGTTTTTCATCCAGAATATTTCTTTTTTTTCTTCTTTTTTCTATCTTGCAGTTTTTAGGTGTGAAAAAATGTGGCTGTTTCATTTTTCTTAAAGAAGCTGCATAGTAAACATGTAAACAAAAGCACTATATACGTAAATGGTATCAAAACAGACGTGCTTTCTTTTCTGAGTATTTGTGAAAATGAGTTAAAATTCAGGCTATTTTGTGGGCTATGTAAGTTCATTTTTCCTTGAGTTCATGAAACTGTCTTCTCTAGTACAGGACTGTTTCCTCAAAGAATATTTTACCTTTAACCTGTCTGCATTATAAGAAGTCATGATGATATGGATCATATAGGAAGAACTGCAGTGTTTCTCGATTCTTATCTTACTAGATTTTACGCTTCTGTGATACTTAGAACACGGTCTGGAAGAAAGGTTCTAGTAGTCTACCTGATTAGGGAAATGAAGGAATAATATTCTTTGTTGTCAACTCATTCTTCAGAATTGTTGACTGTAAGCCATCGATTCAACAATCCATTCCATTTTGAGACACATCAAAGAAGAAATGAACTTAAAAGTAGAGAAGAAAAAAAAATTTTATAGTATTTCTATTAGCTTGATAAAATATTAAAGTGCTCCCTCATTTATTCTAAAATCTAACGTACATTATAGTGGGATATTAATCACTGAACAATCCCAAATGTTAAAAATAAGGGGTATGGTAGGGAGCTGGGTGTTATAGTAGCATCTATATTCTGCAGAATGTCAAACCTTTCTCTGTCCATTGTGTTCTGTTTTTCTGCTTCTTTAAACACAATCTTTTAAATTTTTTATTTTGTCTTGGGATATGGCTGACTAACAATGCGATAGTTTCAGGTGAACAGTGAAGGGGGTCAACCATACATATATCCGCATCCATTATATATTTGCCTCTAGCACTGGTGCACGTTGTTTCAGTGTCAGTCTTATCATTTGGATCTTAATCAGCACTATTTCTTGTCACCTTAAAGCCTAACCATAATATTCACCTTTCTCCCAATACTGGAACTTAAAAGTACATAGAACTGGAGCTATGTCAAACAATCTTTACTTGAGAGAAGGTAGGGGGCTTTGCAATTACCTTCCTTCCACATCATTTCCATATTCTGATTCCACAAATATGCAATTTTAGACTGCAGCCTAACTTCAATCACCTGTTTTTCATCCAGAATATTTCTTTTTTTTCTTCTTTTTTCTATCTTGCAGTTTTTAGGTGTGAAAAAATGTGGCTGTTTCATTTTTCTTAAAGAAGCTGCATAGTAAACATGTAAACAAAAGCACTATATACGTAAATGGTATCAAAACAGACGTGCTTTCTTTTCTGAGTATTTGTGAAAATGAGTTAAAATTCAGGCTATTTTGTGGGCTAGGAAACTACAACATCTTGCAACTCAAGCAAGAGGTAAAGTAAATGAATAATGCTTTATATTGTTATTCTGAACTCCCTTTTCTATATTGGCTTCATTAAAGTAAACAGTACACCTGGCCTGCTTGAGCCTCACACAAATGATAAATAGGTTAGCTTCTGCCAAAGCCCTTAGCTATAGATTTCTTACACTCTTGTCTTTGGCTAAAGGGAAATAATAGTTAAGCAAATCCAATTGGCAGTGGCAATCAAGTAGTCCACTATCTGAGGACAGTTCTAAGTAGCAGCTGTATCAAACTTGGCACACTAAGCTTCTGGAAGATCCTTGTGTATCCTTTTCATTCAAGTCCTAATAGACAGCAACATTCAAATGTATTTGTATAAATAATGGTAGTTTTCTGACAACCTCCAACGTAAGCTATTAAGACTGCAGTGGGGCCTATAGTTACATATCTAGGAGTGAAATATGTGCATTTGTTGATTAAATTCAAACATTTCACCCTCTAAATGTGACTAAAAGCAATGCCAATTTGATTGATGAATACTTTAGCATAAATCTAAGCCCTGAATCAGAAAGAGCACTAAAACAATAAAATGCAAAGTGACCGGTGCTCGGATACCAAGATGTGGAAGGCAAATAATCACAGAATACATATGTTGGTACATTTCAATAATAGGTCACTTTAGTTTTGCAACAAACAGAAAATGACCATGCATTTGTAATTGGGACAGCCTCATTTATGTTGGTGACAAAATCATGGCTCACATTTTCTTGTCAAGTAAGGATGACACAACAGTGTTCTTGAATGAAATTTGTATTTCAGAAGTCAGTGGTGATGATGACTCTTGCAGACACAACCCTATCACTATCATGTAAAGAAGGAAGGCTTTTTGCAGAAAACACAACCCTTGCAATTTTAGACTGCAGCCTAACTTCAATCACCTGTTTTTCATCCAGAATATTTCTTTTTTTTCTTCTTTTTTCTATCTTGCAGTTTTTAGGTGTGAAAAAATGTGGCTGTTTCATTTTTCTTAAAGAAGCTGCATAGTAAACATGTAAACAAAAGCACTATATACGTAAATGGTATCAAAACAGACGTGCTTTCTTTTCTGAGTATTTGTGAAAATGAGTTAAAATTCAGGCTATTTTGTGGGCTAGGAAACTACAACATCTTGCAACTCAAGCAAGAGGTAAAGTAAATGAATAATGCTTTATATTGTTATTCTGAACTCCCTTTTCTATATTGGCTTCATTAAAGTAAACAGTACACCTGGCCTGCTTGAGCCTCACACAAATGATAAATAGGTTAGCTTCTGCCAAAGCCCTTAGCTATAGATTTCTTACACTCTTGTCTTTGGCTAAAGGGAAATAATAGTTAAGCAAATCCAATTGGCAGTGGCAATCAAGTAGTCCACTATCTGAGGACAGTTCTAAGTAGCAGCTGTATCAAACTTGGCACACTAAGCTTCTGGAAGATCCTTGTGTATCCTTTTCATTCAAGTCCTAATAGACAGCAACATTCAAATGTATTTGTATAAATAATGGTAGTTTTCTGACAACCTCCAACGTAAGCTATTAAGACTGCAGTGGGGCCTATAGTTACATATCTAGGAGTGAAATATGTGCATTTGTTGATTAAATTCAAACATTTCACCCTCTAAATGTGACTAAAAGCAATGCCAATTTGATTGATGAATACTTTAGCATAAATCTAAGCCCTGAATCAGAAAGAGCACTAAAACAATAAAATGCAAAGTGACCGGTGCTCGGATACCAAGATGTGGAAGGCAAATAATCACAGAATACATATGTTGGTACATTTCAATAATAGGTCACTTTAGTTTTGCAACAAACAGAAAATGACCATGCATTTGTAATTGGGACAGCCTCATTTATGTTGGTGACAAAATCATGGCTCACATTTTCTTGTCAAGTAAGGATGACACAACAGTGTTCTTGAATGAAATTTGTATTTCAGAAGTCAGTGGTGATGATGACTCTTGCAGACACAACCCTATCACTATCATGTAAAGAAGGAAGGCTTCTGTTCTAGCTCAGTTCCCTCCTACACAAATACACTGAACATCACATCACTTTTTATTTAATTTGTCACTCTACCTAAAAAATATAAGGTAGAAACTCAAATGTAATTGTTTTAGCTTTATGATTACTTTTCTATGTACTTTTTCTTATTAATCAAAATGCTTATAATTGTGATATAAAATGTTATAAAAGAATCAAGGTAAGATATTAATAGTTATTTTACATTTTTACTAGATTATAAGTCATTTGTGAATTATTTCAATGATCTAAAACTGGTCAAAGGATTGTTTTGTCCCCAAGCAACATTTCTATAGCTATCAGATAACAATGAAAACAATCATTAGTATAATTAATTTATTAGTAAAATTTCTGTAAATATTATCTCTGTGATTTTTTAAACACTAGTAATTTATAAATATACACGTGAATATATTTTCAATTAAAGAATTACATAGTGTAAATTTCAAATATTCAGTCATTAAAATGTTCACTATTTACTTTTTATTTAATCTGTATAGATGCCCTTGATACATCTCCTTTTGATTGGATCTAATTAGAAGTAGACTGTATTGTCAGAAGAGAAAGTAACACAATATAAATAAAAATCATTGAGACTAAAGTTAAACTTTGCTAACATTTTATTCTAAAAATAAGAAATACATCATTTTTGGAGGTATAAACTGCATTAACAAGAGATGCCAGGAATTAATTACTTCTTTAAGGCCTATGTTAAACATAATTAAAAAGAGATCCTTATGATTTTTAAAACTCTAACTGCTGCATTCTTATAGGAAACTGTCCTGCTAAGTTATGGGTCAGTTTTACTTTTTTAATGAGTACATATTCAAACCAATTCAATAATGTACCATTCCTATTTAAATATGCTTGTGATATATGCCATGATAAATAAATATTATTTTATTGTGCATAGCTCTTCCTGTATTACAGAGAAATGAGTCGTGTTTTTCAATTTATAATAGTCCTAATTATTTAAACATTTATATTAGTGTGTTGACTACACTGTCTAGAAACAACAGAACCTAATTAAAATTGGACATTCCTAAAGCTATTGACTGAAATTTGTTAAATATACTTTATCAATGCATTTACAACTTTAAATGCTATAATTTTAAGATAGTCTATATTGGTATAGTGATGTACCTTCTCTACATATCTCAGATTTAAAATCTGGAGAAGGAAATGGCTAGCCACTCCAATATTCTTGCCTGGAGAATTCCATGGACAGAAGAAACTGGCGGGCTACAGTCCATGGGGTCACAAAGAGTCAGATACAACTGAGTGAATTTCTCTCACTCACTCACTCACTCACTCACTCATACATATAGAGACAGAATGTGGGGAAAACAATTTTCTTAGCAGAAAATCACTTTAGAATTCTATTATAAACACAAGTTTAAATATGTATCTTTAAAAATTGTGTCCCTGATATTTTCATCTGCTCTTGTTTTCTTTACTTGTCAATGATTTCCCATCTCACACCATATACATTTCTTGTCTCATTTCTTTCCTTCTTCATAAGCATTTTGACTCCTATAAAGCACAGGTAACTTCTCTAATTTTTGACTGCATTCTTTTCATTTATTTTTTTTTTTCTGTTCCTTCTCCCTTTATTCATAGAGAGTGTGTTATAAAATGATTGCCCCTAAGCTACAAATATAAATTTCACTGCCTGGTTTGTTAAAATGGAGTTTGATCCTCTTAATATTTGTTTCTTTTCCCCTGGAGTAATGGTAGTCTTTGTCAGTGTCAAGCACTGAAGAGACATTGCAAGGGGAAAGGGCTTCTTTTCTGGCTCTGCTGAGCTCCTCGTCATCATCTCAAAGTCACCTGGCTTCTCCAGTGTCTGATTCTTGCAGTGTGTGCAGCTTTTCTAGGACTTGGCTTCTGAAACATAGGCAAGTTACTTAATTCCAGGCTTCTTTCTATAGTACCAGAGGCTTCTGGGAGGCAATGTCCTATAGTGCATTGATTTCTCCAGTGCAAGTCTCCTCCATTATGTGAACATTGTCAGGACCCAGTTTCTGCAGGGCACAGGTCAGGACCCTAGCTCTTCCTGTATTACAGAGAAATGAGTCGTGTTTTCAATTTATAATAGTCCTAATTATTTAAACATTTATATTAGTGTGTTGACTACACTGTCTAGAAACAACAGAACCTAATTAAAATTGGACATTCCTAAAGCTATTGACTGAAATTTGTTAAATATACTTTATCAATGCATTTACAACTTTAAATGCTATAATTTTAAGATAGTCTATATTGGTATAGTGATGTACCTTCTCTACATATCTCAGATTTAAAATCTGGAGAAGGAAATGGCTAGCCACTCCAATATTCTTGCCTGGAGAATTCCATGGACAGAAGAAACTGGCGGGCTACAGTCCATGGGGTCACAAAGAGTCAGATACAACTGAGTGAATTTCTCTCACTCACTCACTCACTCACTCACTCATACATATAGAGACAGAAATGTGGGAAAGCAATTTTCTTAGCAGAAAATCACTTTAGAATTCTATTATAAACACAAGTTTAAATATGTATCTTTAAAAATTGTGTCCCTGATATTTTCATCTGCTCTTGTTTTCTTTACTTGTCAATGATTTCCCATCTCACACCATATACATTTCTTGTCTCATTTCTTTCCTTCTTCATAAGCATTTTGACTCCTATAAAGCACAGGTAACTTCTCTAATTTTTGACTGCATTCTTTTCATTTATTTTTTTTTTTCTGTTCCTTCTCCCTTTATTCATAGAGAGTGTGTTATAAAATGATTGCCCCTAAGCTACAAATATAAATTTCACTGCCTGGTTTGTTAAAATGGAGTTTGATCCTCTTAATATTTGTTTCTTTTCCCCTGGAGTAATGGTAGTCTTTGTCAGTGTCAAGCACTGAAGAGACATTGCAAGGGGAAAGGGCTTCTTTTCTGGCTCTGCTGAGCTCCTCGTCATCATCTCAAAGTCACCTGGCTTCTCCAGTGTCTGATTCTTGCAGTGTGTGCAGCTTTTCTAGGACTTGGCTTCTGAAACATAGGCAAGTTACTTAATTCCAGGCTTCTTTCTATAGTACCAGAGGCTTCTGGGAGGCAATGTCCTATAGTGCATTGATTTCTCCAGTGCAAGTCTCCTCCATTATGTGAACATTGTCAGGACCCAGTTTCTGCAGGGCACAGGACCTCTCTATGTTAGACCTACCTATGTTAGATACCTGGAGTTCATGGCAGCTAGCAGACCCCCAGTGCCACACTTTTCATAGACTCCCCTTTCTAGCCTTATGCCCCTGGTGAGACACCTTCCCACCAACAACTTTCCCCAGCTTGTAGAGAATAAATTTCTAGCAAGTTTTTTCAGTGCAACCTGATAGTAAATTCCTGGCCACTGAGTGAGTCCCAGATGTACACTCCTTGGATTCTCTATCTCAGCTTTAGAATTAGTGACTTGGCAGCCATTATTTCTGTTTACTTTAGATTTCTCTTTGCTTCTTACTGGCCAATGCATTTTACTTTATTATAGTGCATGTTTTTTTTTTAATAATTAAACATTCTCCGTGCAAATAACCATGAAGTTTCTCCCTCATCATTGAACCCTAAGTGATACAATAGACAAATGTTCTGAATATGCTGGAAACAGTTGTATTATTTATGTTTTCTTATCTGTATTTGAGGAAGTTATTCTAACCACTTTGTTTTAACTGATATTTAGTTTATTCACTCATTCATTCATTTTGTTAATATTACATCAGTGTTTGCAATGCAATAGGCACTATGCTGATGGATGTGTAAACCAAGTGTATTTATACAAATTCAGCAATGAATCACATAAAGAGAAGCAGAATCTAGCTCAGAAAACACCAAACAACAAAATATTATGCATATACATGTACATACTACTTAATATTTTATTTATATTTAAAGTCCTTCAGAAGGACACATGCTGGCATATATAAAATATATTGAACTGTATTGCTAAGATTTGTGTATGTTGCCACGTGTAAGTTTTACTTAAATTTTAAAAAATAATAATAGATAAACAGACACATGTAAATAGATAGAAAGAAAGGATAGGAAAAGGCACTACACACCAAAGTGTTTTTTAAAAGAAAGAAAAATATCTCTACTATGTATCCAATTGTCATCACTTTATACTACAGACTCACTGTACAGAAAAAATGTATATCCTCATTAAAGTGACCAAGATCATATGAAAACATATCTAAGGCTGGTGATAATATTAAAATATAAACATCTGGACTCTGGAGGTTAGAGTACTATCTAGTGCTCCTGAAATTAAACAAAAAAAAAACCAAAAACACCCCACAAAAGTTCAATTCATGTGAGATCACTTGGTTGACTAAAACATGCTCTGCATAGTCATTTTATTTGATTTTAACTTATCAGTACTCTATTTGAATATTAACTTCTCTAAAACTCATCAACAGAGCACCTGTAAAGTGGGAAAATTAACAAGTACATTGCTGTCCTTCCACATCTAAGTAGGAGAAATAGCTACATCTATCTATTTAAAGAACTGAAACACACTGCAAAAATCATCTGAGCCCTTCCCAGTTTTGTCTATAGCAGTTTTTCATGTCTTATTGTACATTTTAAACTTCTAGGCATCTGGTTTTTTTTTTGGGGGGGGGGGCTTTTGTGTTTTTTTTTTTTTCTTTTTTTGAGAGGAAAGTAAAGTTTATTAGAGTGGAGGAAGGGAGAGTCACTGCCAGTACAGCGGGCCAGTTTAAGGGAGAATCAGCATGGAAGACGCTGCTAGAACAGCGGGTCGGCTCAAAGGAGAATCGACCTGGTTTTTTTAATTTATTTGTTTTCATCCATCTTTTATTCTTTGACCTGTGTGGGCCTCCCATTGCAGTGGCCTCTCTTGGTGTAGGGCACCGGCTCTGGGAGCATGCGTTCCAGAGCGCTGGGCTTGTAATTGAACACACCGGCCCAACAGCTCTGCCGCACGTGGGATCTTCCCAGGCCAGGGATCAAACTGGTGCCCCTTGCACTGCAAGGTGGACTCTTTAACCATTGGACCACTAGGGAAGCCCTAGGCATCTATTTTTAACAGAAGCAGTTCCTTCCGCTTCAAGCAATTCAGTCAACAATTATATTAAATGCTTTATTTGCACCTGACAAATTTTCATGTTCTGTATTGTCAAAGATACATAAGTTCTCTCTCTTCTTTTTTCTTAAAATAGTCATATTCTAATGAAAGACTTTCATTGTGTTTAGGCAATAACTTGTGTTTAGGCAAGTAATCTCCAAAATGGAGAAAATAAATAAAAGACATCCAGGTAGAACAGATAGAGAATTGGTGCATGCAAACATTTGAGGGTATGAAAAGGCAAACAAAAATAAAACAGGATGAATGCAGAGAAAATAAGTACTTTAATGATCATTAAGAGATGCAAGAGGACCTATGGAAAATGC
The DNA here is from genome assembly GCA_022376925.1 of Tragulus kanchil. Taxonomy (NCBI): domain Eukaryota; kingdom Metazoa; phylum Chordata; class Mammalia; order Artiodactyla; family Tragulidae; genus Tragulus; species Tragulus kanchil. The sequence continues at coordinate 110,626,247 of JAIOJX010000025.1, read as the reverse complement.
ATTTAGAGAAGTTAGCAGGGGCAGATTTTAAAGAAATTTATGTCATGTCTTATTTAAAAGTTAGGGCATAATCCTGTGACTGTGGATCTTAATTTTTCAAATAATTAAGCTAACACGGAGAGTCCTATTGTTTCTAGTAATTCATTAAAATAAATACTGTGATTAATCAGAAAAATAATTCTATAATGATTAAATCTTTTCCTCAGAATATAAGCAGTCTTTGAGTATATTACCAACTGATAATTACTTATTTGTTTAATTTTTGGTTAAAAAAAAATCAATTCATCTTTAATAACAAATTACTATAGGTAATTTTGTGCCTAATCAGTGCTTGATGCAGCAAAACTGCAAAGGAAAAAAAAATGTAAAATAGGTATGTGAGCTGCTTCTTGCTTAAAATAGCTTTTAAAAGTAGGATAAAGGAATGAAATAGCCCTTGTGTTACTCCACAGATTATAAAGTAGTTCTTGAATACCACTTAATCCTCCCTCAATCAGTGTCTTGAATTTAGTAGACCAATTTGAGAAAGTTTATGCTGGGACTTAACCTACATCTAATCATCAGTTCACCTTATCAAATGACTTATAAATTACTTCACTTTAATCCGTACAAGTCCCAATCCAAAATCAAAAAAATTCTATCAAACTGGTGCCCCTTGCACTGCAAGGTGGACTCTTTAACCATTGGACCACTAGGGAAGCCCTAGGCATCTATTTTTAACAGAAGCAGTTCCTTCCGCTTCAAGCAATTCAGTCAACAATTATATTAAATGCTTTATTTGCACCTGACAAATTTTCATGTTCTGTATTGTCAAAGATACATAAGTTCTCTCTCTTCTTTTTTCTTAAAATAGTCATATTCTAATGAAAGACTTTCATTGTGTTTAGGCAATAACTTGTGTTTAGGCAAGTAATCTCCAAAATGGAGAAAATAAATAAAAGACATCCAGGTAGAACAGATAGAGAATTGGTGCATGCAAACATTTGAGGGTATGAAAAGGCAAACAAAAATAAAACAGGATGAATGCAGAGAAAATAAGTACTTTAATGATCATTAAGAGATGCAAGAGGACCTATGGAAAATGCATTTAGAGAAGTTAGCAGGGGCAGATTTTAAAGAAATTTATGTCATGTCTTATTTAAAAGTTAGGGCATAATCCTGTGACTGTGGATCTTAATTTTTCAAATAATTAAGCTAACACGGAGAGTCCTATTGTTTCTAGTAATTCATTAAAATAAATACTGTGATTAATCAGAAAAATAATTCTATAATGATTAAATCTTTTCCTCAGAATATAAGCAGTCTTTGAGTATATTACCAACTGATAATTACTTATTTGTTTAATTTTTGGTTAAAAAAAAATCAATTCATCTTTAATAACAAATTACTATAGGTAATTTTGTGCCTAATCAGTGCTTGATGCAGCAAAACTGAAAAGGAAAAAAAAATGTAAAATAGGTATGTGAGCTGCTTCTTGCTTAAAATAGCTTTTAAAAGTAGGATAAAGGAATGAAATAGCCCTTGTGTTACTCCACAGATTATAAAGTAGTTCTTGAATACCACTTAATCCTCCCTCAATCAGTGTCTTGAATTTAGTAGACCAATTTGAGAAAGTTTATGCTGGGACTTAACCTACATCTAATCATCAGTTCACCTTATCAAATGACTTATAAATTACTTCAGTGCATATTTAAGACTCCAAGTCTCAGTACAGAATTGTCAAATGCTAATTATTATTTTGTCCCTATCATACAGAGACAAGCATATATTCTTCAAAGAGGGAGGTTTTCAGAGAAATAGGTACGATTCTGTTCTAAAACAGTGGAGATAGCCTAATGCAGGCATTCTCTTATTTATTGCTATCCTTTATATAATGGGTAATAAAATTTTATGCTTTTCAAATCAAGCAAGTAAAATATGGAACACTATGTCATAAATAAATCATACTACTTCTTTAATGTTATTAAACATATTGACACTGAGCCTTAACATTATGAAATCACTATTTTTAGCAGTATATAGGAATAACCTATCTAGATAGCCTTCCAGGGACTTATAGTAAAAGATAGTAAAGTATTAATTGCAATGAAAAAAACCATAATTGTTACAAATTTTATATAAATCTTCATGGAAGATTTAACACAAACCATACCTTGAAATATAGAAACACATGATGAGAGCTGAGTGAGTCAAGCCAGGGACGTGGAAACAAGACTATCTTTTAAGAGGTTTTTCATTTTGTTTGAAATAGAGATGGTATAAAAGACTGAAACTTTGGTTAGAATTGTGTATTTTTATTTGGTTCTATAGGACAAAGAAAAAAAGCCAGAAACACCACTGGGAAGAAAGTTGTAATATCCAAACAGTGCTTTATAAAGAAAATATTCAGTAGTTTGAAGATATGCAAGACCGTGGAGACCATGATGGAATTTCGCTTATGTAGATGATATAAATCTGTGTGTAGTTTCAAGAGTGACTTAGGATAGACCCCAATACTCTGAGAACTAAAAGCATGGAACAATACGATACACATTTTAAGAGAGGAAACCTGATGACTAAATTATCACCTGTTTTCAGGGAAAAAGGAAATGTCAACAAAAACTAACACATTTTGGTTTGAGTGTAAAGAGCATTAACAAATTGAGCACAGAAAAATGGAGAATGACCCCATTTAGAATAAGCTTTGAAAGCACAATTTGTGAATTAGATGAATAACTTAACAATAATTTTCACCAGGAGGTAAAATGTTACAAAAACCTAAGAAAAGTAATACTTTTTGAAAAGTCAACAGTGATCATTTTGGAATCAATACTATCCTCTATATTACAAAGAGGAAAACAAACAAAAATGGTAGAATTTAAATAATTTATATAATCAGTATTAACTTATTACTGTAAATTAGTTTCTCTGGTGGTGCAGTGGTAAAAAGTCTGCCTGTCAATGCAGGAGGGATTTGATCCCTGGGTCAAGAAGATTCCCATAAGTAGGAAACGGTAACTTACTCTAGTATGAAAAATTCCAGGGACAGAGGAGCTTGGTGGACTAGAGTTTATGTGGTCACAAAGAGTTGAACATGACTAAGCACACACTTGACTTGACATGAATGGCTTAATCGTCTGAAATTCACCTGCCATCATTATGTGGTAGACAGTAACCGGTAGATTTTCTCCTTGACTATTCAATTATAAACTTTAAATGGCAGATGGAAATACTTTCAGAGCCTCTTATAATCTGACTTTAACACAGAATTATGGAGGTATCTTGTCAGGGGAGCACCTCTTAAATAATACTCAGTTTTAACAGAGATACTGAAACAAATTCAGGTGAGTTCTTGTGTAATTTGGCAATCATTAATTTGAAATAAGTATGGACAGCTTGCTAGTTGATTGAAATTAAGATAATTCTAAAAATAACTCATTCAGCTAAAGCTGATATTACTGATAATTCAAGCATAAAGCCAAAAATAATAATATATAAATTAGGATAAGCTAAGCTATCTTAGGGCTCAGATGGCAAAGAATCCATGTGCAGTGTGGGAGGCCTGAGTTCAATCCCTGAGTTGGGAAGATAGACTTCTCATGGACAGAGGAGCCTGTCAGGCTACAGTCCATGAGGGTCACAAAGAGTCAGAAACAACTGAGCAACTAATTCACCACCACCATCAAGCTATCTTAAGAGCTTAAAATAAAACTCTTAGATATTAGTGGCTTAATCTAATAGAAGCTTATTTTGCACCCATGTGGAGACTGGTATGACAGCTGGTGCCCAGGTGGTGACTAAGTGATCCTGGATGCATGATTTCTCTGGCTTTACCCTCCCCACTAAGCAATAGCAGGGAAGGAAAAAGAAACAGAGTATGTCACATCAGCAATTAAATGCTTCCACAAGAAAGTGACTATTCACGTCACACCAACAGTTAAATACTTCCAGGATTCATAGACTATCCATGTCTATGCCCAATCTGTATGAAAACTTGTGGAACATCTCAGCCCTGTCAATGTATAAAAACAGGATTGTCATCCTTGTCACTTAAAGGGAGGGAGGACCAGACTTCTTTGAGCAGAATTTATATTTGCCAAAAATATAATATGGAAAAGTACTGAAGAATTATCCCAAGAACCACACTACTAGTAGTGGGCTCATTTATCTTCTTTTTATATTATTTATGTAAAGATTTCCCCTAAAACATTAACTGGGATATTATAGTATATTCAGTCTCTGATCATCATATACTTCCTGTAATGAGAATTTCTGCTAAAGCAAAGAAATGTAATGTATAGAGAATCTATATCATTTCTAACTGTTATTTTGAAAACACTAAAAATAGTTTACAAGTTTTTGTTACTTCATTGCACAGCTCTTAGACTGCTTTACAAGTATCCATTAGGAAGTTATCTATATGTGTGAGAGATTAGATGTGTGTCTCTGTGTGAGTGTGACAGAAAGAGAGAGAGACTGGTTTCTTCACTTTCTTGCTTAGATGCCCTAGTGCTCTTAAGTTGAAGTTCATAAAAATTTAACAGTTCTCAGTCAGTAAAGAATCTGCCTGCAATGCAGGAGACCTGGGTTCAGTTCCTGGGTCAGAAAGATTCCCTGGAGAAGGAAATGACTACCCATCCCAATATTCTTGCCTGGAGAATCCCATGGACAGAGGAGTCTGGCTGGCTACAGTCCATGGGGTCACAAGAGCCAGATACGACTCAGTGATTAAACACCACCACACATTTTCTTATTCGTGGCCAATTTTCCTCCTTACCTATTAAGCTAGTTTCTTCTTCCATAAATTTGTTCAATCTACTTCAATTTGATCTTTACTTTTTCTTAAATCACTCAGACATTTTTCATCTTGTCTCAGCCCACTTTCATCAAAAGATCTTGATGTTCCTATATGTTGTTAAAATAATGGAGATTTTTTTCATACCATTAAATATGTCTTTGTCTGTTTCATATTTACCTCTCTCCTGTATTCAAACCCCATGAAGCTGGGAAATGATTACTACATCTAAAGCATCTATCAGAATGGACATTCCATAAATTATATTTTTCTAAAGGAACACATGAAAATATTTAGGTTTCATATGAGTCACTCTAAATATCCCATAAGCTTGATGCTCTAAATGTTAAACAAGATAGTATATTCTGTTTTTCCCTTCCACATTTATAAGATGAACATGATTTCCTCTTCCAATGTATTTAGAAAGGTAAAACATGTCTTTGAAATATGAATATGTAAAGCAATCCTAGTTGCGTTGGTGTTTGAATGTATATACATACATAGCTGTACAATATTTAGAAGGAAGAATAAGAATAGGAGAAGGAAGAGGAACAGCAGAATAAGGCACAAAAAAAGACCATTCTGAGGATAATGAAGCAGGAAACATGGCCAGTTGACATATCTGTCTGCAATGAAAAAGACATTCAAATCCAAAAGGACTCAATTTCCTCAAGATTCAAGGCATTAAATAAGCTTACAATAGAACGTGACCACTTACAATATGTGAGTACTCTGCCTGCTTCCTATGATTGTGGCCATAGTCCAGACTTCATTTGGATACCTCGTGCTGGCTGGACTCCCAGAATTGGCTCCCAGCCCTGGTCTATCTTGTTGGTCTGTGGAATACTCCCCTGAGAGATTTTATTTGGAAACACAAGTTTCTGAGGAGTATCACAGCATTTAGATTTTCAGGTATGACAACAGTGTATGCAGTTATAAAACTGTACTTCCCCAGATCATTCCTAGAGTAAGAAGGTAACTGCCAGAATTTCAAGTGTCTGGAATTTCCATTTGAAATGGAAATGTGTAACATACTTGAGAACACTTGGAATAAGAACAAAAAGAAGCATGGAAAGCAATGCAGAGGGAAAATGTAGAGTAAACCGTTAAATAACAGACTTGGGATCTGATGCAGTCAGAGACCAAATGTCATACTAGAAAAGTTTGCTAAATTGGATTTTTCCATAAATATGTCTTTGTCTGTTTCATATTTACCTCTCTCCTGTATTCAAACCCCATGAAGCTGGGAAATGATTACTACATCTAAAGCATCTATCAGAATGGACATTCCATAAATTATATTTTCTAAAGGAACACATGAAAATATTTAGGTTTCATATGAGTCACTCTAAATATCCCATAAGCTTGATGCTCTAAATGTTAAACAAGATAGTATATTCTGTTTTTCCCTTCCACATTTATAAGATGAACATGATTTCCTCTTCCAATGTATTTAGAAAGGTAAAACATGTCTTTGAAATATGAATATGTAAAGCAATCCTAGTTGCGTTGGTGTTTGAATGTATATACATACATAGCTGTACAATATTTAGAAGGAAGAATAAGAATAGGAGAAGGAAGAGGAACAGCAGAATAAGGCACAAAAAAAGACCATTCTGAGGATAATGAAGCAGGAAACATGGCCAGTTGACATATCTGTCTGCAATGAAAAAGACATTCAAATCCAAAAGGACTCAATTTCCTCAAGATTCAAGGCATTAAATAAGCTTACAATAGAACGTGACCACTTACAATATGTGAGTACTCTGCCTGCTTCCTATGATTGTGGCCATAGTCCAGACTTCATTTGGATACCTCGTGCTGGCTGGACTCCCAGAATTGGCTCCCAGCCCTGGTCTATCTTGTTGGTCTGTGGAATACTCCCCTGAGAGATTTTATTTGGAAACACAAGTTTCTGAGGAGTATCACAGCATTTAGATTTTCAGGTATGACAACAGTGTATGCAGTTATAAAACTGTACTTCCCCAGATCATTCCTAGAGTAAGAAGGTAACTGCCAGAATTTCAAGTGTCTGGAATTTCCATTTGAAATGGAAATGTGTAACATACTTGAGAACACTTGGAATAAGAACAAAAAGAAGCATGGAAAGCAATGCAGAGGGAAAATGTAGAGTAAACCGTTAAATAACAGACTTGGGATCTGATGCAGTCAGAGACCAAATGTCATACTAGAAAAGTTTGCTAAATTGGATGTTTCCTATTACTGTCATAAACATTCTCACTACTTCCATGTCTTTAAATAGGAGAAATTTTTTTATCCCATAGTTCTATAGACCAGAACCTGGTGAAAGTGAAGTCACTCAATCCTGTCCAACTCTTTGTGACCCATGGATGAGCTATGAAATTCTCCAGGAAAGATACTGGAGTGGGTAGTCTTTACCTTCTCCAGGGGATTTTCCCAACCCAGGGATTGAATCTAGGTCTCCCATATTGCAGGCTGATTCTTTACTAGCTGAGCTACAACATCTGGGTGATTCTGTTGATTTTTCTGCTTTGTGTCTGGCAAGACAAAAATCAAGGTGTCAGCAAAGCCAGGTTCTTGTCTAGTTGGTCTGGAGAATAATTCAGTTCAGGTTTATTCAGATTGTTGGTTGAATCCAGATTTAGGCAATTGTAGATCCTTTTTACTTACTGGTTCTAGGCCTGAGGATCATTCTCAGTTGCTACAGCCTGTCTGCACTCTCTGGCACAAGGCTGTTCTCAACTTCAAGGCCAACAATAGCAGATAAAGTCCCTTTCATACTTCAAATCATTCCTGTTTCTTCTTCTATCATGTCATTAGTTGAAGAGATATTTCCACTTTTATTTGTCCATGTAATTCAATTTACTCCAATCTGGTTGATCCAAGATAATTTTTCCATCTCAAAGTTTCCCATCTCAACTGCCATCTATAAACTGCCATATAACCTAAATATATTCACAGCTTCCAGGTATGAATACCTAGAGTATGGTCATTTGGAGGAAACCATTTTCAACCATTCTCAGCCTATGTTAGACTTACAGAATGAAGCAATCATGCCCGCATTCTTTTGAAATCAAGAATGAAAAAATCGAATCAGAAAAATTTTAAAAAGAAAATTTTTTTTAGGAAAATCAGTACTTCCCCAGATCATTCCTAGAGTAAGAAGGTAACTGCCAGAATTTCAAGTGTCTGGAATTTCCATTTGAAATGGAAATGTGTAACATACTTGAGAACACTTGGAATAAGAACAAAAAGAAGCATGGAAAGCAATGCAGAGGGAAAATGTAGAGTAAACCGTTAAATAACAGACTTGGGATCTGATGCAGTCAGAGACCAAATGTCATACTAGAAAAGTTTGCTAAATTGGATGTTTCCTATTACTGTCATAAAAATTATCACTAATTCCATGTCTTTAAATAGGAGAAATTTTTTTATCCCATAGTTCTATAGACCAGAACCTGGTGAAAGTGAAGTCACTCAATCCTGTCCAACTCTTTGTGACCCATGGATGAGCTATGAAATTCTCCAGGAAAGATACTGGAGTGGGTAGTCTTTACCTTCTCCAGGGGATTTTCCCAACCCAGGGATTGAATCTAGGTCTCCCATATTGCAGGCTGATTCTTTACTAGCTGAGCTACAACATCTGGGTGATTCTGTTGATTTTTCTGCTTTGTGTCTGGCAAGACAAAAATCAAGGTGTCAGCAAAGCCAGGTTCTTGTCTAGTTGGTCTGGAGAATAATTCAGTTCAGGTTTATTCAGATTGTTGGTTGAATCCAGATTTAGGCAATTGTAGATCCTTTTTACTTACTGGTTCTAGGCCTGAGGATCATTCTCAGTTGCTACAGCCTGTCTGCACTCTCTGGCACAAGGCTGTTCTCAACTTCAAGGCCAACAATAGCAGATAAAGTCCCTTTCATACTTCAAATCATTCCTGTTTCTTCTTCTATCATGTCATTAGTTGAAGAGATATTTCCACTTTTATTTGTCCATGTAATTCAATTTACTCCAATCTGGTTGATCCAAGATAATTTTTCCATCTCAAAGTTTCCCATCTCAACTGCCATCTATAAACTGCCATATAACCTAAATATATTCACAGCTTCCAGGTATGAATACCTAGAGTATGGTCATTTGGAGGAAACCATTTTCAACCATTCTCAGCCTATGTTAGACTTACAGAATGAAGCAATCATGCCCGCATTCTTTTGAAATCAAGAATGAAAAAAGAATCAGAAAATCAGTCAAAATAAACCATGATTGGGTTGTGCTAAAACTGAAGCAATTTGCTTTTTATTTTTTATATTTAATTATTTGTTTTACTTGATTTTACTGGGTCTTAGATGAGGCTTGTGGTATCTAGTTCCCTAATTAGGGATTGAACCCAGGCCCCTTTCGTTGGGAGTAAGGAGTCTTAACAATTGGACCATCAGGGAAGTCCTGAAGCAATTTTCTTTTACTAATATAAGTGTACCAAGATTATATACCCAGAGATTTATCAAAGCTGTTGTTTCAAATATATGGTTTTGAGATATCTGAAAAACCTAAGATGCTTCTGAGAGAAAAATGAATTACCAGAAACATACCAAATTCTTTCTACTTTTCCTGGCCACAATTATTACACATGGTATGATATGATCAAAAGTGGACTGTTACTGTAGACATATGGAATGTACTTTTAAAAAAAATTGGCCTCTTTTTATTATTATTTTATTTATTTATTTTCACCCATCTTTATTCTTCAGCCTATGTGGCCTCCCTTTGCAGTGGCCTCTCACGTTGCAGAGCACCGACTCTGGGTGAGTGTTCTCCAGAGTGCTGGCTTGTAATTGAACACACTGGTCTAGCCACTCCATGGCATGTGGGATCTTCCCTTGCCAGGGACTGAGCCTGTATCTCTTGCATTGCAAGGCAGACTCTTTACCCACTTGACCACCAGGGAAGTCCTGGAATATACATTCTTGCAGAACTTCCTCAGTAAGACAATATTAATGTATATTAATGACTAGAATGAATTCAATACAATAAGTCCCTTTCATACTTCAAATCATTCCTGTTTCTTCTTCTATTGTCATTAGTTGAAGAGATATTTCCACTTTTATTTGTCCATGTAATTCAATTTACTCCAATCTGGTTGATCCAAGATAATTTTTCCATCTCAAAGTTTCCCATCTCAACTGCCATCTATAAACTGCCATATAACCTAAATATATTCACAGCTTCCAGGTATGAATACCTAGAGTATGGTCATTTGGAGGAAACCATTTTCAACCATTCTCAGCCTATGTTAGACTTACAGAATGAAGCAATCATGCCCGCATTCTTTTGAAATCAAGAATGAAAAAAGAATCAGAAAATCAGTCAAAATAAACCATGATTGGGTTGTGCTAAAACTGAAGCAATTTGCTTTTTATTTTTTATATTTAATTATTTGTTTTACTTGATTTTACTGGGTCTTAGATGAGGCTTGTGGTATCTAGTTCCCTAATTAGGGATTGAACCCAGGCCCCTTTCGTTGGGAGTAAGGAGTCTTAACAATTGGACCATCAGGGAAGTCCTGAAGCAATTTTCTTTTACTAATATAAGTGTACCAAGATTATATACCCAGAGATTTATCAAAGCTGTTGTTTCAAATATATGGTTTTGAGATATCTGAAAAACCTAAGATGCTTCTGAGAGAAAAATGAATTACCAGAAACATACCAAATTCTTTCTACTTTTCCTGGCCACAATTATTACACATGGTATGATATGATCAAAAGTGGACTGTTACTGTAGACATATGGAATGTACTTTTAAAAAAAATTGGCCTCTTTTTATTATTATTTTATTTATTTATTTTCACCCATCTTTATTCTTCAGCCTATGTGGCCTCCCTTTGCAGTGGCCTCTCAAGTTGCAGAGCACCGACTCTGGGTGAGTGTTCTCCAGAGTGCTGGCTTGTAATTGAACACACTGGTCTAGCCACTCCATGGCATGTGGGATCTTCCCTTGCCAGGGACTGAGCCTGTATCTCTTGCATTGCAAGGCAGACTCTTTACCCACTTGACCACCAGGGAAGTCCTGGAATATACATTCTTGCAGAACTTCCTCAGTAAGACAATATTAAGGTATATTAATGACTAGAATGAATGTGTACTACTTATTTAAAGTTACATTAAAGAACTGACTTACACCAGATTTTTTAAAAATTTCATTTCTCAATTTCTCTTTTGTCTCAGTGGAATAGCAATGGTGATATCTTTACTTGATATATAAAGGTGCTGGAGAATTTTATGTTGACCTATCTCCAAGCATCTTCTCAAAAGGCATCTTAGAGTTCTTTAAAGGAAATACTGACCTAATGAATCTGTTCTTAATGACAGCAAATGTGATAAAGCCATGAATTTTGGCAAGTGTAGGTAGGGATCATCTCTGCTTGGCTATTTGTGGTAAATCTGATACTCCTTATTACAAAAGGAGGCAGTAAATGAAGACTCTTTTGGCAGTGTGTGCAATGTCCAACTACCTGTTAATCGACTTTGGCACCTATACTGCTGCATTCTTCACTTGTCTATTTTAGGGAGTTCATAAACACAGCTTGACTTGTTTATTAGAGTTCAAAAACCTGGCAAAGTACACCACTGCAACTCTTTTTCATCTGCTGTGTTGACATGAAGATCAGTGACCCTTTTTGAATGACTGAGATTTTGACAGCTTAATTTCTGTCATGAATTGCTAAGGTAACAGTATTTTTGTGAATTCCGGAGTTAATAAATCCTTAAGAAATGTCTTCCATTTTCAGTATGGAAAGTAATGTAATGTTAAAGTTAAAAGAATTTATTTCTTGGAGTCTTATTTCCCTTTGTTTTCACTAAGGAATCTCAATCTACGTGTATGTTATTGCCATCTTCCATGGAATATCTCATTCAACTTAGAGAGACAACAGGATTTAAAACACAATGACATTACCTGGAAAGAACACAAGGTATCTCAAAGAAGAAAATAAAGCAATATCTTTTTTATAGCTGAATTAGGCTTCTGAGAAGAGAGTATGAAAGTACAGTATTCAAGGCTACATTTAGATTCAGAGTTTGCATTTTTACATTCAAATTCTGATATAGCTCTCAATTTATATTTGCATATACTCAAAGCATTTCCAGAGAAAGGGGACTATTCATTTTGCAGTGATATTTATCAAACTACCACAAATTTAGCTATTTAATGGTCATTTATTATCTCACAATTTCTATATATCAGAAATCTACACATGGCTGAATTGAGCTCTCCACTAAAGGTTTCAAGGCTGAAAGCAAGGTGTTACCTGAATAACCTTTGTGGAGCTCTTGGTTCTCTTTCAAATTCAAATTGGTTTTGGCAAAATCCATTTCCTGCGTTTGCTTAACCATTCTCCTGCTGTTTGTTTGATAGGAAGCATTTTCAGTTTCAGGAGGCCACCTGCAGCTCTTAACTACTTGTCCCCTACACAGGGCATCTCAACTGTCTATGTCTGACTTTAGCAAGAGCCCCATTTTCTTAAGACTCACTTGATCAAATCAAGCCCAGTGAGATCACTGTCTTTGATTAAATCAAAGTCAATAGGATCACAGGAGCCATATCTCCCATATTCACAGGTTCTGCCAGATCTCAAGAAGGAAGGTCTGTGCAAGATTCATATAACAGAAGGCAGGAAGCATGCGGAATATGTTAAGATCCTGTCTACCCAAAGGACTTTCAAATATAGAGTATTGCTATCATAAGATAAATAGTTCCAAGTTCGTTTTGGATTGGTTGAAACCATTTTAGATGATAAAACTTTGAATTTTTTGCATTTACAAAAGTGCTTATTGCAATTTCCTATTTGAGTTTTACACTTAAAAAATGATATTGTGGCACAGCTGTCTGCCAATTAACTAATAATATAGGCAAATAATTGAACTATCAATATTGCATGTTAATTTAAAGTAATTGTTAAAACATCTTTACAACTATGTATAATATATATATATATATAACTATGTATATATGTATATGTATAATAGGTAGATACATTTAAAAGAATAGCTTCATAAAATTCTGGATTTTCATTAAGTAAAAAACTCTGAGAAAAATTTCAATTTCCAGGAAAATTATTGAGTTTCTATAAAGTGTATATCATGTGAAAGAAGAATATACACTAAGTACAAGTCATTTCAAGAGTTTAATAGAAATTAGAGTCTTTGATAGAGAAAAAAATATATAACTGACTAGATACGTAAATCCAGGGAGATTTATGAGATGACAGTCAGCATCACATGATAAATTAATCACCTGTTAAAGTCAGTGAGCAGCATTATCCTGAGGATTCAGAATGGAATCATGTCACTTATATCAAATTTGGAAGTAAGTTACCCATCATTTCAAAGTACTTAAAGAGACTACCAACCAGTAATAAAAATATTAAAATAAACACCAACATAAATATCTCTATAGATCTTTACTAGGAAAATAAATGAGGGAAACATGTTTTGGTCAAAATGATCATGGAAACTACAATATCGAAATTAGTAACATATAAATAATCTTACAAGAAGCATATACATTTTTCTTAAATCATATAAATGTACATAGATGATGGAGCAATCCACAGAATTTTAAAAAATTGTAGATTATTATACTGATAAAATCCAGCATCTATATATTGAAAATTGGATTTCTTTTCTACCATTTCAAAGATTTTTCTCCTCCTGTGCCCATATTCACAGGTTCTGCCAGTCTCAAGAAGGAAGGTCTGTGCAAGATTCATATAACAGAAGGCAGGAAGCATGCGGAATATGTTAAGATCCTGTCTACCCAAAGGACTTTCAAATATAGAGTATTGCTATCATAAGATAAATAGTTCCAAGTTCGTTTTGGATTGGTTGAAACCATTTTAGATGATAAAACTTTGAATTTTTGCATTTACAAAAGTGCTTATTGCAATTTCCTATTTGAGTTTTACACTTAAAAATGATATTGTGGCACAGCTGTCTGCCAATTAACTAATAATATAGGCAAATAATTGAACTATCAATATTGCATGTTAATTTAAAGTAATTGTTAAAACATCTTTACAACTATGTATAATATATATATATATATAACTATGTATATATGTATATGTATAATAGGTAGATACATTTAAAAGAATAGCTTCATAAAATTCTGGATTTTCATTAAGTAAAAAACTCTGAGAAAAATTTCAATTTCCAGGAAAATTATTGAGTTTCTATAAAGTGTATATCATGTGAAAGAAGAATATACACTAAGTACAAGTCATTTCAAGAGTTTAATAGAAATTAGAGTCTTTGATAGAGAAAAAAATATATAACTGACTAGATACGTAAATCCAGGGAGATTTATGAGATGACAGTCAGCATCACATGATAAATTAATCACCTGTTAAAGTCAGTGAGCAGCATTATCCTGAGGATTCAGAATGGAATCATGTCACTTATATCAAATTTGGAAGTAAGTTACCCATCATTTCAAAGTACTTAAAGAGACTACCAACCAGTAATAAAAATATTAAAATAAACACCAACATAAATATCTCTATAGATCTTTACTAGGAAAATAAATGAGGGAAACATGTTTTGGTCAAAATGATCATGGAAACTACAATATCGAAATTAGTAACATATAAATAATCTTACAAGAAGCATATACATTTTTCTTAAATCATATAAATGTACATAGATGATGGAGCAATCCACAGAATTTTAAAAAATTGTAGATTATTATACTGATAAAATCCAGCATCTATATATTGAAAATTGGATTTCTTTTCTACCATTTCAAAGATTTTTCTCCTCCTGTGCTCTCATATTTTTAAATATTGATATAATTGCTATCTACTTCAACACATCATTATACCTAAACCATTAAAACGCATCAAAGTGTCTTAATTTCAGTTCCTGCAAGTATCTTGAATATACTTGTGTGCACTGTAATTTTCCATTGGTTCTTTACAAATTATGGGCATCAGATAAAAGTCTTGAAAATTTTAATATATACATGATCCGTTTCTTCATCTTAAAATTCTGATTCAGAAAACATAAATTGGAGTCTAAATATCTGTCTTTTCTAAAAACTTTATATATTGTACTAATGAGACTTTTTGGTTAAAATGATTATTGATTTTCTGGCTTTCACTACTGATATATACTCCTAAATGACTTTCTTTTTAATAATTTATTTCCTCATTACCATATATCATCTATAAGTTTCTCAGAATGCCCAACCTTAAAAATCATTGTCATATGAATTCTCCATTTGCACATTTCTGTCTTACCTCATCTTTGATCATAAAGTTAGAACTCATAAGTATGGTGCCTGAGATTTATCAAAATATATTTTTGCTGTTCCATCTTGAACCAACTGTGGCCTTTCCTTCAGTACTATTGAATTCTCATTACTGGCATAGTATATATACATTTTCACACTTTCATGACTTTCATTATATTTTTGTATAAATGGTTCCCTTTCTTAAAATATTATCTGTCACTTTTTCTGTTCATAAAAATTTCTATTCATTATTTAAGAGATGGTTTAAGGGTTATATTCTCCATAAAATCATACCTTACTTATCCAAACAAAATTAGTTTATTACTTCTGTCCGATCCCCCAGTTTGCCTTACCTTTTTATTATTTTATTTTAGCAAATTTATCTTACCCCAGATTTTTATTTCTCCAAAAATAGAAGCCATGTCTTCTTCTCGTCGTTGTGATACCAATGTTTCATATCATGTCCAACATGTCAAGTCACTCTGATTTTCCTCCACAGAATTTTAAAAATTGTAGATTATTATACTGATAAAATCCAGCATCTATATATTGAAAATTGGATTTCTTTTCTACCATTTCAAAGATTTTTCTCCTCCTGTGCTCTCATATTTTTAAATATTGATATAATTGCTATCTACTTCAACACATCATTATACCTAAACCATTAAAACGCATCAAAGTGTCTTAATTTCAGTTCCTGCAAGTATCTTGAATATACTTGTGTGCACTGTAATTTTCCATTGGTTCTTTACAAATTATGGGCATCAGATAAAAGTCTTGAAAATTTTAATATATACATGATCCGTTTCTTCATCTTAAAATTCTGATTCAGAAAACATAAATTGGAGTCTAAATATCTGTCTTTTCTAAAAACTTTATATATTGTACTAATGAGACTTTTTGGTTAAAATGATTATTGATTTTCTGGCTTTCACTACTGATATATACTCCTAAATGACTTTCTTTTTAATAATTTATTTCCTCATTACCATATATCATCTATAAGTTTCTCAGAATGCCCAACCTTAAAAATCATTGTCATATGAATTCTCCATTTGCACATTTCTGTCTTACCTCATCTTTGATCATAAAGTTAGAACTCATAAGTATGGTGCCTGAGATTTATCAAAATATATTTTTGCTGTTCCATCTTGAACCAACTGTGGCCTTTCCTTCAGTACTATTGAATTCTCATTACTGGCATAGTATATATACATTTTCACACTTTCATGACTTTCATTATATTTTTGTATAAATGGTTCCCTTTCTTAAAATATTATCTGTCACTTTTTCTGTTCATAAAAATTTCTATTCATTATTTAAGAGATGGTTTAAGGGTTATATTCTCCATAAAATCATACCTTACTTATCCAAACAAAATTAGTTTATTACTTCTGTCCGATCCCCCAGTTTGCCTTACCTTTTTATTATTTTATTTTAGCAAATTTATCTTACCCCAGATTTTTATTTCTCCAAAAATAGAAGCCATGTCTTCTTCTCGTCGTTGTGATACCAATGTTTCATATCATGTCCAACATGTCAAGTCACTCTGATTTTCCTCCTTACATATTTGTTGAATAAATAATGAATGAATAAATGCATGCACATGTCTGCATCAGAGGGAAAAGCATAATTCTTTCTATCAAATTTTTCAGTTTCAATAGAGTTGAAATGATGGTGATAAAAGTATGATAATTTGTTGAAATATAGAAAATATTATTTGTCCCCAAATTAGTTGTGGGAAAAAAATGTGTGGCTCTTTATCAATTTGTCTGAAGTGAGAAATATTAAAAGCCCTAATATAAAGTTAAAAAGTGATCAGGTCAATTGCTTTGACTTAAAGATGTCATTTTAATTCGCCTCTATGTTGTGAGGAGCACAGCTGAGTTGAGAGAGAAAACTGAGCTTCCAAGTATTAAAGTAGCTGATTAAGGCATCAGGCCAAAAATGAAAACTGTAAGTTTTCAATAGCTTAGTGCAGAATTACAAGCAAGAGGCTAAAATCCAAGAAAACACCACCTTCCAGCGTCTCATAGATCAGCACAGAAGTGTGGGACCTCGGAGCTGGGGTTAAAAAAAAAAAGAGAGAGAGTAAGGATGAGGATGGCAATTACTGAGCAGAGTCAGAGCGGGAAACGTTGTCTTTAGTGTTTTCCCACCTCCCTCTCCTGAAGGAGGAGACCTCAGCAAAGATTCTTGGAAGACCTCTGGCCAGGTTCTCAGGTAATGAGAATGAAGGAATGAATCTAAGAATAAAAACTCTGGGCTTGAAATTCAAATTTTTGAAACAGCAAGTCCTGCCAGGTGTGCTTGACTACAATATACTGCATATGCATCATCCCATGTGAGAGGCCGGTTTCCCCTGCATTCTCTCCCCTCCCCGCGGCCAAGGCCTTATAGGTGAACATTTTGATGATTACCTATAATCTGACCTGAAAAATCACATAGTATTTTGGCCTGGGGCTGGCCTCCTCACATTTGACAGGAAATCAAGAGACAAATACATGCACTTGGTATGAAATAAAAAGCAGCAACATATATTTCGCAGCAAATTCATGCTTCATATGATGATTGTGATCATCCACTAGTTAATTATGTCCATTTTCATCATAACTTAGATAAATCTTCATCATAACTGGTGCAACTCTACTAGGGATGTCCAACATGTCAAGTCACTCTGATTTTCCTCCTTACATATTTGTTGAATAAATAATGAATGAATAAATGCATGCACATGTCTGCATCAGAGGGAAAAGCATAATTCTTTCTATCAAATTTTTCAGTTTCAATAGAGTTGAAATGATGGTGATAAAAGTATGATAATTTGTTGAAATATAGAAAATATTATTTGTCCCCAAATTAGTTGTGGGAAAAAAATGTGTGGCTCTTTATCAATTTGTCTGAAGTGAGAAATATTAAAAGCCCTAATATAAAGTTAAAAAGTGATCAGGTCAATTGCTTTGACTTAAAGATGTCATTTTAATTCGCCTCTATGTTGTGAGGAGCACAGCTGAGTTGAGAGAGAAAACTGAGCTTCCAAGTATTAAAGTAGCTGATTAAGGCATCAGGCCAAAAATGAAAACTGTAAGTTTTCAATAGCTTAGTGCAGAATTACAAGCAAGAGGCTAAAATCCAAGAAAACACCACCTTCCAGCGTCTCATAGATCAGCACAGAAGTGTGGGACCTCGGAGCTGGGGTTAAAAAAAAAAAGAGAGAGAGTAAGGATGAGGATGGCAATTACTGAGCAGAGTCAGAGCGGGAAACGTTGTCTTTAGTGTTTTCCCACCTCCCTCTCCTGAAGGAGGAGACCTCAGCAAAGATTCTTGGAAGACCTCTGGCCAGGTTCTCAGGTAATGAGAATGAAGGAATGAATCTAAGAATAAAAACTCTGGGCTTGAAATTCAAATTTTTGAAACAGCAAGTCCTGCCAGGTGTGCTTGACTACAATATACTGCATATGCATCATCCCATGTGAGAGGCCGGTTTCCCCTGCATTCTCTCCCCTCCCCGCGGCCAAGGCCTTATAGGTGAACATTTTGATGATTACCTATAATCTGACCTGAAAAATCACATAGTATTTTGGCCTGGGGCTGGCCTCCTCACATTTGACAGGAAATCAAGAGACAAATACATGCACTTGGTATGAAATAAAAAGCAGCAACATATATTTCGCAGCAAATTCATGCTTCATATGATGATTGTGATCATCCACTAGTTAATTATGTCCATTTTCATCATAACTTAGATAAATCTTCATCATAACTGGTGCAACTCTACAGGGGAATGAGGAATGAAGCAGAAACTTACCATGAGAAAAATGCTGTCCAGTAGGATTCATGACCAGAGCTAGAAATCAGAACAGTGACTGAATAATAAACAAACCTGAATACCTTTTTTGTGAAGGATGCTATAGGGTTGTAACATCATACATCAGATACTGAAAAGAGATTCCCTATGTATTGAAGACATATCTCTAATTTCACTAACTGTAAATGAGATCCAATGAGGACAAAAATGTTTATTGGTGAGGAGTATTGTAAAACTGAGTTGAATGCTTAGGAGGGAAATGCTGTGGTACAGTGAACAGTAGTCCGAGATCCAGGTACTTATAGTATTTGCTAGTTATTTCTTTTAAAAGTTAGGTGTAGATAAGGTTAAAAAAATAGTAAATAAAAGATAATTAGTTATATCATGTGGGCATCTAAGGTTTTCTTTTTTTTTTTAATTTTTTTTTGGCGGGGGGGAGGGGGTTCCAGAGGGAGGGGGGCGGGCGGGCCATTTCTGTTGGTCATTCATTTATCTATTTTCATCCAACTTTGTTCTTTGGCCCGTGTGGGCCTCCCATCGCGGTGGCCTCTGTTGCCGCAGAGCACCGGCTCTGGGCGCATGCACTCCAGAGAGAGCTCCGGCTCGGTAATTGGACACATTGGTTCAGCTACTCTGCTGCACATGGGATCTTCCCAGGCCAGGGATCGAAGCGGCGCCCCTTGCACTGCAAGGCGGTGTCCTTACCCACTGGACCACCAGGGAAGCCCTAAGGTTTTCTTATTCAAAGATGCAACTGTGTGTTATAGTCTTTTTTTTTTTTTTAAAGATTTATTTATTTATTTTATTTTTGGGCAGGGGTCGGGTTGGGGAGGGAGGGGAGTGGGCGGGCCACTTCTATTGGTCTTTCGTTTCTCTATTTTCATCCGTCTTTGTTCTGTGGCTCCTGGGGGTCTACCATCACGGTGGCGTCTGTCGTTGCAGAGCGCCGGCTCTGGGCGCATGCGCTCCAGAGCTCTGGCTCGGTGATTGGTCCAGCCGCTCCGCGGCACATAGGATCTTCCCAGGCCAGGGATCGAACCGGCGGCCGTTGCACTGCAAGGCGGTGTCCTTATCCACTGGACCACCAGGGGAAGCCCTGTGTGTTATAGTCTTGAGATACGGACTTGCAGACAGTTTGGGGGATAGTGGACTAGATTTTAGATATTCCTTTCAGATAGACATTATTCAAGTTAACTTAAAATACACCATTTGCTTTTTTTTTTTTTTTGGACCTTTTTTTTTTTTTTGGACTATTTCCTGCCAGGCTCCTCTATCCATGGACTTTCTCAGGCAAGAATACTAGAGTGGGTTGCCATTTCCTACTCCACAAGATCTTCCCAGGACAGGGATCAAACTTGTTTCTCTTTTATCTCCTTCATTGGCAAGTGGATTATTTACCACCGCACCATCTGAGAAGTCACAGAAACAACTTTACTTGGAGGTCAAACAACCTTACTTAAGCCATTGTTGTTCTTTAGCAGCTAAGTTGTGCTTGGCTGTTTTGTGACCACATGGACTGTAGCCTCCTCAGCTACTCTGTCCATGGGATTTCCCATGCAAGAATACTGTAGTGAGTTGCTTCCTGACCCAGGGATTGATCCCATGCCTGCATTGGCAGGTGATTCTTTACCACTGAGTTAACTGGGAAGCCCTCACTTAGCCCATAAATGTGTGTATTTGTAATCACAACAGGGCTTTCCAGGTGCCACTAGTGGTAAAGAACCTGCCTGCCTAAGCAGAAGGCACGAGAGACTCAGACTCGATCCTTGAGTTGAGAAGATCCCCTGGAGGAGGGTATGGTAACCCAATCATGTATTCTTGCCTAGAGAATTCTATGGTTAGAGAAGCATGGCAGGCTATAGCGGAAAAGAGTCAAAGAAGACTGAAGTGACTTAGCATGCATGCACATAATCATGTCAAATCAAAACATACACCCTTTACCTTTTTTCTTGATGTTGTGATTTGAAAACCATACCAAGAAGCTTCTGCTAACTGACAACTGCCTGAATCACATGTACTGAAGGAAGCCTTCCAGATTAATGATTCTTTGGCTGGCAGACTTACATTTCACGGAATCATAAGAGAGTACTGAAGTAGCTTCAAACTTGTATAAGCGGAGACTGTGCCTACAGCACATTCTGAGCCATGGCAAATGTTTCCAAAACCTCTTCTCTAACAAAAACAGAAAAGCATAGACTGAAGTATGGAAAGGGATATTTTACAATGGAAAATTTGAAAAGAGCTAAGAAAGAAAAAAGGAAAGGCACCAGGTACAATTTCACAAAAATCAATCACATACAAACAGTGGAAAATTTTCTGAATTTAGCATATCTTTAGTTCCTTTAGTGAATCCCATTTCTCACTGTAGTCTCTGCCATAATAAAATCTTTTTTGATTGTTTTTAAAAATATTGCCCTAGTTTTTCTAATCCTATAGAAGATCCCAACAAAAATACTGCTTTAATTGCATAGTGTTCAATAAACTAGATTCATACATAGACTCCAAAGCACACAGAAATAGTTTTATTTTATATTTTTATATGTCATTATTATTCCTTATTTACTATGAACATACTTGTAATTGCTTATATATCTGTGTTTATTTACTGTACAATAAGAACTTATATCTGTGGTGCAGAATATTATTACTGGTACTTAGTATCTTACCAGTATACTCTTGTTGAATGACTATTTCTCTAGCAAATCTAGCCTATTGCCAAAAACTAGTGTTCCATTTGTTTTGCTTTATTTGAATCCAAATAAACATTAAAGTTGTTGATGGGAGTCTCAAAAGAGTCAGACACAACTTAGCAATTAAACAACAGCAACAAACATTAGGGTACAATTTGGAAAATATAGAAGTTCTGTTGTCCAACCAAATAACTGCCTTTTTTTGTTGTTTTCAGACATAATTTGGACAAACACTGAGGGAAAAAACATAAGAAAAACCCCCAAACCCTAAAAAAAACCCTACTATATAGGGCAGGAAAATTGTTGTTGTTTTATATAAACTCCTTGAAAAGCGAGGGGGAAATCTATAGCCCTTTTCCTATTATGTTAATAGAGCATGGTGCATCAAGTAAACATCATCTCAAAATTAGTGTCTCTTTGGAGTTACAGTTCACTTTTATGGAAGTCAAAATGATGTGAAAGCACATTTAACTGAAATGTTCAACAGGCCTACATTAAATGACTCAGTTTTCACATTAGTTGTATAGCATTGGGATAGTTCTTGTTTTATAATTGAACAAATCTTGTATTTCAATGCCTTGAGAAGCAGTGTCTACTTTGGAAGGAGGAAAGAAAATTGGTTCAGGGTTTTGCTTTTAAAAACAATAACAACAAAATAATAAATGCAATGGAAATTTTTTTTTCCGATCAAAATGTTAACTCCAAACACACACTGCATGATTAGTTTCTCAATTTGTGAACTACAGTGTAATTAAACTAAAATAACATTAATAATAATAAAAATAATAAACAGATAAGTATATGAGTTTGTCTATGATCCTTTTATCATAGCATATAACAGATTAAAAAATATAAAATTTTGAGGATCATGTTATCATTTAGGGTCTTGGCAGAAACTTAAACACCCTATGTGAACTGGGTAATTTAAGAAGAATTTTATAAAACTATTTTCAAGGGTTTGAAGAGAATTCAGGGAAACTCCAGGACAGTTTAGGAGTTCTCTGTGGCTATTGTTAGTGGGCAAGTAAGATCATCACTCTTCAATTACAGGACTTCAACTAGTGGAAAAAATGAAGGTAAGAGACCTATGTTCACATGTATGTACAACACAAAATAGTATATAGTGAATTAATACTATAAATTAAACCTAATGTTCAGCCATAGAACATATGTCAAATAAATTAAGCATGTATTTGCACAATACAAAATTATTAGTACTCAAATTTTTGTTGTTTTCAGACATAATTTGGACAAACACTGAGGGCAATAAAAAAAAAATTAGGGTACAATTTGGAAAATATAGAAGTTCTGTTGTCCAACCAAATAACTGCCTTTTTTTGTTGTTTTCAGACATAATTTGGACAAACACTGAGGGAAAAACATAAGAAAAACCCCAAACCCTAAAACCCTACTATATAGGGCAGGAAAATTGTTGTTGTTTTATATAAACTCCTTGAAAAGCGAGGGGGAAATCTATAGCCCTTTTCCTATTATGTTAATAGAGCATGGTGCATCAAGTAAACATCATCTCAAAATTAGTGTCTCTTTGGAGTTACAGTTCACTTTTATGGAAGTCAAAATGATGTGAAAGCACATTTAACTGAAATGTTCAACAGGCCTACATTAAATGACTCAGTTTTCACATTAGTTGTATAGCATTGGGATAGTTCTTGTTTTATAATTGAACAAATCTTGTATTTCAATGCCTTGAGAAGCAGTGTCTACTTTGGAAGGAGGAAAGAAAATTGGTTCAGGGTTTTGCTTTTAAAAACAATAACAACAAAATAATAAATG
Organism: Tragulus kanchil; assembly: GCA_022376925.1. Classification (NCBI taxonomy): domain Eukaryota; kingdom Metazoa; phylum Chordata; class Mammalia; order Artiodactyla; family Tragulidae; genus Tragulus; species Tragulus kanchil. The sequence continues at coordinate 110,602,917 of JAIOJX010000025.1, read as the reverse complement.
CAATGGAAATTTTTTTTTCCGATCAAAATGTTAACTCCAAACACACACTGCATGATTAGTTTCTCAATTTGTGAACTACAGTGTAATTAAACTAAAATAACATTAATAATAATAAAAATAATAAACAGATAAGTATATGAGTTTGTCTATGATCCTTTTATCATAGCATATAACAGATTAAAAAATATAAAATTTTGAGGATCATGTTATCATTTAGGGTCTTGGCAGAAACTTAAACACCCTATGTGAACTGGGTAATTTAAGAAGAATTTTATAAAACTATTTTCAAGGGTTTGAAGAGAATTCAGGGAAACTCCAGGACAGTTTAGGAGTTCTCTGTGGCTATTGTTAGTGGGCAAGTAAGATCATCACTCTTCAATTACAGGACTTCAACTAGTGGAAAAAATGAAGGTAAGAGACCTATGTTCACATGTATGTACAACACAAAATAGTATATAGTGAATTAATACTATAAATTAAACCTAATGTTCAGCCATAGAACATATGTCAAATAAATTAAGCATGTATTTGCACAATACAAAATTATTAGTACTCAAATGTTTTTTCAATGACACGGCAAAACTTGAATTTAATATTTTAAAACATAAAGAGAATGCATTGTTAGAGCTTTATTAGGATAAATTTATTATACAAAGTTACATTAACTTACACTTTGAGTAGTTTCAATATACATTTCTTAACATACTATAAAAACACCATAATGAAGATAATATTTTATCATACTCCATAGTAATACATAACTTGTATTACCGTGGCATAGCACAAACAGTATTTTAGTATAGTTTCCATTTTCTGGATTTAAAAAAAAAGAATCATAAGGTATGTATTATTTTTTATCTCTTTTCACATATCATATATTTCCAACAAAGAGGAAAAATAAATAACAAAATGAAGTGTTAGTATAATAATACTATTAGACTAATAGTATTTAAGATAAAATAATTAATAAGGATATTATAGTTTAAGTTTTTAAAGAATCACTATTAAAATAAATGATTGTTTTAATCATATCATTATTAAAATAATGAAGAAATACTTTGCTTCAGTGTAGGCAACACTGTCCCAATTACAAAGCAAAGTTTAAGTTTTAAATAAAAATATAAATTTGCAGTTAGAAGAGTTTCATTTGACTACCCTAAATTTTATATTTGTTCTAATTCAGCATAAAAATTAATGAGAATATAGAAGTTTTAAACATCAAAATAATGCAAATTGACAATTTATGATTGAATATATCTTTCTTTTTAAACATAGAAAGTTTTAAAACCAAATAAAATAATGTACATTCTCCTAACTACTCAGGTGTATTTACAAAATAATGACCATTATTAAATTCTCAATATTTTCCAAATAACCATTGGTTTGTATGAATATTCATTTACTTATATAAAATATTAAATTTTTTTGATTATTTAAAATTAAAGCCTTATGCTTGTATTCTAAAAAAAACATTAAACCTAATGTTTTGATACTATACTGATAATCACAAAAAATGTTTATAGTCAAGGAACCAAAAGATTATTATGAATGAATAAATAAAATATATATTGCTTATGGGGTTGTTAATATGCCAGGAAGATTTCAAGCAAATAAAAGGGCTTATACTTACCAAAAAGGGATAGAAAAATTATTAGTACTCAAATGTTTTTCAATGACACGGCAAAACTTGAATTTAATATTTTAAAACATAAAGAGAATGCATTGTTAGAGCTTTATTAGGATAAATTTATTATACAAAGTTACATTAACTTACACTTTGAGTAGTTTCAATATACATTTCTTAACATACTATAAAAACACCATAATGAAGATAATATTTTATCATACTCCATAGTAATACATAACTTGTATTACCGTGGCATAGCACAAACAGTATTTTAGTATAGTTTCCATTTTCTGGATTTAAAAAAAAAGAATCATAAGGTATGTATTATTTTTTATCTCTTTTCACATATCATATATTTCCAACAAAGAGGAAAAATAAATAACAAAATGAAGTGTTAGTATAATAATACTATTAGACTAATAGTATTTAAGATAAAATAATTAATAAGGATATTATAGTTTAAGTTTTTAAAGAATCACTATTAAAATAAATGATTGTTTTAATCATATCATTATTAAAATAATGAAGAAATACTTTGCTTCAGTGTAGGCAACACTGTCCCAATTACAAAGCAAAGTTTAAGTTTTAAATAAAAATATAAATTTGCAGTTAGAAGAGTTTCATTTGACTACCCTAAATTTTATATTTGTTCTAATTCAGCATAAAAATTAATGAGAATATAGAAGTTTTAAACATCAAAATAATGCAAATTGACAATTTATGATTGAATATATCTTTCTTTTTAAACATAGAAAGTTTTAAAACCAAATAAAATAATGTACATTCTCCTAACTACTCAGGTGTATTTACAAAATAATGACCATTATTAAATTCTCAATATTTTCCAAATAACCATTGGTTTGTATGAATATTCATTTACTTATATAAAATATTAAATTTTTTTGATTATTTAAAATTAAAGCCTTATGCTTGTATTCTAAAAAAAACATTAAACCTAATGTTTTGATACTATACTGATAATCACAAAAAATGTTTATAGTCAAGGAACCAAAAGATTATTATGAATGAATAAATAAAATATATATTGCTTATGGGGTTGTTAATATGCCAGGAAGATTTCAAGCAAATAAAAGGGCTTATACTTACCATAAGATAGGAAAAGGTGTTTTTTAATGAAAAAGAAAAAATAAATAGGAATAATGACAGTATAAGTTAGGAATATGAAAGACAAAATTATAGTTATACTTAAAATAAACAAATACATGCAAAGCACTGAAAAAATTATAACATATGCAGAAATATTATTAGTTATGAAAAAGGGCCTACTTACAGTAAGACTAAAAAGTTATAAGAATATATTACACATAATATTATAAATATACAATATGAACATTTCTAGAATGGATATTTTTCTAGAAAATAATTCATGGCTAAGTTTATCCAAGAAACATTTTGATTTAATACATCAGTTACAATTTTAAAGACTAAATGTGTGTTTTAATAGTAAGATAGTAGATAATGTTACAAATAGTTTTATAAAATAGTTTATCTTATACAACTCTTGTACAATATAAAATATTGGTTGTTTTTATTGCTGTTCAGTTCCATTCATCTCTGACTCTGTGACCCCATGGACTGCAGCACACCAGACTTCCCAGTCCTTCACTATCTCTTGGAGTTTACTCAAAGTCAAGTCTGTTGAGTCGGTAATGCCATCCAACCATCTCAGCCTCTGTCATCCCCTTCTACTCCTATCTTCAATCTTTCCCAGCAACAGAATCTTATCTAATGAGTCAGCTCTTTGCATTAGGTGGCCAAAGTGCTGGAGTCTCAGCTTCAACATCAGTCCTTCCAGTGAATATTCAGGGTTGATTTCCTTTATGCTTGACTGGTTTGACCTCCTTGCTGTACAAAGGACTCTAAAAAGGCTTCTTCATAACCAAAGTTTGAAAGCATCAATTCTTTGATGCTTAGCTTTCTTTATGGTTCAACTTTCACATCTGTACATGACACTGGAAAAACCATAGCTTTGACTGTATGGACCTTTGTCAGCAAATAGATGTCTCTTATTTTTAATATGATGTCTAGGTTTGTCACAGCATTTCTTCCAACCAGTAAGCATCTTTTAATTTTGTGGCTACAGTATACACACACAGTGATTTTAGAGCCAAGAAAATGAAATCTGTTTTTGTTTCCGCTTTGTCTCCATCTATTTTCCATGAATGATGGAACCAGATGACATAATCTTAGTTTTTTGAATGTTGAGTTTTAAGGAAGCTTTCCCACTCTCCTCTTTTCACCTTCATCAAGAGTCTCTTCAGTTCCTCTTCATTTTCTGCCATTAAAGTGATACCACATGCATATCTGAGGTTGTTGATATTTCTCCCAAAAGGCTTGATTCCAGCTTGTGCTTCATCTAGCCCTGCATTCTCATTACATACTCTGTATATAAGTCAAATAAGCAAGGTGACCATATACAGGCCTGATGTATTCATTTCCCAATTTTGAACCAGTCCATTATTCCATTCTGGTTCTAACTTATGCTTCTTGACTTGCATACAAGTTCCTCAAAAACATTGGTTATTATACCCAAAATAATTTATGCTATTTATAGAAGCTAGATATCAAAAGTCATAGATTTCAATAAAGATTATATATACTTCATGTGAACATATAGGTTCAATAATTTTATATAGAAGTAACTGAAAATATGATGCAGAAGTTCATCTAATAAACAAAATTAGCTAGCATGAAGTTCAATCAACATTAAAATATTTATGATTCTATTCCAATTGACAATAAACAGTAAAGAAACTAAAGATCTTCATAGATATAGAACAAAATGTTGATAAAAATCAACTTGTATTCATGAAGAGGAATCTATGTAATTGATCATCTGAAAGATTTCTTTTTTTGAATTAATTAATTTTTTTCTAGAATACCAATGCTTTTCCTTTTTTATATTTTTACAGATTTTTGTTGTTCACAGACATGTATGCTCCCAGATCAGTCATATACATATCCCTTACCCTCTCCTCCTTGAAAGTTTTCTTGTATAATGTAATAATCAAAAAATTCCAGTAAATATTATACTTGATAGAACAATTTTAGTCATATATTTTGAGAATTACAAATGGAAGTGCTTCATTTGCTATCATACCTTGTATTGAAAGATAGAGTGTGTGTCAGAATCAATACAGTATAAATGAAAAATAAAGAAACTAATCCTGGGAAAAAATAAAACAAAAGTGTTGTTCTTTGCAGATCACATGATACTCTACAGAGAAGACATTCATGAGAATCAGTAGCATCAATGGCTGTTAGAAAATAAAATAAAAGTTAAAAATCAGGGTATATAAAAACAACAAATACAGCAGGAACAACAGAAATTAATCCATCAACATTATGTACAAAATTATTGTGAGAAGTGTTACAAAATATTATTGAAGCTCAAAAAAATCTAGGAAATGAAGAAACAGCCATAGTAATGCTAGAAATTCTCGATATTGAACGTCATTAAATTGTTTTTTGAAAATCAAATTCAAACTGTTTAAGTAAACAGAAAAAGAAGAAAAAACTTAATTCATCAAGGTAATTCTGAAAAAAACAACCAGTTAAATGACTGATTCCTATGATCAGTTTTCAAAGCTTATGATTTTATTAAAGTATATATATATGTTTCACTTATTAATCTTCATACCATATAGTATAGATGGAAACTCATTTAATCTTCTAATCATGACAGTACATGATGAAAGTTAGTGTTTCTTCTAATTAAATATTATCTCTGTAAGATGAAACGTACTATCTACATTCTTTTAAACTATAGTGGTCTGACATTTTTCAATATTGTAAAATAAACATTTTAAGATAAAGGCACTTAGCAACTAAAATGTTGTGACATAAATTTTAAACCTTAATCTAACAAAGATCCCATTAAGAATAACTTGAGAATCTTCAAGCAATAGTACATACTTGCTCCATTGTGTCTGGCTCTTTGTGACTGCATGGCTGTAGCCCACCAGGCTACTCTGTTCTTGAGATTCTTTCAGCAAGAATACTAGAAAGGGTTGCTGTTTCCTACTTCAGGGTATCTTCCTGACCTAGGGAACAAACTCTTTTCTCTTGCATCTCCTGCATGGATGGGCAGGCAGATTCTTTACACTACCTGGGAAGCTCTAACATAGCTCCTTTGCTCTCTTGACATCTTCTCATTTACTAGGCAAATCTAATTTCTGTTTATTAGTAAAAATAGGTTCAGACAAGTGATGCATCTGTTTGCTTTCCATCAAGTTGTAAAGGGTTTATTGTAAACATGTAAGCATATAGAGCTTATAGACTATTGGAGGCAGTGATTGTTCCCACGCTTATGACTTTGCTAGATCGTATAGATTCTAGTAGTGAACAGCCTAAACAATTTGGCAAATGTAAATTATCAGTAGCAGACTATTCTATTGTGCAAAGCTATGGAAATTAGAAGTAGTTGCAAAAATTTTAAGCACTAATAAAATACTTGATATGCACAGTCTGGATAGTGGGGAGAGGTAATAAATGCTTGAATAGTATTTCATTATCTTTAGAAAAATCCAAAGAGTTAATGTTAAAACAGTAATGTGATAGTGTAACTAGACAGTCTTAAAGTGATGGAAAGAGAAAATGGTGTATATTAAAATAATTATTTGTACCATGCATTTGACATTATCCCATTAGACCTTCAATAGCCTAAGGCAGACTTCTACACATTGTGTGACAGACAGAAGAGTACTTTTACATTAGGAAAACATAACAATGGCACAAAACTATGCTACATTCAGTTATTTGAAGGAATAAGAGAAGAAGAGTACTTAGTGAAGGAGCACAATGGTAGCAACTTAAATGTGAAAGAACCCTTGAAAAAATAATTCTTATTCAAAACCTCTTTTACTGAAAGCATTGTAGGATGTATAATGCTAACCAACACAGAGCTGCTAATATTGCATTGTAGAAGGTGTCTTTTTTTATATTTGGCAAGTTTCTGAAAGAATAAAACCTAAATTAGAAATGTTATATGGTACATTTTGGAAAGCCAAAGAGGGAAGAAGTATTATACAGATATTTTCTCTCTTTCAAGGGGGAAGAAAGGAAAGAACTTCAGGACAATGTAAATTATCACCTTTCTACTACCAGCTCTAAGCCAATGCATCTGTGCATTTCTCTACACAGATAAATACCGGCCTGATTTCCTTCTCTCTTCTTTTCCTTTGGGTAACTATTCTATGATATCAGTGAGATTAGGCAACCTAGCAACTTAGTCTTCAACATTTCTAACTTGATGGCAGAAAATTATCCAATTCTTTGTGTCCTTTGCCAATGCTAGAAAGCTTTTTGAAAAATAAGTATTTAATAAATATTTGCTGAATGAAATACTAATAATCTAACTAGGAGTGCTTAGGAAGAATATTCTTTCTTGTGTCAGTTGTGTTTGTCCTTGATTGTATTTAATTATCTTTTTCTCATTTCATTTTCATATATAATTTCATATCATCATGATTACACTATCATTTTGGAGAACTGTTAATCTGTTAGTTTGATCTTTTGTATTATGCTACATCTTGATCTTCATACTTCATATGCATATTATATGCAACTGTGTGTATCTATTCATCATGTGATCAATGAATGCTTGATATGCAGATGACACCACCCTAATGGCAGAAAGTGAAGAGGACCTAAAGAGTCTTTTGATGAAGGTGAAAGAGGAGAATGAAAAAGGTGGCTTAAAACAACATGCAAAAATGTAAGATCATGGCATCTGGTCCCATCACTTCATGACAAATAAATGGGGACAAAATGATAACTATGACAGTCTTTATTTTCTTGGGCTCCAAAATCACTGCAGATAGTGACTGTAGCCATAAGATGGTTGCCCCTTGGAAGAAAAGCTATGGAAAACCTAGACAGCATATTAAAAAGCAGAAACATTACTTTGCTGACAAAGGTCCATATTGTCAAAGCTATGGTTTTATAGTAGTAATGTACAAATGTGAGAGTTGGACCACTAAGAACTCTTGAGTGTCAAAGAACTGATGCTTTCAAACTGTTGTGCTTGAGATGACTTTTGAGAGTCTCTTGGACTACAAGGAGGTCAATTCTAAAGGAAATCAAGCCTGAATATTCACTGAAGGACTGCTGCTGAAGCTGAAACTCCAGTACATTGGCCACCTGATAGGAAGAGCTGACTCACTAGAGAAGACCCTGATGATGGGAAAGATTGAGGGAAGGAGTAGAAGGGGACAACAGAGGATGAGGTGTTTGGATGGCATCGTTGACTCAATGGACATGAGTTTGAGCAAACTCCAGAAGATTGTGAAGCACAGGGAAACCTGGTTTGCTGCAGTGCATGGGGTTGCAAAGAGTTAGACATTACTGAGTGATTGAACAACAACATTATATATTGTTATCCATTCAAGGTAGTACACAGCAGGCTAAATCATAATGCCAAATAATAGCTAGCAGCTAAACAGCAATTTGTAGCTTATCTGTATTCTTTCATATATACTATCCCATTTACTTATAGTATTAGTCACTCAGTTGTGTCCAGTTCTTCCTGACTCCATGGACTGTAATCTACCAGGAACCTTTGTCCATAAATTCTCTAGGCAAGAATATTGGAGTGGGTAGCCATTCCCTTCCCCAAGGTATCTTCCCTGCCTAGGGACTGAACCCAGGTCTCTTGAACTGTCGGAGGATTTTTTAACATATGAGCTATGAAGAAAGCTTATACATGCATGGAAATATTAGATGAATTTTTACATTAAAAGATATTATAAGTTTTTCAGACTTCTGTTTCTTATAAAAATGTCTTCAAGGAAATGGAAAAAATATGAAAAACTAGGATTTGAAAGTTGAAGGATTGATGTTAAAATTAATGAGGCTGAAAGTTTTACAAGAACTCCACAAAATATTAAGATTTTCTCAGTTCAACAAAAAATACTTGCTTGAAATGAAATGTAGTTTTACTAAATTCACATAAGATTTTTACATTTGGTAATTGTACTAATAGATATCATATGTATTTAAATATGTATGAATACTATTTATATTTATATACATTTATTAAAATATGTATGAATGCTATATGTGTTTATATATATGAGTGTGTATGTAAGTATTTTATTATAAAGAATTGGTTAAGGTGATTATAAAGATTAACAAGTCCTAAGATGTACAGAATGAGAGTGAATAAGCAAAGTGGATATCCAAGTGAGGAAGTGGTGTAATTACCATCCAAAAGTTAGCTCGGACTACGAGCACAAAGGAAAGGACAACAGCAAAGGATGATAGGAAGAGCTGACTCACTAGAGAAGACCCTGATGATGGGAAAGATTGAGGGAAGGAGTAGAAGGGGACAACAGAGGATGAGGTGTTTGGATGGCATCGTTGACTCAATGGACATGAGTTTGAGCAAACTCCAGAAGATTGTGAAGCACAGGGAAACCTGGTTTGCTGCAGTGCATGGGGTTGCAAAGAGTTAGACATTACTGAGTGATTGAACAACAACATTATATATTGTTATCCATTCAAGGTAGTACACAGCAGGCTAAATCATAATGCCAAATAATAGCTAGCAGCTAAACAGCAATTTGTAGCTTATCTGTATTCTTTCATATATACTATCCCATTTACTTATAGTATTAGTCACTCAGTTGTGTCCAGTTCTTCCTGACTCCATGGACTGTAATCTACCAGGAACCTTTGTCCATAAATTCTCTAGGCAAGAATATTGGAGTGGGTAGCCATTCCCTTCCCCAAGGTATCTTCCCTGCCTAGGGACTGAACCCAGGTCTCTTGAACTGTCGGAGGATTTTTTAACATATGAGCTATGAAGAAAGCTTATACATGCATGGAAATATTAGATGAATTTTTACATTAAAAGATATTATAAGTTTTTCAGACTTCTGTTTCTTATAAAAATGTCTTCAAGGAAATGGAAAAAATATGAAAAACTAGGATTTGAAAGTTGAAGGATTGATGTTAAAATTAATGAGGCTGAAAGTTTTACAAGAACTCCACAAAATATTAAGATTTTCTCAGTTCAACAAAAAATACTTGCTTGAAATGAAATGTAGTTTTACTAAATTCACATAAGATTTTTACATTTGGTAATTGTACTAATAGATATCATATGTATTTAAATATGTATGAATACTATTTATATTTATATACATTTATTAAAATATGTATGAATGCTATATGTGTTTATATATATGAGTGTGTATGTAAGTATTTTATTATAAAGAATTGGTTAAGGTGATTATAAAGATTAACAAGTCCTAAGATGTACAGAATGAGAGTGAATAAGCAAAGTGGATATCCAAGTGAGGAAGTGGTGTAATTACCATCCAAAGGCCAGCAAGCTTGAGACCAAATAAACTAACAAGGCTCTCAGGCAAGGAAAATTTTTCATACCCATGAGAAGGTATTTGTCCTATTTAGCCTTAAACTAATTGGATGAGGCCCAATCATATTAAGGAGGGCAATCTGCTTTATTAACTCTATGAATTTTATGTCCATTTCATCACAAACAGTCTGACAGACATATCGAGAATTATGTTTGACCAAATATCCGGGGAACCTATGGCCCAGTATAGTTGACACGTAAAACTAGCCTTCACAGTAATGAGTGGCTATTTCTTCCTCCATGTAGATTAAAATCCTAAAATAGTAGTAGATTTCATGCTCTTTCTAACTGTCTTTCTTCTTTTCTCTCTTTCATTTGGCAAAATCCAGTTCGAACAATATGTAATATTTCATTTGTGTTATAATTATATGAAAAAAGTATTGCCCAGAATGTATGTGGTTATTGTACATAAGAAGAAGAAAATATGTATTTGCATGATAGTAATTAATAAGCATATAATAATTGAAAGAAGTAATTTTTCTTTTTATCAACAAAAGTTGAATATACTCAAAACTCATTCAGATGACCATATATGAAGAAGATTTTCTATGAAATCATCCACCTTAAAAAAATCAAATTCCATAAATATGTAGAAAAAAAATTTATCCTAAACACACACATAAATTCGATCATAATGAATAAAGCATCATCAAATAGACAAACAACAACTGAAAAATACATATACAAGTATATTTTTTAAAATGAATGAGGGCGTCCCTGTGGTCCAGTGGGTAAGGACACCTCCTTGCAGTGCAAGGGGTGCCAGTTCGATCCCTGGCCTGGAAAGATCCCACGTGACGCGGAGCAGCTGGACTGATGTGTCCAATTACCGAGTCGGAACTCTGGAGTGCATATGCCCAGAGCCGGTGCTCTGCGACAACACAGGCCACCGCGATGGGAGGTCCACAGGGGCCAAAGGACAAAGATGGGTGAAAATAGATAAATGAAAGACCAACAGTGGCCCCCCCGCCCCTCTCCATCCCTAACCAGCCCCCCCGTCCCCCCAAAAAAAAATTTAAAAAAAGAAATGAGTGAAAAAAGAGAGAAACAATAGGTAAATATATACTTAGGAAATGGAGGGGGAGGTATCAGGAAATAAAATGTCATCAATTATTTCTGTAACAAAAATGGAAACTAGAAGACACTAGCACAGCCGACTTAAAAATTCTGGAATATTGGTTTCTATTAAATGATTTATAAAGAATATTTATTTTCTCAAAATAGCATCCAGGTTAGAAAGTGTAAAAGGAGATATTTTAAAACTTACAATGTCTCAAAACAATCTCTTCTCATTCAATTATTCTATGGACACTACTGAAGAAGTTGAAGCACCAAAGAGAATAATAACAAAGTAGGAGAAAATGTTATAAAAGAATTAAATAATTTGACACAGAAATGTTATATCTATGTACCTGTTTATTCTATTTCTGAAGAAAATTACAGCACCAGTGCTAAAATCAAATGCACATACTTTTGAGTACTAATCAGCAATTACAAGATGAAATCATCTCTTCTATAATGTTTTAGAAGTATATTTAACACTATATGTATGGTACAATCAAATAGTAATTGAAGAATGTTTACACAATGACCTTTAAAGTTTTCACACTTTCAGCATCATGCAACTACTCAAAAATGGTAATGTCTTCCATATAACATTCACAGTGAATTTATGTATGCTGTTCAAATTAAAAAGCTGTATGCAAACTCTGGGCCTTTCCTACATTAAATTTGTTATTTTAAATTAATACTAGTCTTTTAGAAATTAACATAAAATATTGTATAGCTGCTTATAGCTATAAATTAAATATTAAAGAGTTTATTAAAATTATATATGAAAATAATCTTGTATTAAAATCACTCATGTATATGGCTATAAATCAAATGGAAATATAAGATATGTATCCATAATCCACAGAATGCTTTCCATTTCTCACCATCACATTCCTAAGTGCCATTAATCTGGCAAAATTCTTTCAAATTTTTTTTTTCTCATGGTTTTTAAAATCTATGTTTCTAAATGATATAATTTTCCATTACTTTTACTTGTTAATTTGAGATGAAGATTTCTTTTCTATTATATTGATCATCATTTCTTTTTCACACCCATATTTGCATTTTCTCAAAACTTATTATATTTTAAGTCAATATGCAATGCTTAATTACTCTGTATATGAAAACATTTTTACTTGTTGAACTAAGAGATACACTGTATTATTTGTTACATATGGGTTTTACTTTCTTTCTAGGGCTAATTTCTTATTTGTCATTTTCCTACCTAATTATAAAGTCCTTTAAATTCCTAGCAATCTGTGACTTAATAAGCTATATAGGTGATTCTGAGCAAGTCAAAGTTGAGGATTCATTGTTGTAAAATAGTTAGGAAGCAAGTAACTATTTTTTTTTTTATTATAGCATCACAATTAGTAACCCATAGTAATCTTTCTCTCTGTGGTCTCATGTCAGATTCTCTGAGTTAGTCATGCTACCCATCCAATCATGTGGTAAATGGAATTCTCCAATGGGTTTGGAGAAAGGAAGTGATTATTTCAAAGTTCACCAGGCAAGCTTCTAATTAAAACTCTTTTTCCAGCCCTATGCCTGTGCTTTCTAGTTTTCTTGACTCCAAAGCCTCCTCATGGCCATTTCTCCAGAAATTAAGCCTTCTCTCCATTTTTGGAGATATTCAAGATAGGAAGTTGAGCAGTCTGGAGATGGGTAGGGAATACTAATGTGTGAAATTTTTTTTTCACATTTCACTCCATACTTTAACTCCTGTTTACTGGAGTACCTAGTGTTAGAAAACACTTGGACAACTTTATTCTAAGAAATATATTTTTTCTTTTTATTCTTTTTAATGAATAACATGAGAATTGATTTCCTTATTGCATTGGGTTTTATGATGATAAAATGTTGAAAACTAACTCTTGGAAAAGTTACTTTTAATTGTCTGGTTGTTCCTTTGCTAAACAAAAGTGGTACTGTCCACTAGTTATTTAATTTACCTTTGGTAGAATGATTTCTTTGAAACACTTAATTTTATGAAGTCAAGATTCAATAGTTCCTACTCAGTAATTACTGAGTATCTACTATGTTCCAGGTATTGAGCTAGATGCACAAGAGTATTTTGTTGTCATCTCCCTTAGAACACTTACAGTCATGTTTCTAGAAAACTATACATACCAATTGACCAAATAATATTGTAATTTAATACAATTATGTTATTTTGGAATAGGTAGGTATCACTGAGAATTAGAAGGACTAAAATGGTTTTATTCAACTGGAATGAAGATTTCGGTGGAAAAGAACAAGAGCATATTTCAGGAAGGATAAATAATTATCTGATGAGCTAAAAAATTTGAAAAGAAATGCAAATATCTTTATAATGCTTTCTGTCTCTAAATATCCCAAAAGATATTTTTCTAAAATAACTTGTATTATATTTATATTTATGTTTAAACATATGTGTGTTTGTGCACATGTATGGGCATATTAGTAAGTCTTAATTTTTTCTCATTTAATCAAAATATATCTTTTCATTTAAGTACTATTTCTATTATAATTTTTCTGGATTGGAAGCTTTAATTTGCCTGATGTTACACAGTTAATTAGTTAATGGAAAAGGAGGGATTTACACCCAGATGGTTCAATGTGGGTCCAATAATAAATGAGTGTGCTAACCACAACTGCCTCTCATTCCAATTAGCCATATTTAATAAATACGTAATTTGAATACATTATTCCCCAAGGAACCAGTGTGCCTCGTGTTTTAAGGAACTAGGAAAATTGAGTTTTCTATCTAGTCAGAGCTGGATGAGAAACTAAAGCCCAATTTTTTAAGAACTGTTGAGCAGGTTGAAAAGTATGTGCCCCAGAAGGCAATTACTTGGGGAGCAGCCAAATTAAAAAGGGTAAACCTGAATGAGTCATATATTGAAAGTGGTAGGCAAATGGGAGAATCTGGGTAGAAGCCAAAGAAATAGAGAGTAACAGATAATTTAAACACTGTACAGCCAGGCAAAGGCAGGAATAGACAAATTCTTTAGGAAGATTTGCGCTCAGCAAAAGCATCTAGAGATTATCTGGAAATTATTCTTTTTAAATAATTAAAAGGGTACCTCATATAGTTCCATTACTGTAAATTTATTTCAAATATAGATCATTTCCTGATTATAAAATAAATCAATGTCATTCATTTTAATCAGAAGAAAAAAAAAAACGAAAAGAAAATCTGAGATAATGAACTCACCTGTTAAGGATTTGCATCACAATAATCGCTAACTCTCCTCAACTTTTTTTTTTTTTTTTTAGTACATGATTCCTCAACTACTAATTAAAATAGAGAAATAAGATAAAACTATTTCTGGAAATATAGCCCACTGAGTGACTGTAATCCCTCAACATTTTGAATACTTAAAAATCTTTAAGTGCATGGTTTAGTTAGAAAGAAAGTTTTAAAAATTAAAATAAGTTAAATCAAAAAAAATCTAGAAGAAAGAAAAAATTCAAAGAGGAACCCCACAAAAGTACAGTTGCTATGTAAAAAATTGCAAACCAGGATTTTAAGCCTATGGTTTTAATCCAACAAGTGTAAAGATAAACAATAAAAACATCCTTAGACTGATAAAGAGTGAAACTAAGAGCTCCTCAATATAAGTCATGACTCTAAAATATGACCATTCAATAAAATATACAACTGGGGGAAAAAAGCCTCCCAACTCAAGGAGGCAATGGTTAAACTTGAGAAATGAGGGACTGGGGTATAGATGTCTTCTTTGATGATCTATAACCTCCAATTTGTCCTGAAGCAGGTTTGAGATCAGAAATCATATTGCTTACAAAATCCCAAATATCTAAAACAGAACATTTATGTAGGATTTCTTAGTATTGTTAATACTCCAGACACCTTGTATAATTAAAGACATCTATAGTGTTTGTATATAAAACATCACAGCAACAGAGGTTATCATACCCTCCAAGTTTTCTGAATTTCAATCAGTTCAGTTATGTCACTCAATTCTGTCGGACTCTGCAGTCCCAAGGACTGCATCACTCCAGGCTAGAGGGGCCAAAGAAATAGAGAGTAACAGATAATTTAAACACTGTACAGCCAGGCAAAGGCAGGAATAGACAAATTCTTTAGGAAGATTTGCGCTCAGCAAAAGCATCTAGAGATTATCTGGAAATTATTCTTTTTAAATAATTAAAAGGGTACCTCATATAGTTCCATTACTGTAAATTTATTTCAAATATAGATCATTTCCTGATTATAAAATAAATCAATGTCATTCATTTTAATCAGAAGAAAAAAAAAAACGAAAAGAAAATCTGAGATAATGAACTCACCTGTTAAGGATTTGCATCACAATAATCGCTAACTCTCCTCAACTTTTTTTTTTTTTAGTACATGATTCCTCAACTACTAATTAAAATAGAGAAATAAGATAAAACTATTTCTGGAAATATAGCCCACTGAGTGACTGTAATCCCTCAACATTTTGAATACTTAAAAATCTTTAAGTGCATGGTTTAGTTAGAAAGAAAGTTTTAAAAATTAAAATAAGTTAAATCAAAAAAAATCTAGAAGAAAGAAAAAATTCAAAGAGGAACCCCACAAAAAGTACAGTTGCTATGTAAAAAATTGCAAACCAGGATTTTAAGCCTATGGTTTTAATCCAACAAGTGTAAAGATAAACAATAAAAACATCCTTAGACTGATAAAGAGTGAAACTAAGAGCTCCTCAATATAAGTCATGACTCTAAAATATGACCATTCAATAAAATATACAACTGGGGGAAAAAAGCCCTCCCAACTCAAGGAGGCAATGGTTAAACTTGAGAAATGAGGGACTGGGGTATAGATGTCTTCTTTGATGATCTATAACCTCCAATTTGTCCTGAAGCAGGTTTGAGATCAGAAATCATATTGCTTACAAAATCCCAAATATCTAAAACAGAACATTTATGTAGGATTTCTTAGTATTGTTAATACTCCAGACACCTTGTATAATTAAAGACATCTATAGTGTTTGTATATAAAACATCACAGCAACAGAGGTTATCATACCCTCCAAGTTTTCTGAATTTCAATCAGTTCAGTTATGTCACTCAATTCTGTCGGACTCTGCAGTCCCAAGGACTGCATCACTCCAGGCTTCCCTGTCCATCGCCATCTCCCGAGTTTGCTCAAACTCATGTGCATTGACTCAGTGTTGATATCCAATCACCTCGTTCTCTGTGATTCCCTTCTCCTTTGCCTTCTGTTTTTCTCATCAGGCTCTTTTCCAATGAGCCCTCTCTTCCAATTAGGTGGCCAAAGTATTGGAGCTTCACCTTCAGCATTATTCCTTCCAATGTTTATTCAGGGTGGATTTCCTTTAGAACTGACTGATTTAACTCCTTGCCCTCCAAGGGAGTCTCAAGAGTCTTCTGCTTTTTAATATGTTGTCTAGATTGATCATAGCTTTTCTTCCAAGAAGCAAGCATCTTTTAATTTTATGGCTGCAGTCACCATCCACAGTGATTCCTCTTTTGTTTCGACAGTAAGGGTGGTGTCATCTGCATACCTGAGATTATTGCTATTTCTCTTCACAATCTTGATTCCAGCTTGTGCATCATGCTGACTGGAATTTCGCATGGTGTACTCTGCCTATAAGTAAAATATACAGTATACAGCCTTGACATACTCCTTTCCGAATTTGGAACCAGTCTGTTGTTCCATGTCAGGTTCTAACTGTTGCTTCTTTTCATACATACAGGTTTTGCAGGTAGATTCTTATAAATTTTATTTATAAGAAAATAAATCAGCCAAAGGAAGAGCCTGTTGTGGTCAAAAATTAACAGAATATACAGAAAAAAAGAATCAGATATAGAGTATCAAAAAGTGATTAATATATTTTAATAATAAAAGTAAATGTTCAAGTAAGGAAAAGTAAAGATATAAAATGATGAATTTGGTCTGAGCTTCCCTGGCTGCTCAGATGGTAAAGAATCTGCCTGCAGTTCAGGAGACATGGATTTGATCCCTGGGTTCAGAAAATAAAATCCTCTAGAGAAGGGAGTGATGACTCACTCCAGTATTCTTGCCTGGGAAATATAGGCACAGAAGATCCAGAAAAATAACAAAATAAAAATGCTAGAAATGATAAAAAAGCTCACAGATGATATAAATAAAGACTGTACTTTCAGGGATCCTTTTTTTAGTTTGCTTACAGATGGTATAAATAGAATAGACACAATAAGGAAAGAATGAATGAACTAAAATATAGATTTTAGTAGAATTACTCAGAATACAGAATAAAGAAATGGAGATAAAATTCAAATAAATTTGAGAGATTTGAGAATAAAATAAAATAAAAGATTTTAGAACTTATTTACTAGGAAATCAGAATAAGCTGATGAAGAAGCTAGATATAAAGATATCATGAACAAGAAAATTTCAGAGTTCATTTCAAAAAATCCTACTCAGATTCTGGAAACTTCATGAATCTTATGCAAGACAAATGAGTATGTTAATAATTCCAACCTAGTAACTACATTACACTACACCTAATGTAACTACATTATGGAGGGAAAAAAGACCTTAAATAAATTAGCTAATAGATACATGTTATTAACAAGCATAGATCTGAACACTTCTACTAATAGTATTAATGAAAATCAATAGAATAATATCTCAAAGTATTAACTGCAAAACTTTTAATCTAGAATTGTATAAATATCAAATATGGTCAAAATCAAACCTAAAACATTGTCAATGCAGAAAAACAAAACTTGAGAAACTTGATCTTTAATCAATAAGAATGAGACAAACATGGGACAATAAATTCAAAACAAGATGACAAATAAACATGTATGGCCTGAAGCATACAAGACAGGAATAAGGAGAAAGTTGGAATGACTGCTTAATGGGTGTAGAGTTTCCTTTTGGGAGAAGAAAATATTTTGGAACTAGATATGGTCTTTTTTACCCAATATTGTGAACAAGTTAAATACTATTCAAGTGTATATATTAAAATGGTTAAAGCAGACAGTTATATTTCTATGTGTTTGTTGCCTCAATAAAATATGTCAACAAATATATAGTACCAGAAGAGTGGTAGCATATAATTGCTTAAAGTTTGCTTCATAAACTGTAGCATTATATGAGTTTTTGATCTCAAGCCCTGGCTTCACAACTTGTTAGCTGTGTATTCTTGTGTGTTTATGAGCCCTTCTTTTGCTCAGTCTTCTTATATTATAAAACAGGGGTGATTAGAATGATAAAAACTCACAGGATAAAAAAGACTGTACTTTCAGGGATCCTTTTTTTAGTTTGCTTACAGATGGTATAAATAGAATAGACACAATAAGGAAAGAATGAATGAACTAAAATATAGATTTTAGTAGAATTACTCAGAATACAGAATAAAGAAATGGAGATAAAATTCAAATAAATTTGAGAGATTTGAGAATAAAATAAAATAAAAGATTTTAGAACTTATTTACTAGGAAATCAGAATAAGCTGATGAAGAAGCTAGATATAAAGATATCATGAACAAGAAAATTTCAGAGTTCATTTCAAAAAATCCTACTCAGATTCTGGAAACTTCATGAATCTTATGCAAGACAAATGAGTATGTTAATAATTCCAACCTAGTAACTACATTACACTACACCTAATGTAACTACATTATGGAGGGAAAAAAGACCTTAAATAAATTAGCTAATAGATACATGTTATTAACAAGCATAGATCTGAACACTTCTACTAATAGTATTAATGAAAATCAATAGAATAATATCTCAAAGTATTAACTGCAAAACTTTTAATCTAGAATTGTATAAATATCAAATATGGTCAAAATCAAACCTAAAACATTGTCAATGCAGAAAAACAAAACTTGAGAAACTTGATCTTTAATCAATAAGAATGAGACAAACATGGGACAATAAATTCAAAACAAGATGACAAATAAACATGTATGGCCTGAAGCATACAAGACAGGAATAAGGAGAAAGTTGGAATGACTGCTTAATGGGTGTAGAGTTTCCTTTTGGGAGAAGAAAATATTTTGGAACTAGATATGGTCTTTTTTACCCAATATTGTGAACAAGTTAAATACTATTCAAGTGTATATATTAAAATGGTTAAAGCAGACAGTTATATTTCTATGTGTTTGTTGCCTCAATAAAATATGTCAACAAATATATAGTACCAGAAGAGTGGTAGCATATAATTGCTTAAAGTTTGCTTCATAAACTGTAGCATTATATGAGTTTTTGATCTCAAGCCCTGGCTTCACAACTTGTTAGCTGTGTATTCTTGTGTGTTTATGAGCCCTTCTTTTGCTCAGTCTTCTTATATTATAAAACAGGGGTGATTATAATGGTGACTGTACTGTGAACATTAATAACGTTCATGCATCATAATAAAGCATGAAAACCACTAACATAATAGGCTGTCAATTTGTTTTATATACTGTTAATTATGACTTTTTATTATCGTTAGTATCATTATTATTACCTAGATGTTGCTTTGAGTATTTTGTCAGCTTAAAGTTTTGATGCTGAATTTTCATGCCATCTTTCACTATTCAGTTTTGGATCAATCTTCTAGAATGCTTTTCCTTAACCCTCAGTTAACATGTATGAATTTCCTCTCCACATCCCGGAGTTGCTATATATATTACCTCCTTATGATTTACATTATATCAAAATCAGTAATTTTGTCTGGTTTTTCCATTGGGCTTCTCTGGTGACACAGTCAGTAAAGAATTTGCCTGCAATGCAGGAGACCCAGCTTCAGTCTCTGGGTTGGGAAAATCCTCTCCAAAAGGAAATGGGAACCCACTCCAGTATTCTTGCCTGGGAATTTCCATGGACAGAAGAGCTTGGCAAATACAGACCATGCGGTCACAAAAGTCAGACACGACTTAGCAACTAAACCACCAGTTTTCTCATTAGATAGTCATGTTCACAGGGCCAATTTACTGCTCAACTTTGTCTCATGAGAACATATTGGAACATGATGCACAAACACACACACGCACACACACATGTCTTGAACTCATTCTGGCTCAGTTGAACAGTATCATCTGATAGGCACATACTTTATTTTGTTTCTTTCACTGAATATATTTTTGTCACTTAAAATATGCCATATTAAAGTGAAAAAGCAATAACTGTGTTCATTTAGTAAATATTTAGGAGTACTACCTGTTGGATTGCACTAGGGCTGTGTAAGTATTTCAAATATTAATTCTCAAACTGTTTTATAGTTCTCCAATTTGTATGTAAGTCTAGATAGAAGTACTTTATAAGCCAAAATGAAACTTCAGATACTAACTAAAGTGTCTTCATGCTGGCTAGGAGTTGCACTGATTCCCAGCCAGTTATTTTTTCTCTCTTGGAAAAAAAGTCCTTAAATAACAAGAAAAAATGAAAAATTAGAAGATTAAGCAGACACATATGCTTTTTTGAAAAGAGTTTCTCTAACCACGTTTGTCTAGTACTTAGAATATGATTCAAATACCTGGGCATGATTAGAATGAGTGGGTCTATGGTACAGTCAACCTGAATAACCACTGTATTATCAGTTTGGCACAAAAACCACAGGAACGCTGAGTTAGATCAGCATGCTGTTGATCTATTAGGAAAGAAAAGCTGAGAAAAGAAAGCACAAGAAGCCATCATTTTTGACCTTGTTAATTCTGGGTATGGAAATATACATATATTTGCAATTGTTTTTTATCCAGATACTGAAAATTATAATCACATGTAATACTATGTCTGACTAATTTCTTTTTAATTTTTATTTTGAATAGTGGTTGACAGTTTCAGTGGATACCAACAAAGTTGTTGTCAACATATTTTAATTATTATATAATTAAAAAGTAGTCAATTTATGAAGCTTTAGGGGGTAAAGGTGCACCAATTAGTGATCCTGGTTTGACCTTATTTTAATCAATGATTTTTCCAATTTGAGATACATTTAATGCAGAATTTGTAGTCTCTTTCCTGCATTTGCTTTTAGAGCTTCTTAACTGGGATACAGAATATTTTGCCTTAATCATGCATAATAAAATCAAAACAATAAAATACATTGTGATAAAGAGGGATCCTACTGGTTCTTTCAAAACCAACATACATTTAAAGAAATTTCCACCAAGCTAGTCAATAAGGAAAGCAATACATTTACCTCTTTAGAGTCAGGCATTTGAAAAACTTCTGACAAAAGAGAGAAACATTTATTTTACAATTTTATCTGGCAAGTTTGAATTAAAGATTCATCCATCCCCCTGGGAGGACTTATTTTGGAAATAGTTTACTGGCCTACAGAGAGATCAGATACAGGTTTACCAAGATATCATCTAGATTAGGGAATGCTTTGGGCATCTAGAGGAGGCTTAGATGACTATGTCATGACTCAGGAGGTTTGTTCAACTGTGTAGACTTTTGTAGAAATAATGTAGTTTGCTCTGCGAGAGGTTGTGCTGAAACCATGGGAGTTACCAGAACTGCTGTCCTCTGCACAAAATAAAATGGTAAAATGGATAACAGGGGACTCAAATCTAATTCCAGTTCTATTTCATCCACCAAGTAAAACAGGTCTTTCAGTTAGTTGTGTGTTTTCCTTCCACTTCATGTTCAATACCCACAAACTGCCATGCTATGAAAATAAAGAAGTGAGAGTTTAAGGACACAGTTAAACAGTACAAATTATGATAGCTAGAATTTGAATGTTCTCCTTGCTAGACACCAACATATATTTCTCTATTTAGTTTTTAGTACTATTCAAAATGGCAATGACATTATTTATTTCTAACAATAAACAGGTATTATGATGAACGATGTGCTTACTAAGTTTCTAAAAAATGCAAAAAAATAAAGCAACATCATCAAAACCAAAAAACAGCCAAATAAAAAACAAAGCAAAAATCCAATGTCCCTTCAAAGAGCATTCAGTCCAGTAGAGGAGACAACTAATACAATGTCAACTAATAGGGAAGATTTATAATTGTCATAGTGGAGGAAAAAGCATCATATTGTAAGACAACAAAATGAGTTAGTGACCATTTTCTATTTATATTCTTTCATATTTGAATATTTAAAACATTGGTAAAAATATATCCCTTGAGTCTAAGTAGAACTTACTGTAAAAAAAATAACTGTAGCTTGTGTTTTATTTTTATATTTTGTGGGTACATTCCATTTATTTTTTATAATTTGGTTTATTTATTTATTTTTGGCAGTTCTGGGTCTTCATTGCTGAGCAGGCTTTTCTCTAGTTTTAGAGAGTGGGGGCTCTGTGCTGCACAGTTACTATGGTGGCCTTACTTATTGTGGAGCAGGGTTCTAGAGCTTGCAAACTTTAGTAACTGTGGTTCATGGGCTCATTAGTTGTGATTCCCAGGCTCTAGAGCACAGACTCAATAGTTGTGGCACACCTGCTTAATTACTCCACCACTCATGTTATCTTCCCA
This sequence comes from Tragulus kanchil, assembly GCA_022376925.1. Lineage (NCBI taxonomy): Eukaryota > Metazoa > Chordata > Mammalia > Artiodactyla > Tragulidae > Tragulus > Tragulus kanchil. The sequence goes on along the minus strand of JAIOJX010000025.1, from coordinate 110,580,424 downwards.
GATCAGGGATAGAACACATGTCTCCTGAGCACTAGGCCAGTTCTTTACCACTGAGCCACCAGGGAAGCCATCTATTTCTTTAATTACTGTATTTCTTGTGTAGGTTTACAGCTCTTGCTTTAGATCTGGCAAAGTTTTGAATTAGTTGTTATAAAGTGGCTGAATATTCATAAACTTCGAAGTTTCTTCTCTGTATGTCATCATGAACCTTTCAGTTCCTATATTATTTATTTGTGATGTCTCTCTCTTCTCTCCCCCTCTTGATCAAAGTGTATACGGGGGCTTCCCTAGTGGTACACTGGGTAAGGATACCGCCTTGCAGTGCAAGGGGTACCGGTTCGATCCATGGCCTGGGAAGATCCCATGTGTCACGGAATAGCTGGACCAATGTGTCCAACTACCGAGCCAGAGCCCTGGAGCATGTGTGTCCAGAGCCGGTGCTCTGCAGTGAGAGAGGCCACTGCGATGGGAGGCCTACAAAGGCCAAAGAACAAAGACGGATGAAGGTAAGTAAATGGAAAGATCAACAGAAGTGGCCAAATAAAATAAAATAAAATAAAGCTTGTAGTTTCAAAATATAGCCCCATTTAAAAAAATGTATATGGGATAGGCTCCTTTCTGATTTATTACACTTTTCAACTATAATGTTTGGCTTTGTTTGGCCTCTAAAATGTGTTAAATATTCCTTTGGTTCTGGACTACTTCAATTCTTCTGCTGTTTCTTTCCTTTCAGTTACTTAGATTAATTAATTTTATTTTCATAATTTTTACATGAGATGATTCTATTATTCATTTTCAACCTTTCTTTTTTAGAAAACCATAAGTTTTAAAAGATATATTTCTCCTATATTTTAAATGAGCATTTTGTACATTTTGCATTATAGTATTTTGAGGACTCTTGAAATGATATATCAAAACACATGTATTTTGTAATATTTTTAAAAATTATTTTTTGATAGATGAGCTATTTTTGTTAAGTTCCAAACATATCCAGTTTGCATTTGTAACATGGTAAATGTGGCCACAATTAATTATTCTTTATGCTCATGATGTATCTATATGTTTCTGTATTTCTTTTATCACATGATAGACAGTCCAGCTCCATAAACAGTTGACTATATATTAAGGACAGTGACTATTTTACCATTTTTGGATATAAGGTTCACTATTCATTATATCAGGCTTGTTACTTGCCTTCTTCTTGTTGCTATTCTTACTGTTCTTTTCTTTTCTTTTTCTTACCAACTAGATATCTTAGAAGTTTTCTTAGATAAGACATATTATTAAATAAAATTCAAATGAAAGTTTTTCTGCAAATTTTATCCATTCAACTTTTTTTAATTCAAACTTTTGAAGTTCCTATATTATTTATTTGTGATGTCTCTCTTCTCTCCCCTCTTGATCAAAGTGTATCGGGGCTTCCCTAGTGGTACACTGGGTAAGGATACCGCCTTGCAGTGCAAGGGGTACCGGTTCGATCCATGGCCTGGGAAGATCCCATGTGTCACGGAATAGCTGGACCAATGTGTCCAACTACCGAGCCAGAGCCCTGGAGCATGTGTGTCCAGAGCCGGTGCTCTGCAGTGAGAGAGGCCACTGCGATGGGAGGCCTACAAAGGCCAAAGAACAAAGACGGATGAAGGTAAGTAAATGGAAAGATCAACAGAAGTGGCCAAATAAAATAAAATAAAATAAAGCTTGTAGTTTCAAAATATAGCCCCATTTAAAAAAATGTATATGGGATAGGCTCCTTTCTGATTTATTACACTTTTCAACTATAATGTTTGGCTTTGTTTGGCCTCTAAAATGTGTTAAATATTCCTTTGGTTCTGGACTACTTCAATTCTTCTGCTGTTTCTTTCCTTTCAGTTACTTAGATTAATTAATTTTATTTTCATAATTTTTACATGAGATGATTCTATTATTCATTTTCAACCTTTCTTTTTTAGAAAACCATAAGTTTTAAAAGATATATTTCTCCTATATTTTAAATGAGCATTTTGTACATTTTGCATTATAGTATTTTGAGGACTCTTGAAATGATATATCAAAACACATGTATTTTGTAATATTTTTAAAAATTATTTTTTGATAGATGAGCTATTTTTGTTAAGTTCCAAACATATCCAGTTTGCATTTGTAACATGGTAAATGTGGCCACAATTAATTATTCTTTATGCTCATGATGTATCTATATGTTTCTGTATTTCTTTTATCACATGATAGACAGTCCAGCTCCATAAACAGTTGACTATATATTAAGGACAGTGACTATTTTACCATTTTTGGATATAAGGTTCACTATTCATTATATCAGGCTTGTTACTTGCCTTCTTCTTGTTGCTATTCTTACTGTTCTTTTCTTTTCTTTTTCTTACCAACTAGATATCTTAGAAGTTTTCTTAGATAAGACATATTATTAAATAAAATTCAAATGAAAGTTTTTCTGCAAATTTTATCCATTCAACTTAAATAAATGAATTATGTTTAAATTTTTATTTCATAAGACTTTTCATGAAGTTTATCTTGCAGTTATTAAAATTATTTTCTAAAACACTTCATGTTAGAGAAAATACAGTGTACTATTAACTAGGAAAAAAGAATGATACAAAACTGCATATTTCCTAAAGCTTATTTTGGCTTCCTAGGTGGTGCTAGTGGTAAAGAACCCTTCTACCAATGCAAGAGACATAAGAGACATGAGTTCAATCCCTGGGTTGGGAAGATCCCCTAGAGGAGAGCATGGCAATCTACTCCAGTATTTTTGCCTTGAGAATTCCATGGACAGAGGAATCTGGCAGACTACAATCTGGTCCAGGTATTGCGAAGAGTTGGCACAACTGAAGTGATTAAGCATGCACACATACACATGCAAAGCTTATTTCATTATGACCTTGTTGAAGCTAATTTCCATAGAAAACATTTTATTATAGTTTTCCAAAAATTATGTAGGCTTCATTTTAATTATTTTAGGCTTGAAAGGAAATGATTTTATTTTAAATAGTGAAAGTTATCAATAGAGTATATACATTAGGAACAAAAAACCTAGTAGTTTATCCTTAATGTTTACTCTTATCAAGTTTTCCCCAAGACATTTCACCCTTTTTGCACTACCCTCTTATATGATTGGTTTAATTCCACTGATGGAGTCATGATTATTTTAAACCCATGCAATTTAATACACAATGTGGTATATACATTGTTCATTAAATATCTACCTCTTGATATCAATGATACCAGAACTAAGATCTTTTTCCAAATAGCAATTCTTTAAAAACTTAAAAATAACTATTTTGCCTAATTATTGTGTCCCGTTTCTGCCAGTGAATAACTGTCCTACCCAGAATAAATGTAAAATTTTTCTTTGACTCACTCTCTTTCTGCTCTAAGATATAAACCCTGACTTAGAAAGACATATAATATGTGTGTATATACATATATATATGTACATTATATATATATATATATGTATGTATATATACGGTCCAACTCTCACATTCATACTTCACTACCAGAAAAAAACATAGCTTTGACGATACGAACCTTTGTTGACAAAGTGATGTCTCTGTCTTTTAATATGTTGTCTAAGTTTTTCATAGCTTTTCTGTCAAAGAGCAAACATCTTTTAATTTCGTTGTTGTAGTCACTGTCCACAGTGATTTTTGAGCCCAAGAAAATGAAGTCTGTCACTGTGTTCAATTTTTTCCTATTTGCCATGATGAAATGGGACTAGATGCTATGCTCTTAGTTTTTTGAATGTTGTACTTTCCTCTTACTCCATCATCAACAGGCATTTTAATGTCTCTTTGGTTTCTGTCATTGAGAATATATATATGTGTGTGTGTATATATATGTATACGTGTGTGTATGTGTGTATTCAATGTGAATATTTTGTTTAGTTACAAATATTTTTATCAGAAAGGAACTTTAACCAAAACAAAAATTCACTTTTTGCTATGACCCAAAGACCTCAAAATACAGGATAAGTTTTTTTATTTTTTTATTTTTTTATTAAATTGGGAACAAGGCTTGAGAGATTCAGGGAAAGAAACATAAATTAGACAAGTCAATTTTGTTGGAAGCAGTGCCTTTGACAGGTTCATGACAAGATGGAAGAATAATTTTTGTTTTGAACAGTAGGTTGAAAGATTAATGGTAAGAAATAGAAAAATCATTTTTATTGGGAGATGTAGGGCTATGAGATCTGTGATTTAATAATCTTATTTTCTTTATTTTTGGAAACTGAGAATATAAGAGATTTCTCTGAATACATCTTTTTATTTGTCCTAGGTTTTCTTTTTTTGTTTCAAGATTTCAACTAATGAATTTGTGAGAGTTAAATGTAAGACTGCTGATAGTGTTCCTTCTCACTAAGGTACTGTTAAATCTATCATAAGAAAGCTTATATACTAATGTGTCTTTAGTTCTATATGTTTGTATCAAAGAAAAACATTAGAGACTTAAGTCATTGAAAGGTCAGAATTTCTGAATATTATTTAAAATTATATATTTTTCAAGCTCAAGTTTCTCATATAAGAAATGTGTTTTTGCTGATAACTGATGCATACATAATATCAGTGGCTCTAGAAGGTATAAATTCTTATCCAAAAAAAAAAAAAGACATCTTTACCATCAACATTGTTTGCAGTCAGTTCTTTAAATTCCAGAGAGCTATTTTCCTCAAAGAGCAGTTGAGAAATAATTTTCGGGTCCCTGCATAATTTAAAGATATTAGAATATGAAGTCATTTCATCATACCAATTTAGAATTGGAAAGGGCCATATTTTATTATTAAATTTTCCATAGTAGTGGCTAAAAAAGACAAACCTTAGTATTGTGAATATGTTGACACTATACCTTAGTTGCTATATTTAGACTAAGCACGACTAAAATTGAATCCTGACTCTTCCAAATTCTTCCTGTGGGTATCTGACCGGGTTTTTGAACCTTTTGAAGTCTTGTTTCCCATGTGTAAGATGAAAAGAGTGATAACAAATAATTTATCCTTCTATTGCAAGTCTCAAATTAGGCACTACTTTGAAAGTGATTATTGTGATGTCCATTAAGTATTATTAAGTGGATAGAAATTTAGTAGTAGTTCTAGTCAGAAGTACTGTAGTAGTGATATGTAATTAGTAATAGTGTGAAAGAGAATCCAGATTTCCTGTTTTCCCCTAAATAGTTCTTTGTTAGACCTGTCATTCAGCTGAATATTTCAAAGGCCGTTTCAAATATATTATTTCTTATTAATATTCTGGCGAGAGGATGCTAATTTAGGAAATTCCTCCATATGACAAGATTTTTAGTCTTTTTATGTCCCCTCCAAAAGGGTATTACTACCTACAATGTAAAATTATAAGCCTGGCATTATTCTTGCCACCTCTTTTGGCAAGATTGTTCTCACTTTACACTCTTCCCTATATAAATTGCTAATGTCAAACTGTGTTCATTTGAAAACAGTCTACTAATTCTATATGGCAGGTTGTTTATGTTATAAAAGTGTTGTTACTATTGTATCTTTTTGCAAATATTCCTGTGGCACTTTTCTTCTCTTTTCCGTGTAAATAATATTACATATCTTTTCAGGTTTCCATTAGCTTTTTGGGCATGTCATACATAATATCAGTGGCTCTAGAAGTTATAACTTCTTATCCAAAAAAAAAAAAAGACATCTTTACCATCAACATTGTTTGCAGTCAGTTCTTTAAATTCCAGAGAGCTATTTTCCTCAAAGAGCAGTTGAGAAATAATTTTCGGGTCCCTGCATAATTTAAAGATATTAGAATATGAAGTCATTTCATCATACCAATTTAGAATTGGAAAGGGCCATATTTTATTATTAAATTTTCCATAGTAGTGGCTAAAAAAGACAAACCTTAGTATTGTGAATATGTTGACACTATACCTTAGTTGCTATATTTAGACTAAGCACGACTAAAATTGAATCCTGACTCTTCCAAATTCTTCCTGTGGGTATCTGACCGGGTTTTTGAACCTTTTGAAGTCTTGTTTCCCATGTGTAAGATGAAAAGAGTGATAACAAATAATTTATCCTTCTATTGCAAGTCTCAAATTAGGCACTACTTTGAAAGTGATTATTGTGATGTCCATTAAGTATTATTAAGTGGATAGAAATTTAGTAGTAGTTCTAGTCAGAAGTACTGTAGTAGTGATATGTAATTAGTAATAGTGTGAAAGAGAATCCAGATTTCCTGTTTTCCCCTAAATAGTTCTTTGTTAGACCTGTCATTCAGCTGAATATTTCAAAGGCCGTTTCAAATATATTATTTCTTATTAATATTCTGGCGAGAGGATGCTAATTTAGGAAATTCCTCCATATGACAAGATTTTTAGTCTTTTTATGTCCCCTCCAAAAGGGTATTACTACCTACAATGTAAAATTATAAGCCTGGCATTATTCTTGCCACCTCTTTTGGCAAGATTGTTCTCACTTTACACTCTTCCCTATATAAATTGCTAATGTCAAACTGTGTTCATTTGAAAACAGTCTACTAATTCTATATGGCAGGTTGTTTATGTTATAAAAGTGTTGTTACTATTGTATCTTTTTGCAAATATTCCTGTGGCACTTTTCTTCTCTTTTCCCGTGTAAATAATATTACATATCTTTTCAGGTTTCCATTAGTTCTATGTTTTACATTTATGTTGTACTGAATCCTTTGCATGTGTATGTGTTAAGTCCCTTGAGTCATGTCCAAATCTTTGCGACCCTCTCAATTGCAGCTGTCCAGGCTCCTCTGTGCATGGGATTCTCTAGGTAAGAATATTGAAGTGGGTTGCCACACCCTCCTCCCAGGGGAATTTACAGACACAGTGATCCACCCACAGTTCTAAAGTGCTTCTACTTCAACTAGATTGTGTTTTAAAGACATATACCTTAGTATGAATTAGGTTAACTCGGATGTTAGCTGAATTAGACAGATCTATGATTTAGAGAAGAGAGTTCATTGATTGGGGTATATGACTTACTCATTTATACTCTTGTTAGAGAATACCCCGTTGTGGCTTTATTAATTTGCTTTAAAAATTAATGAATACGGGCTTCCCTGGTGGTCCAGTGGGTAAGGACACTGCCTTGCAGTGCAAGGGGCGCCGGTTTGATCCCTGGCCTGGGAAGATCCCACGTGCCCGTAGCAGCTAGACACATGTGCCCAGAGCTGGTGCTCTGAAGCAAGAGAGGCCACTGTGATGGGAGGCCCACACAAGCCAAGAACCAAAGATGGAAATGAAAGACCAAGAGAAGTGGCCAACAGCAACAACAACAAAAAATTAATGAGTATCCATTTCAGTTATTGTCTACAGTTTTAGAGATGCAAGCTAAACCGGATTTGAAAATGTATCTGCCTTCATGAAGATTATGTTTAAATGGGTGCAAAGGTGTTTGTGATAAATAAATACATTCACTTACATTTATGAAGAGTCTGTTAAGACAAAATATGAAAAGAAAAAAATCCTGTGAAAGAGTGGTCCTTTTCTTGAGTAGGGTTGCCAAGGAAAAGAGAGGTTATTTTTGCCAAAACAAAATAAAGAGACTCCCCGAGAGCATCACTCCAGACCTTGAGGTTGTCTGAAAGATGTCAAGACCAACGTCACACTCCTGAGGGAGGACTTGATCATTTAAAAACATCAGTTGAACCTTGGCACCCCTGCTCTATTGTATCTTTTGCAAATATTCCTGTGGCACTTTTCTTCTCTTTTCCGTGTAAATAATATTACATATCTTTTCAGGTTTCCATTAGTTCTATGTTTTACATTTATGTTGTACTGAATCCTTTGCATGTGTATGTGTTAAGTCCCTTGAGTCATGTCCAAATCTTTGCGACCCTCTCAATTGCAGCTGTCCAGGCTCCTCTGTGCATGGGATTCTCTAGGTAAGAATATTGAAGTGGGTTGCCACACCCTCCTCCCAGGGGAATTTACAGACACAGTGATCCACCCACAGTTCTAAAGTGCTTCTACTTCAACTAGATTGTGTTTTAAAGACATATACCTTAGTATGAATTAGGTTAACTCGGATGTTAGCTGAATTAGACAGATCTATGATTTAGAGAAGAGAGTTCATTGATTGGGGTATATGACTTACTCATTTATACTCTTGTTAGAGAATACCCCGTTGTGGCTTTATTAATTTGCTTTAAAAATTAATGAATACGGGCTTCCCTGGTGGTCCAGTGGGTAAGGACACTGCCTTGCAGTGCAAGGGGCGCCGGTTTGATCCCTGGCCTGGGAAGATCCCACGTGCCCGTAGCAGCTAGACACATGTGCCCAGAGCTGGTGCTCTGAAGCAAGAGAGGCCACTGTGATGGGAGGCCCACACAAGCCAAGAACCAAAGATGGAAATGAAAGACCAAGAGAAGTGGCCAACAGCAACAACAACAAAAAATTAATGAGTATCCATTTCAGTTATTGTCTACAGTTTTAGAGATGCAAGCTAAACCGGATTTGAAAATGTATCTGCCTTCATGAAGATTATGTTTAAATGGGTGCAAAGGTGTTTGTGATAAATAAATACATTCACTTACATTTATGAAGAGTCTGTTAAGACAAAATATGAAAAGAAAAAAATCCTGTGAAAGAGTGGTCCTTTTCTTGAGTAGGGTTGCCAAGGAAAAGAGAGGGTTATTTTTTGCCAAAACCAAATAAAGAGACTCCCCGAGAGCATCACTCCAGACCTTGAGGTTGTCTGAAAGATGTCAAGACCAACGTCACACTCCTGAGGGAGGACTTGATCAGTTAAAAACATCAGTTGAACCTTGGCACCCCTGCTCAGTATCTGTTGAGAAGTTGATGAGAGCCCCTGGGAACGTGTTCCCATATGGGAAAACAGGGACTGATATTTTCTTCTTCCGGTTCTCTTTTGATGTCAGGAGTTTGGGAGGCATTCTTTGTCATCAGGATAAGTACAGACTGCAGTGATGGGAGGCAGGGAAGAAATGGAGAAGAGAAGTAGCTTCCATCTCTCCAAGAAGACAGAATTAGTGTCATGGATTCCTGCAACTACTGCACAGGAGCATGGGAAACAGAGAAGAAAGAAATAGTCTAAGGATGCTCAGCATTATTAGGAAAGAATATTTGAGGGCTCTGATATTTTTGTGGAGCTGGAGGGAGACAGAATTGCATACTCTAGAGAGTTATCAGTGAAGGTGAGACATGGAGACCCTCTATTCTCAAAGGAACCACATCTCCATCAGCATGTTATCTTTGTTCAATCACATCAGTAAAGGCCAGCAAAAGGAATGAAAGGAGGATGACCCAGAAAGTTCCAAAGGTACGTGGGAATACTGACAGATAATAACCTCAACCTGCTCAAAATACACTTATTAACCAATAAAATATTCAGAAACTTGGAGGTTTTAGAGAATGCCTGCCTACAATCTGGTGTATTGGCAAGACAGGATTCACAGTAGGTTCAGAATCATTTCAGACAACAATGAACACTAATTCACTTCCTGAAGTAGTTCTGAATTTAGGCATACATCTCCCCCAAATGCATTCACTGAAGAAAAATACAAGAGCTTGAAAGAGTATCAGTGGATTAGTGCAACTCATTACAGTTATTAGAAAAACAACCCACATGTTTGAGAGTGGCTCAGTAGATAATCCCAAGATGTTGAAAATAATTTCTGGGGAAGCACAATATCTTAATTAAATTAGGACTTCTCTACACAAGTAATCTCTAAGATTATTTGATTTAATGTATAATTCAATTTGGATTTTGAGTTCAGCTTCGTATGGCCCAATTACATTTCATGGTGATAAAAACCATTTCAAGACAGTAGTGCCTCAATAGAAAGAGTATTTTTTTGCTTCTCACAGTTTTTTCAGTTATTTCTTCCATTTGTATTACAGTCAAAAAAGAAAGAAGTCCCACGCACTAATTTCTATGTTCAGTATCTTGTTTTAAAGAAAACGTGGAGGTGTAAAATAATGTATGCTTTTTAAGATATGATAGCTATATTAGAGCCCATTTTACTTTCAAATGAGTTTACTGTCATCTGAAAGTAAAGTATCTGAATTATTCTATTGGAAAAAGAAAACTGACCTTGGTCAAAATCTTACTTTATAAACAACTGGAAAGTTACATATATGATATAAATTTAGAAATGTGTTGTTAAAAATCTGGATAAATTACCAAAAATTATTAGAAATTATTATACATATATGATAATCAAGTATTATAAGTTATATATCCAAATAAAGCTTTTGTCAAGTAAGGATAGATAAGAGCCACAGTGGAATCCTTTTCCTGCTTCCATTTCTTGTTTAGTTTCAACAAAATCGGTAATTTTTACATTGTTGCACAGTAGTTCATAAATAAAAGATTCATTATTTTGGAATTGTTTAATGTGATGCTTCCACTTCAGCAAAAGAACTAAATAGGAATAATGAGCAATTAGAAGATTCGTATTGGTATTTGTCATTCAGCCACTCAGTCATGTCTGACTCTTTGCCACCCTGTGGACTGCAGCATGCTGGGCTTCTCTGTCCTTCACCATCTCCCAGAGCTTGTTCAAGCTCATGTCCATGAATCAATGATGCCATCCAACCATCTTGCCTTCAGTCATCCCCTTCATTCCTACCCTCAGTCTTTCCCAGCATCAGGGTCTTTTACAATGAGTTGTCTCTTTGCATCAGGTGGCCAAAGTGTTGGAGCTTCAGCTTTGGTATCAGTCCTTTCCATGAAAATTCAGGGTTAATTGTCTTTGGATGGTTCGCTCTCCCTTGAAGTCCAAGGGACTCTTAACAGGGTTCTCCAGTACCACAGCTTGAAAAGATCAGTTCTCTGCTGCATAGCCTCCTTTATGGTCTGACTCTCGCATCTGTACATGACTATTGGGAAAGCCATAAGCTTTGACTATACAGACTTTTGTAGGTAATGTCTCTGCTTTTCAATATGCTATATAGATTTGTCATAGCTTTTCTGCCAAGGAGCAAGTGTCTTTTAATTTCATGACTTCAGTCACCATCCACAGTGATTTTGGAGTCCAATAAAATAAAGTCTGTCATTGTTTCCATTTTTCACCTATCTGTTTGCCATGAAGTGATGGGACCAGATGCCATGATCTTTGTTTTTTGAATGTTGAGTTTTAAGCCAGCTTTTCATTCTCCTCTTTCACTTTCATTGAGAGGCTCTTTAGTACCACATTGCTTTCTGCAATAAGGGTGGTGTCGTCTGCATATCTGAGGTTATCAATATTTCTCCTGACAATCTTGATTCCAGCTTGTGCTTCATGTAGCTCTGCATTTTGCCTGATGTACCCTACATATAAGTTAAATAAGCAGGGTGACAATATACTCCTTTCACAAATTGGAACCAGTCTTTTATTCCATGTTCAGTTCTAACTGTTGCTTTTTGACTCACATATAGGTTTCTCAGGAGGCATATAAGGTCATCTGATATTCCCATCTCTAAGAATTTTCAGTTTGTTATGATCTACACAGTCCAAAGCTTGAGCGTAGTCAATGAAGCAGATGGTTTTTTCTGGAATTCTCTTATTTTTTTCTATGATCCAACCAATGTTGGCAATTTGCTATCTGGTTCCTCTGCCTTTTCTAAATCCAGCTTGTACAATTGGAAGTTCTTCGTTCACACACTGTTGAAGTCTAACTTGGAGGATTTTGAGTATTATCTTGCTTGCATATGAAATGAGTGCAGTGGTGCAGTAGTTTGAATATTCTTTGAGTTTGCCCTTCTTTGTTACTGTAAAGAAAACTGACGTTTTCCAGTCCTGTGGCCAGTGCTGAATTTTCAAAATTTGCTGTATTGGTATTGCATCAGACTCAACCTTTTTTCAAAGAATGTAATGATTTGATTTGGGCTCCAGAGACTAGAGAATTAGACTGTGCCAGAATTAGGTAAGTTTATCTTCCATGTCTAAATTATCATCATCTGCTCTTTCCTAAATATGGTCATTTTAGGTCTCTAAGCATATGTTCTATAGAGAAAAGAAAGAGAAAGAAGTAGGTAGATATTCTAAAGTAAATCCAAGATTATATCAAAAGAAAACTTAAACCAGACACATTGACATGTAAGAAGGAATGGGACTTGTTTTTTCCCCCCATTAAATTTAAGTGCATCTGGAAGGAAACTGGATGAGCAAGCAAATTCTTGGACTCTTAGCTGGTGTACTTTCCCTCTCAGGCGATTTCTCCCACAATATCATCACTTATCAAGTGTATGCACTGACCAAGGAAATCTCAGAGAAATGATATATGTACTCATAAATAAAAAATAGAAACATCCCTAAGGTGACAAGACAAAATAAATCAGTTTGAAATGTATCATAGAGTAGTAAAAGAAGAATTCAAAGTGAGAAGCTAAGTGAAATTGCTCAGAGAACAAAGGGAAAAATTTTGAGGAGACTATGATAAATCAAGCAAGTTTAGAATGACATTCACCAAGTCACAAACTGAAACTAACATACTGAATAAAATATCTGGTGGGAGAACAGGCTGTTCCATTGAAGAGTGATGATACAGAGTCAGAAGAGATAGAATAAGGTTTCTGACACAAACTGCACATCCCCTCAGAATCCCACATATGCAGGAGAGTACTGTGATCGTCCCAGGTGTGTTATAAATGGTCAACAGAGAAACATTTATCCATTTGGTGTATTTAATTCTAATTTGATTTACATTTCCTCTATTATTTCTTGAAGGATTCATCTTTCTGTATTCCTTTTCCAGTGTCTGGAAACAATTATTTTATGTATTTATTTCACATTCTGGTTGCTTATAGTAGAATGGTAATCTAGTATCAATTCCTCTATTATCCTAAAGAGGAAAGAGAAATCCCCTTTAAAAATGTTTAGATAATCAATAATGCTGTTTTCCTTTACCATACAATGATATTTTAGGAAGAATTCATTTTTGAAAACAGATTTTGAATGTAACCACTCAATAATTCACCAATATAGTAAAAAAAAAAAAAAGAGAACTTTAAGAAACAACAATTTTGAAAACTATTAAATACTAATTATTTTAATGCTTTCTTTTATTATCAAGAATGTCTCTATTTTAAGTGTCTCATTGTATGATTATCCTACTTTTGAGTCTTTTAAATGTAGCTTCAAATCTTCACTCTTACAACTTTGCATATTACAGCTCAAATACTAATGCAAGTTTTAACAAAGCTCTGTAAAAGTAAAATAAAAATAATTATAAACCAGCAACTCAGACATCATAAGTCAAACTACTAGATGTACTTTAAATGGTGAATAACAATTTTACATGATGTTTTGATGGAAGCAAAGAACAGTATCTTTTCCATTAAATTACATCATCACAGGAAAATTAATAGTGTATAAAAACATTAAACTACTATCATGCTAAAAACGTTTAGATTCTAAGCTCAGTTAATTATGAATGGTTCTGGTGTTTATGTTGTTGTTTTGCTTTGTCTTGCTTACCTGACTCTCCAGGTAAGATTTGTTTTTCATTGCATGTAAAATCAAAGTAGTAGTGTGCAGAAAGCTTTTTTCTCGCTTTGTAATATTTTTCTGTGTGAAAAGGAAATCTTAGAGCCCTGGTTCCCAGTACTGAATGTTATAGAACCTCCCAATTATTGGTGGGAAAAAGCAAACATAAAACAGTTTCTGAAAGTGGCTCTGTTTCCTTTGAAAATCACTGCAGAACATTTTATGGGGTTTGCATTAACTTCAAAGTAAGGGACAATAACTTGTGTGGAAATGTGGAAGAACGTGACATAAACAAGTATGTAGTTTAGAATCTGTGTGCTGGACTAGGAATTGAAGTTTGGCAGGATAATGGTAACAGGGAGAAAATAGATTCACTAGGAAGCTATTATAAAAATTTAGCTCTGATATTATGAATATCTTCATAGCCCGTTTAAATATACCAGCATGGAGCAGAAGGTAAAAATGAAAATGAAAGATATGCTTCCTGGCTAAGATTCAAAACTGCATGGAGGAAGAAAAGTAATGGTCATAGATTAGAGGAAAGTTGGAAAAGGAAGAAAAGAGCAACAAAGTAAACTGTTACTTTACTTAGGCATCAGAGGAAATCTGTCAATGCTCACCTAAAAAAAAAAAAAAGTAGGAAGACAAATGTCATACTGTGAAAAGAAAAAAGAACAAAAATTCAAGAGTTATAGTATATTTTAAAGGAGCAATCTTATAGGAGGACTTAGGTAAATGTAGGAAAGTAATTTATACTTTAAAATAAGGCAGCATTTGGCTGGGGTTTAAAAAGGGCTATTGATATTTCCCTGAGTATTAATAGCTGACACTTTCTTGTCAGTGATACCAAGAAAAGTAAATGGAATGACTCTAATTAACAGACTTCTCAGTTCCAAACCAAATGTTACTGGAATAAAGATATTGTAAAAAGTCTCAGGTTTTGTATTAAATGTTGTAGTTCAGTTGCCCAGTTATGTATGGCTCTTTGAGACCCCATGGACTGTTGCACACTAGGCCTCCCTGCCACTCACTATCTCCTAAAGTTTGCAAGTTCATGTCCATTGCATCTATGATGCCATTCAGCCATTTCATCCTCTGATGCCCTCTTCTCCTTCTGTCTTTCCCAGCATTAGGGTCTTTCCCAATGAGTTGATTGTTCCCATCAGATGGCCAAAATACTGGAGTTTCGGCTTCAACATCAGTCCTTCCAATGAATATTCAGGGTTGATTTCCCTAAGATTGACTGGTCTGATCTCTTTGCTGTCCAAGGGACTTTCATGACTCTTCTCCAGCACCACAGTTTGAAAGCATCAATTCTTTGGTACTCTGCCTTCTTTGCAGTCCAGCTCTCACAACTGTATGTGACCACTGAGAAGACCATAGCCTTGGTTGTACGCACCTTTGTTGGCAGAGTAATATCCTTGTTTTTTAACATACTAAGTTTGCCATAGCCTTCTTGCCAAGAAACAATCATCTTCTGATTACTGTGTAACTTCTTATTACATAGTAACAAATGTTACTATGCAGTTTATTTTGAATTCCACACAATTCTGGGAACTTAATTCATTTTTCTACTAATTTATTGTATATTCCAGGTTGCTGTGGGTTCAGTGTAACCTTTTAAGATTCAATTCCTCAGAAGGCAGATACGGCAACATAAGCTTAAGCTACATAATTATTTATTAAAAATGAATGTTGGGAGAATACTGTTGCACTATTGTGGGTGCCAGATTTTAAATATTCACTGTTCAAGTTATCGATTATTTTTAAGAATCTGAAATCCTAGAAGAGAGAAAGGAGGAAGAGAAGGTAGTATAAGAAGGAAAAGGAAATTTGACAATAACAGACAAAAAGGAAGTGTACAGATCTAAAATAAATTGGAGTATATTGGACAAAAAAAAAAAAAAAAAAAAAAACCCTCCCATAAACTGATCTACTAGGATGTAGAATCTACATGATACCAGCAGTGTATCTCTCAAATAGACTCACATCTCTCCCTAATATACATGTGTATATGTATATATATATATGTGTGTGTGTGTGTGTGTGTGTGTGTGTGTATCTGTGTGTGTGTGTGTGTGTAAAAATAATAAAATAAGCATTATAAAAATAAAGTAATAAGAACTAACATTTATAAAGCATTCTCTCTGTTCTGTGCATGGTTTAATGATCTTTACAAGTGCTAACATATTGAATTCTCACTTAAAACTTTGAAGTAAATTTTTAAAAATATTTTTACATAGGCACATAAATGGTGTTCTCATTGCTCATCTTTGAATGTAAGTGGATATATTCAGCACTTTCAAATAGTGCTTTTTCAGGTAATATTTTAGGAATGCATAAAAAAATGACAAAGGATCAGTTTTCTTGAGTGAATTATCTATGAGTTTTATAATGTCTACATATCTACCACATTAATTTCAATGACTTTCCTGCTGGCTCAGATGTAAAGAATCTGCCAGCAATGCAGAAGACCTAGGTTTGATCGCAGGGTTAGGAAGACTCTATGAAGAAGGGAATGGCTACCCATTTCAATATTTTTGTCTGGAGAATTCTATGGACAGAGAAGCCTGGAGGGTTATTGTCCATAGGATCACAAATTCAGACAGAACTGAGGGGGTAATGCACACACACATTAAATTCGAACTCATGTAAGGGCTTGGGGTTGTGAATTCCACACAATTCTGGGAACTTAATTCATTTTCTACTAATTTATTGTATATTCCAGGTTGCTGTGGGTTCAGTGTAACCTTTTAAGATTCAATTCCTCAGAAGGCAGATACGGCAACATAAGCTTAAGCTACATAATTATTTATTAAAAATGAATGTTGGGAGAATACTGTTGCACTATTGTGGGTGCCAGATTTTAAATATTCACTGTTCAAGTTATCGATTATTTTTAAGAATCTGAAATCCTAGAAGAGAGAAAGGAGGAAGAGAAGGTAGTATAAGAAGGAAAAGGAAATTTGACAATAACAGACAAAAAGGAAGTGTACAGATCTAAAATAAATTGGAGTATATTGGACAAAAAAAAAAAAAAAAAAAAAACCCTCCCATAAACTGATCTACTAGGATGTAGAATCTACATGATACCAGCAGTGTATCTCTCAAATAGACTCACATCTCTCCCTAATATACATGTGTATATGTATATATATATATATGTGTGTGTGTGTGTGTGTGTGTGTGTGTGTGTATCTGTGTGTGTGTGTGTGTGTAAAAATAATAAAATAAGCATTATAAAAATAAAGTAATAAGAACTAACATTTATAAAGCATTCTCTCTGTTCTGTGCATGGTTTAATGATCTTTACAAGTGCTAACATATTGAATTCTCACTTAAAACTTTGAAGTAAATTTTTAAAAATATTTTTACATAGGCACATAAATGGTGTTCTCATTGCTCATCTTTGAATGTAAGTGGATATATTCAGCACTTTCAAATAGTGCTTTTTCAGGTAATATTTTAGGAATGCATAAAAAAATGACAAAGGATCAGTTTTCTTGAGTGAATTATCTATGAGTTTTATAATGTCTACATATCTACCACATTAATTTCAATGACTTTCCTGCTGGCTCAGATGTAAAGAATCTGCCAGCAATGCAGAAGACCTAGGTTTGATCGCAGGGTTAGGAAGACTCTATGAAGAAGGGAATGGCTACCCATTTCAATATTTTTGTCTGGAGAATTCTATGGACAGAGAAGCCTGGAGGGTTATTGTCCATAGGATCACAAATTCAGACAGAACTGAGGGGGTAATGCACACACACATTAAATTCGAACTCATGTAAGCTTGGGGTTTCAAATTGTGTCTTTTTCAGTACTACATGAGAAATTTGCCAGGACTCCCTTAGTTTAGTTTAGAATAAAATTAGAATTAAAATATCTCTCTTATATTTTAAGAATTAATATTTTGGAAGTATAGTTGGTTTACAATGTTATGCTAGTTGTACAGCAAAGTCAGTCACTCTGCTTTAGATTGTTTACCCACAGAGGTTATTATGGATAAATAAATGTGTTAGACACATATATTGATCCTTAAAAAGCATACAACGATTAATATAATATTTGTTTAATAAACTTATTAATCTATTCAGAACATTAAATATTATATTAAATCTAAGATATGAAGATGTCTAAAACTGTTCATTATTGATAGCTTGTATAATAGCTTCTATAAAATAGACACAAATTAAGAAAACATATTTCAAAATTATGAGGGTTATTTTGAATAATAAGAGACCTATTACAAAATGTTTGTTAAAATAATTTCACTTCTCACATTCACACATGTATGTGTTTGTGTCATGTATTTCTATCAACCCATTCAGGCACTATAATAAAAAAAAACATCAGTTGAATGGCTTATACATAGGAGAAATTTATTTCTCACAGTTCTGGAGCCTGGGAAATCCAAGACCAAGGTGATGACAGACTCAAAGTCATGTGTGGTCCTGTTTTCTCATTCACAGGCAGCTATCCTCTCTGTGTTTAAAAATGATTTTCTAGGCAATGGTTTCTCAGTTTTGTAAAAGAATAGTGCTTTTCAGGTAATATTTTAGGAATGCATAAAAAAATGACAAAGGATCAGTTTTCTTGAGTGAATTATCTATGAGTTTTATAATGTCTACATATCTACCACATTAATTTCAATGACTTTCCTGCTGGCTCAGATGTAAAGAATCTGCCAGCAATGCAGAAGACCTAGGTTTGATCGCAGGGTTAGGAAGACTCTATGAAGAAGGGAATGGCTACCCATTTCAATATTTTTGTCTGGAGAATTCTATGGACAGAGAAGCCTGGAGGGTTATTGTCCATAGGATCACAAATTCAGACAGAACTGAGGGGGTAATGCACACACACATTAAATTCGAACTCATGTAAGCTTGGGGTTTCAAATTGTGTCTTTTTCAGTACTACATGAGAAATTTGCCAGGACTCCCTTAGTTTAGTTTAGAATAAAATTAGAATTAAAATATCTCTCTTATATTTTAAGAATTAATATTTTGGAAGTATAGTTGGTTTACAATGTTATGCTAGTTGTACAGCAAAGTCAGTCACTCTGCTTTAGATTGTTTACCCACAGAGGTTATTATGGATAAATAAATGTGTTAGACACATATATTGATCCTTAAAAAGCATACAACGATTAATATAATATTTGTTTAATAAACTTATTAATCTATTCAGAACATTAAATATTATATTAAATCTAAGATATGAAGATGTCTAAAACTGTTCATTATTGATAGCTTGTATAATAGCTTCTATAAAATAGACACAAATTAAGAAAACATATTTCAAAATTATGAGGGTTATTTTGAATAATAAGAGACCTATTACAAAATGTTTGTTAAAATAATTTCACTTCTCACATTCACACATGTATGTGTTTGTGTCATGTATTTCTATCAACCCATTCAGGCACTATAATAAAAAAAAACATCAGTTGAATGGCTTATACATAGGAGAAATTTATTTCTCACAGTTCTGGAGCCTGGGAAATCCAAGACCAAGGTGATGACAGACTCAAAGTCATGTGTGGTCCTGTTTTCTCATTCACAGGCAGCTATCCTCTCTCTGTGTCTTCCCATGCTGGAAAGGGCATGTCTAGACTGTCTTTCCAAGTGCACTAACCTGACTCATGAGGAGTTTATCCTTATGACTTAATCATCCCCCAAAGGCCCACTTCTAAATTTCATCACGTGGGGGATTAGTTTCCAACATATGAATTTTGCAGAGACACAGACATTTGGGCTTCAACAGTTTCTAATAACTTACATCATGTGATGTCTTACTAATGCTAAAGCAAATATTAAAGATTCATTTTTATTAATGTAAAAGCACTATCAAGGAAACTTAATATATAAATGAATAAGGGATCAAAAATGCCTCCAGTTCAGATATATATGAGTCAAGGGACACTCTAAGAATTTGCATGAGATCTTACATTGCTATAATGCAGGGCTTTTGATATGATACTCCAAACTTTTTTTTTTCTCCAGCAACGACTTTATACATATTTTAAAGGCTACTTTCTTCTCGCTTTTATATAGCGTTACTTTATTTTGTTGGTTCTGTTGACTAAAAAAATGAACTTGAGAATTGTGAGTTAAGCTTTATTTGGGGTCCAATTAGAATTGCAACCCAGGAAGCAGCACCACAGTTAGCTCTGAGAGACTGCTCCAAAGAGGCAGCAGGAGAATATATAAGGTTTTGATGAATGAGGGTTTCAATACCATTAAACACTCATTTTACAAAGGGGGTTTCTGTTTAGTCATGAGGATCTGATCTTACCATGAAGAGATTTAGTGCTTATCTAGGTATGAGGAGATGCAAAGTTTGAGAGCATAAAATGTGTTCCTAAAAACATCTGCCTATCTAAAGACCTGTTCCACCAGATCCTCTGGCGCACAAAGTGCCTCACTCTGCCCTGAAGTCCCTCAGGGGGTATTAAGAGTCAGCAGCTGGCACAGCAGAGTTCAGTCTCCACCATGGTGATGGCAAATGTCCTTGTTGTTCAGTCATTGGCAATGTAATTGGTAAGTGCCAACTTGTAGTTGACAGTTCTCTCTTCATTTGCATGTCTAACTATAAAAGAGTACATTATAGGAAATGGCCCAGAGCCAAACTATATTACATTTCATTCTGTTCTCTTCCATTCCATCTCTTCTCTTTGGTGTGATAACATTTTGAGAAATTTTATTTAAAAGTAAAATGAAGATATTTTAGTATGAATTTATTAGTATGAATGAATTTTTATGAATTTTAATGATTTATTTTATATGATTTTTAATATATATGTGCGGGGTTAGTCATTAAAATAATCAAAAATAAGCTCTAATTTTAAATATAACACATACAATTCAAATTTTTTCTTAGCTTATAGTTTTCAGCAAAGGAAGGATAGTTTCATATGCTACTATTATATGTCATCTCCTCATCAATGAAATGTCTCAGTTCTCCATTTATGACATAAATATGGCTTTAATTACTGGTCCTCTTTTCTTGTACTTGTTCTAATGACTCCCCTCAACTAGACTGTCAGCTCTCAGGGAACAAGACTTAGGTTTTGCTGGTTTTCTAACCCCAGGAATATTGAGAGTGTAATCTGCCCAGATAAGTGAGATAGATTTGCCAATGTTTGCCTTATTTCTTCTGTAAAAGTTTAGCAATCTGTGATATAAATATTTAGAATAAATCAGAGCATCAGCCACTTACAAAAATAAATATTTTTACCTTCTGTATTGAAAAAAATGAATTGAGAGTTGTATTTTATTTTGTGGGAATTTTTATGAATTAAAGCCCAGGAGACAGAAACTCCAGTAATCTTGAGAGAACTGCTCCAAGGAGGCGAGAGAAGGAGCCAGGATTTATAGATTGCAACAAAGGGCAGGCAGTCGGAACTCAAAAGATTATTGCTAAAGAAAACCAGATATCTTAATTAAGGAATTTAGCATTTTTCCATGCATGGCAAAACGCCAGAGTCTGGGATCACTGAAATCTTCCCTTTCACATGCATCTCAGGTATCTTTAACCAATATCCTGTGTGTTTTGAATCCTAAATTCTCTTGGAACTCCCTTTAGGAACAGGCTATAATCCAGATCACAGGCATTCTTCTCCTTGCTGAGTGCCCTTTGGACTGACCAACTCACCCTGGAGGGCTGGAATCTCTGATGACCCTGACCTCCTAGTTCATTGATGTGGCAGGAAGCACTCCATTTTTCAGCCTAAAGCTACATTCCCCTAGAAATAATTCATATACCATTCTACCAGTAACTTGACCATAATCCACACACTGGACAAGTTAAATATTTGCAATTTTAATATATACGGGTTAGTCATTAAAATAATCAAAAATAAGCTCTAATTTTAAATATAACACATACAATTCAAATTTTTTCTTAGCTTATAGTTTTCAGCAAAGGAAGGATAGTTTCATATGCTACTATTATATGTCATCTCCTCATCAATGAAATGTCTCAGTTCTCCATTTATGACATAAATATGGCTTTAATTACTGGTCCTCTTTTCTTGTACTTGTTCTAATGACTCCCCTCAACTAGACTGTCAGCTCTCAGGGAACAAGACTTAGGTTTTGCTGGTTTTCTAACCCCAGGAATATTGAGAGTGTAATCTGCCCAGATAAGTGAGATAGATTTGCCAATGTTTGCCTTATTTCTTCTGTAAAAGTTTAGCAATCTGTGATATAAATATTTAGAATAAATCAGAGCATCAGCCACTTACAAAAATAAATATTTTTACCTTCTGTATTGAAAAAAATGAATTGAGAGTTGTATTTTATTTTGTGGGAATTTTTATGAATTAAAGCCCAGGAGACAGAAACTCCAGTAATCTTGAGAGAACTGCTCCAAGGAGGCGAGAGAAGGAGCCAGGATTTATAGATTGCAACAAAGGGCAGGCAGTCGGAACTCAAAAGATTATTGCTAAAGAAAACCAGATATCTTAATTAAGGAATTTAGCATTTTCCATGCATGGCAAAACGCCAGAGTCTGGGATCACTGAAATCTTCCCTTTCACATGCATCTCAGGTATCTTTAACCAATATCCTGTGTGTTTTGAATCCTAAATTCTCTTGGAACTCCCTTTAGGAACAGGCTATAATCCAGATCACAGGCATTCTTCTCCTTGCTGAGTGCCCTTTGGACTGACCAACTCACCCTGGAGGGCTGGAATCTCTGATGACCCTGACCTCCTAGTTCATTGATGTGGCAGGAAGCACTCCATTTTTCAGCCTAAAGCTACATTCCCCTAGAAATAATTCATATACCATTCTACCAGTAACTTGACCATAATCCACACACTGGACAAGTTAAATATTTGCAATCTTAATATAATAATAAAAATAAACATCATGTTTTTCTAAATCAACACCTAAATTATTGCTAGATTTTTTCAGTGCTGTCCAAATTACTAATATTAACCATATTTTCTTCTGGTGTAGAACATGTCAAAGTAGTCTAAGCTATTTACATTTTACACTGGACTCTCTTGTTTAATCTTCTTCCCCAGCATTATCTTTTCCATGTGCTCTTCTCTCTACTAGTGCACCCTTAACCATGCTACAGTATCATAGCAAATGTGTACTCCTCCTTCAAAACCCATATTCATTGCCATATCTCTGAAATCATAAATCCTTAAGCCAAGATCAACTTTCCCTTCAATGAACATCCACATAATCATGTATACCTATTGTGCATAAAGGAATTGCTTTATATCTCTTAGGTCCAGCTTTTTCACTCTCCACTTTCACCCTCATCCAGAGGCTTTTTAGTTCCTCTTCATTTTCTGCCACTGGGGTGATACTGAAAGGGTTTTACCTCAATTTGAGACTTAAAGCCAGGGCCTAGACATGATCTAACCTTGCTTGGGACTTGAACCCATGTGGGTGGAGCTTGAATTCCAGCCAAAACCCTGTTTGGGATTTGAACCCACGTGGCTGGGACTTGAACCCAGCCAAAACCTGGTTTGGGACTTGAACCCACGTGACTGGGGCTTGAACCTACTCAAAACCTGGTTTGGGACTCGAACCCACGTGGCTAAGGCTTAACCCCAGCCAAAAGCCTTCTTGGAACTTGAATTCATGTAGTCAGGACTCAATCCCTGTCAAAACCCTGTCTAGGACTCGAACCCACGCAGCCGGGACTTAATCCAGCACTCACCCAACATCTGGACTCACTGAAGCTCAAGTTCTTCGTGCCTCAACGCAGAAGGAATTCAGTGAGAAGCAGAGTGATGGATAAGAAAAGAATTTATTAGGATAGGATACTTGTAAGCAGTGCAAGGAGGCAGGCAGAAAAGCTCTGTTCTGCTCTCCCTTCGATTGAGTGGGCAGCAATATATATATATATATATATAAAATGGTAGAAGACAACCCCCTCAAGTAGACACAGATGCAAGGCATACATCATTAGTTCCTTCTTCGCCAACTCCTCCTTCATCAGCTGTTTATACCCAATCAGGCCTGCTTTACTGAACAAGGAGCAGCTCTCCTGAGTTATCGTCAATTTACTGGCCTCCCAACCTTTCTCAGGTTTCACCCTTCTGCCTACCATCCCCTACTAGGACTCTACAACCCCTTACCTATTCTACTCTGTCCCTATCAGTATCATCTGTATATCTGAAGTTATTGGTATTTCTCCCAACAATCTTGATTCCAGCTTGTGAGTTATCCAGCCTAGCATTTTGCATGATGTACTCTGAATGTAAGTTAAATAAGCAGGGTGACAATATACAGCCTCGATGTACTTCTTTCCCAATTTGGAACCAGTCCTTTGTTCCATATCCAGTTCTAACTGTTGCTTCTTGACCTGCATATAGGTTTCGCAGGAGGTAGGTAAGGTGGTCTGGCATTTCCAACTCTTTCAGAATTTTCCAGTTTGCTGTGATCCACACAGTCAAAGGCTTTAGTATAGTCAGTGATGCAGAAGTAGATGTTTTTCTGGAGTTTTCCTGATGAATGTTGGCAATTTGATCTTTGGTTCCTTTGCTTTTTCTAAATCTAGCTTGTACATCTGGATTTTTTCAGTTCACAACTGTCAGGGCTTAAGTTGAAGGATTTTGAGCGTTATCTTGCTAGCATGTTGAAATGAGCTCAACTGTGCAATGGTCTGAGCATTCTTTGACATTGCCTTTCTTTGATATTGGAATTAAAACTGAGTAGAGTAACCATACTGATTCAGAATGACTAACAAGGTCCCTTCAGGTACTAAGTAAATTACAATAACATTGTTACCTCCAAAATAAAATTTAGGCAATTTTAATAGCCAACAATATATACATTTGTTTTGTAGTAAAGCCTTGTTGTAATTAGAGGAAGATTGCTTAATGTGGGTTTATTTTTTTCAAGTATATTAAGATAGATGATGAACATCAATGATAGGAGAAGAATTGGGTATTGGGTGTGCAAATAACAACATATGCTAGCATTCTTCTACTACTTAGGAAAGACTCTAGTGTATTGATTTAGAGAAAGATATGGAACAATGAGAGGAAACTCAAAGTATGAAAAAATCAGTAAGTGTATTGTTGAAATAAATCTATCTTTAACCCACCACGTGACACTATTATATGATTACATGTTCAAAGTAGTGAAACTATAGTATAAACTTTGAAGAATATGTATAATAACTATTTGTATGAAAGTAATAGGTCATTTATAAGGATGGTGTTATATTATTACTTTTTATTTACAGTAAAACATATCCCTTTTGATGAACAGTTTTACCAGTTTAGACATATGCATATAAACAGAACCACAATCAAGACAAAGAACTCGCAAGTCTCCAAATTCCTTCTCAATGTCCCTTTTGGTTCTACACCTCCGATGAAATCATCTTCTTGATCCTAGCATTTTGCATGATGTACTCTGAATGTAAGTTAAATAAGCAGGGTGACAATATACAGCCTCGATGTACTTCTTTCCCAATTTGGAACCAGTCCTTTGTTCCATATCCAGTTCTAACTGTTGCTTCTTGACCTGCATATAGGTTTCGCAGGAGGTAGGTAAGGTGGTCTGGCATTTCCAACTCTTTCAGAATTTTCCAGTTTGCTGTGATCCACACAGTCAAAGGCTTTAGTATAGTCAGTGATGCAGAAGTAGATGTTTTTCTGGAGTTTTCCTGATGAATGTTGGCAATTTGATCTTTGGTTCCTTTGCTTTTTCTAAATCTAGCTTGTACATCTGGATTTTTTCAGTTCACAACTGTCAGGGCTTAAGTTGAAGGATTTTGAGCGTTATCTTGCTAGCATGTTGAAATGAGCTCAACTGTGCAATGGTCTGAGCATTCTTTGACATTGCCTTTCTTTGATATTGGAATTAAAACTGAGTAGAGTAACCATACTGATTCAGAATGACTAACAAGGTCCCTTCAGGTACTAAGTAAATTACAATAACATTGTTACCTCCAAAATAAAATTTAGGCAATTTTAATAGCCAACAATATATACATTTGTTTTGTAGTAAAGCCTTGTTGTAATTAGAGGAAGATTGCTTAATGTGGGTTTATTTTTTTCAAGTATATTAAGATAGATGATGAACATCAATGATAGGAGAAGAATTGGGTATTGGGTGTGCAAATAACAACATATGCTAGCATTCTTCTACTACTTAGGAAAGACTCTAGTGTATTGATTTAGAGAAAGATATGGAACAATGAGAGGAAACTCAAAGTATGAAAAAATCAGTAAGTGTATTGTTGAAATAAATCTATCTTTAACCCACCACGTGACACTATTATATGATTACATGTTCAAAGTAGTGAAACTATAGTATAAACTTTGAAGAATATGTATAATAACTATTTGTATGAAAGTAATAGGTCATTTATAAGGATGGTGTTATATTATTACTTTTTATTTACAGTAAAACATATCCCTTTTGATGAACAGTTTTACCAGTTTAGACATATGCATATAAACAGAACCACAATCAAGACAAAGAACTCGCAAGTCTCCAAATTCCTTCTCAATGTCCCTTTTGGTTCTACACCTCCGATGAAATCATCTTCTTGATATCACTGATCTGCTTTTTTAAACTTATATCTATTTTCCTAACCTGTCATATAAGGGGATTAATAACACATGTAAACTTTTGGATTGTCCTCTTTCATTTAACATGACACCATTGTGATTCATCTATGTTGTTGTGTCTATTATTAGTTCTGTCTACTTTATTGCTGAGCATTACATACATTGCTATACCATAGTTTATCTACTCATTCATCAGGAATTTTTGCACCAAGTACATTTTGGCTTCTAATATCAATTTATTTCTAAGATTGAAAACAAAGATTTGGAAATGTTTAGGACCTACAACATATAAAGTGGAGTTTATTTTGTGTTTTATTTATTTAGATATTTGATAATCAAATCTAATTTACCAATATTTTAATTTATAGTTTGTTTCATTTATTATAATTTTTTCAGCTATGACTTCATTTACAGAGTCTCAGTTCCCAAACCAGGGCTTGAACCTGGGCCAAGGCAGTGAAAGCTTGGAATCCTAAAGACTTGGTTACCAGGGAACTCCTAACAATTTTCTAAACTGAAGTTATTTTACTACAATAAAATAGTGTTACATACTAGATAATAAATGATAAGTAAATGATTCATAAATACATAGAAGATATAAAAACATATTAAAACATATAGAATATATATATATATATCACCATAGATATAGTATATAACTATCACTCTTAATGTATATGTATTTATATGCAGTGTACATATATATACATATATATTTTACCTTCCATCTTGCCTACTAAATTCATAGATTTTTTTTTTTTTTTAAAGATTTATTTATTTATTTATTTTTGGGCGGGGGTCGGGTTGGGGAGGGAGGGAGGGGAGCAGGCGGGCCACTTCTATTGGTCTTTCATTTCTCTCTGTTCATCCGTCTTTGTTCTTTGGCTCCTGTGGGCCTCCCATCGCGGTGGCGTCTGTCGTTGCAGAGCACCGGCTCTGAGCGCATGTGCTCTAGAGCTCCGGCTTGGTAATTGGACACATCAGTCCAGCCGCTCCGCGGCACATGGGATCTTCCCAGGCCAGGGCTCCAACCGGCGCTCCCTGCACTGCAAGGCGGTGTCCTTACCCACTGGACCACCAGGGGAAGCCCCATAGATTTTTTAAAAATTTTTATTTTACTTTTACAGAGATTTGTTGTTTACAGATATGTATGATCCCAGATTAGTCATATGTATACCCCCCCATCCCACCCCTCCAGGCTGTTGCACACCACTCCTGCAAGATCCCCTTTTCTCATAGCACAATGACAACAGCTATTTTTTTCACATATGATAGTATAGGTTTTTGTGCTACTTCCTTTGTACCTCCCACCCTCTGTTCATTCCCCACAATGTTCATACATCTACTGTCCATGTCTGTTTTTCCATCACTTCACTGTGTGTTATCATTACCATCCTACTAGATTCCATATATATTAGTATATTGTACTTGTCCTTCTCTTTTTGACTTCACTTTATGATAGGTTCTAGACCCAGCCACCTCATTAGCTGTTATTATAATTTTTTCAGCTATGACTTCATTTACAGAGTCTCAGTTCCCAAACCAGGGCTTGAACCTGGGCCAAGGCAGTGAAAGCTTGGAATCCTAAAGACTTGGTTACCAGGGAACTCCTAACAATTTTCTAAACTGAAGTTATTTTACTACAATAAAATAGTGTTACATACTAGATAATAAATGATAAGTAAATGATTCATAAATACATAGAAGATATAAAAACATATTAAAACATATAGAATATATATATATATATCACCATAGATATAGTATATAACTATCACTCTTAATGTATATGTATTTATATGCAGTGTACATATATATACATATATATTTTACCTTCCATCTTGCCTACTAAATTCATAGATTTTTTTTTTTTTTTAAAGATTTATTTATTTATTTATTTTTGGGCGGGGGTCGGGTTGGGGAGGGAGGGAGGGGAGCAGGCGGGCCACTTCTATTGGTCTTTCATTTCTCTCTGTTCATCCGTCTTTGTTCTTTGGCTCCTGTGGGCCTCCCATCGCGGTGGCGTCTGTCGTTGCAGAGCACCGGCTCTGAGCGCATGTGCTCTAGAGCTCCGGCTTGGTAATTGGACACATCAGTCCAGCCGCTCCGCGGCACATGGGATCTTCCCAGGCCAGGGCTCCAACCGGCGCTCCCTGCACTGCAAGGCGGTGTCCTTACCCACTGGACCACCAGGGGAAGCCCCATAGATTTTTTAAAAATTTTTATTTTACTTTTACAGAGATTTGTTGTTTACAGATATGTATGATCCCAGATTAGTCATATGTATACCCCCCCCTCCCACCCCTCCAGGCTGTTGCACACCACTCCTGCAAGATCCCCTTTTCTCATAGCACAATGACAACAGCTATTTTTTTCACATATGATAGTATAGGTTTTTGTGCTACTTCCTTTGTACCTCCCACCCTCTGTTCATTCCCCACAATGTTCATACATCTACTGTCCATGTCTGTTTTTCCATCACTTCACTGTGTGTTATCATTACCATCCTACTAGATTCCATATATATTAGTATATTGTACTTGTCCTTCTCTTTTTGACTTCACTTTTTATGATAGGTTCTAGACCCAGCCACCTCATTAGGACTGACTCATGCATTTCTTTTTATAGCTGTGTAGTATTCCATTGATTTGTTGATGGACATTTGGTTGCTTCCATGTTCTAGGTATTGTATAGAGAGGTGCAATGAACATTGGGGTACAGGTGCCTCTTTCAGTTTTGATTTGGACAGAGTATAAGTCAAAGAGTGGGATTGCTGGGTTGTATGGTGCTTTTATGCTTAGTTTTTTAAGGACTCTCTGTACTGACTTCCATAGAGGCTGTATCAATTTACATTCCCACCAGCAATGCAAGAGTGTTCCCTTTTCTTTGCACCCTCTCCAGCATTTATTGTCTGTGGATTTTTTGATGATGGCCATTCTGACGGGTGTGAGGTGACATCTCATTGGAGTTTTAATTTGTATTTCTCTAATGATCAGCGAGGTTGAGCATCGTTTCATATGTTTTTTGGCCATCTGTATGTCCTCTTTGGAGAGGTGTCTGTTTAGGTGCTTTTCCCATTTTGTGATTGGGTTGTTCATTTTTCCGATGTTGAGTTGTCTGAGTTGCTTGTAGATTTTGGAGATTAATTCTTTGTCTGTTGTTTCATTTGTTATGATTTTCTCCCTTTCTGTGGGTCGTCGAGCTTTTTTGTAATTTCTTTTGCTGTACAAAATCTTTTAAGTTTCATGAGGTCCCACATGTTCATTTTCCTTTTAAGTTTCGCCATTTTAATAGGTGAGTCAGAGAAGATCTTGCTTTGATTTATGTCCTTGAAGGTTTTGCCTATATTCTTCTCTAAGAATTTGATGGTTTCTGGTCTTACATTTAGGTCTTTCTAGATATGTATGATCCCAGATTAGTCATATGTATACCCCCATCCCACCCCTCCAGGCTGTTGCACACCACTCCTGCAAGATCCCCTTTTCTCATAGCACAATGACAACAGCTATTTTTTTCACATATGATAGTATAGGTTTTTGTGCTACTTCCTTTGTACCTCCCACCCTCTGTTCATTCCCCACAATGTTCATACATCTACTGTCCATGTCTGTTTTTCCATCACTTCACTGTGTGTTATCATTAC
The DNA here is from genome assembly GCA_022376925.1 of Tragulus kanchil. NCBI lineage: Eukaryota > Metazoa > Chordata > Mammalia > Artiodactyla > Tragulidae > Tragulus > Tragulus kanchil. The sequence goes on along the minus strand of JAIOJX010000025.1, from coordinate 110,550,789 downwards.
CATCCTACTAGATTCCATATATATTAGTATATTGTACTTGTCCTTCTCTTTTTGACTTCACTTTTTATGATAGGTTCTAGACCCAGCCACCTCATTAGGACTGACTCATGCATTTCTTTTTATAGCTGTGTAGTATTCCATTGATTTGTTGATGGACATTTGGTTGCTTCCATGTTCTAGGTATTGTATAGAGAGGTGCAATGAACATTGGGGTACAGGTGCCTCTTTCAGTTTTGATTTGGACAGAGTATAAGTCAAAGAGTGGGATTGCTGGGTTGTATGGTGCTTTTATGCTTAGTTTTTTAAGGACTCTCTGTACTGACTTCCATAGAGGCTGTATCAATTTACATTCCCACCAGCAATGCAAGAGTGTTCCCTTTTCTTTGCACCCTCTCCAGCATTTATTGTCTGTGGATTTTTTGATGATGGCCATTCTGACGGGTGTGAGGTGACATCTCATTGGAGTTTTAATTTGTATTTCTCTAATGATCAGCGAGGTTGAGCATCGTTTCATATGTTTTTTGGCCATCTGTATGTCCTCTTTGGAGAGGTGTCTGTTTAGGTGCTTTTCCCATTTTGTGATTGGGTTGTTCATTTTTCCGATGTTGAGTTGTCTGAGTTGCTTGTAGATTTTGGAGATTAATTCTTTGTCTGTTGTTTCATTTGTTATGATTTTCTCCCTTTCTGTGGGTCGTCGAGCTTTTTTGTAATTTCTTTTGCTGTACAAAATCTTTTAAGTTTCATGAGGTCCCACATGTTCATTTTCCTTTTAAGTTTCGCCATTTTAATAGGTGAGTCAGAGAAGATCTTGCTTTGATTTATGTCCTTGAAGGTTTTGCCTATATTCTTCTCTAAGAATTTGATGGTTTCTGGTCTTACATTTAGGTCTTTAATCCATTTTGATTTGATCTTAGTGTATGGTGTCAGGGAATGTTCCAACTTCACTTTTTGCATGTAGCTGTCCAATTTTCCCAGCACCATTTGTTGAAGAGGGTGTTTTTGTCCCATTTTACATTTTCACCTCCTTTGTCAAAAATAAGGTACCCATAGGTGCGTGGGCTTATCTCTGAGTTCTTGATCTTGTTCCATTGATCTATAGTTCTATTTTTGTGTCAGTACCATATTGTCTTGATGACTTTGCTTTCAGTATAGTCTGAAATTGGAGAGGCTGATCCCTCCAGCTCCATTCTTCTTCCTCAGGATTGCTTTGGCTATCTGAGGTCTTTTGCATTTCCATATGAACTGTGTTATCAAGTCAGTTTCATCCCAGGCATGCAAGGATTTTTCAATATCCATAAATCAATCAATGTGATACACCATATCAACAAATTGAGAGACAGAAACCACATTATAACCTCAATAGATGCAGGAAAAGCCTTTGACAAAATCCAACACCCATTTATGATAAAAACTCTTCAAAAAATGGGCATAGAATGATCCAGTCTCAACATAGTGAAAACTATATATTAGAAGCTCACAGAGAACATTATTTTCAATGGTGAAAAACTGAAAGCAATCTCTCTAAGATCAGGAACAAGACAAGGGTGTCCACTTTCACTTCTATTATTCAACATAGTCCTGGAAGTTCTAGCAACATCAATAACAGATGAAAAGCAAATAAAAGGAATCCAGATGGGAAAAGAAGAAGGAAAACTCTCTCTATTCACAGATGACATGATCTTATACATAGAAAATCCCAGAGACACTATTAAAAAACTACTAGAACCAATAAACAAATTCAGCAAAGTCGTGGGATACAAAATCAATACATAGAAATCACTGGCATTCCTATATATAAACAGTGAAAAATCAGAAAACAAAATCAAAGATGCAATGCCCTTCACCATTGCAATCAAAAGAATAAAATATCTAGGAATAAACCTACCCAAAGAAACAAAAGAACTGTACACAGAAAATTACAAGACACTAATGAGAGAAATTAAAGAAGACTTAAACTGATGGAGAGATATTCTGTGTTCCTGGGTTGGAAGAATTAATATTGTGAAAATGACCATACTACAAATATCAATAGATTCAATGTGATCCCTATCAAACTACCAAAGACCAATACTACAAATAGCATGTAGCTGTCCAATTTTCCCAGCACCATTTGTTGAAGAGGGTGTTTTTGTCCCATTTTACATTTTCACCTCCTTTGTCAAAAATAAGGTACCCATAGGTGCGTGGGCTTATCTCTGAGTTCTTGATCTTGTTCCATTGATCTATAGTTCTATTTTTGTGTCAGTACCATATTGTCTTGATGACTTTGCTTTCAGTATAGTCTGAAATTGGAGAGGCTGATCCCTCCAGCTCCATTCTTCTTCCTCAGGATTGCTTTGGCTATCTGAGGTCTTTTGCATTTCCATATGAACTGTGTTATCAAGTCAGTTTCATCCCAGGCATGCAAGGATTTTTCAATATCCATAAATCAATCAATGTGATACACCATATCAACAAATTGAGAGACAGAAACCACATTATAACCTCAATAGATGCAGGAAAAGCCTTTGACAAAATCCAACACCCATTTATGATAAAAACTCTTCAAAAAATGGGCATAGAATGATCCAGTCTCAACATAGTGAAAACTATATATTAGAAGCTCACAGAGAACATTATTTTCAATGGTGAAAAACTGAAAGCAATCTCTCTAAGATCAGGAACAAGACAAGGGTGTCCACTTTCACTTCTATTATTCAACATAGTCCTGGAAGTTCTAGCAACATCAATAACAGATGAAAAGCAAATAAAAGGAATCCAGATGGGAAAAGAAGAAGGAAAACTCTCTCTATTCACAGATGACATGATCTTATACATAGAAAATCCCAGAGACACTATTAAAAAACTACTAGAACCAATAAACAAATTCAGCAAAGTCGTGGGATACAAAATCAATACATAGAAATCACTGGCATTCCTATATATAAACAGTGAAAAATCAGAAAACAAAATCAAAGATGCAATGCCCTTCACCATTGCAATCAAAAGAATAAAATATCTAGGAATAAACCTACCCAAAGAAACAAAAGAACTGTACACAGAAAATTACAAGACACTAATGAGAGAAATTAAAGAAGACTTAAACTGATGGAGAGATATTCTGTGTTCCTGGGTTGGAAGAATTAATATTGTGAAAATGACCATACTACAAATATCAATAGATTCAATGTGATCCCTATCAAACTACCAAAGACATTCTTCACAGAACTAGATCATAGATTGTTTTAATTGTAATTTTGTTTATTTTCTTTCTTTAGAACATGTTTTATTCAGTTTCATATATAAATTATATATTCAGTTAAAATATATAATTATTAAAGGTTTATTAATATTACACATGTACTGTAGTATTTTAACCTACATTATTGAACTAGTTGAAAGTTTTCAGGAGAACTTGAGAGCCTTCAGTTTAATGCATACTAAATTGAATTCCCATTAAATTTTTTTAACAGAATTCCCATCAGAAAAAACACAACAAGTTAATCAGGTTTAGATCAACTTTTTTTAACATTCATCATCTACAGGTGAGTGTGACATATTATATTTAATACAATCATATTAAAGAGAAAACATGTCAAGTTTTAATGGAACTAAATTGTGGGTTAGCTGGTTCCTATAATGAATAGTAGTGCATAAGAGGAAAGAAAATTAAGTAACAATGTACATTAATATTAATAAAATGATTTAGGGCAAAGAATCTGTTAAGTATGGGTAAAAACACATTTCTAAATTTTTTTTTTCAACTACACTATTTCTTTTTTTGGTTGGGGGGGGATATGGGTGGAGGGAGGGGGACGGGCGGGCCATTTCTATTGGTCTTTCATTTATCTGTTTTAGTCCGTCTTTATTCTTTGGCCTGTGTGGGCCTCCCATTGCAGTGGCTTCTGTTGTCGCAGAGCACCGGCTCTTGGCGCGTGCGCTCCAGAGCTCCGGCTCGGATTGGACACATTGGTCCAGCCGCTTGGTGGCACGTGGGATCTTCCCAGTCTAGGGATAGAATTGACGCCCCTTGCATTGCAAGGCAGTGTCCTTACCCACTGGACCACGAGGGAAGCCCAACTACACTATTTCAAGGCTATTTTACTAAACAAAACAAAACACTGGACTTGGAACATAGACAGGAAGCATTATGTGGACAATTACGGAAAAAGCAGTTACTAAAGTTGAAATCAAAACATACACCCAAACTTTAGGGGAATACAATATTAAGAACACATTAGTTATCTTATTCACTCCACTCATTTCATGTACATATCAGACTATACGCTAGGAAATTAATCATATTGAGGAAAAGAATTAGTAAATCATTAGCAAAGTTTTGACGTGGTAGAGTAAATGCTTGGGAACCATGAGAGTTTAAGAGAAAAGCACAAGCCATTCTAGAGATGAGAGGAGGGAAAATAGAAAATATACCCCAGAAAGGCTAGATGTGAAGCAATGAACAGGACTTAGCCAACGAAAAAGGAGGAAGAAAGTCATTTCAAAAAAGGTATAAGGGTATGAAAGTTATGGAGATATAAGGAAAGCAGAGTGTGTTTAGGAATTTCAATTAATTCAGTATGACTGAAGGTGCTCATGTTCAAATATGAGTAGTGAAATTAAACGAGATAAGTAGAAAAAGTTCAAATCAGATTGGATTTTGGAATTTATCGTAGAAGCAATAAAGAGCCATTTTAATGGTTTGAGTACAGAAAGTAAATAATCAGAATTACAAATAGGACTCAAACCTTATTAAAATATTTTGGAGGAAGTCAGTCTGAAGAGAGAGCCAGTCTAATGCTATTGCACTAAATTCTGCAGTTCAGGATTTCACAATGTGCTTTTAGTAGAATTATTTACCAATGAGATTCTCAGTATGGTAGATCATGTTAAATACAATATACTTTCTAGTACTCTTGGAAATTCACAAAATATTCTGAATAATCCTACAATTAAGAAATATACCTGTTTAACACAAGTCCCAATCTTGCATTATTTTTCTGTCTTTATTTTTTAACAATAATCAAATGGAACACTGAGTCCTCCCTTATCTACAAAATTATATCTCTAAATATCTACTTCTCATATCCCTGTAGTTGTTTCTCATGCTCCACATATTATAAAGGTACAACTGAAAACATGTTTTTAGGATGAAAGATCATATCATGTCATTGTTGAAAATCATCTAATTGCTTCTCAACTTAAACTCCTCTGAACACAAAAGACCTTAGCTAGTAAAACTAACTCGAAAATGTCTTTCTGAATACAGGACTATTACAATTACGGAAAAAGCAGTTACTAAAGTTGAAATCAAAACATACACCCAAACTTTAGGGGAATACAATATTAAGAACACATTAGTTATCTTATTCACTCCACTCATTTCATGTACATATCAGACTATACGCTAGGAAATTAATCATATTGAGGAAAAGAATTAGTAAATCATTAGCAAAGTTTTGACGTGGTAGAGTAAATGCTTGGGAACCATGAGAGTTTAAGAGAAAAGCACAAGCCATTCTAGAGATGAGAGGAGGGAAAATAGAAAATATACCCCAGAAAGGCTAGATGTGAAGCAATGAACAGGACTTAGCCAACGAAAAAGGAGGAAGAAAGTCATTTCAAAAAAGGTATAAGGGTATGAAAGTTATGGAGATATAAGGAAAGCAGAGTGTGTTTAGGAATTTCAATTAATTCAGTATGACTGAAGGTGCTCATGTTCAAATATGAGTAGTGAAATTAAACGAGATAAGTAGAAAAAGTTCAAATCAGATTGGATTTTGGAATTTATCGTAGAAGCAATAAAGAGCCATTTTAATGGTTTGAGTACAGAAAGTAAATAATCAGAATTACAAATAGGACTCAAACCTTATTAAAATATTTTGGAGGAAGTCAGTCTGAAGAGGGGCCGGCTAATGCTATTGCACTAAATTCTGCAGTTCAGGATTTCACAATGTGCTTTTAGTAGAATTATTTACCAATGAGATTCTCAGTATGGTAGATCATGTTAAATACAATATACTTTCTAGTACTCTTGGAAATTCACAAAATATTCTGAATAATCCTACAATTAAGAAATATACCTGTTTAACACAAGTCCCAATCTTGCATTATTTTTCTGTCTTTATTTTTTAACAATAATCAAATGGAACACTGAGTCCTCCCTTATCTACAAAATTATATCTCTAAATATCTACTTCTCATATCCCTGTAGTTGTTTCTCATGCTCCACATATTATAAAGGTACAACTGAAAACATGTTTTTAGGATGAAAGATCATATCATGTCATTGTTGAAAATCATCTAATTGCTTCTCAACTTAAACTCCTCTGAACACAAAAGACCTTAGCTAGTGAACAAAGTCTGTAAGATCTCAGAAGCTAATGTCTTTCTGATCATAGCCTCTGTTTGTCCTTTTTCTCTCTCCTACATGCTACTTTATCTTCCACCCATTTCACTTCCACATTAAGGTATAGCTACTTCTATCTCTTCAGGTCTAGAAGAGCTCCACTCACTGTGCATCTTCCCTGCAAGGCCGTGGGCACTTATATGACTGCCTGACTCACTCGTTTATGTCACCAGATTTGTCCACTTCATCAAAACCCTTTCTTCAACCGTTCTTTGAAAACTGTCATTCCTCCCTCCATGCTCCACCTTTCTTCATTATTATATCTTCTAATAACCAGAGGACAAAGAATATGCCTGCAGTGTGGGAGACCAGGTTTGATCCCTGGGTTGGGAAGGTCCCCTGAACAACAGAATTGCAACCCATTCCTGTATTCTTACCTGGAGAATTCCATGTACAGAAGAACCTGGTGGGTTATGGACGAGAGGTGACAAAGAGTCAGACACAACTGAGCAACTAACACTTTCACTTTCAATACCCATCAGACACCCTATATGTTTTATTGTTTTTAAACAACTGTCTTTTCTTAACGGACTGTGAACTTGTTGAGGGCGGTTTTTCTCTTAGTGCAATGTTATAGCATTGGCACCTAAAGCAACGTCTGATTTCTAAAAAAGGCTCCAAATGTTTGTTAATTAATATATAAATAGGTTTTTCTGGATAGCTCAAACAGTAATATGGGAGACCTGGGTTTGATCCCTGGGTCAGGAAGATCCCCTGGAGAGGGGAAGGGCAATCCACTCTGGTATTCTTGCCTGGAGATTCCATGGACAGAGGCACCTGATGGGCTATGGTCCATGGTGTTGCAATGAATTGGACACCACTGAATCTAGTGACTCAGTGAGGGAATTTACAAAGTTCGATAAATGTGAAGTGATTTAATTCTTTGATATTTTAATTTAATTTATTTATTCTTTAAAATATTTACTGGGAAGAACAAAATATCAAGGGCTTATTTTGTCAGTAAACAATTTTGGATAAAGAAAAAAACTGATAAATTTAAAAATCCATGATCAGATTTTTAGACCTAAATAATCATTCACTTTAAAGAATTAGAGATAAGATTCATTACGTTGATGTGAAAAACAAGGTCAAATTAGAGTAGTGAAGTTATGAGAAAAGAGTAGTTTAGGTTCCTTGATGTGACAGAATAATAGAGATATCAGTTACTTTCATGTTAAATCTAACTTCCCAGCCAGGAAGAAAATAGAACACAGTAAATACATTCATTCAGTAAATCAGTATTTACTGAAAATCTTCCATTATGACTCCCTAAAATATATCAGGTCTGTATTTTTCATGTTATACTCAGGGATAGACTCAGTGCTTTAAAAAACAAATCACTTCTTCCTTAGAAGTCAGCTAACTTACAAATACTTCACCATCAAACTACATATGATACATATAATAATAGATTATTTGCATACTTTAAAAAAATATTCAATAAAAATACATTGTACTGTATATAACACGCTGCTTAAAATTATATATGTGTGTATACATGTTTACTGTCTACATATTGTCAAGAATAGTAGTGATGGAATTAAAGACTAATTCCATTATTTCTTAATGTAGTTAAATAGTGGTAATTGATTAATTTCAAATTAGAGTTATGTGATTCTATTAGACTATTAGCATCTCATCCTGGTAGCAAAAAATTTGATAAAATGTCATGAAAATATCATTATTTAGAAAATTGTGCATGAAGAATACTTTTTTCCCACTCTTGCTTTTGGACATTAACCAAGTACAAAGAAGCCTAGAAATCTATCATTTTGACATCAGACATTGACAAAGAAATAGTTCTTAACATTTTTAATATAATAAATATCCTGGAAATGCTGATAAAAACCATTGATTCTTGGGTTGAGAAATTTCCAGGCATACGATTTTGAACAGATTTCAGGTTGTACAGTTCTCTCAATTAAAAAAGCTCATTGAAACAATTTTGATGATAATTCAGTATGTGTATTAGATAATAGGTAAATAAATATCACCAGATTTCCCCAGTGAGTATATGTTTCCATTGAACTCAGTCACTTCTTTTTTTCCTAATTGTCTATATTTTCCTCTGTGTATAATAACTGTGATTATCATAATAGTTTTGCTCTATCTGATTTATTTCTTATGCAACAAAAAAACTCACCCAAAATCAAATTGGATAATCCAAGATAGTTATACATTTAATTGATATGGATGGCTTCTTTATGTTTTTCAAACTTAAAAATAAAAAATAAATTAAAGTTTTTCATTTTGTAAATCAGTATTTACTGAAAATCTTCCATTATGACTCCCTAAAATATATCAGGTCTGTATTTTTCATGTTATACTCAGGGATAGACTCAGTGCTTTAAAAAACAAATCACTTCTTCCTTAGAAGTCAGCTAACTTACAAATACTTCACCATCAAACTACATATGATACATATAATAATAGATTATTTGCATACTTTAAAAAAATATTCAATAAAAATACATTGTACTGTATATAACACGCTGCTTAAAATTATATATGTGTGTATACATGTTTACTGTCTACATATTGTCAAGAATAGTAGTGATGGAATTAAAGACTAATTCCATTATTTCTTAATGTAGTTAAATAGTGGTAATTGATTAATTTCAAATTAGAGTTATGTGATTCTATTAGACTATTAGCATCTCATCCTGGTAGCAAAAATTAGATAAAATGTCATGAAAATATCATTATTTAGAAAATTGTGCATGAAGAATACTTTTTTCCCACTCTTGCTTTTGGACATTAACCAAGTACAAAGAAGCCTAGAAATCTATCATTTTGACATCAGACATTGACAAAGAAATAGTTCTTAACATTTTTAATATAATAAATATCCTGGAAATGCTGATAAAACCATTGATTCTTGGGTTGAGAAATTTCCAGGCATACGATTTTGAACAGATTTCAGGTTGTACAGTTCTCTCAATTAAAAAAGCTCATTGAAACAATTTTGATGATAATTCAGTATGTGTATTAGATAATAGGTAAATAAATATCACCAGATTTCCCCAGTGAGTATATGTTTCCATTGAACTCAGTCACTTCTTTTTTTCCTAATTGTCTATATTTTCCTCTGTGTATAATAACTGTGATTATCATAATAGTTTTGCTCTATCTGATTTATTTCTTATGCAACAAAAAAACTCACCCAAAATCAAATTGGATAATCCAAGATAGTTATACATTTAATTGATATGGATGGCTTCTTTATGTTTTTCAAACTTAAAAAATAGAAATAAATAAAGTCAATAATTCTGGTCAGATAATTGTATCCTCTGACACTACTGTCTATTTTAAAATTATACCTACACCTACTACTCTCTAAGATTATGCTACATGCAGAAATACCCCAAGGGAAAGACTTTCTTTCATTTGTCCCATTTAGAACCAAAAACACCTTTTGTGCTTTTCATCTACAATTTTCATATATGCCATGACTCTTTAACTTGCATAAAAAACAACCTCACCACCATATTATCTGCATAATGCAATTGTTCAATAAATATTTACTAAATATAGATTGTACCAGGCCTGGAGATATACACAGAAATGAACAAAACAGACATTTGTCTCTGTTTTTAGGGATGTAAAGACTAGTAAGAACATACAGTAAAGACATAATTACCTGACACTTACTAGCCTGTCACCTTGGACAAGTAACTCCAATAAGAATCTAATAATTACTTTGAAATGGAGATAATAGGCGGGAAATATATGCCTCTTGCTGTTGCTGCCGCTGCTGCATCACTTTAGTCATATCCCATCTTCCCAACCCTTCCCATCTGGGATCAAACCCAGGTCTCCTGCACTGCAGGTGGATTCTTTACCACTGAGCTACCCAGGAAGCCCATATACATCATGGGACTGAAAACAAAAGAGCTAAATGACTAAAAGAGCAAGTCCAGGGTACTTTGGCAGTGACATGCAAGCATTGGAACTCTGGCGGTGGCCTGGGGCACTGCCTTTTTAACTTCTTTTCAAACAACATTAAAATTAATATGACATGACTGTAAGGAGTCTGTGGAAATTCTGTAAACTTGGCTTCCTTTCACGTTTAATTTTCTTTGGCAGCTATTTTAGATAATAGGTAAATAAAAAATTCACCAGATTTCCCCAGTGAGTATATGTTTCCATTGAACTCAGTCACTTCTTTTTTTCCTAATTGTCTATATTTTCCTCTGTGTATAATAACTGTGATTATCATAATAGTTTTGCTCTATCTGATTTATTTCTTATGCAACAAAAAAACTCACCCAAAATCAAATTGGATAATCCAAGATAGTTATACATTTAATTGATATGGATGGCTTCTTTATGTTTTTCAAACTTAAAAAATAGAAATAAATAAAGTCAATAATTCTGGTCAGATAATTGTATCCTCTGACACTACTGTCTATTTTAAAATTATACCTACACCTACTACTCTCTAAGATTATGCTACATGCAGAAATACCCCAAGGGAAAGACTTTCTTTCATTTGTCCCATTTAGAACCAAAAACACCTTTTGTGCTTTTCATCTACAATTTTCATATATGCCATGACTCTTTAACTTGCATAAAAAACAACCTCACCACCATATTATCTGCATAATGCAATTGTTCAATAAATATTTACTAAATATAGATTGTACCAGGCCTGGAGATATACACAGAAATGAACAAAACAGACATTTGTCTCTGTTTTTAGGGATGTAAAGACTAGTAAGAACATACAGTAAAGACATAATTACCTGACACTTACTAGCCTGTCACCTTGGACAAGTAACTCCAATAAGAATCTAATAATTACTTTGAAATGGAGATAATAGGCGGGAAATATATGCCTCTTGCTGTTGCTGCCGCTGCTGCATCACTTTAGTCATATCCCATCTTCCCAACCCTTCCCATCTGGGATCAAACCCAGGTCTCCTGCACTGCAGGTGGATTCTTTACCACTGAGCTACCCAGGAAGCCCATATACATCATGGGACTGAAAACAAAAGAGCTAAATGACTAAAAGAGCAAGTCCAGGGTACTTTGGCAGTGACATGCAAGCATTGGAACTCTGGCGGTGGCCTGGGGCACTGCCTTTTTAACTTCTTTTCCAAACAACATTAAAATTAATATGACATGACTGTAAGGAGTCTGTGGAAATTCTGTAAACTTGGCTTCCTTTCACGTTTAATTTTCTTTGGCAGCTACTTACAATGAGTAAGTGGTCCAGGCAACTCACCTCATTTTGGCAATGACCCTGATCGCTGGCATCCTTCTTTGCTGTGTCTGTAATCTCACTAGGAATTGCTGATGTGATCTGAAGGCCAATGCTAGGTGGAGGGAAAAAAAAGGAATAAAAAAGGATGATAATAAATATGGATAATTACAGCAAAAACACAATTATATGACCAAGCTGAAAATATTTCTAAATTTAGCAATGAATATGATCATCCATTTCCATAAATATTTTCCACATGTGTATGATTGGTAGAAGTAAAATCACGTTTCTGACATGTTCCCAAATTACTTTTATGAGAAGGAAGAAAGTATTGGAAAGTATTATTTTTTTTCATAAAATTATGAGTGAATAGGATGTTCTTTAAAAATATTGACTGTCAGATTTCAAGATACTCTAAGTATCATTTAGTAAATAAATGCATTTATAGAAAACAAATTATATGTTAAATGGTAAAATAAATTTAATAAGTAAAGGCTCTAGAAACTTCCTGGAGTAATTTTTAAATAATCAACTTTTTTATGTATTGTCTGTTAGACTTAACAAAATAGCTTTATGAATATGGGACCACACGTTTTCCTTCTGATTCTATGATGGTAGCAAAATTAGTATTCTATTTGAATTTTTGACATGCATACTTTCCTAAGGAATTAAAATTACATGTCCCAATCATATTTTTTAATTTGATACTTAAAATCTAATTTGAAAAATAAGCTTAAGAGATTTCAAGATGTTTCCATTCAATTTTCCAAATAGAATTTTGTCTTTGTAGAATATATTTGCCTAAAAGAGTATTACTACCATATCAATTTTCAATTTTCTCTTCAAATATTTATATACAGCATATATATTGTTTTTAATATTTCTTATAATAATATGTTTTTATTGTATAAAACAAATCTTACAAAAAGCATTTTTATTTATTATATTGATCAATGGAAATAGTATTTTAAAACACCCATAACTCAATTTAAAAAAATGATTTTTTTTCAGTATCAAAATTTGGGGTAGTGCTTCTTTTAGTAAGATACAAGAGATTCCCTTCTTCAAGTATTATTTATTGTCCCTGTGAATGAAGCTTATTTATTGGTAGAATGGGACTGAATTTAGTATCTTTTTCATTTTTATGTTTTCATTTTTTTAGAAATGCAATTTCTAAAATTCCATATATGTTATATACAAAAATAAGAAAATGGTGAAAATATTTATGACTGAGATTTCCAGTTTTCTGAAATGCTTTTGAGTCATACAGCAAACATCACAGAACAATTAGTTATTGAATATAGTCTTAAGGATATGTTAGTTAATGACTTCATTAGACACTCCTTGATTCGTTTGGGCTTCCTTGGTGGTTGAGATGGTAAAGAAACTGATTTTTTTAGGGTAGACATTTGAAAATCACCTGCTTATAAAAGCCTTTGTGACCCAGTCCATGTTATTGCCATATATTCCTCTATTTGATGACCTAGAGAAACTTACATTTACAACTATGGTCCAGAGTTAAGATTTAGCATTGTGGAGAGGGGTGTTTATATTTACAAAGTTGAAGAACACTTGAGAAAGAGAGATGGGTGAGGAGAACATGCACCTCATTACAAGAATGCATATTTAGATATGTGTGCAAGTATGCATTAGAAACCTATTGTACAACTATATGAGTATGTCTTTTTAAAGACCCTTGATCAATCACCAAAGCATAGTAATGTCTCTACACAATTCCATAAAGTAAGAAGGCCACTATTCTTACTTTCCTTGTAAAAGAAACACAATAACAACAAAAGAAATACTTAAACCACTAAAACACAACCCAGACTCTTCTCCCAATTTTTTTACTGGATTACATACTTTTACCTCTTATACTAATAATCTATGTGAAAGCATATTGAGAAATGTAAAGTATAATTTTAATGTAATTTTTTTTAAGATTTATTTATTTATTTTTGGGCGGGGATCGCGTTGGGGAGGCAGGGGAGCAGGCGGGCCACTTCTATTGGTCTTTCATTTCTCTATTTTCATCCGTCTTTGTTCTTTGACTCCGGTGGGCCTCCCTTCGCGGTGGCGTCTGTCGTTGGAGAGCGCTGGCTCTGGGCACATGCACTCCAGAGCTCCGGCTCGGTAATTGGTCGCATGGGTCCAGTCGCTCCATGGCACGTGGGATCTTCCAAGGCCAGGGCTCGAACCGGCGCCCCTTGTACTGCAAGGCCGTGTCCTTACCCACTGGACCACCAGGGGAAGCCCCTTAATGTAATTTTGAAGAAAATAGAGGTCTTACCTTTAAATATGATACAATTTTCTCCCTTTTCAGAGGTATACAAACTCTTTGAGCCACAGTTTGCTAATTTAAAACAATAGATAATATTATTTTATATAATTAACTCAAAAATTTTTGGTCTGAAAGTAAAGAAATAGCTTTCTAAAGTGTGTGTGTGCATGCCAAGTTGTGTCTGACTCTGTGATACCCATGAACTGTACCCTGTCAGGCTCCTCTGTCCATGGAATTTTTCAGGCAAGAATACTGGAGTGAATAGTCATTTCCTACTCTAAGGGATTTTCCTGACCCAGGGATCAAACTGGCATCTCCTGTATGTCTCCGGCATTTCAGGCAGATTCTTTCCTGCTGAGTCACTGAGTAAACCCTTTCTAAGGAGCATCTAGTTGGTTAAAGGGTCCATACTTGGTGTCTCAAGTATCTCTATATTCATTCACAAGAATTCATTACTTTTGTTCGTCATTCATTCTTCACCCATATCTTCATATTAGTATCTTTTGGAAAGAAAAAGCAGCAAAATTTGTGTGCTTACTTTCCACTATCATTATTTCAATGTCAATTCTCATGATTAAATTTAAGTAGGAGGAGAGAGAAAGGAACACAAAAGTGTAGTGTTTCTCTTATATATATGAATATGCACACTTTTGTGCATCCACATGTATATACATATCCATAGTTTAGTCCTGTTAGGCTATGTCTAGCTAATCTTTAGTCAGCTCACAGTTGTTTCCCAAATTGACCTCAGCTATAGTACACAGTCATGACTAGGGTAATATTCAAAAACTAAAGTGCACACACACAAAAAATGACTATTTTTAAAAAAAATTTAACATCTTTTTATTGATTATTATTTATTTATTTATTTTTTGTCTATCTTTATTCTTCATCCTGTGTCCCATTGCAGTGGCCCCTCATTGCGAGGCACTGGCTTCTGGGCACTTGTACTCCAGAGCGATGGCTCGTAAATTGGACACACCAGTCCAGCCATTTTGCGGCATGTGGGATCTTCCCTGGTCAGGGATCAAATTGGTGCCCCTTGCACTGCAAGGCAGATTCTTTACCCACTGGACCACCAGGTAAGCTCTCTCCCCTCAAGAAAACATTGACTATTTAACAGGAATCTTTATAATTGTTGTCTGACACTGTTGTGTTTTCCTCTGAAATCTGCTTTGGGCTCTGAGCTCTAAGATTAATTCATTTCCTGCACATGGATTTCATGAATTCTGGCTATAGAACAACAGTATCTTGTTCAGATTGTTTTGTTTCCTTACCACTTAAACCTACTGTTGTTTTAAGGAGCTGAATTCAAGGGAGGCTTAAGTAAGAATACAGCTTATGCTTCAGAGACTTTCTTTGTCTAGTCCCTGAGAGTGGACTATTAGTAACATTCGTATTAAAATGCTCTATTTTCCACGATGGGGCTTCCTAGATTGTATAAATTACAGCTTCTATAAAACCAGAATATTTTTCTCTTTGTGACTGTCCTATTGCTATAACACCCTTCCCATCACTGTCACTTACCTAAGCTTGGGATAGATTTCGTTTGCGTAATGCATTTGTCTAATCTTCACCAAATATTATTGATGAAAGGCAGTTCCATGAAGTGATAGAAGTTGGGAAATGAGGTAAAGATTCCTTTGCGAAAAGTCTCAAGATCCTGCTTTAATATTCTCCTGAAACTGTGTATACTTAATTAGGCAATAGTGCTTTTATTCTTTCAAAAAAGAAAAAGGCAACACAAAAAGATGGGCTCTAGTTCTTTTTAGCTCAATCATATCCTGGATAAAGAGAATCACTGGGATCTTTCTGTGGCATGTTTTATTTCAGCAATTTCAACAAAAACACATAATACCAAAGAAAAATTGCACCAAGGAAAGTTAAGCAAGCAAGAAAGGTTTTATTCAGGAGTTTTGCAATAGAGGAGAGAGACTGAACTCAGCTTTGTTAAAGCAAAAGTCAGGAACATCTTAAAACACCGAGGTGCAGAGGAGCATTAGAGAATGAGGGGATGGCCTGAGAGTGAGAAGGTAGAAAAATGCCAAAGGACATTAAAAGAAGCTTTGGCCTCTGTGCCTGCTAAATATTACTTATCTATTAGATCACTGCCCTCCTACAGAAGCTAGAATACAGGAGCTTTATCTTTCTTGGGGGTTATATTTCAAAGTGATGGCTGCTAGGTCCTTAATAAAAACAAAATCATCAGGAGAGTAGGAAAGATTTACATCTCAAAGGAGCAAAGAATGAATCTACAATTGTCTGACACTGTTGTGTTTTCCTCTGAAATCTGCTTTGGGCTCTGAGCTCTAAGATTAATTCATTTCCTGCACATGGATTTCATGAATTCTGGCTATAGAACAACAGTATCTTGTTCAGATTGTTTTGTTTCCTTACCACTTAAACCTACTGTTGTTTTAAGGAGCTGAATTCAAGGGAGGCTTAAGTAAGAATACAGCTTATGCTTCAGAGACTTTCTTTGTCTAGTCCCTGAGAGTGGACTATTAGTAACATTCGTATTAAAATGCTCTATTTTCCACGATGGGGGCTTCCTAGATTGTATAAATTACAGCTTCTATAAAACCAGAATATTTTTCTCTTTGTGACTGTCCTATTGCTATAACACCCTTCCCATCACTGTCACTTACCTAAGCTTGGGATAGATTTCGTTTGCGTAATGCATTTGTCTAATCTTCACCAAATATTATTGATGAAAGGCAGTTCCATGAAGTGATAGAAGTTGGGAAATGAGGTAAAGATTCCTTTGCGAAAAGTCTCAAGATCCTGCTTTAATATTCTCCTGAAACTGTGTATACTTAATTAGGCAATAGTGCTTTTATTCTTTCAAAAAAGAAAAAGGCAACACAAAAAGATGGGCTCTAGTTCTTTTTAGCTCAATCATATCCTGGATAAAGAGAATCACTGGGATCTTTCTGTGGCATGTTTTATTTCAGCAATTTCAACAAAAACACATAATACCAAAGAAAAATTGCACCAAGGAAAGTTAAGCAAGCAAGAAAGGTTTTATTCAGGAGTTTTGCAATAGAGGAGAGAGACTGAACTCAGCTTTGTTAAAGCAAAAGTCAGGAACATCTTAAAACACCGAGGTGCAGAGGAGCATTAGAGAATGAGGGGATGGCCTGAGAGTGAGAAGGTAGAAAAATGCCAAAGGACATTAAAAGAAGCTTTGGCCTCTGTGCCTGCTAAATATTACTTATCTATTAGATCACTGCCCTCCTACAGAAGCTAGAATACAGGAGCTTTATCTTTCTTGGGGGTTATATTTCAAAGTGATGGCTGCTAGGTCCTTAATAAAAACAAAATCATCAGGAGAGTAGGAAAGATTTACATCTCAAAGGAGCAAAGAATGAATCTACAATTGTAAGTTTTTGAATGCAAATGCTCTAAGAAAAGGGAGGTCAAAGGATAGTATTTCGGAAGAAAACTGTCTAAAGTTTAGCCAAGCTGAGAGGAATGCTAAAGTTGTCAATAAGCAGCTTGGAAAATATGCTTAATATTTGCAGTTTCACTTTTGATTCTAAATAGCATAGTAATAAGAAATGACAAATGATCTTTCAAAAGACAGAATTAGAGGTTAGGAAATACATTTGGATATATTTATATAGGCTTGAAATCATTTGTGCTAAAATTATCCAATTAAAATTTATTAAAAAGGAATGTTGGGTGGGCCTTGGTTGAGAGTGGGTCAAAGGTAGGTAAGTGGACAAGACTGCCAGAGAAAACTAGCTTTTAATACAATAGACAAGAAGGGCAATGAAATAGTTCGATTAATTATTATTCTATGCGCAAAACTTTAGTGGAATTTTAGTGCTGCTATTCTTAAACATGGTAATCTATTTCTTTATATTGATGATATGTTAATTAGAAATACTTGGGTGAAAACTTTATTAGACCTGGAGTCTAAAGTCTCGAGCTTAATAGAACGTTTTAAGATTCAGCCTCCCTTTAGCTCATATGAAAGCACATATACAGGTTTAAGTTCTTTGAAATGAAATCAAGATGATTGCATTCATTGAAAGGTAGCTTCGCAGGTCTTCAAAGTCAGTCTTCAGTGAGATTCATATGCAAGTAATCAAATAAAGGCACGAGAGGTTGTGGAGAAGAGTACTTTAAATACCCTCTCAGAGTATGCTCATTTGACATTAAAACAGACCTTTTATTTCTTAAGTTGCTTTTTTAGAAAAGAAGAAGAGCTGATTTAGAAATAAAAATTAAAATATTTATTGGGAAGCTGTTAATATTGAATATAGTTCTACTCTTAAAATATAAAAATTGTACCCAATAGGTTTTGACTATAATGATAATAAATCCTAAAGCCTAGAGTAAAACAATACTTGATGAAGCACTGCCATCTTTTGGTTGTATAAATTAAAGGTATAGGATCTGTAAAGAAGTAAAATATCAGAATGTGACACACACATCTTAAATGTTCAGAAACTAAAGTGTTCATAAGTGGCAAAGAAAATAGAGTAGACAATAAAAATTAGATTTTAGCCAATATAAGCACAAATATCAGCTAAATAATTCTCAAAGGAAAATTATTGAACTACCAATCTCAAGCCTGTTGTTGTGGGCAGAAAATAAGACAGAGTGAAAGTTATTGAGAAATCCTGTTCTCTGATTTTTTGCTCCAAATGAGGAACATTACTTATGTTTGAAATAAGCAGCTTTTAAAATAACATATCTATTAAAATCTATGATTTGGGAGTAGAATTGTGATACAGTGCTTACTGAAAAATAATTTTCCAGCAAGTATCAAGTTCTTTGGAAGTCAAATTGGTACCACTAAAATTAACTAATAATAATATTTTAAAAACATTTATTAAATCTAAGCTATGTTTGCATTACAGGTGCTAAATGATCTACTATAAATTCTTTAAAATCCATATCATTTTTTCCAATGTAGAATAATTGCACATTCTGACAGTTACTCCAGAATTTAGTATTGTTTTCAGTATTTTAATTATGCTTTTACAAGAACAATAACTATAAAGCTTATGGTTCTCACTAAGTCATAATGGTAAGCATATGGTAGCATCACATCTATATCTGAGCAATCAAGGTGTCTCTAATAGAGCTTATATTTGTAAGAAAGTCAATCTAAGCTGATTGCCTATTTCAAGTGAGTATTCCCTGTACAAATTGATTTGCTGTTCAGAGTATGTCAATTAAATGCTTTATATTACACAGTTAATTGGCTATTAAACATAAATTATAAAAAGTGAAGTCTTACTGAGAAGTGGTACAAAATATATGTCTATTGGTATATATAGTGTGTGTATATGCTCAGCTGGTCAGTCGTGTCTGACTCTTTTTTCGAGTTTGTGGACTGCAGCAGCTCCTCTGTCCATGGGATTTAACAGGCAAGAAAATTGAAGTGAGTTGCCATTTGAGGAAGTGACCAAAATTGTTCTAATCAAACTGTATTGATTATTTCATATGATTTAATAAAAATAGACAAACTTTAGAGAAATCTATTATTAACACCATTTTGTTTTTTGGTCTAACCTGGGAGCATGTGGGATCTGAGTTCCTTGACCAAGGATCAAAAATGAACCACCTGCCTTCAAAGCAAGGTGTCTTAACCACTGGACCATCAGGGAAGTCCCAACTACTGTTTTCAAATGGTAATTATACGTCATTTCAAAAGAGAATCTTCACTGCAATCAAATAAAATTCATACAGTCCATTCTGCTCAGAAATGTTGCTGATCTCTTCTACTGCTTTTGCTCACAGCCAAGTAAGTGACACAAAGAAAAAGATAAAAGATATGTTTTTGGATTCCAAATGTAGAAAATGAGAACAAAGAAAGTAGAAGATCTGGTTGATGCTGTCAGTGTTTTCAGTGAATTTGTTGCTAGACTGACAGAGAAGTCTATCTTTAAACAGGAAGGAAGTGGATATAAATATGATCTGCAGAGGAGCCATGGTACCAAACTTAGCACCTTTGATTAGTAAGAAATGTGACAATGGCAAAAATAAGAAAATAGGTTTTACTAAATGCAGAGTAAGAAGGAGAAAATTATGCTACAGTCAAAGGTGTGCTATGAGTAAAATGAAAGAGAAATGTTATTTCATCTTATTTCAAAAGCGGAAAAAGAATACTTTCAACTACTAACAAAACATTTGAAGGTCAAAGTTTTCAGCAATACACCTTGGGATTATTACTATCTATTATGCATTCTCTGAAATTCAAATAATTTTATACATTTGCTTCACCTACTTTTAATTCAATGCTTACTTTTTTTCAATCTCTAGAGTTGCTATTTTTAAGAAAAATTTCTAATTTTTCTAGGGTTCTCAAATCACTTATTATGAATTATGTCCTGTACAAATTGGTATATATAAGTTAAAGTTAATTGGCTATTAAACATAAATTATAAAAGTGAAGTCTTACTGAGAAGTGGTACAAAATATATGTCTATTGGTATATAGTGTGTATATGCGCAGCTGGGCAGTCGTGTCTGACTCTTTTTTCGAGTTTGTGGACTGCAGCAGCTCCTCTGTCCATGGGATTTAACAGGCAAGAAAATTGAAGTGAGTTGCCATTTGAGGAAGTGACCAAAATTGTTCTAATCAAACTGTATTGATTATTTCATATGATTTAATAAAAATAGACAAACTTTAGAGAAATCTATTATTAACACCATTTTGTTTTTTGGTCTAACCTGGGAGCATGTGGGATCTGAGTTCCTTGACCAAGGATCAAAAATGAACCACCTGCCTTCAAAGCAAGGTGTCTTAACCACTGGACCATCAGGGAAGTCCCAACTACTGTTTTCAAATGGTAATTATACGTCATTTCAAAAGAGAATCTTCACTGCAATCAAATAAAATTCATACAGTCCATTCTGCTCAGAAATGTTGCTGATCTCTTCTACTGCTTTTGCTCACAGCCAAGTAAGTGACACAAAGAAAAAGATAAAAGATATGTTTTTGGATTCCAAATGTAGAAAATGAGAACAAAGAAAGTAGAAGATCTGGTTGATGCTGTCAGTGTTTTCAGTGAATTTGTTGCTAGACTGACAGAGAAGTCTATCTTTAAACAGGAAGGAAGTGGATATAAATATGATCTGCAGAGGAGCCATGGTACCAAACTTAGCACCTTTGATTAGTAAGAAATGTGACAATGGCAAAAATAAGAAAATAGGTTTTACTAAATGCAGAGTAAGAAGGAGAAAATTATGCTACAGTCAAAGGTGTGCTATGAGTAAAATGAAAGAGAAATGTTATTTCATCTTATTTCAAAAGCGGAAAAAGAATACTTTCAACTACTAACAAAACATTTGAAGGTCAAAGTTTTCAGCAATACACCTTGGGATTATTACTATCTATTATGCATTCTCTGAAATTCAAATAATTTTATACATTTGCTTCACCTACTTTTAATTCAATGCTTACTTTTTTTCAATCTCTAGAGTTGCTATTTTTAAGAAAAATTTCTAATTTTTCTAGGGTTCTCAAATCACTTATTATGAACTATGTGTTTCAATGAAAAGTAGTTTTACAATGGACCAAGAATATTAAAGACAAGCTTTTAAGGTTCAAATGGACTGAGATCAATCTTAGGAGCAAAGGCTAGACATGACAATGTGCATAAATGGTGCAATTTAAAGGTCGCAAAGGTGATCTAGGGTCTGATTGCCAATACAACTGCTGTTTTAGAGAGTGTTTCTTTAGGGACCAAGGGCGTTTTTTAAAACATTATGTTAACTATCCTTCAGTACCATCATGAGGGAGGCTGAATCTATTATATCCAATTTGCAGGTAATAAAAATAAGTCAATGAGAGGTTAAGTAGCTTGTTCAAGGTCACCAAGCAAGTCCTAGTGGAGATAAATATGGAAGTCACATCTTATCCACTCGAAGTGATGTCATCTGACCAAGGGGCCTATTCCAAGTTCATTATGCTAAACGAGACTTGATAAAAAATATTGAATTCACTGAAATAGAACCAAAAAAGATAAACATACAGCTGTATTTCTCATGAGGAAAATTTTAATTTGTCACATTCCTGCTTAAAATTCCTAATTCCAAAGTATTTCATTTTTAAGAAAGAATGATCGAGGTAAACTCAAATGACAAAGAAGTTAATATTACCACACAGCAGCACAAATTTGCAGACATCTGGGAAAATTGGGCTAGGATTGCTTTATCTATAAGTACACTGCTAGGACATCAGTAGTTGTCTAATCTATCTTTTGTCTTTGTGAAAGGTACCAAACTTAGCCTTTGATTAGTAAGAAATGTGACAATGGCAAAAATAAGAAAATAGGTTTTACTAAATGCAGAGTAAGAAGGAGAAAATTATGCTACAGTCAAAGGTGTGCTATGAGTAAAATGAAAGAGAAATGTTATTTCATCTTATTTCAAAAGCGGAAAAAGAATACTTTCAACTACTAACAAAACATTTGAAGGTCAAAGTTTTCAGCAATACACCTTGGGATTATTACTATCTATTATGCATTCTCTGAAATTCAAATAATTTTATACATTTGCTTCACCTACTTTTAATTCAATGCTTACTTTTTTTCAATCTCTAGAGTTGCTATTTTTAAGAAAAATTTCTAATTTTTCTAGGGTTCTCAAATCACTTATTATGAACTATGTGTTTCAATGAAAAGTAGTTTTACAATGGACCAAGAATATTAAAGACAAGCTTTTAAGGTTCAAATGGACTGAGATCAATCTTAGGAGCAAAGGCTAGACATGACAATGTGCATAAATGGTGCAATTTAAAGGTCGCAAAGGTGATCTAGGGTCTGATTGCCAATACAACTGCTGTTTTAGAGAGTGTTTCTTTAGGGACCAAGGGTATTTTTAAAACATTATGTTAACTATCCTTCAGTACCATCATGAGGGAGGCTGAATCTATTATATCCAATTTGCAGGTAATAAAAATAAGTCAATGAGAGGTTAAGTAGCTTGTTCAAGGTCACCAAGCAAGTCCTAGTGGAGATAAATATGGAAGTCACATCTTATCCACTCGAAGTGATGTCATCTGACCAAGGGGCCTATTCCAAGTTCATTATGCTAAACGAGACTTGATAAAAAATATTGAATTCACTGAAATAGAACCAAAAAAGATAAACATACAGCTGTATTTCTCATGAGGAAAATTTTAATTTGTCACATTCCTGCTTAAAATTCCTAATTCCAAAGTATTTCATTTTTAAGAAAGAATGATCGAGGTAAACTCAAATGACAAAGAAGTTAATATTACCACACAGCAGCACAAATTTGCAGACATCTGGGAAAATTGGGCTAGGATTGCTTTATCTATAAGTACACTGCTAGGACATCAGTAGTTGTCTAATCTATCTAGTCAAATTATTAGTCTTTGTGAAATGAAAGCATGATGATTTGAATCAGGCCCAGAAAACGAGATTGCACTGCTATGCTATCATAGGAAAAAGAGAATCACTAAAAGACACTCCAGCTGTTCAAGTAGCAACTAGACGGACAAGCAAATGAAAGTGCCTTGTGGTTTCTCATGCCAGTGTCTGAAATGGTCACTTATCGACAGTTTTCAAAGCACAAAGGCCATTGCAAAACAGCTAATCAATTTTGTGTGCCTCCTTTATACAGCCAAATAAATTATTTCCCACTGAAGTCATATTGACAGCTTAGGAAAAACAAAAGGATATCACTACAGCCAGTTCAGTAATTGGTTGCTTTTTAGTAGGTAAAGTGTTTATTTTCTTATGTTTCTTCTGAGAAAATTCAAATGTCCTCCTCAACAGTTTAATTGCATGCAATAAATGATTTTAAAGGTGTTACGTGTTCTAAGAGTTAGAAGAAGGGACATATTAACGTGCAAACAATAACAAACGAGAGATTTAATGAGAAAAATTAAAACTGGAAATCTGCGCGTGCACGTTGGGCTTCCCAGATGGTGCAGTGATAAAGAATCTCCTTCCAATGCAGGAGACTCAAGTGGTGTGAATTTGACCCTTGGATTGAGAGGATCTCCTGGAGTAGCAAATGGTAAGCCACTCCAGTGTTTTTGCCTATGAAATTCCATGGACAAGAGGAGTATGACAGGCTACAGTCCATGGGGTTTCAAAGAGTGGGACACGACTGAGCCACTAAGCACAACACAGCACAGAGTACCCCTTAGGTGTTTTCACAAGCAAAGTGATTCATTCTTTTAAAATAGAATGGTAAAACCGCAGACACATTTAGAGCAAAAAACATCCGTAAGTGTTTTTGTTACTTCTCAGCCATCATCCTATCTTTTATGGAATCTTTTTGGAATACGAACACCTCCAGAGAGATAATAAATTTCTATCTTTTATGCTTATCTGAATCGGTAATGATACTCTCATTTCACATTAAACACCTTGGGGGTTTAGCAGGATTGCTTTATCTATAAGTACACTGCTAGGACATCAGTAGTTGTCTAATCTATCTAGTCAAATTATTAGTCTTTGTGAAATGAAAGCATGATGATTTGAATCAGGCCCAGAAAACGAGATTGCACTGCTATGCTATCATAGGAAAAAGAGAATCACTAAAAGACACTCCAGCTGTTCAAGTAGCAACTAGACGGACAAGCAAATGAAAGTGCCTTGTGGTTTCTCATGCCAGTGTCTGAAATGGTCACTTATCGACAGTTTTCAAAGCACAAAGGCCATTGCAAAACAGCTAATCAATTTTGTGTGCCTCCTTTATACAGCCAAATAAATTATTTCCCACTGAAGTCATATTGACAGCTTAGGAAAAACAAAAGGATATCACTACAGCCAGTTCAGTAATTGGTTGCTTTTTAGTAGGTAAAGTGTTTATTTTCTTATGTTTCTTCTGAGAAAATTCAAATGTCCTCCTCAACAGTTTAATTGCATGCAATAAATGATTTTAAAGGTGTTACGTGTTCTAAGAGTTAGAAGAAGGGACATATTAACGTGCAAACAATAACAAACGAGAGATTTAATGAGAAAAATTAAAACTGGAAATACGCGTACACGTTGGGCTTCCCAGATGGTGCAGTGATAAAGAATCTCCTTCCAATGCAGGAGACTCAAGTGGTGTGAATTTGACCCTTGGATTGAGAGGATCTCCTGGAGTAGCAAATGGTAAGCCACTCCAGTGTTTTTGCCTATGAAATTCCATGGACAAGAGGAGTATGACAGGCTACAGTCCATGGGGTTTCAAAGAGTGGGACACGACTGAGCCACTAAGCACAACACAGCACAGAGTACCCCTTAGGTGTTTTCACAAGCAAAGTGATTCATTCTTTTAAAATAGAATGGTAAAACCGCAGACACATTTAGAGCAAAAAACATCCGTAAGTGTTTTTGTTACTTCTCAGCCATCATCCTATCTTTTATGGAATCTTTTTGGAATACGAACACCTCCAGAGAGATAATAAATTTCTATCTTTTATGCTTATCTGAATCGGTAATGATACTCTCATTTCACATTAAACACCTTGGGGGTTTAGCAGAGCTGAAATTTTTACCCAGTGTTCTGGACAACATTCAGTTTCAAAATAAAACTGGCTCTCTTGTGGCTCCTGTACTCAATTGGCATCTACATTCGCCACATAACTGGAAGCAATATATTTGTGTTCCTTGACAAGCTAAGCCACCATGAAGACTTTTAATTTCTCCTTATCTTTTGGTAGTGAAAATGCCTGGGTTTTTGCTTGTATATTGTTGAATCAGTTTATGATAAAAGTAAAACAGAAACTTTGTCCAGTCTGGTTATATATTTTCTAATTGCTTCAACTACACTTAGCATATTTTGTCAATCATGACATATTTTATTTCCAAAGTATTACCATATTGCCATATTGCCAAACTTTCTAAATCTAAAAAAGCAATGTCAGATGCTTTATACTCCAGAGATACAAGACTTTTAATTTGGAATAGCTTGCCTTTCTCATGAACTATTATTGTGAGAATTCTTTATGATTCAACCAATAAATGACACACCTGAACAGTGATGAAAGCGAATGCTGCCCCAGTGCTCAAGGAAGGTATATTAAATCTACTTCCAATCTGAGTGGGGAAATAAACAATTTAGAGGAGTGTCAAAAAGACCTTTTTATTTTTAAAATTGTTTTGTTGATAAAATATATTCTCCTTAAGCTGGCATTCAGGACTTTCCACAGTCTGAGTATCATATACAGTCTCCTTTAGCAATCTTATTTTTGAATCCCCTGCTTGAGAAATCAGGGTTAAACCTTTAGAACTGTATGAAATCATGTTCTTCTTCTTTATTTATTTATTTATTTTTGTCTGTGCTGGGTCTTCATTGCTATGCAAGCTATTTTTCTAGTTGTGGCAAGTAAGGACTGTTCTTGACTTCACTTTATAAGCAAAACTTTGTAAATGCCCTTTCCTAATTGTTATCTCAAATGTATATAAGATCCATAGAGATGTCCCTTATTCATTTTGTATACTACTAATCGCTATTTTATTTTATATTTTATTAATGTAGATATTAGTTTAACAATACGAGTATTTTTCAAAGAACTAATTTTTAGTTTCACTTATTTTTTCCATTCTCTTATTAAAATTTTTTTAAGTTTCTTGAAAGATACAAATTACTAAAGTGAACCCAAGGGAAAAAAATTTGCAAAACTCCAAGTCTATTAAATAAATCATATTAGCATTAAAACCTACCTATAAAAAAATCCCAAACATAGATTTTGTTACATGTGAATTCTATTACAAATTAAAGAGAGCAAAATTTACAAGTTTATATTAACATTACAGAAACAGAGAAGTAGAGCAACACTCCCTAACTTAGTTATAGATCAACATGACACTAATATTTATACCACAAAAAAAAAACTCCTCTCCTTCAAATCATAAAATTGTGTATTATATGCATTATAAACATAGAAGCAAACATCTTTAACATTTAATAAATTGAAAGGAATAGTGCATTAAAAGGATAAGATGTTATGATAAAATAGAGCTTATCCAAGGAAATTAAATTTGGATTCCTATTTTTAAAAATACTTAATAAGATTCAAAATTAAGGGCTTCCCTGGTGGTTCACTGGTAAAGAATTCACCTGTGAATGCAGGAGACCCAGGTTTGTTCCTTGGTAAGGGAAGATCCCTTATATCATGAAGCAACTAAGCCCCTGTGTCACAACTATTAAGTCTGTGCAATAGAGCCTACACTCTTCAACAAGAAAAGCCACCTCAATTAGAAGCCTATGCCCTGCAAATACTGGGAGTTTTCTCCCCAATTAGAGAAAAGCCCATGTGGCAACAAAGGCCCAGCACAGCCAAAAATAAAATAAATAAATAAATAAAATTATAAAACATTTAAAATTAAAAATAATAAAAAAACTATCTTAACCTGATAAAGATCACCTATGAAAAAAACTATAGCTAGCCTCAGCTGGCAAAGAATCTGCCTACAATGTGGGGGACCCTGATTTGATTCCTTGGTTGGGAAGGTCCCTTGGAGAAGGAATAGGCTATCCACTGCAGTATTCTTGCCTGGAGAATTCCATGGCTTGTCCCTGGGTAGCAAAGAATTGGACATGACTGAGCCACTTTCACAGCATCCTACTTAAGTGAAAAGCAGACCGTTTTGCAGCTATAGACAAGAACAACATACGTATGGCTTATTCATCATTTTACTAAGCTTTTTCATGAAAGAAGATATGGATCAAAAGGAAAAGTGATTAATTTTTCAAGGAGCAAATAAAATTATATTTACAGACAAAATGATTTAGTATGTACAAAATCTTAAGGAATCATTTAAGAATTTACTAAAAGTAAATTTTTTACTAGTAAAAGATTTTGCTAATAAATTTACTAGTAAATTTATTAGTAAATTATCAAAATTAGAATGGTTGTTATATAAGTCTGAGATAAACAATTATAATTCTATCTATCACCAGTAAATAATTTCAAAATAAACTTCAAAACAAACATATGTGAAATAACATTAAAATACAGAAAATATTTTAAGATAAATTTAACAAACCATTAGAAAATTTCTATTCTAAACAAAAAAATAAAATCAGACCAATAAAAAAGCAAAACTTTTCTGCACACATATTGTAGAATATTAAAAAAAAAAAAAAGAAATTTTCTTTAATCATTGATCCAAAACTCTAGATAGTTAAGACAACAGTATTTCCAAACTTGACCAATAAATTTAAGAAAATACCCAATTAAATCCCTAACAGTTAATTCCCCTAAGGTTGATGCCAAAAGTGTCCTAAAATATTAATGAAAATGCAAAAGACTCAAAATAGACATATTTAAAACACTAAAATAAGAAATTAAGGGAGAGGGCTTCCCCTGGTGGTCCAGTGGGTAAGGACACTGCCTTGCAGTGCAAGGGGCGCCGGTTCAATCTCTGGCCTGGGAGGATCCCACGTGCCGCGGAGCAGCTGGACCGATGTGTCCAACTACAGAGACAGAGCTCTGGAGTACATGCACCCAGAGCCGGTGCTCTGAAGTGAGAAAAGCCACCGCGATGGGAGGCCCACACAGGCCAAAGAACAAAGATGGGAAAAAATGAAAGACCAATAGAAGTGGCCCGCCTGCTCCCCTCCCTCCCCAACCCGACCCCCGCCCAAAATAAATAAATAAATAAATAAATAAAAGAAATTAAGGGAGATACATATAAATGGAAAAATATTACAAAATTATGGATTAGAATAATTAATATTGTAAAAATGTCCATAATATCCAAAGTAATCTATGGATTCAGTGCACTTCCTACCAAATCAGAATAGTATTTATCACAGAAATATGTTTTTAAAAATCCTTAAAATTCATTATGAGGTACAAAAACCCTCTATTAGTCAAAATAATTATAGGCAAAAAGAACAAATTTGAAAATATCACATTTCCTGATAGCAAAATATATTAGAAAGCTACTGTTATTAAAACAGAATGATGCTGAGATAGAAACAGAGATAAAGACTAACAGAGGACTTCATTGGTGGTCTAGTGATTAAGAATCTGCCTGACAAAGTAGGGAACATAAGTTCAATCCTTGTCCAGGAAGATCCCACAGGCCATGGACAGCTAAACCTGTGCATCACAGATACTGAACTCCTTTTTTCAAACTTATAATTCTATCTATCACCAGTAAATAATTTCAAAATAAACTTCAAAACAAACATATGTGAAATAACATTAAAATACAGAAAATATTTTAAGATAAATTTAACAAACCATTAGAAAATTTCTATTCTAAACAAAAAAATAAAATCAGACCAATAAAAAAGCAAAACTTTTCTGCACACATATTGTAGAATATTAAAAAAAAAAAAAAGAAATTTTCTTTAATCATTGATCCAAAACTCTAGATAGTTAAGACAACAGTATTTCCAAACTTGACCAATAAATTTAAGAAAATACCCAATTAAATCCCTAACAGTTAATTCCCCTAAGGTTGATGCCAAAAGTGTCCTAAAATATTAATGAAAATGCAAAAGACTCAAAATAGACATATTTAAAACACTAAAATAAGAAATTAAGGGAGAGGGCTTCCCCTGGTGGTCCAGTGGGTAAGGACACTGCCTTGCAGTGCAAGGGGCGCCGGTTCAATCTCTGGCCTGGGAGGATCCCACGTGCCGCGGAGCAGCTGGACCGATGTGTCCAACTACAGAGACAGAGCTCTGGAGTACATGCACCCAGAGCCGGTGCTCTGAAGTGAGAAAAGCCACCGCGATGGGAGGCCCACACAGGCCAAAGAACAAAGATGGGAAAAAATGAAAGACCAATAGAAGTGGCCCGCCCGCTTCCCCCCCTCCCCAACCCGACCCCCCGCCCAAAATAAATAAATAAATAAATAAATAAAAGAAATTAAGGGAGATACATATAAATGGAAAAATATTACAAAATTATGGATTAGAATAATTAATATTGTAAAAATGTCCATAATATCCAAAGTAATCTATGGATTCAGTGCACTTCCTACCAAATCAGAATAGTATTTATCACAGAAATATGTTTTTAAAAATCCTTAAAATTCATTATGAGGTACAAAAACCCTCTATTAGTCAAAATAATTATAGGCAAAAAGAACAAATTTGAAAATATCACATTTCCTGATAGCAAAATATATTAGAAAGCTACTGTTATTAAAACAGAATGATGCTGAGATAGAAACAGAGATAAAGACTAACAGAGGACTTCATTGGTGGTCTAGTGATTAAGAATCTGCCTGACAAAGTAGGGAACATAAGTTCAATCCTTGTCCAGGAAGATCCCACAGGCCATGGACAGCTAAACCTGTGCATCACAGATACTGAACTCCTGCTCTAAACCTTGTGAGCCACATCTACTAGGGCCTGAGTTTTGCAACAAGAGAGACCATCACAATGAGAAGCTTATACACACAATTAGAGAGTCACTTCTGCTCACTGCAACTAGAGAAAACTCTCATGCAGCAATTAAGATCCAACATAGACTACCCTCTACCCCTGTCCCAAAAGAAGACTAATGGAACAAAATAGGGGCCACCCTTACATGCTCAACTAACTTTTGAAAATGGCACCAATAATACACAATGGAGAAAAGAGGATCTCTTCAGAAAATGCTGAATGTTCTCTGAGGACATAATTGTCCTGTCCTTCTAAACCAGAACCATTGGTTTAGAAGACATCACACATTCACTAGGCAGAATTAAGAAAACATAAATGTACAAGAAAAAGAGAAAAGCTGCTCAAATTTTTATTCCCAGGGTGACTCTTGATTTAGTTCAAGGAGGCCTGTTTCCATACACACTTATATTCCTATATGTCAATCTTAATAATTATGCAAGGCTTCTATCTGTAATTCATGTTGTATTATATTTCCCAACTGCTTAAGTCCTGATATTGATCTGTGAAGCATTTTTATTCCTTATGAAATTTTGCCTTTCTATTTCATCTGATCATGAATTTTTGACTTTGGCTTTGTTATTACTGGAAGGCAATAGTAGATGCTATTTCTTTTCTCAAGGTACTAGGAATGAAACATCATTGTTTATAAATTTTAGCAAGTGAATCGTAATGTCTTCTCAACAGTTTATGGAAATATATACTGTGTGCTTCATTTATTTAAACCAAAATTCATACATTGTAGCAGGAAATGTTTTATTTAAGTAAGAAAATTTTATATCTTAGTCCAACAGTGTTAACTAGTTGGATAAAAGGTAAAAGTCAAAATTTTTTTAAAAAATTTTTAAGATTTTTGAAAATAAAAAACAAAAAAAGTAGGCAAAGGGAATATTTATTAAAACAGAATGATGCTGAGATAGAAACAGAGATAAAGACTAACAGAGGACTTCATTGGTGGTCTAGTGATTAAGAATCTGCCTGACAAAGTAGGGAACATAAGTTCAATCCTTGTCCAGGAAGATCCCACAGGCCATGGACAGCTAAACCTGTGCATCACAGATACTGAACTCCTGCTCTAAACCTTGTGAGCCACATCTACTAGGGCCTGAGTTTTGCAACAAGAGAGACCATCACAATGAGAAGCTTATACACACAATTAGAGAGGCACGTCTGCTCACTGCAACTAGAAAAAACTCTCATGCAGCAATTAAGATCCAACATAGACTACCCTCTACCCCTGTCCCAAAAGAAGACTAATGGAACAAAATAGGGGCCACCCTTACATGCTCAACTAACTTTTGAAAATGGCACCAATAATACACAATGGAGAAAAGAGGATCTCTTCAGAAAATGCTGAATGTTCTCTGAGGACATAATTGTCCTGTCCTTCTAAACCAGAACCATTGGTTTAGAAGACATCACACATTCACTAGGCAGAATTAAGAAAACATAAATGTACAAGAAAAAGAGAAAAGCTGCTCAAATTTTTATTCCCAGGGTGACTCTTGATTTAGTTCAAGGAGGCCTGTTTCCATACACACTTATATTCCTATATGTCAATCTTAATAATTATGCAAGGCTTCTATCTGTAATTCATGTTGTATTATATTTCCCAACTGCTTAAGTCCTGATATTGATCTGTGAAGCATTTTTATTCCTTATGAAATTTTGCCTTTCTATTTCATCTGATCATGAATTTTTGACTTTGGCTTTGTTATTACTGGAAGGCAATAGTAGATGCTATTTCTTTTCTCAAGGTACTAGGAATGAAACATCATTGTTTATAAATTTTAGCAAGTGAATCGTAATGTCTTCTCAACAGTTTATGGAAATATATACTGTGTGCTTCATTTATTTAAACCAAAATTCATACATTGTAGCAGGAAATGTTTTATTTAAGTAAGAAAATTTTATATCTTAGTCCAACAGTGTTAACTAGTTGGATAAAAGGTAAAAGTCAAAATTTTTTAAAAAAAGTTCTAAGATTTATGAATATAGAGGAAAAAGAATTCTTGTATTTTGGAAAAATTTGTATTTTTATAGAAGATAGGGCAAAGTGTGGGAAATATGGATTGGAATATGTGCAAAAGCAACATATTTATTGGAGAAGTAGTAAAGTGGGCCTTCAGAAGCATTAAATTGCCAACATCCATTAGATTATAGAGAAAGCAAAGGAATTACAGAAAAGCATCTACTTCTGCTTCATTGACTCTGCTAAAGCCTTTGGCTGTGTGGATCACAACAAACTGTAGAAAATTCTTAAGGGGATGGAATGCCAAACCACCATACCTGACTCCTGAGAAACCTGTATGCAAGTCAAGAAGCAACAGTTAGAACCAGACACAAAACAATAGACTGATTCCAGATTTTGAAAGGAGTATGTCAACGCTATATATACTGTCACCCAGCTTATTTAACTTATATACTTCATGAAAAATGAAAGGTTGAGTGCAAAATAAAAGGTTGGATGAGTCACAAGCTGGAATCAAGATTGCCTGTAGAAATATCAACAGCCTCAGGTATGTAGGTGATACCACTCTAATGACAGAAAGTGAAACAGAACTAGAATCTCTTGATAACGGTGAAATTGGGGAGTGAAAAAAAAAAAAAAACAGCTAAGATTATGGTATATAGTTCCATCACTTCATAGCAAATAGAAGGGGGAGAAATAGAAGCAATGACAAGTTTTATTTTCTTGGGCTTCCAAATCACTGCAGACAGTGACAGCAGCCATGAAATTAAGATGCTTGCTCCTTGGAAGGAAAGTGATGGCAAACTTAGATTATATATTAAAAAACAGCCAACATAGTCTATGTTATCATTTTCCACTAGTCATGTATGGATATGAGATTTGAACTATAAAAAGGCTTGTGTATCAAAGAACTAATGTTTTTGAATTGTGGTGTGGGAAAGACTCTTGAGGATTCCTTGTTCGGAAAGATCATACCAGTCAATCCTGAAGGAAATCAACCCTCCATATTCATTGGAAGGA
This sequence comes from Tragulus kanchil, assembly GCA_022376925.1. Taxonomy (NCBI): domain Eukaryota; kingdom Metazoa; phylum Chordata; class Mammalia; order Artiodactyla; family Tragulidae; genus Tragulus; species Tragulus kanchil. The sequence goes on along the minus strand of JAIOJX010000025.1, from coordinate 110,517,591 downwards.
CTGTTGCTAAAGCTGAAGCTCTCATACATGGCCACCTGATGTGAAGAACAAATACATTGGAAAAGACCATGATGCTGGGAATGATTGAGGGCAGGAGAAGAAGGAGATAGCAGAGAATAAGATAGTTAGATGAAATCACCAACTCAATGGACACACAGCTGAGAAAATTCTGAGATATACAGAAGGACAGAGGAGCCTGGCTATAATCCATGAGGTCATAGAGTCAGACACAACTTGACTACTGAACAAAAACAAGAACAAATGTATTTAGCACATACATTTATATTACAAAGAAGTATTTCCCGAAAGTCAGTCTAGAACAAATCTGACTCATGACAAACGACAAAGAACTTAAAAAATACATAGAAAAATCATTCTGATAATTTTTTGATTAGGAAACTTTATTTTGAGATAATCTCTCCCAATGAGACAGAGTTAAATATTTTCTTTTTGAATTTTAATTAATGTATTAGTTGTCATTTTCATTGTATGTTAGATAGATTATTTGATATGTATGGCCTTTTTAGCTGTTAAAAAACCCCACAATTCTATGTTGATACCTATAAATAATTTTTTAAGTTTAGTATTTTAAAAATCATAAACTTTAAAGATCAACATTTAAAATTTTTATTGAGAACACATACCATGTCTTTTGGAAGTCAGCTTCTCCTCATTTTAAGAAAACAGTTAAAAAGAATTTTAGGGGCTTCCTGATGTTCCATCACTTCATAGCAAATAGAAGGGGGAGAAATAGAAGCAATGACAAGTTTTATTTTCTTGGGCTTCCAAATCACTGCAGACAGTGACAGCAGCCATGAAATTAAGATGCTTGCTCCTTGGAAGGAAAGTGATGGCAAACTTAGATTATATATTAAAAAACAGCCAACATAGTCTATGTTATCATTTTCCACTAGTCATGTATGGATATGAGATTTGAACTATAAAAAGGCTTGTGTATCAAAGAACTAATGTTTTTGAATTGTGGTGTGGGAAAGACTCTTGAGGATTCCTTGTTCGGAAAGATCATACCAGTCAATCCTGAAGGAAATCAACCCTCCATATTCATTGGAAGGACTGTTGCTAAAGCTGAAGCTCTCATACATGGCCACCTGATGTGAAGAACAAATACATTGGAAAAGACCATGATGCTGGGAATGATTGAGGGCAGGAGAAGAAGGAGATAGCAGAGAATAAGATAGTTAGATGAAATCACCAACTCAATGGACACACAGCTGAGAAAATTCTGAGATATACAGAAGGACAGAGGAGCCTGGCTATAATCCATGAGGTCATAGAGTCAGACACAACTTGACTACTGAACAAAAACAAGAACAAATGTATTTAGCACATACATTTATATTACAAAGAAGTATTTCCCGAAAGTCAGTCTAGAACAAATCTGACTCATGACAAACGACAAAGAACTTAAAAAATACATAGAAAAATCATTCTGATAATTTTTTTTTGATTAGGAAACTTTATTTTGAGATAATCTCTCCCAATGAGACAGAGTTAAATATTTTCTTTTTGAATTTTAATTAATGTATTAGTTGTCATTTTCATTGTATGTTAGATAGATTATTTGATATGTATGGCCTTTTTAGCTGTTAAAAAACCCCACAATTCTATGTTGATACCTATAAATAATTTTTTTTAAGTTTAGTATTTTAAAAATCATAAACTTTAAAGATCAACATTTAAAATTTTTATTGAGAACACATACCATGTCTTTTGGAAGTCAGCTTCTCCTCATTTTAAGAAAACAGTTAAAAAGAATTTTAGGGGCTTCCCTGATGGTCCAGTGGGTAGAGACACCGCCTTACAGTGCACAGGGCACTGTTTCAATCCCTGGCCTGGGAGGATCCCACGTGCTGCAGAGTGGCTGGACAGATGTGGCCAGCTACTGAGCCAGAGCTCTGTAGTGAGAGAGGGTGCTGCGATGGGAGGCCCACACAGGCCAAAGGACAAAGACGGATAGAAATAAATAAATGAAAGATCAATATAAGTGGCCCCCCGAAAACGTATTTTTGAGGGAAAGAAATTTACTTTGCATTCAGCCTTTATGCCATCTATTCTGTAAATTGAAGGATTATGACCCTTAAACGTATTTAAAAGTTGAAAGGGTAAAGAATGTTATTAGAGGAAAAGAAAGCTAAGGGATTATAAATCGCTATAAGGATCACCTTTTTGGATATCATTCTGGGCAGGCTTGTAAGTCATTAATATTTCTTCTTAAAGAGGTAAAATATGTAAATTACAATAATAATCCCTAATTAGACCTTAAAATGATGAGTGTAGGCAAGGTAAAACTATTATGTATTCAATTGTCTCAAATAATTATACTGGATATATTCTACCACATATCATTATGTTTCTATAATGTGTAATGTAATAACATAAAAAGATAATCATAAGGTTTATTTTCAGAAAATTTACTCAAAATATTAGGTAAAAAGTGAATGAAATGGATATAATATAATCAAGATTTTATTTACATTTGTATATTTCACAAGGCAAAAGTAAAATCTGTACATTTCATCTCAGTTATTTTTACTTTTTTAGATACATCATTTTTCTAACACAGAAGTAGGAAATCAGTGTTAAGAAACCATGATACTGTTTCAAGCTCTAGATTTTGATAATGCCTTCAAAATTTTAAAGAAATGTGGCAATGTGTCTAAATGTACTTAGAGAATTAGCACAGAATGAACTAACTACCTTGCACAACCTGTGAATGCTTAGCTTTTCTCAGTAGACACCTATGAATTTGATTCAGAATGATTTGAATTTTAGCAACTTCACTTCAATAACAGATCATAAGATAAAAAGAAGAAGCCTAACAAGATACAAAATGAATTTTAAAAGTTTGTAATTATTGGCTGAGATAAGATAGGGTCATAAAATATATAAACTGAAGAGCAATCATATATGGAAAATGCAAAAGACGTAAGCCAGTCTTGGTATAAGATGACTGACAGTGAGGGTCATGAAGGAAAGGACAATTTGTGGGAAGTCTGTGTGGAGCCATTCACCAAGATGACAAAGAAGGAGGGAATATTTTGATGAGAGAGAGAGTGAGATTACTGAGTGGGAGTGAATGAGAAAAGAAAAAGGGAAGGCAGCCAAAGCAGTGTATTCTTTGATGAGGCATGACTTTGAAGAAATAATCAATAGCCCACATTTAGCAAAGAAATTTCCAGGACCAGTTAATGTTCTAGGAGATTGTGGGAAATAGCTAGAAGGTCTCACTTCAGGATATAGTTATTTTCTTTCAAATTAAAGAAAATGGCATAATGTTAAGATCTGTGGGGAAGGGAAGCTAAAAATGAAGGAGACCTGGGAAATAAGAAAGGACTAAGGCATTACCTTGGAGGTCTAATGTGGGGAATCATAAACACAACTGGATGCCTTGTCTTTGAAATACAGGAAGTATCTCTTTATATAATTGTACCATATTGAATTTCATTTTTATATGCATTAGGGTAAGTTGCCCACCTGGCATATCCTTAAAGAGCTCAAGTTTTAAAATTTTATTCTCCTTTAAATACAGATCAATTTGTAAGAGAGAGGAAGGGTGAGGTTTGGAAAAATTATAGTGACTCTAAACTGCAATATTGTTTTTTATTTACAACAAAGGATGAGCCAGGTAGATGTATCTGAGTTTGGTGCTGGGTAGGAAGATATAGATGTGATTCATAATTAGGATAGGCATGACATAATCTCATTGAACGAGAAAGAATTCACTTGACTTTAGCCAAAGCTGATTTCTACTGAAACTTTAATCCATAGAGCCTATTTTATTGGCAGTTACTAAAGCTCACCTAAATGTTAAATATGTATGATTTGAATTTTAGCAACTTCACTTCAATAACAGATCATAAGATAAAAGAGAAGCCTAACAAGATACAAAATGAATTTTAAAAGTTTGTAATTATTGGCTGAGATAAGATAGGGTCATAAAATATATAAACTGAAGAGCAATCATATATGGAAAATGCAAAAGACGTAAGCCAGTCTTGGTATAAGATGACTGACAGTGAGGGTCATGAAGGAAAGGACAATTTGTGGGAAGTCTGTGTGGAGCCATTCACCAAGATGACAAAGAAGGAGGGAATATTTTGATGAGAGAGAGAGTGAGATTACTGAGTGGGAGTGAATGAGAAAAGAAAAAGGGAAGGCAGCCAAAGCAGTGTATTCTTTGATGAGGCATGACTTTGAAGAAATAATCAATAGCCCACATTTAGCAAAGAAATTTCCAGGACCAGTTAATGTTCTAGGAGATTGTGGGAAATAGCTAGAAGGTCTCACTTCAGGATATAGTTATTTTCTTTCAAATTAAAGAAAATGGCATAATGTTAAGATCTGTGGGGAAGGGAAGCTAAAAATGAAGGAGACCTGGGAAATAAGAAAGGACTAAGGCATTACCTTGGAGGTCTAATGTGGGGAATCATAAACACAACTGGATGCCTTGTCTTTGAAATACAGGAAGTATCTCTTTATATAATTGTACCATATTGAATTTCATTTTTATATGCATTAGGGTAAGTTGCCCACCTGGCATATCCTTAAAGAGCTCAAGTTTTAAAATTTTATTCTCCTTTAAATACAGATCAATTTGTAAGAGAGAGGAAGGGTGAGGTTTGGAAAAATTATAGTGACTCTAAACTGCAATATTGTTTTTTATTTACAACAAAGGATGAGCCAGGTAGATGTATCTGAGTTTGGTGCTGGGTAGGAAGATATAGATGTGATTCATAATTAGGATAGGCATGACATAATCTCATTGAACGAGAAAGAATTCACTTGACTTTAGCCAAAGCTGATTTCTACTGAAACTTTAATCCATAGAGCCTATTTTATTGGCAGTTACTAAAGCTCACCTAAATGTTAAATATGTATGCTTTGAATTATAAAGCAAACCATATTTGGCATGAAATATATTCAACCTTATCTTCAATTCCTGAATAAATTTCTACTTTATTTTCTTTTTGATGGATTCTATGCATTAGTTCTAGTATTTTGTTGTAATGTACAGAAATATAATTGATTAAATATGAGACAAGCACTATTTTCTAACAAGGTGTAGTTTATAATTCTAAAATTAATTAAATTAGACATTAAAAAAAATGACATAATAGATCTTTTTTTTTTCTCTCTTCAGACCTACTTTCTCTCCTTCCCCTGCTTTCCATATTGGAAGGATTATTTTCGTAGATTCCATTTGCAATCTCTTGACACTGATTTCTAGTTAGATCAGTCAATGAAGAACTCCAGTAACCACAGAGATATGAGGAGAGTGAAGCCAAAGTGTTTCTTTGCTTGACTGCTTCATGGATAGATAACCCTGGAGAACACCATCAGGCCTCCTCAAGAAAACTCTTTGTGCGTGTTCTGAAGAGATATATGCTCCCCAATGTTCATTGCAGCACTGTTTACAATAGTCAAGACATGGAAACAACCTAAATGTCCATCAACAGAGGAATGGATAAAGAAGATTTGGTGTATATATATATATATATATATATATATATATATATATATATTACTTGGCCATGAAAAAGAATGAAATAAGGCCATCTGCAGCAATATGGATGGACCTAGAGAGTGTCATACTGAGTGAAGTAAGTCAAAGAAGGAGAAATATCATATGACATCCTTTGATGTGGATTCTAAAAAGAAATGATACAAAAGAACTTATTTACAAAAATGGAAACAGACTCACAGACAGTAAACGAACTCATGGTTGCAGGGGGATGGGGATGCTTAAGGACTTTGGGAAAGTCATGTACACACTGACATGTTTGAAATGGATAACCAGCAAAAGTGTATTGTATAGTACATGGAATTCTGCTTAATGTTATGTACAAGTCTGGATGAGAAGAGGCTCATGGGGGAGAATGTGTCCCGGGCACTGTGCTGCAGCTTACTCTTATTATCAGCTCTCACTAAGAGACACTATCTTAAATAGATCAGAGACCTTACAATCACAGTGTAGTCAGTCCCTCAGGGCACTGTGCTTGCAAACTTTATCATTAAAAAATTATAAAGCAAACCATATTTTGGCATTGAAATAATATTTCAAAACCTTTTTTTCCTTCAATTCCTGAATAAATTTCTACTTTATTTTCTTTTTGATGGATTCTATGCATTAGTTCTAGTATTTTGTTGTAATGTACAGAAATATAATTGATTAAATATGAGACAAGCACTATTTTCTAACAAGGTGTAGTTTATAATTCTAAAATTAATTAAATTAGACATTAAAAAAAATGACATAATAGATCTTTTTTTTTTCTCTCTTCAGACCTACTTTCTCTCCTTCCCCTGCTTTCCATATTGGAAGGATTATTTTCGTAGATTCCATTTGCAATCTCTTGACACTGATTTCTAGTTAGATCAGTCAATGAAGAACTCCAGTAACCACAGAGATATGAGGAGAGTGAAGCCAAAGTGTTTCTTTGCTTGACTGCTTCATGGATAGATAACCCTGGAGAACACCATCAGGCCTCCTCAAGAAAACTCTTTGTGCGTGTTCTGAAGAGATATATGCTCCCCAATGTTCATTGCAGCACTGTTTACAATAGTCAAGACATGGAAACAACCTAAATGTCCATCAACAGAGGAATGGATAAAGAAGATTTGGTGTATATATATATATATATATATATATATATATATATATATATTACTTGGCCATGAAAAAGAATGAAATAAGGCCATCTGCAGCAATATGGATGGACCTAGAGAGTGTCATACTGAGTGAAGTAAGTCAAAGAAGGAGAAATATCATATGACATCCTTTGATGTGGATTCTAAAAAGAAATGATACAAAAGAACTTATTTACAAAAATGGAAACAGACTCACAGACAGTAAACGAACTCATGGTTGCAGGGGGATGGGGATGCTTAAGGACTTTGGGAAAGTCATGTACACACTGACATGTTTGAAATGGATAACCAGCAAAAGTGTATTGTATAGTACATGGAATTCTGCTTAATGTTATGTACAAGTCTGGATGAGAAGAGGCTCATGGGGGAGAATGTGTCCCGGGCACTGTGCTGCAGCTTACTCTTATTATCAGCTCTCACTAAGAGACACTATCTTAAATAGATCAGAGACCTTTTACAATCACAGTGTAGTCAGTCCCCTCAGAGTCATGAGTCACGGACTTGGACAATAAAGTGTCGAGTATTGTCGAACCAAGAGTAGCTTTATTAATCATAGAGCATGTAATAATCAGAATCAAGATTCCATTAATCAGGATTCAAATAAAGGCAAGGACAATTAATCCGAACTCAATTAAGTAAACTCAGAACTCAATCAAATGCAAACAGAAGTTCTTACCCCAGAGCTGGAGAGTCTCGATCTCACATTGGGCGCAGCTGATCTCTGTGAGCAAGCCTCCCGCACAATCTTACCATACCCTTTTATATTCTTTCAACTAGAAATCTCAAGTTAACTAGTAATCATAAAAGTGGTTATTACAAGAGTTTTTTGCTTCTCTAGAGATGCAAAAGAGGCTATTAACGGAGCTTTTTGCTCTTTACTAACGCCTAGGTAAACATCTTTGCTCTCCAGGGGAAACGTGTTTGTACAGAAAACATTCTTACAATTCTTAATCTACAAAGGGAACTACGAGTTGTAAAGAGTGTGCTAGATTATAACTAAAAGGGGCACAAGTGGAAGAGCTTTTGTCTAAGTAAACATCTCTATTAATGTTTGTCAAAGGTGATAGTTTAATTTTATAAACTGCTAATCTTATGAGTGGGGCTATTTCAGGCCCAGGCTTTTATCAGTAACTAGCTACCTATTCATCCTCAGAGGAGGTCTCAGAGAGGTGGGGCGGCAGGCAGTGCTTAATGCTAGTGTGAGGAGACATTTGTCTGCTTGGCCCGGGTATCTTTTCTTGATCTTTCCTGTGAGAAGTGAATATGAAACCATCCCCTCGTACTAATGACCACCCTTGTGGGAGCATTCGACATACCCACCAAGTTAGAGTAGAGGGGTCTTCTTCCCTGCATAGTGGCATTCCCTGCAAATAACCTAACTTTTTTTCCTCATCACTTTCCCCATCAGAACTGTTCTTCTCATAATTAGGGTTCCAATCAGTGAAGATACCTTTGCTTGCCCATGACAAATGGATACATATATATTTATTCCTGAGCCCCTCCACTGTTCACATGAAACTATCACAAAATTGTTAATTTGCTATATCCCAATAAAAATGGTTTTGGTGCAAATAAATAAATAAATGATCAAAAAAAAAGAAAACTCTTTGTGCACTAACCATTCCCACCCCTATACCTTTGGACATAGAGGTAATTAGTTTCATAGATACTAGCTCATTGTAATTGCTCTTTACCTTGAGCCTCCTTTATGCATCAATTTGTAAGGTTCCATTTATAAATAAAGGCATCTGAAATTCTCATAAGTTGAGATGCTATCTGTGTTCTGTTTAAAACTTATGGATAAAATTGAAATGATTATTATATTAACTGTGACTTCTGATATATTATTTCTACTACTACTTTATTATATGCTTTCCATTGTCTACTTTCTCATCTTTTTTACCTTTTACTATTATAAACTCAGGAGGTTCTCTCCCCTTTTTTCTTATTTAATTTATTCTTTCCGCTTTTTATAAGGTAGTGACTCTTACCCTAATATTCCCCGATAAGCCTATTTTAACGTGAACATTTAAATAAATAAAGTTTAAATTTACCAACATTTTTATTCATATTGTTGATAGTACAAATACATTAGAATAATTTTATTTTGGCAGCCTTTCATAACTTTTTTTTCAATTATTGCCTAGTATTTCATTCTATATCCTCCCCTAACCAAAAAAAAAAAAAAAAAAAATGCCAAAAAAGCCTTAGGAATATCATGGTTTCATGTGATAATTTTTTAAGTACTTCTGTCAGTCTAGTCACCTTTATCATTATGTTCATTATTCCTATTTGCATATCAGCTCTCCCAACTGGAATATTTTTTCATGTGTTCAAAGGATACAGTTTGAGATTTTCTTTCAGCACCATAAATTCAGTGTCTGTTTTCTAAAAGCATTTATTTTTGCCTTCATCAATAAAACATACTTTTGTTCTTTTTGAAAATATACGTTGAAAATTTATTTTCCCTCAGCTTTCCAAGAATATTATTCCTCTGTTCTGGCCGCCATTATTGCAGTTGAGCAATTATCCATCAAGTTGTCACTCATTTGTAAATAATTTGCATTTTGTTTTTGGTGAATTTGCTATACCTTTTTTCCATCTTGGTGTTCTGTATGTCCCTAAGATGTATATATCTCTTTTGGTTTATTTTTTTCTAATGATCCTGCTTGGCATTTGTTGAATTTCATAAGTCTAATCATTGGCTACTTTAATAATTATGTATGTTTCTTAGTCCTTAATGCTTCTTTGGGAGTTTCTGTATTATCTCACTTTGCATTATTGATTAGATGCACATTAGACCTCTTTCTGTATCTTTTAATGTTTCATAATTTCTTTTCTCCCTAGTTCCATTTTTTTCTTCCTCTCTGGGTACTCTATTTGGATCCAGCTTTCAGATTTGTAAGTCTATCTAACTGTACCTGCTAATTAATCTATTCTCTGATTTTGTATAATTATTTTAATGATTGTTAATTTTATTTTGAGGGTTCTTTCTGATAATATTCAGATAAATTCAGTCATTTCTTTTTTTGTTTTGGTCCTTATTTAAGTTCCTATTTTATTCCTTTAAGCACATTAGTCTTCTGAGTTTGGTTATTCGATAAACAGTGAAACTCATTGTATCTAAATTTGTATTTATTATGTATATAACTTGATTTAATTTTTTAATCTTTTCATATTATCATATGGAGCTCTATTCTACTTAGATTCTTAAGCAAAATCCAGGATTTAATTTTTGCCTCAAATTTTAATCCTCCACCCTTCAGTAAAGTTCCATCAATGGTGAATTTTTAAGTACTTCTGTCAGTCTAGTCACCTTTATCATTATGTTCATTATTCCTATTTGCATATCAGCTCTCCCAACTGGAATATTTTTTCATGTGTTCAAAGGATACAGTTTGAGATTTTCTTTCAGCACCATAAATTCAGTGTCTGTTTTCTAAAAGCATTTATTTTGCCTTCATCAATAAAACATACTTTTGTTCTTTTTGAAAATATACGTTGAAAATTTATTTTCCCTCAGCTTTCCAAGAATATTATTCCTCTGTTCTGGCCGCCATTATTGCAGTTGAGCAATTATCCATCAAGTTGTCACTCATTTGTAAATAATTTGCATTTTGTTTTTGGTGAATTTGCTATACCTTTTTTCCATCTTGGTGTTCTGTATGTCCCTAAGATGTATATATCTCTTTTGGTTTATTTTTTTCTAATGATCCTGCTTGGCATTTGTTGAATTTCATAAGTCTAATCATTGGCTACTTTAATAATTATGTATGTTTCTTAGTCCTTAATGCTTCTTTGGGAGTTTCTGTATTATCTCACTTTGCATTATTGATTAGATGCACATTAGACCTCTTTCTGTATCTTTTAATGTTTCATAATTTCTTTTCTCCCTAGTTCCATTTTTTTCTTCCTCTCTGGGTACTCTATTTGGATCCAGCTTTCAGATTTGTAAGTCTATCTAACTGTACCTGCTAATTAATCTATTCTCTGATTTTGTATAATTATTTTAATGATTGTTAATTTTATTTTGAGGGTTCTTTCTGATAATATTCAGATAAATTCAGTCATTTCTTTTTGTGTTTTGGTCCTTATTTAAGTTCCTATTTTATTCCTTTAAGCACATTAGTCTTCTGAGTTTGGTTATTCGATAAACAGTGAAACTCATTGTATCTAAATTTGTATTTATTATGTATATAACTTGATTTAATTTTTTAATCTTTTCATATTATCATATGGAGCTCTATTCTACTTAGATTCTTAAGCAAAATCCAGGATTTAATTTTTGCCTCAAATTTTAATCCTCCACCCTTCAGTAAAGTTCCATCAATGGTGAATTTTTAATACTACTTGAACTTGTCCCATTCTTTCCATGCCTACTGACACTTTTGCTTTTTTCTTCCCAATTTGATACCTTTTATTTACTTTTCTTGACTAATGTCTTTAGACAGGACTTCCAGTGCTATATAAAGGTGGCTAGAGTGCTCATTCTATTTTTTTCTAATCCTATAGTAGAAACTTTCAGTATGTCATTACTGAGCATGGTGTTAGCTGTGTGCTACTCATGCATGTCCTTTGTTATGCTGAAGTACATTTCCTCTGTACCCAGTTCATTGAGAATATTTATCCTGAAATTATGTTTGCTTTTATCAAGTGCTTTTTCTGCCTCGAAATAATCACATAAGTTTTGTCCTTCATATTGTTACTATGGCATATCACATTTAATGATTTACAGATATTGAACAACCTTTGCATCTCTGGAGTAAATATCATTTAATCATTGTATGGATCATTTAAATGTATTGTTCAAAACAGTTTGCTGATATTTTGTTGAAGATTTTTGCATCTATGCTCAAAAGTTCTATTATCCTATACTTTTTTTTTCTCATAATGTTTTGTGTGACTTTGGTATCAGAGTAATGCAGCCCTTGTAAAATGAGTTTGACAGTGTTTCCTCTTCAATTTTGGAAAGAGTTTGAGAAGTACTGGCATCAGTTCTTCTTTAAATGTTTGGTATACTTCATCCGAAAAGTCTTTTGGTCCTGGGTTGTATTCTGAGGGAGATATTTACTTACTGATTCAATTTCCTTACAAAATTTGTTGATGGGTTCAAATTTTCTAATTTTTGTTTCCATGCTTCAGTCTTAGTGAACTGTATGCTTTTAGGAGTTTATTCATGTCATCTGGGTTATTCAGATTTGTTGGCCTATATCTCTGCTCTTTAATATACATATTTTATCAGTGAAAATGTTCCAAAATGGAAAGGTATTTATGTGACTCACCTGCATGAAATCTTCCATATCAATTAGGATGTTTTATGAGGTGTTTCACTATAGGATTTTACCTAATTGTTCAACATTGCAGCTATATTATTTTTACTTTCAGATGTCAGGTTTAATTTGTCATTAACAGTTCATTACTCTTCTGGGAACTGCATAGAGTATTTACTTTTCCTGAGCATGTGTTTTTCCCAACCGTACGCAAACCTGTGCTGATAAACTTTGATAACTTCTTGGACATGTGTTTCTCCCAGCCTAATGCAAACCTGTGCTGATAGCATATAATGTTATCAAAACATTATGTTTTCATTGTCATTCAGTCGTTCAGTCATCTCTGACTCTTTGTGACTACACGGACTGCAGCACACCAGGTTTCCTTGTCCTTGACCATCTCCCAGAGCTTGCTCAAACATATGTCCATGAGTCAGTGATGCCATCCAACCATCTTTCCCTCTGTTATGCCCTTCTCCTCCTGCCCTAAATCTTTCCCAGAGTTAGGGACTTTTCCAGTTAGTCAGCTCTTTGTATCAGGTGGCCAAAGAATTGGAGCTTCAACTTTATCATCAATACTTTCAGTGAATAGTCCGGGTTGATTTCTTTTGGGATTGAATGATTTGATCTCCTTGCTGTCCAGGGGACTCTCAAGAGTCTTCTCTAATATTACATTCCAAAGCATCAATTCTTTGGTGCCAATTTTATGGTCCATCTTTCACATACATACAGGAAAACCATAGCTTTAACTACACAAGCTTTGTTGGCAAAGTAGTGTCTCTGTTTTTTAATACTCTGTCTAGGTTTGTCATAGCTTCTCTTCCAAGGAGAAAGTGTCTTTTAATTCCATGGCTGCAGTCACCATCTGGAGTCCAAGAAAATAAAGTCTGTCACAATTTCCATTGTTTTCCCATGTTTGCCGTGAAGTGATGGAGCAGATGTCATGATCCTGGATTTCTGAGTGTTGAGTTTTGAGCCAGTTTTTTTGTTCTTTTCTTTCACCTTCACCAAAAGTCTTTTTAACTTCTCTTCACTTTCTGCCATAAAGGTGGTGTCATTTGCTTATCTGAGGTTATTGAATTTTCTCCGAGCACTCTTGATTCCAGCTTGTGATTCATCTAGTCTGGCATTTCACATGAGTTATTCTGCATAGAAGTTACATAAACAGCTTGACAGTATACAGCCTTGACATACTCCTTTCTCAGCTTGGGAAAGAAGTCCAGTCCATTGTTCCATGTCCAATTCTAAGTGCTGCTTCATGACCTGCATATAGGTTTCTTGGAAGTTAGGTAATGTGGTCTGGTATTCCCATCTCTTTAAGTACTTTCTACAGTTTATTATGATCCACAGTCAAAGGATTTACCTGTCACTATACTTACCTGAAGTTAGATTTTATTTTGTTTTTGACTCTTTCCTTACTGTATTCTGTGCACCTGGGAACAGTAGTAATGTTATATTAGTTATATTACATGAGCTGGCCATCCTGAAAGTGAACACAGTATTAGTCACTCAGTCATGTTCAAGTCTTTGCACTTCTAAAGACTGTAGCCTGCCAGGCTCCTTTGTCCATGGGAAGTCCTAGGGAAAAAACTGGAGTGGGTTTTCCAGTTAGTCAGCTCTTTGCATCAGGTGGCCAAAGAATTGGAGCTTCAACTTTATCATCAATACTTTCAGTGAATAGTCCGGGTTGATTTCTTTTGGGATTGAATGATTTGATCTCCTTGCTGTCCAGGGGACTCTCAAGAGTCTTCTCTAATATTACATTCCAAAGCATCAATTCTTTGGTGCCAATTTTATGGTCCATCTTTCACATACATACAGGAAAACCATAGCTTTAACTACACAAGCTTTGTTGGCAAAGTAGTGTCTCTGTTTTTTAATACTCTGTCTAGGTTTGTCATAGCTTCTCTTCCAAGGAGAAAGTGTCTTTTAATTCCATGGCTGCAGTCACCATCTGGAGTCCAAGAAAATAAAGTCTGTCACAATTTCCATTGTTTTCCCATGTTTGCCGTGAAGTGATGGAGCAGATGTCATGATCCTGGATTTCTGAGTGTTGAGTTTTGAGCCAGTTTTTTTGTTCTTTTCTTTCACCTTCACCAAAAGTCTTTTAACTTCTCTTCACTTTCTGCCATAAAGGTGGTGTCATTTGCTTATCTGAGGTTATTGAATTTTCTCCGAGCACTCTTGATTCCAGCTTGTGATTCATCTAGTCTGGCATTTCACATGAGTTATTCTGCATAGAAGTTACATAAACAGCTTGACAGTATACAGCCTTGACATACTCCTTTCTCAGCTTGGGAAAGAAGTCCAGTCCATTGTTCCATGTCCAATTCTAAGTGCTGCTTCATGACCTGCATATAGGTTTCTTGGAAGTTAGGTAATGTGGTCTGGTATTCCCATCTCTTTAAGTACTTTCTACAGTTTATTATGATCCACAGTCAAAGGATTTACCTGTCACTATACTTACCTGAAGTTAGATTTTATTTTGTTTTTGACTCTTTCCTTACTGTATTCTGTGCACCTGGGAACAGTAGTAATGTTATATTAGTTATATTACATGAGCTGGCCATCCTGAAAGTGAACACAGTATTAGTCACTCAGTCATGTTCAAGTCTTTGCACTTCTAAAGACTGTAGCCTGCCAGGCTCCTTTGTCCATGGGAAGTCCTAGGGAAAAAAACTGGAGTGGGTACTCATTCCCTTCTTCAGGGGATCTTCCAGACCCAGGGCTCAAACCCAGTCTTCCTGCATTTCAGGAATATTCTTTATTGTCTGACCCACCAGGGAAGCCCCTTTGTTCTTTTAGCCGAGAATTGTTGTAATGTTATATTACATGCTCTTGCCACTCTAAGAAATAATAAATGATTGAATTAATTATAATCCAAATAATTTGATGAAAAACACAGGAATTTGTTATAAGTAATCATCTTCCAAAGACAATCACTATTATTTTATGGTTCACATGTACTGTATACATAAAATTAAGTCAAAATACAGTAATGGAGTTTTCTTTCAAACATATGGGAAGGGAAATGGGAATAAGGTATACTAAATAATGTAATATGATTTAGCATTTTTGCCCCCTGTTATCCCTGGTTGACCTTAACACTTCAGGTTTTTGTGTAGGAACAGCCTTCTTGAATTGTTTTTTCTACAGTGTTTTCTTGAAGTAAAAAGTGATAGAATCTACTTCAGAAAATACTACAACTATAATTTACACTTTGGCACATAATTTAAATAGGTAATGTAGGCATTGGTGCTTCCTTAGCATTTTCTTTTTTTTTTTCCTTTTCAATGCTTAGCTAGCCTAACTTTTAATAAATATGCAGAGAATAATTAGGAGACAGCTAAAGGGATACTTGTATTTTAGATGGGGAGAAAGTTTCATTTACACATTAAGTTTAGGTACAAGAAATGTGAAATTTAACTCACCAAAAATTGATTAAAATATATCCTAGCTTGTTATTACCAATCTTCTTATCACGTCACTTCAAGTATTCTGAATAGGGGTGAGTGAGTGAGTGATAGTGTCTTCGTCATGTCTGACTGTATGCAATGTAATGAACAATAGCCTATAAAGCTCCCCTGTCCATGGAATTCTCCAGGCAAGAACACTGGTTTGGGTTGCCATTTCCTTCTCGAGGAGATCTTTCTGACCCAGGGGTCAGACCAGGTTTCCTACACTGCAGACAGAGTCTTTACTATTTGAGCTTGCAGAGAAGTTATTTAGAGAAATTTCTAAGAATAAAGGCAGGTCAGCTTAAAAAGTATCAGCATATACATGCTTGATTTTATCTTGTAATCTATAGACAATACTTCGAATATGTAATGAACCCATACACCTTTCCTAAGGTACACCCAAGAAAGAAGTAGCAATAAAGTTATAAATGATAGTCATCAATCAGATGAAATAATTTTGATGAAGCTTGTCTCTCTCAAAGAAATGAGGACTGGGAAAGTGGTCAGGAGAGAAACACAATCTGCTTTTAACTTTGCATGAAAAATAATGTTCAGTTCCATGCTGCTGAACACAGTTCTGTTTTTGACACAAAACTCGTCTACTTCAAAATTACTGTCTGAATGCTTTATTTAAACTCCACTTCTGGCCTTTGTTTTGGAATCTGTTACTTTTGTTCCACCTCCTGACTACTGTCCTCTGAAGCTTCTACTCACTGTCCCCGATAACTTGGCTTTATCTTAAACCCTTTCTTCCCAACTTCCTGGCCTTCTGTTTTGGAATCTGTCGGGGGCACCTTTTTTTTAATTTTTTAAAAGTGATAGAATCTACTTCAGAAAATACTACAACTATAATTACATTTTGGCACATAATTTAAATAGGTAATGTAGGCATTGGTGCTTCCTTAGCATTTTCTTTTTTTTTTTCCTTTTCAATGCTTAGCTAGCCTAACTTTTAATAAATATGCAGAGAATAATTAGGAGACAGCTAAAGGGATACTTGTATTTTAGATGGGGAGAAAGTTTCATTTACACATTAAGTTTAGGTACAAGAAATGTGAAATTTAACTCACCAAAAATTGATTAAAATATATCCTAGCTTGTTATTACCAATCTTCTTATCACGTCACTTCAAGTATTCTGAATAGGGGTGAGTGAGTGAGTGATAGTGTCTTCGTCATGTCTGACTGTATGCAATGTAATGAACAATAGCCTATAAAGCTCCCCTGTCCATGGAATTCTCCAGGCAAGAACACTGGTTTGGGTTGCCATTTCCTTCTCGAGGAGATCTTTCTGACCCAGGGGTCAGACCAGGTTTCCTACACTGCAGACAGAGTCTTTACTATTTGAGCTTGCAGAGAAGTTATTTAGAGAAATTTCTAAGAATAAAGGCAGGTCAGCTTAAAAAGTATCAGCATATACATGCTTGATTTTATCTTGTAATCTATAGACAATACTTCGAATATGTAATGAACCCATACACCTTTCCTAAGGTACACCCAAGAAAGAAGTAGCAATAAAGTTATAAATGATAGTCATCAATCAGATGAAATAATTTTGATGAAGCTTGTCTCTCTCAAAGAAATGAGGACTGGGAAAGTGGTCAGGAGAGAAACACAATCTGCTTTTAACTTTGCATGAAAAATAATGTTCAGTTCCATGCTGCTGAACACAGTTCTGTTTTTGACACAAAACTCGTCTACTTCAAAATTACTGTCTGAATGCTTTATTTAAACTCCACTTCTGGCCTTTGTTTTGGAATCTGTTACTTTTGTTCCACCTCCTGACTACTGTCCTCTGAAGTTTCTACTCTCACTGTCCCCCGATAACTTGGCTGCCCTTGCCATCTCACCTGAAGCTTTGATTGCCTTCCTGCTTTCCCGAGAAGCTCCTTCCCATGGTCCTTCCAGCTCTGGTTGCTCCGTGACCACAAAAAGCTGCTAGCTCCATGAACCATGCCATTTTCCATGTACTTGTTCTACTGATGCAGTAGGGACATCACAGCAAACACCCTGCTTTCCTCTGAGAAAGATTATTCCCTTCACTTATATCCTCACCCAGTTGCATTTAAGCCCTTTCCAACTGTAACTAATGTTTGACATTTCATTTGAGCACTATAAGATCATACTCACAAAGCCTGCATCTGAGTTGATCAAGGAGTGCTGGTCTACTGACATGGCACTAGAAATGTGGTCCAGGGCTGCTGCCAGGGCTTCCACATCTCCCTCCTCCTCAGTCATCTTGGCTGACTGCTTAAAGTGACAGTGGGAGGCACAGAGTCCAAGAGCTTGATGGCGTTTTTGCTAGAACCTTTTATTATCTCTGTTGCAGAAGGAACACCTATTTTCTTAAATTTAATTCCCATTTTTTGCTTCATTTGGGCTGATTGGTATTCTTCCTTGTGGTGATAAAAGCAGATGCAAACCGTGGTCCTTCCGACTCTACCTGTTCACCTAGAATGGTGAATGTAGGACTCCACATCCTTTGGTGGACAATTTTGAACAACCAGATAAACCTCAGGGTTGTCTAACCCATATGCAGCAACACTGGTTGCAACCAAAACTCCCAAATCACCATTTCTAAAACCTTTTGAGGTGATTTCCCTTTACTTCTGTGGAACGTCTCCATGTAATTACTGGGCATCCTGCCTTAGGCCACATTCTGTGACTTCTGGGCTTCTTTCTTCATTTCACAAAATATGATTTTGGACCTGACTCCAGCTCCAAGGAAAGGTACCAGTGAAGAAAATGACAGTGAGTTAAAGGAGGAAATGACTGTGGAGCAAAAAAAAGTATTTTTCTCTGATTTTCCCATATCTGAAGAAACTATTAAACTTCTCAAAGCCTGTGGGGTGAAGTTCCTATTTCTTATACAACCAAAGACGTTTCACCATGTGTAGAGTGGGAAAGATGTAATTGCACAGGGATGGAGAGGACCTAGGAATGCTTTCTCCTTTTCTATGCCTTTGGTTGAGAAACTTCAGGGAGAAATGCAAGACCAGAAGAGACTGTGTACCCTTCAGGTACTGATGCTTGCACCCCAAGGGTAGTGGCAAATCAAGTAAGCAGAGACTTCAGTGACATCATAAAAGCTGACAGTAGCTTGTTTTTATGGTGGAACTCCCTACAACTTTGCAGTTCTGCACTTGCCCTCACTGAGTATATAATGTGGCTAAGAAATGCATGAAATCTACATATGAATAAGTGAACCTGATTGGTAAAAAGACACAGAAAATGCCGGTAATTGCAGAGTATCTGGCTATCAAGTGCCACTGGACTTGGTGGGCAGTAGTTGTTAGGGACATAATTTGGACATACAGCAGTTATCAAGGGTGCACTATCATATGTTGTGAAATGAATGGGTGTAAAATACAGCCATAAGCAACGTAGATGGAAAAGAAGTGAGTTTCTCTCTGTAAAGGCTACAAGGAAGTTTTTTTCCCATTTTTTGCTTCATTTGGGCTGATTGGTATTCTTCCTTGTGGTGATAAAAGCAGATGCAAACCGTGGTCCTTCCGACTCTACCTGTTCACCTAGAATGGTGAATGTAGGACTCCACATCCTTTGGTGGACAATTTTGAACAACCAGATAAACCTCAGGGTTGTCTAACCCATATGCAGCAACACTGGTTGCAACCAAAACTCCCAAATCACCATTTCTAAAACCTTTTGAGGTGATTTCCCTTTACTTCTGTGGAACGTCTCCATGTAATTACTGGGCATCCTGCCTTAGGCCACATTCTGTGACTTCTGGGCTTCTTTCTTCATTTCACAAAATATGATTTTGGACCTGACTCCAGCTCCAAGGAAAGGTACCAGTGAAGAAAATGACAGTGAGTTAAAGGAGGAAATGACTGTGGAGCAAAAAAAAGTATTTTTCTCTGATTTTCCCATATCTGAAGAAACTATTAAACTTCTCAAAGCCTGTGGGGTGAAGTTCCTATTTCTTATACAACCAAAGACGTTTCACCATGTGTAGAGTGGGAAAGATGTAATTGCACAGGGATGGAGAGGACCTAGGAATGCTTTCTCCTTTTCTATGCCTTTGGTTGAGAAACTTCAGGGAGAAATGCAAGACCAGAAGAGACTGTGTACCCTTCAGGTACTGATGCTTGCACCCCAAGGGTAGTGGCAAATCAAGTAAGCAGAGACTTCAGTGACATCATAAAAGCTGACAGTAGCTTGTTTTTATGGTGGAACTCCCTACAACTTTGCAGTTCTGCACTTGCCCTCACTGAGTATATAATGTGGCTAAGAAATGCATGAAATCTACATATGAATAAGTGAACCTGATTGGTAAAAAGACACAGAAAATGCCGGTAATTGCAGAGTATCTGGCTATCAAGTGCCACTGGACTTGGTGGGCAGTAGTTGTTAGGGACATAATTTGGACATACAGCAGTTATCAAGGGTGCACTATCATATGTTGTGAAATGAATGGGTGTAAAATACAGCCATAAGCAACGTAGATGGAAAAGAAGTGAGTTTCTCTCTGTAAAGGCTACAAGGAAGTTTCCATCTTCCCTTTCTTAAACAAAATATTAAAACCCTATACAAAGCTTTCTGTTAAAGATGGTATCCTGAAATTAATTACAATAACCAAAAGAATAAACATAGAGTAAAAAATTGCATTGTTTCTAGAGCCCAGAGAATGATGTCATCTAAATTTCATATTCTTTCAGAAACCTCTGTTTTATACAGTGTTGAAAGAAACAGCCTTACATAAAAAAAGATTACAACCTTCCTTTTTCATAAAGAGACATAGAAACAGAGAAAATAGCAGAGAAATAATCACACTGGGCTTCTCAGGTAGCGCTAGTGATAAAGAACCCGCCTGCCAATGCAGGAGATGTAAGAGATGTAAGTTCAATCCCTGGGTCAAGAAGATCCCCTGGAGGAGGGCTTGTCAACCTACCACAGTATTCTTGCCTGGAGAATCCTAGGCACAGAGGAGCCTGGCAGGCTACAGTCCATGGGGTCACAAAGAGTTGTACTTGACTGAAGTGACTTACAGCAACAGCAGCTAACATACCAATGTCTTACCAGTGGCTCCAATTGGCTTAGGAGATAAGAAGCCAGCTAACAAAGGAATACATTTTGTGAGTAAAAGGAAAAACATGGATTTAAAAGGAAACTGTGATGACCCCCATAATATGTCCACATAAACTTATGCACTCAAAATTATATTGATTAGGACTAGTGCCAGTTCTTTTTAGGCAAAAATGTGAGATATTATAATATAATCTCTATTCATTGTATATGAACAATCATTTCAAACTATTAAGAGCAAAAAAATTCTTTTTCAATGTAGAGCTACAACTTTGCAGTTCTGCACTTGCCCTCACTGAGTATATAATGTGGCTAAGAAATGCATGAAATCTACATATGAATAAGTGAACCTGATTGGTAAAAAGACACAGAAAATGCCGGTAATTGCAGAGTATCTGGCTATCAAGTGCCACTGGACTTGGTGGGCAGTAGTTGTTAGGGACATAATTTGGACATACAGCAGTTATCAAGGGTGCACTATCATATGTTGTGAAATGAATGGGTGTAAAATACAGCCATAAGCAACGTAGATGGAAAAGAAGTGAGTTTCTCTCTGTAAAGGCTACAAGGAAGTTTCCATCTTCCCTTTCTTAAACAAAATATTAAAACCCTATACAAAGCTTTCTGTTAAAGATGGTATCCTGAAATTAATTACAATAACCAAAAGAATAAACATAGAGTAAAAAATTGCATTGTTTCTAGAGCCCAGAGAATGATGTCATCTAAATTTCATATTCTTTCAGAAACCTCTGTTTTATACAGTGTTGAAAGAAACAGCCTTACATAAAAAAAGATTACAACCTTCCTTTTTCATAAAGAGACATAGAAACAGAGAAAATAGCAGAGAAATAATCACACTGGGCTTCTCAGGTAGCGCTAGTGATAAAGAACCCGCCTGCCAATGCAGGAGATGTAAGAGATGTAAGTTCAATCCCTGGGTCAAGAAGATCCCCTGGAGGAGGGCTTGTCAACCTACCACAGTATTCTTGCCTGGAGAATCCTAGGCACAGAGGAGCCTGGCAGGCTACAGTCCATGGGGTCACAAAGAGTTGTACTTGACTGAAGTGACTTACAGCAACAGCAGCTAACATACCAATGTCTTACCAGTGGCTCCAATTGGCTTAGGAGATAAGAAGCCAGCTAACAAAGGAATACATTTTGTGAGTAAAAGGAAAAACATGGATTTAAAAGGAAACTGTGATGACCCCCATAATATGTCCACATAAACTTATGCACTCAAAAATTATATTGATTAGGACTAGTGCCAGTTCTTTTTAGGCAAAAATGTGAGATATTATAATATAATCTCTATTCATTGTATATGAACAATCATTTCAAACTATTAAGAGCAAAAGAAGAAAGTATGAAGGGATATCAATATTTTCAGTTTGTTAGTCTGAATAATAGCTATAGATTAAAAGCTATAAAATTGAAAGATAGATTAATTGGGAAAATAACTTGCATATTATATGACAATAAAAAAGGTTATATATTTCCTATGTAAAATACCATTCAGTTCAGTTCAGTTGCTCACTCATGTCCAACTCTTTGTGATCCCATGGACTGTGGCACACCAGGCTTCCCTGTCCTTTACTAACTCCTAGAGGCTGTTCAATCTCATTGACTCAGTGATCCCATTCACCTTTCTCAAAATACCATTGGAAAATTTTAAGAAAAATAAAATCATAAAAATTATATATACTTGCGTTCACAAAATAATTTTAAATGCAAACAAATTCATAAATAGAAAAGATAACATTGCTATACCATACTTCTTTCAAATTACATAGTTTAGAAAAAAGGTACATACTCAATAGTGCCTGTGTGGAAGGGGATACAGAGTTGTCTTGTGTGCTACTGATTGGAATACAAATTAATCCAAACTGTATACCAGAAAATTGGTGATGGTCATCAAAAGCTTTAAGACTGAGTACACAGTTTAATTTATAAATCCACCTTATAAAAATTATCAAAAGGAAATAACCATAAGAAGATATCAACATTGGCCTAGGGCTTCTCTGGTGGTATAGTGGGTAAAGAGTCTGCCTTGCAGTGCAAGGGACACCGGTTTGATCCCTGGCCCGGGAAGATCCTATGTGCTGCAGAGCAGCCAGGCAGGTGTGCCCAATAATGAGCCAGAGCCTGGCTACAGCAGGGAAAAGCCAGGCTAACAAAGAAAACCAATGTCTTACCAGTGGCTCCAATTGGCTTAGGAGATAAGCCAGCTAACAAAGGAATACATTTTGTGAGTAAAAGGAAAAACATGGATTTAAAAGGAAACTGTGATGACCCCCATAATATGTCCACATAAACTTATGCACTCAAAAATTATATTGATTAGGACTAGTGCCAGTTCTTTTTAGGCAAAAATGTGAGATATTATAATATAATCTCTATTCATTGTATATGAACAATCATTTCAAACTATTAAGAGCAAAAGAAGAAAGTATGAAGGGATATCAATATTTTCAGTTTGTTAGTCTGAATAATAGCTATAGATTAAAAGCTATAAAATTGAAAGATAGATTAATTGGGAAAATAACTTGCATATTATATGACAATAAAAAAGGTTATATATTTCCTATGTAAAATACCATTCAGTTCAGTTCAGTTGCTCACTCATGTCCAACTCTTTGTGATCCCATGGACTGTGGCACACCAGGCTTCCCTGTCCTTTACTAACTCCTAGAGGCTGTTCAATCTCATTGACTCAGTGATCCCATTCACCTTTCTCAAAATACCATTGGAAAATTTTAAGAAAAATAAAATCATAAAAATTATATATACTTGCGTTCACAAAATAATTTTAAATGCAAACAAATTCATAAATAGAAAAGATAACATTGCTATACCATACTTCTTTCAAATTACATAGTTTAGAAAAAAGGTACATACTCAATAGTGCCTGTGTGGAAGGGGATACAGAGTTGTCTTGTGTGCTACTGATTGGAATACAAATTAATCCAAACTGTATACCAGAAAATTGGTGATGGTCATCAAAAGCTTTAAGACTGAGTACACAGTTTAATTTATAAATCCACCTTATAAAAATTATCAAAAGGAAATAACCATAAGAAGATATCAACATTGGCCTAGGGCTTCTCTGGTGGTATAGTGGGTAAAGAGTCTGCCTTGCAGTGCAAGGGACACCGGTTTGATCCCTGGCCCGGGAAGATCCTATGTGCTGCAGAGCAGCCAGGCAGGTGTGCCCAATAATGAGCCAGCGCTCTGGAGCACATGTGCCCAGAGCCAGTGCTCTGCAACAAGAGAGGCCACTGTGTTGGGAGGCCCACACAGGCCAAGGAATAAAGCTGGATGAAAATAAATAAATAAAAAACCAATAAAAGAGGCCAAAATTAAAAAAAAAAAAAAAGATTGACCTATATTGGTATTTGTTGCAATTCACTCCTTACTATTAATATCTAATGTTTCTTCTTCCCCTATACTAATGGCCAGGATTTAATGATAATCATTTATTTTTCAGTTATATTGCAAATAATTTTCTTTTTGTCTCTCTGTCTTCACTGAGGTAGCCCTAAGCCTGAGTAACAGTGAGCACAGACACGGATTTGGAACCTGGGGATAGCCTGCTTCCTGGGTCATAGATAGCCATCTTCTTGTTGTGTCCTCACATGTTATAAGGAGCAAAGGCACTCTCCGGGTTTTTTTTTCATACTGGCACTAATCTCATTCATGAGGGCTTTTCCTTAGTGACCTAATCAGGTCCCAAATGCCCAGTTCCAAATACAAATGCATGGAGGATTAAGTTTCATTCAAAATATGGATTCATAGGAGACACAAACATTCAGTCTATGGTATTACCTCACTAGTTCCTTGTGAAGTTAAAATCAAATTAGGCATTTCAAGAATTTAACACAGAGACTGAAATGCTGGATTTTTAATAAAGGTTAGGATGGAATCAAAAAAATAACATTGCTACCATACTTCTTTCAAATTACATAGTTTAGAAAAAAGGTACATACTCAATAGTGCCTGTGTGGAAGGGGATACAGAGTTGTCTTGTGTGCTACTGATTGGAATACAAATTAATCCAAACTGTATACCAGAAAATTGGTGATGGTCATCAAAAGCTTTAAGACTGAGTACACAGTTTAATTTATAAATCCACCTTATAAAAATTATCAAAAGGAAATAACCATAAGAAGATATCAACATTGGCCTAGGGCTTCTCTGGTGGTATAGTGGGTAAAGAGTCTGCCTTGCAGTGCAAGGGACACCGGTTTGATCCCTGGCCCGGGAAGATCCTATGTGCTGCAGAGCAGCCAGGCAGGTGTGCCCAATAATGAGCCAGCGCTCTGGAGCACATGTGCCCAGAGCCAGTGCTCTGCAACAAGAGAGGCCACTGTGTTGGGAGGCCCACACAGGCCAAGGAATAAAGCTGGATGAAAATAAATAAATAAAAAACCAATAAAAGAGGCCAAAATTAAAAAAAAAAAAAAAGATTGACCTATATTGGTATTTGTTGCAATTCACTCCTTACTATTAATATCTAATGTTTCTTCTTCCCCTATACTAATGGCCAGGATTTAATGATAATCATTTATTTTTCAGTTATATTGCAAATAATTTTCTTTTTGTCTCTCTGTCTTCACTGAGGTAGCCCTAAGCCTGAGTAACAGTGAGCACAGACACGGATTTGGAACCTGGGGATAGCCTGCTTCCTGGGTCATAGATAGCCATCTTCTTGTTGTGTCCTCACATGTTATAAGGAGCAAAGGCACTCTCCGGGTTTTTTTTTCATACTGGCACTAATCTCATTCATGAGGGCTTTTCCTTAGTGACCTAATCAGGTCCCAAATGCCCAGTTCCAAATACAAATGCATGGAGGATTAAGTTTCATTCAAAATATGGATTCATAGGAGACACAAACATTCAGTCTATGGTATTACCTCACTAGTTCCTTGTGAAGTTAAAATCAAATTAGGCATTTCAAGAATTTAACACAGAGACTGAAATGCTGGATTTTTAATAAAGGTTAGGATGGAATTAGTTATATGAGAGGAGAAAATAAAAATTCATTTTGAGAAGACTATCATAAACAAATGGACCAATATTTACCAATATAAACACGGAAATGGACTCCCTCACAAGTTTAAATGTGATGTTTTCAAAATGTTTGCCTTACTCATTAGCTTTGACAAGATCAAAATATGTTTGTGTGGTTTGTCACTGGAAAAAAAAATGTCTGGGACAGAGAATCTTCCCAGTGAAAGAACATTGGACTTACTTGTCATCCTATACAATGTGTTTTAATATTGATATTCAAGAATTTTTGCATAAGGAGACAAATATACTCACTGTTGAAAATCTCAAGGAATGTTTATTAGTGCATACCTGTGAATTCTGATATGCATAATTAATATAATTTAGCAATAGTGCTTATATTTTACTCTTGGCAATAAAGACTAAAATACCTGAAAATGTAGACATAAAATTGAGGCTAACAGAGGAATGTCATTCCATCTATGATAGTCACTCTGACAAATAATTGCTTTGTGTTGACCAAACAGCATTTTTCTAACAGTGTTCTTGCTGTAGTATCTGTCAAAGGCCCATCATACTTCTCCATAATAAACTCTATTTTCTAGAAGCTTATACATTGGTCAGACAAATAAACAGTGGCATGACATTTTTCTTGCAGAATGTAGTCTTGTTCTGAAAGCAATTTTCCTTGTATAATTTCTATTTGAAAATCCATTCATTTGTGACAGCAGTGTAAAGAGAACATTAATTTTAGTAGTTTGGGGATTGTTTTCCTTAGTGGGCAATGTGACACTGTCTATGACAGTGTAGAAAAAGTGAAATTGACAGCTTGATGGCAGCTTCCTCAAAAGGGAACAATGAAATGGAGGACTTCTCATTCATGAGGGCTTTTCCTTAGTGACCTAATCAGGTCCCAAATGCCCAGTTCCAAATACAAATGCATGGAGGATTAAGTTTCATTCAAAATATGGATTCATAGGAGACACAAACATTCAGTCTATGGTATTACCTCACTAGTTCCTTGTGAAGTTAAAATCAAATTAGGCATTTCAAGAATTTAACACAGAGACTGAAATGCTGGATTTTTAATAAAGGTTAGGATGGAATTAGTTATATGAGAGGAGAAAATAAAAATTCATTTTGAGAAGACTATCATAAACAAATGGACCAATATTTACCAATATAAACACGGAAATGGACTCCCTCACAAGTTTAAATGTGATGTTTTCAAAATGTTTGCCTTACTCATTAGCTTTGACAAGATCAAAATATGTTTGTGTGGTTTGTCACTGGAAAAAAAAATGTCTGGGACAGAGAATCTTCCCAGTGAAAGAACATTGGACTTACTTGTCATCCTATACAATGTGTTTTAATATTGATATTCAAGAATTTTTGCATAAGGAGACAAATATACTCACTGTTGAAAATCTCAAGGAATGTTTATTAGTGCATACCTGTGAATTCTGATATGCATAATTAATATAATTTAGCAATAGTGCTTATATTTTACTCTTGGCAATAAAGACTAAAATACCTGAAAATGTAGACATAAAATTGAGGCTAACAGAGGAATGTCATTCCATCTATGATAGTCACTCTGACAAATAATTGCTTTGTGTTGACCAAACAGCATTTTTCTAACAGTGTTCTTGCTGTAGTATCTGTCAAAGGCCCATCATACTTCTCCATAATAAACTCTATTTTCTAGAAGCTTATACATTGGTCAGACAAATAAACAGTGGCATGACATTTTTCTTGCAGAATGTAGTCTTGTTCTGAAAGCAATTTTCCTTGTATAATTTCTATTTGAAAATCCATTCATTTGTGACAGCAGTGTAAAGAGAACATTAATTTTAGTAGTTTGGGGATTGTTTTCCTTAGTGGGCAATGTGACACTGTCTATGACAGTGTAGAAAAAGTGAAATTGACAGCTTGATGGCAGCTTCTCAGGAACAAGGCAATCAGAGAGACTGAAAAATGGACTTCATGCCATTTGATGTGGCTACTTAGAAATTCTATGTATCAAAAACTAAATATGCTTTAGAAATAATATGTTGGGTTTCCCAAATGGCCCAATGGTAAATAATCTCCCTGCCAATGCAGAAGAGTCTAGCCATGCCTCCCTCCATCCCTGTATCAGGAAGATCCCTTGGGGTAGGAAATGGCAACCACTCCAGTATTGTTGCCTGGAAATTCCATGAGCAGAGGAGCCTTGTGGACTACAGTCTATGGCATCACAAAAAGTTGGAGAAGACTGAGCACACACACACACACACACACACACACTGACACAAACCAGAGTAGGGGCAACCACCTTTACAAAGTACCAAACCCTCTCTGTGGAGTAGGCAAAATCCTCTAATATACAAGGGTTTCCAGTTGGAATTTGAATATTTAGAAAGATTGAAAATGATGGATACAGATAGGACTTTCAGTTTTCTTAATTCTATAAAAGCTCTCCTTCCTAATGCAATTACACAGAGATGTATTTCTGCAGAATTACATTTTCCAGGAATCAGGAAGATTGTGTTGACTAAACAAATTATCTCAAACTACCTGTTCAGAATATGTACAAAATGGACTGCCAAAGAGATTCTTAGAGCCCAACCCAGGGGTCAAATCTGGGTCTCTTGAACGGGAGGCAGATTCTTTAGCCTCTGAGCCACCAGGGAAGCCACTTGGACTTATGCAAAATAATCTACAAATCATTTACATTTTAGGTCTTAATTTAAACTGAAATAGTCATATACTATATAAAATTCAGACAAGATCAGTGTATTTACTATCATAAATTTGTTTTTTTTTAATTTAAATTTTAAACCCGATCTAAGAAAAAAGCTTATACATTGGTCAGACAAATAAACAGTGGCATGACATTTTTCTTGCAGAATGTAGTCTTGTTCTGAAAGCAATTTTCCTTGTATAATTTCTATTTGAAAATCCATTCATTTGTGACAGCAGTGTAAAGAGAACATTAATTTTAGTAGTTTGGGGATTGTTTTCCTTAGTGGGCAATGTGACACTGTCTATGACAGTGTAGAAAAAGTGAAATTGACAGCTTGATGGCAGCTTCTCAGGAACAAGGCAATCAGAGAGACTGAAAAATGGACTTCATGCCATTTGATGTGGCTACTTAGAAATTCTATGTATCAAAAACTAAATATGCTTTAGAAATAATATGTTGGGTTTCCCAAATGGCCCAATGGTAAATAATCTCCCTGCCAATGCAGAAGAGTCTAGCCATGCCTCCCTCCATCCCTGTATCAGGAAGATCCCTTGGGGTAGGAAATGGCAACCACTCCAGTATTGTTGCCTGGAAATTCCATGAGCAGAGGAGCCTTGTGGACTACAGTCTATGGCATCACAAAAAGTTGGAGAAGACTGAGCACACACACACACACACACACACACTGACACAAACCAGAGTAGGGGCAACCACCTTTACAAAGTACCAAACCCTCTCTGTGGAGTAGGCAAAATCCTCTAATATACAAGGGTTTCCAGTTGGAATTTGAATATTTAGAAAGATTGAAAATGATGGATACAGATAGGACTTTCAGTTTTCTTAATTCTATAAAAGCTCTCCTTCCTAATGCAATTACACAGAGATGTATTTCTGCAGAATTACATTTTCCAGGAATCAGGAAGATTGTGTTGACTAAACAAATTATCTCAAACTACCTGTTCAGAATATGTACAAAATGGACTGCCAAAGAGATTCTTAGAGCCCAACCCAGGGGTCAAATCTGGGTCTCTTGAACGGGAGGCAGATTCTTTAGCCTCTGAGCCACCAGGGAAGCCACTTGGACTTATGCAAAATAATCTACAAATCATTTACATTTTAGGTCTTAATTTAAACTGAAATAGTCATATACTATATAAAATTCAGACAAGATCAGTGTATTTACTATCATAAATTTGCTTCCCTTTTCTTTTATCAATTTATCTAGAATTTTTAAAATTTTTAACCTGATCAAAGGGAGAAGTTACATGCACTACCTCTTTTGAAACCTTCTAGAAGCCAAAAAGTTTGGCATACTTTTATCCTCAGATTTCCTCCTGACTTTTCCCATAACACTTTTGGAACTCTTACTTTATTCTATATTATATAATTATGTGTCTGTTGATTTCTTTCTTTCATTTTACTGCAATACATCTGCAAGAAGAAGATTTTGGATTATCAGTCATACATTAAGCTTTTCTTCATATTGGATTACTGACTCCAGTAAATTAGATCATATGAGGAAAATGCCACTCATGTAACTGTGGTCAAGGGAGCAAGATTTCTGCCTGCTGTTTGAACAAGTATATTGAAGACTTAAATGATAACTAGAGTTGATTTTAGTCCTTGAGAGGGAGATTGGCATAATGAACAGAAAGCCTTAGACATGGGATAGTCAATGTGTTTTTAGAGGTTATCTGAATGATTGTATACCACCAAGAACTACGTCAAACAATACCTGCAAGAACAAGTCTGACGCAAGCGAAAAACATCTCAGAAAGGAGACTGTAGCCCATTTATCAGAATTGATAAATAGAATCAATATTATATTAGTAACTAGAGCAATTCAACACTGATTACAGAACTCTATAGAATTGTCTCTTTGGTTCTGAGAAGTGGAGGCTAGATCCTGCAAATACAGTTCTTATGTGAGAACTCTTTACTTTCATGAAAACATTCCCTCTATATATGCCTTGGCAATTACACAGAGATGTATTTCTGCAGAATTACATTTTCCAGGAATCAGGAAGATTGTGTTGACTAAACAAATTATCTCAAACTACCTGTTCAGAATATGTACAAAATGGACTGCCAAAGAGATTCTTAGAGCCCAACCCAGGGGTCAAATCTGGGTCTCTTGAACGGGAGGCAGATTCTTTAGCCTCTGAGCCACCAGGGAAGCCACTTGGACTTATGCAAAATAATCTACAAATCATTTACATTTTAGGTCTTAATTTAAACTGAAATAGTCATATACTATATAAAATTCAGACAAGATCAGTGTATTTACTATCATAAATTTGCTTCCCTTTTCTTTTATCAATTTATCTAGAATTTTTAAAATTTTTAACCTGATCAAAGGGAGAAGTTACATGCACTACCTCTTTTGAAACCTTCTAGAAGCCAAAAAGTTTGGCATACTTTTATCCTCAGATTTCCTCCTGACTTTTCCCATAACACTTTTGGAACTCTTACTTTATTCTATATTATATAATTATGTGTCTGTTGATTTCTTTCTTTCATTTTACTGCAATACATCTGCAAGAAGAAGATTTTGGATTATCAGTCATACATTAAGCTTTTCTTCATATTGGATTACTGACTCCAGTAAATTAGATCATATGAGGAAAATGCCACTCATGTAACTGTGGTCAAGGGAGCAAGATTTCTGCCTGCTGTTTGAACAAGTATATTGAAGACTTAAATGATAACTAGAGTTGATTTTAGTCCTTGAGAGGGAGATTGGCATAATGAACAGAAAGCCTTAGACATGGGATAGTCAATGTGTTTTTAGAGGTTATCTGAATGATTGTATACCACCAAGAACTACGTCAAACAATACCTGCAAGAACAAGTCTGACGCAAGCGAAAAACATCTCAGAAAGGAGACTGTAGCCCATTTATCAGAATTGATAAATAGAATCAATATTATATTAGTAACTAGAGCAATTCAACACTGATTACAGAACTCTATAGAATTGTCTCTTTGGTTCTGAGAAGTGAGGCAAGGCTAGATCCTGCAAATACAGTTCTTATGTGAGAACTGAAAAGGTCCTTTTACTTTCATGAAAACATTCCCCTCTATATATGCCTTGGCAATTAAAAAAATATTTCTATCAAAGTAATATTTATAGAACTTAGAATACAGATGGTCCCACTGTCAGGACTACTATTAGAAAAAAAAGAGTGTTCACCAAAGAAGACAGTCAAAAGACACATACTGTTAACACTGATATATACTTTGATCATTTCAAATTGCACTGTCTTACATTGGGGATATTTTCTTCCTCCCTCCCTCCTTCCTCTTCTTTCGTTCGTTCTTCCTTGCTTTTTCTTTCTTTTTCTTTCCTTCTTTCTTACAAATTTGTCACTTTACAACCCAAAATATGCAGAGTAATTAACTGTAAGTTATGTACAGTCAATAGCTCCAAATTTGTAATATAGCATTGATGGTAAGAGAGCAATCTGAAAGATTAAAAATAATTGAGTTTCTATGCACATTCTTTGAAGCTGTTACAGATATCTGAGTAGATATTTGTAGAAATTTTCAACAGTTCTTCTTTCAGTATACAGTCTAAAATGACAGGACAAGCTTCTCACCAATAAGGTCATTCACATTGAAGATATAAAAAAAAAAAAAAAAGAAAGAAAAACTCAGTTTTGTTTAACTGGGCAATGTGAAAGACTGACAGAAGAAAACTAAACAGTTGGTCAGCTGACAATGAGCTGAAGAGGGGTTCTTGAAAGTGCTAGAGACAAAAATGACACTTAGAGAACATGTAGAAGGCCAACTTCAAAGTATTAACTTTCTGAAAGGAGTGAACCTAACTTGCCATACCAATATAAAGCCTCCAGAAATGAGGAAACTGTTTATCATCAATGTCATGTTGCAGTCTACAAGGTGAAGAGGTGAGAAATTGAAGCTGCCAACTGTGACAAGAGATAACATATCTAACTTTTAATCTCAGTTCTATACATGGATAGCTGTAGTGCCCATGAAGTGATTTACTCAGTGTCTTTTACAGAAAGTTTTCTTTTTCTTTTTTTTTTTTTAATCCATCAAACCATGGAACCACTTTCAGTTGAAACAAAATGATGTTTTAGGATTAATTATTACTATCACCTACATTGGCCATTAGACTAGAATATCACAACCGTCAAGAATATCTGAAGCTTCTAGACTCAACAAAATCAAGAGACTATTTTGTCATCAACATAATGCAGATATTTAAAGCTAAAAATTTAACTCTATTAACAATTCATAATAATCATGAGCAGTAAGATCCTTAATGTAGCTGAAACCATATGTCTTTCTCAGAAAAGAAATCACCTGATACAGTCTTTCTTATCTACCACTTTACTTTCTTTGGATTTAATCAGATAAAACTAATAACAACTAACATTACTGAATATTTTACATGCATTAACTATTTACTTCTTTTAGCCTTCATAAAAACCATAGGAGGTGGGTTTCCCTGGTGGTCCAGTGGGTAAGGACACCGCCTTGCAGGGCAAGGGGCACTGGTTCGATCCCTGGCCTGGGAAGATCCCACATGCCACAGAGCGGCTGGACCAATGTGTCCAATTACCGAGCCGGAGCTCTGGAGCACATGCGCCCAGAGCCAGTGCTCTGCGACAACAGAGGCCACTGCGATGGGAGACCCACATGGGTAAAGAACAAAGATGGATGAAAATAGATAAATGAAAGACCAATAGAAGTGGTCTGCCTGCCCCACCCCGCCCCCGCAACCCGCCCCCTGCAAGAAAAAAAAAAAAAAGCCATAGGTGGTAGGAAGGGTTTTTTCCCATTATACTCTCAAGTATACAGAGATTAAATAACATTTTTAAGATCAAATATATTTATTGATCATGGATATTACTTATAAATCCAAGAATTCTGATGCAGCATTGACAAATACATCCAATACATTCCTTTAGACTCTTTCTTGAACTATATGCAAAATTTCTTGGAAAACAACAACTGCATAAACAAAATGGTTTATTTTTCAGACACTTCTTTTCTTTTTTTTTTTTTCATTCTTCCTTTTGTTAGCCATTTCACTTTTTTTTTTTTTTTTTAACTTTTATTTATTTATTTTTGGCTGTGCTGGGTCTTTGTTGATGTGTGGGTTTAGCTGCTCTGCAGAATGTGGGATCTTCCCGGATCAGGGATCGAACCTGTGTCTCCTGCATTGGCAGACAGGTTCTTATCCACTGAGCCACAAGGGAAGCGCCAGACACTTATTTTCTACCATTAAAAGTATGCAGCAGGGCTTCCCCTGGTGGTCCAATGGGTAAGGACACCGCCTTGCAGTGCAAGGGGCACCAGTTCGATCCCTGGCCTGGGAAGATCCCCCGTGCCGCAGAGCAGCTGGACCGATGTGTCCAGTTACCAAGCCGGAGCTCTGGAGCGCATGCGCCCAGAGCCGGAGCTCTGCAGCGACAGACGCCACTGCGATGGGAGGCCCACAGGAGCCAAAGAACAAAGACGGATGAAAATGGAGAAATGAAAGGCCAATAGAAGTGGCCCGCCTGCTCCCCTCCCTCCCCAACCCGACCCCAAAATAAATAAAATAAATAAATCTTTAAAAAAAAAAAAGTATGTAGCAATAGCAGGATCACCATCTTTCAATGTGATGCCTTATGATATGATATAAAAAAGAAATTGAGTTGAAATAAAAACAAAAAATCTAATTTAAAATACATATTAGCAGTTGATTATGGGAAAAAGGGAAAGCTCACTTTAAGCCTAGGAAAGGAGTGAGTCTCTTTCAAGTAATAGAAAATGAATATAGGGCTTCCCTGGTGGTCCAGAGGGGAAGGAGTCTGCCTTACAGTGCAGGGAGCACCAGTTCGATCCCCAGCCTGGGAAGATCCCACATTCTGTGAAACAGCTAGGCTGGTGTGCCCAATTACTAGCCACACTCTGGGGCACATGTGCCCAGAGCTGGTGCTTTGCAACGAGAGAGGCCACTGCAATGGGTGGCCCACACATACCAAAGAATAAAGATGGATAAAAAATAAACGATGACTTAGAGGCAAAAAAAAAAAAAAAAGAAAATGAATATAAAGTATTGTCAGAAACCCAGTTATTTCTCCTTGATGATCTAATTTATCATTCTCTCTGCAGACATGTTTTCTTGACTTCTCAGATCACACATTACTAACGATGACCCATCCAGAGCCCCAAATTTACATTGAGATCATTTAGTCTCAAACTAGAGTAGTCTATGCTCAATTCTCAATTTTAAGAGCAGAAATTGTCTTGTTCCTTGACTGAGGATAATTTCATCCAACCAACTTTGGCCTAAGAACTGAGTCACACAGAACACATAAACAATTTTAGGTCTATTTCCTAAAAATGGGAAACAGACCATTTTCTGCCTATAACAAGGTGGAAATATTTCTGAGATAATGATGGATATGAGTCACCATCTTCAGTAGAAGAATGAAAGGCATCAATACTATTTTTTTCAGGTACTTTTTTCTATGTTAGGTAGATATTCCTTATAGAATCAAGTATTGGGTATAATTTCAGAACAGTCCATATAATTTATGTAACTATATCTTGCATGTGCAAAAATAGTAATATAATTTTAAAAAGAAGAATAATATTGGCCTTAACCATGTGATGTTATAGTTTGATGTCCCTAAACCCAATCATTTTGTATGTTTTTTTCTTCCCCTATTTCCTACCCTCAAATCCACTTTGTTCCTTTTTAATAGTGTGTGGCCTTGGTTTAGGGGAAGATGGAACTAATTCTCTTTTCAGAAGCTGAAAATGATTTTCACACACATATTCAGAGCTGTAAATGGTATGGATCACCTGTATCTTAATAGCATTGAAGGGCAAGGGAAACAGGAGCAGATTTGAGGTTAAGTATGTGATGCACAGGGTACTGTATTTACATACTCCATTTAATCTATATCGATTTTTTTTTTTTTTTTTTTTTTTTTTATGTTTTAGCCTGTCTATTTCTGTGGTTTGGAAGCACACATAAATTTGAGGCATCTTGGTATCAATCTGCCTGTTAGTCTGGACATGTGAAAACACTTTGCTTGGGTACCTAGCAATCAAATATAAAAAAGAGAAAGATTTCAGGAGCGACTTGAATACGATCTTGGAGGGAAAATTCATAGATATTGAAGGATCTTGGTGCTGCTATTCTCCTCTCTGCAGACATGTTTTCTTGACTTCTCAGATCACACATTACTAACGATGACCCATCCAGAGCCCCAAATTTACATTGAGATCATTTAGTCTCAAACTAGAGTAGTCTATGCTCAATTCTCAATTTTAAGAGCAGAAATTGTCTTGTTCCTTGACTGAGGATAATTTCATCCAACCAACTTTGGCCTAAGAACTGAGTCACACAGAACACATAAACAATTTTAGGTCTATTTCCTAAAAATGGGAAACAGACCATTTTCTGCCTATAACAAGGTGGAAATATTTCTGAGATAATGATGGATATGAGTCACCATCTTCAGTAGAAGAATGAAAGGCATCAATACTATTTTTTTCAGGTACTTTTTTCTATGTTAGGTAGATATTCCTTATAGAATCAAGTATTGGGTATAATTTCAGAACAGTCCATATAATTTATGTAACTATATCTTGCATGTGCAAAAATAGTAATATAATTTTAAAAAGAAGAATAATATTGGCCTTAACCATGTGATGTTATAGTTTGATGTCCCTAAACCCAATCATTTTGTATGTTTTTTTCTTCCCCTATTTCCTACCCTCAAATCCACTTTGTTCCTTTTTAATAGTGTGTGGCCTTGGTTTAGGGAAGATGGAACTAATTCTCTTTTCAGAAGCTGAAAATGATTTTCACACACATATTCAGAGCTGTAAATGGTATGGATCACCTGTATCTTAATAGCATTGAAGGGCAAGGGAAACAGGAGCAGATTTGAGGTTAAGTATGTGATGCACAGGGTACTGTATTTACATACTCCATTTAATCTATATCGATTTTTTTTTTTTTTTTTTTTTTTTTTATGTTTTAGCCTGTCTATTTCTGTGGTTTGGAAGCACACATAAATTTGAGGCATCTTGGTATCAATCTGCCTGTTAGTCTGGACATGTGAAAACACTTTGCTTGGGTACCTAGCAATCAAATATAAAAAAGAGAAAGATTTCAGGAGCGACTTGAATACGATCTTGGAGGGAAAATTCATAGATATTGAAGGATCTTGGTGCTGCTATTTTCCTCTTTCAGTTAACAGTCTCATTTCCCACATCCTTGTCCTTCCCATTCTCACCCAATTCAGCCCAAGAAATAGGTTGTGTACAGAGGAGTGATGTGCTTTGGAGAGGAGAGCACACTGAGAGTAAGAAAAGGTATTAGTTCAGCTTGCAACGTAAATAGGATGGTGGAATTGCAGACACTAATTTCCTTGGAAGATACATTTAGAGTATGGTATTCATCCTTGTAAGTGCTCTATTGTGAAGAAATACAGAATTGCACATTCTCCCTTGGCACTGACTGGCCGGAAGGTCAAGTCTTGTGCAGTCTTCTCTTGGCACTGACTACCTGGGAAGCTGTGGCTGAGGTGCAGGATTCAGTTCAGTTAGTTACTTCTGTGTCAGAATGAACCAAGTTATCTATGTAATAAATTAAACACAAAACTGTATATGTGAAGTGATGCTCACCTGATACTCTAATAACCACTTCTATCAGAGACAAAACTAGTTCCCTGAGGAGAGGAACATTCCATGACTCACTGAATGTAAATCCTGAAAAAGGTAATAGGCACTTTACTTCAAAGGACTCTTGTAGTATTGAGAGGCTGCTGCTTACTCTAATTTTCATCTTCCATTCTCACTTTAGGAATTTAATCAAAAATATTGAGACAAAGAAAAAGTCTATCAGATAAACACAATTGAATGGCAAGTAAATTATGAAAATCAGATCAATCATAGCCAAACCACAAAGTCATATGCAAGAATTATAGTTATATAACCAGATATAATTTACCATGGTTAGAAAACATCTTAATTATACATGTAGAAAGTTAGAAGTTTGTTTTATTTTTGGTAATAAATGCTTATATATGTGTACAAACATAATATATAATTATATGCTTGTTTTTTCAATCTGATAGGAAGTTGGGAATAAAATTTATACTGTTCTGACTATAATGTTTCATCTGAATCATAATTGCTAAAGTTCTCCATCTTATTAATTTAGTTGCTTAGGTCAGCTAACATGCATTGATTCTCTAGGGAGGAATAGCACCAGATAAACCTTGTCTGGTTCCAGTGATAGGGAGAGATAGAGATGTGTATATAATACAATGAAAAATCTATTAGAGTCTCTAAACTCCAAACCCTTAGAAATAACTGATTATACATGTAAGTATGTGTGTGGAGTGTTTCATACGTAAGCAAAGGAGGATATTTAGAATAATCAATAAATAAGTAAAGTAGATGATATTGTTTTTAAAAATCCAAGAAAATCAACAATTAAATAGAGTTTTAGACTGGGAACTAGACAGAACAAAGTTTGATTTCCATTTCACCCCCTTGTAACTTAGCTGGTAAAGAATTCACCTGTAATGCAGGAGACCTTGGTTCAATGCCTGAGATGGGAAGATCCCTTGGAGAAAGTATAGAGTGGGTACTGGAGTACCCACTCCAGTATTCTTGGGCTTTCCTGGTGGCTCAGATGGCCAAGAATCTGTGTGCAGAGCAGGAGATCTAGGTTTGATCCCTGGGATGGGAAGATTCCCTGGAGAACGGAAAGGCTATTCACTCCAGTATTCTTGCCTGGAGAATTCCATGATAAATGCATGGGTTGCAAAGAGACGGACAAGAGTGAGCTACTTTCTTTTTCACTCACCCACTTCAACTCATATTTTTCGGCTTGTTTTGTTATTGTATACAATTATCAATATAATTTGTTTCAGCTTGAATGAGAAATGTATTGGCAACACAAAGGCAGAGAGATTATATCTTGTAGTGAGAAATTTAGAAAATATATCTTAATAATACAGTATTTAAAAATTACTTTGAAGTAAGGTTATTTGAGTGTACTTTTAAAACAGCTTAAAAACAAACCTTGAAGGTTTAAGTATAACTTGAAAGTGTAGCTTTAAGGGATACCATAAATAAAACACAAAATCTTCAAAGAAATTCTACAGAATTCAACACTGATTATATACTAGAAATGAATGATTTTAATGAAGTTTACTGTAAACCTTGAAATAGTCACCAAAATATTAAAACACACAGTTTTACCTAGAAACCAAAAATATTTTTAAAAGTCATAAAAATTGATCCAAAGAAGGCAGTAAAAGATAAGGTAAAAAGAACAGATGGAACTAATAGAAAACAAATAGCAATATAGTCTGTTTTATGCCCAACTTTATTGTTAATTGAGGATTTCCCTGGTAGCTCCGATGGTAACTAATCTGCTAGTATTGTTAGTTATGCTAAATGTAAACATAAACAGTCTAATTAAAATTAGAAATTGTGAAAATTATATTAAAAATGCTCAAATATATGCTGTCTGCAAAGCCACATCTTACTTATAAGGTTACTGAAAGGCTAAAAGTAAAAGATGCAAGAATATATACCATCAAAACAGTCATTAAAAGCAAACTGGAGACTTCCCTGGTGGTCCTTGGTTAAGACTTTGCCTTCCAATGCAAAGGGTATGGATTCAATCCCTAGTCAGGGAGTTAAGATCCCACATGCCACATGGTCCAAAAGCCAAAACATGAAACAGAAGCAGTATTGTAACAAATTCCATGAAGACTTTAAAAAAGTAATGATCACATCAAAAAATCCTTAAAAAAGCAGATTGGAATGGTTAAATTAATAATAAGTAGACCTCAAAAATGAGATGCAACAACTAATGATAAGGGATATTCTTAATGATAGTAGTTAATTATTTGAGAAAATATAAAAATTTGAAACAAAACAATGATATAACAACTTTGGAAATATAAATAAGATACTGATAAAACTGAAAGAAAAAGTATAGAAATACGCAATGACTTTTGTAGGTTTCAACTGTCCTTTTCAATAATTGATAGAACTAGTATTCAGTAAGCTTCACAAGAATAGAATAACACTATTAATACATCAGATCTATTTATATATTAAACAAATTGAATATACATTTTTTTAAAAACGACATGGAACATTTACCAGGATAGGTCATAATCTGGGCCATAAATCTAACCTCATATTTTAAAATATTGAAATTTTTAAAGTATGTTTTCAAATAGAAATGGAATCAAACTAGA
Source organism: Tragulus kanchil (assembly GCA_022376925.1). Classification (NCBI taxonomy): domain Eukaryota; kingdom Metazoa; phylum Chordata; class Mammalia; order Artiodactyla; family Tragulidae; genus Tragulus; species Tragulus kanchil. Next base: position 110,478,161 of record JAIOJX010000025.1, on the reverse strand, counting down.
ATTTAATAACAAAAAAATCTGGAAAATGTCCAAATACTTGGAAATGAAACAAGACTTTTCTAAACTAAGAATCAAAGAAATCACACAAAAAACTAGAGGCTAATTATTTGGGACTAAATGAAAATGAAGATCCAACATATAAAATTTTGTGAGGTGCGGCTAAAGAACTATTTAAAACTTTATATGCAATCCAATAATTACCTAGTTGGCCACCAGAACACAAGTAATTAAGCACAGTATAAGTTACCTAGGTACAGTGGCCTCAAGGTGAACTAGGTTGAGCGTGTGCATTTACTTTATTGTCTTGTCATTCTGGCACTTCTCGAGCTTAATTAAAATTAGAAATTGTGAAAATTATATTAAAAATGCTCAAATATATGCTGTCTGCAAAGCCACATCTTACTTATAAGGTTACTGAAAGGCTAAAAGTAAAAGATGCAAGAATATATACCATCAAAACAGTCATTAAAAGCAAACTGGAGACTTCCCTGGTGGTCCTTGGTTAAGACTTTGCCTTCCAATGCAAAGGGTATGGATTCAATCCCTAGTCAGGGAGTTAAGATCCCACATGCCACATGGTCCAAAAGCCAAAACATGAAACAGAAGCAGTATTGTAACAAATTCCATGAAGACTTTAAAAAAGTAATGATCACATCAAAAAATCCTTAAAAAAGCAGATTGGAATGGTTAAATTAATAATAAGTAGACCTCAAAAATGAGATGCAACAACTAATGATAAGGGATATTCTTAATGATAGTAGTTAATTATTTGAGAAAATATAAAAATTTGAAACAAAACAATGATATAACAACTTTGGAAATATAAATAAGATACTGATAAAACTGAAAGAAAAAGTATAGAAATACGCAATGACTTTTGTAGGTTTCAACTGTCCTTTTCAATAATTGATAGAACTAGTATTCAGTAAGCTTCACAAGAATAGAATAACACTATTAATACATCAGATCTATTTATATATTAAACAAATTGAATATACATTTTTAAAAACGACATGGAACATTTACCAGGATAGGTCATAATCTGGGCCATAAATCTAACCTCATATTTTAAAATATTGAAATTTTTAAAGTATGTTTTCAAATAGAAATGGAATCAAACTAGAATTTAATAACAAAAAAATCTGGAAAATGTCCAAATACTTGGAAATGAAACAAGACTTTTCTAAACTAAGAATCAAAGAAATCACACAAAAAACTAGAGGCTAATTATTTGGGACTAAATGAAAATGAAGATCCAACATATAAAATTTTGTGAGGTGCGGCTAAAGAACTATTTAAAACTTTATATGCAATCCAATAATTACCTAGTTGGCCACCAGAACACAAGTAATTAAGCACAGTATAAGTTACCTAGGTACAGTGGCCTCAAGGTGAACTAGGTTGAGCGTGTGCACACTAGTCTTGTATTTGGACTTCTCGAGCTTATTTCCATTGTCTATTCCTCCTTGTACTTCCTTCCATTATGCTGGCCTCCATATCAGCAGTCATCTGGACACTTCTGACACCAAATGCTGTAGAATTCTCTGTCTACACCCCCACCCCTGCCTCCACACACACACCCTTACACTTTTCTTTGACCTTCACACACTTGGACTGCTGCTTACTGGATCAGAACAAGTAGCAGAGGCCCTAGTCCATAGATAGGCATTCTCTCCTTTATTTCACTTTAGGAACACCTTTTAAAACCTAGCAGTAAATTGGAAACAAATGATATAATTTTTTAAAAAATGCTAAAATGAGCAGTCATGTCATCACAAATTTTACTTTACTGTGTTTCTCATAATAAATATGATTGTAGGGAAAGACTTTTTGTTATAAATATCTCTCTTTGTAACTTGTAACTAAATTTTCTAAAATTTCTCCATCATTAATGGTAAGTCTCTCTGGACAAGTCCCAGGTATGATTACTTTATGAGTTTTTTTTTTTTTTTTTTTTGACTTCTGGTATAATGGTAATAAGACTTCGCAGGTGATTCAGTGGTAAACAATCCACCTGCTAATGCAGGAGATTCAGGAGATGTGGGTTTGATCCCTGAGTTGTAAAGATTCCCTGGAGTAGGAAATGGCAAAGTACTCAGTGTTCCTGCCTAGAGAATTCCATGGACAGAGGAACCTGGAGGGCTACAGTCCATGAGGTCCCAAGAAGTTGGAACAACTTTTTTTGAAATTTTTAAAGTATGTTTTCAAATAGAAATGGAATCAAACTAGAATTTAATAACAAAAAAATCTGGAAAATGTCCAAATACTTGGAAATGAAACAAGACTTTTCTAAACTAAGAATCAAAGAAATCACACAAAAAACTAGAGGCTAATTATTTGGGACTAAATGAAAATGAAGATCCAACATATAAAATTTTGTGAGGTGCGGCTAAAGAACTATTTAAAACTTTATATGCAATCCAATAATTACCTAGTTGGCCACCAGAACACAAGTAATTAAGCACAGTATAAGTTACCTAGGTACAGTGGCCTCAAGGTGAACTAGGTTGAGCGTGTGCACACTAGTCTTGTATTTGGACTTCTCGAGCTTATTTCCATTGTCTATTCCTCCTTGTACTTCCTTCCATTATGCTGGCCTCCATATCAGCAGTCATCTGGACACTTCTGACACCAAATGCTGTAGAATTCTCTGTCTACACCCCCACCCCTGCCTCCACACACACACCCTTACACTTTTCTTTGACCTTCACACACTTGGACTGCTGCTTACTGGATCAGAACAAGTAGCAGAGGCCCTAGTCCATAGATAGGCATTCTCTCCTTTATTTCACTTTAGGAACACCTTTTAAAACCTAGCAGTAAATTGGAAACAAATGATATAATTTTTTAAAAAATGCTAAAATGAGCAGTCATGTCATCACAAATTTTACTTTACTGTGTTTCTCATAATAAATATGATTGTAGGGAAAGACTTTTTGTTATAAATATCTCTCTTTGTAACTTGTAACTAAATTTTCTAAAATTTCTCCATCATTAATGGTAAGTCTCTCTGGACAAGTCCCAGGTATGATTACTTTATGAGTTTTTTTTTTTTTTTTTTTTGACTTCTGGTATAATGGTAATAAGACTTCGCAGGTGATTCAGTGGTAAACAATCCACCTGCTAATGCAGGAGATTCAGGAGATGTGGGTTTGATCCCTGAGTTGTAAAGATTCCCTGGAGTAGGAAATGGCAAAGTACTCAGTGTTCCTGCCTAGAGAATTCCATGGACAGAGGAACCTGGAGGGCTACAGTCCATGAGGTCCCAAGAAGTTGGACATGACTTAGGAACAGCACACACACACACACACACACACACACACACAAAATTAAAGTAATGTTATATTAGTTTTAAGTGCAAATACAGTGATCCAATATTTTCATGTATTGCAAAGTGATCATCACAAGTCCATTTAGCATCCCTCACTATACATAATTACAAAAATATTGTTTTCCTCCTGATGAGAATTTTCAAGATCTGCTGTCTTAGCTACTTTAAAATATGCAATATAGTTGGGTTCTATGCTGATACAGTTCCTTTATCACTATCTCAGATTTGAGGAAATGTCTGCTTAGGGAAGTTAAAAATTCTGAACAAGATTAATCTTTGATAAAGCATGATTTATTGAAAGGTATGTGGGGATTTTATCAATATAGATTAGAAAGAATTATTTTCATACAAAGAGATTTAGGTAGAAAAATAAAAAAGCATGATTAGAAACATGTGTGTGTGTGTATGCTAAGTCACTTCAGCCATGTCTGACTCTATGCTACCCTATGGACTCTTGCCCACCAGGCTCTTCGGTCCATGGGATTCTACAGGCAAGAATGTTGGAGTGGGTTGCCATGCTCTTCTCCAGGGGCAAATTGGAGGTAGTAGTTACTAATCCTGTGCTAAATGCTGGATTAGGGATCTAATTTTGTGTATTTTTAATTCTCACAGTGATCCTATCAAAGTAGAGGGCACTAATGAGTACATGATAGAAAGTTTTATTCTGAGGAGTTCATTTAGCAATTTAGGTGATGAGCAGAAAAATATGAATGGTGGCCCATGGCATAGATGGGCAGATTGCAGTAAACCAAAAGGTTTTGAATGGGTATAATGGAAATTCTAATTTTTTCCTACTGCATCTCAGTAAAAGTATACTCTTAACTGGAAATGAAAACACATATGTAAACATATTATATAGGCATTAAATGTGTTAAATTAAGTTTAAATGTTTTTTTTTTTTTTTTTTTTTTTATAAAACTGGAACTTATAATTAGTTTGCTATTCTAGAACAGGAGACATGTAGAATGATGGGTATTGGTATTTTAGAACATTATTTTTTTTAATTTTATTTATTTATTTATTTATTTTTTGGCCACTTCTATTGGTCTTTCATTTATTTCCATCTTTGTCCTTTGGCCCATGTGGGCCTCCCATCGCAGTGGCCTCTGTTGTCGCAGAGCACTGGCTCTGGGTGCATGCACTCCAGAGCTCCACCTGAGTAGTTGCACACCTTGGTCCAGCCGCTCCACAGCACATGGGATCTTCCCAGGCCAGGGATCAAACTGGCACCCCTTGCCCTGCAAGGCAGTGTCCTTACACACTGAACCACCAGGGAAGCCCTAGCACACATTTTTAAATGAGAAGAAAATGTACCTTCGTCATGACACAACTCACACATCTGTACATGGCTACTAGAAATAGCTATGACTATATGGATCTCTGTCAGCAATGTGATGTCTCTGGCTTTTTAATTCAATGTCTAGGCTTGTCATAGCTTTTCTTCGCAGAAGCAAGTGTTTTTGTAATTTCATGGCTGTGGTAACCATCCACAGTTATTTTGGATCCCAAGAAAATAAAATCTGTCACTGTTTCCACTTTTCCCCATCTATTTGCCATGAAGTGATGGGACTAGATGCCAGAATCTTCATTTTTTGAATATTGAGTTTTAAACCAGTTTTTTCACTCTCCTCTTTCATCTTCATCAAAAGATTCATTAATTCCTCTCTGCTTTCTGCCATTTTAGTGGTATCATCTGCATATCTGAGTTTGCTGATACTTCTTCCTAAAATCTCAATTCCAGCTTGTGACTTATTCAGCCTGTCATTTTGCATGGTGTACTCAACATAGAAGTTAAATCAGGGTGACCACATACAGCCTTTTGAGGAGTTCATTTAGAAAGGTGATAGAAAATATGAATGGTGGCCCATGGCATAGATGGGCAGATTGCAGTAAACCAAAAGGTTTTGAATGGGTATAATGGAAATTCTAATTTTTTCCTACTGCATCTCAGTAAAAGTATACTCTTAACTGGAAATGAAAACACATATGTAAACATATTATATAGGCATTAAATGTGTTAAATTAAGTTTAAATGTTTTTTTTTTTTTTTTTTTTTTTTATAAAACTGGAACTTATAATTAGTTTGCTATTCTAGAACAGGAGACATGTAGAATGATGGGTATTGGTATTTTAGAACATTATTTTTTTTAATTTTATTTATTTATTTATTTATTTTTTGGCCACTTCTATTGGTCTTTCATTTATTTCCATCTTTGTCCTTTGGCCCATGTGGGCCTCCCATCGCAGTGGCCTCTGTTGTCGCAGAGCACTGGCTCTGGGTGCATGCACTCCAGAGCTCCACCTGAGTAGTTGCACACCTTGGTCCAGCCGCTCCACAGCACATGGGATCTTCCCAGGCCAGGGATCAAACTGGCACCCCTTGCCCTGCAAGGCAGTGTCCTTACACACTGAACCACCAGGGAAGCCCTAGCACACATTTTTAAATGAGAAGAAAATGTACCTTCGTCATGACACAACTCACACATCTGTACATGGCTACTAGAAATAGCTATGACTATATGGATCTCTGTCAGCAATGTGATGTCTCTGGCTTTTTAATTCAATGTCTAGGCTTGTCATAGCTTTTCTTCGCAGAAGCAAGTGTTTTTGTAATTTCATGGCTGTGGTAACCATCCACAGTTATTTTGGATCCCAAGAAAATAAAATCTGTCACTGTTTCCACTTTTCCCCATCTATTTGCCATGAAGTGATGGGACTAGATGCCAGAATCTTCATTTTTTGAATATTGAGTTTTAAACCAGTTTTTTCACTCTCCTCTTTCATCTTCATCAAAAGATTCATTAATTCCTCTCTGCTTTCTGCCATTTTAGTGGTATCATCTGCATATCTGAGTTTGCTGATACTTCTTCCTAAAATCTCAATTCCAGCTTGTGACTTATTCAGCCTGTCATTTTGCATGGTGTACTCAACATAGAAGTTAAATCAGGGTGACCACATACAGCCGTGACATACCCCTTTCCCAATTGGGAACCAACTCATTGTTACGTGTCTGGTTCTAATTCTCAACCAGCATATGGGCCTCTCAAGAGTCAGGTAAGGGGGTCTGGTATTTCCATCTTTTTAAGAATTTTCCACAGCTTACTGTTTGTCCGCACAGTCAAAGGCTTTAGTGTAGTCAATGAAGCATAAGTGAGTCGATCTGGGTGCTGTGTTTCTACTAAGCAGGGCTGTGTCAAGGGGTGTGTTTGGAGGTGGCTGTTCTTTCTTGATGTCTTTAGTGATTTTGCCTGCTGATGGGTGGGGTTGTGTTTCCACAGTGTTTGTTATTTAGCCTGAGGTATCCCAGCACTGAAGGATATAGGATTTTGGGTGGGGCTAGCTCTCCCTGCTAAAAAGGCAGGCTCTAGGAAAGCTCACATTTATGTATATTCCCTGGGGTTTCTGCCAGTACTTTTTCCCTTAGTGAGCCACAGTCAACAGCCGCCTCCCCAGGAGACTGTACAGGACGTGCAGGTAGGTCTAGCCCAGGTTCCTATGAAGATACTGCTTGGCTCTTGGTCACAGCATACATGAAAACTTGTGTGCATCCTCCAAGACTAGGGTCTCTGCCCACCTCCATTCTTATAAAGCTCCTTCCCTCAAGCCCCACAGGTCCTCAAAGCCAAATATTCTAGGGGTCCTTTTCCTAATACCAGATCTCCAGGCTGAGGAGATTGATGTAAAACTCAGAAATCTCACTCCTATGAGATTCTCCTATGGGAGAAACCTTTGTGATATTTTCTAGTTGCTGAGTTGCCTACCATGCCGGTATGGGATCTGATAATATTGTGAAATTGTTAGAGTTATGTGGCACACATATTGAACACATAGCATACTTCCTTACCTTGTGTTATATTATTGCTACTTCATACTCCTTTATTTTGTAAAGCAATTGAGGTTGGACAGTGTTTAAAGGCATTTTGCTTAAAACTTAATGTTATTTTACATTAGAAATGTCTTCTTAGAATGAATCATTTCTAATTCTATTTCACATTTTACTTTGAGATTATTATTACAACTAAAATATCTTACCATAAACTTACAAAAAAATCATGGCTTTTAAAATGACACACCTGTTATTTATCTTGAAAAATGAGAAAGCAATAAAGTATGTGAAATTACTTTTGTCAGATAAAATAGTAAATTCATACACTATTAAGGGAAAGACAGTTATGATCCAGAAAGAATAGAGAAATAAGTCTGCTAATTTCAACTAAATGAACCTTAAGCTAATAACCTTGAGAGAGAAAAATTATTTTATCATTATAATAATATAGTTCAATAGCCATGAACCCAAAAAGCCTTATGCATGGATAAGAAGATAGCAGATACTCTATTAGAGCAATTTCATTTAAACAAGAGCAATCTTTGTGTGATTCTGGACATGGCTGGAACATGTAAAATACTGGTTGGTGTATAGTTACTCAACAGCATAATTACCCTTGAGGGAGCAGAACACACAGTATATCAGAATCAAAGATATTATCTGAGAGAAAAGTTTGAGGAAATTGGGCTTATTTACTTTAATAAAGAAGCATTAACCTTTCATGATCTTATTGAAGTTACAGAATTCTGAAAGCAAAAGATAAAATTGATCCTAATAAATTCTTCTGTCTACTCTAAAAGTCAAAATGAAGAGAAAATGATCTCAATATTGGGAAACCGGGGCCAGAAATGAAATTGAGATATAGGCACTTCATTCACGGTGTGGGATAAATGGCTACTAAGGCAGTCAGAGCAGGGCAGCAGTGTGGGAGTGAAATGCAGGAGAATGAGAGAGTCAGAGGACTTTGAGAGAGTAGAAGGCGATAGCTTATAATGCATTAACCCACTTAAAATGACACAGTCAGGAGATACCATGTTAAATATTTATATTAATCACTAGATGTGATCAAATTAATAAAGAAAGGTCTTCAGTTGTTACAGTAATTCCTTGGCTTGTCTCTAGAGCAAGTCTATTTCTCAGCAGTTCATTTTGAAAACTGATGGTGAAAACCTCACTTTCATCATTCCTCTCTCTTTAAATGGTACCCTACTGCTCACATAATTAAATTGAATCTCTTTATCTACTTATTCAAACATTCTAAATCAAACCACAAAGCACCTTTCTAGAATCACTTCTTTAGTTTCTCTACTGAAGTGTGTAGCAAGATTCATATTTTGAAACACTAGTCTCCAGAGAAACTTAAAAAAAAGGATGAAAACCAAATTGGTGCAAAGTAAATCTTTGATATGAAAATATTGTGTATATGATACTTCAAGTTTATTAGACAGGAGTCTTTTTTTGAGAGAAGGCAGGGTGGGAACATAGCCACAGACTAGTATTCCATGGAACAATTTTGGTAATGATAACTTTGGATAAAAGCCTAGATCAATATTTAGTAACCTATTTTAGTGTTACAGAGCCAAGAATAAATTACAGAAAAGAAAGCTCTGAACTTCACTTCACAGACTTTAATTTAGACACAGTGTAGGGGAATTCAAAGACTTCTCTGACAAAGTCCAATTTCATGATTTCTACTTTTTATATTATATTGTTTATTCTTAGAAAAGAATAAGAATTTTGGAAATACATGTATTCTCTAGAGTTACGGTTTTCATCCAAATAAATGTTGATTTTTAAAAGTTAGAAGCCAAACTTATATAGAGGAAGATGGATTTAACAACTTGAATTTGTATAGATTTCAAGAGCATTTCTTTAAAATCCATCCTTCTGATAGCTTTTTGATATTGCTACTGCTTCAGAAATAATCAACACTTATAAGTATGTTTGTTAAATCTGTTTAGGATTTTCTTCAAAATCCACTCTCAGTAAGTAAAAACCAAATTTATACTTAGATTTTCACATTCCCTAAAACTAACTTATATAGTGCTTTTCAATACAACTGAGAAATATCTTAGAATATTAGATATATAAATATATTGTAATATTTATGTATGGACTTGCTTCTACATAAAACAGTGAGTACTTTTTAAATCTATAGAAGCATTTCTTAATTTATAGAATGTCTCCAGGTTTATGAATATTATACATGTTAAAAATATAATAAGAAACAGATATATATATATACATATACCAATATGATATATGTAAAAATAGAATGCATATGCATATGTATACATATGCTTTTTGGGAAGTATTTTTGGCCACTTTTTATTGGTCTTTCATTTTTAATCCATCTTTGTTATTTGACTTGTGTGGGCCTCCCTTCCCAGTGGCCTTTCCTGTAGCAGAGCACTAGCTCTGGGCACATGAGTTCCAGAGAGCTAGCTCGTAATTGGACACACCGGTTCAGCTGCTCCGTGGCACATGGGATCTTCCCATGCCAGTGATGGAACCAGCACCCCTTGCAATGCAAGGCGGACTCTCTACCCACTGGACCCCCAAGGAAGCCCCATATATATGTTTATAAATACATACATAGAAAATGCAGAAGGAACAGAGATTAAATTGCCGACATCTGTTGGATCATAAAAAAGGCAAGGGAATACAAGATAAACATCTTCTGCTTTATAGACAATACTAAGCATGTAACTGTATGGATCACAAACTGTGGAAAATTGTTAAAGAGATGGGAATATCAGACCACCTTACCTGCTTCCTGTGAAACCTGTATGCAGACCAAGAAGCAACAGTTAGAACTGGACAAGGAACAACAAACTGGTTCCAAATTGGGAAAGGAGGACATCAATACTGTATATTGTCACCCTATATATTTAGATTCTGTGTGGAATACATCATGCAAAATGCTGGTCAGGATGAATCACAAGCTAGAATCAAGCTTTTGGGGAGAAATATCAACAGCCTTAGGCAGGAAGATGATAGCAGAAAGCAAAGCAGAACTGAAGTGTTTCTTTATGAAGGTGGAAAAGAAGAGTGAAAAAGCTGGCTTAAAACTCAACATTCAAAAAACTAAGATAATGGAATCTGATCTCATAACTTCATGGCAAATAGATGGGAAAAAGATGAAATTGATGACAGACTTTATTTTCTTGGGTTCCAAAATCATTGTGATGGGTGACTGCAGCCATGAAATTTAAATATGTTAGCTTTGTCACCGTTTTTCTTCCAAGAATCTAATCTGTATCTTATTCCATGATGGGTCCAAGATGTGTTTACTTTTATATTCCCAGGAGTAAAAATATTGGTAAAAAGATAATAAGCACTAAAGTATGTTTAAAACTGAACCATTTAAATTAAATTTGTAATATAAGACTGCTAACTATAGACAGCTCATCAGGGAATTTAATTACCAAAGAAAATAAAAACAAAGCACCATTGAGCTTAAACTTGGTTTAATAATAGACAATCAAATATAGATAGATGATAGATAGATAGACAATGGTAAATAATTAAACAGATAAAGAAGTAATTTGACACTATTTTTACATTTAGATTTGTTTTTAGAGCTATGAATTACTTATGGAATATTTACTTACATTTAGTCATGGAATATGTTGGCTTTAAAATGGACAAGTAATAAAGCAATAAAATGAATGGAATCCAAGAATATTCTACTATGAACAAAGTCTGCATAAAAATGCATTGCATTTATTATTCATTTGAATGTGGAGAAATTATGAAAACTTCATAGAAAAAGAAAAATCTTATTAGAGTGAGTATTGATAAATGCCAGATGTATCTGTCAAGTATCTTGTCAGCCATCATGCAGCAGGAAGAGTTTGCCCTCTGGTTCAAATCAATATGTTTTTCTTGTAAGGTACAACACAAAGAAGTTAAATGCTGCTTTCAAAACTCTGGAAACATATTAGTTTACAATAATACATCTTGGTCTGCAATATAAGAACAGACATCATTCCCTAGAATAACATATATCTACTAGAAAATAGGAGCTTGAACACAAACAGCTATGGAGGAAATATTGGTGGAATTACTCACTAGAAACTTTGATTTGATATTTGTGTATAGAAAGTGCATGTAAGTCGTATCTGAGATAGTAGAAGAAGACACCTGTGAAACCATCACATGAATCAGAAGGGTGATGTGGACAGCTTAAAGTTGAATGCCAAACAGTTTTATCCAGCTCAGTTCTCTTTTTCATAGAGGGAGGTGTTAGTAACATGATTTGGAGGATGGGGAGGGAGGTGATAATATTTAGCCTTCCTTTTAGACAGATTTCCACAGCCCTGATCAATTCCAAGATTGATTCTAGCAGTGCTTGTTGCTGGCACATATTGTGTTGTGTTAGTTGCTCAATTGTGTCTGACTCTTTGTGACCCTATAAAATGGAGCCCACCAATGTGATTAATTAATTTTCTTCAATGAGAGCAGGCTTAATTTCTGCCTATGCTAAATGAATAAAGTCCATTTTTTTATATGTGAGATAAGAAAGAGATTTCTTTACACTTTTCAACTGGGTGATCCCTTTTTCGGTTCATTGTCATGAAGGAATGTTATTTGCAAAGCACAATAAACGAAAGTGCAATAAAATGAGGTAGGCCTGTGGGTCCACATGTACGAAAATATTTTTTCAAGCCTGCCAGTAAACAATGCTAGTCTCAGGAATTTATTTTATGGGAATAATTATTGTTGTAGTTATTGTGTTTGTTTTTTTAGCTTATTATTGATTTAAAAAATTAGAAAACCACCTAGATGTGCAACAGTAGGGAATATTAAACACATTATTGTACAACTATGCAACAGTATGCAATGCAGCTAGCTAAAATAGCGTTGAACCATCCATTTTTATGAAAAACATTGGAAAGATATACCACATTTATGACTGTTCAGATTAAATGATTCTCTGCATAAAACATCTAAATGAACTTCAAGAAAAACAGCTTAAATTGATAGAATAGGTTTCTTGATTCAAGATGAATTGGCAAAATGTTTATGTGTGTGTATGTATATGCATGTATATGTTAGTTCCCCCTTAACCTTTAGAAATGTGCTCCAAGACTTTCAGTGGATCCCTGCAACCTTGGAAAGTACCACACCATGAATATACAATATGTTTTTTCCTGTTCATACATACCCGTGACAAAAATTAATTTATACATAAAGTACAGTAAGACAATATCTTAATTGCTAATACAAGTAATCATATGCTTCAGGGTTATTATTAAGTGAAATGCATGTTACATAAGCACAAAAACTGTGATAATGTGACAGTTGATCTGATAACCAAGTCTACTAAATGATTCAGTGGGCATGTAGCAAATACAGTGTAGATATGCTGGACAAAGGAATGTTTCACATCCAGGGTGGGAGAACCCAGTGTGCACCAAGATTTTTTTATACTCATAATGGTGCAAAATTTAAAACTTATCATTCATTCATTTCTAGGATTTTCTATTTAAATTTTTCAGATCATGGTTGACCAAGGATAGCTGAAGCCACGGAACACAAAATTTAGGATTAGAGATTGCTCTCTCTCTCTTGCTCACTCTCTGTCTCACATTCTTTATCTTTGAAGAATAATCTATCTATCTATCTATCTATCTATACATGTGGAAAACATTTTGGGTAGATACAAAGAAATTTTACAATGTAACTTGTCTTATCTTTCAAGAAAGAAAAATAGTAACAAGGAGTTGGAAGAGAAGGAAGGAGAAGGTAAACTTTCAGTCTTAAATATGTTATCATTCTTTGCTATTTTTTTTTAATTATGTACTTTTCCAGATATTGCCCCTTGTTTTTTTTTTTTTTCTTAATAGTTATTTATTTGGCTGCACAGGGTGTTAGTTGAGACATGCAAGCTTAGTCAGCTTGTGGTATATGGGATCTTTGTTCTCTGACCAGGAATCAAATTTGCATCCCCTGGATTGGAAGGCAGATTCTCAACCACTGGACCACCAGGGAAGTCCCTGTCCCTTGTTTTTGATGCAATGCTGTAAATGTCCTAAAAATTTTTTATGGTTGAATACCTTGTAATGTTGGACTTACCAGGAAAATCTGTGGAGGCATATTATGCATTTTAACAAGATTCAACTTCAGGAAATTTGATGGAAGCTCATATATTATACAAATCATTTTAATTACCTGATTTTCAGTTTTTGCATGTTAAAAATCTGACTTCCTATCTCATAGGGCTCCTATGAACAGTAATAAAGTGTTTGTAAATAAAAAACAATAAGTTATATATAATCTTTTACCATCATTTATTTATCTATATGAGAGACAAGGGAAGAGAAACAACTGTCTATTCTGTTTTACTATTCAAAAAAGAGTGAGAAATATGCAAGTGTCACAAAAATAGATGTTTTGTAGTTTTATTAGTGTAAGATCTCTAAATGAACAATAAACTTTACATATTTAAAAAGTACAATTTTGGTGGGTTTTGACATATGTGTATAACTATGTACTCATTCCCACAAGTTCCTTCTTAATAATTTACATGTTTCTATTCATTATTTCACATATGTGAAACATATATAATAATATAGGTTAGTATCTATAAAATTCCATTTCCTACATGTGAAGCATTTCATACATTCTAAAGTCTACCTTGGCCCTAAAAAATTAAAATTTAGTTTCACTATTTTATACAAAACCAAAATCTAAATAAGTAAAGTGTAGGGCCTTATTAAAAAAAAAAAAAAAAAGGAGAAAAGGAGAGAGAGAAATAAAAAAGCAAAAACTTTTAGTATTAAGTGTTGGAGCTGTGTTTTCTACCAGTGTTTTTGTATCCTAAGGTTATTGGTCTTTCAGTTGCATCAAAATTGTCACCAAAGTAATATTTGAAGTTAATATGAAATTAGTCCAGATATACAAATCATGATGACAAACATATCATTTTAAAAATTTAATTAGTTCTACTTTCTTACCTATCTGTTTTTAAGCTATATTAAGTAAAGTTGTCATGTATGACTGCAAATCCATGGACAAGCCATGTGATTCTCCAGGCAAGAATACTGGATGTGTAGCCTATTCCTTCTCCAAGGGATATTAAGTAAAGAAATATTTGATTTTATACAGTTCCTGTTTTCTGCTTCTAGTCACTGTGGTCATAGTATGGGATGACTATTATTCACCATCTACATTTTAAAATACATTTGAAAGAAAATGGGTCCAGAAGTAATAAAGTTCTATTTTTTAAATAACAGATAAATTCACTTTTGGTAATATCAGTTACTATTTATGTATGGTGCTTGATGAGTTTTTAATCTTCATTTTATTGTGGCTTTATGTGGACATGTCTCATAAAATTGCTAAATGCAAGGTTTAAAGGAAATATGATTTTATAATCATTAACATACTCCAGCTTTGTATAATAATAAATTATGTAACACAATGATTAGTTACCATAAAGTATCTAGGAGCTTTTGATGCAGCTTTTGTCATCTTGCTGGATTTCTAAGAATATGCTGCAACTTCCCTTAATGCTGAGAACAATGAAGCAAGCTGGTTCCCTCACTGCAGTTTTCCTCTTCTCTACCAGTATTTCAAAGTCAAGTATGTACAAATATAAGGTGATTAGATAGCATCACCAACTTCATGGACATGAATTTGCACAAAGTCTGTGAAACAGTGAAGGAGAAGAGATCTTTGCATGCTGCAGTGCATGGGGTCGCAAAGAGTTGGATACGACTGAGTAACTGAACAAAACAGTGTACAGATAAAAGACAGTGAAGCTAAAGTCTACCTTGGCCCTAAAAAATTAAAATTTAGTTTCACTATTTTATACAAAACCAAAATCTAAATAAGTAAAGTGTAGGGCCTTATTAAAAAAAAAAAAAGGAGAAAAGGAGAGAGAGAAATAAAAAAGCAAAAACTTTTAGTATTAAGTGTTGGAGCTGTGTTTTCTACCAGTGTTTTTGTATCCTAAGGTTATTGGTCTTTCAGTTGCATCAAAATTGTCACCAAAGTAATATTTGAAGTTAATATGAAATTAGTCCAGATATACAAATCATGATGACAAACATATCATTTTAAAAATTTAATTAGTTCTACTTTCTTACCTATCTGTTTTTAAGCTATATTAAGTAAAGTTGTCATGTATGACTGCAAATCCATGGACAAGCCATGTGATTCTCCAGGCAAGAATACTGGATGTGTAGCCTATTCCTTCTCCAAGGGATATTAAGTAAAGAAATATTTGATTTTATACAGTTCCTGTTTTCTGCTTCTAGTCACTGTGGTCATAGTATGGGATGACTATTATTCACCATCTACATTTTAAAATACATTTGAAAGAAAATGGGTCCAGAAGTAATAAAGTTCTATTTTTTAAATAACAGATAAATTCACTTTTGGTAATATCAGTTACTATTTATGTATGGTGCTTGATGAGTTTTTAATCTTCATTTTATTGTGGCTTTATGTGGACATGTCTCATAAAAATTGCTAAATGCAAGGTTTAAAGGGAAATATGATTTTATAATCATTAACATACTCCAGCTTTGTATAATAATAAATTATGTAACACAATGATTAGTTACCATAAAGTATCTAGGAGCTTTTGATGCAGCTTTTGTCATCTTGCTGGATTTCTAAGAATATGCTGCAACTTCCCTTAATGCTGAGAACAATGAAGCAAGCTGGTTCCCTCACTGCAGTTTTCCTCTTCTCTACCAGTATTTCAAAGTCAAGTATGTACAAATATAAGGTGATTAGATAGCATCACCAACTTCATGGACATGAATTTGCACAAAGTCTGTGAAACAGTGAAGGAGAAGAGATCTTTGCATGCTGCAGTGCATGGGGTCGCAAAGAGTTGGATACGACTGAGTAACTGAACAAAAACAGTGTACAGATAAAAAGACAGTGAAGCTACAAGAACATGGAGTCTTTTTGACTTTTTGTCAGTCCCCTACTTTGCTAACATCATTATATCTGCTATGACGGCTGAGTGTTTTATAACATTTTAAATAACGCACTGTATAGATGACTCACAGGCATTTCATTGCTTATCATGAGCACAACATAACGTGGTGCGTGAATCGCAGGCAAGAGCTCTCAAGAGTTATGCTGGGAAAAAGTTTGCCAAGAAACAGCATTCAGAATGTACTTTCTGTTCCTCTATAGAGTCTACTCATGCCTAATACCATATATACAGCTACTTTATTTATTTATTTATTTTTTAAGTGCTCTCAACATTCAGAGTTCTACATGTGCATCAGTCTACTGAAGGCTGGAAGTAAATAGGATGTAACCAGATGTCCAGTTGGAGAGGGGGCAAGAGACAGAAGAAGTTTCAGGTCTAACAAACCAAATTAAAAGTCACCAAGAAATCTCCTATTTAGGCTTCCTTCTCACCTTAGTTTTATATTATGCTAATACTGTACCAAATGTTTCTTGGACTAAAACGGGACATGAAAGCCTTTTTATGCGATTTTATAATGCAACCAAGATAAGACTAAATGATAATAACAAGTAATATTTTATTTAAATAATAGTAGAATATTATAATAAATACATTTCCCATCATATTTATGCTGGTATGATTATCAAGCAAATGTTATGTGAATAAATTTTATTATTTTTATTATTTGGAGCATTCAGTCTTTGGGAACTTACATTTGCCAGTTACTTATACAGTGAATATTTTATATTCACAACATATGGGTAACATACTCCAGCTTTGTATAATAATAAATTATGTAACACAATGATTAGTTACCATAAAGTATCTAGGAGCTTTTGATGCAGCTTTTGTCATCTTGCTGGATTTCTAAGAATATGCTGCAACTTCCCTTAATGCTGAGAACAATGAAGCAAGCTGGTTCCCTCACTGCAGTTTTCCTCTTCTCTACCAGTATTTCAAAGTCAAGTATGTACAAATATAAGGTGATTAGATAGCATCACCAACTTCATGGACATGAATTTGCACAAAGTCTGTGAAACAGTGAAGGAGAAGAGATCTTTGCATGCTGCAGTGCATGGGGTCGCAAAGAGTTGGATACGACTGAGTAACTGAACAAAAACAGTGTACAGATAAAAAGACAGTGAAGCTACAAGAACATGGAGTCTTTTTGACTTTTTGTCAGTCCCCTACTTTGCTAACATCATTATATCTGCTATGACGGCTGAGTGTTTTATAACATTTTAAATAACGCACTGTATAGATGACTCACAGGCATTTCATTGCTTATCATGAGCACAACATAACGTGGTGCGTGAATCGCAGGCAAGAGCTCTCAAGAGTTATGCTGGGAAAAAGTTTGCCAAGAAACAGCATTCAGAATGTACTTTCTGTTCCTCTATAGAGTCTACTCATGCCTAATACCATATATACAGCTACTTTATTTATTTATTTATTTTTTAAGTGCTCTCAACATTCAGAGTTCTACATGTGCATCAGTCTACTGAAGGCTGGAAGTAAATAGGATGTAACCAGATGTCCAGTTGGAGAGGGGGCAAGAGACAGAAGAAGTTTCAGGTCTAACAAACCAAATTAAAAGTCACCAAGAAATCTCCTATTTAGGCTTCCTTCTCACCTTAGTTTTATATTATGCTAATACTGTACCAAATGTTTCTTGGACTAAAACGGGACATGAAAGCCTTTTTATGCGATTTTATAATGCAACCAAGATAAGACTAAATGATAATAACAAGTAATATTTTATTTAAATAATAGTAGAATATTATAATAAATACATTTCCCATCATATTTATGCTGGTATGATTATCAAGCAAATGTTATGTGAATAAATTTTATTATTTTTATTATTTGGAGCATTCAGTCTTTGGGAACTTACATTTGCCAGTTACTTATACAGTGAATATTTTATATTCACAACAATTCTATAAAATGGGTACAGTTATTTACACTTTATAAGTGAAATTTTAATATCAAAATGTGAACAGGGCTTCCTTGATGGCTCAGTGGTAAAGAGCTTGACTGCCAATGCAGGAGACAGGAGTTCGATTCCTGAACCGGGAAGATCCCACATACCAGAGAAACTAAGCCCATGAGCCACAACTACTGATCCTGTGTTCTAGAGCAGTGGAACCTAAACTATTGAACCCCTGTGCTGCAATTATTGAAGTCCATGAGTCCTAGTGCCCAAGTTCCACAACAAGAGAAGTCACCACAACAAGAAGCCTTCTCACCTCAACTAGAGAGTAGCCCTCAATCCCTGCAACTAGAGAAGAGCCTGCAGCAGCAGTGAAAACACAGAATAGCCAAAAATAAATAAATGATTTTTTAAAAAAGCAAATACTTTTTTTTTCAGTATTTAAGTTAAGCCTTGTTTATAAGAAAGGCTATGCTTCTGCTAATAACCTACCGCATTTTGAAATCTTATGATTTTGTTTCTTTTCAACATAGTTTACCTACATTAATTTCTTATTTGAAATTTGATTTGATTTGAGGAAAATGTCACTCTACCTTCAGCTGTGGGTAGTTTGAAAGAAGAAACACATAAAACACTGTAGATAAATTGGTGAATCTTCTACTCAGAGAAAGGACTTCTCAAGTGGCTGGTGATAAAGAGCCCATCTGCCAATGCAGGAAACATGAGAGACGTAGGTTCAATCCCTAGGTTGGGAGAATTCCCTGGAGGAGGAAATGACACCCTACTCCAATATTGTTGCCTGGAGAATCCAGTGGACAGAAGAGCCTCACATGTTACAGTCCATAGAGTCTCAAAGAGTCAGACATGGCTGAAGTAACTTTAGTATGCGTGTACTCAGAGAGAAGGCATTCAGAATGAGGTTTTTAGACCTACTTCAACAGGAAGAACAAGAAAATGGAAGGATGTAGGATAAATGCCACAGGTGTGATATCGTGGAGATGGACTATTAGTGTCTCCCTACAGGAAAGACCTTTATAACTGACTATAGGAGTGCATTTAGTTGCTACAGAACATTTGGAATTCATGGCAATGGTTAAACTGAGATTGCAGTCTTCCCAAACAGCTGCCAGGGAATGACAACCCAAGAGGGCAGTACTAATTTAGGCATTTCTCATTTGTATGGAACTCTATGGCAATCATCCCATAGCTTCCCGGTAGTTGGTCCAAATCTTCTCAGAGCTGCACTGCTCTCTGAGGCTTTTTCTACCTAATGTTTTCCCCGTGGTGCTCCTTTCTCCTACTGGGGAGAGCATGTGCCTCAAATGTTCTTTGCTGGCTGACTCGACCTAATGAGATTATTCTAGAGGGACACACCAGGGACTATATCAGAGCCTTCTTACTCATATTTGCCATGAGATCAGTTCCGAAACCTGAGATTAGCATGAGACAGCTGTTCATGCTAAGATGATCCCTTCCCAGACTTCTCGAAGTAGTAAGTACCCACTTCTCTTCTTTCTGTGACTAACCTGTGCCGTGTGTTAATTGTCTACAATAACCTGAGTGATTTATGCACTGAATATTGGCTACATTTTGTGTATATCCTTGGTGGATCAGATGGTAAAGAATCTGCCTGAAATGCAGGAAACCTGGTTTTGATCCCTGAGTTGGGAAAGGAAATAGAGAAGAAAATGGCAGTCCACTCCAATATTCTTGCTTTGAGAATCCCATAGACAGAAGAGCCCAGTCCATGGTGCTTCAAAGATTTGGACACGACTCAGTAACTAGCAACACTTTATGTATCTCCAGTCCCCTGATACTTAACTGATCTTACCTCTGGACTCTGCAACAAATACTATTTAGCATGCTGCCACAAAAGTCAGAATTTATTTAAAGGATGTTTCATACCCACTGCTGGGACAGACACCGATATTTTGTTTTTGTTTTCTTTTAGATATCAGCATTCCTGCTAGGATATAAGCTCTGAAAGGGCAATAAATTCTGCTTATTTTGTTAGCTCATGCATAACCACACTTACAATAGTTCCTTGTGTACAGAAAGTGTTTAATTGATATTAGGTGGCTCAATAAATGGATTTTATATGTGGCATCATGCAGTATGAGTGCAATTAAATTTGAACTCTCGACATGAGGTACATTTTGAGTCATAGCCCAAACAGCTGCCAGGGAATGACAACCCAAGAGGGCAGTACTAATTTAGGCATTTCTCATTTGTATGGAACTCTATGGCAATCATCCCATAGCTTCCCGGTAGTTGGTCCAAATCTTCTCAGAGCTGCACTGCTCTCTGAGGCTTTTTCTACCTAATGTTTTCCCCGTGGTGCTCCTTTCTCCTACTGGGGAGAGCATGTGCCTCAAATGTTCTTTGCTGGCTGACTCGACCTAATGAGATTATTCTAGAGGGACACACCAGGGACTATATCAGAGCCTTCTTACTCATATTTGCCATGAGATCAGTTCCGAAACCTGAGATTAGCATGAGACAGCTGTTCATGCTAAGATGATCCCTTCCCAGACTTCTCGAAGTAGTAAGTACCCACTTCTCTTCTTTCTGTGACTAACCTGTGCCGTGTGTTAATTGTCTACAATAACCTGAGTGATTTATGCACTGAATATTGGCTACATTTTGTGTATATCCTTGGTGGATCAGATGGTAAAGAATCTGCCTGAAATGCAGGAAACCTGGTTTTGATCCCTGAGTTGGGAAAGGAAATAGAGAAGAAAATGGCAGTCCACTCCAATATTCTTGCTTTGAGAATCCCATAGACAGAAGAGCCCAGTCCATGGTGCTTCAAAGATTTGGACACGACTCAGTAACTAGCAACACTTTATGTATCTCCAGTCCCCTGATACTTAACTGATCTTACCTCTGGACTCTGCAACAAATACTATTTAGCATGCTGCCACAAAAGTCAGAATTTATTTAAAGGATGTTTCATACCCACTGCTGGGACAGACACCGATATTTTGTTTTTGTTTTCTTTTAGATATCAGCATTCCTGCTAGGATATAAGCTCTGAAAGGGCAATAAATTCTGCTTATTTTGTTAGCTCATGCATAACCACACTTACAATAGTTCCTTGTGTACAGAAAGTGTTTAATTGATATTAGGTGGCTCAATAAATGGATTTTATATGTGGCATCATGCAGTATGAGTGCAATTAAATTTGAACTCTCGACATGAGGTACATTTTGAGTCATAGCCTACACAGTTTTAGCCAGGAGATGTGAGGGAGTATGCGCCGTAGAATATACATTGATAGACAAAGGGAAGAAACCTAGGGAAGTCTGGGACTAAGTTCTTTCCATGAGTATGAGCTGATAAAGTGAAAAATAGTCAGAAATCCACATTAGTTTATACATGAGAACATGGTAAACACATTTGTTTTAAATTTGAGCTGGGAGCCATTGCCAAAGTATTTCTTATTATATACAAAATACTCTCAAAGCTCTTTATAAAAATATGTAATATACTCCAGGCAGGCTACCTTTCTATGCAACCACATCTAATATTTTACTTCAAACTTTACCTTTTAATAATGCCTACTTTAATCATCTTTCCACAACTAGCTCATTTATGCCCATAGGCCTTTTAATCATGCTTTTTTGGTAAAGGCCTTAATCAATATTACATCAGTCTATTTAATACTGTTTAATGAAATTGACAGACATAGCATTTATACATGTACATTCATATTCTTGTTACCCATTTACTTTCATGTCAACTGTTTGGAAAAACCGTACTATATTTCTCATATAAATTATTTTTACTGTAAATATATATTAAATAGCACAAATTGCTGCTTAATTATGGATGTGAGTCCTAACATTCTCTAGTTCTTCTCCATGTCAGGTGAACTTAGCTCATGTTAGGTTCAGAGTCTATTTGAATATAATATGGGAGTATAGAAGCAATTCTGTCACCAGTGTGGAATTAGAGAAATGCGTGTCAGGAGATAAAATGAAAATAAGAATCTAGTCGTTGTTTTATGGGACAAAATGAATGAAAGGTGATTGGTGTGAACATGTAGGAAGACTTGAAATTACTGAATCTTTCTCCCAAATCTTGCCTTATTCTTCAAACTATAAGCATAGGTTCCTAAATCAATTTTGGATTTAACATCCATTTGGGGTTTAACATTTCATATTACTCTCTCAAGATCTTTTTACTTGCATAATTATTGCCAAGCTCTTGAGTCTATAGTCTTGATCTTTGTTCCTTTAGTCACAATTTAGCAATTCATCAAAGTTTAACTATTGCCCTGAAGCCAAAATATACACAACAGAATCACAGTTCAAACTAGCTTTGATGCCGTGCCAATTCATTGATGGGAAATTGAGTTTGCACTTTGTAATAGTCCTGTACATGATGATGGGTTACAAAGGTCAACAAGGCTTAGATGCTGCTCTTAAAGATCTTATAGCATAACTGGCAAATAAACCTCTATATCTTTAATCAATTCTTGAGGTGTGAAGTGTTTTTACCTTCATTTGTAAACATGTGCAGAGCTGAAGTTGAATGAAAAAATATACTCTCTGCCTTATTATTTCAGCTCTCATACTTTAAAAAAGTGCGAAGTTCACAGACTATTTGATGCCACCTGTGGTGAATTTTGTGATTTTGCTGATGAATTTTACTGTTTAAAAGGGAAAGGGCCCCCAAGAGCTTTTAATAATGCCTACTTTAATCATCTTTCCACAACTAGCTCATTTATGCCCATAGGCCTTTTAATCATGCTTTTTTGGTAAAGGCCTTAATCAATATTACATCAGTCTATTTAATACTGTTTAATGAAATTGACAGACATAGCATTTATACATGTACATTCATATTCTTGTTACCCATTTACTTTCATGTCAACTGTTTGGAAAAACCGTACTATATTTCTCATATAAATTATTTTTACTGTAAATATATATTAAATAGCACAAATTGCTGCTTAATTATGGATGTGAGTCCTAACATTCTCTAGTTCTTCTCCATGTCAGGTGAACTTAGCTCATGTTAGGTTCAGAGTCTATTTGAATATAATATGGGAGTATAGAAGCAATTCTGTCACCAGTGTGGAATTAGAGAAATGCGTGTCAGGAGATAAAATGAAAATAAGAATCTAGTCGTTGTTTTATGGGACAAAATGAATGAAAGGTGATTGGTGTGAACATGTAGGAAGACTTGAAATTACTGAATCTTTCTCCCAAATCTTGCCTTATTCTTCAAACTATAAGCATAGGTTCCTAAATCAATTTTGGATTTAACATCCATTTGGGGTTTAACATTTCATATTACTCTCTCAAGATCTTTTTACTTGCATAATTATTGCCAAGCTCTTGAGTCTATAGTCTTGATCTTTGTTCCTTTAGTCACAATTTAGCAATTCATCAAAGTTTAACTATTGCCCTGAAGCCAAAATATACACAACAGAATCACAGTTCAAACTAGCTTTGATGCCGTGCCAATTCATTGATGGGAAATTGAGTTTGCACTTTGTAATAGTCCTGTACATGATGATGGGTTACAAAGGTCAACAAGGCTTAGATGCTGCTCTTAAAGATCTTATAGCATAACTGGCAAATAAACCTCTATATCTTTAATCAATTCTTGAGGTGTGAAGTGTTTTTACCTTCATTTGTAAACATGTGCAGAGCTGAAGTTGAATGAAAAAATATACTCTCTGCCTTATTATTTCAGCTCTCATACTTTAAAAAAGTGCGAAGTTCACAGACTATTTGATGCCACCTGTGGTGAATTTTTGTGATTTTTGCTGATGAATTTTACTGTTTGAAAGGGCCCCCAAGAAGAATACTGAAGTGCTGTCCATTATTCCTAAGTGCAAGAGGATTGTAAAGAAAATATGTGTATTAGATAAACTGCTCAGGCATGCACTATAGTGATATTGCTGTGAGCTCAATGATAATGAATCAAAAATATGGTACATTGAGAAAAAGAAAATGTGCCAGTCTGCATATGAGGTTACCTAGAGAGTGCTTAATTAGCATATATGTTATGGAAGAATGGAAAAGTGGCTAAATTTGTGGGTTAATAAGATGAAAACTGATTTTTTTTTTTAAAGTATAGTGAACAGTGTGGCACTAGTACTTGCCTGTCACTGCAGAAGGTGTAAGAGACTTATGTTCAATTCCTGGCTCAGAAAGATGGAGGAGGAAATGGTAACCCACTCCAGTACTGTTGCCTGGAGAATCCCATGGACAGAGGAGCCTGCTGGGCTATAAGCCATAGATCAAAAATAGTGGGACACAACTGAAGCAACTTAACATACATAGTGGAAAGTATTGTGAGGCTGAAAGTTAGACATGCTACATGCTCTTCCAGGTCTTATTAAAGGCATTACAGAAATGATCAAAAAAGGAAAGATTCCTGATTTCATGCAATTTATCTTCCAATTCAGAGAGAAATGCAATCATCTAGTAAACAAATTTTAAAAAATCAAGATGGTCACATAGTCATACTGTTCAATGAAAAAGCTAAAACAGTGTAATAGTGGTCATAGCAACTTTATATAGGAAAAAAGTCTCTTGGGGAGGACTCATCCCATGCAAGTTATAAAAAATATGTTGAAGACAGCCTGTGAAAAAGTTATCTGAGAAAAGACTTTTCTATATGAGATATTTGATTGCTTTTGTAAATACACATTGCTGATTTTTAAATGAGTATTTAAAAGTAGAGTCAGTTTAGAATGAAATAAAAATCAGCTTCTGTATATTTTAGTAACTGAAAACAAAGAAAACACTTGTCATATCAAATGCACTGTGTTGACGTAAATGATGGTGCCATCACATGGTACAGAAAATGGAAGACATTTAAGAAGACTCTCCAAGATTTAAAACTTCTTGAGGCTGAAAATCTGGAGATTTACACATTTTATTTGTAACTGTATAGAATGATCATAGAAATAGCTTTTCTGGCAGTGTTCTCTGTTCTGCTTCTAAGGCAAGTCAGAAACGAGAAGCAAAAAAATACACAAAGGAAAAGTAATGAACAAAGTTAACCAAACTTCAAGTTTCTCACCTTTGATGTAGGTCAACCTTGAATTTTAGATGAATACTTGAATCACAATTCATCTAAATTAGGTCATCCATCCCTGGTGACAGATGTGTTTCAAAAATTAGCATTGACTTTCAAGTCATTGAAAATCTTTCTATGAAACTTTGGAAGAGTTTCAAAAAATTAAATATTTAGCTTCTATTTTAAGAATTAGAAGATTATATTCAAATTTTTTAAAAAAGTCAATTTATCTTAATATATTCCAAAGTGTGATATTTTCATTCCTCCAAAACTTAAATTAATGACAAGCATTCTTATATCTACTTATATGATATTTTGTTGTATAGTTGACTCAATGGACATGGATTTGAACAAGCTCCAAGAGATGGTGGAGGACAGAGGAGCCTGGAAGGCTAGCATACAGTCCATTGTGTCACAGAGTCAGACATGACTTAACAACTGAAAAACATCATATTATATTACATTTTAATTATTAAGATCTTGTATTAAAACAATCTTAGCTAAAAAGTAAACTAAACTCCTTATTCAAGCATGCTTTAAAGATGGTCAAACTTTGTTAATAATATATTTTGAAGACACTTCAACAACGATCTTATTTTTCTGTATTGTGGTGAGTACCTGTCTTCTTTTCCACTCTTCACTGTATTTGACCCAGGAGAGGAAAAAAAAGTTGTCTAGTTGGTAAACGCAAGAAGCAAAAATGAAGGTAGCACCCTTTCCTTATCTTACTGATGAGGTCAATCTGCTTGCACAGAAGAGTCTTACACAAATCAGCTTCTGTATATTTTAGTAACTGAAAACAAAGAAAACACTTGTCATATCAAATGCACTGTGTTGACGTAAATGATGGTGCCATCACATGGTACAGAAAATGGAAGACATTTAAGAAGACTCTCCAAGATTTAAAACTTCTTGAGGCTGAAAATCTGGAGATTTACACATTTTATTTGTAACTGTATAGAATGATCATAGAAATAGCTTTTCTGGCAGTGTTCTCTGTTCTGCTTCTAAGGCAAGTCAGAAACGAGAAGCAAAAAAATACACAAAGGAAAAGTAATGAACAAAGTTAACCAAACTTCAAGTTTCTCACCTTTGATGTAGGTCAACCTTGAATTTTAGATGAATACTTGAATCACAATTCATCTAAATTAGGTCATCCATCCCTGGTGACAGATGTGTTTCAAAAATTAGCATTGACTTTCAAGTCATTGAAAATCTTTCTATGAAACTTTGGAAGAGTTTCAAAAAATTAAATATTTAGCTTCTATTTTAAGAATTAGAAGATTATATTCAAATTTTTTAAAAAAGTCAATTTATCTTAATATATTCCAAAGTGTGATATTTTCATTCCTCCAAAACTTAAATTAATGACAAGCATTCTTATATCTACTTATATGATATTTTGTTGTATAGTTGACTCAATGGACATGGATTTGAACAAGCTCCAAGAGATGGTGGAGGACAGAGGAGCCTGGAAGGCTAGCATACAGTCCATTGTGTCACAGAGTCAGACATGACTTAACAACTGAAAAACATCATATTATATTACATTTTAATTATTAAGATCTTGTATTAAAACAATCTTAGCTAAAAAGTAAACTAAACTCCTTATTCAAGCATGCTTTAAAGATGGTCAAACTTTGTTAATAATATATTTTGAAGACACTTCAACAACGATCTTATTTTTCTGTATTGTGGTGAGTACCTGTCTTCTTTTCCACTCTTCACTGTATTTGACCCAGGAGAGGAAAAAAAAGTTGTCTAGTTGGTAAACGCAAGAAGCAAAAATGAAGGTAGCACCCTTTCCTTATCTTACTGATGAGGTCAATCTGCTTGCACAGAAGAGTCTTACACCCTGTGATAGGTTTAATTGAGATTTCCCCCATTGCATCATAGTAAAAAATCAGTCTGCAGTGCAGGAGATGTGCATTTGATCCCTGGGTTGGGAAATTCCCTGGAGGAGGAAATGGCAGCCAATTCAGTATTCTCGCCTGGGAAATCCAATGGACAAAGAAGCCTGGTGGGCTATGGTCCATGGGGTCAAAAAGAATTGGACACAATTGAGTGACTAAGCACAGTAAAAAGGACACACAGTACACTGTTCCTGTGTGGGCTACTGTGCCTCTCATTGAATCTGAGACTCTCTCTACTACAGAGATTAAGTTAAAATCAGCCTATTTCACCATATTTACAACTGTATTTTCCAAAGCATATATCTTGTTCTCCATTTTTCTGCCTGCTCTGCTTTACTACTAAAATGATTCCAAATTAAAATGGAAAGAAGTATTCTTTATTGATTTTTAAAAATCCCAGAAATGTGCAATAGCTTTACTAAGTGAAAAAATTAATAGTAGAAGAAGTCAAAGCCTTCAGAGACAGAGAATCGCACATTCAAATCTCAGCTCTTCCATCTCCTGGATAACAATGGTCAAGTTACAAATCATTTTTAAGCCCATGTTCTCCCAGTTGTTGTTCAGTCAGTAAGTCAGTCATGCCTGACTCTTTGCAATCACATGGACTGCACCACGCCAGGTTCAACTGCTTTACTATCTCGTGGAGTTTGCCCAGATTCATGTCCATTGAGTCGGTGATGCTATCTAACCATCTCATCCTCTTCCACTCCCTTCTCCTTTTACCTTCAATCTTTCCCAGCATCAAGGTCTTTTCTAATAGTTCAGCTCTTTGTATCATGCAGCCAATGTATTGGAGCTACAACTTCAGCATCAGTCCTTCCAATGAATACTCAGGATTGATTTCCTTTAAGACTGACTAGTTTGAACTCTATGCAGTCTAAGTGACTCTCGAGAATCTTCTTTAGTTTAAAGGCACCAATTCTTCAGTGTTCAACTGTCTTTATGATCCAACTCTCACGTTCTCCCAGTACAATGTGAAATACTTCTGATTTGATAAGCGGGACTTAGATGAAGATTGAAGATAGTGGAAATAAATCCTACAAGACAAAGAAAATTCTAAATGAACATTTATTATCAGCATTAATATAATTTTGATTTCATATTGATACTTTAAAATTCAAAGTTA
The DNA here is from genome assembly GCA_022376925.1 of Tragulus kanchil. Lineage (NCBI taxonomy): Eukaryota > Metazoa > Chordata > Mammalia > Artiodactyla > Tragulidae > Tragulus > Tragulus kanchil. Next base: position 110,450,050 of record JAIOJX010000025.1, on the reverse strand, counting down.
ATTAAAAGTTATGATGTGATTAAAAATTTATCATGTTTAAATTATTATTATTGGTATTGTCCCACTATTACAATCATCTGTACTTAATTCTCATTAATAGCTCAAGAACAGCAATCAGTACTACATTAAGAAACATATAAGTTAATAAATGCTCTAGCTCACATCATAGAATCATTATGAAATCCTATTAATTTTGAATAGATTGGAATGTTAGGCACTTAATTAAATTGTCAGAGAATAAATATAGATTATATATTAAATTTTATTGATATAAGTTTTAGTTCAAAATTTTCTTACTTCTCATTCACTCTTCTTTCTGTTTCTTTACCCAATCCAAGGAGGGCCTGAATAGACCAAAAGATGAAGGAAGTGACAATTACTCTCTGCCTAATTGAGCAGATTTTATTCTGCTCTTTGAGTTTTAAATGATCAGAATTCCTGGACTTTCAACTTCAGGGCTTGAACTAGGACTTATACAATAAACTCTGCTGGTTCTCAGGCCTTCAGATATGACCTGGAGCTACACCACCAGTTTATCTGGGCCTCTAGCTTGCAAATGGCAGATCATGGGACTTCTCGGCCTGTACAGTCTCACAAGTCAATCCCTTATAATGAATCTCTTTAATGTATATCCTATTGGTTCTGTCTCTCTAGAGAAGTCTGATTAATACAATAATCAATTCACTGATTATATTTGACTAAACAAAAAATGCAAAATGACTCTCTTGTCATAATGCAAGATAAAAATAATAAAATGCATTTTGCAGTCATGGGGAGAGAAATAAAATATTCAAAAATCTTGAAAAGTTATACACTTATGAGGAATTAAAGTTTTAGAAAGGCTCTATGCAGTCTAAGTGACTCTCGAGAATCTTCTTTAGTTTAAAGGCACCAATTCTTCAGTGTTCAACTGTCTTTATGATCCAACTCTCACGTTCTCCCAGTACAATGTGAAATACTTCTGATTTGATAAGCGGGACTTAGATGAAGATTGAAGATAGTGGAAATAAATCCTACAAGACAAAGAAAATTCTAAATGAACATTTATTATCAGCATTAATATAATTTTGATTTCATATTGATACTTTAAAATTCAAAGTTAATTAAAAGTTATGATGTGATTAAAAATTTATCATGTTTAAATTATTATTATTGGTATTGTCCCACTATTACAATCATCTGTACTTAATTCTCATTAATAGCTCAAGAACAGCAATCAGTACTACATTAAGAAACATATAAGTTAATAAATGCTCTAGCTCACATCATAGAATCATTATGAAATCCTATTAATTTTGAATAGATTGGAATGTTAGGCACTTAATTAAATTGTCAGAGAATAAATATAGATTATATATTAAATTTTATTGATATAAGTTTTAGTTCAAAATTTTCTTACTTCTCATTCACTCTTCTTTCTGTTTCTTTACCCAATCCAAGGAGGGCCTGAATAGACCAAAAGATGAAGGAAGTGACAATTACTCTCTGCCTAATTGAGCAGATTTTATTCTGCTCTTTGAGTTTTAAATGATCAGAATTCCTGGACTTTCAACTTCAGGGCTTGAACTAGGACTTATACAATAAACTCTGCTGGTTCTCAGGCCTTCAGATATGACCTGGAGCTACACCACCAGTTTATCTGGGCCTCTAGCTTGCAAATGGCAGATCATGGGACTTCTCGGCCTGTACAGTCTCACAAGTCAATCCCTTATAATGAATCTCTTTAATGTATATCCTATTGGTTCTGTCTCTCTAGAGAAGTCTGATTAATACAATAATCAATTCACTGATTATATTTGACTAAACAAAAAATGCAAAATGACTCTCTTGTCATAATGCAAGATAAAAATAATAAAATGCATTTTGCAGTCATGGGGAGAGAAATAAAATATTCAAAAATCTTGAAAAGTTATACACTTATGAGGAATTAAAGTTTTGATGAAAAATAATTCCTAATTGTAATAGTATTTTTCTAGAAAGATACAAGGTAGTCTGGCATTTAGAAAGGTAAACTCTAGATCATTAATTCCTGACAATATTTTTCCTTACAGAGTATTAATGTTCTAATATATAAATTAATGGTATCCTAGAAATTATCCAATTCTAAGAGAAGACATAAAAACATGAAGCAATTTAATTCACCTATATGTAAGTGAAATACACAAATCTTTGAAGATTTATGCAGTCTCTTGGTTTCACATTGGGTTTTTTTTTATTGGTAGTTTGAACATTGATTTACTTGGACTCCACTGTCTCTGAGCTCCTATTAAGTTGAGAAAAACTGACCTTCGGCCTTGAGGAGAAAGGGGGCTATAAAATTTATTCCTGAAGTAAATTCATGATTTAACTGATTTCTCCCAAATATTTCTTACTTTACTACACACCCATATATTTTACTGCTCTGGAAGCAGTTAACTGAATAAAGATGGAATAACCCCACCCCGCCCAACTGCCTCTGGAATAACAAATGAAAGCATTTCAGGTGTTCCTTTCCAGGCAAATGAAGCTAGTAAATAATAATTTAAAAAGTTTGAAAATTTGTGATTGAATCTAAATTCTACCAGTAGATTAGGTGGCATAGTCATAAAGTTTATGTTGTATGCATTTGTAAATTTTGTAAAATCCTGTGATTACATTTATGTTTCAAAAGTAATTTCCAAATATTCTAACATTTTTCTGAATTATAAATTTAATTCAAAATAGTGTTTATTCTCCTAATGGTCTTCAGGCTTGTTTGAAATTTTTCCAAATATCCTCATCCCCAGTGATGATTTGTTCATTCTAAATCTGTCTTTGCTGTCTTCTACTCTTCTTCTGGCTGCTTTTAGAAGTCCCTTTTATTATTCCCCCACACAGGTAGGAACAGGTTTGCATTCCTTTCTTTAGTTGTAAGTAAGACTGCAATGTTTGCCCAAATGGCAAGTTTTGTCACATATGCTTTTGTTTTTGGGTTGCCCTTCAAACACTGCTCTAATTCTTTATCTCATCCCTCTCTAGAATCTATTCTCAGCACCCTTAAAATAAGTTTTCCAAATTCCTGATGTGTTTTTGCTTTATCAAAAATCCTCAGAAGATAAATAACCATAACCTGAACAATTGATAAAATATTGCAGGACCACTAGATTTAAATAAAGAAGTAGTTGAATAAATATTATTATAATATCATTTTTTTCACACAAAATGTGACTTTTCATATGAAACACATTGTCATTTTTCTAAACGAAGTCTCCAATTCTCCTATATCAATTGGATTTCTAACCACTCAATTCAATTTTGACTCTAAAACCTGAAGTTAGTGCAAACTCCACGGGTTAAGGGCTGAGCCCTATAAGACTGCTCCCATTTACAAAAGCAGTTGTAAATAAAATGCCAGTCTACTGACATTTCTGACTAGCTAGCTCACAGAATTCAGAAAAGTTTTTATTTACTATTTCAGTTTATTATAAAAGATACAATTTAGGAAATGCCAGATGGAAAAGAACTATAGGGAAAGGTGTGGTGGGATACAGAGGTGGAAGTACACCACCCTACCAGCACTTTACTGTGTTCATCAACCCAGGAACTTCCCAGATCCTGTTGTTTATGGTTTTTATGTGTGGTTCCATTATACACAACAGCTTGATTGATTAGATCATTGGTGATTTAATTCAATCTGCAGGCCCTCTTAACTCCCCAAAAGTTGAGGAGTGGGTCCTGGGACTGAAAATTCTAATCTTTTAAATAATATGATTGGGACTCTGGTTACCAGCCCCTGTTTAGAAGCTATCTAGAGCCATTCTCAAGGGTCACTTCAATAGCACAAACTTAGACCTGAAAAGGGCCTCTCACGAATAGAAAAAGGTGCTCCTATCACTCAGAAAATTCCAAGAGTTTTAGGAACTCTTTGATAGGAACAAAATATAGGCCAAAATAATATATACATATATATAGTATACATGTATACTTTATGTATATATATACACATGTATCTATAGATACATTTCATCACATATGTGTGTATATATGTATTATACCATAATAATAAAAGTGAATTTTTTTGCAGCTTGTCCTCTCCATGCTTTTCTGGCTTAACTGTTGAAAAGAACAGTTCCCACTGACTCCTTAACAATGGGGAGTGGTTAGATATTCGAAGAATCATTTACCTGTCCATTATCTTTCTCTTCTTTGTAACTTAGGATAATAATAGTTTGGCCTCACCTAGGTGTGAGGGAAGAGAACATTGCTTTAAATCAGATAATTTTGCTATTTTCTTAGAAACAACCTATGAAAAGTTAATAAGCACTTATAGTTAATAGAAAAATAGGGCTTAGGACTCTTCTACACATTATCTATATATTCAGTAAAATAAAATTATATGATTGCTTAGCTACTTTTCTTTCCATATATGTTTTTACTCTGTAACAAATCCAAAAGTCCTTTTAGGCTCAACCTGTTTAATCATATGTTATATTCCTCAAAGCAGTAGAATATTAGACTTTGATAAATATTCTTTAAAACTTGTACTGTATGCACTTAACCTCTGTGTGCACTTCACATTTTATGTAGTACAGAAGTGAGGGTTTCTTTTTTTTTTTAAATTTATAGTTGAGTCAAGAATAATGATAATTGAGAAAGGAATTAAACAGGATGTATGTGAAGTTCCCCAGGTGGTTCAGTGCTAAAGAATCTGTCTGCCAGTGCAGAAGCCTCAAGAGACATAGGCTTAGTCACTGAGTCAGGAAGATCCCCTGGAGGAGGAAATGGCAACCCACTCCAATATCATTGCCAGCCTCGGGGGGTTTCTTTTTTAGGAGTGGGTCCTGGGACTGAAAATTCTAATCTTTTAAATAATATGATTGGGACTCTGGTTACCAGCCCCTGTTTAGAAGCTATCTAGAGCCATTCTCAAGGGTCACTTCAATAGCACAAACTTAGACCTGAAAAGGGCCTCTCACGAATAGAAAAAGGTGCTCCTATCACTCAGAAAATTCCAAGAGTTTTAGGAACTCTTTGATAGGAACAAAATATAGGCCAAAATAATATATACATATATATAGTATACATGTATACTTTATGTATATATATACACATGTATCTATAGATACATTTCATCACATATGTGTGTATATATGTATTATACCATAATAATAAAAGTGAATTTTTTTGCAGCTTGTCCTCTCCATGCTTTTCTGGCTTAACTGTTGAAAAGAACAGTTCCCACTGACTCCTTAACAATGGGGAGTGGTTAGATATTCGAAGAATCATTTACCTGTCCATTATCTTTCTCTTCTTTGTAACTTAGGATAATAATAGTTTGGCCTCACCTAGGTGTGAGGGAAGAGAACATTGCTTTAAATCAGATAATTTTGCTATTTTCTTAGAAACAACCTATGAAAAGTTAATAAGCACTTATAGTTAATAGAAAAATAGGGCTTAGGACTCTTCTACACATTATCTATATATTCAGTAAAATAAAATTATATGATTGCTTAGCTACTTTTCTTTCCATATATGTTTTTACTCTGTAACAAATCCAAAAGTCCTTTTAGGCTCAACCTGTTTAATCATATGTTATATTCCTCAAAGCAGTAGAATATTAGACTTTGATAAATATTCTTTAAAACTTGTACTGTATGCACTTAACCTCTGTGTGCACTTCACATTTTATGTAGTACAGAAGTGAGGGTTTCTTTTTTTTTTTTTTTAAATTTATAGTTGAGTCAAGAATAATGATAATTGAGAAAGGAATTAAACAGGATGTATGTGAAGTTCCCCAGGTGGTTCAGTGCTAAAGAATCTGTCTGCCAGTGCAGAAGCCTCAAGAGACATAGGCTTAGTCACTGAGTCAGGAAGATCCCCTGGAGGAGGAAATGGCAACCCACTCCAATATCATTGCCAGGATAATTCCATGAACAGAGGAGCCTGGTGGGCTACAGTCTATAGTGTCACAAAGAATGAGACAGGACTGAGCACACATGTGGTACCATAAGCCTTATTTTATTATAATTATTTTTAAAATGTTAATAAACAAACTGATTTTTCTATGCATATAAAGGTGGTATAGGGAAGAAGTTGAGGTCACAATTTAGAAAATTCTGATTTTATTCTCAGTATTACTAATACCTAGCACTAAAATATCTTTCAAAATATATCCTGGGCTCTTAATCTGTAAGAAACACGAGTGATAAAAGTCCTTATGTAAATTTCGTATTTAGCGCTAATGATGAACTTTCACACAGATTCACCATAAGTTATCAACCTCTTTGCCCCCAAAAGCAAATAAAAAATAAATGCAACACAATACAATGCAATATAGCACAATACTGTGTGTGCTAAGTTGTTTCACTTGTGTCCAGCTCTGTGCAACCCTATGGACTGAAGCCTACCAGGCTCCTCTGTCCATGGGATTCTGCAGGCAAGAATACTAGAGTGGGTTGCTATGACCTCTTCTAAGGGATCTTCCACACCTAGGGATGCAACCGGGGTCTCCTGCATTGGAGGCAGTTTCGTTACAGCTAGGTCACTGGGGAAGACCAGCACAATAGCACCTCAGGTAAATTTATAAGGTGATTATTATCCAGGGACTAAGAGCAAACTGTAGAAACCCAGATTCAAAATAACAAATTACTTTTGTTCAGTGAAACAATTAATTTATTTTTCATTGTGCTAGCTTGGTTTCCAGATTTCCCCTGGTAATATTTGCTTTCATGCATGTATGCCTTTCAGCAGTGACCTTCTACACTAAATTAAAGCTGATCTATGGGGTCAACATTTTGTGCGTGACTTCCAGGAACATTCATTAAAGATATTGTAGCTTTTGCTTTGCTTTCTTGACCTTGGGGGTACCATGCCAAAATTCTGGAAAGCATACAAATGGGGAGTTTAGTGCTAGTCTGCCAGTGCAGAAGCCTCAAGAGACATAGGCTTAGTCACTGAGTCAGGAAGATCCCCTGGAGGAGGAAATGGCAACCCACTCCAATATCATTGCCAGGATAATTCCATGAACAGAGGAGCCTGGTGGGCTACAGTCTATAGTGTCACAAAGAATGAGACAGGACTGAGCACACATGTGGTACCATAAGCCTTATTTTATTATAATTATTTTTAAAATGTTAATAAACAAACTGATTTTTCTATGCATATAAAGGTGGTATAGGGAAGAAGTTGAGGTCACAATTTAGAAAATTCTGATTTTATTCTCAGTATTACTAATACCTAGCACTAAAATATCTTTCAAAATATATCCTGGGCTCTTAATCTGTAAGAAACACGAGTGATAAAAGTCCTTATGTAAATTTCGTATTTAGCGCTAATGATGAACTTTCACACAGATTCACCATAAGTTATCAACCTCTTTGCCCCCAAAAGCAAATAAAAAATAAATGCAACACAATACAATGCAATATAGCACAATACTGTGTGTGCTAAGTTGTTTCACTTGTGTCCAGCTCTGTGCAACCCTATGGACTGAAGCCTACCAGGCTCCTCTGTCCATGGGATTCTGCAGGCAAGAATACTAGAGTGGGTTGCTATGACCTCTTCTAAGGGATCTTCCACACCTAGGGATGCAACCGGGGTCTCCTGCATTGGAGGCAGTTTCGTTACAGCTAGGTCACTGGGGAAGACCAGCACAATAGCACCTCAGGTAAATTTATAAGGTGATTATTATCCAGGGACTAAGAGCAAACTGTAGAAACCCAGATTCAAAATAACAAATTACTTTTGTTCAGTGAAACAATTAATTTATTTTTCATTGTGCTAGCTTGGTTTCCAGATTTCCCCTGGTAATATTTGCTTTCATGCATGTATGCCTTTCAGCAGTGACCTTCTACACTAAATTAAAGCTGATCTATGGGGTCAACATTTTGTGCGTGACTTCCCAGGAACATTCATTAAAGATATTGTAGCTTTTGCTTTGCTTTCTTGACTTGCTCATTCTGGAGAAAGCCAGATACCATGCCATGATAATACTCAGAGCCCTACGGAAATGCATACAAATGGAGAGGAACTGAGGTTTCCTGCCAGCAGCTAACCTAGGCAACAATAATTTGTCGATGATAAGAAACAGCCACCTTTGAAGGAAATCTTTCAGCCTCAGGCAAAAACTTCTGATGACTGCAGCTCTAACTCACATCTTACTGCAACTTCATTCAGGCTTCTAAATCTGAAGAACAAGCTAAGTTGCTACTTAATTTATCACCCACAGACATTGAACAAGATGATAAACAATAGTTGCCTAAAGTCACGATGTTTTAAGTTAATGTGCTATGCAGCAATAGAAAGGTAATACATTCACTGGCTTAAAATTTTCATATTTTGAAAGTGAAAATATTAAAAATGACAAATTTTTAAAGAATTTATTTCTATGACTTAGAATTCCTAAAATGATAAATGGATTAATGGCGTGTATAAATACATTTAAACATACACACTTTAATGTTACACACATTCAACAGGAACAAAATACTTCTTGTAATCTCCATATATTCTATGCTAATCAATCTTAAAACTTCTGTATTTATGAAATACTTCCATTCTGCACTCATTTATTCCAATTCATACAGAATCTCACTCATAATTACCTGCTTTCTCCCATGTCTTAGGTTGATGCTAAAAATATTTGACTTGGCTATAAATTATAATAATACTTACAGTCATACAAACTGCCTGTATTTTCATCTAATTATCACACACTAAAAACATAATTAAGATTAAATTATTAATTTCCATAAAATGTTAATTATGTATATACTTTTAATTATTTCTTCACTCATTATGTAAAAAAATAACAGCATGTTTTTAGAACTGGAAATACTTTCTTTTACCTTTCATGATATGACTTTCTTCAAACATGAGAGCAAACATTTTTTGAATTTGACTGCCTGTGTGAAAAGACTTGGAAAGGACAATAGAACAGTAACAACCATCAATTTTTTGGTTTTTTTTTTTTGGCCACTTCTATTGGTTTTTCATTCACTTATTTTCATCGATTGTATTCTTTGGCCTGCGTGGGCCTCCCATCGCAGTGGTCTCTCTCGTTACGGAGCACCGGCTCTGGGAGCATGTGCCCCAGAGCTCCGGCTGGGTAGTTGGTCACATCCGTCCAGCAACTCCGCAGCACGTGGGATCCTCCCAGGCTAGGGATCAAACAGGCACCCCTTGCACTGCAAGGCAGTGTCCTTACCCACTGGACCACCAGAGAAGCCCCAACCATCAATATTTTATTTTCTTTTAATGATAAACATTTTTATTTATGTTTTACAAAAGCAGTTAATTTCTCACAATCTCAAAAGAAACTGAAATGTTAGTTTTGCCTCTTTTAAATGCATTTTCTCCACATCTGGCATGTTTATAATACATAGCATATATTTAATTTTAAACATGGAAACTGACTTGGAGTTTGTACAGCAAAGGAACATAGATTATCAAGCTGAAAAAATATATATATTATAAAAGTGAGAAAAATTAAGAATTTTACACTTTTACAGTTTTTATAGAAAACAGAGTTAAATGTATCCCATTTGATTCTAAGCAAACTATACTGTTATAGAATCCCAAGAAACGTACTCTACAGCTCTGTGCATGAAGTGGGGCAGCTAACACAGAGCTACTGAAATGGAAAAGTTGAGGATGAAAAAGGACTGATGTACAAGGTTAGTAAAAGCTGGGTATAACACAGATTTCTAAAAAAATATCATGGTTCAGTCTTCTGAGTAGCTGTCTTTATATAGATAAGATTGTTCAAGTGATACAATTCTTTTTTATTTTATCTAAGTAAATAAAGAAAAAAAATGTAAGTAAAAGTTCTTGTAGTAGATACTTTTTGTTTGGGTGCTTAAATGATTTTTTTAAGACCCAATATTTTTCTGTTACTCTCTCTCTTTCTCTGTGCTATCGCTTCTGATTTCTTTACATGGGCTTAATTCTCAGGTTTCTTATTTTTTGATTCCAAAATGCCTTCTAATGAGCCAGAATCGCCTTTAGTCAGCTTGCCAAAACTAGCAACCAAAGAGTGCCAGTGAATATCATGGGTTGTCTCTTTGGCCCAACTAGTATCATTACCCTTCACCGAGTTGATAAGCATGAGCACAGTGATGGAACATAGATTGAGCTGACTTGAATCTTACATTATTCTGAAGAGGCACAAGTGTAGAGCTTATCTATCCTGAAAAAAAGCACATCTCCCTGGAGTTGTGGAGGGTGTTTTCCCACCAAAAAAATATGAGATGATGTGGCTAGAAGGTAGTGAAAAAAATTGTTCAAGTTGATATTTGGAAATAAAAAACAAAACAGCTATTACTATACTTTCTCTGTCCCTAGGGTAAGTCCTATACATTGAAAGGTATTTCTTATGTTTTGGAGAATGTAAGTGTACTGATAGCAAACTACTCTCTTTTTCTGGCAGCACAAACACATGCATGTATTTGCCTTCATGCATGCTGAATCACTTAAATTGTGTCCTGTTGAACCTACATCTCTTGCACCTCTTGCATATGGCAGGAGGTTGTAGAATAAACTACATCCTTCATTTTTCTTATTCTTCCTGTTGAAGCAAGTCTATGGACCTCAGAATCTGCCTACCAATGCAGGAGGCACAAGAGGTGCAGGTTCAAACCCTGGGTTGGAATGGTACCCTGGAGTAAGAAATTGCAACACTCTGGTATTTTGCCTGGAAAATTCCATGGATATAGGAGCCTTGTAAACTACAGTCCATGGGGTCACAAAGAGCTGACCACAACTGAGCACACAGGCACTTTTCCTTTTTAAAAATATCATGGTTCAGTCTTCTGAGTAGCTGTCTTTATATAGATAAGATTGTTCAAGTGATACAATTCTTTTTTATTTTATCTAAGTAAATAAAGAAAAAAAATGTAAGTAAAAGTTCTTGTAGTAGATACTTTTTGTTTGGGTGCTTAAATGATTTTTTTAAGACCCAATATTTTTCTGTTACTCTCTCTCTTTCTCTGTGCTATCGCTTCTGATTTCTTTACATGGGCTTAATTCTCAGGTTTCTTATTTTTTGATTCCAAAATGCCTTCTAATGAGCCAGAATCGCCTTTAGTCAGCTTGCCAAAACTAGCAACCAAAGAGTGCCAGTGAATATCATGGGTTGTCTCTTTGGCCCAACTAGTATCATTACCCTTCACCGAGTTGATAAGCATGAGCACAGTGATGGAACATAGATTGAGCTGACTTGAATCTTACATTATTCTGAAGAGGCACAAGTGTAGAGCTTAGCTATCCTGAAAAAGCACATCTCCCTGGAGTTGTGGAGGTGTTTTCCACCAAAAAATATGAGATGATGTGGCTAGAAGGTAGTGAAAAAAATTGTTCAAGTTGATATTTGGAAATAAAAAACAAAACAGCTATTACTATACTTTCTCTGTCCCTAGGGTAAGTCCTATACATTGAAAGGTATTTCTTATGTTTTGGAGAATGTAAGTGTACTGATAGCAAACTACTCTCTTTTCTGGCAGCACAAACACATGCATGTATTTGCCTTCATGCATGCTGAATCACTTAAATTGTGTCCTGTTGAACCTACATCTCTTGCACCTCTTGCATATGGCAGGAGGTTGTAGAATAAACTACATCCTTCATTTTTCTTATTCTTCCTGTTGAAGCAAGTCTATGGACCTCAGAATCTGCCTACCAATGCAGGAGGCACAAGAGGTGCAGGTTCAAACCCTGGGTTGGAATGGTACCCTGGAGTAAGAAATTGCAACACTCTGGTATTTTGCCTGGAAAATTCCATGGATATAGGAGCCTTGTAAACTACAGTCCATGGGGTCACAAAGAGCTGACCACAACTGAGCACACAGGCACATATATATAATGCCTTTGAAAATTAAATTTCATTAAAAGAAAACCCTCATAATATTTCAACTATTCTTCTTTAAATGATGTTTCTCAGTTGTCTGCTCTTCTTTAGGAAACTAGTAGGTGTGTCGATAATGTTGCAAAAAGAGAATAGTAACAGGAAACTGTAAAGAAATTTTTGTCATCTGCCAAGAAAGAATTTAAATTTTCTTAGCATCCTCTGAATCTCTATCCAAAATTAATCTTCCTTTCACACCTCAAAATGTCAACACTGTCTGTTTTGAGAGCTGATACAGCACTTTAAAAAATATTTATTTTGTTGTTGCTTTAAAGTTCTTTCAGGCAATCTATGAAAAAAAATGCATGTAGGCCTTTCAGAAGAAAATTATTTTGATGTATATTTCCCACTTCAGATATCTTATATACAATTTAAAATAAAAATCAACTAAATATAAATTTACTCAGGTTTAATATATGTCACATTTTTTCTTTTTTTCTTTTTTATACAGAATGTAGCTTGTTTACTCAGATCAACTTCAGTCTCATGAAGTCTTCAAATATTTTCTCTATATTTAAAATAAGATTAGAAAATTAAGATATATCAAAATTGAAAACTAAAGACTATAGAGTAAGGCTGAAATAATATTCAGTGAAGAGAAACCCTCTGTTCTAGCCCCGTCTGCTAGAAGTCATCTCTTCAAATTGTAAGAAAATGCCTATAGAAGAAATTTTACTATGCATGTCTATAAATGTTTATATGGCAATGAGAAACTCAAGACTTTAAGTAGGTCCAAGTTCATTGCCCAGTATGGCAATAAAAGAAAAGAAAAAGAGAGCATAACATATTAATGATGTCTGATATAATATTACTTAATTTAACAATATTTGGGATTAGTTTAATGTGTTTTATATGTTAGAACTAAGTACCAATCTATAAGTTGTTAGATAACATTTGAAATACTTTATTTTAGAATTCACATACAAGGACTTTTGGTAAACTGTGGAAATACTCCAATCAGGAATCCATCCTCCAAAGGTTACTTTTAAAAATGACCTAAAAATTTAATCCAATTCTGCATAAAAGTTTTCAAATTTTGCACAGAAATTTCAGTACATATCATGAGCAATGTAAACATATTTTAGGGGTGGTGAAATAAATTCAGAAAAACAATTTATGTAGAAAATATAAAGGAACCCTAATATTATAGTATAAGCATAAGAATCCACTAGAGCTTGTAGATTGAAACCTATGCAGCTAATACCTAGATGAAAAATTCTGGTTTATCCTTATACATGCCACCTTCTAGTTATTCATGGAGTACTGTTTTGAATATCATTGGGTACTTGTTTGACCTGTTATCAGAATATGACTCTTTCTTATTCAGAGTGACATTGCCTTACAAGGTATATGTTATAATGCCTGGAGAAATTAAGCTGGAACAGTTTAGGAAAGCAGCTTGTATGATGAATTTGTGCTTTTTTGTTTGGAGTACTTATCCCTGTATTCATATTCACTTAAAAATTTCTTTTGCTTGAACAAGATTCACTATCATTTCCTATGAGCGATATGATCCCTACTATATCTAAGTGTGAGAAGTAATAATATTTACCTATAGAATTAAAAATTTGTTTAATCGCGGGGCCTTCCATGAAAGGGAAGGCAGTAGGATTGCCCCGGCTGAACCGGGAGATCTCGGAGAGAGGTGAATCTTGGCTGCCCGCCCCACCTAGCCCAGGTGGACACACGGACAATGAGATGTGACAGGGGTTCAGTCAAAGAAGTTCCCTTTATTAATGAAGATTCACAGCCTATTTTACTATGCATGTCTAAAAAAATTTTGTTTAAAATGGCAATGAGAAACTCAAGACTTTAAGTAGGTCCAAGTTCATTGCCCAGTATGGCAATAAAAGAAAAGAAAAAGAGAGCATAACATATTAATGATGTCTGATATAATATTACTTAATTTAACAATATTTGGGATTAGTTTAATGTGTTTTATATGTTAGAACTAAGTACCAATCTATAAGTTGTTAGATAACATTTGAAATACTTTATTTTAGAATTCACATACAAGGACTTTTGGTAAACTGTGGAAATACTCCAATCAGGAATCCATCCTCCAAAGGTTACTTTTAAAAATGACCTAAAAATTTAATCCAATTCTGCATAAAAGTTTTCAAATTTTGCACAGAAATTTCAGTACATATCATGAGCAATGTAAACATATTTTAGGGGTGGTGAAATAAATTCAGAAAAACAATTTATGTAGAAAATATAAAGGAACCCTAATATTATAGTATAAGCATAAGAATCCACTAGAGCTTGTAGATTGAAACCTATGCAGCTAATACCTAGATGAAAAATTCTGGTTTATCCTTATACATGCCACCTTCTAGTTATTCATGGAGTACTGTTTTGAATATCATTGGGTACTTGTTTGACCTGTTATCAGAATATGACTCTTTCTTATTCAGAGTGACATTGCCTTACAAGGTATATGTTATAATGCCTGGAGAAATTAAGCTGGAACAGTTTAGGAAAGCAGCTTGTATGATGAATTTGTGCTTTTTTGTTTGGAGTACTTATCCCTGTATTCATATTCACTTAAAAATTTCTTTTGCTTGAACAAGATTCACTATCATTTCCTATGAGCGATATGATCCCTACTATATCTAAGTGTGAGAAGTAATAATATTTACCTATAGAATTAAAAATTTGTTTAATGCGGGGGCCTTCCGCAGAAAGGGAAGGCAGTAGGATTGCCCCCGGCTGAACCGGGAGATCTCGGAGAGAGGTGAATCTTGGCTGCCCGCCCCCACCCTAGCCCCGCGGTGGACACACGGGACAATGAGATGTGACAGGGGTTCAGTCAAAGAAGTTCCCCTTTATTAATGAAGATTCACAGCTTTTATAGGCAAGTGAAGGGGGCTTTGCACAGGACTTCCTATAGATTACACCAATCAAGCTAAAGGTCAAGCAATCATCCATGAGCGTGGAAACCAGGGGAACCAATCAGAAATTTTGACCATCAATTAACAATTTAGATCACCCCGTGTCTCTTCCTGTAGGCGCCATCTTAGTTTCAAACTGCAAACATGTGCTTAAGCTTCTTTAAACAGTGTGCTTAAGCTTCCTTTCACTCCCATGTCCCTTCCTGTAGGCGCCATCTTAGCTCCAAACGGAAGCAATGTGCTTAAGCTTGCTTTCACTCCACGTCCCTTCCTGTAGGTGCCATCTTAGTTCAAAACTGCAAACATGTGCTTAAGCTTCTTTAAACAATGTGCTTAAGCTTCCTTATGCTTGCAATGGTCCTCTTTCAATTCAGAGCCCCACAGTTTAAAGGACAAATTTATTGCATTCTCATGATAATTTTACTTGCAGATTTGAGTATTTAAAAGTAATCATGTTGCAGTTATGCTGAGTGCTTGTTTATATCAACTCATTTAGATTTTTTTTTTTTTTTTGTAAATGATGTAAGTTGTATTACCACGTGAAAGATGAAAAAAAAAAATTTAAAAATCTGTATCTTAAGGAGAACAGTTATTAATGGGGAAGTTCCAGAGAAAAGGATGGGGGCCTTGGGGTTTTACAAAGACAGGTACAGAAGGAAGTCATCTTGGGGTCTTATGTCAGGCAAGAGGAAGAAAGAAGCTTCTTAACTGAGTCATTAAAGAAAAACAAAGATGGGTCTATCTCAGAACAAACAGAATACACGGGGTCACCAAGACAGTCTTATTATTCTCCTTAGCTTAGTTACACTTTAGGCAGCTTTCTCCTTGATTTTAAAGCCCAGCCTTCATTTCATGAGAGCATTTACTTTAGAAAACTTAAAACTTTGAATTCGCTTTTTGTTCTTTTGAGATTTAAACCTATAGAATTTTTTGGGGAAAAAACCCCGCTGAACCGGGAGATCTCGGAGAGAGGTAAAGGGATGCTGACACGGACAATGAGATGTGACAGGGGTTCAGTCAAAGAAGTTCCCCTTTATTAATGAAGATTCACAGCTTTTATAGGCAAGTGAAGGGGGCTTTGCACAGGACTTCCTATAGATTACACCAATCAAGCTAAAGGTCAAGCAATCATCCATGAGCGTGGAAACCAGGGGAACCAATCAGAAATTTTGACCATCAATTAACAATTTAGATCACCCCGTGTCTCTTCCTGTAGGCGCCATCTTAGTTTCAAACTGCAAACATGTGCTTAAGCTTCTTTAAACAGTGTGCTTAAGCTTCCTTTCACTCCCATGTCCCTTCCTGTAGGCGCCATCTTAGCTCCAAACGGAAGCAATGTGCTTAAGCTTGCTTTCACTCCCACGTCCCTTCCTGTAGGTGCCATCTTAGTTCAAAACTGCAAACATGTGCTTAAGCTTCTTTAAACAATGTGCTTAAGCTTCCTTATGCTTGCAATGGTCCTCTTTCAATTCAGAGCCCCACAGTTTAAAGGACAAATTTATTGCATTCTCATGATAATTTTACTTGCAGATTTGAGTATTTAAAAGTAATCATGTTGCAGTTATGCTGAGTGCTTGTTTATATCAACTCATTTAGATTTTTTTTTTTTTTTTGTAAATGATGTAAGTTGTATTACCACGTGAAAGATGAAAAAAAAAAATTTAAAAATCTGTATCTTAAGGAGAACAGTTATTAATGGGGAAGTTCCAGAGAAAAGGATGGGGGCCTTGGGGTTTTACAAAGACAGGTACAGAAGGAAGTCATCTTGGGGTCTTATGTCAGGCAAGAGGAAGAAAGAAGCTTCTTAACTGAGTCATTAAAGAAAAACAAAGATGGGTCTATCTCAGAACAAACAGAATACACGGGGTCACCAAGACAGTCTTATTATTCTCCTTAGCTTAGTTACACTTTAGGCAGCTTTCTCCTTGATTTTAAAGCCCAGCCTTCATTTCATGAGAGCATTTACTTTAGAAAACTTAAAACTTTGAATTCGCTTTTTGCTCTTTTGAGATTTAAATCTTGCAGACTCCTGCCAGTTTTTTTTTTTTTTTGCTTTGCTTTTTTTTTTTTCCCAGAGAGACTCTTCCCAGGAATTTCTTTCCCAATGACCAGAAAACTATCCCTTTGAAATGTAGTCAAAGTTATTCTGTTCAAATCAAATGTAATCATTTTCAATGAGACCTATTTTTAGGTGTCTGTGTAAGCATAGAAGCCAAAGCACCAGTTAGCAAACATGCAAAGTCTAATCACATTGAACAACTTCTTTCTAAAACCCTCTAATACTTTTTCACAAGCTCATCTAACACCTAAAATCTCTCCTACCTTTTATTTCAGGAAAGTGTGTTCAACCTCTGTCTTTCTGCAATACTCTTGAACAAAGTCATCCTTGCCTGATTAGCTCTGCCAGTTTCAATTTTTCTCCAAGGGCAAGAATGTTTCTTTGGAACACAAGCAGGAGGTGGAATTTCTTAACTGTCCACGTGACAGTTTTCCTGGAAACACAACTCAGAAAAGATCAGCTTTGTCAAACTTTACAGAAAAGTGTGGAATGACAAGCAACCTAGATGTATGCAAGAAGAGATTTAATGGAAAGTGTGTAAGTTCAAAGTGTCAACAAAGACTCCAGTAATTAATGTCGGTTAATTTTTACTTTGTCTATAGATACCTTTCTTTCTGTTCAGTGGCCATGCGAGTCTTCAAAATTTTTAAGACCCCTACATAACCTTTTTTACCTCTTTGATGACTACCTTGCTTTTGCAGCATTAAGATCTTTGAGACCATCTGATATCATCTCCCTTAATTTTATATTTTTCTTTATCTTTCACAAGCATCTACAATTATATTTTTCACACCCTTTCCTTTAGTAAATCTCTACATTTCTCTCATCTTAAAAAAGGACATAAATTAAGGACATGTCTATTCCATCCAGTATATAATCATACCAATCTCTCTTTCTGTCAGGAATTTCGTGAAAGTCAATGAGAGAGGGAGTATAGAGAGAAATGAGAAGAGCCCTGATCTCAGGACACAGCAGTGTGAAAAAATGCAGAAGAGAAGATCTAGAAAATCTACCTTATATGAAATTAATACTATTTCAACAGGGAACTGAGAAATGCAGATTAAAAAAAAAAAAAAACACAAGAGCAAGAAAGAGGAAATAGTAATGACAATAATAATGGCTTCAGTCATTAAGTCCTCATGGCTACCGCATCAAGCAGACATCACATTGAATGTTTAGCAGTCACACAGAAGCATCTGAAAGTTAACTAACAATTTAATTTGTAAAGATTGGTCCCACTTTTTCTAACAATAGCTGTGGGAGATAAAAGAGAATAATAAGCTGTTCCACCCCTCTCAGAGATCATAAACTATTTGAGAGATAAGCACATTTATTATGAAGCAAATACATAGCCAGATATGAAGTTAAATCCATTGCTGAATTTCATGAGGGCAGATTTTCGTTTCTGTTGAGTATTGGGAAATATTGGGCTTCCCTGATGGCTTGCAAAGTAATGAATCCTCTGGCAATGCCAGAGACCTGGGTTCTGTCCCTGGACTGGGAAGATCCCCTGGAGAAGGGGAAAAGGGTACCCACTCCAGTTCTTGGCTACCCACTTCTATTCTTGCCTGGGGAATTCCGCGACTTAGCCATGGGGTCCCAAAGTGTTGAACATGAATGAGCAACTTTCACTATTGGGAATTAAAATATCGAGTAAAGTAGACACAAATAATTCAAAAAAGAATGAAACAAAAGATCTTTAAAAATTAGTGTGATTTAAAATTAGTGTGTAGGAAATCCTAGGAGATGAGGATAAAAGCTAGAATGATCAGAATCCATAATCCTTGTGTTGCATGTCAGAGTTCCTAGAACTGAGACTCTGACCGAAAAATGGTTAAAATAAGTAAAAGCAGTTTGAGTGGGGCCAGACTGCACAGACAGATAAAAATTCACATAACATTTACTCTTTGTGAAAGTCAGACAAAACTTGAGACTAGTGAACTTGTTTTCAGGCAAGTTAGAACTAACTTATCTTAGATATAGTGCCAAGATATGAGTCACATTTTCAATAAAATATGTCTGGGAACCCACAAATAAAGGAAAGAAGTCAGAATTTAAGGACATGTCTATTCCATCCAGTATATAATCATACCAATCTCTCTTTCTGTCAGGAATTTCGTGAAAGTCAATGAGAGGGAGTATAGAGAGAAATGAGAAGAGCCCTGATCTCAGGACACAGCAGTGTGAAAAAATGCAGAAGAGAAGATCTAGAAAATCTACCTTATATGAAATTAATACTATTTCAACAGGGAACTGAGAAATGCAGATTAAAAAAAAAAAAACACAAGAGCAAGAAAGAGGAAATAGTAATGACAATAATAATGGCTTCAGTCATTAAGTCCTCATGGCTACCGCATCAAGCAGACATCACATTGAATGTTTAGCAGTCACACAGAAGCATCTGAAAGTTAACTAACAATTTAATTTGTAAAGATTGGTCCCACTTTTTCTAACAATAGCTGTGGGAGATAAAAGAGAATAATAAGCTGTTCCACCCCTCTCAGAGATCATAAACTATTTGAGAGATAAGCACATTTATTATGAAGCAAATACATAGCCAGATATGAAGTTAAATCCATTGCTGAATTTCATGAGGGCAGATTTTCGTTTCTGTTGAGTATTGGGAAATATTGGGCTTCCCTGATGGCTTGCAAAGTAATGAATCCTCTGGCAATGCCAGAGACCTGGGTTCTGTCCCTGGACTGGGAAGATCCCCTGGAGAAGGGAAAGGCTACCCACTCCAGTTCTTGGCTACCCACTTCTATTCTTGCCTGGGGAATTCCGCGACTTAGCCATGGGGTCCCAAAGTGTTGAACATGAATGAGCAACTTTCACTATTGGGAATTAAAATATCGAGTAAAGTAGACACAAATAATTCAAAAAAGAATGAAACAAAAGATCTTTAAAAATTAGTGTGATTTAAAATTAGTGTGTAGGAAATCCTAGGAGATGAGGATAAAAGCTAGAATGATCAGAATCCATAATCCTTGTGTTGCATGTCAGAGTTCCTAGAACTGAGACTCTGACCGAAAAATGGTTAAAATAAGTAAAAGCAGTTTGAGTGGGGCCAGACTGCACAGACAGATAAAAATTCACATAACATTTACTCTTTGTGAAAGTCAGACAAAACTTGAGACTAGTGAACTTGTTTTCAGGCAAGTTAGAACTAACTTATCTTAGATATAGTGCCAAGATATGAGTCACATTTTCAATAAAATATGTCTGGGAACCCACAAATGGAAAGAGTTCAGAATACAATTTTCTTAATTTATCATAAGAAAAGGAACACTGGGGAGACTTTTTTTAATGTATGAAATCAGAGTTTGATGCTTTTATTACTTACCAGATGAACACACTATATTTTTCATAAAATGTAACTTAATTATAAATGATCTGAAGCTTTAGTACACAATAATAACTGAACACACCAATGTGGAATTTCATTATGTGTTATATAAAAAATATTGTCTTTGATATTTCCAACTTAAATAAAATAAGAAAAACAGCAGCAAAAAATATATTTCTAATTTCGTAGTCATATTTACCTGCTCTAATTTTAAAGAAATCTTAAAGAAAATTACTGCATTATGTCTAATGATTTTTGCCACTGGGAGAATAATTAGCATAAAGAACCAAATATAAAACAAGATATTTTTAAATTTGGAAATTCAAATTATGTTTAAATTTAAATTATGGTTGACATTTTTCAAATGTTTAAGAATTATTTCTATATACTAACCAAACTAATCAAAATTGAATATGTAAACCTGGGAAAAGCTTAAAGAGCATATTATTTTGTCAAAATAACTTTACTGCTTTTAACTAAATTCTAAATGAATTGTGAGGCTGGTGTGTTCTGTTAATTCCTATGTAACCCACTGTATATTTTCCCTAAATTGAATGCACGATATTTTTAAGAGGAAACACTGTATTTTTGAGTGATGGTAGGAGGGTGGTGTGCAGCATGTATAAACAGAGAAATATTACATGTAACCATTATTAAATGTAAATATGTGATAATTTGTGAGATCAGTATTAATATAGAGAAGTTCATTACAATGAAGTGAGTTTTAGGCAAGTTAAGGAACTAGAACTGAGACTCTGACCGAAATGGTTAAAACAAGGAAAAGCAGTTTGAGTGGGGCCAGACTGCACAGACAGATAAAAATTCACATAACATTTACTCTTTGTGAAAGTCAGACAAAACTTGAGACTAGTGAACTTGTTTTCAGGCAAGTTAGAACTAACTTATCTTAGATATAGTGCCAAGATATGAGTCACATTTTCAATAAAATATGTCTGGGAACCCACAAATGGAAAGAGTTCAGAATACAATTTTCTTAATTTATCATAAGAAAAGGAACACTGGGGAGACTTTTTTTTTTAATGTATGAAATCAGAGTTTGATGCTTTTATTACTTACCAGATGAACACACTATATTTTTCATAAAATGTAACTTAATTATAAATGATCTGAAGCTTTAGTACACAATAATAACTGAACACACCAATGTGGAATTTCATTATGTGTTATATAAAAAATATTGTCTTTGATATTTCCAACTTAAATAAAATAAGAAAAACAGCAGCAAAAAAAATATATTTCTAATTTCTTAGTCATATTTACCTGCTCTAATTTTAAAGAAATCTTAAAGAAAATTACTGCATTATGTCTAATGATTTTTGCCACTGGGAGAATAATTAGCATAAAGAACCAAATATAAAACAAGATATTTTTAAATTTGGAAATTCAAATTATGTTTAAATTTAAATTATGGTTGACATTTTTCAAATGTTTAAGAATTATTTCTATATACTAACCAAACTAATCAAAATTGAATATGTAAACCTGGGAAAAGCTTAAAGAGCATATTATTTTGTCAAAATAACTTTACTGCTTTTAACTAAATTCTAAATGAATTGTGAGGCTGGTGTGTTCTGTTAATTCCTATGTAACCCACTGTATATTTTCCCTAAATTGAATGCACGATATTTTTAAGAGGAAACACTGTATTTTTGAGTGATGGTAGGAGGGTGGTGTGCAGCATGTATAAACAGAGAAATATTACATGTAACCATTATTAAATGTAAATATGTGATAATTTGTGAGATCAGTATTAATATAGAGAAGTTCATTACAATGAAGTGAGTTTTAGAGAAGCTACATAAGTTGACAAACACGGTAAATTTGGTAGGTACAAGAACTAAGTGACATTATAACCTCCACAGTAGTCTATCTTCCATCCTTAAAATAACATTTTAAAAACTTTCATTTTGAACAATTACACATGAAAAAGTAATTAAAGCAAAATATATGAGTTTATACTTAAATTCTTATGTAGATTGTTTTCATATATTTTAAGACAAGTTTGTTAAACTCATAAATAATAAACCTAGAAATCATAACTGAATTATCTCAGAGATGACAACCTGAGTCATCAGAATCTTTTCTGTGTTTTTATCAATAAAGATGAATATCCCATATTTCATAATTGCCATTTTCTTGGTATTTTCTATTTTTAGCAGTAATTACCTTTGAAATTCTACACTGCATTCCCTGTTTCCACTAATTCTTTGTCAATCAGCAATAAAGAACTTCATTGAATTCCCACAACAGAAGTTCAAAAATCTGTTCATGTCAACATTTTTCTTATCCTCATGTAAAATGTTGATTATTTTTTTTATTTATAAGATAGGAGAAAGAGTTGAGAGAGTTAAAGAGATTTTAGGTGTTAAAAATTGGATCCAACTTAAGCCAGGGGATTCTGTGGGTGGATACATTTGGGAATCAAGGTAATTAAAAATTGGGCAAAAAGATTTTTTTTCTCTAGAAGTTCATAATAGACAAAAACTTGAAATGACAGGAGTTATTTATCAATGACTGAGTACAGAGGAGAATTTGCACAATATTTTCAGCCTATCTGTAGCAAACTTTCTTTTGTCAACTTGTTAAATCTAAATGTTTAAAAGCATTTTAGAAATAAAAATGGAGACTATTTTCAAGTTGATTTTCCACTCAGCATTTTTTTTATAAGACCATTCAATCTGACATATGTCAGGAGTAATTAGCAACCTGCTAACAGAATACCTGCTGTACTTAGCAGGCATTTCTTGTTCCTCATTAACCAAATTATGTTCAGGTCATTTATCATATCTTTGACAATAATGCCACTTTCATGCTCAATTGGTTAAATAAATGTATAATCATGGTAACTATACTGAGATACTACTGTAAATTCCTGTAACTACAGCATTTGCCTGATATAGATTGGGATGCTACTTCATATATTTTAAGACAAGTTTGTTAAACTCATAAATAATAAACCTAGAAATCATAACTGAATTATCTCAGAGATGACAACCTGAGTCATCAGAATCTTTTCTGTGTTTTTATCAATAAAGATGAATATCCCATATTTCATAATTGCCATTTTCTTGGTATTTTCTATTTTTAGCAGTAATTACCTTTGAAATTCTACACTGCATTCCCTGTTTCCACTAATTCTTTGTCAATCAGCAATAAAGAACTTCATTGAATTCCCACAACAGAAGTTCAAAAATCTGTTCATGTCAACATTTTTCTTATCCTCATGTAAAATGTTGATTATTTTTTTTATTTATAAGATAGGAGAAAGAGTTGAGAGAGTTAAAGAGATTTTAGGTGTTAAAAATTGGATCCAACTTAAGCCAGGGGATTCTGTGGGTGGATACATTTGGGAATCAAGGTAATTAAAAATTGGGCAAAAAGATTTTTTTTCTCTAGAAGTTCATAATAGACAAAAACTTGAAATGACAGGAGTTATTTATCAATGACTGAGTACAGAGGAGAATTTGCACAATATTTTCAGCCTATCTGTAGCAAACTTTCTTTTGTCAACTTGTTAAATCTAAATGTTTAAAAGCATTTTAGAAATAAAAATGGAGACTATTTTCAAGTTGATTTTCCACTCAGCATTTTTTTTTTTATAAGACCATTCAATCTGACATATGTCAGGAGTAATTAGCAACCTGCTAACAGAATACCTGCTGTACTTAGCAGGCATTTCTTGTTCCTCATTAACCAAATTATGTTCAGGTCATTTATCATATCTTTGACAATAATGCCACTTTCATGCTCAATTGGTTAAATAAATGTATAATCATGGTAACTATACTGAGATACTACTGTAAATTCCTGTAACTACAGCATTTGCCTGATATAGATTGGGATGCTACTTGATCTATTGTAAGATTTAATAACACTAAAAATTAATACAGCATTTGTTAAATATCTATGAACACTCCTCCAGATGTTAATAATATTTCAGATAAAATATTATAAAACTTAGCCAACAATCTGAATATTCTATTAAATTAAGTCAAAGTATTTTTATGAGAAATATTATCTCTGCCATTAAGCACAGAAAAATAAATTGATAACTTATTTCTGAGTGAGGAGATAGAAAGCTTGACATACGGTAATTAGTAGGATTTATATCTTGCTGTGGGATATTTACAGTAATGACTATACTCTCAGAATACTTTTGAATCACAGCAAATATTGGCTCATAGAAAATCAAGAAAATCATGTTAGAGGAAGAGGAAAGATATTAATAGTTGTCTTAAAATCTTTGCTCTATTTTTTCTTCTAATTAGCACTTTTCTAATGAGTGCTAACAAAATGAGACTTTGACATAAATTTCCAAAGAAGTTCTCAAAACCTCTAAAAGCAAAATAAGTGACATATGGCAAAAGTGTTGGCATGATAAACATTTAAATGTGTTAGTTTTTAATGTAAAGAACTTTAATATATTAGGTATCAAATCTGTGCTAAATACCTGATCTATCCCTAAGGATTAGATTTGGCTACATTTATCAATAAAAACATGTATAACATATTAATAAATAATAGAAGTAAGTTTAACAGTGATGTGAGCAAGTTGTGTATTCCTTATTCACCTGAAGAAGCCTGGAACTAAGTAGCCCAGGGGTGTACAGAAGTTCCACAATTAACAGGGACACAAACTCTCTCTTTCCTCACCCATTAGATGAGTACGAATTTGCAAAAACCTTGTTTTTAAATAACTAAGTTGATTTTCCACTCAGCATTTTTTTATAAGACCATTCAATCTGACATATGTCAGGAGTAATTAGCAACCTGCTAACAGAATACCTGCTGTACTTAGCAGGCATTTCTTGTTCCTCATTAACCAAATTATGTTCAGGTCATTTATCATATCTTTGACAATAATGCCACTTTCATGCTCAATTGGTTAAATAAATGTATAATCATGGTAACTATACTGAGATACTACTGTAAATTCCTGTAACTACAGCATTTGCCTGATATAGATTGGGATGCTACTTGATCTATTGTAAGATTTAATAACACTAAAAATTAATACAGCATTTGTTAAATATCTATGAACACTCCTCCAGATGTTAATAATATTTCAGATAAAATATTATAAAACTTAGCCAACAATCTGAATATTCTATTAAATTAAGTCAAAGTATTTTTATGAGAAATATTATCTCTGCCATTAAGCACAGAAAAATAAATTGATAACTTATTTCTGAGTGAGGAGATAGAAAGCTTGACATACGGTAATTAGTAGGATTTATATCTTGCTGTGGGATATTTACAGTAATGACTATACTCTCAGAATACTTTTGAATCACAGCAAATATTGGCTCATAGAAAATCAAGAAAATCATGTTAGAGGAAGAGGAAAGATATTAATAGTTGTCTTAAAATCTTTGCTCTATTTTTTCTTCTAATTAGCACTTTTCTAATGAGTGCTAACAAAATGAGACTTTGACATAAATTTCCAAAGAAGTTCTCAAAACCTCTAAAAGCAAAATAAGTGACATATGGCAAAAGTGTTGGCATGATAAACATTTAAATGTGTTAGTTTTTAATGTAAAGAACTTTAATATATTAGGTATCAAATCTGTGCTAAATACCTGATCTATCCCTAAGGATTAGATTTGGCTACATTTATCAATAAAAACATGTATAACATATTAATAAATAATAGAAGTAAGTTTAACAGTGATGTGAGCAAGTTGTGTATTCCTTATTCACCTGAAGAAGCCTGGAACTAAGTAGCCCAGGGGTGTACAGAAGTTCCACAATTAACAGGGACACAAACTCTCTCTTTCCTCACCCATTATGCTAGATCAAGCCTAGAAAAAAATCTCCTTAAAGAGCCAGGCAGGAAAAGTTTTAGGCTTTGCAAGTCACATAATCTCTAACACAATTTACTAACTTCGCTTTTGTCACAAAAAGTAATTTGCTATTGTAGCATGAAAGTAGTTGATACAGGGCTTCCCTGGTAGTCCAGTGGATAAGGACACTGCCTTGCAGTGCAAGGGGCGCCAGTTCGATCCCTGGCCTGGGAAAAACCCACGTGCCGCAGAGCGGCTGGACCCATGTGTCCAATTACCGAGCCGGAGCTCTGGCGCGCATGCACCCAGAGCCGGTGCTTTGCGACAACAGAGGCCACCGCGATGGGAGGCCCACATGGGCCAAAGAACAAAGATGGATGAAACTAGACAAATAAAAGACCAGTGGAAGTGACCCGCCCACCCCGTTCCCTCCCCACCCCCGCCAAAATAAATAAATAAATTAATGTTAAAAAAAAAAGAAAGAAAGAAAGTAGCTGATACAATACCTACTAAAATGGGTATAACTGCATTCCAATAAAACCAATGTCAACTACAAATTGGCAGTTGCCATCTGCCTCTGCAGAGATTATTCTGATGGTGCTTCAGCTGTCTCCCTTCAGCATACCCTGAAGTTAGTTCAGGGTGGAGAGAGAGACATGGTGTGCTCCAGGGAAAGTGGTGGAACAAGTCTTTCTGTAGTTACCTATTTTCAGGAACCGATTACCTGATCCCAATCCTTGCAGCTCCTCACTTCTAGAAAAGCACTAAATCCCCTCATGTTCTTACCAGCTCCTTGTGACTAGCAGCAAACCTTTTGTAAAGTAAGCACGTGATTGCGTTAAACCCCCTATGGCAAAAGTGTTGGCATGATAAACATTTAAATGTGTTAGTTTTTAATGTAAAGAACTTTAATATATTAGGTATCAAATCTGTGCTAAATACCTGATCTATCCCTAAGGATTAGATTTGGCTACATTTATCAATAAAAACATGTATAACATATTAATAAATAATAGAAGTAAGTTTAACAGTGATGTGAGCAAGTTGTGTATTCCTTATTCACCTGAAGAAGCCTGGAACTAAGTAGCCCAGGGGTGTACAGAAGTTCCACAATTAACAGGGACACAAACTCTCTCTTTCCTCACCCATTATGCTAGATCAAGCCTAGAAAAAAATCTCCTTAAAGAGCCAGGCAGGAAAAGTTTTAGGCTTTGCAAGTCACATAATCTCTAACACAATTTACTAACTTCGCTTTTGTCACAAAAAGTAATTTGCTATTGTAGCATGAAAGTAGTTGATACAGGGCTTCCCTGGTAGTCCAGTGGATAAGGACACTGCCTTGCAGTGCAAGGGGCGCCAGTTCGATCCCTGGCCTGGGAAAAACCCACGTGCCGCAGAGCGGCTGGACCCATGTGTCCAATTACCGAGCCGGAGCTCTGGCGCGCATGCACCCAGAGCCGGTGCTTTGCGACAACAGAGGCCACCGCGATGGGAGGCCCACATGGGCCAAAGAACAAAGATGGATGAAACTAGACAAATAAAAGACCAGTGGAAGTGACCCGCCCACCCCGTTCCCTCCCCACCCCCGCCAAAATAAATAAATAAATTAATGTTAAAAAAAAAAGAAAGAAAGAAAGTAGCTGATACAATACCTACTAAAATGGGTATAACTGCATTCCAATAAAACCAATGTCAACTACAAATTGGCAGTTGCCATCTGCCTCTGCAGAGATTATTCTGATGGTGCTTCAGCTGTCTCCCTTCAGCATACCCTGAAGTTAGTTCAGGGTGGAGAGAGAGACATGGTGTGCTCCAGGGAAAGTGGTGGAACAAGTCTTTCTGTAGTTACCTATTTTCAGGAACCGATTACCTGATCCCAATCCTTGCAGCTCCTCACTTCTAGAAAAGCACTAAATCCCCTCATGTTCTTACCAGCTCCTTGTGACTAGCAGCAAACCTTTTGTAAAGTAAGCACGTGATTGCGTTAAACCCCCCTTCATCACAATCTTACATATTAGCCTTCCCTCACTACTTCTTTGAAGCAGTTTCCCAGAGCTATCTGCGGGACTGGGCTTTAGTCCTCATTTTGCCCCAAATAAAATGTAAGTCGTAACTCACGTTTTGCATCTTTTTTAGTTTATAATGAATAGAGAAAAACAAGTAATGGGATGGATTTAGCCCGTGAATGGTAATTATACCAAATTATTTTCTAGAATGTGGTTTTCATCTTCAAGGTCAGTTTGTGAGCCAAGATGGCTGTCAGAGGTCCAAATGTAATGTTCTAGGTGAAAGCCAGAAGAATTACAAATACTAAATTATTAAATGGGTTTCCTTCACAGAGAATCGGCTCTTTTAAATTTATTTTCAATGACAATCTATACTGTACTTTTATTTGCATCTCTGTTTGATAAATAATATAATGGTTCCTAAAAAATTTTGGCTGGTCGTTGTCCCCAGTTCTTGCGAAGTAACCTCTAAATTCTTGGAATTTCCCTAGTGAAGTGTCTTTGTTATTTATGATGGGTCCCTGGGACCAAACTTGATAGTTTATGTTAATGAGATTGCTCAGGGTGGGGGTTATCCAGTACAGAAAGAACAAACATGTGCTTAGAGATTTGGGACTTTGAGCCATGTGATGATATCAGTCCAGCTTCCAGAGAAGACTGGAGATTGAATTCAACTATATAAACAATGATTCAATTAATCATGCCCATAGAATGAAATCCTAAAAAACTCAGGACCCTGATGTTTGAGTTATCTTCCTTAGCTGGCAGTGCATACTGACACACACTGATTGCTTCACTTGAGGAAAAGAAAGTTGCTTATTTTGGTTCCTCCTAGACCACATCTTATGCATTTCCCGTTAGATTGGTTCAGTCACCTGCAGAGCTTATTCTGATGGTGCTTCAGCTGTCTCCCTTCAGCATACCCTGAAGTTAGTTCAGGGTGGAGAGAGAGACATGGTGTGCTCCAGGGAAAGTGGTGGAACAAGTCTTTCTGTAGTTACCTATTTTCAGGAACCGATTACCTGATCCCAATCCTTGCAGCTCCTCACTTCTAGAAAAGCACTAAATCCCCTCATGTTCTTACCAGCTCCTTGTGACTAGCAGCAAACCTTTTGTAAAGTAAGCACGTGATTGCGTTAAACCCCCCTTCATCACAATCTTACATATTAGCCTTCCCTCACTACTTCTTTGAAGCAGTTTCCCAGAGCTATCTGCGGGACTGGGCTTTAGTCCTCATTTTGCCCCAAATAAAATGTAAGTCGTAACTCACGTTTTGCATCTTTTTTAGTTTATAATGAATAGAGAAAAACAAGTAATGGGATGGATTTAGCCCGTGAATGGTAATTATACCAAATTATTTTCTAGAATGTGGTTTTCATCTTCAAGGTCAGTTTGTGAGCCAAGATGGCTGTCAGAGGTCCAAATGTAATGTTCTAGGTGAAAGCCAGAAGAATTACAAATACTAAATTATTAAATGGGTTTCCTTCACAGAGAATCGGCTCTTTTAAATTTATTTTCAATGACAATCTATACTGTACTTTTATTTGCATCTCTGTTTGATAAATAATATAATGGTTCCTAAAAAATTTTGGCTGGTCGTTGTCCCCAGTTCTTGCGAAGTAACCTCTAAATTCTTGGAATTTCCCTAGTGAAGTGTCTTTGTTATTTATGATGGGTCCCTGGGACCAAACTTGATAGTTTATGTTAATGAGATTGCTCAGGGTGGGGGTTATCCAGTACAGAAAGAACAAACATGTGCTTAGAGATTTGGGACTTTGAGCCATGTGATGATATCAGTCCAGCTTCCAGAGAAGACTGGAGATTGAATTCAACTATATAAACAATGATTCAATTAATCATGCCCATAGAATGAAATCCTAAAAAACTCAGGACCCTGATGTTTGAGTTATCTTCCTTAGCTGGCAGTGCATACTGACACACACTGATGTGTCCAAAGGCTAATACATCTTGAGGAAAAGAAAGTTGCTTATTTTGGTTCCTCCTAGACCACATCTTATGCATTTCCCCGTTAGATTGGTTCTGATTTGAACTACTTTGTTTTAATAAATCTAATCATAAATATAGTGTTCTGAGTTCTGTGAGTCATTTTAGCAAAGTAATTTGAGCAGATAGTAAGAACTCTTTGTAGCCTGTGATCAGAATGGTTTCTACTAAAAAAGATGAACAACTTGAGACTTGGGGGTTAAATTTTATCTGGGGGCATAATTAGGACTGCAGCCTGGGAGGCAGCACCCCAGATAGCTCTGAGAGACTGCTTCAAAGAAGAAATGGGATGAAATTCAGTATATAAGGATTTTGGAGAAGAGGGAGTTCTACATGATTAAATAGTCATTTTACAAAGGTTTTGGGTTCCTCAGGAGGATCTGATGTCACCAGGAATAGATTTAGTGTTTTTCTAAATAAGAGGAGATGCAAGGATCAAGATAATAAACTCTGCTCCTATCTAAAGACCTGAGCCACCAGATTCCTTGGACCACAGAGAGCCTCACTCCACCCTTATCTCCTTCAGTGCCTGTTGGAGGTCAGCAGCTCTCAACAGCATGGGGGCCAGTCTCCACAGAGGTAGAGGGCGATCGCCCTTGTTGTTTAGTCATTGGCAATGTAATCAGTAAAAGCCAGTTTGTAGTTCACAGTGGGGACCCCTGAGATTGTGTCTGGTATCTGAAATAAGGCAAAGACGGTCTTGTGGAGGACTCTGCCCTTACCCTGTGAGGTTTGGCCTAGATCCAGGTAATTAAGTCTCTGAAGTCATTGTAATCTCACTTGCCAGAAGTTAGTCATTTAGCTACATTTAGATTTAGATAAGACTTTTAAGTGCATATCTTCCAGATACTGCCCATTTATCTGATAATTTAAAGCTAAATATTTGAAATTTTAGCTTGAACTACTTGGTCATCTTCCTTCAAAAAGCTAACAATTGACTCCTTCACTTTTTGGTTTGCCTTAGTTACCACAGTAATAGCAAGACTACTTGGTCATCTAACAACTCCTGGCATTTACCTTCTTTTCATAAGTCAGTTGAAAAATTAAGAAATTTCTTATCTGCTCCTGTTCTTACTTAAACCTTGCAACACATTTGCCTGTGCTAGCTGCTTGTATTCCCTTCTTCCTACTTGATTGTGGCTTTCTTTCCTATCAATCCATCAGACTGTTCTTGGTAACACTGTTAGTATCAACTACAAATTGGCACTTGCCATCTACCTCTACAAGGATTAAATCATGTGCTGCTGCAACTGTTGATTTTCAACATCCTCCAAAAGGAGTTCAGGGTGGAGAAACAAAATGAGGTGCTCTGTGCTCAGGGAAAAACTAGCAGGGCAGGCCTTCAGAGGGATATTTTCAGGAGCCAAATTTATCAGACTGATTCTTTTGCGGGGGCGGGGAGGCACTTCTATTGGTCTTTTTCATTTATATATTTTCATTCATCTTTGTTCTTTGGCCCGTGTGAGTCTCCTATCGCAGTGGCCTCTGTTGTCCCAGAGCACCGACTCTGGGCGCATGCACTCCAGAGCTCCGGCTTGGTAGT
Source organism: Tragulus kanchil (assembly GCA_022376925.1). Lineage (NCBI taxonomy): Eukaryota > Metazoa > Chordata > Mammalia > Artiodactyla > Tragulidae > Tragulus > Tragulus kanchil. The sequence goes on along the minus strand of JAIOJX010000025.1, from coordinate 110,418,537 downwards.
TGGACACCGGTCCAGCCGCTCCGCAGCACATGGGATCTTCCCAGGCCAGGGATCCAAGCGGCGCCCCTTGCACTGCAAGGCGGTGTCCTTACTCACTGGACCACCAGGGAAGCCCAAGGCTGATTCTTGTATCTTCTCATATCTAGAAAAGCACTAACATTCTTCATGATGATGACTGTTTCTCATGACTAGCAGAAAACTTCATGAGACTAATAGAAAACTAGAAAAACATGTGTTTTACTGCACCCGCTCCCCCCTCACCAAAATCACATATCTAACCACATCCCCCTTACCTATTCAAAACAGTTTCTCAGAGGTATCTAAGGTTGTGTCACCTGGGACACAGTACTCATTTTGCCTCAAATGAAACTTAACTCACAGCTGTCATGTGCATTTTTTATGTTGACAGTAGTGATCCTCATTATGCCAAAAGTGAAAACAACTGTTCTTGTCTATCTGATATTTATCAGCCCTTCACAGTGTTGATCCTCTCCTTATCTATTCAATAAAATGGTATATACGGGGCTTCCCTGGTGGTCCAGTGGGTAAAGAGTCCACGTTGCAGTGCAAGGGGCACCAGCTGGATCCCTGACCTGGGAAGATCCCATGTGCCACAGAGTGGCTGGGCCAGTGTGTCCAGTGACAAACCAGCACTCTGGAGTGTTCGTACCCAGAGCCAATGCTCAGCAACAAGAGAGGCCACTGCAATGGGAAGGCTACACAGGCCAAAGAATAAAGATAGATTGAAAAAATAAAATAAAAGAGGCCAAAATTAAGAAAATTTAAAAAAATAGCATATATGTATGCTTATCCTCCGATTTCACTAATGTATCTGCCTAGTTTCCAATGCTTCTTTCTCTGCCTAGCTTATTCTGTGGATGCAAGGGAAACTCCCATGATTTCTTCTAAATATTTTCTATTCTTTCTAGACATATGCTCCTTAATAGGGAGTTTCATCTATGCTTCTGGCTTTGAAAATCATGCTATTGCAGACTGATCATCAAATTTCAGCTGTAACTCTGACTTCTTTCCTGAACTTGAGCCACATTCCAAGCTGTCCATTTACCGTCTTCATTTCTTTGCTTGCAGTTCTAACAGCATCTTAAATTTTACATGTTCAGAAGATGGATTTTTTTTTCCTTTTTTAAAATTGAAATACAGTGGGTTACAATATTGTATTAGTTTCATGTGTATAGCACAATGGTTCAGTTATATATTTTTCATAATTATGTTCACTATAGGTTTTACAAAATATTGAATATAATTCCTTGTGGTACAGAGTAAATCCTTCCTGTCTATCAGTTTTATATGTGGTAATGTGTACATCTTAATCCCATGCATCTAATTTATCCCTCCCTCACTCTTTCCTTGGTAAAAATAAGTTTGTTTTCTATATACATGAGTCTGTTTCTTTTTTTTTTTTGTTTCTATCAAAGGTTTTTTTAAAATGAACTAGGTTTTCATGTGCTTTTACATTCTTATCTCAGGTATCTAAGGTTGTGTCACCTGGGACACAGTACTCATTTTGCCTCAAATGAAACTTAACTCACAGCTGTCATGTGCATTTTTTATGTTGACAGTAGTGATCCTCATTATGCCAAAAGTGAAAACAACTGTTCTTGTCTATCTGATATTTATCAGCCCTTCACAGTGTTGATCCTCTCCTTATCTATTCAATAAAATGGTATATACGGGGCTTCCCTGGTGGTCCAGTGGGTAAAGAGTCCACGTTGCAGTGCAAGGGGCACCAGCTGGATCCCTGACCTGGGAAGATCCCATGTGCCACAGAGTGGCTGGGCCAGTGTGTCCAGTGACAAACCAGCACTCTGGAGTGTTCGTACCCAGAGCCAATGCTCAGCAACAAGAGAGGCCACTGCAATGGGAAGGCTACACAGGCCAAAGAATAAAGATAGATTGAAAAAATAAAATAAAAGAGGCCAAAATTAAGAAAATTTAAAAAAATAGCATATATGTATGCTTATCCTCCGATTTCACTAATGTATCTGCCTAGTTTCCAATGCTTCTTTCTCTGCCTAGCTTATTCTGTGGATGCAAGGGAAACTCCCATGATTTCTTCTAAATATTTTCTATTCTTTCTAGACATATGCTCCTTAATAGGGAGTTTCATCTATGCTTCTGGCTTTGAAAATCATGCTATTGCAGACTGATCATCAAATTTCAGCTGTAACTCTGACTTCTTTCCTGAACTTGAGCCACATTCCAAGCTGTCCATTTACCGTCTTCATTTCTTTGCTTGCAGTTCTAACAGCATCTTAAATTTTACATGTTCAGAAGATGGATTTTTTTTTCCTTTTTTAAAATTGAAATACAGTGGGTTACAATATTGTATTAGTTTCATGTGTATAGCACAATGGTTCAGTTATATATTTTTCATAATTATGTTCACTATAGGTTTTACAAAATATTGAATATAATTCCTTGTGGTACAGAGTAAATCCTTCCTGTCTATCAGTTTTATATGTGGTAATGTGTACATCTTAATCCCATGCATCTAATTTATCCCTCCCTCACTCTTTCCTTGGTAAAAATAAGTTTGTTTTCTATATACATGAGTCTGTTTCTATTTTATAGATAAGTTAATTTTATTATATTTTAGATTTAACATATAAGCTACATCATATAATATTTGTCTCTTTTTGTCTGACTTACTTTTCTTAATATGATAATCTCTAGGTCTATCCATTAAAGTGAATTTCTCAATAACCTCACAACTAAACCTTTCTTATTCTTTCATTCTTCATCTCAGGAATATCAGAATCATCCTATCAGCTGACTAAAACCCAAACCTCAAAGTTATGATTGTCTTACTGCTTTCCCACACATCTCACATTCAATGAAATTCCTGTTGAAATAATGTAAAAAGTTCTGAATGTTTCCAGTTCTCCCCCATTCCTACTGTCCCTACTAGTGCCAAAGCTACTTTCATATCTTGCCTGTAGACTAAAATAAATGCTGTTTCCAGTTATTCAAGCCTATAAGCAATTCTCCACAGTTTGTACTTTCAAAAGTTGAATAATATCACATTATTTGTTTGATTGAAGTCTGCTAATTGCTCTTCCAAATGAAGTAATTATAAATCAGTTTCTTTTTAATGACAGACTTATGCTTATCTTTCGACCTTTCCTTTTTTTTTCTATGCTTATATTCAAGTTACAATGACTTTCCCATTTTCTGAACATGTGACATTTTCTGACATTCCTATTTAAAAATCTTGGTGGCTGAGAGATTTTCCTGAAATGTTCTCCAGATCTTCTCATGGCTGGACTCTTAAGACCCTACCAGTCTCTAAGAGCTCTATAGGAACACACATATCTAAAGCACCGCCACCCTGCCCCCATCAGTCTTTGATAACATTACCTCCTTAGCAGTTATCACTAAATTGATTTGTTTTACTCCTTTGTTTTATCTCTCTTTTGGAAAATAATACTGTAAATAAGTAGTAAATTTGTTGAACTGTAGATTATGATTTAGTAGATCTTGGGTTGCATCTGAAATTCTGCATTTCTAGCAAGTTCCCAGTTGAAACATATTTATCTAGGGATTTCATGACTCTCATTTTTCTTTTGATATATCTTTTCTTAGAAAGTTATCATAGCTTATTATTAAAGGGCTACTTGTAGAACATAACTAGGTTAAACATTGATTATTAAGATCAACGTACAGATTCACTTAGTCTAAGCAGACAAATGCTATAATAGAACTCTCAAGAATGATTTCTAGAAGGTCATCTCAGACGTTCACCCCTAGGGACTATATAATAATGATGAAGTCAGAATGTTACCTGTGGAAAGAAGAAATACCAGTAGAGTGGTTGACTCAGGAATCATGATCCGGAGTCATAATCTGCAAAAGTGGAAGCCATAATCACCATTTCTGGCAATGCTTCTATGCTCAACAGCTGTATAATGAATGGCCCATGCCCTGTTTCTCATTCATTTGATTCATTTGCAAATCAAGATTTGCCCAGTTATATGAATGTTACATTTAGATTTCTTCCAGTTGTAAGGGGATCATAAAATTTGGCTTTTAGTTTCTGCAACACCACAAGACATTGTAGGAGGAGGTTAAAACAAATAAATGAGTGAATACAGCTCATCTGTTCACTGAAAATTTTCACTGAAAATTTTCTTACAGTTTTTTTGTTTACTATGCTTCTAATTTTCCCCATTAGTTTCAATGTGTCTCAAATGAGAATGGAAAATGGGTCTGAGTAGGAATAAAATAATTGAGTATAAAGCAGAATGCTTTAGTCTGAATATATTTTTCCCTTTTTGCTTTCAAGTTACAATGACTTCCTTCAATGTGACATTTTCTGACATTCCTATTTAAAAATCTTGGTGGCTGAGAGATTTTCCTGAAATGTTCTCCAGATCTTCTCATGGCTGGACTCTTAAGACCCTACCAGTCTCTAAGAGCTCTATAGGAACACACATATCTAAAGCACCGCCACCCTGCCCCCATCAGTCTTTGATAACATTACCTCCTTAGCAGTTATCACTAAATTGATTTGTTTTACTCCTTTGTTTTATCTCTCTTTTGGAAAATAATACTGTAAATAAGTAGTAAATTTGTTGAACTGTAGATTATGATTTAGTAGATCTTGGGTTGCATCTGAAATTCTGCATTTCTAGCAAGTTCCCAGTTGAAACATATTTATCTAGGGATTTCATGACTCTCATTTTTCTTTTGATATATCTTTTCTTAGAAAGTTATCATAGCTTATTATTAAAGGGCTACTTGTAGAACATAACTAGGTTAAACATTGATTATTAAGATCAACGTACAGATTCACTTAGTCTAAGCAGACAAATGCTATAATAGAACTCTCAAGAATGATTTCTAGAAGGTCATCTCAGACGTTCACCCCTAGGGACTATATAATAATGATGAAGTCAGAATGTTACCTGTGGAAAGAAGAAATACCAGTAGAGTGGTTGACTCAGGAATCATGATCCGGAGTCATAATCTGCAAAAGTGGAAGCCATAATCACCATTTCTGGCAATGCTTCTATGCTCAACAGCTGTATAATGAATGGCCCATGCCCTGTTTCTCATTCATTTGATTCATTTGCAAATCAAGATTTGCCCAGTTATATGAATGTTACATTTAGATTTCTTCCAGTTGTAAGGGGATCATAAAATTTGGCTTTTAGTTTCTGCAACACCACAAGACATTGTAGGAGGAGGTTAAAACAAATAAATGAGTGAATACAGCTCATCTGTTCACTGAAAATTTTCACTGAAAATTTTCTTACAGTTTTGTTTACTATGCTTCTAATTTTCCCCATTAGTTTCAATGTGTCTCAAATGAGAATGGAAAATGGGTCTGAGTAGGAATAAAATAATTGAGTATAAAGCAGAATGCTTTAGTCTGAATATATCCCTTGCTTTCAACAATCTAGAGGTGTGTTATGTCAAGCTCAGAGCGGATTATTTCGTAGGAGGATTACTCATACTCCATGTGAATAGCCATTGATGTACCTGAATTCAGGAGTCTATACATTAAAGTTCAAATGTCACGGTTATGAGGTAGGCTTTTGGCTAAGATCAACTGTAGTATGGGGGCTTCCCTGATAGCCCAGAGGTAAAGAATCTAGCTGCCAATGTAGAACATGCAAGAGACATAGGTACAATCTCTGGAGAACCTCCTCGAGTAGGAAATGGCAACCTGCTCCAATATTCTTCCCTGGAAAATCTCATGGACAGAGGAGCTTGGTGGGTTACAGTCCATGTGTTTGCAAAGAGTTGGATACAACTGAGTGACTGAGTGCTCACGAGATAAGCAAATTGCACAGTTGGGTAATACTACAAAACCATCATCACTTTAGAAACCAGCTGCAATATTGGTGTTTCCCAAGGCCACCTCAATTCAGACAAGCTAGTTATAAATTCAAAGATTTCCATAGTTACGCTCAGGTATGGTAATTCACTGGACTAAATCAAGGGACTCAGAAAAGTGCTATACAGTGCTATACTTATGAGTACAGAATGCAGATTTGAACTGAAGCCTAGATTGGTTCAATAAAAGGATCTCATGTCCTAAGGAATGAGACATATGTTGTCCTTCTGCCATTTGTGTGTGAGAAGATTCTATGCTCAACAGCTGTATAATGAATGGCCCATGCCCTGTTTCTCATTCATTTGATTCATTTGCAAATCAAGATTTGCCCAGTTATATGAATGTTACATTTAGATTTCTTCCAGTTGTAAGGGATCATAAAATTTGGCTTTTAGTTTCTGCAACACCACAAGACATTGTAGGAGGAGGTTAAAACAAATAAATGAGTGAATACAGCTCATCTGTTCACTGAAAATTTTCACTGAAAATTTTCTTACAGTTTTTTTGTTTACTATGCTTCTAATTTTCCCCATTAGTTTCAATGTGTCTCAAATGAGAATGGAAAATGGGTCTGAGTAGGAATAAAATAATTGAGTATAAAGCAGAATGCTTTAGTCTGAATATATCCCTTGCTTTCAACAATCTAGAGGTGTGTTATGTCAAGCTCAGAGCGGATTATTTCGTAGGAGGATTACTCATACTCCATGTGAATAGCCATTGATGTACCTGAATTCAGGAGTCTATACATTAAAGTTCAAATGTCACGGTTATGAGGTAGGCTTTTGGCTAAGATCAACTGTAGTATGGGGGCTTCCCTGATAGCCCAGAGGTAAAGAATCTAGCTGCCAATGTAGAACATGCAAGAGACATAGGTACAATCTCTGGAGAACCTCCTCGAGTAGGAAATGGCAACCTGCTCCAATATTCTTCCCTGGAAAATCTCATGGACAGAGGAGCTTGGTGGGTTACAGTCCATGTGTTTGCAAAGAGTTGGATACAACTGAGTGACTGAGTGCTCACGAGATAAGCAAATTGCACAGTTGGGTAATACTACAAAACCATCATCACTTTAGAAACCAGCTGCAATATTGGTGTTTCCCAAGGCCACCTCAATTCAGACAAGCTAGTTATAAATTCAAAGATTTCCATAGTTACGCTCAGGTATGGTAATTCACTGGACTAAATCAAGGGACTCAGAAAAGTGCTATACAGTGCTATACTTATGAGTACAGAATGCAGATTTGAACTGAAGCCTAGATTGGTTCAATAAAAGGATCTCATGTCCTAAGGAATGAGACATATGTTGTCCTTCTGCCATTTGTGTGTGAGAAGATTCAAGAAGCATAGGCAGTCCAGTTGGTCACTTGAACTTTGATCTCCTTAGTTTTTCTTGGGACTTTGCTTCATAAGTATACATGATGGAGTCATTTCCTATGTAGTGACTGAATCCCCAACCCTCCAATCATATGATTGTTCTTTCTGGTATAGCCAGCCCCCAACCTGAATCATCTGGTTAGCATAAGCTATCAGGTGTGAGATTCAGGAGCCCGCCATGAATAACAGAGATGCTTTTATAAACTGTGAAATTGCAGTGGTTTAGAGGTTATCTCCAGGATCTGGAACACAGAGCAGAATTCTCACTGAGTAAAGGTCATTCTTTACTAGGCAGCCACATTTTCTGTGAAGCCCTTCCTCAGTTTCTTTCTTATCCCTTTGGAAAATTTATTGTGGCTTTCTCCGTGCTACTAAGGCACACTGTATTATTTTCATATTATAGACAAGCTTATACAAAACTAACAGTTTAATAGTTGCTGGCTCATGTCTCTCTCCTGCCAGATAGTGGTTTCCTAGAGGGCAAGCACTGGTTGATCTGGATATTCTCAGAACCTCAGATGGTACCTGATACATAAAGCAACCTCTTTGTCACTTTCCCCTTCTTATTCTTTTTCTATACCCACATGCACATGAGCACACACACAACAAAGAAAAGTATATGCTGTTCCACATAAAATTAACCCTCCCCCATACAAGGTTAAAATTTTTTTTAAAACTAAGCCTTGTAAGTAAAGAGTTACAAATCATATCACTCAAAGAATGATTTATGTCGTTATTTTGGGCATTTAAACTGATCATTCCCATTTTACTGACAATGTTGATGAAAGGAGGTATAGATATGGAAAATGGAAGAGGAAGTACATGCATCAGGTGTTCCAATGATCCCTGAAGCGTGAGACCAACTCACACTGTAGGGGAGGCCCTGAAACTTCTAATATGAATATAAATTTCTTTCTCCATACTCCCTGAGTACAGAATGCAGATTTGAACTGAAGCCTAGATTGGTTCAATAAAAGGATCTCATGTCCTAAGGAATGAGACATATGTTGTCCTTCTGCCATTTGTGTGTGAGAAGATTCAAGAAGCATAGGCAGTCCAGTTGGTCACTTGAACTTTGATCTCCTTAGTTTTCTTGGGACTTTGCTTCATAAGTATACATGATGGAGTCATTTCCTATGTAGTGACTGAATCCCCAACCCTCCAATCATATGATTGTTCTTTCTGGTATAGCCAGCCCCCAACCTGAATCATCTGGTTAGCATAAGCTATCAGGTGTGAGATTCAGGAGCCCGCCATGAATAACAGAGATGCTTTTATAAACTGTGAAATTGCAGTGGTTTAGAGGTTATCTCCAGGATCTGGAACACAGAGCAGAATTCTCACTGAGTAAAGGTCATTCTTTACTAGGCAGCCACATTTTCTGTGAAGCCCTTCCTCAGTTTCTTTCTTATCCCTTTGGAAAATTTATTGTGGCTTTCTCCGTGCTACTAAGGCACACTGTATTATTTTCATATTATAGACAAGCTTATACAAAACTAACAGTTTAATAGTTGCTGGCTCATGTCTCTCTCCTGCCAGATAGTGGTTTCCTAGAGGGCAAGCACTGGTTGATCTGGATATTCTCAGAACCTCAGATGGTACCTGATACATAAAGCAACCTCTTTGTCACTTTCCCCTTCTTATTCTTTTTCTATACCCACATGCACATGAGCACACACACAACACAGAAAAGTATATGCTGTTCCAAATAATTTTACCACTCCCACATACAAGGTTAAAATTTTTTTTAAAACTAAGCCTTGTAAGTAAAGAGTTACAAATCATATCACTCAAAGAATGATTTATGTCGTTATTTTGGGCATTTAAACTGATCATTCCCATTTTACTGACAATGTTGATGAAAGGAGGTATAGATATGGAAAATGGAAGAGGAAGTACATGCATCAGGTGTTCCAATGATCCCTGAAGCGTGAGACCAACTCACACTGTAGGGGAGGCCCTGAAACTTCTAATATGAATATAAATTTCTTTCTCCATACTCCCTGAGCACAGTGCTTTTCTTTTAGAGCACAATTTGATCAGGATAATTGACTTACTAGGAAAGAGTTTGATTTAAAACTTAAGTGAGCTCTTCTATAATTGGCTTGAATATAGTTGTGAAAGAGGAAGGAAAAAGCTTTCTTTCAAGAAAACTTGGAAAAGTACTAATGCAATAAATAATACATTTGATTCTTCTATTAAAGCTCTTTGCTTAAATGAAAATTGACTATATAGCTGTTTTCACACACTGAGCTTTTTAACATTTGAGTAGCAATATGGATAATAAGATCCTGCATATTGAGATTTTATGAAAATAGAACACTTTCAGTTCAAACACTAGAATATCTATAAATGGGAATTTAATTATAATAAAGTTATGCCAACAACTTTTGTAGTTTTCGTGTCTAGAGCAAAAACAATCTATACCTAATGTTATGAGAAAATTCAAATCTAAGTACAGATCCACAAATAAAAGCTAATAAATTTGATGCTTATGTCATTATAAAAGAGTTGAATTACTATATAATATAAAATTAGAATTTATTTTGGTGTATTTTAAATTCTCCTTCACATTTTTCTAGATCTCATATGATCCAAATATGGATTATTTTAAATAAAAAGATAAGAATCCATCTATGGACTGAATCATCCACTCCAACACAACCCAGAAATTCATATTCAAAATTCATATTTCAAAGTTTCATCCATAAAGATGACTGTATTTGGAGATACAGCTTTTAGGAGGTAATTAAAATTTAGATGACACCATAAAAGTAGGGTCCTGATCCCGTAGAATTGAAGGCATTGTAGAAGAAGAGAGATCTCTATATCTGTGTTTCTCCATCTCTGTCTCTCTCTCACTCCTCCAGAAGCAACAAAGAAAGGCCATGATAAAAAAAAAAAAAATTTGCACAAGGGCAGATATCTGCAAGACAGGAAGAGGAATCTAATCAGTACAAACTGGCTGGCACTTTGATTTTGGATTTCTCAGTCTCCAGAATTTTGACAAATAAACTTCTGTTTCTTAAGCCACTTGAGAAAATTATAGGTCAACATTACTGAAGAACATACATGCAAAAATCTTCAACAAAATGCTAGTAATCCAAATTCAATAATATATTAAAATGACCATACACCATGACTAACTGGGATTTATGCCAGGATGTGGACATTTTTAAAAATATATCTATAAACCAATAATATGTTAAGATACATTTTCCAATAGTAAATATTCTTTTATTTATTCTTACCTTGTATTTAGTCTTGATATGTGGTTATGGGGATGAGTTAAAAGTAAAAGTATATACTGTTAAATATATGACTTACCATGGCAGAAAGGGGTTTATAGGAAATTTGTAGTATGATTAAGTAATGGAATGTGCTCTTTTATTGCCAAACAGACATTATTAAAGAAAAAGAAAAACAGGAAATCATGCTATAAAGAAGGTCATAGGAAGATGCTTTATAAATGCATTGTTTAATTTAATCCTTATATTTTATGAAAACAGTACGCAATAGATCAATGCAGAATCAAGATGTCTTCTATTTATTAGGTGTGTAAACTATCCAAGTGCATATATCTTAGGTGTCTAGTAGGTTAAGAGAGAAAATAATGAGCTTACCCTGTTTTATATATCACTATTTTAAAGAAAGGAAATCTGCCTCAGTGTGTCAGTTACTTTGTGACTGATCAAAAATTTTGTGTCATACCCTTCTGAATTCAAATTTCTGAATTTCTATTAGAATAATTACTAGTCCTTTTAGATAGATAGATTCCAAACTAAAAAAATTGAGACCTAAATTGGATAAGCTATATACTCATTAGCATTCATATGCATTTCATATGAATAGTTTAAGTTTAATTCTTGAACTCTTGATAATTAGAAAATAATATTGTTTATGCCAGTTTTGAACAACAAGTATGAATGGGCAAAGTGTCTAGATGTGTCTGGAAGCAGCATAGAGGATGACCAATAGACGGGAAGAATACCGAGATGGTGGAGTGAGAGAAAAGGACGAAAGAGAAAGATGCTGGAGAGTGTTACATTGAAGGAGGAATGTGGTATAAGATCAACGGGGTAGGTTTTAAAGTCATACTTTCTTGGTCCTTATCCTGTACTATTTGAACTTGGGGTATAAATTTCATTAACTGGTATAGGTAAATTGCATAGCAAAATGCATGACAAAAAGTAAGTCCAAAAATACATGCAAAAATCTTCAACAAAATGCTAGTAATCCAAATTCAATAATATATTAAAATGACCATACACCATGACTAACTGGGATTTATGCCAGGATGTGGACATTTTTAAAAATATATCTATAAACCAATAATATGTTAAGATACATTTTCCAATAGTAAATATTCTTTTATTTATTCTTACCTTGTATTTAGTCTTGATATGTGGTTATGGGGATGAGTTAAAAGTAAAAGTATATACTGTTAAATATATGACTTACCATGGCAGAAAGGGGTTTATAGGAAATTTGTAGTATGATTAAGTAATGGAATGTGCTCTTTTATTGCCAAACAGACATTATTAAAAAAAAAAAAAAACAAGAAATCATGCTATAAAGAAGGTCATAGGAAGATGCTTTATAAATGCATTGTTTAATTTAATCCTTATATTTTATGAAAACAGTACGCAATAGATCAATGCAGAATCAAGATGTCTTCTATTTATTAGGTGTGTAAACTATCCAAGTGCATATATCTTAGGTGTCTAGTAGGTTAAGAGAGAAAATAATGAGCTTACCCTGTTTTATATATCACTATTTTAAAGAAAGGAAATCTGCCTCAGTGTGTCAGTTACTTTGTGACTGATCAAAAATTTTGTGTCATACCCTTCTGAATTCAAATTTCTGAATTTCTATTAGAATAATTACTAGTCCTTTTAGATAGATAGATTCCAAACTAAAAAAATTGAGACCTAAATTGGATAAGCTATATACTCATTAGCATTCATATGCATTTCATATGAATAGTTTAAGTTTAATTCTTGAACTCTTGATAATTAGAAAATAATATTGTTTATGCCAGTTTTGAACAACAAGTATGAATGGGCAAAGTGTCTAGATGTGTCTGGAAGCAGCATAGAGGATGACCAATAGACGGGAAGAATACCGAGATGGTGGAGTGAGAGAAAAGGACGAAAGAGAAAGATGCTGGAGAGTGTTACATTGAAGGAGGAATGTGGTATAAGATCAACGGGGTAGGTTTTAAAGTCATACTTTCTTGGTCCTTATCCTGTACTATTTGAACTTGGGGTATAAATTTCATTAACTGGTATAGGTAAATTGCATAGCAAAATGCATGACATATATTAACCATTACATAAAGAGTAGTCTTCAAAATAATTTTGTAAGAATGATGTCAAATTGGATTTTAGTATGTTATTGTGAGGAAAATGTTCATTTCATAAAAATAGCATTATGTGTTGCGTTCCCCCAAAAGACATGTTAAATTCTTTTTTTTTCTAGAACATTATTTGTATCTGATTTTATTCTATTTTGTTTTCACCACAAACATTTTTATTGGGATATAGCCAATTAACAATTTTTTTAGAGTTTCAGGTGAACAATGAAGGGCCTCGGACATACATATGCAAGACATGCTCAATTCTTAAACCCCAGTATCTCTTAAAGTGACCTTATTTAGAAGTAACCGCTTTTCAAATTTAATTAAGGTAAAATGAGGTCATGAGGGCTGAGTCCTTACCCAACATAACTAGTGTCTATACAAGAAGAAGGAAATATGAACATGAGAACACACACTGAAAATACTAAGTGAAAACAAAGACAGAGATTAAAGTAATACATCCACGAGACAAGAAATGTCAGTGATTCCTGGTTGTCACCAGAAACCAGGGAAGAGGCATAAATCCCCCTTTAGAGCCCTAAGAGAGAAACAACAGTGCCAAAACCTTTAATTTTCAACAACTTCTAGATTCAAGAAAAGATAAATTCCATCATTTAAACCTAGTTTGAGATACTTTATAAAAGAAGCCGTAGGAAATGAATACAAGGAACTAACATTAATCACTGAATCTGATATGACTAATATTTTTAATTCTAAGACAGTCTTTTAAAGGATAAATGTACCTTAAAAATTTCAAAAAGATGCTATGTATAAAGACATTTTTATTGAAAAAAGTCAAAAGAAAACTATAATTCCTTGAATTAAACAAAAATTCCAAATTCTGACTCCCTTTCTTGTACTTGAAAATTTAAGATGGTGCTATGGGTAGTGCATTTGGGTACATGGCAATGTTTGCTTAAACACTCACCTGCCTGGAACATTATTTGGAAATGCGTGTGTGTGTGTGTGTGTGTGTGTGTGTGTTTAAGGAAGGAGTCTTATAAGTAGAGACAACTGACAAGTATCTGATCTGGAAAGTGTTATTATCTTGAGCAAGGTAACCTTTCTGTGCTTCAGTTTCATCTACTATTAAAAGTAGTGGTAAGAGGGCTTCCCTGATGGTCTAGTGAGTAGAGTCCACCTTGCAGTGCAAGGAGCACCCGTTCAATTCCTGGCCCGGAAAGATCCCATGTGCTGTGGAGCGGTTGAACTGGTGTGTCAAATTATGAGCCAGCCCTCTGAGATGCATGCGCCTAGATTTGGTGCTCTGCGATGAAAGCCACTGTAGTGGGAGGCCCACACAGGCCAAAGAATAAGGAATAAATAAAAAAACAATAAAAGAAGACAAAATTTTTAAAAAATGGTGGTACGAAAGGAGCCTATTTCATAAGATAGTTGTAAGACTATTAAGTGCTTTGGATACATCTTCCTGATTAGCTGTCATCACCATAACTTAATGGATTGTCTATTGTGAAACCTTTCTCATCCCATGAGCAAAATTGACTGAGATCACATGGGTCATTTCCCTATTGCTAATTCGTGGGTTGGATGGAGATCAGTACAGATGCTCCTCAATTTAGGATGGTTCAATTAATGAATTTTCAAATTTGCAATGGTGCTAAAGCAATACTCATTCAGAAGTAAACCTACTGTGAATTTTAACTTTTGATCTTTTCTCAGGCTAGCAATATACAGTTTCATAGTCTTTTATGATGCTAGGCAGAAGAAGTGAGTGGCAGCTCTATTATCAGCCACATGGTTGTCAAAGTGGGTAAACAGCTGATACACTTACAATCATCTCCACCCTGAAAGCCATTGTACTTTTCACTTTTGGTACAATATTTATTAAACTGCATGAAGTTGTCAACACTGCATTATAAAATAGTCTCTGTGTTAGATGATTTTGCCTAAAAGTAGGCTAGTATAAATGTTCTGAGCATGTTTAAAGTAGGCAAGGTGAAGCTGTGATGAGTAGGTTAGGTGTATTAAATGCATTTTCAACTTATGATAGTTTCAGTTCATAGTGGGTTTATAAGGACATAACTTAATTATAAGCCCAGGAAGATTTCTATTTTCCTCCCATCCATGGACAAATAAAGAGTAATCCTTTTTCATTGTGTGACAGTAAACAACAAAACTCTGTAAAAAATAAAATGAAAATTAAAAAAATATATTAGCATCAAGTTAAAAACAAAAGAAAGAAAAGAAGCCTGGCTTTACTGTTAATGAGCAAGAAGCTTTGTGTGATGATTATCCATCAATTCATATATTAAACATATTCATTGAACTTCTAGCTACATGTTTAGCATTTTGTAGACTGGAAATAAATCAGTGAATGAGATAGATAAATACATTTGGCATGATAAGGATTATAGCTACCTGCTTTGAGTATTGCATCAATGATGTTTTCTTTCCTGTGATTCAGAACTTCATGGGGACAAAATACACGATTCCTCGCAATCTATAAATAGATGCAATATCTTTAGTAAAATGATGTTTTCTAATAGAGTAAAGTATCTGGAAGTCTCATCAAATTTCTTGTCAAGGGATTTTGACAGGAAATCATCTAGTTCAATTCCTTAATTACACAGGCCAGAGTTGAAACCCAGAGAAATGAAGCAAACTGCTCTTTTATCAAAGCTAGTCAATGTCAAAACTGTACCTAGCATCAAACATTACCGATGTCCAATTAAGGTTCTGCTTTCCAAGATGGGCAATGACATCACCAGTCATTGATGGTAGGGAGCCAACCACTTCAATAGCCAATGTGTTCTATTAGAGTAGATTAGCCCTGTGTAGTTTCTGGATCGATGCTAGGCAGGGTGCTTATAGCATCCTGGAGAGTGGAATATATATCTGTGATTCTAATTCAATTAAGTTTGGAGATCCGTGTTAATTTTTTCACAAGAAGCTCCAGAGTTACTGTGAGGAGAGTACTAAACATAACGAAAAGTTTGTTCCAGCAAAGAATCTTACAGATTTTACTTGGTTAAACTAAAAGCATTTTGTGTTTGGGGTATAGCAATAGAGTAGAAAGAAACATTCAGTTGATAGAATTTTGCCTAGTGAAGCAAACAGAACGTTACTAATGCTTTTTTTAGAAGTTTCAGCATTACCCTACTGAACTTTCCAAGATAAAAATGAAATCCAGCCTTCTTTAAAATGGCAACTGAATTCTTCATATTATTGATATGTTTATTATATGTATTACAGAAAAAATGAAGCATACTATTATGTAGTAATGAGTCCACTACAAGTGTCAAGAAAAATATTTTTAAAACAAATGAAAAACCAATCCAAAATTTAAGAAAGTGAAAATAAAAGTCTATAAAATCTAGTAAGATTGTTAAGATAATATATATATGTGTGTAAAACAATATTTTACAGATATTGTCGTGTCATATCATATCAACATATTTCTGTGTATATAAGTCAGTTTAATTCTTGTTAATAGAAAGTTCATGCATATTTATTCATATTTTGAAAAAAGTTCTAGTAGATTGGATTGTGTCATATTTTAAAATATGATTGTAATAAAGTTAAAAAATAGCCTTCACAAAAATATTTATATCACTGTTATGCTATCATGTTTACCCAAGACAGCTGTTCTAAGAAACATATTATTTTTTTTTTAATCTGTGGATATCATATTTATTTATTTATTTATTTATTTTGGGCAGGAGTCGGGTTGGGGAGGGAGGGGAGCGGGCGGGCCACTTCTATTGGTCTTTCATTTCTCTATTTTCATCCG
This sequence comes from Tragulus kanchil, assembly GCA_022376925.1. Taxonomy (NCBI): domain Eukaryota; kingdom Metazoa; phylum Chordata; class Mammalia; order Artiodactyla; family Tragulidae; genus Tragulus; species Tragulus kanchil. Next base: position 110,402,193 of record JAIOJX010000025.1, on the reverse strand, counting down.
TCTTTTTTCTTTGGTTCCTGTGGGCCTCCCATCGCGGTGGCCTCTGTCGTTGCAGAGCGCCAGCTCTGGGCGCATGCGCTCCAGAGCTCCGGCTGGGTAATTGGACACATGGGTCCAGCCGCTCCGCGGCACGTGGGATCTTCCCAGGCCAGTGATCGAACCGGCGCCCCTTGCACTGCAAGGCGGTGTCCTTACCCACTGGACCACCGAGGGAAGCCCCAACATATCATTTTTTTTTAAGAATTTATTTGAAAATACTACCACAATTAATATCGAGAATATAATGACTTCTGTTAAAAATAAAAAATTTTGTACATGAAGCAAAAATTGGTAAATATGAACACTTTTACTGGTGTTGAAAAAAAATTGGAATAAATCATTCTGCATTAGAGTAGAATGCTCATTTTCACCATAAATAACAATTTCCACCAGAAAAATTCTTCCAATGAATTACACCTCAGTGCTCATTAGTGCAGTAACATCCCCAAAGAAAATTCAGACAAGCTGACTCTCAACACCGTGAATTGGAGCACCTGAGAGCAGTAAGATGAATGAGCTTCTTCACTTTTGGTTTTAGTTAACAATAGCCCCAGAACCCATTTAGAAAGAGGAACACATAAACTTTTCTCCCTACAACTTAAAGAACAATAGGATAATTATAAGAGTGGGGGAAAATAAACCAAAACCCAAAACAAAAAGCAATAATAAATCTCATTGGTAAGAAGTATTTTTCAAAATATTGAATAGGAATTTAAAAGTCACTGATTTAATAAATGGTTTAAGACACTTTTTTCCTGATTGTAGTTTTTATAGACTTTGTGGAAAAAAGTGATTCTTTTAAAATTTTTATTTGCTCTTAAAAAGCTGCGTATCTTGAATAGTTAAAAAAAAAAAAAAAAAGCATCACTTTGCCTAAACAATCAAAATTATTTAGAATCAACATAAGGCATAAAATGACTGCAGAGGAGTTTTATTTGGTTTAATAATTTGATAGATTATTTGAAGAACAAACTTATTTATAGAAGTTATAAACATTGGAGAAATAATGATAGAAGAGAGGAATTAGAAGGGATAACAATCATATTCATTCTCAAATAATACATACTTGTATAATCAGGGAAGATGTGTGATAAATTAAAGAGACGAGAGCAGAGAAATTACTGCTAGATAGAATTATAAAGACACCAAATATTTGCCAACCAAGACAAAGCAAAGGATATCTGTCCACTATGTAGTTTTCTTTTTGGTGTTTAAAAAATGGACCACAAACTTAGTGGCAAAAAAAAAAAATATATATATATATATTTATATATATATATAAATATATATATATATATATTCACTTGTATTTCTAAAGGCCAAAATTTGAAATTAGTGTTGCTATGCCACAGGATAATTTTTTATCAAGATATATGCTTCATAGATTACATGCACTTTCAAGCCCTAAAATTAATATTTACTGGATTCTCCTCTACCTCTTTGGAGTATTTCATTAAAGCTATTGGAGAGGCTGTCTACTGAGTTATAGACCTTAGTAAGGTCCCCAAATAAAACTGAAAATTACACTTCTCATGCTGTGCTTTTTTTTCTCTCTTTCTCTCTTTTTAATTTCAGTAGGCATAACCAATTAGTATTCCAAAGAATGCCAAGTAATTATGTTGCATTTGAAATTAAGAATTGAAGTTAGTGAAAAAGCTGAAATATCAAACCGAGTGGTTCCATTAATCTTTAAAATAAAATGTCCTCTTCACTCATGAGGAATATCATATTTGTAGCAGAAAAAAATTGTCAACTGTACTTTCATTTGGATTTTAGGAAGAGAAACTATGAATTCTGTGAAGGAGAAAAAATAATTTTCCTTCTGCCTCTCCAAATTCTTGGCTGAAATTACAATATAATAAAAGATGGATTAATAAGAAAAAACAAACAGAAATTTAACAACATGAATATCTCTTGTATACATCAGAGACAATAAAACTGAATAACTTGTAGAAATTGTCCAAGCCACCACCTTAAATACCAGCTGTAGCTAAAGACAAAAGATACTGGGGGAAGGAGGAGGCCAGGTATGGAAACTTACTAGGCAAAGCACAGGAATCAGAGTTATGGTTACTATGTAGATTGAAAGTCTCCTCCATTGATAGGAATTTGAAAAAACTTATTTATAGAAGTTAAACAGGAGAAATAATGATAGAAGAGAGGAATTAGAAGGGATAACAATCATATTCATTCTCAAATAATACATACTTGTATAATCAGGGAAGATGTGTGATAAATTAAAGAGACGAGAGCAGAGAAATTACTGCTAGATAGAATTATAAAGACACCAAATATTTGCCAACCAAGACAAAGCAAAGGATATCTGTCCACTATGTAGTTTTCTTTTTGGTGTTTAAAAAATGGACCACAAACTTAGTGGCAAAAAAAAAAAATATATATATATATATTTATATATATATATAAATATATATATATATATATATTCACTTGTATTTCTAAAGGCCAAAATTTGAAATTAGTGTTGCTATGCCACAGGATAATTTTTTATCAAGATATATGCTTCATAGATTACATGCACTTTCAAGCCCTAAAATTAATATTTACTGGATTCTCCTCTACCTCTTTGGAGTATTTCATTAAAGCTATTGGAGAGGCTGTCTACTGAGTTATAGACCTTAGTAAGGTCCCCAAATAAAACTGAAAATTACACTTCTCATGCTGTGCTTTTTTTTCTCTCTTTCTCTCTTTTTAATTTCAGTAGGCATAACCAATTAGTATTCCAAAGAATGCCAAGTAATTATGTTGCATTTGAAATTAAGAATTGAAGTTAGTGAAAAAGCTGAAATATCAAACCGAGTGGTTCCATTAATCTTTAAAATAAAATGTCCTCTTCACTCATGAGGAATATCATATTTGTAGCAGAAAAAAATTGTCAACTGTACTTTCATTTGGATTTTAGGAAGAGAAACTATGAATTCTGTGAAGGAGAAAAAATAATTTTCCTTCTGCCTCTCCAAATTCTTGGCTGAAATTACAATATAATAAAAGATGGATTAATAAGAAAAAACAAACAGAAATTTAACAACATGAATATCTCTTGTATACATCAGAGACAATAAAACTGAATAACTTGTAGAAATTGTCCAAGCCACCACCTTAAATACCAGCTGTAGCTAAAGACAAAAGATACTGGGGGAAGGAGGAGGCCAGGTATGGAAACTTACTAGGCAAAGCACAGGAATCAGAGTTATGGTTACTATGTAGATTGAAAGTCTTCTCCATTGATAGGAATTTCTAGAAATGTATATAGCCTCATTTTCCTAGTAGCAAGAGACACTTGTTCAGCTGCTAAATTGTTCCCAATTCTTAGCAACCTCATGGACTGCAGCACGCTAAGTTCTTCCCTCCTCCACTATCTCATGAAATTTGTTCAAATTCATGCCCATTGGATAGATGAGGCCATCCAGCCATCTCATACTCCGCCACCCTCTTCTCCTTATGCCTTCAGTCTTTCACAGTGTCAGGGTCTTTTGTAATGAGTTGGCTCTTTGCATCAGTTGGCAAAGTGAAGTTTCAGCTTTAGCATCAGTCCTCCCAATGAGTATTCAGGGTTGATTCTTTTAGGATTGACTGGTTTGATCTCCTTGTAGTCCAAGGGACTCTCAAAAATCTTCTCCAGCACCACTATTCAAAAGCATTAATTCTTCAGTACTGTTTTTATCATCCAACTCTCACATCTAAATGATATTATTGGAAAAACTATACCTTTGACTCTATGGATCTTTATCAACAAAGTGACATCTCTGCTTTTTAATATCCTGTCTGTGTTTGTCATAGTTTTCCTATAGTCAATTCATTAGCAGGCTGTTTAGTTCCTTTTAACTTTCTGCCATTAGAATGGTATCATCTGCATATCTGAGATTTTGATATTTCTCCTGGTAATCTTGATTCCAGCTCATGTGTCATCTAGCCCAGGATTTTGCATTTCCAGGATGATGTACTCTGCATATAAGGCTTATCTGGTGACTCAGTGGCAAAGAATCTGCCTGCAATGCAGAATCCATGAAAGAGCCACAGGAGACACGAATTTGATCCTTGGGTCAGGAAGATTCTGTGAAGGAGAAAAATAATTGTCCTTCGGCCTCTCCAAATTCTTGGCTGAAATTACAATATAATAAAAGATGGATTAATAAGAAAAAACAAACAGAAATTTAACAACATGAATATCTCTTGTATACATCAGAGACAATAAAACTGAATAACTTGTAGAAATTGTCCAAGCCACCACCTTAAATACCAGCTGTAGCTAAAGACAAAAGATACTGGGGGAAGGAGGAGGCCAGGTATGGAAACTTACTAGGCAAAGCACAGGAATCAGAGTTATGGTTACTATGTAGATTGAAAGTCTTCTCCATTGATAGGAATTTCTAGAAATGTATATAGCCTCATTTTCCTAGTAGCAAGAGACACTTGTTCAGCTGCTAAATTGTTCCCAATTCTTAGCAACCTCATGGACTGCAGCACGCTAAGTTCTTCCCTCCTCCACTATCTCATGAAATTTGTTCAAATTCATGCCCATTGGATAGATGAGGCCATCCAGCCATCTCATACTCCGCCACCCTCTTCTCCTTATGCCTTCAGTCTTTCACAGTGTCAGGGTCTTTTGTAATGAGTTGGCTCTTTGCATCAGTTGGCAAAGTGAAGTTTCAGCTTTAGCATCAGTCCTCCCAATGAGTATTCAGGGTTGATTCTTTTAGGATTGACTGGTTTGATCTCCTTGTAGTCCAAGGGACTCTCAAAAATCTTCTCCAGCACCACTATTCAAAAGCATTAATTCTTCAGTACTGTTTTTATCATCCAACTCTCACATCTAAATGATATTATTGGAAAAACTATACCTTTGACTCTATGGATCTTTATCAACAAAGTGACATCTCTGCTTTTTAATATCCTGTCTGTGTTTGTCATAGTTTTCCTATAGTCAATTCATTAGCAGGCTGTTTAGTTCCTTTTAACTTTCTGCCATTAGAATGGTATCATCTGCATATCTGAGATTTTGATATTTCTCCTGGTAATCTTGATTCCAGCTCATGTGTCATCTAGCCCAGGATTTTGCATTTCCAGGATGATGTACTCTGCATATAAGGCTTATCTGGTGACTCAGTGGCAAAGAATCTGCCTGCAATGCAGAATCCATGAAAGAGCCACAGGAGACACGAATTTGATCCTTGGGTCAGGAAGATTCCCTGGAGGAGGGTATGACAAAACTATCCCTAACTGGAGAATTCCATGGATAGAGGAACCTGGTGGGCTACAGTCCATGGAGTCACAAAGAGTCAGACATGACTGAGACAACTTGACACACACACACACACATACACACACACACTCTACATATAAGTTAAATAAGCAGGGTAATAATATACACCCTTAATATACTCCTTTCCCAATTTTGAACTAGTCTCTTGTTCCATGTCCAGTTCTTATTGTTGCTTCTTGACTAGCATTCTTTGAGAAAAACAGCCTTACATAATGGAGATTCCCCTTCTGTATGTAAATGTCTGTTACAAAAGGATAACTTCTACTTGGCTTCAGCTTTCCTTGCTGTTTCTTAAAAATAATCTGCCTAAAATAATTAGTATGCCAAAGAGACATATTTTTGAATGATGTGTTACTCTGTCCCCTTCAGTTCAATGTTTTCCCAAGCTCATGATTCTCAATTAGAATTTCTACCTTGTCTGGTTTTATTTCTCTTTATAGTTTCACTAGTAGATATAGTCCAAACAGAGATATTATTGGCATCTCATGAAAAGGATGTCTTTTCCTATCAACATTTTATGTTGTTTGACCTTAGGCTTTATTGTGTTTTTTTCTGGTTTTCCTGTAGCTCTATTTAAAGTACTTTTGTTTTTATCATCCAACTCTCACATCTAAATGATATTATTGGAAAAACTATACCTTTGACTCTATGGATCTTTATCAACAAAGTGACATCTCTGCTTTTTAATATCCTGTCTGTGTTTGTCATAGTTTTCCTATAGTCAATTCATTAGCAGGCTGTTTAGTTCCTTTTAACTTTCTGCCATTAGAATGGTATCATCTGCATATCTGAGATTTTGATATTTCTCCTGGTAATCTTGATTCCAGCTCATGTGTCATCTAGCCCAGGATTTTGCATTTCCAGGATGATGTACTCTGCATATAAGGCTTATCTGGTGACTCAGTGGCAAAGAATCTGCCTGCAATGCAGAATCCATGAAAGAGCCACAGGAGACACGAATTTGATCCTTGGGTCAGGAAGATTCCCTGGAGGAGGGTATGACAAAACTATCCCTAACTGGAGAATTCCATGGATAGAGGAACCTGGTGGGCTACAGTCCATGGAGTCACAAAGAGTCAGACATGACTGAGACAACTTGACACACACACACACATACACACACACACTCTACATATAAGTTAAATAAGCAGGGTAATAATATACACCCTTAATATACTCCTTTCCCAATTTTGAACTAGTCTCTTGTTCCATGTCCAGTTCTTATTGTTGCTTCTTGACTAGCATTCTTTGAGAAAAACAGCCTTACATAATGGAGATTCCCCTTCTGTATGTAAATGTCTGTTACAAAAGGATAACTTCTACTTGGCTTCAGCTTTCCTTGCTGTTTCTTAAAAATAATCTGCCTAAAATAATTAGTATGCCAAAGAGACATATTTTTGAATGATGTGTTACTCTGTCCCCTTCAGTTCAATGTTTTCCCAAGCTCATGATTCTCAATTAGAATTTCTACCTTGTCTGGTTTTATTTCTCTTTATAGTTTCACTAGTAGATATAGTCCAAACAGAGATATTATTGGCATCTCATGAAAAGGATGTCTTTTCCTATCAACATTTTATGTTGTTTGACCTTAGGCTTTATTGTGTTTTTTTCTGGTTTTCCTGTAGCTCTACATTTCATAATGAGTTCTCAACAAAGAATTGAAGAATTTAATGGTGATTGTCACACACAGTGCATCAGAATGTGTTTTAATTGCCCCTTTCAGATGTTGGATAATTGTGATTTACATTTGCTTGTGAGAATTCGTAGAAAGGTGATGTTCTCTCAAAGAATGTATTTAGAATCTGTTTTAAAAAATGATAAGGAATGACTCTGAAGAAGAGAGGCTTATATGGAGGGAAGTCTGTGAGTGCTTCTTCAAGGTTCCCTAAGTGTGGAATGGATAAAGATTCAGGGAAATGAAAGCAAGCTTGAAAATTAACGGTGGAAAGGAGCAGTGAGAATGTTAGAAAGAATGGATTTTTCCTGGAAACCAAACAGTAGGTCTCATGGCACAGTAATGCCTCTCTTACTTACTAAATTTAAGGCTCCTTTTCTGGAGCCTCCTGGGCTTTCCCTACCTGCACTGATGTTTTCCCCATTAAAACTCTCAGTCTGTTCAAGCTGTGGGGTGAAGGAGAGTGTGTTATTACTCTGCTGCTTAAAGGGAAATTAAATCTGCAGTGGTTTCCAGAAAAAAGCAAACTGAAGACTATCACAAATGAGAACACAAGTGGAATAAGTCAGTATAAGATTGCTCTCAGCACAAACATTATTCCACTGAAAGTTTCTTTTAAAAACAACCATAAAAGAGCTTTCACTAGTCAGTGCTACATTTTTTGTGATTTAGAAATTGAAACAGTTTGTACTATGTATTAGAACCAAAGAATCCAAACATAAAATGAATTTTTAATAATCATTTAATCATTTAATAATCTCTCTTTGATAGATAAGAATTATGCATCCTAGGAAGATCATGCTCCCAGCTCTCTGCCCTCTACTCTTCATTGCATGGTGGTGGTAGTAGAGCTTAGGTTCAGTTGCTCAGTTATGTCTGGTTTTATTTCTCTTTATAGTTTCACTAGTAGATATAGTCCAAACAGAGATATTATTGGCATCTCATGAAAAGGATGTCTTTTCCTATCAACATTTTATGTTGTTTGACCTTAGGCTTTATTGTGTTTTTTTCTGGTTTTCCTGTAGCTCTACATTTCATAATGAGTTCTCAACAAAGAATTGAAGAATTTAATGGTGATTGTCACACACAGTGCATCAGAATGTGTTTTAATTGCCCCTTTCAGATGTTGGATAATTGTGATTTACATTTGCTTGTGAGAATTCGTAGAAAGGTGATGTTCTCTCAAAGAATGTATTTAGAATCTGTTTTAAAAAATGATAAGGAATGACTCTGAAGAAGAGAGGCTTATATGGAGGGAAGTCTGTGAGTGCTTCTTCAAGGTTCCCTAAGTGTGGAATGGATAAAGATTCAGGGAAATGAAAGCAAGCTTGAAAATTAACGGTGGAAAGGAGCAGTGAGAATGTTAGAAAGAATGGATTTTTCCTGGAAACCAAACAGTAGGTCTCATGGCACAGTAATGCCTCTCTTACTTACTAAATTTAAGGCTCCTTTTCTGGAGCCTCCTGGGCTTTCCCTACCTGCACTGATGTTTTCCCCATTAAAACTCTCAGTCTGTTCAAGCTGTGGGGTGAAGGAGAGTGTGTTATTACTCTGCTGCTTAAAGGGAAATTAAATCTGCAGTGGTTTCCAGAAAAAAGCAAACTGAAGACTATCACAAATGAGAACACAAGTGGAATAAGTCAGTATAAGATTGCTCTCAGCACAAACATTATTCCACTGAAAGTTTCTTTTAAAAACAACCATAAAAGAGCTTTCACTAGTCAGTGCTACATTTTTTGTGATTTAGAAATTGAAACAGTTTGTACTATGTATTAGAACCAAAGAATCCAAACATAAAATGAATTTTTAATAATCATTTAATCATTTAATAATCTCTCTTTGATAGATAAGAATTATGCATCCTAGGAAGATCATGCTCCCAGCTCTCTGCCCTCTACTCTTCATTGCATGGTGGTGGTAGTAGAGCTTAGGTTCAGTTGCTCAGTTATGTCTGAGTCTTTGCAACCCCATAGACTGTAGCCCGCCAGGCTCCCCTCTCCATAGAATTCTCCAGGCAAGAATATTGACTTGGGTTGCCATATCCTTCTCCAGAGGATCTTCCTGATGCAGGGATCAAAACTGCATTTCTTGAATTGGCAGGCAGGTTCTTTACCACTAGCACTACCTGAGAAGTCCCGTCATTGCATAGGCTATCATAATTTTCCAATGTTTTGTTTATACTTCTCTGCGTAGATAATTCTACAGTTGTTTCATGTAATTTTACATATATTTTAATTTTTGTAAAGTTTAAACATAGTATTTTATTCTCACAGATAATATAGTCTTCTTCTTTATACATGACAATGGTGGAATAACTTGTTATGGTATTAATTTATGTTTTGTCTTCTTATACTTTTTCCCTCTCAGTTTCCAAGGAGGTAAAAGGGGTATGTGTCTTCTTGCTTTAAGAACACTTGTTTCAAGGGAAAAAGCAGATTTTCACAGAGGAAATCTAGGTTCAAGGATAACAACTTAAAATTGTACTCTTCGTCAGTGCATGAACCTAGGCGTTGTCATCCACTTAATAAATTCAGTGTGTTACATCATCTAGAGTTGTTTGGTGTTTAATCTGTCCAACACTGTGGTAGTCCTGTTACATCTTAATTTTTTGGAAAAAATATATATATTTTGTAAACGCAAAGGTGTATAAAGATGGCACAGAAAACTATGTTTGAAGCCAAGTATACCAACAATTACTGTATGAAGGAAATCCTTGTACTTTACATGAAAGTTGGCAGGTAGTCCTGTTACACTTTAATTTTGGAAAATATATATTTGTAAACGACCACTGAAAGTTTCTTTTAAAAACAACCATAAAAGAGCTTTCACTAGTCAGTGCTACATTTTTTGTGATTTAGAAATTGAAACAGTTTGTACTATGTATTAGAACCAAAGAATCCAAACATAAAATGAATTTTTAATAATCATTTAATCATTTAATAATCTCTCTTTGATAGATAAGAATTATGCATCCTAGGAAGATCATGCTCCCAGCTCTCTGCCCTCTACTCTTCATTGCATGGTGGTGGTAGTAGAGCTTAGGTTCAGTTGCTCAGTTATGTCTGAGTCTTTGCAACCCCATAGACTGTAGCCCGCCAGGCTCCCCTCTCCATAGAATTCTCCAGGCAAGAATATTGACTTGGGTTGCCATATCCTTCTCCAGAGGATCTTCCTGATGCAGGGATCAAAACTGCATTTCTTGAATTGGCAGGCAGGTTCTTTACCACTAGCACTACCTGAGAAGTCCCGTCATTGCATAGGCTATCATAATTTTCCAATGTTTTGTTTATACTTCTCGGGTAGATAATTCTACAGTTGTTTCATGTAATTTTACATATATTTTAATTTTTGTAAAGTTTAAACATAGTATTTTATTCTCACAGATAATATAGTCTTCTTCTTTATACATGACAATGGTGGAATAACTTGTTATGGTATTAATTTATGTTTTGTCTTCTTATACTTTTTCCCTCTCAGTTTCCAAGGAGGTAAAAGGGGTATGTGTCTTCTTGCTTTAAGAACACTTGTTTCAAGGGAAAAAGCAGATTTTCACAGAGGAAATCTAGGTTCAAGGATAACAACTTAAAATTGTACTCTTCGTCAGTGCATGAACCTAGGCGTTGTCATCCACTTAATAAATTCAGTGTGTTACATCATCTAGAGTTGTTTGGTGTTTAATCTGTCCAACACTGTGGTAGTCCTGTTACATCTTAATTTTTTGGAAAAAATATATATATTTTGTAAACGCAAAGGTGTATAAAGATGGCACAGAAAACTATGTTTGAAGCCAAGTATACCAACAATTACTGTATGAAGGAAATCCTTGTACTTTACATGAAAGTTGGCAGTACTACCTATCTCCAAAAGATATATTACTAGTCCCCATTGCTAGATCTATGCATTTCTCAAAGCAGTATACAAATCTAGCATTTTAAAACTTGGTTCAATTAGTAAAATACTATATTGGTCAACAAAAAGTGCTTATGGTGAACTTAAATACTTATGAAATAAAATCTACAGTAGGAATTCAAAATATATGCTTTGAGGAATTCAAACTATACCTCTGACCCAGTCATTTTCTAATATTATTCTACCTCGTACAAGTTGACATCACTAGGTGATGAATAACTGAGGGAGGGGAACAAAAGTGGTAAAATGTTAAAGATGGGTCAGAACCCCATTACTGAATGTGGGCAAAGGGGTCTGCTGATCTCAGGAAGATAGCTCTAATTCATGGCTTCACTGGACTTCTGGAATGGAGTAGGACCTCTGAGATACATGCCTGCACAAAACACTTTGGAAGGTTGAGCCATAAGTTTTAAGTTTATTTTGTCAAAGATCCATGAATACTAAAACCACTAGGCAGCACATATTCAAGGGAAGATGCAGACATGATAAATAAGTGTGAAGAAATGATTCATGTAGATAAAAATCCAGAGGGTCTTTTATAAGCTGTCTACTATCGCAAATTAGTTAGGATATTCTGAATGAAATGGAGAAATTCCCCAATTATGACTGAGAAGAATTGTGAGGTAATTTATTAAGAAATTGTATGATATCTAACGAGGAATTGTGTTCATTTGCTAGGGCTGTCATAACAAAATACCACAGACTGGGTGGCTTAATAGCCTGAGGTTATAACCAGTAATGAAGTCAAAATTTTATGAAAATACACAAACAATTAGAAATCCCTTAATTTAATAACGCTCTCACTTAAAATTGTACTCTTCGTCAGTGCATGAACCTAGGCGTTGTCATCCACTTAATAAATTCAGTGTGTTACATCATCTAGAGTTGTTTGGTGTTTAATCTGTCCAACACTGTGGTAGTCCTGTTACATCTTAATTTTTTGGAAAAAATATATATATTTTGTAAACGCAAAGGTGTATAAAGATGGCACAGAAAACTATGTTTGAAGCCAAGTATACCAACAATTACTGTATGAAGGAAATCCTTGTACTTTACATGAAAGTTGGCAGTACTACCTATCTCCAAAAGATATATTACTAGTCCCCATTGCTAGATCTATGCATTTCTCAAAGCAGTATACAAATCTAGCATTTTAAAACTTGGTTCAATTAGTAAAATACTATATTGGTCAACAAAAAGTGCTTATGGTGAACTTAAATACTTATGAAATAAAATCTACAGTAGGAATTCAAAATATATGCTTTGAGGAATTCAAACTATACCTCTGACCCAGTCATTTTCTAATATTATTCTACCTCGTACAAGTTGACATCACTAGGTGATGAATAACTGAGGGAGGGGAACAAAAGTGGTAAAATGTTAAAGATGGGTCAGAACCCCATTACTGAATGTGGGCAAAGGGGTCTGCTGATCTCAGGAAGATAGCTCTAATTCATGGCTTCACTGGACTTCTGGAATGGAGTAGGACCTCTGAGATACATGCCTGCACAAAACACTTTGGAAGGTTGAGCCATAAGTTTTAAGTTTATTTTGTCAAAGATCCATGAATACTAAAACCACTAGGCAGCACATATTCAAGGGAAGATGCAGACATGATAAATAAGTGTGAAGAAATGATTCATGTAGATAAAAATCCAGAGGGTCTTTTATAAGCTGTCTACTATCGCAAATTAGTTAGGATATTCTGAATGAAATGGAGAAATTCCCCAATTATGACTGAGAAGAATTGTGAGGTAATTTATTAAGAAATTGTATGATATCTAACGAGGAATTGTGTTCATTTGCTAGGGCTGTCATAACAAAATACCACAGACTGGGTGGCTTAATAGCCTGAGGTTATAACCAGTAATGAAGTCAAAATTTTATGAAAATATACAAACAATTAGAAAATCACCCTCTAACTTTGAAGCTGCCTTTTACAGCTAGACTCCTCACTTAATTCCACACTTCTCCAGAATAATATAGTACATACAAAATATCTTTGATCATCTCTTCATAAAAATGTTCCACACAGAGTTGAATCTAAAGTCATGGGCTCTCAGCAACTGGCACACATTGAACTCTGCTCAAGCTTAAAGCTACATTTTTTTATCTGCTTTTTTATACTTTAATACGACTGAATCATTGCCTCACATTTTTGGCAACTGTAAGTATTGAGTTCTGAGAACATTATTTTGCTTTGAATGCCTGCTCCAAGAACAAAGAATTTATTTTTTGCTAAATGTGATGTATATAAGATCAATGTTTAATAATATCCTGTGAACTATTAACTGTTTCTACTATTTGAAAGTAAAAGTTTGCCAAAGAGGATGCCTTGATTTAACACAGCACTATGTTCCTTGAATCAACTGACCTTTTCAGTGACAGTCCAAGTTACACATCTTGAGGCTGCAAATTTCTACCTGAGGATGTGATTAAGTAGAAATAGAAACTGGAAAAGATAGCACTCAGTTTTCTATTATTTATATTTTTAAGTTCACTTTTTAAGCATGAAGTAATATAATTTAGGATTTAATTTCAAGGGAATTTATTCATTTGGACTTTAATCTGCAGAAGATTTAATTTTTAAAGCTTATTTTATTTCTTTCTTGTATATTCCACAATGGAAGTAGGTTAGCATTCAGATTTAAAGGATCTCTGTAATACTGAAGATTTATCTCATTGCTTTTAATAGACTATATTGGATAATTTAGCTGGATTCAACCTGGGTTGTATAGCAGAATGAATTTTCAGATTTAGGTACAAGGTTGACTTGAAGCTGGTATATTTAATGTCCAATCCAGATCTATTTCACAGGCTTTCATAGGCAAAATCTATACTTCCAATCTGTTTCTCAGATGGGTATCCAAAGCACATTTGTTGTGAAAGTAATTTGTCATGAAGCTTACAAAGCTTAATGTTAAGAGCCCCTCACTTGCATGGCCTAATTCCAAAGCCTTGAGAGGAACCCAGCAATATGTTCACGTGGACAGTTATTTTGGCAAGATTTTCAACATTAATTGTATAGCTTGAAATCAGGAAAGACCATTTTCTCACTTTATTGTGAGGTTCCCTCCTCTTAGGTAAGGATCTACATATATTTCTTGGATATAAATACAAAGAAAACAATTTTGAAATATATTTAGTGTAAGTTTAGAGAAATTATGGCTATGTGGTTTATGGTAATGTTTTGGGAGTGTTTAATTGCTGCTAGCTGCCCTGGCATAGAAGTGACTTCCAGGAATATTGGAATTGCCCATGGAGCCCATGTTGCCAGACATGGTAACAAAGTACAGAACCAGAGAAAGTACAATTCAAATGCTTCCAGTGATGTCAATACCAGAAGAATATACATAATAGAGGAGTAACAGATTCAGATACATGGAACACATTACTAGTGTTGACAATTCAATTATTAGGCATAAGGGAAATTTTCTTCTTATCACTGTCTATTCAGAATCGAAGTATTTCTCATTTCAGTTAAAATAATTGATAATGAAGCAAAATCAATTATAATTACATTGTGTACTTTATGTTTTAAAATATAAATTGTGGAAATAATCAAACTTCTTGTTTTATTCTATAAACATCAAAAATGACTGACTAAAATATATGTTTGATGCTATCCAACTATAAATACTCAAAAATGCATTATTAGCTATGAGAGAAAAATAAGATTTAAAAAATTCATTATGGCTATAGAAAATTATACTATAATTATTGCCATAGGAATGGTAAAGCAAAGAGAACAAAAGAAAAATTCAATGTGAAAAGTTATAATATCTCTTTACAGATATCCTATAATATATTTCAAAATAAAACAAGAACCAGATTGTATATACAAGAAATGTTCAGAAAATAAGAAATCTTAGAAATATGCACACAATAGGAATTTCTGGAGAACCTAAACATGAGAGCAGAAATACAAAAGGAGAATATTTAAGATAAGCATTTTAAGATAATCTTCAAGAAAACAGAACAAAAATGCATATATGCATAATAAATAGAAGATAAATATTTTAAATGCTTTAGTGTATTAAATGAGACTACAGGGCTTCCCCGGGTGGTCCAGTGGGTAAGGACACCGCCTTGTAGTGCAAGGGGCGCCGGTTCAAGCCCTGGCCTGGGAAGATCACACGTGCCGCGGAGCGGCTGGACTGATGTGTCCAATCACCGAGCCGGAGCTTTGGAGTGCATACGCCCAGAGCCGGTGCTCTGCGACGACAGAGGCCACCGAGGTGGGAGGCCCACAGGAGCCAAAGAATGAAGACGAATGAAAATAGAGAAATGAAAGACCAATAGAAGTAGCCCGCCCACTCCCCTCCCTCCCCAACCCGACTTCCGCCCAAAGTAAATAAATAAATAAATCTTTAAAAAAAAAAAAAAAAGAGAGACTACATACTTCTTCATTAATTTAGAGAGAGCAGAGAAAATGAGAGAAGTATATCTAGACAGATTTTCAATCAACTTATTCCATGGGTTGATCAAAATTATTTTTATACATAAAGTTTCAAAAACAAAGTTCTTTTAAGGTACTCTTCTTCCTTCAGGAAGATATTAAAAGATGTTAGCTACATAAATAAAAGGATAGGTTCTGGGATCCAGGGAAACAATAGAAACAGAATGGAAAATAAAGAAAATGACTGTGGTGATTATTGTATAGCTGTGTTAAGTCGCTCAGTCATGTCTGACTCTTTGTAACCCCATAGATTGTAACCCGCAGAAGTTCTCTGTCCATGGAGATTCTTTAGGCAAGGATTCTGGAGGGGGTTGCCATACCCTCCTCCAAGGGATCTTCCCAACCCAGGGATCAAACCCAGGTCTCCCACATTGCAGGTGGATTCTTTACCATATGAGTCACCAGGGAAGCCCAGGAATACTGTAGTGGGTAGCCTATCTCTTCTTCAGGGAATTTTCCTGATCCAGGAATTAAGCTGGGATCTCCTGCATTGCAAGCAGATTCTTTTCTAGCTGAGCTGATCATTGTATCATAGATGCAAAATGTGACAGGAGTCTAGAAGATTTAGTAAGTGGAAAGTAATCATGTTATATGTGTGTCTCAGTAATGAATGTATCAGTTTTCTATTGCTGCTGTAACAGATCACCACAGTCTTATCAATTCAAAACAATATCCATTTATTATTTCTCAGTTCTTTAGATAGAAGTGCTTGGACTAGGATAGGGTCCTAAGAATGTATTTAGAATCTCTCCAGGCAAAAATCAAGGCATTGATTTGTTTGAACTCTCAATATGGAGGATGTGGAGGAAAAAGAGCTTCCAGGTTCTCAAGTTGTTGGTAGGACTTAGTTTTATGCTGTTTGTAGAACTGAGGCAGTTGTTTCTTTTTGATAAATTTCATTCTCATCTTCTTGAGGCCACCTGCATTCTTTAATCCTTCGTCCTCTTTGTGATCAAGCTGGTAATGGTCGGTTGAATCCTTTTCATGCTTCAAATTTCTCTGTCTTCTATGTCTATCTCATTTTCCTGTCTTTATTTACTGCTATATTTCTTTGGGTGAGCCCTCTGCTTTCCTTACACGGCCTTGAAATCTCATGTAGTTATTTGTGGATATCCAGATAATTTAATATACCCTCCCTTCTTTAAAATAAGCAGATTAGCAACGTTGCATTTTATCTCCAAATTATTTCACATCAATAGTTTACTGTTTGATGGAATAACCAAAAGGGTAGATTGATCCAGGAAACAATAGAAACAGAATGGAAAATAAAGAAAATGACTGTGGTGATTATTGTATAGCTGTGTTAAGTCGCTCAGTCATGTCTGACTCTTTGTAACCCCATAGATTGTAACCGCAGAAGTTCTCTGTCCATGGAGATTCTTTAGGCAAGGATTCTGGAGGGTTGCCATACCCTCCTCCAAGGGATCTTCCCAACCCAGGGATCAAACCCAGGTCTCCCACATTGCAGGTGGATTCTTTACCATATGAGTCACCAGGAAGCCCAGGAATACTGTAGTGGGTAGCCTATCTCTTCTTCAGGGAATTTTCCTGATCCAGGAATTAAGCTGGGATCTCCTGCATTGCAAGCAGATTCTTTTCTAGCTGAGCTGATCATTGTATCATAGATGCAAAATGTGACAGGAGTCTAGAAGATTTAGTAAGTGGAAAGTAATCATGTTATATGTGTGTCTCAGTAATGAATGTATCAGTTTTCTATTGCTGCTGTAACAGATCACCACAGTCTTATCAATTCAAAACAATATCCATTTATTATTTCTCAGTTCTTTAGATAGAAGTGCTTGGACTAGGATAGGGTCCTAAGAATGTATTTAGAATCTCTCCAGGCAAAAATCAAGGCATTGATTTGTTTGAACTCTCAATATGGAGGATGTGGAGGAAAAAGAGCTTCCAGGTTCTCAAGTTGTTGGTAGGACTTAGTTTTATGCTGTTTGTAGAACTGAGGCAGTTGTTTCTTTTTGATAAATTTCATTCTCATCTTCTTGAGGCCACCTGCATTCTTTAATCCTTCGTCCTCTTTGTGATCAAGCTGGTAATGGTCGGTTGAATCCTTTTCATGCTTCAAATTTCTCTGTCTTCTATGTCTATCTCATTTTCCTGTCTTTATTTACTGCTATATTTCTTTGGGTGAGCCCTCTGCTTTCCTTACACGGCCTTGAAATCTCATGTAGTTATTTGTGGATATCCAGATAATTTAATATACCCTCCCTTCTTTAAAATAAGCAGATTAGCAACGTTGCATTTTATCTCCAAATTATTTCACATCAATAGTTTACTGTTTGATGGAATAACCAAAGGGTAAGAATCTTGGGGGAACATCTTTAGAATTGATTCTGCCTGCCAAAGTGAATGCTAGTTGAATCATCATAATATTGATAATATAAGCACTACTGATTTTACTAAAGTTTATATGCAAAATTCTTGAGAGGATAAGGAGAAATATTTTTGTATAGATTTATAATCTGAGGGAGGAATAGAAAACTTATAGTATTCTCATATAAGAAATTACTAAATGTAGATACTAAGACAAATTAGTTAAATTAGTTAAAAGTACATGTTTCTAAAGAGTAGGACAGTAATGGTGAGAGTTAATGGACAGGAGACTTCTTTTCATAATTATAAAACATATAAAACTATTTCAATTTTGTAAATTAAATATTTTCTTTTATAAGTATTACATATGAGTTTCTTTTGAAAGGTTAGGGCTATGTTTGTTTTCTCTCTTTTCAGATATCCCATTTTGCTCATGAAAATTGGCATGCATTAGTAAAAATGAGTGATGGAAACTGAGTTCATATATGTACAAAATTAACCTGCTCAAATAAAGACTCAAATCTTGGTCTCATTAGCTTTCTTATAAATGAGCTGTAATCTAAATTGGTTGACTGAGTTTCAAAGCACTAAACTAATGACCCAAAGTGATGTATTTGACTAATTTACTTAAATAACACAAATTGCTTAAAATATATTTGAAAAGACATTTAGTGCTAATTGCCTCAAATTTAAGTCCAAGAATCAATTGCTATTTTGTAAGTGTTATTAGCCACTATAATTCCACGATAAGGAAGTCATGCTTCTCAAGGGAAATAAAATAAAGTCCAGGTTCTATAAGGAAATCCTTTTGTAATCATGATCTTTGTTTTGTAAGAGTAGTTGTTGTTTAGTCACTAAGTCATGTCCAACTGTTTTGCGAACCCATGGACTGTACCCCACCAGTCTCCTCTGTCTGTGTAATTCACCAGGCAAGAATGCTAGAGTGGATTACCATTTCCTTCTCCAATGGATCTTCCCAGTCAGGGATTGAACCATGTCTTTTGGATCACAGTTTGAATCTTTACCACTGAGATACCTGGAAAGTGTTTTAAAAGCAGATGATTGTTATAGTAGCTTTCCCAGAATGAGAACCTTAAAAAAATATTTACTAATTTGGAGAGCATAATATCTTCAGCAAGGTGTAAACATTTTTTGAAAATGATTGTTTTATGAGGAAAATATGATGATTTCCTAAGGTAGTAGAAGAAAATTTATATATTTTTGAAAAGCATTGCTTTACAAAAATGTTTACATGTATTTTATTTTTAATTTTCAAAATTGAAGAATTGCATATGCCCTCTTATTGACAGTTAAAGCAAGGTGTTTATTATAGAATTGTCTCTAGTATCAGATAGTTATTGTTCATGGTTCCAAGCAAAATTTAAATTACTAGAGATGCCAGAAGTTCTCAGGTAAGTTTCTGCAATAAATATTCGATGTTTAAAAGTGAGCAATTAGTCATATTTAGTTAAAGAAAACAGATGCTATAATTAATTGCTTTTTTAATGTGAATTGAAAGAGTAACATAATATGTAGATGAGTTCCATTGTTTGGTATCTCAGTAATATAGAAACTATGAAAAATTCAGACTAAGCATTAATCATTCACAGGGCAATTAATTTTAATTAAGGCAAGTACAAAATCCCATATGGTTTTAGACATCATCTATTCATTAATGCAAACAGTCTGAGAGGAACCATTTGGAACATTTTGGTTGATAGCAATGGTGGACAGCCCTAGAGACACCTGGTTAAACATCCTCTAATTTTTATCCTGCTGTGCATCAGTGGGCAAGAGTCCATGTTTAACAATCTTTGGCATGATAGCATGTGTGAGAGGAATTTATGTTTTTTTCCACAAAATCATGCTTCTCAAGGAAATAAAATAAAGTCCAGGTTCTATAAGGAAATCCTGTTGTAATCATGATCTTTGTTTTGTAAGAGTAGTTGTTGTTTAGTCACTAAGTCATGTCCAACTGTTTTGCGAACCCATGGACTGTACCCCACCAGTCTCCTCTGTCTGTGTAATTCACCAGGCAAGAATGCTAGAGTGGATTACCATTTCCTTCTCCAATGGATCTTCCCAGTCAGGGATTGAACCATGTCTTTTGGATCACAGTTTGAATCTTTACCACTGAGATACCTGGAAAGTGTTTTAAAAGCAGATGATTGTTATAGTAGCTTTCCCAGAATGAGAACCTTAAAAAAATATTTACTAATTTGGAGAGCATAATATCTTCAGCAAGGTGTAAACATTTTTTGAAAATGATTGTTTTATGAGGAAAATATGATGATTTCCTAAGGTAGTAGAAGAAAATTTATATATTTTTGAAAAGCATTGCTTTACAAAAATGTTTACATGTATTTTATTTTTAATTTTCAAAATTGAAGAATTGCATATGCCCTCTTATTGACAGTTAAAGCAAGGTGTTTATTATAGAATTGTCTCTAGTATCAGATAGTTATTGTTCATGGTTCCAAGCAAAATTTAAATTACTAGAGATGCCAGAAGTTCTCAGGTAAGTTTCTGCAATAAATATTCGATGTTTAAAAGTGAGCAATTAGTCATATTTAGTTAAAGAAAACAGATGCTATAATTAATTGCTTTTTTAATGTGAATTGAAAGAGTAACATAATATGTAGATGAGTTCCATTGTTTGGTATCTCAGTAATATAGAAACTATGAAAAATTCAGACTAAGCATTAATCATTCACAGGGCAATTAATTTTAATTAAGGCAAGTACAAAATCCCATATGGTTTTAGACATCATCTATTCATTAATGCAAACAGTCTGAGAGGAACCATTTGGAACATTTTGGTTGATAGCAATGGTGGACAGCCCTAGAGACACCTGGTTAAACATCCTCTAATTTTTATCCTGCTGTGCATCAGTGGGCAAGAGTCCATGTTTAACAATCTTTGGCATGATAGCATGTGTGAGAGGAATTTATTGCATCCATTATTTCTTGAAAATTCATAACATATTGCTTTTGTTTTGTAGAATAAGATGTGCTCACTTCACACATTTTTCTGATATATGCTCTCCTGGCATTTCTTTGAATATGTATATATACTTTCCCATGCATCCATAGACATACATATAAACTCATTTATGTTATTAATAGTACCTGAACACTAGGGTCTTTTTATATATATACATATGCTGTTCTGTGCATATTAGTTACTTATTGCTGTATAACAAATTACCTCCAAAATATAGAGGCCTCATCCAGCTATACTTTGTATCATGTCACACATTTTTTGTATGTCAGGAATTCAGGAATAGCATAACTTGTTATCCTAGCAGGGAGATCTCTCAGGAGGTTGAAGCTAAGATGCCCACTGGGACAATAGTCATCTGACAGCTCAACTGTGCCTGGAGGATCATCTAAGGTAGCAAATTCACATGGTTGTTAGTAGGAAGCTTCTGTTTTTTTACTTGAAAGTGAAAGTGTTAGTTGCTCAATTGTCTCCAACTCTTTGTGACCTCTTGGACTGTAGCCTGCCAGGCTCCGCTGGCCATAGTTTTCACCAGGCAAGAATACTGATATGGGCATGTGTTTCCTTCCCCAGGGAATCCCTTCCCAATCCAGGGATTGAACCTGCATTGCAGGCAGATTCTTTACATCTAAGCCACCAGTTAAGCACTGTCTCTTACTGGAAGTTGTCAAAAGGCTTCAAAACTTTGTGATGTAGATCAGTCTTTAGTGGCTTTCCACCAGGCAGCTAGCTTCTCCTAGAGCAAGTGATCCCAAAGAGCACAGAGGCTTATTGACAGACTTATTCAGTGTGGGAGGGAATTATAGAGGCATTAATACTAGCAATTGGGAATCATTGGAGGTGTCTTGGAATCTGATTACTACAATGCTGAAATGTATGGACTTATAGTGAGAACTTAAAGCCTGGAAAGCATGCATTCTTCTCTCTATCCCAACATGTATTATCAAATAACATCGTATAAACGAGAAGCTTTTCATAGTTCATACATTGAAGTTATACATCTTAAGTGTATCTACATTTAATGTTGATATATCTAAGTTAGTTAGTACCAATATGTAATCTTCCCAACTTCTTCATTCCATAAGTTTGTAACAATGAGAATAAACTATCTCAATATCAAACATAAGTATGCTGGTAAAGAGAATGCATTTTAAATGGCTATTTTGCAAAAGGTATTGGATTTTTTTTCATTATACTAGTCTAAAATACATTGTTATATTAAGATTTCTGTTAATTTTTCAGGTATTGTTAAGTTATCAATGGTCTTTTATTTAAAAGATACAAAAGACCATCAACTTGAAATAGCTAAACTCTTGTACAGAACGAAAACACAAGAAATGTTTTCTGATTTGTAGAGATGAGGTTAAATGTACTTTAATAATAATCAGCGGCCTTTTTTCTTAGTAAGTCATGTATTAATAGATTATACTGGCTTATCCTGTGTATCAGTAAGTACTGTTAATATTGCTTTGATGCTATTCCTTTGGAGTTTATTATTTCTGAGAGTTTAACTCTAAAATGTCATAAATGTCATTTTTTTAGTAGTAGTAGTAGAGGTAGACAATGTTACTTTTGAACAGTAATTACCTTTATTCTCTTGGTTTATTTCTAAAGTGATGCTTTTGTACTGAGAGAAAATAATAAAAGAAAAAATAACTCAATGATTGTTGAAGTTTTTGAAAGCATAAAATGTAGTAGCCACTTTAGTGAATGCTTTTATTGCATTCAGTTAGGTTTACTTCTTTCAAATGCTAATATGAAAATGTACTAACTCAAAAATTCCACAAAAATTTAGAATTATATAAGGTTCTGTAGAGTAATTTCAATAATCAAAGAGTCTGGATTACTTAGGTGAATTTTGATGTAGTTTATTAGAATAGTTAAGGTAAGAATGCATTTCATTTAAAAACAACAGAAACTGCTTGATCCCTAATTTTAATCATTTTATAATTTATCACTTATTTGCATTAAAAATTATTACTGAGGGAAAGATTCTTCCATTAATTTAATATACATTTATTAACACTTCTTATTACCCAAGAAATGTGTGATTTTGTTCATGTGAACTGGTACAAAACTCTCAGGATCTAAGGTTCACTCTTCTTGTATCAAATTATAATGCTCATATTCATGAGTATGAGTTTCCCTGATGGTTCAGTGGCAAAGAATCTGCCTATAATGCTGGACATCCGTGTTCTAATCCTGGTTTGGGAATCTTCTGGATGGCATTCCAATTAAGTATGTCTTTATATAAAAGGTATTGGATTTTTTTTCATTATACTAGTCTAAAATACATTGTTATATTAAGATTTCTGTTAATTTTTCAGGTATTGTTAAGTTATCAATGGTCTTTTATTTAAAAGATACAAAAGACCATCAACTTGAAATAGCTAAACTCTTGTACAGAACGAAAACACAAGAAATGTTTTCTGATTTGTAGAGATGAGGTTAAATGTACTTTAATAATAATCAGCGGCCTTTTTTCTTAGTAAGTCATGTATTAATAGATTATACTGGCTTATCCTGTGTATCAGTAAGTACTGTTAATATTGCTTTGATGCTATTCCTTTGGAGTTTATTATTTCTGAGAGTTTAACTCTAAAATGTCATAAATGTCATTTTTTTAGTAGTAGTAGTAGAGGTAGACAATGTTACTTTTGAACAGTAATTACCTTTATTCTCTTGGTTTATTTCTAAAGTGATGCTTTTGTACTGAGAGAAAATAATAAAAGAAAAAATAACTCAATGATTGTTGAAGTTTTGAAAGCATAAAATGTAGTAGCCACTTTAGTGAATGCTTTTATTGCATTCAGTTAGGTTTACTTCTTTCAAATGCTAATATGAAAATGTACTAACTCAAAAATTCCACAAAAATTTAGAATTATATAAGGTTCTGTAGAGTAATTTCAATAATCAAAGAGTCTGGATTACTTAGGTGAATTTTGATGTAGTTTATTAGAATAGTTAAGGTAAGAATGCATTTCATTTAAAAACAACAGAAACTGCTTGATCCCTAATTTTAATCATTTTATAATTTATCACTTATTTGCATTAAAAATTATTACTGAGGGAAAGATTCTTCCATTAATTTAATATACATTTATTAACACTTCTTATTACCCAAGAAATGTGTGATTTTGTTCATGTGAACTGGTACAAAACTCTCAGGATCTAAGGTTCACTCTTCTTGTATCAAATTATAATGCTCATATTCATGAGTATGAGTTTCCCTGATGGTTCAGTGGCAAAGAATCTGCCTATAATGCTGGACATCCGTGTTCTAATCCTGGTTTGGGAAGATCTTCTGGAGGATGGCATTCCAATCCACCCCAGTACTCTTGCCTGGAGAATTCCATGGACAGAGGAGACTGGCAGGCTACAGTCCGATCAATCACATAAAGTCGAACATGACTGAAGTGACTAAGCAGCAGCAGCATACATGAGTACGGAAGCTTTAACACTAATATAAGAGTGTTTATCCTGATGTTGTTTTAAAAATAGAGGACTTATACACTTCTGTAAAAAATATTTGAATATTGTGATTAATTGGATACTGATTAGTCTTAGGTTTTATTATTTTCAAATGGTGAGAAAATAATATGAAAGACATTGATAAGCATGTTGGATCATAGACAAAGCAAAGAAATTCCAGGAAAACATCTACTTATGCTTCATTGACTGACTTTGCTAAATTCTCTGACTGTGTGGATCACAACAAATTTTGGAAAATTCTTAATGAGATGGGAATACCAGACTACCTGACTTGCTTTCTGAGAGACCTGTATGCAGGACCGAAAACAAAAGTTAGACCCAGACTTGGAACAATGGACTGGTTCAAAATTGAGAAAGTAGTACATTAAAGCTGTATACTGTCACCCTGATTATATAGCATATCCAGAGTACATCATTCGAAATGCCAGACTGGATGAAACACAAACTGGAATCAAGATTACCAGGAGAAATGTTAGTAACCTCAGATATGTAGATGACACCACTGTAATAGCATAAAGTGAAGAAATGAAGAGCCTCTTGATGAAGGTAAAAGAGAAGAGTGAGAAAGCTGGCTTACAGCTTAATGTTCAAAAAACTAAAATCATGGAATCCACTCTCATCACTTCATTGCAAATAGATGCAGGGAAAGTGGAAATAGTGACAGATCTATTTTTTTGAGTTCCAAAATCACTGTGGATGATGCCTGCTGCCATGAAATTAAAAGACGTTTGCTCCTTGGAAGAAAATCTGTAACAAACCTAGACCATATAATCAAAGCTATGGTTTTTCTAATAGTCATGTACAGATGTGAGAGTTGGATCTAAGCTCATAATTCTTTTGAGTATGAGTTTCCCTGGTGGTTCAGGGGTGAAGAATCTGCCTATAATGCTGGACATCCGTGTTCTAATCCTGGTTTGGGAAGATCTTCTGGAGGATGGCATTCCAATCCACCCCAGTACTCTTGCCTGGAGAATTCCATGGACAGAGGAGACTGGCAGGCTACAGTCCGATCAATCACATAAAGTCGAACATGACTGAAGTGACTAAGCAGCAGCAGCATACATGAGTACGGAAGCTTTAACACTAATATAAGAGTGTTTATCCTGATGTTGTTTTAAAAATAGAGGACTTATACACTTCTGTAAACAATATTTGAATATTGTGCTTAATTGGCTACTGATTAGTCTTAGGTTTTATTATTTTCACATGGTGAGAAAATAATATGAAAGACATTGATAAGCATGTTGGATCATAGACAAAGCAAAGAAATTCCAGGAAAACATCTACTTATGCTTCATTGACTGACTTTGCTAAATTCTCTGACTGTGTGGATCACAACAAATTTTGGAAAATTCTTAATGAGATGGGAATACCAGACTACCTGACTTGCTTTCTGAGAGACCTGTATGCAGGACCGAAAACAAAAGTTAGACCCAGACTTGGAACAATGGACTGGTTCAAAATTGAGAAAGTAGTACATTAAAGCTGTATACTGTCACCCTGATTATATAGCATATCCAGAGTACATCATTCGAAATGCCAGACTGGATGAAACACAAACTGGAATCAAGATTACCAGGAGAAATGTTAGTAACCTCAGATATGTAGATGACACCACTGTAATAGCATAAAGTGAAGAAATGAAGAGCCTCTTGATGAAGGTAAAAGAGAAGAGTGAGAAAGCTGGCTTACAGCTTAATGTTCAAAAAACTAAAATCATGGAATCCACTCTCATCACTTCATTGCAAATAGATGCAGGGAAAGTGGAAATAGTGACAGATCTATTTTTTTGAGTTCCAAAATCACTGTGGATGATGCCTGCTGCCATGAAATTAAAAGACGTTTGCTCCTTGGAAGAAAATCTGTAACAAACCTAGACCATATAATCAAAGCTATGGTTTTTCTAATAGTCATGTACAGATGTGAGAGTTGGATCAAGCAATCTGAGCACTGAAGAAATGATGCTTTTGAACTATGGTACTGGAGAAGATTCCTGAGAGTCCTCGGACAGCAAGGAGATCAAATCATTTGGTCCTAAAGGAAATCAACGCTAATATTAATTAGAAGGAATGATGCTGAAGCTGAAGCTCCAGTACTTTGATCACTTGATGCGAAGATACAACTCATTAGAAAAGACCATCATGCTGGGAAAGATTGAGGGCAAATCTTAACTCCACTGGTTCAAGTTTTCAACAGCTTCATGCAGGTAATTTGAAAAATAAATTATGAATATGATATTTAGCTGCAGAACATAAAACAATGTTGCCAAGCAACTAATGGAAATCTATTATACACTTTATAGATTTGAGACAATACAATCATGTTTGAATTTCAGAAAAAAAATTAAAGAATAATGTATGTATATGTATGTTTGTTTTAAATTTTATTCCTTAAATATTTTTTAAATAATTATCTTTGCATAATTTTTGATTATGGTTTATCATAGGATAATAAATACATTTCCCTGTGCTATATAGTAAGACTATAATGTAATAGCTTGTATCTACTAACCCTAAACTCCCAGTTCATCCTTTGCCCGTCTCCTTCTCCTTTGGCAGGCTGAAGTCTGTTCTCTATGTCCTTTATAATGTCTAGAGTTTTAGAAATGTCAAATGCTAAACTTGGTATTTTGCCATGTTCAGAAAAAAATTTAAGATTAAAGTATACCTTTTAATATATGAGTTTGCAAATGATCAATAATTCACATAAAAGCAAGATACTTCTGTGCATTATGAATTTTATTAACCATATTTCATTTAGAATGTTGGAGGTGTAAGTATTTTACACTGACACAGAAGGGAATTTTATCTTTGTACTCAATTTGTCAAAAAAATTAACTAGTTGTATGTGAGTTAGTGTTTTCTGAAATATTGTGACTTTTAGTCATACCACTACTTCATTTGCTTTTAAGTTTTGTGCTAATATATTTTATATGAAACTATCTGTCATTAGAGATGAACAGACAAACTGTCATACTATAAAATTTCTGTCTAATACTTTTAATATTGCAAAGAGGGCCTAAATAAGAAAGCAGTTTCCATTGTAAACTTGTTTTACTGTGTTGGCAACTTGTATCAACTTGTATCAAGGATATAATGCTTTGTCTTTAGATAATTTATTTGAAAAATCAAATGTATATAGGTAACCGAGTTATGATTTGGAAATATTTTCGTAAGTATATCTTGTGATGCTGTTTTAAGATATTCAGCATTTTAGAAACAATCATTAAAATAAGTATTTTCAATTTGTGCCCCTTCCCAATTTGTTTATAAACAGCTTTTCCTTGAATATTTATCAATTAGTAATTAAATGAGTCTTTTCTTCTTTTATGTTTGATATTTTACTTGATAATAAAGATTAATAAGAAATAATAATAAGTAATATAGATTAATAAAGATAAGCATATATGAAAATAAGATAAAAATATAGGTAAAGCTCTAAATTTGAATATCAATATCAGTCTTTAGAAATAAAGTTATTACTCATTGATGTGTGATGAAGATATTACAGAAGTATTAAAGAAAAAATAGTGTTCTATTAAATATATAATATTAATATGCACTAATGATGTATCTAAATGTTCTAGAGTAGACAACACTGGATACATCTATATTTGAAAAGAATATTTAATTTTCAGAAACTGATCATATCAAATCTAGATTAGAAATCAAAAAAGAATCATTCAAGGTTGATAAAGTAGCTGTAGGAGAATAACAAGGGAAGAAGGATACTGATAAGGTCAGTGTGACGTATGAGTTTCCTTTTGCTGTTGTAACAAGTTACTAAAAACCTGGTAGTTAGAAGCAATACAAGTATGTTCTTACAGTTCTAGAAATCAAAAGTCCAAAATGGATTTTACTTGACTAAAATCAAGGTGTTAGGCAATATTCCTTCCGGGAGATGTTATAGTGGTTGTTTTATGTGGTTTCTAGCAGATCTATGCATTTCTTGCCTTATGGACTCCTTCCATATTCACAGCCAGTTTTAACTGTGTGAGTATTTTTCTCACATATGAAACTATCTGTCATTAGAGATGAACAGACAAACTGTCATACTATAAAATTTCTGTCTAATACTTTTAATATTGCAAAGAGGGCCTAAATAAGAAAGCAGTTTCCATTGTAAACTTGTTTTACTGTGTTGGCAACTTGTATCAACTTGTATCAAGGATATAATGCTTTGTCTTTAGATAATTTATTTGAAAAATCAAATGTATATAGGTAACCGAGTTATGATTTGGAAATATTTTCGTAAGTATATCTTGTGATGCTGTTTTAAGATATTCAGCATTTTAGAAACAATCATTAAAATAAGTATTTTCAATTTGTGCCCCTTCCCAATTTGTTTATAAACAGCTTTTCCTTGAATATTTATCAATTAGTAATTAAATGAGTCTTTTCTTCTTTTATGTTTGATATTTTACTTGATAATAAAGATTAATAAGAAATAATAATAAGTAATATAGATTAATAAAGATAAGCATATATGAAAATAAGATAAAAATATAGGTAAAGCTCTAAATTTGAATATCAATATCAGTCTTTAGAAATAAAGTTATTACTCATTGATGTGTGATGAAGATATTACAGAAGTATTAAAGAAAAAATAGTGTTCTATTAAATATATAATATTAATATGCACTAATGATGTATCTAAATGTTCTAGAGTAGACAACACTGGATACATCTATATTTGAAAAGAATATTTAATTTTCAGAAACTGATCATATCAAATCTAGATTAGAAATCAAAAAAGAATCATTCAAGGTTGATAAAGTAGCTGTAGGAGAATAACAAGGGAAGAAGGATACTGATAAGGTCAGTGTGACGTATGAGTTTCCTTTTGCTGTTGTAACAAGTTACTAAAAACCTGGTAGTTAGAAGCAATACAAGTATGTTCTTACAGTTCTAGAAATCAAAAGTCCAAAATGGATTTTACTTGACTAAAATCAAGGTGTTAGGCAATATTCCTTCCGGGAGATGTTATAGTGGTTGTTTTATGTGGTTTCTAGCAGATCTATGCATTTCTTGCCTTATGGACTCCTTCCATATTCACAGCCAGTTTTAACTGTGTGAGTATTTCTCACATCACACCATTCTGATACTGACTCTTCTTTGCTTCCCTCTTTCACGTTTATGGACTAGGATGATTACACTAGGTTTCTTGGTATAATCTAGGATCATTTCCCCAACTCACCATTATTTGATTACCTACCTTAATTTGATTTATAATCTTTATTCTGCCCTATCATGTAAACTTATATATTTATTGGTTCTGGGTTTAGAATGTGCACATTTTGGGGAACAATTATTGTGCTTACCACAAGTGATGAACTGTAAATGCTAGCATTGTTAGGCATAGAAGAAAAACAGAAAAGAAAAACAATTAATGGCTTAATATGGGAAAGTATAAAAATTCTGAGTTAGGGGTGACTTCTCTTGTTTCTTAGGTTTTCTTATTTGTTTTCATCATTTTCAGTTATAATCTCTATAATTTAGTATAAGAAATCTAAAATTCTGTCAATATTGATGTGTGGGACTACTAGTCTTTTACCATCTTCCTTTACTGATCTGGGTTATTAACATTTAAAGCAACCATAGAGAAAATAAAGTGTATGTGATCACTCTAGTGTAGAATAGTTTGAACTATTCATTTGTCAACTTCTTTGACCTAATTAGTTGGTTACTTTAACAGCTCTCAAACACTAATAAAATTATAGCTACCTCTTAATAACAACATTAGATTATCTCTAGTAGTTAATTTAAGCATACCCTATCTGTATATGATTGAAATCTAATATTCAATGTAAGCTACATCTACTTTGCTTCATAAATTTTATAAAATCAAGTTAAAGAGGATAAATATAATCCAAGGTCCTTCTTTTGTCAGGTTACCATAATACCTCCCCTAAACATCTCATTCATTTATTGTATTAAAAGCCATTCTGTATCTGGAAAATATGTATGGACTTTTTTCTACACTTAATTATAAAGCACCAACTATATGTATGTATATATATATATATATATACATACATATAGTACATATATATATATATATATATATATGAACACATACACAAGATATTATCTGTTATATAGTCAGAGAATTTTAGAATTTAGGTACTGAAAGAGAAATAATGGCATAAATAAGTCAACCCAATTTAGAGAAGAAAAGAAATGTGCATCAAGCTAAATTCAAAAACCTGGGCCTCACTTTCTGAGCCTAGATTATATTTTATTTTCAGCTTATCTCAATAAAATAACATCATTATGAAAAGAGATCCTTCCTACACTGCTGGTGGGAATAAGTTGGTACAGCTACTATGAACAACAGTGTGGAAATACCTAAATAGAGTTGCCATATGATCCAGCAATTTCTGGGGATAAATCTATTGGTGAACTTTGGTTTTTACCACAAGTGATGAACTGTAAATGCTAGCATTGTTAGGCATAGAAGAAAAACAGAAAAGAAAAACAATTAATGGCTTAATATGGGAAAGTATAAAAATTCTGAGTTAGGGTGACTTCTCTTGTTTCTTAGGTTTTCTTATTTGTTTTCATCATTTTCAGTTATAATCTCTATAATTTAGTATAAGAAATCTAAAATTCTGTCAATATTGATGTGTGGGACTACTAGTCTTTTACCATCTTCCTTTACTGATCTGGGTTATTAACATTTAAAGCAACCATAGAGAAAATAAAGTGTATGTGATCACTCTAGTGTAGAATAGTTTGAACTATTCATTTGTCAACTTCTTTGACCTAATTAGTTGGTTACTTTAACAGCTCTCAAACACTAATAAAATTATAGCTACCTCTTAATAACAACATTAGATTATCTCTAGTAGTTAATTTAAGCATACCCTATCTGTATATGATTGAAATCTAATATTCAATGTAAGCTACATCTACTTTGCTTCATAAATTTTATAAAATCAAGTTAAAGAGGATAAATATAATCCAAGGTCCTTCTTTTGTCAGGTTACCATAATACCTCCCCTAAACATCTCATTCATTTATTGTATTAAAAGCCATTCTGTATCTGGAAAATATGTATGGACTTTTTTCTACACTTAATTATAAAGCACCAACTATATGTATGTATATATATATATATATATACATACATATAGTACATATATATATATATATATATATATGAACACATACACAAGATATTATCTGTTATATAGTCAGAGAATTTTAGAATTTAGGTACTGAAAGAGAAATAATGGCATAAATAAGTCAACCCAATTTAGAGAAGAAAAGAAATGTGCATCAAGCTAAATTCAAAAACCTGGGCCTCACTTTCTGAGCCTAGATTATATTTTATTTTCAGCTTATCTCAATAAAATAACATCATTATGAAAAGAGATCCTTCCTACACTGCTGGTGGGAATAAGTTGGTACAGCTACTATGAACAACAGTGTGGAAATACCTATAAAACTAAAAATAGAGTTGCCATATGATCCAGCAATTCCATTCCTCAGTACCTAACTAGAAAAGATGAAGATTCTAATTTATGATGCTCTCCTCAACATTCTATAATAACTTAAATAGGAAAAGAAGTTGAAAAAAAAAGAGACATGTATAACTGAATCACTTTACTGTACACCTGAAACTAATATAACATTGTTAATCAGCTATGAAAAGTTAACTGAAATTTAGTCTCTTAGTCATGTCTAGCTCTTCACGACCCCATGCACTATTATAGCATGGCAGACTCCTCTGTCCACGTGGGTTTCCTAGCAAGAATACAGGAACATTGCTTGGTCTTAAAAAGGAATGTAATGTCATTTGCAACTTCATGGATGGACCTAGAGATTATCATATTAAGTGAAATGCATCAGACGGAGGAAGACAAATACCATATGATATCACTTATATAAGGAATCAAATAAATGGGCTTATTTAAAAATAAGTTATGAGTTTATTTATAAATCAGAAATAGACTCACAGATATAGAAAACACATTTCTGGGTACCAAAGGGGAAATGAAGAGAGGGATAATTTATAAATTTGGGATTAACAGATACAACTACAGTTTATAAAACATAAATAGCAAGGATCTACTGACATTAGAGAATGAGCATCCGAAGACCTTTTAGATTTCTGCTTGTGTTTGATTTAAGCTCCTGGAATTATATTGTACACAACAAAATGGTGAGAACATTTATGTTTTCCCTTGCTACCTTAGATCTTGACAATTTATGGTTTCTGATGTATAGATGTCAGAAAGAAAGATTTAGAAGAAATCACATTTAATATTGGCTTTCTGGAAGGCACAAGTCTCATAGGTCTCCTGAATTTTATAGCATAGACTTATGATTTATTAGATAATAGAATCACAATGTGACTCTAGAGACCTCTGAAAAGGCAAACTTTTTTGTGTGATTCCAGTTGGATTGTACAAAAATATAGAAGTGAGATGGGACATTTGGAACAGAGAAGTAGTTGAGAAAACAGTTTAATACATGCAAAGAATCATTTGTGAAATTTCCATAAATTATTTTCTGTTCTCAGTTATGTTTGAGACAGAGCAAAGACTTGCCTATGAGTAGGCTAGTACACATAAAAGGTCAATTACCTATGCTAAGGTTTTTCTTAGAATGTTATTCTCCATTGAACCCCAAGATCTCAAAGAGCAGTGGTAGTAAGAGCCAGTGCTGGTGTTGCTAATAATGTAGTGAGATGTTCTTACCAGAAAAAGAAAAAAAAGTGTTTTAATGGAAATACAAATACTTAATACCTATGTATCCTCACTTAATTCACTGAGGTTCTCAAGTGCTCATCTTCTTCATCCAGAGGATAAAAAAACTGGAACTATTCTTATACAGTTTTTTAAGAAATAAAATTAATAACAATATAAAACAACTTATTGAGAACCTTCCTAGTACATATTTGTCAATTTTTCTTCCCTCTTTTTCAGAATGAGTGATTATGTTAACAGACATCAAGTGTGCTGTGTTAGTAACTTAGTCATGTCCAATTGTTTTGTTACCCCATAGACTATAGCTTGGCAGGCTCCTTTGTCCATAGAATTCTCCTGGCAAGAATTCTGGAGTGGGTAGCCATTGTTTTCTCCAGGGTATCTTGCAAACCCAGAGATTAAATGAGGTCTTTTGAATTGAAGGCAGATTTTTTATTGCTTCAGCAACCAGGGAAGCCCAAAAGACACCAAGGTAGGGCTCAACGATTTCACAGGGTAGAGGAAAGTTGCTAGCTTAGATCTACTGACATTAGAGAATGAGCATCCGAAGACCTTTTAGATTTCTGCTTGTGTTTGATTTAAGCTCCTGGAATTATATTGTACACAACAAAATGGTGAGAACATTTATGTTTTCCCTTGCTACCTTAGATCTTGACAATTTATGGTTTCTGATGTATAGATGTCAGAAAGAAAGATTTAGAAGAAATCACATTTAATATTGGCTTTCTGGAAGGCACAAGTCTCATAGGTCTCCTGAATTTTATAGCATAGACTTATGATTTATTAGATAATAGAATCACAATGTGACTCTAGAGACCTCTGAAAAGGCAAACTTTTTTGTGTGATTCCAGTTGGATTGTACAAAAATATAGAAGTGAGATGGGACATTTGGAACAGAGAAGTAGTTGAGAAAACAGTTTAATACATGCAAAGAATCATTTGTGAAATTTCCATAAATTATTTTCTGTTCTCAGTTATGTTTGAGACAGAGCAAAGACTTGCCTATGAGTAGGCTAGTACACATAAAAGGTCAATTACCTATGCTAAGGTTTTTCTTAGAATGTTATTCTCCATTGAACCCCAAGATCTCAAAGAGCAGTGGTAGTAAGAGCCAGTGCTGGTGTTGCTAATAATGTAGTGAGATGTTCTTACCAGAAAAGAAAAAAAGTGTTTTAATGGAAATACAAATACTTAATACCTATGTATCCTCACTTAATTCACTGAGGTTCTCAAGTGCTCATCTTCTTCATCCAGAGGATAAAAAAACTGGAACTATTCTTATACAGTTTTTTAAGAAATAAAATTAATAACAATATAAAACAACTTATTGAGAACCTTCCTAGTACATATTTGTCAATTTTTCTTCCCTCTTTTTCAGAATGAGTGATTATGTTAACAGACATCAAGTGTGCTGTGTTAGTAACTTAGTCATGTCCAATTGTTTTGTTACCCCATAGACTATAGCTTGGCAGGCTCCTTTGTCCATAGAATTCTCCTGGCAAGAATTCTGGAGTGGGTAGCCATTGTTTTCTCCAGGGTATCTTGCAAACCCAGAGATTAAATGAGGTCTTTTGAATTGAAGGCAGATTTTTTATTGCTTCAGCAACCAGGGAAGCCCAAAAGACACCAAGGTAGGGCTCAACGATTTCACAGGGTAGAGGAAAGTGTCATTTGGGAAAAGGGGGAGTTCAGGATAAGTGAATTAGAAAAAAAAAAAAAAGGGTTAGAGAGCAAAGAGAAAGAAAAGGAGGAGAAAAAAATGAATGAAGAAGAGACCATAGATTGGATACAGTTGAGGGGGTGACTTGCCAATTGTTGTTGTTTAGCAGCTCAGTTGTGTCCAATTCTTTTTTGACTCCCATGGACTGTAGCCTGCCAGGTTCCTCTGTCCATGAGATTGTCCAGACAAAACTATTGTAGTGGGTTGCCATTTCCTTCTCTTGGGGATCTTCCCATACTAGGGATTGAACATGTGTCCGATTCAAGTCTCCTGCCTTGCAGGTTAATTCTTTATTGCTGAGCCACCAGGGAACCAGTACAATACATGGAATCACCTGTAATATAAGGAGCATTTGGCAGAATAGTTGGAAACCAGCCTGGAATGAAAGTCTGGGACTAAGTTGTGAAAAGTTCTCATGGTAAATACATGTATCAATATGTTCTAAAATCTGATTCTGCTCTGTGAACAGGAAGCAAAATAATAATGTTATCTCATTTTACATTTGCCTCAGAGAATGCTTTGAGTCTCTCAAGACCACTAACTAGAACCCTATCAGGCAAGAAGAATAGAATCAATACAATTCTGGGAAATGAATGAACAGATGTTAATTGAAAGATATTTTTCTTCAAATGAAAGTTATTTGAATCTTGACAAGATGCTATCTTATTTAAATAGCTCCATGATCATCAACTGTCCCAGAAGTATTCATAGTAAGAACCCAACCCATATACTTAGACATGGCTATTTCAGTTTACATTTAAACTAATTAAATTTAAAAACCAATTCTTAAATTGCATTGGCCACATTTCAAGTGTTTAATAGCCATATGTGCCTAATGCTTACTGTATCTGAAACTATATAACACTTTCTTCCTTAGAGAAAATATTATTGGATAAGTTTGAATTTTGCATAGCTAATCTTATAAGGCACCAGGGAGGAAAGACCCAATGTTTTTCAAACTGTGGTAACTGGAGAAGACTCTTGACTCTGCAGCCAATCAACCCTGAATTTTCATTGAAAGCTGAAGATGAATCTCCAATACTTTGGCCACCTGATGCAAAGAGCTGATTCACTGGAAAAGACCCTGGTGCTAGGAAAGATTGAGGGCAGCAGGAGAAAGGGATGACAGAGGGTGAGATGGTTAGATGACGTGACTGAGAAAATAGATGGAATTTTAGCAGCTCTGGAAGACAGTGAAGGACAAGGAAGGCTGAAGTGCTGCAGTTCATGTGGTCACAAAGAATGAGACATGACTTAGCAATTGAGCAACAACAACAAATCTTATGTAGGTGTGTTCCATTAGGTCCCATAGGAAATTCTTTTACCCATCTTTTTGTTCATTCATCCATAGGATGACCAACTTGTCCTGATTTTCCCTAGAGTTTCCTTGTTTTAGCAGAGAATTGACACAAATCTTCCCAGCTGTCATAGAGATTTACATTGGGGATTTGACAGTGATTAGTTCTTAAGTATGTCCTTGTCTACCCCCATGCTGGTTTAGTCTACAGTACTAGGAGTTACACTGATTTCCTATGTTGTACCTTGATCTTTCATTTTATTTGCTACTACTTCAGTCCTTCATTGTTCTATGAGAAATAGGACTTTTTTTTCAAAGACAAGAACTGTGCCTGGAATGTAATAGCATCTTTACCCTCATTATTCCTGGACTTTAAAATGTTTGTGTATATTTCACATAATAATACATTGTCTTTTCATGAATAAACTAATATTCCTAGATCTGATCATCTTCTGGTACTTACTTGAAATCTTTCATGCTCATATTCAGCTTGATTGATCACTCTTATACAGAAAGTTGCTTGAGTGATACCAAAGTGACTTATTCTCATAGGAATTAGGGGTTCAGAATTTCTACTTAAATTGCATTGGCCACATTTCAAGTGTTTAATAGCCATATGTGCCTAATGCTTACTGTATCTGAAACTATATAACACTTTCTTCCTTAGAGAAAATATTATTGGATAAGTTTGAATTTTGCATAGCTAATCTTATAAGGCACCAGGGAGGAAAGACCCAATGTTTTTCAAACTGTGGTAACTGGAGAAGACTCTTGACTCTGCAGCCAATCAACCCTGAATTTTCATTGAAAGCTGAAGATGAATCTCCAATACTTTGGCCACCTGATGCAAAGAGCTGATTCACTGGAAAAGACCCTGGTGCTAGGAAAGATTGAGGGCAGCAGGAGAAAGGGATGACAGAGGGTGAGATGGTTAGATGACGTGACTGAGAAAATAGATGCGAATTTTAGCAGCTCTGGAAGACAGTGAAGGACAAGGAAGGCTGAAGTGCTGCAGTTCATGTGGTCACAAAGAATGAGACATGACTTAGCAATTGAGCAACAACAACAAATCTTATGTAGGTGTGTTCCATTAGGTCCCATAGGAAATTCTTTTACCCATCTTTTTGTTCATTCATCCATAGGATGACCAACTTGTCCTGATTTTCCCTAGAGTTTCCTTGTTTTAGCAGAGAATTGACACAAATCTTCCCAGCTGTCATAGAGATTTACATTGGGGATTTGACAGTGATTAGTTCTTAAGTATGTCCTTGTCTACCCCCATGCTGGTTTAGTCTACAGTACTAGGAGTTACACTGATTTCCTATGTTGTACCTTGATCTTTCATTTTATTTGCTACTACTTCAGTCCTTCATTGTTCTATGAGAAATAGGACTTTTTTTTCAAAGACAAGAACTGTGCCTGGAATGTAATAGCATCTTTACCCTCATTATTCCTGGACTTTAAAATGTTTGTGTATATTTCACATAATAATACATTGTCTTTTCATGAATAAACTAATATTCCTAGATCTGATCATCTTCTGGTACTTACTTGAAATCTTTCATGCTCATATTCAGCTTGATTGATCACTCTTATACAGAAAGTTGCTTGAGTGATACCAAAGTGACTTATTCTCATAGGAATTAGGGGTTCAGAATTTCTACTTGATTTTGTCCATAAATGTTTTCAAATTTTTTGGTATCAAAACAAACTGAATTTTATTTTAAATGTCTTTCTTCTGTTCATAGTCACTGTATTTTTTAAATTTTGGCCTCTTTTGTTGGTTTTTTATTTGTTTATTTTCATTCATCTTTATTTTTTGGTCTGTGTGGGCCTCCCATTGCAGTGGCCTCTCTCATTGCAGAGCACCGGCTCTGGGAACATGCACTCCAGAGCGCTGGCTTATAATTGGACACAGCAGTCCAGTTGCTCTATGACACATGGGATCTTCCCAGGTCAGGGATTGAGCTGGTGCCCCTTGCATTGCAAGGCAGACTCTTTACTCAATGGACCACCAGGGAAGCCCCAAACTAAATTTTTTTTCTCTCCTATTTTTATGTGACAATTGCAAAAGTGTTCTATTACTGCTACATTTAAGTGGGTAATTTCACAATGATTCTATTTCTTCTACTTTGGCCACAGTTAAGAATTTTCTTTATAATAGCAACAACCCACAAGGTGTTCAAACCCTCATAAACTATATTCTTGAAAAGGAAGAAAATTTTGAGATGTCCTGAATCACTGGAATGTGAACTACATATTGGAATGAAATGGAAAATTGCTGAGCAGTATCTGGGAATATAAACTAGAGATTATATCATTTCGAGTAGACTAAGCTGCAGGAAAATAAAATAGAACTACATATATAGTGTATATTTGTGATATAGTGTATATCACAAATTTTTAAAATCAGGTTCATAGTTTGTCTCTAAAAGAGCTCAGTAGATTTCTGATCTATTCTACTTACCTTTAGTATCATATGCCAGTAATTTTCAATGAATTAATTTCCAAGAAATAGTTCTTAGAATTACTTTTATATTTGCCTCATTTTCCTCATTTTTGTTTCACTTTAACAGGAATCATTCACCTCTGACACCATACAAAACAAAATAACTGGATAAAAACCTGCCTTTTGTTTTGGCATGGTTTTTTTATTCAGCTTGATTGATCACTCTTATACAGAAAGTTGCTTGAGTGATACCAAAGTGACTTATTCTCATAGGAATTAGGGGTTCAGAATTTCTACTTGATTTTGTCCATAAATGTTTTCAAATTTTTTGGTATCAAAACAAACTGAATTTTATTTTAAATGTCTTTCTTCTGTTCATAGTCACTGTATTTTTTAAATTTTGGCCTCTTTTGTTGGTTTTTTATTTGTTTATTTTCATTCATCTTTATTTTTTGGTCTGTGTGGGCCTCCCATTGCAGTGGCCTCTCTCATTGCAGAGCACCGGCTCTGGGAACATGCACTCCAGAGCGCTGGCTTATAATTGGACACAGCAGTCCAGTTGCTCTATGACACATGGGATCTTCCCAGGTCAGGGATTGAGCTGGTGCCCCTTGCATTGCAAGGCAGACTCTTTACTCAATGGACCACCAGGGAAGCCCCAAACTAAATTTTTTTTCTCTCCTATTTTTATGTGACAATTGCAAAAGTGTTCTATTACTGCTACATTTAAGTGGGTAATTTCACAATGATTCTATTTCTTCTACTTTGGCCACAGTTAAGAATTTTCTTTATAATAGCAACAACCCACAAGGTGTTCAAACCCTCATAAACTATATTCTTGAAAAGGAAGAAAATTTTGAGATGTCCTGAATCACTGGAATGTGAACTACATATTGGAATGAAATGGAAAATTGCTGAGCAGTATCTGGGAATATAAACTAGAGATTATATCATTTCGAGTAGACTAAGCTGCAGGAAAATAAAATAGAACTACATATATAGTGTATATTTGTGATATAGTGTATATCACAAATTTTTAAAATCAGGTTCATAGTTTGTCTCTAAAAGAGCTCAGTAGATTTCTGATCTATTCTACTTACCTTTAGTATCATATGCCAGTAATTTTCAATGAATTAATTTCCAAGAAATAGTTCTTAGAATTACTTTTATATTTGCCTCATTTTCCTCATTTTTGTTTCACTTTAACAGGAATCATTCACCTCTGACACCATACAAAACAAAATAACTGGATAAAAACCTGCCTATTATGTTTTGGCATCCAAAGGCAGTTAATTTTTCCACTTCTGCTAAGCTGTTCATTCCTTGATTCTTATTTTATTCCTTGATTCTTTTCTGAAACGACCAATACTTACCTGAATAACTGTCTTTATTAAAACCCTGCTGGGCTTCCCCTGGTAGTCCAGTGGGTAAGGACACCGCCTTGCAGTGAAAGGGGTACGGGGTCGATCCCTGGCCTGGGAAGATCCCATGTGCCGCGGAGCGGCTGGACCCATGTGTCCAATTACCGAGCCAGAGCTCTGGAGTGCATGCGCCCAGAGCCGGCACTCAGCAACGACAGATGCCACCGCGCTGGGAGGCCCACAGAAGCCAAAGAA
Organism: Tragulus kanchil; assembly: GCA_022376925.1. Taxonomy (NCBI): domain Eukaryota; kingdom Metazoa; phylum Chordata; class Mammalia; order Artiodactyla; family Tragulidae; genus Tragulus; species Tragulus kanchil. The sequence goes on along the minus strand of JAIOJX010000025.1, from coordinate 110,362,211 downwards.
CAAAGACGGATGAAAATAGAGAAATGAAAGACCAATAGAAGTGGCCCGCCCGCTCCCCTCCCTCCCCAACCCGACTCCTGCCCAAAATAAATAAATAAATAAATCTTAAAAAAAAAAAAAAAAGCCCTGCTAAATACAGCAAATAAGTCAACACGTACTAAAATTCTACCTGGATGGGCTCTATCTGATCACTTTACCTTAAACTAAAGAAATGGTAGACCCTGCCTTCTGAATTACTGAAATTATAGTGTTACAAAGTGTTTTGCATCAGGGTATGCCACCTGAATTCCTTCTAGTCACTGGTATCATTTAAATGATTGCCTACCATAAAACAATAAATATTTATACTGGTTTAAGTATTAGTGTAGGATAGGTAATACCACCAATCAGATTCAAACTTATAATGGTTCTATGCAACAAAAATGTATTTCTTGCTTATGTAAGAATCATGGGCAGTATCCAGATAATGAAGTGTTTTGCTTCAAACATTCAGAAACTCAGGATAAAGACTTTATTATCATGTTCAGTGTGTGACTTCCACTTCACCATCAGTTTCACTGTCCATTTAAAAGAAAGAAGAAGTAGCATAAAGAGCTCTTTAAGGGAAGTCTATCTTCCCTTAAAGAGAGAGAGGACTTTTATCAAGCAACTTTTACCTTTCATTGGCTAGATCAGGAGGACATGATCATATCTAATTTCAAAGGGGCTCAGGAAATGTCATCTAGCTGTTTGTCCACAAAAGAGCCATATTTGGTCATTGTTCATCTCAATTAGGTGGCTCAATGGTAAAGAATCTGCCTGCAATTCCAGAGACCTGAGTTTGATATCTGGGTTGAGAAGATTCCTGGAGAAGGGAATGGTTACCCGCTCTAATATTCTTGCCTGGAAAATTCCACGGACAGGGGCACCTGATGGGCTACAGTCAATGGGGTCGCAAAGAGTCAGACGACTGAGCAATTAACAGTTTTACTTTTTCAAACTCAGTTACAAAGATCTTCACTATTTAGGGAAGAAGTAAGTCAGCTCAACATTTGGTCTTTCCGCTCTCACAGCCTCTATCAAATATTGCTTGCCAACCTTTTCCTCCTCTGCCATAAGGTCATCATTACTCAGTCTACTACTCCATTGGCCACAAAGTCCTTCTCCCTCTAATTTCTTTCTATGCTAATTGTATTCTTGTACTTGAGACAGTCAGCTTCTTCTGAATTCTTTTATCTTGGCTTAGGCCAGGTGATTTTGCTAATAGATTCCACTATATGAGTTTATTTATGGTTTTGCAGTAATTAATTTATCTTCTTTTTTTGCACTGAGGGAATATTTGCATTGAGCTTTGTAAATTGAAATGAAATGATATCCTGACACATTGCTTTCATCCTCATTGGTGGAAGCAGTGATTATCTTTCTAAGTGGAAGACTTGGCAAATCTTTTCCACTCATAAGCTGTGAATTAATGTATCCTGGAGCACAGATCATATAACGTGCATTCCTAGACTACAGTATTAGGAATGTTGCAAAACAATGCCACACCATTGGTGTGTGCTGGCTACTTATTGAATCTTTTACCAATTTCATAGGATTAAAAACAATAAAGAACTGGCCACTGAAGTCATACAGTAGAAAAAATATGCTTTTGTCAATGAAAATTTCTTCTACTTGAAACAGTAAACCAAAGCAACTGAGTGGACTAACATGGAAAATTTCAAAGTCAGAAAGCTGTTGGAAATGGAAATTTTAAAGGGAATGTTTACAACTCCAGGAGAAGCCTAGCATCATAAATCATTCACAACTACAAAATGTTCTCTGCTTGATAAATACCAATTTTACAGTAAACAGAATCAGTTTGACAATGCAATCCGAATGCCATATAGGGAAAGGTACAAATTATTGGTCATTAATTCAATATTCCTCCAAGAGGTTAAAATAGCAAACTCCAAATAAATGAAAGGATGGGCAAAGAACAATGAGCTAATGCTTAAAAGAGACAAGTCCAAATGCCTCATTCTGGCTAAATAATATAACTGAAACTTCAGAAATTGATCAGAAATGAACACAACAGAAAGATAGTTTTTCTGTAGGTTCTATTATCAAAATAGTTGCTCAGTTCAGGCTGTTAGGGTATGTGATTCTTTAATTTCTTAAATAATCCGTAAACTTTAAAACTTCAAAACAAGAGGTAAGTCAGCTCAACATTTGGTCTTTCCGCTCTCACAGCCTCTATCAAATATTGCTTGCCAACCTTTTCCTCCTCTGCCATAAGGTCATCATTACTCAGTCTACTACTCCATTGGCCACAAAGTCCTTCTCCCTCTAATTTCTTTCTATGCTAATTGTATTCTTGTACTTGAGACAGTCAGCTTCTTCTGAATTCTTTTATCTTGGCTTAGGCCAGGTGATTTTGCTAATAGATTCCACTATATGAGTTTATTTATGGTTTTGCAGTAATTAATTTATCTTCTTTTTTTGCACTGAGGGAATATTTGCATTGAGCTTTGTAAATTGAAATGAAATGATATCCTGACACATTGCTTTCATCCTCATTGGTGGAAGCAGTGATTATCTTTCTAAGTGGAAGACTTGGCAAATCTTTTCCACTCATAAGCTGTGAATTAATGTATCCTGGAGCACAGATCATATAACGTGCATTCCTAGACTACAGTATTAGGAATGTTGCAAAACAATGCCACACCATTGGTGTGTGCTGGCTACTTATTGAATCTTTTACCAATTTCATAGGATTAAAAACAATAAAGAACTGGCCACTGAAGTCATACAGTAGAAAAAATATGCTTTTGTCAATGAAAATTTCTTCTACTTGAAACAGTAAACCAAAGCAACTGAGTGGACTAACATGGAAAATTTCAAAGTCAGAAAGCTGTTGGAAATGGAAATTTTAAAGGGAATGTTTACAACTCCAGGAGAAGCCTAGCATCATAAATCATTCACAACTACAAAATGTTCTCTGCTTGATAAATACCAATTTTACAGTAAACAGAATCAGTTTGACAATGCAATCCGAATGCCATATAGGGAAAGGTACAAATTATTGGTCATTAATTCAATATTCCTCCAAGAGGTTAAAATAGCAAACTCCAAATAAATGAAAGGATGGGCAAAGAACAATGAGCTAATGCTTAAAAGAGACAAGTCCAAATGCCTCATTCTGGCTAAATAATATAACTGAAACTTCAGAAATTGATCAGAAATGAACACAACAGAAAGATAGTTTTTCTGTAGGTTCTATTATCAAAATAGTTGCTCAGTTCAGGCTGTTAGGGTATGTGATTCTTTAATTTCTTAAATAATCCGTAAACTTTAAAACTTCAAAACAAGAGGCCTACAGAACCACAATAAAAAAACATTGGCATGGAGATTGAGCCGTTATTGAAACTCTTCTCCAGGAAAGGAGAATTGCCAAGAATGAAGTACAATGGTCAAGGCAGATTCTTCCTCAAAACACAACTAAAAGCCCCTGATTTTAAAACCAAAATTAATAGACCTAAGTGACAACTCAGCTTGTTTTTCCAATCCAACACACAATGATATCTGTTGAGAAGTAGTGGCCATTATATATTTAAAAGTGGGAGTATTTATTACACTTGCCTTGTACATTGTCCAGGGGATTCCCTGGAGGCTCAAATGATAAAGAATCTGCCTTCAATGCAGAAGACCCTAGTTTGATACCTGGGTTGGGAAGATCCCCTGAAGAAGGAAATGGCAACCCACTCCAATATTCTTGCCTGGAGAATTCCATAGACAGAGGAGCCTTTCAGACTACAGTCCGGTGTGTCACAGAGAGTCACATAGTACTGAAGCAACTTAGCACACATGCATGCATTCTTCTAAGTATGATAAAAATAACACTGAATTTTAATTTTAAGAGTTTATTTTACTTGGGTCAGATATAATTTTCTGAATTTTATGAACTTAATTGGTTCTCTGGTAAACAAGAAAATCAATTTCAAGGAAATAGAATTCTAAAATTCAGACTCTACATTGAGTATTTTTATTAATATTAATGCACAAGGAATCTTGATATCTATATTTATGTAATTATAGCTTATATTAGAAGCTGATATTTTATAATACATTGTGAGTGTGTGCAGTGCAGGCTAATTCGCTTCAGTCATGGACTCTTTGTGACTCCATGGACCTTAGCCAGCCAGGCTCTTCTGTCCTTGGGGATTCTCCAGGCAAGAATACTGGAGTGAGCTGCCCTGCCCTCCACCAGGGTATCTTGCCCACCTGCGGGTCCAAATGGCTTCTCTTATGCCTCCTGCATTGGCAGTCAGACTCTTTACCAATGGCGCCACCTGAGAACCACAAAACATTGTGAGTACATTAATAATTAATTCTATAAATCTATTTACTTATGTAGAAAGCTGCTCATGGGGGTCATATATATGTTCATTTAACTTCTCAATGACATAAATTTTCTTGCTACTAGAGTTCAGTTTAAAATAGAAAATTTCAGGACTTCCCTGGTGGTCCAGTGGGTAAGGACACCGCCTTGCAGTGCAAGGGGCGCCAGTTCGATCCCTGGCCTGGGAAGATCCCACGTGCCACGGAGTGGCTGGACCGATGTGTCCCATTACCGAACAGGAGCTCTGGAGCGCGTGCACTTGAAGCCGGTGCTCTACAGTGAGAGCAGCCCCTGCAATGGGAGACCCACATAGGCCAAAGAACAAAGAATAAATAAATGAAATACCAATAAAAGTGGCCAAAAATTTTTTTAAAAAATAGAAAATTTCAGTGAGCTAACACTTTCATATGAACTGGCAGGATAAAGTGTTCATTAAGTGTCAAGATGGTCATTTAAGAAAAATGAATGTGCAAATCTTACATTTTACACTTAGTAGCTATACATTCTTAGACATGTGGAAACTTTTTCAAGTCTCTGTCTCCTCATGTGGTTGGTGTTAAGAATAAAGAAAGTTTATATTTGACACAATGTCTAGGAGAGGAAATACTCAATGAGTGTATTTTCACATTTACACTGAGATTAGCTTATGTATACATTTAATTTCTTTTTTAATTAAAGTATAGCTTATATGCAATATTTTATAAGTTACAGGTGTACAATATAACAGTTCACAATCTTCAGAAGTTGTATTCACTAGTTTGTTGGATTTATACTTTTAAAAGATGAAATTTTGCTGGGATAAATTGAAGAAAATAATATTGTCTTTAAATATTTTATATTGAATTAATCAAGATAACAGAAGTATTTTGTAATTCAGTAAAATAAATTATACCTTAGTTTAATAGTAAAAGAAATTCATTTCCAGCTTGATAACCTCACATAAATTCTCTATATAAAAAAAAGTATTCTAGGGCATATGACTGGAAAGTGTGAGAACTTTAATAATTATGACTAGAATTTTAAGTATATGTGAACCAGAACATGCAGCTTTTTGACTGATGAGAGGTCAATGAATAACAGATACCCTAAAATAAAGAGCTATACTTGATTTATTTTTTCCTGTTCTAAGAACCATTATTTCTAGCTGCTTAATGCAGAACAGAGAATAGTGGCTTCTTTTTGCAGATGAATGGGAAAATTTATACATCTGAAAGGTTAATATTTCCATTTTTTTGGAATCTGCCTCTATGTAGCCCTGAGCATCCTAGTCTACATTTTCTTTACTACTCCTAGATTGCTATTGTTATCTCTGTCAAGGAAGTCACATAATGAAGCTTTCTCCTTTTAAAACTAGAAATAATTGCTTTCTTTTCTATTTTAGACTTCATTCATCATGAGTATAAAGGAAAAATGCAAAAATAAGGTCAGTGGTTTTTGCATTGAAGAACTATCAGTACCAATGATTTATATCATGGAGTTATTATTAGAAAGATATCAAATGATGTCTGTTAAATAATATAGAATGGTATAGTCATTTTCAATAGCCAACTATATAAATGTGTTGTTCTTAGGTAGCCGAAAGTAGATCACACAGCTTTTCTGTTTCAGGAAAGCCTCTTTACTAACTCCTCTAAGTCATCTTGGAGAGAGAAAACAATTTTTTTCCAGAGGAAATAATAGCAGAAGCTTCAAAAAACACTGGATGCTGATTAATTCCTGGTGTCAGCTGGTCCTGTTTGCACTGTGCCCGAGTCACAGATACTACTAGTTGATACTCTTTCTTGGTTATTAGCTTGTATCATTCATACCCATTTGGCAAGTTGTACTCTGGACTGGTCTGTGATACAGTTTGGCACCTTGAATAAATATACCATGTTAATTCCTAATGTCATAAAATGGTCTGTTTTGTATATATTAAGAATAAATTTTTTTTTTCAAGATAACAGAAGTATTTTGTAATTCAGTAAAATAAATTATACCTTAGTTTAATAGTAAAAGAAATTCATTTCCAGCTTGATAACCTCACATAAATTCTCTATATAAAAAAAAGTATTCTAGGGCATATGACTGGAAAGTGTGAGAACTTTAATAATTATGACTAGAATTTTAAGTATATGTGAACCAGAACATGCAGCTTTTTGACTGATGAGAGGTCAATGAATAACAGATACCCTAAAATAAAGAGCTATACTTGATTTATTTTTTCCTGTTCTAAGAACCATTATTTCTAGCTGCTTAATGCAGAACAGAGAATAGTGGCTTCTTTTTGCAGATGAATGGGAAAATTTATACATCTGAAAGGTTAATATTTCCATTTTTTTGGAATCTGCCTCTATGTAGCCCTGAGCATCCTAGTCTACATTTTCTTTACTACTCCTAGATTGCTATTGTTATCTCTGTCAAGGAAGTCACATAATGAAGCTTTCTCCTTTTAAAACTAGAAATAATTGCTTTCTTTTCTATTTTAGACTTCATTCATCATGAGTATAAAGGAAAAATGCAAAAATAAGGTCAGTGGTTTTTGCATTGAAGAACTATCAGTACCAATGATTTATATCATGGAGTTATTATTAGAAAGATATCAAATGATGTCTGTTAAATAATATAGAATGGTATAGTCATTTTCAATAGCCAACTATATAAATGTGTTGTTCTTAGGTAGCCGAAAGTAGATCACACAGCTTTTCTGTTTCAGGAAAGCCTCTTTACTAACTCCTCTAAGTCATCTTGGAGAGAGAAAACAATTTTTTTCCAGAGGAAATAATAGCAGAAGCTTCAAAAAACACTGGATGCTGATTAATTCCTGGTGTCAGCTGGTCCTGTTTGCACTGTGCCCGAGTCACAGATACTACTAGTTGATACTCTTTCTTGGTTATTAGCTTGTATCATTCATACCCATTTGGCAAGTTGTACTCTGGACTGGTCTGTGATACAGTTTGGCACCTTGAATAAATATACCATGTTAATTCCTAATGTCATAAAATGGTCTGTTTTGTATATCAGATTCCAATGACACTAAATGCTGTTCTCAGAGAGATGTGATTTTGAACTGGCAAGACATGAGAAATTGGCACTGGGAATAAGTAGCTTTCATGTCAAAGTTGTCACACCAATTTTTTGTGTGTGTGTCACTTTTTGGCTGGAATTTTTTGCAACAGATGGCCTTGTTTTTTAGATGTTTGTGAAAATAAAAGATATGTATTTCCCTTCTGAAATTTTTCTTGCACCTTATCCTATGATGTACATCATTCAGGTTTCTAAACCAGTGAGGATAATTAATCTGTTCTTATAAAGAGTTTGTAGTTTATTTTGTATTAAATTGTATCATAATGCTATTTGATTTAAACATAAGTTTACTGTATTCATTTTCATATTGTGCTAATCTGTGGAAATGTAAAGATGAAATGACATAGTCCCAAGTTACAAAGTTTGTGTACGTGAAACAGTAATTATGGCATGTCACACTGCATTGGATTTAATATGTGTAAAAGAGTACAAAGATATAATTAGACATAGAATAATGAAGAAATGCCTTATTGGATGGAGATTAACTAGTGGTCTGAAGGATGATGGCATTTGACAGTCAAGAATGTAAGAGGGATTGGAAAGAAAAGTCAGAAACTTTTGAAGGGCTAAATGAATTCATAAATGTGTTAATAAGGAAGTCATTGTTTTCTTTTAGTACTCTTAAATTTGCATATTAATTTCATATAATTCTTTTTCATATGGAATGCAATTAGATTTATAAGAATTAAATTAGATTCTTTAGGATTGAAACCTTGGAATTGGGGGCACATTTTATAACTCTAACTTCATTATTAGAAACTTAAGAGATGTGATAAAAATTATTATGATTGGGAGTAAAAATATCCACAGTAATACAGTCAGGCATGCATGCATGCTCACTTATGTCTAACTTTTTGTCTACCCATAAACTGTAGACTGCCAAGCTCTCCTTGACTCTGTCAAGGTCATCTTCTCTATTTGTAGGACAAGTTTGAGGAATTAATAAGTTTTGCTTTATTAACAGTTTCCCTGTAGATAATCTCAAGAGTTCAATACAGGAAATATGATGAGTGTTGTGTGGTACATATCTGATCTGAAAGATCTGTGAGACCTCAGGGTGCACTTGAAGATGTGCATGGAAAGTTCCAGAGTTGATAAAGATATCTGATAAAGCATTTAGTAAGCCAAGATCATATCATTCAGATAGGGAATGTATGGGTTCAAGTCTAAAAATTATAAACTAATAATGAGTAAATTTTTTATAACCTCCCATACCAAATTTCATGGACACCTTTCCCCTCTAAACCTACCCCAATTTATGAAGACCTGCCTTGTAAAGTTCATTATGACTTTATTAGGTCCATGATTTGACTATTTAAAAATAAAAGACATCCTCCATCTATCTATGCTTGTATAAACTCTTATCTTAAATATGCTAAAATGCAATGCTGCTACTCTTATTTTTGATACTCAAATTGGCTCAGATGGCCAGCAAAAGCCAATTTAATCTGGTTTCTGTGGGTTTTTTGATATGACACCTATCATTATTGAGCACTTTAAATTCTGGTGCAGTGCAATGATCCAGGATCATGTTATGTTTTCTATGGGGTAGCATTGGAGTTCTCTCATGTTTGTTTGTTATTGTTGTTGTTTTCAGTGGAGAAAGATATTTATAAACCAAGATCAGGATGCTAGCAGTACATACATTATTATTTAATTGATTTATGATTGATAACTGGATATATGTGAGACATGATTTGTAAAGCCAATATTCTAATAATGAATATTTGGAGTGCTATCCATTTTTTTCACTATTACAAACTGTGCAGCAGTGAATATTTTTGCATATATATGTGTGTATATATATATATATATATGTATATGTATATGTATATATATATATATATATAGGTTTATATTTGAAAATATATATGTAGAGCAAATTTCTTGTGGTGAAATACTGGATCAGTCTTGTGCAATTAAAAATGTGTGGTAGATATTTCCCAATGTCTCTTGAACAAATTAAAAATTGTACTGGTGTCACATGTACTCCCATCAATTACCTATGAGAGTGTCTGTTAAACACCAGTTCCCCTCAGAAATAAAGAACTAGGGGAAACATATGTTGATTTTTTAAAAAAGTACATTAAGAGAGATATGAGTTAAGTTTTATTTAGGTAAAAATGAAGGCCATGGCCTAAGAGACAACACCTCAGAGAGCTCTGAGAAACTGCTTTGAAGAAGTAGGGGTGGAAGGTCAATATATATGTGATTTTGGTGAAAGGGGAGTGTGCACAAATCAAGAACAATTTTTTGTAGACAATTTCTCCTAGTCACAAGAAGTCATCACCATGAAGGATTTTTGTGCTTTTCTAGATATGAGGAGATACAAGAATTGGACTCATAAATGTGGCTCCTGAAAACATCTAACTGAAAACTTGTCCTTCCACACCCAGCCCTCCCCCAAGCACGAAGTGCCTCACTTTTTTGCTCCACTCTGAACTCCTTTCAGGGGATGTTGAAAATCAGCAGCTGCAACATCACATGATGTAATCCTATGGAGGTAGATGGCAAGTGCCAATGGGAAGTGCCAATCTGTAGTTGACTGGGCACCTTAGGGTCATACATTTGAGCATAGTCTGGAAAATTTCATATTTATGGACAGAGTCAGAGTAAGTATTATTAATTAAGCAGGTAAGAGGATCTCACCTAGTAATATCCAGTAGCCTTTCCACTTGGTACATCCTCCACTGAACTTTCTCTTGTCTAAAACAAATTCCTTAAGAGCCATCCAATTAGGTTTGGAGTAGAGAAATCCACCAAATAATTTAGAAGTACTAGATATAGGTAATTGCTCACAAATGTAACAATTGGATTGATTTTTAAAACTACCATCGGATTGTGTCCATGATTAAAAAAAAAAAAAAAACACTTAATTTAAATGCAAAGGTCCAAGAAATCAAGAAAACATTATAATTGATCATACAAATCAGATCCAGCATCTTGGGTAAGCTGTCTACTTCCGATGCCATCTTCTCATCCTGGTGTGAGAGTAGGTTCCTCTGTTAGGGCATTGTTTTAAGGTGAGTTTGAGGTCAATAGTTCTCTCTATAGATCAGTGTAAAATTAAAAATTGTACTGGTGTCACATGTACTCCCATCAATTACCTATGAGAGTGTCTGTTAAACACCAGTTCCCCTCAGAAATAAAGAACTAGGGGAAACATATGTTGATTTTTTAAAAAAGTACATTAAGAGAGATATGAGTTAAGTTTTATTTAGGTAAAAATGAAGGCCATGGCCTAAGAGACAACACCTCAGAGAGCTCTGAGAAACTGCTTTGAAGAAGTAGGGGTGGAAGGTCAATATATATGTGATTTTGGTGAAAGGGGAGTGTGCACAAATCAAGAACAATTTTTTGTAGACAATTTCTCCTAGTCACAAGAAGTCATCACCATGAAGGATTTTTGTGCTTTTCTAGATATGAGGAGATACAAGAATTGGACTCATAAATGTGGCTCCTGAAAACATCTAACTGAAAACTTGTCCTTCCACACCCAGCCCTCCCCCAAGCACGAAGTGCCTCACTTTTGTGCTCCACTCTGAACTCCTTTCAGGGGATGTTGAAAATCAGCAGCTGCAACATCACATGATGTAATCCTATGGAGGTAGATGGCAAGTGCCAATGGGAAGTGCCAATCTGTAGTTGACTGGGCACCTTAGGGTCATACATTTGAGCATAGTCTGGAAAATTTCATATTTATGGACAGAGTCAGAGTAAGTATTATTAATTAAGCAGGTAAGAGGATCTCACCTAGTAATATCCAGTAGCCTTTCCACTTGGTACATCCTCCACTGAACTTTCTCTTGTCTAAAACAAATTCCTTAAGAGCCATCCAATTAGGTTTGGAGTAGAGAAATCCACCAAATAATTTAGAAGTACTAGATATAGGTAATTGCTCACAAATGTAACAATTGGATTGATTTTTAAAACTACCATCGGATTGTGTCCATGATTAAAAAAAAAAAAAAAACACTTAATTTAAATGCAAAGGTCCAAGAAATCAAGAAAACATTATAATTGATCATACAAATCAGATCCAGCATCTTGGGTAAGCTGTCTACTTCCGATGCCATCTTCTCATCCTGGTGTGAGAGTAGGTTCCTCTGTTAGGGCATTGTTTTAAGGTGAGTTTGAGGTCAATAGTTCTCTCTATAGATCAGTGCACTGTGTAGGGGATTTTAGAAGTGGAAATTAATCCAAGAGTCACTTTTCCCTTCAGTTTCACTGTGCGAGAGTAGTTAAGAGAACCTAATAAAGCTCCTTCCATCCAGGTCGGACAAAGTCCTTTAAATTATATAATCCCAGTATGGATAACGCTCTGGTTGCAGGTAAAGGGGCATCTGATCTTCATTTAGAGACTACTGAGATAAATTTCAGAAACAAAACTTAGAATGTTCTTTTAATAAATCAATTAAGCTTTACACTAATATAGCAGGGAACTATTTGGGAATGAATCAGTAAATATAGACTTCTATTAACAAAATTTGGATTTGACATTCAATAATTTTTTTTTTCTGTCTAAAATTACCCTAATTTCTACCAAATATATCTAAATTAAGAGAATTTGTTGCAAACTAAGTCTGGTCTCAATAAACTTGACCTGATAATTTGGATATAACTACAATGGCTCATATAGGGTTTTGCTTTATTAAAACATTTTTATTTACTTATTTTTATTTGAAAGATAATCACTTTAAAATATTACATTGGTTTCTGCCATACATCAACATAAGTCAGTACACATAAACCTCCTCACTCTTGCAGCCGCCTCCCACCTCCCACTGCTTCACCCACCTCTAGGTTGTTCCAGAGGCCTAGTTTGAGTTCTCTCAATTACACAGAAAATTCCCATTGGTTATCTATTTTACACATGGTGGTGTATATGCTTCCTCTTTCTGTGCTACTGTTTCTTATAAGGAGGCTCAGACTGAAATTTTAAGAGTCCTCAAAGGGCTAGCAAATTCACATAAGAGGCTTATCACATCACAGATGTAGGTGAATTCCTCCCTTTTAAAATCCCCCAAATACCTTGAGTTTTCTGTACCTGTTGATGAAGTAGCCTTCCTATTTATCTGTAAAGAATCTGTATATTTGACAAGTACAAAGCATATAGGAGATACAATAATTTTTCCTAAAATTTGAATTTTTATTTTCAGATTTCTTATAAAATATTACATTTTCATGTGAGAAAAATTAGAAGCATCTTAAAACCATTGTTTATTTCCTTCGATTCTAAAAATAAATATATATCAGAGGTCTCAGGTTCCATGTACATTCTGTTTCAAGTGCAACAGCAACAAAAATTCATTATATATTTCCTTTGGATTCAGCTGCCTGACAATTCTTGTCTTTCTCTTGCATATTCAAATTCATTTAGTTTCATTTTATGTCAGATATTTCACACAATTATTAGGTTATAGCTCATGAACCACTAGCATTCTCTGAACATATTTCAAGAATTTGGCAAATGATGTAATATTTAAAATCTTTGCTTTTTCCACATGTCCATACACATAAAACTATTTTATTAGAAGAATTAGCTATAATTTTGGTTTATGTGCTATTACATATATATATATATACTTTATAAAATAGAAGACTTGTCCAACCCTGAAACTCAATCTATCTTGTAGGCATCAAATTGTTTAACAGAGTTCCTTTTAATTTAAAGATTTTGAGCTATTCTATTTTATAGTTTCTGATTTTTGTATTTATTACAAAATGAACTAGCATTTTCAGGAGATGAAAAATATATTAAATTACTATTGCAGCTGTGACATGCTAGCACAAGCTTCATAGCTTACAGTAACATAAACATGACTTTCAGGAATAGGTTTCATCATGTTGAAATTAAGAGGACACTAGGGCTTCATTATTTTTTGGAGGCTCTAGAAGAGAATCTGTTTCCTTGTTTTTGGCAGTTTCTAGAGATTTCTCACAGTCCTTAACTCATGATCTCATTTCATCTTCAAAGTCCACAAGGACACTCTATTCATAAGTCTTTCTCCCATCATATTACTCCTACACAGACTTTTATCCACCTCACTCTTCTACATTTAAGGATTCTGACATTACATTGGACTAACCCAGATTATCTAGGATAATCTCATTCGGCCTGAAGGACTATGGACATAGGTTCATAACATTGTAAAGGAGGTGGTGACCAAAACTGTCCCCGAGAAAAAGAAAGGTAAGAAAGTAAAACAGTTGTCTTAAGAACATTTGTTAATGGTCATTTTAATACAAGTATTTCACCCAAATAATTTTCAGTTTTTGTTAACCAATATTAAAACTACTTTCTTTTCTTATGATACTCAAACAATTTTTGGCTATTCATATGATGACTTTTGAAACAATATTTTCTGTAATCAGCAAAAATAGCATACTTTAAAAACACATGACATGGCAAATCTAAACTAATCTGAGACCTGAAATAAATATAAGTGAACAGAGGTTAAGAACTATTAGATATTTTCCCAACACTCTTATTTGATAGTATTTTTAGAGTATTACTAAACTGGTTTCTAGGTCCTACATTTCATTTAAGTAAAAGATAGTGAGTGATAAAATATGAGAAAATTCTTGCATTGTTCTTGGTTGTTTTTATATTATATAATGCATATTGAGAAATGATCAATATTGGATTATTTTACTAATAACCTATTTGTTCCTTATAAAAGATTTTATAGGAGATAAAAAATAACTGAAACACTTTCAGAAGAAACTTACAAAAGAAACTTCCTGGTTGAACAAATTTTCAACCAGGAAGATCAATTAACATTTTTTTTTTTTCTTTTTTGGGTTTACTAGAGTTAACTCGTCAATTTTATTTAAAATACTCAAGAGCACAAAGCAAAAAGAAAAGAATAATAATAACAGTTAAAATCTCTCACTTGAACATAAATATTGATCACTTATCTTTTCCAATAACTGACTGAAAAGGTAATCAAAGATGAAAAAGGCATTAGACATCAATGGCAATAATCACATCAGACAAGATATAGTTTTCATTCCTTTTTTTTAAAGGCCTTGGCACTATTTATAAGCTTGGTGGGTGGTGGAGACACTTTTATTGGTCTTTCAGTTATTTATTTTCATCCATCTTTGTTCTTTGGCTTGTGTGGGCCTCCCATCGTAGTGCCCTCTGTCGCTCCAGAGCTCCAGCTAGGTAGTTGGACACATCGGTCCAGCCACTCTGCAGCTCATGGGATCTTCCCAGGCCAGGGATCAAACTGGTTCCCCTTGCACTGCAAGGTGGGGTTCTTATCCACTGGACCACCAGGGAAGGCCCAATTTTCATTCTTTAAGAAATAAACAATTGAGGACTTTCCTGGTACTCCAGTGGTTAAGACTCTAAGCTTTCAATGCAAGGGGTGTAGGTTGGATCCCTGTTCAGAAAACTAAAATCCTGCAAGCTATACAGGGTGGCCAAAAATTATATTAATTATTATCATATTAAAAAATACAATAATTAAATTAATAGTTCAGACATAAGTGATGACTTAAGAATGTGATGAAAGATATAATTTAATTGACTGCAGTGGAACAAAACAGTGTGAACTCAATCAAATTGCCCATAAAACCTCTTCAGAAGCTCAGCTTTCAGACAAACCAGGCCACACAGAGGGCAGAAGGAGGATACCAGTTTTCAAGTAGAAAGATGAATGAAAACTGTATATTCTCAACAGTGAGAATATCAAGGTAGCTGTGGAAAACCCTGATCTGCTGCTCTTCTATATCATGCACCTAGACCACCATTATTACCTCTCTCTCTGCACACACTCAAGTCACTTCCCAACTCCTGAGCCAGAGACCAGAGGAACATTCTCTAAAGAAAGTGAAACAGAGGCATAGCAGGCCTGTTTCAGCAGAAGTTTAGAAAGAGGAATGGGACTAGAGGTAGGGGATTCAGAAAAGTAAAACTGTTAGTTGCTCAATCGTGTCCACTTTTCTGCAGTCCTATGGACTGTAGCCTACCACGCTCCTCTGTCCATGGAATTCTTCAGGCAAGAATACTGGAGTGGGTAGCCGTTCCCTTATCCAGGACATCTTCCTGACTCAGAGATCATACCCAGGTCTTCTGAACAGCAGACAAATTCTTTTCTATCTAAGTCACCAGCCAAGCCCAAGGGGATTCAGAAAGGGTATTTTAAAAGAAGGAAACATAACTTCCTTGCTCTTCAGTGTACTTTCAGAATGCAGCTAAATACATACCCGCTTGTACACACAAGTGCGCACATACACAGTGGTTACACACATATGACACTGAAAGCAAGAGAGAGGATTCTTCTTTAAAGAAACTGAAAGTCCCATCACTAGTGTCAATATTTGCTGAGCTACCAGCTCTATAACTCTCTCTTGTGCCTACCTGGAGTTACAAAAATACATGGGAATATGACTCTCAAAAAAAGTAATCATTTCAGACAGGAAACAGAGTATGCGTTTTCTGTACTATTGCATGGTTTTGCTTAACATTTATAAGGTTCACAACTCTTGTCTGTACCACATTTATTATGAGTGTCCCATGAGTGGTTTCATGTTGCTTCTCAATTCCCTTTGAAAATGCTGTCTACTCAGCCACGGAAGAAAAAGCTAATTGTGTTCTTTACGTATCTATGAAAATCAGTTCCATTTAGGTGCTATCTTTTGAATACAGGCTAAGAATGTGACTTCTCTTTAGTGGACTCTGTATAGGAATACTTGTTCTTAATGTTCTCAACATAATATCTCTATGTTTTAGGGTCAGGGGTATATCGTATAGAGTAACAATGTCAATGTTATCCAATAATGTTTGTTTCAGGACTTAGAAAAAGGAAATATATTTGATATCAATATTTCCATGAAAAACAATTACCAAGGAGAAGTCAATTGAAAAATTGCTTTGGCGTGGAACACATGATATTTCATGAAAATTAAAACACCCTGAATTAGTAAGGGAATGGAATCTGTGTAAAGAAAGTAATCACATATGTGTAGGTAACTGTCTTAATGTTTAAACAGTATACTGTTTATTTTTCTCCTTTCACCGCATTGCCCTCTTGCAGCTAAACAATTAAAAGAGTCTCGAAAAGTTGCTACCATAGCTAGTTACCAAACAGGGTTCCCAATTAAACACCCATAACTGGTGGCGTGGTGTTGAAGTTCAGTCATCAACTCGCATCCGACTCTTCGCAACTCCATGGAATGCAGCATGCCAGGTCTCCCTGTCCCTCATCATTTCCCAGAGTTTGCCCAAGTTCATGTCCATTGAATTGATGATGCCATCCAATCATCTCATCACCTGTCATCATTTATTCCTTCTGCTTTCAATCTTTTCCAGCAACAGGATCTTTTCCAATGAGTTGGCTGTTTGTATAAGATGGCCAATGAATTGGAATTTCATCTTCAGCATCAGTTCTTCCAATGAGTATTAAGGGTTATTGCCTTTAAGATTGACTGGTTTTATCTCCTTGCTGTCCAAGGGATTCTCAAGAGCCTTCAGTATCACTGACTGAAAGCATCAATTTCTTTACCGCTCAGCCTTCTTTATGGGCCAGCTCTCACATACTTACATGAATGCTGGAAAGACTATGGTCTTTGACTATATGGATCTTTGCTGGCAAAGTGATATCTTTGCTTTACCTGAATTTATCCAGGAAAACTAATGAAATGATCAGTTCCATTTAGGTGCTATCTTTTGAATACAGGCTAAGAATGTGACTTCTCTTTAGTGGACTCTGTATAGGAATACTTGTTCTTAATGTTCTCAACATAATATCTCTATGTTTTAGGGTCAGGGGTATATCGTATAGAGTAACAATGTCAATGTTATCCAATAATGTTTGTTTCAGGACTTAGAAAAAGGAAATATATTTGATATCAATATTTCCATGAAAAACAATTACCAAGGAGAAGTCAATTGAAAAATTGCTTTGGCGTGGAACACATGATATTTCATGAAAATTAAAACACCCTGAATTAGTAAGGGAATGGAATCTGTGTAAAGAAAGTAATCACATATGTGTAGGTAACTGTCTTAATGTTTAAACAGTATACTGTTTATTTTTCTCCTTTCACCGCATTGCCCTCTTGCAGCTAAACAATTAAAAGAGTCTCGAAAAGTTGCTACCATAGCTAGTTACCAAACAGGGTTCCCAATTAAACACCCATAACTGGTGGCGTGGTGTTGAAGTTCAGTCATCAACTCGCATCCGACTCTTCGCAACTCCATGGAATGCAGCATGCCAGGTCTCCCTGTCCCTCATCATTTCCCAGAGTTTGCCCAAGTTCATGTCCATTGAATTGATGATGCCATCCAATCATCTCATCACCTGTCATCATTTATTCCTTCTGCTTTCAATCTTTTCCAGCAACAGGATCTTTTCCAATGAGTTGGCTGTTTGTATAAGATGGCCAATGAATTGGAATTTCATCTTCAGCATCAGTTCTTCCAATGAGTATTAAGGGTTATTGCCTTTAAGATTGACTGGTTTTATCTCCTTGCTGTCCAAGGGATTCTCAAGAGCCTTCAGTATCACTGACTGAAAGCATCAATTTCTTTACCGCTCAGCCTTCTTTATGGGCCAGCTCTCACATACTTACATGAATGCTGGAAAGACTATGGTCTTTGACTATATGGATCTTTGCTGGCAAAGTGATATCTTTGCTTTTTAACACACTGTCTAGATTTGTCAGTCCATATGGTCAAAAATATGGGGATATGACTGAAGTGACTGAGCAGGCACACATGCTAAGTTTGTTATAGTTTTCCTGAGAAGAAGCAATTGTCTATTAATTTTATGGGTGTATTCACCACCTGCAGTGATTTTAGAGCCCAAGAAGAGGAAATCTGTCATTGCTTTCACCTCTTTTCACGGCAGCTTTCCTAGTGGCTCAGACATAAAGAATCTCCCTGCAATGTGGGAGACCCAGCTATGATCACTGAGTTGGGAAGATCCCTTAGAGAAGGAACTGGCAACTCACTCCATCCAGTATTTTTGCTTAAAGAATTTCATGAACAGAGGATTGCTACAGTCTATGGGGTTGCAAAGAGTTGGACACGACTGAGAGACTAATACTTTAAAAATCCCACACTAATTCGCATAGTCCTCTTTCGTGATGACTATCGCATGTTTCTTTGATGATTGTTGTACATTTCTGTAATTTATTTTAATCTCTAGAAAGTGGTGATCAAGCACTGTGTTAGCTTTGTTTTTAAATCTTAAAAGCCTAGACATTTCCATTTTTGTGTTCTTGGAGGATCAGAGTTATCATGAAAATAGTTCAATTGTCATACATAGAGGTATTACATGAATAACCAATCATGCAACATAGAAAGGGTGAGAGGACCAATTACTAGTGTCCAAGTGGCCCAATGAAGCCTCTAGATGATTCCAGCCTCGCCTGCTATCTGACTGAAACTATAAGAGATTCATTCAATGAAACCTTCTAAGGCAAGTCAACCTTTTTTCATAACTTTATCATATTATCCGAAAAGAATATCATTAATTCAAGGATACTACACTGACTAATGTGTAAATGGGACAATCAGCCACTCAGTTTCCATCTCTGTGTAACAGTGTTCATTTTAACAGTGTTTTTGGCATAAACACCAAGTGTGACTAATTTAGACACTATGTGGATTGAAAGGTAGAAGGTGAGGAAAGGAGAAGCATTTGAGATTTTTGACATGCCCATCTTTACTTTTCCCCATGTCCTTTCTTGTAATTATAGATAGAAAAAAATTACTATTTGATTTATGTCCAGCATAAGCCCAGATTAAATAAGACTCAAAAGTCCTGACTTGACTGTAATCATCTAATGTGAACAAACCTAGTGTAATGTTTTCTAGTTACCGTAGAGTCAATTCTTGACTTCATTCAAACTAGCAAATATTTATTGAAAGTTTATCTATGTTGGTGCAGTGTTTTATTCAAGAGAAGATTCAAATATAGGTATAACATCATATATACCCTCAAAATTTTTCAGTACTTAGTCTAGTATTACCTAAACCAGTGAATCATCATCATGAGACTTTTCCATAGATTCTCAGCATTCTAGATTGCCAAAATAGACAGAAAATCTTAAATGAGAGTGGGAAGATATGCTTGAAAATGTTTTTAAAATTCCCTTATAATTGCTTTGGGGCTCCCCAGGTGGCTTGGTGGTAAGGAATCTGCCTGCCAATGCAGGAGATGCAGAAGACGTGAATTTGACCCCTGGATTGAGAAGATCCCTGGAGGAGATAATGACAACCAATTTCAATATTTATCCCTAGAGAATCCTTTGAATAGAGAAGGCTAGGGGCTAGAGTCCATGAGGTTGCAAAGTGTCAGACATGACTGAGCAACTGACCACACATGCATAACTACTTCTGCACAGTAGTTGAATTTTTCCAAGTACCACTACCACAGATAACATAAAAGGACCACAGTTACTAATGTTAACTAATAATCAGGCCTAATGAAAATGGATGAAAACTATAATGAAGTGCGCTCTTTTTCACACAAAAAGGCTTTAGATATTGATATGGAGATTCACAAAAAGTTGAGTAAGGACCTTCCTGTAGTCCAATGATTAGGACTTTGCCTTTCAAACAGGAAATGCAATGAAACCTTCTAAGGCAAGTCAACCTTTTTTCATAACTTTATCATATTATCCGAAAAGAATATCATTAATTCAAGGATACTACACTGACTAATGTGTAAATGGGACAATCAGCCACTCAGTTTCCATCTCTGTGTAACAGTGTTCATTTTAACAGTGTTTTTGGCATAAACACCAAGTGTGACTAATTTAGACACTATGTGGATTGAAAGGTAGAAGGTGAGGAAAGGAGAAGCATTTGAGATTTTTGACATGCCCATCTTTACTTTTCCCCATGTCCTTTCTTGTAATTATAGATAGAAAAAAATTACTATTTGATTTATGTCCAGCATAAGCCCAGATTAAATAAGACTCAAAAGTCCTGACTTGACTGTAATCATCTAATGTGAACAAACCTAGTGTAATGTTTTCTAGTTACCGTAGAGTCAATTCTTGACTTCATTCAAACTAGCAAATATTTATTGAAAGTTTATCTATGTTGGTGCAGTGTTTTATTCAAGAGAAGATTCAAATATAGGTATAACATCATATATACCCTCAAAATTTTTCAGTACTTAGTCTAGTATTACCTAAACCAGTGAATCATCATCATGAGACTTTTCCATAGATTCTCAGCATTCTAGATTGCCAAAATAGACAGAAAATCTTAAATGAGAGTGGGAAGATATGCTTGAAAATGTTTTTAAAATTCCCTTATAATTGCTTTGGGGCTCCCCAGGTGGCTTGGTGGTAAGGAATCTGCCTGCCAATGCAGGAGATGCAGAAGACGTGAATTTGACCCCTGGATTGAGAAGATCCCTGGAGGAGATAATGACAACCAATTTCAATATTTATCCCTAGAGAATCCTTTGAATAGAGAAGGCTAGGGGCTAGAGTCCATGAGGTTGCAAAGTGTCAGACATGACTGAGCAACTGACCACACATGCATAACTACTTCTGCACAGTAGTTGAATTTTTCCAAGTACCACTACCACAGATAACATAAAAGGACCACAGTTACTAATGTTAACTAATAATCAGGCCTAATGAAAATGGATGAAAACTATAATGAAGTGCGCTCTTTTTCACACAAAAATGCTTTAAATATTGATATGGAGATTCACAAAAAGTTGAGTAAGGACCTTCCTGTAGTCCAATGATTAGGACTTTGCCTTTCAAACAGGAAATGCAAGTTTGATTCTTGTTTGGGGAACTAAGATCTCACATGCTTCACAGCCAGAAATATAGAACATAAAAGTAACAGAGACAATATTGTAACAAATTCAATTAAGACTTTCTTTTTTAAAAAAAGATGGACAATAAATAGGAGTAGGCACAAGAATACATTAAAACCTTTCAAGAAATTCAGATGTGAGTATGAAAAATTAGACACAATTATTATTGTACCACTCTAGCTTTCATATAGTACAGATGCTTTCTTGGCAATCAGCCTGTGAATGGATGATCAAAGGGATGTGAGTCATCTCAGTGATGTATCATTTGGCCAAACACATAAAAGTAATTGCTGAAACCTAAGACATTCTGAGTTCCATATTTTTCCCCATGAGAATTTTGGCAGACTCTCCAGCCTAGTCTGTGAGGGTTAGCAGAGTTAATGATTGAAATCACCATTTGAGTCACCTTGAGTTTACAATGCCACTGTTCCCCATGAGGCCACATTCTCTCCTGGGTTCCCATCGAAACCCCTGCCATTGTTGTGTCATATTGGCATTTCATTTACTCAATGTAATTTCTCTGTACCTTCTGCTGGTAGTCTCTTCTCTTTTCCTCACTCTCCCCACAGAAGCAACAGACCTCATCAGTTCTCTCTTTTCCTCTTAAATGAGAAAATAACTTAGCAAGACTCTTATCTAGGGAAAAATAGTTACTCTTTGCTTATTTTCCCTTTTCCACTTTTTGTGTCTGACTGTTTGTGACCCCATGGACTTTAGCCCAACAGGCTCCTCTGTCTATGAAATTTTTCTGGCAGGAATACTGTAGCTGGTTTCTGTTTTCTTCTCCAGGGGATCTTCCCAACGCAGGGATCGAACCTGTATTTTTCGATTGGCAGGCTACCACTACCACAGATAACATAAAAGGACCACAGTTACTAATGTTAACTAATAATCAGGCCTAATGAAAATGGATGAAAACTATAATGAAGTGCGCTCTTTTTCA
Source organism: Tragulus kanchil (assembly GCA_022376925.1). Classification (NCBI taxonomy): domain Eukaryota; kingdom Metazoa; phylum Chordata; class Mammalia; order Artiodactyla; family Tragulidae; genus Tragulus; species Tragulus kanchil. The sequence continues at coordinate 110,340,040 of JAIOJX010000025.1, read as the reverse complement.
CACAAAAATGCTTTAAATATTGATATGGAGATTCACAAAAAGTTGAGTAAGGACCTTCCTGTAGTCCAATGATTAGGACTTTGCCTTTCAAACAGGAAATGCAAGTTTGATTCTTGTTTGGGGAACTAAGATCTCACATGCTTCACAGCCAGAAATATAGAACATAAAAGTAACAGAGACAATATTGTAACAAATTCAATTAAGACTTTCTTTTTTAAAAAAAGATGGACAATAAATAGGAGTAGGCACAAGAATACATTAAAACCTTTCAAGAAATTCAGATGTGAGTATGAAAAATTAGACACAATTATTATTGTACCACTCTAGCTTTCATATAGTACAGATGCTTTCTTGGCAATCAGCCTGTGAATGGATGATCAAAGGGATGTGAGTCATCTCAGTGATGTATCATTTGGCCAAACACATAAAAGTAATTGCTGAAACCTAAGACATTCTGAGTTCCATATTTTTCCCCATGAGAATTTTGGCAGACTCTCCAGCCTAGTCTGTGAGGGTTAGCAGAGTTAATGATTGAAATCACCATTTGAGTCACCTTGAGTTTACAATGCCACTGTTCCCCATGAGGCCACATTCTCTCCTGGGTTCCCATCGAAACCCCTGCCATTGTTGTGTCATATTGGCATTTCATTTACTCAATGTAATTTCTCTGTACCTTCTGCTGGTAGTCTCTTCTCTTTTCCTCACTCTCCCCACAGAAGCAACAGACCTCATCAGTTCTCTCTTTTCCTCTTAAATGAGAAAATAACTTAGCAAGACTCTTATCTAGGGAAAAATAGTTACTCTTTGCTTATTTTCCCTTTTCCACTTTTTGTGTCTGACTGTTTGTGACCCCATGGACTTTAGCCCAACAGGCTCCTCTGTCTATGAAATTTTTCTGGCAGGAATACTGTAGCTGGTTTCTGTTTTCTTCTCCAGGGGATCTTCCCAACGCAGGGATCGAACCTGTATCTCTTGTCTCTCCTGCATTGGCAGGCAGATTCTTTACCATTGTGTCACCTGGGAACCTTTATGGAACTAAAGTATTTCTCTTTTGAATGGGGGAACAAGTCCTCTTTCTCTCTCTCCATTTCTTTTTCTATGTCTAACTCTACCAAGAGATTTCTCCATTTGCCTTGCTGCATTTCCTCTTACTCTCTCTTTCCCATCTGTTTCACACATTCACACACATAAATACTGTGTTCTCATGCAGTCTTTCAAACATCAGGCAAAGTACATTCACATATATTTGTCAGTTAATACATACATGTATAGGATTACTCTATGGAGAATCTTTAATATGAGAAATAGACCTATTGAACATTTTATGGTGTACAATCTGGTTCACTCTAGGGAGTATTCCATTTAATAAGAAAGAGAAAGATACAGTTTATTTAAATTTTAAAGGGTGTGAATGGTTTGAACCAATGTCCTTTGACAATTTAGAAAAGGAGAATTCCATCTGGGTGAAGCTGTACTATAGCCTTTGATACAACTTGAGTTAAATCTTGAAGAATTGGTAAGGTATAATAAAAAGAGGAAGGCATTGAAATGAAGTGAAATCTTCATTGGATTGGGATGAAGCACTTGCAAAGAGTAAGGGTAGCATAAATGTAGTGGGAGTAGGCTCTAGTCAAGAGACAGAGCAAAGGTAAAATTTTGATGGTCCTATGTCAGCAGAGGGTTATCAATCTGATCCTTTCTTATCTTATATATGAAATATAAACAATTTACTTCAATGTAATTTCTCTGTACCTTCTGCTGGTAGTCTCTTCTCTTTTCCTCACTCTCCCCACAGAAGCAACAGACCTCATCAGTTCTCTCTTTTCCTCTTAAATGAGAAAATAACTTAGCAAGACTCTTATCTAGGGAAAAATAGTTACTCTTTGCTTATTTTCCCTTTTCCACTTTTTGTGTCTGACTGTTTGTGACCCCATGGACTTTAGCCCAACAGGCTCCTCTGTCTATGAAATTTTTCTGGCAGGAATACTGTAGCTGGTTTCTGTTTTCTTCTCCAGGGGATCTTCCCAACGCAGGGATCGAACCTGTATCTCTTGTCTCTCCTGCATTGGCAGGCAGATTCTTTACCATTGTGTCACCTGGGAACCTTTATGGAACTAAAGTATTTCTCTTTTGAATGGGGGAACAAGTCCTCTTTCTCTCTCTCCATTTCTTTTTCTATGTCTAACTCTACCAAGAGATTTCTCCATTTGCCTTGCTGCATTTCCTCTTACTCTCTCTTTCCCATCTGTTTCACACATTCACACACATAAATACTGTGTTCTCATGCAGTCTTTCAAACATCAGGCAAAGTACATTCACATATATTTGTCAGTTAATACATACATGTATAGGATTACTCTATGGAGAATCTTTAATATGAGAAATAGACCTATTGAACATTTTATGGTGTACAATCTGGTTCACTCTAGGGAGTATTCCATTTAATAAGAAAGAGAAAGATACAGTTTATTTAAATTTTAAAGGGTGTGAATGGTTTGAACCAATGTCCTTTGACAATTTAGAAAAGGAGAATTCCATCTGGGTGAAGCTGTACTATAGCCTTTGATACAACTTGAGTTAAATCTTGAAGAATTGGTAAGGTATAATAAAAAGAGGAAGGCATTGAAATGAAGTGAAATCTTCATTGGATTGGGATGAAGCACTTGCAAAGAGTAAGGGTAGCATAAATGTAGTGGGAGTAGGCTCTAGTCAAGAGACAGAGCAAAGGTAAAATTTTGATGGTCCTATGTCAGCAGAGGGTTATCAATCTGATCCTTTCTTATCTTATATATGAAATATAAACAATTTAACAAATTCTAACAATTTAACTCTCCTTTGGCAGCTTTATGATCATGGTTCTTCTCATTATTTTAGAATATTAGAAAACACTGTATTTATTAAATTGTTTTTTATCTTGTTTGGTATTTGACCTAGTCTGATGAGAAGAGAGTATAGCTGAACTGTTGAGAATAGCATACAAAGTATTTGCCATAAGGAGATGCCTTGGCAATCACTTCACCCACTTGCCCCTCTCAAACCCATTTCTCAAACCCAAAGGCCCTAAATATAGTCTTTGCCTGTCCAGATGCTAGAAAGGTCAATGGATCAATCCATTCAGTGTGCTAACCAGGGCAGATTTCTAGAAAAAATAAACGGGAAAGCAAGTCTTCCCAGAATACTCTATGTATTCTATTATTTCTTCATCTGCTACTTCTAAGAACCCAAACTTCAAAAAAAAAAATTGTTCTCACAAAAACACACAATGCTATATGTATAAAAAAAATCTGTGTCTTTCTAAATATAAAATATAAATTTAAAGGAATTGGAAAATAAAGGGTGAAATAACAAGTGAAAAAATATGCTAAGATGTTATCCATTTACACTTGTGTGATTGTATGATAATATGAAGTGAATAATTAACTTATTTTTTCCCCTTAAGCTACTTTTTGACTGTTGGAAAAATAAATTTGGTTATGGAGATTAAAAATCTTATCTGTAGGTTAATTAAATTTGGAAATTATTTTTTTATTTCCTAGAAAATCTTGACTTCTAGCCTATCTTTGACCAATTAGTATAGCACAGATAAACTGTTGACTTTCTTGTTCTGAGCAGTGGAAAATCTCTAACTTCCCCAGAGCCCTAATTTTTTTTTGTTTGTTTCATTTTATTTATTTATCTATTTATTTATTTTTAAATTAAAGGACAACAGCTTTACAGACTTGTATTGTTTACTGTCAAACGTCAACTTATACCGGCCACAGGTATACATATGTTCCCTGACTCCTGAATTTCCCTCAAATCTCCCACCCTATCCCACCTCTCTAGGTTGTAACAGAGCCCCTGTTTGAATTCCCAGTCTTACAGCAAATTCCCATTGCTTATTTATTTTGCATGTTGTGAAGTAAGTTTCCATGGTACTCTTTCCATACATCCCACCCACTCCTCCTTCCCCTCAATGTCCTTAAGTCTGTTCTCTATGTCTGTTTTTCCATTGCTACACTGTATATAAATTCATCAGTACCATCTTTCTAGATTCCATATATATGTGTTAGTATACAATATTTATCTTTCTCTTTCTGACTTACTTTACCCTTTATAATGGTCTCTAGGTTCATTCGCTTCATTAGCACTTACTCAGATGCATTCCGTTTTATGGCTGAGTAATAATTACATTATATATGCATGTATATATACCGCATTTCTTTATCTGTTCATCTCCAGATGGACCTCTAGGTTAGTTCTATGTTCGAGCTATTGTTAACAGTGCTGCATTGAAAAATGAAGAACATGTGTCTTTTTCAATTTCAGTTTCCTCAGGGTATATGCCTAGTAGTGGGATTGCTGGGTCATATGGTGGTTCTATTCCTAGTTTTTTTAAGGAATCTCCATACTGTCTTTCAAAACAGCTGTATCAGTTTACATTCTCGTCAACAGTGCAAGAGGATTCCCTTTTCTCCACACCCTCTCCAGCATTTACTGTTTGTAAACTTTTTATTTTTTAAAACAGCTCACTGATGCTTCAACACTCCAAGACAGGAGGTGATCTTTTTTTGTTGTTATTTAGTTTTGGCCTCTTTTATTTATTTATTTATTTTTTTAATTCATCCATCTTTATTCTTTGGCATGTGTGGGCCTCCCATTGCAGTGGCCTTTCTCCTTGCAGAGCATTTGCTCCTAATTGGACGCAGTGGTCCATTCACTCTGTGGCACATGGGATCTTCTAGGGCCAGGAATCAAACCAATGCCCCCTGCACTGCAAGGCAGACGCTTTACCCACTGGACCACCAAGGAAGTCCATTTGTAGACTTTTTGATCATGGCCATTCTGACACTTGTGTGGTAACATTGTAGTTTTGATTTGCATTTCTCTAATAATGACTGATGTTGAGCATCTTTTTATGTGTTCGTTGGCCATGTGTATGTCTTCTTTGGAGAGATGTCTATTTAGGTCATTTTCCCACTTTTTGAATACTTCTTTATGAAATTTTCAAAGTATGGTTAATAAAGTCAATTTTTCTAAGTCATAGAAATAATGCTTTCTTAAACTTTATTTAAGAAAAGTTTGAGAGCAAAGGAATGATTGGGTTTATATATTTATTTTTCATAATATTCAGTGCTGAACTTCTGTTATGTAGTTCCACTATAGTGATCATTTTGTACCTTCAGTTTGGTTTAGTCACTCAGTCATGGCTGACTTTTTGCAACCCCATGAAACGTGGCATGCCAAGCTTCCCTGTCCTTCACCATCTCCCAGAGATTGCTCAAATTCATGTCCATTGACTCAGTGATACCATCCAATCATCTCATCCTCTGACGTCCCCTTCTCCTTTTGCCTTCTATTTTTCCATCTTTAAGGTCTTTTCCAATGAGATGGCTCTTCCCATCAGGTGGCCAAAGTATCAGAGCTTCAGCATCAAAATCAGTCCTTCCAATGACTATTCAGTTGATTTCCTTTAAAACTGACTGATTTGATCTCCTGCATTCCAAAAGACTCTTAAGAGCCATCTCCAACACTACAGTTCAAAAGCATCAATTCTTCAGTGCTCAGCCTTCTTTATGGTCCAACTCTCACATCTATACATGACTGCTGGGAAAGCTATAGTTTTGAATACATGGGCCTTTGTTGGCAAAGTGATGTTTCTGCTTTTGAATATGCTGCCTAGGTTTGTCGTAACATTTCTTCCAAAGAGAAAGTGCCTTTTATTTTTTAAATTTATTTATTTTCATCCATCTTTATTCTTTGGCTTGTGTGGGCCTCCCATCACAGTGGCCTCTCTCGCTGCAGAGCATGTGCTCTGGGCGCATGTGCTCCAGAGTGCTGGCTCTCAATTGGACACACCAGTCCAGCCGGTCTGTGGCATATGGGATCCTCCTGGGCCAGGGATTGAACCAGTGCTGCTTGTACTGCAAGGTGAACTCTTTACCCACTGGACCACCAGGGAAGCCCAAAAGTGCCTTTTAATTTTATGGCTGTAGCTACCATCCTACATTGCAGGCTGATTTTTTTCTATCACTGGGCCACCCAGGAAGTTGTGATTATACCAAATCTTAAAATTTTTGTAAGGTATAGGAAGTATTTACTGAACAGTAACTGCAAGCCCAATCCTGTGCTATGCATTTTATGTAAAGCTGTCATGTGGAAGGTGACTTTAATGCACTGGTAGACTCCACATGAGCTATCCCAGAGGAACAGAGACTTATGGACCAAGTGAAATATGGTCAATCAAATATGGTTAATTAATTAAATGTAAAACAGCTAATGAGGAAACAGGGACAATGAATGGTATGTGCTAATACATGTAATGTGGGGTCCAAGTATACAGACCCAAATCCAAGATCATGAGAAGTTCTTAGGTACTATCTTTATTTCTGGCATGCATCAACATTCTCCACTGAGGAAGCAATTAGTAGGATTACAGCTGAAGTCTGAGCTTGGGGTTAACAGACAGAAAGAACCCTATGGAAAAGATAGGTCACTACAGACTTAGATCACCAATTAGCTGCTAAACAGTTATGGGCCTTTCCTGCATGGATCAGAGATAGCCCAATTAGGTAGGATTACAGCTGAAGTCTGATTTTGCCGCTTTTACCATCAAAATCAGTCCTTCCAATGACTATTCAGTTGATTTCCTTTAAAACTGACTGATTTGATCTCCTGCATTCCAAAAGACTCTTAAGAGCCATCTCCAACACTACAGTTCAAAAGCATCAATTCTTCAGTGCTCAGCCTTCTTTATGGTCCAACTCTCACATCTATACATGACTGCTGGGAAAGCTATAGTTTTGAATACATGGGCCTTTGTTGGCAAAGTGATGTTTCTGCTTTTGAATATGCTGCCTAGGTTTGTCGTAACATTTCTTCCAAAGAGAAAGTGCCTTTTATTTTTTAAATTTATTTATTTTCACCCATCTTTATTTTTCAGCCTGTGTGGGCCTCCCATCACAGTGGCCTCTCTTGTTACAGAGCACCGGCTCTGGGCACATGTGCTCCAGAGCGCTGGCGTATAATTGGACACACCAGTCCAGCCGGTCTGTGGCATGTGGGATCTTCCCTGGCCAGGGATCGAACCAGTGGCCCTTGTACTGCAAGGTGAACTCTTTACCCACTGGACCACCAGGGAAGCCCAAAAGTGCCTTTTAATTTTATGGCTGTAGCTACCATCCTACATTGCAGGCTGATTTTTTTCTATCACTGGGCCACCCAGGAAGTTGTGATTATACCAAATCTTAAAATTTTTGTAAGGTATAGGAAGTATTTACTGAACAGTAACTGCAAGCCCAATCCTGTGCTATGCATTTTATGTAAAGCTGTCATGTGGAAGGTGACTTTAATGCACTGGTAGACTCCACATGAGCTATCCCAGAGGAACAGAGACTTATGGACCAAGTGAAATATGGTCAATCAAATATGGTTAATTAATTAAATGTAAAACAGCTAATGAGGAAACAGGGACAATGAATGGTATGTGCTAATACATGTAATGTGGGGTCCAAGTATACAGACCCAAATCCAAGATCATGAGAAGTTCTTAGGTACTATCTTTATTTCTGGCATGCATCAACATTCTCCACTGAGGAAGCAATTAGTAGGATTACAGCTGAAGTCTGAGCTTGGGGTTAACAGACAGAAAGAACCCTATGGAAAAGATAGGTCACTACAGACTTAGATCACCAATTAGCTGCTAAACAGTTATGGGCCTTTCCTGCATGGATCAGAGTACGTATGGATCCCCAGTTAAACTGTACTAGGTGTCATCAATAAGTGATCAGTTTAAGAAAAACATAGCTAGTATCTCAGAACTGTCATGATAAAACATTACTCATTTTGCCGCTTTCTACCTGACAGTTGCACAATGGTTTGTCCCATCATTAGTTTATTTTCTCTTTAGCATGTCTTACAAAAGACCAACTTATTATGTAGGCTTCTAACCAACTACTTGATTTCTTGTTTTCTGTACCTTTTAATGAACTTCCCAGGTGGCTTGTTGACAAAGAATGATCCTGGCCATGCAAGAGACATGGGTTTGAACACTGTTACAGGAAGATCCCAGGAGAAAGAAATCACAAACAACTTCAGTATTCTTGCCCAGGAAATCACATGGACAGAGGAGCATGGTGGGCTACAGTCCATGGGGCCAGAAAAGAGTCAGACACAACTTAGCAACTAGAACAACAATATTCTTTTTAATGAGTTCTATGTGTTAGATTTATTAAAAGCTACTAGATTTAATTATTATTTCCTATAAATTTCATCTTATCTGTAAATTTTCTTTTATTTAAACAGGATTGAATAGTCTTAACAAAAAGTCTTGTATTATATTCACTCCAATAATAATAACTACTTTTGGTGGAAAATTAACTCACTTTGCTTAATGTTGGCAAGGTACATTTTGTAGACTCCACATGAGCTATCCCAGAGGAACAGAGACTTATGGACCAAGTGAAATATGGTCAATCAAATATGGTTAATTAATTAAATGTAAAACAGCTAATGAGGAAACAGGGACAATGAATGGTATGTGCTAATACATGTAATGTGGGGTCCAAGTATACAGACCCAAATCCAAGATCATGAGAAGTTCTTAGGTACTATCTTTATTTCTGGCATGCATCAACATTCTCCACTGAGGAAGCAATTAGTAGGATTACAGCTGAAGTCTGAGCTTGGGGTTAACAGACAGAAAGAACCCTATGGAAAAGATAGGTCACTACAGACTTAGATCACCAATTAGCTGCTAAACAGTTATGGGCCTTTCCTGCATGGATCAGAGTACGTATGGATCCCCAGTTAAACTGTACTAGGTGTCATCAATAAGTGATCAGTTTAAGAAAAACATAGCTAGTATCTCAGAACTGTCATGATAAAACATTACTCATTTTGCCGCTTTCTACCTGACAGTTGCACAATGGTTTGTCCCATCATTAGTTTATTTTCTCTTTAGCATGTCTTACAAAAGACCAACTTATTATGTAGGCTTCTAACCAACTACTTGATTTCTTGTTTTCTGTACCTTTTAATGAACTTCCCAGGTGGCTTGTTGACAAAGAATGATCCTGGCCATGCAAGAGACATGGGTTTGAACACTGTTACAGGAAGATCCCAGGAGAAAGAAATCACAAACAACTTCAGTATTCTTGCCCAGGAAATCACATGGACAGAGGAGCATGGTGGGCTACAGTCCATGGGGCCAGAAAAGAGTCAGACACAACTTAGCAACTAGAACAACAATATTCTTTTTAATGAGTTCTATGTGTTAGATTTATTAAAAGCTACTAGATTTAATTATTATTTCCTATAAATTTCATCTTATCTGTAAATTTTCTTTTATTTAAACAGGATTGAATAGTCTTAACAAAAAGTCTTGTATTATATTCACTCCAATAATAATAACTACTTTTGGTGGAAAATTAACTCACTTTGCTTAATGTTGGCAAAAGGTACATTTTGTAGAGGATTCAGGTCCTTTTTTTTTTTGATAAGTAAGAAATGGATTTATTCAGATTCAGAGAAAGCACACTCCACAGACAGAGCGTGGGCCATGGCAGAGCAAATCCAGTGGCCTTTCAGGTCCATTTTTTAAAGAATTATAGAAATGATCCCTGAAAGTATAGTCTTTCAGGTCCATTTTTAAATAAACTAATTTTTATTTTGCTCCTTTTTACTCTGACATATTGCCTTTTCGAACAAGGATTACTAAAACAAATCCTAGTAATTTGTCTTTGGGCTTCTCAGGTGGCTCAGTGGTAAAGAATTCACCAGCCAATGCAGGAGACTCAGGGTCTGATCCACTGGAGAAGAAAATGGCAACTCATTCCAGTATTCTTGCTTAGAAAATCCCATGGACACAGGAGCCTTGTGGGCTACAATCCATGGAGTGGGACATAACTTTGTAACTAAAACAGCAACAACACTTTCTTTGTCTCTAGGTTTCCACCAAATACTTTTTTTCTGAAATATGCATTAATTATGAAAGCTCCTGGGAGCAAAAAAATCCACAAAATTAATGCAACATATGTATAGGAATGAATCTGATAATTAACTCCTCTTTGCTCTTTGAAATATTCACTCCAGTATTCTTGCCAGGAAAATCGCAAGGACTGAGCAGCCCAAAGGGCTATAGTCCAGAAGGTCGCAAAGAGTCAGACACAACTTAGCAACTAGAACAACAATATTCTTTTTAATGAGTTCTATGTGTTAGATTTATTAAAAGCTACTAGATTTAATTATTATTTCCTATAAATTTCATCTTATCTGTAAATTTTCTTTTATTTAAACAGGATTGAATAGTCTTAACAAAAAGTCTTGTATTATATTCACTCCAATAATAATAACTACTTTTGGTGGAAAATTAACTCACTTTGCTTAATGTTGGCAAAAGGTACATTTTGTAGAGGATTCAGGTCCTTTTTTTTTTTTTTTTTGATAAGTAAGAAATGGATTTATTCAGATTCAGAGAAAGCACACTCCACAGACAGAGCGTGGGCCATGGCAGAGCAAATCCAGTGGCCTTTCAGGTCCATTTTTAACGAATTATAGAAATGATCCCTGAAAGTATAGTCTTTCAGGTCCATTTTTAAATAAACTAATTTTTATTTTGCTCCTTTTTACTCTGACATATTGCCTTTTCGAACAAGGATTACTAAAACAAATCCTAGTAATTTGTCTTTGGGCTTCTCAGGTGGCTCAGTGGTAAAGAATTCACCAGCCAATGCAGGAGACTCAGGGTCTGATCCACTGGAGAAGAAAATGGCAACTCATTCCAGTATTCTTGCTTAGAAAATCCCATGGACACAGGAGCCTTGTGGGCTACAATCCATGGAGTGGGACATAACTTTGTAACTAAAACAGCAACAACACTTTCTTTGTCTCTAGGTTTCCACCAAATACTTTTTTTCTGAAATATGCATTAATTATGAAAGCTCCTGGGAGCAAAAAAATCCACAAAATTAATGCAACATATGTATAGGAATGAATCTGATAATTAACTCCTCTTTGCTCTTTGAAATATTCACTCCAGTATTCTTGCCAGGAAAATCGCAAGGACTGAGCAGCCCAAAGGGCTATAGTCCAGAAGGTCGCAAAGAGTTGGACAGAACTGATCAGCTAATGCACACATACACACACACGCCAAGGTAGCCTCGGCTGAAGTTTTCTCCAGTTCCACTTAATTTTCTTCAGACTTCTTCCTGATTGTGGATCCCCCAGTCTTCCTCTTCTAAACTCATTTGCTCTAGAAAACTTGTAATTGCACATTCTTTCTTTGCCTCTTTAAGATGTAAGTCTTACAAGCCCAGGCCTGTTTTACCACCCAGAGAAGTCTTTGTTGAGGACCTGGGAGTGATCCCTTTGAAATGGAGTCATCCAGGATGATAATGACCATTTCTGTAAGTTTATGTAGGGAGTAGGGGCGGAGTTGGTTGCCAGGAATCTAACGTGATGAGCTCTCTAATTCAAGTTGCGAAAAATTCTGTTTTGCCCTGAAAGAGACTGTTTTTCCTCTGGGTAAGGCTTATTAAGATACACAAATGGTTTAAGATTATCCTAACCCCACTCCACCCATTATTCAAACTCACAGCCACAAGGATTGAACTCGAGATTGTGGAACAGAATGAAGTCAGACAGAGACATAACTATACTGTTGCAGAGAGGAAACCAATTCTGACTCCATGTTGCAAACTTTCTTTGACTTGCTTTTCCTTGCTTTTGTTTTTATAATCATACTTAATGGCTTGCCTGGAGGATCCTGCCCCTTTGCTTGACTGTAAACTAACGCACTTTTGTTCAGAACTCTGTCCATCTGTAGATGGCAGGAATGGAGAAATGAATACATCCCCTGCCTGAGGTTTGCCATTTTAGCAGATGTTTGCAAGATTAACGGCCTTTTTACTTTGCTTCCTCACTTCCCCCCATCTCTGATCAATAAAAGAACTTGGAATTCAGACCCCAATAAGACAGCTACTTCCCAGCCTCTAGCCTGACATCTTCTCAATTGGTTGCTTTCCAAATAAAGCCATTTTCCTTGCCTCAACACCTCACATCTCAGATTCACTGGCCTGTTGTGCAGCAAGCAGAGTGAATTTGGGGTCAGTAACAATATAGTATTGCTTATATGTTGGATCAAAAAAAAAAAAAAAAAACGTGTACAAATGAACTTATGTACAAAACAGAAATAGAGTCACAGATGTAAGAAAGAGTCTTATGGTTACCTAGGAGGAAGAGGAGAAGGAATAAATTGGGAGGCTGAGATTGACATATACACACTACTATATAAGAAGGCACAATGGTAAAGAATTTACCTGCCAATGCAGGAAACACAAGAGAAGTGAGTTTGATCCCTCAGTCTGGAAGATACCCTGGAGTAGGAAATGGCAACCCACTCCAGTATACTTGCCTGGAAAGCTCCATGGACAGAGGAGCCTGGTGAACTATAGTTCATGCAGTTGCAAGGAGTCAGACATTGAGCTACTGAACACACATATATAAAATAAATAATTAATAAAGGCCTACTGTATAGCACAGGGAACTGTGCTCAGTACTCTATAATGACCTATGTGGGAAAAGAATCTAAAAATGAGTTTACATATGTATATGTGTAACTGATTCGCTTTACTGTATAGCAGATTCTAACACAACATTGTAAATCAACTGACGGAACCACTGACGGAAACTGCCCACCCTGACAAGGCATCACAGTATTTGCATGAGCTATCTTATGACTGAGGTCCAGGTCAGAAACATTTAACAGCAGCCACCACCACAGAGAAGCTCACCAGTGCTGTCTTGTGCCCTCAAAGTCATATCCAGGATGAAGATCGAATGATGAAGCCCTGAACACTCCCAAGCCTAGCATCAACTTTGGTTTTTTTATAATCATACTTAATGGCTTGCCTGGAGGATCCTGCCTTTGCTTGACTGTAAACTAACGCACTTTTGTTCAGAACTCTGTCCATCTGTAGATGGCAGGAATGGAGAAATGAATACATCCCCTGCCTGAGGTTTGCCATTTTAGCAGATGTTTGCAAGATTAACGGCCTTTTTACTTTGCTTCCTCACTTCCCCCCATCTCTGATCAATAAAAGAACTTGGAATTCAGACCCCAATAAGACAGCTACTTCCCAGCCTCTAGCCTGACATCTTCTCAATTGGTTGCTTTCCAAATAAAGCCATTTTCCTTGCCTCAACACCTCACATCTCAGATTCACTGGCCTGTTGTGCAGCAAGCAGAGTGAATTTGGGGTCAGTAACAATATAGTATTGCTTATATGTTGGATCAAAAAGAAAAAACGTGTACAAATGAACTTATGTACAAAACAGAAATAGAGTCACAGATGTAAGAAAGAGTCTTATGGTTACCTAGGAGGAAGAGGAGAAGGAATAAATTGGGAGGCTGAGATTGACATATACACACTACTATATAAGAAGGCACAATGGTAAAGAATTTACCTGCCAATGCAGGAAACACAAGAGAAGTGAGTTTGATCCCTCAGTCTGGAAGATACCCTGGAGTAGGAAATGGCAACCCACTCCAGTATACTTGCCTGGAAAGCTCCATGGACAGAGGAGCCTGGTGAACTATAGTTCATGCAGTTGCAAGGAGTCAGACATTGAGCTACTGAACACACATATATAAAATAAATAATTAATAAAGGCCTACTGTATAGCACAGGGAACTGTGCTCAGTACTCTATAATGACCTATGTGGGAAAAGAATCTAAAAATGAGTTTACATATGTATATGTGTAACTGATTCGCTTTACTGTATAGCAGATTCTAACACAACATTGTAAATCAACTGACGGAACCACTGACGGAAACTGCCCACCCTGACAAGGCATCACAGTATTTGCATGAGCTATCTTATGACTGAGGTCCAGGTCAGAAACATTTAACAGCAGCCACCACCACAGAGAAGCTCACCAGTGCTGTCTTGTGCCCTCAAAGTCATATCCAGGATGAAGATCTTGAATGATGAAGCCCTGAACACTCCCAAGCCTAGCATCAACTTGGCACGACCAGTCATACTGCCATGAGACACTCTGAAAGGTTCATCCCAGGATGTTCTCCAACAAATTCAAGCTAATAAGTCTCATAAAACAGTTGGCACAGATAACTACTCATACTCAACCAGACTAGAAGCGTAGTTAAAGCTGCTCAAGTTTCTGTGGAAGCTGGACTACTGCTCTGCAGTGTTTTCATGTTGGAACAGAAGCCAGTACTCTTCAGCAAGGTAACCTGGTTGATCACAAGCAGGTACTGCACCTCCATGAGGCCTTCATAGCTGGAGAAACACATGCAGGTTGCTCCATTTCTTCTAAGGGATTTTTTTCCCACAGTAATAGATATATATATATATACTGGTCATCTTAAAAAATGCATAATGGTCATCTGAAATAAATTCATCCATTCCCATCCATTTTAGTTCACTGATTCCTGAAATGTTATGTTTGCCCTTGGCATCTCCTGTTTGACCACTTCCAATTTATCTTGATTCATGGATCTGTTCCTGATTCTACACAATATTGGTCAGAGTCCAATATTCCTTGGTCAGAGTCTCCATGAAAGTCAAAAGTTAGAAGTGAACTCTGGGCTACAAGTCCCAGCAGGTTATGGTGATGGGTTTGTCTCACAGAGTTCTTGTAGAATGCTGATATTAAACTGGTTTCTATTGATGTTTAATATCATGAAAGAAGTCAGGGTGAAAATGTTAGATTTAATCTCACTTAATTTTGTTTAGTCTTTTGTCTTTTCAGTAGAAAAAATCCTGATGCTGAGAAAGATTGAAAACAAAAGCAGAAGAGTGAAGCAGAGGATGAGATGGTCAGATAGCATCAACAACTCAATGGACATGAATTTGAGCAAACTCTGGGAGAGAGTGAAGGACAGGGAAGAATGGTGTGCTGTAGTCCATGGGGGTCGCAAAAAGCTTAATAAGTGAACAGCAACCGCTTGAAATTTTATTTCTCTTATTGCCTAATTGAGACTTGTTATGTTCATCTAAATCCATATTACATAAATTAATTATTACTCAAATGCCAGAAGTCAAATACTTCAGAAGAGTAATTTTTTTAATGTACGTTTTTTCTTTTCTCTATCCTCATATCCAAGCTGTGTATTTGCTAGTATAATGTAACCTCAATTCATCAATCTGCATTTCTTATCAATATAAAGGACTAGGTCAACAATTAACATTTAATATAAAAATATCATTAAATGTGTGATTTAATGATTTATGATTTATGATTTTCTATAAAACAGAAAAAACTTGTTATTTCACATGGATGTAAAAATGTTGTACTGTCACCCCCTCTTATTCAGAATCCTGAATCAGTACATCTATGCACAGCCTAATGAGTGCTTACAATTGGGCTCTAAAAAGCATGAGACTTTATTTGGAAGGGCACCCAAATGGAGATTAGGAGGGTAAGGAAACCCTGGAGGACTACTCTGCCATGTGGCCTGTGGTCTTGTATTTTAAGATGATGGGCTTAGTTTTCAGGTTGTCTGGATGCTGAGCAGGTTGCTTGCACTTATCCAAGTTTCAGAAAACAAAATATGACATTAGAACTCCTTCTCTTCACTAGTATATCTGAATACTGATTGCATCACTGAGATTAACCATTCAGTTATTTATAGTTTGCATGTCTAGTTTTTCCCTTACGGATTTTCAGTGTAACACTATGTTTCTATCTTCTAAATTATATAGATCAAAACACTGGCAAGAAATGGAGAATGTCCTTGGCATCTTCCACAGTAATGGAAGCACAAGACCTTTGCCAAAGAATTGTTAGGAGAAGGCTGCCAACAAAAAAAATACCCCTGACATTTCCTCAAAATGTTGAAATCCTGCCTAGGATAAAGCAATGAATCATCCAGCTCTGCATTAAGCATCTATTTAATTGCATTCAACATTGCACTGGGCACAATAAGCAAAACTTAAAAAAAAAAAAAAGTCCTCCATTGAGATGCTTAAAATTGAATTCAGAAAGCAAAGTGCATATTCAATAATTAACCTCACTTGTACCATCCTGGATAGTTCAGCTTTTGTTGCAGGAAAACTAACATCAGTATGTTCTGAAGTAATTCTCTGAAATAATTATTGTAATGTGGAGTATGAACTAAAGGAAAGAAAAGATGTGTTGAAGAGATATACCTTCCTACAAAGTAGACCGTAGAAAAAGTTCCTGGGAAGAGATAATGAAGGCTTGAGTTAAGACACTGGCAATGGAAACGAGAGAAAAAGCTTGATTCAAGAGATATTTATGAAGCAGGATTAATAAGTGAATAACTGGATATGGGAGATGCAGGAGACTTCAGGAGTCAAGATTGGTACTGAAGTTTCTATCTTGGGAAACTGGGTATCTGTGATACTTCCTGAGATAGAAAGGCCAATTGACTGTCTTCAAGATTTCCATGATGTGCAGATTCTTCTCAGGCAGTTCTACTGTGCTCATACAATGAATTCATGCTGATACTTCAATTACTGTAAGTGAGGCAGGATCTGTCAGTTACAGCAAAAACTGGCTTCAATTCCAGGGTCTCTGCTTAAAGGAGAAAGCACATTTTCACTCTGCCAGAGCTTGAGGTAAGAATGGAATAGAAAGTTTCACATCCTTTGACATGAAGTCTTCATATTTTATTCTCTCTGTTTCCTTGCCATGTATGATTCCATAGATTTAATTCTTTAAATAGATGTGCTAGACCTATGTCATTTTATTTTCAAGCTATAGGTGCAGATTAAGCTAAGTCTGTAGTTTTACGATTATATGATAATTTCTACTGCAAGGCATTTGTTCATTTCATGGATTGCTTATAGAACAAATAAATATAATAAGCCATTTAGATTAATATATGATAGCAAATTAACAAACTGAATCTTCTACAGTGTTGGTGTAAGAGTCAGGATATTTTAGTGAAAGTGTCACATATTTTTTGTACTAACTACTTCCACCCTTTGGGTGTGTGGCCATATCACCGTGAATGAGCCCAGTCTCTGATCTCTGAAGCTAAGCAGGGTTGGCCTTGGTTACTACTTAGACGGGAGACTCCCTGGGAACACTGTATGCTGTAGGTTTTAGGGACTTCCACAACAACAACAAAAACTTTCCTTCTGTCTTCTTTATGTTCTCAGACCTTTAATTGCAAAATTGAATTCAGAAAGCAAAGTCTAAAACCTCACTTGTACCATCCTGGATAGTTCAGCTTTTGTTGCAGGAAAACTAACATCAGTATGTTCTGAAGTAATTCTCTGAAATAATTATTGTAATGTGGAGTATGAACTAAAGGAAAGAAAAGATGTGTTGAAGAGATATACCTTCCTACAAAGTAGACCGTAGAAAAAGTTCCTGGGAAGAGATAATGAAGGCTTGAGTTAAGACACTGGCAATGGAAACGAGAGAAAAAGCTTGATTCAAGAGATATTTATGAAGCAGGATTAATAAGTGAATAACTGGATATGGGAGATGCAGGAGACTTCAGGAGTCAAGATTGGTACTGAAGTTTCTATCTTGGGAAACTGGGTATCTGTGATACTTCCTGAGATAGAAAGGCCAATTGACTGTCTTCAAGATTTCCATGATGTGCAGATTCTTCTCAGGCAGTTCTACTGTGCTCATACAATGAATTCATGCTGATACTTCAATTACTGTAAGTGAGGCAGGATCTGTCAGTTACAGCAAAAACTGGCTTCAATTCCAGGGTCTCTGCTTAAAGGAGAAAGCACATTTTCACTCTGCCAGAGCTTGAGGTAAGAATGGAATAGAAAGTTTCACATCCTTTGACATGAAGTCTTCATATTTTATTCTCTCTGTTTCCTTGCCATGTATGATTCCATAGATTTAATTCTTTAAATAGATGTGCTAGACCTATGTCATTTTATTTTCAAGCTATAGGTGCAGATTAAGCTAAGTCTGTAGTTTTACGATTATATGATAATTTCTACTGCAAGGCATTTGTTCATTTCATGGATTGCTTATAGAACAAATAAATATAATAAGCCATTTAGATTAATATATGATAGCAAATTAACAAACTGAATCTTCTACAGTGTTGGTGTAAGAGTCAGGATATTTTAGTGAAAGTGTCACATATTTTTTGTACTAACTACTTCCACCCTTTGGGTGTGTGGCCATATCACCGTGAATGAGCCCAGTCTCTGATCTCTGAAGCTAAGCAGGGTTGGCCTTGGTTACTACTTAGACGGGAGACTCCCTGGGAACACTGTATGCTGTAGGTTTTAGGGACTTCCACAACAACAACAAAAACTTTCCTTCTGTCTTCTTTATGTTCTCAGACCTTTAATCTCATGTCACAAAATATCTACTTCCATCTCCCTTATCTGTCATCTTTTAAAATCCTAGGGTATTCTATCGTACTCTTTTAAGATTTTGTCTACTGGCTCTATCACATTTTCTCTCCAATACCATATTTTCAATAATCAATATCTGGATCTCTAGGTCAGAATATCCTCCTCTCTTTGTATTTTGTCCTATGTCCCACTTTACTCATCCATTCCCATTCTGTACCATAAGACCACTCATAAAAGTGATATTTCAGCTTCAAACCTCACATCTCTGATGCCATCTCCTATATTTTATCTCAGAACCTCCCTCCATAATCCTCTGCTCAAAAATATCACACCAACTGATATACCCATTTTTAAACCATGGCATGTCCTCTCTAGCTTTATACTAGATTTCATACTAAATAATTCCAGTGAATACTCACTCATTTCTTTGCTCTCATCTTTAAATACCAAAAGGCATTTTCACTTAGTAAAGTCATAATCTTGGTCAAATCAAACTCTTTCCTATTTTGCACCTGCCTCCCTGGAGATGCAGATATTTGGAGGAAAAAAATCACAAAGAAACTGACCAGGCTCAACTTAATACTGAATCACTGTAAAAACATAACAATTACATTATTAATGGAATGTAATAATGGCCAGAAACAATACTGGATTTCCCTGCCTTTCTCTTTCCCACTTTCCCAGTAGGCTGCTTCATGATGTCTGGTCTTCATTCAGACTTCCTCTACTTCCTCCTCCTTTCTCACATGTAGTGAACTGGCATCATTATTCACTGAAGCACTCAGAAGAGACCTTGCCAAGTCCCCTAGGACACACCTAACAACCTACCTGCACCTCTGACCTGTTTAGAATTTTCTTCTACAGTGTTGGTGTAAGAGTCAGGATATTTTAGTGAAAGTGTCACATATTTTTTGTACTAACTACTTCCACCCTTTGGGTGTGTGGCCATATCACCGTGAATGAGCCCAGTCTCTGATCTCTGAAGCTAAGCAGGGTTGGCCTTGGTTACTACTTAGACGGGAGACTCCCTGGGAACACTGTATGCTGTAGGTTTTAGGGACTTCCACAACAACAACAAAAACTTTCCTTCTGTCTTCTTTATGTTCTCAGACCTTTAATCTCATGTCACAAAATATCTACTTCCATCTCCCTTATCTGTCATCTTTTAAAATCCTAGGGTATTCTATCGTACTCTTTTAAGATTTTGTCTACTGGCTCTATCACATTTTCTCTCCAATACCATATTTTCAATAATCAATATCTGGATCTCTAGGTCAGAATATCCTCCTCTCTTTGTATTTTGTCCTATGTCCCACTTTACTCATCCATTCCCATTCTGTACCATAAGACCACTCATAAAAGTGATATTTCAGCTTCAAACCTCACATCTCTGATGCCATCTCCTATATTTTATCTCAGAACCTCCCTCCATAATCCTCTGCTCAAAAATATCACACCAACTGATATACCCATTTTTAAACCATGGCATGTCCTCTCTAGCTTTATACTAGATTTCATACTAAATAATTCCAGTGAATACTCACTCATTTCTTTGCTCTCATCTTTAAATACCAAAAGGCATTTTCACTTAGTAAAGTCATAATCTTGGTCAAATCAAACTCTTTCCTATTTTGCACCTGCCTCCCTGGAGATGCAGATATTTGGAGGAAAAAAATCACAAAGAAACTGACCAGGCTCAACTTAATACTGAATCACTGTAAAAACATAACAATTACATTATTAATGGAATGTAATAATGGCCAGAAACAATACTGGATTTCCCTGCCTTTCTCTTTCCCACTTTCCCAGTAGGCTGCTTCATGATGTCTGGTCTTCATTCAGACTTCCTCTACTTCCTCCTCCTTTCTCACATGTAGTGAACTGGCATCATTATTCACTGAAGCACTCAGAAGAGACCTTGCCAAGTCCCCTAGGACACACCTAACAACCTACCTGCACCTCTGACCTGTTTATGGTCAGTAGTGCACCATTTATTTTCTTAACTAGTGCCAATCCTAACTTCAGTGAACTAAAGCACACCCTAAATCACTCATTTTGGATACAGCCTATAGAAATTCTTGCCTTTATTCTTCTCCTGCTTGTTTTATATACATGTGAAAATATGGTATAATTTCACCCTTTTTAAACAAAATAACACAAAATAGAATTACTTTCTTGACAGCAAATCCTATCTCTTTTTCTGGAAAAATTCTTTAAGTGGTTGCCTCCATTTTATCTTCTCTCATTTTCTCTTGAACCTATGCCAACTAGGTTTTATCTTCATCTATTCAACTAAAAGTATTTCTCCTTAATGATACCAAATGACCTTCATCTTACTTGACACTCAGCTACACTTGTGTAGTTGATCACTCTTATCTTTGACATTCTTTCTTCATGTGGCTTCCAGGATCTTTCACTTGTTTTTCATTTTTTCTATTTTATTGATAAATGATCTTCATTCAGTTATCTTTGATGTTCTTCTTGACTGAACTGACATTGTAGTGTAATAAAAATCTGTATTTGAACCACTTGTGTTTCTATATATGTTATTTCTTCGGTTACTTCCTCTAGTTCCATGCCTTTATTTTTATCTTTTTTTTTTTTTAAATTGGAGTACAATTGCTTTAGAATGTTGTGTTAGTTTCTGCTATACAATGAAGTAAATCAACTATATATATGTATATATACCTATATACATATACCCCCTTCCTCTTGGACCTCCTTCCCATCCCTGACATTCCATTCATCTAGGTCATCACAGAACACCAAACTGAGCTCCCTGTGCTATACAGCAGGTTCCCACTATCTGTTGCATGAGTATAAATATATGACTAGTTAGTATTTGTGAAACTTCAGCATGCACAAAGTTGTGTCTTTAAAGGTGAAAATTCTCAACTTTGTTACCTTCAGTTACTGATTCTCAACTTTATATCTCTGTCATTGACCTTTCCCATGAACTCTAAACTTTATTGTCCAATTTTTCATTAAACATCTCCAATAGTATGCATAATAAACATCTCAAATTTAAAGACCCAAAGTCTAGCACTTGATAACAGTAACAGGTGCCATCCATATAATGCTTGCTAGGTGCCAAAAATACTGTAATAATTTTACGCATATTAGTTGACTTATTCCTATGAAGTCATTGCTATCATAAACAAAGAAATCAAGGTACAAAGGAGTTGAATAAATCACCCAAGGTCATACAGCTTGTGAGCAATATTTGGCACAAAAAAAGCAGGTGCCAGAGAGAATGTATAGTGTGATGCTTCTTTGATCTTTTCTCACCATCCTGTTTCATCTATATTGTTCTCCATATCAGTAGATGGAAAAATCCATCCTCCCAACTGCTAAAGCCCAAATTTTGGAGCCTTCTTTGATTTAGTTTCACAACTCTTAATTCTATAAGCTTTTCATTCAGAATCTCTTCATTGTTGTTTAGTTGCTAAGTCATGCTGTACTCTTTTGTGACCCCATATACTGTAGCCCCTCAGGCTCCTCTATCAGTAGAATTTCCCAGGCAAGAATTATGGCTTAGATTTCCATTTCTTTCTCCAGGGAGTCTTCCCAACCCAAGAACTGAACGCAGGTCTCCTGCATTGGCAGGTAGATTCTTTACCACTAAGCAATCTGGGAAGTTAGAATTTGTTTATTTCTCACTAACCCATCACCATCACTTCAGCCCAAGGCATCTTTACCTCTTATTTGGATGTCAGTAATAGCTTTCATAGGCTTTCCTGGTGGCTCAGACAGTAAAGAATCTGATTCCAGTGCAGGAAACCTGGGTTCAATCCCTGGGTTGGGAAGATCCCTTGAGAAGGGAACAGCTACCCACTCCAGTTTTCTTGCCTGGAGAATCCCCATGGAGAGAGGAGCCTGGTGGGCTACAATCCATGGGGTCGCACAGAATCAAACATGACTGAATGATACAGCAAAGCACAATAACTTTCATCCTGGTCTCCTATTCTCACCTTTGTCTTCCACTGCCCTTTCCTCAGCACAGCACTGGTATGAAGGCTTCCTATTAATATAAAAGATCACAACTGTTCAGTGCTTAGATCATTTCAATGGCTTAACATTTCACTCAAGTAAAAGTAGTTGCTATCATTGTGATGTTGAGAGGCCTTAAGTAGCAAATTTGAGGGAAAGTTACAGAGGTTTTCAATGTACTCCATGCTTCCAGATGGCTTATCCAATATCAACATCCCACATGAGACTTATATATTTATATTATAATTGATGAACCCATATGTACTTATCATAATCACTTGAAATCCAAAGTTTGCCTTAGGTTTTAAGCTTAGTATTGTATATTCTATGCATTTGGATAAATGTATAATGATATTATAGTATTGTACAGAGTATATTTTTTTTCTCCATTTGTTTATAATAGAGTATTTTTTAAAACCCTAAAAGCTATCCTCCCTTTCCAGGGTTCAAACCCCAATCCCTAGCAACCTCTGAGATTTTTGCTAAACATTTCTAGTTTTTTTACTGTCTTTTCCAGTTTTATTTTTTTCCAAAATGTCATATGGTTGAATTTAAAGATTTTAGCCCTATCACATTGACATATTTCTCTTCTTAATATGCATTTAATCTTCCTCTTAATGTTTTCATAGTTCTTTATCACTAAAAAATATTCCATTATCTCATTGTATTACAGTTTACTTACCTATTAATCTGCTGAAGGGCATCTAGGTTGCCTTCAAGTTTTGGCAATTATGAGTAATATAACTATAAACATCTGTATGCAAATTTTTGTATGAACATGAATTTTTATCTCTTTTAGACAAATAGCAAGCAGTGTAATTACTAGATTGAATGGTAAGAATATGTATTCCTTTGTATAAACTGCCTTTAGATGTGATTCCTAGTAGCCCCCAAGGCATCTTTACCTCTTATTTGGATGTCAGTAATAGCTTTCATAGGCTTTCCTGGTGGCTCAGACAGTAAAGAATCTGATTCCAGTGCAGGAAACCTGGGTTCAATCCCTGGGTTGGGAAGATCCCTTGAGAAGGGAACAGCTACCCACTCCAGTTTTCTTGCCTGGAGAATCCCCATGGAGAGAGGAGCCTGGTGGGCTACAATCCATGGGGTCGCACAGAATCAAACATGACTGAATGATACAGCAAAGCACAATAACTTTCATCCTGGTCTCCTATTCTCACCTTTGTCTTCCACTGCCCTTTCCTCAGCACAGCACTGGTATGAAGGCTTCCTATTAATATAAAAGATCACAACTGTTCAGTGCTTAGATCATTTCAATGGCTTAACATTTCACTCAAGTAAAAGTAGTTGCTATCATTGTGATGTTGAGAGGCCTTAAGTAGCAAATTTGAGGGAAAGTTACAGAGGTTTTCAATGTACTCCATGCTTCCAGATGGCTTATCCAATATCAACATCCCACATGAGACTTATATATTTATATTATAATTGATGAACCCATATGTACTTATCATAATCACTTGAAATCCAAAGTTTGCCTTAGGTTTTAAGCTTAGTATTGTATATTCTATGCATTTGGATAAATGTATAATGATATTATAGTATTGTACAGAGTATATTTTTTTTCTCCATTTGTTTATAATAGAGTATTTTTAATACCCTAAAAGCTATCCTCCCTTTCCAGGGTTCAAACCCCAATCCCTAGCAACCTCTGAGATTTTTGCTAAACATTTCTAGTTTTTTTACTGTCTTTTCCAGTTTTATTTTTTTCCAAAATGTCATATGGTTGAATTTAAAGATTTTAGCCCTATCACATTGACATATTTCTCTTCTTAATATGCATTTAATCTTCCTCTTAATGTTTTCATAGTTCTTTATCACTAAAAAATATTCCATTATCTCATTGTATTACAGTTTACTTACCTATTAATCTGCTGAAGGGCATCTAGGTTGCCTTCAAGTTTTGGCAATTATGAGTAATATAACTATAAACATCTGTATGCAAATTTTTGTATGAACATGAATTTTTATCTCTTTTAGACAAATAGCAAGCAGTGTAATTACTAGATTGAATGGTAAGAATATGTATTCCTTTGTATAAACTGCCTTTAAGAGTGACTGTACCATTTTGTATTCCTAGTAGCAATCAATGAGGGTTCTTGTTGCTCCAAAGTCTCATCAGTATTTGGTGTTGTCAGTGTTCCAGCTTCAGCCATTCTGATAGGTGTGTAGTGGTAGTTCATTTCAATTTGCATTTGTCCAATGACATATTATGTGCAACATCTTTTCATATGCTTATTTTGCCCTGTATATCTCCTTTGATGAGCTGTCTGTTAAGGTTTTTGACCCATTTTTTACTTGGGTCATGTGTTTCTTCTTGCGGTTTAAGAGTCCTTTTTTTATTTTATATAACTGTTCTTTATCACCTATATCTTGGCAAATATTTTCTCTCATTCTGTGGCTTGTTTTCTCATTTTCTTGACATTGTTTTTCTCAGAGCAGCTTCTAATTTTAATAAAATCCAGCTTATCAATTAATTTTTTTATTGATAGTATCTGTGGTCTATCTAAAATAATTGTCAGTATAGCCAAGACCACTCTAGTTTCCCCCTTTGTTACTTTCTAGGAGTTTTAATCTGTTGGATTTTACATTTATGTCTATTTTGCATCAATTTCTGTTAAGAGGGTAAAGTCTGTGTCTAGATTTTTTTTTTTTTTGGTATGTTTATGCCCAGTTGTTACATTTATTGAGAAGAATATCTTTGTTTCATCGTAGTCCTTTGTCAAAGACCAAATAAATTATGTGAGTCTATTCTGGGCTTTCTATTCTATTCTACTTGTTACTGTTTCACAAATGGTATGGTATTTCACAAATACCATACTACCTTAATCACTGTAATTTTATAATAAGTCTTAAAATTGGGTAGCATTAGCTCTCCAACTTTATTCTTCTCTTTCAATATTGGATATTTTGCCTCTTTAAACTTTTGAACTGATTTGTTGATATCCCTAACTAGCTAAGATTTTGGTTAGGATTGTATTGAATCTATAGGTAAAGCTGGGAAGACCTTACAGCTTGTTAATATTTAACCTTCTTCCCCATAAACAATTTTGCTCATCATGGAAATTATAGAATTCAGTGGGCCTCCCAGGAGGCGCTAGTGGTAAAGAACCTGCCTGCCAATGTAACAGACATAAGAGATGCGGGTTTGATCACTGGGTCAGGAAGATCTCCTAGAAGAGAACATGGCAACCCACTCCGGTATTCTTGTCTGGAGAATCCCATAGACAGAGGAACCTGGCAGCCACAGTCCATAGGGTCACACAGAGTTGGACATGACTGAAGCGACTCACATGTATGCACACACACATAGAGTTCAGTGTATCTGTCCTCTCTACGTGCTTTCAAAATTTATTTTTCAGGTAGGTGAGTTTTTGTGACCTCTATTCCCTGATTATGAGAAAAATACTCATTTTCTAGCATATCACTTATCTTCCCTTGGCACTGATTATTTTACATTCTCCCCACGTTCCTACCAACAATAAGCTTGAACTTTGCTTTACAATGGAGAGTCTGACCAACGAACTCACATGTTGTTTTTCCTTAGACTTGACCTCAGAAATGTGGTTTACTTGAAGACTTCAGGAGACTTCAATCAGAAGGCTCATGACATTTTCCCATTCTTATTATTTTGGTGCTTGTTCACTCGGAGGTTGTATGTCCTTTGAAGAATTCCTGTCTGAAAGCTCTCTGGAAGCTGTGCTCAGTTAATTTAACTTAATTCAACTTTGGTCAGTCATTCAACTCTTATTTCACGTTCAATTGCTTTACTCATCTGCTATTTTTAGACCTTCATTGTCAATAAGGATAATGATGAATGTCTGAAAAGAATAAGATAAAAACTCATTCTTTACTGAAATTATTGATCAGCCTTAAATTCAGTGTTCTTAAACATGTTCATGCTCTGTGGCTTCAGTCGTGTCTGACGCTTTGCAACTCTATGGACTGTAGCCCACCAGGCTCCTCTGTCCATGGGATTCTCCAGGCAAGATTACTGGACTGGGCTACCATATCCTCCTCCAGGGAATCTTCTCAATCCAGGGATCAAACCCATGTCTCTTACTTCTCCTGCATTGGCAGGAGGGTTCTTACTACTAGCACCATCTAGTAAGCCCCCTGGTGGTCTAAATAATAGCATTCAAAGAGATAGTCAGATGATCATGGTCATGATGAAAAGGAACATGACGCCAAATATTACAAACACTGGGTAGTCGGAACTTAAGGAAATTACTAGTGTTTGAAAGAAAGGGAAAAAGATTTCTGAGGTATACTCAAAGATATTTTCTTTCTGTCATTGAAAGCTTCAATTTACCAATGGATGGATTATAAAATACTAGTTATTTTTTTTGTTTTAGTTGTTTAGAAAATACTTTGAAAAAATACTGGAAAGGGTAGAAAAAAAAAGGTGATAGATTTCAGGTTGGAAATGGGAGTGCTCTGTGTAGGAAGTGCTAGTGATATGAAATCTGAAGTAGTTTGTTTGATGAGAACAAACTTTCTCCAATGAAAAAGAAAGTCAGGGTATAAACATGGGATTTTGGGAACTAAAGTACAAAAGCTGTAGGATCCCTCATCATTGGCTCTTTGATAGTGTCTTGGCACTGATTATTTTACATTCTCCCCACGTTCCTACCAACAATAAGCTTGAACTTTGCTTTACAATGGAGAGTCTGACCAACGAACTCACATGTTGTTTTTCCTTAGACTTGACCTCAGAAATGTGGTTTACTTGAAGACTTCAGGAGACTTCAATCAGAAGGCTCATGACATTTTCCCATTCTTATTATTTTGGTGCTTGTTCACTCGGAGGTTGTATGTCCTTTGAAGAATTCCTGTCTGAAAGCTCTCTGGAAGCTGTGCTCAGTTAATTTAACTTAATTCAACTTTGGTCAGTCATTCAACTCTTATTTCACGTTCAATTGCTTTACTCATCTGCTATTTTTAGACCTTCATTGTCAATAAGGATAATGATGAATGTCTGAAAAGAATAAGATAAAAACTCATTCTTTACTGAAATTATTGATCAGCCTTAAATTCAGTGTTCTTAAACATGTTCATGCTCTGTGGCTTCAGTCGTGTCTGACGCTTTGCAACTCTATGGACTGTAGCCCACCAGGCTCCTCTGTCCATGGGATTCTCCAGGCAAGATTACTGGACTGGGCTACCATATCCTCCTCCAGGGAATCTTCTCAATCCAGGGATCAAACCCATGTCTCTTACTTCTCCTGCATTGGCAGGAGGGTTCTTACTACTAGCACCATCTAGTAAGCCCCCTGGTGGTCTAAATAATAGCATTCAAAGAGATAGTCAGATGATCATGGTCATGATGAAAAGGAACATGACGCCAAATATTACAAACACTGGGTAGTCGGAACTTAAGGAAATTACTAGTGTTTGAAAGAAAGGGAAAAAGATTTCTGAGGTATACTCAAAGATATTTTCTTTCTGTCATTGAAAGCTTCAATTTACCAATGGATGGATTATAAAATACTAGTTATTTTTTTTGTTTTAGTTGTTTAGAAAATACTTTGAAAAAATACTGGAAAGGGTAGAAAAAAAAAGGTGATAGATTTCAGGTTGGAAATGGGAGTGCTCTGTGTAGGAAGTGCTAGTGATATGAAATCTGAAGTAGTTTGTTTGATGAGAACAAACTTTCTCCAATGAAAAAGAAAGTCAGGGTATAAACATGGGATTTTGGGAACTAAAGTACAAAAGCTGTAGGATCCCTCATCATTGGCTCTTTGATAGTGTCAGCAATGTGAAAGAATATGTCCCATTTGTCCCAAGCTAAGTGGGTTTCTGAGTGAACAAGGATAAATGTGAAATCTGATATCATTCCAGATTCTCCTAGAGTGTTACAATAGAAACTGAAAATAACTCAAAATCTTACCTTGCCTTATAAAAAAATGCTGCAGCCTCCAGCAAGAGTTTATTTTAGCTGTTTTAAGGGCATGCATATGTAATAGATTGGTAAAATAACAAATAATAACAGGGTAAAATCGTTAACTACACTGACTTGGCATAATAGAGTAACTGTAATGAATTCAAATGAGTTTGAAGCCAAACTTTCATTTTTTATCTCTTTAACGTTTTCAGTCTATTTAAGAATGAAAATCAATAACATTAGATTGTTATGTCCTGTAGAAACCTGTAGCTTCCTATGAGAATTCTTGATTATGACATTTTATGCATTTCATTAAATATAATAAACTGTTGATGTGTGATGCACATGTGCTCAGTTGTGTCTGACTCTTTCTGACACTATGGACTATAGCCTGCCAAGTTCTCTGTCCATGGAATTTTCCTGGCAAAAATACTAGAGTGGGTTGCCATTTCTTCCTCCAGGAGATCTTCCCAACCCAGGGATCAAACCCACCTTTCTTTTGCCTCCTGCATTAGCAGGCAGATTTTTTTTTACCACTTCACTAGTTTTCTTTGCTGCTGTTCAGTCTCTAAGTCATATCTGATTCTTTGCAACCCCATAGACTGCATCGCAACAGGCTTCTCTGTTCTTCACTATCTCCTAGAGTTTGCTCAAACTTACATCCATTGCCTTGATGATGTCATTCACCAATTTTATCCTTTCTTCCTGCCCCAAGCTTTCTCAGTATGAAGTTTTTAAAAATACTTTGAAAAATACTGGAAAGGGTAGAAAAAGGTGATAGATTTCAGGTTGGAAATGGGAGTGCTCTGTGTAGGAAGTGCTAGTGATATGAAATCTGAAGTAGTTTGTTTGATGAGAACAAACTTTCTCCAATGAAAAAGAAAGTCAGGGTATAAACATGGGATTTTGGGAACTAAAGTACAAAAGCTGTAGGATCCCTCATCATTGGCTCTTTGATAGTGTCAGCAATGTGAAAGAATATGTCCCATTTGTCCCAAGCTAAGTGGGTTTCTGAGTGAACAAGGATAAATGTGAAATCTGATATCATTCCAGATTCTCCTAGAGTGTTACAATAGAAACTGAAAATAACTCAAAATCTTACCTTGCCTTATAAAAAAATGCTGCAGCCTCCAGCAAGAGTTTATTTTAGCTGTTTTAAGGGCATGCATATGTAATAGATTGGTAAAATAACAAATAATAACAGGGTAAAATCGTTAACTACACTGACTTGGCATAATAGAGTAACTGTAATGAATTCAAATGAGTTTGAAGCCAAACTTTCATTTTTTATCTCTTTAACGTTTTCAGTCTATTTAAGAATGAAAATCAATAACATTAGATTGTTATGTCCTGTAGAAACCTGTAGCTTCCTATGAGAATTCTTGATTATGACATTTTATGCATTTCATTAAATATAATAAACTGTTGATGTGTGATGCACATGTGCTCAGTTGTGTCTGACTCTTTCTGACACTATGGACTATAGCCTGCCAAGTTCTCTGTCCATGGAATTTTCCTGGCAAAAATACTAGAGTGGGTTGCCATTTCTTCCTCCAGGAGATCTTCCCAACCCAGGGATCAAACCCACCTTTCTTTTGCCTCCTGCATTAGCAGGCAGATTTTTTTTTACCACTTCACTAGTTTTCTTTGCTGCTGTTCAGTCTCTAAGTCATATCTGATTCTTTGCAACCCCATAGACTGCATCGCAACAGGCTTCTCTGTTCTTCACTATCTCCTAGAGTTTGCTCAAACTTACATCCATTGCCTTGATGATGTCATTCACCAATTTTATCCTTTCTCTTCCTGCCCCCAAGCTTTCTCAGTATCAGAGTCTTTTCCAGTGGGTAAGCTCTTCACATCAGTTGACTAAAGTATTGGAGCTTCAAAACTATACTTTTAGGGATCATTTCTATAGTTGGTGACTAGAGAAGTATTGGAGCTACAGCTTCAGAATCTATCCTTTTAATGAATATTTATAGTTTATCTCCTTTAGGATTGAGGGGATTGATTTCTTTACTGTCCAAGGGACTAAATATAATAAGCTGTTACTAATATATGGAAAACTATAGTAGAGAGAATAATGTTCTCTTAAACATATCTGTATTTAAATCCCTAGAATTTATGAATAAGTTACCTAACATGGCACAGGGAAATTAAATTTACAGATTGAATTAACTTTGCTAGTAATCTGACTTTAAAATACGGAAATTATTTTGGATTATGTAAGTAGCTCCAGTGTAGTCCAAGAATCCTTAAAAGTCAACAAGGGAGGTAAAGATGAAGGTCAGATTATGACAATGAAAGAACTGATTAGAGGAAGGGAACCATGAGCTATGGAATGGCAGCAAGCTCCAGAAGCTGGAAAGGACAAAGGTAAATTCTCAAGAGCTTCTGGAAAGAAACCAACCTTGTTAAAACCTTGAGTTTAGCCCAGTAAGACTCAAATCAGTTTTCTAACCTATAGAGCTCCAAAACAATAAATATGTAAAAATCGTCTCCCTGTCCATCTGTATATTTTATCATAGCTATCTCTGTGTTTAATCTTCCTGCCAACCTACCTACCTACGCAGTTTTCCCCACCACTGGGATACAAAACCTATGAAGGAAAAATGTTGACTTTTTTTCTTCTATATCCCAAGCATCTAGAAGAGTCAAAACATATTTGTTTAAAGGAGGAAATTTGTACAGGAAAAAAAAAAACAAAAACAAAGCAAGAGCTTCAATAAACCTCAGAAGTTTATTGAATGAATGACTGTTGTGGTAGTTATTTAATCCTGCTAGAGTTTCGCAACAGGCTTCTCTGTTCTTCACTATCTCCTAGAGTTTGCTCAAACTTACATCCATTGCCTTGATGATGTCATTCACCAATTTTATCCTTTCTCTTCCTGCCCCCAAGCTTTCTCAGTATCAGAGTCTTTTCCAGTGGGTAAGCTCTTCACATCAGTTGACTAAAGTATTGGAGCTTCAAAACTATACTTTTAGGGATCATTTCTATAGTTGGTGACTAGAGAAGTATTGGAGCTACAGCTTCAGAATCTATCCTTTTAATGAATATTTATAGTTTATCTCCTTTAGGATTGAGGGGATTGATTTCTTTACTGTCCAAGGGACTAAATATAATAAGCTGTTACTAATATATGGAAAACTATAGTAGAGAGAATAATGTTCTCTTAAACATATCTGTATTTAAATCCCTAGAATTTATGAATAAGTTACCTAACATGGCACAGGGAAATTAAATTTACAGATTGAATTAACTTTGCTAGTAATCTGACTTTAAAATACGGAAATTATTTTGGATTATGTAAGTAGCTCCAGTGTAGTCCAAGAATCCTTAAAAGTCAACAAGGGAGGTAAAGATGAAGGTCAGATTATGACAATGAAAGAACTGATTAGAGGAAGGGAACCATGAGCTATGGAATGGCAGCAAGCTCCAGAAGCTGGAAAGGACAAAGGTAAATTCTCAAGAGCTTCTGGAAAGAAACCAACCTTGTTAAAACCTTGAGTTTAGCCCAGTAAGACTCAAATCAGTTTTCTAACCTATAGAGCTCCAAAACAATAAATATGTAAAAATCGTCTCCCTGTCCATCTGTATATTTTATCATAGCTATCTCTGTGTTTAATCTTCCTGCCAACCTACCTACCTACGCAGTTTTCCCCACCACTGGGATACAAAACCTATGAAGGAAAAATGTTGACTTTTTTTCTTCTATATCCCAAGCATCTAGAAGAGTCAAAACATATTTGTTTAAAGGAGGAAATTTGTACAGGAAAAAAAAAAACAAAAACAAAGCAAGAGCTTCAATAAACCTCAGAAGTTTATTGAATGAATGACTGTTGTGGTAGTTATTTAATCCTGTCTGATTACAAATGTTTCTTCATTTACTATTTCACTGACTTCTTAAAGGCTTAAGATTATTTTAGATAAGCATATTGATTCTATATTCATTCAAAGTGTTAGGCTACGAATATAAGAAGAAATACTTTCCATAATGAGTAGGCTAGTGTTATGAACATATACGACACACATACACACATGTATGATGCTATAGAGAAGAGTTTGTGTTCTCTTGGTAAAGGATTTATGTTTGATTATAACATGTATAGTAAGAAATTTTTCTTTAAAATTTCATGCGAAGTATGTTTTAAAAAGGATTGTTTAGTAGATTCTGTCACTGAATAAAATTTCATACTGATAATGTGCCTGGTAAATGGTAGTGAACATCAAAGAGGCTTGAAAACATGACAGTTTAATACATTCATATAATGAAAATTCTCTTTCAATGGTTTTATTTTTGGATATCCTCTTGTTCTTACTAATTTTATCACTTAAACTTTAAAGGTTCTTGTGGTGTAATGCCTCAGGGTATGATTTTTTCTTTTATAAATAAATGATGGCCAGCCTAAAGTGATGAACTATTGGATAAGTGAAAGGAGACATGATAGACCACTTTGACTCTTAAAACTGCTGGCAGCAAATACAATATATACTGGTATGAAAAATTAGTCCTATAGGATGTATGATTGCTCTAGAATACAATCTGAAATTTAAAAAATATTTTTAGTCATCAAAATGCTTACTGTGCTTTGTTAAATAAAGTGATAAATATAAGAATAAATGCTTTCTGCCAGTAAGTCATAAGAACTGTAAATGGGAATGCTGGAAAATAAAATTAATAATAATAATAACGAGCAAAATTGGTATACTGTATGAATGTTAACTAAGAGCTAAATGACAATGTAAAATTGAACAATGCTTCGTTGGTTACATGCAACCTTTGCCTTTACTGTAGTTTTTGGTTGTTGCTGTAAATGATTTTAGTGAGCATTTAGAGTGCATTCATGGTTTTACCACCATGTCTTGGAATCACATCATTGTAATTCATAGACATAGCCCAGTGAGGTCGCAAACATACAAAGCAGAGTATTTCTTTTTTGTATGTGTACTGGAAATTTTAGAAATATTTTCCAACTTTCTCAAGTTTTAATTATTCTTTTAAATGGAAAAGAAAATAGTCCAGTTACTTGTCAACTACAGAGAACTGGATGTTCTTTCTAAGCACATTAGCACTATCCGCAGTAAGTCCTCAGACTTCTTTCTGGCTGCAGTGTTCTGGATATCAAGTCAGAACACAGAGTGATATGTTTAAAAACACCTTAAAGAAGAAAAGTCTTTGTAGCAAATATTGCTGAAAATGTGTGCCTATATCAAATATCTGCATGTCAGCTTATATATTTTTAATGATTTCTATTACTTCTTCTAACATTTTTGTTTCAAACTCATCTCCAATAATGCTTTAGCTTCAGATCATTTGTTCTCTTAGTTTGCTCTGCTCTGACATGTGTTTTTCCAAAACCACCAAGCATTTAACTCAGTTCTGACACTATATACCTGAAAATTCTCTTTCATTGGTTTTATTTTTGGATATCCTCTTGTTCTTACTAATTTTATCACTTAAACTTTAAAGGTT
Source organism: Tragulus kanchil (assembly GCA_022376925.1). NCBI lineage: Eukaryota > Metazoa > Chordata > Mammalia > Artiodactyla > Tragulidae > Tragulus > Tragulus kanchil. The sequence goes on along the minus strand of JAIOJX010000025.1, from coordinate 110,306,376 downwards.
CTTGTGGTGTAATGCCTCAGGGTATGATTTTTCTTTTATAAATAAATGATGGCCAGCCTAAAGTGATGAACTATTGGATAAGTGAAAGGAGACATGATAGACCACTTTGACTCTTAAAACTGCTGGCAGCAAATACAATATATACTGGTATGAAAAATTAGTCCTATAGGATGTATGATTGCTCTAGAATACAATCTGAAATTTAAAAAATATTTTTAGTCATCAAAATGCTTACTGTGCTTTGTTAAATAAAGTGATAAATATAAGAATAAATGCTTTCTGCCAGTAAGTCATAAGAACTGTAAATGGGAATGCTGGAAAATAAAATTAATAATAATAATAACGAGCAAAATTGGTATACTGTATGAATGTTAACTAAGAGCTAAATGACAATGTAAAATTGAACAATGCTTCGTTGGTTACATGCAACCTTTGCCTTTACTGTAGTTTTTGGTTGTTGCTGTAAATGATTTTAGTGAGCATTTAGAGTGCATTCATGGGTTTTACCACCATGTCTTGGAATCACATCATTGTAATTCATAGACATAGCCCAGTGAGGTCGCAAACATACAAAGCAGAGTATTTCTTTTTTGTATGTGTACTGGAAATTTTAGAAATATTTTCCAACTTTCTCAAGTTTTAATTATTCTTTTAAATGGAAAAGAAAATAGTCCAGTTACTTGTCAACTACAGAGAACTGGATGTTCTTTCTAAGCACATTAGCACTATCCGCAGTAAGTCCTCAGACTTCTTTCTGGCTGCAGTGTTCTGGATATCAAGTCAGAACACAGAGTGATATGTTTAAAAACACCTTAAAGAAGAAAAGTCTTTGTAGCAAATATTGCTGAAAATGTGTGCCTATATCAAATATCTGCATGTCAGCTTATATATTTTTAATGATTTCTATTACTTCTTCTAACATTTTTGTTTCAAACTCATCTCCAATAATGCTTTAGCTTCAGATCATTTGTTCTCTTAGTTTGCTCTGCTCTGACATGTGTTTTTTTCCAAAACCACCAAGCATTTAACTCAGTTCTGACACTATATACCTGGAGATAGCATCTGATAACACAGGTCAAGGGCTCAGTTCCACAAAATGTTCTTTTCATACACCAAGTGCAAGTCAAGGTTTTCATCATTGCTGTTCAACAACTGACTAAGCATTTCTCAGATTCAATTAATTTGCTAGAACAACTCACAAAACAAACAGTTTACATACTAGATTGCACTTTGTTATGAAATGATATATCTCAGAAAAGCAAAAAAGAAGAGATACAGAAGGCAAGGCATGTAGAAAGGAGCTCAGCATTTCCCTGCTTTCTCTTTCCCCGTGTGTTGTTCTTCCTGTTTATCCTTGGATTCTAGGAGATTCTGTTTTGTTGTCCTTTCCTGTTTCTGGAATCTGTCTGTCTTGGCTCTCTCTCTTTCTTCAAGATCAGTACCAGCAAACTGTCATCTCATATTATATCACTCTGACCTTATTGGTACACCTGCATAATACAGGATACTCTTGATTTCTAGAGTTAGCTACTCATCAAATTTAATTTGGTCTGCAAACTGAAGTCTCCTTTGCCATGTAAAGTAATATACTTCTATGTTCCAAGGATTTGGATCTGGACACTTCTAGAGCGCCATTATTCTGCCTACCATAGAATTGACAGCGGGTGTTTGACAGTGAGGTCTACTTGTCATATTGCACTGTACTTTAGGGAGATAGTCTGAGCCCAACGGTTTGTTTGAAGTTGATGGGAAAGACATCAGTATATGTTTGATATCATTAAAGGATATGCCTGCAATGCAACTTGGGTTGAATCTCTCTATCAGGAAGGCCCCTTGGAAAAGGAAGTGGCAACCCACTCCTTTATTCTTGCCTGTGAAATCCCATGGACAGAAGAGACTGGCAGGCTATATAATCCATGGGGTCACAAAAGAGTCATGCATGACTTAACAACTAAATAGTATCATAACAAAATAAGTTGGCATTGTATTGTTCTGAATTCTTAGCTATTGACCTTTTGTTATTAAAACCTGATTTTTACATCATTTTAAGTTTAAGGTATGGAGATTTCCCACATAACCTCTGCCTTTACACATGCAACCACAGAAAAAAGATACAGTAAATTGAAAAAAAAAAAAAATTTTTAAGAGACCAGACTTTTCCTTAGAGAAAATTCATGCCAGAAGGCACCAGAGCAAATATCTTTAAAGTACAAGTTAGAGAAATTCCTTCACACAGGAGGAATGCTATACCAGATGAAAATCTGTATTTTACCAAGTTATAAAAACACCAAATGTGTGAAAACCACCAAATACTTTTTTTCAACTTAAGAGACATAATTCAGAATCCAGAAAGCAAAAAGAAGAGTTTTAAAACAGAAGGCAAGGCATGTAGAAAGGAGCTCAGCATTTCCCTGCTTTCTCTTTCCCCGTGTGTTGTTCTTCCTGTTTATCCTTGGATTCTAGGAGATTCTGTTTTGTTGTCCTTTCCTGTTTCTGGAATCTGTCTGTCTTGGCTCTCTCTCTTTCTTCAAGATCAGTACCAGCAAACTGTCATCTCATATTATATCACTCTGACCTTATTGGTACACCTGCATAATACAGGATACTCTTGATTTCTAGAGTTAGCTACTCATCAAATTTAATTTGGTCTGCAAACTGAAGTCTCCTTTGCCATGTAAAGTAATATACTTCTATGTTCCAAGGATTTGGATCTGGACACTTCTAGAGCGCCATTATTCTGCCTACCATAGAATTGACAGCGGGTGTTTGACAGTGAGGTCTACTTGTCATATTGCACTGTACTTTAGGGAGATAGTCTGAGCCCAACGGTTTGTTTGAAGTTGATGGGAAAGACATCAGTATATGTTTGATATCATTAAAGGATATGCCTGCAATGCAACTTGGGTTGAATCTCTCTATCAGGAAGGCCCCTTGGAAAAGGAAGTGGCAACCCACTCCTTTATTCTTGCCTGTGAAATCCCATGGACAGAAGAGACTGGCAGGCTATATAATCCATGGGGTCACAAAAGAGTCATGCATGACTTAACAACTAAATAGTATCATAACAAAATAAGTTGGCATTGTATTGTTCTGAATTCTTAGCTATTGACCTTTTGTTATTAAAACCTGATTTTTACATCATTTTAAGTTTAAGGTATGGAGATTTCCCACATAACCTCTGCCTTTACACATGCAACCACAGAAAAAAGATACAGTAAATTGAAAAAAAAAAAAAATTTTTAAGAGACCAGACTTTTCCTTAGAGAAAATTCATGCCAGAAGGCACCAGAGCAAATATCTTTAAAGTACAAGTTAGAGAAATTCCTTCACACAGGAGGAATGCTATACCAGATGAAAATCTGTATTTTACCAAGTTATAAAAAACACCAAATGTGTGGAAATACAGGCTCATTTTTTCCAGAGCTACTATAAATTTGAATATTAAAGAATAATAGTTTCAATACTTGGAAATGTTCTAATTGACTAAAATCAATTCCCTTATTCTTCAACATAAGTTCACTTTTAATGAATTCAACTTTCTTCAGGGATCAACAAGTTTATTTAAGCTAATTTAAGAGATTCTCAGAAGTCAAGCTTTGATGACCATATATTTTACATTGCTAGCCATCTTAAATCTAAAGGAGTCATATTAAATGTGATTCAAATCAACTATACTTCAATAAAAGATGATTAAAAGTAATAATTCAATCATATAAGTTCATTATTATCACCATAATTTATTTTAAAATGTTATAGGAGTGACTTTTACTTTGAGGATGTGTGTGTGCGTGCTCAAATGCTCAGTCTTGTCTGGCTCTTTGTGACCCCATGGACTGTAGCCCAGCAGGCTCCTCTGTCCTTGGAATTTCCCAGGCAAAATACTGCAGTGGGTTGTCATTTCCTCCTCCAGGGGATTTTTCTGACCCATATCTCCTGCAGATGATCACAGTTCCCGCCCCCCCCACCCTTTACATTAAGATATCAAGGTATGTAAGTTTACTTGAATTCAGGTTAAATGCTCTAAGATTACTGCGGTACTTGTGTATTCTTTGAAGAGTATTCCATAAAGTGTCTACCATTATTTTATTTTAGCACTACTAATACAGATCTATAGAAAGCAAATTAATAGCTCAGTTGTGTCCAACTCTTTGCATCCCATGGACTGTAATCTATCAGGTTCCACTGTCCATGAGATTCTCCAGGCAAGAGTACTGGAATAGGTACCATTCCCTTCTCCAGGTGATCCTCCTGACCCAGGGATTGAACCTGGGTATCCTGCATTGCAGGCAAATTCTTTCCCCTCTGAGCTACCAAGAAAATCCAATACAGATCCAACAATTTTTCCAATCTCAAGTCCCATTCTTTTTCCGTGTACAATTTGCTTTCGATTTGAAAACAAACTAATCAAATGTGTTATAATTTTTTGAAAGATGAATCACCTTTTATTATGTTCTTATGAGCTTTTCAACAGTCTAAAATTGAGGAACTCTGGAACAGATAGTGCTGACATTTAGAAGCTTTTCTTTTGTAAGTATCTAAGATTCTTGATTACAGTTCTGGGCTTTGTAGAAATCTGAAAGTGTTACAATTATATTGTTTTGTAAAACTGAATTCTATACACAGAAGAAATTAGTATTTACAAGTTTTCATTTGTGTTCTACATACTTTTATAGTCCCTTAGCCTGTTAATATTTCTAGTGTTTACATAGATTACATATTATTATTGCCTAACCAACATTAAAATGTTACATTGTGATACACTTAGCTTCTGAAAGAAATACGTGGAAATAGGAACACTGGCTTTCTAAACAAAGATTAGAAAATTTAGTACTGTTATTATCATTTAGGTAAAGGCAAAAAAATACATTCCAGTGTTTCTGAGTTGAGTCTTCTAATTTTCCTAAGTTCATTTCCTAAGACATAGTTATCTACTTAATAAGTGTATGTTGATAAATAGACAGTTTTTCTAGGGCAAGGTTTTAAACCTTGTTTTTTATGGTCATAAAACCTGAGATTTCCTTTCTGTTTTAGTTTTATTTAACTATACAGCAGGATAATTAGTACTGCAGTGGGTTGTCATTTCCTCCTCCAGGGGATTTTTCTGACCCATATCTCCTGCAGATGATCACAGTTCCCGCCCCACCCTTTACATTAAGATATCAAGGTATGTAAGTTTACTTGAATTCAGGTTAAATGCTCTAAGATTACTGCGGTACTTGTGTATTCTTTGAAGAGTATTCCATAAAGTGTCTACCATTATTTTATTTTAGCACTACTAATACAGATCTATAGAAAGCAAATTAATAGCTCAGTTGTGTCCAACTCTTTGCATCCCATGGACTGTAATCTATCAGGTTCCACTGTCCATGAGATTCTCCAGGCAAGAGTACTGGAATAGGTACCATTCCCTTCTCCAGGTGATCCTCCTGACCCAGGGATTGAACCTGGGTATCCTGCATTGCAGGCAAATTCTTTCCCCTCTGAGCTACCAAGAAAATCCAATACAGATCCAACAATTTTTCCAATCTCAAGTCCCATTCTTTTTCCCGTGTACAATTTGCTTTCGATTTGAAAACAAACTAATCAAATGTGTTATAATTTTTTGAAAGATGAATCACCTTTTATTATGTTCTTATGAGCTTTTCAACAGTCTAAAATTGAGGAACTCTGGAACAGATAGTGCTGACATTTAGAAGCTTTTCTTTTGTAAGTATCTAAGATTCTTGATTACAGTTCTGGGCTTTGTAGAAATCTGAAAGTGTTACAATTATATTGTTTTGTAAAACTGAATTCTATACACAGAAGAAATTAGTATTTACAAGTTTTCATTTGTGTTCTACATACTTTTATAGTCCCTTAGCCTGTTAATATTTCTAGTGTTTACATAGATTACATATTATTATTGCCTAACCAACATTAAAATGTTACATTGTGATACACTTAGCTTCTGAAAGAAATACGTGGAAATAGGAACACTGGCTTTCTAAACAAAGATTAGAAAATTTAGTACTGTTATTATCATTTAGGTAAAGGCAAAAAAATACATTCCAGTGTTTCTGAGTTGAGTCTTCTAATTTTCCTAAGTTCATTTCCTAAGACATAGTTATCTACTTAATAAGTGTATGTTGATAAATAGACAGTTTTTCTAGGGCAAGGTTTTAAACCTTGTTTTTTATGGTCATAAAACCTGAGATTTCCTTTCTGTTTTAGTTTTATTTAACTATACAGCAGGATAATTAGTACTGCATGTTGTGAGACTATGGCCCATGGTATGCTTAACATGCAACATGGGACTGAATTTATTGGCTTAAACAAGTAGAAGTGACTTTCAGAGGGATACAACTATGTATGGGAAATTCAAGAAACAAAATAATGTTACTCATGGTTTTCCCATGAGTCTTAGTGCTTTCTTAAAATACAGAACTGTCTCAAATATAAATAGCATGTGTAAATGCCTAATCAAAAATAGAATCAAACACAGTCTTTTCTTCCTGCTTACTTAAGATGCTTTCCAATTGGGAAGAGCAAATTATTTCATTCCTTAACTTTGTTTTTAACCTACACTTTTAATTTATTGTCTAGAAAATTTATTGACTTTACTGAAACTATGGAGTAGAATAGGTCATAGAAGGAATTGCTCTTACTGCCTATAAAAGCTTGAGGCTTAGAACATAATGATTTACAAAGACATGACTGGATCAAAGGTAAAATAATGACAAGTGAAAAAGTTAATGGGGTTCAAGCATTGATTGAAACTCTCTTTCTTTCTTTCCTTTCTTTTTCAAAATTATATGACGGTGTCTGGTTTCTATGGTACTTATGAAGTTCATTTCAACAATTCCAAAAGGTCAAACTGGAGTAAGCAAAAAATAATTCAGGTTCGATAAATATCCTGTACCTGAATATCTAGTTATCTTAGTGTAACATTACAACAAAATGTTTTTTTCATTTTAAACTTAAATTGCAACATTGCTTCTATAGGAACTTCCTGAGTACCTATCACTGCCATACCTAGAAGAACCAAAGAAGTAGGTTTTATTAAAATCTAAAGAAGTTAAGTATCTTGATTAGCCTCATTTGTTATTTTATCATTTAGGTAAAGGCAAAAAATACATTCCAGTGTTTCTGAGTTGAGTCTTCTAATTTTCCTAAGTTCATTTCCTAAGACATAGTTATCTACTTAATAAGTGTATGTTGATAAATAGACAGTTTTTCTAGGGCAAGGTTTTAAACCTTGTTTTTTATGGTCATAAAACCTGAGATTTCCTTTCTGTTTTAGTTTTATTTAACTATACAGCAGGATAATTAGTACTGCATGTTGTGAGACTATGGCCCATGGTATGCTTAACATGCAACATGGGACTGAATTTATTGGCTTAAACAAGTAGAAGTGACTTTCAGAGGGATACAACTATGTATGGGAAATTCAAGAAACAAAATAATGTTACTCATGGTTTTCCCATGAGTCTTAGTGCTTTCTTAAAATACAGAACTGTCTCAAATATAAATAGCATGTGTAAATGCCTAATCAAAAATAGAATCAAACACAGTCTTTTCTTCCTGCTTACTTAAGATGCTTTCCAATTGGGAAGAGCAAATTATTTCATTCCTTAACTTTGTTTTTAACCTACACTTTTAATTTATTGTCTAGAAAATTTATTGACTTTACTGAAACTATGGAGTAGAATAGGTCATAGAAGGAATTGCTCTTACTGCCTATAAAAGCTTGAGGCTTAGAACATAATGATTTACAAAGACATGACTGGATCAAAGGTAAAATAATGACAAGTGAAAAAGTTAATGGGGTTCAAGCATTGATTGAAACTCTCTTTCTTTCTTTCCTTTCTTTTTCAAAATTATATGACGGTGTCTGGTTTCTATGGTACTTATGAAGTTCATTTCAACAATTCCAAAAGGTCAAACTGGAGTAAGCAAAAAATAATTCAGGTTCGATAAATATCCTGTACCTGAATATCTAGTTATCTTAGTGTAACATTACAACAAAATGTTTTTTTCATTTTAAACTTAAATTGCAACATTGCTTCTATAGGAACTTCCTGAGTACCTATCACTGCCATACCTAGAAGAACCAAAGAAGTAGGTTTTATTAAAATCTAAAGAAGTTAAGTATCTTGATTAGACTCATTTGTGATTTAAAGAAATTACATTATAATGAGATGCAGAATTTGTGGAAACTAAGGAAAAAAACTTGAACTAAAGAACTGACTTCTACTTCAATGGATTTTTTACACATTAGAAATAACAAATTATTATACAGATAAGAGACATACATACGTTTGCTTATAAATATTATATACATGTTATATGTATTAGATACATTATATATTACATACACACATATAGTGCCAAATTACCAGTGGTAGGATATATATTACATGCCTTAAAGCATCCCACTGTGACAAACACGATTTATTTGAAATAAGTTTATATGCAAGTGTATGCAGTACTATGCAAAAATGTTTTGACCTTTTAGAACGCATGCTCATGAAATGTAGAAGGGGGAAAAAAGGAGAGCTGGAGCAAAGGTCAAAGTATCTGGAATCCAGAACGAGTTTAGATATATTCTAATATTTTAAAAAGTGGCTTCCTTATTAGCCCTATGTCTCAATAGATGATAGTATTTATGTCATTTTATTTTGCTATTATTTTTATTTGCAATTATGGTAATAACCAAAATACTTCTAAAAGCCTGCCCATGGGATTCTCAAGGTAAGAATACTGGAGTGGGTAGCCATTTCCTCCTCCAAGAAATATTCCCAGCCTAGAGACTGAACTCATCTCCTGTGTCACTTGCACTGAAGGTAGACTGTTTATCTGCTGAACCATCGGGCAAGTCCATTAATAGTCTACTCGCCAGTTGTAAGCACCTCCTTAACTTTATATTTTGAATAGGATCAAGTTAAATGGGTTCAAATTGATTGCCCCCCGGTGTCTGGTTTCTATGGTACTTATGAAGTTCATTTCAACAATTCCAAAAGGTCAAACTGGAGTAAGCAAAAAATAATTCAGGTTCGATAAATATCCTGTACCTGAATATCTAGTTATCTTAGTGTAACATTACAACAAAATGTTTTTTTCATTTTAAACTTAAATTGCAACATTGCTTCTATAGGAACTTCCTGAGTACCTATCACTGCCATACCTAGAAGAACCAAAGAAGTAGGTTTTATTAAAATCTAAAGAAGTTAAGTATCTTGATTAGACTCATTTGTGATTTAAAGAAATTACATTATAATGAGATGCAGAATTTGTGGAAACTAAGGAAAAAAACTTGAACTAAAGAACTGACTTCTACTTCAATGGATTTTTTACACATTAGAAATAACAAATTATTATACAGATAAGAGACATACATACGTTTGCTTATAAATATTATATACATGTTATATGTATTAGATACATTATATATTACATACACACATATAGTGCCAAATTACCAGTGGTAGGATATATATTACATGCCTTAAAGCATCCCACTGTGACAAACACGATTTATTTGAAATAAGTTTATATGCAAGTGTATGCAGTACTATGCAAAAATGTTTTGACCTTTTAGAACGCATGCTCATGAAATGTAGAAGGGGGAAAAAAGGAGAGCTGGAGCAAAGGTCAAAGTATCTGGAATCCAGAACGAGTTTAGATATATTCTAATATTTTAAAAAGTGGCTTCCTTATTAGCCCTATGTCTCAATAGATGATAGTATTTATGTCATTTTATTTTGCTATTATTTTTATTTGCAATTATGGTAATAACCAAAATACTTCTAAAAGCCTGCCCATGGGATTCTCAAGGTAAGAATACTGGAGTGGGTAGCCATTTCCTCCTCCAAGAAATATTCCCAGCCTAGAGACTGAACTCATCTCCTGTGTCACTTGCACTGAAGGTAGACTGTTTATCTGCTGAACCATCGGGCAAGTCCATTAATAGTCTACTCGCCAGTTGTAAGCACCTCCAATATAAGAAGTACAAGTCATAAAAATAAAATCATATTTTGAATAGGATCATAAATTAAGATATACAGAACAGGAATTTAAATTTTGCTAATGTAAGAAGCATTGTTTTTAAGAACTTGTATTTGTTCTGGATGTGAATTGGACTTTCAGCCATAAGAACTGAGCTTAAGACAATGGTAGGTGAAATCCCAATTCCAGTCTAGTAAGTTCATGATTTCAGCAAATATAAATGTTTTTATATCTCCATATTTGACCATAAAATATAGAACATCTGATTTCCTAAAGCAGAAAGTACAGGTATAGGACCCCTCATAAGTATTTCTAAAGAATTTCAATTCACTTTGTGGGTTACTTACTTCACCATCAAGAAATGGGTGAAGGGCTTCCCCTGGTGGTCCAGTGGGTAAGGACACCGCCTTGCAGTGCAAGGGGTGCCGGTTCAATCCCTGGCCTGGGAAGATCTCATGTGCCCTGGAGCGGCTGAACAGATGTGTCCAATTACAGAGCCGGAGCTATGGCGTGCATGTGCCCAGAGCCGGTGCTCTGCGACAACAGTGGCCACCATGATGGGAGGCCCACAGGAGCCAAAGAACAAAGAAGGATGAAAATAGAGAAATGAAACACCAATAGAAGTGGCCTGCACATCCCTCTCCCTCCCCACCCCACCCCCTAAAAGATAAATAAATTAAATTTTTAAAAATAAATAAATAAATAAATAAAGGGAGTGGATCTGGTTTCCCGGGAGGGGAACCTCTCTACTTCTCTAAAAAAAAAAAAAAGAGAAAGAGAAATGGGTGAGCAACATTGAACTTTTTTTTGCTAAATTGGGGCCCAGATATCTTCTTTATCCTAAAGATACAAATTCTTATTCCACCTACATTTTTATTTTCAGATGGAATTTCAGAGTAAAGTAAAATAATAATAATAGTAGTAATACAGACTATTCAATATCTATTCTTCTACCTACAAGTTGCCTTTAGCACTTACAGCTAAGTGTAAGAGCACTCCAGCTCCTACAGTTCAATAAATAAATGCCAGAAGCTAGAAAAATCATGTTTTGAAAAATCAAATATTAGTGTCCAGAATCTGGTTGTGATGCCTTTCCTGGAGAAATCTGTGGTTCAAAGAGACCTGCTTTAAAGCCAGGCTGATTGAATAAGGAAGTACTTAAGAGACAGCTAACATAACCTTACAAGGACTCTCTCACACAAGGATAAAGGAAATATTTTGGAGCATCCAGACTCAGCATTGCTACAGCAAAAATTACACTGGATAAAGTTTAACAGAATATTGTAATCTTGGAAAGAGAACATATCTCAACTTGAATTCAACCAAAACAAAGACTGGGAGGGTTTTTAAATTCCTGGGATGAGCAGAAACATAAGTCATTGGTTTGCTAATTAATATTCTGTACAGAAAAGATACATTTTCTTATATCTTTGTTACTGGAGGTAGTTGTACAACTTGGAACAAGATGCCCATGAGAGTTAGGCTCCTACATTCCAGCATCAACTGAAAGATTAGGGGGCTGTCTCACTCAATGTTTACTTTCAAAGAGATGTATTTCAGAGCCTTGTGGAAGACATGTAAGGGTTGTAAAACTCTTTAAGACCTCTTTAGAAGAGGTCTCTCAAAGAGGGGAAGGGAATTTACAGTGACAATTTGCTAAACTAAACACCCTGTAAAAAGAGAAGTCAGGAACTTGAGTTAGGAAGAAGATTGTCTGAATTTTAATCAGATCGATGGTAATTCTGAAGTTTTGGCCATTATCATTGGTGTGGACCACTGGCAAAGGATCTGCTGGTAGCTTTGTTGGTAGTGGCCACTCCACTCACAAGTTGAGGCCATATCAGGAGAGACAACGGTGTGGATATCCCCTGGGACCTTATGTTTACCATTTTTTAGACTTATAATTCTGGGGCTCTGAATTGAAAGAGGACCGTTGCAAGCATAAGGAAGCTTAAGCACGTATTTGGAGTTTGGAGCTAAGATGGCACCTACAGGAAGGGACGTGGGAGTGAAAGCAAGCTTAAGCACATTGTTTCCATTTGGAGCTAAAACGGCACCTACAGGAAGGGACATGGGAGTGAAAGGAAACTTAAGCACATTGTTTAAAGAAGCTTAAGCACATGTTTGCAGTTTGGAGCTAAGATGGCACCTACAGGAAGAGACAAGGGCGTGATCTAAATTGTTAAGTGATGGTCAAAATTTCTGATTGGTTCCCCAGGTTTCCGCGCTCATGGATGATTGCTTGACCTTTAGCTTGATTGGTGTAATCTATAGGATGTCCCGTGCAAAACCCCCTTCACTCGCCTATAAAAGCTGTGAGTCTTCACTAATAAAACAGAACTGCTCTGACGGAACCCCTGTCGCGTCTGATTGTCTCCCGCCTTCCAGGGGGCTGGGTGGTGGGCAGCAAGATTCACCTCTCTCTGAGATCTCCCGATTCAGCCGGGGGCAATCCTGCTGCCTTCCCTTTCTGCGGAAGGCCCCTGCAATAATGAAGCACTCTTTGGGTCCTTCCAGGAATAAGCAGGGCAGAGAATTACCACAAATCCAATAATTGAACCAGAGCTGTACCAATATACTTTTTGTTTAAAAAGAAAATGCAGTTATCTAAGTCATAAGCTAGAGAGACCTAGAACATGTATAGTAAATCACACTGTTCTATATCCTTCTATTAATATTTGACTGAGTAAAAGGAATTATTCTCAGAAAAGTTAATTTCTTTCTTTATCAAATCATGAGTTTCTAGTTATTATTATACAAAGTGGGCTTTCCAGGTGGTAAAAGTGGTAAACAATTGGCCTACCAATACAGGATATGCAAGAGACGTGAATCCCAGGGTTGGAAATGTCCATAGGAGTAGGAACTGCAACCCACTCCAGTATTCTTGTCTGGAGCATCCCAAGAACAGAGGAGCCTGGTGGATTACCGTCCATGGGATGGGCAAAGAGTCAGACACAACTGGGCTCACACACACACACACACACACACACATTATATAAAGTCTCTTCTTAGATAGGTATTACTTGTCCACTAGAGAGTACATGGTAATACTTAGAAGAGTAGACCAGATAGTTGAATGTCTTCATCATTTAAACAATTCTTTCTCAGTTATTCTATTTTTTTTTTCTTTTTTTTAAACACAGCATGAATTAGAAACGAATTGGCTTTTTTTGCTAGAGAAACAAGAACTAGACCAGAATTAAGGGGACAATGCTAATTGTTGTGTAGGAAATAAACATTTCCTTGCAGAAATATCTTTCTTGTTTAAGAACTGAACAGTCTCAAATAAGTTTCTTTTTCAATGAGGGATTTCTCTGTGTATTTAGCATACTTTTTAAATCTCCAAGAAAGAAATTTAAGACAAGTTTCTTAACTTATTTATTTAACATTTGTTGGCTTAAAGAAGTATTAATATATTGTTGAAGCAGGGTTATGTAGCCAATATTTAGTAAAATAATGCAGTTTGAATCTCTTAGAATCATTCTATAGAGAGAAATTTTTAAAGTTTAAGTGGTTAAGCTGACATAGCAAGTAACTTGCAAATAGAAGAAATGAACTCTGACCTATCAACAGCCAAGTGCTCTGCCTCCTCTATTAAAGAAGCTAGTCTGCGTAATAAAAAGAAGAAAACTTACTTTCAGAAAGAAAAGAAGAAAGAATTGGAACCCAAAACACTCATTACTGGTTAAATTCCAATTAAATGACCTTTTTTCACCCCTGTTTGGAGAATTCCTAAGTTCTGCATGTTGCTGATTCAAATTTCTGCAGCAAGACATTACTATTTTTTTCTGGTTCTGTTCATGATTTAATTATGCTACTACCTGTTACTTGCATTTCCATTTCATTGTTTTTTTTTTTTTTTTAATTCCTGAATCTGTTTGAATTCATATTAAATGGTTACAGATAATTTTAAGTACTGTAATGTTTTGCCTTAAAATGATTATGAGCAGTGCTCATTGTCAGTCTGGTATCTTAGAGTTCAAGATACATTCCAACCAAATAAAATAAGGTACCCATTTTATTCATTCTAAGATGCACATTTTCAGATTATATTTGAAATTGTGATGTATTTTGCAATTTATGACATTTTAAAATTGCTCTGGGGGCTTCCCTAGTGGTCCAGTGGGTAAGGACACCGCCTTGCAGTGCAAGGGGCACTGGTTTGATCCCTGGGCCTGGCACATGCCGACTAGACACAGGCACATTATATAAAGTCTCTTCTTAGATAGGTATTACTTGTCCACTAGAGTACATGGTAATACTTAGAAGAGTAGACCAGATAGTTGAATGTCTTCATCATTTAAACAATTCTTTCTCAGTTATTCTATTTTTTTTTCTTTTTTAAACACAGCATGAATTAGAAACGAATTGGCTTTTTGCTAGAGAAACAAGAACTAGACCAGAATTAAGGGGACAATGCTAATTGTTGTGTAGGAAATAAACATTTCCTTGCAGAAATATCTTTCTTGTTTAAGAACTGAACAGTCTCAAATAAGTTTCTTTTTCAATGAGGGATTTCTCTGTGTATTTAGCATACTTTTTAAATCTCCAAGAAAGAAATTTAAGACAAGTTTCTTAACTTATTTATTTAACATTTGTTGGCTTAAAGAAGTATTAATATATTGTTGAAGCAGGGTTATGTAGCCAATATTTAGTAAAATAATGCAGTTTGAATCTCTTAGAATCATTCTATAGAGAGAAATTTTTAAAGTTTAAGTGGTTAAGCTGACATAGCAAGTAACTTGCAAATAGAAGAAATGAACTCTGACCTATCAACAGCCAAGTGCTCTGCCTCCTCTATTAAAGAAGCTAGTCTGCGTAATAAAAAGAAGAAAACTTACTTTCAGAAAGAAAAGAAGAAAGAATTGGAACCCAAAACACTCATTACTGGTTAAATTCCAATTAAATGACCTTTTTTCACCCCTGTTTGGAGAATTCCTAAGTTCTGCATGTTGCTGATTCAAATTTCTGCAGCAAGACATTACTATTTTTTTCTGGTTCTGTTCATGATTTAATTATGCTACTACCTGTTACTTGCATTTCCATTTCATTGTTTTTTCTTTTTAATTCCTGAATCTGTTTGAATTCATATTAAATGGTTACAGATAATTTTAAGTACTGTAATGTTTTGCCTTAAAATGATTATGAGCAGTGCTCATTGTCAGTCTGGTATCTTAGAGTTCAAGATACATTCCAACCAAATAAAATAAGGTACCCATTTTATTCATTCTAAGATGCACATTTTCAGATTATATTTGAAATTGTGATGTATTTTGCAATTTATGACATTTTAAAATTGCTCTGGGGGCTTCCCTAGTGGTCCAGTGGGTAAGGACACCGCCTTGCAGTGCAAGGGGCACTGGTTTGATCCCTGGCCTGGGAAGATCCTATGTGCCGTGGAGTGGCTGGACCGATCTGTCCAATTACCAAGCTGGAGCTCTGGAGCGCGTGCGCCCAAAGCCGATGCTCTGCGACAACAGAGGCTCCTGCGATGGGAGGCCCACACAGGCCAAAGAACAAAAAGATGGATGAAAAATAGATAAATGAAAGACCAATAGAAGTGACCTACCTTCCTCCTCTCCCAACCCAACCCCTCCAAAAAAAATTAAAAAAATAAAATTTCTCTGATCTGTTAGCAGTCAAATATGACTGGGTTTATAGATGTATGAAATATCCAAACCATCTGTATCCAGATATTCAAATTGCATTCCAATGATTTAGAAAGTAGTCATACGGTAAATAGTGGAATTCATGTACTGCTGAAGGCCAGTTTGAAGAATTTTGAGCATAATCTTGCTAGCATGTGAAATGAGTGCATCTGTATGGTAGTTTGAACATTCTTTGGTATTGCCTTTCTTAGGGACTGGAATGAAAACTGGGTTTTTCCAATCCTGGACCCAGTGATCTGGGCTTTTCAAACTCTTCAGATGACTTTGACACATACTACAAGTTGGGAACCAATGTCTTGTAATATCCTTTGGGACATACTAATCCTATCCCCTCCCCACCCCCACGAATATTATAAAGAACCTTGATACAAAAGATGCAGCATCACATAAAGTAGCCTGCAACAAGCACGATAGTACTGCCATAATATTCTAGTTCATGGATTTTAACATATTGAAATCAAAGAGCTCCTCCTCAGAAAAAAAATAAAATTCCTATGGAAAGTGGTCATTGGGAAGAACCTTTATAAAGTGCCCCAAAAGTAACACTGTAAATAAATAAGTAAATAAATAAATAAATAAATAAATAAATCATGACATAAGTTGGGCATCACTTCCATTGAGCAGATGGCTGGGAAGAACACCTTGACAGAAAAAATGGAGTTTTCCCTCACAAGACGTATATGTATTTAGTGCCAAACTATTGGAATCTAAGGAAGCAGCCCATTCCAGTATTCTTGCCCTAGTATTCCATGGACAGAGAGACCTGGTGTTGTCCATAAGGTAGCAAAGAGTCACACACAATTGAAGTGACTTATTAGCACTCATGCATAAAGTAGGTCCTTGGAGCTAGAAGAGGGTTTGATCAAAGGGATCAAATAATCTGGCCTATATTTTGAAGAGTTTTTCTTTATTATTGGAACTAAAAGTGAAATTCATCTTTCAAAATTTGGAACTGATATGGACAAAATGTAGGTTGTTAATTGGATTATACCCATATTATCACATACATACATTATACAAAATTGACCTACTTTATCAAGGTAAAACTGAGGGTTTTAATCTATTAGAGACAACCAAAGTAATGTAAGGAGAATAAGGAAACACTTGCCATGAATGTTGTCGAACTCTATTTCCACAGTCATATTTTGCCACATAGAAACGTTTGTATATTGGTAAAATGTTCAAGTATAGTAAGTTAAAGAAATGAGAAAATGCATGCATTATGTACTACCTTGTAGACTTAGAGCCAACCAGGCTCCTCTGTCCACGAAATTCTCCAGGTAATGTTACTAGAGTGGGTTGCTTTCCCCTTTT
Source organism: Tragulus kanchil (assembly GCA_022376925.1). NCBI lineage: Eukaryota > Metazoa > Chordata > Mammalia > Artiodactyla > Tragulidae > Tragulus > Tragulus kanchil. The sequence goes on along the minus strand of JAIOJX010000025.1, from coordinate 110,289,409 downwards.
CTGTGGGGAGTTCTGCAAACCCAGAATAGAGCCCAGGACCCCTGCATTGTAGGGAAATTTTTTTATTGCTGAATCACCAGGTAACTCCACAGTTAGCATCCTGCTAAGGCCCCCCAAGAAACAAATAAGCAATTCCTATTCTTTATCTCCAGTAAAGACAGCCTTGTTAAAAAACGAGGCTTTCAAAAATTGAGGTTGCTCCTTGTGTCTTTCTTGGGACTGTGTCTGTAGTGCCACTTGGAGCCTCTCAGAGCAACAAACACTCCCCAAGGCTATGGTTACTCCACTCCCACGTGCCGCATTCTGGGTGCAATTTGCATAGACTGCAGATTTGCAATAGGCACTATCTCTTCTAAGGGTGGACAAACCCCATGGGGCTGGAACTCAGGGGGCGTGAAATCGTCCATCCGTGGTGCACTATGGGTATGCAAATCAGGCCACTGGGTGACACCAGCCCGTGGCTGGCAGGGTGACACCAGCCCGTGGCCAGTAGGGCGGCACTGTGGGGACCCCAGGGCTGCAGCTCTCTGTTCTCTGCGGGTCAGCCCAGAAACCGGTGCTTCCTTACTGAGACTGAGCTTAAAGCCCTATCATTCCATACCCGCAACTCTACCCCACCCCTGCCCCCAAATACCATTCTATGGACAGAAGGATAAACAGTTTAGCACAAAACTCAGGGACTTTGGGACCATGTGGGAGGTGCGCCACCACCCCTTCAGGAGGAGATGGCACCCGGCTTATCCAGAAGGATAGTTCTGGTGAATGGGAAGGGAAACCTGTTCTGGCCGGCATGGGAAAAAATTTTTTCCAAAAAAAAAACCCCTTTATCAAGGTAAAACTGAGGGTTTTAATCTATTAGAGACAACCAAAGTAATGTAAGGAGAATAAGGAAACACTTGCCATGAATGTTGTCGAACTCTATTTCCACAGTCATATTTTGCCACATAGAAACGTTTGTATATTGGTAAAATGTTCAAGTATAGTAAGTTAAAGAAATGAGAAAATGCATGCATTATGTACTACCTTGTAGACTTAGAGCCAACCAGGCTCCTCTGTCCACGAAATTCTCCAGGTAATGTTACTAGAGTGGGTTGCTTTCCCCTTTTCTGTGGGGAGTTCTGCAAACCCAGAATAGAGCCCAGGACCCCTGCATTGTAGGGAAATTTTTTTATTGCTGAATCACCAGGTAACTCCACAGTTAGCATCCTGCTAAGGCCCCCCAAGAAACAAATAAGCAATTCCTATTCTTTATCTCCAGTAAAGACAGCCTTGTTAAAAAACGAGGCTTTCAAAAATTGAGGTTGCTCCTTGTGTCTTTCTTGGGACTGTGTCTGTAGTGCCACTTGGAGCCTCTCAGAGCAACAAACACTCCCCAAGGCTATGGTTACTCCACTCCCACGTGCTTCGCATTCTGGGTGCAATTTGCATAGACTGCAGATTTGCAATAGGCACTATCTCTTCTAAGGGTGGACAAACCCCCATGGGGCTGGAACTCAGGGGACGTGAAATCGTCCATCCGTGGTGCACTATGGGTATGCAAATCAGGCCACTGGGTGACACCAGCCCGTGGCTGGCAGGGTGACACCAGCCCGTGGCCAGTAGGGCGGCACTGTGGGGACCCCAGGGCTGCAGCTCTCTGTTCTCTGCGGGTCAGCCCAGAAACCGGTGCTTCCTTACTGAGACTGAGCTTAAAGCCCTATCATTCCATACCCGCAACTCTACCCCACCCCTGCCCCCAAATACCATTCTATGGACAGAAGGATAAACAGTTGAGCACAAAAACTCAGGGACTTTGGGACCATGTGGGAGGTGCGCCACCACCCCTTCAGGAGGAGATGGCACCCGGCTTATCCAGAAGGATAGTTCTGGTGAATGGGAAGGGGAAACCTGTTCTCGGCAGAGGGAATGGCCCCTGTGCAGTCATGGCAGGTGAACACTGACAGCAATTCAGCCTGTCTGGAGTAGGACAAAAAACTGTGCAGTCAACCGTATTTCCGTTGTAAACCTTGCTTTTGAAGACCTTATTCTTTAATCACACAAGAATGGAATACAGTTCTGATAAAGACTGTACCAGTGTTTTACAAGTGACATTAGATTTGAGAATTTTTGCCAATGACTACTTAAGTTTGGATTATAATTATACAGAAGTGAAAAAATATAAACGTTATTAACTATGTTTCAAGAAACAGTAGCCATTGTTTGTTCTCTTGAATTCTAGAGACCAAATTTAAAATTATGTATTTGGGCTTGCTTTTTTAAAAATTTTGATTTATGTGGCTGCACGTTATCAAAGTCACTACTTAATAATAATTGTAGAGCAGGGCTCAGCAAATATTTTCTGCAAAGGATCAGTTCTAAGGTAGCTGTTTCAAAGACTCAACTCTGCCTTTATAGTCCAATGTACCATAAAAATGTATAAGTATATTATATGGCTGTTTTTTTGCTAAAAATATTTTGAGAAACAGACAGCAGACTGGATTTGACCCTTAGGTGTAATTTGCTGACCCTGTCCTGCAGCATTAAGAACTAACCAGTGAAGGTGTGTGAAGGTGTTATTACTCAGTTGTGTCTGACTCTTTGCAACCCCATGGACTGTAGCCCCCAGGTTCCTCTGTCCATGGAATTTTCCAGGCAAGAATACTGGAATGTTGTTATTTCCTTTTCCAGGAGATCTTCTCCACCCAGGAATCAAATTTTTGTCTCTTGCATTGCAGGCATATTCTTTACCAACTGAGTCAAAGTGGTGTTGTTGGCTTTTAATACCTGTATAAATAAACAAGCAGCTCCGTGCTACCACGTACCTATGCAGCTCTCTGTTCTCTGCGGGTCAGCCCAGAAACCGTGCTTCCTTACTGAGACTGAGCTTAAAGCCCTATCATTCCATACCCAACTCTACCCCACCCCTGCCCCCAAATACCATTCTATGGACAGAAGGATAAACAGTTGAGCACAAACTCAGGGACTTTGGGACCATGTGGGAGGTGCGCCACCACCCCTTCAGGAGGAGATGGCACCCGGCTTATCCAGAAGGATAGTTCTGGTGAATGGGAAGGGGAAACCTGTTCTCGGCAGAGGGAATGGCCCCTGTGCAGTCATGGCAGGTGAACACTGACAGCAATTCAGCCTGTCTGGAGTAGGACAAAAAACTGTGCAGTCAACCGTATTTCCGTTGTAAACCTTGCTTTTGAAGACCTTATTCTTTAATCACACAAGAATGGAATACAGTTCTGATAAAGACTGTACCAGTGTTTTACAAGTGACATTAGATTTGAGAATTTTTGCCAATGACTACTTAAGTTTGGATTATAATTATACAGAAGTGAAAAAATATAAACGTTATTAACTATGTTTCAAGAAACAGTAGCCATTGTTTGTTCTCTTGAATTCTAGAGACCAAATTTAAAATTATGTATTTGGGCTTGCTTTTTAAATATTTTGATTTATGTGGCTGCACGTTATCAAAGTCACTACTTAATAATAATTGTAGAGCAGGGCTCAGCAAATATTTTCTGCAAAGGATCAGTTCTAAGGTAGCTGTTTCAAAGACTCAACTCTGCCTTTATAGTCCAATGTACCATAAAAATGTATAAGTATATTATATGGCTGTTTTTTTGCTAAAAATATTTTGAGAAACAGACAGCAGACTGGATTTGACCCTTAGGTGTAATTTGCTGACCCTGTCCTGCAGCATTAAGAACTAACCAGTGAAGGTGTGTGAAGGTGTTATTACTCAGTTGTGTCTGACTCTTTGCAACCCCATGGACTGTAGCCCCCAGGTTCCTCTGTCCATGGAATTTTCCAGGCAAGAATACTGGAATGTTGTTATTTCCTTTTCCAGGAGATCTTCTCCACCCAGGAATCAAATTTTTGTCTCTTGCATTGCAGGCATATTCTTTACCAACTGAGTCAAAGTGGTGTTGTTGGCTTTTAATACCTGTATAAATAAACAAGCAGCTCCGTGCTACCACGTAACCTACAGTAGCATGTCATTTCATTTTGTTTCTTCTATTTAAACATATTTGTACTTTTTAACTCACAGTTGTAACTTCTTCTCACATTTGAACCTTTCTTTAATGTAAATCTCCTTAGACTCAAGCTATCCAGGCATAGCACTCAAAGAGAAATGACTTTTTTTGGTAAAATCTTCATAAGTGGATCTATAGTAAACTCAGATTAATTAGTTCTTCTCTTGACTATAAAATTATAAGCTGATTTCATCTTTAAACTGCTATACTCTACATACAGGCATATCAAAAAGTGATTTGATATTTCTGTGAAGGAATTAAATATACATGTTTGGACAAGATTATCAGTGAAACTATGATTAAAAATAAAATGAACAAAAATTAAAGATACAAAATGTAAAAATTGGGCTTCCCTGGTAGCTCAGGGTGAAGAATCTACCTGCCATGCAGAGAACCCAGGTTCAATCCATGGGTTGGGAAGATACCCTGGACAAGGGAATGGCAACCCACTCCATTATTCTTGTCTGGAAAATCCTATGGACAAAGGAGGCCTTCCCTACTGGGAAATGAATCTACTATAAAACACTACAAGACATTTTTTTTTGTTATAACTTTATGAACAATATTAAAGGTAGAAATTTGAGTACCTCTTAATTATAAATCATTTTCTTTTCTCTGTAAACATATAATTATTTCTCTGAACAAAAGCTTAATAATTGCTGACAACTGTCAACTCAGCAGCACATTTTTCTATTCTGTCAACAAAGAATGGAGATGTTTCAGCAATGATATGTCATGTAAAATTATACTCTTTTAGAATTGCAGATTCAAATCTATAAGCAACCACCATGAATTAAGAAAATAAACCATACACTGGAACCAATTTCTACTTACTCATTTTGCAAATTATTTAGCATATTGCCCAACCATCAAGAGATATGACACACATGTATCACTGTATGTCCACAAAGAATGCTCTGAACATTTTCCTAAAAAATTAGCAGTAGGGAAGGATTAATGAGAAAAGGACATAGAAAGCTAACATAGTATTTTCATTGCAAAACACATAAATCATATTACAGAGTAAAGCTTTTTCACTCTCTCCCCTCCTCATCCCCTTCCAATCTAGTGCTACGGTCATACTGATAACACAAAGACTCAAAGTAGCAAAAAGTATTAGCAGTTTTCTTCCTCAGTTTTCTTTTTTTGGTAAGCTTAAATGTTCTATATTTTTGAGATCAAATAATTTTACCTTTGTAAAATTATTGAGCTAAAGGATCTTTTGTTGAGCTCTTGTGACTCACAGAAGTTTTTGGTATAAAAGTGATAGCAGCATTTGCTGGAGGGTAACCACTGGGGATAGAACTAGAAATCTACACAACAGTAGCTGATCCAACTCTTAAAAAATGGTTCTGTAAATTATCAAAAAAGTATTTTGAGAGCAACTGGGGATACAGTTTTATACGCACAAAATTGAGTGCAAGAGAATCCTCTTAATCAAGACCCACGGGAGGCAAAGAACAGTGAAAAGGTCTTTACTGAAGGCACACAGATATGCAGCATTCCGTCTCACCTTGCTGGAAGGCACAGGGAAGAGAAAATGTGGATCCTGACACAGGGATTGTTCTCATGGACATACAAATACAGGAATATAGCAAAGAGTGCAACTATATAAGTTAGGATTCTCCAGATAAACAAAACATTTAATAGAAACAGAATCTATGGGAGAAAAATTATACATATGCATAGAGGGAGAGAGAATTCATTTCAGTATATTGGCTCATTAATTGTGGGAACTGGAAAGTCTGAAAAACACAGGGAAACTATTTCCAACACAGAATGGACAGTCAGGAAATTGTTAAGACTGCATTTTTGAATATAAGTCACTCAGGGCAGCAGTCTGGAAACTCATAGAGGACTTCCATGCTGCACTGTTGAAAAACTTCCTTTAGGAAATTGGTCTTTTTGATTGATTGAATGAGACCAACCCATATTATGAAAGATAAACTGGTTTACTAAAAGTCCACTACTGAAATGTTGTTGTTGTTCAGTTGCTCAGTCGCGTTCAGCTCTTTGTGACCCCATGGACTGCAGCATGCCAGGCTTCCCTGTCCTTCACTGACTCGTTGAGTTTTCTCAGACTTACGTCTGTTGAGTCTATGATACCATCCCACAATATTATCCCCTCTTGTCCCTTCTCCTTCTGCCCTTAATCCCAGCTTCTGAGTCTTTTCCAGTGAGTCAAGTCTTCACATAAGGTGGCCAAAGTATTAGAGCTTCAGCTTTAGGATCAGTCTTTTCAATGAATGTTTAGGACTGATTACCTTTAGGATTGCCTGGTTTGATCTCCTTGCTGTCCAAGGGACTCTTAGGAGCCTTATCCAGTAACACAGTTCAAAAGCATCAATTCTTCAGTGCTCAGCCTTCTTTATGATCTAGCTCCCAAAGCTACAGACTATGAAAATTATTGAGCAAAAATTTGGGGATACAGTTTTATACGCACAAAATTGAGTGCTAAAAAGGAATTATCAAAAAGTATTTTGAGAGCAACTGGGGATACAGTTTTATACGCACAAAATTGAGTGCAAGAGAATCCTCTTAATCAAGACCCACGGGAGGCAAAGAACAGTGAAAAGGTCTTTACTGAAGGCACACAGATATGCAGCATTCCGTCTCACCTTGCTGGAAGGCACAGGGAAGAGAAAATGTGGATCCTGACACAGGGATTGTTCTCATGGACATACAAATACAGGAATATAGCAAAGAGTGCAACTATATAAGTTAGGATTCTCCAGATAAACAAAACATTTAATAGAAACAGAATCTATGGGAGAAAAATTATACATATGCATAGAGGGAGAGAGAATTCATTTCAGTATATTGGCTCATTAATTGTGGGAACTGGAAAGTCTGAAAACACAGGAAACTATTTCCAACACAGAATGGACAGTCAGGAAATTGTTAAGACTGCATTTTTGAATATAAGTCACTCAGGGCAGCAGTCTGGAAACTCATAGAGGACTTCCATGCTGCACTGTTGAAAAACTTCCTTTAGGAAATTGGTCTTTTTGATTGATTGAATGAGACCAACCCATATTATGAAAGATAAACTGGTTTACTAAAAGTCCACTACTGAAATGTTGTTGTTGTTCAGTTGCTCAGTCGCGTTCAGCTCTTTGTGACCCCATGGACTGCAGCATGCCAGGCTTCCCTGTCCTTCACTGACTCGTTGAGTTTTCTCAGACTTACGTCTGTTGAGTCTATGATACCATCCCACAATATTATCCCCTCTTGTCCCTTCTCCTTCTGCCCTTAATCCCAGCTTCTGAGTCTTTTCCAGTGAGTCAAGTCTTCACATAAGGTGGCCAAAGTATTAGAGCTTCAGCTTTAGGATCAGTCTTTTCAATGAATGTTTAGGACTGATTACCTTTAGGATTGCCTGGTTTGATCTCCTTGCTGTCCAAGGGACTCTTAGGAGCCTTATCCAGTAACACAGTTCAAAAGCATCAATTCTTCAGTGCTCAGCCTTCTTTATGATCTAGCTCCCAAAGCCATACATGACTACTGAAAAAATCATAGCTCTGACTATATGGACCTTTGTTGGCAAAATAATGTGTCTGCTTTTTAATACACTATCTAGTTGTGTCATAGTTTTTCTTCCAAGGAGCAAGTGTCTTTTGATCATGGCTGAAGTCACTGTCCTCAGTGATTTTGGAGACCAAGAATATAAAATCTGACAGTTTCCACTATTTTCCTATTTATTTGCCATGAAGTAATGGGACCAGATGGCATGATCTTAGTTTTTGAATGTTGAATTTTAAGCCAGTTTTTTCATTCTCTTGTTTCACTTTCATCAAGAGGCTCTTTAGGTCCTTTTCACTTTCAGCTATTAGGGTGATGTCATTTACATATTTGAGGTTGTTGATATTTTTATGGGCAATCTTGATTCCAGCTTGAGCTTTATCTAACACAGAATTTCCATGAGGTACTCTGCATATAAGTTAAATAAGCAAGGTGACAACATACAAACTTGATGCACTCCTTTCCCAATTTTGCACCAATTCACTTTTCCATGTTCGCTTATAACTGTTACTTCTTGACCTGCATATCACTTTCTCAGGAGGCAGGTAAGGTGGTCTGGTATTCCCACCTCTTTAAGAATTTTGCACACAGTTTGTTGTGATCCACACAGTCAAAGGCATTAGTGTAGTCAATGAAGCAGATGTTTTTCTGAAATTCCCTTGGTTTTCCTATGATCCAGTGGATGTTGGCATTTTGATCTCTGGTTTTTCTGCCTTTTCTAATTCAGCTTATGCACCTGAAAGTTCCCAGTTCATGGACTGCAGCATGCCAGGCTTCCTGTCCTTCACTGACTCGTTGAGTTTTCTCAGACTTACGTCTGTTGAGTCTATGATACCATCCCACAATATTATCCCCTCTTGTCCCTTCTCCTTCTGCCCTTAATCCCAGCTTCTGAGTCTTTTCCAGTGAGTCAAGTCTTCACATAAGGTGGCCAAAGTATTAGAGCTTCAGCTTTAGGATCAGTCTTTTCAATGAATGTTTAGGACTGATTACCTTTAGGATTGCCTGGTTTGATCTCCTTGCTGTCCAAGGGACTCTTAGGAGCCTTATCCAGTAACACAGTTCAAAAGCATCAATTCTTCAGTGCTCAGCCTTCTTTATGATCTAGCTCCCAAAGCCATACATGACTACTGAAAAAATCATAGCTCTGACTATATGGACCTTTGTTGGCAAAATAATGTGTCTGCTTTTTAATACACTATCTAGTTGTGTCATAGTTTTTCTTCCAAGGAGCAAGTGTCTTTTGATCATGGCTGAAGTCACTGTCCTCAGTGATTTTGGAGACCAAGAATATAAAATCTGACAGTTTCCACTATTTTCCTATTTATTTGCCATGAAGTAATGGGACCAGATGGCATGATCTTAGTTTACTGAATGTTGAATTTTAAGCCAGTTTTTTCATTCTCTTGTTTCACTTTCATCAAGAGGCTCTTTAGGTCCTTTTCACTTTCAGCTATTAGGGTGATGTCATTTACATATTTGAGGTTGTTGATATTTTTATGGGCAATCTTGATTCCAGCTTGAGCTTTATCTAACACAGAATTTCCATGAGGTACTCTGCATATAAGTTAAATAAGCAAGGTGACAACATACAAACTTGATGCACTCCTTTCCCAATTTTGCACCAATTCACTTTTCCATGTTCGCTTATAACTGTTACTTCTTGACCTGCATATCACTTTCTCAGGAGGCAGGTAAGGTGGTCTGGTATTCCCACCTCTTTAAGAATTTTGCACACAGTTTGTTGTGATCCACACAGTCAAAGGCATTAGTGTAGTCAATGAAGCAGATGTTTTTCTGAAATTCCCTTGGTTTTCCTATGATCCAGTGGATGTTGGCATTTTGATCTCTGGTTTTTCTGCCTTTTCTAATTCAGCTTATGCACCTGAAAGTTCCCAGTTCATGTACTTTTGAAGGCTAGCTGGAAGAACTTTGAGTATTACCTTGCTAGCATGTGAAATGAGTGCAATGGTGCAATAGTTTGAACTTTCTTTGGCATTGCTCTTCTTAGGGATTGGAATGAAAACTGGGTTTTTCCAGTCCTGTGGCCACTAATGAGTTTTCCAAATTTGTTGACATATTGAGTACAGCACTTTAACAGCATCATCTTTTAGGAGTTGAAATAGCTCAGCTGGATTTCCCTAACTTTGTTTGTAGTGATACTTGAAATGTTAATTCCAACTGAAAAACTAGCTTCAGAACAATATCCAGACTAGTATTAGACCAAACAACTAAGCACCTAACCTAGCCACATTGACACATTAAATTAATCTTCATAGGCTATTGAAATTTAAAGATCTAATATTCAACATAATAATTCCTGACTTAGAAGTACAGTAAAGACAATGTATTTAATAAACCACCTCCTGCATCATTTGAGTGAGCTAGTCCAACTCAACTTTGTGAGCCTCAGAATCATCAGTAATTCAAAGAATATTTCTACAATCAAGTTATAAAAATTATAGGGTTATCTCTTCAATTTGATTCCCAAATTCCATCTTTTCACACTTGGATTTACAGACTCATTATACCTGGCCTTCCTTCCTAGGGTTCTATTTTCTGTTGTTTTAACTGTTTCTTGACCAGAGGTAACACCATAAGCCTTATAAAAACCAGGCTATTGTCTTTCTTCATTATAACTCCAACCCAAGCATAGCCCTACCTCAGAATAAATGCACAGTACATTTCCTGATAAAGATTTTGTGGCCTGCCCGAATTGGAAATTTTTGTGTACCTTTGATACTGAATTATTATAGCATGACTTTACTTACTTTGCTCCCAGTTTTGTTCGCTTATAACTGTTACTTCTTGACCTGCATATCACTTTCTCAGGAGGCAGGTAAGGTGGTCTGGTATTCCCACCTCTTTAAGAATTTTGCACACAGTTTGTTGTGATCCACACAGTCAAAGGCATTAGTGTAGTCAATGAAGCAGATGTTTTTCTGAAATTCCCTTGGTTTTCCTATGATCCAGTGGATGTTGGCATTTTGATCTCTGGTTTTTCTGCCTTTTCTAATTCAGCTTATGCACCTGAAAGTTCCCAGTTCATGTACTTTTGAAGGCTAGCTGGAAGAACTTTGAGTATTACCTTGCTAGCATGTGAAATGAGTGCAATGGTGCAATAGTTTGAACTTTCTTTGGCATTGCTCTTCTTAGGGATTGGAATGAAAACTGGGTTTTTCCAGTCCTGTGGCCACTAATGAGTTTTCCAAATTTGTTGACATATTGAGTACAGCACTTTAACAGCATCATCTTTTAGGAGTTGAAATAGCTCAGCTGGATTTCCCTAACTTTGTTTGTAGTGATACTTGAAATGTTAATTCCAACTGAAAAACTAGCTTCAGAACAATATCCAGACTAGTATTAGACCAAACAACTAAGCACCTAACCTAGCCACATTGACACATTAAATTAATCTTCATAGGCTATTGAAATTTAAAGATCTAATATTCAACATAATAATTCCTGACTTAGAAGTACAGTAAAGACAATGTATTTAATAAACCACCTCCTGCATCATTTGAGTGAGCTAGTCCAACTCAACTTTGTGAGCCTCAGAATCATCAGTAATTCAAAGAATATTTCTACAATCAAGTTATAAAAATTATAGGGTTATCTCTTCAATTTGATTCCCAAATTCCATCTTTTCACACTTGGATTTACAGACTCATTATACCTGGCCTTCCTTCCTAGGGTTCTATTTTCTGTTGTTTTAACTGTTTCTTGACCAGAGGTAACACCATAAGCCTTATAAAAACCAGGCTATTGTCTTTCTTCATTATAACTCCAACCCAAGCATAGCCCTACCTCAGAATAAATGCACAGTACATTTCCTGATAAAGATTTTGTGGCCTGCCCGAATTGGAAATTTTTGTGTACCTTTGATACTGAATTATTATAGCATGACTTTTTACTTACTTGAAAAAAATCTGTATTGAAAGTATGCAATAGCATCAGTTTGAATCCTTTTTCAAAAGCAACTTTCTTTAGCCTTTCAAATGTAAATTGAACCTACATGAGACACTATTTAGCTTTTTCTGCAAAGAGAATGCACTTTAAAATTTTGCTGCATCCTTTCACTGTGAACAATTTCCTCTAAATAATGTTTTGAATCATAGTATAATTACTTGGAGAGTCAGGAGAGAAAAAAGGCTCTGTCTTTTTGAGAGCAATTTCATTTATTTTTATTTTGAAATATATCCCAAGCTCCAATTTTTATTATGCATAGTAACATATATATATGATACAACCTTATTTTTGTTTTATAAATCTTATAGTTATATTATAAGTATATTTGTAATATATAATATACATGCACATATATACACATTATATATAATATATATTTGTTTTTAGTGCTCAGCGAAGAATGTGTGTCCCTTGGAGGAGCTAAAGAAATGCTTGTGCTTAAATTCACATTGATTTTACTCTAATTTTAAATATATAATACTATATAGTGACTACAGCACATGCTGCTATATGTAAAACGTATGATCAACAAGGATAGGAAAGTCTGTTCAATATTCTATAATAGCATAAATGAAAATATAATTTGAATAAGAATACATGCCTATACATGTACACCTGAAACTAATACAATATTGTTAATCTACTCCAATATAAAATAAATTTTTTAAGTAGCTGATGAAGTTCTCGTGACTTTTACATTTTGTGTAAAGCTCCTTAATAACTTTTGTATATTCCAGGTCTGAGCACTGATATTTATCTATCTCTGGCCTATGCAAAAAGAATTAAATCAGTATAAAACATCAAGATTTAGAAGTATATTATATGTCTTCTAGGTTTAATAAAAGTGTTTACTTCATTGCTCGAATAGAAAAGGCTTTTCTATCACATCAGTTTGGAGAGCAATAAGTGATAAAAAAATCTTGTAAATATATTAAACTGTTGCTTATCATAGTGTTAATATTTGTTAAACAGTATCATCAACTTTGTTATCAGATTTACCAAATTATTTTGTTAGAAAGTCACATAGGGGCTTCCCTGGTGGTCCAGTGAGTAAGGACACCGCCTCTTGGTGCAGGGGCGTGGTTCGATCCCTGGCTTGGGAGAATCCACGTGCCGCAGAGCTGCTGGACGGATGTCCTTTTCACATTTTGTTTGAAATTGAACCTACATGAGACACTATTTAGCTTTTCTGCAAAGAGAATGCACTTTAAAATTTTGCTGCATCCTTTCACTGTGAACAATTTCCTCTAAATAATGTTTTGAATCATAGTATAATTACTTGGAGAGTCAGGAGAGAAAAAAGGCTCTGTCTTTTTGAGAGCAATTTCATTTATTTTTATTTTGAAATATATCCCAAGCTCCAATTTTTATTATGCATAGTAACATATATATATGATACAACCTTATTTTTGTTTTATAAATCTTATAGTTATATTATAAGTATATTTGTAATATATAATATACATGCACATATATACACATTATATATAATATATATTTGTTTTTAGTGCTCAGCGAAGAATGTGTGTCCCTTGGAGGAGCTAAAGAAATGCTTGTGCTTAAATTCACATTGATTTTACTCTAATTTTAAATATATAATACTATATAGTGACTACAGCACATGCTGCTATATGTAAAACGTATGATCAACAAGGATAGGAAAGTCTGTTCAATATTCTATAATAGCATAAATGAAAATATAATTTGAATAAGAATACATGCCTATACATGTACACCTGAAACTAATACAATATTGTTAATCTACTCCAATATAAAATAAATTTTTTAAGTAGCTGATGAAGTTCTCGTGACTTTTACATTTTGTGTAAAGCTCCTTAATAACTTTTGTATATTCCAGGTCTGAGCACTGATATTTATCTATCTCTGGCCTATGCAAAAAGAATTAAATCAGTATAAAACATCAAGATTTAGAAGTATATTATATGTCTTCTAGGTTTAATAAAAGTGTTTACTTCATTGCTCGAATAGAAAAGGCTTTTCTATCACATCAGTTTGGAGAGCAATAAGTGATAAAAAAATCTTGTAAATATATTAAACTGTTGCTTATCATAGTGTTAATATTTGTTAAACAGTATCATCAACTTTGTTATCAGATTTACCAAATTATTTTGTTAGAAAGTCACATAGGGGCTTCCCTGGTGGTCCAGTGAGTAAGGACACCGCCTCTTGGTGCAGGGGGCGTGGTTCGATCCCTGGCTTGGGAGAATCCCACGTGCCGCAGAGCTGCTGGACGGATGTGTCCAATTGCAGAGCCGGAGCTCTGGAGCGCATGCGCCCAGAGCCGGTGCTCTGCAAGGAGGGAGGTCTCTGAGATGAGAGGCACACAACAGGCCAGAGAACAAAGATGGATGAAAATAAATAAATGAAAGACCAATAGAAGTGGCCAATAAATAAATAAATAAATAAAGTCACATAAAATATCATGGTCTAGCTTAAATGCTGAAGATAACCTTGTTAGATAAAGGGTTTCATTGAAAACAAAGCATCTGGCTTCTTAAATCACAAAAGTCCACAAGTGTCAAGAACTTTTTCTGTATTGCTTTTTCCGGTTTATCCCTTGTGCCTTCTTCAGTCTTTCTTCTTTGGGCATTTTCTCAGCTCTCATACACATTTCTTGGTTATTCTGTGTCCTAATTACAAACTCTCAGTTAAGAAACACTGACTGGCCCTATTTAGGTTACAAATTTAAGCCTTGACTAAAGCTACTGTGGCCTTCTGCTTTGGGTGTTTGTGGGGGTCATTTAGACAGATAAGATAGATGCATAAAGTACTCAGGCATATTTTATTTCATCATTTGTACTACAGACATTGAAAGTTCCTGAGCTACAAAGTTCCTGTCCTTCAAAATCCTTACTTCTTCCATGCCAAACACTGCTTCTTGTCATATGAGATGGGTTAAAGTTATACTGCTTTAAATTTAAAAATTAAGATAGGTATGGAAAAGATTCAGTGTAGTACAACAACAGTACCAGTGACATTACACCTCATTTTAAATAAAACTCTAAGTAGTTATACATTTCTATAATTTATGGATAACTCCCAAGCCTGGATTTCAGATGAGGAATATGACTTTGTCATCAAAATTTACCTCAGAATAGAATGATCAGTTGCTCTTTCTCTCTCTTCATGCAAACAAAGGGTATTTTCCACATCAGTTTGGAGAGCAATAAGTGATAAAAAAATCTTGTAAATATATTAAACTGTTGCTTATCATAGTGTTAATATTTGTTAAACAGTATCATCAACTTTGTTATCAGATTTACCAAATTATTTTGTTAGAAAGTCACATAGGCGCTTCCCTGGTGGTCCAGTGAGTAAGGACACCGCCTCTTGGTGCAGGGGCGTGGTTCGATCCCTGGCTTGGGAGAATCCCACGTGCCGCAGAGCTGCTGGACGGATGTGTCCAATTGCAGAGCCGGAGCTCTGGAGCGCATGCGCCCAGAGCCGGTGCTCTGCAAGGAGGGAGGTCTCTGAGATGAGAGGCACACAACAGGCCAGAGAACAAAGATGGATGAAAATAAATAAATGAAAGACCAATAGAAGTGGCCAATAAATAAATAAATAAATAAAGTCACATAAAATATCATGGTCTAGCTTAAATGCTGAAGATAACCTTGTTAGATAAAGGGTTTCATTGAAAACAAAGCATCTGGCTTCTTAAATCACAAAAGTCCACAAGTGTCAAGAACTTTTTCTGTATTGCTTTTTCCGGTTTATCCCCTTGTGCCTTCTTCAGTCTTTCTTCTTTGGGCATTTTCTCAGCTCTCATACACATTTCTTGGTTATTCTGTGTCCTAATTACAAACTCTCAGTTAAGAAACACTGACTGGCCCTATTTAGGTTACAAATTTAAGCCTTGACTAAAGCTACTGTGGCCTTCTGCTTTGGGTGTTTGTGGGGGTCATTTAGACAGATAAGATAGATGCATAAAGTACTCAGGCATATTTTATTTCATCATTTGTACTACAGACATTGAAAGTTCCTGAGCTACAAAGTTCCTGTCCTTCAAAATCCTTACTTCTTCCATGCCAAACACTGCTTCTTGTCATATGAGATGGGTTAAAGTTATACTGCTTTAAATTTAAAAATTAAGATAGGTATGGAAAAGATTCAGTGTAGTACAACAACAGTACCAGTGACATTACACCTCATTTTAAATAAAACTCTAAGTAGTTATACATTTCTATAATTTATGGATAACTCCCAAGCCTGGATTTCAGATGAGGAATATGACTTTGTCATCAAAATTTACCTCAGAATAGAATGATCAGTTGCTCTTTCTCTCTCTTCATGCAAACAAAGGGTATTTTCCCTCTATTATTTGTGTATCTGTGTGCAATTTTGAATTTTCAGGTTAATCTTGCTCCCTCTTTTCTTTTCAGCTCACTCAAAGAAATTATAAAGGGAGAGTGAATCATATTTTTGTATCTAAATTATGACTTATCTTGTTTTTTTCCAAGTAATTGGATCCTCATTTGTAAATTGGATTTTAATAAAAGAGAGGAGGAGCAACTTGTTGCTTCTTGCAGTTTTAATAAATCATTTATCCTATAAAATTAAAAAAAACCTTACACACCATGAAATCACACAAATGAAAAACAAATGAAAAATGCAAACAGTGGCAGTGGACAGTACACTGACCCAAAGAAAGTAAATAACTAGTCCAAAAGGGTGAGATCTTATTTCCATTCTTCAACTTGTCTTCACAGCTAAGACATAGCATCATTCCATATAACATAGTCATTAGGGAAATTAATTAGAAAGGATAAAATAGAATGACTGATTGGCTCACCATAAGTTGATGCAAATGCAAGAAAATACCAAAAGAATAGTTTCAAATAAGATTTCAAAATTTATTATGCTTACTCACTGTGTTGAGTGAGAGACTCTTGATCAGACTTATCAACATCAGCACTGTTGACATTTAAAGATAGATAATTCTGTAATATGGAGAAATGTTCTGCTCACTATACAATGTTTAGCAGCATCCCTGGATTCTGTTGATTAGATGGCAATATCAGCCACTCCTTTTCTCCCTCCACACCACTTATAACAACCAAAATTTCCTGTATTCATTACTAATCTTACCCAAGGGAGCAAAATTCATCCATTTGTAGAATGACTGCATTAGACTAATTCCTAAAATTAATCTCAAGAGTTGAGTCATATGGCTAAGGATTAATCATAACATGAAATTTTATTGTTAACTATGAAATTATTATGAAATTAATGGTATGCTAGAATTTTTCAGAAAACAGATATGATATACACATTTTCATTAATCATTATTTATTGAAACAAATAATATACACATTTCAGTCTGCAATGGGCTTCCCCAGTGGCTCGATGTTAAAGAACCTGCCTACAATACAGGAGACACAGGAGATATGAGTTTGATCCCTGTGTCAGGAAGATCCTCTGGAGGAGGAAATGGCCACCTATGCCAAAATTCTTGCCTGGAAAACCTGTGGACAGAGCCTGGCAGGTTGTAGTCCATGGGGTTGCAAAAGAGTAGGACATGACTAAGCAAGCACCATGCAAGAGCCACATAAAATCTGCCAAAAATACAACAATAAAAAATTCAAAATTTACATGAACCTCCCCCTAGTGTATATGAAAAGCTGAAAAACTTCTGTAAGTAAACTTCAAAAACCAGAGAACATGCTTTCTCCAACCTATAAACGAGATTATCAAATGTTTCAAGAAAAACAATGCAAAGTAGCTGCACATTTTTCACAGTATTATCAGTTCAGAAAGATAAGTGACAAAATATACTCTAATTATATCAATTAACCACAGATTGAATGATGAGTTTTGTTTGAAACTATTTTCTACTTTATAAAGAGGGCAGTGGTTAAATAATAATTATTCCAGTGACATAAAAACCATGAAGTAAAGCTTGTTTATAATTACAATTCTGCTCTTAAAAATTTTTAATAATTAATAAATTATATGTCAAGTGATTTCACATTTACAGACAGCTTGGGAAGAAGTTCAATTCTGAGGCAACATGGTGAAAAAGACTGTAAATTATTTAGAACATTTTTCAAAGACTTCCATTCCTAACAGGCATAATAACCAATTCACCTAACAGATATTGAAAATATATTACTAATTTTGATATAATATACACATATATATATTTATATAGCCAATTAGTATTTTCACCTTGAAAAAACTTTTTTTCTTGCAAAGGAAATATAAATCTTGTTTATTTATGAACTAACAACAAATGGTTTTAATGGATTAACATCGCAAAGAGTCAAGTGAAAATGGAATTTGTGTTTCATATATGGTATTCATCACCAAGTAAATTATTTTGAACAGAACTATTCAAATTTAAAGAAACTGAAGAAAACACAGCTAAATTATTTGCAAAGAATTTATGATACATGTACTGACTTTTTATTTTTTTTATGCAAGTCACATGACAAGTGAATTCTTCAGTATGTTCTCTGGTAAGACCTTTAGAAAAAAAACTTTATATAAGTCTTTTGACAAAAATAATGGCAATTTAACTTGGTTATTACTTAAAGACTTAGTCAACAACAGTGTCTAGTAGGCATCATGTATTCTGGTATTAACATAACTAATCATCAGAATCCACAGCAAGGGGTGAGTGCTCATCTTAGAACAAAAAATATCAATTATTTATGACGAAATTGAAAGATTTTTCAGTTCACATAAAACTTTAGCTTTCCTTCCAACAAAAAACAATGCACTATAAACCCTTTCCTTTATTCCAGCACTACAGCAATCATTTCCTTTAGTTACACTTCAGATCAGAAAAAGATATATATATATATATTACAACACTTTGTAGCTGGCATTTTGAAGAGTATAAACAAAATTTTAGCATGGTTAATAACTGTGTTAATGTAAAAGATGAATAATTACAGCTATCAAAACAAAACTTACATCTGAAATATGAAAGAGTAACAACTGCATAAAGAGGGAGATTTCTTTACAATCAAATATATTTGGTTTTGTAAAAATAAGAAGGGAATGAGGCAGAAAAAAGGATAAAGAAATTGTTACATTTTTAAGTAGCTATTCCAAATTAAATACCTCACAAAAAGCATGGTGTGAATGGATTATCCAGAACCAGATGAAAAAATGAAGACTGATCACCTTATAGACACAACTTAAATCACATCTAACTGAGCTTACAATTGAAATAAATTGTATTAATTTTAAATTTGATATTTTTACAAACATGCATATTCATACACTATTATATGTGATATATGCATATATATACACATATGCAATGCATATAAACATACACACATGCAATGCATATATACATACACACATACATATATGTATATCTATGTACAAATTTTAAAACATAAATTGTGTATTGAAACTCAGTTGTGAAGATTTGATAAGATGTGATGAGTCAGTTTTAAATTTTAAAAATGTCTTCAAAAGACACTTAACATAGGGGCTTCCCTGGTGGTCCAGTGGGTAAGGACACTGCCTTGCAGTGCAAGGGGCACCAGTTTGATCCCTGGCTTGGGAAGATCCCACGTGCCATGGAGCAGCCAGACAGATGTGTCCAACTATCGAGCCAGAGCACTGGAGCGCATGTGCCCAGAGCCGGTGCTCTGCAAGGAGGGAGGTCTGTGTGATGGGAGGTCCACACAGGCCAAAGAACAAAGATAAATAAATGAAAGATCAATAGAATAGAAATGGCCCAAAAAAGAAACTTAACATGGATATTTGGATGAAGTACACTAACTGAGACCATTGAGCAGATTGTGGCACTCAGTATGGAAAATTCAAGCATCTTATCCCACAGTATATTGCATAATAAAACAATCTTTATGTGTTCTCTATATTATATGAATTCTTCAATGTGCCACCATCAAAATCAGCATCACTTGGAAACTGTCAGACATATAAATATCAGGATCCACTCTGGTCCTAGTAAATCAGAAACTCTGTGGTCAATGTCCAGTGATCTGGTCTTTTTTAAACTCTTCAGATGACTTTGACACATACTACAAGTTGGGAACCAATGTCTTGTAATATCCTTTGGGACATACTAATCACTCCCCCCCTCCTAGAATATTATACAAAACCTTGATACAAAAGATGCAGCATCACATAAAGTAGCCTGCAACAAACATGATAGTACTGCCTTTCAATAATATTCTAGTTCATGGCTTTTAACATATTGAAATGAAAGAGCTCCTCCTCAGAAAAAAACAAAAAACAAAAAAACCTTCCTATAGAGAGTGGTCATTGGGAAGAACCTTTATAAAGTTCCCCAAAAGTAACACTGTAAATAAATAAATAAATAAATAAATCATGATATAGGTTGAGTATCACTTCCATTGAGCAGATGGCTGGGAAGAACACCTTGACAGAGAAAATGGAGTTTTCACTCATAAGAAGTATATGTATTTAGTGCCACTCTTTTGGAATCTAGGGAAGATTAAGATCCAGTGTTTTTGATAACAAGGGATCAGTTGGAGCAGACACTGCGCCAACAAGGTTCAAGTAGTGGTTACTCTTCTTATAAAACAGATATATAGTATATAGTAGGTATACACCTTCCTAGGTGGGGCTACTGGTAAAGAACCATCCTGACAATGCAGGAGACATGAGAGATGCAGGTTTGATTCCTGGGTCATAGATCCTCTAGAGAAGGAAAGAGCAGCCCATTCCAGTATTTTTGCCCTAGTATTGCACAGAGAATCCTATCCACAAGGTAACAAAGAGTCAGACACAACTGAAATGACATATTAGCACTCATGCATAAAGTAGGTCCTTGGAACTAGAAGAGGGTTTTGATCAAAGGGATCAAACAATCTGACTTATATTTTGAAGAGTTTTTCTTAATTATTGGAACTAAAAGTGACATGTATCTTTCAAACTTTGGAACTGATACGGATAAAATATAGGTTGTTAATTGGACTATACCCATATTATCACATACATACATTATACAAAATTGACCTACTTTAGCAAGGTAAAACTGAGGGTTTTGATTAGAGACAACCAAAGTAATGTAAGGAGAATAAGGAAACACCATCAAAATCAGCATCACTTGGAAACTGTCAGACATATAAATATCAGGATCCACTCTGGTCCTAGTAAATCAGAAACTCTGTGGTCAATGTCCAGTGATCTGGTCTTTTTTAAACTCTTCAGATGACTTTGACACATACTACAAGTTGGGAACCAATGTCTTGTAATATCCTTTGGGACATACTAATCACTCCCCCCCTCCTAGAATATTATACAAAACCTTGATACAAAAGATGCAGCATCACATAAAGTAGCCTGCAACAAACATGATAGTACTGCCTTTCAATAATATTCTAGTTCATGGCTTTTAACATATTGAAATGAAAGAGCTCCTCCTCAGAAAAAAACAAAAAACAAAAAAACCTTCCTATAGAGAGTGGTCATTGGGAAGAACCTTTATAAAGTTCCCCAAAAGTAACACTGTAAATAAATAAATAAATAAATAAATCATGATATAGGTTGAGTATCACTTCCATTGAGCAGATGGCTGGGAAGAACACCTTGACAGAGAAAATGGAGTTTTCACTCATAAGAAGTATATGTATTTAGTGCCACTCTTTTGGAATCTAGGGAAGATTAAGATCCAGTGTTTTTGATAACAAGGGATCAGTTGGAGCAGACACTGCGCCAACAAGGTTCAAGTAGTGGTTACTCTTCTTATAAAACAGATATATAGTATATAGTAGGTATACACCTTCCTAGGTGGGGCTACTGGTAAAGAACCATCCTGACAATGCAGGAGACATGAGAGATGCAGGTTTGATTCCTGGGTCATAGATCCTCTAGAGAAGGAAAGAGCAGCCCATTCCAGTATTTTTGCCCTAGTATTGCACAGAGAATCCTATCCACAAGGTAACAAAGAGTCAGACACAACTGAAATGACATATTAGCACTCATGCATAAAGTAGGTCCTTGGAACTAGAAGAGGGTTTTGATCAAAGGGATCAAACAATCTGACTTATATTTTGAAGAGTTTTTCTTAATTATTGGAACTAAAAGTGACATGTATCTTTCAAACTTTGGAACTGATACGGATAAAATATAGGTTGTTAATTGGACTATACCCATATTATCACATACATACATTATACAAAATTGACCTACTTTAGCAAGGTAAAACTGAGGGTTTTGATTAGAGACAACCAAAGTAATGTAAGGAGAATAAGGAAACACTTGTTATGAATGTTGCCAAACTCTATTTCCACAGTCATATTTTGCCACATAGAAACGTTTGTATATTGGTAAAATGTTCAAGCATATTATAATGTTACTAGAGACAGTTGCTTTTCCCCCTTCTGCAGGGAGTTCTCTGCACCCTACTGAATCACGTGGTAAATCCACAGTAAGCCTCCTGCTAATACCCTCTAAGAAACATATTGGCAATTTCTATTATTTAACTCCAGAAAAGACTGCCTCGTTAAAAAAACGAGGCCTTCAAAAGTTGGCGCTACTTGGCACACCTTTCTTGGGACAGCATCTGAAGTGCCACTTGGAGCCTCCCAAAGCAACAAATACTCAGCAAGGTTATGGTCACTCCACTCCCACGTGCTTCGCATTCTGGGTGCAATTTGCATAGACTGCAGATTTGCAATAGGCACTATCTCTTCTCAGGGTGGACAAACCCCCATGGGGCTGGAACTCAGGGGACGTGAAATCGTCCATCCGTGGTGCACTATGGGTATGCAAATCAGGCCACTGGGTGACACCAGCCCGTGGCTGGCAGGGTGACACCAGCCCGTGGCCAGTAGGGCGGCACTGTGGGGACCCCAGGGCTGCAGCTCTCTGTTCTCTGCGGGTCAGCCCAGAAACCGGTGCTTCCTTACTGAGACTGAGCTTAAAGCCCTATCATTCCATACCCGCAACTCTACCCCACCCCTGCCCCCAAATACCATTCTATGGACAGAAGGATAAACAGTTGAGCACAAAAACTCAGGGACTTTGGGACCATGTGGGAGGTGCGCCACCACCCCTTCAGGAGGAGATGGCACCCGGCTTATCCAGAAGGATAGTTCTGGTGAATGGGAAGGGAAACCCCTGTTCTCGGCAGATGGAATGGTCTGTTTTGAAGAGTTTTTTTTAAATTGGAACTAAAAGTGACATGTATCTTTCAAACTTTGGAACTGATGGATAAAATATAGGTTGTTAATTGGACTATACCCATATTATCACATACATACATTATACAAAATTGACCTACTTTAGCAAGGTAAAACTGAGGGTTTTGATTAGAGACAACCAAAGTAATGTAAGGAGAATAAGGAAACACTTGTTATGAATGTTGCCAAACTCTATTTCCACAGTCATATTTTGCCACATAGAAACGTTTGTATATTGGTAAAATGTTCAAGCATATTATAATGTTACTAGAGACAGTTGCTTTTCCCCCTTCTGCAGGGAGTTCTCTGCACCCTACTGAATCACGTGGTAAATCCACAGTAAGCCTCCTGCTAATACCCTCTAAGAAACATATTGGCAATTTCTATTATTTAACTCCAGAAAAGACTGCCTCGTTAAAAAAACGAGGCCTTCAAAAGTTGGCGCTACTTGGCACACCTTTCTTGGGACAGCATCTGAAGTGCCACTTGGAGCCTCCCAAAGCAACAAATACTCAGCAAGGTTATGGTCACTCCACTCCCACGTGCTTCGCATTCTGGGTGCAATTTGCATAGACTGCAGATTTGCAATAGGCACTATCTCTTCTCAGGGTGGACAAACCCCATGGGGCTGGAACTCAGGGACGTGAAATCGTCCATCCGTGGTGCACTATGGGTATGCAAATCAGGCCACTGGGTGACACCAGCCCGTGGCTGGCAGGGTGACACCAGCCCGTGGCCAGTAGGGCGGCACTGTGGGGACCCCAGGGCTGCAGCTCTCTGTTCTCTGCGGGTCAGCCCAGAAACCGGTGCTTCCTTACTGAGACTGAGCTTAAAGCCCTATCATTCCATACCCGCAACTCTACCCCACCCCTGCCCCCAAATACCATTCTATGGACAGAAGGATAAACAGTTGAGCACAAAAACTCAGGGACTTTGGGACCATGTGGGAGGTGCGCCACCACCCCTTCAGGAGGAGATGGCACCCGGCTTATCCAGAAGGATAGTTCTGGTGAATGGGAAGGGGAAACCTGTTCTCGGCAGAGGGAATGGCCTCTGTGCAGTCGTGGCAGGTGAACATTGACAGCAATTCAACCTATCTGGAGTAGGGCAAAAAACTGTGCAGTCAACCGTATTTCCGTTGTAAACCTTGCTTTTGAAGACCTTATTCTTTAATCACACAAGAATGGAATACAGTTCTGATAAAGACTGTACCAGTGTTTTACAAGTGACATTAGATTTGAGAATTTTTGCCAATGACTACTTAAGTTTGGATTATAATTATACAGAAGTGAAAAATATAAACGTTATTAACTATGTTTCAAGAAACAGTAGCCATTGTTTGTTCTCTTGAATTCTAGAGACCAAATTTAAAATTATGTATTTGGGCTTGCTTTTTAAATATTTTGATTTATGTGGCTGCACGTTATCAAAGTCACTACTTAATAATAATTGTAGAGCAGGGCTCAGCAAATATTTTCTGCAAAGGATCAGTTCTAAGGTAGCTGTTTCAAAGACTCAACTCTGCCTTTATAGTCCAATGTACCATAAAAATGTATAAGTATATTATATGGCTGTTTTTTTGCTAAAAATATTTTGAGAAACAGACAGCAGACTGGATTTGACCCTTAGGTGTAATTTGCTGACCCTGTCCTGCAGCATTAAGAACTAACCAATGAAGGTGTGTTGAAGGTGTTATTACTCAGTTGTGTCTGACTCTTTGCAACCCCATGGACTGTAGCCCACCAGGTTCCTCTGTCCATGGGATTTTCCAGGCAAGAATACTGGAGTGGGTTTCCATTCCCTTCTCCAGGGGATCTTCCTGACTCAGGGATCAAGCCCATGTCCCTTAGGTCTCTGGCACTGTAGCTGGGTTCTTTACCACTAGCACCACCTTGGAAGCCCAAAATTTATATGTGAAAGTTAAAATTAATTTAAATCAACTTGATTTCAATTGCCTAATCATTGGTCATTTTCGGGTATTTTCCTACATTTTAGCTGATAAATAAACCTTTTATATTTTAATATGCCTGTTGAGACTAAAAACAATTGCAATACATAAGTTAAAAATATATGTTGCATAGCCTTAGTACTGTTAATATTTTTACTGCATTCACAAGTTGTGAGTTTATACTATTTTTCCTTCTTGATTCAAATATAGCTTCAGAAGATTTATTAAAAATGCATTTGTATAATCATTGACTCCTGTTTTTCTCAGTTACTAGAGTTCAACAATGTCTACCCTTCACTTCTGGATCAACAGTTGAATGGCAATACTCTTTGCAGTTGGTGGGTCTATGTGACAAGTTTTAGCCTTTGGACCATGAACAGATATGTGTGTTTCTGCTAGGATAATGAAAAGCCTGTGTGTTTCAAGTTCTCTTTCTTTGCCACTCTACTTGTAGAGAAGAAGTTATGCTGAAATTATGGAGGCACAGAACTAAAGCATTCTAAATTACTGGAGGAACACTGGCCCAGAGATTCCCTTGAACAAGCAGTGCAATTTGCACAAATGAAAGCTAAATTTTCCTTGTGTTAAGCTATTGTGGTCAGGGCCAGCCTGCTATCACATTATTGTCTCGTCTATCAAATCTTCTAAGGTAGCTGTTTCAAAGACTCAACTCTGCCTTTATAGTCCAATGTACCATAAAAATGTATAAGTATATTATATGGCTGTTTTTGCTAAAAATATTTTGAGAAACAGACAGCAGACTGGATTTGACCCTTGGGGCATTAAAGAACTAACCAATGAAGGTGTGTTGAAGGTGTTATTACTCAGTTGTGTCTGACTCTTTGCAACCCCATGGACTGTAGCCCACCAGGTTCCTCTGTCCATGGGATTTTCCAGGCAAGAATACTGGAGTGGGTTTCCATTCCCTTCTCCAGGGGATCTTCCTGACTCAGGGATCAAGCCCATGTCCCTTAGGTCTCTGGCACTGTAGCTGGGTTCTTTACCACTAGCACCACCTTGGAAGCCCAAAATTTATATGTGAAAGTTAAAATTAATTTAAATCAACTTGATTTCAATTGCCTAATCATTGGTCATTTTCGGGTATTTTCCTACATTTTAGCTGATAAATAAACCTTTTATATTTTAATATGCCTGTTGAGACTAAAAACAATTGCAATACATAAGTTAAAAATATATGTTGCATAGCCTTAGTACTGTTAATATTTTTACTGCATTCACAAGTTGTGAGTTTATACTATTTTTCCTTCTTGATTCAAATATAGCTTCAGAAGATTTATTAAAAATGCATTTGTATAATCATTGACTCCTGTTTTTCTCAGTTACTAGAGTTCAACAATGTCTACCCTTCACTTCTGGATCAACAGTTGAATGGCAATACTCTTTGCAGTTGGTGGGTCTATGTGACAAGTTTTAGCCTTTGGACCATGAACAGATATGTGTGTTTCTGCTAGGATAATGAAAAGCCTGTGTGTTTCAAGTTCTCTTTCTTTGCCACTCTACTTGTAGAGAAGAAGTTATGCTGAAATTATGGAGGCACAGAACTAAAGCATTCTAAATTACTGGAGGAACACTGGCCCAGAGATTCCCTTGAACAAGCAGTGCAATTTGCACAAATGAAAGCTAAATTTTCCTTGTGTTAAGCTATTGTGGTCAGGGCCAGCCTGCTATCACATTATTGTCTCATCTATCAAAACTACTAAGGTATAGACACTGAAGAAGCAGTTTTTAAATCAGTAAAACAGAATAAAGGAAGAAAGAAAAACACCCAAAGGATGTGATGCATATGAATTAAATGGTGTTTTTCTTTGCACACAATTTTGTAATCTGCTTCTTTGCTTAACATTGATTCCTGATCACGTTCCAAGTCATTAAATATTATCCTACAACATAATGTTTGATGACTGAATAGTATTATAAAGCAATAGTCTATGAAAGTTTACTCAATCAATTTCTTATTTTTAGACAATTAAGTTGTTTAGAAAAGTCTTCCATCACAAACTGTATTGGAATGAACAATGTTATAATTATACCCACTATTACTTCTGTAAAATAAATATCTAGAAATAAAATTTCTGACTTGAATATTAAAAACCACTAAGACTTTCCTCAAAAGTATTTATCATGAATGCACTAATTTACACCACCACTTACAATATGGGCAGGTTTTTTTCACTTTTTCAAGCTATTTTTTAAAACATTCTTAACTACAATAATGTTAATTATGTAAGAAATTGAACATCTAATTTTTTCCATGTGCAAACATGTTTTAACTCTGCATCTTATGTATATTTTCAAATTCAAAGAAACTTGTCAAAAATTTTTCAGAGATGTTGGAAATTGACTTCAATTCAATATCTATATATTAGCACTAACCAGTGTTTGGTCATCTCCAAAGCACTGAGTTAGGCAGTATTAGATTATTGTATTAACATTTCAACTCAAAATCGTCAAGTTAACATTCTTAAAATAGAAATTTTTAAAATAATGTCAATTGAGTTCTGAGTCATTTATAATTTCAATTTCCTCTTGAGAAATTATGTCAGAACCTGTAGCAAGAATTTATATGTATAATACTTCCAAAATTATTTGAAACCTCTTTTTTTATTTAAGTTACGTGACTGGGAATAAATTTATTTTTATTTTTATTTTTATCATTATGTATTAGGCTTGATGACTCATCAAGTATTAGACTTCCAGATGACTCAGTGGTAAAGAATCTGCCTGCCAATGCAGGAAATGAGTTTGATCTTGAGTCAGAAAGATCCCTTGGAGAAAGAAATGCAACCCATTCCAATATTCTTGCCTGAGAAATCCCCTGAACAGAGGAGTCTGGCAGGCTACAGCCCATGGGGTAAGAATAGACCACTGTTGAATGACTAAAGAAGAAGAACAATTAGGTGTCTAGCACTGTCAACTTCAATTTGAAAACTGAACACTTGAATAAAATTTGTAATAATTATTCCTTCCATTCTAATCTTTAGGGAAAAATTTGGATTGTCTCAAGTTGTATCAAGTTTCTGTCTCTGATGGTATCTACTGTGGCTACAAACCTGGGTTATATTGTGTGAAAGCAACTTTTTTGATTCTCTCAAAATTGATGTGTGCATGGACAAGGAAGAGAGGGCATTCCTGAGCACATGCAACAACACCCAATGCCATAGGTGTTGAATAATCATCCCTTTAATGTATTATACATTTTTCCATTCATTACAAACATCATATTTTGTTGTGATTATCTATGCCATTTAATTTCTTATATGCCTTGTCTAGCAAACAATGAGTCCATTGAGAATGCCAGCTGTGAATGTCTTTTTACCAATACATCTCTAAAGCGAAGCATGGCTGTGTGCTCAATAACTCAGTTGTGTCCAATTGCTTGCAACCCCATGGACAGTAGGCTGCCAGACTCCTCTGTCCATGGGATTTTCCTGCAAGAATACTGGACTGGACTGCGATTTCCTATTCCAGGAGATCTTCCCAACTCAGTGATCGAACTGAATCTCCTGCATCTCCTGTGTTGAAAGCAGATTCTTTACCACTGCACCACCTGGGATGCTCAAAGCCTAGGATAGCATCTAACTAATAGTAATTTCTTAAGAAATATACATAAAATGGATAAATATATAATTTGTTATAATGAAGCATATATGTGCCTATTTTTTAACATTTTCTCATTAGACTATTTTGACAGCAAGTAGTATTCAAGTAGATTAAATATATATTTAATCAGTACTCACTATATGTGGTGTTAAAGCCCTAAATATTAAGCATATAGAATTAAAAAGATACTTTCCCTGCTCTTAGGGGCTTGTAGCCCAGCAGGAACAGGAGCTCTGAGACATGCTGAGTTTGATCTTGAGTCAGAAAGATCCCTTGGAGAAAATGCAACCCATTCCAATATTCTTGCCTGAGAAATCCCCTGAACAGAGGAGTCTGGCAGGCTACAGCCCATGGGGTAAGAATAGACCACTGTTGAATGACTAAAGAAGAAGAACAATTAGGTGTCTAGCACTGTCAACTTCAATTTGAAAACTGAACACTTGAATAAAATTTGTAATAATTATTCCTTCCATTCTAATCTTTAGGGAAAAATTTGGATTGTCTCAAGTTGTATCAAGTTTCTGTCTCTGATGGTATCTACTGTGGCTACAAACCTGGGTTATATTGTGTGAAAGCAACTTTTTTGATTCTCTCAAAATTGATGTGTGCATGGACAAGGAAGAGAGGGCATTCCTGAGCACATGCAACAACACCCAATGCCATAGGTGTTGAATAATCATCCCTTTAATGTATTATACATTTTTCCATTCATTACAAACATCATATTTTGTTGTGATTATCTATGCCATTTAATTTCTTATATGCCTTGTCTAGCAAACAATGAGTCCATTGAGAATGCCAGCTGTGAATGTCTTTTTACCAATACATCTCTAAAGCGAAGCATGGCTGTGTGCTCAATAACTCAGTTGTGTCCAATTGCTTGCAACCCCATGGACAGTAGGCTGCCAGACTCCTCTGTCCATGGGATTTTCCTGCAAGAATACTGGACTGGACTGCGATTTCCTATTCCAGGAGATCTTCCCAACTCAGTGATCGAACTGAATCTCCTGCATCTCCTGTGTTGAAAGCAGATTCTTTACCACTGCACCACCTGGGATGCTCAAAGCCTAGGATAGCATCTAACTAATAGTAATTTCTTAAGAAATATACATAAAATGGATAAATATATAATTTGTTATAATGAAGCATATATGTGCCTATTTTTTAACATTTTCTCATTAGACTATTTTGACAGCAAGTAGTATTCAAGTAGATTAAATATATATTTAATCAGTACTCACTATATGTGGTGTTAAAGCCCTAAATATTAAGCATATAGAATTAAAAAGATACTTTCCCTGCTCTTAGGGGCTTGTAGCCCAGCAGGGAACAGGAGCTCTGAGACACATGCATTGTATATGGTGAAAAAGTTAAAAGATGCTGTGCTAGATGAGCAGAAGGAAATTCAACTCAACTCAAGAATGGTGTATTGAATGATCTAGTCCAATCAAAAAAGTAAAAAACATGGTCTCATAATCATTTTTCTTTGAAAAAAAAAGACTTCAATGTGTCAACTTATTTTCTAAGTCCTTCATGGTAAAGCTGCACAGAAAAATTCATATGCCAAGACAAGAATATATTTGTCCATAAATGTCTCTTTCTACAGTTTTTTTCTCATGTCCAAAATACATGTACATTTGAGGCATTGTATTTCAGTTCTTGAAATGAAATTGTTCACATTTTTGTCAGACTATGAATCTCTGCTCAATCCAGGACCACTATAATGGTTTTATAGTGTGACTGGTTTAGAATGTGTCTGTTTGAGGGTAAATTATACAGAGAATAGAATTTTTTTTTTCTCAGTGCTAAGCTAACCTACTGGGACAGAAGCAAATTTATCCTCATCAGCAAAGGTATAACTGACCGAAACTATCTAATAACCTACAAATGCTCACTGTCAGAATTCAGTTAATCAGAGAAAGTTGTTTTACTTACCTCCATCATCAGTGAAAGAAAAAAAAGTATAATATTAAAGCAATCATCAATAGTGAAAGGAGAAATGCACTCTTTTCCTAAGAGTCTTAGTCTCTTATTCTGAGACTCATTTGCTAAACAGGTCTCTATGCTTTTGTAATAGTGTATAAGATGGTCAATTTCTCTGTAAACCATATAGGGGAGGCAAACTATGTTTCAGTCTCGATATGATATAAACTGTGAACCAACATTGGCTCAGCCTCAGTTAAAACAGAAGAGGTTCTTCTCCTCCCCTTTTCCTCTTCCTTCCTCGCTGTTCCTCCTTCTCCCTCTCTTCCCCTTCTGTTTTTCCTTCTCTCTCTTACTTCCTCTTCTTCCTCCTCCTTTTCCTTCTACACTTCTTCCTCTCTAAGAATTTTGCTAAGTCCTAGCCAAATAAACTCTTTAACACAGTTTCTGTCTTAATTAGGAAAAATATCTACAAATCCATAATCATCACCAACACCATAATGAAAGTATTTATTTAATACTGCAACATCTGTTCATTAGGACAGAGACTATTTTGTGGTGAGTAAAAGGAGTTCTGAAGTTAAATGCCTGGATTCAGAGACTGCCTCTTTTATTTCTCGACTGTTACTTTAAGAAATTCCTGTAATATCTCCATAGTACAGTTGTCCAACTAAAAGTAATACGTATATTATAGGGCTGTTATGAGAATAAAAGTTAATAGACAGTAGAAATCTAGAGTCTGGAGTATCATATTTGTAAAAAGAAATGCTTTACTATACCTATATAAACAGTTAGGAAGGATTTTGTTTTTATGAACATATATGTCAAATATCCATCATTACTCCCTGTAACATTGAAGATTCACAGTAAAAAGAGTACAAAGGACAAACAACTACAAAGAAAGAGGAAACGTTAAGGAGTAGACAAAATTCTACAATATTCTAGAGGTCTTTTTTCCCTACCCTTTCTCTGAAAATGTGAATTTTGAGCTCAGAATATTAATCTACTGATTGAATAGATTAGTGCTTTCATGAAAATGTTAAAATATTAATTTCAGAAACAGTGATATGGGTGTCAATAATTTTTTAACATATGAATCAATATTCTCTAGTACAACAAAGAGATAAGAATCAATGCATATTAGTTTAATGTCAAAGCTAGACATGCAGTTTTAAAAATAGGAAATTGTTTTCTGAGTGGAAAATAACTTTATTTTTTCTTAAAGTGGAATATCTTTTCAGAGCCCAAGTCATGCCCTGATGATTCTCTTAGTACTATATCTTTTGAGATTTTGAATTATTATTATTTTTTGTCACTTATAATACACACTTATTAAAATTTTTATTCTTCCCTTGACACAACACTTTTTTTTTCCACAAGTAGTTCTAAGAGGTAAAAGATATATAATTGTTAAGTTTATGACATTGTGAAGTGATAAATTAACTGGCTATATAAGCCACATTTTACTTGAAGATAATTTGCATTACAGATAATCTCCCACTTTACCATTACAACAGGGTGTAGAATGTCCCTAATTCTAACTACCACGTTAAAAAGAAAATAATCTTCTAAAATAAGCTTATACAGACTTGTGAACATCAGGGCCTGATGCTTTTCCCTCAGAAATAAGATGCATAAGAGGACAATACACTATCATTGGGCACCAATTCAATGTCCACCCTCCCTGTTCATGCATACATAAGGGAAGGGTAGCTCTGTAGCAGTATTTTCCTCTTTCCCTGGCCAACTGGAACTGAGTAGCTCTGCAAGGCAGTCGACATGATGATCTGCACTTGTACCTACCTATGAATTGGAGGGAAAGATCAAACTGAATGTAGCTGCTTGAGCCTGTCAGGTTGTACTCCTCCATTTGAGATACACCAAGAATGTGTGGAAATTCTGTGAATCAATAGTTACTACTCTGGAATCTTGCTCAGTTGGAACCTTTTATTAGTATCTGTTTCAGGACCACTGTCTACTTGCCCAGTAGACATATGCAAAGGCGACACTTGTAGCTGAGACAGGAATAGTGATTGGAGGCTGTAAACCAGACCTCTTCTTCGAAATTGAGACTGGAGAAGCCTTGAAGAAAAAATTTTAAACCAATTTTGATGCTTGTCTCACGAAGGATGCTGTCAGTCAGTCAGTATCAACCAGAGATTCAGAAAAAAAAATCAATGAGAGTTGGATAAAGCTGTTAAAATATTAATTTCAGAAACAGTGATATGGGTGTCAATAATTTTTTAACATATGAATCAATATTCTCTAGTACAACAAAGAGATAAGAATCAATGCATATTAGTTTAATGTCAAAGCTAGACATGCAGTTTTAAAAATAGGAAATTGTTTTCTGAGTGGAAAATAACTTTATTTTTTCTTAAAGTGGAATATCTTTTCAGAGCCCAAGTCATGCCCTGATGATTCTCTTAGTACTATATCTTTTGAGATTTTGAATTATTATTATTTTTTGTCACTTATAATACACACTTATTAAAATTTTTATTCTTCCCTTGACACAACACTTTTTTTTTCCACAAGTAGTTCTAAGAGGTAAAAGATATATAATTGTTAAGTTTATGACATTGTGAAGTGATAAATTAACTGGCTATATAAGCCACATTTTACTTGAAGATAATTTGCATTACAGATAATCTCCCACTTTACCATTACAACAGGGTGTAGAATGTCCCTAATTCTAACTACCACGTTAAAAAGAAAATAATCTTCTAAAATAAGCTTATACAGACTTGTGAACATCAGGGCCTGATGCTTTTCCCTCAGAAATAAGATGCATAAGAGGACAATACACTATCATTGGGCACCAATTCAATGTCCACCCTCCCTGTTCATGCATACATAAGGGAAGGGTAGCTCTGTAGCAGTATTTTCCTCTTTCCCTGGCCAACTGGAACTGAGTAGCTCTGCAAGGCAGTCGACATGATGATCTGCACTTGTACCTACCTATGAATTGGAGGGAAAGATCAAACTGAATGTAGCTGCTTGAGCCTGTCAGGTTGTACTCCTCCATTTGAGATACACCAAGAATGTGTGGAAATTCTGTGAATCAATAGTTACTACTCTGGAATCTTGCTCAGTTGGAACCTTTTATTAGTATCTGTTTCAGGACCACTGTCTACTTGCCCAGTAGACATATGCAAAGGCGACACTTGTAGCTGAGACAGGAATAGTGATTGGAGGCTGTAAACCAGACCTCTTCTTCGAAATTGAGACTGGAGAAGCCTTGAAGAACTCAAACATACTTCTAAAAATGTTCCATGATTTGGATGCTTGTCTCACGAAGGATGCTGTCAGTCAGTCAGTATCAACCAGAGATTCAGAAAAAAAAAAAAATCAATGAGAGTATAAAAAGCTTTTCTAGTTAAATTAAAAGACATCACACCTATGACTGTCCCTCAGGTCTTCAAGCTGGGGCAAAAACAAATGGCCAAATAATATACATATAATTATTGTCATGTCACAAGTCAAAGTAACAAATTGTTAAATCTACTTTTCTGTCTGATAAATATACCTTCATAAAGATAATATTTTAAAATATGGATAAGGGTATAGATTTCACTGAAGAAACTGAGTTTAATTATTATTTTGCTTGTCTAAATATTTTATAAATGGCAAGTTATGTTTAAGTGAGTAATAAAATAAAATACACACATAGTATATTATTTTTGCATTTTTTCAGATATCTTATTTGCCTCATTTCAGAAAACGGTATGCTATTATAATCAAGATTTTCACACTTGTTTTCAAAGATTAATAATAACATAAAATAATTTAAAATAAGATGTATAAAGAATATAAAAATTGAACAAGTATATAAATATAATTAAGTTAAAAGTGAGTAAATCATATGTATATGTTTCAAAAGGTTATTTTTCTTTTGAATTGTTCACAATTATTTACTAATGTTAATGAATATAAAACACTTCAAAATTATTTTTAAAGATAAATTATGAATTTAAAAAATATCCGCTCAAATATTTCGAATAACTAAAAGAAAAATTAGCAGGATAACAATGTGTTGACAAGTTTAATGAACTGATATCTTTGAATGCATGTTATGCTTAGAAACACATAAACACAAAACCTGTCAGGTTGTACTCCTCCATTTGAGATACACCAAGAATGTGTGGAAATTCTGTGAATCAATAGTTACTACTCTGGAATCTTGCTCAGTTGGAACCTTTTATTAGTATCTGTTTCAGGACCACTGTCTACTTGCCCAGTAGACATATGCAAAGGCGACACTTGTAGCTGAGACAGGAATAGTGATTGGAGGCTGTAAACCAGACCTCTTCTTCGAAATTGAGACTGGAGAAGCCTTGAAGAACTCAAACATACTTCTAAAAATGTTCCATGATTTGGATGCTTGTCTCACGAAGGATGCTGTCAGTCAGTCAGTATCAACCAGAGATTCAGAAAAAAAAAAAAATCAATGAGAGTATAAAAAGCTTTTCTAGTTAAATTAAAAGACATCACACCTATGACTGTCCCTCAGGTCTTCAAGCTGGGGCAAAAACAAATGGCCAAATAATATACATATAATTATTGTCATGTCACAAGTCAAAGTAACAAATTGTTAAATCTACTTTTCTGTCTGATAAATATACCTTCATAAAGATAATATTTTAAAATATGGATAAGGGTATAGATTTCACTGAAGAAACTGAGTTTAATTATTATTTTGCTTGTCTAAATATTTTATAAATGGCAAGTTATGTTTAAGTGAGTAATAAAATAAAATACACACATAGTATATTATTTTTGCATTTTTTCAGATATCTTATTTGCCTCATTTCAGAAAACGGTATGCTATTATAATCAAGATTTTCACACTTGTTTTCAAAGATTAATAATAACATAAAATAATTTAAAATAAGATGTATAAAGAATATAAAAATTGAACAAGTATATAAATATAATTAAGTTAAAAGTGAGTAAATCATATGTATATGTTTCAAAAGGTTATTTTTCTTTTGAATTGTTCACAATTATTTACTAATGTTAATGAATATAAAACACTTCAAAATTATTTTTAAAGATAAATTATGAATTTAAAAAATATCCGCTCAAATATTTCGAATAACTAAAAGAAAAATTAGCAGGATAACAATGTGTTGACAAGTTTAATGAACTGATATCTTATTAGGAATGCATGTTATGCTTAGACACATACACATTCCTTGGTAGCTCAGCTGGTAAAGAATCCATCTGAAATATAGGAGACCCCATTTCAATTCCTGGATCAGGAAGATCTCCTGGGAAAGGGATAGGCTACCCACTTTAATACTCTTTGGTTTTCCTTGTGGTTCAGAGAGTAAAGAATCAGCCTACAATGTAGGAGACCTTGATTCAATCCCTGAGTTGGGAAGATCTCCTAGAGGAAGAAATGACAACCCACCCCAGTTGTTCTTGCCTGGTAGGCTTTAGTCCCTGGGACCACAAAGAGTTGGACATGGCTAAACATAGTACAAAGGGTAACATACATTTTCAATATTAAAAATGTTTCTTACTCACAGTTTGTAATCATTGAAAGTATCTTATTAATTCTGAAATCACAAATAGAAATACCAAGTGAAGCAAGAAAACAGAAATTTGTCACTCTGGAGAAGGGATTCATTAAGCAATAATCTATTGTACTCATGCTATCTGAAAGAATGTGACAAGTTAATAGTCTTTTTTGCTTACTGAAGCATTTCCATTATGCAAATATCTGAAATTCAAACACTCATTGTATGACTCTGACTATACAAACTTTCAAGGCACTGGGATGTTAGGTACCTTTTCTTTGAAAAATGCATGCACAGCAAGAGAGATGGAGAAGTGTTTCCTTGAGTTTTCAGCAGTGTTAGAAGTGTAAATCCCTTTGAAGTACAGATTTTGCCAAGACAACATTGAACCAGATCTTGTATAAGCAGGCTGTGTATATTCTTTAATATGTTTGCTGCATTTTTAAAATTATTATGTGTATATTTTGTGTGGTATGCAAGGCCCGGGACAGGTCTAAAATGGATGTTTGTTGCCCCTTTCTCCTTTATTCCTGCTCTCCGATCATTACACTAGAATGGAGATTGAGAAATAGAATGGGTTAAGTATAGTCAGCTTCCTCCTTCCCCCACCAAGTTCATCAAGGCACAAATTTGGTTGATCATTGGACAAATAGAAGCAAAGTTGAAGAATTTTGTTATAAAGGTGCAGGAAAGAAGATGTAATTAAGTCGTGGCTCAAAGCAGGAAATGGTTCAGTGTAGAGATCTGACGTTTCTCTGATGGACACATTTATGAACCCTGTGAAACAGCCAATATTTGGATTCCAGCATTTGGACAGGTTGCATATGATAGGAAGAAGAGAAATGCTATTAACCCCTACTAAGTCAAGTTCAAAGCAAAATAAAACAGCTGGTTGACATTTTAACTCTCATTCTTGCTTTTCTAACCCCAACTATCTTCAGCCTAAAAGAAACAGAAGGGCTAGAAAAAAGAGTAATGTCAAGAAAAGGCAGAGATCAGACCACATCGCTTTCTTTCCTTGTTGGTTAATCTTGAACTTGAGTTTTGAACTTGAGGAAAAGAAGAAAATTAAGACTGGGTTTGAATATAAAGCTGAAATTTAAGCAAATTATTTTTTTTGCATAATATGAAGAATTTCAAAAGTTAAAAAACAGTTTTTCCATTATCTTAAGGTACCTTTAAGTAGTGGCAGGGAGAAATCTGATAGATCACGTTTGAATAATTGTAGAGAAACTTCTGTTTCTTAATATGCCCTTCTTAGCCCAGTCTATTCAGTAAAATAGTTACATAGCTAGTTAACTCTCAGACATTTTTATTTTCTCAATGTTTTACCAATATTATAATGATATTATGAACATCTTTTTTACTCAGTTGTTTCCCTAAAAAATCTAAAAAATATCTGAACTTATTTTCTATAATATTTAGCCATCTTGATGATTTCACTAAAATGATTCTAATAAACTATGGGAAAAAAATCCGATTCAAAATATGAACGTAAACAATAAAATGAAATGTCCACAGAGAAAAAACTAGAAAAACTTGGGGTGGAAGAATGGTAATAGATTTTGAAATTCCACACAGGTAGCTCAGACTACACTGTTTTCCCTGAAGAAAATAATTGATATTTAAAAGAAGACTCTTAGATCCATTGGAATACATCTCCAACTGTGTGCATATACCTATATTAACACGCATATACACATAGAGGGTTATTAAAGGTAAGAACAAATCCTGAGAATAGCAACTCAGGGGGAAGCACAATAAGTTTTCACTTAAATGAAATCTTTGTTTTCCTGCTTGTCCATAGTGAACACGGATTTATGAACCCTGTGAAACAGCCAATATTTGGATTCCAGCATTTGGACAGGTTGCATATGATAGGAAGAAGAGAAATGCTATTAACCCCTACTAAGTCAAGTTCAAAGCAAAATAAAACAGCTGGTTGACATTTTAACTCTCATTCTTGCTTTTCTAACCCCAACTATCTTCAGCCTAAAAGAAACAGAAGGGCTAGAAAAAAGAGTAATGTCAAGAAAAGGCAGAGATCAGACCACATCGCTTTCTTTCCTTGTTGGTTAATCTTGAACTTGAGTTTTGAACTTGAGGAAAAGAAGAAAATTAAGACTGGGTTTGAATATAAAGCTGAAATTTAAGCAAATTATTTTTTTTGCATAATATGAAGAATTTCAAAAGTTAAAAAACAGTTTTTCCATTATCTTAAGGTACCTTTAAGTAGTGGCAGGGAGAAATCTGATAGATCACGTTTGAATAATTGTAGAGAAACTTCTGTTTCTTAATATGCCCTTCTTAGCCCAGTCTATTCAGTAAAATAGTTACATAGCTAGTTAACTCTCAGACATTTTTATTTTCTCAATGTTTTACCAATATTATAATGATATTATGAACATCTTTTTTACTCAGTTGTTTCCCTAAAAAATCTAAAAAATATCTGAACTTATTTTCTATAATATTTAGCCATCTTGATGATTTCACTAAAATGATTCTAATAAACTATGGGAAAAAAATCCGATTCAAAATATGAACGTAAACAATAAAATGAAATGTCCACAGAGAAAAAACTAGAAAAACTTGGGGTGGAAGAATGGTAATAGATTTTGAAATTCCACACAGGTAGCTCAGACTACACTGTTTTCCCTGAAGAAAATAATTGATATTTAAAAGAAGACTCTTAGATCCATTGGAATACATCTCCAACTGTGTGCATATACCTATATTAACACGCATATACACATAGAGGGTTATTAAAGGTAAGAACAAATCCTGAGAATAGCAACTCAGGGGGAAGCACAATAAGTTTTCACTTAAATGAAATCTTTGTTTTCCTGCTTGTCCATAGTGAACACCCAGGAATGTCAGTTTTCTTTTAATGAGACGTGTATTCTACAAAGAGAATAATTAGTTAATGTGAACTCCTCTGTAAATCTGACTCAGTGCTTCAATATGAATTCTTACAAGGGATGAAAAAACATGCCAGCTGGTTGACTTGCAATCAAGAGATCAAGATACATTTCTCCCTCTACTCTTAACTCTGTATGAAACCGTCAATTACATATTTAACAATATGAAAGCCAAGTTCAGTTAAAATCAGTGTAACTTTTATGGAAAAGCTAAAAATTCCATACAGTAGTTATGACATCTCTGAGGAATATTTGGTAAACAGGATTCAGTCCCTGCCACCTAGGATATATTGTTTCAGGTAGACATGAAGAACAAGTGCACAGAAATACTAGAATGTGGAGAAAGCAGCAAAATACACCCCAGAGACCCTAAAGGGGGCTACACTAGCCTGAGTACAAACGATCTAGAAACTAGGTAAGAGCGAAAGGAAGAGGAGTAGGGGGAGGTCAAAGAGGGGAATACCATCAGCTCATATTGAGACCGAGATGATAAAGAATCTGCCTGCAATTCATGAGACCCAGGTTTGATCCCTGGATCAGAAAGATCACCTGGAGAAAGGAATGACTACCCATTCCATTATTCTTATCTGGAGAATTCCAGGGACAGAGAAGCTTCACCAGACAGAGTTCATGGGATTACTGAGTGACTAACAGTTTCATTTTCAAGTCTTATTCAATCATTGGTCCTTTTTTTGTGAGGGTGAGGAAGGAATATAATCGAGGATTTTAAAGGATTGTGTGCTCTGATGTATGTTTTAACAGGTTAATTAATAATTTAACAGGCCCTTACTCCCACAAGGGCCTAAACTAAAGAGAGTAAAAAGTAGATTAATTAAGAGGTATATTTCATAGCATAGTTAAGGAATGATGGTGGATTACACCAGCTCTTTATCAGAATCCACTTTGAAGTCAGGAATGACAGAATTTCCTGATAGATTTGGTTTACTTATTGAGAAAGAAGAGTCAAGAGTACTTACAAGAATTTTTTGACCTGAGGTATTAAAGGATGGAGTAGCCAATAACTGAGATGGTGAAAACTGTGGAAATCTTAATTGACCAAAAAGAAAAAATGAAATCAGATAGGGCAGATATAAATAAGTATAGAAAAGAAGATTCTAGGCAAAGAGAAAAATGGACTAAATATGGAATGGTAGCATGGTAGGAAAGATAAAAGTACTGTTTTTTTTTAGAATCTAAATTAGCTGTTGTGTCAGAAAGTATAATGCATGAGGAATGATAGTGTCTGACACTGATAGCACATTATGAGGAAACCAGAATATTTCCAAAGGATTCCCCACTTTTTGAAATCTGCTGAAGTTGAGAGCAACTGGCTTTTCCAGTAGGAATTGACGATTTGAATTTCAGAGATGGAGTCCCTAAATACCTATCTGAAAGAGGTCATCTGTTTTTGATGACTAGGATTCTAAATGTTAAATGATTCATAAACTAGTACATATCTTTTTAAATATTGATGAGTATTGACAAACACTATCAGTGTTTGTTTCAATAAAAATATGTACATAGTACCCCTGAATACTGATTTTTTTAAAAAGCAAAGGTTGCTCCCATTTTTTAACACAAATTGTTAAATGCTCATACAACTGAGTGCCAATGTAGAACCATATATCTGATTTGGACACTTATCTTCCATGTTTTTTGTAAATTGTTCTGTTATATACCTCATCTCTTTTTCTACTAGTGTGAGAATCATTTTCTTATGAATATATCACACATATTGCATATATTTTCTGATTAACCTTTTTCTCTTAATTTTTCAAATGTTCATAGTCAAACATTAATTTGTTGCTAAGGAGACAATATGGAGATTCCTTAAAAAACTAAAAATAGAAGCACCCTATGACCCAGCAATCCCACTATTAGGCCTATATCCTGATGAAATCAAAACTGAAAGAGGCACCTGTACCCCAATGTTCATTGCAGCTCTCTATACAATAGCCAGAACATGGAAGCAACCTAGATGTCCATCGACAAATGAATGGATACAGAAGCTCTGGTACATATATACAATGGAATACTACTCAGCTGTTAAAAGAAATGCAGAAGACTCAGTCCTAATGAGGTGGCTGGCTCTAGAACCTATCAGAAAAAGTGAAGTAAGTCAAAAAGAGAAAGACAAGTATAGTATACTAACTCATATATATGGGATCTAGTAAGATGGTCATGATAACACACGCAGTGAACTCATGAAAAAACAGAGAATAGACATAAAGACATTGTGGAGACCGAACAGTGGGAGGGAGTAACATGGAAACCTATACTGTCATGTGTAGAAAAGATAGCTATTGTCATTGTGCTAGGGGAATAGGAGTACCTACAACCACTTGGAGCGATGGTCTGGAGGGATGGGAGTGGGGGAACTGGGTGGGGGGAGGGTCAAGGGATATGCATATGAATGATCTGGGAACATATATGTACAAAAATAAATTAATTAATTAATAATAAAAAAATTTGTTGCTAAGGTTTTTCTGTCTTTAGGGTTATACTTATTGTTACTAAAATAGATGTGTGTGTAAAAATAATTAACCCAAAAAATTCAGTTGAAGAGAACAGTAAAATGTCTATAAAAATCTCTTCTGTAGGCATATACACACCAAAGATGGAAAGAAGAAAAAATGATAGAAATAGAAGGAAGGAAAAGGAAAAGAAAGGAGAGAAAAGAAAAAGAATGAAAGAGTAAAAGAAAGAGTAATAAAAAGATTTTATGCTCAGTCTTCCCAGATGGCTCAATGGTAAAAAAATCTGCTTCAATGTAGGAGATGTGGATTTGATCCCTGAGTTCGATCTCTGGATAAGAAAGATCCCCTGGATAAGGAAAATGTCAGCCTGTTCCAGTCTCCTTGCCTGGAAAATCCCATGGACAGAAGAGCCTGGTGGGCTACAGTCCATGGGGTGGCTAAGAGTTGGGTATAACTGAGCTCCTGAGCATGCACACAAATACACAACATATTTTTAAATTGAACCTTATAGGAATAATAGGATGTATAGAAAAACATTGAAGGAAAACCCAATTCAGCTCTTTCAGCAACATGACAAGTGATCAAAAAGGGTTGAGAAGGTATAAATATAATTAGAATAAAAATAAACTAATAAATATATTTTCATACTCTAAACCCCAAGAAGTTATCGTGCACTGGTAGCAGTTAGAACTTTGTGCCATACTTTTAATCTTAAATAAACCTATGAGGTAACTGAGGTTTAAAGAGATTAAGCAAATTACTCAAAATTCTTATTAAATGGTAGAACATGGACACCAGTCTGACTTTTCTCAGTCAACTGTCCATATTTATCTTTATTCGAATAAACAAAAAGACATTGTGGAGACCGAACAGTGGGAGGGAGTAACATGGAAACCTATACTGTCATGTGTAGAAAAGATAGCTATTGTCATTGTGCTAGGGGAATAGGAGTACCTACAACCACTTGGAGCGATGGTCTGGAGGGATGGGAGTGGGGGAACTGGGTGGGGGGAGGGTCAAGGGATATGCATATGAATGATCTGGGAACATATATGTACAAAAATAAATTAATTAATTAATAATAAAAAAATTTGTTGCTAAGGTTTTTCTGTCTTTAGGGTTATACTTATTGTTACTAAAATAGATGTGTGTGTAAAAATAATTAACCCAAAAAATTCAGTTGAAGAGAACAGTAAAATGTCTATAAAAATCTCTTCTGTAGGCATATACACACCAAAGATGGAAAGAAGAAAAAATGATAGAAATAGAAGGAAGGAAAAGGAAAAGAAAGGAGAGAAAAGAAAAAGAATGAAAGAGTAAAAGAAAGAGTAATAAAAAGATTTTATGCTCAGTCTTCCCAGATGGCTCAATGGTAAAAATCTGCTTCAATGTAGGAGATGTGGATTTGATCCCTGAGTTCGATCTCTGGATAAGAAAGATCCCCTGGATAAGGAAAATGTCAGCCTGTTCCAGTCTCCTTGCCTGGAAAATCCCATGGACAGAAGAGCCTGGTGGGCTACAGTCCATGGGGTGGCTAAGAGTTGGGTATAACTGAGCTCCTGAGCATGCACACAAATACACAACATATTTTTAAATTGAACCTTATAGGAATAATAGGATGTATAGAAAAACATTGAAGGAAAACCCAATTCAGCTCTTTCAGCAACATGACAAGTGATCAAAAAGGGTTGAGAAGGTATAAATATAATTAGAATAAAAATAAACTAATAAATATATTTTCATACTCTAAACCCCAAGAAGTTATCGTGCACTGGTAGCAGTTAGAACTTTGTGCCATACTTTTAATCTTAAATAAACCTATGAGGTAACTGAGGTTTAAAGAGATTAAGCAAATTACTCAAAATTCTTATTAAATGGTAGAACATGGACACCAGTCTGACTTTTCTCAGTCAACTGTCCATAATTCTCTATCTTGTCTTTGGGTGGAGGAAAGTAAAGAAATTAATTTGACTCATATGGAGAGAAATAGAATATATTAACTTACACTGTCTTAAAAAAAATACAGTGGACTTTGAGTTTGAGTTATTTTTTCAATGTTTCTCCTAGCATATTTTTATCCTAAAACAGTACATGAAAAAAGTTCTACTAATTTTTTTCCAAAGTTATATTCATAAATTCATGAATTTCTTTTAAGACAAGATATTTCTTAGCATATGTGATTTAAACAGAAATATGTTGAATGTTAAGATGTCATTTCTAGTAGAATATTACATGTAAAATATAAGGAAATTCAATTCTAATATTTCTCTAGCAAGAGAAGTTGAGGAGAAATGGTAAATTAAAAAATTGAATCTTTACAGAAGTGTACCAATTCAATACCTTC
Source organism: Tragulus kanchil (assembly GCA_022376925.1). Taxonomy (NCBI): domain Eukaryota; kingdom Metazoa; phylum Chordata; class Mammalia; order Artiodactyla; family Tragulidae; genus Tragulus; species Tragulus kanchil. The sequence goes on along the minus strand of JAIOJX010000025.1, from coordinate 110,245,981 downwards.
CAAGTTAGAGAATGCTTATTCAGTACATTATTTTTTAACTTTTCAATATGCTAGTGAGAAAAAGTTAGTTTATTTTTATTTAAATTAAAATTACAGCTACAAACTTTCCAGTGAACACTGCCATATCTGTATGCTGCATGCTTTACTTATTATTTAAAATCCTGTTTTATGAAATTTCCAATGTAACAATTAGCAATTACAAGTTATTTGGAACATATCTCTTGAGAGATTTCCAAGTAAGTAGAAGTATTAAACAAAGGTTTAGTAGTTCTCCATGTGCAAATGCCCATAAATCTTCACAAGATACCAGCAAACCTTGAAAACTACCAAATACACAACATTTTTAAATTGAACCTTATAGGAATAATAGGATGTATAGAAAAACATTGAAGGAAAACCCAATTCAGCTCTTTCAGCAACATGACAAGTGATCAAAAAGGGTTGAGAAGGTATAAATATAATTAGAATAAAAATAAACTAATAAATATATTTTCATACTCTAAACCCCAAGAAGTTATCGTGCACTGGTAGCAGTTAGAACTTTGTGCCATACTTTTAATCTTAAATAAACCTATGAGGTAACTGAGGTTTAAAGAGATTAAGCAAATTACTCAAAATTCTTATTAAATGGTAGAACATGGACACCAGTCTGACTTTTCTCAGTCAACTGTCCATAATTCTCTATCTTGTCTTTGGGTGGAGGAAAGTAAAGAAATTAATTTGACTCATATGGAGAGAAATAGAATATATTAACTTACACTGTCTTAAAAAAAATACAGTGGACTTTGAGTTTGAGTTATTTTTTCAATGTTTCTCCTAGCATATTTTTATCCTAAAACAGTACATGAAAAAAGTTCTACTAATTTTTTTCCAAAGTTATATTCATAAATTCATGAATTTCTTTTAAGACAAGATATTTCTTAGCATATGTGATTTAAACAGAAATATGTTGAATGTTAAGATGTCATTTCTAGTAGAATATTACATGTAAAATATAAGGAAATTCAATTCTAATATTTCTCTAGCAAGAGAAGTTGAGGAGAAATGGTAAATTAAAAAATTGAATCTTTACAGAAGTGTACCAATTCAATACCTTCCAAGTTAGAGAATGCTTATTCAGTACATTATTTTTTAACTTTTCAATATGCTAGTGAGAAAAAGTTAGTTTATTTTTTTATTTAAATTAAAATTACAGCTACAAACTTTCCAGTGAACACTGCCATATCTGTATGCTGCATGCTTTACTTATTATTTAAAATCCTGTTTTATGAAATTTCCAATGTAACAATTAGCAATTACAAGTTATTTGGAACATATCTCTTGAGAGATTTCCAAGTAAGTAGAAGTATTAAACAAAGGTTTAGTAGTTCTCCATGTGCAAATGCCCATAAATCTTCACAAGATACCAGCAAACCTTGAAAACTACCAAGTAAATCTCCCATCATATTTAATATGTGGTAGGGCATAGGCAAAACTCTGAGAGCTTTTTTTCAGAAGACCATCTTTGTATTGCAATGTAATTCCAATACTGTATTCCTGGCCTTTTGTTCATACATATTACATGATTTGGATGAACTGGGGTCAAGATGATTAATTTAATTATCTTACAGAGGCAATTGGGTATCTGGCAAGGAAATTTCTTTATGTACTTATTTATTGTGAAGTAGAAGCATGGAAAATATCCAAAAAATCATCCAGATTAATTAAATCATTTTTTCTTCAACCTCAAGGCGGATACTTGACAAAAAAAAAATTGGAAATGCCATACTTTTATGGACATTATATTGGCAGCTGCGATAGAAAAATATGTTACCGCTGTAAGACTAAATTCATGTGTTCTTAATAAGACTTTCAGACTTTTCTAGCTATAATTTTCACTGGTTAGTTATTTAAAAGCAAAATGTTGCTGGCCTTAATTATTACTTGTATAACAGGAAGTTGCATGAAAGTCACCATGTAGCAAATTTTGAGTCTGATTTGGCAATTTTTTTTCACCTCTTATCAGGTTTTCTTCTTTAAATCTTCATTTTCTTTCAGATATCTAATTAGCTATAATTGGAATCATCACCATTCAGATACTGACAGATACTCTTGAATATGTATAGCTAGAAAGGAAATAGCTTCAACTTGACAGTTTTAACATAGTGTAAATTGAAATACACGATGCAGCCACCTTAGCTGAAGGGAGAAGTAGGGAATTGAGTCATCTTGTGAAGATGGTAATTATAGGAAATAATATAATTATAGGAAAAATATAATAATATAATTATAGAAAAAATAATTTTTAAGAAAATAACTTCTAGATAGAGCTAGTCTGTTCAAAAAAGAGAACAAGATTTTGTCTATTTTTATAATTGTCATTTTTGAACTGTGATTAGTTGTCTATTCAATCTCTTCTCTAATAAATTGTATGTAATTACCCCTCTTATTTATGGTCAGGTTTTTACATACATAGGGCATCAATTGTCTCATAATTTTAATTTTCACATCTGGAGGATGGTATATGTTGTCAGAACTGTATAAGGCTTTGAAATCTCTTTTGCTTTTCAGAAGTCCAAATTCAGGAAATGAAAGTGAAAGCTTCATACTGCCATTAGTACAAAAGCTATGTTATGGGCTGTTTATACTTATCTTTTCTTCAGATAATTTTAAAAAATTTAGTTGTGGAATTTCTCTGGGGCCTCCAAGGTGGGCCAGACAGTAAAGAATCCTCCACTAATACAGGATACTTGAGTTCAACCCCTGGACCAGGAAGATGCCTTAGAGAAGGGAATGGCAACCCATCCCAGTATTCTTGCGTGGAGAATTCCATGGACAGAGGAGACTGGTGAGCTACAGTCCATGGATCACAAAGAGTTGAACACGTTATGGATATTCTATTGTGAAACCAGGGTGAATGTATGAAATTCTTAGGGCAGTTTCTAGATCTGTTGCTTTGTGCTTACTTGGAAGCAGAAGTTCCATAAGTTAGTAGTAGGACCAACTTAGAATCATCTTTTTCTAGATGAAACAATCTTCTGAAACAGAATCAAGTATGATTTTACACTCTGAAGACAAAAGACAGGATAATGATGGAGGATGCTGCTGGACTTTAATAGTTTTAGAAGCCTGGATCCCTTTCTTTGAGATGCAAGTTTTCTTGTTTCTACCTGCCTCCCTCAGTTTTTTCTCTCTCTTAATGCACTATTCACTCTGTTGTTTTCTTGTCTTAAGATCTCTTTTATAAAGTTTTGTTCTCTGGGGTTCTCCCCTCCTAATATGAGAAATTTAATCATATGCAATTTTTCTTGATTATTGCTATAAGTGGGGATCATATTCCCCTCTAAACTTTCCATCAAGATTTTAAAAATTGTCAGATGGCAGAGTAAAAGAAATAAGAATCCCCTTCAAGCTTAAGTCTCCTTTGGTTCAGTATAATAAATTTCTATAAAATACTTAGAGTTGAATTTAGAAAGAATATATATATATATATATATATATATATATATATATATATATATATGGTTTAATATATAAATGATGTGGCACAGTGGTTAAGAGACTGCATGCCAGTGCAGGCGATGTAAGAGACTTGAGTTTGATCGCTGGGTTGGGAATATCCCCTGGAGTAGGAAATGGCAACCCACTCCGGTATTCTTGCTTGGAAAATTCCATGGACAGAAAAGCCTGAAGGGTTACAGTCCATAAGGTTGCAAAGAGTTGAACAAGACTGAGCACACACACACACACACACACAAACGCACTCACACACTCTCATATTAATAAATATATAAATACATTTAATTTCCAACCTAATTGTCCTCATTCAAATTAAAAATATGTACAGGTATTTCAAAAAACAAGTGAAAATTGAGAACTAAGCACAATCAGAAGAATTCTTCATGATTTCTCAGTTTAAAGATGTATTTTCTACAACTCTTTCTCATTTTGTGTATCCTTGTCTGAATAACTCAGCCTGTAGCTTCATTACTTTTATTGGCTAAAGAAGGAATTCATCTAAGAAGAAAATACATACCATCCTAGTGTATTTCAACTAATAAGAAAACATAACATATAGTCTAGGTAACTATATCCAGTAATCTATTACAAACCATGTTTTTGTTCAGTTGCCAAGTCATGCCTGACTCTTCAAAGCCGCATGGACTGCAGCATGCCAAGCCTTCCTGTCCCTCACCACCTCCCAGAATTTGCCCAAGTTCATGTCCATTTCATTGGTAATGGCATCCACCATTTCATTCTCTGTTGCCCTCTTCTGTTTCTGCTTTCATTCTTTCCCAGCATCAGGGTCTTTTCCAGTGAGCTGACTGTTTACATCAGATGACCAAAGGGCTGGAACTTCATGCGTTTTTAAAACAGGGGACCAAAATTCTCGATGTCTCCATTTTTCTTGATTATTGCTATAAGTGGGGATCATATTCCCCTCTAAACTTTCCATCAAGATTTTAAAAATTGTCAGATGGCCGAGTAAAAGAAATAAGAATCCCCTTCAAGCTTAAGTCTCCTTTGGTTCAGTATAATAAATTTCTATAAAATACTTAGAGTTGAATTTAGAAAGAATATATATATATATATATATATATATATATATATATATATATATATATATATTTTAATATATAAATGATGTGGCACAGTGGGTAAGAGACTGCATGCCAGTGCAGGCGATGTAAGAGACTTGAGTTTGATCGCTGGGTTGGGAATATCCCCTGGAGTAGGAAATGGCAACCCACTCCGGTATTCTTGCTTGGAAAATTCCATGGACAGAAAAGCCTGAAGGGTTACAGTCCATAAGGTTGCAAAGAGTTGAACAAGACTGAGCACACACACACACACACACACAAACGCACTCACACACTCTCATATTAATAAATATATAAATACATTTAATTTCCAACCTAATTGTCCTCATTCAAATTAAAAATATGTACAGGTATTTCAAAAAACAAGTGAAAATTGAGAACTAAGCACAATCAGAAGAATTCTTCATGATTTCTCAGTTTAAAGATGTATTTTCTACAACTCTTTCTCATTTTGTGTATCCTTGTCTGAATAACTCAGCCTGTAGCTTCATTACTTTTATTGGCTAAAGAAGGAATTCATCTAAGAAGAAAATACATACCATCCTAGTGTATTTCAACTAATAAGAAAACATAACATATAGTCTAGGTAACTATATCCAGTAATCTATTACAAACCATGTTTTTGTTCAGTTGCCAAGTCATGCCTGACTCTTCAAAGCCGCATGGACTGCAGCATGCCAAGCCTTCCTGTCCCTCACCACCTCCCAGAATTTGCCCAAGTTCATGTCCATTTCATTGGTAATGGCATCCACCATTTCATTCTCTGTTGCCCTCTTCTGTTTCTGCTTTCATTCTTTCCCAGCATCAGGGTCTTTTCCAGTGAGCTGACTGTTTACATCAGATGACCAAAGGGCTGGAACTTCAGCTCCAGCATCAGTCCTTTCAATGAGTATTCAGGGCTGATTTCCTTTAAGATTGATTGATTTGATCTCCTTGCTGTACAAAGGACTCTTAAGAGTGTTCTCCAGCATCACAGGTTGAAACCATCAATTCTTCAGTGCCTGCCTTCTTTATGGTTCAGCTCTCATAACTATACATGACCACTGGAAAGACCATAAGTTCAGTTCAGTCATTCAGTTGTGTCTGACTTTTTGTGACTCCATGGACTGCAGCACACTAGGTTTCCCTGTTCTTTACCATCTCCTGGAACTTGCTCAAACTCATGCCCACTGACTCAGTAATGCCATCCAGCCATCTCATCCTCTATCATTGCCTTCTTCTTTTGTTTTCTATTTTTCCCAACATTGGGCTCTTTTACAATGAATTGAATCTTCACATCTGGTGGCCAAAGGATTGGGGCTTCACCTTCAGCATCAGTTCTTCCAATGAGTATTCAGGATTGATTTCCTATAGGATAAACTGACTGGTTCGCAATCTCCTTGCAATCCAAGGGACTTTCAAGGGTTCTCTCCAACACCACAGTTCAAAGGCATCAATTCTTTGGTGCTCAGCCTTCTTCATGGTCCAGCTTTCATATCCATATAGGACTACTGGGAAAATAAAACTTTGACTATATGGCTGTTTGTTGGCAAAGTGATGTCTTTGCTTTTGAACACACTATCTAGGTTTGTCATAGTTTCCCAAGCAATTGTCTTCTAATTGCATGGCTGTAGTCATTATGCACAGTGGTTCTGATAAACCATAATGGGAAAGAGAAAAAGAAAATAAAGCATTAATTTATGCCTTCTATAATTTTGCACATTATTTCAATATTTTTAAAATTATAAGTTAATTATTTTCTTTCAAAACCAAAAGACTGTTTCTTCAGATTCACAGTGACTGAATCTTCAAGAAGGAGTAGAGAATTAGAACTTGTACAAAATTATCTTTTTCCTAGTCAGACGTCAAAGAAATAATGTCATTCCCAATTAGAGAATGAGAGTGAGTAAGAGAAGCATAGAAAGAAAAAAGAGAAGAGAGAAAAGGAAAGAGAAAGAGAGAAGAATGGGTAGGGAGGGCTAAAATATATTCAATGTTTTGTAAAACAAATGAACAAACAAACAAAAAAGCTTGGTTTGGGTGAAACTAGTTATACAAAAATAGGTTCTGTTCAGAAATGTTTTCTCTATAGTGCAAATACCTTTACTTCGTATAAAAAAAAACCTATTTTCGAGGAGCTGCTGGAACCCGCCGCCGTGAGGAGCCGCGGCACAGGTAAGTTCAGCCACTCCAACTGGAGGGCTTGGTGAACGGAGAGGGGAAGTCGCCCATGGGTTGCTGACCAGGGACCAGGCATAAGCTGGACGGGAAAGCTCGCGCCCACCTTTGGGACTTAGACACGTAACCGGCAGTGCACGTGTGCCAGTGGCAGAGAAGCCCGCGCACCCCTAGAGCTGCAGCAGCAGCGGAGGAAGCTGGGGAAAGAGCAGGAATTGGAGACTACAGGCGGGTGCGCGGTAGAGCCTGGGCGCCCCCCTCCAACACGGGACTGCGCGAACCACGGCCTGCACCCGACTGACTGGGATCAGCCCACCGTCCCGGCCAGCACCAAGTATGGCAGCAAAGCCCTCATTTTGCTGAACACAAAAACAGAAACCATAGCAACCGGCGCTATAAGGGAAAGACTACGCCATCAAGACACCACCATCAAGAACAGATTGGTTCCCAACAGACAGATGAGAAGATAAAAACCAGGGACAATATTTAACTTTTTTTTTCTTTCTTCTGCTTGTTTATTTGTGGTGGACTATTTTGCTTATTCAATTGATTGGTCTGGTTTGGGGTTTATAAGTTGGTTTGTTTATTCTGTTTTTTTTGTTGTTTGTTTGTTGTTGTTTTCATTTGTTTGTTTTGTTTTTTTGTGTTTTTTGTTCGTTTTTTGGTCTCATTAATTTTTTCTGCCCTTTTTAATTTTTAATTTCTTTTTTTGACTTTTTTCTTTTGTATTTTTTTAATCTAATTTTAATTCTTGAAAACCTCTAATTCTCTTTCCTCTTTCCCACTGCTTTCTTCCTCTATGTTCTAAATATAAAACACTTTCCTATCTACCAATATCCTCTAGATAAATTATTCCCTATCTTCCTGTCTCCACTATTCTCTTCCAAATACACTAAACAATACACACACTAATCTTTGCTACCTAACCCTATAAAATCCTTCCAAGACGAATCTTTTCCTTTTTATTACCTATAGACTCTACTTGTTGTCACCCCCAACACATGTCCTAATTAAAAATTGCTCTCATTGTAATTATCCAAGCCAGGACCTTGTGCTGGATCCATTTATTCAGGCACTATTTTAATTAATTCAAAGCTTAACCGGCAAGTATCATCTATGATTGCATATATTGCCAGAAAGATTTCCTGTGCCTTATCTCTGTAAAACTGGTCAGTTGTGGGGATTGCTGTGTATGTATGTATATCTTACAATTATGTTAGAAAACATCTGCATGCTTTTATGACTGTCACCCATTAGGGATGCACCTCTTGTTCCTCAGATGCTAGTATGTGAACTAATATCACAGAACATCATAGCAAACCAGACATAGAGCCGACACCCCTTGACCAGTCATCAAACCAAGGATCCTCGGAGCGGAAGCCCTGACTCTAAGACGCCACACTAGCAAAGAACATACAACACTAGAGAACATTCACCTGTAAACAAGGCCTAACACCACCCAAGACACAAACCACTGAACCCTTCAAGAAGGACAGAAACCCAAAGGAAGGGAGAATTCAACCAAGAAGCCTGGTGGGGGAAAAGAACTCCACACACACAAAGAAACAAAAATTAACCTAATAATGAAATGTCAGAGAAACACTGCACAAATGAAGGACCAAGCTAGAGAAACACCGCTTCATATGACAGAGGAGAAGATAGACAAACTATCTGAAAGAGAATTCAGAAAAGCTATAATAATGAGGATGCAAAACACCGAAAACAGAATATTAGAAGAAATTAGTGCATTGAGAAGAGACATGCAAGAAATGAAAAATAAGCAAATGGAGACCACCAACTCAATTGCTGAACTCAATAATATTATAGAAGGTCTCAACAGTAGAGTATCAGAGGCTGAAGAACAGATAAGTGAGCTGGAAGACAGAATGATGGAAATAAGTGCTGAAGAACAGAACAAAACTGAAAGAATTAAAAGAACTGAGGATACCAACAGAGACCTATGGGACAATATCAAACCCACCAACATTAGAATTATAGGAGTTCCAGAAGAAGAAGAAAAGAAGAAAGGCTATGAGAAAATTCTTGAAGAGGTTATAGTTGAAAATTACCCCAACATGGGAAAGGAAATAGTCAACCAAGTCCAAGAAGCACAAAGAGTTCCATACAGGAGAAACCCCAGAAGAAACACACCAAGGCACATTCTAATCAAACTAATGCAGACTAAATATAAAGACAGGTTACTACAAGCAGCTAGGAGCAAACAACAAATGACATATAAAGGAAACCCCATACGTTTAACCGCGGATCTCTCAACAGAAACCCTGCAGGCCAGAAGAGAATGGCAAGGCACATTTAAACGGCTAAAAGAGAATAACCTCCAACCAAGATTTCTCTACCCAGCAAGAATCTCATTCAGAATTGATGGTGAAGTCAAAAGCTTCACAGACAAGCAAAAACTAAAAGAATTCTGTACCGCAACTAGACAATAGCCAGAACATGGAAGCAACCTAGATGTCCATCTACAAATGAATGGATACAGAAGCTTTGGTACATATATACAATGGAATACTACTCAGCTGTTAAAAGAAATGCAGAAGACTCAGTCCTAATGAGGTGGCTAGCTCTAGAACCTGTCATAAAAAGTGAAGTAAATCAGAAAGAGAAGGCCAAGTACAGTATATTAACTCATATATATGGGATCTAGTAAGATGGTCATGATAACACACGCAGTGGACTCATGAAAAAAACAGAGAATAGACATAAAGACACTGTGGAGACCGAACAGTGGGAGGTAAGATACCTATACTGCATGGAAAAGATAGCCATTAATAATGAGGATGCAAAACACCGAAAACAGAATATTAGAAGAAATTAGTGCATTGAGAAGAGACATGCAAGAAATGAAAAATAAGCAAATGGAGACCACCAACTCAATTGCTGAACTCAATAATATTATAGAAGGTCTCAACAGTAGAGTATCAGAGGCTGAAGAACAGATAAGTGAGCTGGAAGACAGAATGATGGAAATAAGTGCTGAAGAACAGAACAAAACTGAAAGAATTAAAAGAACTGAGGATACCAACAGAGACCTATGGGACAATATCAAACCCACCAACATTAGAATTATAGGAGTTCCAGAAGAAGAAGAAAAGAAGAAAGGCTATGAGAAAATTCTTGAAGAGGTTATAGTTGAAAATTACCCCAACATGGGAAAGGAAATAGTCAACCAAGTCCAAGAAGCACAAAGAGTTCCATACAGGAGAAACCCCAGAAGAAACACACCAAGGCACATTCTAATCAAACTAATGCAGACTAAATATAAAGACAGGTTACTACAAGCAGCTAGGAGCAAACAACAAATGACATATAAAGGAAACCCCATACGTTTAACCGCGGATCTCTCAACAGAAACCCTGCAGGCCAGAAGAGAATGGCAAGGCACATTTAAACGGCTAAAAGAGAATAACCTCCAACCAAGATTTCTCTACCCAGCAAGAATCTCATTCAGAATTGATGGTGAAGTCAAAAGCTTCACAGACAAGCAAAAACTAAAAGAATTCTGTACCGCAACTAGACAATAGCCAGAACATGGAAGCAACCTAGATGTCCATCTACAAATGAATGGATACAGAAGCTTTGGTACATATATACAATGGAATACTACTCAGCTGTTAAAAGAAATGCAGAAGACTCAGTCCTAATGAGGTGGCTAGCTCTAGAACCTGTCATAAAAAGTGAAGTAAATCAGAAAGAGAAGGCCAAGTACAGTATATTAACTCATATATATGGGATCTAGTAAGATGGTCATGATAACACACGCAGTGGACTCATGAAAAAAACAGAGAATAGACATAAAGACACTGTGGAGACCGAACAGTGGGAGGTAGGCATGGAGACAGTAACATGGATACCTATACTGTCACGTGTGGAAAAGATAGCTATTGTCATTGTGCTAAGGGAATAGGAGTACCTACAACCACTTGAGGCGATGGTCTGGAGGGGTAGGAGGGGGGAAACTGGGTGGGGGGAGGGTCCAGGGATATGCATTTGAATGATCTGGGAACATACATATCTGTGAACAAAACTCTGCAAAATCTTTAAAATAAAGGAAAAAAAAAATAGAGAAGTGTTACAAAAAAAAAAAGCTATTTTCTTTTTATTCATATGAAATATATTTGTTATTTTGAAATTGTCATTATATGTTGATCATTTGACCTTATTTCCAAAAGGGAATTTACAGAGATATTCTTTATACAATAGCCTAATTAATCCAATTGACATATCCATGTTAAAATACTAAGGTGCAATACTTAGAGCAGAAAAACACAGTATTAAACTTAGGGATTTACATAATCTTGGGCACAGATGCCAGATTTAAAAGGCCGACATCACCTTTCATAACTGAAAGCAGAGTACCTTTGTGAAGAATCATTTATTAAAACCAAAGTACTGTTTCAATAAAGCATTAAGATTGCTGCGCAGAATGCCTCTTGGGCAGCTCTCTGAAATAATAGTGAATTTCTATTCTAATCCACAATGGAACATTTTAATAAGTGTGATACATGACTCACAGAGAGCTTCAGATTTCAATGTCACTGGAATTAGAATCAAGCAAAGACTCACCCTGGGTGATGGATGTAGGGGAATTTTGTGGTAAACACTTTGCAGTATCAGGTTATGGAATATTCAGAGACAAAATTCATGTCCATTTGTCAACTTCTTGCTTAAGGGTAAAAATGAAGACAGAAAATTGGTCTTACTTTAACAGGTAATATGCTCCCTCATATTTTATAATCCTTTCAAAGAATAAAAAACAGAGAAATTAAATACTATAATGAATAAAAGTAAACCATTTTACACTTACAGACATAATTTTGATAATATGTGGATTAGGAAAATACATTCTGATCAGCTGAACTGATACTATAGGCATTTTTTTCTCCTTTATTTTTTTTCCTTTAGGTGTCCAAGCTTTATGAGGATATAAATGTATGTGCAATGCTGAGTTGTTTCAGTCAGTCATGTTCAGCTGTTTGTGGCACAATGGACTGTAGCCCACCAAGTTCCCCTATCCATGGGATTTTCTAGGCAAGATTACTGGGTGGGGGGAGGGTCCAGGGATATGCATTTGAATGATCTGGGAACATACATATCTGTGAACAAAACTCTGCAAAATCTTTAAAATAAAGGAAAAAAAAAATAGAGAAGTGTTACAAAAAAAAAAAGCTATTTTCTTTTTATTCATATGAAATATATTTGTTATTTTGAAATTGTCATTATATGTTGATCATTTGACCTTATTTCCAAAAGGGAATTTACAGAGATATTCTTTATACAATAGCCTAATTAATCCAATTGACATATCCATGTTAAAATACTAAGGTGCAATACTTAGAGCAGAAAAACACAGTATTAAACTTAGGGATTTACATAATCTTGGGCACAGATGCCAGATTTAAAAGGCCGACATCACCTTTCATAACTGAAAGCAGAGTACCTTTGTGAAGAATCATTTATTAAAACCAAAGTACTGTTTCAATAAAGCATTAAGATTGCTGCGCAGAATGCCTCTTGGGCAGCTCTCTGAAATAATAGTGAATTTCTATTCTAATCCACAATGGAACATTTTAATAAGTGTGATACATGACTCACAGAGAGCTTCAGATTTCAATGTCACTGGAATTAGAATCAAGCAAAGACTCACCCTGGGTGATGGATGTAGGGGAATTTTGTGGTAAACACTTTGCAGTATCAGGTTATGGAATATTCAGAGACAAAATTCATGTCCATTTGTCAACTTCTTGCTTAAGGGTAAAAATGAAGACAGAAAATTGGTCTTACTTTAACAGGTAATATGCTCCCTCATATTTTATAATCCTTTCAAAGAATAAAAAACAGAGAAATTAAATACTATAATGAATAAAAGTAAACCATTTTACACTTACAGACATAATTTTGATAATATGTGGATTAGGAAAATACATTCTGATCAGCTGAACTGATACTATAGGCATTTTTTTCTCCTTTATTTTTTTTCCTTTAGGTGTCCAAGCTTTATGAGGATATAAATGTATGTGCAATGCTGAGTTGTTTCAGTCAGTCATGTTCAGCTGTTTGTGGCACAATGGACTGTAGCCCACCAAGTTCCCCTATCCATGGGATTTTCTAGGCAAGATTACTGGAGTGGGTTGCCATGCTCTCCTCCAGAGGATCTTTCCCACCTAGGGACTGAACCCACATCTGTTGTCTCCTGCATTGGTGGGCAGGTTCTTTATCACTAGTGCCACATGGGTATGCTATCGCTTCAGTTGTGTCCGACTCTGCCATCCCATGGACTGTGGCTCCCCAGGATCCTCTGTCTATGAGATTCCACTCCTACTGTAATGGGTTGCCATTTCCTTTTCTAGGGAGCACCACCTGGAAAGTCCATATTAATGTATACATGATGCTTTTTTATTTTCTAAAAAAGATATGAAAAATAAAACTGAAAGTCGCTCTGTCATCACCAACTCTTTGTGACCCATGGAGGGGCCATAGAATTCTCCAGGCAAGAGTATTGGAGTGGGTAGCCTTTCCCTTCTCCCAGGGATCTTACCAACCCTGGGATCAAGCCCAGGTCTTCCACATTGCAGCCAGATTCTTTACCATCTGAGCCACCAGGGAAACTGAAAGAGATACAAATCACATATATACAGACAAAATTTCCTTTCATTATTTTGACAGATTCAAAGAGAATAAGGATATTATGAATTTTTAAAAAATTTATGACACTCTGTAGAATGGTGTAATATTGTACTTCAGTATTCAAGTAAAAGAAAAACCTGCACTATGTATATTATTATTTTCTTCAATGATTTTCTTTCATGTTATTTTGAATGTTCTTTAGGATACAAACTTCTAATTTATACTTTATTTTTGAAGGTAACATTTTGCTCACTGTTTTTTCAACATGTAGTCTATATTGCAGAAGTAGAATGCTAATATATAGAAAGTACCTATCTTCATGAAACTGAAAAAGAAAAGAAAAACCCTAGAGAGGTAAAACTCCCTAGTTTTAAAGGGGTGTTAATAGAGCTAAATATAGAGGATGCCTTCTCAAATTTTTTTATTCATAAAGCCATTGACCACTGGCAGTTTCAGAAACATCATGAAGAAAACCATTTTACCTTTCAAATAATAGGCACAAAAAAAAATAAAATGACTTTGAAATATATTCTTTAATATATCTGTAGTTTTCAAAATTGTTTTGGCCATCACCAATTAATTAACTAAGGCAGTGCTTTTCAAACTTTCATATGGGTGGAATCATATGGTAACCTTAATCAATTAAAGATTCTGATACAGTAGTTCTGCTTGGTGGGAATGTAGGTACCAATTGCCTCATAAGGTTTTAGGTAAAACTATTATTTTTCCTGCAACGCAGGTCATATCTTGATGAGCCAATCACTGAAGACACATCTTTGACTTCAGTCAGGATGTAACATACAAGGGAGTTTTTGAGGAGAGAAAAGCAATTGCTCTACGGTGGTCATAACTAAATGATTAAAATATACACTAATGTTTAGGGCCTTTCAGTTTTAAATAGTGTCAAAAAGGGACAGAAAGTGAGTGTCATAGTCGTGGGTTTTAAATAGTGTCATAGAATTCTCCAGGCAAGAGTATTGGAGTGGGTAGCCTTTCCCTTCTCCCAGGGATCTTACCAACCCTGGGATCAAGCCCAGGTCTTCCACATTGCAGCCAGATTCTTTACCATCTGAGCCACCAGGGAAACTGAAAGAGATACAAATCACATATATACAGACAAAATTTCCTTTCATTATTTTGACAGATTCAAAGAGAATAAGGATATTATGAATTTTTAAAAAATTTATGACACTCTGTAGAATGGTGTAATATTGTACTTCAGTATTCAAGTAAAAGAAAAACCTGCACTATGTATATTATTATTTTCTTCAATGATTTTCTTTCATGTTATTTTGAATGTTCTTTAGGATACAAACTTCTAATTTATACTTTATTTTTGAAGGTAACATTTTGCTCACTGTTTTTTCAACATGTAGTCTATATTGCAGAAGTAGAATGCTAATATATAGAAAGTACCTATCTTCATGAAACTGAAAAAGAAAAGAAAAACCCTAGAGAGGTAAAACTCCCTAGTTTTAAAGGGGTGTTAATAGAGCTAAATATAGAGGATGCCTTCTCAAATTTTTTTATTCATAAAGCCATTGACCACTGGCAGTTTCAGAAACATCATGAAGAAAACCATTTTACCTTTCAAATAATAGGCACAAAAAAAAATAAAATGACTTTGAAATATATTCTTTAATATATCTGTAGTTTTCAAAATTGTTTTGGCCATCACCAATTAATTAACTAAGGCAGTGCTTTTCAAACTTTCATATGGGTGGAATCATATGGTAACCTTAATCAATTAAAGATTCTGATACAGTAGTTCTGCTTGGTGGGAATGTAGGTACCAATTGCCTCATAAGGTTTTAGGTAAAACTATTATTTTTCCTGCAACGCAGGTCATATCTTGATGAGCCAATCACTGAAGACACATCTTTGACTTCAGTCAGGATGTAACATACAAGGGAGTTTTTGAGGAGAGAAAAGCAATTGCTCTACGGTGGTCATAACTAAATGATTAAAATATACACTAATGTTTAGGGCCTTTCAGTTTTAAATAGTGTCAAAAAGGGACAGAAAGTGAGTGTCATAGTCGTGGGTTTTGACTACCCAATCAGATATTCGGATTAGAGTTCCATCTTCACTCTCAACTAGTCACGGGATCCATGCTTATGAGTCCTCTTCTGTAAATCTATAATACCACTAAAAGTTATTTAATTCAGTGTTTAGAATGGTTAAATGAAGCAGACATAGAAAATATACAGTTCCTGGCATATGACAAGCCCTAAGTATTATTTATATTAAGAGACAAAAGTTACTGACTTTGGAATAAGAAAAAGACTTTGGATTTTAATTTCAGCTATTCTACTTAATGATTAAAACAGAAGGATTAAATCCCAAATGACTGATTTGAGATTATGTATAGCTGTAAACAACAATGCTCTATAAAGGAGATATAGCAGTAACTTCGTTGTACACCTGAAACCAGTGCAACATTTTAAATTAACTATACCCCAATAAACAAGTAAATTTAAAAAATATTTTAGATCTTCTGATCCCAATTTCCTCATTTGTAAAATATAAATAATTATATGCATCTTAAGGTGACTCCCAGGTGGTGCTAATGGTAAAGAACCCACCTGTTAATGCAGGAGATGTTTTGATCCCTGAATCAGAAAGATCCCCCAGGGGAGGGCATGGCAACCTACTCCAGTATTCTTGCCCTAGAAATACCATGGACAGAGGAGCCGAGTGGGCTACAGTTATTAGGGTTGCAAAGAGACGGACAAGACTGAAGCGACTTAGCACACATGTGTATTTTAAAGGGTTACTGAAATGATTAGAAAAATACATATGAAAATAGTTTATAAACTCCCAAATTATGAAACTTTCAAGTATAACCTCTACTCCTTGAGTATTAAAGTTTTTGAATGAACTGCCTAAATTCACTAAATGTTAGACATTCAGCAGCAAACATATAACTTTATTGATATAATTTTTTTATCTCACCCCTGTCAGAGTTCCCTAAGAAAACTATGGCAAAATATAGGCAAATGAGAAACTAGTAAATTTTACATATATATTTTTACTAATTAGAAATAGAAGCAAAATATACACAGCTAAATGTCTTTACTTTTGAACAATAATAAATCAATGCTATCAATAATCTCTTTATGTATTACAAAAATATCGTGTATTTTATTTGGGAAAAAGTACAGGAAATTTTTCATATTTGATCCCTGACAAAGGAGACACTCAGTAAATAGCTGTTGAAGAATGAGTTCAAAAGTAAAAATTTATTTCTGATTATTTCTTTTGATGTCCTTAACAATATACTTGGCTTCTTTATTCCTCAGATTCAATGAAAAATGAGGCTATCACTATACAACTTACTACTTGGAGAGATTTCAGTGAATTATGAGAATTAAACAAACTGTGACAGAGAAGTGTTTTGAACTGCTTTCTAAAGAAGTGTTCCATAGAAATACAAGTCTCTCAGGGCATAATACTGCTATTGGAAGTGGATAAAAATATATCTGAGAGTGAGAGGTTAGTAATGAAGAGAAGGAGGACCAGAAGCAGGGCGGTTAGAGATCAGAAGTTACAGCCTCTTTCATTTTACAGAGGTAGCACAGGCAAGGACACTAATTTCTTTACTAAGAATTCAGTAAATTTCATTTAGATGAGGTGAAAGGAACTTGCATTGCACCATTTTTAGTGACTTCTTGAAACTGAATAATCATCAATTAAGTAAACTCAAGTAAGCAGAAATTATGGATAGAAATAACTTACTGAGTCGACATGGAAGACCCAAAGTTAGTGCACACAATGACAAAATTTAACTTAGCAACCTCTGATACAAATCTCAGTGGTGTTACTATAAATATCAATGAATATGCCTATGACAAAGTCAAAATACTGGGCAAAGTGGACAGGGTACCTATGGTTCATTAAGGCTATTTAATTGGCAGTTAATGTTATATTTCTAGATTTTTATATACATTGCAGATAAAAGTGGCCATGAACAATCTAACCAAGAGCAAGCTAGGTAGATTATGGCTCAGTTCAATGAGCTATACATATATGGTGTGAGACGCAAAATTAAGAGGGTGGATTGATACCTCCAGAAAAAGAGAGAAAGCCTGCTCTCAAGGTAGGCTAGTAGGCTTAGCAACTATCTTAACCCTGTAACTTCACCCCCGATAGAAGCAAAATATACACAGCTAAATGTCTTTACTTTTGAACAATAATAAATCAATGCTATCAATAATCTCTTTATGTATTACAAAAATATCGTGTATTTTATTTGGGAAAAAGTACAGGAAATTTTTCATATTTGATCCCTGACAAAGGAGACACTCAGTAAATAGCTGTTGAAGAATGAGTTCAAAAGTAAAAATTTATTTCTGATTATTTCTTTTGATGTCCTTAACAATATACTTGGCTTCTTTATTCCTCAGATTCAATGAAAAATGAGGCTATCACTATACAACTTACTACTTGGAGAGATTTCAGTGAATTATGAGAATTAAACAAACTGTGACAGAGAAGTGTTTTGAACTGCTTTCTAAAGAAGTGTTCCATAGAAATACAAGTCTCTCAGGGCATAATACTGCTATTGGAAGTGGATAAAAATATATCTGAGAGTGAGAGGTTAGTAATGAAGAGAAGGAGGACCAGAAGCAGGGCGGTTAGAGATCAGAAGTTACAGCCTCTTTCATTTTACAGAGGTAGCACAGGCAAGGACACTAATTTCTTTACTAAGAATTCAGTAAATTTCATTTAGATGAGGTGAAAGGAACTTGCATTGCACCATTTTTAGTGACTTCTTGAAACTGAATAATCATCAATTAAGTAAACTCAAGTAAGCAGAAATTATGGATAGAAATAACTTACTGAGTCGACATGGAAGACCCAAAGTTAGTGCACACAATGACAAAATTTAACTTAGCAACCTCTGATACAAATCTCAGTGGTGTTACTATAAATATCAATGAATATGCCTATGACAAAGTCAAAATACTGGGCAAAGTGGACAGGGTACCTATGGTTCATTAAGGCTATTTAATTGGCAGTTAATGTTATATTTCTAGATTTTTATATACATTGCAGATAAAAGTGGCCATGAACAATCTAACCAAGAGCAAGCTAGGTAGATTATGGCTCAGTTCAATGAGCTATACATATATGGTGTGAGACGCAAAATTAAGAGGGTGGATTGATACCTCCAGAAAAAGAGAGAAAGCCTGCTCTCAAGGTAGGCTAGTAGGCTTAGCAACTATCTTAACCCTGTAACTTCACCCTTCCCGGTTAACACTGTACTAAAATGTTAACAAAAATTAGGGTTATAGCACTCTCTTTTATTAAAAAAGATCCAATAATTTTTCCAAAACAAAATGAATAAATGTAAGTGTAAATAAATTGTTACATAATTTACATAGATTTTGGAGATCGACTTGACAATGTTTATGAAAAATATAAATATGTGTAGTTTCAACCATCCAAGTTTTATCCTAGAGATCTATCTTAAGAAATTATTTATATGTGTAATGCATACATATAAATTGTATTTCTTACCATGTTATTTATAATAGTAGAAAATACCAGTAAGTGCCTATGTGTCTCTCCATAATGGCCTTAGATATATTTGTCATATGGGATAGTATGCAGGAGCTGAAAGGAAGCGATGGTATTTGTCTTGGTAACTTGATGAGTTATAGAGTGAAACTGCTAACAGATCTATAACCCTAAAATTATCATTTAAATCCTGTGTGTGCTTGTGGAAAAAGATCTGGAATGATATAAATAAATTTTTTCATCATAGAGACTCAGAGTGGAAATGGTTGAAGTGATGAGAGAATTGGTGATAAATTTTAAATATTATTATCATTTTTTATTTTATGAAGTTTATATTGCTTGAGTTTCACCATTGACCATGAACCATTGACTTTTCTGTCCATGAGATTCTCCAGGCAAGAACACTTGAGTTGGTTGCTATTTCCTATTCCAGGGGATCTTCCTGATTCATGGACTGAATCCACATCTCCTGAATCTCCTACATTTGCAACTGGGTTCTTTACCACTGGTGCCATCTAGAAAACTTCCTTTGTGTTACTTTTCGTATAAAATATGGATAACTATGATGCTAAGGCTATTTAATTGGCAGTTAATGTTATATTTCTAGATTTTTATATACATTGCAGATAAAAGTGGCCATGAACAATCTAACCAAGAGCAAGCTAGGTAGATTATGGCTCAGTTCAATGAGCTATACATATATGGTGTGAGACGCAAAATTAAGAGGGTGGATTGATACCTCCAGAAAAAGAGAGAAAGCCTGCTCTCAAGGTAGGCTAGTAGGCTTAGCAACTATCTTAACCCTGTAACTTCACCCTTCCCGGTTAACACTGTACTAAAATGTTAACAAAAATTAGGGTTATAGCACTCTCTTTTATTAAAAAAGATCCAATAATTTTTCCAAAACAAAATGAATAAATGTAAGTGTAAATAAATTGTTACATAATTTACATAGATTTTGGAGATCGACTTGACAATGTTTATGAAAAATATAAATATGTGTAGTTTCAACCATCCAAGTTTTATCCTAGAGATCTATCTTAAGAAATTATTTATATGTGTAATGCATACATATAAATTGTATTTCTTACCATGTTATTTATAATAGTAGAAAATACCAGTAAGTGCCTATGTGTCTCTCCATAATGGCCTTAGATATATTTGTCATATGGGATAGTATGCAGGAGCTGAAAGGAAGCGATGGTATTTGTCTTGGTAACTTGATGAGTTATAGAGTGAAACTGCTAACAGATCTATAACCCTAAAATTATCATTTAAATCCTGTGTGTGCTTGTGGAAAAGATCTGGAATGATATAAATAAATTTTTTCATCATAGAGACTCAGAGTGGAAATGGTTGAAGTGATGAGAGAATTGGTGATAAATTTTAAATATTATTATCATTTTTTATTTTATGAAGTTTATATTGCTTGAGTTTCACCATTGACCATGAACCATTGACTTTTCTGTCCATGAGATTCTCCAGGCAAGAACACTTGAGTTGGTTGCTATTTCCTATTCCAGGGATCTTCCTGATTCATGGACTGAATCCACATCTCCTGAATCTCCTACATTTGCAACTGGGTTCTTTACCACTGGTGCCATCTAGAAAACTTCCTTTGTGTTACTTTTCGTATAAAATATGGATAACTATGATGCTAAATCTATATTTTTGATTTTTAAAGAATTACACTTGGGCACATACTTGGCATAAACTGAAAAATGATTCATATAATGACAGATTTATCTAACTAGAATGAAATGTACACAGAAAAAACTGTCCTCAGCACTCTTAATAGGAAAATTGTGAAAAATACTAAAATTTGCAAATATAAATGAAAACAGTTGACACATGAGAGTAATATGTGATGGAAAATAAAATTTTAATTTCAATATTTTTTAACAAAATATATAAAACTACAGTTCTTCCCCAACTGACAATATCAGAGCAGTTGATGTCACTAATAAAAAATTTTATTCTCTGTCAATATGCAAGATCCTATATTTATACCCAGTAAGTGTCATGATTTGGTGTATAAATGTTGTGCTTCTGTACAAAAAGCATGGTAGTATCTAACAGACCTGAACACATTCATCACTTGAAATCTCCTCATGGCATTACTGACATTAATTGGGATTAGTTCTCTGGAAAAACATGAACTAAGTGTCATGTGCCCAAAGGTACAAAATGTAGGAGGATTAAAGAGATTGCCCATAAAATGTGAAGTAAGGAAATCTGCTTTTGACATAGACTTAGTCTTTGCAAACTGAATAGGTTTAAGAAAACACATTATTTTATTTTGAAAGAAAATAATAGGGGAAAAAGAAAGCAGCTTGGCATACTTACTTTTTAAAGTAATCAAAAGATTGCCTCTCGAGAGCATGTATTTACCTTATTATCTAGCCATTTGCTATCCGCTTAAAAGTGCTTAATGGTTGAAGTGATGAGAGAATTGGTGATAAATTTTAAATATTATTATCATTTTTTATTTTATGAAGTTTATATTGCTTGAGTTTCACCATTGACCATGAACCATTGACTTTTCTGTCCATGAGATTCTCCAGGCAAGAACACTTGAGTTGGTTGCTATTTCCTATTCCAGGGGATCTTCCTGATTCATGGACTGAATCCACATCTCCTGAATCTCCTACATTTGCAACTGGGTTCTTTACCACTGGTGCCATCTAGAAAACTTCCTTTGTGTTACTTTTCGTATAAAATATGGATAACTATGATGCTAAATCTATATTTTTGATTTTTAAAGAATTACACTTGGGCACATACTTGGCATAAACTGAAAAATGATTCATATAATGACAGATTTATCTAACTAGAATGAAATGTACACAGAAAAAACTGTCCTCAGCACTCTTAATAGGAAAATTGTGAAAAATACTAAAATTTGCAAATATAAATGAAAACAGTTGACACATGAGAGTAATATGTGATGGAAAATAAAATTTTAATTTCAATATTTTTTAACAAAATATAAAAACTACAGTTCTTCCCCAACTGACAATATCAGAGCAGTTGATGTCACTAATAAAAATTTGATTCTCTGTCAATATGCAAGATCCTATATTTATACCCAGTAAGTGTCATGATTTGGTGTATAAATGTTGTGCTTCTGTACAAAAAGCATGGTAGTATCTAACAGACCTGAACACATTCATCACTTGAAATCTCCTCATGGCATTACTGACATTAATTGGGATTAGTTCTCTGGAAAAACATGAACTAAGTGTCATGTGCCCAAAGGTACAAAATGTAGGAGGATTAAAGAGATTGCCCATAAAATGTGAAGTAAGGAAATCTGCTTTTGACATAGACTTAGTCTTTGCAAACTGAATAGGTTTAAGAAAACACATTATTTTATTTTGAAAGAAAATAATAGGGGAAAAAGAAAGCAGCTTGGCATACTTACTTTTTAAAGTAATCAAAAAGATTGCCTCTCGAGAGCAGTGTAAATTAAGCCTGGGCTTCTTGCTTAGCCTTCATTGATCTAGCCATTTGCTATTCCGCTTAAAAGTGTCTTAATTTCTTAGTTTCTGTGAAAAAATTTGTTCAATACATCCAATGGAGTAAGTTATTCTATTAATCATATATTTAGAAAATTTTCCAATAAAAGCGATACTATTCATGTAATACTATTTTACTTTGCCACTGGTAAGTATAGCTTTTAGTGAAAGCCCAGAATATAATTGCAATTACCTACTCAGTCCATATTTCATGTCTTCTTGTAGAGGTTTTCATTCTGTAAAGTTAACCAGTTCCCTCAAAGTCGTGGGGTATTAATTTGTTTTTCATCATTCTCACTCATAAGCTCTCTTTCTTTCTCTCTCTGTCTCCCACTCTCTTCCTGCCATGTAAACTCTCCTTAATTCACTTTTAATTTTCACATTTTGCAAATTTGTGTCTCATGGAAGTAATATAATATCTCCACAGCAAAGGTATGAAATTATCAGCTAAATGTAAATTAGAAACCAGATATTTATGATTTTCATTGAAATGATAATTATTAAATCAGTTCAGTCCTTCAGTCATGTCAAACTCTTTGTGATCCCATGGACTGCAGCACACCCGGCTTCCTTGTCCTTCACCGTCTCCCAAAGCTTGCTCAAACTCATGTCCATTGAGTCTATGATGCCATTCAGCCATCTTGTCCTCTGTTGTTCCCAAAGATATAATTCATAGCATCAATTTTTGATAAAATTTTGAGGTTTTTTCTGCCCACAATAATGTAGAATAGATTTTGAGAATCACGAGATTCATAAAATAATGTTTTGTGACAATTTGCTGTAAGAATGTGCAACTTCACCTTTCAGTAAGTGTTAGTCAGTGTCTGACGCTTTGAGATCCCACAGACTGTAGCCTGCCAGACTCCCTGTCCATGTAATTCTTCAGGCAAGAATACTAAAGGGAGTTGCCAGTTCCCTCTCCAAGGGATCTTCCTAACCCAGTGATTGAACCTGGATCTCCTGCACTGCAGATTTTTTACCATCTGGGCCATCAGGGAAGCCCCGTTTAAATGGACGATTCCCATCATCATAAGACCCATTCCATAACAAAAAAAGCAAGATAAAAATGAACTGAGTGTCAGGACTTCCTATTCAGAATACCACCTGAAAAAAGTGAAGGTGCAAATGTTCATAATAATACTAAAACATGTCTTAAAAGAATACTATTTTACTTTGCCACTGGTAAGTATAGCTTTTAGTGAAAGCCCAGAATATAATTGCAATTACCTACTCAGTCCATATTTCATGTCTTCTTGTAGAGGTTTTCATTCTGTAAAGTTAACCAGTTCCCTCAAAGTCGTGGGGTATTAATTTGTTTTTCATCATTCTCACTCATAAGCTCTCTTTCTTTCTCTCTCTGTCTCCCACTCTCTTCCTGCCATGTAAACTCTCCTTAATTCACTTTTAATTTTCACATTTTGCAAATTTGTGTCTCATGGAAGTAATATAATATCTCCACAGCAAAGGTATGAAATTATCAGCTAAATGTAAATTAGAAACCAGATATTTATGATTTTCATTGAAATGATAATTATTAAATCAGTTCAGTCCTTCAGTCATGTCAAACTCTTTGTGATCCCATGGACTGCAGCACACCCGGCTTCCTTGTCCTTCACCGTCTCCCAAAGCTTGCTCAAACTCATGTCCATTGAGTCTATGATGCCATTCAGCCATCTTGTCCTCTGTTGTTCCCAAAGATATAATTCATAGCATCAATTTTTGATAAAATTTTGAGGTTTTTTCTGCCCACAATAATGTAGAATAGATTTTGAGAATCACGAGATTCATAAAATAATGTTTTGTGACAATTTGCTGTAAGAATGTGCAACTTCACCTTTCAGTAAGTGTTAGTCAGTGTCTGACGCTTTGAGATCCCACAGACTGTAGCCTGCCAGACTCCCTGTCCATGTAATTCTTCAGGCAAGAATACTAAAGGAGTTGCCAGTTCCCTCCCCAAGGGATCTTCCTAACCCAGTGATTGAACCTGGATCTCCTGCACTGCAGATTTTTTACCATCTGGGCCATCAGGGAAGCCCCGTTTAAATGGACGATTCCCATCATCATAAGACCCATTCCATAACAAAAAAAGCAAGATAAAAATGAACTGAGTGTCAGGACTTCCTATTCAGAATACCACCTGAAAAAAGTGAAGGTGCAAATGTTCATAATAATACTAAAACATGGCTTAAAAAAAGAAATTACTACTATTAGTACTACTATCACAATTAAAGCACTGCTATTACTACTAAGCTTGAATAAAGAATAAGGAGGCCCAGAATATTATTAATAGTATATACTGACTACTCACATGTGACTACATTCGAATTACCTACAATACTGATCTATAGACTATGAAAAATATTTGGTTGGTTTTTTGTATATTGGCTACTTTTTACTCATTCACAGGTTTAAACAAATATTTAAAATACTACCATAAATTTATTTCCACTCTTTTGTCTTCCAAAAAATTAATAAATACCTTATTTAAAATCACTTATATCTCTGACCTAGCTGTTACTGTGTACATTTTCACACTATAATGGTGAAATATATGATGATTTTTATAGATACTATATAATGCTCATATGAAAAAGAACTTTCATGAATTTTATGTATAGAACCACACCAGTTTCTCAGGGCAAATCTGAGGAAAATTTTCTAAATCTTCAGGCGAAGGGAGAGGTTAGTTATAATCTTGAAATAAGCCTAGATCATCTGGTTCTCTTTTAAAAAGCCTACCTGCATGGAAACTATTTTTCCAGATCCTAATTTACCTGGGGAAGGGAAACAACCAACTCTAGCCCTCTCTAGACTACCTGTCTCACTTAAGGCATGGAAAAAAACAGAGAGGAGCACTTGTAATGAATAGAAACCAGGACTATAGCTTTACTAGAAGAATCAGACCAAATCATAGGATTATAGAATGCTTCTCTCACTGTGTCTTATCAAAACAAAATAAAGAAACATGAGTTTTTGGAATATTCTTTAGGAAAAACCCCCTTAAAGCTACCTGTCCATGTAATTCTTCAGGCAAGAATACTAAAGGGAGTTGCCAGTTCCCTCTCCAAGGGATCTTCCTAACCCAGTGATTGAACCTGGATCTCCTGCACTGCAGATTTTTTACCATCTGGGCCATCAGGGAAGCCCCGTTTAAATGGACGATTCCCATCATCATAAGACCCATTCCATAACAAAAAAAGCAAGATAAAAATGAACTGAGTGTCAGGACTTCCTATTCAGAATACCACCTGAAAAAAGTGAAGGTGCAAATGTTCATAATAATACTAAAACATGGCTTAAAAAAAGAAATTACTACTATTAGTACTACTATCACAATTAAAGCACTGCTATTACTACTAAGCTTGAATAAAGAATAAGGAGGCCCAGAATATTATTAATAGTATATACTGACTACTCACATGTGACTACATTCGAATTACCTACAATACTGATCTATAGACTATGAAAAATATTTGGTTGGTTTTTTGTATATTGGCTACTTTTTACTCATTCACAGGTTTAAACAAATATTTAAAATACTACCATAAATTTATTTCCACTCTTTTGTCTTCCAAAAAATTAATAAATACCTTATTTAAAATCACTTATATCTCTGACCTAGCTGTTACTGTGTACATTTTCACACTATAATGGTGAAATATATGATGATTTTTATAGATACTATATAATGCTCATATGAAAAAGAACTTTCATGAATTTTATGTATAGAACCACACCAGTTTCTCAGGGCAAATCTGAGGAAAATTTTCTAAATCTTCAGGCGAAGGGAGAGGTTAGTTATAATCTTGAAATAAGCCTAGATCATCTGGTTCTCTTTTAAAAAGCCTACCTGCATGGAAACTATTTTTCCAGATCCTAATTTACCTGGGGAAGGGAAACAACCAACTCTAGCCCTCTCTAGACTACCTGTCTCACTTAAGGCATGGAAAAAAACAGAGAGGAGCACTTGTAATGAATAGAAACCAGGACTATAGCTTTACTAGAAGAATCAGACCAAATCATAGGATTATAGAATGCTTCTCTCCACTGTGTCTTATCAAAACAAAATAAAGAAACATGAGTTTTTTTGGAATATTCTTTAGGATCAACCAAGAAAACCATTAAAGCTAATAAGTAATTATAACAAGGTTACAGAGTACAAGGGAAATATACAAAAAAAATGTTTTCCTTTATGCCAGTGATGAATAATGAAAATTTGAAATTAAAACATATAGTAGTGCTAAAAATAAAGGATTTAGATATAAATCTAAGAAAAATGTACAATACCTTTGTGAGAAAAATCACAAAACCCTTAGAAGATGCAAGTCATGGAGACATATTTCATGTTCATGGACAAGAACTAAAATGAAATGAGGTATCAAGTCATGACCAGATATAGAGAAGCCTTAACTACATATTGCTAGATGAAAGACATCAGTCTGAAAAGATTACATTCTATATGATTCTAACTATATGACATTCTGGAAAAGACAAAGTATTTAGTTTATAAAAAAATAAGAGCTTGCCAGGAACTCAAGAAGAAGGAAGGAGGCTTGAATAGGTACAGCACAAGGGGATTTTAGAAGAACAAATTTATTCTACATGGCATGGCAGTGGTAGATATTTCACATTATGCATTCACCAAAATTCAAAGGATTATACAACACAAAGAGTGCACTCTGAAGTACACATTGTATACATGTTGTATTTGTTCTTTGTTCATTTTGTATTTTTGATTCACATACCATTCACTGTTGTGTCCAACACTGTAAGATGTATCCCAAACATCATGTTTAATTGTAGCTTATTCACTCTAGTTGTTGCAAGTAGTCCATAATGAGGATATTTAACAATTAATCTATTCTACTGCTGATACATCAGTAGTTTCTGATGTTTGACTGATATGCTGTACTGCCATAAATTTGCCATTAGGATATCTTTTTTCTTGTTTAAAAATGTATGCTTTTCTGTTGGGTACATGCTTAAAGCAGAAATGTTTGATATCTATAGTCAGTTTTCCAAAATACTTGTACTTCCTTCCATTCATATATTCACTACCTTAACTGCATTATACAATTTTTGATGCTTTGTATTTTTGTTTGTAGTCAGTTTAAAATATTTTTTAATTCCAGTAAAATTTTTTTTTGGCTGAGGTATTTTTAGAAGTGTGGTTTTTAATTTCCAAATATATGGCATTTTCTAATATTTCTATTATTGTTTTACAATTTAGCTTTGTAGTAGTTACAGAATATATTTAGCATGACTTTCATTTTTTAGAATCAATTAAAATCAATTTAAAATTAGCAGATAATCTGTTCTGGATAATGTTTCATGTCTTCTTCAAAACAATGTATAGTCTGCAATCATTGGGTGGAATATTCTATATATGTTAGTTTAACAGTATTAGGTTAACAGTGTTGTGCAAGACTCCTATTTTCTCACAGTTGCTAACTAGTTCTATAAATCTCAAGAATGGAATATTGAAATCTTCAACTTTTATTTTTTCTTCATGTATGTTGCACACTTATGAGTAAGATATATATTAATAATCATTACATCTTTGTGATATATTGACTTATTATGAAATATACTTTTTCATCTCTAAAAATACTAGTTTTTTTTTTTTTTTTCTTATATTGGTATAGATGATTCAGCAATCTTATCAGTTCTGTTTACATTGGATATCTTTTCCCACACTTTTACTTTCAGTCTGTGGGTTTCTCTGAATCTTGTCTCTTGCAGACAGGCTATGTTTAGATCTTGTCTTTTTTTTTTTTTTCTTTTTATTTATCCTGACATTATTGAGTTGTTTAGAATTTCACATTTAATATAATTATTTATACCACTGGATTTGCATTATATATGTTTTACAGTTTTTTCTGTATTTATTTACTTTCTTAATTGGACTTCCCAGGTGGCTCAGTGGTAAGGAATCTGCTTCCCAATGCAAGAGGAGACCCAGGTTTGATCTCCAGGTAGGGAAGATTCCCTGGAGAAGGAAATGGCATCCCACTCATATCTTTGCCTGGGAAATCCCATGGATAGAAGAGCCAGGTGGTCTACAGTCCATGGGAGTCACAAAAGAGTCAGACGCAGCTTGATAACTAAACAGCAAAAACAGGCTTCCTTAACTACTGTCTTTTATATTAAATAAATGTTTTTAATGATAAATTTTAATTCCTTTTTTAAAATTATAATTTTATTAGTTATTTTCCCAAGGTTTCTCTTGGGATTGTAACATGCAACTTTTAGAGAAAGTTGCTCAGTTGAGTCTGACCCTGTTACCCATGGATGAGCCATGGAATTCTCCAGGCAAGAATATTGGAGTGGGTAGCCTTTTCCTTGTCCGAGAGATCTTCTCAACCCAGGGATCGAACCCAGATCTCCCACAATGCAGCAAATTCTTTACCATCTGAGTCACCAGGGAAGCCCAAGAATACCGGAGTGGATGCCCTATCTCTTCTCCAGGGGAGGTCCCCTGCATTGCAGTCTAATCATTGGGTGGAATATTCTATATATGTTAGTTTAACAGTATTAGGTTAACAGTGTTGTGCAAGACTCCTATTTTCTCACAGTTGCTAACTAGTTCTATAAATCTCAAGAATGGAATATTGAAATCTTCAACTTTTATTTTTTCTTCATGTATGTTGCACACTTATGAGTAAGATATATATTAATAATCATTACATCTTTGTGATATATTGACTTATTATGAAATATACTTTTTCATCTCTAAAAATACTAGTTTTTTTTTTTTTTTTCTTATATTGGTATAGATGATTCAGCAATCTTATCAGTTCTGTTTACATTGGATATCTTTTCCCACACTTTTACTTTCAGTCTGTGGGTTTCTCTGAATCTTGTCTCTTGCAGACAGGCTATGTTTAGATCTTGTCTTTTTTTTTTTTTTCTTTTTATTTATCCTGACATTATTGAGTTGTTTAGAATTTCACATTTAATATAATTATTTATACCACTGGATTTGCATTATATATGTTTTACAGTTTTTTCTGTATTTATTTACTTTCTTAATTGGACTTCCCAGGTGGCTCAGTGGTAAGGAATCTGCTTCCCAATGCAAGAGGAGACCCAGGTTTGATCTCCAGGTAGGGAAGATTCCCTGGAGAAGGAAATGGCATCCCACTCATATCTTTGCCTGGGAAATCCCATGGATAGAAGAGCCAGGTGGTCTACAGTCCATGGGAGTCACAAAAGAGTCAGACGCAGCTTGATAACTAAACAGCAAAAACAGGCTTCCTTAACTACTGTCTTTTATATTAAATAAATGTTTTTAATGATAAATTTTAATTCCTTTTTTAAAATTATAATTTTATTAGTTATTTTCCCAAGGTTTCTCTTGGGATTGTAACATGCAACTTTTAGAGAAAGTTGCTCAGTTGAGTCTGACCCTGTTACCCATGGATGAGCCATGGAATTCTCCAGGCAAGAATATTGGAGTGGGTAGCCTTTTCCTTGTCCGAGAGATCTTCTCAACCCAGGGATCGAACCCAGATCTCCCACAATGCAGCAAATTCTTTACCATCTGAGTCACCAGGGAAGCCCAAGAATACCGGAGTGGATGCCCTATCTCTTCTCCAGGGGATCTTCCTGACCGAGGAATCAAAAGGTCCCCTGCATTGCAGGCTGATTCTCTACCCGCTGAGCTACAAAAGAAGCCCTTATACTAAATAAATATTTTCAATGTCAAATTTTAATTCCTTTTTTAAAATTATATTTTTACTAGCTATTTTCTCCTGATTTTGTTGCAGGTAGGAAACCAATTCTGACTGCAAGTTGGAAACAGCTTTTTAACTTGGTGTTCCTGGCTTTTGTTATTGTAATCATACAGAATGGTTTGCCTCAGAGTACTCCGCCCCCTGCTTGATTAAAGTGCCTTTGTTCAGAACCCTGTCCACATGTGGATGTCTGGAAGGCAGAAATTAACACGTCCCCTGGCTGAGGCTTGCCATTCAAAAATGTTTCCAGGATTCTGTTCAGTTCCGTTCAGGTCAGTTGCTCAGGAGTATCCCACTGTTTGCGACCTCATGGACTGCATCATGCTAGGCTTAATGACCTTTTTACTTTGCTTCCTCACCTACCCTCATCTCTGATCTATAAAAGAATCTGTCATCCAGACTCCAGTCAGATAGTTATTTCAAGACACTAACCTACCATCTTCTTGATCACATGCTTTCCAAATAAAGATTCTCCCTTGCCTCAACACCTCATCTCTTGGATTCATTGGCCTGTCATTCGGTGAGTAGAGTAATCTTGAACTTGCTAACAGTTTCTCTTAGAGTTATAACATCTAATCTCTATTGATTAGATTCAGTACACATTAATGCTAACTTGATTCCAGTATAATATGGAAACTTTGTACTTACATAGCTCCATTCTCCCATCTATATATAATTATTAATTTATATCTGTATATAATATAAACCCAATTATTCAGTGTTATAGTCATTACCTTATTAAATTTGGTAATTTTAAAGACATTAGGAGATTATATAAAACATTTATAGATTCATGTACATAAACTAACCAATTTATCATTTATGTTTTGTTTAAATTTCTTGTGATTGAAGTATGCATGTTCATGTAGTTTCATGTAATTTCCTTTTGGTCTGAAGAATCCCCTGTGTATATTTTTGTATGGCAAATCTACTAGTATATATTTTTGTAGAATGTTTTTCATTCTCTGTTTATGAATATCTGAATTTTGCTTTCATTTTGAAGGCTGTTTTGCCATATATATATTTCTACATTGGCAAGCTGTTTTGTTCGCTTGTTTTTCTTTCAGTACTTTGAATATGTCATTCCACTGTCTACAGGTTTCCATGGTTTCACATGAAGTCATTCATTAATCATATTGAGTTATCCTTGTACATAGTGAGTCATTTTTCCTTTCCTTTATAAAAGTTTTTCTCTTTCAACAGTTTTGACTATTATTTCTTTAGATGTGGATTTATTTGCAATTGTCCTAATTTAGAGCTCTCTTCAAGTGTACGTTACCGTGTCTTTACTAAGTTCTTGATGATTATTTTTTCAAAAAATTTTTTCTGCTCTATTTCCTCTTCCTCTGGGTAAGATTCATCACAGATTTCTGGTATTTTAACTAAAGGTTCAGTATTTATTCAAGGTAGACAGTTTTCATAGAAATATGTGGTCTGTTTTCTGAGCACTGAAATGGTTGTTTTTGTCAATTTTGTCCTGCTTTATAAGTTGCTTTTAGGGACTGTATTTTAAAATGTCTTGGTTATAGCAGTAACTAGCATGATTCCCTAAATAAGTTTTAAAACATTTATACATAGGAATTATTTGGTTTTCTGTACAGATATGTGCATTGCTATATGAGTTTAAATTGTCAAACTGAAAATGATTTCTTTTGAAGGTTTATATAATGCAGAGAAACAATATTTGAAGTTTTTGATGGATGGTGTCTAAATGAAGATAATGAGGTATTATAAGAAACATAAAAAACAAAAACTGAAATGAATTATTTGTGTTAAAGAAAACATGATAATAAATGATATCACTGAATTTATTAGAAAGATATTATCTTAAAAAGATTACTAATTTTAGTAACTCTGAGTCTATACCTTATAATGCATATTGATGGCATTGATTAGTTAGATGTGACAAGCAGAATTCTAAAATGGTTAACACCAAGTTTTATGTTCATAATTGTTGTATTACATAGCAAAAATGAAGGAATCTTGCAGATATAATCTTATAGAGGTAATCAATTGGCTTTAAATTACTCAAAAGGTAGATTATCCTGACTGGGTTTGACATAATCAGATTAACCTTTGAGAAACAAGTCTAGAGGTATAAGTCAAAGGCAGGGATGCAACAGAAAACACCACTCTTTTGGCCTTGAAAAAATACAGTACCACTTCACAGGGCAGCTAACAATGGGAAGCCATTAAAATCTGAATAGTTAGTCCCACATCTGAAAGGAAGTGAATTGTGTCAACAATCAATGAGTTTGGAAGAAGCTGATAATTATTGGATTACTACCCAGACTGATATATTGTTTCCAGTCTGTGAGAACCTGAACAGTATATGCAGGTAAGTTATGTTTGAACTTCTGACCTATAGACACTATAGGATAATAAAGAGATATTGGCAATCATTGGAATTGTGGTGACGTTTAAGGCAACAGTAGAAAACTAATTCTGCGGAGATGATCAAAGTAACATTAGACTTGATAACTCTTACTATTGTGATGGTTTATTGTTTCACCTTTCTTTCAGGTGAAGGCTTCCTAAGTTTTCTTTGGTGTTTCACTCCTTTGCCACCATAGGTCTCCATTACTTTGTTGGATCTAGCTACCCTTTCTCCACTACATACTAGCATTCTGGGGTGAGCAAATGAGAGTAACATATATTTCATTCTGCAACTGTGAAGAAAGAAAATTGTTTCTTTCTGCTGGAGTTTATAAACTGATAATATAAAAGCCTGATGAGACAGGTGATCATGTTTGCCACTACAAAGACAGATTGTACTTTGAAATGAAAGCAACACAGAGCCAAGGGAGAGATTGGATAGATTTGAGGAAGCCCTGTCTTGGCTCATTCCTGAACATGCAGAACACTGAGAAGGTCAGTTATATCAACCAGTCAAATAACACATTTGTTTTTCTTAGACCATTCTGAGTTTGGTTCTGTTTTGTGCAGTTGCAGGAAGCTTGAGTAATAAAGAAATAATGAACCAAAAGAGAGATTGAAAATGAGGAAAAATTTAGTCTGAGAATGTGAATTCACTTGTCATGATATTGCTGTTTCCTTAATACTTTTTCAGAAAACACTACTAATTGATCTCTTTATTTTGGTTCTTGGCACAGTTTTAGATCTTCATTACAATTCTCCAGATTTAGCATAAAATTGGAACCTATTCCATTACCTGCAATGTATGTGAGTTAAAGAAAACTAGCTACCATTACTTGCCTGCTCTTTATTTACTTAATATTAATTTGTTTATAAACAAAATAGACTTTTTGGATAATAAAAAAATAAGGATATCCAAAGAATACTAGGAATTATTTTATTGGTGATTAAAAGTGTCATAGCAATGTGTCAGAATTTATTACCTGTTAAAATAATTTCTCATAGTTCTATGGCAATGGATATGCATGTTACTGAATATTATATTAGAGAATTATTAAAACAACTAACAATGCCAGAATAGAAGTACTATATTGAAACATGTTTTAAATTAAAGTCAGTCAATGGAATTTATAAGATCCAAGTAAGTTTTAATAGACTTTTCATCATTCAAGAGAATATGTCCTTTGTTCTTCAGATGTCAAAGTGTCATAGTCTAAGAAATGTATCTCACAGTTTTTGCTTTGAGTATCAATATCTAAAACTGGCACTGGAAGGATATGACAAAAATCCTTCAATTTATAAATCCAGTCCTTACACAAAAACATAACATATTGGTTAAAACAATGAGCTCATCTTTAGAGAATATATTAATAATTTTAAATTCTAGGTACATATTTACCTTCTATGCAATTTTCATCCAACAGAGAGCTCAGAAAATATATTTATGAAAAAAAATCTAAAACTGAATAATTCTGCAGAGTTGCTAGCTCATACTTTTCACTTATTTTGCATTTAATATCATTGCAAATTAGAATAATCTCCCTACAGTCATAGATAAAAAATTGAAATTATTTGCATTATAAAATCACCTTTAAATATCTTAAAAGATGGTTCAAGGCAAAAGAACCCTATTAGCTGTAAAAAAGGGTGATAAATGAGACTATGTGCATATTGTAATCATGTAATTGAAAGTGTGTATTAAGTCTTTGCTTGGAGGACTGTCGAATCGGGATCTTAAGATAGGACAGAAAAATGAGAAGGGATTCTGGGAATTTAATTTGCTTGGAGGGAAAACAAGGAAAATTTCGTTGTGATAGCTGTGCTTAACTGAAATTTAAAAATGATTTTTAGATTTTAAATCTTAACAACATGTATAATGTATGCTTCAGTAATTCAACATGCACACATTCTCCAATATATCATTAGGTATGTCAAAGGACTTTAAATAAAATAGATTTTTTTTAAGTTGCAATTATTAATAATAAAAAAAGCCCTAGTATTTGCTTTGTTCTCAAATTTTGCTAACTCTGTATACTACATTGTCAAACTGAGCTCTCCCTATTACACTCTGTGGTCAGTATTTATTATTATGTTTACTTTAGAGTGGACCTCCCTGGTGGCTCAGATGATAAAGAATTTGCCTATAGTGCAGGAGACCCAGGTTTTATTTCCAGGTCTGGAAGATCCCCTGAAAGAGGAAATGACAAAGCACTCCAGTATTCTTGTCTGAGAAAGCCCATGGACAGAGGAGCCTGGCGGCCTACAGTCCATGCGGTTGCAAAGAGTCAGGCAGGGCTGAGCAACTATCACTAACACTTTCATTTTATTTTAGAGGTCAAAACTGAGGCTTGTCCAGATACTAGATGGAAGATAAATTATGAATAACATAATGGAATAAACACCATGCAGTCACTAAAAATGGCATTATAAAGATATATTTAACATATGGAAAATATTTCTAACTGGTAAATAAAATAATTAAAATACATTGACAATAATTATTAGTGAGTTTTGACATTATGGATTAGATTCTTTATGGTCATTCACTCAGCTGTGTCCAACTCTTCGGACTCTGAAAAGTCATGGATTGTAGCCTGCCAGGCTCCTCTGTCCATGACATTTTCCAGGCAAGATTAGTAGAAATGTGTGGCCATTTCCTACTCTAGGGGATCCTTGCCACCCAGGGATCAAACCCACGTAACCTGTGTTTCCTGCATTGGCAAGCAGATTCTTTACCACTGAACTATTAGAGAAGCTCCTTTGACTCTTTACTATTTTCTTTACTTTCTAAATTATCTACAATCGACCTGTACATCTTTGCTAAACAGGAAAACACTTTTATTTATTATTGCATAAAAACAGCAGTGTGCATAATTTTTCCCACAGAAACATAAGAGTATTTTACTCACTATATTCCAGGTGCCGTTTTAAGTGCTTTGCTCTTCTATTAATTTTCTGTGCCTCACAGTGATTTGATGGAGTAGGTACTATCATTTTTGTTATCATCATTTTGCAGTTGACAAACTAAGGCACAGATAAGTTAAAAAACCTGTTTATGATCACAGCTTAAAAAGCAGCAATAGAACTCAAACAATGAAAACACTTGGAGATTCCTTGATTAATCTAGTATCCAGTACTAACACATTATCAAACTTTATCTCCATGCCGGTTTTCTAGACATTATTTAAATCAGACTTGAATGCCTGTCTTTAAAATGTTTCTTTGATACTTGCAAGTGGCAGAGTACCAAGTGGAAAACAATGTGATGCAGGATACACTTCAAGTACAAAGAAAATTTACAGGAAAATTAGAATCATTGTTACATTTTCTTCTTTCCTGCTGAACTCTGCAGTCACTTATACCATCTCAGGGACTCTGCCAAGAAGGGTAATAACGTCATGAGTCTCAGTTGACTGGTGTCTCAGCCCTTTTAACACAATCAACCTTTCCATTACTTAGAGTGTTTTTTTTGGTTGGGGGGGCGGTGCGTTGAGGTAGGGGCGGTTTGGGGAGGGAGGAGGGCAGGCAGGCCACTTCTATTGCTCTTTCATTTATCTGTTTTCATCCATCTTTGTTCTTCGGCCCTTGTGAGCCACCCATCGCAGTGGCCTCTAAGTTGTTCATCAGAGCACTCTTTGTTCTTCGGCCCTTGTGAGCCACTCTGAAAAGTCATGGATTGTAGCCTGCCAGGCTCCTCTGTCCATGACATTTTCCAGGCAAGATTAGTAGAAATGTGTGGCCATTTCCTACTCTAGGGGATCCTTGCCACCCAGGGATCAAACCCACGTAACCTGTGTTTCCTGCATTGGCAAGCAGATTCTTTACCACTGAACTATTAGAGAAGCTCCTTTGACTCTTTACTATTTTCTTTACTTTCTAAATTATCTACAATCGACCTGTACATCTTTGCTAAACAGGAAAACACTTTTATTTATTATTGCATAAAAACAGCAGTGTGCATAATTTTTCCCACAGAAACATAAGAGTATTTTACTCACTATATTCCAGGTGCCGTTTTAAGTGCTTTGCTCTTCTATTAATTTTCTGTGCCTCACAGTGATTTGATGGAGTAGGTACTATCATTTTTGTTATCATCATTTTGCAGTTGACAAACTAAGGCACAGATAAGTTAAAAAACCTGTTTATGATCACAGCTTAAAAAGCAGCAATAGAACTCAAACAATGAAAACACTTGGAGATTCCTTGATTAATCTAGTATCCAGTACTAACACATTATCAAACTTTATCTCCATGCCGGTTTTCTAGACATTATTTAAATCAGACTTGAATGCCTGTCTTTAAAATGTTTCTTTGATACTTGCAAGTGGCAGAGTACCAAGTGGAAAACAATGTGATGCAGGATACACTTCAAGTACAAAGAAAATTTACAGGAAAATTAGAATCATTGTTACATTTTCTTCTTTCCTGCTGAACTCTGCAGTCACTTATACCATCTCAGGGACTCTGCCAAGAAGGGTAATAACGTCATGAGTCTCAGTTGACTGGTGTCTCAGCCCTTTTAACACAATCAACCTTTCCATTACTTAGAGTGTTTTTTTTGGTTGGGGGGGCGGTGCGTTGAGGTAGGGGCGGTTTGGGGAGGGAGGAGGGCAGGCAGGCCACTTCTATTGCTCTTTCATTTATCTGTTTTCATCCATCTTTGTTCTTCGGCCCTTGTGAGCCACCCATCGCAGTGGCCTCTATTGTCACAGAGCACCGGCTCTGGGCACATGAGCTCCAGAGCTCCAGCTCAGTAATTGGACACGTCCGTCCAGCTGCTCCAAGGCACATGGGATCTTCCCAGGCCAGGTATCGAACCGGCGCCCCTTGCACTGCAAGGTGGTGTCCTTATCCACTGGACCACCATGGAAGCCCTTACTTAGGGATTTTATTTAACATTCTCCACTGCTAGAATCATTGTAACAGAACAAGGAGGCAGAATGAGCAGTTACTGACAGATATTTGCTCATTTCTCAAGTTATTTTTTCCTTCAAATGAAAGGACAGTTCATATATACGAAGAAAAATGCAGATCTGTCTATATGTGTAAGCAGATTTGAAATTCTGCAAGTTTAGACTCATTATTTCACCTCTTAGCATGTCATTCAATTCAACCTATGATATGATTAAAAGAGCAAATGTGGCAATAAATTGTAAGTCCTGAGCTTTGGAAAGTTACTTAATGTTCTATTTTTGTGGATGTTTCTGAGAGCTGGCTGCTCTAAAAATTAATTTTGGAGTTGTTAATTTATGAGATAGAAATCTACAGATTTTTAAAAGAGAAATACATTGTTATTGTTATTAGACAACAATAATTAGTAGTATAACAATTGCCATTAGTAACTTGTTATTGTTATTGTTATTAGATAGTTAACTCACTAAAAGTTAATATCATTAAATATTACCAAAGTATTGAGCAAGCATAAATTGTAAAAACATCTTCTATGCTG
This sequence comes from Tragulus kanchil, assembly GCA_022376925.1. Classification (NCBI taxonomy): domain Eukaryota; kingdom Metazoa; phylum Chordata; class Mammalia; order Artiodactyla; family Tragulidae; genus Tragulus; species Tragulus kanchil. The sequence continues at coordinate 110,207,997 of JAIOJX010000025.1, read as the reverse complement.
ATCCAAAAAGTTCAAAAAAAAAATTTAATGAAGACATATTTTGATTAATGTCCAAAATAAATTCAAATATTAGTTCTGTGATTACTAGTCAAAATCAATCAATAAACACTGAGTCAATCTTGTCTTAAATGAATATTTATATGAACTTTCTCTCATACAATTAAATCTCAACTGTGAAATAAAATACCTAAAACATATACAAACCAGAAATTAAAATTTTGTAAGTTAAGCTTAATTATTTCATTATAAATAGTAATTTCTTGAAGGTTAAAATTTGCCTGTCAGTCATCTTTAGTTTCAAGAAAATGAATGAAAATTTTAATTAAATAGCTAATTCCAAGAAACGACATGATATTTTACTTTAGCTCAACTATCAATTTTCCTGAAAGTTTAAAATTAATATCTTCAAATTATCAACCTCAATATTTGAAGTAAAAAAAAATATATATATATATATATATATATATATATATATATATAGCAAAAAGTAATATTTCAAGCTTGACCTAGAAAAACTTAACACTTTCTGAGAAGGTTTAGAATGTACTTTTGACCAGATATAGATGTATTCGTTTCATAATGAAAATGATGTAAATCACCTTGATGTTTCATAATCATATAAAGTAAAACATTCTTATATATTTTTTTGTTCAATCTTAATTGTATTGTATTTTATATCATTAGAGCAAGCCTAAATACAAAGTTTTATACTGATTCATTACAATTAAAATAGATGAGTGTGATCCTAGGAAAAAAAGTTATCACAGTAGATTATACCAGTGCTCTGTCTATGGTGATACCACCCTGAACACGTCTGATCTCATTTTAGATTATACCAGTGTTCCATTTCACTATATTTGATCCTTTAATGTTTGAGTCAAAAATATATATGGGTAAGAAGAAGAGGAAGAATGGGATTAGTGTAAGATTAAAGCAAAGAAAGAGTGAAATTATGGAAAATGAGACTTTCTTACTTGAAGAACCCAAAAGTTGCTTGGTAGTTAAGTATAGAAACAAGTAAGAGTCTGCTTATTGGAATGACATTATGCTTATAGAAATGAGACAGTCATGGGCTTGCTGTATTCCAATAAATATTGAAAACAGAAGCTAGAAGCAAGTCATGCTTCCTAAAAGGTGCACATTTAGAATCAGATGTCTTGCCTTATAATATTTGATTACCTTTTTCCATTAATTATTTCATTTTACACAGACATAATAGATAATCCCTTATCAAAATGAAAATTTCAGATGGTTAGTCCCTTACTTTCTCATCCTCTGGAACTTTCCACATGACTGTCTCACAGCATGATATCTGCATTCTTTTTGAGCCAGTTAGATATGGAGAGGAAGTAAGTAAGACAGAGGGAGGGTCCAAGATGAAAATTGCAGTATTTTATAAGCTAGTCATTTAATTATTAGTAGTGAGACACCAGATCCGGACCACAAGCAAGCAGAGGGAACATGGATACCAGTAGGTGGAAGTCACTGGAGGTCATTTTACAGGGTGCCGACCACACTGACCCCTAGGTCTGCTTCTACCAATCCACTTGATAAAAATCCAAGATCATGGCTTAGCATAATTTAAAATTTATACACAGCACTAGAGAATAGTGAAGAAAGCATCACAAGTGAATTACCTTGTTTCATCTCTGCATTTTACAAATCAGAAAGCTAAGACTCAAAGAAGAAACACAGGTTGTTTTAACAAAAGCTAAAATGAGAATGAAATTGTGATGGTTTCCTCCATTAACCTATCCTACCAGTTGTCAACCTCTAAAAAGTATTTTGAAATCATTTTAGGTTTACAGCTATTAATAACTGCCAAGATGGTTTAATGAGTTTTCATAATACTTTCACCAAGCATTCCCTCAAAGACTAAGCTTGTCTGTGATGCTGACAAATATTTAAAGGTGGTAAATTTATTAGAGTTTATTCACATTTTCTTACCATTTAGATACTTTATACAGGGACTGACCTGGTGGTTCAGTGGTTTTTGCCATCCAGTGTTGGTGGTGCTGGTCAAATCCCTGTTCTGAGAACTGTTCCCACATGCCTCTCAGTCAAGAAAACCAAAACTTAAAACAGAAACAACATTGTAGCAAGTTGAATAAAGACTAAAAAAATGCTCCATTTCAAAAATATGCTTTATTCAGATACTATTATATTTTGCTTTAATGTACTTTTATTATTAAAGGATGCAGTCTAGGGTACCATAATGTGGGTAGTCATCATATTTTCCTCGTCTCTTCCTGTCTAGGATGAAATCTCAGAATCTCCTTGCTTTTCATGACCCTGACAATTTTGAAGAGTTCTTACAATGTATTTTGTTGAATGTTCTTTGATTTGGGTTGGTCTAATTTTTTCTATGATCACGCTGGGGTTATGCATTTGGAGGATATGATTCAGCAGAAGTAAAATGATATTATCATTACACAATATCAGGCAGTATATGATAACAGTATGACATGACTGTTGATATCTTTCACACACACACAAATAAACAGAAAGAAACAATAAAAGTCATTCTCATTTTGAGCCAGTTAGATATGGAAGGAAGTAAGTAAGACAGAGGAGGGTCCAAGATGAAAATTGCAGTATTTTATAAGCTAGTCATTTAATTATTAGTAGTGAGACACCAGATCCGGACCACAAGCAAGCAGAGGAACATGGATACCAGTAGGTGGAAGTCACTGGAGGTCATTTTACAGGGTGCCGACCACACTGACCCCTAGGTCTGCTTCTACCAATCCACTTGATAAAAATCCAAGATCATGGCTTAGCATAATTTAAAATTTATACACAGCACTAGAGAATAGTGAAGAAAGCATCACAAGTGAATTACCTTGTTTCATCTCTGCATTTTACAAATCAGAAAGCTAAGACTCAAAGAAGAAACACAGGTTGTTTTAACAAAAGCTAAAATGAGAATGAAATTGTGATGGTTTCCTCCATTAACCTATCCTACCAGTTGTCAACCTCTAAAAAGTATTTTGAAATCATTTTAGGTTTACAGCTATTAATAACTGCCAAGATGGTTTAATGAGTTTTCATAATACTTTCACCAAGCATTCCCTCAAAGACTAAGCTTGTCTGTGATGCTGACAAATATTTAAAGGTGGTAAATTTATTAGAGTTTATTCACATTTTCTTACCATTTAGATACTTTATACAGGGACTGACCTGGTGGTTCAGTGGTTTTTGCCATCCAGTGTTGGTGGTGCTGGTCAAATCCCTGTTCTGAGAACTGTTCCCACATGCCTCTCAGTCAAGAAAACCAAAACTTAAAACAGAAACAACATTGTAGCAAGTTGAATAAAGACTAAAAAAATGCTCCATTTCAAAAATATGCTTTATTCAGATACTATTATATTTTGCTTTAATGTACTTTTATTATTAAAGGATGCAGTCTAGGGTACCATAATGTGGGTAGTCATCATATTTTCCTCGTCTCTTCCTGTCTAGGATGAAATCTCAGAATCTCCTTGCTTTTCATGACCCTGACAATTTTGAAGAGTTCTTACAATGTATTTTGTTGAATGTTCTTTGATTTGGGTTGGTCTAATTTTTTCTATGATCACGCTGGGGTTATGCATTTGGAGGATATGATTCAGCAGAAGTAAAATGATATTATCATTACACAATATCAGGCAGTATATGATAACAGTATGACATGACTGTTGATATCTTTCACACACACACAAATAAACAGAAAGAAACAATAAAAGTAAAAACATGGTTTATAAATATTCACAATAAAGTGGGGGCATTTTATTAACCAAACATAGCTGCCAACATTTATAAATATGTATACACAATTAGAGTGTTTGAACTAAAAATAGATAATAATGAAGCTGCTGTTGATTTTGCATGCTTTGATTTTGACTTCCTGTCAGTGATCAGACCTTAGATATACTGAGCCTTTGAATAACTACTTTTTAAACTTATCCTCTACATTTTTGTCAGTAAACCCTCTGAAATTTAAATATATTTTGTTTAAGTCAAGTAGGATTTACTAATAAAATTTTCCAATAGATTGAGTGGCACAGAACTTGTGTTTTGGAAATAGCATCAATTTTCAACTATTGAAAATAACGCTTGAAAAGAGAAGGCCATTAAAATATATTCCTGTAAGAATTATGGAAGTGCTGAACAAATCAAACAATAAAAATTTACATGGTGTAAAGATTTAATTTTGAATGTCTACACATGTGCTTTGGTTTATCTCTGCATGTAGAAAGACTTTTTGATGGAAATTATGAATACAAATTTATATTCTATACTGGCATGGAATCAAGTAAAGATATTTTTTATTTCAAAGCATTTATGTTTGGCAAAAAGCATACACAGAAACATTTATATAAGTCATATATGGGGTCATAAATTTTGTCCTGTAAGATACTAGTTAAAAACAGTAGTGTTTTGAATGAAGACAATAAAACATTACCTATGAAATTGTTGGGACTGAAATATTTTCACCTGCCATTGCAAAATAATCAAAGTGAAGCTGCTCATCATTTTTTAAATGTTTGATCAGTTTTTACCAGGTACTGACAGTAAAACAGAAATAGAAAGAGGGAGAAATTATCTCAATTAAAAATGTTATGGTATAAAGAAAAGTGGAAGTTAGATATGTCAGTACTTACAGTTTTATTGGCTAAAAAGCAATTTGGGGAGGTTATGGATGATTTCATAAAAGAAGAAAATAATTAAATTGTAGAAAGCATTTTGCAGAAAAAATAAATAAAGCTAGTTACAAGCCATATTAGGGATCTGAAGTATCTTAATATGTAACTAAAGAAAATAATCTGCTTATTTCATTTTTAGTATAAATGACACTTTTTGTTTCCATTGATATACATTTGCAGCAATGTGTACATAATTGACATGGGCATATATTATTTTAAGTTGTTTACTTTAAAAAAATCTATAGAGTGGCCGCTAAGCAACCAGGTTAAATAAACATGCAAGATATTGAATATTTGCAGAATACCTCTGCAACATGAGAGATTTGGGTTTAATTCTTGGGTTAAGACGATTTCCTCAGAAAGATGGCAAATCACCCCAGTATTTTCGCCTGGGAAGTTTCATGGACAGAGGAGCCTGGCAGTCTATAGTCTGTGGGGCAAATAAGAGTCAGGCATGATTGAGAGATTAATAACAACAATAACAATGTTTATAAAGCAAAGGAAGTTAGTAACTTCTAAACTGAGAGATGCCAGAATCTTCCAATTTTATCCATGATAACTCTTATTGACTAGGGTTGGACTTTATTTGTAATTTTTGGATACCCTTGTTAGTGAACAATAAAAGATCAGGTTTCAGATAAAATAAAAGGAATGCTAGTAACATTTTTGCGTTAATACCATTTTTAGGTTAAGAGAAAAAGAAGATGCTGTGTGAGGGAGGAGTGATGTCAGTTAGAGCAGGGAAAGCAAGGTAAACACGGCTGAGGGGTTTTTTTTTTTTTTTTAATGTTTCTCTGTTGACAAGATTATCTTGTGATTTCAACTCATCCTTTTATCCCTAGTCAGCTTCCCTAACGGTGCAGTGGTAAAGATCCGCCTGTCAACGCAGGAGGTGCAAAAGACACAGGTTCAATCCCTGAATTGGAAAGATCTTCTGGAGAAGATAATGACTACCTACTCCAGTGTTCTTGCCTGGAGAATTCCCTGGACAGAAGAGCCTGGCAGACTACAGTCCATGAGGTCACAATGAGTCAGACATGCCTGGACTGAGCACACACTTTAACCAACTTCCCAAACTTTCCTTTTGGGACAGAGAAGGAACAGGTTATAATTTTTAAATTTTGTAGAAAGCATTTTGCAGAAAAAATAAATAAAGCTAGTTACAAGCCATATTAGGGATCTGAAGTATCTTAATATGTAACTAAAGAAAATAATCTGCTTATTTCATTTTTAGTATAAATGACACTTTTTGTTTCCATTGATATACATTTGCAGCAATGTGTACATAATTGACATGGGCATATATTATTTTAAGTTGTTTACTTTAAAAAAATCTATAGAGTGGCCGCTAAGCAACCAGGTTAAATAAACATGCAAGATATTGAATATTTGCAGAATACCTCTGCAACATGAGAGATTTGGGTTTAATTCTTGGGTTAAGACGATTTCCTCAGAAAGATGGCAAATCACCCCAGTATTTTCGCCTGGGAAGTTTCATGGACAGAGGAGCCTGGCAGTCTATAGTCTGTGGGGCAAATAAGAGTCAGGCATGATTGAGAGATTAATAACAACAATAACAATGTTTATAAAGCAAAGGAAGTTAGTAACTTCTAAACTGAGAGATGCCAGAATCTTCCAATTTTATCCATGATAACTCTTATTGACTAGGGTTGGACTTTATTTGTAATTTTTGGATACCCTTGTTAGTGAACAATAAAAGATCAGGTTTCAGATAAAATAAAAGGAATGCTAGTAACATTTTTGCGTTAATACCATTTTTAGGTTAAGAGAAAAAGAAGATGCTGTGTGAGGGAGGAGTGATGTCAGTTAGAGCAGGGAAAGCAAGGTAAACACGGCTGAGGGGTTTTTTTTTTTTTTTTAATGTTTCTCTGTTGACAAGATTATCTTGTGATTTCAACTCATCCTTTTATCCCTAGTCAGCTTCCCTAACGGTGCAGTGGTAAAGATCCGCCTGTCAACGCAGGAGGTGCAAAAGACACAGGTTCAATCCCTGAATTGGAAAGATCTTCTGGAGAAGATAATGACTACCTACTCCAGTGTTCTTGCCTGGAGAATTCCCTGGACAGAAGAGCCTGGCAGACTACAGTCCATGAGGTCACAATGAGTCAGACATGCCTGGACTGAGCACACACACTTTAACCAACTTCAACCAACCTTCTCTCTTTGGCACAGAGAAGGGAACACTCTTATAAATGACGATTTCCTTTGTAAATGTCCCTTACAAAAGGATAACTTCTACTCTCTTTTCAGAGCTGCTCCCATGTCTATAGTTTCTCAAAAATAAACAGCTGAAGATAATATGCCAAAAGGGCATACAGGCATAAACTGCTTTCCTCTCTCGTTTTTCAGTGTGTACTTTCATCTTTTGCTTTCTCACTCCACATAGCTATCAGCAGATCTGGGGCTTGGTTAACTTTTCACCTGTCTGTCTTTAATTGGACTTTTTTTGTTTCTTTAAGTTTAGGTTCAGGTTTTCTTTCTTTTATAAAAAAAAAAAAAATTTGATTAATGTATTTATTTGTCTGTGCTGGATCTTCGTTGTTGCATGGACTTTTCTCTCGCTCCACATAAGCTTCTCATTGTGGTGGTTTCTCACTGTTGAGCACAGGCTTTAGGGCATCTGGGTTTCATTGCTACAGCACATAGGCTCAGTAGTTACAGCCTGTGGGTTCTAGAGTGCTGGCTCAGTAGTTGTGGTACATGGGCTTAGTTGATCTGCCATATGTGAGATCTTCCTGAATCAGGGATCAAATCCGTGTCTCCTGCATTTACCAGCGGATTATTTACCACTGAGCTACCAGGAAAGACCTCTGCGACCCTTCTGATGTGGAAAAAAACTTACCTGCCTACTCTTTGAAGATGGAAGAGAATAATGAGCTATGGAATTTGGGCACCCTTTAGAAGTTGAAAACACCAATAAAACAGCTTCTTCCCAGAACTTCTAGAAAGGAACACAGCATTGCAGACACCTTGATTTTGGTCTAATGAAACCATTTAATGCTTTTAATGTCTGGAAGTATAAGATAATAAATTTATATGTTTTAGATCTCTGAGTTTGGGGTAATTTGGTACAGCAACAAGAGGAAGGTAGCACAGTACTCAAACAATAGTAAATATAATCCCAGTTTGAAGCCTCCCTTCTTCACAGTTGATTTTTTTAAATGTATATGTTATCCTGAAAGTGCTTATCTAAGGTAAAAACTATTTTCTGCTTTTTGCTTTGTCAGATAACTTATCAACACTCAATATACTTTAAATAACTGACATAATAACTTCTAAGTATAAGCATACAAGGCTGCAAAGAGCCAGGTATGACTGAAGTGACTGAGCATGCACTGAACACCCACACAGACTTATACTGATGACGCTTTGTTCTGAATTACTGGTCAGAGTTGAACTGTCATCTACATTTTAAAACAGCTCTCTCTCTCTCTCTTTATTTCTCTCACTCTCTTTTGTTCTCACTTTCTCTCTTTCTCTCTTTATCTCTCTCTCTCTCACACACACACACGCACATTCACACAAAATTTAGCCAAATATTAGATGTTCTTGATATGGTGAGAAAAGTATTGTAGATGTGGTAAATTATGGCCAACGAAATTGCTGATTTGTGATACATAAATTAGCAAATTGGAAAGTAGCAAACACTGGCTACTCAAGAAAAATAATAATGCAGTCCCTCAACCTTCCAATAGCAAAATAAAATACTCACATCCATGGAAATAAGTGAGAGCATTTTCCCTCCTTCCTTTACCTCAGAAAATTATGATTTAACCCATCAGTAAACTGAAATTTTTTCTTTCCCCTCACTAAGAGAAACAGCATGAGAAATGGTGAGGCACAAAATAACCATGTTTATTTTGGTAGAAAAACACAGCTGCAAACTGTAACAAAAATTGAAATCACTGTCTTTTTTTTTTTTTTTTAAAGCAATGGTGCTTACTACCTATACCTTTTCCTCTAGAGCAATAGATTTTTATATCCATTCTTCCCCTTTGCTGCTGGCTGACAAAGGCTGTGGGTAGAACAGAATTCACATCTCACATTCCTCCTCACTACTCCCTGACAAAGATGCACACTCCATATATTTGATGTATTATTTCCTCTATAGAAAACAACTGTGCCTCAAGAAACAAAATATGATACAAAAGGTTCAGCTTTGCCTGGTAGACGAGAAGCAAAGCTTTGTGAAAATGAGACCAGTTAAAGAAAATAATAGCAACTCTATACACATTGGGATAAAACATTTTTAAAAAGATGCACAATTTCTAGCTTACACTGGAGGTAATTATTAAAAACAAAAACAAAACACTTTCCCAGGGATTCCTACCTCTTAGTGTCCTGATCAGAGTTCACAAGCACTTGGATCTTAATCCATTGCAGTTTGTTACCTCCTAGCTTTACAAAATTCTAGGCTCTCCAATGTATTATCCTGCTTTCCCACCTTGTCTGTCAGTCCAAAATCCAGTGGAGCAGTAGACGCACTCCCATCCTTTTCTATCCTCAGTTCTTCTTCCAACTCCCTTCCTAGCTGCAGCTTTATGTCTTATTGAGCATTGGTGTGCAGCTGGTCTGCCTGCAGTAGAGACTGTGCCCTGCCCAGCAATTCTGCTCCTTTTTTTGTCCAACTGCAGTGTGTTATGCCCAGTTACTCAGACAAATGCGTCAAAACAGCCAGCATTTTGAGGACACCCCCATGCTCAAGCAGCAGCCCACAAGTATGTAATACGCACGCCGCTCCTCCCCGCATAGTAGTCATCATTCACTTTAGGGTTTCCCCCATAGGTACCTCTTTCTTAAGGCCTATTTCTTGATATCCTGATTAGTTCAACAACTGTTGGTTTACAGACTGGCCCCCATACACAGAGGGTAAGGAGAGACTGAAGAAAGAGGTAAGCATCCATATTTGTAGGTGGCAGGGTAAATATTAAGGAAACTTAGAAGATGAATAGGTCTCCCACCTTTCACCAGAATCTTATCTGGATTCATTCACCTGTAACCAGCAAGAATAGCCTCAAGGGCTTCCCTAGTGGTCCAGTGGGTAAGGGTACTGCCTTGCAATGCAAAGAGGCTCTGACTCCATCCCTGGCCTGGGAAGATCCCACATGCCGCATAGTGGCTGGACCTATGTGTCCAACTACTGAGCCAGAGCTCTGGAGCCCATGTGCCCATAGCTGGTGCTCTGCAGCGAGAGAGACTACCACAACAGGAGGCCACACAGACCAAAGAAAAAGTGGCCCCAGAACAAAACAAAACAAAAAGTATGGCCTCAACAGCACATTGCTCTCTTAAGGCTGTGCCCTTGGAGATGGCTCCCACTGTGGAAGAGTGGGTAGAATGTATACTCCCAAAGGGCTTACACTGGAGGTAATTATTAAAAACAAAAACAAAACACTTTCCCAGGGATTCCTACCTCTTAGTGTCCTGATCAGAGTTCACAAGCACTTGGATCTTAATCCATTGCAGTTTGTTACCTCCTAGCTTTACAAAATTCTAGGCTCTCCAATGTATTATCCTGCTTTCCCACCTTGTCTGTCAGTCCAAAATCCAGTGGAGCAGTAGACGCACTCCCATCCTTTTCTATCCTCAGTTCTTCTTCCAACTCCCTTCCTAGCTGCAGCTTTATGTCTTATTGAGCATTGGTGTGCAGCTGGTCTGCCTGCAGTAGAGACTGTGCCCTGCCCAGCAATTCTGCTCCTTTTTTTGTCCAACTGCAGTGTGTTATGCCCAGTTACTCAGACAAATGCGTCAAAACAGCCAGCATTTTGAGGACACCCCCATGCTCAAGCAGCAGCCCACAAGTATGTAATACGCAGGCCACTCCTCCCCGCATAGTAGTCATCATTCACTTTAGGGTTTCCCCCATAGGTACCTCTTTCTTAAGGCCTATTTCTTGATATCCTGATTAGTTCAACAACTGTTGGTTTACAGACTGGCCCCCATACACAGAGGGTAAGGAGAGACTGAAGAAAGAGGTAAGCATCCATATTTGTAGGTGGCAGGGTAAATATTAAGGAAACTTAGAAGATGAATAGGTCTCCCCACCTTTCACCAGAATCTTATCTGGATTCATTCACCTGTAACCAGCAAGAATAGCCTCAAGGGCTTCCCTAGTGGTCCAGTGGGTAAGGGTACTGCCTTGCAATGCAAAGAGGCTCTGACTCCATCCCTGGCCTGGGAAGATCCCACATGCCGCATAGTGGCTGGACCTATGTGTCCAACTACTGAGCCAGAGCTCTGGAGCCCATGTGCCCATAGCTGGTGCTCTGCAGCGAGAGAGACTACCACAACAGGAGGCCACACAGACCAAAGAAAAAGTGGCCCCAGAACAAAACAAAACAAAAAGTATGGCCTCAACAGCACATTGCTCTCTTAAGGCTGTGCCCTTGGAGATGGCTCCCACTGTGGAAGAGTGGGTAGAATGTATACTCCAAGGTCGAGGAAGAGAATAAGGAGCATCTGATTACCCTGGTCCAACTCCTGGGTCGATCAGTTATCATGTTCTCATGATGACCTCCTCTATAAAAATGATTTAATAGCATGAAAATTCTGAAGATTTTTCATAACAAGAGTCCCTATGACAGTCTGATAAAATTTATGAATACCTTTCCTGCAAATCACACAGTTTTACAAACACACATTCACACACACTTTTGGCAGATCATTTATATAGTTGTTCTTGGAAGGTACATCAGTGTCTTATCTAGAGACTTTCCAAGGTATCCAGGAAACCTAGACTAAGATCGCTAGCTGAAATAAATGTGCTTTTTTTTTTATTGAATATTATTCTAGATCTAAAATGGTGTGCTATACTAGTATGCTAAATTCTAAGTGAATACATTAATCTGAATTATGTTGTGTTCTATGAGTTACTTTCAGATTAAAAAAACAAAAAATAGAAAGCAATGTAATGACTGGAATAGAATGAGAAAGAGGCTCAAAACATTTTGTTAGTATCACAACAGTGTTTTTTTAATATAAGGCAGAGATGAATAAGGTGGAGGTGCTGCCCACAAAGAAAGACAATTACAGGTTGGAAATGTCTGAGGGTTTGAATATAAGAAGAGAACCACTGCTTGAGATGATTTAAATGTGAAGATAAAGCCTGACACATCACTGGACATATCACGATCAAATGCAAATAGTAAAATGGATGCAATAAACATGAACAGAAGAGGCAGAAGCTATGTTCTTGAGAGTGTTGAAAAGGTTCAGATGAGACACTACTTAAACAGATTTGAGAAAATAGTTCATGGATTTGACACACGTTATTCAGTGCATATTATGATGCCAGGCAGTTTTATGCAACAGTGCTTATCCCATCTGAACTGTGGATTGGAGGAGCACAGCATAAAACAGGTTCTGGAATCAACTTGACATGCTTAAATTCTGCCACGTAAGCACTTTTCTAACCTGAAAAGATAATTTAATGTTGCTAAGTCTTGTCTTTCTCATCTGTAAAATTAGCCAGATGTACCCTGGTCCAACTCCTGGGTACGATCAGTTATCATGTTCCCCATGTAGGGGACTCAAGGTCGAGGAAGAGAATAAGGAGCATCTGATTACCCTGGTCCAACTCCTGGGTCGATCAGTTATCATGTTCTCATGATGACCTCCTCTATAAAAATGATTTAATAGCATGAAAATTCTGAAGATTTTTCATAACAAGAGTCCCTATGACAGTCTGATAAAATTTATGAATACCTTTCCTGCAAATCACACAGTTTTACAAACACACATTCACACACACTTTTGGCAGATCATTTATATAGTTGTTCTTGGAAGGTACATCAGTGTCTTATCTAGAGACTTTCCAAGGTATCCAGGAAACCTAGACTAAGATCGCTAGCTGAAATAAATGTGCTTTTTTTTTTATTGAATATTATTCTAGATCTAAAATGGTGTGCTATACTAGTATGCTAAATTCTAAGTGAATACATTAATCTGAATTATGTTGTGTTCTATGAGTTACTTTCAGATTAAAAAAACAAAAAATAGAAAGCAATGTAATGACTGGAATAGAATGAGAAAGAGGCTCAAAACATTTTGTTAGTATCACAACAGTGTTTTTTTAATATAAGGCAGAGATGAATAAGGTGGAGGTGCTGCCCACAAAGAAAGACAATTACAGGTTGGAAATGTCTGAGGGTTTGAATATAAGAAGAGAACCACTGCTTGAGATGATTTAAATGTGAAGATAAAGCCTGACACATCACTGGACATATCACGATCAAATGCAAATAGTAAAATGGATGCAATAAACATGAACAGAAGAGGCAGAAGCTATGTTCTTGAGAGTGTTGAAAAGGTTCAGATGAGACACTACTTAAACAGATTTGAGAAAATAGTTCATGGATTTGACACACGTTATTCAGTGCATATTATGATGCCAGGCAGTTTTATGCAACAGTGCTTATCCCATCTGAACTGTGGATTGGAGGAGCACAGCATAAAACAGGTTCTGGAATCAACTTGACATGCTTAAATTCTGCCACGTAAGCACTTTTCTAACCTGAAAAGATAATTTAATGTTGCTAAGTCTTGTCTTTCTCATCTGTAAAATTAGCCAAAATTGCATCTGCCTCATAGTGTTATTCAAAGATGAGTAGAATACTGTAAAGGATTTAACATAGTGCTTTGAAACATAGAAGACAGAAGAAAATAGCTATTAGTACAGTTATTATATAAGTGATGAAAATAGTCTACATTGAGGAGATTATCTTTTTAATTCATTTACTATTATTAGGCTGTTTATATTTTTGTGGCAACAGAATCTTGCTACTATGTTCTTAATTTCACTCACTTATATAACTGGTATTTATTCAGAGCTTATAATGAACCGTTATAATGAATCAAGTCTCTAGACATTGTAGATATACTAGTGAAGAAAATGCATTCCCTGACTTTACTCTTTCATTATATTTGGGAAGATAAATAATAAATGTATATACAGAAATGGAGATTGTTAAATGGTTATGAGTGCTTTTGAGAAGATTAAAACACCTTAAAGGGACTTGGAGAGTGAGTGCGTGTTTGGTAGTGCTATTTTGTTTAGACAGTTCAGAAAAAAATTACCTTGGATCAGAGGTATAATATGGCCTGAAATATTTAAAAGAATCATATTGTCTACTATGTTGGAAATAGACTATTGCAAAATCGGTTAGGAGGCTATTGCAAGAAATACGAGGTAATCTGACACCATCTTAGATCCAAGTAGTAATAAGAAATGGTAAGTTATGGATATATCATAACATAGATCTGAAATAATTTTATTATTTCAGTTAGATATGTAGGTGATAGAAAGGGAAGTACCAAGAATAATACATTCAATCACTTGGGAAACATAATCTTTAGTCAGTTACTTAACTTATATCAATGATGACTTGTCTATAATCAATGCAATGCCCTATGTTATAGGTAAATATGACATCATCAATTAAAAGTGAGCAAGGTTATCATAGTCAAATCAGAAAATAAATGCATAAATGTTGGACTATTAGTACAAAAAGGTTTGTGATTGTTTATGCAGATTTCTCCACAGTGTGATTGTGAGTTAGAGATGATTCTTCTTGCTTATTCTGGGGTGACATTTTCTTTGATTTTCTGAAATTATATTTATATATATATATATATATAAATATATATTTAGAATATACAAAAGTTTATCTTTGTGGAAACTAATGTTTAGATAATCAGGTTGAACTAAGAGTTTACCTTTTTTCCTTATTATGATAAATTTTTATCTCACTTTTATTTTGAGCCATGCTGAATCATATAACATCACCAGAAGTTTGTGACAAAGTATTAGCTTAATCTGTCTAAAAAACATGAGAAATTAGTGGAAAAAAAATGTGTAACCTAGAAACAGTGAAGCATGTTCATTATAGACTAAGAAGGAACATTCTGCCCCACTACAAATATATATTTAATGGCTGTGTGTGTGTTAGTTACTCAGTCGTGTCAGGCTTTTTGTGAACCCACCAGGTTCCACTATTCATGGAATTCTGTAGGATAGAATAAGTGGGTTCTGATTCCCTTCTCTAGGGAATCTTCCAGACCTAGGAACTGAGCCCAAATCTTCTGCATTGCAGACAGATTCTTACTGTCTAAGCCACCAGGGAAGCCTTCAATTGTCTTTAGGGAAATGTTTCCAAAATATGTTCAAGATTCATTGTTGTTGTTTAGTCACTCAGTCGTGTCTGACTTTTTGGGGACTCCGTGGACTCCTCTATTAATGGGATTTTCCAAGCAAGAATACTGAAGCAGGTTACCATTTCCTACACCAGGGAATAGTGTCAACTCAGAGGTCGAACCCGAGTCTCCTGCAGGTCTCTTGCATTGCAGGCATATTATTTACCCATGAGCCATCTGGGCAGACATATCCAAGATTGCCCTTTGCCAATTTCAATTTCATTTATCAATTACATTCTGTTAACATTATCAGGAAAAAATAATCATGCTTACATCTGGAGGGGATGGATAATGTATTCTGTGAATTTATTTGGATAGAAAAATTATTATTAAATTCCTATGTAAGTCAGTGCTTGCTTTATTATTTTCTAACAAATGAAAAAATATATTGTTTTCCTTTTGCTTCTCTGGTCTTCTCTTTTAAATAACTTTGCTTCTTCCATTTGTATGGAGATTTCAATTTAGCTTTCAATTTCACACTCAAAATTATGAAAAGGAGTTGCTATCACTTGTTCGAAATATTTTAAGCTAGACAAAAATACTAGGAAGTCTGATATGGACCAAAAAATGCAAGATGATAAAAAATTTGTTTAGAATCCTCATTCCATTGTCTGTCTATAACGTGTTTGGAAAATTGACTTGCCTTAGTATTCACAGTTTATTTTATGTTTATCTCACTTTTATTTTGAGCCATGTGATTCCAGTTGTGTATAGTAAACTCAAAAGTTAGTGGAAAAATGTGTAACCTAGAAACAGTGAAGCATGTTCATTATAGACTAAGAAGGAACATTCTGCCCCACTACAAATATATATTTAATGGCTGTGTGTGTGTTAGTTACTCAGTCGTGTCAGGCTTTTTGTGAACCCACCAGGTTCCACTATTCATGGAATTCTGTAGGATAGAATAAGTGGGTTCTGATTCCCTTCTCTAGGGAATCTTCCAGACCTAGGAACTGAGCCCAAATCTTCTGCATTGCAGACAGATTCTTACTGTCTAAGCCACCAGGGAAGCCTTCAATTGTCTTTAGGGAAATGTTTCCAAAATATGTTCAAGATTCATTGTTGTTGTTTAGTCACTCAGTCGTGTCTGACTTTTTGGGGACTCCGTGGACTCCTCTATTAATGGGATTTTCCAAGCAAGAATACTGAAGCAGGTTACCATTTCCTACACCAGGGAATAGTGTCAACTCAGAGGTCGAACCCGAGTCTCCTGCAGGTCTCTTGCATTGCAGGCATATTATTTACCCATGAGCCATCTGGGCAGACATATCCAAGATTGCCCTTTGCCAATTTCAATTTCATTTATCAATTACATTCTGTTAACATTATCAGGAAAAAATAATCATGCTTACATCTGGAGGGGATGGATAATGTATTCTGTGAATTTATTTGGATAGAAAAATTATTATTAAATTCCTATGTAAGTCAGTGCTTGCTTTATTATTTTCTAACAAATGAAAAAATATATTGTTTTCCTTTTGCTTCTCTGGTCTTCTCTTTTAAATAACTTTGCTTCTTCCATTTGTATGGAGATTTCAATTTAGCTTTCAATTTCACACTCAAAATTATGAAAAGGAGTTGCTATCACTTGTTCGAAATATTTTAAGCTAGACAAAAATACTAGGAAGTCTGATATGGACCAAAAAAAATGCAAGATGATAAAAAAAAATTTGTTTAGAATCCTCATTCCATTGTCTGTCTATAACGTGTTTGGAAAATTGACTTGCCTTAGTATTCACAGTACATGCTTTAGTTTTTCACTTTCAGAAGGACTTCCAAAAGTTGATGTAGAAATGCTGATTTTTTGTTTAACCTACCACTGGAAAGATACTAAATGCCTGACAGCAGCAGGAAAGTTGGGCATTTTGCTGGAAATATGATATTCCATTATTGAAGTACCCAAAAATACTGATTGATTTGCCTCTGGGGTTTCAAAGATTCTGATCATGTTTCTAGTATGTACTTCCTTCACTGTGCTTAGAACTTCTCGTATGGCTCTGAGAAGAATATCTGCAAGCCAGTGTCTCTCATAATAACTTTTCAGCCTTTCTATCCTCAAACATTTTTAGCAAAGTGTGCAATATCTTTGCTTTTCAATCATCAGTGTGAACAGTACCACTGCTTCTGTGTATACTGCCCTATTTAAGTCTAGAGTCTCTTCTTTGTTATATAAAATTAGTATCCATAAAGAATTATTGTATTGATCATATTGAATAAATTTATCATAAAAATTTTGCTTTTGTTAATTTTATTGCTTCCTAAAATTTATATGTACTCACTACTCACTAAGATGTTGAGTCTTTTCATCTTGCATAAATTTATCTATACATATATACATATTTATATAACAGTGTAATAATACAAATTTAATTTAAAAACTGTTATTATAGAATTTATAACTTTTAATTTAGTTTAAAAACTGCTATATTTCATACCATTTCATATTTTGCCTATTAGAAATCCAGAAAAAAGTGTCCTGACTTCCAGTTTTAAAGTGTTTATATTTTAAAAGAATTATAAAAAGTTTGAAAAAATGGAGAACATTTAAAACATGCATCAATCAGTCTGCTGAGCGAAATCAATATGTGATCCTCCTCTTTGTACCATAGCAATACAAATGTAAAAAATCATAAATAGGTGGGTCAGAAAAGATCTTGCTTTGATTGATGTCCTTGAGGGTTTTGCCTATATTCTCCTCTAAGAGTTTGATGGTTTCTGGCCTTACATTTAAGTCTTTAATCCATTTTGAGTTGATCTTTGTGTATGGTGTCAGGGTATGTTCCAACTTCATTTTCTTGCATGTAGCTGTCCAATTTTCCCAGCACCATTTGTTGAAGAGGCTGTCTTTGTCCCATTTTATATGTTCGCCTCCTTTGTCAAAAATAAGGTACCCATAGGTACGTGGCTTTATCTCTGGGTTCTCGATCTTGTTCCATTGGTCGATATTTCTGTTTTTGTGCCAGTACCATACTGTCTTGATGACTGTTGCTTTGTAGTAGATTCTGAAGTTGGGAGGCTGATCCCCAGCTCCATTCTTCTTCCTGAGGATTGCTTTGGCTATTCGAGGTCTTTTGTGTTTCCATATGAACTGTGCTTAGAACTTCTCGTATGGCTCTGAGAAGAATATCTGCAAGCCAGTGTCTCTCATAATAACTTTTCAGCCTTTCTATCCTCAAACATTTTTAGCAAAGTGTGCAATATCTTTGCTTTTCAATCATCAGTGTGAACAGTACCACTGCTTCTGTGTATACTGCCCTATTTAAGTCTAGAGTCTCTTCTTTGTTATATAAAATTAGTATCCATAAAGAATTATTGTATTGATCATATTGAATAAATTTATCATAAAAATTTTGCTTTTGTTAATTTTATTGCTTCCTAAAATTTATATGTACTCACTACTCACTAAGATGTTGAGTCTTTTCATCTTGCATAAATTTATCTATACATATATACATATTTATATAACAGTGTAATAATACAAATTTAATTTAAAAACTGTTATTATAGAATTTATAACTTTTAATTTAGTTTAAAAACTGCTATATTTCATACCATTTCATATTTTGCCTATTAGAAATCCAGAAAAAAGTGTCCTGACTTCCAGTTTTAAAGTGTTTATATTTTAAAAGAATTATAAAAAGTTTGAAAAAATGGAGAACATTTAAAACATGCATCAATCAGTCTGCTGAGCGAAATCAATATGTGATCCTCCTCTTTGTACCATAGCAATACAAATGTAAAAAATCATAAATAGGTGGGTCAGAAAAGATCTTGCTTTGATTGATGTCCTTGAGGGTTTTGCCTATATTCTCCTCTAAGAGTTTGATGGTTTCTGGCCTTACATTTAAGTCTTTAATCCATTTTGAGTTGATCTTTGTGTATGGTGTCAGGGTATGTTCCAACTTCATTTTCTTGCATGTAGCTGTCCAATTTTCCCAGCACCATTTGTTGAAGAGGCTGTCTTTGTCCCATTTTATATGTTCGCCTCCTTTGTCAAAAATAAGGTACCCATAGGTACGTGGCTTTATCTCTGGGTTCGCTAGCTTGTTCCATTGGTCGATATTTGTGGTTTTGTGCCAGTACCATACTGTCTTGATGACTGTTGCTTTGTAGTAGAGTCTGAAGTTGGGGAGGCTGATCCCCAGCTCCATTCTTCTTCCTGAGGATTGCTTTGGCTATTCGAGGTCTTTTGTGTTTCCATATGAACTGTGTTATTCGTTGGTCTAGTTCTGTGAAGAATGTTATTGGAAGTTTGATAGGGATCGCATTGAATCTATAGATGACATTTGGTAGTATGGTCATTTTCACAATATTGATTCTCCCGACCCAGGAACACGGAATATTTCTCCATCTGTTTAACTCTTCTTTAGAGGTGGCTGGATCTAGAACGTATCCTAAAAAGTGAAGTCAGTCAGAAAGAGAAGGACAAATACAGTATATTAACACATATATATGGAATCTAGTAGGATGGTGATGATGGCACATGCAGTGAAGCGACAGAAAGACAGACATGGACAGTGGACATATGGACATTTTGGGGAAGGAACAGTGGGTGAGAGGCGTAAGGGAAGTAGCATGAAGGCCTGTACTATCATAAGTGAAGAAAATAGCTCTAGTCATTGCTCTGTGAGAAAAGGGGATCCTTCAGGGGTGCTGTGTGATGGTCGGGAGGGGAGGGAAGGGGGTGGATATACATGTGACTAATCTGAGAACATGCATGTCTGTGAACAACAAAACTCTGTAAAAGTTAAAAGTAAAATAAAGGTTTAAAAAAAAAAAAAAAAAAAAAAGAAAGTAAAGAGAACAACCCACAGAATGGGGAAAAGGTAGTTGCAAATTATATATCTGATAAGAGACTTGTATGCAGAATATGTAATAAATTCTTACAAGTTAACAATAAAAAGACAAAAAAAAATTTTTTTTTAAATGGAAAAAAAAAAATCATAAATAGAGCGTTTATATTAAATGTACATTTTTGCATATTCTAATCATTTAAAATAACTCAGGTGCAAATTGACTTCAGCATATTTTAATGTAAGAATGAATATGAAATTAATTCATGAACATTTAAATCACTGTAATCATGAAATTAAATATTTTTTTCATGCCTTTCCATAGCCTCTAGACATATTTTGATATCTTTAAGTTAAATTGAACATACAAATAACGTAATAGTTCAAGCACTGTGATTTTATTCCATGATGTATAGAAACAACTTTTAGTTTGTATTCATATGTTAACTTTAGCGTTAAGTTTAGAAGCTTAAGGAAAAGTGGGATTTTTTGCTTTGTTTTTCGTCTTTGAGATAGTCCTGTTTAAGAAATGTACTGATTAGGGTCTTCCCTAGTGGTCCAGTGGCTAAAACTGTGCTTCCAATGTAGGGGGCCTAGGTTTGGACCCTGGTCAGGGAACAAGATCCCACATGCTACAACTAAGACCTCATGCAGCCAAATAAATAAATATTTTTCAAAGAAAGATATTAGTTTATAATGATACTTGGCAGATTTTAGTAACTTTGTTAATTTTTTGTCAAACCTAATAAACTATAGAAGTTAGGCTTCTTTGGTAGCCAGTAACAGAATAAAGAGGTTTCCCTGTTGGTTTTGATGGTAAAGAATCCATCTGCAATGCAGGGACATCTGGTGCAGTCCTTAGATTGGGAAAATCTCCTGGATAAGGGAATGGCTGCCTAATCCAGTGTTCTTGACTGGAGAATTCTGTGAACAGGAACCTGGTGGTTCACAATATTGGGGTTGTAAAGAGTTGGACATGACTAAGCAACTATAGATTAGAGAACAGAATAAACAAACTAACCAATAAACAATAAAATTTACTCTAAGAGACAATAAAATTTACTATAAGGATTCTGTGGTCGAGGAAGAGATGTGGTTTGTAAAAATGGAGTAACATCTCTCTCTTATATATTTATGCTTGTACTCCTCACAGAACACTGAATTAATGTTTGCTTATTTATTTTAGATTACTCAGATGATAAATGCTTACAAAACTACTTTTGTGATGGCTAATTTTGTGTCAATTTGTTTAGGCTCAGTTGTTTGATCACACTCTAGTCCAGATGATATTGTAAAGTTATATTTTAGATATGATTAACTTTATTTATGTATTTATTTATGTATGTATGTATGTATGTATTTATTTATTTATTTATTTTGGGCGGGGGTCGGGTTGGGGAGGGAGAGGAGCGGGCGGGCCACTTCTATTGGTCTTTCATTTCTCTATTTTCATCCGTCTTTGTTCTTTGGCTCCTGTGGGCCTCCCATCGCGGTGGCGTCTGTCGCTGCAGAGTGCCGGCTCTGGGCGCATGTGCTCCAGAGCTCCGGCTCGGTGATTGGACACATAGGTCCAGCGGCTCCACGTCACGTGGGATCTTCCCAGGTCAGGGATCGAACTGGCGCCCCTTGCACTGCAAGGCGGTGTCCTTACCCACTGGATCACCAGGGGAAGACCGTGATTAACTTTTTAATCAGTAGAGTTTTAGTAAAGCAGATTGTCTTCTGTAATATAGGTGGGCTTCATCCAATCAGTTATAGGTTCTAAGTACAAAGACTGAGAATTCTCAAAGCAGAAGTAAGTAAAAGAAATTCTCATCAAGACTGCAAAGTGGAAACTGTGCCTAAGTTTCCAGCCTACTGAAAATCTATCTATCAATCAAAAAATCTACCTATCTACTGTTGGTTTTCTTCTCTGGAGAGCTCAAATACATCTAATATAACTTGCTCTGAATAAGAATACAAAGCTATTTCTGACTACTTTTATTAGGCATTAAAATTTAAGGAAAAATATTGTATCTCATTTTAATTTTTATAAAATGAGAGTATCAAAGCAATAAGCTCAATGCTCAATTTCTGAACAGAAATTTCCTGAATTTAAATTTTAAATTCTCTACTTACTCCTTGTCTATTTTGAATAAATATATGACCATAAAAATATCAAGAATGATATTTATATAATAGCAATAAAAATAATGAGTCTTTCCCAGGTGGTGCTAGTGATAAAGAACCTGCCGGCCAATACAGGAGACATAATAGATGTGGCTTATTTATTTTAGATTACTCAGATGATAAATGCTTACAAAACTACTTTTGTGATGGCTAATTTTGTGTCAATTTGTTTAGGCTCAGTTGTTTGATCACACTCTAGTCCAGATGATATTGTAAAGTTATATTTTAGATATGATTAACTTTATTTATGTATTTATTTATGTATGTATGTATGTATGTATTTATTTATTTATTTATTTTGGGCGGGGGTCGGGTTGGGGAGGGAGAGGAGCGGGCGGGCCACTTCTATTGGTCTTTCATTTCTCTATTTTCATCCGTCTTTGTTCTTTGGCTCCTGTGGGCCTCCCATCGCGGTGGCGTCTGTCGCTGCAGAGTGCCGGCTCTGGGCGCATGTGCTCCAGAGCTCCGGCTCGGTGATTGGACACATAGGTCCAGCGGCTCCACGTCACGTGGGATCTTCCCAGGTCAGGGATCGAACTGGCGCCCCTTGCACTGCAAGGCGGTGTCCTTACCCACTGGATCACCAGGGGAAGACCGTGATTAACTTTTTAATCAGTAGAGTTTTAGTAAAGCAGATTGTCTTCTGTAATATAGGTGGGCTTCATCCAATCAGTTATAGGTTCTAAGTACAAAGACTGAGAATTCTCAAAGCAGAAGTAAGTAAAAGAAATTCTCATCAAGACTGCAAAGTGGAAACTGTGCCTAAGTTTCCAGCCTACTGAAAATCTATCTATCAATCAAAAAATCTACCTATCTACTGTTGGTTTTCTTCTCTGGAGAGCTCAAATACATCTAATATAACTTGCTCTGAATAAGAATACAAAGCTATTTCTGACTACTTTTATTAGGCATTAAAATTTAAGGAAAAATATTGTATCTCATTTTAATTTTTATAAAATGAGAGTATCAAAGCAATAAGCTCAATGCTCAATTTCTGAACAGAAATTTCCTGAATTTAAATTTTAAATTCTCTACTTACTCCTTGTCTATTTTGAATAAATATATGACCATAAAAATATCAAGAATGATATTTATATAATAGCAATAAAAATAATGAGTCTTTCCCAGGTGGTGCTAGTGATAAAGAACCTGCCGGCCAATACAGGAGACATAATAGATGTGGGTTTGATCTCTGTAGTAGGGCATGGCAACTCACTCCAGTATTCTTGCCTGGAGAAACCCATGGATAGAGAAGCCTGGAAGGCTACAGGTCACAGGGTCACAAAGAATCAGAGAGGACTGATTAGTGAATTAGCACACAGCATGCAATAATAATAATAACTTATAAAGTTGCTAGAACTTTTAATGAAATGATGCATATAAAGTGATTAACAGAACTACTGGAAGAATAAAATGAACTGGATAGTTTTCAGTAAACTTTTACAACTTTACTATTAATTATGCTAAGGGTTTTTCTCTGTAAGTTGATATTAGGACAAGAATAAATACAATAAAAAGTTTATGCATTTTGTCAAGGCTTCCCGTGGAGGGTGGGTCCAAGGATATACCTATGACTGATTTGTATTTATATATTGCTGTAAACAACAAAACTCTGTAAAACTAAAATAAAAATAAGTATATAAATAAGAAATGTGTGTGACCAGAAAAAAGTTTCTTTTCTTTGTTATATACATTTTTCATTTAAAAAGGTTTGAGTGATTTGACTTTATAATACAAAATTATAATTAGATTTTGTTAGTTTTGCCACTTTAATTTTAATACTTTATAGCTTATTTTTAAATTAATGAACTGACTGCTCATAAATGTACATGCTAAAGTCTTTAGTTTTCTATAGACTGTTGATCTTATAGCAAACATTAAGTAGAAAATTCTGCCTCAAAAAATCATCATACTGTATTCCTTTACTATAAAAGCATCAGGTGTTTCATATATATTTTGATAAATAAGTTGCTATTTGTGAAATTGGCTTTCGATTGTTTCTAGTTGTCATTCAACTAGAAATAAACTATTTTGCTTAGTTATATACTTACATATTCATATAAAAGAAGAATCAAAAACTAGGTTTTACTTGGCTTATATTAGATTAATAAATTCAAAGACAATTCTTGGTCATTTATTTTTATCACTAAAATGCGCTTTGGTTTTTCTAGATACTTAATTTTAAATTCTCCTGTTTCATCTTTTGACCAGATGATGTTTCTTTAACATCAGTGGGTTCACAATACCTAAATTACCATTTTCACAGTTAACATTCACTCCAAATTACCTGTGATAACCATCACAACCAGGATTATGTTGAAAATGGATTATTGGCAGACACTAATTCCAGAACTGTCATTCATCTTCTCTAGCGAGATCATTAATCTTTAAAGCTTTGTACATGATTCCATAATTGTCTTGCAATGGTATTTTTATTCCTTTTCTATTATCATGTTGTTCCTTCCTATGTCCCACCATAGGAGTGGCATTTTTTAACTCCTAGTCTTGGCAAAGTGCAAAGTAATATATAAAGCAATGGCTATTTCTGTCATCATCATCCATATCTTTAGCATTTAAGACATGAGAACAGGGAAATACGGTTTTTTGTGCTGAGAGTCCTATAAAATGACCAGAAATATAAAGGACAATAGCATTATATTCAGCTTCCATAATTATTTTTATAATTTATTGAAAACAGTTCTTTTGTAAGTCATGCTTTAAATCATCTTTAAAGTTTTATTCATTTGTAGAGTTTCCCTTGTGACTCATTTTGCCACGCAGGAGATGCAGTTTTGATCCCTACAACATGGATCCCCCGGAGAAGAAAATGGCAATCCACTCTAGTATTCTTGCCTGAGAAATCCCATGGACAGAAGAGCCTAGCAGGCTACAATGCATGAGACTTCAAAAGTGTCAGTCACATCTTAGCAACTAAACAACAATGACAACAACCATACATTATACTTCTGACTACAATTAGTTTTCTATAGTCTGTTGATCTTATAGCAAACATTAAGTACAAAATTCTGCCTCAAAAAATCATCATACTGTATTCCTTTACTATAAAAGCATCAGGTGTTTCATATATATTTTGATAAATAAGTTGCTATTTGTGAAATTGGCTTTCGATTGTTTCTAGTTGTCATTCAACTAGAAATAAACTATTTTGCTTAGTTATATACTTACATATTCATATAAAAGAAGAATCAAAAACTAGGTTTTACTTGGCTTATATTAGATTAATAAATTCAAAGACAATTCTTGGTCATTTATTTTTATCACTAAAATGCGCTTTGGTTTTTCTAGATACTTAATTTTAAATTCTCCTGTTTCATCTTTTGACCAGATGATGTTTCTTTAACATCAGTGGGTTCACAATACCTAAATTACCATTTTCACAGTTAACATTCACTCCAAATTACCTGTGATAACCATCACAACCAGGATTATGTTGAAAATGGATTATTGGCAGACACTAATTCCAGAACTGTCATTCATCTTCTCTAGCGAGATCATTAATCTTTAAAGCTTTGTACATGATTCCATAATTGTCTTGCAATGGTATTTTTATTCCTTTTCTATTATCATGTTGTTCCTTCCTATGTCCCACCATAGGAGTGGCATTTTTTTTTTTAACTCCTAGTCTTGGCAAAGTGCAAAGTAATATATAAAGCAATGGCTATTTCTGTCATCATCATCCATATCTTTAGCATTTAAGACATGAGAACAGGGAAATACGGTTTTTTGTGCTGAGAGTCCTATAAAATGACCAGAAATATAAAGGACAATAGCATTATATTCAGCTTCCATAATTATTTTTATAATTTATTGAAAACAGTTCTTTTGTAAGTCATGCTTTAAATCATCTTTAAAGTTTTATTCATTTGTAGAGTTTCCCTTGTGACTCATTTTGCCACGCAGGAGATGCAGTTTTGATCCCTACAACATGGATCCCCCGGAGAAGAAAATGGCAATCCACTCTAGTATTCTTGCCTGAGAAATCCCATGGACAGAAGAGCCTAGCAGGCTACAATGCATGAGACTTCAAAAGTGTCAGTCACATCTTAGCAACTAAACAACAATGACAACAACCATACATTACACTTCTGATATTTTTCTTCCAACATGAGGACGGTCTTTTAATTTCCTACAGCTCATCTGAATATATTCTAGTGGGAGACTTAGTTCCCTAATCAAAAAGTCACAACAGTAAGTCAGATATTCTACATAGAAAGTCCGTACATGGTAGAATGGCAGAATCATTACAGGCAGCAAAGGCAAGTCAATGTAGAGTATGCCCATTTCAATGAAAACAGAACATTTCCTTCCATGAGGCAAGCAGTTCAATGTAATCAACCTACTACTAGGTAGCTGATCATCCCAGAGGATGATGTTATTTCAGGAACTCAGTGTTCTCTGAAGGCAGATTGGGCACTCAGCAGCAGATATAGCTACGTATCCTTTGGTGCCATCATAGCTTATTTATTCACGAGTCCATTTTGGGATGACAGGCCATAAGTGACAGGTGAACACCTGGCTACCATAAGTATCAGTTGCTCAGTCGTGTCTGAGTCTAGTCCCCTGGACTCCTCTGTCTATAGGACTTCTCAGGTGAGAATACTGGAGTGGGTTGCCATTTCCTTCTCGAGGGAATTTTCCTGACCAAGGGATTGAAGCCAGGTCTCCTGCATTGCAGGCAGGTTTTTACTGTCTGAGCCACCAGGGAAGGAGTTACTGTGAAAAGAGGCTGAGTGTTCACTCTGTCCACTAGATTATTAAAATCCCACTCTCTTGAGGTCAGTCTTTGGTGAACATTAACTTGGAACACAAATATATAAAGCAATGGCTATTTCTGTCATCATCATCCATATCTTTAGCATTTAAGACATGAGAACAGGGAAATACGGTTTTGTGCTGAGAGTCCTATAAAATGACCAGAAATATAAAGGACAATAGCATTATATTCAGCTTCCATAATTATTTTTATAATTTATTGAAAACAGTTCTTTTGTAAGTCATGCTTTAAATCATCTTTAAAGTTTTATTCATTTGTAGAGTTTCCCTTGTGACTCATTTTGCCACGCAGGAGATGCAGTTTTGATCCCTACAACATGGATCCCCCGGAGAAGAAAATGGCAATCCACTCTAGTATTCTTGCCTGAGAAATCCCATGGACAGAAGAGCCTAGCAGGCTACAATGCATGAGACTTCAAAAGTGTCAGTCACATCTTAGCAACTAAACAACAATGACAACAACCATACATTACACTTCTGATATTTTTCTTCCAACATGAGGACGGTCTTTTAATTTCCTACAGCTCATCTGAATATATTCTAGTGGGAGACTTAGTTCCCTAATCAAAAAGTCACAACAGTAAGTCAGATATTCTACATAGAAAGTCCGTACATGGTAGAATGGCAGAATCATTACAGGCAGCAAAGGCAAGTCAATGTAGAGTATGCCCATTTCAATGAAAACAGAACATTTCCTTCCATGAGGCAAGCAGTTCAATGTAATCAACCTACTACTAGGTAGCTGATCATCCCAGAGGATGATGTTATTTCAGGAACTCAGTGTTCTCTGAAGGCAGATTGGGCACTCAGCAGCAGATATAGCTACGTATCCTTTGGTGCCATCATAGCTTATTTATTCACGAGTCCATTTTGGGATGACAGGCCATAAGTGACAGGTGAACACCTGGCTACCATAAGTATCAGTTGCTCAGTCGTGTCTGAGTCTAGTCCCCTGGACTCCTCTGTCTATAGGACTTCTCAGGTGAGAATACTGGAGTGGGTTGCCATTTCCTTCTCGAGGGAATTTTCCTGACCAAGGGATTGAAGCCAGGTCTCCTGCATTGCAGGCAGGTTTTTACTGTCTGAGCCACCAGGGAAGGAGTTACTGTGAAAAGAGGCTGAGTGTTCACTCTGTCCACTAGATTATTAAAATCCCACTCTCTTGAGGTCAGTCTTTGGTGAACATTAACTTGGAACACAAATATATTCACTTTTTTGCCCATTCAGAGAAGTACTAGATTGATGCAAAAGTAATTGAATTTTATCATTTGATATTGGAATACATGCTTGAATAAATGTGATTACAGTATATAACATTTTAGTGCATATTTCTTCCTTTATTTTTTTGCTAATGACTTATTAGTTACTGTTTATTTTATATTTATTATAGACTAGGGAAATAATGTTAGACAAAAAGTAATTTTCCAATTTTCTTATTCAAGTTTAAAATGTGTTATAAAGCAGCAGAAACAACTCACAACATCAACAACACATTTGATCCAGGAACTGCTAATGAACGTACAGTGCAGTGGTGGTTCAAGTTCTGCAAAGGCGACAAGAGCCTTGAAGATGAGGAACTTAGTGGACATTCATCATAGTTGACAATGACCAGTTGAGAGGATCATTGAAACTGATCCTCTTAGAACTACACAGAAAGTTACCAAAGAACTCAACATCAACCATTCTATGATCATTTGATATTTGAAGCAAATTAGAAAAGTGAAAAAGCTCAGTAAGTAGGTACCTCATGATCTAACTGCAAATAGAAAGCATTGTTTTAAAGTGTCATCTTCTCTTATTCTACACAATAATGAACCATTTCTTGATTGGATTGTGATGTATGACAGATAGTGGAACTTATTCAAACCAGCATAACTGCAAACTAGAAAGCATTGTGGTCATGATCAGTGTTCTCTGAAGGCAGATTGGGCACTCAGCAGCAGATATAGCTACGTATCCTTTGGTGCCATTATTTATTCACGAGTCCATTTTGGGATGACAGGCCATAAGTGACAGGTGAACACCTGGCTACCATAAGTATCAGTTGCTCAGTCGTGTCTGAGTCTAGTCCCTGGACTCCTCTGTCTATAGGACTTCTCAGGTGAGAATACTGGAGTGGGTTGCCATTTCCTTCTCGAGGGAATTTTCCTGACCAAGGGATTGAAGCCAGGTCTCCTGCATTGCAGGCAGGTTTTTACTGTCTGAGCCACCAGGGAAGGAGTTACTGTGAAAAGAGGCTGAGTGTTCACTCTGTCCACTAGATTATTAAAATCCCACTCTCTTGAGGTCAGTCTTTGGTGAACATTAACTTGGAACACAAATATATTCACTTTTTTGCCCATTCAGAGAAGTACTAGATTGATGCAAAAGTAATTGAATTTTATCATTTGATATTGGAATACATGCTTGAATAAATGTGATTACAGTATATAACATTTTAGTGCATATTTCTTCCTTTATTTTTTTGCTAATGACTTATTAGTTACTGTTTATTTTATATTTATTATAGACTAGGGAAATAATGTTAGACAAAAAGTAATTTTCCAATTTTCTTATTCAAGTTTAAAATGTGTTATAAAGCAGCAGAAACAACTCACAACATCAACAACACATTTGATCCAGGAACTGCTAATGAACGTACAGTGCAGTGGTGGTTCAAGTTCTGCAAAGGCGACAAGAGCCTTGAAGATGAGGAACTTAGTGGACATTCATCATAGTTGACAATGACCAGTTGAGAGGATCATTGAAACTGATCCTCTTAGAACTACACAGAAAGTTACCAAAGAACTCAACATCAACCATTCTATGATCATTTGATATTTGAAGCAAATTAGAAAAGTGAAAAAGCTCAGTAAGTAGGTACCTCATGATCTAACTGCAAATAGAAAGCATTGTTTTAAAGTGTCATCTTCTCTTATTCTACACAATAATGAACCATTTCTTGATTGGATTGTGATGTATGACAGATAGTGGAACTTATTCAAAAACCAGCAATGACCAGCTCTGTGACTGGACTGAGAAGAAGCTCCAAAGCACTTTTCAAAGGCAAACTTACACCAAAGAATGGTCATGATCACTTTTTAGTGATCTGCTGCCCTCTGATCCAGCTGTCTGAATCCCAGCAAAATCATTATGTCTGAGAAGTGTGCTCAGCAAATTGATGAGATGCACAGAAAACTGCAATGCATGAAGCTGGGACTGATCAACACAAAGGGCCCAATTCTTCTCTATGACAACACCTGACCATACGTCACACAACCAATTCTTCAAAGCTTAAAAAATTAGGCTATTAAGTTTTGTCTCATCCACCATATTCACCTGACCCTTGCCAACAAACTACCACTCTTCAAGCATCATGAGACCTTTTTTGTAGGGAAAATGCTTCCACAACTAGGAAGGGGCAAGCTATGATTTCAAGAGTTCATTGAATTCCAAACAAATTTATTTCTTATTGGCAAAAATGTATTGATTGTACTGGTTCTTACATTGATGAATAAAGATGTGTTTGAACCTAGATAAAATGATTTAAAATTCACAAACCAAAACTGCAATATTGTTTGCACCAACCTAATAAATTCAATTATCTTTCTTAAATTTTATTGTCACTAATTTTCATGTTTCTTTCATTTCACTGACCATACAGCCAAATTATTGTCCATTGTTCATAAATAACCATGTAATCACACATTTGGCCATTTTACATCCAAGCAAGCAATCATTTTTTTATGTTATTTTGACACATAAAACACAATCAGAACTCCTAGATCATGCCTTCCATCTTCACATCAAATTCTCTTCTTTTCTCAGCTTCATTCTGTGACTGTTATAATCACCAAACATACTTAATATTTGCCAAATTGTTAACTGTTCTTTATTAGACTCTAAATTTCATGCTGCAAAGAATTCATGTTTTCTTTTGTTCATTATTATGATTTTGAAGAATAAAGTGAAAAAGCTCAGTAAGTAGGTACCTCATGATCTAACTGCAAATAGAAAGCATTGTTTTAAAGTGTCATCTTCTCTTATTCTACACAATAATGAACCATTTCTTGATTGGATTGTTTTGTTTGGTTTATGAACAGATAGTGGAACTTATTCAAAAACCAGCAATGACCAGCTCTGTGACTGGACTGAGAAGAAGCTCCAAAGCACTTTTCAAAGGCAAACTTACACCAAAGAATGGTCATGATCACTTTTTAGTGATCTGCTGCCCTCTGATCCAGCTGTCTGAATCCCAGCAAAATCATTATGTCTGAGAAGTGTGCTCAGCAAATTGATGAGATGCACAGAAAACTGCAATGCATGAAGCTGGGACTGATCAACACAAAGGGCCCAATTCTTCTCTATGACAACACCTGACCATACGTCACACAACCAATTCTTCAAAGCTTAAAAAATTAGGCTATTAAGTTTTGTCTCATCCACCATATTCACCTGACCCTTGCCAACAAACTACCACTCTTCAAGCATCATGAGACCTTTTTTGTAGGGAAAATGCTTCCACAACTAGGAAGGGGCAAGCTATGATTTCCAAGAGTTCATTGAATTCCAAACAAATTTATTTCTTATTGGCAAAAATGTATTGATTGTACTGGTTCTTACATTGATGAATAAAGATGTGTTTGAACCTAGATAAAATGATTTAAAATTCACAAACCAAAACTGCAATATTGTTTGCACCAACCTAATAAATTCAATTATCTTTCTTAAATTTTATTGTCACTAATTTTCATGTTTCTTTCATTTCACTGACCATACAGCCAAATTATTGTCCATTGTTCATAAATAACCATGTAATCACACATTTGGCCATTTTACATCCAAGCAAGCAATCATTTTTTTATGTTATTTTGACACATAAAACACAATCAGAACTCCTAGATCATGCCTTCCATCTTCACATCAAATTCTCTTCTTTTCTCAGCTTCATTCTGTGACTGTTATAATCACCAAACATACTTAATATTTGCCAAATTGTTAACTGTTCTTTATTAGACTCTAAATTTCATGCTGCAAAGAATTCATGTTTTCTTTTGTTCATTATTATGTTCTCAGTATTTAAAGTTTGGCATCTAGTAAGAGTTCAAAAATTTATTTAATCAATGAACCACAAAGACTTAATATCTATCATTGTGTTTGAAAAGTCTCTGTGCTTTCTGTTTTACTTCTTCAAGAGAAATATCTGATAATTCCTCAAGACAACTCTTTGAGGTATATGCTCATTTAATGAATTGGTTTCAATCCCATTGCATCAAATGCTTACTCTGATTCAATCCATTCATGGTGATAGTTAAAGTGGTAGTTTACATCGTGCCTAGAAAGCTGCTCTATCTTCTTGTTCAGCTAAGTAGACACTTTTCCAGAAGATTTCATCACCAGGTAAAAAATATACTAAAAATATAAAGATG
Source organism: Tragulus kanchil (assembly GCA_022376925.1). Classification (NCBI taxonomy): domain Eukaryota; kingdom Metazoa; phylum Chordata; class Mammalia; order Artiodactyla; family Tragulidae; genus Tragulus; species Tragulus kanchil. Next base: position 110,175,936 of record JAIOJX010000025.1, on the reverse strand, counting down.
AAGTATATACAGATGCTTATATATACACACAGAAAACTATATAGATGGAAAAGATTGGCTATGTATAATGATTATATTTAATGTAAAGAGAACACATAAAGCAAAAATAGTCAATGGATAGTATATTAAGTAACAGTGTCCCATATTATTAAAAGAATGTATACTCTTTTAGAAATTTTCTTGAAGTAATAATTTTGAAAAGAGTAGAAAAAATACAAAGGATTCATTCTCTAAATCAACTTGTTTAGTTCTGGGAATTATCTTAAAAGTGAGAGAAAATTTATGAATTTTTATAGAAATTTCCCAAAGCCATCTTTCAAAACTTATTTTAGAAATTGATCAGACTACATGAAATAAATAAAAGCATATAAAGTTAATCACTATCACAGGTTATAAAGAACAAATGAAAAAAACTAACTTAATTGCAAAATATTTGCCTATGTTGATGAATCCACTCTCATGTAAACCTTGTAAATACATATCTGACTGTGGAATTCAGTATTAATTCTTCTTTGTGCCTAGATGTTCATGTCTTTGAGCTCCTTGTTGTTAAGGACCAAATGTTAGTTACATTTATACCCATAATCTCTCAGTAAAGTCTGCACAAATTGACATTTAAGATGCTATTTGAGCGAATGAATATTATATATATAGTGGAGCTTAAAACTAATTTTGATTTCATACGAATCCTGACTTTCACGCCTCTAATTATGTGAAGCAATATTTCTTCTCCAAGGTTGGATGGTTCTTCGAATGAAAACTTGTATCTACCTCTCACATGTCAACACTTTTTAATATTGTGTGAAATAAAGTAGAATGACAAAGTCTGAGATGTGATATTTACACCTTGGATGGGGGTTTAGAACTTTAAGTAGAATTTTGGCATCTAGTAAGAGTTCAAAAATTTATTTAATCAATGAACCACAAAGACTTAATATCTATCATTGTGTTTGAAAAGTCTCTGTGCTTTCTGTTTTACTTCTTCAAGAGAAATATCTGATAATTCCTCAAGACAACTCTTTGAGGTATATGCTCATTTAATGAATTGGTTTCAATCCCATTGCATCAAATGCTTACTCTGATTCAATCCATTCATGGTGATAGTTAAAGTGGTAGTTTACATCGTGCCTAGAAAGCTGCTCTATCTTCTTGTTCAGCTAAGTAGACACTTTTCCAGAAGATTTCATCACCAGGTAAAAAATATACTAAAAATATAAAGATGAAGTATATACAGATGCTTATATATACACACAGAAAACTATATAGATGGAAAAGATTGGCTATGTATAATGATTATATTTAATGTAAAGAGAACACATAAAGCAAAAATAGTCAATGGATAGTATATTAAGTAACAGTGTCCCATATTATTAAAAGAATGTATACTCTTTTAGAAATTTTCTTGAAGTAATAATTTTGAAAAGAGTAGAAAAAATACAAAGGATTCATTCTCTAAATCAACTTGTTTAGTTCTGGGAATTATCTTAAAAGTGAGAGAAAATTTATGAATTTTTATAGAAATTTCCCAAAGCCATCTTTCAAAACTTATTTTAGAAATTGATCAGACTACATGAAATAAATAAAAGCATATAAAGTTAATCACTATCACAGGTTATAAAGAACAAATGAAAAAAACTAACTTAATTGCAAAATATTTGCCTATGTTGATGAATCCACTCTCATGTAAACCTTGTAAATACATATCTGACTGTGGAATTCAGTATTAATTCTTCTTTGTGCCTAGATGTTCATGTCTTTGAGCTCCTTGTTGTTAAGGACCAAATGTTAGTTACATTTATACCCATAATCTCTCAGTAAAGTCTGCACAAATTGACATTTAAGATGCTATTTGAGCGAATGAATATTATATATATAGTGGAGCTTAAAACTAATTTTGATTTCATACGAATCCTGACTTTCACGCCTCTAATTATGTGAAGCAATATTTCTTCTCCAAGGTTGGATGGTTCTTCGAATGAAAACTTGTATCTACCTCTCACATGTCAACACTTTTTAATATTGTGTGAAATAAAGTAGAATGACAAAGTCTGAGATGTGATATTTACACCTTGGATAAAAAAGACAGGGCTGAGCATTTGAGAAGGTCTGCTTATGAAGGCTTCTAATGATATTTTAAAAATATATATTTGGCTGATTTTACCATTTCAAAAAATATAATATTCTATGTATAGAGATAAATACTTAGGCTCAAACTTATTTTTGGCAGAGCTAAATTTAGACTTCAATAAATCAAATATTGGTACAATAACAAGTAAATTTTGAGTTTGTCACTGTAGACAGAAAAAAGTAAGACAACATTCCAGGATTTAATAAGCCAGTTTTTTAAAAGTTATTTAGGAGAGCAGTATATGTGTGTGTGTGTATATATATATATATATATATATATATATATATATGGAAAACTTAAGTTAGAATATAACAAAATATTCATACCAATAATAGAATTATCAAGAGATAGAGAATTTACTTATTTATTTAAGATTTATTTATTTTTGGGTTGTGTGAGGTTGTCATTGCTGTGTGTGAGGGCTTTTTCTAGTTGTGGTGTGCAGGTGTTTCAATGGGTGTCTTCTTTTGTTGTGGAGCACAGATTCCAGGGCACTTGAGTTCAGTAGTTATGGCTTGCAGGCTCTGTTGCTCAGCATTATGTAGGATTTTCCTAAAACAGGAATCAAACCCATGTCCCTTGCACTGGCAGGAAGATTCTTAATCATTGAACTGCCAGGGAAACCCTGAGATAGAGAATTTAAACAGATACTGCCTGTTTTAGATTGAAATCATTAGAAAAGGATTTAACAAAAAGAGATAAACTTTTAATTTGACTTGAGAGAATAATAATTTTGAAGGGGAAAAAATGAAGATAGTTGTAGAAATAAGAAGAATAATTCAATTGTAAACTCTAGTATAGAAAATATATATCTCTCAAGTAATACAATAAACTTACAGAATATTTAAAAGTATTTTCATAACTGTTTATGTTGTCCACCTCAAAATTCTCCTTCTTTCACTGTATTGATTTGGCCCAAAATATTTACAACAGTATTGGTTATGGATGTGTACTAGAGAGGAACAGGTTGGAGAATTAATTCATTCATAAACTAATAATTTAGTTTTCTAGGAACTAGAATACAACAAAGAATGAAGAATATTATCTCCCAACCCTCTTAGAGCTTACACTCTAGCAATGGATCAGAAAAGAACTGCTCTAAACATCCATATAGTAAACATTTTCAGCTTCTTGAACCCTATACTGCTGTTAAAAATACTCAGTCCTACCACTGTGTCACAAAAGGAGCTCTATCTAATATATCATTACATGTGTATGACTGTTCCATTAAAATTTTCTTTATAAAAACAGATCTTGAGTCAGACATAGTTATATTAGTCCCTTAGTTGTGTCCAACTCTTTGGGATCCCGTAGACTTCAGCTTGCCAGGCTCCTCTGTCCATGAAATTCTCCAGGCAAGAATACTGGAGTAGCCATTTCCTTCTCCAGGGAATCTTTCCAACCCAGGGACCGAATCTGGGTCTCCAACATCTCATGCAGATTCTTTACCATTTGAGCCACCAGGGAAGCCCTTCTATAGCCAACAGAAAGCAGCAAAAGGCATTTACCAGTTCTTATGTAGGATTCAAAGCCTACACTCCACTTGGAAAGAAGTCCTGGCTAGCCTAAAAGAGAATAATGGCATGGGTCTCCTCACAATCCCAGATGATTGCAAGTCAGCCACCAGTTAGGTGAGTGAGGCTCTCTTATGCCCTCAGTCTGCTGGAGCACAAGAGCAGAGACTCAACATTAAAAAAATAGTAATTACAAAAATACCTTTTCTATTTTCCTGGTGGATCTTATAATAATTGCTTAAGTATCTGAACTAGCACATTTTTTCCTCTCATGAAATAGTTTCTGTTATAGAACTTAATATCTATGGAAAATGAGGACATATTAAGATGATAAGTGTAGTGTTTTTCTTTATGTTGTCAGTTACTAGGTTGGCCAAAAACTTTGCTTGGGTTTTTCTGTGTTTGTATGTGTTTAGTCACTCAGTCATGTCTGATTCTTTGCAACCCCATGGATCATACCTTACTATGATCTTCTGTCCCAGGGAAATTTCCCAGAAAGAATACTGGAGTGGATGGCCATTTCCTTCTCCAGGGAATCTTCCTGGCCCAGATATCAAGTTCACGTCTCCTACACTTCCTGCATGCATGTGTGCTAAGTCACTTCAGTCATGCCCAACTCTTTGTGACCCTATGGACTGTGGTCCTCCAGGTTCCTCTGTATATTGAATTCTCCAGGCAAGAATACTGGAGTGGATTGCCACTTCCTCCTCTAGATAATCTTCCAAGGAATCTAACGCACATCTCTTACTTCTTCTGCACTACAGATGAATTCTCTACCATTCAGTCACCAGGGAAGCTTAGGTTTTTCCATAAGCTGATACAGAAAAGAATGATGAACCTATTTGCCAACCCATAGAAGGTTTCATGTGAAGCAGTGCAAATGATATGTATAGTCAAAGGAAATTCTTTTAAAACACACCATTCTAAATTTTAGTTTAGAATAGATATTGTGAATGCTATATATGGAAAAATTTTAAGTGTTTTCAATAAATACACATAGCATAAATGTGCTATGTTCTGACTGTGAAGATGTTTATATACAATTTAATAATAATACCTTAGAATATTTTGGCAACTCCCTGGAAAGAAGTCCTGGCTAGCCTAAAAGAGAATAATGGCATGGGTCTCCTCACAATCCCAGATGATTGCAAGTCAGCCACCAGTTAGGTGAGTGAGGCTCTCTTATGCCCTCAGTCTGCTGGAGCACAAGAGCAGAGACTCAACATTAAAAAAATAGTAATTACAAAAATACCTTTTCTATTTTCCTGGTGGATCTTATAATAATTGCTTAAGTATCTGAACTAGCACATTTTTTCCTCTCATGAAATAGTTTCTGTTATAGAACTTAATATCTATGGAAAATGAGGACATATTAAGATGATAAGTGTAGTGTTTTTCTTTATGTTGTCAGTTACTAGGTTGGCCAAAAACTTTGCTTGGGTTTTTCTGTGTTTGTATGTGTTTAGTCACTCAGTCATGTCTGATTCTTTGCAACCCCATGGATCATACCTTACTATGATCTTCTGTCCCAGGGAAATTTCCCAGAAAGAATACTGGAGTGGATGGCCATTTCCTTCTCCAGGGAATCTTCCTGGCCCAGATATCAAGTTCACGTCTCCTACACTTCCTGCATGCATGTGTGCTAAGTCACTTCAGTCATGCCCAACTCTTTGTGACCCTATGGACTGTGGTCCTCCAGGTTCCTCTGTATATTGAATTCTCCAGGCAAGAATACTGGAGTGGATTGCCACTTCCTCCTCTAGATAATCTTCCAAGGAATCTAACGCACATCTCTTACTTCTTCTGCACTACAGATGAATTCTCTACCATTCAGTCACCAGGGAAGCTTAGGTTTTTCCATAAGCTGATACAGAAAAGAATGATGAACCTATTTGCCAACCCATAGAAGGTTTCATGTGAAGCAGTGCAAATGATATGTATAGTCAAAGGAAATTCTTTTAAAACACACCATTCTAAATTTTAGTTTAGAATAGATATTGTGAATGCTATATATGGAAAAATTTTAAGTGTTTTCAATAAATACACATAGCATAAATGTGCTATGTTCTGACTGTGAAGATGTTTATATACAATTTAATAATAATACCTTAGAATTGTTATTCTTTATCACTGAATATTAGTGTAATCTCCTGTGTTTCCCAGAAGAAAAACACTATCATAATAGAGGTAGATTTATTTATTTAGGGAAATGTTAAGTGTGAAATGCTGCAAATTATTTCACAGTTTAAAATCTCAATCAAATAACAAATTGAAGGACATATTTAAAGAAATCTTCACCCAATTAAACTTGAGCATTTTTGTTATCCGAATAGAAGCACCATAATGGCCAGTGCCAAGACTTTCTGTATTCTCACTGATACAGCCCAGGCACCCAGAGTTACACCTGTTCTACAGAAGACTGATGTAGCAGGTGTTTGGGTCACATCCTTTTGGAAAATCTCTGATTTTTAGCTCAACTGTGTCAAAGGTATTGATTCACTTTGGCTATAAGTATCAACCTCAAGCATATCTGAGTTATTTCACAATGTGCCCCAGAACCCAAGGCTTCTGAATCTCTAGATCCTGCTGAAACTGTTAGCCCGGAAGTGTGGGACAACTCTCTGACATTAGCAAATGATAAAGCACCAACCTTGCATCCTTCAATTGGATGTTTCTAGAAGGTGTTCAGTGTGCTTTTCAACAAAACACATTATCAGTAAATCATATGGGACCACCTTCCCACACTTCATCCAAGTCCTAGTCTTACATACTTTATAGTTGGGCAGTGGTATTTGTACTTAGCAAACACTTTGACCCTGTTTTAAAAATGTTTTTGAATTACATATGAAACTTTTCATTTCTGGAATACACTCCCTAGTCAATCTGGGAATCTTTAAATTCACATAAAGAGGTAGTTTCATAAAACATGTACTCTAATAACTGCAGTAAAAGTTTGGCATAAGTGTTTCTCTTTGCCCTTATAAAAGAGAAACAGACTTGAAAGAAGAATAGCTTAGGGAATTTACAGTTTTCCTTTCTCCAGTTATTTAATAAATATTATACAAGACACCTATTCAGCAATTGAATATAAATCAACAATATAGCATCTATTGGTCAAATGATGGTATAATTGCTACCCCTCTATTTATATTTTAATGAGTGTATCAATTTTTTTTTCTTTTCCCCATCATGTCTTTTTTTTTATTTATATTTATTTTTCATCCATCTGTTTTTTGATTTTTTTTAAATTCTCTGGCATGTGTGAACCTCCCATTGCAGTGGCTTCTCCCACTGCAGAGCACTGGTTCCAGGCGCATGCGCTCCAGAGGGCTTGTTGGTCATAGACCACATTGGGCCAGCCACTCCATGGTACATGGGATCTTTCCGCGGGTAGCATGCAGTTAAAGAAAAATCTTCACCCAATTAAACTTGAGCATTTTGTTATCCGAATAGAAGCACCATAATGGCCAGTGCCAAGACTTTCTGTATTCTCACTGATACAGCCCAGGCACCCAGAGTTACACCTGTTCTACAGAAGACTGATGTAGCAGGTGTTTGGGTCACATCCTTTTGGAAAATCTCTGATTTTTAGCTCAACTGTGTCAAAGGTATTGATTCACTTTGGCTATAAGTATCAACCTCAAGCATATCTGAGTTATTTCACAATGTGCCCCAGAACCCAAGGCTTCTGAATCTCTAGATCCTGCTGAAACTGTTAGCCCGGAAGTGTGGGACAACTCTCTGACATTAGCAAATGATAAAGCACCAACCTTGCATCCTTCAATTGGATGTTTCTAGAAGGTGTTCAGTGTGCTTTTCAACAAAACACATTATCAGTAAATCATATGGGACCACCTTCCCACACTTCATCCAAGTCCTAGTCTTACATACTTTATAGTTGGGCAGTGGTATTTGTACTTAGCAAACACTTTGACCCTGTTTTAAAAATGTTTTTGAATTACATATGAAACTTTTCATTTCTGGAATACACTCCCTAGTCAATCTGGGAATCTTTAAATTCACATAAAGAGGTAGTTTCATAAAACATGTACTCTAATAACTGCAGTAAAAGTTTGGCATAAGTGTTTCTCTTTGCCCTTATAAAAGAGAAACAGACTTGAAAGAAGAATAGCTTAGGGAATTTACAGTTTTCCTTTCTCCAGTTATTTAATAAATATTATACAAGACACCTATTCAGCAATTGAATATAAATCAACAATATAGCATCTATTGGTCAAATGATGGTATAATTGCTACCCCTCTATTTATATTTTAATGAGTGTATCAATTTTTTTTTCTTTTCCCCATCATGTCTTTTTTTTTATTTATATTTATTTTTCATCCATCTGTTTTTTGATTTTTTTTAAATTCTCTGGCATGTGTGAACCTCCCATTGCAGTGGCTTCTCCCACTGCAGAGCACTGGTTCCAGGCGCATGCGCTCCAGAGGGCTTGTTGGTCATAGACCACATTGGGCCAGCCACTCCATGGTACATGGGATCTTTCCGGGGTAGGGATCGAACCTGTGCCCCTTCCACTGCAAGGTGGACTCTTCACCCACTGGACCATCAAGGAAGACCTGAGAGTGCCAATTTTTTAAAGGAAATATTAATTGAACTTATTTGTTTCCAGAAACTGGGATTCAGAGTTACCACCTAATCCTCAAGAAATTATGACCATGTGTGACTGGGACACATGTATTTTTCTCACATCAAAATGTAAAAAACAAATAATGACTTTATTTACAATAAATCCATCCATATTCATATGTTATGAATATTTACCAAATTAAAACAATCAATTTTATAAATATGAATGTATAGAGTTATTTTATTAGTGCTTTTTTAGGGAAATAAATGGTTAAATAAACAATACATTATGCATTAGAGATACAGTACTAAACATGTAATTAAAATTCAGCTCAGTACAAAGGTAACTCTCTGGAAGGAAACCAAATATATTTAGATATATATCATGGATTTAAAATTAAAAGAATGTTCATTGATGCAAGGTGAGTAGTCAGAGAAACTGAAATTAAGAGACTTATTGACCTTTTTAATTTTTAATTTCTTTTTTGACTTATTTTATTTTATTATTAGTTTTTAATTTTAATTTTAATTCTTGGAAACCTCTAATTCTCTTTCCTCTTTCCCACTGCTTCCTCCCTCTGTGTTCTAAATGTAAAACACTTTCCTATCTACCAATATCCTCTAGATAAATTATTCCCTATCTTCCTGTCTCCACTATTCTCTTCCAAATACACTAAACAATACACACACTAATCTTTGCTACCTAACCCTATAAAATCCTACCAAGACGAATCTTTTCCTTTTTATTACCTATAGACTCTCCTCCTCATCACCCCCAACACATGTCCTAATTAAAAATTGCTCTCATTGTAATTATCCAAGCCAGGACCTTGTGTTGGATCCATTTATTCAGGCACTATTTTAATTAATTCAAAGCTTACGGGCAAGTATCATCTATGATTGCATAAATTGCTAGAAAGATTTCCTGTGCCTTATCTCTGTAAAACTGGTCAGTTGTGGGGACTGCTGTGTATGTATGTATATCTTACAATTATGTTAGAAAACATCTGCATGCGTTTATGACTGTCACCCATCAGGGATGCACCTCTTGTTCCTCAAATGCTAGTATGTGAACTAATATCACGGAACACCATAGCAAACCAGACATAGAGCCTACACCCCTTGACCAGTCATCAAACCAAGGATCCTCAGAGCGAAAGCCCTGATTCCAAGACCCCACATTACCAAAGAACATACAACACTAGAGATCATTCATCTGTAAACAAGACCTAACACCATCCAAGACACAAACCACTGAACCCTTCAAGAAGGACAGAAACCCAAAGGAAGGGAGAATTCAACCAAGAAGCCTGGTGGGAAAAAGAACTCCATACACACAAAGAAACAAAAATTAACCTAACAATGAAATGACAGAGAAACACTGCACAAATGAAGGACCAAGCTAGAGAAACACCGATTCATATGACAGAGGAGGAGATAGACAAACTATCTGAAAGAGAATTCAGAAAAGCTATAATAATGAGAATGCAAAACACCGAAAACAGAATATTAGAAGAAATTAGTGTACTGAGAAGAGATATGCAAGAAATGAAAAATAAGCAAATGGAGACCACCAACTCAATTGCTGAACTGAAAAATACTATAGAAGGTCTCAACAGTAGAGTATCAGAGGCTGAAGAAGAGATAAGTGAGCTGGAAGACAGAATGATGGAAATAAGTGCTGAAGAACAGAACAAAACTGAAAGAATTAAAAGAACTGAGGATACCAACAGAGACCTATGGGACAATATCAAACCCACCGACATTAGAATTATAGGAGTTCCAGAAGAAGAAGAAAAAAAGAAAGGCTATGAGAAAATTCTTGAAGAGGTTATAGTTAAAAATTACTCCAACATGGGAAAGGAAATAGTCAACCACATCCAAGAAGCACAAAGAGTTCCATACAGGAGAAACCCCAGAAGAAACACACCAAGGCACATTCTAATCAAACTAACGCAGACTAAATATAAAGACAGATTACTAAAAAGCAGCTAGGAGCAAACACAAAATAACATAAAGGAAACCCCATATGTTTAACCACGGATCTCTCAACAGAAACCCTGCAGGCCAGAAGAGAATGGTAAGACACATTTAAATGGCTAAAAGAGAATAAACTCTAACCAAGATTTCTCTAACCAGCAAGAATCTCATTCAGAATTGATGGTAAAGTCAAAAGCTTCACAGACAAGCAAAAACTAAAAAAATTCTGTACCGCAACTAGAACAAGTGTTAAAGGGCCTGATATAGCCAATAAATAGAGTAGGAGAAGCCTCACAACTCAAACCACAAATTTCTAAGAAGATGACAATAGGAACATTTGTATCAATAATTACTTTGAACGTAAATGGACTAAATGCTCCAACCAAACGACACAGGCTGGCTGAATGGATCCAGAAGCAAGACCCATATATATGCTGTTTATAAGAGACCCACTTCAGACTTAGAGACACTCATAGATTGAAAGTGAAAAGCTGGAAAAAGATATTCCATGCAAATGGAAATTAAAAGAAAGCTGGAGTAGCAATCCCCATATCAGACAAAATAGACTTAAAAGTAAAGAAGATCCGAAGAGAAAAGGCAGGTCACTACATAATGATTAAGGGATCTATCCAACAGCAAGACATAACAGTCATGAATATCTACGCACCCAACACAGGGGCACCTCAATACATAAGACAGGTACTTTCAGACATAAAAGAAGAAATCAACAATAACACAGTCATAGTAGGAGACTTTAACACTCCTCTCACACCAATGGACAGATCATCCAAACAGAAAATTAATAAAGAAACACAAGCCTTAAATGCCACACTAGAAAAGATGGACCTCATTGATATCTTTAGGACGTTCCATCCAAAAGCAGAAGAATATACTTTCTTCTCAAGTGCTCACGGAACATTCTCCAGGGTAGACCACATCTTGGGTCACAAATCAAACCTCAGTCAATTCAAGAAAACCGAAATTATATCAACCATCTTCTCAGACCACAATGCAATGAGACTAGAGATCAACTACAGGAAAAAAAAAAAAAAACCTAAAAACACAAACACATGGAGATTAAACAAAACATACCTAAAAAACCAACTGATCATTGAGGAAAACAAAGGAGAAATTAAAAAATTCCTAGAAGAAAATGACAATGAACACATGACAGTGCAAAACCTATGGGATACTGCAAGGTCAGTTCTAAGAGGGAAATTTATAGCAATGCAATCCCACCTCAAGAAACTAGGAAAATATGAAGCAGATGACTTAACCCTCTGCTTAAAACAATTGGAGAAAGAAGAACAAAAACACCCCGAAGCCAGCAGAAGGAGAGAAATCATAAGGATCAGAGCAGAAATAAATGAGAAAGAAATGAAAGAAACAATAGTAAAGATAAATAAAACAGAAAGCTGGTTCTTTGAAAAGGTAAACAAAATTGACAAGCCACTGGCCAGACTCATTAAGAAAAAGAGAGAGAAGAACCAGATCAACAAAATCAAAAACGAAAAAGGAGAGATTACAACAGATAATGCAGAAATCCAAAGGATTCTAAGAGACTATTATGAGCAACTCTATGGCAACAAACTGGACAACCTGGAAGAAATGGACAGTTTCTTGGAGAAGATTAATCTCCCAAGACTGAGCCAGGAAGAAACAGAAACTTTGAACAACCCAATCACAAGCTCAGAAATCGAATTTGTGATTAAAAATCTACCCAAAAATAAAAGCCCAGGGCCAGATGGTTTCACAAGTGAATTCTACCAAACATTTAAAGAAGAGCTAATGCCTGTCCTTCTAAAACTCTTCCAAACAATTGCACAGGAAGGAACACTTCCAAACACATTCTACGAGGCCACCATCACCCGATACCAAAGCCAGGCAAAGACAGCACAAAAAAAGAAAATTATAGGCCAATTTCACTTATGAATCTAGATGCCAAAATCCTCAACAAAATCCTAGCAAACAGAATTCAACAACACATCAAAAAACTCATAAAACACTATCAGGTTGAGTTCATCCCAGGCATGCAAGGATTCTTCAACATCCTCAAATCAATCAATGTGATACACCGTATCAACAAATTGAGAGACAAAAATCACATGATCATCTCAATAGATACAGAAAAAGCCTTCGACAAAGTACAGCATCCATTTATGATAAAAACTCTTCAGAAAATGGGCATAGAAGGAACCTATTTCAACATAATAAAAGCCATCTATGAGAAACCTACAGCGAACATTATCCTTAATGGTGAAAAACTGAAAGCATTTCCTCTAAGTTCAGAAACAAGATGGGGGTGTCCACTTTCACCACTACTATTCAACATAGTCCTGGAAGTTCTAGCAACAGTAATAAGAGAAGAGAAAAAAATCAAAGGAATCCAGATTGGAAAGGAAGAAGTCAAGCTCTCTCTTTTTGCAGACGACATGATATTATACATAGAAAATCCCAAAGACACGGTTACAAAGCCACTAGAGCTAATCGATGAATTCAGCAAAGTCGCAGGATACAAAGTCAACACACAGAAGTCACTGGCATTCCTATACCCAAACAACGAAAAATCAGAAAACGAAATCAAAGAGGCAATCCCCTTCACCATTGCAGCCAAAAGAATCTAATATCTAGGAATAAACCTACCCAAAGAAACAAAAGAACTGTACACAGAAAGCTACAAGACCCTCATGACGGACATTAAAGAAGACTTAAACAGATGGAGAGATATCCCATGTTCCTGGATTGGAAGAATCAATATTGTGAAAATGACCATACTACCAAATATCATCTACAGATTCAATGCAATACCTATCCAACTACCATTGACATTTTTCACAGAACTAGACCAAATAGTAACTCAGTCCAAATGGAGACACAAAAGACCCCGAATAGCCAAAGCAATCCTAAAAAAGAAAAACGGAGTTGGAGGGATCAGCTTCCGTAACTTCAGACTCTACTACAAAGCAACAGTCATCTAGACAGTATGGTACTGGCACAAAAATAGAACTATAGATCAATGGAACAAGATTGAGAACACGGAGATAAACCCACGCACCTATTGGTACCTTTTTACAAAGGAGGTGAAACTGTAAAATGGGACAGTTAACGTAGCAAACAGAATTCAACAACACATCAAAAAACTCATAAAACACTATCAGGTTGAGTTCATCCCAGGCATGCAAGGATTCTTCAACATCCTCAAATCAATCAATGTGATACACCGTATCAACAAATTGAGAGACAAAAATCACATGATCATCTCAATAGATACAGAAAAAGCCTTCGACAAAGTACAGCATCCATTTATGATAAAAACTCTTCAGAAAATGGGCATAGAAGGAACCTATTTCAACATAATAAAAGCCATCTATGAGAAACCTACAGCGAACATTATCCTTAATGGTGAAAAACTGAAAGCATTTCCTCTAAGTTCAGAAACAAGATGGGGGTGTCCACTTTCACCACTACTATTCAACATAGTCCTGGAAGTTCTAGCAACAGTAATAAGAGAAGAGAAAAAAATCAAAGGAATCCAGATTGGAAAGGAAGAAGTCAAGCTCTCTCTTTTTGCAGACGACATGATATTATACATAGAAAATCCCAAAGACACGGTTACAAAGCCACTAGAGCTAATCGATGAATTCAGCAAAGTCGCAGGATACAAAGTCAACACACAGAAGTCACTGGCATTCCTATACCCAAACAACGAAAAATCAGAAAACGAAATCAAAGAGGCAATCCCCTTCACCATTGCAGCCAAAAGAATCTAATATCTAGGAATAAACCTACCCAAAGAAACAAAAGAACTGTACACAGAAAGCTACAAGACCCTCATGACGGACATTAAAGAAGACTTAAACAGATGGAGAGATATCCCATGTTCCTGGATTGGAAGAATCAATATTGTGAAAATGACCATACTACCAAATATCATCTACAGATTCAATGCAATACCTATCCAACTACCATTGACATTTTTCACAGAACTAGACCAAATAGTAACTCAGTCCAAATGGAGACACAAAAGACCCCGAATAGCCAAAGCAATCCTAAAAAAGAAAAACGGAGTTGGAGGGATCAGCTTCCGTAACTTCAGACTCTACTACAAAGCAACAGTCATCTAGACAGTATGGTACTGGCACAAAAATAGAACTATAGATCAATGGAACAAGATTGAGAACACGGAGATAAACCCACGCACCTATTGGTACCTTATTTTTGACAAAGGAGGTGAAACTGTAAAATGGGACAAAGACAGCCTCTTCAACAAATGGTGCTGGGAAAATTGGACAGCTACATGTAAAAAAATGAAATTGGAACATTCCCTGACACCATACACAAAGATCAACTCAAAATGGATTAAAGACCTAAATGTAAGACCAGACACCATCAAACTCTTAGAGGAGAATATAGGCAAAACCCTCAAGGACATCAGTCAAAGCAAGTTCTTCTCTGACCCACCTACTAAAATAGAGGAACTGAAAAGAAAAGTGAACATGTGGGACCTTATGAAACTTAAAAGCTTTTGTACAGCAAAAGAAATCACCAAAAAGTTCAACAGACACCCCACAGAGTGGGAGAAAATCATAGTAAATGAAACAACAGACAAAGAATTCATCTCTAAAATCTACAAGCATTTCAGTCAACTCAGCACAGGAAAAATGAACAACCCAATCAAAAAATGGGAAAAAGATCTAAAGAGACGCCTCTCCAAAGAGGACATATAGATGGCCCAAAAAGCACATGAAATGATGCTCAACCTCGCTTATCATTACAGAAATGCAAATTAAAACTGCAATGAGATACCACCTCACACCTGTCAGAATGGCCATCATCAACAAATCAACAGACAACAAATGCTGGAGTGGGTGCGGAGAAAAGGGAGTCCTCTTGCATTGCTGGTGGGAAAGTAAACTGATACAACCTCTATGGAAGAAAATATGGAGATTCCTTAAAAAACTAAAAATAGACGCACCCTATGACCCAGCAATCCCACTATTAGGCCTATATCCTGATGAAATCAAAACTGAAAGAGGCACCTATATCCCATTGTTCATTGCAGCTCTCTATACAATAGCCAGAACATGGAAGCAACCTAGATGTCCATCTACAAATGAATGGATACAGAAGCTTTGGTACATATATACAATGGAATACTACTCAGCTGTTGGAGGGATCAGCTTCCGTAACTTCAGACTCTACTACAAAGCAACAGTCATCTAGACAGTATGGTACTGGCACAAAAATAGAACTATAGATCAATGGAACAAGATTGAGAACACGGAGATAAACCCACGCACCTATTGGTACCTTATTTTTGACAAAGGAGGTGAAACTGTAAAATGGGACAAAGACAGCCTCTTCAACAAATGGTGCTGGGAAAATTGGACAGCTACATGTAAAAAAATGAAATTGGAACATTCCCTGACACCATACACAAAGATCAACTCAAAATGGATTAAAGACCTAAATGTAAGACCAGACACCATCAAACTCTTAGAGGAGAATATAGGCAAAACCCTCAAGGACATCAGTCAAAGCAAGTTCTTCTCTGACCCACCTACTAAAATAGAGGAACTGAAAAGAAAAGTGAACATGTGGGACCTTATGAAACTTAAAAGCTTTTGTACAGCAAAAGAAATCACCAAAAAGTTCAACAGACACCCCACAGAGTGGGAGAAAATCATAGTAAATGAAACAACAGACAAAGAATTAATCTCTAAAATCTACAAGCAACTCAGACAACTCAGCACAGGAAAAATGAACAACCAAATCAAAAGATGGGAAAAAGATCTAAATAGACATCTCACCAAAGAGGGCATATAGATGGCCCAAAAGCACATGAAATGGTGCTCAACCTCGCTTATTATTAAAGAAATGCAAATCAAAACTACAATGAGATATCACCTCACACCAGTCAGAATGACCATCATCCACAAATCAACAGACAACAAATGCTGGAGTGGGTGCGGAGAAAAGGGAGTCCTCTTGCATTGCTGGTGGGAAAGTAAACTGATACAACCTCTATGGAAGAAAATATGGAGATTCCTTAAAAAACTAAAAATAGACGCACCCTATGACCCAGCAATCCCACTATTAGGCCTATATCCTGATGAAATCAAAACTGAAAGAGGCACCTATATCCCATTGTTCATTGCAGCTCTCTATACAATAGCCAGAACATGGAAGCAACCTAGATGTCCATCTACAAATGAATGGATACAGAAGCTTTGGTACATATATACAATGGAATACTACTCAGCTGTTAAAAGAAATGCAGAAGACTCAGTCCTAATGAGGTGGCTAACTCTAGAACCTGTCATAAAAAGTGAAGTAAGTCAAAACGATAAAGACAAATACAGCATACTAACACACATATGTGGAATTTAGCAGGACAGTCTTGATAACACACACAGTGAACTCATGGAAAAACAGAGCATAGACATATGGACATTGTGGGGAAGAAATAAGGAGGGGGAGGCATGGAGACAGTAACATGGAAACCTATGCTGTCATGTGTGGAAAAGATAGCTATTGTCATTGTGCTAAGGGTATAGGAGTGCTCACAATGGCATGGGGCGATGGTCTGGAGGGGTAGGAGGTGGGGGAAATGGGTGGGGAGAGGTTCCAGGGATATACATATGAATGATCAGGGAACATACATGTTGGTGAACAACAAAACTCTGTAAAATCTTAAAATAAAGAATTAAAAAAATAGAGAGACTTATTGATACTGAATTCATACTTCAGTATTGCAGTTATATTTCATGAGAACATTTCCTTATTGGGACTACATATTAATTCTCTATAATGAGTATCAATAAATTAATTATTCCAGAACTATTGTACAAATCAAATTTATTTTTTATTTTTAAAATTAAGTTTTGTACATTTTAAAAGTGTATACATGTGTTCATTTTTGTACATTGTCTTAGTGTTAAGAATGTGAAATAATGTTGGCTTAAAAATGAATCAATTGATTTGTCAAAGATTGGTATGCTCTTTGGATGAATAAAAGCGAGAACAAATATGTTAAATCCAAAAATGCTTTCAAGTCTTACTAGGATTGGCTTACGTTTGAATTAGTAACTATTGTATAACATATAAGTATTTCTAGGTGTTTACCTAGCATTCTCACATATAAATTTCTTCAGCATATCAGAATAAAAATAATTTCATCAGTCTCTATAGTAAATTGAGAGTGTGTGCATGTGTGGGTGAAAAATTATATATACTATTTGTGGAATCTTGACTACCTCACACTCTGCTATTTGCTCTGGATACCAACTTGAATGAGATACAATTTTACTTAGTTCAAGGTTTTATAGTCTTGTGGGGCAATGCAGACAAGGTAACAGGAAATTTTGATAGTTGAAATGTTACCATCTGTCCAAATACTAGATACTGTGCGAGGACACAAGAGAGATATTCACCTTCATTTAGAAGCCAGCAATAAGGAAAGGGAGGCAAATACAGCATACTAACACACATATGTGGAATTTAGCAGGACAGTCTTGATAACACACACAGTGAACTCATGGAAAAACAGAGCATAGACATATGGACATTGTGGGGAAGAAATAAGGAGGGGGAGGCATGGAGACAGTAACATGGAAACCTATGCTGTCATGTGTGGAAAAGATAGCTATTGTCATTGTGCTAAGGGTATAGGAGTGCTCACAATGGCATGGGGCGATGGTCTGGAGGGGTAGGAGGTGGGGGAAATGGGTGGGGAGAGGTTCCAGGGATATACATATGAATGATCAGGGAACATACATGTTGGTGAACAACAAAACTCTGTAAAATCTTAAAATAAAGAATTAAAAAAATAGAGAGACTTATTGATACTGAATTCATACTTCAGTATTGCAGTTATATTTCATGAGAACATTTCCTTATTGGGACTACATATTAATTCTCTATAATGAGTATCAATAAATTAATTATTCCAGAACTATTGTACAAATCAAATTTATTTTTTATTTTTAAAATTAAGTTTTGTACATTTTAAAAGTGTATACATGTGTTCATTTTTGTACATTGTCTTAGTGTTAAGAATGTGAAATAATGTTGGCTTAAAAATGAATCAATTGATTTGTCAAAGATTGGTATGCTCTTTGGATGAATAAAAGCGAGAACAAATATGTTAAATCCAAAAATGCTTTCAAGTCTTACTAGGATTGGCTTACGTTTGAATTAGTAACTATTGTATAACATATAAGTATTTCTAGGTGTTTACCTAGCATTCTCACATATAAATTTCTTCAGCATATCAGAATAAAAATAATTTCATCAGTCTCTATAGTAAATTGAGAGTGTGTGCATGTGTGGGTGAAAAATTATATATACTATTTGTGGAATCTTGACTACCTCACACTCTGCTATTTGCTCTGGATACCAACTTGAATGAGATACAATTTTACTTAGTTCAAGGTTTTTATAGTCTTGTGGGGCAATGCAGACAAGGTAACAGGAAATTTTGATAGTTGAAATGTTACCATCTGTCCAAATACTAGATACTGTGCGAGGACACAAGAGAGATATTCACCTTCATTTAAGAACATCTGCATGACTATTACCAGAAATAAAGTGAAACCCAAAGGATTTGCAGATATGGACAGGGTGAAAGAGAAGAAAATGATAGTTAAGGATAATTGGACATCTTTTTACAAGGGCTGGAGGCAAAACTATGAAATGTTTGGTGAGTTAATTATACAAAATAGTTGAAGCACAGAATTTGAAGTGATGAGACAGGAAGCTAAAAAAATCAATGCATCCAATTATAGATAGATTTATAAGACAATTTAAGATGTTTTTGCTCTCTCCTGAAAGCAAAGAGAAAACACCAGAAATTTAAAGGGAGAGGGTAACATGAACTGACTGTATTTTAGTAGCAAATATTTAGCATTTAGCTTATACTTTTATCCACTGAAATATTGTATCAATTCTGAGAAGTGATATTCTTGAATAATCTAAGTATAGGCAACTACAATAATGCAATACAGTCCAACTGACTTCTACAAAAACATTATACATCCATGCAACCATTTATAAAGTTAATCATTGTCTGATACTAGGAAATCAGTCATATAAGAATCTATTTGAAATATAAAGGAATTTTTAGTTATTGGCATTGATATTCCAATAAATATGTTCCAGTAAATATGTTCTTTCTCATCTCTTATTATAATATTTTAAGTTTATAATGCATAGAGACATCCAAAAAAGTACTAAACAATTTTATTTTGACATTATAAGCTTTTACTAAAGTCATACTCTGTATGTCTTGAGTGATAATTCTCTTCCCAGCTCTATGCCATATTCCATGGTAAAGAAATCAAATCATAAATAAATATCCTGCACTATAATTAGAGTATACATAGTTTTACTAGTAACTTGTCAAAAGGCAAATCTCTGTATTATCTAGACTTAGGAATGTGTCAAAGGCAAATATTTAAGTCAGAATGTTTATAATATTCTGTGAACTTAAAATCATGTTCTAGAGACTGTAACTAGCAAAAAAGAAGAAAAAAAACCCTTTAAAGTCACAGGACTAAAATGACATTATCCCCATATCTAAAAGCCAAAAGATACAAACATTTGTTTATTTCTAATAGATATTTGGAAATGGCATTGTAAGATTTCTAGTGACAATGACTTAGACATAGCACATTGCTAAAAAAGTGCCTGCTATAATGCTTTATACAACTACTAATAGCATATATATATATATACACACTTTATATACACACATATACCTTGGTAA
Source organism: Tragulus kanchil (assembly GCA_022376925.1). Classification (NCBI taxonomy): domain Eukaryota; kingdom Metazoa; phylum Chordata; class Mammalia; order Artiodactyla; family Tragulidae; genus Tragulus; species Tragulus kanchil. The sequence continues at coordinate 110,155,960 of JAIOJX010000025.1, read as the reverse complement.
GGAAGAATAAGAAAAGGAATCCATTTAAAAATTCAGGAAGAAGTGAAGAAACAATTTAAAGTATTTGATGCATATAAATTACCTGTGGATTATGAGTAATGCATATGGAAAAATATTTTCTCTTCCAAGAAAACTCATTGACATCTTAAGAAAGTAAAGATAATTGTGGAAAACTGTTGCTTCACTGTATTTGAAGTCACTGTAAGATAGTGACGAATCCCTTCTCTCTCCTTTTTCCCTTTTAGCTACTTAATAACCAACTTAAAAATAGAGAATATTATTTTATGACCCTCTTACTCCTGTGCTGTTAGCACTGCTGAGAAAGTCTCCTTTGAAATCAACAGGAGGGTCAAGTACAGAAGACATACATGAATGTTTGCAGGAAATAAACATTTGCAGCATATTCTTTCATTTGATTAAATATTAATTTTTGTGAGATAAACTAAGTATAAACTTTGGTATAACCATAATACTGTGAATCAAAATTTTTTCATGTTTAAATTAGGCAAATTGGAAAGCACCATTAATTATCTGTGCACTTATCTTTAATTAGTCTACATGTATTTACTAAGTACTCACTATACATCATGCATTGTGCCACGAAAGTGCAAGTCACTCAGTCGTGTCCAACTCTTTGTGACTCATGAATGAACCATGAAATCCTCCAGGCAAGAATACTGCAGTGGGTAGCCTTTTCTTTCTCCAGGGAATCTTCCCAACCCAGGGACTGAATCCAGGTCTCCTGCATTACAGGCAGATTCTTTACCATCTGATCTCCGATATAAGAATAAAAAAAAATTTCCTGCACTATAATTAGAGTATACATAGTTTTACTAGTAACTTGTCAAAAGGCAAATCTCTGTATTATCTAGACTTAGGAATGTGTCAAAGGCAAATATTTAAGTCAGAATGTTTATAATATTCTGTGAACTTAAAATCATGTTCTAGAGACTGTAACTAGCAAAAAAGAAAAAAAACCCTTTAAAGTCACAGGACTAAAATGACATTATCCCCATATCTAAAAGCCAAAAGATACAAACATTTGTTTATTTCTAATAGATATTTGGAAATGGCATTGTAAGATTTCTAGTGACAATGACTTAGACATAGCACATTGCTAAAAAAGTGCCTGCTATAATGCTTTATACAACTACTAATAGCATATATATATATATACACACTTTATATACACACATATACCTTGGTAAGGAAGAATAAGAAAAGGAATCCATTTAAAAATTCAGGAAGAAGTGAAGAAACAATTTAAAGTATTTGATGCATATAAATTACCTGTGGATTATGAGTAATGCATATGGAAAAATATTTTCTCTTCCAAGAAAACTCATTGACATCTTAAGAAAGTAAAGATAATTGTGGAAAACTGTTGCTTCACTGTATTTGAAGTCACTGTAAGATAGTGACGAATCCCTTCTCTCTCCTTTTTCCCTTTTAGCTACTTAATAACCAACTTAAAAATAGAGAATATTATTTTATGACCCTCTTACTCCTGTGCTGTTAGCACTGCTGAGAAAGTCTCCTTTGAAATCAACAGGAGGGTCAAGTACAGAAGACATACATGAATGTTTGCAGGAAATAAACATTTGCAGCATATTCTTTCATTTGATTAAATATTAATTTTTGTGAGATAAACTAAGTATAAACTTTGGTATAACCATAATACTGTGAATCAAAATTTTTTCATGTTTAAATTAGGCAAATTGGAAAGCACCATTAATTATCTGTGCACTTATCTTTAATTAGTCTACATGTATTTACTAAGTACTCACTATACATCATGCATTGTGCCACGAAAGTGCAAGTCACTCAGTCGTGTCCAACTCTTTGTGACTCATGAATGAACCATGAAATCCTCCAGGCAAGAATACTGCAGTGGGTAGCCTTTTCTTTCTCCAGGGAATCTTCCCAACCCAGGGACTGAATCCAGGTCTCCTGCATTACAGGCAGATTCTTTACCATCTGATCTACCAGAGAAGCCCAGTGCCAGGAACTGGGGGCTCAAAACAATTGAGAAAGAGATCCTGTCTTCAAGGATCAATCAGTAAGTATTGTTGCATCATTCCTTCCTACAAGACAGGAGAAGCATTTCCTGTTTCCATCATTTGTTTACAATAGGAATGGAAAAATCACTGTTGGGTACCTTCACCACTTCTGTGTGCCCAACTCTGGTCCCAAGTGCTTACTGCTTTTCTTTTCATGATTGCCTATCAACTACAGAACCATTTTACCCCAACAGAAAGAATTAGAGAGGCATAATGAGATGTCTGGGTGGCTGAAATTTCCACATTACCGTCCTTCTCACATACAGTTCCTGCATTGGAACAAACTACGAGGCATAACCAAGTTTCGTCATTTCCTCTGGACTGCAGTGGGGCTGAAACTGGGACTTGATTGAAATTACTTGACATACTGGGAGTCTCTCCTTAATAAATTGAATGCATGTGAATACAAATATGTTCTGTTTCAGGGCAACCAAAATTGGCATTTTCCTACTTCCTCTATAAAGTTTGGGAGATTACTAAAGATGAGACAACATATATATATATATATATATATATATATATATTTAGCAATTCTTTGCAGCACATTCATCCCTAAAAATGTGACCTCCAACCACAAAAATCAATGAACTTCACCGTTCAGAATAAATACATCTAGACCCGATTTACACTTGTATACTTACAAGTGTCTTACCTATAAGATAGCTTTTCTTTTTCTTTCTTACACAGAACAAGAAACTTTCATTATCTCAAATGGTATTTCACAACCAAAAACAAACTTAATTAGAGGAGGAGACAGAGGGAAACTTCGTTTACTGAGGTGGATTTCTGGGCATATTTAAAACCTTTTAAGTATTGTTCATAATGTCTCATTTTAGATATGGTGCTTTCCTTTTATTGGACAAACAGTTCTTACATTATTAAGTTCAACCAGAGTCTCTTGCCTGTAAAGTTAAATGAAAACCAAGAGAGCAACTGAAACAGAAAGTCCTCTAGTATACAAGGGTGTTTTAAATAGTTTGTGTTCTTTGTGCTTTCACTTACATTTTGCTCTCTAAATTTCAAACTTAAGAAGCCCAGTGCCAGGAACTGGGGGCTCAAAACAATTGAGAAAGAGATCCTGTCTTCAAGGATCAATCAGTAAGTATTGTTGCATCATTCCTTCCTACAAGACAGGAGAAGCATTTCCTGTTTCCATCATTTGTTTACAATAGGAATGGAAAAATCACTGTTGGGTACCTTCACCACTTCTGTGTGCCCAACTCTGGTCCCAAGTGCTTACTGCTTTTCTTTTCATGATTGCCTATCAACTACAGAACCATTTTACCCCAACAGAAAGAATTAGAGAGGCATAATGAGATGTCTGGGTGGCTGAAATTTCCACATTACCGTCCTTCTCACATACAGTTCCTGCATTGGAACAAACTACGAGGCATAACCAAGTTTCGTCATTTCCTCTGGACTGCAGTGGGGCTGAAACTGGGACTTGATTGAAATTACTTGACATACTGGGAGTCTCTCCTTAATAAATTGAATGCATGTGAATACAAATATGTTCTGTTTCAGGGCAACCAAAATTGGCATTTTCCTACTTCCTCTATAAAGTTTGGGAGATTACTAAAGATGAGACAACATATATATATATATATATATATATATATTTAGCAATTCTTTGCAGCACATTCATCCCTAAAAATGTGACCTCCAACCACAAAAATCAATGAACTTCACCGTTCAGAATAAATACATCTAGACCCGATTTACACTTGTATACTTACAAGTGTCTTACCTATAAGATAGCTTTTCTTTTTCTTTCTTACACAGAACAAGAAACTTTCATTATCTCAAATGGTATTTCACAACCAAAAACAAACTTAATTAGAGGAGGAGACAGAGGGAAACTTCGTTTACTGAGGTGGATTTCTGGGCATATTTAAAACCTTTTAAGTATTGTTCATAATGTCTCATTTTAGATATGGTGCTTTCCTTTTATTGGACAAACAGTTCTTACATTATTAAGTTCAACCAGAGTCTCTTGCCTGTAAAGTTAAATGAAAACCAAGAGAGCAACTGAAACAGAAAGTCCTCTAGTATACAAGGGTGTTTTAAATAGTTTGTGTTCTTTGTGCTTTCACTTACATTTTGCTCTCTAAATTTCAAACTTAAGAATGTCTTAGGTTTTGACTCTTAAAAAAGCTCAAGACAATGATTTTTTTTGAACTAAAGATTCCAGCTCTTCTGGAATCATGTTTTAAGATACAGTGACAGATATTTCTTTGGGGACTTGATTGTCCCTTTGGGATACTGAAGAATACTTGATAGATATTTTACAGTAAAAATTTAGCCTTTGATACCTGAAGCTTGGGTAGATCAAAAAATTGAATCTTTAAAGTGTTCTCAATATGCTCTTAGTCCAAATAACTCATATATTTAATGTTTTAAGTTGAATATATTAGTTACTTTTTCATCATGTAATTAATATCAGACTTCCCTCTTGGTCCAGGGAATACAGAGTCCATAGTACAAGGGGCACTGGTTCAGTCTTTGGCCCAGCAAGATCCCATGTGCTGAGGAACAGCTGGGCAGCTGTGTCCAATTAGGAGTCAGAGCTCTGGAGTGCATACATCCAGAACCGGTGCTCTGCAACAAGAGGGGCTACTGCGATAGGAGGCCCACATATGCTGAAGAATATAGATGGATGAAAAGTAAATGATGACTTAGAGGCAAAAAACAAAAAAAGTACAATTTTAACGAATGTTTAAAAAAATTAATATCAGTGGGCTCCTGTACTGAAAGTTTGCCTTGGTCATAACTTATTCTTAAAAAGTCATTCCTTACAGTGAAACATGAAAGATTTTTTGCCCAATGCAAGGAAATTAAGCCAGATTAACAAGCCAAAACCCTAAGTGTCTCAGGACATTCTTGAAACCAGGTTTCAGCAGTATTAAGATACTTTAACAATTTTCTTCCATTTTCATAACTGTGTAGTCACTACCTTAATTCTACTCTGCCAAAAAAAATTTTTTTTTTTTTTTTTGAAAATCAAGTTTTTCATTGGCACGGAACTATTTGGAATGAATTCAGAAGACAGTGGAATACTGGGTCTCTCCTCAAGCAACTTCCTCCTCTCTTCACAGCATTTAACTACTATCAATAATCTCATCACAGCTAAGTTCTTCAGTATACAAGGGTGTTTTAAATAGTTTGTGTTCTTTGTGCTTTCACTTACATTTTGCTCTCTAAATTTCAAACTTAAGAATGTCTTAGGTTTTGACTCTTAAAAAAGCTCAAGACAATGATTTTTTTTGAACTAAAGATTCCAGCTCTTCTGGAATCATGTTTTAAGATACAGTGACAGATATTTCTTTGGGGACTTGATTGTCCCTTTGGGATACTGAAGAATACTTGATAGATATTTTACAGTAAAAATTTAGCCTTTGATACCTGAAGCTTGGGTAGATCAAAAAATTGAATCTTTAAAGTGTTCTCAATATGCTCTTAGTCCAAATAACTCATATATTTAATGTTTTAAGTTGAATATATTAGTTACTTTTTCATCATGTAATTAATATCAGACTTCCCTCTTGGTCCAGGGAATACAGAGTCCATAGTACAAGGGGCACTGGTTCAGTCTTTGGCCCAGCAAGATCCCATGTGCTGAGGAACAGCTGGGCAGCTGTGTCCAATTAGGAGTCAGAGCTCTGGAGTGCATACATCCAGAACCGGTGCTCTGCAACAAGAGGGGCTACTGCGATAGGAGGCCCACATATGCTGAAGAATATAGATGGATGAAAAGTAAATGATGACTTAGAGGCAAAAAACAAAAAAAGTACAATTTTAACGAATGTTTAAAAAAATTAATATCAGTGGGCTCCTGTACTGAAAGTTTGCCTTGGTCATAACTTATTCTTAAAAAGTCATTCCTTACAGTGAAACATGAAAGATTTTTTGCCCAATGCAAGGAAATTAAGCCAGATTAACAAGCCAAAACCCTAAGTGTCTCAGGACATTCTTGAAACCAGGTTTCAGCAGTATTAAGATACTTTAACAATTTTCTTCCATTTTCATAACTGTGTAGTCACTACCTTAATTCTACTCTGCCAAAAAAAATTTTTTTTTTTTTTTTGAAAATCAAGTTTTTCATTGGCACGGAACTATTTGGAATGAATTCAGAAGACAGTGGAATACTGGGTCTCTCCTCAAGCAACTTCCTCCTCTCTTCACAGCATTTAACTACTATCAATAATCTCATCACAGCTAAGTTCTTCAGTCAGACGATTGACAACCGTGAGTGAAAAAAAAAAAAAAAAAAAACTCTTTGATAAAAAACAACTGATCAAACAGGGTCTTATCATAATGCATCTGAAACTCTCCATCCAGAGCTGCTTCTCTTGCTCTGGAGGTTCTCGGGAACATTTTGCTTACACAAAAAGCAAAAAGCCCTTCTTCAAGGGCTGCTGATACTCTGTAGCCCACACCGCTCAGCTGCTCCTCCTGAGGACAGTCATAGCCATCCTCCCAGTTACCTCAAATAACTTCGATAAAAGTTTTGCCATTCCCTGACAAAAATGCACTTAGATTTCAGCCTGGTAGAATATATATGAGGGCCATATATATCTTTGAAAATCAGCTTAAGATCCCCAATTCCAACCTCCTATCACTCCTAATAGGTTGCTTTAATCTGTCTTCAATAGATGGCCTGTAGAGATATTCAACAAAGTGGGTGTCAGCATAATCATCCTGATACACACTCTTTTCTATCATTCCTTTTTTAATAGGCTATAAAGGCAATGGAAGGCAAATATGAAGAGAAAGAAGTTCAAATGACTCTTTTCTCAGAGGTACTAAGCAGAGAATATCCCACATAATTGCATAGGCAGGTCGAAAGATATATCTGTTTAAATTTGGCTTTTTAAAATTTGGGTCTCAGCAATACAGTTGCCCTATAAAGTTAGGCCTTAGCTTCTTTAAGGATGTTTGAGGTTTGGGATATTGGTTCCAAAGAGGATGCTTTTCATTTCTGTAAGGTTGTTTGAATACGCTGAACAGGAAATATTCGCTACCATAGAAGGCTACCGTGGCAGATAAAAACTTTTTACACCTCTGGGTTTAGTAGGTTCAAATCTTGGAATGATAGTATAGTACAAGTTGGGTCTATAGCTGGCAACACTGTTGCAGATTTGTAGAAACTGAAAGAAGAAATATTAAAATATAAAAGAAATCATCATAAAATATAAAATCCTTGAAAATCTATAAGAAGGTGCTTATCTTAAACTTTCAAGGAAAGAATGGGTAATGAATTCAAGAGAATGAATTCAAGTTTAATTCAATTAATCTAAATTAACTCAAACTTTAAAGCTAAGAGATCTTAATGTATTTTTTTTAACTTTTAAGTTTTACAGAGTTTTGTTGTTTACAAATATGTGTGTTCCCAGATTAGTCATATGTATATACCCCCCTTCCCACCCCTCCCGACCATTACACAGCACCCCTGAACTAAGAGATCTTTAGAGAGAGAATCTGGTATCAGATTCTGTACCAATTGGAGGAAATTAAGTTCTGAAAGATATCATCACTTAAATCCTATTTTTAAAAATGAAATATAATAAGTTTCCTAAACAGAAACATTTATTTGGTTCACCTAGTAAAAATGTTTCAGAAACTAAGTTTATATTTTCACAAGGCTTTATTTTAAAATGCCATCTGTTTTATGATCAGAGCTTAATAAAATGATACACCTTAAATTTACAAAATAAAATTGAATTGGAAAAGCCAAGAGATAGGGAACTAAATGTTGCAAGTATAATTGGTGTTTAAGAAAAAAATACATATAACATTCTGTTTGTGAAATAATAATTCTCTTAATGCTATTTAACCAGATAAAATTAAAGCTAAAAGTTGAATTAAAACAATAATGTATGGTAATGTGGTACAACTAGATTTTTCTTAATATTTGATATTCCATAAAATGTATGGACAATAAAAAGATATGAAGATCTGAAAAGAAGATAAAAGAAGAAAGACATATAAGGATAGTTTTGAATTGGAAAAATGTAATAGTTGCTAATGAATCATTCCTTATTCAGTTGCAAAAACTGACCACCCACTTCGATCTTTCATTATGTAAACTTTAATACCGCTCACTAACTTTATGCCACAGAACTATATTTTCTACCAAAGGGAGGTGCCAAAATATTCAATAGTATTACTCTTTTTAAATGAGGCTTTTAGTGTTCCATAAGAACAAACAATAAAAAAAAATACATATTTTCTATGCCACATTATTTTGTAGAAGGAAATGGAGACCCACTCCAGTATTCTTGCCTGGAAAATCCCATGGACAGAAGAGCCTGGCAGACTTCAGCCCATGTTGCAAAATTTGGACATAATGCAGAGACTGAGGACATGCCACATTATTTATCAAGTGAAGAAATTACAACGTTAATTTTTTTAAAAAGTCTTACTACTTTATAATTTTTGTTAGATTTGTAGTGAAAACATTGTTGCAAAAAAGTTGCATCCTATATATGTGTGTGTGTGTGTGTGTGTGTGTATTCCTTTCTTATTACCCATAAGCTAGTTACATTTTTCTTTTTAAAGGTCAATCAATGACAGCATGAACTTTTTCTTTTCCAATACTGAAAAGCAGCAATAAATTGCTTTCACTATCCATAGTAGAACTGTATACTCTTGGATAAGTTTTAATTCCAAAAATCATAGTAAGTGACCTTCTTTATAATATCACTATTGTTTGTCTAGTTTCAACAATAGTCTTGTGACAATATCCTCAAGTTCTCACAATTCTGATATTTCTTGTCAAGTTGTCAGTCACAAAGCAAATTTACATTGAAGCAGATTTTTCTTCAAGGACTTAGAAGTTCAAATGCAATCCAACATGACAGAACTCTATAAAATATAAGTTTTGTCACACAGATTTTTTTTTTAATTTAGATAGGTAAACACTTGTGGAAATAGAATAGAACAAATACATACTTAATCCATTTGAACTTTCCTAAATAGAGTTTGGAATATTTTAGTTCCAATATGCAGACTCATTCTTCTTATTCCTTGGTCACATTTCACATAGCCTATCGAATAGCAGGTGGTGAATGCAGTTTGTAAGATTGATACTGTCCAATCAGTATGGACTATCTGCAAACATGCTGCAGAGGAAATTGCCCACTATCTAGGTCAGAGTTGATAAAGAGTTTACAAAGGTAATTTAGCTTATTTATTGGCAGAGGCAATGTCCTTAAAAGAAAAAGATATGAGCAAGAATACCAACTAATCTTGTCTAAGTTAATTTCCCCTAAGGTGAAATTGCTTTCAGATGATTTTGATCAGAGCCTTTAAAAATATAGCCCAGTGCTTGTAAGATATTATCATGCATCAGAATTGCTTATGAAACTTTTGATTGTAAAATGGACACCTGATCTGCCAAACATAATTTAATGAATTTAAAACAGTAAGGTTAGGGGGTGAGGTATGATGTAAGGGTTTGAAAAAAAATTCTCACCATTTATTCTTCTTTTCAACCAAGAGCTAGAATTGCTGATTAAAAATTACAATATAGTCAGTATTGCACATAATATGTTTATTAAACTTCCTTTATTAGCTCTGGAGACAACTGAAGTCTGTAATAATTCTTTCTTGAGTCACTACTATAATCATACTTTTCAACTTATTAAGAAACTAGATTTTTTGTTTGTTCCCAAATTAAATCTGATTCTAGTTATGAGGGTGTTACAGCCAGAAAATTAAAGGAAATAGCATACGCTTTTGAAACAGATTATCTTGACATTCAAATTCTGATTCCTATATATTAATTTTAAGCTATATGAAGTCTGGCATGTTATCCAACTTCTCTGAGACTCAGTTTCCTCAAGATAAAAATAATGTTTACCCAATGGAGCTGTCATGGTAACTAAAGGAGATAATATATATAAACCAGAAAAAATATAAGTTTTGTCACACAGATTTTTTTAATTTAGATAGGTAAACACTTGTGGAAATAGAATAGAACAAATACATACTTAATCCATTTGAACTTTCCTAAATAGAGTTTGGAATATTTTAGTTCCAATATGCAGACTCATTCTTCTTATTCCTTGGTCACATTTCACATAGCCTATCGAATAGCAGGTGGTGAATGCAGTTTGTAAGATTGATACTGTCCAATCAGTATGGACTATCTGCAAACATGCTGCAGAGGAAATTGCCCACTATCTAGGTCAGAGTTGATAAAGAGTTTACAAAGGTAATTTAGCTTATTTATTGGCAGAGGCAATGTCCTTAAAAGAAAAAGATATGAGCAAGAATACCAACTAATCTTGTCTAAGTTAATTTCCCCTAAGGTGAAATTGCTTTCAGATGATTTTGATCAGAGCCTTTAAAAATATAGCCCAGTGCTTGTAAGATATTATCATGCATCAGAATTGCTTATGAAACTTTTGATTGTAAAATGGACACCTGATCTGCCAAACATAATTTAATGAATTTAAAACAGTAAGGTTAGGGGGTGAGGTATGATGTAAGGGTTTGAAAAAATTCTCACCATTTATTCTTCTTTTCAACCAAGAGCTAGAATTGCTGATTAAAAATTACAATATAGTCAGTATTGCACATAATATGTTTATTAAACTTCCTTTATTAGCTCTGGAGACAACTGAAGTCTGTAATAATTCTTTCTTGAGTCACTACTATAATCATACTTTTCAACTTATTAAGAAACTAGATTTTTTGTTTGTTCCCAAATTAAATCTGATTCTAGTTATGAGGGTGTTACAGCCAGAAAATTAAAGGAAATAGCATACGCTTTTGAAACAGATTATCTTGACATTCAAATTCTGATTCCTATATATTAATTTTAAGCTATATGAAGTCTGGCATGTTATCCAACTTCTCTGAGACTCAGTTTCCTCAAGATAAAAATAATGTTTACCCAATGGAGCTGTCATGGTAACTAAAGGAGATAATATATATAAACCAGTTATCATAACTGCAACTAACAGTTACTCGAACGACAGTAATTTCCCCTAATATTTTCTATTATGTTTTCTGCCTTAGAAAGTAGAGCTAACCAGGCATTCTAGGCTTAATACAAAACACCTCAACACATATACTGTTCACTTTTCTCCCTTCCAAATATCTGTTTAATTTGCTCACTCTCTACTAGAATTTATTAAAATATTAGTCTTTTAGTGAGAAATTCCTTTGTCATCCTATCTCTAATTATACCCCACCATCTCCCTCTCCTTTTCTCTAAATTATTTTACTCCATATTTCTTATCATCATCTAATATTCTAAATGGGTTTCCCTGGTGGCTCAGATGGTAAAGAATCTGCCTGCAATGCGGGAGACCTTCCCAGCTTGCCCTAGTGGTAAAAAACCCAACTGCCAACACGGGAGACTTAAGAGACATAGGTTCCATCTCTGGATCATGAAGATCCCCTGGAGGAAGGTATCACAACCCACTTCAGTACCCTTGCCCCTTGAGCCTCCTTCAGTCCCTTAACTCAAATCTTGTCTACCCTGTGCTCAGGAAATAGTGCAAACAGTGTGAACAGAAAGACAATTGGCATCATGAACAGGATCAGTAACACACAAGTTGTTTAGGAGAAAGGTATGTGAAGGGGAGGGGTACCCTTTGAACAACCATTGATTTTTAAGGTAGAAAAAAAGATCTAATACTAATGAAACGAATCTTTTTATTCTCTCTTTAATATTGATTTTCTTCCATTTTGATGTGTTCTACCTAATAGCCTATCTTGTTTGAGGTATTATTAGTTCAATAGGGTAGGTCCATTACTAACCTTTAAAGAGAAAGCCACTTCACCTGTGTTTTAAGTAGGAGGCTTTGAATTTAACAAAGCTGGGAAGACAATCATATGTATGTGGTGCTAAAGGTTAAGATGCTTAAGTTTCTAAGGAGTACTGTGGCAAAAGTAAGTCAGAAATCATATCATAGCTGCAGGATAATGTAGAAGTAGAAATAAGAAAGTACATATGTTTCTGATAAATATCACAAAACAAGCAGATATTAAATGTCTATATTTTTAAAGAACTACAATCTTCTATAAGAAGAAGTAATGAGGAGGCCATACTCTCTGAGATTCTTTAAGGCAAACAGATAAGATTCTCTATGCCACACCCCTAATAAAATGAATCTATATCTATATTTGTGTGTCCATGCTTATTTGCTTCAGTCATGTCCAACTCTGTGTGAGTCTGTGGACTGTAGGCCACCAGGCTCTGCTGTCCATGGAATTTTCCAGGCAAGAATACTGTAGTGGATTGCCATGCCCTTCTCCAGAGTTTCTTCTTGACCCAGGGGTCAAACCCGTTTCTCTTAAGTCTCTTGCATGCTCAGGCAGATTCTTTATCACTAGGGCCATTTGGGAAGCTCCCTATAAGTATCTGCTTCTTTTTATATCATTTTATAACAGGGTGCTTCCAGAGGGAAAAGTGTGTTTCCCTTCATCCTACCTTTGTATTCCCGGGAGCCCTTGCCCTAGTGGTAAAAAACCCAACTGCCAACACGGGAGACTTAAGAGACATAGGTTCCATCTCTGGATCATGAAGATCCCCTGGAGGAAGGTATCACAACCCACTTCAGTACCCTTGCCCCTTGAGCCTCCTTCAGTCCCTTAACTCAAATCTTGTCTACCCTGTGCTCAGGAAATAGTGCAAACAGTGTGAACAGAAAGACAATTGGCATCATGAACAGGATCAGTAACACACAAGTTGTTTAGGAGAAAGGTATGTGAAGGGGAGGGGTACCCTTTGAACAACCATTGATTTTTAAGGTAGAAAAAAAGATCTAATACTAATGAAACGAATCTTTTTATTCTCTCTTTAATATTGATTTTCTTCCATTTTGATGTGTTCTACCTAATAGCCTATCTTGTTTGAGGTATTATTAGTTCAATAGGGTAGGTCCATTACTAACCTTTAAAGAGAAAGCCACTTCACCTGTGTTTTAAGTAGGAGGCTTTGAATTTAACAAAGCTGGGAAGACAATCATATGTATGTGGTGCTAAAGGTTAAGATGCTTAAGTTTCTAAGGAGTACTGTGGCAAAAGTAAGTCAGAAATCATATCATAGCTGCAGGATAATGTAGAAGTAGAAATAAGAAAGTACATATGTTTCTGATAAATATCACAAAACAAGCAGATATTAAATGTCTATATTTTTAAAGAACTACAATCTTCTATAAGAAGAAGTAATGAGGAGGCCATACTCTCTGAGATTCTTTAAGGCAAACAGATAAGATTCTCTATGCCACACCCCTAATAAAATGAATCTATATCTATATTTGTGTGTCCATGCTTATTTGCTTCAGTCATGTCCAACTCTGTGTGAGTCTGTGGACTGTAGGCCACCAGGCTCTGCTGTCCATGGAATTTTCCAGGCAAGAATACTGTAGTGGATTGCCATGCCCTTCTCCAGAGTTTCTTCTTGACCCAGGGGTCAAACCCGTTTCTCTTAAGTCTCTTGCATGCTCAGGCAGGTTCTTTATCACTAGGGCCATTTGGGAAGCTCCCTATAAGTATCTGCTTCTTTTTATATCATTTTATAACAGGGTGCTTCCAGAGGGAAAAGTGTGTTTCCCTTCATCCTACCTTTGTATTCCCACCTGCCAACAGATGCCTAAGATTACGTGATCCAGAGTCACGTGGCAATGAATGTATTATCTCTTTGCCACCATGAAGTCCTCTTTGATTTATTCTCCAAATTCAAAGTAAAAACGTTGTTGTTGTTATTTTTCAGTTGCTAACTCATGTCCAACTCTTTGAAATTCCATAGCCTGTAAGTCTCCTCTGTCCTCCACAATCTCCCAGAGTTTGCTCAAGTTCATGTCCATTGAATTGGTGATGCTATCTAAACATCTCATTCTCTGCCAACTCTTCTCTTTTTGCTTTCAATCTTTCTCAGCATCAGGGTCTTTTGCAACTATGTATTTTTTCTTTATTTACAGTCAATTCTTACAATATTTTTTTATTCTGAATCTTAATCTTCAAAGTGTTATTTCTAAAAGTAGTAGTAGCAAGGATGGATTATGATTCTCAAACACAAGTATAAGTTCTCATTCCATGCTTCCTTTATTGATTTTTCTGGAAGAAAAGCGCTAGCTTCTCTCTAGGTCTCTCTGTCTGTCTACACAGACTGCTTTTGGTACCTTGTAGGTCATTTCCACATAACACTTAACAGTTGGTTTATTTTTATTTTTATTAAAAATATTTTTTAGGGCTTCCCCTGGTGGTCCAGTGGGTAAGGACACCGCCTTGCAGTGCAATGGGCGCCGGTTCAATCCCTGACCTGGGAAGATCCCACGTGCCGTGGAGCGGCTGGACCGATGTGTCCAATTACTGAGCCGGAGCTCTGGAGCGCATGCACCCAGAGCTGGCGCTCTGCGACAACAGAGGCCACCGTGATGGGAGGCCCACAGGAGTCAAAGAACAAGGACGGATGAAAATAGAGAAATGAAAGACCAATACAAGTGGCTTGCCTGCTCCCCTCCCTCCCCAACCCGACCCCCGCCCAAAATAAATAAATGAATAAATCTTTTATATATATATACATTTTTTAAAAATTTGTATTTATTTATTTATTTTTGTCTATTCTGGGTTTTCACTTCTGCTACAGGTTCTTCTCTATTTGTAGAGAGTGGGGTTACTCTCCAGTTAAGGTGAGCAGGCTTCTTGTTGTGGTGGCTTTTCTTGTTGTTGGAACTCGGGCTCTAGGGCCCATGGGCTTTAGTTGTTGTGGCACATGGACTCAATAGTTGAAGCTCTGAAGCTCTGGAGCACAGACTGAATAATTGTAGCTCATGGGCTTAGTTGCTCCACAGCATATGGGATCCTCCCAGATCAGAGATCGAACTCATGTCTCCTGCATTGGCGGGTGAAGCCTTCACCACTCAGACACCAGGGAAGCTCTGATTTTCATTAAAAATACTTTTTCACCTGTTGTCCTCATTTTTTATCCAGGTTTCCTTAAATACCTTGAATTCTATATACATTTCTTAAACATAAGCACCAGATTGTAAGTTCATAATATAAATTTGAAAAACTTTAAATGCATAGGGATAGTCCTCTTTAATACTATATATACATATTTTATGAAAACTTTCCTAAAGAAATATAGTGACATTTGCATGTTGAATATAATACATCACAAATAAAATATCTCTACTTAATTTCAAATCCTTAATTATTTAAGATAAAATATGAACAACCACCCTTTGTAAAAGCAGTAGAATTAATTTTGCATGCTAATATGACATAAAATGATATTTCTTTTGAATTAGAAGGTGAAAAAACAATAAAAAATGAGCAATTATTTCTTTGGGACTTATAAAATTAAAACTAATTAAGGAGTTGGGCTTAACTATGTATAATGTATTAAAACAATTGATTCAAAGTGTCTGCATCACAGTAATTCATATAAATAGAAATCTGGTTTTTGACAAGCTTAACAATGGCAAAGGAAATCAAATTTCTAACAATTATAGTGTTTTATTAGAGAAGAATTCTTGCCTGGAAAATTCCACGGAAAGAAGAGACCGGTGGGTGTGCAAAGAATCAGCCATGACTGAGCACATAGTGTCTTATTGTGTAGTATTAGATATTTGAATACATCCCTTGATTTTTATTTTAAGGCACTGACAGTCATAGAGGAGCAAAGAAATTGCAGGTGAAAACTAGCTCCTTAAAAGGTTCAAGGCCATCTCTGAAAATGGAGAAGCTGAATAGTAAGTTCAGAAGGCTGAAATAAATTTTTAGAATAGTTTGGTCACTATATCTTTTGAACCACAGTAAAATATAAAGAATTATCTTCTCTTCATATTTTATTTACATATTTAGTTTATTTATTGGTTCCATTAACATTATATTAAATTTGTTAGGGACAATTTACCTAATACCATCAAGTTATTTGCTCATGGATTTGCTTGATTGATGTAGAGTTTAAATGTTTGTGAATTAGGGTGAGATATGTCTTAAGGCATGTCTTTATTCTGAAGGAACTGGCTCTAATGGGCATCATTCATTATGCCCCATCCTTACGTGGGTGTGGAGAGACACTTGCAATATCTGCCAGGCCTAAGCCAGCAATGAGACAAACATGAGAGGATGGCTTCCTGACCCCTTCATTTGCCTCCTTGACTTTTCCCAGTTTCATCGGAGCAAAAAAGTGATTTCCTCCTCCTCTCCACTTCCATATTGTCCTGAGTAAGTTAGTAGGAGTTAAACATAAACTGACTATCAATGTTAATTTTATTAACATGGGAAAAATTACCATTCTTACATCACAATAAAATATCTCTACTTAATTTCAAATCCTTAATTATTTAAGATAAAATATGAACAACCACCCTTTGTAAAAGCAGTAGAATTAATTTTGCATGCTAATATGACATAAAATGATATTTCTTTTGAATTAGAAGGTGAAAAAACAATAAAAAATGAGCAATTATTTCTTTGGGACTTATAAAATTAAAACTAATTAAGGAGTTGGGCTTAACTATGTATAATGTATTAAAACAATTGATTCAAAGTGTCTGCATCACAGTAATTCATATAAATAGAAATCTGGTTTTTGACAAGCTTAACAATGGCAAAGGAAATCAAATTTCTAACAATTATAGTGTTTTATTAGAGAAGAATTCTTGCCTGGAAAATTCCACGGAAAGAAGAGACCGGTGGGTGTGCAAAGAATCAGCCATGACTGAGCACATAGTGTCTTATTGTGTAGTATTAGATATTTGAATACATCCCTTGATTTTTATTTTAAGGCACTGACAGTCATAGAGGAGCAAAGAAATTGCAGGTGAAAACTAGCTCCTTAAAAGGTTCAAGGCCATCTCTGAAAATGGAGAAGCTGAATAGTAAGTTCAGAAGGCTGAAATAAATTTTTAGAATAGTTTGGTCACTATATCTTTTGAACCACAGTAAAATATAAAGAATTATCTTCTCTTCATATTTTATTTACATATTTAGTTTATTTATTGGTTCCATTAACATTATATTAAATTTGTTAGGGACAATTTACCTAATACCATCAAGTTATTTGCTCATGGATTTGCTTGATTGATGTAGAGTTTAAATGTTTGTGAATTAGGGTGAGATATGTCTTAAGGCATGTCTTTATTCTGAAGGAACTGGCTCTAATGGGCATCATTCATTATGCCCCATCCTTACGTGGGTGTGGAGAGACACTTGCAATATCTGCCAGGCCTAAGCCAGCAATGAGACAAACATGAGAGGATGGCTTCCTGACCCCTTCATTTGCCTCCTTGACTTTTCCCAGTTTCATCGGAGCAAAAAAGTGATTTCCTCCTCCTCTCCACTTCCATATTGTCCTGAGTAAGTTAGTAGGAGTTAAACATAAACTGACTATCAATGTTAATTTTATTAACATGGGAACCAAACTTAAAATTAACCTTCTGCTTTATTCCTCTTAAAATGTTCCAACAATAATTCTTTGTTCCCAGGGGCAGATGGTATCCTACAAAACCTAGGAAAATATTTCATAGGGACTTTGTCTTGATCACTGATTTTCTTAGTCACCCAAGTAGAGTAGAGACTTCTATTGCTCATATATACCCTATTTTCTTCCTGGGCACATTGGTACCCCCTGAACCAAATGTATGGCCACATTCAAACAAACTTGTGTAGACAAAAGTGATAAGTGTCTTTTCCAGGGGAAAAATATTTTTTTTTGGTTTATAAAACCAATGCTTTTTACCTTTCTTTGGCAATCATGGAAAGAAGCTTTGTTGAGATGATGATGTTACAAGATTAACAATGCATCTTTACACACTCTATAGTTGCCTTAGAGATTTGCATAAGTGACATCAAATGCTTGTAGTATTAAATCACAAGTACTTGCAGTTTGTTGTTGCTTTTCTTATTTTTTCACGAAATAAAATAGCATATCCTGACTCTTACTGCAAGGATCTAAAACAGTACCTGAGAAAAATAAGTATGCGTTAGTTTACTATAGTGATATAATAAATTGCCACCAACTTGGTGGCTTAGAACAATATTCACTTCTTAGCTTGCAGTCTATAGGTCAGAAGATCAGACTGCATTACTGGATTCTGCATTCAGAGTATCACCAGACTGAAATCAAGCTGTTAACCAAGCTGAGTTCTCATTTGGAAACTTTGGGAGAAAATTCGCTTGAGTTTTTTGTAACATGAAAGTTTCTATTTCTTTGCTGTTAATCAGGATGACTCTTAGATCCCAGAATTTACCACATTTCTATCCCTTTCATCTTCAAATCAGGAATAGTGCATTAGATATTTCTTGTATTTTGTATCACTGAATTCCTTTTTCTTTTTTTCAGGAGACCCAGGTTCGATTCCTAGGTTGGGAAAATTCCCTGGAGTTAGAAGTGGCAACCCACTCCAGTATTCTTACCCAGAGAATCCCAAGAACAGAGGAGCCTGGTGGGCTACAGCTCATGGGTTCTCAAGAGTCAGATATGACTAAGTGAAGAATCTATAGCTTTAACATTTCCTATTAAAAAACAACTGAGGAACCAAACTTAAAATTAACCTTCTGCTTTATTCCTCTTAAAATGTTCCAACAATAATTCTTTGTTCCCAGGGGCAGATGGTATCCTACAAAACCTAGGAAAATATTTCATAGGGACTTTGTCTTGATCACTGATTTTCTTAGTCACCCAAGTAGAGTAGAGACTTCTATTGCTCATATATACCCTATTTTCTTCCTGGGCACATTGGTACCCCCTGAACCAAATGTATGGCCACATTCAAACAAACTTGTGTAGACAAAAGTGATAAGTGTCTTTTCCAGGGGAAAAATATTTTTTTTTGGTTTATAAAACCAATGCTTTTTACCTTTCTTTGGCAATCATGGAAAGAAGCTTTGTTGAGATGATGATGTTACAAGATTAACAATGCATCTTTACACACTCTATAGTTGCCTTAGAGATTTGCATAAGTGACATCAAATGCTTGTAGTATTAAATCACAAGTACTTGCAGTTTGTTGTTGCTTTTCTTATTTTTTCACGAAATAAAATAGCATATCCTGACTCTTACTGCAAGGATCTAAAACAGTACCTGAGAAAAATAAGTATGCGTTAGTTTACTATAGTGATATAATAAATTGCCACCAACTTGGTGGCTTAGAACAATATTCACTTCTTAGCTTGCAGTCTATAGGTCAGAAGATCAGACTGCATTACTGGATTCTGCATTCAGAGTATCACCAGACTGAAATCAAGCTGTTAACCAAGCTGAGTTCTCATTTGGAAACTTTGGGAGAAAATTCGCTTGAGTTTTTTGTAACATGAAAGTTTCTATTTCTTTGCTGTTAATCAGGATGACTCTTAGATCCCAGAATTTACCACATTTCTATCCCTTTCATCTTCAAATCAGGAATAGTGCATTAGATATTTCTTGTATTTTGTATCACTGAATTCCTTTTTTTTTTTTTTTTTCAGGAGACCCAGGTTCGATTCCTAGGTTGGGAAAATTCCCTGGAGTTAGAAGTGGCAACCCACTCCAGTATTCTTACCCAGAGAATCCCAAGAACAGAGGAGCCTGGTGGGCTACAGCTCATGGGTTCTCAAGAGTCAGATATGACTAAGTGAAGAATCTACTAGCCTTTAGATGCATATTTAAAGGGCCCGTGTGATTAGGCCAGATCAACCTGGATAATCTTTTAATTAACTCAAAGGCAAGTGATGAGTAAACTTTCTTACATATACAAAATCTCTTTTGCCATGTTATATAATATAACCAAAGTAGTTGCTACTGCTCCTGCTGTTTAGTTGCTAAGTCATGTCTGATTCTTTAAGACCCCGTGGATTGTAGCCTGCCATATTCCTCTGTCCATGGGATTTCTCAGGCAAGAATACTGGAGTGGGTTGACATTTATTTTCCCAGGGGATCTGCCTGACCCAGGGATCGAACTTTTTTCTCCTGCTTTGCACGAATATTCATTACCACTGAACCACCTGGGAAGCCCACAACTATAGTAGTTACAACTCATTAAATTTACAGTTTCTACCACACTCAAGAGAATAATGGAAATACATAAGAGAGCGAGTCTCAAGGGGTCATCTTAAAATACTTTCCACCACAAAGTACCTGGAGATTTTTTGTTGGAAGAATAAATGAAAGAATAATGACAGAATAGGTGTATGGCCATGTGCAAAAAAAAAAAAAATCAAACAGGGGAAAAGATACCTGCAGATTCACACTACACAAACAAACAACACACACACACACACACAATGCTATTGGAATTACTTCCAGAAAAACCAATTCTGTACTAAGTAACACTGCATGGAGACCCCTACCTATGAATATTTTATTATTAATTTGAGAATGCAAAAAAGCTACATTATATATATATATAAATTATTCTGATTTCATGCTCTGAAAATAATTCACAAGGCTGCATACAAGTTCCAAGGTGGTCTTTCCTATTAATAATTCATATCTTATATAAAAGTCACTTCCAATAGTCCTTCTGAAACCCCAAAGACTCAGATTCCATGAATACATATCATAGTGCTCTCTACAAGTAGGCTTAAAACTATCTCATCACACTTTGGATGTGACTTCTTAATCATCTGCTCACGACTATTCTTGAAATTAGCACATTGTATTTATTGGAGACATCATGTTTTGATTTTCATAAAGCCTTGTCATTTTGCCTTTTTTCTGAACTTCCACAATATTAATTAGTCTATTGTGAAGGTTTCATACTATGCTGCAATTGCTTTGAGTGTTATTTTCATTCTTTCAAGTAGATTATATGTTCTTTGAAGATAGATACTATTTATTTTTTCTCCCTTCTAGTTTCTACAGCGTACAACATCCAAAATTCTAAGGGGTTCATAAACAAGAGAGTATTTAACAAAGTATTTTCCACTAGGGGATTCTTTGACCCAGTAGCCTGCCATATTCCTCTGTCCATGGGATTTCTCAGGCAAGAATACTGGAGTGGGTTGACATTTATTTTCCCAGGGATCTGCCTGACCCAGGGATCGAACTTTTTTCTCCTGCTTTGCACGAATATTCATTACCACTGAACCACCTGGGAAGCCCACAACTATAGTAGTTACAACTCATTAAATTTACAGTTTCTACCACACTCAAGAGAATAATGGAAATACATAAGAGAGCGAGTCTCAAGGGGTCATCTTAAAATACTTTCCACCACAAAGTACCTGGAGATTTTTTGTTGGAAGAATAAATGAAAGAATAATGACAGAATAGGTGTATGGCCATGTGCAAAAAAAAAAAAAATCAAACAGGGGAAAAGATACCTGCAGATTCACACTACACAAACAAACAACACACACACACACACACAATGCTATTGGAATTACTTCCAGAAAAACCAATTCTGTACTAAGTAACACTGCATGGAGACCCCTACCTATGAATATTTTATTATTAATTTGAGAATGCAAAAAAGCTACATTATATATATATATAAATTATTCTGATTTCATGCTCTGAAAATAATTCACAAGGCTGCATACAAGTTCCAAGGTGGTCTTTCCTATTAATAATTCATATCTTATATAAAAGTCACTTCCAATAGTCCTTCTGAAACCCCAAAGACTCAGATTCCATGAATACATATCATAGTGCTCTCTACAAGTAGGCTTAAAACTATCTCATCACACTTTGGATGTGACTTCTTAATCATCTGCTCACGACTATTCTTGAAATTAGCACATTGTATTTATTGGAGACATCATGTTTTGATTTTCATAAAGCCTTGTCATTTTGCCTTTTTTCTGAACTTCCACAATATTAATTAGTCTATTGTGAAGGTTTCATACTATGCTGCAATTGCTTTGAGTGTTATTTTCATTCTTTCAAGTAGATTATATGTTCTTTGAAGATAGATACTATTTATTTTTTCTCCCTTCTAGTTTCTACAGCGTACAACATCATCGTTAAATAATAAGTGTTCCATAGGAATTTGTTGTTTGGTTGATCAATAAACAAGAGAGTATTTAACAAAGTAATTTTATGTATCAAGATAATTTAATGAATAAGATAGTATATAAGTTGTTAATTATCAAATAGAATGCAAAATTGGTAAGAGAAGGTAGAAAATCTGTATTAGTTAAAGTTATTAAGGAAGAAATTTTGTAAATTTTTATAGAATAAATATCTATAAATCAGAGAGAAGAACATTTTTTAAAAAGTCATCCACTTGGAAAAAAAAACTGTTGCCCATAGCTTTTTTGTCAAAAAAGATTCACTGAAAATATCACCTCAATAAAAGGGCATGAATACACATGTGCACACTTACTCATAGCCACAAAATTAAATCAACAAAACAGGAAACTTACTGACCTAGAGTCCCAGTTTCTCATAGCAGCAGTGCTCATTAGCAAGGTCCTTCTTGAAGTCCCGGGTTCATTATCTGGGGATGGGAATATTTCACACATCACAGAACTATTCTGAGATATGCAGATAGTGAGGCATGTTAAGTGCTTAAAACTGGTACAAAGAACGTGCTTGTTTAATGCTGAGATATTAATACACTTGCTTTGGCATCTAATCTGAGTCTACTGTGAAAATCTTTTTAATTCTTCATAGAAGAAGAACGGTAATTAATATCCTTTTAGAAACTATTAAATGTCATGTACTATGCCAAATAAATTTTTGCTTAATTATTTTCACAAATAAATAAATTGGTATATCTTCATTACATGCATGAAGAAACAGTGACTTAGAGAATATAAGTAACCTGCCCAGATTTGGAAAAGCAGTAGAGAAAGGAGATGCTTAATTTGTCCTGCTTAACTCCAAAATCCATGTTTATCATGGCAAATGTATTTTACTGATAAAATTTGTATTATTCATGGGTTTAAGGTAATTAGATTAAATGACAACTAAATAGATAAAACCATGACCAGCATATAAGAATATCTTGTTCATAAAAGTCTGTTTATACTTTTTTAAAATTTGTAACTGTTGGTATTGTCTAAATAGAAAGAATCAGATTATTTTTATATAAAAGTCTATTCATATCTGATGAAATAGTTTTTCAGTTCCATAAATGTTTTCCAGAAAGTTTTAGTATTTCTAATTACCTTCATAGTCTTGTTTTGTTGTATTAAAAATAGTTTTTGCAGCTTGCATTCCTGTCATTTATTAAATATTTTTCCGTTTAAAAAAATCAAATTCTATTATCCATAAAAAAATAAGGAATACACATCAAAAAGCATAAAAACACTTAAAGGTTGCTGAAAACTTTACAGCTAGTGAAAACTATTTTTTTCTAAAAAATACTTTATCTTATAGAAAATGGATAACTGTGCCATATAATGGTAGCATGCATATCACAACTAGCAAGATTATTTAGAAAAAAAAGAAAGCATATTTTGATAATAACACTGATTTAAGAAGGTTTGCATGCTTTGGAAGTTGTGGCAGAAGTAGCATGTAAGACACTGGGAGAGAGATCTCTGGAGGTCCTTCCCAGCTCCCAGATTTTCAAGTGCAGATAGTGAGGCATGTTAAGTGCCTTCAACAAACCAATCACAGAACTATTCTGAGATATGCAGATAGTGAGGCATGTTAAGTGCTTAAAACTGGTACAAAGAACGTGCTTGTTTAATGCTGAGATATTAATACACTTGCTTTGGCATCTAATCTGAGTCTACTGTGAAAATCTTTTTAATTCTTCATAGAAGAAGAACGGTAATTAATATCCTTTTAGAAACTATTAAATGTCATGTACTATGCCAAATAAATTTTTGCTTAATTATTTTCACAAATAAATAAATTGGTATATCTTCATTACATGCATGAAGAAACAGTGACTTAGAGAATATAAGTAACCTGCCCAGATTTGGAAAAGCAGTAGAGAAAGGAGATGCTTAATTTGTCCTGCTTAACTCCAAAATCCATGTTTATCATGGCAAATGTATTTTACTGATAAAATTTGTATTATTCATGGGTTTAAGGTAATTAGATTAAATGACAACTAAATAGATAAAACCATGACCAGCATATAAGAATATCTTGTTCATAAAAGTCTGTTTATACTTTTTTAAAATTTGTAACTGTTGGTATTGTCTAAATAGAAAGAATCAGATTATTTTTATATAAAAGTCTATTCATATCTGATGAAATAGTTTTTCAGTTCCATAAATGTTTTCCAGAAAGTTTTAGTATTTCTAATTACCTTCATAGTCTTGTTTTGTTGTATTAAAAATAGTTTTTGCAGCTTGCATTCCTGTCATTTATTAAATATTTTTCCGTTTAAAAAAATCAAATTCTATTATCCATAAAAAAATAAGGAATACACATCAAAAAGCATAAAAACACTTAAAGGTTGCTGAAAACTTTACAGCTAGTGAAAACTATTTTTTTCTAAAAAATACTTTATCTTATAGAAAATGGATAACTGTGCCATATAATGGTAGCATGCATATCACAACTAGCAAGATTATTTAGAAAAAAAAGAAAGCATATTTTGATAATAACACTGATTTAAGAAGGTTTGCATGCTTTGGAAGTTGTGGCAGAAGTAGCATGTAAGACACTGGGAGAGAGATCTCTGGAGGTCCTTCCCAGCTCCCAGATTTTCAAGTGCAGAATATGATTAAATAACTCATGTGTTTTCAAGCTTCTTTCCCATGGAGTTCAACCAGGATGATATTTGCAATAGGGAAGCCCTTGTTCTGTGAGATCTGCTTACAATTGTCCCTTCCAGGGAGCTCCCAGATTATCAGTGAAGTTTCCAGGACATCTTTCCCATATGATCAAATACAAGTCTTTCAAATATTACATAAAAGCTACTATTTTCTTCTCCTTCCTAGGCTCCCTCTGGAGAAACCAGATGATGATATTTAACTTGCTGTTAAGGCCAGCAGTGGCCGCCTTGAGAGAGGCCGCCCTGGTGGCTCAGTGGTAAAGAATCTGCCTGCAAATGCAGGAGACATGGATTTGATCCCTGAGCCAGGAAGATTCCCTGGAGAAAGAAATGGCAACCCACTCCAATATTCTTGCCTGGAACAATCTATGGACAGATGAGCCTGGCAGGCTACAGTCCATGGGATCATGAAGAGTCAGACATAACTGAGTGACCAAACAAGTCCAGCAGTGGGGACCAGGAGAGAACTCTTCAGCATCTCTTGTCAGTGAAGCCAAAAAATTGTATCAGTTTTGAAACACAGTTCTTCATATAGAAAATATCCTATTTATTTACATCTCTGATTTGAGCTTATCATTTAAACTTTCACTTAATTTTCAGCCAATTTCTCATCCAAATTTTGTTTCTCTAATTTTCATGACTCAAGCATATGGTTATGACTGGGGAGGGTCATAGGTTATAGGTCTCCTATGCAAACACAGAGTATTTTAAGATGGGGGAATAACTCCTTCTTTTTTTGTCTTTTAAACGTTTAAAAATCAAATTCTATTATCATAAGGAATACACATCAAAAGCATAAAAACACTTAAAGGTTGCTGAAAACTTTACAGCTAGTGAAAACTATTTTTTTCTAAAAAATACTTTATCTTATAGAAAATGGATAACTGTGCCATATAATGGTAGCATGCATATCACAACTAGCAAGATTATTTAGAAAAAAAAGAAAGCATATTTTGATAATAACACTGATTTAAGAAGGTTTGCATGCTTTGGAAGTTGTGGCAGAAGTAGCATGTAAGACACTGGGAGAGAGATCTCTGGAGGTCCTTCCCAGCTCCCAGATTTTCAAGTGCAGAATATGATTAAATAACTCATGTGTTTTCAAGCTTCTTTCCCATGGAGTTCAACCAGGATGATATTTGCAATAGGGAAGCCCTTGTTCTGTGAGATCTGCTTACAATTGTCCCTTCCAGGGAGCTCCCAGATTATCAGTGAAGTTTCCAGGACATCTTTCCCATATGATCAAATACAAGTCTTTCAAATATTACATAAAAGCTACTATTTTCTTCTCCTTCCTAGGCTCCCTCTGGAGAAACCAGATGATGATATTTAACTTGCTGTTAAGGCCAGCAGTGGCCGCCTTGAGAGAGGCCGCCCTGGTGGCTCAGTGGTAAAGAATCTGCCTGCAAATGCAGGAGACATGGATTTGATCCCTGAGCCAGGAAGATTCCCTGGAGAAAGAAATGGCAACCCACTCCAATATTCTTGCCTGGAACAATCTATGGACAGATGAGCCTGGCAGGCTACAGTCCATGGGATCATGAAGAGTCAGACATAACTGAGTGACCAAACAAGTCCAGCAGTGGGGACCAGGAGAGAACTCTTCAGCATCTCTTGTCAGTGAAGCCAAAAAATTGTATCAGTTTTGAAACACAGTTCTTCATATAGAAAATATCCTATTTATTTACATCTCTGATTTGAGCTTATCATTTAAACTTTCACTTAATTTTCAGCCAATTTCTCATCCAAATTTTGTTTCTCTAATTTT
The DNA here is from genome assembly GCA_022376925.1 of Tragulus kanchil. Taxonomy (NCBI): domain Eukaryota; kingdom Metazoa; phylum Chordata; class Mammalia; order Artiodactyla; family Tragulidae; genus Tragulus; species Tragulus kanchil. The sequence continues at coordinate 110,129,504 of JAIOJX010000025.1, read as the reverse complement.
CATGACTCAAGCATATGGTTATGACTGGGGAGGGTCATAGGTTATAGGTCTCCTATGCAAACACAGAGATGATCTTTCAAGATGGGGGGGGGGTAATAACTAAAGAATGCCTTTGTTAGTTTTTCATATATGCAAGAGTCAAGATGAAGCTAATTTTTTGTGTGTAAAATAAACAAATTAAAAAATATAAAGTGCTCAGGCCTAAGTGAAAAATCAAAGGAGAAAAGGAGGAGGAAAGAAGAACCAAGGAACATGTGAGTGTGGAAAACAAACCTGGGTAAATTCTTTCTCTGTTTATTGTCAGGTTTATAGTAGAAAAATCCCTTCTCTGTTTGTCAGATAAAAACTGTAGGAAATAACCACTATTCACTTCTGCTTTGGCTAATGGATCTTTTTAGGAGAAACTGCAAAGGTGCTGAGTTTTACATCTAGGCATAAGCAAAGGACTCAGACACATTAGAAGCTGCAGAGAGAGAAGAAAATAGATACATTTTATAAAAACGACAGATACAGAAATCACCCGTCTTCTCCAATGAATAGTGTTTTATTATCACGTCACCTCTGTCTTCTCGATTTCTTCATTTGTGTGCATCCAGTAACAGCAAGGTGATGCTAGTGATAAAAAAACCTGCCTGCCAATGCAGGAGACAAAAGAGAGACACAGTCCACACATGTTTGAATAGAGGTCATACACATAGCTTAAGCTCTAGAATGTGAGCCTTGTCCAAAGAAATGAATATATAATATTAACAACTATAGGTGTGAACAGTTTAGTTCTCAGGAAAACTTTCAGGTATTTCTTACATCAAATAAATTCTAAAATATTTAAAAATAAATTTAATTTAGTTTAGCCAGTTTCAAATAAGCAACAATAAAATAATGAAAGATAGTATCTAAAGAATGAGCCTGGCAGGCTCTCAGAAAATCTCTGGGGGTCAGTTGATAGCCAAAAATTGTATCAGTTTTGAAACACAGTTCTTCATATAGAAAATATCCTATTTATTTACATCTCTGATTTGAGCTTATCATTTAAACTTTCACTTAATTTTCAGCCAATTTCTCATCCAAATTTTGTTTCTCTAATTTTCATGACTCAAGCATATGGTTATGACTGGGGAGGGTCATAGGTTATAGGTCTCCTATGCAAACACAGAGATGATCTTTCAAGATGGGGGGGGGGTAATAACTAAAGAATGCCTTTGTTAGTTTTTCATATATGCAAGAGTCAAGATGAAGCTAATTTTTTGTGTGTAAAATAAACAAATTAAAAAATATAAAGTGCTCAGGCCTAAGTGAAAAATCAAAGGAGAAAAGGAGGAGGAAAGAAGAACCAAGGAACATGTGAGTGTGGAAAACAAACCTGGGTAAATTCTTTCTCTGTTTATTGTCAGGTTTATAGTAGAAAAATCCCTTCTCTGTTTGTCAGATAAAAACTGTAGGAAATAACCACTATTCACTTCTGCTTTGGCTAATGGATCTTTTTAGGAGAAACTGCAAAGGTGCTGAGTTTTACATCTAGGCATAAGCAAAGGACTCAGACACATTAGAAGCTGCAGAGAGAGAAGAAAATAGATACATTTTATAAAAACGACAGATACAGAAATCACCCGTCTTCTCCAATGAATAGTGTTTTATTATCACGTCACCTCTGTCTTCTCGATTTCTTCATTTGTGTGCATCCAGTAACAGCAAGGTGATGCTAGTGATAAAAAAAACCTGCCTGCCAATGCAGGAGACAAAAGAGAGACACAGTCCACACATGTTTGAATAGAGGTCATACACATAGCTTAAGCTCTAGAATGTGAGCCTTGTCCAAAGAAATGAATATATAATATTAACAACTATAGGTGTGAACAGTTTAGTTCTCAGGAAAACTTTCAGGTATTTCTTACATCAAATAAATTCTAAAATATTTAAAAATAAATTGAGGTGAAAGATTTATGTTTATGCTACAGATTTTTACCAAATAAGCAACAATAAAATAATGAAAGAATTAAAAAAAAAAACACCCAAAGATCTGTTTTCACATGAGTACCTTTACCCCACTTTGAAAAAGTTAATGCTGTTCATTGTGGTTTTGTGAAATAAAGTAATGTTTAAAGTGTTGAGAGATTACTTCTGGTTATTTTTTTTTTTTTTTAGAATAGAGTGTTATATAGTGGACTTAGCAACAAACAGGCAAGTAGTGTCATACATTATCAACACAATAGGGACCAGAAAACATTAGAGGAGCGAGACTTTTCCCCCATAGTTACTAGCTGTACTCAAGGCACATCTATTTCCCTAGGTAAGAGGAATACCTGCAGGGCTTAGGATGCTAGTGGTAACAGAATTTTGGCTCTGAAATGAGTAAAGGGTCTAGATTGTGGATGAGGAAAATCTACTTAATCTTCAGCAGAGAAATAGAGAGAAACTAATCATCCCATTAGGTTCCCCATGTTTAAACACCGTCCACAGACAGAACGATAATGCTTGAACAGAATCATACAAAAAATAGTATCCACCAGCAGAGGGAGAGTCAACAAGTCTTACCTGTGACAACACATATCTCTTTTTTCCTCTCCACTGCAACACAGTGGAGACACTGAAACTTGAAGAGGAGACAAGTGGCATCTTAGGCGGGGAGGGATAGAGAGCTTAAGACTGATATGTATATGCTGCTGTATTTAAAGTGGATAACCAGCAAGGATCTACTGTTTAACACAGGGACCTCTGATCAATATTCTTTAATAACCTAAATGAGGAAAGAATTTGAAAAAGAATAGACATATATGTATGTATAACTAAATTATTTCTGTACATCTGAAACTGTCAAAATATTGTTAATCAACTATACTCTAGTATAAAATGAAAAGTTAGAAAAAATAAAAGAAAACAAAGATTAAAACCAAAAAATGGTATTTTTTTCTCCCCTCAGGTATTGTTCAATACCTTTTGCTTCTTCTTGACTCTCCCAGTTCTGCCAGGGTTTCCTGCCCTGTCGATCACATAGAATTCCTGGAGGCATCCCCTCCGTGAAACACTGCTTCATCTGCAGAAACTGAAAGGCCGACGCAGAATAGACAAATTACCCTTCTACTCTATTTTCCTATTTCTTTATTCATGACAAGTCCATCATTCATGAAGCTTTGCATGTGTTTCATATTGATCTTTTGAAGGATTAGAGTCATTTAATGAACTTTTTATAAAGGAATAGACAAATTAAAACTGTAGACAGTGTGAGTTTTTTACTCTCTTAAAGGCAACACTTTAGGAGATTAGAATATACACTTACGCAGTGAAATAATGTGACCAAATTTCATTTAGGAAGTAGAAACAGTAACAGAGAAATGACTGTGTTACTGAGTCTGAGTGAAATTAATGAAAAATAACTTCACTTATAAAGAAGATGCATATTTACAAGCAATAAATATGTCAAATCAGTGCATTTTAAGAATTTATTACTAATTTAATCTTTTTAATATAAATTCTTAAAATGTGATCTTTTTAAATATCTAAGATCACAAAATCTATTCCCAGACACAGGTACAAAAGTTCACAATTTTAAGGTTGTATTCATATCTCTTTCCATTGGAATCAGTGAGGTCAACATTGGCTGCAAGCCAAAGAAAACATTAAATTGAAATAATTCAAATAAGAAGAAAAATTCATTGTCATACTTAACATAAAATTCCATGGTTGATGGTATGATCTCTCAAAAATATTACAATGGACATCAGTACTTTCTGTCTTTCTTCTCTGCCATCCTTGGCTTGCCTGTTTGCACTTGGACTAGTCTTCATGGATACAAGGCAGATGCATCAAATTCCTTAATAGCATTCAGATCTGACAAGGTCCATCTAAAGAGCAATGATGCAATGGAATACCTCTCAACCACAAAAATAAATGCAGAAGATTCAGTCCTAATGAGATGGATGAATCTAGAACCTATTATGCAGAGTGAAGTAGGTCAAAAAGAAGACAGATACAGTATACTAGCACATATATATGGAATCTAGTAAGTTCATACTGATAAATACACAAAGAAAGCATCAATGGAAAAACAGTCATAGACAACAGACTTATGGACATTGGGGAGAGGGAAAAGTGGATGAGAGATAGGGAAAGAGCAACATGGAACCCTATACTATCTTACATAAAAGAGATAGCTATTGTCAATGCCCTGTGTGTCTAAGGGATCAGACATGGGACTATGTGATGGCCTGTAGGTGGAATGGGAGGAATGGGATATACATATGACTAGTATGGAATTATACATATCTGCAAACAACAAAACTCTGTAAAAGCAAAAAAGCAAAAAAAAAGAAAAAAACAACAACAAAAAAACCTTGTGACTCTGAAAAAAAGAATAATGGTGATTTTTCTCTGTGTATATATATATTTTTTTAACCAAGGAAGAAACAATTCCTAGAACCGTTCTTCCCCTCCTCTAGACAAGTAAGAAAGTAATAAGTGTTAGTCATTCAGTTGTGTCCAGATGCTTGAGACACCATGGACTGGCCCACCAGGCTCCTCTGTCCACAGCATTCTCCCAGCAAGAATGCTGGAACGTGTCGCTGGCTCCATCTCCAGGCCAGAAAACTCCATCCCATGTTTAATTGCTAGAATTAGTTCATGTATATGTTCTTCACTCCATCTCTTTGAAGAGGAATTACATTTTTATTAGGATGAAGCAATGCAGAGCTATGCAAAAATTTAAATAAAATTGAGACACTTCTAAACAAAAACAAAGAATAGTGAATAAATTGGCATTTAACAGCTACTATTATGCCATATAAAGACATTATTTAAAACACTAATTTAATAAACCCTCAGCAGAAGTTTCAAAGAAAATCATGGAAATTGTAAAGACAGTGATATTTATATAACATGCAGAACAAAACCCACATTTAAGGGATAAGCAATGAAGGAGAAATAAGATAGAGAACTATAATAATAAAAAATAGAGTGATGAATGGAAATAAGATGAAACAAAGTCTTTCAACTTCAAGGTGAAGAGAATTTTCAGTGATCAAGTGCTTTAGATGCTTCAAATATAAAAGGAAATATGTGCAGAAGGAACTTCTACTCAAATACTGCTGCATAAATGTAAATTTTGCTTTTTAACATTGTTAAAGATTTTCACCTCTGAACCACCAAAGAAATATACACTCTGTTTCCAGGAAGGCATTTCTCCCTACTCCTCTACACTTCAGTATTTGGTGTTACATATATGTCCAGTATGTCAGACTTTTAAGATTTACTTATACTGTTAGTGAAAGCAGGAATACTCCTTCTCCTTTATATATTTATTTAAACTCCAATGCTTCTTCAGTGATTACTGCAAGTTCCAATTCTCTATGTAGCAAAGCCTAAAATGAGCTGCTGTTCCCAGTGAAACTTCCTTTAATTACCACAAACCATATTCTTCTCTCCATGGTAGCATAGATACTGAGAATTTAAAGAAGACTAACCTGCTTTTGAAAGTCTCATTTGATGACTGTTCATATGATCTTTGTCAATTCAGTATACTGGCCTACTCTCACTTTCTTCATTTGTAAATTAGAGTTTCAAAATTCCTCTTGTCTAGAAGAAATGTTTTATAGATTTAAATTAGGTACTCTACATATTAACAAAATGCTTGGTATACTCTCTGACACATAGCAAATGCTTGATATTTGTTATTAAAAAAAAATACAGTGCATTTAAGGACCACTTGCCACTTTTTACTTTTATGCTATTTATCACTCATTTCTTTCCACCCTCACCATGAGTTTCACAAATGGAAGCTCATCTCTCTAGTTAAGATGAATGGATTGGAGCAGTTAAGAGAAGTGGTTCTCATGCTTCACTGTGTGGAATAATGACATAAAGACTTGGTTAAAATGGAGGTTTTCTTGGCCTCCAAACCTAGAGACTTTGCTTGTGGCCAGAATATTGATTTTTAACACATAGTCCAGATGATTCCAGTCAGGGAGTCCATGGATGGCATGCAGAAAAGCACTATGCTGCAGTTAAATGGGATAATGAACGTGCTCTGATAAAAACTTGATATGAGGCATAAAACAATAAAGTCAATTTTCTTCAAGTACGCCATGTTACAAGCTACAGTGTCTTGAAGTTAAATTAATGTCAAGAAGATGATCCCTCCCTTTTGTATATGAAATTGAATTGGATATGCTAAAATGATATAAAAATTTGAGTTACTCTAATTCTAACCTCTTTGAAGAAAGTCAAGTTTTTTTTGGATCATACCATAGTTCTTGAAATGTAGTAGACTATTAATAATGCATATATCTATTGATTTACTATCACAGATAAAGCAGACAAACTTCCCATTACAAAGCTCATACTGAAGTGTCAACATATTCCAAAACAACGAATAACAGAGAATTAAACAAAGAATTGTGTAAATATCCTAGTATAAAATGATCCTTTAATGTAGTCTTTAGTAGTTTGCTTGGTTTACTTTCTAGTATAATTACCACAAACCATATTCTTCTCTCCATGGTAGCATAGATACTGAGAATTTAAAGAAGACTAACCTGCTTTTGAAAGTCTCATTTGATGACTGTTCATATGATCTTTGTCAATTCAGTATACTGGCCTACTCTCACTTTCTTCATTTGTAAATTAGAGTTTCAAAATTCCTCTTGTCTAGAAGAAATGTTTTATAGATTTAAATTAGGTACTCTACATATTAACAAAATGCTTGGTATACTCTCTGACACATAGCAAATGCTTGATATTTGTTATTAAAAAAAAATACAGTGCATTTAAGGACCACTTGCCACTTTTTACTTTTATGCTATTTATCACTCATTTCTTTCCACCCTCACCATGAGTTTCACAAATGGAAGCTCATCTCTCTAGTTAAGATGAATGGATTGGAGCAGTTAAGAGAAGTGGTTCTCATGCTTCACTGTGTGGAATAATGACATAAAGACTTGGTTAAAATGGAGGTTTTCTTGGCCTCCAAACCTAGAGACTTTGCTTGTGGCCAGAATATTGATTTTTAACACATAGTCCAGATGATTCCAGTCAGGGAGTCCATGGATGGCATGCAGAAAAGCACTATGCTGCAGTTAAATGGGATAATGAACGTGCTCTGATAAAAACTTGATATGAGGCATAAAACAATAAAGTCAATTTTCTTCAAGTACGCCATGTTACAAGCTACAGTGTCTTGAAGTTAAATTAATGTCAAGAAGATGATCCCTCCCTTTTGTATATGAAATTGAATTGGATATGCTAAAATGATATAAAAATTTGAGTTACTCTAATTCTAACCTCTTTGAAGAAAGTCAAGTTTTTTTTGGATCATACCATAGTTCTTGAAATGTAGTAGACTATTAATAATGCATATATCTATTGATTTACTATCACAGATAAAGCAGACAAACTTCCCATTACAAAGCTCATACTGAAGTGTCAACATATTCCAAAACAACGAATAACAGAGAATTAAACAAAGAATTGTGTAAATATCCTAGTATAAAATGATCCTTTAATGTAGTCTTTAGTAGTTTGCTTGGTTTACTTTTTAAATGCAGAGTAATAGCCTTTCTAACACTTCTATAAAATATTAATAACCATTTTTATAGGTTTTTAACCAATCATAGAAGCAAAGACAACGCAAAGTTAATATAGTGAGTAGGTCATACATTCCCTCCTGAGACACATTATTTCCTGCATTACATTTGTTTAACTCTCCAGGGCTACATTTTTCCAATAATGTGCATGCATAGTTCCATTATCATCCAAGGTAGTTGAACATTAATGAATCACTCAGCCAAGAAGAATAATGTTCCATATCTTTCTGCATTTTCTAGGAATTCATCTAACAGCAACTGGCTAAGCATAAAAGAATCTTCCCTAAACGATGATTTTTTTTTTTTTTCAATTTTCTGGCTTGCATGTATGCACTAGTGTGAAAAGTACTAATACATACTTTGGAGTTTTAAGAAAGAATCTCCATCTGTGAAATATGAACTTTTTTTGCTGTGCAGCACAGTATATGGGATCATAGTTCTCTGACCAGGAATCAAACCTCTGCCTCTTGCTGTGGAAGTACATAGTCTTAACCATTGGACAACCAATAATATGAATTCCTGTACTAATGCTTTCTTTGAATGTGAACAATTAATAGTGCCATGCTCTATTGTACCCCTGTGCTCTGTGTACAGACAGATAAAAGGAAGACAGGTAAAATCTCTGGCGGTTATGACAAATGCAGAAATTGAGTTTGTTTTTAATTAATCAAACAAAACTCTTGATTTACAGCACTCAGTTTAGAGAATAACTGCCTAAATTATGATGTGCTTTTACTTGTTTTTTTTTTTTTTTTTTTGATGTATTGTGACCATGAGTTTCTCCACAATGTATCCACCAACATTTTCAAAGAAGAATACTATGTAACATTTAAATGGCTAAAAAATGCAGTTTTTAAATATTTAAGCATTTTCCTGATATCTTATGGGGATCAAGATTTCTTACAGAACATTTGGAAAAATTTTGCAACAAAAATGCATTTTCACATCCCTTGCGCTTGACTTACTTCTAAGGGTGGTCTTCAAAGATTCCTACCTGCTTTCTGGTATTCATAATCTTGTATAATTCCTTCCCTTCTAGTTCAGTTGCTCAATTGTGGCCAACTCTTTGTGACCCCATGGACTGCAGCACACTAGGCTTCCCTGTCCTTTCAGTGTGAATTAAATAAAGTATAACCTCACAAAATTATTGGAGCTTCAGTGTCAGTCCTTCCAATGAATGTTCAGGGTTGATTTCCTTTAAGATTGGTTGGTGTGATCTTTTTGCTGTCCAAGAAACTCTCAAGAGTCTTCTCTAGTGCTACAGTTCAAAAGCATCAATTCTTCGGCATTCAGTCTTCTTTATGGTCCAACTCTCAAACCCATACATGGCTACTGAAAAAAATCATATTTTTGACTATGCAGACTTTTGTCAACAAAGTGATGTCTCTGCTTTCTAACATACTGTCTGGATTTTTCAGAGCTTTAGTTCCAAGGAGCAAGTATCTTTAAATTTCATGGCTGCTGTCACTACAATACTGCAGTGATTTTTTAGCCCAAGAAAATAAAATCTGTCATCATTTGCACTTTTTCCCCATCAATTGGCTATGTAGTGATGATAACAGATGCCATGATTTTAGTTTTTTGAATGTTGAGTTTTTTAAGCCAGCTTGTTCACTCTCCTCTTTCACCCTCATCAAGAGATTCTTTAGTTTCTCTGAGGTTTCTACCATTAGCATTGTATCATCTGCATATATGAGGCTGTTGATATTTCTCCCAGTTATCTTGATTTCAGCTTTCGGTTCATCCAGCCTGGCATTCCTGTGCTTTAGAAACAATATTTTTCTGTTCATGAGTTACATCACTTCTCTGCTTCTTTATAATCATACAAACCCGTATTTTCCCCCTATATTGCCAATCAAAATAAAAATGACATAACACCTTTATTTCTATCTATATGATTTTCTAGGGTTCCACAAATCTTTCTAGACAAAGCACCCACAAATCTTTCTAGACAAAACATACAAATGTACAAGATATACAAGATTAAACAAACACAAAGATAAGCAAGATATGCAGGGTTCAACGAACGGGTTTTATTTTAGTAAACGCAACACATAGGACATAAATCCACAGGCAGAAGTAGTCAAAGCATGTGTTAAATAAAACTGAGAACCTCAGGAAGGAGTACTCATACATGGAGCATATCCATCACACATGTACGATGGAATATTGTCTCACCTACTGTTTTTTTAAATATATTTTAAGAGTTTATGTGAGCAAAAATCAATTCAATTGTGTAGCACCAAACCAACAGTGGTTAAGAGTACTCTATTAGTAGCAACCAAGTGTAGGACTTTATAAGAGGGTACAAAAACAAAGAAAGAAAGTTTATTGGTTATAGCACTTTGAAGCCTAGTTGGCTACTTGTGATTGGGTGTCCTTAGCATTTTGATTTCGTAACCTTGAGGCAATTACAGGCCTGGATTTTGGTTTGTTTATGTAAGCCGCCAGCAGTATGAGAGCGACCTCATTCTAATGGCCTCCTGCTTGTTAATTTTAATGTGACTATCTGATCTAGGGACCATTACAGACATTGCACAAATGTCTATAAATCTATCTCTGCATCACCATTATAACGAAATAATTGGTAGGTTAGAGCATTTCCACAAAGGTGCATATACTCAAGAAGAGAACTGCTAATCCTACCATGGCTCTAGGGGTTGAGGCTTAGGGCTGTAGTGGTCATCTAATTGCACAACATAAATCACATCATTTATGCACATTTTAAATATTTCCGTGAATTCCCCTTGTATTTAGGTTTTAGTCTAAGTTATTTAGCATTTTACTTACCTCCAAGCCTGGTACAAGTTCAGCAATCCTTTCTGTGACAGTTGACTCATCATTTTGTGTGTTCTGACTACACTCTTTATTTCTCAGTTTCTTGAAAAAAAAAAAATGTCTTCCTTATCATTTCTAATCGGATATTTTCTGAATATTTAGCCTTCCCAAAATTCTGAGCCTTGGTTTATCGTAGACAATCCTTGCTCACTGTGCAGGTTTAAGCATAAATGTCATATTGCAGAGAAGCAGAGAGCTCATTACTGTCCTTAAGCACACAATTGCTTAGCACACTATAGCTGCCTTTCATGGTATAATTAGACAACTTGGAACAAGTGTTTCCTGAAGTTTATTTTGTACCTTATTTACTTACAATTTCCCCTTAGCCTTATCTTTCTATCAGTAGATATACTTCTAACTACTATGGCCTCAGGGATCAGTTCAGTTCAGTCACTCAGTCATGTCTGACTCTTTGCCATCCCATGGACTGCAGCAGGCTTAAAACTTGAATAATTTAAAAAAAATAGAGTCAAAAACTTCTTTTTATATTAGCTTCTTGATAGTTCTAGTAAAATACATATGACATTTGACTTGCCAGTGCCGTGAATTTTTGAACAATAAAAGGACTTAGGATTTCAAACTTGGCTTTATAATAATTAGCATTAAATCGATGTTCAGTTTCTCAGTCGTTTCTGACTCCTTGCATCCCCATAGACTGCAGCATTCCAGGTTTCCTTATCTTTCATTATCTTCCAGAGTTTTCTCAAACTCATGTACAACAAGTCAATGATGCTATCCAACCTTCTCATCCTCTGTTATCAGCCTTATTTTAATGCCCTCAATCTTTCCCAGCATCAGGGTCTTTTCCAACAAATCGTTTCTTCACATAAGCTGGCCGAAATATCGGAGTTTCACCCTCAGTCCTTCCAGTGAATGTTCAGGACTGATTCCTTTAGGATTGATTCGTTTGATTTCCTTGACATCCAAAGGACTCTCCAGAGTCTTCTCCAGGACCATAGTGCTAAAGTGTCAATTCTTTGGTTCTCAGCCTTCTTTATGGTCCAGCTCTCACATGTTTACTTGACTAATGGAAAAACAATAGCTTTGACTATACGGACCTTTTGTTGACTAAAGTGACATCTCTGCATTTTAATATGCTGTCTAGATTTGTCATAGCTTTTCTTCCTAGGGGCAAGTGTCTTTTAATTTCATGGCTGAAGTCACCATCTGCAGTAATTTTGGAGCCCTAGAAAATAAAGTCTGTCACAGTCTCTCTTTTTTCCCCATCTATTTGCCACAAAGTGGTGGTTTTCACCTTCATCAAGAGTATCTTCATTTAATTTTCACTTTCTGCTATTAAAAAGCTATCTGTTAAATGAGAATTAGCAGAAATGGAAAAATGAAAAATGATGTAAGAGAAGTTTCCTACTGCAAATATATTTTGGAGTGGATTGGAGATTATAGAATTGAGTATTCATATGTTTGGTTCACTAATAATTTCACCATATGGTCATGTGTGTGTGTGTTTGTTAAGTGGTTTCAGTCATGTCCAACTCTTTGCAGCCCCATGGACTATAGCCCACCAGGCTGGTCTGTCCATGGAATTCTCCAGGCAACAATAGTGAAGTAGGTTGCTATGCTCTCCTCCAGGGGATCTTCTAGACCCAAGGATCAGTCCCGAGTCTCTTATGCCTCCCTGCATTGGCTGTCAGGTTCTATACCACTAGTGCCACCTGGGAAGCCCATACATTGGCCCTCTTAGGATCAAAGACTGTAGAATGAAAGATGAGAAGTGCAATAGTCATTTTAAAAAATCCTTAAGGTGCAAGAGTGCCAGGCTGTTGACCCCGTATGAAGCTCAGACCTATCACTCCACGGGGAGAATCTCTGCAAATCTGTTTATTCTTCTGTTTGTTAGTCTCACACTCTGGGAATATGGATACTGACTGTAATGTCCCAAGTCATCCTACCTATATCATTATGTTTCCTTCTTTATAAGCTTCAATTGTGCAACTTTATTTCTGCTGATTCTCAGATTATTCTCACTGATAGCTTCTCTGTAAATAATTCTAATTTTGGTGTGCTTATGGAAGAAAGTGAGCTCAGCTGAGTCTTCATATGACTTATTAAAGAACATTGAACCTGATCATATTGCTTAGAAAAATCAGGACAATATAGGCTTTAATATCTTAAAGAAAAATTGATAAATCCTTCTTAACTTGGGCACCCTAATTACAACTCCTTTTCTTTTTTGTATATGGAAAGGAAGAAAATGCCCTGAGGGTACTCACTCATAAACAGGGGGATCACCATCTAACAGCGTATCATAGCTAACAACTAGACCCCTTGGCAAGAGGATACCCTCTTGACTCAGAGCTATTCCTGCAGCTGTAATTTTAATGTTACTAGATGAATAACAATAGGATCATCTTTTTTTTTTAAGATTTATTTATTTATTTATTTTGGGCGGGGGTCGGGTTGGGGAGGGAGGGGAGTGGGCAGGCCACTTCTATGGGTCTTTTCATTTCTCTATTTTCATCCGTCTTTGTTCTTTTGGCTCCTGTGGGCCTCCCATCGCGGTGGCATCTGTCATTGCAAGCACCGGCTCTGGGCGCATGCGCTCCAGAGCTTCGGCTCGGCAATTGGACACATCAGTCCAGCCGCTCCGCGGCACGTGGGATCTTCCCAGGCCAGGGCTCGAACCGGCGCCCCTTGCCCTGCAAGGCGGTGTCCTTACCCACTGGACCACCAGGGGAAGCCCCAATAGGATCATCTTTAACTGTTTGGTAACCCATGCAGGAGAAGTTCTCCTAAATTCTCATCAGACTCAATGCATTTTGCCCAGTTGCCTCGAGATTCTCTTGCTAACTGTTCTTCATTTAACTGTTTGTCACTCTAATAACTTTATTCCTGCCAACCTTCTTTCTTCCTCTACAAAGAACAGTACTCATGACTGCTTGACACTGACAGACCTCCCTTTGACCCTCACACAGCTTACAGGAAAATCCTTTAGATTTTAGATAATGTGAATTTCTTATGGTTCTCTGATAGTCCTCATTTTAAAAATGAAAGTGGCAGATACTGTACTGAAAATGCAATATCAACTCTTTTTGATGTAAATGAAAAGGCACATTGCATTTTGGCTACTTCAGTCCTACCAGCCAACCTATATGAATTCTTGATGTCCTGAGTTCTAGCCAAGGGCAAAACGGAATATTTACACTGAAAGTATATAAGCCTTTGGAGTGTCTATTGAACCTGATCATATTGCTTAGAAAAATCAGGACAATATAGGCTTTAATATCTTAAAGAAAAATTGATAAATCCTTCTTAACTTGGGCACCCTAATTACAACTCCTTTTCTTTTTTGTATATGGAAAGGAAGAAAATGCCCTGAGGGTACTCACTCATAAACAGGGGGATCACCATCTAACAGCGTATCATAGCTAACAACTAGACCCCTTGGCAAGAGGATACCCTCTTGACTCAGAGCTATTCCTGCAGCTGTAATTTTAATGTTACTAGATGAATAACAATAGGATCATCTTTTTTTTTTAAGATTTATTTATTTATTTATTTTGGGCGGGGGTCGGGTTGGGGAGGGAGGGGAGTGGGCAGGCCACTTCTATGGGTCTTTTCATTTCTCTATTTTCATCCGTCTTTGTTCTTTTGGCTCCTGTGGGCCTCCCATCGCGGTGGCATCTGTCATTGCAAGCACCGGCTCTGGGCGCATGCGCTCCAGAGCTTCGGCTCGGCAATTGGACACATCAGTCCAGCCGCTCCGCGGCACGTGGGATCTTCCCAGGCCAGGGCTCGAACCGGCGCCCCTTGCCCTGCAAGGCGGTGTCCTTACCCACTGGACCACCAGGGGAAGCCCCAATAGGATCATCTTTAACTGTTTGGTAACCCATGCAGGAGAAGTTCTCCTAAATTCTCATCAGACTCAATGCATTTTGCCCAGTTGCCTCGAGATTCTCTTGCTAACTGTTCTTCATTTAACTGTTTGTCACTCTAATAACTTTATTCCTGCCAACCTTCTTTCTTCCTCTACAAAGAACAGTACTCATGACTGCTTGACACTGACAGACCTCCCTTTGACCCTCACACAGCTTACAGGAAAATCCTTTAGATTTTAGATAATGTGAATTTCTTATGGTTCTCTGATAGTCCTCATTTTAAAAATGAAAGTGGCAGATACTGTACTGAAAATGCAATATCAACTCTTTTTGATGTAAATGAAAAGGCACATTGCATTTTGGCTACTTCAGTCCTACCAGCCAACCTATATGAATTCTTGATGTCCTGAGTTCTAGCCAAGGGCAAAACGCAATATTTACACTGAAAGTATATAAGCCTTTGGAGTGTCTCACAACTTTGGAATATTATGAAAACAAGGTGGTTTTCTCACTCTCAATGAGGATAGAATTTCAAATGGCTCCAAGATTTATTAGATGCTATACTCCTACCCTTTGGCTATTAAGGTCCCTAGTGATGCTAATATTGATTATTGAGAATGGATGTTCAGTTCTTCCCTTTTGAATTATGCTGAAAATTGACCATCATTATCTAAGAGAGACTATGAGTCCAATGAATAAATAACCTGTCTCCTTTAGTTCATTTATCCATTAGCTTCCTGTGAGACTGTGCAAAGCAAGGGACAAAAATTTGCACATGTAACAAATCCTGATAAAATGGAAACATGCCACTTAGATTTTACAAATTTCCTTCAAATTTCTATGACAAACAGAAATTGAAATATTTATAAAAACTAAACAGTAGTTACAGAAGGAGGATATTTAACAGCTTCTATTTTCATTTATATGTGCATACTTCCCAGAGAATAAAATGTGAAAGATGCATCCAAGATTTTTATTCCACCTTTTAAAATACAAAAAAAAAAAAAAAAAATTGCTCAGACCAAAATGAAATAGAAGAAAAGCATGTAGTTTCAGCTAAAAATGTCCTCCTTTACCTATCCTCTTATATCAGAAAAGCTGTAAAAATTAACTTGTTTGGAGTTTTTCTAAATTTTAATAGTTTCTAGCTCTTGCCAATCTAAAAGTACTCACTATCTGATTTTAGTCTTAATTCTTAGAATATATATGTATATATATATATATATATATATATATATATATGAATGTTAACTAATTGTATATTTATGAATATATATTCTCCCTTAATATTTTTTCATCTTTGTCCTAATTAATTTTATTTAGAAATAACCACTGTACATAGCAAAAATGATCCCAGATTCTTTCCTTTTCTTGAACATGTGGAGCTGTTTCTCCATATGTTCTTTTAATCTAGGTAGGACTTGTGAGTTAGCCTGGCCAAAGTATAGTAGGAAGGGCAATGTGTGAGTTTAGAATCTAAGTCTCAGGAGGCTTTGTATAGTTAATGTTCCCTTTCTTTCTCAAAACCCTAGTAATGAGCACTAGATAGCCCTGCTTGAGGGATGGAAATCAAGGTGAAGAGAGGCTCCCCCACTGCTTCTCCTTATAACTCTATAGAAGTTATCCAAAAGACATACAGTCTAGCTGATCACAGCTAATGTCCAGCTGATCACAGCTGCCTATCTAACCCCAATAATATTCCATATGAAGATTCTGAGCTCAGCCTTGCTGGTTCATGAGATTTACAAGTTGGTTGTGACAAGCAGGATTTCTCATCTGTCTGATATACACACACTCCATCATCCCTGGGCTCTGAATTTGATGGATTTTCCTTCCATAATTTGGTTTTGTTATATGGCACGTTGACCTTCAGAAATTACCTGGATAAGCCCTCTAAAATTTTTCTCTGGTTACTCTCAAAACAGGATGCTTATTAAGATCAAAGCAAGAGAGTATTTTGACTCAGGAATTGCTTCCTGGCTGAGTCAGGAGGAACTACAAAGAAAAGACTTGAGAACAACTTCAAGAAACTGAAAGGAGTAACTAACCAAAGCTGGCAAGACAATGAGGACATTGGTTCTGCAGCTACAAGGAACTGAATTCTGCCAACAACTTGAGGCATCTTGGAAGTGGATCTTTCCTGAGTCAAGCCCACAGGTGAGGACACAGCCAGCCAACACTTTGATTCAGCAATGTGAGGCCTTGATTAGAGACAGAACATGGCCCCCATTGATTTCTAATTTTAATTTTCTGCCAATCTAAAAGTACTCACTATCTGATTTTAGTCTTAATTCTTAGAATATATATGTATATATGTATATATATATATATATTTTGAATGTTAACTAATTGTATATTTATGAATATATATTCTCCCTTAATATTTTTTCATCTTTGTCCTAATTAATTTTATTTAGAAATAACCACTGTACATAGCAAAAATGATCCCAGATTCTTTCCTTTTCTTGAACATGTGGAGCTGTTTCTCCATATGTTCTTTTAATCTAGGTAGGACTTGTGAGTTAGCCTGGCCAAAGTATAGTAGGAAGGGCAATGTGTGAGTTTAGAATCTAAGTCTCAGGAGGCTTTGTATAGTTAATGTTCCCTTTCTTTCTCAAAACCCTAGTAATGAGCACTAGATAGCCCTGCTTGAGGGATGGAAATCAAGGTGAAGAGAGGCTCCCCCACTGCTTCTCCTTATAACTCTATAGAAGTTATCCAAAAGACATACAGTCTAGCTGATCACAGCTAATGTCCAGCTGATCACAGCTGCCTATCTAACCCGAATAATATTCCATATGAAGATTCTGAGCTCAGCCTTGCTGGTTCATGAGATTTACAAGTTGGTTGTGACAAGCAGGATTTCTCATCTGTCTGATATACACACACTCCATCATCCCTGGGCTCTGAATTTGATGGATTTTCCTTCCATAATTTGGTTTTGTTATATGGCACGTTGACCTTCAGAAATTACCTGGATAAGCCCTCTAAAATTTTTCTCTGGTTACTCTCAAAACAGGATGCTTATTAAGATCAAAGCAAGAGAGTATTTTGACTCAGGAATTGCTTCCTGGCTGAGTCAGGAGGAACTACAAAGAAAAGACTTGAGAACAACTTCAAGAAACTGAAAGGAGTAACTAACCAAAGCTGGCAAGACAATGAGGACATTGGTTCTGCAGCTACAAGGAACTGAATTCTGCCAACAACTTGAGGCATCTTGGAAGTGGATCTTTCCTGAGTCAAGCCCACAGGTGAGGACACAGCCAGCCAACACTTTGATTCAGCAATGTGAGGCCTTGATTAGAGACAGAACATGCTGGACTCCAACACCAAAATTCTAAAATTGCTACCGAGTCCAGAGTCCAATTTAGCTCTGCTTGCCACTTGACAGGTCAATGAATTTAAGAGATGAGGTGTTAAGGAAAGGAAAAATGAAGCAGCTGACCGAGAAGATGGCAGGCTAGTACCTCAAAATACCCATCTTATTAAGGTCTGAATGCCAGATTTTTTACAGATCAGAGATGAGGGGGAGGTGAGGAAGCTAAGTAAAAAAGCCATTAATCTTGAAAATATCTCCTAGAATAGCAAGTCTCAGGCAGAGGGTGTGCTAATTTCTCCCATTGTGACATCCACAGGTGCACAGGGTTCTGAAGAAAGGCACTGTCAGGCAGATGGTCAGGGTCCTCCAGGTATGCCATTAAATATGATTATAAAAACAAAAGCAATGAAAAGCAAGTCCAAGAAACAGTTTGCAACATGGAATCAGAATTGGCTTCCTCCCTTCCACAAAATAATGACATTGTGTTAAGTTGCTAAATTCTTGGCAATTTGTTCTATAATCATAGAAAACAACTGTGTTGTTTTAAATTGCTAAGTTGTATTCATTCATTATTATAAACCAAAATCTGATATACAGAGTAGAAATCATAAGCTTGGGGTTGTTGGAGACTCCACTTTGTGTTACTAAATGAGAGCTATGCTTCTGATGTAAAACTAACTTCCTATAAGTAATGAATTTTTAAATGGTTGTGAGAAGGTAGTATTTATTATCTCTTTTAATGAAGAAAGTATTCTCTTCTTGGATACGTTTTTCTCAATCATAACAAAGAAATAAATAACTATTAATAACCTAGTTAATAGTAACAGAAGGGTAAATAGAATGTTTTTTAAATATTTTTCTTTTTAAACCTTAATATTCCCTCTGAAAGTAACCACAGTCATCAGCATTCTTGTGTAATCTGTAGGTCACTTCAAAAGATTCCAGTCGGTCATTTGCATAACCAGCTTGTGCTTCCATTAAGATTCTTGTTTCTCCTTGGCATTTCAAGTATCAACTGAGAGCAGTAAGTTAAAAATAAACGTAATCAAAAAAAATTTGCTAAATTAATTATGAGATATTTTTTCAGGAAAAGAGAAAAAAATATGAAGTAGAAGTTCTTGGCTTTCTGCCAAGAAATTGCAACTAATCTTCTGTGTACTATTAATATAATGGAAAGGAAATGAAAATCAATGGTTTTAGCTTATCCACATCTTTTGTTTTGTATTACTCTAGATAATTGAGCACAGTGAGACTCGATTGCAAACATATGTTTTAAAGGTTTATGAAGGCTAATCTGTGAGAGATTCTCCTAGCAAAGACTTTCTCCTCAGTATGTCCTGGTTTGTCTATTGACCTCTGTAGAAACAAATCTTAGGGATACCAAGAATAAAGACAGTGAGAAATTCTTAAAAACATTATATGTCATACAATTTAGAAGTGAGTCCCAGAGGAAATTGACACTGGTTAATTGGAATTAAAAGGAATTCTGGGGAAATATAAAATATTACTTATTATTTTAGACGTTAATGATGATTTCAGTAGAAATATATATTTCCTGTGTTACACGAATCTGAAAAGTTTCCTTTTCTAATGTCTATTACTATACCTTAGAAATATGACTATATTATTACTAATTACACTAGCCTGAAAATATTCCTTTATCCCCAGTTTACAGCTCTAATATAAGATTTCAAAATTATACACTTTAAGTTAATAAATATAGGATAATTTCTTCTGTTAGTGTAATTATAACTGAATATTCAGCTAAATGCTCAGAATAATAAAACCAGAATTAATATAAGCCAAAATGAATGCTTCTTTTTTGGGAGACAGTCTATTATTACAAACAAGTTTTAACTGTATTTCTAACTTACAATGGACATATCCATTATGGCCCATAGACAAAAATTAAAACATGTTACTTTTTTAACTTGCTTAAGGTTATGCCTAAATAATTGTGTCATTATATTTCCAAATGCATATAATCTTCTAGCTGTTTTTACTCAAAACTGAATACAAAAAATGTTGTAACAAGAGAAATGTACATTTAAATCTAAGAAAAAAGTGAACTCAAATCTAACTCAGAATTTTTTTCAATAATATGTTGAAATAATTAAAGAGAATGAATCATTACAAGAGAAGAGAACATATGTCAAAGTCATTAAAATGTATTGGGAAAATACAAACAAAGGAAAATCTCCAAATGCTTCGTTATTTATAAAGTCATGTAAAATATCAGGTCAAATAAAGAACCTAATTTCTGTCATATTGAGGAGACTCACCACCATTGACCTTTTTTACAACACATGAACATGTTCCAAATAAAACTTCAGGAATTTAGAAAAGTGCTTTAAGAAAAATGGAAGACAGAGCCATCATTCTGAAAATAAAATATCTTGAATAGGCCCTGTTCAAAGATAGCAAAGAGTAGGGCTTGGAAATGAGACAGATATGTCTTACACTGCTAGTAAGCATACAGTTTACATATTAATAATAATGATGGCAGTGTTTATAATTGCCAGGCATCATTTCAAAATCCACACCTATGGATTATCTTTAAGTAAGCAAACAAACAAAAATCACATTGACTGCTTGCATTCTCAGATGACACAAGTGAACCCATAACTGAAGAGTTGCTTTGCCAAATATAAAATATTACTTATTATTTTAGACGTTAATGATGATTTCAGTAGAAATATATATTTCCTGTGTTACACGAATCTGAAAAGTTTCCTTTTCTAATGTCTATTACTATACCTTAGAAATATGACTATATTATTACTAATTACACTAGCCTGAAAATATTCCTTTATCCCCAGTTTACAGCTCTAATATAAGATTTCAAAATTATACACTTTAAGTTAATAAATATAGGATAATTTCTTCTGTTAGTGTAATTATAACTGAATATTCAGCTAAATGCTCAGAATAATAAAACCAGAATTAATATAAGCCAAAATGAATGCTTCTTTTTGGTAGACAGTCTATTATTACAAACAAGTTTTAACTGTATTTCTAACTTACAATGGACATATCCATTATGGCCCATAGACAAAAATTAAAACATGTTACTTTTTTAACTTGCTTAAGGTTATGCCTAAATAATTGTGTCATTATATTTCCAAATGCATATAATCTTCTAGCTGTTTTTACTCAAAACTGAATACAAAAAATGTTGTAACAAGAGAAATGTACATTTAAATCTAAGAAAAAAGTGAACTCAAATCTAACTCAGAATTTTTTTCAATAATATGTTGAAATAATTAAAGAGAATGAATCATTACAAGAGAAGAGAACATATGTCAAAGTCATTAAAATGTATTGGGAAAATACAAACAAAGGAAAATCTCCAAATGCTTCGTTATTTATAAAGTCATGTAAAATATCAGGTCAAATAAAGAACCTAATTTCTGTCATATTGAGGAGACTCACCACCATTGACCTTTTTTACAACACATGAACATGTTCCAAATAAAACTTCAGGAATTTAGAAAAGTGCTTTAAGAAAAATGGAAGACAGAGCCATCATTCTGAAAATAAAATATCTTGAATAGGCCCTGTTCAAAGATAGCAAAGAGTAGGGCTTGGAAATGAGACAGATATGTCTTACACTGCTAGTAAGCATACAGTTTACATATTAATAATAATGATGGCAGTGTTTATAATTGCCAGGCATCATTTCAAAATCCACACCTATGGATTATCTTTAAGTAAGCAAACAAACAAAAATCACATTGACTGCTTGCATTCTCAGATGACACAAGTGAACCCATAACTGAAGAGTTGCTTTGCCTTTAAAGATGGCCATTCTCATATTCATCAGAGCCCTCAAACTCCCTTTCCAATCATTTTGATAATTTTTATTTTTGCTTGTCCTTAGATCCATTTCAGTATGTCATTCTTAAAGGCAAATTCCAGGAATAGAAGTAAAGATACCTGATTTCTAGTCTTTCCATCTTTCTGTCTTTCCATCATCTGATCCTACCTTTATTTCATTCACAAATTTTTAAACTAATTTATATAATTAAATCATCCATGCATTTTTTTTTTGTTGACTGTGCTGGGTCTTCATTGTCGTCCACAGGGTTTCTCTAATTGCAGTGAACCAGAGCTCCTCTCTAGTTACAGTGCTTGGACTTCTCACTGAGGTGGCTTCTCTTGTTGCAGAGCACAGGCTCTAGGGCATGTGGGCTTCAGTACTTGTGATGCATGGGCTTAGTTGCCTCATATCACATGATAGTTCAAATGGGTGCATTGCAAGGCAGATTCTTAGCCACTGAGCCACAAGGGAAGCCCTAAACCTGCCTTTATTACTACTTTCCTCTTTCTTTCTATTCCATTATTCAGGAAAAATGAATCAGACTTCTCATGTGCTAGCCACTGCATTGGATGGTGTGTATACAGCAGTGTATAAAACAACATCTGTCCTCAATCAGACCACAGTTCAGTCAGGAATAAAGACTGACAGGAAGCACTGATAACACAGAGTAACAGAGTTGACATGTCACTGTCCAGTGTTAAAGTTTCAAACGAGGGACAAAAGTCTATTTGGAGGGCAGAGAATATCCAAAACTGAGAAAGAGATATGTAAGTGATGAGCAAGACCTGGCCAGATGAAGATCTGAGAAAATTTCAGTACAAAAATAGTAGTATACACCAGTGTAATGATAAGAGAATAGAAGGCACTTTCAGAATGCATGTGTTCAGTGAAAGAGGAGAGCAGGAAGAAAATAGGAATAAGCCTTTCTGAAGAACTGAGATCTTATCCAGAGGTATGTAGAAACAGACCAAGGACTTTAAGTAGTAGAACACCATGTCAGCTCATTAATATCTATTTTTGTAAAATTCCTAAAAAATAGGATGCTCCCTTGCTTCATATATACTCTGTTTTCTATTGAACAGTAGTTTTATGCTATAATCCACAGAATAGTAGGAATGTCACCATTTTAGAAAATTCCACAGTTTTTAAAAATGTATTTCAATTTTTTTATTTATTTATTAAACAGTGTTGTAAGATACTCCCGGTTAGAATCTGAATCATGTTACTTTTTGGAGGATCATCTATCATCTAATATGTGCAAGTCTGTTGAACTACTACATTGTACTGTAGTATTGTTATTCCAGGATTCAGATGGGTGGGATTCTCTATTCCTGATCCATTTATGTCACTGAATGTCTGGCTTATCTCATTCTACTGGCACTTAGAATTTTTAAACTTGTTTATTGTAGTAACATTGTTGCAGAAGAGTACAGATCAATTAATGTTTATAAAAAGAATTTTTCATGTTCAGAAAATGAAATACTCTAAACCCCTTAAAAAAACCATCTTGTTTACTTCTTTATCCCACAATAAATTACTATTTTAACACCACTTAGTGTTTTGTCCATTTTTGAGCTTATTATACATGCAATCTTATAATAATTTTTCTAGCTAAACATTGGATGTGAGTGACTCATCCATATTGTTTGTGTACGATGTTGCTACATGTCCCATCACTATGGTTTTCAATATTTTTCCCATGAGGAAAAATAATTCCCCATTGTGATCTTTACAATGCTGCTCTCACTCTGAAAACCCTCCTTTAACAGTCACTTGAATGTTCTCTTTATTCAGGTCTTTGCCCCAAACCCCTTCCTTAGCAAACATTCCTTGAGCATGGCAGCTATAACATCTCATGACTTACATTACTATGTATTTCCTATCCCTGCTTTATTTTTCTTTTTCCATTCTCTGTACTTAATACTGAATTTGTAGTCATTTTTATTTTTATTTGTCAATTATTTGCCTCCCACCCTAGAATATAAATGTTTCGAGAAGATAAGAAAGATTTTTCTGAATTTTTCTAGCTATATGGCCTTCCTAACGATCATTTCCATACCCTTTCTGAAACCACTGAGATCCAGGCCCAAGTAAAGGAATGAACACATAAATCATTCAGCTCCAAAATTTTCCCACTGCATTCTTTTCCAAAACTCCATTTTCATAGGTGATGTCTCCCAGAGTCGGATGGCAGGAAAATGAATGCTCATAATTCTCATCTCAAAAACTTAGCTGTTTTCAGAAAGCAGAGAACCAGAAAACAGAAAGAACAGCAATAAACAGTAATGGCCAATGGAATAAAAGTATGCATAAGTGAGAAAAGGCAACATATGGAGGGAAAATAGGATACAGACTACAGGAGACCCTTAGTTGGTCCCTTTTAGAGTGAAACTTTGTTGACAATGGATACAATTCTTTAAAAAGTTATGTTTTGTAAGTTGAAAAATATTAGTTGCTTAGTCAGATTCCTCTGTCCATGGAATTCTCCAGGCAAGAATATTAGAGTGGGTTGCTGTCTCCTTCTCCAGGAATCTTCCTATTCTAGGGATTGAAACCAAGCCTCCTGCACTTAAGGCAGATTCTTTACCACCAAGCCACGAGAGTTTTCCTGAACTGGGTCATGATACCATTATAACATTAGAGCTATAATTTATGTCTTCTGGGTTGGGGTGAAAGGTTTTTTATAGAATGTTTAATATAGGGTGCAGATCCTTCTTTCAAATTAGAAAACTTAGGCTGGAATCTTTTATTTAATTGGTTTGGTGATCAAAGCCATGCAATGGTCTGTCTTTGAGCATCAGTTTCACTTTGGTATGATGATTTTTTTTTTTTTTTTCACTATAAGTTCTCTGAGATCCTTTTTAACTTTAACTGTCTAAAATTCCTGTATGAATAGTCAAAGTCAATGCATGCCCTCTCTTCTAGTAATTCTTAGGTACAAGACATCCTCTGATATCAAACTTAATCCCCTCCACATAAGCCTGAAATATTAGAGTTTCCCCAGGGGAATCAGTAGGCAACAACAAATAGAGCAGGATGTCATTGGCATAACAGTGATGAATCAGGCTATTCTGTTGGAAAATTGAAGTCCATGATAGATTGATAGTAAGGAATTTATTTGGTGAGCAGGCAATCTCTCATGAAAAACAGATATCCCAGTCAGATACACTAATATTCAGTGTTCTAAAGCCCTAAAATCCTATGTTTTTCTAGCCACTCATCTCCGAGTCAATTAGTATGTATATAAATAGAATGCTTGAGACTGAGTTAAAATATGGTCTTAGACAAACTGCAGCTCTTTGGCCAACACATTTTAAATTTGTCAGTTTAAAGCCTTCATTTAAAAAGGTCAATATCAGAAGAAAAAAACAGACACTTGACTTTGTAAAAATCTAATTAATAGTCTTTTTCTCTGTTGGTTAAATAGACCTGTGTCTACTGTAAGATATATAGATATAGATAGACATGCAATTAAATAAATTAGACTGAAAATTCACTAAGAATAATAATAAACTTCATAGATAAAAGTTTCTCAATCTTTTATTTGTAGAAAAGAACATCAATTATACACACCCATGTGTCATCCTCGGCTTTGCAGATGGCTCAGCTGGTAAAGAATCCACTTGCAATGTAGGAGACCCTGGTTAGATTCCTGGATCATGTAGATCCCCTGGAGAAGGTGTTAGGATTGAAAAGGCATTAGGATTTTACTCCCATGGTCAGTGTACATTACAAATGCAACAATGTTAAAAGAGACATAAGTTCTCTTCTTGGCCATGAAGAAGTAACCTGCCATATTGTGAGAAGGTCATGTGACAGAAAACTGCTGGGGGTCTCTAGAGATTGTAACCTGTCTTCAACTAACAGCCATCAAGAAAATAGGATCCTCATTTCCACAGCCCTAAGGAGACAGGTGTTGCCAACAGCATGACTAAGCTTGGAAGCAGATTCTTCCCCAGTCAAGCAACCAGATGATCATGCTACCTTACTAACACCCTGATTACAGTCTTGTGAGATCCAGAGTAGGGGACTCATCGAAGCCATACCCAGGATTCTCATCCACAGAAATTGTGAGATAATGTGTAGTTTTTAGCTCTAAATTTGCTGTCATTAATATAGCAACAGAAACTTAATACACCCACTGCAGTAAATGCTATTTTAGATATATCACATTGTCAGACTATAAGGTGAAAGGGTTGTATAGAAACAGAATTTACATAGTTATGGTAAATTGTTTGCATCTGCATCAGAAACTATTTCATTAATCCACCCAATGCTATTGTCTGCTGCTAGTCCAACATCACAACATATTAGACATGTGATCAGGTGTGTACAAGTAGAAGGTTTGTTCATTGTCTCAGAGGTCTTACAGCATAGTGAGTAGACCAATTTTCAATTATGGAAGAAACTGGTATATCAAAAGAAAAAAAACACTTGACTTTGTAAAAATCTAATTAATAGTCTTTTTCTCTGTTGGTTAAATAGACCTGTGTCTACTGTAAGATATATAGATATAGATAGACATGCAATTAAATAAATTAGACTGAAAATTCACTAAGAATAATAATAAACTTCATAGATAAAAGTTTCTCAATCTTTTATTTGTAGAAAAGAACATCAATTATACACACCCATGTGTCATCCTCGGCTTTGCAGATGGCTCAGCTGGTAAAGAATCCACTTGCAATGTAGGAGACCCTGGTTAGATTCCTGGATCATGTAGATCCCCTGGAGAAGGTGTTAGGATTGAAAAGGCATTAGGATTTTACTCCCATGGTCAGTGTACATTACAAATGCAACAATGTTAAAAGAGACATAAGTTCTCTTCTTGGCCATGAAGAAGTAACCTGCCATATTGTGAGAAGGTCATGTGACAGAAAACTGCTGGGGGTCTCTAGAGATTGTAACCTGTCTTCAACTAACAGCCATCAAGAAAATAGGATCCTCATTTCCACAGCCCTAAGGAGACAGGTGTTGCCAACAGCATGACTAAGCTTGGAAGCAGATTCTTCCCCAGTCAAGCAACCAGATGATCATGCTACCTTACTAACACCCTGATTACAGTCTTGTGAGATCCAGAGTAGGGGACTCATCGAAGCCATACCCAGGATTCTCATCCACAGAAATTGTGAGATAATGTGTAGTTTTTAGCTCTAAATTTGCTGTCATTAATATAGCAACAGAAACTTAATACACCCACTGCAGTAAATGCTATTTTAGATATATCACATTGTCAGACTATAAGGTGAAAGGGTTGTATAGAAACAGAATTTACATAGTTATGGTAAATTGTTTGCATCTGCATCAGAAACTATTTCATTAATCCACCCAATGCTATTGTCTGCTGCTAGTCCAACATCACAACATATTAGACATGTGATCAGGTGTGTACAAGTAGAAGGTTTGTTCATTGTCTCAGAGGTCTTACAGCATAGTGAGTAGACCAATTTTCAATTATGGAAGAAAAACTGGTATACCAAAGAGGAAATTTGGATAAATGCTAAAGCATAATTGAGGTTGGATTGTTCTTTACACAGAAATATGCTATTAATTGGCCACCATTGCTTGCAAAATGTCACAGAACCTATTTAACAGGCTGTTTATTGTAAGCAATTATCTTAAAGTCATGAACTCTGGTAAAAGTGTCGGCTGCATGCAGCCAAAATCCTGTTTGCTTTTTTTTTTTGCTTTTTTTTTCATTTTAAAGGTGATATTCCAAGTTAAATATGATGGAAATTCCTACTAGTGTATAGTTAATATGAGGCTGATCAGTCTAAATATTCCATCTGTAACCTGTCCATACATAACGAAAACAAATCTCGCTCCACTTAGGTTAACTCATTTGTACTTTTTAAAAATATTTTTCTCAGATTATACAAGAACTTGGAAAATCATGCCATCATTGACCCCTGTGACCAAGAGATAAAGAGTACATGCAGTCTGTGCTGGGCATAGCAACTTTGTCAGGCTATCTTGTGCTGTTTTATATTCAACGAGTGCTCCTTTGTTTTGCTTACTCATATGCCTCAGTGGCTCTCTGACTTTCAGTGTTTCTGACTTCAAGGGGAAGGGAGAGGGCTCCTTCTACTGCAGCACTAGAGTGTGGAATAGACCAATTGGCCTGCATCAGCTTGAAGGGGGCAGAGATGATGTATGCACAGGTATTACTGGTCTTGGGGGACCAATGCAGCCTATCAGAGCTTATCATGTTCTGTCTCTTTCCTATGCTTGTAAAGGTGTTGTTCTAGTTTGTGCTTGATCATGTGGTATTTTCCTTGGATATTCTGACACCAAGTTGTAGTGAGTGGACATATTTGGAATTCTAATGCTGGAGGGTGTGACTGTGTTATTTGCTATCCTCCATGTAGTTCAAAGTCTTCCCCTGTCATTGCTAATCAATTGGTTGTGTTCTGGTCAACCACAAGAATATCAAAATCCTGGATTTATATTTAGTCTAACTGTGAGATATATTCTTGCCATTTTCTGAGGAGTGAGTTTTAAGGCTATTAATAAGTTAAAATTTACAGAATGTGCTGTTCAGGTAATTTTCAAATCTTAAAATTCATTATAGAGCTTCTCTGGTGGTCCAGTGGGTAAGGACACTGCCTTGCAGTGCAAGGGGTGCCAGTTTGATCCCTGACCTGGGAAGATCCCACGTGCTGCAGAGCGGCTGGACTGATGTGTCCAACTACTGAGCAGGCGCTCTGGAGCGCATGTGCCAAGAGCCGGGGCTCTGCAGCAACAGAGGCCACTGCGATGGGAGGCCCACATGGGCCAAAGAAAAAAGATGGATGAAAACAAATAAATTAAAGACCAATAGAAGAGGCCAAAAAAAATCATTATACTGTAGGATACATATTTTCCAGGTATAATGATAAAAATCCATATTGACATCTATTGGTGAACAAACCAAGGGAAAAAAATGTATCTTGTTCATCTTCACATTCCAGCTCCTACCACAGCGATATACATGTTTAGACATGTCAATGTTTTTAGAAAGAAAAACAAAATTAAGGATAAAAGAAGTATATAATGTGATAAATTCCAGCCTTTAGAGCAGATGCTCTAAACTGCCATGCTCTCATGCCAGTTTTATAAGAAAGTGAAGTTGCCTGAGAGTCAGACTAGAGTGAATCATTAGGAAAGAAGTTCAGCTTTAGGTTGTAAGGTGACAGAGGTTGAATAAGAAGTGGATTGAAATGTGAGAGAGAGCATTCCAAGAATAAGGGCTCATAGGATTAAAGCAATGAACCTGACTTTATGTATGATAATAAACATACTGACTGAACTAAAGTGGGTTGATTATACATAGGAATATACTTTAGGGTAAAAAAAAATTCAGAAGATTCTTGACAAACATATTTGAGATACAATTTGATGCACCTATCAGTGAAAACCAAGAGCACACCATGAGAAGAAGAGTTACATGAAAATAATATTATTGAATGAAAAAAACGTACCTGTGAGATAATCTTATTAGAACTCAAGCTCCTTTTGATCTTGCTGTATACGATAATTGGCCAGGGTGTACTTTAAAATATGTTCAGTTATAAAATAAAAAATAAGATTATTTTTAATATGCCTGATAAGGTCTCAACAATTATAAACTAGTTTGTTTTCTCAAGGTAAATAACCTGAATATATATAGTAAAATATATGCAATGTAAGTTAGACACACATATATTTTCAAAGGTAATTTGAATACAGAGTATTACATATGTCCACATACATTTCAAGAAAAAAGGTTTTCTTTTTTTTAATCCTTTTTTTTCTAATGTTGGCCTCCTTTATTATATTTTTTCTTTTATTTATTTATTTTCATCTATTTTTATTCTTTGGTCTGTGTGGGCCTCCCATTGCTGTGGTCTCTCTAATTGCAGAGCACTGGCTATGGGCGAATGCGCTCCAGACTGCTGCCTGGTAATTCAACATACCTGTCCAGCCGCTCTGCATCACATGGGATCTTCCCGGACCAGTGATCTTTTTTTTTTTTAAACCTTTATTTTGCTTTTAACTTTTACAGAGTTTTGTTGTTTACAGATACGTATGTTCCCAGATTAGTCATATGTATATCCCCCCCTTCCCACCCCTCCCAACCATCACACAACACCCCTGAAAGATTCCCTTTTCTCAAAGAGCAATGACTAGAGCTATTTTCTTCACTTATGATAATACAAGCCTTCATGCTACTTCCTTTACGCCTCCCACCTTCTGTTCCTTCCCCACAATGTCCATATGTCCACTGTCCATATCTGTCTTTCCGTTGCTTCACTGCGTGTGCCATCATCACCATCCTACTAGATTCCATATATATGTGTTAATATACTGCATTTGTCCTCTTTCTGACTGACTTCACTTTTGATGATACGTTCTAGATCCAGCCACCTCATTAGGGCTGATTCCTCTGCATTTCTCTTTACAGCTGTGTAGTATTCCATTGTATATATGTACCAGAGCTTCTGTATCCATTCATTCGTCGATGGGCATCTAGGTTCCTTCCATGTTCTAGCTATTGTATAGAGAGCTGCAATGAACATAGGGGTACAGGTGCTTCTTTCAGATTTTATTTCATCAGGGTATAAGCCTAAGAGTGGGATTGCTGGGTCATAGGGTGCTTCTATTTTTAGTTTTTTAAGAAATCTCCAGACTGTCTTCCATAGAGGTTGTATCAATTTACACTCCCACCAGCAATGCAGGAGTGTTCCCTTTTCTCCGCAGACTCTCCAGCATTTATTGTCTGTCGACTTGTGGATGATGGCCATTCTGACGGGTGTGAGTTGATATCTCATTGTAGTTTTGATTTGCATTTCTCTAATTATTAGTGAAGTTGAGCATCGTTTCATGTGCTTTTGGGCCATCTGTATGTCATCGTTGGAGAGGTGCCTGTTTAGGTCCTTTTCCCATTTTTTGATTGGGTTATTTGTTTTTCCAGTGCTGAGTTGTCTGAGTTGCTTGTAGATTTTGGAGATTAATTCTTTGTTGTTTCATTTGCTATGATTTTCTCCCACTCAGTGGGATGTCTGTTGAGCTTTTTTGTAATTTCTTTTGCTGTACAAAACTTTTAAGTTTCATGAGGTCCCACATGTTCATTTTTCTTTTCAGTTCCACTATTTTAGTAGGTGGGCCAGAGAAGATCTTGCTTTGATTGATGTCCTTGAGGGTTTTGCCTATATTCTCCTTGAAGAGTTTGATGGTTTCTGGTCTTACATTTAAGTCTTTAATCCATTTTGAGTTGATCTTTGTGCATGGTGTCAGGGTATGTTCCAACTTCATTTTTTTTGCATGTAGCTGTCCAATTTTCCCAGCACCATTTGTTGAAGAGGCTGTCTTTGTCCCATTTTACAGTTTCGCCTCTTTTGTCAAAAATAAAGTACCCATAGATGCGTGGCTTTATCTCCAGGTTCTCGATTTTGTTCCATTGATCTATATTTCTGTTTTTGTGCCAGTACCATACTGTCTTGTGTTGCTTTGTAGTAGAGTCTGAAGTTGGGGAGGCTGATCCCTCCAGCTCCATTCTTCTTCCTCAGGATTGCTTTGGCTATTCGAGGTCTTTTGTGTTTCCATATGAACTGTGTTATTCTTTGGTCTAGTTCTGCGAAGAATGTTATTGGAAGTGTGATAGGGATCGCATTGAATCTGTAGATGATATTTGGTAGTATGGTCATTTTCACAATGTTGATTCTCCCGACCCAGGAACACAGAATATTTCTCCATCTGTTTAAGTATTCTTTAATGTCTCTCATGAGTGTCGTGTAATTTTCTGTGTACAGTTCTTTTGTTTCTTTGGGTAGGTTTATTCCTAGATATTTGATTCTTTTGGTTGCGATGGTGAAGGGGATTGCCTCTTTATATCTTTTTCCCATTTTTTGATTGGGTTGTTTGTTTTTCCAGTGCTGAGTTGTCTGAGTTGCTTGTAGATTTTGGAGATTAATTCTTTGTTGTTTCATTTGCTATGATTTTCTCCCACTCAGTGGGATGTCTGTTGAGCTTTTTTGTAATTTCTTTTGCTGTACAAAACTTTTAAGTTTCATGAGGTCCCACATGTTCATTTTTCTTTTCAGTTCCACTATTTTAGTAGGTGGGCCAGAGAAGATCTTGCTTTGATTGATGTCCTTGAGGGTTTTGCCTATATTCTCCTTGAAGAGTTTGATGGTTTCTGGTCTTACATTTAAGTCTTTAATCCATTTTGAGTTGATCTTTGTGCATGGTGTCAGGGTATGTTCCAACTTCATTTTTTTTGCATGTAGCTGTCCAATTTTCCCAGCACCATTTGTTGAAGAGGCTGTCTTTGTCCCATTTTACAGTTTCGCCTCTTTTGTCAAAAATAAAGTACCCATAGATGCGTGGCTTTATCTCCAGGTTCTCGATTTTGTTCCATTGATCTATATTTCTGTTTTTGTGCCAGTACCATACTGTCTTGTGTTGCTTTGTAGTAGAGTCTGAAGTTGGGGAGGCTGATCCCTCCAGCTCCATTCTTCTTCCTCAGGATTGCTTTGGCTATTCGAGGTCTTTTGTGTTTCCATATGAACTGTGTTATTCTTTGGTCTAGTTCTGCGAAGAATGTTATTGGAAGTGTGATAGGGATCGCATTGAATCTGTAGATGATATTTGGTAGTATGGTCATTTTCACAATGTTGATTCTCCCGACCCAGGAACACAGAATATTTCTCCATCTGTTTAAGTATTCTTTAATGTCTCTCATGAGTGTCGTGTAATTTTCTGTGTACAGTTCTTTTGTTTCTTTGGGTAGGTTTATTCCTAGATATTTGATTCTTTTGGTTGCGATGGTTAAGGAGATTGCCTCTTTGATTTCATTTTCTGATTTTTCATTGTGTATAGGAATGCCAGTGATTTCTGTATATTGATTTTGTATCCTGCGACTTTGCTGAATTCGCTGATTAACTCTTGTAGTTTTGTAATAGTGTCTTTGGGATTTTCTATGTATAATATCATGTCATCTGCAAATAGAGAGAGTTGGACTTCTTCTTTTCCAATCTGGATTCCTTTGATTTCTTTCTCTTCTCTTATTGCTGTTGCTAGAACTTCCAGGAATATGTTGAATAGTAGTGGTGAAAGTGGACACCCTTGTCTTGTTCCTGATCTTAGAGGAAATGCTTTGAGTTTTTCACCATTGAGGATAATGTTCGCTGTGGGCTTCTCATGAATGGCTTTCACTATGTTAAGATAAGTTCCTTCTGTGCCCATTTTTGGAAGAGTTTTTATCATAAATGGATGCTGGCTGTACTTTGTCAAAGACTTTTTCTGCATCTGTTGAGATTATCATGTGATTTTTGTCTCTCAATTTGTTGATATGGTGTATCACATTGATTGATTTGCGGATATTGAAGAATCCTTGCATGCCTGGAATGAACCCAACTTCATCATGATGAATGAGCGTTTTGATGTTTTGTTGACTTCTGTTTGCTAGGATTTTGTTGAGGATTTTGGCATCTAGATTCATCAGTGAAATTGGCCTATAATTTTCTCTTATTGTGTTGTCTTTGCCTGGCTTTGGTATCAGGGTGATGGCGGCCTCATAGAATGTGTTTGGAAGTGTTCCTTCCTGTGCAATTGTTTGGAAGAGTTTTAGAAGGACAGGCATGTCTTTTGTTGCTTCTGTGATTCTCCGACCCAGGAACAGGTCAGAATATTTGGCTCCGATCGCATTGAATCTATAGATGACATTTGGTAGTATGGTCATTTTCACAATATTGATTCTCCCGACCCAGGAACACGGAATATTTCTCCATCTGTTTAAGTATTCTTTAATGTCTCTCATGAGTGTCTTGTAATTTTCTGTGTACAGTTCTTTTGTTTCTTTGGGTAGGTTTATTCCTAGATATTTGATTCTTTTGGTTGCGATGGTTAAGGAGATTGCCTCTTTGATTTCATTTTCTGATTTTTCATTGTGTATAGGAATGCCAGTGATTTCTGTATATTGATTTTGTATCCTGCGACTTTGCTGAATTCGCTGATTAACTCTTGTAGTTTTGTAATAGTGTCTTTGGGATTTTCTATGTATAATATCATGTCATCTGCAAATAGAGAGAGTTGGACTTCTTCTTTTCCAATCTGGATTCCTTTGATTTCTTTCTCTTCTCTTATTGCTGTTGCTAGAACTTCCAGGAATATGTTGAATAGTAGTGGTGAAAGTGGACACCCTTGTCTTGTTCCTGATCTTAGAGGAAATGCTTTGAGTTTTTCACCATTGAGGATAATGTTCGCTGTGGGCTTCTCATGAATGGCTTTCACTATGTTAAGATAAGTTCCTTCTGTGCCCATTTTTGGAAGAGTTTTTATCATAAATGGATGCTGGCTGTACTTTGTCAAAGACTTTTTCTGCATCTGTTGAGATTATCATGTGATTTTTGTCTCTCAATTTGTTGATATGGTGTATCACATTGATTGATTTGCGGATATTGAAGAATCCTTGCATGCCTGGAATGAACCCAACTTCATCATGATGAATGAGCTTTTTGATGTTTTGTTGACTTCTGTTTGCTAGGATTTTGTTGAGGATTTTGGCATCTAGATTCATCAGTGAAATTGGCCTATAATTTTCTCTTATTGTGTTGTCTTTGCCTGGCTTTGGTATCAGGGTGATGGCGGCCTCATAGAATGTGTTTGGAAGTGTTCCTTCCTGTGCAATTGTTTGGAAGAGTTTTAGAAGGACAGGCATTAGCTCTTCTTTAAATGTTTGGTAGAATTCACTTGTGAAACCATCTGGCCCTGGGCTTTTATTTTTGGGTAGATTTTTGATCACAAGGTCGATTTCTGAGCTTGTTTTTGGCTTGTTCATAGTTTCTCTTTCTTCCTGGTTGAGTCTTGGGAGATTAATCTTCTCTAAGAAACTGTCCATTTCTTCCAGGTTGTCCAGTTTGTTGCCATAGAGTTGTTCATAATAGTCTCTTATAATTCTTTGGATTTCTGCATTATCTGTTGGAATCTCTCCTTTTTCATTTTTGATTTTGGTGATCTGGTTCTTCTCTCTCTTTTTCTTGATGAGTCTGGCCAGTGGTGTGTCAATTTTATTTACCTTTTCGAGGAACCAGCTTTTTGTTTTATTTATCTTTACTATTGTTTCTTTCGTTTCTTTTTCATTTATTTCTGCTCTGATCTTTATGATTTCCCTTCTTCTGCTGGCTTTGGGGTGCTTTTGTTCTTCTTTCTCCAGTTGTTTTAAGTGTAAGGTAAGGCCATCTGTTTGAGATTTTCCTAGTTTCTTGAGGTGGGATTAAATTGCTACAAACTTCCCTCTTAGGACTGCTTTTGCAGTATCCCATAGGTTTTGCACTGTTGTGTGTTCATTGTCATTTTCTTCTAGAAATTTTTTTATTTCTCCTTTGATTTCCTCAATGATCAGTTGGTTTTTTAGGTATGTGTTGTTTAATCTCCATGTGTTTGTGT
Organism: Tragulus kanchil; assembly: GCA_022376925.1. Lineage (NCBI taxonomy): Eukaryota > Metazoa > Chordata > Mammalia > Artiodactyla > Tragulidae > Tragulus > Tragulus kanchil. Next base: position 110,094,713 of record JAIOJX010000025.1, on the reverse strand, counting down.
TTTTAGCGGTTTTTTTTCCTGTAGTTGATCTCTAGTCTCACTGCATTGTGGTCCGAGAAGATGGTTGATAGAATTTCAGTTTTCTTGAATTGACTGAGATTTGATTTGTGTCCCAAGATGTGGTCTATTCTGGAGACTGTTCCATGAGCACTTGAGAAGAAAGTGTATTCTTCTGCTTTTGGATGGAACGTCCTAAAGATATCAATGAGGTCCATTTCTTCTAGTGTGGCATTTAACGCTTGTGTTTCTTTATTAATTTTCTGTTTGGATGATCTGTTCATTGGAGTGAGAGGAGTGTTAAAGTCTCCTACTACGATTGTGTTACTGTCGATGTCTTCTTTTATGTTTATGTATTGGGGTGCTCCTGCGTTGGGTACATAGATATTTATGATTGTTATGTCTTCTTCTTGGATCGATCCCTTAATCATGATGTAATGACCTGCCTTGTCTCTTAGAATCTTCTTTACTTTAAAATCCATTTTGTCTGATATGAGGATTGCTACTCCAGCTTTCTTTTGATTTCCATTTGCATGGAATATCTTTTTCCAGCCTCTCACTTTCAGTCTATGAGTGTCTGTAGGTCTGAAATGAGTTTCCTGGAGGCAGCATATGTATGGGTCGTGTTTTTGGATCCATTCAGCCACTCTGTGTCTTTTGGTTGGGGCATTTAGTCCATTGACATTGAAAGTAATTATTGATACAAATGATCCTATTGTCATCTTCTTAGATGTTATGATGGGTTTGTTTCATGGATCTTATCCTTTTATACTTTTTGTCTATATAAGTCCCTTTAACACTTGTAAGGCTGGTTTGGTGTGACTAAATTCTTTTAATTTTTGCTTAAGCTTTTGATTTCCCCATCAATTTTGAAGGAGATCCTTGCAGGGTAGAGGATTCTTGGTTGCAGATAATTCTCTTTTAGCCATTTAAATGTGTCCTGCCATTCCCTTTTGGCCTGCAGAGTTTCTGTTGAAAGATCAGCTGTTAAACGTATGCACTTTCCCTTGTATGTCACTAGTTGCTTTTCCCTTGCTGCTTTGAGAATTCAATCTTTGTGCCTAATTTGTGTTAACTTCATTAATATGTGTCTTGGTGTGTTTCTTCTCGGATTGATTCTGTATGGTACTCTTTGTGCTTCTTGGACTTGATTGACTATTTCTTTTCCCATGTTGGGGAAATTTTCAACTATAATCTCTTCAAAAATTTTCTCATAGCCTTTCTTTTTTTCTTCTTCTTCTGGAACCCCTATAATTCGAATATTGGTGCGTTTGATATTATCCCAGAGGTCTCTGAGGCTATCCTCTGCTCTTTTCATTCTTTGAGCTAGAGTCTGTTTTTCAGCAGTTACTCCACCATTTTATCTTCCAGCTCACTTATCCGGTCTTCTGTCTCAGATACTCTGCTCTTGATTCCTTCTACAGTGTTTTTCAGTTCGGCAATTGAGTTTGTCTCTGTTACTTTTTTGGTAAATTCTTGTATTTCTTTATTCACTGTGTAGGTTGTGTCTTGCAATTTCGCTAACATTCTGTTTTCAGTGTCTTTGATCATCTTTACTATCATTCTTTTGAAATCACTTTCAGAAAGTTTGTCCAAATTCTCTTCATTGATTTGATCTTGTGTGTTTGTGGATTGTTCCTTCACTTGTGTGGTATTTCTCTGCCATTTCATTGTTATTATTAATTTTTTAACTGACTCTGTTTGGGATTTCCTTTTCCCAGACTTTGAGTTATGTCTGTTGGTGTTTGTTGTTTGGATGGGGCTTCTTATTCTGGGTGATGCTGGTGACTGGGTGATGTCAGGACTTGCATACAAGTGATTACCTTTGTTGGTGTTCTCACTTGTATACTGCTCTTTAGTGTTAGGTGTTCTCTATTATTGTAGAGTTTTGGAGTCAGTTCTCCCTCTCTAAAGCCCCAGGGCTTGTTGCCTGACCAGGGAATGAAGATTTCACAGCTGGTTTGTTATGGCATTAAATGATATTAGAACATATATATGCAAATGAGAAACAGAAGGTATAACTTTGACAAATGGCAATTAAAATATTATGCCAATACTGTCTAGTGTATTGAATTATACACATAAACATATACAGCTGTAACATAACCCAAGCATTCCAACCAAAAATACAGTACAATACATTAGCACGGCGAATAGAGAAAACCAAGAATGATATCCACCAGTTAATAACCAAACTAAATAGAGCACCAATTGGAGAATAATGCTAGAGCAGGGTCCCCGTTGGGGATAAGGCAATGAGGACAGAACAGACTAAGAAATATGGTGGGGAAAGGGAAAAAGAGAAAGGGAGGGTAGAAGAGAAATATAGAATAATATTGCAAAGTTAAATATAGAGAGATAAAGATTTGTATTAGAGTTTAGTGCTATAGGAAAGGAGCTTCAGAGAAAGCAAAGAATTATAGAGGAAGTAGTAGTACAAATGAAAAATTTTTAAAAATTAAAAAGCTAAGTATATAGAAAAATATAGAAAAACAAAGCAAAAACAACAAAAACAAACCTCCACAGAACCTTAAAAGGCCAATGGGGAAACTGAAGCTTATACCAAAATAAAATGTGTGGTTTAAAAGGAAAAAGAAAAAAAAAATTATGTAAACTTGAATATATTCAGTCTTACTGATAAGGTTAGTAGCTTCAATAGAATTCAGTGAAGTAAATGAACACACCCACTCACACCCACTCACACACACACACACACACCCAAAAAAAAACCCCATAAAAAGTGGGGTGCACTGAGTGGGTTTGGAAAACAGAGAAAAAAAAAATTGAAACAAAGTAATACAATACAAAAAATGAAATTTTAAAGTCCAGCAGTAACTCCAGCTTCAGACAAAACGTGAAAATAGTGTTTATGTTCTTCTGTCTCTTGCTGACTATTCAGGAATTATCAGGCTTTTTCTTGCCTCTGGCAGTGGTTGGATCTGAAAACCTCTGACTGCTTGTTTATTTCTGCCTATTCCAGAATTAAAAGGCCTGCCCAGGCTGACCCTGGGAGTTTCTTAATTCAAATCCCTTTTCTTGCTGGGTGGAGCTAAGTTCCCTCCCTGTAGTTTAACCAGCAGCCCTGCAGTTTGACCAGCAGCCAAACTACAGTAGGGAAAATGGCGTCTGTCTCACAAAGGATTTATTCCCACACGCTCTATGGGAAGCACTTCCACAGTGACCCCGACCCTGCTGCAGGCCACCGCTGACCTCCGCCACCGCGGGAGACGTCAGGTTACTCAGAGGTGAGTCTGGCTCAGTCTCATGCAGGATCGCTATTCCCCTCTCCCAGATCACAGTGCACACAGACTTTCCAGTCCTCCTCAGTGACTCTGTGATCGGGTTAATGGTAACCTCCTCCAAAAGAAACAGAGTGCCTTCCTTCCGAGGCCTGCTCAAGGGCACTTCTAGCTCAAGGGGGCACCTGGACCGTCCAAAGCAAGGGGGCACCCCTTTTCTAGAAGAGAAATATAGATAATATTGCAATTTAAATATAGTGGGGCTATAGGAAAGGAGCTTCAGAGAAAGCAAAGAATTATAGAGGAAGTAGTAGTACAAATGAAAAATTTTTAAAAATTAAAAAGCTAAGTATATAGAAAAATATAGAAAAACAAAGCAAAAACAACAAAAACAAACCTCCACAGAACCTTAAAAGGCCAATGGGGAAACTGAAGCTTATACCAAAATAAAATGTGTGGTTTAAAAGGAAAAAGAAAAAAAAAATTATGTAAACTTGAATATATTCAGTCTTACTGATAAGGTTAGTAGCTTCAATAGAATTCAGTGAAGTAAATGAACACACCCACTCACACCCACTCACACACACACACACACACACCCAAAAAAAAACCCCATAAAAAGTGGGGTGCACTGAGTGGGTTTGGAAAACAGAGAAAAAAAAAATTGAAACAAAGTAATACAATACAAAAAATGAAATTTTAAAGTCCAGCAGTAACTCCAGCTTCAGACAAAACGTGAAAATAGTGTTTATGTTCTTCTGTCTCTTGCTGACTATTCAGGAATTATCAGGCTTTTTCTTGCCTCTGGCAGTGGTTGGATCTGAAAACCTCTGACTGCTTGTTTATTTCTGCCTATTCCAGAATTAAAAGGCCTGCCCAGGCTGACCCTGGGAGTTTCTTAATTCAAATCCCTTTTCTTGCTGGGTGGAGCTAAGTTCCCTCCCTGTAGTTTAACCAGCAGCCCTGCAGTTTGACCAGCAGCCAAACTACAGTAGGGAAAATGGCGTCTGTCTCACAAAGGATTTATTCCCACACGCTCTATGGGAAGCACTTCCACAGTGACCCCGACCCTGCTGCAGGCCACCGCTGACCTCCGCCACCGCGGGAGACGTCAGGTTACTCAGAGGTGAGTCTGGCTCAGTCTCATGCAGGATCGCTATTCCCCTCTCCCAGATCACAGTGCACACAGACTTTCCAGTCCTCCTCAGTGACTCTGTGATCGGGTTAATGGTAACCTCCTCCAAAAGAAACAGAGTGCCTTCCTTCCGAGGCCTGCTCAAGGGCACTTCTAGCTCAAGGGGGCACCTGGACCGTCCAAAGCAGGTCTGGCTCAGTCCCTTGTGGGTGTCACTGCTCCTTTCCCGGGTTTTGATCCTCAACAGGCTTTGCGCCTTTGGCCTGCCCAGCCTCTCTGGCGGGTATGAGGTTTGACTTTTATCCTACTGCCTTGATGCAGCTTCTCCTTTGCTCTTTGATGTGGGATATCCTCTCTGTGATCAGATCCAACCTCCTTTCATCGATGGTTTCCCAGGAACTCGTTGCAATTCAGGCTATTTTGCAGGAGAGATGCGTGCACGTCCTTCTATGCCTCCATCTTAGCTCCACCCGGACCAGATACCTAACCAGTGCCCCTTGCACTAAAAGGTAGACTCTTTACCCACTGGACCACCAGGGAAGCCCAATCCTTTTGTTTTTTTTTAACAGTTTCTGATCTTTCTAATGGATAAACAGTCATGCGGAGAAAAACAAGTTTAGACAAAAGAAGGTTACTCTAATAACTGGATAGATTTTATTAGAAAACATAAGTAGATTTAAACATTCCCCAAGCTTATCCTAATTCACACTTAATAAGTGGCATTTTCCAAAATGTATGAGTAGATCTAAAATTGTTCAGTTTCATTAACTTGACAGGAAAATGTTAATTATAAATTCATATCCTCTCTCTTTTTTAAATCATGTTCAAAAGGTGAATGTGCATAAACATTATGTCTCTGATGATATCATTTCCATTTTACAAATATGCAAAAAAGAACACTGTGTCTTTCTTTAATTTAGGTACTCTGCCTCAGCTCTTAGAACCTTAGCTATGTACCAATTCTAAAATCACTGCGTTTGGTAGGAAAGTAAGCCATTACTTTCATATCTGTGCAAATACCAGGAACAGAATCTTCAAACCATTGGCTTCTGAATTAAAAATCAATGTAGATCACAGACTTGGAATGGTCTGCACGGATTTAAGCTCCCGTTGCACCATAGGAACCAAATATTTCCTTTACTGTGTTGAAATTGTGAGCTATGCTCTGTGACAAATATCCTTTTGATTAAACACCCACTCACATTTGTCAAGGTTCTGTCAAGTGAAAATTTCAGATTCTAAGGGGCCTCTTATCCTCCAATTATTTTGTTCAGAACATTTGGTGTTTTGATTTCTGGGAAAGTTTGCTTTCCTGCAGTATGAAAGAGTCTTGCCAAGTACTGAGATGATTAGTACCAACAATAATAATTGAGCCATCATGAAAGGGGAACATTTGAATATGGATGGATTCTCAGTCTTTGGTTTATAAAAATCTCTTTCTATGGAAACCAAGGAACCATCACAGCTGTGAAACTGAAGATTCTGTTTTATTATTAGAAATTTCAAGAAAATAAAACTCCAACAAAATAATTGAGGTCTTTTTAAAATTGTAAGCAAAATCATACCATGATTCTGGACTTGCCCACTTAAAGCGAATGGTTAATTCCAAAAAAATAAACCTTCCAATATGTATTTCTTGAATTAATTTGACATAGATATAGATGTATATTAAAGGAAACAACATGCAACTCCAAAACAAGACAAACAGTATAATTTTGGTTTCTTGTTGATTTATTGGTATTTGACAATCATTTTCAAGTTATGCTGTGATGCTTAGAAATTGAAGGAATTCTTTATTTATGTTATAGTCATCTGTAATTTCCTGCATTCACTTCCAGGATTTCTTTTTCAGTTTTTATTTCCACCAAGAATTTAAATAGAATAATGTTTCACTACTGTCTTTTCAGAAAAGAATACATCGACAAAAATCAATAATATATTGATATGTTCATTCATTTGTTCAGACAGTAAAGAATCCACATGTAATGCATGAGATTCCTTGGTCTGGAGGGACCCTTGGAGAAGGAAATGGCTACCCACTCCAGTATTCTTGCCAGGACAATTCCACGAACAGAGGAACCTGGCAGGCTACAGTCTGTGGGGTCACAAAAAGGGTTGCACAGTAGTGAGTGACTAACACTTTCACTTTCTAGATTCAGTCCATAAACATTACCCTGACTATGGGCAAGCACTGTGGTAGGTAAAATAAATGTACTGGGGAATGAATTTTGTGGTTCTGGCCACTGTGTAAGTTTATATTCTGACAGAGGACATAGAATTGAGTACATAAAGACAAGACTAGCTGTTTGATTGAAATAATAATAAATGTATGGAGTAGAAGTATAGGGACCATAAGAGTCTATGATATAAATTTTTCTATAATATTGAAGATCAGCAAAAGATTATTTAAGGAAATGGGACATTATCATTTTTTTATTTTGATGTAGTGTCAGAGGAAGCAGTCTGGATGACAGGATGTAAAACTCTTTCAAAGAACCTGAATCAAGTAGAGGTATAGTCAAGCCAAGAAACTATTGCTTTTCATCCACAAAATGACATGAGAAGGCCATATTAAAATATAGAGAAAAAGATTTCCATCTTTCAAGTTACATCTTTATATGGTTGCAGCAGTTATTTATATCCTAAGCCACCAAGAGTCCCTCTTGATATCTGGTTCCCTTGGATTGTTGTTGGCTACAATAACTCTAGGTGATCACAGACTCTGCTTCTTATTTACTAGATGCAGGCTCTTATAATGAAGTCTGGTCCACTAGGACAATTCATAAATAATCAGTTCTGTTATAGTCCTTCTAAATAGCTGTTATGAAGAGAATCCAAATAAACAGAAATTCTTTAGAAATCTTTCAAAACACTATACTGATATATTTGGACAGGCTTTATCCATTCACAATCCAAACTGGACAAAAACCACTTTGCAAAGATGTTTAATATGGACTATATGGTGTTGGGACACACAATAGGAAAAATAATTAACCTTTTCACATTTAAAGGTAGGTTGATCTGGCAAAAGACCAGAATGGTCAGAATAATGTTGAGTAAGAAATACCAAGTTAGAGGACTGATACTATGTGACCTCAGGACTTACCATAAAGCTACAGTTATCAAGGCGATATGGTAATTTCAAGAGAAAAGACAAGTAGATCAAAAGAACTGAATAAATAAACGAGAAATACATGCATGTAAGTAGTCAGCTGATCTTTGAGAAAGGAGCAATGGCAATTAAATGAGTTAAATGGAGCTAAGGCAGTTTTTTCAATGAATGGTGCTAGAACAACTGGAGATTCATTGTAATAAAGAAGAATCTGGGCTCCCCTGGTTGTTCAGTGGGTAAAGAGTCTGCCTTGCAGTGCAAAGGGCACAGGTTTGATCCCTGGTCCTGGAAGATCCCATGTACTGTGGAGCGGCTGGACCAGTGTGTCCAATTAGGGAGCCAGCCAAAGAATAAAAAAGATGGATGGAAATAAATATAAATAAATATAAATAAATATAAATTAAACAGGCATGGGGGAAAAGAAAAAAAAAGAAGAATCTAAGCATAGATCTTACACTTTTCATAATATTTCAAAATGTGTCATAGATCCAATATTATAAAATGTTAATTTATAGATCCCATCTCTTAGAAGACAATATATGAGAAAATCTAAGTGTCCTTGGGTATGGCAATGGGGAATATTTAAGTATAATACCAAATGTATGAACCTGCTCTATAAAATACAATGTCTGGAGAATTATAAGCTAAGCCACAGGCAGGAGAAAATACTTGCAAAAGAATATCTGATAAAAGACTATTATCCAAAATATACAAAGAATTCTTCAAAATAAGTTATGAAAAGACAAACAACCCAATTAAAAATGGGCAAAAGACCTGAACAGACATCTCATCAAAGAAGATAGAGTAGATAGTATATGAAATGGTGCTTCACACTGTATGTCATTAGGGATTTCAAATTAAAACTGTAGGAGAAATCACTGCACATTCACTAGAATGAATGAAAACCACTTTTGGACAGGCTTTATCCATTCACAATCCAAACTGGACAAAAACCACTTTGCAAAGATGTTTAATATGGACTATATGGTGTTGGGACACACAATAGGAAAAATAATTAACCTTTTCACATTTAAAGGTAGGTTGATCTGGCAAAAGACCAGAATGGTCAGAATAATGTTGAGTAAGAAATACCAAGTTAGAGGACTGATACTATGTGACCTCAGGACTTACCATAAAGCTACAGTTATCAAGGCGATATGGTAATTTCAAGAGAAAAGACAAGTAGATCAAAAGAACTGAATAAATAAACGAGAAATACATGCATGTAAGTAGTCAGCTGATCTTTGAGAAAGGAGCAATGGCAATTAAATGAGTTAAATGGAGCTAAGGCAGTTTTTTCAATGAATGGTGCTAGAACAACTGGAGATTCATTGTAATAAAGAAGAATCTGGGCTCCCCTGGTTGTTCAGTGGGTAAAGAGTCTGCCTTGCAGTGCAAAGGGCACAGGTTTGATCCCTGGTCCTGGAAGATCCCATGTACTGTGGAGCGGCTGGACCAGTGTGTCCAATTAGGGAGCCAGCCAAAGAATAAAAAAGATGGATGGAAATAAATATAAATAAATATAAATAAATATAAATTAAACAGGCATGGGGGAAAAGAAAAAAAAAGAAGAATCTAAGCATAGATCTTACACTTTTCATAATATTTCAAAATGTGTCATAGATCCAATATTATAAAATGTTAATTTATAGATCCCATCTCTTAGAAGACAATATATGAGAAAATCTAAGTGTCCTTGGGTATGGCAATGGGGAATATTTAAGTATAATACCAAATGTATGAACCTGCTCTATAAAATACAATGTCTGGAGAATTATAAGCTAAGCCACAGGCAGGAGAAAATACTTGCAAAAGAATATCTGATAAAAGACTATTATCCAAAATATACAAAGAATTCTTCAAAATAAGTTATGAAAAGACAAACAACCCAATTAAAAATGGGCAAAAGACCTGAACAGACATCTCATCAAAGAAGATAGAGTAGATAGTATATGAAATGGTGCTTCACACTGTATGTCATTAGGGAATTTCAAATTAAAACTGTAGGGAGAAATCACTGCACATTCACTAGAATGAATGAAATCCAAAACACTGAAAACACCAAACTATGATGAGGATGTAAGCAACAATAATACGCTTTGATTCATTATTGGTAAAAACAGCAAAATGATAGAGAGACTATGGAGCACAGTTTGACAGTTTCTTATAAATGTAAATATACTTTTACCATAAACCCAGCAAATGTGTTTTTTGATATTTACACAAAGGATTTGAAAACTTGTGTCTAAACTAAAACATGCACACATGTTTATAGAAGTTTTGTTTATAATTTCCAAAACTTGGAAGCAACCAAAAGTCCCACAGTAAATGAATGGTTAAACACACTGTAGTACATGCAGATAATGAAATATTATCCAGAGCCAAAAATAAATGAGCCATCAAGTCACAATAAGACATGGAGGAACTTTTGATGTATATTACTAAGTGAAAGAAGTAAGCTAAAAAGCTACATAACTTTTTGATTCTAACTATATAACTGGCATACTTTAACACTATATACCTGGCATACTTGAAAAGGCAAAGTCTGTGGTTTCTGGGATTAAGTGAAAAAAAGAGAGGATGAGGCAAAACACTGAAGGTTTGTACGGCTTTGAAAGTATTCTGAATGATATTATAGTAATGGGTACATGTCATCAGACATTTGTTCAAAACCCATAGGAAATCAAAACCAAGAGTGTAAACTGTGAACTCAGGGCAATCATAATCTGTGAGTGTAGATTCCTCAGTTGTAACAAATGTACCACTCTGGTAGGGAATATTGATAGTGGGGAAAACTACGGGGTGGGGACAGGGGATATATGGAAATTTATACATCGTATGCTCATTGTTTTGGCTCTGTTAGGTCTTCATTGTTGCACAGGCTTTTCTCTAGTTGCTATAAGCAGAGGCTGCTCTCTAGTTGGCTTCTCATTGCAGTAGCTTCTCTTGTTAAAGAGCACACAGGGTCTAGGATGGATGGGCTTCAATAGCTATAGTTCCCAGCTCTAGAGCACAGGCTGTATAATTGTGTCTAGTTGCTCCACAGCATGTGGGATCTTCCCAGACCAGCAATCAAACCTGATTCTTTGCAACTGATCCACCAAGGAAGCCCCTCGTCAACTCAATTTTATTGTGAACCTATTTATGCTGCTTTAAAATATAAAGCCGACTAAAAATTTCTTAACCCTCCAAATAAAAAAAATAATTAAACAGGGATACATTTCACATTGTTACATGTACTTTTTGTAAAAAACACACCACTAGATTATCATAATTATCAATGTGTATCAGCCCTTGTGCCCTTTGGAGAGGGACCCTGCTCTCCAGTTCACTACATTTCATTATTCTCTATTAATCCTGGATACTAAGACCAAACATCAGTCTATATTGATCCTGGAAACTAAGATACAACTTCTGTTAAGGGGTCTATATGACATCTATGAGCAGTTAAATGCACAATTCTTAGAACAGCAAAACAAGCTTGTGTCATATCTTAACTATACTTGTACTTCCCTTATACTGAATGGTTTACCAATTGACTTTCTTTTCACTTACATTGTTGTTGGAGTTGTTTAGTTGCAAAGTTGCATCTGACTCTTTCGCAACCCCAAGAACTATAGCCCACAAGACTCCTCTGTCCATGGGATGTCCCAGGCAAGAATATTGGAATGGGTTGCCATTTCCTTCTCCAAGGGATCTGCCTGACCCAAAGATTGAACCCATGTCTCCTGCACTGCAGGGAAATTTTTTACTCCTGAGCCACCAGGAAAGCTCCTTCCCTTATATTAAGTGATCCTAATACTATACTATTCGTGGTTACAGTTCATGTATACATTATGATTTGCACTGACCTATGACCTGCAATGTTTCACTTCATATAATTGTCAGAACACTGATTTTACATTGATTTTAGTCAAATATTTTAATTTCTTTCTACATTTTTCCACATCCAATTAAATGCTTCATAAGTGAAGGTTTCTATGACATATCCACCACAGCATAATGTTTGTAATGTTAGTCTTCTAAGACAGATGAGTATGTTAAGTTTATAATTCTTTATTTCTTAATTTGCCACATAATAAAATATGAATATGTCTACTAATGAATATTTAATGATTATTTTGACAGTCAGGAGTAGTACCTTTCTTGTATAAATGATCAAACCTAAAAGTGCAACAAATGCATTACTGAGGGTTAAGGTGTTAGTCACTCAGTCTTGTCTGATTCTTTGTGACCTCATGGAGTATAGTCCACAAGGCTCCTCTGTCCATGTGATTCTCCATGCAAGAATACTGTAGTGGTTACCACATCCTTCGGCAGGGGATCTTCCTGGCCCAGGGTGGAACCTGGTATCCTACATTGCAGGCAGATTCTTTACCATCTGAGCCACTAGGGAAACCCCACTGAGAGTTGACAAATTGGTAACTGACAAATCAGTAGTCACAATCAAAGATCTGGGATCAAACCTGAAATTCTGAGGTCAGAATTTCACTCTAATGGAAGGTGGAATGAGGATCACTGCATCACAAAAAAACAACCTGTTCTTTTCAATTTTCTCTAATGGATTGAATAATGAACCATATGGTGCTTCATATTACGAAGGTTGTTATGAAATACTTCATTTTTCTCTGTGAGAGAGGAAAAAGAGAAAATCCTTACAAATATGAATGTAATTAAGTTGAAGCACAATGTTACATTTTACTTATTTTGCATTTGTTTATACTTCTATGCATGTCAATTAGACATTAACCTAACACATAATATAGCTTTGTCTTAATGAGCAAATGGCTATAATTATAATAGCATAATTTGCGTATAAACATGAATTACAGAATGGAAATGACAAATCTAATCTATTAGTGACTTTAATAATCAGTGATGTCAAATAGTATTAGTATCTTTTTTTAGTTGTATTTATTTATTTATTTTAAAGTTTTTACAGAGTTTTGTTGTTCACAGACATGTATGTTCCCAGATCAGTCATATGCATATCCCTGGTGCCCTTCCCCCTGCCAGGCCCTCCCATCCCAGCCCTCCAGGCTGTCACACCAAGCCCTTGACGGAACTCCTATTCCCTTAGCATAATGACAATAGCTATCTTTTTCACATATGATAGTATAGGTTTCCATGTTACTCCCTCTATGTCTCCCACCCACTATTCATTCCCCACAATGTCCATATGTCTATTCTCTGACTGTTTTTCCATGGGCTCACTGAGTGTGTTATCATTATCCCTTTACTAGATTCCATATATATGTGTTAGTATACTGTACCTGTCTTTCTCTTTTTGACTTACTTCACTCTTTATGATAGGTTCTAGCTCCAATCACCTCATTAGGACTGATTCTTCTACGTTTCTTTTTACAGCTGAGTAGTGTTCCATTGTATATATGTACCAGGGTTTTTGTATCCATTCATTTGTTGATGACCATCTAGGTTGCTTCCATGTTCTAGCTATGGTATAGAGAGCTGCAGTGAATATTGGGATACAGGTGCTTCTTTCAGTTTTGATTTCATCTGGGTATAAGCCTAAGAGTGGGATTGCTGGGTCGTATGGTGCTTCTATGTTTAGTTTTTTAAGGAATCTCCATACTGTCTTCCATAGAGGATGTATCAATTTACATTCCCACCAACAATGCACCCTTTTCTCTGCACCCTCTCCAGTCTTTATCGTCTGTCGATTTGTTGATGATAGCCATTCTGACGGATGTGAAGTGATATCTCATTGCAGTTTTGATTTGCATTTCTCTAATAATAAGCGAGGTTGAGCATCATTTCATGTGCTTTTTGGCCATTTGTATTAGTATCTTTTAAAAATGCTTTTCAAATGGGAAATTTCCAAAATTTTATTATTAACTGCTTTACTAATACTATCCCAATTTCTATTTTGCACAATTAAACATGTTTCAAGATTGATGTGACAAGTTGTATAAGTAGTATCTAATTTACCTTCATACTGGAATAATAATGTAGAATGTTTGATAACCGTAGTGCAAAATCTCAAATAAGGCTAAAACTAAAATTTGCTAGGGATTTTATCACATGATTTTAGAGGGATTTTATAGGAATTTTCAGATTTGTTAAACTCTTTAATACTCTGATACTGAGGTAATCTATAATTAAGCTTTTGCAATGCATTCTAGGCCTGGGATCATAACTATAATATAAGAGAAAAAGCTAACTTGTGTTACTTTTTTAAAGCTTTGGATTGCATAGTCTTATCAATCATTTTTATTGTGTCATGGGCCTTTGAAATGTTTATTCCCAACTCTACTTTTGTGAGCACTTTTGCAAAGTAATCAGATCAATAAATGTAAAGTTTTTGCCTATTTTCAGAGATTAAACCCTCAAGATTTATCCTTTAGATCAAAGTTTCCAAGGACAATTTTGTTGCATATGCAAAACTGTTTTCTTATGGGAAATAAAAGGAAAGTGACAAAAAATAAGATCACTTTGAAAATTTCACCGCGAATGTGGAACTTGTGGTTGAGTTCTTACTTCCTTTATAAGTCTCAAAGTTTATAGGAACCTATATATTATGAAACAATCCTTTGGGGACATAAGCAAATCCTCTAGCTCAGCACAACTCCACTGAAAATTCTGGACTGTTAGATATATGCAATTCTTTTGTTCTTTCTTCTCAGCAGTTATCCCCACTGAAATAGTTGGTGTTTCATCTCAGCGTGAAATCACATCAGATAACACTGCACTCTGAAAAGTAGATAAAATGAGGACTCTCAAATGAGAATGAATTAGAAATGTCCCTACAATAGCAGCTAGGAGTTAAAAACATGAAACTGACAAATGTACTACAGAGGGGGTTTACAAAGAGTTTTCCACTCCAACTTCTTATTCTTCACATATTATTAGTACTGGAAAGTGTCAGACAGTAAATGATAAAGCCGGCCATAACAGATTTATGATTGAAGGAAAACCAACTGTGCAGTAGATATCCATCTGATGATGCCTTTAAATATAAAAACAAATAAGCAAGGCATTTTCTCTGAAAATTTTCTGTCTCATTAGGTGGGTGGATATGGGAGGGGATCTTCTTTTATTTCCCTAGGATACTGAGAATTTTCAGAGAATAGTGTTTTGTTTTGTTTTTTTTCAAATACCTAGGGGAGAATTCACGAGAATATTTTGTAACATACACAACTCTCTCTGAGTTAATATTTATTCATGGGCTTCCCCGCTGGTCCAGTGGGTAAAGAGTCCACCTTGCAGTGCAGGAGCAGGTGGTTCAATCCCTGGCACGGGAAGATCCCATATGCCATGGAACAGCTGGACCAGTGTGTCCAATTACAAGCCAGCCCTCTGGAGCACATGCACCCAGAGCCGGTGCTCTGCAGCCAGAGGGGCTGCTGCGATGAGAGGCCCACACAGGCCAAATAATTAAGATGGATGAAAATAAATAAATGAAGGAATAATAAAAGAGACCAAAATTTACAAAAAAGTATTCATATAGCATAGTAAAGTATTTTCATGGAGATATAGATTTATTGTGGGTATTTTTCCCAACTTTATTGAGATATACTTGACATATAACATTTTGTAAGTTGAGGTATAAATGCTATGGGTTTCTTTAAAAAAAAAATTCTTCTTATACTCTAAATTATTTATTTTAACCCTTTCTATAAGGGAGTAATACTTGAAAACCTAAGAAAATCTGTCCTGAGTATTTATTTTGCAACTTCCCAGGTAAAGAATGCACCTGCCAATTGAGGAGACTCAAGAGATGATGGTTGATATCACTGGGTCAAGAAGATCCCCTGAAGTAGGAGATGGCAGCCCACCCCAGTATTCTTGCCTAGAAAATTCCTTGGAAAGAGAAGCCTGACAGGCTACAGTCCATAGGGTCACAAAGAGTTGGACACAACTGAATGACTAAGCATACATTTTTTTAATAGGTATTTTTTTTTTGAAAGCACCATTATTCACTTTTATCTGTTTCAACAGTTTAAGGACATGTAAATATTTACATATCAATCCAATAAAATCATCTAGTATAAAATATTTTATCCACAAAACATAAATAAGTTTAATTAGCCTTCATTTTTAATGATTTAAAAATTTTTGATTCCATCACTACAAGTGTGATTGATTAGCCTAACACATCTCAAGGTAGACAGTGACTGTTATGAAATTCCTTCTCTCAATAGCAGCAATTACTGAGCCTACATCCTAAAGCCTGTGTGCTGCAACCACTGAAGTCCACGTGCCTAGAGCTTGTCCTTTGCAACAAGAGAAGCCACTTCAATGATAAGTCCATGTACCACAATGAAGAGTAGCTCCTGTTCTCTGCAATTAGAGAAAGCCAGTGTGTAGTAATGAAGACCTAATGCAATCGAAAAAATAGTGTGTTGTGAAATCAGGTAAATAATTTACAAAAATTATTGCATGAAAAGAATATAATTCACATATAAGAAGCTATTATATGTTGCCATATTTTAGTATCTATAATATTTCTCTAAACATGGTAAGCCAAATAATCCATGTGTCCTAAATCATTGTATCATGCTAAATCTTTGATTTATGTAAAAACTACCTCAAGCACCATAAGTCTATATTCAGAGTTTATTTATGCCTAGTGACAAATTTATGAAATAGATGCTTTCTTCCCTCTGAAGGAGATAAAATTGAAGATTCTCAGTCGGATTAAAATCAAACATACTCTAAAAGGCAGAGCCAGACCCACTCCAGAAGTGTCTAACTCTGCAACTCAGAATGTTAAACATCATCTTATATTATATTGGTTTTTATTTTCACTACATAGATGCACAGGAAAACCTAAGAATCTCAAGAGAAATGATGGGTTGATATCACTGGGTCAAGAAGATCCCCTGAAGTAGGAGATGGCAGCCCACCCCAGTATTCTTGCCTAGAAAATTCCTTGGAAAGAGAAGCCTGACAGGCTACAGTCCATAGGGTCACAAAGAGTTGGACACAACTGAATGACTAAGCATACATTTTTTTAATAGGTATTTTTTTTTTGAAAGCACCATTATTCACTTTTATCTGTTTCAACAGTTTAAGGACATGTAAATATTTACATATCAATCCAATAAAATCATCTAGTATAAAATATTTTATCCACAAAACATAAATAAGTTTAATTAGCCTTCATTTTTAATGATTTAAAAATTTTTGATTCCATCACTACAAGTGTGATTGATTAGCCTAACACATCTCAAGGTAGACAGTGACTGTTATGAAATTCCTTCTCTCAATAGCAGCAATTACTGAGCCTACATCCTAAAGCCTGTGTGCTGCAACCACTGAAGTCCACGTGCCTAGAGCTTGTCCTTTGCAACAAGAGAAGCCACTTCAATGATAAGTCCATGTACCACAATGAAGAGTAGCTCCTGTTCTCTGCAATTAGAGAAAGCCAGTGTGTAGTAATGAAGACCTAATGCAATCGAAAAAATAGTGTGTTGTGAAATCAGGTAAATAATTTACAAAAATTATTGCATGAAAAGAATATAATTCACATATAAGAAGCTATTATATGTTGCCATATTTTAGTATCTATAATATTTCTCTAAACATGGTAAGCCAAATAATCCATGTGTCCTAAATCATTGTATCATGCTAAATCTTTGATTTATGTAAAAACTACCTCAAGCACCATAAGTCTATATTCAGAGTTTATTTATGCCTAGTGACAAATTTATGAAATAGATGCTTTCTTCCCTCTGAAGGAGATAAAATTGAAGATTCTCAGTCGGATTAAAATCAAACATACTCTAAAAGGCAGAGCCAGACCCACTCCAGAAGTGTCTAACTCTGCAACTCAGAATGTTAAACATCATCTTATATTATATTGGTTTTTATTTTCACTACATAGATGCACAGGACCAAAAATTTCCTAGTTCTTAACAATTGTAAATATACTTGACAGATCTTCGTACTTTCTGAAACTATGTGTGCTGTGCTTACTTTCTTAGTCATGTCCCATTCTTTGTGACCCCATGGACTGGAGCCCTCCAGGCTTCTTTGTCTTCAGGGATTCTCCAGGAAAGAATATTGGAGTGGGTTGCCTAAGTCTCCTGCATTGCAGGTGAATTCTTTATCTTCTGAGCCACAGGGGAGGCTCATCCGCGCTGATTTAGCCAGAAATCTGGCTTGAAATCTTTTGCTATTATGGCATTTTCTCCTGATACTATGTAGATATTAAATGAGGAACTTTATCTCCTCTTAGACACTTGTTTCTGAAATACTATTATTTTCAAAAAAATTTTACATGAACTATTTCATGGTTCTCACAGCTACCAAAAACTTTAAAATACTTACATTTGATACTCAAGTACAGAGCATGCCAATAGATTCACTCACTTAACAGAAGCAAGCCTTCAGAATCTGCACCTGCTGTATTAAGTGTAGATGTATCTCTATTGTTTCAGGATCTAATATCAACTGTTTAAGCTAATATATTGTTTTAGTGCCAAGACGTTATACCTAAGATATTTCAGTTTAGTAGTTCATGAAAGGTCTCTATATTCTGACAAATTCGAGTAAGACTATTCTTTATTCTTATTAAGCCTATAAGCAATGAAAGACACATTTCCATTGATTTTAAAGCTAATGATTTAATGTGAGTTAACTGAATTTTAAGGAAGGGTGGAGAAAGTAAACCCAAACAGTATATTGTCACTCTGTCATTTTCAGGAGGCTATATACTTTTCTACTTATTACCTAGTGGCTTGTCACAGTCCATAGAGTAATAAACATTAGGACATGACTTAGCAACTGAACAATTCTTGGTCAAGGCCCTTATAAAACATTATTTAGTGAGAAGACTACAGGTTAGACAGGTTAAGTTATATTAGGTCATAATCAGAGCCAACTAAATCTCAAAATGACCAGGAAAATTCACTTTGATTTACTTGTTAAATGATTTAGAAACACAATAGAAAAAGAAATTGGCAAACAGGTTTTAGAATTCTTCTGTATTTTTACATGTTTGACATACCCAACTTCATCAAAGTTTGTTTGAAACACACAGATATTTGATAATAAATCTTTTCTATGGAGGAGCTCAATGCAAATACCATCCTCTGCCAGCAGGTTCCTCTGCTAAGGCTCAAAGGCTCAAATCTAGATTTTACTGTTTTTAAGATTTCTACCTCTTCATCGAAACACAATATTTCTAAGGCTTGTAGACAGGCCTATAAAAGTGAACAAGAAAAGGGGATTATTATTTTATAGCCGTTATAAATAGAGCTTGGAGGAACAGTGAATAGCTGCCTCAAGAAATCCTATAGATTTTTGCCCATGTTTTCAAAAGACTGATTCTCTCTCTCTCATCCTCTTCTCTTCCTTTTCACAGGTACACACAGTGACCTTGCTGACAGCATTTTCTGTAAGGCATTAAAGTACCTCAGGAAATATATTTTAAAAAGCTAATTATTTTTTTAATGAGACAGTAAAAGTAATTATAAACTAATTGCCAAATAAGACAACAAGACCCTATCATTTGTTTATTTAAAATGGATCCTAAAAATGCTAGTAGAGGGTTTCTCTGGTGGTCTACCAGATAAAGAGTTCACCTTGTAGTGCAGGGGGTACTGGTTCCATCCCTGGCCCAGGAAGATTGTGTGTGCCTTGGAGCGGCTGGACTGGTGTGTCCAATTATGAGCCAGCTCTCTGGAGCACATGCGCCCAGAGCCAGTGCTCTGCAAAGAAAATAGGCCACTGCAAATTGGAGGCCCACACAGGCCAAAGAATAGAGATGGATGAAAATAAATAAGTAAAAAATGAACAAAAGAGGCCAAAATTTTAACAAAATAAATTAAATAAAAATGCTAGTAGACACTTTTATAGATGATCCTAGTGTCACCCTTTCCTCCTTCTAGCTCCAGCTCAGCTCCCTGTGTTTAGGAAGATAACTGTTGTAGATGCGGCCCACATTTTCTCAAAAACCAGTGAGACTTCTTTCAGAGAGCGTTTTACATATCTTCCCCTTTTAAAATCAGATAGACTCATCATTTTCTTTTACATCGACCAAAAACAGCAAACTGTAAATATATGCAAAGAAAGTGCAGACTATTGAGTTTTTGCTCCATTGCCCATGTGGATTGGGCTCATAAGCTTTTATATCTCAAGCAGGAAAGTGTGGTCCTTGGTGATTTCTTCTGGAGCCACTGCAAGTCTTCTTTTGTAATGCATTTGAGTAAACCATGTTGTCTGAGTAATGGTTCTTTTCCTGCGTTCCTTTTTTATCTCTGACCTTTATTAATCTAATGTTTTATTAATGTCTGTATCCTCCATATGTTTATTAAATCAATCTCCTGACTTACAGTATTCCAGTTGTAATTAAGCACTGTTCCCTCTCTTTGGGATCTCAACGTCAACCCATAGTAATTTGGTTTCCAAGAACTATCCTTGATTTATAAACATGTTTTCCAGGGAGTAGTATTTCCTTTTATGTTGTTGTTCATAAAGTCATGTAATCAATATCCATTGTTAATACTAACAATAAATGCAACATGAAATGCAAAGGTTAAAACATTTCTTGGAAAGTGATTTGACAGTAGTTGAATCTTAAAAGTTTTATATATATACATAGATACATACATATATTTAACTATTAGTATTGAAATTAATAACAATTATTGTAACAATTATAGTCATTATATATGAAGTGTTTAATTTTCTACAATTACTCCCCTGTTGGTTCAGACGATAAAGAATCTTACAAAATGGGAGACCTGGGTTCGATACCTAGGTGGGAAAGACATT
The DNA here is from genome assembly GCA_022376925.1 of Tragulus kanchil. NCBI lineage: Eukaryota > Metazoa > Chordata > Mammalia > Artiodactyla > Tragulidae > Tragulus > Tragulus kanchil. The sequence continues at coordinate 110,074,489 of JAIOJX010000025.1, read as the reverse complement.
TTGGAGAAGGGAATCACGCAAGTATGGTTACCTGGAGAATTCCATGGATAGAGGAGCTTGGTGAGCTACAGTCTTCGGGGCTACGAAGAGTTGCACATGACTGAGAAACTAACACACACAACTGCAAATTATCCCAAGATAATAATTCAAATTAGAGAACAAGCACAATGTCTGAAGAAATCCATTGCAACTTTTTTCTTCAATCTAGAAATAGCTTGTCCTTGAAAAATATAACATGATCTAAAAATTAGGTTATAGGAATTAAACACATAGGGTATATTTATTTTAAATATATCTATGAAGATAATGCAACAATGTTAAAACACATATGCTGTGATATTTTCAGATAAACCATAAACTAATGCGTACAGACAAAATCACTTATATAAACAGTGAAATCTATAATAGAATATTGGAAAAAGTGAATTGTTGGTATGACAAAGTTCAGTTGTGAGTAAGCTTTTTAATTTCAATTTCTGTTGAAATAATGTCCTTTATGCATATTGAATGGACTAATTAACAAATTAAATTGGTATATTACTTTAGAGAAACATTCATTAAGCAAATCTTAACGTAAAGTATGTGCAAGCTAAACACTGACTACAAAGTCAATCATGTAGAACACATGTATAAAACAATAGCAAACACAAAGGCAAATTTGAAACAATGAATCAAATATATTCATAATAAAGCATTAGAATCTGTAGTAGTTTATCCATGCTACACACCATTGAGGAGTTCATGTTTTTCTTTAATCATGATATTCATTTATGTGTAAAAAATTAATTTGAAACTGTTTATTTCTGTTTTTTTTTTTTTTTTGGTCTTTTCAAATTTTGAGGTAACAGAGAAAGTGTAAGTAACTTTGGTAGTGAAATAAATATAGTACAATTTCCAAATGTCCTTTGTACTTTTTAAAAAATCACATGTGCACTTAGGCAGAAAGAAAACCGAGATGCAATTTTATATATAGGAGCTACTTAGGTGTATTACTTAGTACATGAAGTCTGCTATACCAAAATGACATAGACTGAATGATTTAAACAACAAACTTTTATCTTTCACTGTTGTGGAGACTGAGAAGTCCAAGATCAGTCACCAACAGGTTTAGTGTCTGATGCCTGTCTGCTTACTGGTTCAGAAACAGCTATTTTGTTAAGACATCCTCACATGGCAAAGGGGGCAAGGAATCTTCCCGTCCATCCCAGGACCCTCTTCTATAAGGGCACTAATCCTATTTTGAGCATTCTATCTGGATGTCCTAATCACCGCCCTAAAGTCCCACCTCATACTACTGTCGTTTGGGGGTTGAATTTCAGCATGCTACTTTTTGGAAAACACAAACATTGAGATCCCAAGTCAAGTTTACTTATGCTGAGTGTAGAAGTTGAAGTACCTGTCATTATATTGTTCCTTGAATGTCTATTTGGGGCCAAAAGTTATTCCAGATTCTGTTAATCCAGTGGTGAAAAAGACAAACAAAATGATGGCCATGTGAAACTTATACTGTACTTAAGGTCAGAAAATAGAGAAGTGCTCAAGTAAATAAATACTATAACTTCAAAGAGTGGTAAATTCTCTCTCTCTCTATATATATAAGCCTATAAGATGTATGGAATCTCTTTTCATCTTAGAATTAATAGGTTAAAATAACATAAAATAATGCTTTTATACTAAATAAATGTTATTATAGTCAAAGGACATGATAGAAGTTTAGAATATCTTTTGTTTTAACTTTCAGAAAATTACTTATCAATTTTATAAACTTACTAATTAATTTTAGAAAATTACTTATGTTTTACTCTGCTTATTGCAAAATTGGCAGTTACATATGTAAAAAGATAAAATGTATTTAAAGATAATAAACTTAAAGATGTATATGAAATGAATATAGAAAAATCCTTAAAATTGTTTTATGTATCAGTAACTTGTAGATATCTTAAGGTATTACAATTGAACCTTGTGAATCATTAATATATGTGTCACAATTTGGAATGGGCATAATTTGAATCATCCATCTTACTGTTTTATTGCTGTTTTAATATTTCTACTTTAAAAATCACATGTGCACTTAGGCAGAAAGAAAACCGAGATGCAATTTTATATATAGGAGCTACTTAGGTGTATTACTTAGTACATGAAGTCTGCTATACCAAAATGACATAGACTGAATGATTTAAACAACAAACTTTTATCTTTCACTGTTGTGGAGACTGAGAAGTCCAAGATCAGTCACCAACAGGTTTAGTGTCTGATGCCTGTCTGCTTACTGGTTCAGAAACAGCTATTTTGTTAAGACATCCTCACATGGCAAAGGGGGCAAGGAATCTTCCCGTCCATCCCAGGACCCTCTTCTATAAGGGCACTAATCCTATTTTGAGCATTCTATCTGGATGTCCTAATCACCGCCCTAAAGTCCCACCTCATACTACTGTCGTTTGGGGGTTGAATTTCAGCATGCTACTTTTTGGAAAACACAAACATTGAGATCCCAAGTCAAGTTTACTTATGCTGAGTGTAGAAGTTGAAGTACCTGTCATTATATTGTTCCTTGAATGTCTATTTGGGGCCAAAAGTTATTCCAGATTCTGTTAATCCAGTGGTGAAAAAGACAAACAAAATGATGGCCATGTGAAACTTATACTGTACTTAAGGTCAGAAAATAGAGAAGTGCTCAAGTAAATAAATACTATAACTTCAAAGAGTGGTAAATTCTCTCTCTCTCTATATATATAAGCCTATAAGATGTATGGAATCTCTTTTCATCTTAGAATTAATAGGTTAAAATAACATAAAATAATGCTTTTATACTAAATAAATGTTATTATAGTCAAAGGACATGATAGAAGTTTAGAATATCTTTTGTTTTAACTTTCAGAAAATTACTTATCAATTTTATAAACTTACTAATTAATTTTAGAAAATTACTTATGTTTTACTCTGCTTATTGCAAAATTGGCAGTTACATATGTAAAAAGATAAAATGTATTTAAAGATAATAAACTTAAAGATGTATATGAAATGAATATAGAAAAATCCTTAAAATTGTTTTATGTATCAGTAACTTGTAGATATCTTAAGGTATTACAATTGAACCTTGTGAATCATTAATATATGTGTCACAATTTGGAATGGGCATAATTTGAATCATCCATCTTACTGTTTTATTGCTGTTTTAATATTTCTCCTTTTTCATTAGGCATATTGGTTTATAATCATCATATCTAATGCTGTTTCTGAATTTATTAAGTACTGCATCATTCATCTGACATCAAAAAATATGTTGTGCTATAGCCACCCCATTTTAATAAATGCAAAATATATCTTACCTTCACAGGCATATAAAGTGCTGCCTCATTCTTGTGTAAGTCAAATGAATATGCGGTCAGGAGGTGCTGTATTTAAATTTTTATCATCATTAAAACAAGGTGTATAGCCCATTGGACAATTCTCATGTGGGAACTCAGTGGAAGGAACACTTGTTTGTTGTTTTGAAGTATGGGTTTTGGGTACAAACATTCTGAATTTGAATTCTGGTTTTGCTGTTTAATTCATGAATAAGCTTGAGCAAATTCTTTGTACCTCAGTTTCCTCACTTATAATGTGGATAAAATGTTAATATCTACTTCACAAGTATTGAACAAGTTTATATTTCTAAGGCAGTTAGGATGTTGTATGGTGTGTGGCAAATACTATGTCTTAGTGATTGTGATGGTTAATTTTATGTATTAAGTTGACTAGGCTCTAAGTGGTTTAAGAAGATGTGTATAGGCATAGAGTTGAACAAATGACTTAAAAAGTTAATTTCCTTTGTTTGATATGATGACCAGACAACTGGGGAAATACTATATGTGGGTGTATCTGTGAGGACGGTTTTATAATAGATTAGCGTTCAAATCACCAACGTGAGTGAGCATCATCCAATCAATGAGGGTTCAAATACAGCAAAATGGCAGAGGAATGGAAAATTCTCTCTCTTCTTGAACTGGGAATTCATCTTCTCCTGCCTTTAGACACTGCAGCTTCTTTCTTCAGAGTCTGAGACTGCTGTCTTCAGAATTAGTCATTCACTCCCATTTGGTCTTATACTAGGGCACCATTGGCTCCTCTGGTCTTTAAGCCTTTAGAGAACATGACTGAATTATACCATTATCTTTCTGGTGCTTAGTAACTTTGCTCCTTCATGTCTGACTCTCTGCAACCCAGGGACTGTAGCCCATCAGGCTCCTCTGTCCATGGAATTTTCTAGGCAAGAGTACTGAAGTTGGTTGCTGTTTCCTACTCCAAAGGTTCTTCCAGAGCCAAGCATGTCTCTCACATCTTCATTGGCAGGCAGATTCCTTGCCACAAGAGCCACTGGTGCTTGCAGATAACAAACAGCAGATGCTGCAAATCTCTGGCCTTCACAATCATGTAAGCCAATTCCTGTAGTGTCTGCTATTATGTTTGCTATATCTCTATCTACAATATATATATATATATATATATATATATGGCACATTTGTTCTCTTTTTCTGAAGCACCCTTATATGGTGATTATTATTCTTTAATACACTCTTGAATATCTGACCAAACTTCAAAGGGGAATTATACATTATACTTTGTCCTGGTGATGATGCAGAGTTCTGTGTACTAGAGATTAATGGAATGAGAAACAAACATAGAGAAATAGGCAGGGAAAGATAAAAATGGTTTAGAATACCTTAAAGTCAAATAGTTACAAACTGAATATATGATATATTTAAGTTACTACATGGAAACAACAATAATAACTACAATTTAGCTATAGGAAAAAGGACAAATTAACATTTTTTCTTAGAAAAAAATTAGAAAAAAAGTTAATTAGGCCATAATGTGAAGGTTTAAAGGCTGAGTTCTGGGACCTCAAACCACAGATATTAGAACCATCTAGGCAAATTACAAGAATGTGAACAGGGCAAAGAACTGAAGGGATAGAAATGGTGATAACAGTGACATTTCAAAACAGTGTTAGCTTCGAAAAAAAATTTAAAGTCAATTCACTCCCATTTTGCAAAAGGGCAGAGGAATGGAAAATTCTCTCTCTTCTTGAACTGGGAATTCATCTTCTCCTGCCTTTAGACACTGCAGCTTCTTTCTTCAGAGTCTGAGACTGCTGTCTTCAGAATTAGTCATTCACTCCCATTTGGTCTTATACTAGGGCACCATTGGCTCCTCTGGTCTTTAAGCCTTTAGAGAACATGACTGAATTATACCATTATCTTTCTGGTGCTTAGTAACTTTGCTCCTTCATGTCTGACTCTCTGCAACCCAGGGACTGTAGCCCATCAGGCTCCTCTGTCCATGGAATTTTCTAGGCAAGAGTACTGAAGTTGGTTGCTGTTTCCTACTCCAAAGGTTCTTCCAGAGCCAAGCATGTCTCTCACATCTTCATTGGCAGGCAGATTCCTTGCCACAAGAGCCACTGGTGCTTGCAGATAACAAACAGCAGATGCTGCAAATCTCTGGCCTTCACAATCATGTAAGCCAATTCCTGTAGTGTCTGCTATTATGTTTGCTATATCTCTATCTACAATATATATATATATATATATATATATATATGGCACATTTGTTCTCTTTTTCTGAAGCACCCTTATATGGTGATTATTATTCTTTAATACACTCTTGAATATCTGACCAAACTTCAAAGGGGAATTATACATTATACTTTGTCCTGGTGATGATGCAGAGTTCTGTGTACTAGAGATTAATGGAATGAGAAACAAACATAGAGAAATAGGCAGGGAAAGATAAAAATGGTTTAGAATACCTTAAAGTCAAATAGTTACAAACTGAATATATGATATATTTAAGTTACTACATGGAAACAACAATAATAACTACAATTTAGCTATAGGAAAAAGGACAAATTAACATTTTTTCTTAGAAAAAAATTAGAAAAAAAGTTAATTAGGCCATAATGTGAAGGTTTAAAGGCTGAGTTCTGGGACCTCAAACCACAGATATTAGAACCATCTAGGCAAATTACAAGAATGTGAACAGGGCAAAGAACTGAAGGGATAGAAATGGTGATAACAGTGACATTTCAAAACAGTGTAGCTAGAATACAGTACTTTACACTTTTGCATTCTCAGCCTTGAGCATAATACATGCTCACATAATCTTAGTTGTCATGATGGGTTATAAGCACTGACTATCAGAGATGAGAGAGCAAAAACATTAGATTCATATTTCCAGTCTTTTCCTGGGCATCTAGGAGGCCAATGACATCATTAATGTAGATTCTGAACACAGAAAGAAGAACAGCCTTTGCAAGAGGAATACAAAGCAAGGCTTTTGAGTTTTAGGTAAGTTTAAAACCACATAGTTTAACGTATCACATATGATGTACTGTAACTAGCTCTCTTTAAACAGCTAATTTAATTTGATTCAATGAGCTAAATCACCTTAATTTAGCAATGTGTTGGTGATGTAAGTTCTCTAGTCTTTGCTCTTCTATTAGACAAAACAGACATATTTATTAACTAACAAGTTCAGTGAGTATACCTATTTTAATGGAATATACTTACAAAGAGCTGTAAAAGACCACCATGCTCCTGATGAGAGAAGAAAGTTGGAGATCAGAGAAATTCAGAAAGGAAATTTCTGTTTAGAACCACATTTTCAATAATGGATTGGAGTACAGGTCAGAGGTGGTGGAGAGGAAGAGGACCAGATAGCCTTCAAGAAAGCTAACTTTTAAATGTAGTGTACACTAGGGTTACAATGAGAATAGTAGAATTTTGTAGCATCTACATTTATTTTGTGGTATATTTTTCCTTTCTATTTTCTTCTTAAATTAAATAAAAGGAAGAATTTCATTCTGATCCACTAAAAAACTAGCTAATGATTATAATTTAGATGCTAGTGTAGGGCAATAGCTATTTATACAAATTATTACCCTAAACACCTGCTCCAATTTTTCATGTATTATGCTAACAGTGTTTTTTGTCTTAATTAAAAATGTTAATTAGTGGTGATATAAACAGCAGAAAAAGAGCTGGTAACATATGCACAAGAATTTTACAATATGTGCATAACTTTTTTCAAACTGATGAACTAAGCATGAAAGTGATCTAAAGCATTTATGAACAGTTGCAAATTTTCAAGTGAACCTGACATTGTTCTCTGAGCATCAGACTAGGTTAACATATGATTGTTCACTGCTTTCACATATTTTTCTTCTAACCTAATTATTGTACATTTATGAAATTAAACACTATTTTCTCCATTGAAATGTTTATATTTGGATTCCTATGATGATTTTCCAGTGCTTTTTTTTTGCAGTTTGAATTTCATGAAAATTTTTTAAAATTTATTTTGAAATCTCTCTTTAAAATCTAACAGATTTTAAACGAGTAAATCACACTTAATTTACCCCCAAAATGTTTGTTGGAAAAATTGAAAATGGGGCTTTTGAGTTTTAGGTAAGTTTAAAACCACATAGTTTAACGTATCACATATGATGTACTGTAACTAGCTCTCTTTAAACAGCTAATTTAATTTGATTCAATGAGCTAAATCACCTTAATTTAGCAATGTGTTGGTGATGTAAGTTCTCTAGTCTTTGCTCTTCTATTAGACAAAACAGACATATTTATTAACTAACAAGTTCAGTGAGTATACCTATTTTAATGGAATATACTTACAAAGAGCTGTAAAAGACCACCATGCTCCTGATGAGAGAAGAAAGTTGGAGATCAGAGAAATTCAGAAAGGAAATTTCTGTTTAGAACCACATTTTCAATAATGGATTGGAGTACAGGTCAGAGGTGGTGGAGAGGAAGAGGACCAGATAGCCTTCAAGAAAGCTAACTTTTAAATGTAGTGTACACTAGGGTTACAATGAGAATAGTAGAATTTTGTAGCATCTACATTTATTTTGTGGTATATTTTTCCTTTCTATTTTCTTCTTAAATTAAATAAAAGGAAGAATTTCATTCTGATCCACTAAAAAACTAGCTAATGATTATAATTTAGATGCTAGTGTAGGGCAATAGCTATTTATACAAATTATTACCCTAAACACCTGCTCCAATTTTTCATGTATTATGCTAACAGTGTTTTTTGTCTTAATTAAAAATGTTAATTAGTGGTGATATAAACAGCAGAAAAAGAGCTGGTAACATATGCACAAGAATTTTACAATATGTGCATAACTTTTTTCAAACTGATGAACTAAGCATGAAAGTGATCTAAAGCATTTATGAACAGTTGCAAATTTTCAAGTGAACCTGACATTGTTCTCTGAGCATCAGACTAGGTTAACATATGATTGTTCACTGCTTTCACATATTTTTCTTCTAACCTAATTATTGTACATTTATGAAATTAAACACTATTTTCTCCATTGAAATGTTTATATTTGGATTCCTATGATGATTTTCCAGTGCTTTTTTTTTTTGCAGTTTGAATTTCATGAATCTTATAAATTCATCTGCAAACTAATTCTTAGGATATTTTGAAATCTCTCTTTTAAAAATCTAACAGATTTTTGTTGGCAGATGCCTACATTATCAATTATTTAAACAATAGAGGAAAGGGAAGTGGGAGACAGATTATTTCAAATGGTATAATTAAATTTTTGTTCCTTGTCCTTTTAGGAAAGAAGCAGCAGGTGACAATCATCATTTCCTATACAATTCATCTATGGTTGGCATAATCGTAAATGGAGAAAATCAATTAAATTTATTGTACTGTTCTTCAAGTACCTTAAGATTTAAGACAACTTTCCTCCAGTAAGAGCATTCTTTCATAATATTTCTGACTGCTTTATCATCATCACAAGCCAAATAAAGAAGCAATAAAAGACCCAAACATTTAAAAAAAAGGAATAAGGTATAAATTTTGTCTTATCTACATACTGACCAACATTTATATATATTTGCTCTATCTTTCAACTGAACAAATTTATATCCTTCCCTTGTTTCTTTTAGAGTGTTTGTACTCTATAGCATTTATTAAAAGATGAATGACTGAAATAATGAATAACTGAATTCAACATTATTATGTCAGCAATCCCCCTTTCTAACCTACAGCAATATGAGGGAAAATACAGAAGTAGAAAGTCAATAAACTCCAAATTGTGGTTTTATTCAGTTGCCAAATCATATCTGGTTCTTTGTGACCCCATGGACTGCAGGAGACAGGCTCCTCTGTCCTCCACTATCTCCTGGAGTTCACACAAATGTCATTGATTGATGCTAATTTGTTGCCCCTTTATCCTATCTTGGTAACATATGCACAAGAATTTTAAAGCATTTTAATGAACTAAGCATGAAAGTGATCTAAAGCATTTATGAACAGTTGCAAATTTTCAAGTGAACCTGACATTGTTCTCTGAGCATCAGACTAGGTTAACATATGATTGTTCACTGCTTTCACATATTTTTCTTCTAACCTAATTATTGTACATTTATGAAATTAAACACTATTTTCTCCATTGAAATGTTTATATTTGGATTCCTATGATGATTTTCCAGTGCTTTTTTTTTTTGCAGTTTGAATTTCATGAATCTTATAAATTCATCTGCAAACTAATTCTTAGGATATTTTGAAATCTCTCTTTAAAAATCTAACAGATTTTGTTGGCAGATGCCTACATTATCAATTATTTAAACAATAGAGGAAAGGGAAGTGGGAGACAGATTATTTCAAATGGTATAATTAAATTTTTGTTCCTTGTCCTTTTAGGAAAGAAGCAGCAGGTGACAATCATCATTTCCTATACAATTCATCTATGGTTGGCATAATCGTAAATGGAGAAAATCAATTAAATTTATTGTACTGTTCTTCAAGTACCTTAAGATTTAAGACAACTTTCCTCCAGTAAGAGCATTCTTTCATAATATTTCTGACTGCTTTATCATCATCACAAGCCAAATAAAGAAGCAATAAAAGACCCAAACATTTAAAAAAAAGGAATAAGGTATAAATTTTGTCTTATCTACATACTGACCAACATTTATATATATTTGCTCTATCTTTCAACTGAACAAATTTATATCCTTCCCTTGTTTCTTTTAGAGTGTTTGTACTCTATAGCATTTATTAAAAGATGAATGACTGAAATAATGAATAACTGAATTCAACATTATTATGTCAGCAATCCCCCTTTCTAACCTACAGCAATATGAGGGAAAATACAGAAGTAGAAAGTCAATAAACTCCAAATTGTGGTTTTATTCAGTTGCCAAATCATATCTGGTTCTTTGTGACCCCATGGACTGCAGGAGACAGGCTCCTCTGTCCTCCACTATCTCCTGGAGTTCACACAAATTCACGTCCATTGAATTTGAGATGCTATCTATCTCATCCTCTGTTGCCCCTTTATCCTTTTAGCCTTGAATCTTTCCTGGCACCAGGATCTTTTCCAATGAGTTGACTCTTTGTGTTAGGATGCTAAAGTATTCAGTTTCAGCATACGTTTCAGTTTCAGCATGAATTCAATGAATATTCAGGGTTGATTTCCTTTAGGATTGACTGGCTTGATCTTCTTGTGGACCCTCAAGAGTCTTCTCCAGCACCACAGTTTAAAAACATCAATTTTTCAAAACTCAGCCCTCTTTTGGAGAAGGAAATGGCAACCCACTCCAGTATTCTTCTCTGGAGAATTCCATGAACAGAGGAACCTGACAGGCTACAGTCCATGGTGCTGCACAGTCAGACAAGACTGAGCTACTAATACACACAGCCTTCTTTATGGTCCAACTCTCACAACTGTACATGACTACTAGAAAAACCATCGTTTTAACTTTATGTGTCTTTGTCAGTAAAGTGATGCTTCTGGTTTTTAATATGCTGTCTAGGTTTGTCATAGCTTTCCTTCCAAGGAGCATGTATATTTTAATTTCATGGCTGTTCACAGTTCACAGTTGGAGCTATGACCTGTACATCTTAGATGGCCTTGCACAGCATGGCTCATAACCTCATTGAGTTAGGCAAGCCCATTTACCATGATAAGGTTGTGATCAATGAAAGGGAAACTCCAAACATAAAGTCAAATGAGGAAACTAACATGGGGCCCTTTAAAAAATGGAAATAGCCCATCTTATTGAAAACAGTGAGTAAATAATATGAAGCACATTGGAGTTTATTAATTCAGACCTCTAATCCCTTGTTAGTCTTCCTGTGCCTGATTTTATTTTTCCCCATTGGTTTCCACACAAACATTACATTTATGAAGTCTTTCCTCATATCCCAGTTCAAAGTAGTCTCCTATCTATATGGACATAAACTAGCCTGGCATGTACTTGCTTTCCCATTACTCTGTGTCATTTTTCTCTGGAACCCTTTTTAAACTATGAAATGATTGTGTTTATTTGTTGACTAGTTTTATGAAAGATCTCTGAGAACAGAGACATTGTCTATTCTGTTTTATTCTATAGTTTCAGTTCATAGAACAGTGCCTGGCCCTGATTGATTTTATTGATCAGTAGAACTGACAGCTAAGTATTGACGAAGAAACAGAAGCTGATCTGACAGTGAAATTGGAAGGATTCATCTTAACCTTATTTACCCACCCAGATATAGATTGATGACAAATTAAATATACAGCTGTAGAGTCCTAAAATCCTTTACTTTTGACTGCATATTGTTTTTCCTAACTATGTAGCATAAGATATAAAATTCATATCATTGATATAACTGGTTAAAACAAAATTGAAAGCAATACCAATTATTGGAATCACAAGTCCAAAAAGCTTGAGAAAGTATATAAGGGACTGAAAAAAAAATTGGCACAAAATTACAAAAGGGACATACTGGTTTATGCTTAAAGCCCATTTCTTATACTATTATATACATGTAATTGGAAAAGACATATATGATCTAAATTTCTGCATATAATTTCTATGTAAAATTTTTGGTGTATTTATGGATGTTAGTATTTGTCCTGTTTTTAATTTTTATATATAGTACTTCATAATATCTTTTGTATTTTATATTATACCTAATTTAAATTTGAATATGTATATTTATACTGTTCTTTCATACACAAAGAAAGAGAGGGAGAGAAAGAGAAGAAAACATTTTAAATGTAAGTATTCTGTTTGGAAAATAGGTATACCTGGATTGTGGGAAAATATATTCTGGCTTTCATGACTGTTAACATGGTAACTTATCAATTACAGAAAATAAAAAAAACTTTGAGTCAAGCTAAAAAACTTGACTCAAAAAAAAAGTCATTTGTATCAGGCAAATTTGGGAGATGCCGTGCTTTTTAATAATTTATTCAATATATTTAAGTAACTCAGAGTAATAATTCCTTCTCATATCTCATCTAATTAAAAGCCCAGACATGGAAACTTTAGTTTTCTACATTTTGTGAGAAAATTATAAAAACAATAAATGTACTTTGTCAGATTTTGTATATTCTTATTTGTGTAGTGTTTTCTGAGACATGTGACCAACTTGCAAGGGAAGGTGGCAACAGGACAGTTTATGAAAGCACAGCACACTGAATATTGGACTTTCTGTTTATTACACTTTGGAGAGTAGCAGGAGGCAAGCAAATAGAAATACAAGGATGATAAGATGATAGTATGCAGTTTGAACACAAACATATATACACTCTGATTTATTCTAGCTGTAGCCATGAAAATGTGATTAGAAATACAAATCAGTAGGTAACTTAACTCCAAAGGAGGGATGTGACCAGGGAGATGTAAGTCCATGATATTTACAAAAAAAAAAAAAACTGGAATAAAATTTCCTACCAGAAAGGTACTTGCCTAAACTAAAGGATGCATGATTCTGGTTTATAATTAAATATTAATATAGTATCTCTCACATGCTTTTTAATGTTTTTAACTAAGCATTATAGATCTATGCTCTATCCACTATGTTATGCATACATACAAGTCATAATGTCTAAATTCTTTATAACACTCTATAGTGTCATCTGCAACATGTTATCCATCCACTTTCCAAAAGATGGATATTCAATTTGTTTCCAATTCCTTTCCCTGGTGAAGAACATTACTGCAGTGAATGACCTTGCATGTCCCTAGATGGAGCTTTCTAGACTGACTGCCAATGACCACAATCTTACCAGCAGTGAGACTTAACATCCCCACTGGCATTTTACATTTGCCAGTTTTTTGATTATTGCCAGTCCAGTAGGCAAAGCCATAATTTCTGCTCTAATTTTCTTTTCTCTACTTATTTACAATTATGAACATTTTTATGTATTCATTAGTTCTTGAAGATTTTTCTTCTGTAAATGGAGTTTTAACTTCTTTGAATTTAAAAAATATTTTATTTAGTCTTTGTTGTTTTGCAGTAGTTCTCTGACTATTTTGAATGGCAATCTGTCATCATTTCTAGATATCTAGAGTGTATTTTCAGTTTTTCTTATGTATCTTTTTACTTTCACCATTCTTCCACCCTATGAATGGAAAAATAAAAATTTGATGTAACTTATTACTCATCTTTGGCTTCAATTTTGCATTTCTGAGGTTTCTCTTAAAAATCTCTTTCCACAGAAAGCCTTATTACATTTTTATTTTCTATTAAGTCTTTAATCCACCTAGAACCCATTTGTATTTAGAAAATAAAACCCTATATCATTTTGAATTTTAGAAAATAATACAATGTTACTTTTCTCTGTATGCTAAGCCAGTTTTTCTAGTAGTATATGCTAAACTTACTGAAATTTCCCCAGTATGGTGCCCTTTCTAATATTATGAATTTGCATTTGTGCCTCTGTCTACTGCTCTCTCTATAGTTTCTTATTATTCTATTGCTGTTAATATTGCCATGTTTCTGACTTTGAATGTGTATTTCACTATTCTAAACAACTCGCTATCTTTATTCCTTTAACAAAATTGACTTAGTTACCTATTGCTCTGTACCTCTATGTATGTAAGAGTAAATTTATAAAAGGTCTTACAAATACATGTGAAATTGTTTTTGTGAGTACATTGTGGAGATAAATCATCATTTTATATTATTAGGTTATCTCCTTTAAAAGTATGAATAATTTCCTCATCCTTTTAGATCAGTTTCAATTTTGTCCTTTCAAAGACATTTGGGACTATCTGGAGTTATTTAATATGTTGGTTGTTATGACTGGAGAGACACTATGGACAACTAGGAAAGGATGAACTACATTCTGCAGTGCAGGGAGAGTTTCCCTGGGGGCTCAGCACTAAACAATCTGCCTGCAGTGCAGGAGAATCACATTCAATCCCTGGGTCGGGAAGATCCCCTGGAGAAGGGAATGGCTACCCAGCCCAGTATTCTTGCCTGGGGAATTCCATAGACAGAGGAGCCTGGCAGGCTACTGTTCATGGAGTCACAAAAAGTCAGATATGACTGAGTGACTAACACTTTCACCTTCAAAGGACTACTCAACATGACAAAGAATTATTTGTTATAAAATGTCAATAATGCTGAAGTTAGGAAAACTTAATTTAGATCATTCTTTTATTAGAGATTTAAAGATTTTTTCATGAAATGTCTATTAAATCTTAGTAACATAGTTCTTAGTTTACATTTTCAATTGCTCTTTTTATATCTTACTCTCATTTGTATTTTCCAGCATGTAATTGCTGCTATAGAGAAACAATACTTAGTTGGGCATGTTTTATTTCATTTATGCACTCTTGATAAAATTTTAGTCAACTCTAATAGTTCATTGATTCTATTGGTAAATTATTCTACCATGTTCAAATAAATTAGACATTCTTTTATGGATAAGATTGGCTAGGGTCTTGATTAAAATGTAGTAGAAAAAGTAATATTAAATGTTATTTTCTTATTCCTGATGCTAAAGGAATATTTGTTACCAGGTGTTGTAAATAAAGCCAACTTTTATATACTTAAGAATCTCTGTTCCTTGACTAAATATTTTTATCACAAATAAGTGATGAACCTATTTGTGTTGTTTTACTTTTCTGAAAGAACTTATAAAACAAAACTGATTTTCATCCCTAATATGTTAAGATTATCAAATACAGAAATACATTATTTTTGTGTGTGTTATTAAAATATTTTCATATCCATGGACTTAAGATCTTTTTTTTTTTTTAAAGATTTATTTATTTATTGTTATTTTTGGAGGGGGCGGGGGTCGGGTTGGGGAGGGAGGGGAGCGGGCGGGCCACTTCTATTGGTCTTTCATTTCTCTATTTTCATCCGTCATTGTTCTTTGGCTCCTGTCATTTCTCTATTTTCATCCGTCTTTGTTCTTTGGCTCCTGTGGGCCTCCCATCAGAGTGGCCTCTGTCGTTGCAGAGCACTGGATCTGGGCGCATGTGCTCCAGAGCTCCGGCTCGGTAATTGGACACAGGTTCAGCCGCTCCGCGGCACGTGGGATCTTCCCAGGCCAGGGATCGAACCGGCGCCCCTTGCACTGCAAGGCGGTGTCTTTACCAACTGGACCACCAGGGGAAGCCCTGGACTTAAAATCTTTAACCATAAAATAAAAATGCACTATTAGAATTGATTACTTAGTAGTTTCCTTTGAATTTTAATATCTATATTTCTCAGTGAAATGTGCCTTTACTTCTTTTTGTTTGTTTGTTTTATCCTGATGTAGTTATCGAAACATATTTATATGCCCTTACTAAATTAGTTGATCAATGAAATTTTTTTTAAAGATTTTTGGTACAACCTGATTAGACATAAATTAATTGTCCCTCGAAGATTTTATAACTATAATTCAAAATTATCTGTTTGAAACTATTAAATGGTTTGAGTCATCTTTTTTCTTTTATGTTTCTTTATTCATTTTCTATTATCATATAATTAACTATTATATTAGCCATGATCCACAGATTTTGATAGTAGTCTTACTAGAATTAAGTTCTAAATATTTCTAGATTTCATTTTTTTTTTTAAATTTTGGCCTCTTTTCATTGTTTTTTATCCATTTATTTTCATCTATCTTTATTCTTTGGCCTGTCTCTGCCTCCCATCTCAGTGGCCTCTCCCATTGCAGAGCACTGACTCTGGACAGATGCACTGCAGAGTGCTGGCTCTTAATTGGACACACTGGTCCAGTCGCCCCATGGCAGAGTGGTATCTTCCTGGGCCAGGGACTGAACCAGTGCCCCTTGCACTGCAAGGCAGACTCTTTACCCACTGAACCACCAGGGAAGCCCTAGATTTCATTTTTAACCCTATTTAACCCTAGAGTGCTTTTATGTTATTTTGTTACCAGACATGTCTTCTAAAATTGTGTTGCCTTTGATTTCTAATTGTATTGCCTTATGACATTCAACAATATTTATGTAATCGTTACTGTAATAGAACACACTGCATAATACAGAGACAAACAACAAATATGTGCTGTCATGAGCATGACTGTCATGGTGGATGGTCTAAGGCCTATATGCATGTAGTCATTGATACTGACACCCAGCTAAAACATTGACAAATAAAGTCAGGTTATGGAGTATTGTACACATAGGGAATAACTACTCATTGAGCTGTATAGAGTATGTGTTCATTGAAGAATTCTAAGACTAAATAGTAATTAGTGACTATAAAAAGGAAAGAGATATGGAGATAACATTGAGAAGATGTTAGAAGATGCCATCTTCTGCAGTTTATGATACATTAGTAAGCACTAACTACAGAAGAAGCCTAAAGAGATATGTATTAGTAAAGATACAAAATGCTTTAGATTTCATAAACTTTGACTTGTTTTGCAGTAGGCATGAGGTACAGTGCTTAGATCACCCTTCAGGAAAGAATCCTAGCTTTAAGGATTAGTCAGCAAACAGCCTCCACCTATCCGCTCCTTTAGGATTTCCAGAGGGTCACTTCATTTGAGATTGTAGACTCTTCAGGACAGTCCACAGCCCGGGGACAGAAAGACCTAGATATTTCAGCCAGCAAAGGAGAAATTCTATGTGAACTATTCCTCTAAAACTCCTATATCAAGTGTTTATTTTTCCTGCATCACAGCTGAAATTGTTCCTTGGTGCAGTCTTGCATCTTCCTACATCTTTTCAGAGGTACCAATTCCTTATAAACACATTACAATCCTAACTCTGTCTAGGAAACTGCCTAGGGGAAACAAACTTGTTCTGTGTTTGGATAATAGATTACAGAGGACAACAGTGTCTGTTAGATTATTACAGTAGTCTAGATGAGGCAGATATGTGGTGGGCATCTACTTTATTGAAATTTACAGTTCTCAATTCTAAGAGTTGATATTTGGTCAGAAGAAGAAAATTGAACAAAGCTGTTAACCTGTATTTTAATTACATGACAATTTTTATCTTGAGTCTTTGCTCAGAACTGGTGGGTCACATTTGGAAGATTCAAGTGTTCTGTTTTAGATAGAATTTTACTTATGTGATGCTTTATATCTTATTCTAGTTTGATCCCCTTAAAAACAAAAGCTGAATATCTTCAATGTTTGACTTAATGACAAAGTAGCTCTGGTTCCCTTTAACCCTCTGTTGTGTGCACCCCATCATGTTGACCATCCTTCATTGGCATGTTATTCTTTTCCTTTACAAGTAATATCTTTGTATGGTGACATGGCAACTGGACATGTCATGATGATCATTTTATAATGTTTAGGAATATCTACTCACTATGCTGTGTGACAGGAACTTGTATAGTATAGTAAGCAATTATATTTTGCATCATTTATATATAGTATCAATTATATTTCAAAAACAAACAAAAGAAATCAGGTTTATGTTTTTCAGAGTCAGAGGGTGAGGGTAATGGGAATCAGATGAAAGAAATCAAGAAATACTAATTTCCAGTTGTAAGATATAAATAAGTACTAGGGTTATAATGTACACGATAGATATAATTAGCACTGCTAGTGTTGTATATGAAAGTTAAAAGGGTGGATCCTGAAAGTTGTCATTACAAAGAGAAAGCATTTTTCTCTTTTATTTTGTATCTATATGAGATGATTAATATTCACTAAAATTTTTGTGGTAATAATTTCATGATGCATGTACGTCAAATTGTTATGCTGAACAAGTTAAATTTATGCCAATATATCAACAAAATTAAGAGGAAAAATAATAAGCAAAGTATGACTCAAATTACTTCCTTTCTTAATTTAACACTATTATATCATTTTATATACTAGCTATCATGGAGTGTTAAATCCAATTAAAATAATATGCATATTTCTAGCAGTACATGTCCTTTTGGAATGCTGGTACCAACAGCATACTTGTCTGGAATAGGTTCAAGTCCATGGCTACTTCACTTGAAAATACTTTATGAAAAATAAAGTCAATGCACTGGTGAGAATCTTGTCAGGAGTCAGTAAGTGGTCAGAAAAAACTGCTTTTGAGTATCAAAAGCTGAGGAAAGTAAACTATGATCTCATGCCAGAGTCAGGTAGTAATAGCTTAATGATGCAATCTCCTAAAACATTCTTGATCATTTTACCATAATAGTCATGTCCATAAAGCTTCCTCATGACAATTTTTATCTTGAGTCTTTGCTCAGAACTGGTGGGTCACATTTGGAAGATTCAAGTGTTCTGTTTTAGATAGAATTTTACTTATGTGATGCTTTATATCTTATTCTAGTTTGATCCCCTTAAAAACAAAAGCTGAATATCTTCAATGTTTGACTTAATGACAAAGTAGCTCTGGTTCCCTTTAACCCTCTGTTGTGTGCACCCCATCATGTTGACCATCCTTCATTGGCATGTTATTCTTTTCCTTTACAAGTAATATCTTTGTATGGTGACATGGCAACTGGACATGTCATGATGATCATTTTATAATGTTTAGGAATATCTACTCACTATGCTGTGTGACAGGAACTTGTATAGTATAGTAAGCAATTATATTTTGCATCATTTATATATAGTATCAATTATATTTCAAAAACAAACAAAAGAAATCAGGTTTATGTTTTTCAGAGTCAGAGGGTGAGGGTAATGGGAATCAGATGAAAGAAATCAAGAAATACTAATTTCCAGTTGTAAGATATAAATAAGTACTAGGGTTATAATGTACACGATAGATATAATTAGCACTGCTAGTGTTGTATATGAAAGTTAAAAGGGTGGATCCTGAAAGTTGTCATTACAAAGAGAAAGCATTTTTCTCTTTTATTTTGTATCTATATGAGATGATTAATATTCACTAAAATTTTTGTGGTAATAATTTCATGATGCATGTACGTCAAATTGTTATGCTGAACAAGTTAAATTTATGCCAATATATCAACAAAATTAAGAGGAAAAATAATAAGCAAAGTATGACTCAAATTACTTCCTTTCTTAATTTAACACTATTATATCATTTTATATACTAGCTATCATGGAGTGTTAAATCCAATTAAAATAATATGCATATTTCTAGCAGTACATGTCCTTTTGGAATGCTGGTACCAACAGCATACTTGTCTGGAATAGGTTCAAGTCCATGGCTACTTCACTTGAAAATACTTTATGAAAAATAAAGTCAATGCACTGGTGAGAATCTTGTCAGGAGTCAGTAAGTGGTCAGAAAAAACTGCTTTTGAGTATCAAAAGCTGAGGAAAGTAAACTATGATCTCATGCCAGAGTCAGGTAGTAATAGCTTAATGATGCAATCTCCTAAAACATTCTTGATCATTTTACCATAATAGTGTCATGTCCATAGCCCTCAAAAGTGACTTCCCAGAAGTGTTGTTATCAGGCTCACAAAATTTAGCTGATGTCAGTAATATGTAACAGTTTTTGGCTTCTTTAAGTATAAGAATGCATAGGGATTATATCATAGAATGAGCCTAATAAACCGAACTCGAAATAAGTAAATATTAATCAGGCCCACTCATGAGATAGCCAATTGGAATTTAAATAGTAGTGATCCTATCACTTTGAACAGTCATAGACAGTGTTCAACTCTTTGAAGGAAATTTTTCAAAATGAACACAGAATTCCTATCTTCAAGAATATATATTTCATTATGAAAATGGAAACATATTTATAAACAATATATTCATGCAGATAGATGAATATAAATAATCTAAGAGGGATTTCAATAGCTGTAGGAAAACAAAGTCAACTGACCGTCCTTGGGATGATTCTTTAGCCACTTAAGATACAGCAACGTGTTAAACACTTGTGTTATAGAGACAGCTCTACCAAAGAGATTTGTTCTGTATTGTAAAGGAATTTCTAAAATGTGACTGCTTGTTCAGAGGTTGCATTTGCCAACCATATGCAGCAGTGCTGTGAATTTTGGCCAGTAGAATGTGGTCAGAATTGATGTCTAAGTCAAGGCACGGCTTATAAAATCCCTGTGTGAGCCTCTGCTGTTTCACTCTTACCTAAATGCATAGTGAAAGCCGCTCAGCTGTGTCTGACATTTTGTGGCCCACTGAACAAGCCTTGGAATTCTCCAGGCAAGAATACAGGGATGGGTAGCCTTTTCTTTCTCCAGGGAATCTTCCTAACCCAGGGATTGAACCCAGGTCTCCCACATTGCAGGCAAATTCTTTACTATCTGAGCCACCAGGGAAGTCCACTAATATGGAAGATTTCCTTACAAGTCACAATTTTGAGATGACAGAGACATAAGCCCCATTGAGTTTTTGAGTGACAGCATGGAATAGTTTAGTACATTGCATCACAGAAACTTCAAGATCTACTGATTATAACTAGGAATAAGGTCAAAATAAATTGTCAAGTGACTGTTTTTATGAGTGTGTATGTATATATGTGTTCATGCACATCATATTAAAAATATGATTATATATATATATATATATATATATATATGTACACACACACACACACACACATACACACACACACACATTGAATACACACACACACACACACATGCAAAACACTTGATTGGTTCTTCAGGTTGCTCCAAACTAACATTTTCTTATGTGAAGAACTCTTAAGCTTAAGCTTAAATTTCCTCAGAAATCTCTAGTATATGTTGGAATGAGAAAAAGTCATCCTTCTCACTTGTTTTTATCTTCCTCTTGCTCTCATCTATGATTCCATTCTCTTACCATATATCTTGTTAACACAGAGAATTACAGATGCTTCAGAATAAAAATCTTTCTATTTAGCTCTTTATTGTCAATGGCTGGCATAACACAGTCTCCAGTAATTTAATCGATGTTTTGATTAAATGAATGAATGTGTGAATAAATAAGTCATGAATTTAGTTAGCTTTCTAGTTGTTTCTACTTAACTCTGTATGTTTCCTGACATTTTCTGCACACTGGGATTGCAGATATCTTCCAAAAAGGTTACTTGCATTATTCGTCACATTGGCAGAAGGGAGGCCTGCCTCAGGTGTGAACTTTTAAAGAAACTTGATGAATTCACTCTTCAAGGATGCTTCATAGACAGCATCCTTTCTAAGAATCCTATCTTTCTGCTTCTAACATTCTTAAATGCAAGGACTTCTTTTTCTTAGTGGTGTCGGCAGCTAAATAACTCATCTGATAGCATAAAAATCACAGAAGAGGCTCCAGAGTTCTCTGATTTTTGAACTTGCTTAAAGAAGAAATGCAACTATTGTGTCCGCTTACTTTTAGCTGTGTCTTTGCTTTTTTTGCTAAGTTGCTTCAGTCATGTCCGACTCTTTGCAACTCCATAGACTGTATCCCACCAGGCTCCTCTGCCATGGAATCTCCCAGACAAGAATACTAGAGTGGTTGCCATTTCTTTCTCTGGGGATCTTCCTGACCAGGGATCAAACCCAGGTCTCCCACATTGCAGGCAAATTCTTTACTATCTGAGCCACCAGGGAAGTCCACTAATATGGAAGATTTCCTTACAAGTCACAATTTTGAGATGACAGAGACATAAGCCCCATTGAGTTTTTGAGTGACAGCATGGAATAGTTTAGTACATTGCATCACAGAAACTTCAAGATCTACTGATTATAACTAGGAATAAGGTCAAAATAAATTGTCAAGTGACTGTTTTTATGAGTGTGTATGTATATATGTGTTCATGCACATCATATTAAAAATATGATTATATATATATATATATATATATATATATATGTACACACACACACACACACACACATACACACACACACACATTGAATACACACACACACACACACATGCAAAACACTTGATTGGTTCTTCAGGTTGCTCCAAACTAACATTTTCTTATGTGAAGAACTCTTAAGCTTAAGCTTAAATTTCCTCAGAAATCTCTAGTATATGTTGGAATGAGAAAAAGTCATCCTTCTCACTTGTTTTTATCTTCCTCTTGCTCTCATCTATGATTCCATTCTCTTACCATATATCTTGTTAACACAGAGAATTACAGATGCTTCAGAATAAAAATCTTTCTATTTAGCTCTTTATTGTCAATGGCTGGCATAACACAGTCTCCAGTAATTTAATCGATGTTTTGATTAAATGAATGAATGTGTGAATAAATAAGTCATGAATTTAGTTAGCTTTCTAGTTGTTTCTACTTAACTCTGTATGTTTCCTGACATTTTCTGCACACTGGGATTGCAGATATCTTCCAAAAAGGTTACTTGCATTATTCGTCACATTGGCAGAAGGGAGGCCTGCCTCAGGTGTGAACTTTTAAAGAAACTTGATGAATTCACTCTTCAAGGATGCTTCATAGACAGCATCCTTTCTAAGAATCCTATCTTTCTGCTTCTAACATTCTTAAATGCAAGGACTTCTTTTTCTTAGTGGTGTCGGCAGCTAAATAACTCATCTGATAGCATAAAAATCACAGAAGAGGCTCCAGAGTTCTCTGATTTTTGAACTTGCTTAAAGAAGAAATGCAACTATTGTGTCTGCTTACTTTTAGCTGTGTCTTTGCTTTTTTTGCTAAGTTGCTTCAGTCATGTCCGACTCTTTGCAACTCCATAGACTGTATCCCACCAGGCTCCTCTGCCATGGAATCTCCCAGACAAGAATACTAGAGTGGTTGCCATTTCTTTCTCTGGGGGATCTTCCTGACCAGGGATCAAACCCCTGTCTCTCACGTCTTCATTGACAGAAGAGTTCTTTAATACTAGTGCCACCTGGGAAGACTGTTGGGTCTAGTCAGTCCTAAACATTATTGTTTCCTCTCAACTAGTAACATTTCCTAATACTGCTCAGTCATAAGACTGTCCTTACAATATGCTGCTACAATTTTAATCAAGACAAGTTGTTTTATAGATCATTAATATAAAATGTCTATAATATAATTATGTAGGTGGATTACACAAATAATAAAATCTCAGTGGACCTTCTCAGACCAGGGGTCAGCAAATTTCTTTTGTAAAGGACAAAGTACAAAATACTTTACACTTCATAGGTCATAATGTGCCTGTCATAACTACTCAACTATGTCATTGTAGTTCAAAAATAGCCAGAGAAAATGAATGCATTTGGCTGTATTCCAATGAAACTCTATTTTTAAGATTAGTCGATATATTGGATTTGTCTCATAGCTATAATTGCCAATAACTGTCAATTTCTTCTCTAATCAATATTCTTAAACTAGGTAATCTTAGATATAATTTATAAGTGGCAATATATATCTAAGCCTAAGGTCAAAATAAATGAGGTTTAATTAGTAGAATTAGGTTTTGTTATACCAACAATTTAAGGAAAACTTGTATCATTAACAGGATGTTCTAACAAATAAGCAAGTTTTTACTCTGTCAAAATCATAAAAGTGAGGTGATCAAGTAGCATGTGACACCCTATAAGAAGAAGCATAGAGTCCAGCTACAAATACTTTTTTCCAGGCTCAATTGTGTTTGTCCTGATTACAAAGCCTTTTGCACATATTAATGCTTTTATAGTGAGAAAAGCTTCAGGCAAATGAATTAAGCATTAATTAAAGAGAGAAAAATACATGGTATGAGAAATCCTTTTCTTAAATTTTTTATGGATATATATGTATTTTTATTTGGCTTTTTTGCTTTTACTGAGTTTTGCTGTTTATAGATATGTATAATTCCAGATTAGTCATATGTATATCCCATTTTCCACCATCCCACTCCTCCAGGCTCTCGTATAGCCACCATGTAAGATCCCTTAGTCCCACAGCACATTGACAGTAGTTACCTCATTTACATATGGTAGTATAGGATTCTATGTCGCTCTTTCCATATCTCTCACCCATTCTTCCCTCTCCCCAATGTCCATAGGTATGACAACTTCTAACTGGGGGAAGCTTTTTGGATTTTTTTGAAGAGGCCATTGCAGCGAAGAAAGTATTCATAAAAAGATGACAAATTGAGTATAAAATGTATTCAGCTTAACATGAGAGTTTATGAGCATCTTAGGCAGACTAGTTTCCTATATTGAAACAGTCTTCATACAGCCAGTTTAAGCCAGGTATCAGTGCATTCACTTTGCCTCAGCTGTTCAAGCTGGTAACATTACTCAATGAGAATTGTCTCCAGGAATGGGAGTTTGATGCCTTTGGTAAATCAGCTTGGAACATTAGAAATAGTAGAAGCCTGCCACCTTGCTGCTTGTCCTGTTTACTGCTACTACCATGGAAGATCAAGCCATCCTGATGAATAGAAGACAGATTGAGGGGCTTCTCTGGTGGTCCAGTGGGTAAGGACACCGCCTTGCAGTTCAAGGGGCGCCGGTTCTATCCCTGGCCAGGGAAGATCCCACGTGCTGCGGAGCAGCTGAACTGATGTGTCCAACTACCGAGCTGGAGCTCTGGGGCGCATGCGCCCGGAGCCAGTGCTCTGCGACAACAGAGGCCACTGCGACAGGAGGCCCACGCAGGCCAAGGAACAAAGATGGATGGAAATAGATAAATGAAAGATCAATAGAAGTGACCAGAAAAAAAAAAAAAAAAGAAGATGGACTAAACAGAAACTCAACCATAAATGATTAGCTTAGTATTTTGAGTTCAAAATCTTTGCTTCTCCTCTAGTTACTCTTCATTAATCTAAGATTAGAAGTCACTGGGATAAAATGCAGAGAAACTGAATTGCTGAAAGGGTTATGTTTTTGAATAATGGTCAAATATATGTGATTCTCGGTATAGTCCTCTTAATATATGTCTTATCAAATACCTATGCAACCTCTTCTTTTAAGAGACAATAAAAAGCTCTTGCCCACTAAGTTTTTTTTTATATAGTGAAGATTTAATAAAGATTCATTTCAGGTCAGACAGAGTTCCTCCTTGATAACCTGTCATGAATCTTGGAGGCATGGATAACATTATTTCCAACAGAAATAATATGATCATGTCTCCTTTCAAAGTTTCATGCTGTACCAAAATCTCATTCAGGAAATGGCATGCTACAGTATAAAGAGTACCGCTAACAAAAAGTCTTTGCACTTACTGTGGAAAGTATTCATAAAAAGATGACAAATTGAGTATAAAATGTATTCAGCTTAACATGAGAGTTTATGAGCATCTTAGGCAGACTAGTTTCCTATATTGAAACAGTCTTCATACAGCCAGTTTAAGCCAGGTATCAGTGCATTCACTTTGCCTCAGCTGTTCAAGCTGGTAACATTACTCAATGAGAATTGTCTCCAGGAATGGGAGTTTGATGCCTTTGGTAAATCAGCTTGGAACATTAGAAATAGTAGAAGCCTGCCACCTTGCTGCTTGTCCTGTTTACTGCTACTACCATGGAAGATCAAGCCATCCTGATGAATAGAAGACAGATTGAGGGGCTTCTCTGGTGGTCCAGTGGGTAAGGACACCGCCTTGCAGTTCAAGGGGCGCCGGTTCTATCCCTGGCCAGGGAAGATCCCACGTGCTGCGGAGCAGCTGAACTGATGTGTCCAACTACCGAGCTGGAGCTCTGGGGCGCATGCGCCCGGAGCCAGTGCTCTGCGACAACAGAGGCCACTGCGACAGGAGGCCCACGCAGGCCAAGGAACAAAGATGGATGGAAATAGATAAATGAAAGATCAATAGAAGTGACCAGAAAAAAAAAAAAAAAAGAAGATGGACTAAACAGAAACTCAACCATAAATGATTAGCTTAGTATTTTGAGTTCAAAATCTTTGCTTCTCCTCTAGTTACTCTTCATTAATCTAAGATTAGAAGTCACTGGGATAAAATGCAGAGAAACTGAATTGCTGAAGGGGTTATGTTTTTGAATAATGGTCAAATATATGTGATTCTCGGTATAGTCCTCTTAATATATGTCTTATCAAATACCTATGCAACCTCTTCTTTTAAGAGACAATAAAAAGCTCTTGCCCACTAAGTTTTTTTTTTTTATATAGTGAAGATTTAATAAAGATTCATTTCAGGTCAGACAGAGTTCCTCCTTGATAACCTGTCATGAATCTTGGAGGCATGGATAACATTATTTCCAACAGAAATAATATGATCATGTCTCCTTTCAAAGTTTCATGCTGTACCAAAATCTCATTCAGGAAATGGCATGCTACAGTATAAAGAGTACCGCATTGAGAACCATAAAAATGTCTTTTTGCCACTTACTGTGGAATCTTGTAAAAATTCAATCACTCTCCAGGACCCAAATCTCTCATTGACTGATTAAGTCAGCCAACATTTTATAGTGCCCCTATGTCCTGGGCAATGCGTCTTGGTCACTGCCTTCAAGAAAGTCTACATCCAGTAAAAGGCATAAATATGAGCGCCATTCGTAACTCAAATTATTATATATTCAAGAGTCTTACAGTCTATTCTCTTGTTATAAATTGTTTCTCAACAAAAACAGCACCTGCATTTATTTTACAGATCTTAAAAGTGTTACCCTAAAAATATTCTGATGAGTTCACATTACAAAGAAACATTATTTTGAAAAGAAAATCATGATGTAGCTAATTTCACTTAAAAACAGATGAAATTAATACGTCACCTTTAACCACAAGAATGCTATCATTTTGGAAAAATTCAAATGTTGAATCAACTGGGAAAAAATAAAACCCATCAAAAAAGCAGGGATAGGTTCATGTTTTTAGAAATAAGAGGTTATGTTTTGTGCTACAAATATACATGTAGAAGAAAATTATCAAAAATTTGCTAACCTATTGTGTATTTATTATTACTATTATGGAACACATTTTATAGCTGATACAATCCATAAAAAATGACATACATAAGTATCTGAAAGCCCTAGCTTTACATATGCTTACATTTGATCCTACCATTATAAGTCAGAAGATGTGGTGTTCTCTCAGTTCTTTCAAGAAGGAGAAAAGATATGAGATATAAAATGTCTTTGTTAAATAATTAAATATATGTCTGCTAGGGACTTATAGAATGGTCCTGTTTGTGTGTATAAAAGTTGAAGTCAGAGAGTTTTACATCCAGAACTGGAAAATACCCATTTACTTGATTAGCTATCATAAAAAACATTCATTAAATTCTACATTATTATGTGATTCTATAAACCACTCTTCATTCTTTTAGAGTTATATTCAAGAAGACAATAATCCCAATATTCCTCTCTATACTTTGAGGTTTTTGATTTATTAAAATATTACATATTACATAGCATACTTACAAGATTACTATTAATGAAAAAAATAGAAAACTTACTACCTGCCTGGATCCAGGGTGAGAGAGAGTAAGAGAGGAAGATGTTTGCTGCTAAAGAAGTCCCAACTTGTCAAGACACAGACATATTTTGCGAATAAATTCAACATTGGGCTATAATAATTAAGAGTGTGCATGTGTGCTAGGTGCCTGCTAAGTCACTTCAGTGGCCAACTCTTTGAGAACCCATAGACTCTAGCCCTCCAGGATCCTCTGTCCATGGGATTCTCCAAGCAAGAATACTGGAGTGGACTGCCATCTTCTTAACTCAGGGACTGAACCTGCGGCTTCTGCAGATCCTGCACTGCAGGTAGATTCTTTACTAGTGAGCCACCAGGAAAGCCCTAATGAAGAGTGTTAGTATGTTTGAATCTCTCTGGACTTAAAATTAAAGAACATTTTGTACCTCAATTTATTCAGTGCATCCTATCCCTCAGAATTTTGTTAGATTATTTAATACATAATCTCTCTTAATCTTGAAACATGGGATTAATGAATCTTTATATCCATTTTACAGACAAGTGAAATAAAGTTTTAAAAAGATAAACAGTTCAATATGAGGCTTGATAGTCAGTAAATGACAGATTTGAAATTTGAGCTTCAAGTGATTTTGACTATGAAGGTGACACTCCCCAAAATACTGACTACTCTGTCTCAGTTTGGCGCAAATCAAGGAGGTTAAATGTCTGGTGAAAGCAATTTGTGTCTTCCGGTTGTTTGCATGGGGTAGGGTAGCATGTAACAGCACTGCCTCTAAGACAGATGCTTAGAAATAACTGAGTCCAACATTTTTGTTCAAAATTTAAGATCATTTTTTAAAAGAAGAAAATCTAAACTCAAATACAGGTGTGAAACCCTCCCAACCTCTTTGATGAAGACATGTTCTTAATCAAGAGTGTTGAGGGAATGGGAAACCACTAGCCAGTTGGAACAGTGTCTGAACAGGTGCAGCAACAAATAGCCTGAAAATGAGCAGGACTCATTTTACATCCTAAAATTAGCTATCATAAAAAACATTCATTAAATTCTACATTATTATGTGATTCTATAAACCACTCTTCATTCTTTTAGAGTTATATTCAAGAAGACAATAATCCCAATATTCCTCTCTATACTTTGAGGTTTTTGATTTATTAAAATATTACATATTACATAGCATACTTACAAGATTACTATTAATGAAAAAAATAGAAAACTTACTACCTGCCTGGATCCAGGGTGAGAGAGAGTAAGAGAGGAAGATGTTTGCTGCTAAAGAAGTCCCAACTTGTCAAGACACAGACATATTTTGCGAATAAATTCAACATTGGGCTATAATAATTAAGAGTGTGCATGTGTGCTAGGTGCCTGCTAAGTCACTTCAGTGGCCAACTCTTTGAGAACCCATAGACTCTAGCCCTCCAGGATCCTCTGTCCATGGGATTCTCCAAGCAAGAATACTGGAGTGGACTGCCATCTTCTTAACTCAGGGACTGAACCTGCGGCTTCTGCAGATCCTGCACTGCAGGTAGATTCTTTACTAGTGAGCCACCAGGAAAGCCCTAATGAAGAGTGTTAGTATGTTTGAATCTCTCTGGACTTAAAATTAAAGAACATTTTGTACCTCAATTTATTCAGTGCATCCTATCCCTCAGAATTTTGTTAGATTATTTAATACATAATCTCTCTTAATCTTGAAACATGGGATTAATGAATCTTTATATCCATTTTACAGACAAGTGAAATAAAGTTTTAAAAAGATAAACAGTTCAATATGAGGCTTGATAGTCAGTAAATGACAGATTTGAAATTTGAGCTTCAAGTGATTTTGACTATGAAGGTGACACTCCCCAAAATACTGACTACTCTGTCTCAGTTTGGCGCAAATCAAGGAGGTTAAATGTCTGGTGAAAGCAATTTGTGTCTTCCGGTTGTTTGCATGGGGTAGGGTAGCATGTAACAGCACTGCCTCTAAGACAGATGCTTAGAAATAACTGAGTCCAACATTTTTGTTCAAAATTTAAGATCATTTTTTAAAAGAAGAAAATCTAAACTCAAATACAGGTGTGAAACCCTCCCAACCTCTTTGATGAAGACATGTTCTTAATCAAGAGTGTTGAGGGAATGGGGAAACCACTAGCCAGTTGGAACAGTGTCTGAACAGGTGCAGCAACAAATAGCCTGAAAATGAGCAGGACTCATTTCAGAAGTTTTTGATTATCTTGAATGCAGGTCCTTTCCAAGGTAGATTTTTTTGATTCAAATTCCTAGCACTGCTATAGTCTTCCATCGGCACAAACCCTGCAAATGGCAAACCTGAAAGGTCAATTCAGTTGAATGGGAGTCATTTTATTTGCTTACAAATTATTTCAGATACAGTCCTGGAAAGATAAAGGAATCTCTGACACATTTGCTCCCAATCCACCTTTATGATCTTTTTGGAGAAATTTGTTCCTATCATGTAATAGGTTCACTGGGTAAAAGTAAATTAAAATTTCCAAGGGCTCCCTCACTATAAAATATAAATGTCTGGGTCAGTCTATTATCAATCTGAATCAGGAAATTTGAGTCCTTATACAAGTCTCCACAATGCTTGCTCTTGTAAAAGGAATAATGTTTATCTGAAGTCAGCCATACTCTCTGACTCCTGCAGTCTTAAAATAGGATATTATTCATCCTGTTTCCTGTTCATGATTTTAACGATGATAAGGATCCACCGAAACTGATCAGACACTGCAATGAGACGAGATAGGAGAAAATTCTGACAAGGAGCTTTACCTCGCAAGCATGCTTCAGACACACTACACATTGCAATTCTCCCTGACAGGACTGAACACAGTTTATGGAGAATGGCTTACCTGTTTTGATTGATTTAGGACATTTTCCTCAAGTTCAGCACCCCAGACAGACTAAACTCTCTAAATTACCATATATATTAAGAGAATCATTAAATCAATTGCCCTCTTTTTGCAGTCCCATCTCAATTCTCAATATTAAAACACTCTATGGAATGCTGCCAGTGCACACACACACACACACATACACACACACACACAGAGGAAAAATCACGTTGAACTAATGGAACACATCCCACAAAAATAAAACATGGTATATATATATATGTAAAATAGACAATAAAGACCTACTGTATAGAACAGAGAACTCTACTCAATGTGCCCTTAACGGCCTATATGGAAAAAGAATCTTAAGAAAGTGGATAAATACATATGCATAACAGATTAGCTTTGCTGTACAGCAGAAACTAACACAACATTGTAAATCAACGGTACCTCATTTTTTTAAAAAAGAATACAATATTCCTTTAACCAAGGTAAGCTACCTCTATCTTTTGGACAATAAGTCTTAACAGTCCAAATCTATGACTCAGCAAGAGAAACTATTTCTACTTCCTTTCTTTCCTAACAAATGAAATTGAGAGATCAAAGAATTTTGTCTTCTTGGTGGGAGATGCAGGACATTATTCTCAGAAGTATTATTATTATGCAACACTGATAAAAGAGCTAAATATTTTGTGATGCTTGGTACTGGAAAGCCCATGACATTTCAAGTTCAAAATTAGAGTGTCAAAATTCTTTCAACTGTAACATTTACGATTTTAGTGTTTATAGACTTGTTTATGTTTCTCTCATTTTGTAGTAATAAACTCTTTAAAGTTTCTTCCTGATAATTTTTTTCAATAAGGGACCATTTGAAATGGAAGTTCTGGGGCTTTCCTGGCAGCTCAGTTATAAAGAGTTTGCCTACCAATGCAGGATACATGGGTTCCATCCCTGATCCAGAAAGATCCCACATGCTGCAGAACAACTAAGCCTGTGAACAACAACGGTTGAGCCTGTGCTCTAAAGGCTCAGAGGTGCAACTATTGAGCCCATGTGCCACAACTACCAAAGTGCTTGTGACCTACAACCCGAGTTCCACAAGAAGACAAGTCACTGCAACGAGAAACCTACTCACCTCAACTAAAGAAGAGCCTTCCAACTAGAGAAGAGTCTACAGTAGCAGTGAAAACCCAGAATAGCCAATAAATAAATAAATAAACAAAACTCTTAAAAAATGGTAATTCTCATTTCTCCCTCTTCTAGTAATGAGATTGTAAGACTAGAGCAATATAATTAGTCATATCCTTAAATCAAGCAGCATTTATTCATCATAGAACATTTCTTATCTGCTTATTGACATGTAAGAGCAAAGGGAGGTCACACAAATTCAACAAACTTGTAAGGAGGGTCTTGCAGAAACACAACCTATATGGAAAAAGAATCTTAAGAAAGTGGATAAATACATATGCATAACAGATTAGCTTTGCTGTACAGCAGAAACTAACACAACATTGTAAATCAACGGTACCTCATTTTTTTAAAAAAGAATACAATATTCCTTTAACCAAGGTAAGCTACCTCTATCTTTTGGACAATAAGTCTTAACAGTCCAAATCTATGACTCAGCAAGAGAAACTATTTCTACTTCCTTTCTTTCCTAACAAATGAAATTGAGAGATCAAAGAATTTTGTCTTCTTGGTGGGAGATGCAGGACATTATTCTCAGAAGTATTATTATTATGCAACACTGATAAAAGAGCTAAATATTTTGTGATGCTTGGTACTGGAAAGCCCATGACATTTCAAGTTCAAAATTAGAGTGTCAAAATTCTTTCAACTGTAACATTTACGATTTTAGTGTTTATAGACTTGTTTATGTTTCTCTCATTTTGTAGTAATAAACTCTTTAAAGTTTCTTCCTGATAATTTTTTTCAATAAGGGACCATTTGAAATGGAAGTTCTGGGGCTTTCCTGGCAGCTCAGTTATAAAGAGTTTGCCTACCAATGCAGGATACATGGGTTCCATCCCTGATCCAGAAAGATCCCACATGCTGCAGAACAACTAAGCCTGTGAACAACAACGGTTGAGCCTGTGCTCTAAAGGCTCAGAGGTGCAACTATTGAGCCCATGTGCCACAACTACCAAAGTGCTTGTGACCTACAACCCGAGTTCCACAAGAAGACAAGTCACTGCAACGAGAAACCTACTCACCTCAACTAAAGAAGAGCCTTCCAACTAGAGAAGAGTCTACAGTAGCAGTGAAAACCCAGAATAGCCAATAAATAAATAAATAAACAAAACTCTTAAAAAATGGTAATTCTCATTTCTCCCTCTTCTAGTAATGAGATTGTAAGACTAGAGCAATATAATTAGTCATATCCTTAAATCAAGCAGCATTTATTCATCATAGAACATTTCTTATCTGCTTATTGACATGTAAGAGCAAAGGGAGGTCACACAAATTCAACAAACTTGTAAGGAGGGTCTTATAATTACGAAAAATTTGCAGATAAGGAAAAAATATTTTATAAATTCAATAATTCATCCTGGATCACATGTCCTGTAAAAAGTCAACACCAGTATTTGAACACAGGTAGTTTTATGATAAGTCACATATTTTCCAATAAATATTCAGAATATGTGAATAAATTATTTGATTTAAGAACAAACTTTATTCAAATTTAATTTTAATGTTTAATTGTGGTAGAAAGCACAACATGAAATTTCTAATCTTAACAATTTTCAAGTGTACAATTAGTAGTTTTCTATATAATCACATTGTAAAGCAAATTTCCAAAATTTTTTGTCTTATAAATCTAAATTGCTATTTCCATTAAACAATTGACAGAAAACATTATGTGTGTTTAAGGTATACAATGCAGTGATTTGTATGCATATAAATATATACACACACTTACCTAATGTGAAGTGATTACTATCCTGTGTTTAGTTAACACATTCATCACCTCATATAGTACTTGTGTATGTGTGTGTATGTATGGGGTAAGAACATTAAAGATCTACTCTCAACGAATTTCAAGATTCAATACAGTATTGTTAACTATAGTCATCATCTTGTACATTAGATTCCCTGAACTTGTTCAGTCTTTTACCTGGCAGTTTGTGCACTTTGACCAGCAACTCTTCATTTCCTCTATCATCTGGCCCTTAGTGCCAATCAATCTATTCTCATTTCTATGAGTTTGACTTTTTACATTGCTCAAATAATACCATACAGCATTTGTTTTACTTTGACATATTTCACCTAATGTACTCATGGTTCATCCATGTTTTTGTAAGTGGCAGCATTTACTTCTACTTTATGGTTGATTTTTGTTTAGTTCTTTTTATATTAATAGTTTCTATCTTGATGACTTATTGGAAAAGACTATGATATTGGGAAAAACAACAAAAGGAGAAAG
The DNA here is from genome assembly GCA_022376925.1 of Tragulus kanchil. Lineage (NCBI taxonomy): Eukaryota > Metazoa > Chordata > Mammalia > Artiodactyla > Tragulidae > Tragulus > Tragulus kanchil. The sequence continues at coordinate 110,040,800 of JAIOJX010000025.1, read as the reverse complement.
GGAGGATAGAGGATGAGGTGTTTGTATGGCATCACTGAGTCATGAACATGAGTTTGAGCAAGTTCTGGGAAACAGTAAAGAACAAGGAAGCTTGGTGTGCTGCATTCCAAGATGTGGCAAAGAGTCAGATATGGCTCAGCAACAGAACTGATCTCTGTTTTGATATTTTCATTTTATTCATGCATTGTTTCATTGACTTAATTGTCTATTTTCTCTTTTATTTCATTGAGAATTTTGATGATAATTATTTTAAATGCTTTTACAGGCAACTCAGATCTGTTTCTTCACAATCTATTTCTCAAGTTCAGTTTTATTTCTCTGACTAGGTCATATTTCTGTTACTTGGAATACCTTTTAAGTTTTGCTAGGATGCGGGCATTTAGAACAAAACAACCATCTCTCCTAGTTTGAGTCTTGACCTTGTGCAGGGACACATTTGCCAGGCTGGAAGGCCTAGGACCTCTCTGACTTTTTCTGGTGTTTTGCAGGTAGATTCCAGGGTCTACCAGCAAAACATATAGTTCTAATGTGCAGAGGCATTCATCTGTTTTTTAAGGAAGTTCCAAAATCACATCAGTCCTATCTGTGCCCCAAATCAGGTGTGACAGAAACCAGTTTCTAGGAAAGTCCCCAGACAAACCAGAATGTTGGACACTAAGTCTACTCCTGAACCCATTCTGAAGGAGGAACTCCAGGATGGTGGGTTTCTTTCTGGTTTATTCACTATACTGCAAAGGGAGAGTGATATAAATGGGTGTGCCATATACAGGCAATGTTCCTAAACTTTCTATGGGTTTCTTTCTTAGCTTTAAACTGATTCTGGTTCTCATGAACTTGTTTGACTTTTCTAAAGTCTGGATTTTTCAGAGTTATTATTCTGGTGTGTGCATGTTGTGTGTATTTCGGTCCCATTCAGCTCTGAGACCCTATAGCCTGTGGCCTGCCAGGCTCCTCTGTCTATGAGATTTCTCAGGCAAGAATATTGGAGTGAGTTGCCGTTTCCTTCTCCAAGAGATCTTTCTGACCCAGGGATCAAACCCACTTCCCATGATGCTGTCTGCACTGCAGGTGGATTCTTTACCCACTGAAACACCTGAGAACCCATTTTATTCTGGGGATCATATAATCATTGATTCTACTTGACATGACCCGATTTGACTGTGCTTAGGGTTGAATTGCCTACAGAAACTGTTAATAAGCTGATGTCTGTGAAATATTTAGTCAACCTAATGATTCTCAAAATAAATAAAGTGTCCTGAGTGCTGTAGCTGCTCAATTGGCTTCTAGAGTTCTCACAGAGGTTTCTGGTCCACCTATTTTTTCTTTTTAATTTTGGTCTCTTTTATTTATTTATTTATTTTTTTGTCCATCTTTATTCTTTGGCCCCTGTGGGCCTCCCATTGCAGTGGCTTTCCTCGTTACAGAGCACTAGCTCTGAGCACACACGCTCCAGAGTGCTGGCTCATAATTGAACACAGAATTCTACCTGCTCTGCGGCATGTGAGATCCTCCCGGATCAGAGATCAAACTCATGCACCTTGCTCTGCAAGGTGGACTCTTTACCCACTGGACCACCAGGGAAACCCCGTGGTCTATCTATTTTTAATTTTGTATCCCTAATGGGGAAGAAGAGCCTGGAGCTTCTAATCCGCTATCTTTCTGACATCCTCCTTCAAAATACATATATTTGAACAGCATGTTGACTAAGCACTATGACAACTAGACGGGGAATATGTATATGATAACTTCTCCAAAATAATATACAATCTGCTTGACACTATAAGTGTAGGCTATAATCTCAATCATCTAAATATATAACCATGAGACAACTAAAGGAAAATAGAAAGTGCTATAGTTTTTTATTTAAAAATTAGGATGATTACACATGAAAGCCATGCTTACTAAGAAATGATGATTAATCCACCTGACATGGACTATGAATTGTATAAAAATATAAAGGGAAGTAAAAACAAGGCCATACATTGTAATAAATTAGCCTTCAATATCAGACATTTGTATAAGAATTTGGATAGTATCCTTTAGTAAATGTTTTCATCACTAAATCAAATTTTGAAAGATTGAAATAAGAAGCCTTTGGAATTACAAATATTGTATTAATAATATTTACAGGATATTGAAGACAATAGTTTGTAGCTTGAATAAAAATAATGAAGAGTTATAAGTAGGAGGAATTTTCTTTCTCACTCTCAAAACCTGAAGTACAAAATGGACATTCTCCTAAGAACTGCATGAGAAATTATGCTGTTTCAATTTTGCTTTTTTTGGTTTTATTTAAACTGGAAATGATATGTGGTTCACAAATTAGCAGATAAAAAATATGAATTAGTGACAGATATGTTCCTTTGGACAAGCTTAATCATTATTCGTCATTATTTGTTCATTCTGCTGAAACAATTTTAATTGATTGACTATTTCATTGAAATGATTACTTGCTAAAGCCATTGTCTTGATCAGAAAACTGCAGTGTCAGGCAGAGAGGAAATGTGTTTAAGTTTTAATTATCTACGTGTTGAACTTGCACAAATACATTTTTTTCTCATTAGTGACTTGACTAGAAATTCTCAAGTTTTGATAAGTTTTTGCAACATTTTTCTTTTTCTCATTCCCTGTACCTGTCATCTTCTTTATTCAACCAAACTTTTACAAAGTATTCAGAACAATTTTCTAAAATTTTTATTAAATTTCAGAGAATTTTTCTTAAAATCAGGCTATTGTTTTGAAGTTCCATCCGCTATTTCAAAAAGAACTTCTTATTTAAGATTTTAGAAATTTCTAAGTCTCCAAGTCATATTTGCAAAAAACTAAAACAGAAAAAGTACCATATAGAACCATCTGTGTATTTCAGCTCTTGTGAAACATGGAGTTTCCCCTTTTTTTATATTTCTCCTAACTATTGTTGACTGTTTCAAATTAATGTTCAAATGCCACTTAATGCATAAATTAAAGGGAAACAATCATGCTAAATTATTTTTGTTTTGAAGGCTTTTCTTGAAACTGATTTTTAATATGATTGAATTAATATAAATGTATCTTTAAATTGTGTACCTTGAGTATTTTAAATGGGTAGGCTTCATTTATGAGCTTTTTTATGTTCCTCTATTGGGCTATATGGGGTTCCCAACTGGCACCAGTGATAGAGAATCTGCCTGCCAGTTCAGAATTTGTATAAGAATTTGGATAGTATCCTTTAGTAAATGTTTTCATCACTAAATCAAATTTTGAAAGATTGAAATAAGAAGCCTTTGGAATTACAAATATTGTATTAATAATATTTACAGGATATTGAAGACAATAGTTTGTAGCTTGAATAAAAATAATGAAGAGTTATAAGTAGGAGGAATTTTCTTTCTCACTCTCAAAACCTGAAGTACAAAATGGACATTCTCCTAAGAACTGCATGAGAAATTATGCTGTTTCAATTTTGCTTTTTTTGGTTTTATTTAAACTGGAAATGATATGTGGTTCACAAATTAGCAGATAAAAAATATGAATTAGTGACAGATATGTTCCTTTGGACAAGCTTAATCATTATTCGTCATTATTTGTTCATTCTGCTGAAACAATTTTAATTGATTGACTATTTCATTGAAATGATTACTTGCTAAAGCCATTGTCTTGATCAGAAAACTGCAGTGTCAGGCAGAGAGGAAATGTGTTTAAGTTTTAATTATCTACGTGTTGAACTTGCACAAATACATTTTTTTCTCATTAGTGACTTGACTAGAAATTCTCAAGTTTTGATAAGTTTTTGCAACATTTTTCTTTTTCTCATTCCCTGTACCTGTCATCTTCTTTATTCAACCAAACTTTTACAAAGTATTCAGAACAATTTTCTAAAATTTTTATTAAATTTCAGAGAATTTTTCTTAAAATCAGGCTATTGTTTTGAAGTTCCATCCGCTATTTCAAAAAAAGAACTTCTTATTTAAGATTTTAGAAATTTCTAAGTCTCCAAGTCATATTTGCAAAAAACTAAAACAGAAAAAGTACCATATAGAACCATCTGTGTATTTCAGCTCTTGTGAAACATGGAGTTTCCCCTTTTTTTATATTTCTCCTAACTATTGTTGACTGTTTCAAATTAATGTTCAAATGCCACTTAATGCATAAATTAAAGGGAAACAATCATGCTAAATTATTTTTGTTTTGAAGGCTTTTCTTGAAACTGATTTTTAATATGATTGAATTAATATAAATGTATCTTTAAATTGTGTACCTTGAGTATTTTAAATGGGTAGGCTTCATTTATGAGCTTTTTTATGTTCCTCTATTGGGCTATATGGGGTTCCCAACTGGCACCAGTGATAGAGAATCTGCCTGCCAGTTCAGAATATGCAATAGATGCAGGTTCAATCCTTGAGTTGAGAAGACCCCCTGGAGTAGGAAATGGCAGCACACTCTAGTATTCTTGCCTGGAAAATTCTGTAGAAAAATCTGACAAGCTACAGTCCATGGGGTCACAAAAAGCTGGGTATGACTGAGCTACTGAGCATGCACACACACATTGGGCTATATCCTTTTCTCATATACATTACAAATAATCCAGATATCAATACATTGCCATTCTCAAGGAGTACCATTTGGCACGTTAATTACTTTTGCAAAGAGTAGCATCTCGATGAATTAAATATATGAGACACTGAATGTTTAGCAGGGCAAAAAATAAAATGCAGAATCTGCCAATTTTATAATTATTTTTTCAAGATAATCATAATCAGTTGACAGAATACTGAAAGTAAAGATAGAAATCAGTACAAAATAATAATCACATATTCAGTCTCTTTGTTTGTGTGGTGGTGCTATAAACACAGTAATAAATCTCCACCATAGAAAAAATCAAAAGTATTTGAACATCAAGTTAAAACTACGAATTTTGTTGGAATTTCGTACAAATATTAATCAAATTTAAGAAACTTTAAGGATTTCTACATGTTTAGCTTAATATTACCTCTGCATCTTTCCTTAAAATAATTTATTAATCAAAGTGTTTTAAATATGTTATTTAGTAATCTAACTCATGTTGAAGGAAGAGTTAAGATTAAAAAATGTAATTTCTGGGGGCTTCCCTGATGGTCCATTGGGTAAAGACACTGCCTTGCAGTGCAAGGGGTGCCAGTTCGATCCCTGGCCTGGGAGGATCCCACATGCTGTGGAGTGGCTGGATTGATGTGTCCAACTATCAAACCAGCGCTCTGAAGCGCATGTGTCCAGAGCTGGTACTCTTCAGCGAGAGAGGCTGCTGCAGTGGGAGGCTGACACAGGCCAAAGAACAAAGATGGAAATAAACAAAAGACCAATAGTAGTGGCCTATATATCTCTATCTATATATTAAAAAATGTAATTTCTGTTCAAATTGGAAATATCATAAGTTCATCCTACCTAAAAGTACAATAATTTATTGTTACAGTTAACATTTCTTAATCATTCCTAGATGTTTTCCACTGGATTTTGTTTATTATTGAAACTTTTTTATCTACTCCCATTACAACAACATTCATGAACTCATAAGACTCTGAAAGTGAAAGTTGTTCAGTCCTATCTGACTCTTTGTGACCCCATGGACTGTGGCTTGCCAGGATCCTCTGTCCATGGAATTCTCCAGGAAACAATATTGGAGTGGGTAGAGATTCCCTTCTCTTGGATATCTTCCCAATCCAGGATCCAGTGCAGATCTCCTGCATTGCAGGCAGAGCTATCAAATGTAGACCAATTTCCAAAGTGAATGGATGCACCTGAAAGGTACATCATGGAGATGTCATGAAGAGGTCCACAAGAAGTCCAGTTCTACTCACCTTTCAGCTTTCCTTTTAATTACACTGACCACCAAAGAGGGAAGCCACTCTTCTGTTTGTCATGCTTCTCACCACAATTTCCAGAGGCCCTTTTGTTCTGACATCTTCACCTCTTCAGACATGCTGATATACACTAGTCTCGCTTATGCCCATTACAGTAGAATTCAGACCTCAGATTTCCTATTTTACAGCAAAATAGAACTCTTTGCATTCTGAATTCTGTTGGATTACCTTGTATAGTGAGGCTAAATTTTGATACTTGTTTCTGACCCAGAAGTTGGGAAAATGATTGCCTTCACTTTGATAGCAAATCACCAGATTCATCTCATGTGGTGTGGAAACAGTGCAAGAGGCAGAATTCTTGATTGTAATACACCTAGATTTCAGTCTCTAAACCATAAAGCAATTTTTTTAGAAAATCATAATGTTTATTGCAACTTTATCTGTTATCCTAAATTCTTTCTAAAATCAAGGATAACTAATTATAATCTAATCAATAGTATATGTATATGGGTAAGCTAAGTAAGGATACTCTGCTAGTGGTGGTGCTATTTCCCTCTTTAGTTCTATATTTGTAGTTGGAGATGACACTAGTTTCCCATGAAAAAGAACCCCTAAATTATACCTTGATGGGAGAACCGCCAACCATCCCTAAGAAGAAGTGATCAAAATCTAAGGCCATGTATAGTAATTTTTCATTACTCATTTACTTAAAAATTGGGCTTCCCTGGTGGGAAGGGTAAAGATTGGGTAAAGAGTCTGCCTTGCAGTGCAACGAGCACTGGTTCAATCCCTGGCCTTGCCACAGAGCTGTTGGACCAGTGTGTCTAATTACAAGCCAGAACTCTGGAGCACATGCACTCAGAGCCAGCACTCTGCAACGAGAGAGGCCACTGCAATGGGAGGCCCACAGAGGCCAAAGAATAAAGATGAATGAAAATAAATAAATGAAAGAACAATAAAAAGAGGCCAAAGTTATAAAAATAAAAATAAAATGTTATATTGAACCTTATTACTTTAAACTCCAGAACTTCATTATCACTAAAATTTTACTTATTTTCAATATATTAAAAAACACTAAATTAGCCATTTCAAATGACAAAATCATATAAAATTAAGCTGTTTGTATTTAATTATTTATTTTCTCATTGTTATGGATTTATTGTCACAATGCTTTTACTATTCCTGTTTATACATATCTCACAGACATCTTTGAAAGCCTTTATTATAAAAAAAAAATCAAAGATATGCATAGAGAGTATTTGTTTTAGCTTTATTGAGCAGAATTTATTTACAATGTTGTGAATGGAGAGTATTATAAATGAATGTCCATATGCATATTACTCATCAGCTTCCAATTCAGTCAATTTTGTTTCATTTCTACCTGTACTTTATTTACTTGAAGCAAATGCTCAGATGCTGTATCTTTTTATCCACAAATATTGTAAAACACTTCTTTATAACCAATAAACTCATTAAAAATATAATAATTATGCCATTATTAAATTTTCAGTATACTAAGAATTGTTTCAAATTATCAGATATGATAATGGTCAACTTTTCTCATTATCGTGTAAGTGCTTTTTAAAAAATAGCAATTTGCTAGAATCAGGAAAGATATATAGATTGAATAAAGCAGTATAGTACATTGGCTTTTGTTGATATATCAAGAAAAAATTTTTTCCTTTATGAATAGAGTTGGAGAAACCTGCCTAACTATATTTGTAGTTGGAGATGACACTAGTTTCCCATGAAAGAACCCTAAATTATACCTTGATGGGAGAACCGCCAACCATCCCTAAGAAGAAGTGATCAAAATCTAAGGCCATGTATAGTAATTTTTCATTACTCATTTACTTAAAAATTGGGCTTCCCTGGTGGGAAGGGTAAAGATTGGGTAAAGAGTCTGCCTTGCAGTGCAACGAGCACTGGTTCAATCCCTGGCCTTGCCACAGAGCTGTTGGACCAGTGTGTCTAATTACAAGCCAGAACTCTGGAGCACATGCACTCAGAGCCAGCACTCTGCAACGAGAGAGGCCACTGCAATGGGAGGCCCACAGAGGCCAAAGAATAAAGATGGCTGAAAAAAAAAACAACAACAACAATAAAAAGAGGCCAAAGTTATAAAAATAAAAATAAAATGTTATATTGAACCTTATTACTTTAAACTCCAGAACTTCATTATCACTAAAATTTTACTTATTTTCAATATATTAAAAAACACTAAATTAGCCATTTCAAATGACAAAATCATATAAAATTAAGCTGTTTGTATTTAATTATTTATTTTCTCATTGTTATGGATTTATTGTCACAATGCTTTTACTATTCCTGTTTATACATATCTCACAGACATCTTTGAAAGCCTTTATTATAAAAAAAAAATCAAAGATATGCATAGAGAGTATTTGTTTTAGCTTTATTGAGCAGAATTTATTTACAATGTTGTGAATGGAGAGTATTATAAATGAATGTCCATATGCATATTACTCATCAGCTTCCAATTCAGTCAATTTTGTTTCATTTCTACCTGTACTTTATTTACTTGAAGCAAATGCTCAGATGCTGTATCTTTTTATCCACAAATATTGTAAAACACTTCTTTATAACCAATAAACTCATTAAAAATATAATAATTATGCCATTATTAAATTTTCAGTATACTAAGAATTGTTTCAAATTATCAGATATGATAATGGTCAACTTTTCTCATTATCGTGTAAGTGCTTTTTAAAAAATAGCAATTTGCTAGAATCAGGAAAGATATATAGATTGAATAAAGCAGTATAGTACATTGGATTTTGTTGATATATCAAGAAAATTTCTTTATAAATAACTCCCTCATTCCCTTTTGGTTTGCCTTGCAACCTACTTATTGAGGAAACTGGATAATTTTTCCTGAGGAGTTAGTATATTCTGGATTTCACGAATTGTTTCCCTATAACGTCATTTAGCATGCCCTCCTCACTACCATATTTCTGTGAAATGGTCAAGATCTAAAACTTAATCCTATTTAACTGGATTATTTTTTGGTGTGTGTGTTGGGGTAAGGGTAGTAATACTTCCTAGTGATACTGTGTCCTATCATCATAAGAACATAAGGTACAATTGCTTCTCTGTGTGATGTTAGTTACCACTATCAGCATTGTTTGCATCCATCATTTCTCTAGGAGTCTGAAAAATAAATGCCATATTTTAATTTCATCAAAATTCTTCTTACTATACAAATTAAAATATACTAAAGAGTGAGTTTTCTATCATGAAGTAGTCAGTTGTGCTGAGGAGAATTGTGGAGGATTGTGGAGGAAAGGCAGTGAAATACCTGGTTTCTCAATTTTCCCTGACTTATAATCTTAGAATAATGATTTACTGTCTTCACTTCTTTTAAAGGTGAATGGTTATTTTAACTTATAATTGTCATTATGAAAATATTGGACTTTTATATAATTTATATGTTTTATTAATTTTAGTCATGATTCTTGTTGATGCTTAGTGGAATGTATTATTTGTTTCTAATTATCCATTCATTCTCCCCCAGTTGTATCTTTTCTTATTCCTACCTTCTGTGTCTCACTAAGTTTTGCCTGCTGACTTACTCTGGCCAGTGAAATGTGAATAGATTTGACATTTGCCAAGCTCTTAGAGGCAATGGAAGTTTCTGCCACCTGTTATTTTCTGTTCTCTGTCTTGAAGCAATAAAATGAACACAGATGTGTTTCTAATTTTCTAGGTTTATACTCAGTTCCATTCCCATTGGATTTCTTGGGATTTGTTATTAAAAATAACATTTGAACAGTTGTCTTTTGTCTATATATGCATAGTATTTCTTAAGCAAATAGCAATTTGCTAGAATCAGGAAAGATATATAGATTGAATAAAGCAGTATAGTACATTGGATTTTGTTGATATATCAAGAAAATTTCTTTATAAATAACTCCCTCATTCCCTTTTGGTTTGCCTTGCAACCTACTTATTGAGGAAACTGGATAATTTTTCCTGAGGAGTTAGTATATTCTGGATTTCACGAATTGTTTCCCTATAACGTCATTTAGCATGCCCTCCTCACTACCATATTTCTGTGAAATGGTCAAGATCTAAAACTTAATCCTATTTAACTGGATTATTTTTTGGTGTGTGTGTTGGGGTAAGGGTAGTAATACTTCCTAGTGATACTGTGTCCTATCATCATAAGAACATAAGGTACAATTGCTTCTCTGTGTGATGTTAGTTACCACTATCAGCATTGTTTGCATCCATCATTTCTCTAGGAGTCTGAAAAATAAATGCCATATTTTAATTTCATCAAAATTCTTCTTACTATACAAATTAAAATATACTAAAGAGTGAGTTTTCTATCATGAAGTAGTCAGTTGTGCTGAGGAGAATTGTGGAGGATTGTGGAGGAAAGGCAGTGAAATACCTGGTTTCTCAATTTTCCCTGACTTATAATCTTAGAATAATGATTTACTGTCTTCACTTCTTTTAAAGGTGAATGGTTATTTTAACTTATAATTGTCATTATGAAAATATTGGACTTTTATATAATTTATATGTTTTATTAATTTTAGTCATGATTCTTGTTGATGCTTAGTGGAATGTATTATTTGTTTCTAATTATCCATTCATTCTCCCCCAGTTGTATCTTTTCTTATTCCTACCTTCTGTGTCTCACTAAGTTTTGCCTGCTGACTTACTCTGGCCAGTGAAATGTGAATAGATTTGACATTTGCCAAGCTCTTAGAGGCAATGGAAGTTTCTGCCACCTGTTATTTTCTGTTCTCTGTCTTGAAGCAATAAAATGAACACAGATGTGTTTCTAATTTTCTAGGTTTATACTCAGTTCCATTCCCATTGGATTTCTTGGGATTTGTTATTAAAAATAACATTTGAACAGTTGTCTTTTGTCTATATATGCATAGTATATCTATATACACAATCAAAACTCTGAATATTTAAAAAAAATTTGAACATTTGACAGTTGAAGGATTATTCAAAATTTCTCTACAAAAATTTTTCATATGTATATATATATATATATATATATATACATGTGTATATGTACATACATACATACAAATTCAGCAATAACATATAAAATTGTGTTTTCTCCTACAACAATGCTACACCACACTTTTCAGACTAATCAATTTAATAGATGAAAAATAGTTTCTCATTATCATTTTAACTTGTGTATTTCTAACTCTGGGCCAGTTTATTACACATCTTTTTTAAAGCATGTAGGAAATTTGCATTTGTTTTTAAACAATCATCTTCTGTACTAGAATATTCCTAATTTGCTACTTTATAATATAATTTACTCTGGTGTGCTTTGCAAAAACAAAAAAAATTCAATGTTCATAAAGAAAAACAAATGATACAATTCTAATAAAGAGAAAAATATCAACGGACTTGATACTATTTTATATGATCCAATAATGTCAAATGCCTGCAGTTTTATTTGAAATTTATTAGAAACATTAACTTTACCTCCCATTCACACTCTTATGATTAAAAAAATCTTATTTTGATAAAGCATACATGAAACATATGACTTTAACATTACAGTTTTATAGCACAGAGTTCCAATCTCTCCACATTTTTGCCAACACATTATTTTCTTTTTGTATAACAGTCATGCTAATGGCTATAAAGTGGTATTCTATTATAGTTTTGATTTGCATTTTTCTCATGATAAGTGATGGTAAACATCTTGGCATGTACCTATTGGTCATTTGCATACCTTCTTTAGAGAAATGTCTTAATTTTTTACCTTTTAAACTTTCTATTTTTTATTGGGGTATAGCCAATTAACAATGTTGTGATAGTTTCAGGTGAACGAAGAGGAGACTCAGGCACATATATATGTGTTTCCATTCTTCCCCAAACTTGCCTCCCAACCAGGCTGCCGCATAACACTGAATAGAGTTTCACATGTCTTTTGACCTTTTTTAATGAGTTTTTTTTTACTGTTTTTTTTTTTTTTTTTAATTGTACGAGATCTTTGTATATTCTGAATGTCAATCACTCATCAGATATGTGGCTTGGAAATGTTTTCCCCATTCCATGGGTTGCCTCTCACTTCATTGATAAAATCCTTTCATGCACAAAAGTTAATTCTGAGGCAGTCTGCCTACCTTATCTTTTTTTTTTTTTTTTCTTTTTGTATCATACCTAAGAAATCACTGCCAAATCCAATGTCATGAAAGTTAAAAAGAAAATAAAAGATTGAAAAAATAAAATCTCAGTAGGAAGAGTCAGGGACAACTATGCTGGTCAAATTTTTGTTCTTCTTACTTTGCAACTGGAGAAACAGCAAATAAACTACCTTTTGTAAGCTCTTCTAATCATTATTTTCTCTACATCCCTCTTGTTAATCAACATACATTGTTTTGTGTTGCCTGTTTCATATGCCATACTACTAGGTATTAAAGTGTTTCATGAAACCACAGTAATAAAAATCTGAAGACAGAAAAATAAAATAATAAAAAGATCAGACAGAAGACAAAGCATATTTAAAAATTTAATAGGTTAAAATTGCCTTCTAAAATAGTGTGGGCTAGGACTATAGTCTTTTTTATTAATATTGAAACATATTCACCTAAAGACACAACAAAATAAAATTAAATAGATAAAATATAATGAATATAGAATTAAATGTAGGTAAACTAAATATACTTATATATATATATATATATATATATATATATAGATAAATATATATAGATAGATAAATATATAGATAAATATAGGTAAACTAAATATACTTATGGAGATTTCCCTTATAGCTCAGTCAGTTAAGACTCTACCTGCAATTCAAGAAGCCCAGGTTCAATTACAGGGTCAGGAAGATCCCCTGGAGAAGGAAGTGGCAACCCACTCCAGTATTCTTGCCTGGAAACTTCCATGGACAGAGGAGCCTGGGGTGCTACAGTCCACAGGATTGCAAGAATTGAACATGAATTAGTGACTAAACCACCATAAATATATTGAATATTCAGTTTAACTTTGGGGAATATCTAAATTTAAAAATAAGAAATCCTGCAAAGAAAGAGGATTTGATCAATCTATTGATTTTTTCCCACTAGTGTATAATGATAAATTATTACTTTCTATTATATTAAACTAACAGAATATGCTATGGTTGTGATTATAGTTATTTTTGTTATTGTTGAAGTGTCATAACAACAGAAAAACCTGACCTATTTCAAAAGATTCACTTTAAAAAATTAAATAGAAAGTATATAGAGTAGCTTTGCATACCATATGTATTGCAGAAGAAATATAAGAAAGTGATGGACAAATTAGAACTGAGATTACATAGAACTCTGCAGGAAAAATATAGATTTTTTTATTTATGATAACTTTTGCCCTTTCTTTCCTAAGTCAATAAACTTTCTCTCAGCTCACTGCCTGTGCACATACCTCAAGTCTTCCCTGTTAAATGCAAGCAACTAAAATAATTACCATCATCTTACTGGGAATTAATATATTTACTTATTCCAGCTTTATCATAAAAGCAGATGTATGAAAAATTCAGACAGGAAGTGTATGTCCCACAGTATATTGGAAGAATTAGAGAGTTTTCTTTAAGTTAGCAGGTTGACATTGAAAGAAAAATAGGAAAACAGAAATTTAGAAGCCTGTCATTTTTTTAATAGAATAGAAAAAGATTTACATGTCAGTAATTGCCCTCAATACTTCCTGTCTTTTGTAAAAGTAGTTGCTTATTACAACAAACCTAAATCATCAGGAAAAGATATATTCAATATGGATTTTAATAATTTTATATTTTATGGAATTTTTTCAAAATATTTATGGCATTTTGTTGAGTAAGAACAATTTATTTACAAGTTTAAAAAACAAGAGTATTTCATTTTTTAGAAAGTCATGATCCATTTAATATTAACATATAATTTTTATGGTCCCATAATTTATTTTTCAGTATAATGAAACCAGGAAATATTAAAAGCACTCAAGAGAAGGAAAATATATGCAGTAAATGTGGCAATATATTTAAAATTAGATCAGAAGCTTTACTTTTTGAAACAGCATTTTTCATGACATTGCAATTTACTTTTTGAAAAAAAAGCATTTTTCAGACTTGCAAGAATTGAACATGAATTAGTGACTAAACCACCATAAATATATTGAATATTCAGTTTAACTTTGGGGAATATCTAAATTTAAAAATAAGAAATCCTGCAAAGAAAGAGGATTTGATCAATCTATTGATTTTTTCCCACTAGTGTATAATGATAAATTATTACTTTCTATTATATTAAACTAACAGAATATGCTATGGTTGTGATTATAGTTATTTTTGTTATTGTTGAAGTGTCATAACAACAGAAAAACCTGACCTATTTCAAAAGATTCACTTTAAAAAATTAAATAGAAAGTATATAGAGTAGCTTTGCATACCATATGTATTGCAGAAGAAATATAAGAAAGTGATGGACAAATTAGAACTGAGATTACATAGAACTCTGCAGGAAAAATATAGATTTTTTTATTTATGATAACTTTTGCCCTTTCTTTCCTAAGTCAATAAACTTTCTCTCAGCTCACTGCCTGTGCACATACCTCAAGTCTTCCCTGTTAAATGCAAGCAACTAAAATAATTACCATCATCTTACTGGGAATTAATATATTTACTTATTCCAGCTTTATCATAAAAGCAGATGTATGAAAAATTCAGACAGGAAGTGTATGTCCCACAGTATATTGGAAGAATTAGAGAGTTTTCTTTAAGTTAGCAGGTTGACATTGAAAGAAAAATAGGAAAACAGAAATTTAGAAGCCTGTCATTTTTTTAATAGAATAGAAAAAGATTTACATGTCAGTAATTGCCCTCAATACTTCCTGTCTTTTGTAAAAGTAGTTGCTTATTACAACAAACCTAAATCATCAGGAAAAGATATATTCAATATGGATTTTAATAATTTTATATTTTATGGAATTTTTTCAAAATATTTATGGCATTTTGTTGAGTAAGAACAATTTATTTACAAGTTTAAAAAACAAGAGTATTTCATTTTTTAGAAAGTCATGATCCATTTAATATTAACATATAATTTTTATGGTCCCATAATTTATTTTTCAGTATAATGAAACCAGGAAATATTAAAAGCACTCAAGAGAAGGAAAATATATGCAGTAAATGTGGCAATATATTTAAAATTAGATCAGAAGCTTTACTTTTTGAAACAGCATTTTTCATGACATTGCAAACTTTTTGAATTATACTATTTCAAAGAGTAGCCTAAACAACAAAAATTCATGGTCTCAGCGTTCTGAGGGTTAGGAGTCTAAGACCGTGTTCTAGAAAGGACTGGTCTCTTCTGAAGACTGTGAGGGAAGGGTCTGTCCCAGGCCCCTCTTCTTGGTTTCTAGATCACTGTCTTCCCCATCTTCATTTTAGGCTTTGTCTAAGCATGTCTGTTTCCAAATTGCCTCTTTTTATAAAGACACTGGACATACTGGTGTGGGACCCATATCCTCTTCTCATCGCTTCAGTCGTGCCTGACCCTTTGGAACTATGGATGCAGCCTACCAGGCTCCTCTGTCCATAGGATGTTCCAGGCAGGAATACTGGAGTGGGTTGCCATGCCCTTCTTCAGGGGATCTTCCCTACCCAGGTTTCTAACTCATGTCTCCTGAGTCTCTGGCATTGGAAGGCAGATTCTTTACCGCTGAGCCACTGGGGAAGCCCAACTAATGACCTGATTTTAACATAATTACCTCTATAAAAACCTTATTTCTAAATTAGGCCAATTCTGAGTTACTGAGGGTTAGGACATAAACATATGAAATGGGTGAGGACACGATGAAATTCATAACGTTTAATATTTTATGTAACTAAGGTAATGCACAAGTCATCCTTTATTTGAAAGAAATTTTATTTTTAGTAGCCTAAATATATAATACTCGATGTTATATGGCAGAGTGGCTAAAATATGTTTAAGAAAGAGAGATAAAAGGCAAAATGGAGAAATCTAAGAGATAACACACTGCTGAGAAACATTATAATTTATCCTTTACAAATCTAATTATTACTGGCTAAAGACATTTTAGTTTTTGTGTATAAATTTATTCAAATAAGGAAAGCAATAATTAAAACAACTCACTTTTGGAATATCTATTCTGAGTTGGTCTGATAGTTAATTTTTTAATGGTCAAGCATAATTTTAAATAAATGCACTTTTAACTTATTGTATAAATGTCGAATTAAAGGTATGTTATTAATATTAACTTTTGAGAAATGATTTATATTCAGATAAATCATTGCATGTAGCAATGTTTATCACAATAATTCTGACAGTAGTTATCTAAGTTCATTTTTAATGTTTATAATGAAATATTTTAAAAATAAATTCCAAGAAACACTTCATAGTTTTGGCATTTTACTGTAAATATCACACATCCAAAGTTATAGTTTTTTATAGTATTATATTATGCAATCACTAGTCTTATTATTCATGTTTAATTACAAACTGCAAACATACTTTTTATACTGTCAGTGAAATTCAGTTTTTATCTTACAAATCAAATGTTTAGTTAGACAAAGAAAAATAATGCTTGACAAGGAATGTCACATAGACATGCTGTTAAATGAGACATTATGTAATTCAACCTTGATGAAGGGCTTTATGCAAAATTCATAACCTCCTTTTGAGTCAAGCTCTTGTATATTCATTCATCAGATAAGTACCACCTTAAGCAGTCTATTTTTTATAGCTATGATCTTTGACTTATTTCTCATCTGGTGATAGAAAATTCCTCCCAAATACTTAAAAACGTTTTATCCTCCAGTGACATTTTATCACCCATTCACTACTGAACAGTTGCTAAGTAGACTGTAAGAGAAAGGGATATAAGAAACTAAAAACAGTAAAATCTAGGGTCAGATTTGCATGAAGTTTAATCAAATACAATCACAGCAGCACCACCTATTGGTGATATTATTCAGTATAAATTCTAAATAATTCTTTTTGGTTTCAAATATATTTTCAATAAATATGCATATATTTCTTATACATATTTCATAAATTACTGCTAAAGGCAATAATTATCAGGTGTATTCCTTTTATGAAGATGTCTATCTAAATATTTCTCTCTCCATATGACCTTCAGTTTTACAGTCTGGAAGAAATACTTAATCAATTGTCTTCCTCACTAAATATGGTTGAGGTGTATATCTCAACATGGACCCTTTTTTCCCTAGTATAATGTCATGGGGTTTTAAGAATTAAAAAAAAAAACTTTTTTTTTGACTAGTTAATTTTTTAATGGTCAAGCATAATTTTAAATAAATGCACTTTTAACTTATTGTATAAATGTCGAATTAAAGGTATGTTATTAATATTAACTTTTGAGAAATGATTTATATTCAGATAAATCATTGCATGTAGCAATGTTTATCACAATAATTCTGACAGTAGTTATCTAAGTTCATTTTTAATGTTTATAATGAAATATTTTAAAAATAAATTCCAAGAAACACTTCATAGTTTTGGCATTTTACTGTAAATATCACACATCCAAAGTTATAGTTTTTTATAGTATTATATTATGCAATCACTAGTCTTATTATTCATGTTTAATTACAAACTGCAAACATACTTTTTATACTGTCAGTGAAATTCAGTTTTTATCTTACAAATCAAATGTTTAGTTAGACAAAGAAAAATAATGCTTGACAAGGAATGTCACATAGACATGCTGTTAAATGAGACATTATGTAATTCAACCTTGATGAAGGGCTTTATGCAAAATTCATAACCTCCTTTTGAGTCAAGCTCTTGTATATTCATTCATCAGATAAGTACCACCTTAAGCAGTCTATTTTTTATAGCTATGATCTTTGACTTATTTCTCATCTGGTGATAGAAAATTCCTCCCAAATACTTAAAAACGTTTTATCCTCCAGTGACATTTTATCACCCATTCACTACTGAACAGTTGCTAAGTAGACTGTAAGAGAAAGGGATATAAGAAACTAAAAACAGTAAAATCTAGGGTCAGATTTGCATGAAGTTTAATCAAATACAATCACAGCAGCACCACCTATTGGTGATATTATTCAGTATAAATTCTAAATAATTCTTTTTGGTTTCAAATATATTTTCAATAAATATGCATATATTTCTTATACATATTTCATAAATTACTGCTAAAGGCAATAATTATCAGGTGTATTCCTTTTATGAAGATGTCTATCTAAATATTTCTCTCTCCATATGACCTTCAGTTTTACAGTCTGGAAGAAATACTTAATCAATTGTCTTCCTCACTAAATATGGTTGAGGTGTATATCTCAACATGGACTCCAGCATGAATTTTTTTCCTTAGTATAATGTCATTTTCTCATTGCTTTATTTTTTAAGGAACTAGGGAATTTAATTTTAGAATTAGAGTTTTCTTATTTTATTTAATTTTTTCTCCTTTTCAAGTGTAAAGTCACTGTAAAGTCACAGGATTTTAAGTCTACTGTACAGATAAACATCCTAACTATAAACAGTATAAGCTGAAGTGAATGTAATTTCTCCTATTAACACAAGAAATAGTATCAATACCCCTTATTTATCAGAACATAGTTAAAATAAAATACAAGGCTTGGGAATCTTCTTTGGGTGTCCAAACATGATAAATTATAATACAAAATGTTATTTAACATTTAAAAAGAATATATCAATTGCATACAGTTTGCTCACCACACTCCCATCATTAAAATCACACCACAGACACGCACATATGTATGTACGTTCATGTACACTTTAATGTATTCTCTTATTTGTATGTTTGGTTACCGTGAAGTTTGTTAAACTGAGTCCTTTTCTCTAATTACACATCCTGTCAAAAACAAATATACTTCCAAACATGTAATTCATTAGTTATTTCTTCACAAAATGGACAAGACCAAGGATTTGGATTTTGCTATTTTTATTCCCGCAAATAGATTTGGAGGAAGGAAAGGGTGTTCATAAACACATACATACAAACATTTAATCTAATAATTGAAAGAACTAGTTGGGATTAAAAATTAGGAATTTTTTGCCACTACCTTGTTTTCTTTTCTTTTTTTTTGAAGTATAGTTGACTTATAAATTTTTAAGTTTTAGATGTATAGCAAAATGACTCAGTTATATTACATATACACATATACATATATATTTTTTCAGGTTATTCTACATTGTAAGTCATTAAAAGATATGAATATAGTTGTCTGTGTTATCTAATAGGTCCTTGTTATTTATCTATTTCTAATTTATTCTTATCGGAGTGTAGTTGACTTACAATGTTGTGTTTCTGCTATACAAAAAAGTGAACCAGTAAAGACTGGGATTTTGGTTAATAATAAAAATGGAAAGTCTGATATTTCCAACTGGGTCATCAGAAGGCACATTTCCAAGTTTGAGTCTCATTTTTAATCAGAAGAAATTAAACTGTTCTTGATACATTTCTCTTCTTCTTAATTTTTGGGAAGAAAAATGATATGGTAGGGGATATTTTTGAATCTTTCATTAAAGAATGAGAATAAATGACTCCAGACTACCTCTTAATTCATTCTCTAGCACTCCAGAATTGGATATTTCTAAAAAAGAATCAGACATACTATTTTTAAATCAAACATTTCCACATAAAGTAAAAATTTCTATCATGATATTTTGGCCTAGATTATGCAATTTGTTTGACTCATAGTATCCATGTCTCACAGATACCACATTCTGCTAACCAAAAGTTTACTCACCATCTCAACCCTTGATTATGGCTATTCATTTATTACTGAAAAGTACTTGTGCTTTTAATTTTGCATTCTTAATTCTTGAGTAGTCACTTATCTGAGATTGGAAACCTCTCTCTCTTCAGAGAAATAAATCTAATATGAGAGGATATCCTATTTCTATAAACTGTGCATTTTAGATCCAATTGTATTAAATATATTTTCTTTCCAAATAAGGACCTTTTTGGTTTTCAGTGTTTCTTGGTACTAAAAAGTCAGGTTGAACTTTTTTGAAACTAAGTCAATTTTTTCCAAGATTTAGTATTTGGGTAACTTCAAATCTCTCTCTTCCTCTTTTAGTGAGTAAATATGTTTCAAACATTCTTTGCTCTCAAAATTCTAATTCAAGTCATTTCCATAAGTACATTTCACCAAGCACCCCATATAATAAGCATGAACTGCCAATTCCCTGTAATTTTCAGGCAATTTCCATATGTTATACCGTTATTATGTTCTTGTAGGCTAATTGGTAATTACACCCAAATTGGGGTTCTTGGAAATGTTGCTCTTGAGGAAACATTATCTTTAATTTTCCTCAATAATCTTTTTTTTTTCCATTAGATATTCTATAATTCATTTACATCATATGCCACGCTAGTTAGCCTCTTTCATAGTGTGTTTGGGACACAATAACATAAATTCTTAGTAATATTGATATTACATGGATCTAATGAACTGTTACCAGTGTGAAAAAAGATTCTCATTTCCTCTCCGTCTCCAGATAAAACTTGTAAAGATAATTTAAAACTTGTCTCCCAAGAAAGCACATCAGCAAATAAAACCATTGTGTACTCTTGGGCTTATATTAGATGTAACAAATGGGTGTAACTATGTAACTGTCCTCCAATGAAAGACCACTGGGAATCCACCAGTAGTTGAACACTTTGGGTTTATTATGCATTGTATATATGGGAGGGAAAACTCAAAGGCAGGGTTTCTTTGCTCCTAAGTGTTGCCAATCAGAAAGTGTTCCCCTCCCTATTCAGCTCTGCCAGGAACTGGAGTCTCATGGAAGGGGCAGTATAAGGAGATTCTCACCAGCTGTATGACTGCAGACTTTCACTCTCCGAGAACCTCAATTTCTTTATCATTAAGGTAAATCTAAATGCTCTTGTAGAGTGGAAGACCCCTAGTTTAACGTGCTCAATAAAAGATATCAATCATTGTTAGAGGTAGCACCTCCTTCTCAATGAAGCCCAGATCCCACCTCCACCATTCCTAAGTTCCAGAAGACAGCATCTTCCTAGACACTCAAATCTCACAATAAAAACAAAAATAAAGGGGATCCTGCAGGGGTGCTGTGTGACGGTCTGGAGAGGTGGGATGGGGGGGATATACATATGACTAATCTGGGAACATACATATCTGTAAACAACAAAACTCTGTAAAAGTTAAAAGTATTTTTAAAAAGAAAAGCTTGAAGACTGTGTGAGAAGAGTTGAACATGTTGAGGGCTGGGACCAACTTACTACTGCAATTTAATTCAAGGGGTTCCTTGTAATTTTCAGGCAATTTCCATATGTTATACCGTTATTATGTTCTTGTAGGCTAATTGGTAATTACACCCAAATTGGGGTTCTTGGAAATGTTGCTCTTGAGGAAACATTATCTTTAATTTTCCTCAATAATCTTTTTTTTTTCCATTAGATATTCTATAATTCATTTACATCATATGCCACGCTAGTTAGCCTCTTTCATAGTGTGTTTGGGACACAATAACATAAATTCTTAGTAATATTGATATTACATGGATCTAATGAACTGTTACCAGTGTGAAAAAAGATTCTCATTTCCTCTCCGTCTCCAGATAAAACTTGTAAAGATAATTTAAAACTTGTCTCCCAAGAAAGCACATCAGCAAATAAAACCATTGTGTACTCTTGGGCTTATATTAGATGTAACAAATGGGTGTAACTATGTAACTGTCCTCCAATGAAAGACCACTGGGAATCCACCAGTAGTTGAACACTTTGGGTTTATTATGCATTGTATATATGGGAGGGAAAACTCAAAGGCAGGGTTTCTTTGCTCCTAAGTGTTGCCAATCAGAAAGTGTTCCCCTCCCTATTCAGCTCTGCCAGGAACTGGAGTCTCATGGAAGGGGCAGTATAAGGAGATTCTCACCAGCTGTATGACTGCAGACTTTCACTCTCCGAGAACCTCAATTTCTTTATCATTAAGGTAAATCTAAATGCTCTTGTAGAGTGGAAGACCCCTAGTTTAACGTGCTCAATAAAAGATATCAATCATTGTTAGAGGTAGCACCTCCTTCTCAATGAAGCCCAGATCCCACCTCCACCATTCCTAAGTTCCAGAAGACAGCATCTTCCTAGACACTCAAATCTCACAATAAAAACAAAAATAAAGGGGATCCTGCAGGGGTGCTGTGTGACGGTCTGGAGAGGTGGGATGGGGGGGATATACATATGACTAATCTGGGAACATACATATCTGTAAACAACAAAACTCTGTAAAAGTTAAAAGTATTTTTAAAAAAAGAAAAAGCTTGAAGACTGTGTGAGAAGAGTTGAACATGTTGAGGGCTGGGACCAACTTCACACTGGACTTGCCTATTTGCACATTTGATTTGTCTCTGGCCATGAGCCTCTAAGGGAAAAAGGCTTGCTGTCTTGGGAGGTACAGAGCTCTGCCTTGAACTAAATGGTGCTCACAGTGTGACCTGCATGGGGAATTGTGGGACATCTCAGTAAGTGGATGCTACAAATGACTTATCATTAGATTTTTCTTTGTGTTAGATTATATGAGAGAAAATATAATGAGTTAGAGCTCTGCTCTGGCTTGGATGGTATGGGAAGCAGGGACCATACAGGGATTTGGTATCTTAATAATCTCACCTAGATGGAAGAAAAATTAAAATATGCAATTTAAAAAGAAATAGTACTCACTCAAATAAACTGGAATAAGGGGATGTTTGGTCATCTTGTCTATGTTCACAAGCAATAGTGGAGAAGTCTTATTTTTATCTTGATCCACCAGGATTACAGAATGACCTAGCTTGATGTTGATCTCATGTGAAATCATGTATGTTCTACAGGTGGGCACCACGAACTAACTCTAAATACCAAGCTAGCTCATAGCAACACTACAGTCTAGCAGGCAGTGCCAAGCTGGTACCCACATGTCATGGATTTTTCTCTTTCTCAGTAACTACAATAGCAATAAGTTTTTAGCCTTTTGTACAAAACACCAGTTTCACCAGAACATAGAGACAAACTCAACAGAAAGTGACCCTTTTTTTTAAACTACTGTCCCCAAAATCCAAAGAAGCAAAGCCCGCCATTTCCTACTAGAGTGGAAGACCCCTAGTTTAACGTGCTCAATAAAAGATATCAATCATTGTTAGAGGTAGCACCTCCTTCTCAATGAAGCCCAGATCCCACCTCCACCATTCCTAAGTTCCAGAAGACAGCATCTTCCTAGACACTCAAATCTCACAATAAAAACAAAAATAAAGGGGATCCTGCAGGGGTGCTGTGTGACGGTCTGGAGAGGTGGGATGGGGGGGATATACATATGACTAATCTGGGAACATACATATCTGTAAACAACAAAACTCTGTAAAAGTTAAAAGTATTTTTAAAAAAAGAAAAAGCTTGAAGACTGTGTGAGAAGAGTTGAACATGTTGAGGGCTGGGACCAACTTCACACTGGACTTGCCTATTTGCACATTTGATTTGTCTCTGGCCATGAGCCTCTAAGGGAAAAAGGCTTGCTGTCTTGGGAGGTACAGAGCTCTGCCTTGAACTAAATGGTGCTCACAGTGTGACCTGCATGGGGAATTGTGGGACATCTCAGTAAGTGGATGCTACAAATGACTTATCATTAGATTTTTCTTTGTGTTAGATTATATGAGAGAAAATATAATGAGTTAGAGCTCTGCTCTGGCTTGGATGGTATGGGAAGCAGGGACCATACAGGGATTTGGTATCTTAATAATCTCACCTAGATGGAAGAAAAATTAAAATATGCAATTTAAAAAGAAATAGTACTCACTCAAATAAACTGGAATAAGGGGATGTTTGGTCATCTTGTCTATGTTCACAAGCAATAGTGGAGAAGTCTTATTTTTATCTTGATCCACCAGGATTACAGAATGACCTAGCTTGATGTTGATCTCATGTGAAATCATGTATGTTCTACAGGTGGGCACCACGAACTAACTCTAAATACCAAGCTAGCTCATAGCAACACTACAGTCTAGCAGGCAGTGCCAAGCTGGTACCCACATGTCATGGATTTTTCTCTTTCTCAGTAACTACAATAGCAATAAGTTTTTAGCCTTTTGTACAAAACACCAGTTTCACCAGAACATAGAGACAAACTCAACAGAAAGTGACCCTTTTTTTTAAACTACTGTCCCCAAAATCCAAAGAAGCCGTACTTTCTCTGTCCTTCTGCAATGCCCAGCCATTTCCTATCTTAAGACATTTTTTTTATTATCTCTCCCATTATTCTCAAATTCTATGAATGTGTTTATTACTCATATTTCACTTAAAGATATCAAACATATTTCTTTCATTATACATTTGAAAATTGATATTACATATAAAATAGATAGCCCATGAGGACTTACGAAATAGCACAGAGAACTGTGCTCAATCCTCTGTGGTGACCTAAATGAGAAGGAAATCCTAAAAAGAGGGATGTATGTTCATGTATGTGTTTCCCTGGTAGCTCGGACAAGAAGGAATCTGTAATGCAGTAGCGCTGCATTCAGACACTCGAGTAGGAAGATACCCTGGAGAAAGGAATGGCAACCCACTCCAATATCCTTGCCTGGAGAACTCCATGGTCAGAGGGGCCTGATGGGCTACAGTCCATGGGATAGCAAAGAGTCAGACACAACTGAGCACCTTTCACTTTCACTTTTCATGTACATGTATAGTTAATTCACTTTGATGTATAGTAGAAGCTAACACAACACTGCAAAGCAACTATATTCCAATAAAATTACTTTTAAAAAGCAAGAAAATAACCCCAACTCTCATTTTATATTCACAACTCTCTCTTTTCATTATACTTACTAATCTCAGAAAATGCCTCATTTAGTTAGTTTTTACTTATTTGTCTCTCTGGGAAGAGCACATTTTCCCAAAAAGATAAGTTCCATGAATTCAAAGATTATGTACATCATATATACTACTCTTTCTTTTGACACATGACAGATTTCATTAGATGGTTGATGAATAAACACAGAAAGCAGATTTAATTGGTAAGTATATACTTTTCTGAGAAAAAAAGTTTTCTGAGTTAAAAGGAAAGTTTTCTGAGTGTAACAAAATGAATATACAAATTTTACCATCCTAACTGGAGTCTTTAGAAAGAATCATATATTTTTGAGGAAATAGTGTGCAAGGAGAGAGAATCATTGAAGCTTTGTTATACAGGTATACTTTTGAACATTAACATATATTCTCTTATTTCTCTTCCAGGGTTATGTACCAGAAGCAATTAAAATTAATTAATTCATTTTGAAAGGAAGGAGTTAATCTCATGTCACTCTTACAGGCTAAAGATTTCCACCTAGGGACACTCACAAGCAAACCTGAGAAAGTAATTTGGTTGATTATGAATAATATACCCAACAAATGAAATTCTAGGACAATCTGACCTGCCTGATCCTGCTGCAGGCAGCTCAGACTTGCATGTAAGGAGAGATAACAAAACTAAAGGGCATGTTCTCCCCTATGTGCCAGGAAGAACTTAGTGCCATCCTGGTGCCAAGATCAAGTAGACTTTTAGAATTCTTAGGAGTCTATAGACACAACCTGTCATTCAAAAGAAATTCACAATGAAGAAACTTGTATTTCTGAGAATATTTAGCTGGAGAGTTGACTGTGATCAGGGTATTATAGTCATTTGATGGGCATATTTCACTTAGACCATCCCATTAGGGCCTAATCCCATGCCTAGTTTGCAGCTCCTTTGAAAACCATGTTGCAGTGGAGTTCTGTTAAGCAAGGGTTCTATAGCATTTCTTTTTTTTTTTTAAAGATTTATTTATTTATTTTGGGGGTGGGTGGGGAGGGAGGGGAGCAGGTGGGCTACTTCTATTGGTCTTTCATTTGTCTATTTTCATCTATCTTTGTTCTTTGGCCCATGTGGGCCTCCCATCACGGTGGCCTCTGTTGTTGCAGAGCACTGGCTCTGGGCACATGCGCTCCAGAGCCCTGGCTTGGTAATTAGACACATGGGTCCAGTTGCTCCGCGGCAGGTCGGATCTTCCCAGGCCAGGGATGGAACCGCGCCCCTTGCACTGCAAGGCAGTGTCCTTACCCACTGGACCGCCAGGGAAGCCCCATATAGCATTTCTGCATGTTCTCTATCAGCTTCTATCTGTAACTATCTTCCCAAGATTGCTTATCGAACAAGCAACCTTGGAAGGTACAAATGGGGTCTCCCTTTGGAGAAAAGGACAGATTTTATTTCCGACCAGGATGATAATGTCTTCCTCTGGGGTAATGTTTGCTGGTAATTCTTTTTAAAAAGTTGAGATTCTATGCTTAGCATTCTCTAGCTGATACACACTCAGTATGTATGGAACATTTACCTGTGCTTGTGTCCACATCATCTCTGTGGGAGTTGGTGAAAAGGTGTAAGGGAACTCAGTGCAAACAGGAAGTTCATGCACTTCATTTTGCCATGAGTAATTAAGTCCTTTGTTTCATCTTTGGTACTTCATTGCCTTCTTTCACCGCCTAGGAAATTGTTGGGAAGTTAATTTGGCAGCTTTCAGGTAGGGTAAAATATCAGACCATTCACAGTTCTTCACAGTTCTCATATTTGAAAGCTGAGCCACACAGGTAGATAAAAACAAATATGAAATGACTAGGCAGATATTTTTGGTTAGTATTAGCCAGTGTATTTTTGTTGTGCCTTGGATTTGCCTCTTCTTATGTTTGAACCTTTACATTATCTGTAAGAGTGAACTAAGCCTGTGCCCTATCGTGTCTGAATCTTTGCGACTTCTTGAACTATAGCTCTCCAGGTTCCCCTATCCATGGAATTTTCCAGATAAGAATACTGGAGTGGTTGCTATTTCCTACTCCAGGGGAACTCCCTGACCCAGAGAACAAACCTGTGTCTCTTGCATCTCCTGCATTGGAAGGTGGATTCTTTACCACCAATGCTACATAGTATCTGTCATTTATATTGCGTCAGTATGAGTAAGACCATTAGGTGACTGTTCACAGTTCTACACAGTTTTCACTATGACTACATTCCTTTTTTTCTCACTAAGGTAAATAAAGAGATATAGATGATTAAGTGCGACTATTAGTGACAATCTTGAATCATTCCTGTTCATATAGTGAGAAAGGAAATTTAATTAAAATCTAATATATTAATGATTTCTAGGTACAGATTATTTGTCGCTGATCTTGTAACTAGTTATGACACATGCCACAGAAGTTCCATTGAAAACATACGGACCAGGCAATGTCTAAGTTTTCTCCCAATACTATAATTTCTCTGTACTCTAGTTTGTAGTAGAAATGTACAATCTTATTATTTCCAAAGTGCAGAAGCAAATCATCTCTTCTACTTAATTTGTTATCAAGAAGTGATTTCATAACTTGGACATATCTAGTTTATTTTTGGAACTAATGCCAAATTCCTTATTTAAGTCATCACATTTTTCTTTGTTAAAATATATGTGGAAGAGTCCTATAACTAGCTATAAAAATAAGCCTCCTTAGTATTCCATATATTTTCACAAATTTCATTTCTTGCAGAGATGATAACTGGAACTCCCACTTGCCACCTCAACAATTATTCATGGAATTCTGAACTCCTCCTCTAAGACTGTGGACATCCCTGTTTTATTCTTGCAAATGCTTCAATCTTGGGCAAATGAGAATGGTTGCTCACATTGGCAATGACCAGCAACAAACTGTTCGCTTTGCCTGGAATATTTCTCCTAGACTTTCATTTTTATCATGGACCATCAAAGCACTGCTGTGTAGGTGTTTACTAAAATCTAAGAACTATTTCTTTATACCCCTATACCTGTATTTCATAGATACAACTTATAAATATATTGAACACTTGCTTCTTTCTTGTGTTTCTATATCTAACTTTCCATTGAGCTGAGTTCAAGTACCATGACTTACCTTGTGAACTCCAGGGAGTGTTCTTACACAGAAAAATTATTTCACAAATGGACTTTAAAAGAAATATAATTTATCAACTCATTCTAGAATACGGTTTTTTTTAAAGATTTATTTATTTATTTATTTTGTGCGGGTGTGGTGGGGAGGGAGGAGAGCAGGGGTGCCACTTCTATTGGTCTTTCATTTGTCTAGTTTCATCCATCTTTGTTCTTTTGGCCCATGTGGGCCTCCCATCGCGGTGACCTCTGTTGTCGCAGAGCACCGGCTCTGGGTGCATGCTCTCCAGAGCTCTGGCTCGGTAATTGGACACATGGGTCCAGCCGCTCCGCAGCACGTGGGATCTTCCCAGGCCAGAGATCGAACCGGCACCCCTTGCACTGCAAGGCGGTGTCCTTACCCACTGGACCACCAGAGAAGCCCTAGAATATGTTAATGTTTTAAATGTATTAAACTTACTTCAGTTATAGCATTTTGGGGAGAGCAGGCTAAGCTAGTCATATAATCTATGTGCAAAGTTCTAGAATTGAAAGATACATTTCCTTTTACATTCTCAGGAGACTATCTGTGCATGCTATAATTTGAACTTCTGAGATAAATATATGTAAATGTATGATGAACTAAGAATCCATAAATAGTAATCTATGGTAAAGTATATGAAATGAATACCACTGTTAGATAACACATAATACATAGAGGGGACAGTGAGAAATTGCATCAAGAAATAGTTAGACACTGACTTTTCCCAGATGCTGCTACTGATAAAGAACTCAAGTGCCAATGCAGGAGACCTAAGAGATTCTGGTTTGATCCCTGGGTTATGAAGATCCCCTGGAGGAGGACGTGGTAACCACTCTAGTATTCTTGCCTGAAGAATCCCATGAACAAAGAGTCCGGCAAGCTACTATCCATAGGATCTCAAAGAATTGGACATCACTGAAGTGACTTAGCATGCATGACTGTTAGAAAAGAACTTACAGCTTCCTTGGGTGAGGAGAATAACCCATGCATTTTGTTTCCCAAACAGGACCAGAGACTGCGCCTGAAAACATGGCCATTTCCTATAAAGCACACATAAAAATTAGAGACCAATAAATCCTACTCCTGGTCTTATAATTCACGTAATGTAAAAATAAATAAGTTAGCAATCAAATTAACAATTGAGGGCTATGGTGCTGGATTAAGTGAGGTGGGAATCATTCCACATTTTTTAGTTATGTTTGTCATAATTTACATTAGAAAAATTTGTCTTCCAGCATTTACCTGTTTTACACTTATTATATTGATTCAGTAAGCTTTGAGTATGAAATAACTGCTAGAAAAATTACTGAGTACTGTAAATACAAAGACAATAAGAAAATAGCCTATTTAAATAAACAGATCTATAAAAAAATACATGCTCAGGGGGCATATCCTTAGTGCTCAAGGACCATAAACTTGATGACATGCAATTTCTATACATATGGACAACTACTGAGATATTTATCACAGTTATGTCTTCTATATTGTTGAAAAATAGAGCATAGAAATTTAAATAACAATAAAATTTGATAGCTGTTAATTAGTAGAGCCAAAGTTTGACCCTGACATTTGAGTTGCAAAGCCTGCCTATATACTTATTCACAAAAAAGGTATGTATAATAACTTTTGAGCCTTTCAACTCTGTGACTAAACCATTTCCCAGATCTGTGTTCAGTAGCTCAGTTATGTCTGACTCTTTGTGGCCCCATGGACTGTAGCCCTCCAGGCTTTTCTGCTGATGGAATTTTCCAGGCAAGTATACTAGAGTGGGGTGCCATTTTCTACCCCAGGGTCCCTTTACAACCCCCAGGAATCGGATCTACAACTCAAGTCTCCGGCATTGGCAGGCAGATATTTTATCATGAGTGGCACCTGGGAAGCCACTATTATTATGATGATGGATATGTATCATAAAGTACTCTTATTCCATGTGAGAAGCTTATAAAATAGAGACAACTATGGAGTACATTAAGGTACCAGTCAGATAAACTAAAAGACTGAAATAAACTATGAATCAACAAATTACAATAGCACTAGACCTATCTGTGAAGGATTCAAATGATCATGGCTTAGACAATGACTATTGATACAGGAAAACATGGCCATTTCCTATAAAGCACACATAAAAATTAGAGACCAATAAATCCTACTCCTGGTCTTATAATTCACGTAATGTAAAAATAAATAAGTTAGCAATCAAATTAACAATTGAGGGCTATGGTGCTGGATTAAGTGAGGTGGGAATCATTCCACATTTTTTAGTTATGTTTGTCATAATTTACATTAGAAAAATTTGTCTTCCAGCATTTACCTGTTTTACACTTATTATATTGATTCAGTAAGCTTTGAGTATGAAATAACTGCTAGAAAAATTACTGAGTACTGTAAATACAAAGACAATAAGAAAATAGCCTATTTAAATAAACAGATCTATAAAAAAATACATGCTCAGGGGGCATATCCTTAGTGCTCAAGGACCATAAACTTGATGACATGCAATTTCTATACATATGGACAACTACTGAGATATTTATCACAGTTATGTCTTCTATATTGTTGAAAAATAGAGCATAGAAATTTAAATAACAATAAAATTTGATAGCTGTTAATTAGTAGAGCCAAAGTTTGACCCTGACATTTGAGTTGCAAAGCCTGCCTATATACTTATTCACAAAAAAGGTATGTATAATAACTTTTGAGCCTTTCAACTCTGTGACTAAACCATTTCCCAGATCTGTGTTCAGTAGCTCAGTTATGTCTGACTCTTTGTGGCCCCATGGACTGTAGCCCTCCAGGCTTTTCTGCTGATGGAATTTTCCAGGCAAGTATACTAGAGTGGGGTGCCATTTTCTACCCCAGGGTCCCTTTACAACCCCCAGGAATCGGATCTACAACTCAAGTCTCCGGCATTGGCAGGCAGATATTTTATCATGAGTGGCACCTGGGAAGCCACTATTATTATGATGATGGATATGTATCATAAAGTACTCTTATTCCATGTGAGAAGCTTATAAAATAGAGACAACTATGGAGTACATTAAGGTACCAGTCAGATAAACTAAAAGACTGAAATAAACTATGAATCAACAAATTACAATAGCACTAGACCTATCTGTGAAGGATTCAAATGATCATGGCTTAGACAATGACTATTAAAGGAATACAGGCCTGATCTTATCAAAATTTCTAGTTTTTCATGAGAAGACAAAAATTCATATTTTTATATTAACTCTAGAGTCTCTATGTTTAACTGTAGGAAATTAGGTAAATTAAACAGTATGTCTCAAACATTATTTAAGAATGCTATCTGTGCTTCAGACACAGTCCACAAATAGCCAGCTTGTTTCCTCTGAGATACAAAGTAAAAGCATATGTTTATTTGTCTGTTTGCAGGAGACACAGCGGTCAGAATGAGTTTGGTCACATAGACTGAATTTAGGAGATGGAATACCTGGAGGTCAAATTGCAGAAGAGCACAATGAAAAGAAATATTAGAAAGGTCATCAGAAGTAATTTCATGAAGATATATTCTCTCCCAGAGACTATGTAATACTGTCTAAGATGGAATAAAGTGAGACACATTAGAAAGGATTGCCTATATTTTTTTAAGTTTTTTAGTAATCACTAAATTTCTAAAAAAAAAAAAAAAAAAAAAACCCTACATTTTCATAGTCTTCTGAATATTTTCTTGTAGCTACTGCTTTGCTTTGATTTCAGATTTATAAGTCCTGGCAACCCTTATCAAAACATAGCTATAGGGTATTTTTATTATTCTTTGAGTTAGTAATAAGATGTGCTACTGCCATTTAAACTACGTGCAATAAATAGAATTTTGAAAGTGTCATTTCTAAAAAATAGACTATAACAAAATTTTCAGTAATGTAATTCATGATTTCTGAATATTTACAGCAGTAAAATATTTCACTCAAATTTAGAAAGCTTAAGCTGAAAGTTAAATGAAGATGCAGTTTGACTCATATTTCTTTGTAAGTGCCCTGACATTATAGTGTTTCTGTTTTCAACATTTAATTCCAGTGCTCCCGCTTGTAGTTTTGCTGAAATCACCTCAGTTGTTTGTCCTCTTACTCCGGAAGCTTTCATGAGTGGCACCTGGGAAGCCACTATTATTATGATGATGGATATGTATCATAAAGTACTCTTATTCCATGTGAGAAGCTTATAAAATAGAGACAACTTAAAGGTACCAGTCAGATAAACTAAAAGACTGAAATAAACTATGAATCAACAAATTACAATAGCACTAGACCTATCTGTGAAGGATTCAAATGATCATGGCTTAGACAATGACTATTAAAGGAATACAGGCCTGATCTTATCAAAATTTCTAGTTTTTCATGAGAAGACAAAAATTCATATTTTTATATTAACTCTAGAGTCTCTATGTTTAACTGTAGGAAATTAGGTAAATTAAACAGTATGTCTCAAACATTATTTAAGAATGCTATCTGTGCTTCAGACACAGTCCACAAATAGCCAGCTTGTTTCCTCTGAGATACAAAGTAAAAGCATATGTTTATTTGTCTGTTTGCAGGAGACACAGCGGTCAGAATGAGTTTGGTCACATAGACTGAATTTAGGAGATGGAATACCTGGAGGTCAAATTGCAGAAGAGCACAATGAAAAGAAATATTAGAAAGGTCATCAGAAGTAATTTCATGAAGATATATTCTCTCCCAGAGACTATGTAATACTGTCTAAGATGGAATAAAGTGAGACACATTAGAAAGGATTGCCTATATTTTTTTAAGTTTTTTAGTAATCACTAAATTTCTAAAAAAAAAAAAAAAAAAAAAAACCCTACATTTTCATAGTCTTCTGAATATTTTCTTGTAGCTACTGCTTTGCTTTGATTTCAGATTTATAAGTCCTGGCAACCCTTATCAAAACATAGCTATAGGGTATTTTTATTATTCTTTGAGTTAGTAATAAGATGTGCTACTGCCATTTAAACTACGTGCAATAAATAGAATTTTGAAAGTGTCATTTCTAAAAAATAGACTATAACAAAATTTTCAGTAATGTAATTCATGATTTCTGAATATTTACAGCAGTAAAATATTTCACTCAAATTTAGAAAGCTTAAGCTGAAAGTTAAATGAAGATGCAGTTTGACTCATATTTCTTTGTAAGTGCCCTGACATTATAGTGTTTCTGTTTTCAACATTTAATTCCAGTGCTCCCGCTTGAAGTTTTGCTGAAATCACCTTCAGTTGTTTGTCCTCTTCCTCCCCTTCAGATGAATATAGAAACAGTTATGAGCTTTCTCTTGAGATTTCTTATGAAAAGGATCTAGAGATGAAAAGGCTCTTGTTGTCCCATAATTCTTCTTTTTTAGCAAAGTTTTATCATTGTTAAAGTAAAACTTTCAATGTATTTCTGTGATAGGCCAGGAAAATTGATCATTTTTTTTCTTCCCCTTGGTGGTTATATATTTTCCAATGACATATGGAAGGTGATTTAAATTGTCTTTAAAGACTTTTAACTTTAATATATCAGGCTTCACTTTAATGAAAAGGTATCATACAAGTTGAAAGAAAATTCTACAGAGAAGAAAAATAATTGAGGCACTAGATAATTTTAAATATAATTTCAGAAATGAAGAAGGTGATTCAGACATTAGTGGATAATTAATTTAGAATGTAGCACTTAAATGGAATAATTTCCTTCCTGCAAACCACCTAAGTGCTATTCAGAGGATACACAGAAAGAAATTGAAGACAAATTAGAAAAGAATATATTTTCTGAAATAAATGAGCTTTCCTCTTGACTTATATTAATATATGTCTATTACAAACATTTTCTAATATAAATAAATTCTGCATTTTCCACATTGATATTTCTTCAGGCTGAGTGATTTATAATGAAAATATTCATAAGACATAATTCAACTGTAGTTAGGAAAAATAATACAGAAAAGTATGTATGGTCTCCCTTGATATGGCAATCATTAGTTGCAATCTATGTGATCCAGCACCATTTCTCAGATGCATCTTTGAGGCTACAGTACCAATAGTCAGTGTAGCCTCTAAGTGGTCTGACTACAGGAAGTGGCATAATCTTGGTGGTTAAATCTGTATGTGTTGATGTCAAATAACACTGGTCTAAAATTGATAGTTGTGTGATCTGGGGCAAGATATTGATCTCCCTTCCTCATGTCCTAATATCTAAAATACTGATAATATCTTATCTCCTGTGTAGATCTTATAGAATGGGATAGCACAATGCTTACAACATAGTGTTTATTTAATACTAGTGGCTACTTTATTTAGGTTCAATAAAAATATAGGCTTTCCTGGTGGCTCAGTGGCAAAAAAGTCCTCCTGCTGATGAAGGCAATGTATATTAGCTCCCTAGGTCAAGAAGATCCCTTGGAAAAGGAAATGACAACCCACTCTAATATTCTTGCCTGGGAAATCCCATGAACAGGAGAGCTTGGTAGGTACAGTCTATGGAGTCACAAAGAACTGGACAAGACTCTGTTAAGTAAACAACAACAATATAAGTATAATGTACATATACATATATAAGTTTTATAGTAGTTAACACATAAGACAATTAGCTCACACCTATTAGAATGTCATCATCAAGAAGACCAGAGGCAGTAAGTGCTGGCAAGGATGTGGTGAGAAGTTACCCATTAAAGACTGTTGGTGGAGGCTTCTCTAATGGTCCAGTGAGTAGGGACACGTCAAGTGCCCGGCTGGGAAGATTCTGCGTGCCACTGAGCGACTGGACTAATGTGTCCAGGGACTAGCTCGTTAGAAGTAGCAATATTTTTAATATCATGAGGATACACAGAAAGAAATTGAAGACAAATTAGAAAAGAATATATTTTCTGAAATAAATGAGCTTTCCTCTTGACTTATATTAATATATGTCTATTACAAACATTTTCTAATATAAATAAATTCTGCATTTTCCACATTGATATTTCTTCAGGCTGAGTGATTTATAATGAAAATATTCATAAGACATAATTCAACTGTAGTTAGGAAAAATAATACAGAAAAGTATGTATGGTCTCCCTTGATATGGCAATCATTAGTTGCAATCTATGTGATCCAGCACCATTTCTCAGATGCATCTTTGAGGCTACAGTACCAATAGTCAGTGTAGCCTCTAAGTGGTCTGACTACAGGAAGTGGCATAATCTTGGTGGTTAAATCTGTATGTGTTGATGTCAAATAACACTGGTCTAAAATTGATAGTTGTGTGATCTGGGGCAAGATATTGATCTCCCTTCCTCATGTCCTAATATCTAAAATACTGATAATATCTTATCTCCTGTGTAGATCTTATAGAATGGGATAGCACAATGCTTACAACATAGTGTTTATTTAATACTAGTGGCTACTTTATTTAGGTTCAATAAAAATATAGGCTTTCCTGGTGGCTCAGTGGCAAAAAAGTCCTCCTGCTGATGAAGGCAATGTATATTAGCTCCCTAGGTCAAGAAGATCCCTTGGAAAAGGAAATGACAACCCACTCTAATATTCTTGCCTGGGAAATCCCATGAACAGGAGAGCTTGGTAGGTACAGTCTATGGAGTCACAAAGAACTGGACAAGACTCTGTTAAGTAAACAACAACAATATAAGTATAATGTACATATACATATATAAGTTTTATAGTAGTTAACACATAAGACAATTAGCTCACACCTATTAGAATGTCATCATCAAGAAGACCAGAGGCAGTAAGTGCTGGCAAGGATGTGGTGAGAAGTTACCCATTAAAGACTGTTGGTGGAGGGCTTCTCTAATGGTCCAGTGAGTAGGGACAGCGCCTTGCAGTGCAGGGGGCGCTGGTTCGATCCCTGGCCTGGGAAGATTCTGCGTGCCACTGAGCGACTGGACTAATGTGTCCAGCTGCCGAGCTGGAGCTCTGGAGTACATGCTCCAGGAGTTAGTTCTCTGCGGCGAGGGGGGCCGCTGCAGTGGGGGGACTGCACAGGCCATGGAAAAAGGATGGATGAAAATGACTAAATGAAAGACCAACAGAAGTGGCCAAAAAAAAAAGAAAGACGGTGGGTAGATAAGATAGTCCAACCTTTAGGAAAAACAACATGGAGGTGCCCCCCAAATTGAAAATAGGTCTACCATATAATCCAGAAATTCTGTTCCTGGGTACATACCCAAAGGAAATGAAAACAGGATTTTGACAAAATATATATTGCAGCATCATTCACAATAGTCAAAACATGGGAACAAACCAAATCCCTGTCAATGGATAAATGGATAAAAATGTAGTAAACATACACCGTGAAATGTTTATTCAGTGATGAGAAAGGAGGATATCTTCTTATTTACAACAACATGAATGGATATTGAGCACACTGTGCTAAGTGAGACAGAAAAGGACAAATACTATATGGTATTGTTTATATGTGAAACCAAAAAAAGTCAAACCAGTAAAAAACACTGTAAAGTGGCAGTTGCGGGGACTGGAGGGTGGAAGGAGAAGACTGATGGTGTTTAAGGGTACAGACTTGTAACAAGTAGGAAAAACCAGACATATCTACTATATAGTATAGTGAAAATAGATAATATTGTACTATAATGAGGAAATGTGATAAATATTATTTCAATGCCAATCATATTACAATATATAAATATTATCAAAGTAACTAATTGTACACAATGCTAACATGTCAAATTTAAAAAATGAGCAATGTTATCATTAGGCATATGTCATCAGTATTCATTTCAGAGTAGTTGCCCACATTATCACAGGATCATATTTCTAAAGTTTAGGAATCCATAATTTTTGGACAATTTGACCAATAATGACAAAACCCTAAATGATAAAAATAGTTTTAGTAGAAGAGATAAAAGGGGAGAGATGCTACTGACTTTTAGAAATATTGAAAGAGTAAAGCTCTACACTCTATAAACTATGAAGCAGGATCATGAACTATTTTATTTTAAAATACTATAATAAAAGTGTTAACAAAATCATACTTCTAACTTTATGTTGAAATACAATAAAAATAGAAAAAAGTACAAAGATCCTACATCAACAGCTCAGTAAAGTTTTACCAGTCTAGACCAAGAAACAGAATATTGCTGCATCTTAGAAGTCACTATTTTTTCTCCAAGGTTACCTACAACAGAAGTTATTAATAATAGCACAGTGTCTAGCATTATAGCTTAGATTATCTTTTCCTTTTTATAAACATTAGATAAATGGAATCACATAGTTCATGTTTTGTGTGTTGGTTTGCCTGGATACATTTCACTCAACCTTACACTCTTTTGTCATAGATGAATGTAAGCATGAATTACCTTAGATTGTTCACTTCAAGTGTTATAATATTTCATTATGTGAATGCATTACAAGTTTTTTTCATTTAACTGTTTATGGGGCTTTTGAATTATTAAAAAGATGTGATATTACATATAGCGCATCACTTGGTTTTGGATGAATGCATGTGATATACTATTGAGCATATACCTAGAAGTAGAATCTCTGTGATAATAGTATCTAAATTGTCTATTCTGAGATTTTTAACTCTTTCTTCATTAGACCTCTTTGG
Source organism: Tragulus kanchil (assembly GCA_022376925.1). NCBI lineage: Eukaryota > Metazoa > Chordata > Mammalia > Artiodactyla > Tragulidae > Tragulus > Tragulus kanchil. The sequence goes on along the minus strand of JAIOJX010000025.1, from coordinate 110,003,499 downwards.
TTACACTATCAAAACAAAGGATATACTTCTGAAAGCATTGATTAGGGAGTTGGAAAAAAATATTCAATTTATGCATTCATTTATTCATTCAAATGTTCATTTAAATATTTAACAACTAATGAACATTTGCCAGTTCTGATTCATACTTTTTAATCATACTTTTTAATATCAGGAATACATGTTAAATACATGTGGAACTAGACCTTGATGGACCCACTGTCCTGAGTGACAAAGAGAAATATTCAGATAATATTATAGCTCAGAGAGAGAAACATAATATTAACAGTGTAAGTAACATGAAGTGAATATAAAGAATATTTCCTTTCAGCCTAAGGGAGTCAAAGAATGCAGTCAAAGAACTTTCAGTTGATAAGGTCTTGATGGATGATTTGGAATTAGGCAAAGGAAAGGAATCAAGGGCATTTAGCTGAGAAGAACAGTACATAAAGAATTGCTAAGTTATAGAGGCCCTGTTGAAATAGTAATCAAATTTAAAATGACCAGTTTGTATATTCTAAGATAGTGCCGGACAGAGCCAAAAGGCAAATTATAAAGGGTTTAGATATTGTTCTATGAGCAAAGAAAAGATAGGACTTTTTTTTTTTTATAGTAATGCATGGACTTGATCACATTTAATTTTTAGAGACAAACATCCCAGCAAACAAGATTATGGGAGATGACTTTTCTGACAATGTAGCATTACCTTCAGATGTAGATAGGCATTAAAAATACCACATTATTCATTACTATGTGATCATATTCTATTGTGTATATATATATTTTTTGGCCTCTTCTATTGGTCTTTTATTTTTTTTCATCCATCTTTATTCTTAGGCCTGTGTGGGCCTCTCATTGCAGCGGCCTCTCTCCTTGCAGAGCACCAGTTCTGGGCACATGGGCTCCAGAGTGCTGGCTCGTAATTGGACATACTGGTCTAGCCGTTCCATGGCACGTGGAACTTCCCTTGGGCCAGGCATCAAACCTCTGCCCCTTGCACTGCAAGGCCGACTCTCTCCTCACTGGATCACCATGGGAACCTTCTTTTGCGTATATTTCTTACAGAAATCTTACTTAAAATATATCTTAAAATGATCTCGAATCATCTTTTGTAGAATCTTCAAAATATTCAAAAGAACAGCCAAGAAATGATTTATCTGCAATGACTCCATTAATGCCTTATTTTCTTTTGATTAATGAAATAACTTTGGTTCTTCATGCTCATTTAGTGGCCCTCAGGGTTTAAAATACATCCTATTATAGAAATGTTTTTAAAGAAGATATTTTATTAAAACTTTAACAATGTACCTAACTCATGAGAGAATGTTTTCTATATTATAATCAATAGTCCCATATTAAAGATTTAATCCCATTTTTGTGCCCATTGCATGTGTTAGGACTTATTTAGCAACTGTTCTACTATAAATCCTCATTTCTCCACAACCTTTTTGATTCAGATCTGCCCATATTTTCTGTGCACGTATTAAGAGTAGGAAAACTTTGTAATCACGTTGAGTCGTTAACTTCCTCTCTTTCTGTCACTCTATACCATCGGATCAAGTAAAGATTTAAGACAGTTAGAAACTATGCATCTAAGTCTATTTTGCTCTCAGTTTTTTTTTCCTGATAGTGCCCTACAATAGATCTAACCTATTTGTGATCTTGTGCACATTTCTTTCTTTCATCAAAAATATTACACCATTAATAAGTATTTAAATTAGAAAAGTTAAACAGTTTTTGGTACAGACTTCCCAAATATGTGATCCAAAGCTTCTATATCCATATATTTATATATATATGCATTTCATATATATACATATCTGTATATACACATTCAGTTCATATATATGGCAATTACTTGTTAAATATTTGTGGTTTGGTGACTATGCAGCAGTCTCTATATTCTTTGTATGCACTAGATTATGTAGTCGTTATTTGCTATTAACTAATTGTGAAAAACTAAATCATTCAAAAATCTTAAGAACAAATTCAATATGAATACATTGTGGTCATCATATTGAACCAAACCATGTCATAGGGCTTGATGAATATCTGAATGAGATAAACAATAGAATAGCATTCAGAAAATCAAAACATTCTATAAAATGGAGGTTACATGTGTGTGTCTGTAAATATTATGGAAGATTCATTTATTTGAAGATAAATTGAATACATTACTGTGATGGATAAGTAAATGGATATTTTTACATAATAGTTGTCTATGCTATAATGTCTCTTGTGGTGATGTATATCAGTATATTGAGGGTGAAAAAGCTTTCTTTTTTTTTTTTTTTTTAAGATTTATTTATTTAGGGTGGGGGACAGGTTGGGGAGGGAGAAGAGCAGGCGGGTCACTTCTATTGGTCTTTCATTTGTCTAGTTTCATCCATCTTTGTTCTTCGGCTCTCGTGGGCCACCCATCGTGTCGGTCTCTGTTGTCGCAGAGCACTGGCTCCAGGCGCATGCGCACCAGAGCTCCGGCTCTGTAATTGGACACATCAGTCTAGCCGCTCTGCGGCACGTGGGAACTTCCCAGGCCAGGGATTGAACCGGCGCCCCTTGCACTGCAAGGCGGTGTCCTTACCCACTGGAGCACCAGGGGAAGCCCTGAAAAAGCTTTCTGAACCAACAGACTAAAACCAAAAATGTTTAACTCTATTACAAAGTGTTCTTTGAAGTTCTTGTAATTAAGCGTGTGTGCATCCTCAGTGGTTTCTATCTTGTCCAACACTTTGAAACCCTATGGGCTGTAGCCCACCAGGCTCTTCTGTTCATGGTATTTTTACTTTAAACTTTGTATTTTTAAGGCATTAACAGTGGCTGCTATGTCCTCCTCCAGGAGATCATGCCAATCCTGAGGTTAAACTTGCGTCTCCTGCAATGTAGGCGGGGGAAGCCCATAATTAAATATAACTGTTCTTTTAGTCTCACATGACGGAAACAAAACTCTAACTAATTTAACTAAATGATAAAGTGGCTTCTACTATCAAAATATATAATATCAGAAAACTAAATGTGGTTAAATGAGCTTGGTCCTAAAAGCTCCAGTGTTCACTAATATTGTCTCTCTCCTCTGCTTTCTTCTTCATGTACTTTGCTCCTCCCAGCTCAGGACCTATATGAACATTTACGTTGTCCTCAATGAAAAGACTTTTAGAGGGAAATCCCTCTTTCCTTAGAGATCAAGGAAAGCTTTAACCTGTTTAACCATGCACTTTTTTAATGGCAAAATCTGAAGTATGTGCTTTCTTTTAATTCAGGAGATGATAGGGGTCTAACCAGAGTCACACTGATTGGACATGGTGGATGGGTGGTAGACCAAAATTATGTCAAGCAGATACACACACACACACTACAGAAGGATAAGCACATAATGAAAGGTAAAATAGAACAGCATAATTTGAGTTTGCATTATGCCCAGAATTATAAAAATCTCCTGATTCACAGTCAGAAAATCCTTGTTTTAAAATTCCACCCAGCCACTATATGAAGCTGGATTCTTTTTCTCTCCCCATGTATCGAGAGATTTAAGAAATTGCATCATGGCAGTTGTAGAGCCTGGCAGGTTCACATCTGCAGAGCAGGCTAGCAGGTTGGAACCTGGGGGAAGAGTAGCGGTCCAAAGTTAGAGGGAGTCAGCTGGCAGGCTTCCTTCTTCCTCAGGGGATGTCAATCTTTCTCTAAAGACCTTCAACTGATTGGATGAGGTTTACCCGCATTATGGAGAACAATCTGCTTTACTAAAATCTACTGATTTACATACTAAGCCCTTCCAAAATAAAGCTTCACAGAAATTTCTAGAATAGTGTTTTACCAAATAGTCAGACACTATGGTTCAGAATTCACACGTAAAATCAATCTCAGTATGTTCCATGTAAGGAAAAATCATTTCACTTAGCTTCAGTTTCATTTCCTTTATAATGGACTTGAGATAACTTACTTGTAGGACTATTAGAAAAATTAAACAGAGCTATCATCCCATTAGCCCAGCTCCTGACACGTTAATAACCAATACATTTTTGCTATTTTTACAGTTGAATTTTATTAGCATTTTTTTACTAGTTTATGTGATGCCATACATTTTTGTGTTCACTGGGTAATTTTATCTTTCTATGGTTTTTATTTCAAGACAGAAGTCAAAATATACATATCGTATTGATGACAAAAGCACAAAACGATAATATATGTTTATCAATTCAAAGGGACATTATTTGTGGGAAATTCATTTAAAGTACATTCCCAGGTGCTATCTGTGGTCATGTACTATGAACAGACAGTAACACAGTTCACTATCTTTGGCATCAATGACTGTATATGTTCTAATAAAAATCAGGAAAGAAGAGGAAAAAAAAACTTGATTAAATAGTAGCTATGACATGGATTGATTATAACAACAAACGTCAGAAGGAATTTTTCAAAGGAGTTAATTTAAAAACATAAGTAAAACTGCATAATAATAATGCCATAGTTTATTTAGTGGACATATTTTTTTAAACCCTCTATCACAGTATTTTCTTAGTTCATGATAGTGTTCAGTTAGTGGATATTCATTGAACAACTACCTTGCATTAAAAATAAAAGTTTCCCGAATGCAAAGATTAAGCTACAAAGCATCTTGCCCTTAACACTTGCACTTAATAACTCTATAATATAGGCTTGGTGATTAATTTGACATTTTTTTAGATGTAATAAGGTAAGACTTGTGAAGCAACACATAAACAAATCCCCAGTGCTTTTCTTTACATGATAAGACAAGCAAACTTTCTATAAGTTATACCAAACTTAGAGGCTATCTGTTCCTCTTAACACTGCCTAGAGGCAGGATAATAAAAGGAGAGAACACTAGATGCATTTCTGTCCTTAGGCAGTTTTAATCCACTGGGGTTAAAGACCAAACTTTCCAGAAGCCCCAAAGAAGGAATGCTTGCAAAACAGACCTTTGGAAATAATCCAGTACTTATTTTGACATTCTAAACGTTAGAAAACATCTTCTCCATTGTGTAATACAGATTTACTAGTTTTGTGAAGTTTAGTTATTTATTGATAATTTTCAGAATTTGGAAGCATCTAAACTCTGCAGAGAAGTAGCAAATGACCACAAATGAAATTCTGTGTATTAAGTCTTCTACTTGTTCTTAATCAGAAATAACTTAACATTGTTTCTGAACATTTATTCTGCATGAAAGCATTACCTCAGCTTTAATGACTCTTCACTCTTGATGTGTTTAGGGATCTTCCCTCCTCCAGAATAGTAGAGATGGCTGAAGGCAGGACTCATGACACTGAATGGGTGAGATAGACAGCAGTTTATCACATGCAGTCACAGTTCAAGAAGGACATTGCATGCCACAAAAGGCCCCATGAAGGTTGCACCCAGTGAACCACCAGACTACAAAGACTTTATAGTCTGGTTGAACAACCAGACTTTATAGTACCAAGAGGATGCAATGACCTCTCCTTCCTAGGCAGGGTGTGATCAGCTTTTTGGAACAATTCTCTGGTCTAGCTGGGAACTGATACCTGGTCCTCATGGAAAATCCAGTTCTGTACCAGATCTTCTTGGTAAGCAGGGTTTTTCACCTAAAAAATTTATCCTCAGGAGTAGAGTCAAGAAGGGAACTTGGTGGGTAAGTTTTTTGAGGCCATCCTGCTTTTACCAGATGCCAAAGAAATACACAATATTAGGCCTTAAGTTAGGGTTTAAACCACAGCTTCAAATCACAACTCTTTTTTTCATTAATTTGTGCCCCAAGCCAAGTGTGAGGGAAAGATTTTTTCTTTTCTTTTAAGTCATTTGTGTGATGTCAAAGTTCCACACTGTTATCTGTGTGTGTGTGTGTGTGTGTGTGTGTGTGTGTGTGTGTGTATGAGCACATGCTGAAACTTTGCGACTCTATAAACTGTAGCCAGTCAGGCTTCTTGGTTGCTGTCCATGGAATTTTCTAGGCAAGAATACTGGAGTGGTTGCCATGCCCTCCTCCAGGCGATCTTCCTGACCCACGGGTCTCACCAGTGCCTCCTCTGTCCACTGCACTGCCAAGCAGATGCTTTACCACTAGAATTACCTGGCTGTAGCTTCAGCTGAATTAAGGCTGCAGTGACTTTTGTTGAGGCTGAAATTCCCTTTGTCCCAAGTGTTAAGAAACTATTTGAATAGTTCACATCGAAACAAGTCCTTTCCAGTTTCCCACACTTCCCTTGTTTCCTTTAAGAGTGTCACTGTCTGTTTTCCTTATGTGTTTCTCTCTGGATACATTTGCATCTGGGACTTTTGGAACCTTTTATAAATTTGTAACCTACATGAACAATTCCTCATTATGATATATTCATCAAAATAACATTACAGATCATCAACATTAATTTCAAAATGACTCTCAGATAACTTACAGATATTTCCTGAATAACTAGATTGGAAATACACAGAACACAGTGATACTTCTTAAATGCATTGCATGTGATGTCATTTTGTGTGACTTAACTTTTTCAGGGCTCTGTTTTTGTTTTTTTTTTAAAGAGCTTCCCTGGTGGTAGAGTAGTAATGAATCCTCCTATAAGCTGGAGATATGGGTTTCATCCCTGGGTCAGGAAGTGTCCCTGGAAGAGGGCATGGAAACCCACTCCAGAATTCTAACCTATGCAAATTTCATGTAAAAAGTAGCCTGGTGGCCTACAGTCCAGGAGTTGCACCAACACCAGGGGTTGCAAAGAGTCAAACATGAATTAATGACTGAACACGCACACATCTTTTTAAAATCTACCTAGTTCATATACCTATTATTCTTCTGTGTTCTTTCCCAAACTACTGAGCAATGACCTCTGAAGAATTCAGAATTCTTTAACTCCAAGGAATTAACAAGAAGGTTAAACTTTCTAAGAGACTGGCAGAGGAACAGACAGAATAAAACAAATTTGAATCTTTCTTAGAAGCTGAGGAAGAAAAAACCCTGGGTTAACTTCAGAATTAATGGTGAGGGTGCTTTTCATATTTAATAATTATGTTAATTGATTTGTGTTAGGGGCTACTTTGTATGTTTTCAGAGGTAAATGAAGGTCTTAAAGGCTTTCAGATTCCTGGAATAGTAGAAAGGTAAGAAAAAGAAGACTAGAGGGAACAAAAGAGACAAAGCAAAGGCAAAAATAAAAAGAATAATAATGTGAAAACTAAAGAACCACAATGTTAAGAAAGCACAGAATGAATAAAGTTTCAATACCTTTTCCCTGCTTTACAACTGAGGAATTAAATGAAAATCTTTCAAATGCAAATGCCACTTTGTTCCCATCACTTTACATCCTAAATCAAGTCCCGAGGAAATATAAGGTGTTCCATTTCTCTAATAGTACATTTAAAAGACACAATAAAGCTCTTCTAAAATATTTTGTGAATTCCAAGGAGTACATCCTTCATGTTAAACATCTATGAAATCTAGGACATTTTTAACAATCACAATCATCCAGACCACAGTTGTTGATGCCATTGTCATTGACAAAGCAGATTCTTGCAAATCCAACCACAGAACACAGTGATACTTCTTAAATGCATTGCATGTGATGTCATTTTGTGTGACTTAACTTTTTCAGGGCTCTGTTTTTGTTTTTTTAAAGAGCTTCCTGGTGGTAGAGTAGTAATGAATCCTCCTATAAGCTGGAGATATGGGTTTCATCCCTGGGTCAGGAAGTGTCCCTGGAAGAGGGCATGGAAACCCACTCCAGAATTCTAACCTATGCAAATTTCATGTAAAAAGTAGCCTGGTGGCCTACAGTCCAGGAGTTGCACCAACACCAGGGGTTGCAAAGAGTCAAACATGAATTAATGACTGAACACGCACACATCTTTTTAAAATCTACCTAGTTCATATACCTATTATTCTTCTGTGTTCTTTCCCAAACTACTGAGCAATGACCTCTGAAGAATTCAGAATTCTTTAACTCCAAGGAATTAACAAGAAGGTTAAACTTTCTAAGAGACTGGCAGAGGAACAGACAGAATAAAACAAATTTGAATCTTTCTTAGAAGCTGAGGAAGAAAAAACCCTGGGTTAACTTCAGAATTAATGGTGAGGGTGCTTTTCATATTTAATAATTATGTTAATTGATTTGTGTTAGGGGCTACTTTGTATGTTTTCAGAGGTAAATGAAGGTCTTAAAGGCTTTCAGATTCCTGGAATAGTAGAAAGGTAAGAAAAAGAAGACTAGAGGGAACAAAAGAGACAAAGCAAAGGCAAAAATAAAAAGAATAATAATGTGAAAACTAAAGAACCACAATGTTAAGAAAGCACAGAATGAATAAAGTTTCAATACCTTTTCCCTGCTTTACAACTGAGGAATTAAATGAAAATCTTTCAAATGCAAATGCCACTTTGTTCCCATCACTTTACATCCTAAATCAAGTCCCGAGGAAATATAAGGTGTTCCATTTCTCTAATAGTACATTTAAAAGACACAATAAAGCTCTTCTAAAATATTTTGTGAATTCCAAGGAGTACATCCTTCATGTTAAACATCTATGAAATCTAGGACATTTTTAACAATCACAATCATCCAGACCACAGTTGTTGATGCCATTGTCATTGACAAAGCAGATTCTTGCAAATCCAAACTTTCAATGTGGGTTTTATCAGTTTGAAAGAACATTTTGAAGAAAATGGAGTAATACTCATTTAAGAAATTATTCTTTATAGATACTTTGATGGAATACAGAATTACACTATGGAAAATGATGCTATGTGGAAAAACTGACATTGACCACTCTGAGACTTAATGTGATTCAGTAATATCAAACTCAGAATGAGAAGATATTTTTGGAATGCTTTAACCACTTTGCTTCACTTGTATGTGTGTGTGTGTGTGTGTGTGTGTGTGTGTGTGTACACATGCATGCTTACTTGCTCAGTAGTATCCAATTCTTTGCGATGCATGGACTGTAGCCCACAAAGTCTCCTTTGTCCATGAAATGTTCAAGGAAAAATACTGGAGTAGGTTGTCAGTTTCTGCTTCAGGGAATCTTCCCAACCTGGGAATTGAACTCATGTTTCTTGAGTCTCCTACATTGGCAGGATTCTTTACCACTGCATCATTTTATTCATTTCACATGTGCTTAAGTTTGATATATGATAAAAGAATACATCAAAATGAGTCTAAAAATAGAAAATAAAAATTGTAAATAAGAAGAAAACGTTATTTTCTCAATAATTTTTTTGTTTCCTTAAAATCACTTAAAATAATGTTAAATCACAAAAATCAACCTTTTTCTTATATTTTATGTGAATTGGGTCTTTGAGCCTTCATTTTGTAACTAACATCCCAATTTTTCCAGATCAAGTGTAAGATATTGTCAGATTATATGCATGATTACAATTATGCATATAAGAGAACAATAAAATATTTACCTCATTTTTTGAAACATACATTTTTATATGAGGCATAAAAATGGCTAAAGTATTTTCAGAATACTTGTCCTTAAAATATATTTAGAAATTATCCTATCTGTAAATAGTCAGAAAATTCCATTTTGTACTTGTCAATATCTGGGAAAAAATTATATTTTAAATATTTGCAAATAGGTAGATGTCTTACATAGCTGTTCCTTTTTCTTATTTTTTTCTTGTAGCCACTTAAATGAATATGGCAAATTTCAAAAAATTGTCTTTAAAATGTGCTGTTTTGTGCATCTTAGTTTTAGGATGATTGAAGGAAATGTGGTCAAAAAAGTAGAAATTATAATCACAAGTGTTGAGGAGGAAAGACATTTTCTCTACCCTTCAGGGTTCTTTAGCTGATCTAATAATTAAACTAATATGACATTTCCAGGTGCTACTAGTGGTAAAGAACCCATCTGTCAATTCAGGACACGTATGAGTCATGGATTCATTTCCTGGGTTGGGAGGATCTCCCAGAGAAGGGCATGGCAATCCACTCCAGTATTCTTGCCTGGAGAATCCATGGACAAAGTAGCCAGGGGAGAGGGGGTGTGGGGAGCTACAGCCCATAGGATCACAAAGAGTTGGACACAATTGAAGTGACTTAGCATGCATGCACAATAATTAATGTAAGATAGATGAATAGAGGAAAAACTGACTTAATTTCATGCATACACTATACTTATGGACATACATTTTACCTGTGGATATAGGACCCAAGACAAGACAGAAGGTTGAGGCTTAAATGCTATCCTGAGCTAAGGACTGGAATAAGACCTTCAGTTTCAAAGGAAAGAAGAAAAGACAGTGTTAGTTGCTCTGTTGTGTCCTGCCCTTGCTGACTCAGGGATTGAACCCTGGTCTCCTGCACTGCAGGCAGATTCTCTGCCATCTGAACCACCTGGAAAGCCACCACAGGTTTCAGATAAGAGGAGGATAATTCGCAGGATGACAGGAGGAGTAGATACTTGATAATTAGATGCTTGCCCTGCGCCACAGATGGGTCATTCAGATAAAAGTTATATCTGGTAATATCTCTCTTTCTGAGGCAGGCCCTCTCATCTAAATTATTTTAGGTGGTTGAGGGGAAAGTGAAAAGCTCTTCCTGAGTCTTTTGTTCCTTGATGAATTACCTTCAGCCCAAGATATACAAACAAAACTGGCACATTTGGGGGAAGCTTATTCTGAATCCCTTAGCAGGATGTCTTCAAACCCTTCTAACATATTCTCCAAATTGTAACTCAAAGGTATAAAAACATTTCTGAAATCGATTTTGGAGTAAACAATACAAAATCAGAACACTTTTCAGAATTTTTCCCAAGGTTTTTTTTTTTTTTTTTTTTTTTTTAATTTTTGGATTTTCTGTTTCCCAAATAAAACTAACTTGGCTTGAAAAATATAACAAGATAAAATGTATTTGTCTTTGAAACAACAAAAAAAATTCTTCCTCTACTGCCTATACATCCAGAAGTTAAATTCAATTACCCAAGGCAATCCATATTCCATGATGGGTCAATAAGTGCTAAAGATTTCTTGATATGAAAGACATGTGAAACACCCACGCGGCTGGAACTTGAACCCAGCCAAAAGCCTGTTTGGGATTCGAACCCAGCCAAAACCCTGGGATAATTAAAATCACTCACCCAACGTTTGGACCCACTGAGGCTCAGGTTCTTCATGTCTCTGCAGAAAAGAATTCAGCAAGAGACAAAGTGATAGGTAAGAAATAGATGTATTCAGATTCAGAGAAATCACACTCCACAGGCAGAGAGAAGGCCACCACAGAGTGAATTCAGTGACGGAATAACATGGTGTTTTTAGCTTTTATGGGCTGGGTAATTCCATATGCTAATGAGTAGGAGGATTATTCCAGCTCTTTTAGGGAAAGGGCGGAACTGTCATGGCACCTCTTGGTGTGTCATTCTTTACAAAAATTGTGCCCTGCCCCTTTCCCTTTCCCTTCACAGCTTGAGATTTTTTTTTCCTCTGGAAGATTTACTTTCACAAGACCTTGTGTCCTGCATCAGTTTCTTGACAATTTCTCTTCCATATGAGTTACCCGCTGTCTCTCTTTCCCACACTTGATAAACACTGCTCAAACAATGGTTACTAGGTCTCAGAAGCATTTATATCCAAATCTTTAAGATTAGCTGAGTTTCAGTAGACATCCTCCTGCTGAAGCCCCATATTTCTTCTCTCCTTCCTCAATTCTGAACTCTATCAGAGACTGTCTGTCAGTAAAGACTGTGCTCATGGTGCCCTAGCTGATTTTCTTCTACAACATTAATTATTAAACAAGACGGTATTTGCCGTTTACATTTAAATTTAAATGAATTTAAAAGATAATGAATTTAAAACACTTAGCCCAGTGAATGGCACATAATCAGCATGGATATGCATATAACTGAATAAGCTCTGCTGCAAAGGGGTCAAACAGGAAATAATTCTTCACCCTTTCAAATGACTACTTTATTTTCCTTGCTTTATCATTTTCCTCCTTCCAGTCCCACTCAACTCCACTCCCACTCCTCCAAGCCCTGGCATCTTTCCATAGCTTTCCTGATTACCCACAGATAATAGGTTGATTTTGTCTATGCCTGATGTAAATTTCAGTCCAGAAGCATAGAAATTTCACAGTCTTACCTGTATAGTTATTCCTTAGGTAGCTTGAGCCAATATTTGTCCAAGAAACCAATAGCTGGAAGAAAGCAGTGCTGATTTCTCCCTTTCTCTATTTCCCGATTCATCTTCTCTTTCTATCATTTAACTGCTGTTTAATGCAGCTCGTAAGCAGTGATTGGACAGAGGGGAAAGGGAAAAGGGAGAAAAATGTTTTTAATGGACTTCTACAGTTCTAATGTGGGAGTGACTGATACCAAATATTTATCGAAACTTTCTTTCAAGGGGAACTTATGTTATTTCTCGTGAACATGCACCCATCCCTGCTAACACAGACAAACACATACCCTGTTGGAGATCTCTTGCCTGCAGTTCCTTTGGCACTGGGAATACCACTGTGTGGCTCTTCATTATGTTTCTGATGCCAATTATCTTCCTGTTCACAGTGTTCAGTGAATCCACAGTAGGCAAGGTGCAAGTTAAGAAGTTGGAAGGAGACTCAAGGAGACAAAGGAATTGCAGACAAGTTTAATTCTCTCCAGGTTGACACAGCAGCCATAACACAGCCTCTCTCCTTGCCGATACAGCAACTGTAGCAGCAGCCATAGCATAACCATAATGTAGCCACAAGCAACCATGATGCTGCTTCAGTGTAACCTCAGTGTGACACAGTTTAATTCCCCCTCCAGGTTGACACAGCAGCTACCATGTGCTCATGGTGCCCTAGCTGATTTTCTTCTACAACATTAATTATTAAACAAGACGGTATTTGCCGTTTACATTTAAATTTAAATGAATTTAAAAGATAATGAATTTAAAACACTTAGCCCAGTGAATGGCACATAATCAGCATGGATATGCATATAACTGAATAAGCTCTGCTGCAAAGGGGTCAAACAGGAAATAATTCTTCACCCTTTCAAATGACTACTTTATTTTCCTTGCTTTATCATTTTCCTCCTTCCAGTCCCACTCAACTCCACTCCCACTCCTCCAAGCCCTGGCATCTTTCCATAGCTTTCCTGATTACCCACAGATAATAGGTTGATTTTGTCTATGCCTGATGTAAATTTCAGTCCAGAAGCATAGAAATTTCACAGTCTTACCTGTATAGTTATTCCTTAGGTAGCTTGAGCCAATATTTGTCCAAGAAACCAATAGCTGGAAGAAAGCAGTGCTGATTTCTCCCTTTCTCTATTTCCCGATTCATCTTCTCTTTCTATCATTTAACTGCTGTTTAATGCAGCTCGTAAGCAGTGATTGGACAGAGGGGAAAGGAAAGGGTGAAAAATGTTTTTAATGGACTTCTACAGTTCTAATGTGGGAGTGACTGATACCAAATATTTATCGAAACTTTCTTTCAAGGGGAACTTATGTTATTTCTCGTGAACATGCACCCATCCCTGCTAACACAGACAAACACATACCCTGTTGGAGATCTCTTGCCTGCAGTTCCTTTGGCACTGGGAATACCACTGTGTGGCTCTTCATTATGTTTCTGATGCCAATTATCTTCCTGTTCACAGTGTTCAGTGAATCCACAGTAGGCAAGGTGCAAGTTAAGAAGTTGGAAGGAGACTCAAGGAGACAAAGGAATTGCAGACAAGTTTAATTCTCTCCAGGTTGACACAGCAGCCATAACACAGCCTCTCTCCTTGCCGATACAGCAACTGTAGCAGCAGCCATAGCATAACCATAATGTAGCCACAAGCAACCATGATGCTGCTTCAGTGTAACCTCAGTGTGACAGGAGCCATGGTTTTCATGGTGAAGCTCATACAGGCACAACACATAAAGCAACCCTTAACCAAACAAGTACCTCGTGAAGCTCATGAGCAGTGCTATAAATAGGTTCAGCTGTTACCTAATCATTATTCACAAAACGTGGAGTAAGAGGCCCCTGGGGCAAGACAGCCTGACCATTGCCATCTTGGCTGATTGGCTCTTTCCATACAACCACCCAGCTGGCACCTTATCACCTATGAGCTCTGTATTAAACGCTCCACCTCAAGTCACTTTTTGGTGAAGTCATGAATTATGAATTGTTCTTTTTTTTCCCTTCCCAAAATAATCCCTAGTTAAAAAAAAAAAAAAAACCTCTGTCACAGGTATTGTTGTTTAACCTGTTAGAAACCATAAGTGCAGCTTTTTACTATTGCAAATTTGTCTCTCTTTGCTCTTGCTCTAAAGCTGCGCTAATCCCAATTGAGACTTTCCTGGCATATTACAAATATCACTTCCTGTTTCCTCAGACTCGACAAAGGGGTCACTGTGCACTTTGATATTTCTATGGAAAATTTCACTATTAGTTTCTTTAACATCCAGTGACTTTTTCAACTTAAGTAGCCTAGGTTACTATAAGAAATATTTTTAGCAAAAGCCGTTTCTCAGCCTATAGTCTGTTCTTTGTAGACATTTATCCAAGCACCTAGTTTTAGAATGTGTGATCATTTATCATCTAATGTATTATTCTGATCTTTGTAGGCTTCTCCAGAAGTAATGAAATACCCCAGAATACTCAGATTTACAGATCCATCAATCTATCTATCTATCTATCTATCTCTATTCATTCATTTATCACCTATCTATCAATCTATTTTTATACCTGCATGGAGATTTTGTAGATATGCACATGTGTGTGGTTGTAAATAAGCAGTAAGAAATGGAAAGGAAAAGGGAGGAGAAACAGGAAAGGCACAGCAGGGGAAGAGAGGGATTAGTAAGAAGGAGAAGCAGAAAAATGTAGAGATCATGTTGTTATTTAGTTGCTAAGTCATTTCAGACTCTTATAACCCCATGGGTGGCAGCACCCTAGTCTCCTAGATCCATAGGATTTCCCAGGCAAGAGTATTGGAGTGGGTTGCCACTTCCTTCTCCAGGGGATCTTTCCAACCTCAGTGTGACAGGAGCCATGGTTTTCATGGTGAAGCTCATACAGGCACAACACATAAAGCAACCCTTAACCAAACAAGTACCTCGTGAAGCTCATGAGCAGTGCTATAAATAGGTTCAGCTGTTACCTAATCATTATTCACAAAACGTGGAGTAAGAGGCCCCTGGGGCAAGACAGCCTGACCATTGCCATCTTGGCTGATTGGCTCTTTCCATACAACCACCCAGCTGGCACCTTATCACCTATGAGCTCTGTATTAAACGCTCCACCTCAAGTCACTTTTTGGTGAAGTCATGAATTATGAATTGTTCTTTTTTTTCCCTTCCCAAAATAATCCCTAGTTAAAAAAAAAAAAAAAACCTCTGTCACAGGTATTGTTGTTTAACCTGTTAGAAACCATAAGTGCAGCTTTTTACTATTGCAAATTTGTCTCTCTTTGCTCTTGCTCTAAAGCTGCGCTAATCCCAATTGAGACTTTCCTGGCATATTACAAATATCACTTCCTGTTTCCTCAGACTCGACAAAGGGGTCACTGTGCACTTTGATATTTCTATGGAAAATTTCACTATTAGTTTCTTTAACATCCAGTGACTTTTTCAACTTAAGTAGCCTAGGTTACTATAAGAAATATTTTTAGCAAAAGCCGTTTCTCAGCCTATAGTCTGTTCTTTGTAGACATTTATCCAAGCACCTAGTTTTAGAATGTGTGATCATTTATCATCTAATGTATTATTCTGATCTTTGTAGGCTTCTCCAGAAGTAATGAAATACCCCAGAATACTCAGATTTACAGATCCATCAATCTATCTATCTATCTATCTATCTCTATTCATTCATTTATCACCTATCTATCAATCTATTTTTATACCTGCATGGAGATTTTGTAGATATGCACATGTGTGTGGTTGTAAATAAGCAGTAAGAAATGGAAAGGAAAAGGGAGGAGAAACAGGAAAGGCACAGCAGGGGAAGAGAGGGATTAGTAAGAAGGAGAAGCAGAAAAATGTAGAGATCATGTTGTTATTTAGTTGCTAAGTCATTTCAGACTCTTATAACCCCATGGGTGGCAGCACCCTAGTCTCCTAGATCCATAGGATTTCCCAGGCAAGAGTATTGGAGTGGGTTGCCACTTCCTTCTCCAGGGGATCTTTCCAATTGTGGGATCAAACCCAAGACTTCTGCATTGCAAATGGATTTTTTACTGCCAAGCCACCAGGGAAGCCCAGAGAAATTCATAGAAGGATAATTTTTTAGCTCCTTTCTACTGAATGCCTTTTACACCCTCTTGGCTGTGAGTTTTATTCTTTTTCTCAAGTAACATGGAAAATATTTGTCCCATTGCTAATCAGTAAAAAATAAATTCTGAGAAATTGCTCTAACCCTATTAAAGAGTAATCCAAGAAATCTGAAAAAGTGGCAAAATTAGCCCCCTGAACTTCTGGTGCCCTCGTTGGGCTTCAAGCTACTTCAGTTTCTTTTGCTCCGCTATGATATCTACAGTCTCTCCTCAACTAGGAAATAGGAATTTCATGATCAAACTAAAGGAAAAGATTAGTGTGCTGACTAACAAAAGCTAACCTGCCAGTGCAAAATCTTCAGGATCAAGGAGGAAATTGCAACCACCATATAAAAGATCAGTTATGAAATGAAATAATTAACAACAGAAAAGATTACTGCTGGAAGACAAACTCCTTCACAGCTGATTACTGAGAGCTATTCAAAGGAGCTAATTGTAAGGTACATAGTTGATAATTACATAACTGTTGAAGAAAAAAATGTTTCATACTCCTATCAATAGGTTATTATCAACTAAGAATTTCACATAGCATTCAATATTAAGGATGCTATGTTGTGAGTTATGCTCAGTAAAGCACCCAGTTCCGCTCGTGGTAGATTGAAAAGGGGTTTATTAGGCTGGCACCAGAGACCACCCGCAAGGAACAAGGTTTCCTGCGAGGGCCCTGACTTGAGGCAAAGGGCGATTTTTAAGGGCTGGTAGAATCAATGGTGCGAGACCCTCCCCTTTGATTGGAATTGATACCTGAACATCTACACATTCCGTTATCTCAAGCAAAGATTAGTCATACTGTACTGGCTAGTCTTATGACCAGGAAACAGTGAGCAAGAAAACACATAATCACCATAACAACCTAGAGGTCCCATAACATCCCAGGGCTTCCCAGAACAGTTATGCATTCCAGTTCAACATAATAATCTAGGGCTTTTCATAAATTAACATAGTCTCCTAGATCCATAGGATTTCCCAGGCAAGAGTATTGGAGTGGGTTGCCACTTCCTTCTCCAGGGATCTTTCCAATTGTGGGAAACCCAAGACTTGCATTCATGTAAAAAAATTCTAGTTTTTGCCTTTCGAATGCCTTTTACACCCCTTTGGCTGTGAGTTTTATTCTTTTTCTCAAGTAACATGGAAAATATTTGTCCCATTGCTAATCAGTAAAAAATAAATTCTGAGAAATTGCTCTAACCCTATTAAAGAGTAATCCAAGAAATCTGAAAAAGTGGCAAAATTAGCCCCCTGAACTTCTGGTGCCCTCGTTGGGCTTCAAGCTACTTCAGTTTCTTTTGCTCCGCTATGATATCTACAGTCTCTCCTCAACTAGGAAATAGGAATTTCATGATCAAACTAAAGGAAAAGATTAGTGTGCTGACTAACAAAAGCTAACCTGCCAGTGCAAAATCTTCAGGATCAAGGAGGAAATTGCAACCACCATATAAAAGATCAGTTATGAAATGAAATAATTAACAACAGAAAAGATTACTGCTGGAAGACAAACTCCTTCACAGCTGATTACTGAGAGCTATTCAAAGGAGCTAATTGTAAGGTACATAGTTGATAATTACATAACTGTTGAAGAAAAAAATGTTTCATACTCCTATCAATAGGTTATTATCAACTAAGAATTTCACATAGCATTCAATATTAAGGATGCTATGTTGTGAGTTATGCTCAGTAAAGCACCCAGTTCCGCTCGTGGTAGATTGAAAAGGGGTTTATTAGGCTGGCACCAGAGACCACCCGCAAGGAACAAGGTTTCCTGCGAGGGCCCTGACTTGAGGCAAAGGGCGATTTTTAAGGGCTGGTAGAATCAATGGTGCGAGACCCTCCCCTTTGATTGGAATTGATACCTGAACATCTACACATTCCGTTATCTCAAGCAAAGATTAGTCATACTGTACTGGCTAGTCTTATGACCAGGAAACAGTGAGCAAGAAAAACACATAATCACCATAACAACCTAGAGGTCCCATAACATCCCAGGGGCTTCCCAGAACAGTTATGCATTCCAGTTCAACATAATAATCTAGGGGCTTTTTCATAAATTACACACAGTTTTGGTACAGGTTACAATCAATAAAGATTAACAGAAAACAATCATTGCTAACAGAAAGTAATTTAGTCTAACAGGTGAGTCACTAACCAGTAATTATTAATAAACCATTTTTCATTCCCTTTTACAGTTAAAGATAAATAAGATTTGTTCCTTGAGTCTAGGAATTACAGTAAAAATGAGACAAAAGTTTAATATAATGTAATATTTAAGCAATTCTTTGTATGTGTTTTTAACATTGGTTTTACAATAGTAGCTGTTTCAAATTTGATGTGTCATATGACAGTTCTCAGCTTTAAATTCCTCTTTTGTGAAACACAGATTCTAAAAGTAAATTCCTTAAAGTGTTATTTTTGTGTATGTGAAAACTAATCTACAAAATTCATGTATTAAATGAAAACTTATGTTAAATATTTAACCTTATCTTATAATTGCTCAATAAATTTGTTTACTAATATATTGATAATATCATCACTATTATTATCCCATAATGGTTTTAGGTATTGATGATGAGAATTTGATCAGTCTCTGGGCTGAGGGAAGTCAAAAAACAGAAGCAAAATGAAGCAGAATCCAGAAAATTGGAATTCAAAACAGAAGTGGATACTCATTTACTTGACTTGGTATTTACTTTAGAAACAAACCTTTTGTGGCCACACATTTGCATATGTCTGTTTGTAAAATTTGTTTTAAGAAAAAAAAAAAAAAGCAACCTAACTTACATTCTCATTTCCTGACACTTTTGAAATACTAATCTTGTTAAAAAGGGAATAGAATTATAACTGCAGTGCCAATTTATCTCTGATTCTTTTCTGTAGTATTTCATGTGAGAATAAAATTAGGCTCAAGTTAACAAACACATTTCATTGCATTCAGACTACCTAGAACACAAACACAGTTTGCTTTTATTTTTAGCTCTTGGAGATTAAATAAATCAAAGAATTTAACTCAAATGATAATCTCTAAGGCTCTTCCAGATTAGTTCATATACCAAGAAATCTTAGATATGCTATTGCTAACATTGGCTAATCTGATGAATTTTGGAATCCTTATTTAGAACCCCTTTAAGATAATGAGACTTATCCTTTTGAGAAGTGTGTCTGTCAAGACATTGAATAATATTTCTAAGAGTTTATTTCTCCAAATCAAATGAAGAATATTATCTATCCAGTGAAGAGCTTAGATCTTTTACTTTATTATATATATATTTAATATTAAAATTTTACCAATGTTACCATTATACTAAATTCCAAATGATGAAGTGCATTTACACAAGCAAATACATTGAACTGGATTATCAGAAGATCAATCCACACACATTTACTTTTCCTTTTAAATTAAACATTCTAATGCCTCTTAGCAGTTACTAGGAATTGATATGAGTCATCCTAATGGTTTTATATTTTATGCATATTGACCAATACTTTACTTACATAGATGATTAGCTTACCTGAGAAATATGAATAACAATGTCCTGTGGAATATGAGAAGGTGAACAAAAAAGTATATTTCTTTTAAATAAATTACTTAGTTATGTATTATTTATGCTATACAAATTCAAACAATGTATAATACATGAGGAGAAATCTACTATATTTGGAGCAAAAATAACTGAACAGTCTCTTAGGGGCCTTTATTAATATTCATGATAGGGAAGTCAAAAAACAGAAGCAAAATGAAGCAGAATCCAGAAAATTGGAATTCAAAACAGAAGTGGATACTCATTTACTTGACTTGGTATTTACTTTAGAAACAAACCTTTTGTGGCCACACATTTGCATATGTCTGTTTGTAAAATTTGTTTTAAGAAAAAAAAAAAAAAGCAACCTAACTTACATTCTCATTTCCTGACACTTTTGAAATACTAATCTTGTTAAAAAGGGAATAGAATTATAACTGCAGTGCCAATTTATCTCTGATTCTTTTCTGTAGTATTTCATGTGAGAATAAAATTAGGCTCAAGTTAACAAACACATTTCATTGCATTCAGACTACCTAGAACACAAACACAGTTTGCTTTTATTTTTAGCTCTTGGAGATTAAATAAATCAAAGAATTTAACTCAAATGATAATCTCTAAGGCTCTTCCAGATTAGTTCATATACCAAGAAATCTTAGATATGCTATTGCTAACATTGGCTAATCTGATGAATTTTGGAATCCTTATTTAGAACCCCTTTAAGATAATGAGACTTATCCTTTTGAGAAGTGTGTCTGTCAAGACATTGAATAATATTTCTAAGAGTTTATTTCTCCAAATCAAATGAAGAATATTATCTATCCAGTGAAGAGCTTAGATCTTTTACTTTATTATATATATATTTAATATTAAAATTTTACCAATGTTACCATTATACTAAATTCCAAATGATGAAGTGCATTTACACAAGCAAATACATTGAACTGGATTATCAGAAGATCAATCCACACACATTTACTTTTCCTTTTAAATTAAACATTCTAATGCCTCTTAGCAGTTACTAGGAATTGATATGAGTCATCCTAATGGTTTTATATTTTATGCATATTGACCAATACTTTACTTACATAGATGATTAGCTTACCTGAGAAATATGAATAACAATGTCCTGTGGAATATGAGAAGGTGAACAAAAAAGTATATTTCTTTTAAATAAATTACTTAGTTATGTATTATTTATGCTATACAAATTCAAACAATGTATAATACATGAGGAGAAATCTACTATATTTGGAGCAAAAATAACTGAACAGTCTCTTAGGGGCCTTTATTAATATTTCAATATCAGTATTATTCTGTTGTATAATTGATTTTTGCAGAATATTTTGCATATGTTTTCTGAAATCTAATGACTGAAGCTCAAAATTGTCTGAGTATGCATGAACTTGATATCATTTATTTTGGGACAAATTTTTGAGTTGGAGGCTAAAATAAGAGTTATTGTTAAAACTAGTGGACACTTTCAACATCTTTCTTTTTTTTTAATATTTATTTATTTATTTTGGGGGGGCGGGTTGGGGAGGGAGGGGGGCAGGCGGGCCGCTTCCATTGGTCTTTCACTTATCCATTTTCATCCATCTTGTTCCTTGGCCCGTGTGGGCCTCCCATCGTGATGGCCTCTGTTGTTACAGAGCACCAGCTCTGGGCACATGCGCTCCAGAGCTCCGGCTCAGTAATTGGACACTTTGGTCCAGCTGCTCCGCGGCACGTGGGATCTTCCCAGGCCAGGGATTGAACTGATGCCCCTTGCATTGCAAGGCAGTGTTCTTACCCAATGGACCACCAGGGAAGCCCTTTCAACATCTTTCAAAATGACCTCGTCTAAGGGTCTATCCAAAAGTTAAGATTGTTTACATCCTACTCACTACCAGGTATATGGATAGAGAATAGGATCCAAGCTTACTGCTTTCCCTTGTGTTTCAAGTTTCATGACTTTTCTATTTCTCTTTCAGAGGGAGGGAAGAAAGACTGTTAGTTTCAATTTTTATTATGAGACTCTTGGATAATTGCTGTTAAAATGAAAGAAACTCCAAATAATGTGGTTTTGATTAATGATCTGGAGCATTGAACTTATAAGCCTCCCCAAGAAATATTTTTCTGTTTAAACCAGTATTTCCATCTCTCTCTCACATTTTTTTTTTTTGAAATAACAGGAAATGAAAGCCAAAGATTTACAAACCTCAGGTGAAATATTTTATATACAAAAATGGGGCTTAGTAAATACCTGTGGAAAGAATGTCGAATTATAATAATTTATTGAACTTCTATTCTATGAGAGGCACAAGTTTTTGAGCTTGAGTCTGACAAGTTAGACCACTTGGCCATCCTGACGAGGCATAGGTTTTTAACAGACGAGGCATAGATTTTTAACAGACATAAAGGGAAACAGTTAGGGTACTACAGGAAAATGAATATGTGGATCAAAATTTGGAATCCAAAATTCTACTCCACTAACCATTCATTGGAATAAATGGAAGGGCATTAGAGATAAGGTAAACTGTTCTTCTACTGTATCTTAAAGTTTTCTATCTTCAAACTAAAATCACAAATCCAATTCTCTAATTTGAGAAATAATTACACTACGAAGTTCAAGCTCATACTCTACACTGCAGTAAATCAATTGCCAATTGGCCAATAAATCAAGAGATGAACTGTTGAGGCAAGGAATATTTACTTTATTCAGAAAGCCAACAGATTGGGACAATGTGGGAACCATCTCACATGACTTTGGATGGTAATTTCTTTTATAGAAACAAAGAAGGGGAGGTGAAAAGATCAAAAGAAAAAGGAGGATATATTATTACAAATATTTCGTGGTTCTGGCCAGGCTCTGGAGGGGATGTGTTAATTTTTTCTTTCATGTGGTCATTCACAGGTCATTCACAGGTGGGCTTGGTCAGGATGTTTCTTGTGCTAACCTTATGTGGATCAGTGGTAAAGCATCTGCCTTCAGTACAGGAGACCCTGGTTCATTCTCTGCGTTGGGAAGATTCTCTGGAAGAGAGGATGGCAACCCACTCCAGTACTCTTGCCTGGGAAATCCCAAGGACAGAGGAGCCTAGTGGGCTACAGTCCATAGGGTCACACAGAGTCTGACATGATTGAAGTGACTACGCAGCAGCAGCAAAGGTATTTTAGTTTTAGCCTCAGGCATGGGGGCCAGGATTACTGGAGATGGGCCATCACATATAATTTAAGCCATAGGCAATATCACTTTAGTGATTAACTTGTGGCAAAAGTTTCTCTGGTGGCTGAGATAGAATCTGCTTGCAATACAGGAGACCCAGCTTTGATTCTGGGTCGAGAAGATCTTCTGGAGAAGGAATGGCTATCCACTCTAGCATTCTTGCTGGAGAATTCCATGGGCAGAGGAGCCTAGTGAGCCTGGTCCACCAGGTTCCAAAGAGTCAGACACAATGGAGAAACTAACATTTGTAGCAACAGCAATAGAATACAAAGTTTAAAGTAAAAGAAACAGATCTAATATGGAGTCAGATTTGTTCTTTTTTATTACAATTACATATCTCTGAAGAAATATGTTAGCATTTCTAAAATCACATCGAGTTTGCTGTTGTTTCTACACACTTATAGATTTATATCTGAAAACACTTGGTTAAATTAGGATATGTTTCAATCTAAGTTAGAAAATAAACTGACCAAGTATGGAATAAAAGCTTAAATATAGTTAAGAATAGCAATTTTGTCATGATTTTATCACAGGTTTTGAAGAACAATTATCTATAGGCTCAGAAATTCCAAAACTATTGCTTTCCCTTTTTTGCCTTTTTCTACCATTATTTATTTTGGTATAATTCACTAATTAATTCATATATTCAACAGATATTTATTGACTACCTACTCTCATCTAAGCCTTCAATTATATATTTGGAAAGTTAAGAATTAACCCTACTGATATTTAATTTCTGCTAGAGATACAAATAAATCATTTTAGGTATGAGAATAGAGCTAGGATAAATTCAAGTTCAGAAACAGAGAATTTAATGGGTGCCTAGGCAAACAGCCCTGAACCCAGATATATAGACAGGAGTTTGAATCAAGAAGTGAGAAGTTATCCTAAACCATAGAATATAGAATATGAAACATGGTAATGAGAATATTTCTAAGGTAACAAAATTAATAACGACATATCAGTTTATAAATAACACCGAAAACAAAAATGAATTCTAAAAAAAAATAAAAATACCCACAGTTTACCAACATTGTTTTTTAACTTTTTTTCTTTTTTATGTTGATATGGCCAACAGTTTCCTTATCTCTTTTATGAGTCCTAGATGGAATCTGAAAGAAGAATAAAGTTACAGCTTATTTTAAAAATCACAACACCATTTCTTTCAATTTTTATGTTATCTCCTGAAATTTCATTCGAGCACTAAGATGAGCTGACCTTACTCAGCTGCTAAGAATTGACAAGCTCAAGATGGTATGTAGTTAGAGAAATGATACTTTTTTATTCTCTTTCTGACTATTCTTAGTACAAATGACTCAACAAAGTTCTCCAAGTTGCCATCCTTCTCCTTGAAACTTCTCCACTCTCCAGATTACTTTGAAGAATGGTTGTGTAGATAAGCTGGCCAAAAGTCAAAATGCAAGGAAAAAATATTACATCCTTCAGCATGTCATTCCTACCAGCTTATGATCCTGATGGTTAAATTAGGATATGTTTCAATCTAAGTTAGAAAATAAACTGACCAAGTATGGAATAAAAGCTTAAATATAGTTAAGAATAGCAATTTTGTCATGATTTTATCACAGGTTTTGAAGAACAATTATCTATAGGCTCAGAAATTCCAAAACTATTGCTTTCCCTTTTTTGCCTTTTTCTACCATTATTTATTTTGGTATAATTCACTAATTAATTCATATATTCAACAGATATTTATTGACTACCTACTCTCATCTAAGCCTTCAATTATATATTTGGAAAGTTAAGAATTAACCCTACTGATATTTAATTTCTGCTAGAGATACAAATAAATCATTTTAGGTATGAGAATAGAGCTAGGATAAATTCAAGTTCAGAAACAGAGAATTTAATGGGTGCCTAGGCAAACAGCCCTGAACCCAGATATATAGACAGGAGTTTGAATCAAGAAGTGAGAAGTTATCCTAAACCATAGAATATAGAATATGAAACATGGTAATGAGAATATTTCTAAGGTAACAAAATTAATAACGACATATCAGTTTATAAATAACACCGAAAACAAAAATGAATTCTAAAAAAAAATAAAAATAAAAATACCCACAGTTTACCAACATTGTTTTTTTTAACTTTTTTTTTCTTTTTTATGTTGATATGGCCAACAGTTTCCTTATCTCTTTTATGAGTCCTAGATGGAATCTGAAAGAAGAATAAAGTTACAGCTTATTTTAAAAATCACAACACCATTTCTTTCAATTTTTATGTTATCTCCTGAAATTTCATTCGAGCACTAAGATGAGCTGACCTTACTCAGCTGCTAAGAATTGACAAGCTCAAGATGGTATGTAGTTAGAGAAATGATACTTTTTTATTCTCTTTCTGACTATTCTTAGTACAAATGACTCAACAAAGTTCTCCAAGTTGCCATCCTTCTCCTTGAAACTTCTCCACTCTCCAGATTACTTTGAAGAATGGTTGTGTAGATAAGCTGGCCAAAAGTCAAAATGCAAGGAAAAAATATTACATCCTTCAGCATGTCATTCCTACCAGCTTATGATCCTGATGTTTAAGTGTTTTGCTGAAGACTGTTAGCTAGAATTTAAGCAATTGATAAAGGAGAAAATGTTGAATAAATAGTATTATTATGCACACGGTTAACCACTAACAAAGACATTCTTAAGCCTGAGGTGGAATTTCTATTACTGATTCCAGTTTTAAAGGAACCTTCAAACTTAGATTATCTTTACAATGCCTTAGTTTAGGGGTAAAAATATGCTTCATCCAATATAGTTTAGACAATTAATTATAAGCTATTTTAAACCATAAACTATGGGCACATTATCTACTCATAAAGCCTTAATACAATTCAAAACATATTCCATTTCAGATATGAGCTTCTGCAGATTGTTCCCATGTTAAGAAAAAAAGGTCATTTAGAGATCATTGGAACACAAAGTCAGATGGGGATGCAGTTTTAGTTCCCTCAACTTAAACAGTTGAGGGAATGATATATTATTTCAAAATGATTACTATTGTATAATTAGGAGTGTCTCACAATATAAAAATATTTCTGAAATAGCAATAATCTCCAATATCAGATGTAGCAACATGTTTATGGGATGTCTATGACCTATCCAAGTGGGTTTCTACTGGACAAGGTTTGAGATGGTGCCTGGGAGCCAGGATGCTCCCTAGATCCATGGAAAATACTGGGCAAATACAGTCTTCTTTAAAAAGAAAATTTGCAAAGTGTTTCTTTTTCAATGTTGATTCTATAGCATTAAGAATAAAGACTCAGGCTTCCCTGGTGGTTCAGTGGGTAAAGGTTTCACCTTGTAGTGCAAGGGGCACTGGTTCGATCCCTGTCCCAGGAAGTTACCACGTGCCGAGGACTGGCTGGGTTGGTGGTCCAGTTACAGGTTGGTGTGTCCTATTATGCACCAGCACTCTGGAGCATATGCGCCTACAGCTGATGTTCTGCAACAAGAGAGACCACTGTGATGTGAGGCCCACGCATGCCAAAGAATAAAAAGATGAATGGAAAATAAATGATGACTTAGAGGCAAAAAAATTAAAAATTAAAAAAAAGAATAAAGACGCATCTTTTTGTTGGAATTGCACTCCATTTCCTCATAAGCAAAATTTTATTGACCTAGAAAATATATTAACAAAATTTTGATTTAGAAAGTGTTTATCGCTTTTGTGTCTAACACACTAAACAAAAAAAAAAAACACACGGTTAACCACTAACAAAGACATTCTTAAGCCTGAGGTGGAATTTCTATTACTGATTCCAGTTTTAAAGGAACCTTCAAACTTAGATTATCTTTACAATGCCTTAGTTTAGGGGTAAAAATATGCTTCATC
The DNA here is from genome assembly GCA_022376925.1 of Tragulus kanchil. Lineage (NCBI taxonomy): Eukaryota > Metazoa > Chordata > Mammalia > Artiodactyla > Tragulidae > Tragulus > Tragulus kanchil. The sequence continues at coordinate 109,976,714 of JAIOJX010000025.1, read as the reverse complement.
CAATATAGTTTAGACAATTAATTATAAGCTATTTTAAACCATAAACTATGGGCACATTATCTACTCATAAAGCCTTAATACAATTCAAAACATATTCCATTTCAGATATGAGCTTCTGCAGATTGTTCCCATGTTAAGAAAAAAAGGTCATTTAGAGATCATTGGAACACAAAGTCAGATGGGGATGCAGTTTTAGTTCCCTCAACTTAAACAGTTGAGGGAATGATATATTATTTCAAAATGATTACTATTGTATAATTAGGAGTGTCTCACAATATAAAAATATTTCTGAAATAGCAATAATCTCCAATATCAGATGTAGCAACATGTTTATGGGATGTCTATGACCTATCCAAGTGGGTTTCTACTGGACAAGGTTTGAGATGGTGCCTGGGAGCCAGGATGCTCCCTAGATCCATGGAAAATACTGGGCAAATACAGTCTTTTTTAAAAAAGAAAATTTGCAAAGTGTTTCTTTTCAATGTTGATTCTATAGCATTAAGAATAAAGACTCAGGCTTCCATGGTGGTTCAGTGGGTAAAGGTTTCACCTTGTAGTGCAAGGGGCACTGGTTCGATCCCTGTCCCAGGAAGTTACCACGTGCCGAGGACTGGCTGGGTTGGTGGTCCAGTTACAGGTTGGTGTGTCCTATTATGCACCAGCACTCTGGAGCATATGCGCCTACAGCTGATGTTCTGCAACAAGAGAGACCACTGTGATGTGAGGCCCACGCATGCCAAAGAATAAAAAGATGAATGGAAAATAAATGATGACTTAGAGGCAAAAAAATTAAAAATTAAAAAAAAGAATAAAGACGCATCTTTTTGTTGGAATTGCACTCCATTTCCTCATAAGCAAAATTTTATTGACCTAGAAAATATATTAACAAAATTTCTGATTTGAGATAGGTGCTCTTATTATGATTATACCTTATTTTGAGTATACAATTCCAGAAGTCTTAGAAAAATCTGAGAAAAAATAAAGTATAATTATCCAGATTCTATGTTTATTTACTTGGTAAAGGATTGAATTTGTCTTTGTGGTCTGAGATTTCTTTTTACGGGAAAAAATGCATTAGGGTTCCTTTTGGCCTTTTTAATGTGAAATAAGCTATTTTTATGACACAATCAATGAGATGTTAAATATGGTTTATGTAAGTGTGAGAAGTTGTTTTCATTGTGAGCAGATTTGCATCCTAACAGATAAGTGTAATTGCTGCAAGAAGGCCAAAGAAATGGAATATGGAGAAGTCATATATGGTCACCAACTTGAGATAGGAAGAAATGAATATGGGTCATCCTGTGAATGAGGAGAATTCTTCCAGTGTGTGTAATTATTTTCCTATGTAGCAGTGGATAAGTATTAAAGTAAAGCACCATATTTTGTCTACACTGAATGAAAATATACAATGCCTGAGATGAGGCTAGTAGTGGTCAGTGCCATCTGCTATACAGATTTAATTTCTAAATATTACCAAATGTGTTCATCCATAATGTTTCAACAATACAAGGGAATTATGACTAGGCATCCTTTTTTGAGCAACTTTTTTTTTTTTTTTTTTTGGTTGAATACTTTTTTTTTATTTATTTATTTATTTATTTATTTATTTTTGTACATGTATGTTCCCAGATCAATCAGATGCATATCCCTTGGCCCTCCCCCCACCCAAGTTCCCCCCCACCATCCCTCCAGACCATTGCTCCAAGTGGTTGTAGGTACTCCTATTCCCCTAGCACAATGACTATAGCTATCTTTTCTACACATGACAGTATAGGTTCCCATGTTACTCCCTCCCATTGTTCGGTCTCCACAATGTCTTTATGTCTATTCTCTGTTTTTTCATGAGTTCACTGTGTGTGTTATCAAGACCATCTTACTAGATCCCATATATATGAGTTAGTATACTATACTTGTCTTTCTCTTTTTGACTTACTTCACTTTTTATGATAGGTTCTCCACCATAGTCATCTTGCGAGGTATTAAGCAAAATTTATTGACCTAGAAAATATATTAACAAAATTTCTGATTTGAGATAGGTGCTCTTATTATGATTATACCTTATTTTGAGTATACAATTCCAGAAGTCTTAGAAAAATCTGAGAAAAAATAAAGTATAATTATCCAGATTCTATGTTTATTTACTTGGTAAAGGATTGAATTTGTCTTTGTGGTCTGAGATTTCTTTTTACGGGAAAAAATGCATTAGGGTTCCTTTTGGCCTTTTTAATGTGAAATAAGCTATTTTTATGACACAATCAATGAGATGTTAAATATGGTTTATGTAAGTGTGAGAAGTTGTTTTCATTGTGAGCAGATTTGCATCCTAACAGATAAGTGTAATTGCTGCAAGAAGGCCAAAGAAATGGAATATGGAGAAGTCATATATGGTCACCAACTTGAGATAGGAAGAAATGAATATGGGTCATCCTGTGAATGAGGAGAATTCTTCCAGTGTGTGTAATTATTTTCCTATGTAGCAGTGGATAAGTATTAAAGTAAAGCACCATATTTTGTCTACACTGAATGAAAATATACAATGCCTGAGATGAGGCTAGTAGTGGTCAGTGCCATCTGCTATACAGATTTAATTTCTAAATATTACCAAATGTGTTCATCCATAATGTTTCAACAATACAAGGGAATTATGACTAGGCATCCTTTTTTGAGCAACTTTTTTTTTTTTTTTTTTGGTTGAATACTTTTTTTTTATTTATTTATTTATTTATTTATTTTTGTACATGTATGTTCCCAGATCAATCAGATGCATATCCCTTGGCCCTCCCCCCCCCCAAGTTCCCCCATCCCTCCAGACCATTGCTCCAAGTGGTTGTAGGTACTCCTATTCCCCTAGCACAATGACTATAGCTATCTTTTCTACACATGACAGTATAGGTTCCCATGTTACTCCCTCCCATTGTTCGGTCTCCACAATGTCTTTATGTCTATTCTCTGTTTTTTCATGAGTTCACTGTGTGTGTTATCAAGACCATCTTACTAGATCCCATATATATGAGTTAGTATACTATACTTGTCTTTCTCTTTTTGACTTACTTCACTTTTTATGATAGGTTCTAAAGCCAGCCACCTCATTAGGACTGAGTCTTCTGCATTTCTTTTAACAGCTGAGTAGTATTCCATTGTATATATGTACCAGAGCTTCTGGATCCATTCATTTGTCGATGGACATCTAGGTCGCTTCCATGTTCTGGCTATTGTATAGAGAGCTGCAATGAACATTGGGGTACAGGTGCCTCTTTCAGTTTTGATTTCATCAGGATATAGGCCTAATAGTGGGATTGCTGGGTCATAGGGTGCTTCTATTTTTAGTTTTTTAAGGAATCTCCATATTGTCTTCCATAGAGGTTGTATTAATTTACATTCCCACCAGCAATGCAAGAGGGTTCCCTTTTCTGCACACCCTCTCCAGCATTTGTTGTCTGTCGATTTGTTGATGATGGCCATTCTGACAGGTGTGAGGTGGTATCTCATTGTAGTTTTAATTTGCATTTCTCTAATAATAAGCGAGGTTGAGCATCGTTTCATGTGCTTTTGGACCATTTGTATGTCCTCTTTGGAGAGGCGTCTCTTTAGATCTTTTTCCCATTTTTTGATTGGGCTGCTCATTTTCCCTGTGCTGAGTTGTCTGAGTTGCTTGTAGATTTTGGAGATTAATTCTTTGTCTGTTGTTTCATTTGCTATGATTTTCTCCCACTCTGTGGGGTGTCTGTTGAACTTTTTTGTAATTTCTTTTGCTGTACAAAAGCTTTTAAGTTTCATGAGGTCCCATATGTTCATTTTCTTTTCAGTTCTGCTATTTTAGTTGGTGGGTCAGAGAAGATCTTGCTTTGATTGATGTCCTTGAGGGTTTTGCCTATATTCTCCTCTAAGAGTTTGATGGTTTCTGGTCTTACATTGAGGTCTTTAATCCATTTTGAGTTGATCTTAGTGTATGGCGTCAGGGAATGTTCCAATTTCATTTTTTTGCATGTAGCTGTCCAATTGTCCCAGCACCACTTGTTAAAGAGACTGTCTTTGTCCCATTTTATAGTTTCTCCTCCTTTATCAAAAATAAGGTACCCATAGGTGCGTGGGTTGATCTCTGAGTTCTCAATCTTGTTCCATTGATCTATAGTTCTGTTTTTGTGCCAGTACCATACTGTCTTGATAACTGTTGCTTTGTAGTAGAGTCTGAAGTTAGGGAGGCTGATCCCTCCAACTCCATTTTTTTCTGTGGCTATGATTTTTATCAGACTTAGATCCCATATATATGAGTTAGTATACTATACTTGTCTTTCTCTTTTTGACTTACTTCACTTTTTATGATAGGTTCTAAAGCCAGCCACCTCATTAGGACTGAGTCTTCTGCATTTCTTTTAACAGCTGAGTAGTATTCCATTGTATATATGTACCAGAGCTTCTGGATCCATTCATTTGTCGATGGACATCTAGGTCGCTTCCATGTTCTGGCTATTGTATAGAGAGCTGCAATGAACATTGGGGTACAGGTGCCTCTTTCAGTTTTGATTTCATCAGGATATAGGCCTAATAGTGGGATTGCTGGGTCATAGGGTGCTTCTATTTTTAGTTTTTTAAGGAATCTCCATATTGTCTTCCATAGAGGTTGTATTAATTTACATTCCCACCAGCAATGCAAGAGGGTTCCCTTTTCTGCACACCCTCTCCAGCATTTGTTGTCTGTCGATTTGTTGATGATGGCCATTCTGACAGGTGTGAGGTGGTATCTCATTGTAGTTTTAATTTGCATTTCTCTAATAATAAGCGAGGTTGAGCATCGTTTCATGTGCTTTTGGACCATTTGTATGTCCTCTTTGGAGAGGCGTCTCTTTAGATCTTTTTCCCATTTTTTGATTGGGCTGCTCATTTTCCCTGTGCTGAGTTGTCTGAGTTGCTTGTAGATTTTGGAGATTAATTCTTTGTCTGTTGTTTCATTTGCTATGATTTTCTCCCACTCTGTGGGGTGTCTGTTGAACTTTTTTGTAATTTCTTTTGCTGTACAAAAGCTTTTAAGTTTCATGAGGTCCCATATGTTCATTTTTCTTTTCAGTTCTGCTATTTTAGTTGGTGGGTCAGAGAAGATCTTGCTTTGATTGATGTCCTTGAGGGTTTTGCCTATATTCTCCTCTAAGAGTTTGATGGTTTCTGGTCTTACATTGAGGTCTTTAATCCATTTTGAGTTGATCTTAGTGTATGGCGTCAGGGAATGTTCCAATTTCATTTTTTTGCATGTAGCTGTCCAATTGTCCCAGCACCACTTGTTAAAGAGACTGTCTTTGTCCCATTTTATAGTTTCTCCTCCTTTATCAAAAATAAGGTACCCATAGGTGCGTGGGTTGATCTCTGAGTTCTCAATCTTGTTCCATTGATCTATAGTTCTGTTTTTGTGCCAGTACCATACTGTCTTGATAACTGTTGCTTTGTAGTAGAGTCTGAAGTTAGGGAGGCTGATCCCTCCAACTCCATTTTTCTTCCTCAGGATTGCTTTGGCTATTCGAGGTCTTCTGTGTTTCCATATGAACTGTGTTATTATTTGGTCTAGTTCTGTGAAAAATGTCAGTGGTAGTTGAATAGGGATTGCATTGAATCTGTAGATGATATTTGGAAGTATGGTCATTTTCACAATATTGATTCTTCCAATCCAGGAACATGGAATATCTCTCCATCTGTTTAAGTCTTCTTTAATGTCTCTCATGAGTGTCTTGTAATTTTCTGTGTACAATTCTTTTGTTTCTTTGGGTAGGTTTATTCCTAGATATTTGATTCTTTTGGTTGCAATGGTGAAGGGGATTGCCTCTTTGATTTCATTTTCTGATTTTTCATTGTTTGTGTATAGGAATGCCAGTGACTTCTGTGTGTTGACTTTATATCCTGCGACTTTGCTGAATTCATTGATTAGTTCTAGTAGCTTTGTAACCGTGTCTTTGGGATTTTCTATGTATAATATCATGTCGTCTGCAAAAAGAGAGAGCTTGACTTCTTCCTTTCCAATCTGGATTCCTTTGATTTCTTTCTCTTGTCTTATTGCTGTTGCTAGGACTTCCAGGACTATGTTGAATAGCAGTGGTGAAAGTGGGCACCCCTGTCTTGTTCCTGATCTTAGAGGGAATGCTTTCAGTTTTTCACCATTAACAATAATGTTCGCTGTAGGTTTCTCATAGATGGCTTTTATTATGTTGAGATAGGTTCCTTCTATACCCATTTTCTGAAGAGTTTTGATCATAAATGGATGTTGTACTTTGTCGAAGGCTTTTTCTGCATCTATTGAGATGATCATGTGATTTTTGTCTTTCAACTTGTTGATATGGTGTATCACGTTGATTGATTTGCGGATGTTGAAGAATCCTTGCATGCCTGGGATGATTAAAACTCAATGAAAAATAAATTTCCATTCTGCTTTAACAGATTTGGGGAAAATAGAGCAGAGGGAGTCTACTATGATTTGTTATATAGAACAAAGTATTTAGACAAAGGTCAAGAAGTATGCTATAAAAAGGTAATCCCAGAATAGAGAGGAGGAATAAGTGTTGGATTGTTCATCGACTTCACTAGTGTTCTGAAACCAGAATCAAAACCTCAGACTTTCTGTAGGCAAGAGCCTTTCCAAGTTCACAATGATGCCAAGCCACAATTCAAGGGTGTTGCTAATATTGTGTTCATTCTCAGGTTTAAAACATAAATGTATTATGGCTTGTGACCAGCAATAAGGAATAAAGAATGATAATTAATGTGTACTTATAATGTCTATTTATATCACATCATAAATTGGTTTAAAACTGACTTCTAAGTAACTGAAGCAAAACTCTCAAGTGGAAGTCATTTTCTAGTGAATAGAAGAGAAAAAAAAATATTGTCATTACTATTGCTTTTTATTCTCCCTGAATTTCATAAATAGTTGATGTATGGGCATAGAAAGAAGGTCAGAGCTGAGAGTGAAGAAAGCCATTAGATGGAATTATTGTTTTGATCATATCATTCTTGTTGGCATTGAATATATGTAGTTCACAGACAGATATTATGTGAAAAGTGGGTGTGGACTATAAAAGACAGTTCGAAGTGTCTAGAGCTTAATATTTAGTAACTATTCTAAATTATTATTACATAATACAAAATTTATTCAGGTACACTATGATGCATAAACCATAAGAGTTTTATATACCAAATTCTTATGACAATTTTTATAAATGAATACATTACATTCTTTTGTATCTTAATTAAGTCAATATTAATGTATTAGAGACATTTTTTCCTGATCAATACTAATTATGTACTGTGAGTAACCAGCAATTAGAGAATGGCTTATGTACTTGTTTTTATGAATTCTCCCCAAATCATCCTCAGATTTCATCAGAATTAGGCATACATTAAAAGACACACTTAAAAATGTGGGAAGAAATCCAATGTACTGGATGGTTGAACCAAAAAATTGAAAGTTCCAATCATCGTTTTGTCCTAAATTCTCCTCCTTCAAATTGCCAAAATTTTGTGAATGACTCCTCAATAGCTATTCCACTTAGGTTTCCTCATTGGGTATAGTCTGAGGGTCACTGGGTTTGATAATACCAAAAGAAAAAAACAAAAATCTAATACAGCCATCACTGTTGCCTGAGATTAGGTTTAACATCTGCTCTCTGGCACCTCCCAATATAGCTCCTATTTTTCTGAGTGGTCTCAGCTGACCTGATCAATTTGTTTGAGAAATACTTTACTATATCTTTAAATAAAAGAAAGCAGTAAATAGAGTTAGGAGAACTTGTGCGCATGCATGCTAATTTGCTTCAGTTGTTCCTGACTCTTTGTGACCCTATGAACGATAGGCCTCCAGGGTCCTCTGTCCATGGGATTTCCCAGACAAGAATGCTAGAGTGGATTGCCATTCCCTTCCCCTAGGGATCTGCCAGACCCAGGGATTGAACCTGTGTCTCTGGCACCTCCTGCATTGGCAGGTAGGCTCCTTACTACTAGTGCCACCTGGGAAGCCCTAAAATTTCATTTGTTTTTTTTAGATTTTAGACTACTTATTTTGATGTATTTTGTAAATATCTAAAAGGGGAACAAATTACAGGTATTATTTCCCAAACTTATTTCCTTATGATTTTTCCATTTAACAGTTTTTCCAGGTTTATCTGTGAGACAAACTTTTGAAAAGTGGGTGTGGACTATAAAAGACAGTTCGAAGTGTCTAGAGCTTAATATTTAGTAACTATTCTAAATTATTATTACATAATACAAAATTTATTCAGGTACACTATGATGCATAAACCATAAGAGTTTTATATACCAAATTCTTATGACAATTTTTATAAATGAATACATTACATTCTTTTGTATCTTAATTAAGTCAATATTAATGTATTAGAGACATTTTTTCCTGATCAATACTAATTATGTACTGTGAGTAACCAGCAATTAGAGAATGGCTTATGTACTTGTTTTTATGAATTCTCCCCAAATCATCCTCAGATTTCATCAGAATTAGGCATACATTAAAAGACACACTTAAAAATGTGGGAAGAAATCCAATGTACTGGATGGTTGAACCAAAAAATTGAAAGTTCCAATCATCGTTTTGTCCTAAATTCTCCTCCTTCAAATTGCCAAAATTTTGTGAATGACTCCTCAATAGCTATTCCACTTAGGTTTCCTCATTGGGTATAGTCTGAGGGTCACTGGGTTTGATAATACCAAAAGAAAAAAACAAAAATCTAATACAGCCATCACTGTTGCCTGAGATTAGGTTTAACATCTGCTCTCTGGCACCTCCCAATATAGCTCCTATTTTTCTGAGTGGTCTCAGCTGACCTGATCAATTTGTTTGAGAAATACTTTACTATATCTTTAAATAAAAGAAAGCAGTAAATAGAGTTAGGAGAACTTGTGCGCATGCATGCTAATTTGCTTCAGTTGTTCCTGACTCTTTGTGACCCTATGAACGATAGGCCTCCAGGGTCCTCTGTCCATGGGATTTCCCAGACAAGAATGCTAGAGTGGATTGCCATTCCCTTCCCCTAGGGATCTGCCAGACCCAGGGATTGAACCTGTGTCTCTGGCACCTCCTGCATTGGCAGGTAGGCTCCTTACTACTAGTGCCACCTGGGAAGCCCTAAAATTTCATTTGTTTTTTTTAGATTTTAGACTACTTATTTTGATGTATTTTGTAAATATCTAAAAGGGGAACAAATTACAGGTATTATTTCCCAAACTTATTTCCTTATGATTTTTTTTCCATTTTTAACAGTTTTTCTCCAGGTTAATGATCTGTGAGACAAACTTTTGAATACCATACGATAGGTAGATATCAGAATCTATAGTAAATTACCTTTCTTTCTCTCCTTCCTCTTTCTTCTATATTCCTCTGATACCGTGGCCAGTAATTTGATGTTTTGAATCCATGTAATGATCATGATCATGATATTATGGACATCAGCTCCCTGTGACCAGCGAAGAGTTAACAGTTTGACTTTCTCCCCATCTTCAGAGAAGATATTACAAGATGACATGATTTCAATTTGCTGCTTTGGAAGAGTCCCAGCAATCAAAACCTTTGTAGGGACAATGTGTGTTATCCAGCGTCCCAGTAAGTATTGCCCGTCTGTTTCAAACTTATGATTTATTAGGAAATTAACATGGGCATTATTCCTGGAAATTCTGCAGAGAAGTTTAAGCATATGCACAATGCATAAATCACAATGTAAGAAGAAAGAAATGAGAATGCTGACATGTAGTCATTGACTCTCAAGTACCATACTTTCCCTTGTCAGAAAAAAAATATCATTCTTTAATCTTTTTACTGTATCTAACTTTAGGGAGGTGTTGAGACAAACAGGATAGTATAAAATTATTAAGCCGAATAGATTCTTCCCCCAAGTCAATAGTTTTAAAAAATACACAAAAAATAGGGTAGTGTGAAAGGAGAGCTTTTCGTTTCTAGGTGGAAGTCGTGAAGATTACAAATGTGTTCTGGGCTTCCCTGATAGCTCAGTAGTGAAGAATTCACCTGCCACTGCAGGAGACATGGGTTCGATCCCTGATCTGGGAAGATCCCACATGCTGCAGAGCAACTAAGCCTGTGAGCCACAACTATTAAGCTTGTTCTCTAGAGCCTCAGAGCTGCAACTATTGAGCCCATGTACTGCAACTATTGAAGCCCGTGTGTCCTAGAGCCCGAGTTCCACAACAAGAAGTCTGCTCATCTCAACTAGAGAGTAGCCCCCACTCCCTGCAACTAGAGAAGAACTGGCAGCATCAGTGAAAATCCAGAATAGCCAATAAATACATAAATTAAAAAATAAAGAATGCATTCTGATAGTTGCAAGAGGAAGGCAGAAAGGCAGGAGAGTGACAATCAAAGGTTTTCATTTCAACACAATAGCATGATTGTTCAACTAGCCTATCCTGCAGATTGCAAAAAAAAAAAAAAAGCAACAAAATATTACCTTCTCTATGTGCATGCCTTTTTGAAAAGTAATTCTGAAGCTCTTCCAATCAAGAGATTGAGATCATTTATTCACTTTTTATACCTGGACTTTTTCATGTGCCTTGTCTTGGTCCAAGGATGCTATTAAATGTGACCCAAACAAAAGCTCAAAAAGAGATCAGAGCACATCGTGCCTGTGCTTAAACTGCCAGGTAAACAAATCTGATTTAGCTTCCTGGACATTGAGAGACCACGTGCATCTAAGATGAGCAGTCCCACTTAGGGATCCACTATGCCTGGTGATTGCCAGTCATGTGACTGAGGTGCTGTGAGATCATCTAACAACCAGTCAACCAGACAGTTGACCATGAGTAAATGAGAGAGTCCAGCATGATCAGTAAAAACTGGCTTAGACCATGAGAACATCAAGATAATCCAGGAAGCAGGAACTAAATGACACTATAACCATTTTAAATCATTATATTGTGAGGGGGTAGTTTATTATACAACAAAAGCTAACTGCAATGCTTGCTTAGTTAATATAGCAAAGACAGTGGCTTTTTTTACTAAATCTTATTTAATTTTTCTTTTACATTATTCACAGGGAGAGTAAATTGCCTACCTGCCCTTGTTGTTCGCTTGGTGCTAGATGATGGATTCTGGCAAATATCTTCCTCTATTGCTCAATTAAATTAAAAGTTTTTATGATTAGGTTTCAAATTAATAACTTCTGGAAGGAGTTAGTAGTTTTGTTGGCTACAAAACTCAAATACACTTAAGAATAGATTTTAGTATGATGATTGATCCTTCCAAGACAATACCTGGTAAAGTGGCATGTAATTACTACCTAGAGATTTAGCTCCAAGTTTCGTTTGCATGACCCAGAGACTTTTGTTGACTATATTAGGAGAGTAATTTACCCAAGCTAAGTTAATACAAATGGTTAAAAACTAAACTAGGACACAATGTATTTTCTTTTCTTCTAAAATCAATGAGCACACACACACACACACACACACACACACACACACATGGCATAGGAGATTCACAAAATCATTAAAATTAATCACAAGGAATCTGGGTGGAATAACAGCAGAGGATGCTGCTCTATTCCAAATTAATACTCTCCTTGGAGGGTAGGCATAACAGGGACAAAGGGGAGGATTTCTTTTCCCCGTTTTCCACTGAAGGCTAACTTAGAATGGTCCCTTAAGAAATGCTAAATCTGTTTGTTAATAATCATAAAAATCATAGAATTAATCCCTTGTTAGAATCCAAAAGAAGGGAGAAAGACTTGGATATGTGGAAAACAAGAATTTAGAGAAACAATGGGACTATAAAAATTGGAAAGTTGAACACTCAAGGGAAAATAAAAATTGATTTTGAGAGTTTCTATTACTTTAATTCAAATATAAAATGTGCAGATTAGACATTGGCAGTGGTAGAATTTTATGAGAATTAGGGGTTTTAATTGCAAGGAAATAAAGACTTCCTCATCCCAGGGTTGGCTGCACCCATGGTAAAGGATAGCATTTGGGACTTGGTCAAGTACAAACAGCCTGCTCTTGTCTCTTTTATCAGAAAGTATTGATTTCCTCATCATTTCTTAAAAGATTAAATCCTAACTTCTTTTCCAATTTTTAGACTGCTTCAGATCTGTATTTCATTTTCTAAACAGCTGTCCAGAGCTGAACGTGCCTTGATTTAACAATAGGTATTTGGAACAAAATGAAAATAGTTACCCTAACTGAATGCTCTTCTTTCTGAATATGTCTTTTTATAAGTATTTGTATTAGGCAGGGCCTCAGGGGACTGCCTGAGAACAATGGGAGGTATATAACTTTACAGTTTTACAAATTTTTAATTAAAGAAATTCCTGTATTCATTATTTTTATTGATTGATGTTTAGTGAAGTTTATTAGGAATAAATGCTAATAAAATATATTATATAGAATTTTCATATGATTAGAAATTTAATAATTCTGTATTTAGTAGTGGATTTATATTAGTGCTAATAAAGATTAATCTTCCAGGCCTCTCATTTGTACAAGCCATTTGCAACCTCACTTATCACTTGGTGCTTTTATTTCTTTATTATTATATTTTTTCTCAAAGAGGATGCTAAGAATTGAATCTGCCTACAGTCTACAGAATCTTGATCTGTTGAGGTAAAGAATCACCAGATATCAGTCTTCTTATCCTAATTCATAACTAATACTCCTAATACCTTTGTAGAGATCCCTTGGCCACTGCTAACTCTGAATGCACACTGATTCCAAATTAATACTCTCCTTGGAGGGTAGGCATAACAGGGACAAAGGGGAGGATTTCTTTTCCCCGTTTTCCACTGAAGGCTAACTTAGAATGGTCCCTTAAGAAATGCTAAATCTGTTTGTTAATAATCATAAAAATCATAGAATTAATCCCTTGTTAGAATCCAAAAGAAGGGAGAAAGACTTGGATATGTGGAAAACAAGAATTTAGAGAAACAATGGGACTATAAAAATTGGAAAGTTGAACACTCAAGGGAAAATAAAAATTGATTTTGAGAGTTTCTATTACTTTAATTCAAATATAAAATGTGCAGATTAGACATTGGCAGTGGTAGAATTTTATGAGAATTAGGGGTTTTAATTGCAAGGAAATAAAGACTTCCTCATCCCAGGGTTGGCTGCACCCATGGTAAAGGATAGCATTTGGGACTTGGTCAAGTACAAACAGCCTGCTCTTGTCTCTTTTATCAGAAAGTATTGATTTCCTCATCATTTCTTAAAAGATTAAATCCTAACTTTTTTTCCCAAATTTTTTAGACTGCTTCAGATCTGTATTTCATTTTCTAAACAGCTGTCCAGAGCTGAACGTGCCTTGATTTAACAATAGGTATTTGGAACAAAATGAAAATAGTTACCCTAACTGAATGCTCTTCTTTCTGAATATGTCTTTTTATAAGTATTTGTATTAGGCAGGGCCTCAGGGGACTGCCTGAGAACAATGGGAGGTATATAACTTTACAGTTTTACAAATTTTTAATTAAAGAAATTCCTGTATTCATTATTTTTATTGATTGATGTTTAGTGAAGTTTATTAGGAATAAATGCTAATAAAATATATTATATAGAATTTTCATATGATTAGAAATTTAATAATTCTGTATTTAGTAGTGGATTTATATTAGTGCTAATAAAGATTAATCTTCCAGGCCTCTCATTTGTACAAGCCATTTGCAACCTCACTTATCACTTGGTGCTTTTATTTCTTTATTATTATATTTTTTCTCAAAGAGGATGCTAAGAATTGAATCTGCCTACAGTCTACAGAATCTTGATCTGTTGAGGTAAAGAATCACCAGATATCAGTCTTCTTATCCTAATTCATAACTAATACTCCTAATACCTTTGTAGAGATCCCTTGGCCACTGCTAACTCTGGAACTGCTATAGGCATTTTTATATAATATATACTTTGAAGTCCAAAGTCTTGACACCACTACCATTTCTTTATTTCTATATGATGGCCCCTTGCCTCCTCAATCTACAGTTCTTCTATTCCCCATTCCTTGAATCCTACCTTTTTTGGTGGAATAGTTTCCTTACAGAAGGTACCCATACAATAGAAAGAATAGGTCACTGAGAATCATGGCTGTACAACTTCTCAAAATACAGGTTTAAATTCAACTATGATTGAAAAACTGCTCATCATGTGACCCATCCTCTGCTACCTACATATATTGCCCACAGAGTTCATCTGTACGACTGCAGAAACATATACAATAATTGGGAGGGTGCTCAGTTATTCCGCCACAGCCAGCTTTCTCTGACTCCATGGAATGTAGGCCACCAGGCTCCTCTGTTTATGGAATTTTCCAGGCAAAAATACTGGAATGGGTTGCCATTTTCTCCTCTAGGGGATATTCCTGACCGAGGGATTGAACTGGTGTGTCCTGAATTGGCAGACAGATTCTTTACCACTGTGCCACCTGGAAAGCCCGAACTGGGGACAGAGGAAAAACTAATGTCGCAATAAGTAACTTTCAGGTTCATCTTGGGCATATATTCAGAGTCTGATTTGTCACTGTGTTTATCTTATCTAAGGCACCATTATGTCTTCTCAGGAACCCTACTCCACCAGCATCCCTGCTTCTGCCCTTGACCTTCTATAGTCTCTTCTCTACCCAGCACTGGGAAGTGATACGATTCCCTGTATTCATTATTTTTATTGATTGATGTTTAGTGAAGTTTATTAGGAATAAATGCTAATAAAATATATATATAGAATTTTCATATGATTAGAAATTTAATAATTCTGTATTTAGTAGTGGATTTATATTAGTGCTAATAAAGATTAATCTTCCAGGCCTCTCATTTGTACAAGCCATTTGCAACCTCACTTATCACTTGGTGCTTTTATTTCTTTATTATTATATTTTTTCTCAAAGAGGATGCTAAGAATTGAATCTGCCTACAGTCTACAGAATCTTGATCTGTTGAGGTAAAGAATCACCAGATATCAGTCTTCTTATCCTAATTCATAACTAATACTCCTAATACCTTTGTAGAGATCCCTTGGCCACTGCTAACTCTGGAACTGCTATAGGCATTTTTATATAATATATACTTTGAAGTCCAAAGTCTTGACACCACTACCATTTCTTTATTTCTATATGATGGCCCCTTGCCTCCTCAATCTACAGTTCTTCTATTCCCCATTCCTTGAATCCTACCTTTTTTGGTGGAATAGTTTCCTTACAGAAGGTACCCATACAATAGAAAGAATAGGTCACTGAGAATCATGGCTGTACAACTTCTCAAAATACAGGTTTAAATTCAACTATGATTGAAAAACTGCTCATCATGTGACCCATCCTCTGCTACCTACATATATTGCCCACAGAGTTCATCTGTACGACTGCAGAAACATATACAATAATTGGGAGGGTGCTCAGTTATTCCGCCACAGCCAGCTTTCTCTGACTCCATGGAATGTAGGCCACCAGGCTCCTCTGTTTATGGAATTTTCCAGGCAAAAATACTGGAATGGGTTGCCATTTTCTCCTCTAGGGGATATTCCTGACCGAGGGATTGAACTGGTGTGTCCTGAATTGGCAGACAGATTCTTTACCACTGTGCCACCTGGAAAGCCCGAACTGGGGACAGAGGAAAAACTAATGTCGCAATAAGTAACTTTCAGGTTCATCTTGGGCATATATTCAGAGTCTGATTTGTCACTGTGTTTATCTTATCTAAGGCACCATTATGTCTTCTCAGGAACCCTACTCCACCAGCATCCCTGCTTCTGCCCTTGACCTTCTATAGTCTCTTCTCTACCCAGCACTGGGAAGTGATACAGATATAAACTGAATATGTTCGTATTCCCCTTATATTAGCAATCATTCAAAGGTTAATTGTCTGATTCCAAGTGAGACCATAAGTCCCTAAAATGGCTGGCAAACCCCTGCCTCTGTATGACACTACACTCATGCCCTGTTTCTTTCTCCCAAGGGTTTCCCTAGTGACTTAGCAGTGATGAATCTGCCCAGCATTTGCCTGTCAATGCAGGAAATGGGGTTCCATCCCTGGGTCAGGAAGATTTTCTGGAGAAGGTAATAGCTACTCACTCCAGTATTTTTACTTGGGGAATCTCATAGATACAGTAGCCTGATGGGCTACAGCCCATGGGATAGCAGAAGAGTTGGACAAGACTTACAAGCTAAACAGCAACTGTCCCAGCCACATGGCAGCCTTACACATCTTCCAAAACATCAGAAATACACTGCTGCTCAGAGGCTTTGTACTTCCTGTTCCTCCTTCTCAGAATTCTTTTCTGCTGAGCTTCAGTGAACTGTCTCTTCAACCTCTTTGCTCAAATGTTATCATCTTGGTGAAGTTTTCCCTGGTCCATATATATGTTTAGCAATGACCATCATCTTCTCTCTCTCTCTGTCTCTGTCTGTCTCTCTCTCAAACACACACACACACACACACACACACACACACACACACACACACATCTCTCCTTCATCATTTTATCTCTATCACATAGAATATAGCCTGGCTCACAGTACAGAAAAAATTGATCTGGGAGTAAATGAATGTTACAGATAAGTATTTCTGTACAAGGCAGAATAGTTTTTTCAGGTTTCATCATTTGAAATGTATTTTTTTCTGACAAGTTTTAAGTTACTGTACACTGAATTTTTAAAGAGAGAGGGCACTAAGGATAAAATAAGTGAGGGAGAGAGAAAGAAAAAGATGAAGGAAGAGGAGGAGGTGGAGGAGAATGACTGAGAAAGATTTTCAAGAGGAGATAAGAAAAGATGTGAGAGTTATGAACATGGATTTTGGGTATATGATTTCATATCCTCCCTCTGATCTCATTGTTTGACTTGGAACAAGTCATTCACCTTTCTATATTTCAGTTTCCATAAACTTAAAATGAGGATGGTCTGAAGGCTTATGTTTTAATTATGTATTTATTTTTCATAATTCAAGGATTTAATACATTAAGTGCCTGACATATGGTAACTACAAAACAAATGTAAAAGTAGTAATTTCAGAAAAACATCTTGGAAAATATATAATGAAGAAGAGAGCAAATCTCTCAAAGTTCAGAATTCTAAATGAACTCATGTACTAGTAATGAATGAAATGTAACTGCTTCAAATATTGTTGAATGCAGACCTTCAGAATGATAGCTCTTTACTAACAGTTTGGTAAGATTTGATCATTGGCACACGCTCAGTTCTATAATATGGACAGGTACTAACTTTATCTCGACCAAAAAGCCTAGGGGTTATGTGCCATTCAGTTCAGTTCAGTGGCTCAGTTGTGTCCAACTCTTTGTGACTGTATGGACTGCAGCATGTCAGGCTTACCTTTCCTTTACCATGTCCCAGAGCTTGCTCAAACTCATGTCCTTTGATTCAGTGATGCTGTGCAACCATCTCATCCACTGCCATCCCCTTCTCCCTTTGCCTTCTATTTTTCCCGACATGAGGCTCTTTTCCAATTAGTCATCTCTTCTTGGCCAAAGTATTGGAGCTTCAGCTTCAGCATCATTCCTTCCAAAGAATATTTAGGGTTGAATTCCTTTAGGATTGACTGGTTTGATCTCCTTGCAACCCAAGGGACTCTCAAGAGTCTTCTCCAACGCCATAGTTCAAAGGCATCAATTCTCCATTGCTCAGTCTTCTTTGTGGTCCCACTCTCACATCCATACATGAATACTGGGAGAACCATAGCTTTGACTATATGGACTTTTGTTGGCAAAGTGATATCTCTGCTTCTTAATATGCTGCTTCAGTTTGTTTTAGCCTTTCTTCCAAGGAGTAAGCACCTTTTAATTTCATGGCTTTAGTCACCATATGCAGTGATTTTGGAGCCAAAGAAAATAAAGTCTGTTTGTCCATCTGTTTGCCATGAAGTGATGGGACCAGATGCCATGATCTTCATTTTTTTGAATATTGACTTTTAGGCCAGCTTTTTCGCTCTCATCTTTCACCTTCAAAATCAAGAAGCTCTTTAGTTCCTCTTTGATTTCTGCCATAATGGTGGTGTCATCTGCATGCCTGAGGTTATTGATGTTTCTCCCAGCAATGTTGATTCCAGCTTGTCCTTCATCTATTGGCATTTCACATGATGTAGTCTGCATATAAATTAAATAAGCAGGGTGATAATATACAGCCTTAACATATTTCTTTCCCAGTGTGGAACCAGTCTGTTGTTCCATGTCCAGTTCTAACTGTTGCTTCTTGTCCTGCATACAGGTTTCTCAGGAGGCAGGTTAGGTGGTCTGGTATCCCCATCTCTTTCAAAATTTTCCAGTTCATTGTGATTCACATGGTCAAAGGCTTTAGAGTAGTCAATGAAGTAGAATTAGATGTTTTCCTTTGTTCTTTCTTTTTACAAATGAGGAAATTAGGACATGAAAAAGGTACTTAACTTGTCTGAGTCAGGATTGAAACTCATGTAGTATACTTCTTTTTAATCTACTACATTCTCAATTCTATTATATTTGACTCTTTGAACAATTACAGAGCAATGATTTAAAATTAATTATATCTGTTCACATGTGATACACCTATTCTTTTTGATAGACATTGAATATTCATTTTGCCCTTATTTATTGATTACAAGGTTTTAATTAGCATTTCCAAAGCCATTTCTTCACAAACTTCTCCAGGAAGATGGGAAAACATATCTTAAGAAATTATATTTGGATACTTTCCACTTTTATCATTTTCCTACTTTAATTTTGCTATAATTTTCAATATTAATTGACATGATGTCAATACATTGAAACCATTCTTCTGACTGCTTTTTTATAAGCATATGCATATTTATCATGTTATTGCATTATTGTTACCTAAGATCAAGAATGCAATTCTGGTATCTTTCATTGCATTGTCCAGAAAAGTTTGACCTCTTTGTGCATTTTTCACATACAGATATATTGCCATTATTCATACCAGAAAAAAATTGCCTTGATATTCTCTTTGATCTCTCCCATCTCTCTGTTTCTTGTAGCTCCCCACTGGCTAGGCTTACAAAACTGCAAAGTAGTACAGATACCTGGGGAAAAATCACTTTAATCTGCATAACTTTACCAAGGATATGTTTGTGATCCTAAGAACCTCATATTGTATATAAGTTGAAGAAACTGATAGAAACTATTAAATAAGCTCCCAGGGTTGTTCCTTCATCTATTGGCATTTCACATGATGTAGTCTGCATATAAATTAAATAAGCAGGGTGATAATATACAGCCTTAACATATTTCTTTCCCAGTGTGGAACCAGTCTGTTGTTCCATGTCCAGTTCTAACTGTTGCTTCTTGTCCTGCATACAGGTTTCTCAGGAGGCAGGTTAGGTGGTCTGGTATCCCCATCTCTTTCAAAATTTTCCAGTTCATTGTGATTCACATGGTCAAAGGCTTTAGAGTAGTCAATGAAGTAGAATTAGATGTTTTCCTTTGTTCTTTCTTTTTACAAATGAGGAAATTAGGACATGAAAAAGGTACTTAACTTGTCTGAGTCAGGATTGAAACTCATGTAGTATACTTCTTTTTAATCTACTACATTCTCAATTCTATTATATTTGACTCTTTGAACAATTACAGAGCAATGATTTAAAATTAATTATATCTGTTCACATGTGATACACCTATTCTTTTTGATAGACATTGAATATTCATTTTGCCCTTATTTATTGATTACAAGGTTTTAATTAGCATTTCCAAAGCCATTTCTTCACAAACTTCTCCAGGAAGATGGGAAAACATATCTTAAGAAATTATATTTGGATACTTTCCACTTTTTATCATTTTCCTACTTTAATTTTGCTATAATTTTCAATATTAATTGACATGATGTCAATACATTGAAACCATTCTTCTGACTGCTTTTTTATAAGCATATGCATATTTATCATGTTATTGCATTATTGTTACCTAAGATCAAGAATGCAATTCTGGTATCTTTCATTGCATTGTCCAGAAAAGTTTGACCTCTTTGTGCATTTTTCACATACAGATATATTGCCATTATTCATACCAGAAAAAAATTGCCTTGATATTCTCTTTGATCTCTCCCATCTCTCTGTTTCTTGTAGCTCCCCACTGGCTAGGCTTACAAAACTGCAAAGTAGTACAGATACCTGGGGAAAAATCACTTTAATCTGCATAACTTTACCAAGGATATGTTTGTGATCCTAAGAACCTCATATTGTATATAAGTTCTGAAGAAACTATTAAAAATGCATAGTCTTTCTGTATACTCACTTGCAAAGCAAAAGTAGAGATATATTTCCTTACTTTAGAGGCATTACAGAACTTCCAAATTCTTCATTGAAAATGAAATTGGGTAAATAGTTCTGTCAAAGAAAACAAAGTTCATAGTCCCTGAACTTCAAATATTAGGCTATTTTGGTTTTAATAATTTATTTATACAATCATTTTATCTGTTGAATGATTATTATGTACTCCAAGCCACATATAGGGCTTCCCTGGTGACTCAGATGGTAAAGAATCCACCTACAATGTAGGAGACCTGGGTTCCATCCCTGGATTGGGAGAAGGGAACAGCTACCAACTCTGGTATTCGTGTCTGGAGAATTCCACGAACAGAAAAGCCTGACAGGCTACAGTTCATGGGATTGCAAAGAGTTGGACATAGCCAAGTGACTTTCATTTTAGCCTGCACATAGAAGCTTCCAGAGTTTTAAGTGGATCTTAAATGATAGAAAAGTATGATATCCTTGAAACATCTAGAAAAGTCTACTCTTCAGTTTGAGGAGAAGGAAAATAAAGCTTTCTGTAGTGAGAAGATGAATAGGAATTTACCAGATAAAGTATACTGGGATGGGGATAAGGTATTATAACCAAATAAAATATGAGAGAATCTGCAAAAGAGAAAGAACAAAATGTGGGCAGATGGGAAGGAGAATGTCAAGGTCAAAAACTTGTTTATTAAACCCTATGGCGTAAAATAGTTCATTGACTCTATCAATTACTGAAATAATTTTGATTAAAGTGTGAAAGATATTGACAGGCCAGTGTCTACCAGTGAAGATGTGGTTTAGTATACATTTTGCTGCCCTATCCAAATGCATTGTTTCTAACAGAAGTAATTAGCATTCACAGGCCACCAAGCGTCCTGTCCCCAAAACATAGTATTTAATCTATATGTTTTCACCCAGTCATTCTCTACCTACTCCTTTCCTTCAAATATCCACCCATCTTATGAATAAATAAATAGTCAGTGAGTTCAAACTATGAACCAAATAAGAAAAAGAATCCCAGCTATCATGGAATGTTTTAGTTATAGAGACTAACATAGAGACTAACTACACAAATTACATGTATATGAGTATATGATATCATTATAAATATGTCCATATAAATATATACTTTTTACTGTCCCACTTCAGATAGAGGACTAACTGCCTTGAATCTCTGCCTATATGAATGGAGCCAGAATAAGACATTTTCTGTCCCCTGGATAATATTGTCTTTTTTTTTTTGGAATAATGATTTTCTGGAGAAAAGAGACCACAAAGGGACACTCAAGAAACACGATTTGCATTTGGGAGAAACTTTTCCTAGTTATTTGACATGGACTTGGTTCAATTTCTGGTGATTTCAAATACTAATAATGCTCCTTTAGGGATCAATTGACTTTAAAATGTGTTATCATACCCACTTCCACTACATTTTGTGGGGCCTATCTAGTCAGTTTTTGTGTTCCTTGCAGTTCAAGCATGCTTAATATTCACAGTTGGTCAGTTGCTTTCACATGATTTCCCTCTAGCCAGTAAAATTCAAGTTTTTTTTCCCCTAGTATTAATGATTCTATTGCTTAGGAAAGTTCAGTTATGCTGCAAAGCCAAATTAACTTCTAAATTTCTATTTTTCTTGAATTCACTCTTTGATCATTAAGTATGTTAACTGTTGTGTTGTTTTAATATAATTTTTATTTATCTATCTATTTGTTTTTGTCTGAGCTAGGTCTTTGTTGCTGCATGGGTTTTTTGCTAGTTGCAATCCTCATGCTTCTCATTGTGGTGGCTTTTGTCATTGCAGAGCACTGGCTCTAAGGATCACAGGTCTCAGTACTTGTGGAAAGTGGTCTCAGTACTTGTGACTCCTGGGTTCTAGTGCACAGGCTTAATAGTTATGGTGCATGGGCTGAATTGCTTCACAGCATGTGGATCTTCCCAGATTAGGGATTGAACTTCTATCTCCTTCATTGGCAGGTGGATTCTTTACCACTGAGTCAAAAGGGAAGCCCCTAACTTCTAAATCCCTGTGGCATGATAGTCATAGAAAGATTTACTTCTCACTAACTTTACCTATATAATTCAGGTTGCTGGGGACTCAATCAGGGTCTCAGGATGACAGAATTCACCATCTTATTAACACTAACATCTTAACATACAGAAATATCCCTGACAGGGTAAGAGAGAGCAAGAAGAATCATATCTTCACTGCTTGGAACAAGGGATATGGGAGTATGTATTCTTTCAAAAATATAAAAAGTCTAAATTTAGAAAACCCAAGTTTAATTTGAGACCCAGTATCTATGATCAATATTATCTGTAACTCATAACTCTCCATTTGTTACATTTATATGGTCTGCAGAAAGCATATCTCTGTTTTTGTTTTTATCTATTTCTTTAATAAAAACCACTTTCAAACAAGAATTATTATGCCCATTTTGAAGAAAAGAAATTGCAGTCTCATAACATTTAAGGTTCAATAGCACAAGGTAAGAATGGAAAAGATATAGATAGGCCTATTCCAGAAAACCTGGACTGTTTTCTATTGAAATAAATTCACTTCCTTTTCCATTATACCATATCTACCATACTTCGAGCCTGATCATTCAACATATGTAAAGCCATAGATTTCATGGAGCTTGATGAGACCTTTCAAATAATCTAGTCAAATGCTCTCATTTTACAGATGAGAATACCAAAGGCTAGAAAGGTTAAATGACTCACCTATTGCACTCACTTGCCAACTCCAGTCGTCTAACATCAAAATCCATCCAATCTTACTACTCCAGAATAACAGGAGGTTAAGTGCTGTGAGGTACGAGACACTCAGTATATATACGTAGTCGAAAAAGGTTTTTTAACTGATGTATTATGTAACATCCTCACTAGCTTGGTTGGAGACCTTCATTCACACCTTATGGGATTTCCATTATCACTTTAGTGCCAAGGTTACGGACCAAATTAATGTGAAACATGCTGTTCTTCTCTTCTTCTATACTACACACCTCAGAAGCCTCCACCCCACTGCTAGCAGCTTGCCTGCCCATTTCTGTTCTAAATTGGCTCCTCAGTAAGAAAGAATTCATCAATGATGGTGTTTCGGATTTCAGCTTGCTAAGAAATTGGCATGATAGTCATAGAAAGATTTACTTCTCACTAACTTTACCTATATAATTCAGGTTGCTGGGGACTCAATCAGGGTCTCAGGATGACAGAATTCACCATCTTATTAACACTAACATCTTAACATACAGAAATATCCCTGACAGGGTAAGAGAGAGCAAGAAGAATCATATCTTCACTGCTTGGAACAAGGGATATGGGAGTATGTATTCTTTCAAAAATATAAAAAGTCTAAATTTAGAAAACCCAAGTTTAATTTGAGACCCAGTATCTATGATCAATATTATCTGTAACTCATAACTCTCCATTTGTTACATTTATATGGTCTGCAGAAAGCATATCTCTGTTTTTGTTTTTATCTATTTCTTTAATAAAAACCACTTTCAAACAAGAATTATTATGCCCATTTTGAAGAAAAGAAATTGCAGTCTCATAACATTTAAGGTTCAATAGCACAAGGTAAGAATGGAAAAGATATAGATAGGCCTATTCCAGAAAACCTGGACTGTTTTCTATTGAAATAAATTCACTTCCTTTTCCATTATACCATATCTACCATACTTCGAGCCTGATCATTCAACATATGTAAAGCCATAGATTTCATGGAGCTTGATGAGACCTTTCAAATAATCTAGTCAAATGCTCTCATTTTACAGATGAGAATACCAAAGGCTAGAAAGGTTAAATGACTCACCTATTGCACTCACTTGCCAACTCCAGTCGTCTAACATCAAAATCCATCCAATCTTACTACTCCAGAATAACAGGAGGTTAAGTGCTGTGAGGTACGAGACACTCAGTATATATACGTAGTCGAAAAAGGTTTTATAACTGATGTATTATGTAACATCCTCACTAGCTTGGTTGGAGACCTTCATTCACACCTTATGGGATTTCCATTATCACTTTAGTGCCAAGGTTACGGACCAAATTAATGTGAAACATGCTGTTCTTCTCTTCTTCTATACTACACACCTCAGAAGCCTCCACCCCACTGCTAGCAGCTTGCCTGCCCATTTCTGTTCTAAATTGGCTCCTCAGTAAGAAAGAATTCATCAATGATGGTGTTTCTAGGATTTCAGCTTGCTAAGAAATTGGCAGACCAGTCTTTTTATACAATGGATTTCCTAAAGAGCTTATACTGTGAAAGGCAAGAATAAGTGTTTATACAAAACACATTATGAAAAATGTCTTCTTATTCACTCTTATCATTCTGGTAACAAATTCTTCTCAAATTCAGGATCATTCCAAACTCTTTGGTCCTGGTATATAGAGATGATTAAGAAAGTTAAAATCCTCTACCTAAAAATTCCAAATGCTCAAATTCCAATGTTCTTCAAATGCAACTTTATCTCAATTAAGGATGCTGAGGATGACATATTCAGAATGAAGACTCATTTTTTCACTTTCTCTTTTGGCACATTTCCATAATTAACACTTTTTACTTGGATCAATTAAAAGTCTCACCTCCGAGAAAAAATTTGATCTGTAATTTGCAATTTTTCTCATGAAATCGTCAAATTATAAAAGCATAGTACCTACAATATATTGAAAAACAATAAGAAATCTTTATGACAGTTTAAGGATATTTGTAGTATATAAGAGGCACAGAAAATAACATTTTCTTTCAAAGCAAACAGAGAAATAAATATTATTAAAAAATGAAAGCAAATAATGCTATTTGTTGAAAATTTAATGCACCAAATATTTGCTGTGGGTAAAATTTGATATCTAGTCTTCAGTGAGCATTTTAGTAGCTTTATAATGTACCTTGCTTCTACTGGACATTGCTACATAGAAGTAATATATTGTTGTCCCTAATGGCAGCTCTCATTAGATTATATGTATTATTTGTATTATATAAATGTTACTTTCCTGGAATTAATGCTACTTATTATTGGGTAAGTCACCTCCATATCCTCTTTATACACCATAACTTAGTTATATTTAGGAGAGCTCAGTAAATTTAAGTAGTTTACAAGACAGTGTTCCTTAAAACATGACTATGTATATAATTAACAATGACTCAGAATGGTAAAGAATCTGCCTGGAATGCAGGAGACCTTGGATTGGGAAGATCCCCTGGAGAAGGGAATGTCTCTGGCTTCCCCCGGTGGTCCAATGGGTAAGGACACCGCCTTGCAATACAAGGGTGCCGGTTTGATCCCTGTCCTGGGAAGATTTCACATGCCGCCGGGCTGCTGGATTGATGAGTCCAACTACCAGGTCAGAGCTCTGGGGCACATGCACCCAGAACCAGTGCTCTGTGGTGAGAGGGGCAGCTGCAATGGGAGGCCCATTCAGGCCAAAAAACAAAGATGGAAATGAAAGACCAATAGAGTTGGGCGGAAAAAAAAAAAAAAAAAAAACGGAATGACTACCCACTCAACTAGCCTTGCCTGAAGAATTTCAAGGATGGCAGAGCCTGGCAGGCTACAGTCCATGGGGTCACAAATAGTTGCACATGACTGAGTGACTAACACATTCACTACGCTTACTCAGACTTTTGTAGGTGTTACATGAATAGTTTTGAATTATTAATGATTATTATGAATTGATTTTACATGTATTTGGAAAAAAAACAGTAACATGCTATAAGTAGTCAGGGTTTCTATAGGTGATTACCAGGTTAATGGAAACTGTTTAATAAAAGAAATAAAAAATGTGAATGGGGATTTTTTTTTCAAAGAATGATAAAACACCCAGTGTCACTCAGGAGAGGAAAAGCATTCCTACTCCTAGGCCTGAAGAGCCAAGTGGAAGGGAAGACAAAAATAAATCTGGGGTCTCTGGCTTTGAGTATAGAAAACTGGCCGTTGAGTTCCTGAGAACCTGTAAAGCACACTGGGCCAATAAGTAACAAGACCTTGCCATTTTTCCACTTCCTCTCTCCAAAAGCTGACGTCATCCAAAAGCCTGAGGGAGATGGGCTTTGACAGATGTGATCCTTAGTCACAGAGAAAGGTAGAAAAAAGCAGAGAACTAGATTTATCTCAATTGGTCTCTCTAACAAATATTCTTAGAAAAAATTAATTAGCTCTCTATTCTACACATCTAAAAGGAATCTTTATTAAACTACCGTCAGAAAGCAGTAAACTTTTTTCCTAAAAATAATCCGCTGAAAACTCTGTGAAATTCTAAACAAAATCTGTGTGTGTTTATGAGTTATTTTGTATGTGGTGGGGAAAAATTCGTGTAATTCCTTTACAAATTGGCAAATAACACATGGGAAATTCTAAACAGGGTATAGATCTTAGACTTTATTACATCTTTGCTTCCTCATAACCTCTATTTTTCCCCTGAAATTTACTAGTTTATGTGACACTTCACACAACTATTGAAAATACATAATTTTCGAGCACCCATAGAAAAGTTATAAAGATGTATTACA
Organism: Tragulus kanchil; assembly: GCA_022376925.1. Taxonomy (NCBI): domain Eukaryota; kingdom Metazoa; phylum Chordata; class Mammalia; order Artiodactyla; family Tragulidae; genus Tragulus; species Tragulus kanchil. The sequence goes on along the minus strand of JAIOJX010000025.1, from coordinate 109,949,999 downwards.
CAGTTTGCATAACTATAAAGCATGATTTGCTCAAACTCTTTTCTGGAGAATTAGCCGATTAGCATCTCTTTCACAATCAAAGGTGGAACCAATCAGAATTAAGTAACATTATCACCTCATACTTCTTGAACTGTGTAGTGGGTTTCAAAAAAAATTTTTTTTCAAATATCTAAGCCAGGCTTTCTAACCTTGATGCAATAAAATAGAAATAGATAAAACAAATTATTTAAAATTTTCTTTAAATAAACTATACTCCAATAAAATTTTTTAAATAACAAAAATTAAAATTCAAGCTTCTGAACATTAATGAATACTCCTAAATTACATATTAGCTTGAGAAAAAACACAATGAATAAATGATAAGAATACTATATGTCAAAATGTTTGTTGTTTATTTTTAGTAGTTAAGTCCTGTCTGACTCCTTTGTGAACCCATGGACTCTAACCTGCCAGACTTTGCTGTCCATGGTATTTCCCAGACAAGAATCCTGTAGTGAGTTTCCATTTCCATCTCCAGGGAATCTTATCTACCTAGGGATTGAATCTTCATCTCCTGCATTGGCAGGTGGGTTCTTTATCACTGAGCCACCAGGGAGGCCTAGAAATAAGGCAAAATTTAAAAGCAATACATACATAGTCCTAAAAGATATACAGGTAACTATAAAAGTAAAATAATAAACTAAACATTCATTCAAGAGGTTGAAAAGAACTATTATAGGAAAGATTATAGAAGTAAGAAAAAAATAAGAACAAAGTACAAAGTAAATAATGGAGAAAAAGTGTCAACACAGAGTTTAGTACAGGAATGGAAAGGAAAAAGTAACTCAGGTATTTCAAGCATTAAAGGTGTTTCAAAATAGAAAATTTTAGAGGATATAAAACATTTAGAATATTTAAATTATTATACAAAAATAACTGAAATTTTAAAATCCTAAAATGTATATGTGTATCAAGAATTAAATCAATAACACAAATATTTGCATGAAATAATATGTAGCTGGAAAGACTTCACCACTAAGGTTTTCCAAACAAAACAATTAAAAATGAAATATTAAGAGATACTTTCAAAGTTATTTTAGGCTACCTGGATATCAAAACTTGGTGCAAAGGCCCTAAATAGTTTATTAATAAATGATTCTAACAATACATATAAGGATAATATACCATAATCAAGTTAAGATTATCCAATGAGGAAAAAGTTAATTTAACATTAGAAAATTAAAAGTTTATTCATATAAAAGACTAAGGAGAAAAAAATTGAATAGTTTTTGAATTGATGCCATCAAAATTTTTTAAAGGTAAGTAGCCATTTATGCTTGTTTTGTTTTGTTTTTAGTGAAAACCTGGGAGCCATTTTCAAAAAGTGACTGAAGAAAAAGTATCCTCAAAAGTTATAACAAACAATATTTAACGGTAAAATGTGCAAACTCTTCTTTTTCATATCCAATTTAAAGTTCAAATATCTGCCCTTACCATTTGTTTAATATTGAAAATAAAAGCATTTAATATTTCTTAAAGGGCAGCCACACCTGATTTACCCCTGACAGAAGAAGGGGAGTCACACTTGAGTGCCCAGTGAAGGAAATCTACTTTCCCAGGCCCCTGGAGACACTGGTCAGCACGAGTGGTGCTGAGGTGGCAGCACTGGAGACATTCCTCCCCCTCGATGGAGGCAGGGTGCCCCGATGGCCATGGCCCTAGGCTGGAGCCTTGCGGAAGGTGCTCAAAAATATGGACCGCTTCATGAATTTGCATGTCATCCTTGGGCAGGGGCCATGCTAATCTTCTCTATATCGTTCCAATTTTAGTATATGTGATGCCAAAGCGAGCACTGCCCTTACCATTTTTATTCAACATTTTACTTTAGGACATAGCCAACACATTGAAGCCAAGCAATTAAAATAAATATTATAAAAATCTGAAAGGAAGAAATAAGACCTTTAGTAATCACAGATAATTCTATCTCATACATGATAATTCCCAAAGCAATTAATAGATAATATTACTAGAATTAGTAAATGAACTCAGAAGTATTGTTGGGCAATAAGTAAAGAATTTCACAAAAGAATGTTATATTCCAACAATAAATCGTTAGAAAATAAAATTTTTATAATAATGCCATTATCATCACTGCAAAATAATTGAGTAGCCAGGAATAAATGTAAGGTATTTATGAGAAAATTACCAAACTATGTCAAATAATTCTAAAGATCAAAATATTGTTATGAATTGAAATTGAAAATTGTTATTGGAAAAAATTTTGTCATAATTCAACATGTAATATTGTATTACACATTGAAATAGATATACCAGTAGTCTGTGCACCTTGGAATGCTGATTTTTAAATTTTATTTGAAGTACAAAAGTACAAGAATAGCCCAAGAAAAATCAAATGGAAAGACCTGCCATGTCAAGATACATTGAGTAACTAAGTTTGTGAGACAGAGCCATAAAGATTTTCAGAGATAATATAATATACTAAGATATTTTCATAACCTCACTCTGAAAAATGACTTCTTATGCAGAACAGAAAGGCATTAATGATACATCAAAGGATTTATCTGATCACTTTACAAGTAAGAAACTTTGGTAAAAATCATTATAAAGGAAGTTAAAGACTTGAAAAATATACATATGGTAGGGAAAGCAAATATCAAAATAGAGAGTGACTCTCAAGAAATACAAAGAATCCTTCTTTAAAAACTGAGGCAGAAAACTTGACCAAGCGTTTCACAAAAGTGGGACCTATAAAAGGCCAGGAAAAGTATAAAAATATGTCCATTCTCATTAATGATCAGATAAATACATATTGGAGTTTCCCAGTTGGTGCTAGTGGTAAAGAACCTGATACATGAGACGTAAGAGACATGCATTCAATCCCTGGGTTGGGAAGATCTCCTGGAGGAAGAAATGGCAACCCACTCCAGTATCTTTGCCTGGGGAATCCCATGGACAGAGGAGTCTGGAGGGCGCCCATGGGGTCGCAAAGAATTGGACACAGGTGAAGCAACTTGACACAAATACGTATTACAACCACAGTGAAATACACTTACATGCCATATTAAGTAATTTGAAAATGCCAAGCGCTGATGAGAATGCAGAGGTACAATAAATTTCTGGTCCTAATTCTTCACTCACCCCTATAGTCTCACCTTTGCCATGGAATCAAATAGTATTTCTGACTAAAGATGGAGCATCTTTTCAACTGCTGACAGCTTAATTAGGCTGGTGGCCTGTTTTGGTCAGCGGGATATTAGTAAAAATAATGTTATCAGAAGTTTGAAAGTGTGCATGCCATTGTCTTGCTCTTTCATGTATCTGCCATCATCATAGGAGGTTGGAATGAGGGGCACATGAAACAGATTTATACCCACACAACCCCAAGGTGAAGCAGAGACAATCCACTGAATATAATGAATATAATGAGAATAAAGATTACTGTGATCAGCCATTGTGTTTGAGGTGAATTGGTTAGAGCATCATTGTGACAATAACGAACCATTGTGAGTGTGAGGGGAATACTCACAAACTGATGGTAAGAAGTATAAACTGATATAAACATTCTGAAAAGTAAGTTTTTAGTATTTGTCAAATATAAATATGCGAACATTCTTTTAAAACCCAGAAATTTCACCTTGTTGGTGAATACTCTGCAGAAAGTCAGAATACTTTGAAAAGAATGTCCAAAACATGTAGGTAATAATCAAAACTGGAAAAATCCTAAATAAATAAATATATACCTTATAATATATCACAAAATGGAATACAGTATCATTCAGGAAAAAAATACCTGTTTGCTACACACATCACTATGTATCCTATAAACATAATATTAAATAAAAGAATGTTACAGAACATTTCAATTCAATTTCATAAAATCAAAAAAAAAAATAAAATTAGTTCTCAGGCATGCATGCATAATACATGTATGTAAAGGATATTCATCATTTTATTGGCTCTTCTGCATCTTGGTTCCTTCTTTTAAGGAACTTCTAGGAGGAGAATTGTTATGTGCCCCATTCTCATTTGAAAAGGTGAATATTTCTGCTATCATCCTGACTTCATGAATATCTAATTGAAGCTCAGCCAGCCAGACACTCTGCCTGGAACTTCCAGTCTAAAATTAAGTTCCATGGGCCTGTTTTCAGAAAGCTGTCTGCCTCTGTGACTGCATGAACTGTAGCCCCGCAGCTCTTTTATCCATGGGATTTTCCAGGCAAGAATACTCAAGTGGGTTGCCATTTCCTCCTCCAGGGGATCTTCTTGGCCCAGGGATGGAACCTGTGTCTCCTGAGTCTCCTTCATTGGCAGGCAGATTCTTTTACAACTGAGCCACCTGGCAAGCTCAAAGTAAAGGTGGAACAGTGAAAATATTTTGCTGTTACAAAACCACTGTTCCCAGTGGCCATAGTTTCCTTGACAGTATCTTTCTATGAAAAGTATTGGCTGGCACTCTAGCGGTATAGAGTCCTTTGAATTTTGATGCAGTTTTGATTGTTTTGCTTTGTTTTCCACTCTAAGTCATTAGTCTCCTGGAATGTTTGTAAATGTTTCTCCATCCAGTAAAGTCTTCATTTACAATGAGCCAGGAGGGATTGCTAGGGACTGCTACTGAGAAACCCCTGAAGTACTATCAAATGAGACTTTAAGATGGAAAAGTGTTTAGGCTCTTTCTTTCAAATTTGGGTCAACAAGGTACATAGAAAAGAATAGGTCTAGTTAACTGTATGTGACCTTACTATCAGGTATCTGAAGCCCTGGATAAACATAGGTCAGTGATTCAGTATTTTTTTTAGTAGACACTATTTTCTATATTATTTTGAAACTATAATCTCCAGTGAGCAAAGAGGCCTTTGTTTTTCTGTTCAGAAGGTGCCATGAGGTTTGCTCTGAGCCAACTCGTCACCCCACAGGAAATTGCCTCATTAACTTTGATGATATTATAAGAGCAACTGTATTACCTCGTGATGCTGGAAAAATATACTCCATAACCATTCTGCTGCTTTACTTTATCATCCCCTGTGACTTCTAAAAGTGGATTTGTCCCTTTGAAACTGCTATATCCTTTTATTTTTCATGTTTAGTAATACAAAATCCTTTGAAAACCTGGAAGGGTTTATAAACCATGATAATTTGTAACAAACAAAAACATAAAAGAAAAATGTCGTGCAGAACAGAATAAATCCACATGAGACACTGGCTTCACATGCATTTTGATTCTAGCAGCAAAATAAGAACACCAGAGCATCAACAAAAGGAACATAAAAGGCAGGAAAAAAACCAAGGCTGACAACCAAGTCTGAACATGAAATAAAGGAAGCAACACAGAGAAAAACCAACTGAAGTAAGGCAAATGAGGTCTAAAATAGGCAAAGGTAAGCCATCATAAAATAACTGATGAAAATAAAACATTAATAATCAAGCTAAGATGAATGATACAGAAAAAGGAAAGGAAGAAAATTTAAGTTTCAGATTTAATTTTCTTAAGCAAGAAAGGATACATGAGAAGAAGAGGGGAAAAGAGGCACTAGGTAAAGGAAGAGGATATTATAGTGTGTGCATGTTCTACTCCATAAATATTAAGATACCCAAGAAACTTGAAACATTCTCATTCTTTATTAAACAGAAATAAAAAATATTTTGCTGTCCTCCAAACTGTATGCACTTACTGTTAATGTCTTTGGGAATAAGGGGCTCAAAGCAGAAAGAACTTCTGGTGTGATTTTCAGGGTTAAGCACTTTCTATAAGCACTTATAGACATAAAACAGGCCAGAGAAGAACAACGTGGTAGCACATCTGAAAATCAGTGACCCCATAGTGGATGCCTATTTTCAATAATGTATTTTACAATATATTTAGTGGACAATTTCCTTCAAAGTAATGTAGGCTACTCTAATCATTCATGCATGTTAAGCCACTCCAGTGAGGTCCAACCATGTACGACCCAATGGACTGACCATCATGCTCCTCTGTCCATGGGATTCTCCAGAAAATTCAAATTATAGATCATTTCTAAGAGGTCAATTTTGACAACATTCGATTTGAGTATTTCTATTCAATTCATGGGCATTTTCAAAGCAATCTCACAGATGCTAAGTGTCTCATTATCAGAGATTCTCACATTTTTTCCAAGTTCCTAGGAAGAAATAAGTGGTATTTCACATAAATACTGGAACATTTTCTGGCACACTTTCTTAACTGAAGTATATGAGAAATTAAGTCTCATAGAATATGATTTATAAGACCTTTTTCTTTTTTTATTTTTTCAGTGTGGACCATGCTTACAGTCCTTTATTGAATTTGTTACAATATTGTTCATGTTCTGTTTTTTTAGCTACAGGCATATAGAATTTTAGCTTGCTGATCAGGGATGGAACATCTACCCTCTCAACTGGAAGGTGTAGTCTTAACAAATGGACCACTAGGGAAGTCCCTGGGACTTTTTGAATGCACTATTGTAGATGAAGAGAAGAGAAGAAAACTAGTTACATGCAAGGGAAGACTTAAGACTTGCTTCTCACAGATCCTCATCAGGTAAGAACTTGTTAGAAGTGCAAAATATAAGTTCCCACAAAAGACCTATTGAATCAGATATTCTGAGGGGTAGAAATATGCAATATGTGTTTTCATCAAACCTACAGGAGAACATGATATATGCTAAAATTCATTTATTGCTAGGGCTTTAATCACTTTGTATTAAAGCAGAGCTGGTTTACAATAGTATATTTTGCTGTCCTCCAAACTGTATGCACTTACTGTTAATGTCTTTGGGAATAAGGCTCAAAGCAGAAAGAACTTCTGGTGTGATTTTCAGGGTTAAGCACTTTCTATAAGCACTTATAGACATAAAACAGGCCAGAGAAGAACAACGTGGTAGCACATCTGAAAATCAGTGACCCCATAGTGGATGCCTATTTTCAATAATGTATTTTACAATATATTTAGTGGACAATTTCCTTCAAAGTAATGTAGGCTACTCTAATCATTCATGCATGTTAAGCCACTCCAGTGAGGTCCAACCATGTACGACCCAATGGACTGACCATCATGCTCCTCTGTCCATGGGATTCTCCAGAAAATTCAAATTATAGATCATTTCTAAGAGGTCAATTTTGACAACATTCGATTTGAGTATTTCTATTCAATTCATGGGCATTTTCAAAGCAATCTCACAGATGCTAAGTGTCTCATTATCAGAGATTCTCACATTTTTTCCAAGTTCCTAGGAAGAAATAAGTGGTATTTCACATAAATACTGGAACATTTTCTGGCACACTTTCTTAACTGAAGTATATGAGAAATTAAGTCTCACACAATATCATATATAAGACCTCTTTCTTTTTTTTTTTTTCAGTGTGGACCATGCTTACAGTCCTTTATTGAATTTGTTACAATATTGTTCATGTTCTGTTTTTTTAGCTACAGGCATATAGAATTTTAGCTTGCTGATCAGGGATGGAACATCTACCCTCTCAACTGGAAGGTGTAGTCTTAACAAATGGACCACTAGGGAAGTCCCTGGGACTTTTTGAATGCACTATTGTAGATGAAGAGAAGAGAAGAAAACTAGTTACATGCAAGGGAAGACTTAAGACTTGCTTCTCACAGATCCTCATCAGGTAAGAACTTGTTAGAAGTGCAAAATATAAGTTCCCACAAAAGACCTATTGAATCAGATATTCTGAGGGGTAGAAATATGCAATATGTGTTTTCATCAAACCTACAGGAGAACATGATATATGCTAAAATTCATTTATTGCTATGGATTTAATCAATTTTTATTAAAGCATAGCTGGTTTACAATATTATATTAGTTTCAGATATACAACATAGTGATACAACATTTTACAGATCATAGTGTTTAAAGTCAATACAACATAATGACATATTTCCCTGTCCTGTATCTTTTAACCCCCTTCTGACATCTTGCTCCTCATTCATTCTTGCTCCTTACTGATAACCACTAGATTGCTTTCTGTATCTGTGGGTATGCTGTATACATTTGTTTATGTTTTAGATACCAAATGCAAGTGATACTCTTCAGAATTTAGTATTTGCCTGTCTCTGTCTGGAAGTCTGTGTTCATTTTACTGCATTTGCTAATGAAATTATATCATTTAACTAGGTGTCAGAAAGAGGTGAAGTCAAGCCTACTAAAGCCAGTGAGCATTGGGGTGCATTTACCTTTTTCAGATTAGCATTTTCATATTCTTTAGATACAGATGTAAGAGGTAGATTGTTAGATGATATATCATAGCTTCAGTTTTAGCTTTTTTGAAGGAGCATCATTACTGTTTTCCAGACTTTCCTAGTGACTCAGATGGTAAAGAATCTACCTGCAATGCAGGAGATGCAGATTCCATCGCTGGATCAGGGAGACTGCCTGGAGAAGGAAATGGCCCACTCCAGTATTCTTGCTTGGAGAATCCCATGGACAGAAGAGTTTGGTGGGCTACAGTCCATGAGGTTGCAGAGTCAGACACGACTGACTGTCTAAACACACACTGTTTTCCATTGTGGTTATACAAATATACATTCCCACTAATAGTGTACAAGAGTTCCCTTTTCTCCATAACCTTGTCAACATTTGTTATTTGTGGATTTCTGGTGAAACCCATTCTAGGTTTTACTTGCATTTCTCTGATAATTACCTATGATAGACATCTTTTCATGTCTGTTCATCCATTAGTATATGTCTTTTATGGAAAAAATGTCTATGCAATCTTTCTGCCCATTTTTTTTTGAATTTAGTTGTATGGATAATTTATCTGTTTTTAATATTAATCCCTTATTTTTCATGTAATTTTCAAATATATGCTCCTATGCAATAGGTGATCTTTCTACTCTGTTGATACTTTGTTGTCTGTGCAAAAACTTTAACATTTAATTAGGTCCTATTTGTTTCACTTTGCTTTTGTTTCTTTTGCATTGTGAGACAGATGAAAAAAATTATATTGCTGCAATTTATGTCAAAGAGCACTCTGCTATGTTCCCTGATAGGAATTTTATGGTTTTAGCTCTTAAATTTAGATCTTTAATCCACATTTAATTTCTTTTTATATATACTGTGAAGAATATAATAATCTCATTCTTTTACATATAGCTGTCCCGTTTTTCCCAACATCACTTATTGGAGAGATTGTTTTTTCCCTACTGTAAATTATTGCTCCTTCGTCATAGGTTAATTGACCATGAGTGAGTGGGGTCTATTTCCAGGCTCTCTGTTCTGTTCCATTGATCTGTGTATCTATTTTTGCACCAGTACCACACTGTTTTGATTATTGTAACTTTGTAGTATAGTGTGAGGTCAGAGAGAATAATATTTTTTCTTGCACTCTCTTTTTGATAGTTCATTATTAATGTTTAGAAAAGCAACATGTTTACATGTTGAACATGTAAAGAAGAGCTAATACCTATCCTCAAACCATTCCCCAATATTGAAAAGGAGGCAACATTCTCAAAGTTACTCTATGAGATTACCATCATCCCGATACCAAAATGAGACAAAGACAATACAAAAAAGAAAAACTACAATATCTCTGATGAATATGGATAGAAATATCCTCAACAAAATATTAGCAAAAATAGCTCAACATGACATAAAGATTATAACCATGACCAAGTTAGATTTATTCCAGGGATAAAAGGGTTGTTTATTATTCTCAAATCAATCAATATGATATACCACATTAACAGAAACAAGGATAAAAACCACATGATTATCCAAAATGACACATGAATAGGTAATAGAATTTCACTTTGAGAAATTTCAGCATGTATTCATGGTAAAAACTCTCATCAAAATTGGTACAGAGGTAAAATAACCATTATAATAAAAGCTATTTATGAAAAAAATCTACAGCCCTAATGTCATTCTGAACAATAAAAACGAAAATATTAATCCCTTATTTTCTTTTTTTTGTAATTTTCAAATATATGCTCCTATGCAATAGGTGATCTTTCTACTCTGTTGATACTTTGTTGTCTGTGCAAAAACTTTAACATTTAATTAGGTCCTATTTGTTTCACTTTGCTTTTGTTTCTTTTGCATTGTGAGACAGATGAAAAAAATTATATTGCTGCAATTTATGTCAAAGAGCACTCTGCTATGTTCCCTGATAGGAATTTTATGGTTTTAGCTCTTAAATTTAGATCTTTAATCCACATTTAATTTCTTTTTATATATACTGTGAAGAATATAATAATCTCATTCTTTTACATATAGCTGTCCCGTTTTTCCCAACATCACTTATTGGAGAGATTGTTTTTTCCCTACTGTAAATTATTGCTCCTTCGTCATAGGTTAATTGACCATGAGTGAGTGGGGTCTATTTCCAGGCTCTCTGTTCTGTTCCATTGATCTGTGTATCTATTTTTGCACCAGTACCACACTGTTTTGATTATTGTAACTTTGTAGTATAGTGTGAGGTCAGAGAGAATAATATTTTTTCTTGCACTCTCTTTTTGATAGTTCATTATTAATGTTTAGAAAAGCAACATGTTTACATGTTGAACATGTAAAGAAGAGCTAATACCTATCCTCAAACCATTCCCCAATATTGAAAAGGAGGCAACATTCTCAAAGTTACTCTATGAGATTACCATCATCCCGATACCAAAATGAGACAAAGACAATACAAAAAAGAAAAACTACAATATCTCTGATGAATATGGATAGAAATATCCTCAACAAAATATTAGCAAAAATAGCTCAACATGACATAAAGATTATAACCATGACCAAGTTAGATTTATTCCAGGGATAAAAGGGTTGTTTATTATTCTCAAATCAATCAATATGATATACCACATTAACAGAAACAAGGATAAAAACCACATGATTATCCAAAATGACACATGAATAGGTAATAGAATTTCACTTTGAGAAATTTCAGCATGTATTCATGGTAAAAACTCTCATCAAAATTGGTACAGAGGTAAAATAACCATTATAATAAAAGCTATTTATGACAAATCTACAGCTAATGTCATTCTGAACAATAAAAAACTGAAAAACCTTTTCTCTAAAATCAAGAACAAGCCAAGGATGCCTATTCTTATCATTTCCACAAAAGAGAATACAGGACAATAGAAACTCCTTAAACTGAAATAAAAAGAGAAATAATGATAATAATAAGAATAATGAAAGAACAAGAAATTACCTGGTGGTCCAGTGGTTAGGACTTAGTACTCTCACAGCCGGGAGCTTTGGTTCTATCTTTGCTCAGGAAACTATGATCCTGTAAGCTGCACAGCACTGTCAAAAAAAGAAAAAAAGAAAAAATAAAATTAAAATAAAAGAACAGAACATTCACAAACTACGGGACCATTTCAAAAGGTCTAACATATATCTGATTAAAACAGGAGAATAAATTCATTGCTTTTTAAGAGTTTTCCAATGTGTATACACAATTTACAAGGAGGCTGAGGAATGTAATCTTTTAGCTGAATACATTGATCAGTCTTCTATTACTCAGGAAATTTTAGAGAATGAATGCTGCCTATGGAAAAGTCTATTCCATTTAGTTAGGATAATGAAGTGGGGATCAAACTGTGTTCTATTACTCAGGAAATTTTAGAGAATGAATGCTGCCTATGGAAAAGTGTATTCCATTTAGTTAGGATAATGAAGTGGGGATCAAACTGTGTTCCAAAAACACAATTTTGCTACTATTATCCTGAAGAACGTTATACTGTTCTGTTTATTTTCTACTCTTATGAGAGGTACATAGTCATTCACTCTAACTCTATATTGATTATGTTGATCTGGTACAGGTACAAAGTCTACATGAACTGTAACAGGATGTGCGTATATTTCACCTAAAAGATATTGATTCCTATTCCTCGTGACAACATGGTAGTTAATGAGTGGAAGTCATACTATAGTGCTGAACAAATTCAGAGGATTAAGGTATACTGGGAGACCAATTCTAGGCATCTCAATATGTAAACATCCAGAGTAGACTTTTTGTCAGGTCTGTTTAAAGCATGAGAAAGAAAAATAATTTGAATGGAATACCAAGTGTACTAATGGAAGAAATAATATAAAGGGAGTAAAGAGATCATTGCAAAGCTAGAATGAATGAAGAATGCAGGTAAAATTTCAGGCCAGGTCAAATGATTTAGTTTTGTATTTTGGGGGAAATGTGAAACTATCCAATTTTAGACTAGGTTGGAAAAGCTGAGAAGTACTTAAAGAAAATAAATGCCAAACACTGGCCTTAGATAATAATGCTGGCCTTCAAAAGAAGAAAATTAAAGATAGTTAAAACTGACAGGTGAATGGTACACTTATGGTTGAGGTAATAGACAAAGTAATAAGAATTGTGAGTTATGTTGATGGCAACATCTGCTTATTTCCTTAATTTAGACATCTTTGAAAATAGCCAGTGCCCTCAAAATCTACACCTCACTGGAAGTTGCCTTGAATTCCACATTCGACTATAGACTGAAAAATAATTAAGGAATTCTAGATGTGCCTCAAAATTTATCTTGTTCTTACTAAATATATTTTCTTTGTTTGGAGGGAATAAATTGTTCATTTTATTCAGTTCTTTGTCTGAAATTGAAAATACCAATTGTTCAGACTGAAGTTCAGATCCTCTTTGAACAATTATGTTGAGATTATGAGGTATGCTGGAGAAAACAGAGCTCACTTTCTGCTCACTTCCTTACCAGAAGTTTAACATGTTGAGGAACATCTTGTATTATTTGGAATCTATCCATCATTAAACATAAATGAGAAAGAGACTGTGATACACAAATGTGCCAGTGCCAAACGAATGCATGTATTAAAGACACTGGAACCATCTGGACTCAATATGGGACCCAGAATGTTCCCATTTATCAAATTATAACTCCCATACAATATTTTATATCCATAATTCACTGTTGATGAAAACAGAATTGTTTTCAATTTGTCCAAGTGGGTTTCAAGAGCAGTGTAGAAAGTCAGGTCTTCCCTGGTTGCTCAGATGGTAAAGAAAGCATTTATCAGGAGGGGAAAAGACTGGTGATCAATAGAGACCTTTATGTAACCCACCTTGGATATATGGAATGAAGAAGCACAGGGACAAATGTTAGTCACCGTCAGAGGAGAATTCAAAATTCTGAATACATTTGATGGTTATTCTTATCTCCATCTGTCTAAATTCATTCTTCCAACCTTTAAATTGGTCCCCCTTCTTATTAATTACTTAAATGTGAAATAGATTTCAAAGTTGAAATCAATTTTACACATCAATAAAACTATCATTTTTTGGAGCTGCATGCATGCCTTTTACATAACATTTATTGTCACTACAATCCTGTTTAAAAATATGCTATTTTCCACTTTTAACAAAAGCAAAACTCTGTCAAAGAAATTAAGAAACATCCCTAAGGTAAGACAGCTGGGATTTTGAATGAGTACACTTATGGTTGAGGTAATAGACAAAGTAATAAGAATTGTGAGTTATGTTGATGGCAACATCTGCTTATTTCCTTAATTTAGACATCTTTGAAAATAGCCAGTGCCCTCAAAATCTACACCTCACTGGAAGTTGCCTTGAATTCCACATTCGACTATAGACTGAAAAATAATTAAGGAATTCTAGATGTGCCTCAAAATTTATCTTGTTCTTACTAAATATATTTTCTTTGTTTGGAGGGAATAAATTGTTCATTTTATTCAGTTCTTTGTCTGAAATTGAAAATACCAATTGTTCAGACTGAAGTTCAGATCCTCTTTGAACAATTATGTTGAGATTATGAGGTATGCTGGAGAAAACAGAGCTCACTTTCTGCTCACTTCCTTACCAGAAGTTTAACATGTTGAGGAACATCTTGTATTATTTGGAATCTATCCATCATTAAACATAAATGAGAAAGAGACTGTGATACACAAATGTGCCAGTGCCAAACGAATGCATGTATTAAAGACACTGGAACCATCTGGACTCAATATGGGACCCAGAATGTTCCCATTTATCAAATTATAACTCCCATACAATATTTTATATCCATAATTCACTGTTGATGAAAACAGAATTGTTTTCAATTTGTCCAAGTGGGTTTCAAGAGCAGTGTAGAAAGTCAGGTCTTCCCTGGTTGCTCAGATGGTAAAGAAAGCATTTATCAGGAGGGGAAAAGACTGGTGATCAATAGAGACCTTTATGTAACCCACCTTGGATATATGGAATGAAGAAGCACAGGGACAAATGTTAGTCACCGTCAGAGGAGAATTCAAAATTCTGAATACATTTGATGGTTATTCTTATCTCCATCTGTCTAAATTCATTCTTCCAACCTTTAAATTGGTCCCCCTTCTTATTAATTACTTAAATGTGAAATAGATTTCAAAGTTGAAATCAATTTTACACATCAATAAAACTATCATTTTTTGGAGCTGCATGCATGCCTTTTACATAACATTTATTGTCACTACAATCCTGTTTAAAAATATGCTATTTTCCACTTTTAACAAAAGCAAAACTCTGTCAAAGAAATTAAGAAACATCCCTAAGGTAAGACAGCTGGGATTTTATTTCAAATTTAGGACACTCCAAAGTTTATATCCATTTTACTGTACTTACCCTTCAGATTATGTCATCTAATTTGGTATCAGAGGTGAGAGAAAGTTTTCTAAACAATGAGCCTTTGCTAAGGAAAGGCTTTTCTTTTAAGCAGTGAAATAAAAGGGTAGGACTAGAGATCTTGTTGAGGAAATAGACATCAATCTTCTTTGGTTTTTTCCTTTCTGTCAGCACCTGAACTTTTAACAGAGAACAAACTTCAGTTGTGCTCTGTTACCTGTGCTTAATCATAATGGCTCTGCACTTTTGCAAACGCATATTGCCTAGAGCCTGAAATATGCATGGTAGCCTATTCTCAAGGCTCTGGCCTTCCAAGGTAAAACACTTTCCCCTTCATCTAGAGATACAGGCACAGAACAGAGAGTAACACTTATCCTGCTGGAGATTTACAGAAACATTGTGCCTAGACCTACATGGGCAGCTGCAAGAACAAAGGATTTCTGCTGCAAGAAATTTGCGCAAGAACCAGCCACACTACTTCCCCTTTTGGAAAATAAGAGGCATGAATTCTAAGATGGTGCTTTGGTCTGAGATTCTAAGATGATTATTTGACACACTAGTCCTTAATTTTTTTGATCTGATGGCTTGCTGAATAAAGTCTCTTTTCCTTGACCAAACAACTCATCTCTCACTTTATTGACCTGTGGTGTGGAGAGTGGTAGGAGTAACTCTTTTTTTTACAGCAGCATTACTAGGCATGGTGGTTGATATCAGAAGTATGTATTCTGTGACTAAATTACTACATAACAATGAATTTGAAGTGTCAAGCAACAGACTTACAAACAAGATCAATCCATGTGTAGAAACTGCCTGAGCTCATCATTTTACATTTGAACTATTTTCCATGTATGTGCTAAGCTGTTTCAGTCGTGTCTGGCTCTTTGTGACTCTATGGACTGTAGCCCACCAGGCTCCTCTGTCCATGGGATCTCCAGGCAAGAATACTGGAGTGAGTTGCAATGTCCTACCTCAGGGAACTGTAAAAGCTGGGAAAACTCTGTCAAAGAAATTAAGAAACATCCCTAAGGTAAGACAGCTGGGATTTTATTTCAAATTTAGGACACTCCAAAGTTTATATCCATTTTACTGTACTTACCCTTCAGATTATGTCATCTAATTTGGTATCAGAGGTGAGAGAAAGTTTTCTAAACAATGAGCCTTTGCTAAGGAAAGGCTTTTCTTTTAAGCAGTGAAATAAAAGGGTAGGACTAGAGATCTTGTTGAGGAAATAGACATCAATCTTCTTTGGTTTTTTCCTTTCTGTCAGCACCTGAACTTTTAACAGAGAACAAACTTCAGTTGTGCTCTGTTACCTGTGCTTAATCATAATGGCTCTGCACTTTTGCAAACGCATATTGCCTAGAGCCTGAAATATGCATGGTAGCCTATTCTCAAGGCTCTGGCCTTCCAAGGTAAAACACTTTCCCCTTCATCTAGAGATACAGGCACAGAACAGAGAGTAACACTTATCCTGCTGGAGATTTACAGAAACATTGTGCCTAGACCTACATGGGCAGCTGCAAGAACAAAGGATTTCTGCTGCAAGAAATTTGCGCAAGAACCAGCCACACTACTTCCCCTTTTGGAAAATAAGAGGCATGAATTCTAAGATGGTGCTTTGGTCTGAGATTCTAAGATGATTATTTGACACACTAGTCCTTAATTTTTTTGATCTGATGGCTTGCTGAATAAAGTCTCTTTTCCTTGACCAAACAACTCATCTCTCACTTTATTGACCTGTGGTGTGGAGAGTGGTAGGAGTAACTCTTTTTTTTACAGCAGCATTACTAGGCATGGTGGTTGATATCAGAAGTATGTATTCTGTGACTAAATTACTACATAACAATGAATTTGAAGTGTCAAGCAACAGACTTACAAACAAGATCAATCCATGTGTAGAAACTGCCTGAGCTCATCATTTTACATTTGAACTATTTTCCATGTATGTGCTAAGCTGTTTCAGTCGTGTCTGGCTCTTTGTGACTCTATGGACTGTAGCCCACCAGGCTCCTCTGTCCATGGGATTCTCCAGGCAAGAATACTGGAGTGAGTTGCAATGTCCTACCTCAGGGAATCATTCAGATTAAGGTAAAGAAAGTCTCTCATGTCTTCTCTATTTGCAGGTTGTTTCTTTACCACTAGTATCACTTGGAATTTTAAATCCTTGAGGACTGGTCTCTGTTTGACATACTTTGTCTAACACTTGATTATAACAGGACATTTTCATAAAAGTGTCTCAATCTATAGTCTTTACATTGCCACCTAAACACTTTCCAACAGAATCTAAAAACTTGGTTAAGATAGTATCTTCTATATATTCTGAAACAACTATGATGCTTAAAATAGTTGTACTTGTTGATCTGCCTATTAAATAGGCATATAAATAAGAATCCGCCATATGACTAATGTGGGATCATACATATCTGTAAACAACAAGACTCTGTAAAAGTAAAAAGTAAAATAAAAGAATGTTTTAAAAGGGTATTTTAATTTTTAAACATACCTCAAAAAGATATTTTTTTCCTATTCTTAATTTTTTATTGAAGTATAGCTGACACATTATATTAGTTTTAGGTGTACAAAATATTTCAGTATTTATATATATTGTGAAATAATCACCAGAGCAAATCTAATTAACACCTGCCACCATATATCTGGATTTACCTAAACTCTCCACGCAGGCTTACCTCCACTGGATATTACATTCGTGGGCAGTGCTTATGCTAAGGTTTGGGGAAGTGGAGGAAGGCTTCAGAGCTCTAGGGACAGACATGAATGGGGAGAGTTGGAGATGCAAACAGGAGTGAGGGGCTGTGCCTGAGGACTCTCGAGAAGGTGTGAAGAGTAAGATTCAGCATGGGAGCTGAGAGATACAGCAATCTTGCAACGTTTTGACTCCCCAGAGATCGGAGCCTGGGATGACATCTAATCACACAGAGCTGCATCACCAAGTTCATATTCAGGCCTTATCCCTGGGCATCATTCCTTTCCTCTGGTGCATTAGGGAGGTACAAGCTCCATCTGCCACTCACCTTCAGACTTAACAAAGATGAGAAGAATAGTCAATTTCCAGCCACCTGCTAAAACTTCACTCTCCATCAGAAATTTTGGTGACCCATCAAGTAGAAGTCTGTAATCCCAGATCTTACATCAATGTTGTGTGGGGAGCAAGCCTCCAGTACTAGCAGTTCAGAGAATTCCCATGTGGCAAGGATACTTGGTCTTTGCTTTGAGGAGTGGAGACATATCTCTCTATATTATATAAGCTTCAGTAGGCCCTGTCTCCCACGTGCGCCTCTCCCACCCCATAACATGTGATCAGTGGAGATCTTCAACTCACAGGAATCCCGGTGTCTCCTCCTAGGTCCTCAAAATAGGAATGGGCATGTTTTAAAAGAAACTCCATTTAATCACTAGCTCCTTCTCAGACTCCAGGGGTTTGGCCCCAAATTTCCATCTGTTTTTATATTAACTTCCTAGTTTTCTTGTTCCAGAAAACCTGAATGTAGAGTCTAGCCATTATGTATTCACTGAACTCCAGATATGTATATTCAGGTATTTATTATTTCCTTGTGTGCATGCATAAGTCTCTCACTTACGTCCAATTCTTAGCCACTCCATGGACTGTAGGCTGCCAGGCCCTTCTGTCCATGGAACTTTTCAGGGAAGAATTCTGGAGTTTTTTTTTTTTTTTTTGAAAAAAAAAAAAAAAAAAAAGAATCCTGGAGTAAATCGCTGTTTTCTTCTCTAGGGGATCTTCCTGACCCAGGGAGTGAACCTGTGTCTCCTGAATCTTCAACATTGCAGGCAAATTCTTTGCCTGCTGAATACGTCAGCAGGTACCTATCAAGTATTTCCTTAGGAAGCTCAAGTATTTCCTTAGGAATATGTAATACAACCAAACTCACTTTTAAACTCAATTGAAACTTCTCTCCAAATATTCCTCATCCTTATAATGGCACCTCTTTTCTTCCCATGACTCAGGTCAATAATCTTAGACTAAACTTTAAGCTCTCTTCATCTCTCATCTTTTATTCAATCCATCAGCAAATTCTGTAGTTTAGTCTTTGAAATATGTGTGAAATAAATATGTTTCACCAATACCACCTTGGTCCAAGTTAACAACATATCTAAACTTGAACATTTCCATCTCCTCTCAAATAATCTTTTATTTTCCAATATTACCACTTTTCATGTGTATGTATCTATAAGGCTATGTTGTCCAAATGATTCTTTAAAAATGGAATCTTTTCCTGACATTCCTCTAATTGAAGTTCTCCAATAGTTTCCCATCACAGAAAAACACTCAAATTTTCTCTTAAACTAAGAGGTTCTGACATGAGCTGTTCCTTGATCACTCCCCTACATATCTCTTGCTTCCTTTTCTTTCCTGATTGATTTCTTCCTGAAATTTTAACATTTCAAAAACTCTCCTGCTTTGGGGTCATGATACTTACTTATGCCCACCCTCTTCTAGATAGCTCCAAGACTGATTCCTCTTTCATAGACATGCCCACACAAATTTATTTATCATGAAGATAGGAAGATCCCCTAGAGGCAGAAATGGCAACCTACTCCAGTATTCTTGCCTAGAGAAGTACATGGAGAGAAGAGCCTGGTGGGCTAGAATCCAGAGTCTCAAAGAATCAGACACTACCGAATGACTAAGAACAAACACACATAAAAGTTCTATATAGCAAAAAGGAAAAAAAAAAAAAATCCAGAATTTAAAACAAAAACATTGCAGAGGAAAAATATTTCAATATAAACTAGAAAATTAAAAAATCTAAAAACCTAACTCTGAAAATTTCCCCACAAGTTAGTGTACCCAAAACCTTCCCCATCCCAATTAACTTCCTTCCACTTGTCAAGTCCAGAGGGTTTAGAAATTTTCTTGGCTCCTCATGCTCTCTTGAAGCTTCTGTTAATAATTAATGCAGTTGTCTCTAATATTTAAATATACCCAAAAATATCTCTCCTCACAGTTTGCTACCTGTCTGTCACACAGTTATTGCTATGCCTAGATTCCAGCCAGTCATTTTCCTACGTAATACCTTGCTTACAATTTTCAGGTTTTTCATTTAAAAGCAGCCAGAGTGAAACCTTTACACTGAAAACCAAGCACTGGGGATTCTTGCCTGCTTGCAAAGCTTTTCAACTATAGAGGATAGTATTGTTTCTTTGAATCTCTGAAGTGTCCAAGTTTGCCAAAGCCACAGTCATCCGTCAGTATCCATGGAAGTGGTCTTCTTTGTTTGGATTGCTATCATACTGTCTCTGGCAACATATATTTTCTCTTTGGAACAGACACCCCATAAAACCTGGACTTGTAATCTAGTGTTCCTGAATCTCTACTTGTGTTATTATTGTTGGGCCTCCAATGTGGGGTCTCCAAAAGGACTTCAGAGCAAGCATAAAAGACTGTAGAAAAAGAAGGAAAGGCTTAGTTGCGGTTTGGAGAAAAGATGGCGCCGAAAGGAAATGATCAGGGCAGGACACCAAGTTGTTTGGCGGGACGCAGGGTTGTTTGCCAAAAAAATCTGATTGGTTGCCTTAGCTTCTGCGCACGTAAACAATGCATGTAAACCCTTAAAGTCTATACCTTGCTGCCCTCATGATCGCTGTAACCTTTACGTTGACTGGTTTCTGTCTTCCTATTCCTAGCCCCACCTTATATAACGTCACCCCAATTACGAAAAGGTCTCTGCTCTGACATAGATTCCTAGAGAAAATCACAAACCAAATGGAGAGAAGAGCCTGGTGGGCTAGAATCCAGAGTCTCAAAGAATCAGACACTACCGAATGACTAAGAACAAACACACATAAAAGTTCTATATAGCAAAAAGGAAAAAAAAAAAAAATCCAGAATTTAAAACAAAAACATTGCAGAGGAAAAATATTTCAATATAAACTAGAAAAATAAAAATCTAAAACCTAACTCTGAAAATTTCCCCACAAGTTAGTGTACCCAAAACCTTCCCCATCCCAATTAACTTCCTTCCACTTGTCAAGTCCAGAGGGTTTAGAAATTTTCTTGGCTCCTCATGCTCTCTTGAAGCTTCTGTTAATAATTAATGCAGTTGTCTCTAATATTTAAATATACCCAAAAATATCTCTCCTCACAGTTTGCTACCTGTCTGTCACACAGTTATTGCTATGCCTAGATTCCAGCCAGTCATTTTCCTACGTAATACCTTGCTTACAATTTTCAGGTTTTTCATTTAAAAGCAGCCAGAGTGAAACCTTTACACTGAAAACCAAGCACTGGGGATTCTTGCCTGCTTGCAAAGCTTTTCAACTATAGAGGATAGTATTGTTTCTTTGAATCTCTGAAGTGTCCAAGTTTGCCAAAGCCACAGTCATCCGTCAGTATCCATGGAAGTGGTCTTCTTTGTTTGGATTGCTATCATACTGTCTCTGGCAACATATATTTTCTCTTTGGAACAGACACCCCATAAAACCTGGACTTGTAATCTAGTGTTCCTGAATCTCTACTTGTGTTATTATTGTTGGGCCTCCAATGTGGGGTCTCCAAAAGGACTTCAGAGCAAGCATAAAAGACTGTAGAAAAAGAAGGAAAGGCTTAGTTGCGGTTTGGAGAAAAGATGGCGCCGAAAGGAAATGATCAGGGCAGGACACCAAGTTGTTTGGCGGGACGCAGGGTTGTTTGCCAAAAAAATCTGATTGGTTGCCTTAGCTTCTGCGTGCGTAAACAATGCATGTAAACCCTTAAAGTCTATACCTTGCTGCCCTCATGATCGCTGTAACCTTTACGTTGACTGGTTTCTGTCTTCCTATTCCTAGCCCCACCTTATATAAACGTCACCCCAATTACGATAAATGGCTCTCTGCTCTGACAGAATCCCCACTGCTCCTGAATGTCCTTTGTCAGGAAAAGGGCTGGTTGGACGGTGGCACAACTCTCCCAGACTCTCTCGGGCCCTCGCCCCGCCTGCTAGAGGCCGGAGGCGAAGAAGCTCGCTGGGGTGTCCTCTTCCCTTACAGGACTATTCCCACGGTTGCTTGTTCTGTGGCGGCCAGCGCCGGGCCTCCCCGCAATTATGGCTGTGATGAATTTCATGTGGCTAATCTCAATTTCAAAGAGTTGCATCAGAGTTATCTCTCTCATCAGACAAGTGAGAACCAAACATAGTTTTCAAATGGAAACCATCAGGAAAAGTGAACTATAGATAAGCAAACGTCATTGTTAAATGGCAGTATGTCTTAAAGATAGAATGAAACCTTGGCATATTTGTGTATTTCCATTTTCAATATAATTGTTATTTTAATGCCATTTTTCTTAACTTTAGAAAAGACAAATTTTCGCTTTTATTTCAGGAGTTTTCTTTTGCTTCTTCATTGTAAGCATAGGTATTAATAAAAATCTAGGTATTTAAATAAAATATAGATGATAGATAAATAGATATATGGACCAGATTATGTTATTCCTTTACTCAAAATTCTGCAAAGTCCCATTTTATTCCAATTAAAATCAAAAAATTATAATGACTTTTCCAGTCCAAAATTATTTGCCTTACTGTTATAGCTCACCACTCCAGGATGAATTCATGCTTGGCTTTTCTTTTCCTTACTTAGCACATTGGCCTTTGGGCTGTCCTGTAACATGACAACACACACCATCCTTAGGGCATATACTTTGGCTGTACTTTCTGCTTAGAACACACTTTTCTCAGATTCTCAAAGGACTTCAGAGCAAGCATAAAAGACTGTAGAAAAAGAAGGAAAGGCTTAGTTGCGGTTTGGAGAAAAGATGGCGCCGAAAGGAAATGATCAGGGCAGGACACAAAGTTGTTCGGCGGTACGGTACGCAGGGCTGTTTGCCAAAATATCTGATTGGTTGCCTTAGCTTCTGCGTGCGTAAACAATGCATGTAAACCCTTAAAGTCTATACCTTGCTGCCCTCATGATCGCTGTAACCTTTACGTTGACTGGTTTCTGTCTTCCTATTCCTAGCCCCACCTTATATAAACGTCACCCCAATTACGATAAATGGCTCTCTGCTCTGACAGAATCCCCACTGCTCCTGAATGTCCTTTGTCAGGAAAAGGGCTGGTTGGACGGTGGCACAACTCTCCCAGACTCTCTCGGGCCCTCGCCCCGCCTGCTAGAGGCCGGAGGCGAAGAAGCTCGCTGGGGTGTCCTCTTCCCTTACAGGACTATTCCCACGGTTGCTTGTTCTGTGGCGGCCAGCGCCGGGCCTCCCCGCAATTATGGCTGTGATGAATTTCATGTGGCTAATCTCAATTTCAAAGAGTTGCATCAGAGTTATCTCTCTCATCAGACAAGTGAGAACCAAACATAGTTTTCAAATGGAAACCATCAGGAAAAGTGAACTATAGATAAGCAAACGTCATTGTTAAATGGCAGTATGTCTTAAAGATAGAATGAAACCTTGGCATATTTGTGTATTTCCATTTTCAATATAATTGTTATTTTAATGCCATTTTTCTTAACTTTAGAAAAGACAAATTTTCGCTTTTATTTCAGGAGTTTTCTTTTTCTTCTTCATTGTAAGCATAGGTATTAATAAAAATCTAGGTATTTAAATAAAATATAGATGATAGATAAATAGATATATGGACCAGATTATGTTATTCCTTTACTCAAAATTCTGCAAAGTCCCATTTTATTCCAATTAAAATCAAAAAATTATAATGACTTTTCCAGTCCAAAATTATTTGCCTTACTGTTATAGCTCACCACTCCAGGATGAATTCATGCTTGGCTTTTCTTTTCCTTACTTAGCACATTGGCCTTTGGGCTGTCCTGTAACATGACAACACACACCATCCTTAGGGCATATACTTTGGCTGTACTTTCTGCTTAGAACACACTTTTCTCAGATTCTCACTGCCTTATATTCTTCAAAACTTTGCTCACATATCACCTTTTTAATGAAGCTGACACTCACAAATTTATTTAATGTACTCCAATCTAGGAACACTTATTCTTCTAATTCTATTTTATTTTGCTTTTACACAGTGCATATTATCTGATAAAAGATAATGAACGCTACTATTTATAATCTGTGTAGTTTGTTATTTTCCTTTTCTTCCAAAACAGTGAACTGCACTAGTATATTGTATCTATTTTGTTCTTTGATTCATTCCTATATGTGTGTGTGTTTAGTTGGTCAGTCATGTCCAACTATTTTACAACCCCCTGGACTGTAGCCTGTCAAGTTTCTCTGTCCATGAGATTATCTAATGCAAGACTATTGGATTGGAAAGCCATTTCCTTATTCAGGATACTGTCCCAACCCAGAGATCAGATATGGGTCTCCTGCATTGGCAGGCAGATTCTTTAACAATCTGGCATGTTTAAAGCCCCTAATGTTCACGTCACACCCCAGACCCCAGTTAAATCAGGCTCAGGTGGGGAATAGAATTTTAATCCCCTAGATGATTTTAGTTATCACATGGTGAAAGTTTGCGGAAGTCTTAAATTTGTTTTAATTTGTTATTTTAATGCCATTTTTCTTAACTTTAGAAAAGACAAATTTTCGCTTTTATTTCAGGAGTTTTCTTTTTCTTCTTCATTGTAAGCATAGGTATTAATAAAATCTAGGTATTTAAATAAAATATAGATGATAGATAAATAGATATATGGACCAGATTATGTTATTCCTTTACTCAAAATTCTGCAAAGTCCCATTTTATTCCAATTAAAATCAAAAAATTATAATGACTTTTCCAGTCCAAAATTATTTGCCTTACTGTTATAGCTCACCACTCCAGGATGAATTCATGCTTGGCTTTTCTTTTCCTTACTTAGCACATTGGCCTTTGGGCTGTCCTGTAACATGACAACACACACCATCCTTAGGGCATATACTTTGGCTGTACTTTCTGCTTAGAACACACTTTTCTCAGATTCTCACTGCCTTATATTCTTCAAAACTTTGCTCACATATCACCTTTTTAATGAAGCTGACACTCACAAATTTATTTAATGTACTCCAATCTAGGAACACTTATTCTTCTAATTCTATTTTATTTTGCTTTTACACAGTGCATATTATCTGATAAAAGATAATGAACGCTACTATTTATAATCTGTGTAGTTTGTTATTTTCCTTTTCTTCCAAAACAGTGAACTGCACTAGTATATTGTATCTATTTTGTTCTTTGATTCATTCCTATATGTGTGTGTGTTTAGTTGGTCAGTCATGTCCAACTATTTTACAACCCCCTGGACTGTAGCCTGTCAAGTTTCTCTGTCCATGAGATTATCTAATGCAAGACTATTGGATTGGAAAGCCATTTCCTTATTCAGGATACTGTCCCAACCCAGAGATCAGATATGGGTCTCCTGCATTGGCAGGCAGATTCTTTAACAATCTGGCATGTTTAAAGCCCCTAATGTTCACGTCACACCCCAGACCCCAGTTAAATCAGGCTCAGGTGGGGAATAGAATTTTAATCCCCTAGATGATTTTAGTTATCACATGGTGAAAGTTTGCTGAAGTCTTAAATTATATTTGTTACATGACGATATAAGGACCTTTAGAAACTAAGAAAAGAAAATCTTCAATATTGAAAAATTAAAGTGGAAACAAACACATAAAAAGAAACATTCACACTAAAGGCACTTTTCTTTGTTAATTCACAGTAAAGAATGTTACTGTTAATTACAGTTAATTCACAAACAATGATCTTATCATTCACAGAAACTAAAAGAGAAATTTAGCCATGTTCTTTATCCCTTCCCACATGATTCCTTCTTAAAAAGAAGGTATAATAACATGGTCAACCATCACCTAGGGCAAATGTTTAGTCATGATTGTGATTTGATCTGCTTGCCATATGGCAAAATGTCATGTAAATGAATAGAACCCTCCCTGACGTTGCTATTCCCACTGCACCAATTGTTTAGAAAAGGTCAGCTGACTTATGCTTTTTGGGTCAGTCTTGATAATTCCCACTATTTCTTCCCTCCATGCTGCCAGAGTAGTAAGTAATAGACCTTATTTTCATATGAGAAGAGTGTTCTGCTCTGTTATTTGTGCATTTTGTTTTATTTTGAAACAGTTTCCCATGAAAGGTCTTTGTTAAAATCCAAAGTTTATTTAGAAGGTTGAAAGTGGTAAAATAGACATGCAACCTTATGTTTATTCAATGTGAGTGTATATATAGCCCAGTGCTCAATGTTATCCATTCTAACTCACCTGGAAGGCTGTGCATTGATACTAGAAACACATATTTGGAAAAGATAAAACATTATTTTTCTCAATGATGTAATTTTCTCTTGTTTTTCTCATCTCCCTTCTTCCTGGTGAGGCTGTGGTTGAATATAGCATCAAGTATTTTAAAGGTTTACTCAAAAGTGTAGAATAAACTTATGGACTGTCCTATCAAACCCAAACTCTGTATGTTTGTTCCCTGTGTGTACTTGTCTATATACACAAGTGCCAAAAAAAAAAGATCTTGAGACATAAGATGTTTGGTATATTTATTGATTGAAGGTTGAAACTTACTGTGCAAGGCATATGCATTAGATCTACAACTATGAAATGAACATTGAAGAATTAAAGTGGAAACAAACACATAAAAAGAAACATTCACACTAAAGGCACTTTTCTTTGTTAATTCACAGTAAAGAATGTTACTGTTAATTACAGTTAATTCACAAACAATGATCTTATCATTCACAGAAACTAAAAGAGAAATTTAGCCATGTTCTTTATCCCTTCCCACATGATTCCTTCTTAAAAAGAAGGTATAATAACATGGTCAACCATCACCTAGGGCAAATGTTTAGTCATGATTGTGATTTGATCTGCTTGCCATATGGCAAAATGTCATGTAAATGAATAGAACCCTCCCTGACGTTGCTATTCCCACTGCACCAATTGTTTAGAAAAGGTCAGCTGACTTATGCTTTTTGGGTCAGTCTTGATAATTCCCACTATTTCTTCCCTCCATGCTGCCAGAGTAGTAAGTAATAGACCTTATTTTCATATGAGAAGAGTGTTCTGCTCTGTTATTTGTGCATTTTGTTTTATTTTGAAACAGTTTCCCATGAAAGGTCTTTGTTAAAATCCAAAGTTTATTTAGAAGGTTGAAAGTGGTAAAATAGACATGCAACCTTATGTTTATTCAATGTGAGTGTATATATAGCCCAGTGCTCAATGTTATCCATTCTAACTCACCTGGAAGGCTGTGCATTGATACTAGAAACACATATTTGGAAAAGATAAAACATTATTTTTCTCAATGATGTAATTTTCTCTTGTTTTTCTCATCTCCCTTCTTCCTGGTGAGGCTGTGGTTGAATATAGCATCAAGTATTTTAAAGGTTTACTCAAAAGTGTAGAATAAACTTATGGACTGTCCTATCAAACCCAAACTCTGTATGTTTGTTCCCTGTGTGTACTTGTCTATATACACAAGTGCCAAAAAAAAAAGATCTTGAGACATAAGATGTTTGGTATATTTATTGATTGAAGGTTGAAACTTACTGTGCAAGGCATATGCATTAGATCTACAACTATGAAATGAACATTGAGAAATTAAAAAAAAAAAAAAACACTCACACAAAAAAGGAAAATCTGTCTGGTAAAACCAAGGGTGTCTTTATCAGATGAATTTGTACCATGTCATAGTGGCACCTAGGCTTACTCTCCTCTCCAAAAATTCAACTTATCCTTTGAGTCCCAAATCAGTTATCCCAAAACTGTCTGTAATTTTTCTAGAAGGATGTGAATATGCAAAAATGATTCCAGTTCTCCCTATATTGCATCTGGTTTTAATCTTTTCTTTTAAAATTAATTTAAATTGTTCTTATATATCCAAATTAACCAGTCTCTTTGGGCCATTTAGCCTACAAATTACAAATATTGATATTTGTATAGATATATTAATGTAGACAATCGACCTTGTAACAACATGGGTGGGTAGGAATACCCACAGAGTCAAAAATACACATATAGATTTAGAGTTGGCTCTCATAGCTCCAGTTCAACATCTCTAAAGTCAAACAACTGCTAATTGTGAGGTACTGTAATATGTGTCTAGTGGAAAAAAAAAAAGAAAACATGTTTAAGTGTACCCACAGCTAAAAGTTGTATTGTTTAAGAGTCCATTGTATTGTCAATTTTTTTCTACTTTATCAAGTCATTTCTCACAATTACTATTTTTAAAAATTAATGGATCACTTATTTATCATAGTTACTACTTGTAAAATAATTGAGAGAAAGGGAATAATTTGGTTTTGTAACATTTATGCCCATCAGAACAGCCTTTAACACAGGAGACCCTTAATACATCTTCTTTGAATTAGTAAACAATTTATATTTCTGAGCTTTGCCCAGACTCCTTAGCAGTAGCCTCACCTTCATTCCTTTTCAGGAAGTTCACATTTCCCATAAAATAATTCCCCAAGAATAACTATCAAAAAGCATCCACCCATCATTCATTCCCTCAAAGTCTTATCATACTAACTTACTGGTAAGTATTATATTAAGCATCCATAATTGTACAATATCCTTGCAAGAAAACATCTGCAAATCTTCTGCAGTCTCAAATAAGATACTTGTAGTCTCAATCATTGCTACAGAGTTAGAGAAGAGGATTTATATATATATTTAACCCATATGCTACTTGACATGCATTTATGATGTATCATAGCAAAGAACCTAAGGTCTCTAAATGGGTGATGACTTCGTCTAGAGCTATTAATAATTGAGTCACTTACTCACTGAGGAAAATTCAATAACAAAGGAAATACCTAAACACTGCTCTCAATTATGAATAAAATTGTCAATATAAACCGAAAAAACAATTGAGTAGCATTCAAAGGATAAAGGATAATACTATGAATGTTTGCTCAGAATTGTCTGTATGTCAAGCACTTCTCTGACAGTAATTGAAATAAAAAATTGGCCTTGGGAAAAAAGATCACTGAAAGTATCAATGATGTTGGCAGATGATAATGATGAGGAAATGTGGTCTACATGGTAGAAAACATAACACGATGGAAAGAAAGTAAGAACTCAGGGCTTTCCTAGTGGTCCAGTGGGTAAGGACATGACCTTGCGTTGCAAGATGCGCTGATGTGATCCCTGGCCTGGGGAAATCCCACATGCCGCGGAGTGGCTGGATCGAAGTGTCCAACTACTGAGTCATAGCTCTGGAGCACATGCACCCAGAGCCAGTACTCTATAGCGAGAGAGGTCACTGTGATGGGAGGCCCATACAGGCCAAAGAACAAAGATGGATGAAAATAGATGAATGAAAGACCAACAGAAGTGGCCAAAAAAAAAAAAAGTAAGAACTCAATTAACTCTTTTAGGAATTAAATATGGGGCTTCCAAAGTGGCACTAGTGGTTAAAAAAAGAAAAAAAAACCTGTCTGCCAAGTTGGGAAAAAACCCTAAAGGAGGGCATAGCAACCCACTCCAGTATTCTTGCCTGGAAAATCCCATGGACAGAGGAGCCTGGTGGACTCTGGTCCAGAGTTATAAAGAGTCATACACGACTGAAATGACTTAGCATACAGCACACAGAAGGAATTAAATATATGAAAGAAACAGCCAGAGATCTATCCTCTTAGAAAATTTTAAGCATGCAATACAGTATCATAAACTGCCATCACCATACTCCACGTTACATGTCCAGAAGTCATTCATCTTCCATAACTAAAACTTTGTACCCTTTGACAGTTGTTCCTCAGTTCTCTTTCCTCAACTTGAAAGGGGTGAATAAGCAGACTTGAGGAGTCCAGAGGTTTCGAAGGAGGAGGAGAAACAGTTTTAGCCAAGGTACCATCACCTTGCTTGCCACGCCTATGACATTAATCTGTTTTGCCTAAGACTTTCTTTAAGCTCAGACTTAAAGTTTATAACAACAATGTATCTTGCTGGAGGACATGTTTCTCCTTCTTAACTTGTACCTATACTATCTAAAGATGAATGTTGTGGGTGTGGGTCTGGTAAGACCTTTATCACCTTAAAATATTCTTTTGATCTATTGTTAATAACCAACTGGAGAAGTACAAATGCCTTGCCTAAATTAACTACTGGGGTACTCTTCTATCCCCCTTCCAGTTCCTTTAGCTGGAAGCTTTCTCCGTCCCTTTTTTCTTTAATGAAACTATTCCTGCACAAAGCTCTGAGTGACCAAAACCAAGTCTTTTTGATCCCATTGTGAAATCTCCTTTGGTGATCAAGATTACGACATCATTCACAGTAATCTATCTACCATCATCTATCAACCTCCAAACCTGGCATCCACCATTCTCTATTTAATGAATTTGACTATTTTACATTGTCCATTTAAGTGATATCATTTAGTACTTCTCTTTCTATAGATGGCTTATACTAAATCTTTTACACAAACACACATACACATACTCAAACTGCATGACATCACATGGGAATAATAGAAGAGTTCTGACTCTCTGTGAACAGATGGTTATTCTGACGTAAAAATGAAAAATAAACTCATTTTGAGGGAGATGAGGTGATGGTCACCATCCTAAAGCTATATTATTCAAGGAGTTCTTAGAAACTACTGAAAATACAACATTATTGGGCTTTTCTGTGAAAGTATCTGTTGATGTAGGGTATATGCATCATTGCTGTATAAATACTGAGATTCAGAGTGATTAAGTAACTTCTTATTTTTGTTTTATGGGTAAGACCCTAGATATAACTCTAGATCTGATTCCAAAACCTTGCAAATAATTTCATTATTTTGATTTTTCTTTAAAGAATATGATTATATCTTTCCATAGTTATAAAATTGCTTAATATTTTAAAATCTATGTAATAGTGCAGACAGTAGAAATCACATAAAATTTCATATTAGAGACCTAGGTTTAAACTGAGTTTAGATCTTTGATGACTGTGGATCTTCAAAAAGTTACTTAATCTGTGAAAACTTTTGTTTCTTCATGTGTTAGTGGGTATAGCAAGATGTAGTCACAGAATAGTTTGGATAACAATGAGTGACCTGTTTAACAACTTTAAAATTAAAAGTTACAAGCTATATTTCCTACTACATTTACAGAAGAAAATGAAAAACTTGGGGAAAATTCTATGAAATGCCTATTTAAAAAAAAAAAGATCAAGGGAAATAGTTATCCTGCTTAAAAAATAGTACAGCAATTTCAAAAGCATCACTTTTTTAAACAGTGCTGCTGAAGCAGAATTATACTTCTTCAAGTGAGTTTCCATAAGAGCTACTTTCTGGAAGATGTTTGATATGTAGCAACACATTTGAGTCCCTTTCCTAACTACATATAAAAGACAGGATGAGACTGGCAGTTTCAATAGGCTTCTTATTTCTCTCTTTCCTTTCTTATGGCTCTTTACATTGGATGAGATGCTAGTCAAAATGAAGGACAAGTGTGGCATTTTTCTTTTACAGTGAAAAAAGAAACAGTGTCAGTCATTGACAAATCTTAGAGCATCTTCTATATACTGACAACTTTTAAGCCAATACTACTTTGCCCAAGGAATGCCTGAGATATCAGACTTCATAGTTAAGGATGCTGTTTAGGAACTTTAAGGGTTTGTGATGTTCTTACTGTTCAACAACTATAAGTAAGAGATCCCACAATGCTGCTGTACAAAATCCCCTTTTCATTCTACCATTTCCTTTCCTGTGCCTTCCTTTCATGACCAGTTTAGTTTCTTTGAACTGAGGCCTAATTCGGCTCTTGCAAGCCATGACAGTCAAGAGAAGATGCCAGCCAGTGCCATAAAGTGATTAAAATCTTAATGTATAACTCTAGATCTGATTCCAAAACCTTGCAAATAATTTCATTATTTTGATTTTTCTTTAAAGAATATGATTATATCTTTCCATAGTTATAAAATTGCTTAATATTTTAAAATCTATGTAATAGTGCAGACAGTAGAAATCACATAAAATTTCATATTAGAGACCTAGGTTTAAACTGAGTTTAGATCTTTGATGACTGTGGATCTTCAAAAAGTTACTTAATCTGTGAAAACTTTTGTTTCTTCATGTGTTAGTGGGTATAGCAAGATGTAGTCACAGAATAGTTTGGATAACAATGAGTGACCTGTTTAACAACTTTAAAATTAAAAGTTACAAGCTATATTTCCTACTACATTTACAGAAGAAAATGAAAACTCGGAGAAAATTCTATGAAATGCCTATTTAAAAAAAAAAAGATCAAGGGAAATAGTTATCCTGCTTAAAAAATAGTACAGCAATTTCAAAAGCATCACTTTTTTAAACAGTGCTGCTGAAGCAGAATTATACTTCTTCAAGTGAGTTTCCATAAGAGCTACTTTCTGGAAGATGTTTGATATGTAGCAACACATTTGAGTCCCTTTCCTAACTACATATAAAAGACAGGATGAGACTGGCAGTTTCAATAGGCTTCTTATTTCTCTCTTTCCTTTCTTATGGCTCTTTACATTGGATGAGATGCTAGTCAAAATGAAGGACAAGTGTGGCATTTTTCTTTTACAGTGAAAAAAGAAACAGTGTCAGTCATTGACAAATCTTAGAGCATCTTCTATATACTGACAACTTTTAAGCCAATACTACTTTGCCCAAGGAATGCCTGAGATATCAGACTTCATAGTTAAGGATGCTGTTTAGGAACTTTAAGGGTTTGTGATGTTCTTACTGTTCAACAACTATAAGTAAGAGATCCCACAATGCTGCTGTACAAAATCCCCTTTTCATTCTACCATTTCCTTTCCTGTGCCTTCCTTTCATGA
Source organism: Tragulus kanchil (assembly GCA_022376925.1). Classification (NCBI taxonomy): domain Eukaryota; kingdom Metazoa; phylum Chordata; class Mammalia; order Artiodactyla; family Tragulidae; genus Tragulus; species Tragulus kanchil. The sequence continues at coordinate 109,917,703 of JAIOJX010000025.1, read as the reverse complement.
CCAGTTTAGTTCTTTGAAGATTGTTTTTCTGCCTTTGCCCCCATCCAAGTGAATCACTGGAGGCCTAATTCGGCTCTTGCAAGCCATGACAGTCAAGAGAAGATGCCAGCCAGTGCCTAAAGGATGAATTTAGCACTGTAGGTGGTGGCTGTTCTCTGACAAGTGTAAACAAAACCATCAGAGAAGCTAAGCTCTACAAGTGTTTTGGAGTAATGTTTCAGTAGAGTATCCAGACAAAGATTTTTATATGGCACTACAGACCTGATTGTGTTTTTCTTTCTTTTATATTTCTTCATGCTTCCAATTCTACTGTGATTTTTATAGGCTATAGATTGCTTAAAACATTTCAGGGTTCTTGAAAAAAATATCACTGTCTTATAACAATATTCTTAATGTAAACCTTCATATTTGAAAGTATTTTCAAAAAAGCCTCTTTTTGGACTCGAATCAAGATGGCAGAGTAGGAGAATATAAAGATCGCCACCTCCATGAACCTATTAAAAATGAATCTACATGTGGAAGAATTCTAACTGAAAAATAGCTGGAAACTGGCAGAAAGACTTCAGTACAAGAAAGGGTGTAAGAAAGATATATGGAGAATCAAGTAGGAAAGGAAGAGAAGCAATCAGATGCCCTGGGAGGAGACTCAGAAGGAAAGGGAAATTATATGGGCAAAGACCGTCTCTGGGGTTTAAATGGTTCAAGTCACATATTGGGTGCCCTAGCCTGGGGTTCCACAAAGGAAAAATGAGCCCGTTTGCCTGGCTGGAAGGCTGATGGGACTAATATGAGGTCTGTAGGAAGCCTGGACTTGGACCCTGAGGAGTGCTCCCAGATTGGGGAAGAAAGGAAGACTTGAAACCATGCAAGGAAGATTTGAAAGGATACAACTGGCTTACTGCTTTCCAGCCACCTCCCTGGCCCATGCCCAAGCTTGAGCCAAGTGAATACTCTAACACCATTTGCCTCATATCACAGTTTAACACTGGATTGACTCCACTAGTAAAGGCAAATACAGAGTAAAGGCAGAGAATCAGTCACTTCAATAAGCTTTAGTAAATATGGAGATTAAAAGACAAGAATTTTAAAATCAACTATAATCACAATAAACAGTAAAAGGATAAATATGAAGATTTAAAATATGACACAGCAAAAACACAAAATGTGGGTAAAGGAAATTATAAAATGTAGATCTATTAGAATGTGTTTGAGTTCAAAGGGTTACCTGTTTAAAAGAGATACAGGTATACTTCAACAGAAACCCCATGACAACCACAAATCAAAGTCTTACAATGGAGATACAAAAGTTAGGGAGAAAGGAAGACAAGCAGACAAACATACTACTAAAGAAAATCATCAAACTGTAAGGGAAGAAGTTAAAAGAAGAATAGAATAGGGAAGACCTACAAAAACAGCAAGAAAACAATCTAAAAATGACAGTGAGTACATACCTATCAAATAATTATTTTAAATGTCAATAGACTAAATGTTCCAATTAAAAGACATAGAACTATTGGTTGGATAAAAAAATAAGACTTCTGACTTCAGCAGGAAAGAGTTAGATACTCTAGGAAATACAGCATTTTCTGAATGTGTGTGCAATTTTCATCTTTGTTTTTTTGTTAAATAAAAGTAAAGGGAAGCAAAGACCGTAAAAGGGTGTAAGAAAGATATATGGAGAATCAAGTGGGAAAGAGGGCAATCAGATGCCCTGGGAGGAGACTCAGAAGGAAAGGGAAATTATATGGGCAAAGACCGTCTCTGGGGTTTAAATGGTTCAAGTCACATATTGGGTGCCCTAGCCTGGGGTTCCACAAAGGAAAAATGAGCCCGTTTGCCTGGCTGGAAGGCTGATGGGACTAATATGAGGTCTGTAGGAAGCCTGGACTTGGACCCTGAGGAGTGCTCCCAGATTGGGGAAGAAAGGAAGACTTGAAACCATGCAAGGAAGATTTGAAAGGATACAACTGGCTTACTGCTTTCCAGCCACCTCCCTGGCCCATGCCCAAGCTTGAGCCAAGTGAATACTCTAACACCATTTGCCTCATATCACAGTTTAACACTGGATTGACTCCACTAGTAAAGGCAAATACAGAGTAAAGGCAGAGAATCAGTCACTTCAATAAGCTTTAGTAAATATGGAGATTAAAAGACAAGAATTTTAAAATCAACTATAATCACAATAAACAGTAAAAGGATAAATATGAAGATTTAAAATATGACACAGCAAAAACACAAAATGTGGGTAAAGGAAATTATAAAATGTAGATCTATTAGAATGTGTTTGAGTTCAAAGGGTTACCTGTTTAAAAGAGATACAGGTATACTTCAACAGAAACCCCATGACAACCACAAATCAAAGTCTTACAATGGAGATACAAAAGTTAGGGAGAAAGGAAGACAAGCAGACAAACATACTACTAAAGAAAATCATCAAACTGTAAGGGAAGAAGTTAAAAGAAGAATAGAATAGGGAAGACCTACAAAAACAGCAAGAAAACAATCTAAAAATGACAGTGAGTACATACCTATCAAATAATTATTTTAAATGTCAATAGACTAAATGTTCCAATTAAAAGACATAGAACTATTGGTTGGATAAAAAAATAAGACTTCTGACTTCAGCAGGAAAGAGTTAGATACTCTAGGAAATACAGCATTTTCTGAATGTGTGTGCAATTTTTCATCTTTGTCTTCTGTAATCATTTGAGTCAACTATTCTAAGTTTATGTGCTGGCACCTTTTAAACCAAGCCTCTCCATTTTTTTTTCTTTTTTGCCCTACATCTGAGAAATCTAATAAGAAAACCTGAGTCTTGCCTCAGTTGATACTGATGGGATTCAAACTACATGACTGATACCAACACCTAACTATCATAAAGTTCAATAACCTTTCCCTGTTCTCCTGTTCTCTCAAGAGAGTTTTCACTTGTTAGTAAGCTGTCCTGCTCTCTCCAGAAAGCTCAGTTATGTGAGTAATATATCTTTCATACTTACCTGATGTATGTATGGCATCATCAGCCTCAAAAGCAAAACTACATTCTAGGCAGAGGTACAATGGTTCAGATGGTAAAGAGTCTGCCAGAAATTCAGGAGATCTGGGTTCAATCCCTGCATCAGAAAGACCCCCTGGAGAAGAGAATGGCTGCCCACTCCAGTATTCTTGCTTAGAGAGTTCCATGGATTGAGGAGCCTGGTGAGCTACAGTCGATGGTGTTCCAAAAAAGTCAGACACTACAGGGCGACTCTTTCACTTCATGCCTATTTCTCAGGACTGGCTGCAAAATTTGCCCTCTAGCAATAGGAAATGAAGACATCTTTATATCCTTTCAAAGAAGCCTTTTGACTCTCACACTTTGTTGTTTTGTGAATGTTGGATACAAATCTATGGCCTTAACAGTATCCACTCAATTCCACAGGCCATATGGGTATTACTTCCATCAGATTTCTCAAATGCCAGAGACATTGCACAAGGCAAAACAATTCTTCCACTTTTATTTTAACATTGTCTACCAAAGAAAATCATCAAACTGTAAGGGAAGAAGTTAAAAGAAGAATAGAATAGGGAAGACCTACAAAAACAGCAAGAAAACAATCTAAAAATGACAGTGAGTACATACCTATCAAATAATTATTTTAAATGTCAATAGACTAAATGTTCCAATTAAAAGACATAGAACTATTGGTTGGATAAAAAAATAAGACTTCTGACTTCAGCAGGAAAGAGTTAGATACTCTAGGAAATACAGCATTTTCTGAATGTGTGTGCAATTTTTCATCTTTGTCTTCTGTAATCATTTGAGTCAACTATTCTAAGTTTATGTGCTGGCACCTTTTAAACCAAGCCTCTCCATTTTTTTTTCTTTTTTGCCCTACATCTGAGAAATCTAATAAGAAAACCTGAGTCTTGCCTCAGTTGATACTGATGGGATTCAAACTACATGACTGATACCAACACCTAACTATCATAAAGTTCAATAACCTTTCCCTGTTCTCCTGTTCTCTCAAGAGAGTTTTCACTTGTTAGTAAGCTGTCCTGCTCTCTCCAGAAAGCTCAGTTATGTGAGTAATATATCTTTCATACTTACCTGATGTATGTATGGCATCATCAGCCTCAAAAGCAAAACTACATTCTAGGCAGAGGTACAATGGTTCAGATGGTAAAGAGTCTGCCAGAAATTCAGGAGATCTGGGTTCAATCCCTGCATCAGAAAGACCCCCTGGAGAAGAGAATGGCTGCCCACTCCAGTATTCTTGCTTAGAGAGTTCCATGGATTGAGGAGCCTGGTGAGCTACAGTCGATGGTGTTCCAAAAAAGTCAGACACTACAGGGCGACTCTTTCACTTCATGCCTATTTCTCAGGACTGGCTGCAAAATTTGCCCTCTAGCAATAGGAAATGAAGACATCTTTATATCCTTTCAAAGAAGCCTTTTGACTCTCACACTTTGTTGTTTTGTGAATGTTGGATACAAATCTATGGCCTTAACAGTATCCACTCAATTCCACAGGCCATATGGGTATTACTTCCATCAGATTTCTCAAATGCCAGAGACATTGCACAAGGCAAAACAATTCTTCCACTTTTATTTTAACATTGTCTACCAAAGAAAGCATTTCAGCAGTCACATTGTGTGAGCTGGCCAAGGACCATCAATTTTCCACAGAGCACCTGCCGTAGGTAGTTGTCATCCAGAGACAAATTATAGGAATTTAGAATTCCATCCTGAAAGTCTACTTTCTTGCACTATATCTGGTATCAGCTGTCTTAGGTCTTGTTCTCTAAGCCTCAGATATGGATTCTAGTGCATTTTTTTTCCAAGGATGTGATTTGGGTAAAACATAGAATGGAGGATAGAAGTTAGAATCAATCAGGATAAGGAATTAGGTAAAATGTCTGTTCTCAGCTGGATCCCACAGAAAGCTCTGGGGCATGAACTGCACTACAACGCTGTTACTCTCTTGAGGCTAGGAGGATGAATTTTATACCCTTATACCACTGCTCGTTGGCTGCAAGCTATCCCTCCTACAAGGGACAATTTACCTTCTGGTCATATGAGAGCAAAGTGACATATATTGCTGATGCAATTTTCCAAGATTAACAGCTGAATTCCACAGGGGCAGGCGGAAGGGTGCATCATTCAATAAAGCAGGAACTGTGTTTTACCTCAAGAACATGTGCTACATTATTAGACAAATATATGGGAGAAGAATGCTCCAGAAAGGTATTATAAAAGCACTCACTTAGCCATTTTTAAGAATAATACAGTTCTGCTGTAGCCAAGTAAGGCTAGGAAAGAGTGATCTGAGAAGAAGTAGAAGAGGTAGTGAAGGGCTAGATCAAATAAGCTTTTGAATAAGCTGGAGAAAGACTTTGAATTTTATCTGAACAATGAAGGAAAGTTTGAAAACATTTAAAACAAAGAATGGGGCATTCTCTTTTATAACTGATCTTTTTAAGAGAGTTACTAAGCCTTTGTTATCGAAATCCTTTTCTAAATGGAAAGGACTAAAATAATTTTCAAAGGAGAATGGTGCAGGAGGGAAGGAGGAGGGACATACTCTTCACTAAGAGTTTAATGTCTTATTATTAAGATGAATAAAAAAATAAGAAATGACTGAAATTAATTGGAAAATCAATAGGATGTGACATTGCACAAGGCAAAACAATTCTTCCACTTTTATTTTAACATTGTCTACCAAAGAAAGCATTTCAGCAGTCACATTGTGTGAGCTGGCCAAGGACCATCAATTTTCCACAGAGCACCTGCCGTAGGTAGTTGTCATCCAGAGACAAATTATAGGAATTTAGAATTCCATCCTGAAAGTCTACTTTCTTGCACTATATCTGGTATCAGCTGTCTTAGGTCTTGTTCTCTAAGCCTCAGATATGGATTCTAGTGCATTTTTTTTCCAAGGATGTGATTTGGGTAAAACATAGAATGGAGGATAGAAGTTAGAATCAATCAGGATAAGGAATTAGGTAAAATGTCTGTTCTCAGCTGGATCCCACAGAAAGCTCTGGGGCATGAACTGCACTACAACGCTGTTACTCTCTTGAGGCTAGGAGGATGAATTTTATACCCTTATACCACTGCTCGTTGGCTGCAAGCTATCCCTCCTACAAGGGACAATTTACCTTCTGGTCATATGAGAGCAAAGTGACATATATTGCTGATGCAATTTTCCAAGATTAACAGCTGAATTCCACAGGGGCAGGCGGAAGGGTGCATCATTCAATAAAGCAGGAACTGTGTTTTACCTCAAGAACATGTGCTACATTATTAGACAAATATATGGGAGAAGAATGCTCCAGAAAGGTATTATAAAAGCACTCACTTAGCCATTTTTAAGAATAATACAGTTCTGCTGTAGCCAAGTAAGGCTAGGAAAGAGTGATCTGAGAAGAAGTAGAAGAGGTAGTGAAGGGCTAGATCAAATAAGCTTTTGAATAAGCTGGAGAAAGACTTTGAATTTTATCTGAACAATGAAGGAAAGTTTGAAAACATTTAAAACAAAGAATGGGGCATTCTCTTTTATAACTGATCTTTTTAAGAGAGTTACTAAGCCTTTGTTATCGAAATCCTTTTCTAAATGGAAAGGACTAAAATAATTTTCAAAGGAGAATGGTGCAGGAGGGAAGGAGGAGGGACATACTCTTCACTAAGAGTTTAATGTCTTATTATTAAGATGAATAAAAAAATAAGAAATGACGAAATATAATTGTTAAAAAAGAATGAATTGAGAGCACATTTCTCACTCACCTTGGTGAAGCAAGATCAGAAACAATGGCTGATTTTGAATAGGATGTTAAAGAAAAACTGACATGCTTTGCATATAGTCAATTGGGCAAGCCATATTTAGTATATATGCAAAAGTATATCTAAATATATGTGAGTTGTGGAAGGGATATATTATATTATTTGAATCATCAGGACAAGTTTTTGTGGCATTGAACTATGACAGAAAGTTATGTATTTTATGTAGTAAAGAGTCTCACACAAAATGAAGTTTCAATATATATATATGTAAAATTGGTCCATGAGCTTTATTTCACAAAACACAGGAAAATAAAATAAGAAGTATATTCCAAAGTGTTTCGATTATTTTATTTCGTGACTTTCACTGCCATACTATGTCTTTATTAAATTTAATATTACTATGACCAAATGTATTTTTAAAAACTAATGTTTAGAGAAGCCACGTGGACCCGCCGGAGTCAGAGGCTGCAAGGACGTGCCGTGCCGCGCCACACCGCCGGCCGCGGGTAAATTCAACCACTGCAACTGGAGGGCTTGCTGAACGGAGAGGAAGTAAACCACGGGTTGCTGACCAGGTACCGGGCAAGAGCTGGATGGGAAAGCTCGTGCCCACCTTTGGGACTAGAGGCCAGTGGAGGAACCGCACCCCTAGAGCTGCAGCAGCAGCGGAAGAATCTGAGAAGAAGTAGAAGAGGTAGTGAAGGGCTAGATCAAATAAGCTTTTGAATAAGCTGGAGAAAGACTTTGAATTTTATCTGAACAATGAAGGAAAGTTTGAAAACATTTAAAACAAAGAATGGGGCATTCTCTTTTATAACTGATCTTTTTAAGAGAGTTACTAAGCCTTTGTTATCGAAATCCTTTTCTAAATGGAAAGGACTAAAATAATTTTCAAAGGAGAATGGTGCAGGAGGGAAGGAGGAGGGACATACTCTTCACTAAGAGTTTAATGTCTTATTATTAAGATGAATAAAAAAATAAGAAATGACGAAATATAATTGTTAAAAAAGAATGAATTGAGAGCACATTTCTCACTCACCTTGGTGAAGCAAGATCAGAAACAATGGCTGATTTTGAATAGGATGTTAAAGAAAAACTGACATGCTTTGCATATAGTCAATTGGGCAAGCCATATTTAGTATATATGCAAAAGTATATCTAAATATATGTGAGTTGTGGAAGGGATATATTATATTATTTGAATCATCAGGACAAGTTTTTGTGGCATTGAACTATGACAGAAAGTTATGTATTTTATGTAGTAAAGAGTCTCACACAAAATGAAGTTTCAATATATATATATGTAAAATTGGTCCATGAGCTTTATTTCACAAAACACAGGAAAATAAAATAAGAAGTATATTCCAAAGTGTTTCGATTATTTTATTTCGTGACTTTCACTGCCATACTATGTCTTTATTAAATTTAATATTACTATGACCAAATGTATTTTTAAAAACTAATGTTTAGAGAAGCCACGTGGACCCGCCGGAGTCAGAGGCTGCAAGGACGTGCCGTGCCGCGCCACACCGCCGGCCGCGGGTAAATTCAACCACTGCAACTGGAGGGCTTGCTGAACGGAGAGGGGAAGTAAACCACGGGTTGCTGACCAGGTACCGGGCAAGAGCTGGATGGGAAAGCTCGTGCCCACCTTTGGGACTTAGAGGCGTAACCGGCACTGTGCCAGTGGGAGAGGAACCCGCGCACCCCTAGAGCTGCAGCAGCAGCGGAAGAATCTGGGGAAAGAGCAGAGATTGGAGACTACTGACAGGGGTGCGGTAGAGACGGGTCGCCCCACTCCAACAAGGGACTGTGCTCGCAGCGGCCCCTGCCCGATGGACTGGGATCAGCCCACCACCCCGGCCAGCACCCAAGCTGGCAGCAAAGCGCTCGTTTTGCTGAACACAAAAACAGAAACCATAGCAACTAGCGCTATAAGGGAAAAACTATGCCATCAAGACACCACCATAAAGAGCAGATTGGTTTCCAACAGGCAGATGAGAAAATTAAAACCAGCAAGAGTATTTAGCTTTTTTTTTTTTTCTTTGTTTGTTTATTTGTTGTGGACTATTTTGTTTATTTGATTCATTGATCTGGTTTGGGGTTTACTTGTTAGTTTGTTTATTCTGTTTGGGTTTTTTTGTGGTTTTTTTGTTTGTTTGTTAAGGTTTTTTTTGTTTGACTTTTTTTCTTTTTTGTTTGTTTATTTTTGTGTGTTTTTTTTAATTTGTTTTTGGTCTCAATTTTTTCTGCCATTTTAATTTTTAATTTCTTTTTTTGACCTTTATTTTATTTTATTTTATTATTTTTTTTAATTTTAATTCTTGGAAACCTCTAATTCTCTTTCCTCTTTGCCACTGCTTTCTCCCTCTATGTTCTAAATGTAGAACCTTTTCCTATCTACCAATATCCTCTAGATAAAATATTTCCTATCTTCCTGTCTCCACTATGCCCTTCCAACTGCACTAAACAATACAACACACTAATCTTTGCTACCTAACCCTATAAAATCCTTCCAAGATGAATCTATTCCTTTTCACTACCCATACACTCTCCTCCTCATCACCCCCAACACATGTCCTAATTAATAATTGCTCTCATTGTAATTATCCAAGTCAGGACCTTGTGCTGGATCTATTTATTCAGGCATTATTTTAATTAATTCTAAGCTTAATGGGCAAGTATCATCTTTGATTGCGTGATTTGCCAGAAAGACTTCCTGTGCCTTATCTCTGTAAAACTTGTCAATTGTGGGGATTGAGAAAGAAACAAAAGAAACAATAGTAAAGATAAATAAAACAAAAAGTTGATTCTTCGAAAAGGTCAATAAAATCAACACACCACTGGCCAGACTCATCAAGAGAGAGAGAACCAGTCAAACAAAACTGAAAAGGACAGGGGTGCGGTAGAGACGGGTCGCCCCACTCCAACAAGGACCTCACCCCCATGGACTGGGATCAGCCCACCACCCGGCCAGCACCCAAGCTGGCAGCAAAGCGCTCGTTTTGCTGAACACAAAAACAGAAACCATAGCAACTAGCGCTATAAGGGAAAAACTATGCCATCAAGACACCACCATAAAGAGCAGATTGGTTTCCAACAGGCAGATGAGAAAATTAAAACCAGCAAGAGTATTTAGCTTTTTTTTTTTTTCTTTGTTTGTTTATTTGTTGTGGACTATTTTGTTTATTTGATTCATTGATCTGGTTTGGGGTTTACTTGTTAGTTTGTTTATTCTGTTTGGGTTTTTTTGTGGTTTTTTTGTTTGTTTGTTAAGGTTTTTTTTGTTTGACTTTTTTTCTTTTTTGTTTGTTTATTTTTGTGTGTTTTTTTTAATTTGTTTTTGGTCTCAATTTTTTCTGCCATTTTTAATTTTTAATTTCTTTTTTTGACCTTTATTTTATTTTATTTTATTATTTTTTTTAATTTTAATTCTTGGAAACCTCTAATTCTCTTTCCTCTTTGCCACTGCTTTCTCCCTCTATGTTCTAAATGTAGAACCTTTTCCTATCTACCAATATCCTCTAGATAAAATATTTCCTATCTTCCTGTCTCCACTATGCCCTTCCAACTGCACTAAACAATACAACACACTAATCTTTGCTACCTAACCCTATAAAATCCTTCCAAGATGAATCTATTCCTTTTCACTACCCATACACTCTCCTCCTCATCACCCCCAACACATGTCCTAATTAATAATTGCTCTCATTGTAATTATCCAAGTCAGGACCTTGTGCTGGATCTATTTATTCAGGCATTATTTTAATTAATTCTAAGCTTAATGGGCAAGTATCATCTTTGATTGCGTGATTTGCCAGAAAGACTTCCTGTGCCTTATCTCTGTAAAACTTGTCAATTGTGGGGATTGAGAAAGAAACAAAAGAAACAATAGTAAAGATAAATAAAACAAAAAGTTGATTCTTCGAAAAGGTCAATAAAATCAACACACCACTGGCCAGACTCATCAAGAAAAAGAGAGAGAAGAACCAGATCAACAAAATCAAAACTGAAAAAGGAGAGATTACAACAGATAATGCAGAAATCCAAAGGATTCTAAGAGACTATTATGAACAGCTATATGGCAACAAACTGGACAACCTGGAAGAAATGGACAGTTTCTTGGAGAAGATTAATCTCTCAAGACTGAGCCAGGAAGAAACAGAAACTTTGAACAACCCAATCACAAGCTCAGAAATCGAATTTGTGATTAAAAAGCTACCCAAAAATAAAAGCCCAGGGCCAGATGGCTTCACAGCCGAATTCTATGAAGCATTCAAAGAAGAGCTAATGCCTGTCCTTCTAAAACTCTTTCAAAAAATTGCACAGGGAGGAAAACTTCCAAACACATTCTACGAGGCCACCATCACCCTGATACCCAAACCAGGCAAAGACAACACAAAAAAGGAAAAATATAGGCCAATTTCCCTAAAGAACTTAGATGCCAAGATCCTCAACAAAATCCTAGCAAACAGAATTCAACGACACGTCAAAAAACTCATACATCACGATCAAGTCGGGTTCATCCCAGGCATGCAAGGATTCTTCAACATCCACAAATCAATCAATGTGATACACTGTATCAACAATTGAAAGACAAAAACCACATGATCATCTCAATAGATGCAGAAAAAGCCTTCGACAAAGTACAACACCCATTTATTATAAAAACTCTTCAGAAAATGGGCATAGAAGGAACCTATCTCAACATAATAAAAGCCATCTATGAGAAGCCTACAGCGAACATTATCCTTAATGGTGAAAAACGCAAAGCATTCCCTCTAAGATCAGGAACAAGACAAGGGTGTCCACTTTCACCACTCTTATTCAACATAATCCTGAAAGTTCTAGCAACAGCAATAAGAGAAGAGAAAGAAATCAAAGGAATCCAGATTGGAAAGGAAGAAGTCAAGCTCTCTCTTTTTGCAGATGACATGATATTATACATAGAAAATCCCAAAAACACTATTACAAAGCTACTAGAGGTAATCAACGAATTCAGCAAAGTCACAGGATACAAAGTCAACACGCAGAAATCACTGGCATTCCTATACACAAACAATGAAAAATCAGAAAATGAAATCAAAGAGGCAATCTCCTTAACCATCGCAACCAAAAGAATCAAATATCTAGGAATAAACCTACCCAAAGAAACAAAACAACTGTACACAGAAAACTACAAGACACTCATGAGAGACATTAAAGAAGACTTAAACAGATGGAGAGATATTCCATGTTCCTGGGTCGGAAGAATCAATATTGTGAAAATGACCATATTTCCAAATATCATCTACAGATTCAATGCAATACCTATCCAACTACCATTGACATTTTCACAGAACTAGACCAAATAGTAACACAGTCCATATGGAGACACAAAAGATCCCGAATAGCCAAAGCAATCCTAAGAAAGAAAAACAGAGTTGGAGGGATCAGCTTCCATAACTTCAGACTCTACTACAATGCAACAGTCATCTAGACAGTATGGTACTGGCACAAAAACAGAACTATAGATCAATGGAGCAAGATGGAGAACCCAGAGATAAACGCACGCACCTATGGGTACCTTATTTTTGACAAAGGAGGCAACAATCTAAATTGGAACAAAGACAGCCTCTTCAACAAATGGTGCTGGGAAAATTGGACAGCTACATGCAAAAAAATGAAATTGGAACATTCCCTGACACCATACACAAAGATCAGCTCAAAATGGATTAAAGACCTACATGTAAGACCAGAAACCATCAAACTGTTCGAGGAGAATATAGGCAAAACCCTCAAGGACATCAATCAAAGCAAGATCTTCTCTGGCCCACCTACTAAAATAGTGGAACTGAAAAGAAAAGTGAACACGTGGGACCTCATGAAACTTAAAAGTTTTGTACAGCAAAAGAAATTACAAAAAAGTTCAACAGACACCCCACAGAGTGGGAGAAAATCATAACAAATGAAACAACAGACAAAGAATTCATCTCCAAAATCTACAAGCAACTCAGACAACTCAGCACAGGAAAAACGAACAACCCAATCAAAAAATGGGAAAAAGATCGAAAGAGATGCCTCTCCAAAGAAGACATACAGATGGCCCAAAAGCACATGAAACAATGCTCAACCTCGCTTATCATTAGAGAAATGCAAATTAAAACTACAATGAGGTACCACCTCACATCCGTCAGAAAATGGCCATCATCAATAAATCGACAGACAATAAATGCTGAAGAGGATGCAGAGAAAAGGGAGCCCTCTTGCATTGCTGGTGGGAATGTAAACCGATACAACCTCTATGGAAAACAGTATGGAGAGATATTCCATGTTCCTGGGTCGGAAGAATCAATATTGTGAAAATGACCATATTTCCAAATATCATCTACAGATTCAATGCAATACCTATCCAACTACCATTGACATTTTCACAGAACTAGACCAAATAGTAACACAGTCCATATGGAGACACAAAAGATCCCGAATAGCCAAAGCAATCCTAAGAAAGAAAAACAGAGTTGGAGGGATCAGCTTCCATAACTTCAGACTCTACTACAATGCAACAGTCATCTAGACAGTATGGTACTGGCACAAAAACAGAACTATAGATCAATGGAGCAAGATGGAGAACCCAGAGATAAACGCACGCACCTATGGGTACCTTATTTTTGACAAAGGAGGCAACAATCTAAATTGGAACAAAGACAGCCTCTTCAACAAATGGTGCTGGGAAAATTGGACAGCTACATGCAAAAAAATGAAATTGGAACATTCCCTGACACCATACACAAAGATCAGCTCAAAATGGATTAAAGACCTACATGTAAGACCAGAAACCATCAAACTGTTCGAGGAGAATATAGGCAAAACCCTCAAGGACATCAATCAAAGCAAGATCTTCTCTGGCCCACCTACTAAAATAGTGGAACTGAAAAGAAAAGTGAACACGTGGGACCTCATGAAACTTAAAAGTTTTGTACAGCAAAAGAAATTACAAAAAAGTTCAACAGACACCCCACAGAGTGGGAGAAAATCATAACAAATGAAACAACAGACAAAGAATTCATCTCCAAAATCTACAAGCAACTCAGACAACTCAGCACAGGAAAAACGAACAACCCAATCAAAAAATGGGAAAAAGATCGAAAGAGATGCCTCTCCAAAGAAGACATACAGATGGCCCAAAAGCACATGAAACAATGCTCAACCTCGCTTATCATTAGAGAAATGCAAATTAAAACTACAATGAGGTACCACCTCACATCCGTCAGAAAATGGCCATCATCAATAAATCGACAGACAATAAATGCTGAAGAGGATGCAGAGAAAAGGGAGCCCTCTTGCATTGCTGGTGGGAATGTAAACCGATACAACCTCTATGGAAGACAGTATGGAGATTCCTTCAAAAACTAAAAATAGAGGCACCCTTTGACCCAGCAATCCCACTATTAGGCCTATATCCTGATGAAATCAAAACTGAAAGAGGCACCTGTACCCCAATGTTCATTGCAGCTCTCTATACAATAGAACATGGAAGCAACCTAGATGTCCATCGACAAATGAATGGATCCAGAAGCTTTGGTACATATATACAATGGAATACTACTCAGCTGTTAAAAGAAATGCAGAAGACTCAGTCCTAATGAGGTGGCTAGCTCTAGAGCCTATCATAAAAAGTGAAGTAAGTCAAAAAAAAGAGAAAGACAAGTACAGTATACTAACACATATATATGGAATCTAGTAAGATGGTCATGATAACACACACAGTTAACTCATGGAAAAACAGACAGAGAATAGACATAAGGCCATTGTGGAGAACGAACAGTGAGAGGGAGGCATAGAGGAGGTAACATTGAAACCCATACTGGCACGTGTGGAAAATATAGCTATTGTCATTGTGCTAAGGGAATAGAAGTGCCTACAATCACTTGGGGCGATGGTCCGTAGTGGTGGGAGGGGGGGAACTGGGTGGGGGTTCCAGGGATATGCATATGAATGATCTGGGAACATACATGTCTGTGAACATAAAACTCTGTAAAATCTTTAAAATAAAGAATAATAATTAAAAAAACCCTAATGTTTAAGTGATAACTTTTCACGTGGGACCTCATGAAACTTAAAAGTTTTGTACAGCAAAAGAAATTACAAAAAAGTTCAACAGACACCCCACAGAGTGGGAGAAAATCATAACAAATGAAACAACAGACAAAGAATTCATCTCCAAAATCTACAAGCAACTCAGACAACTCAGCACAGGAAAAACGAACAACCCAATCAAAAAATGGGAAAAAGATCGAAAGAGATGCCTCTCCAAAGAAGACATACAGATGGCCCAAAAGCACATGAAACAATGCTCAACCTCGCTTATCATTAGAGAAATGCAAATTAAAACTACAATGAGGTACCACCTCACATCCGTCAGAAAATGGCCATCATCAATAAATCGACAGACAATAAATGCTGAAGAGGATGCAGAGAAAAGGGAGCCCTCTTGCATTGCTGGTGGGAATGTAAACCGATACAACCTCTATGGAAGACAGTATGGAGATTCCTTCAAAAACTAAAAATAGAGGCACCCTTTGACCCAGCAATCCCACTATTAGGCCTATATCCTGATGAAATCAAAACTGAAAGAGGCACCTGTACCCCAATGTTCATTGCAGCTCTCTATACAATAGAACATGGAAGCAACCTAGATGTCCATCGACAAATGAATGGATCCAGAAGCTTTGGTACATATATACAATGGAATACTACTCAGCTGTTAAAAGAAATGCAGAAGACTCAGTCCTAATGAGGTGGCTAGCTCTAGAGCCTATCATAAAAAGTGAAGTAAGTCAAAAAAAAGAGAAAGACAAGTACAGTATACTAACACATATATATGGAATCTAGTAAGATGGTCATGATAACACACACAGTTAACTCATGGAAAAACAGACAGAGAATAGACATAAGGCCATTGTGGAGAACGAACAGTGAGAGGGAGGCATAGAGGAGGTAACATTGAAACCCATACTGGCACGTGTGGAAAATATAGCTATTGTCATTGTGCTAAGGGAATAGAAGTGCCTACAATCACTTGGGGCGATGGTCCGTAGTGGTGGGAGGGGGGGAACTGGGTGGGGGGGTTCCAGGGATATGCATATGAATGATCTGGGAACATACATGTCTGTGAACATAAAACTCTGTAAAATCTTTAAAATAAAGAATAATAATTAAAAAAACCCTAATGTTTAAGTGATAACTTTTAAATTATGTTATATCCAACTGAAAGAAATCGTTCATTTTAATTGAATGATATTTTTATAATTTTCCCATTTTAGTCTAATTATTTATAATATGCTAATAGTCTTGCTTTTATTTATTTATTTTTCTGTTTTGTGAGTCATTGTTTTATAATTTTTTTTATTTGAAGGATTGCTTTACATTTTTGTTGTTTTCTGCCAAACATCAACATGAGTCAGTCATAGATATACCTATGTCCCCTCTCTAATAGTAGGTACAATAAACTATTACCTTACCCCTTAGAAGAAAACATATGACAAACCTAGACAGCATATTAAAAAGCAGAGAAATCACTTCGTCTACAAAGGTCCATATAATCAAGCCTACGGTTTTTCCAGTGGTCATGTATGGATGAAAGAGTTGGACTATAAACGGGGCCAAGTGTCAAAGAATTGATGCCGTTGAACTGTGGTGTTGGAGAAGACTCCTGAGAGTTCTTTGGACAGCAAGAAGGTCAAAACAGGCAATCCTAAAGGAAATCAACCCTGAATATTCATTGAAAGGACTGATGCTGAAGTTGAAGCTTTAATACTTTGGCCACCTGATGGGAAGAGCAGACTCATTATGAAAGACCCTGATTCTGTGAAAGACTGAAGGCAGGAGAAGGGGATGACAGTGGATGAGATGGTTGGAAGGCACCACAGACTCAACGGACACGAGCTTGAATCAACTTTGGTTGATAGTGAAAGACAGGTAAACCTGGTGAGCTGCAGTCCATGGAGCTGTAGAGTTGACACAACTGAGTGACTGAACAATAACAGCAAGAGTAGATACTGATGATATATAATGTATAGCATGTCAATCACTGAATAAAATATAAAAGAACAGAATTTTGAGAATTTATGAGTTTAGTGTCACTTGATAATAAACCAATTTCAAGTTTAAGGATAGAATTCTAGTAGATGAATATATGAGAAGTAAGCACACTATTAAATTCAAACAAAAGGCAGCACATTTTTACTTTTAGGTGTAGGAATATACACATATTTTATACATATTAGCACTTTGGATATTACTTTAATGACTACAGTAAGTTATTTATTTAATGAAAATCATCATTTTTTAATTGCTTGCAGTCACTCTTTGTTACATTTGTCTACTAAAACCTAAATCATAAAGATAAAAGAGAAGTAAGAAACTTTTTTCACCTTAGAATATTGACATTCTAAAATTAATGATTCTAAAGGAAATGTTGGCAGCTCAGGCTGCAAACAGATCGAAGATCATGAATGCAAAATCTCAGCTATAGGATTTTGAACTGAACTGTGAAATAAGTGAAGTTTCACAGATAATGAAAAGAAAAAATATATTTGGAACCACATTTTTTCCTGTAGTTCCTCCTTACCAAATACTTACTGACTCGTTTGCATTATGCACTTGCTCTAGGAAAGAAAAGACTTGAGATTTTGTTGTCTAAAGAAATGGCCCAGAGTTTTAGTCAAGCTAAAATTTTATATAACTCAGCATTACAGAAAAAAACTTCTTTGTAAATTGATTTTTTATGACGCATATTTTTCTATAGACAATAAGCCAAGCTGTCAGCAGTGCTCCATCTCTGAGTTTAATTCTTTACATTTTATGTAATTCTGAGAAATAATAATTAAAACTATATAAAATGCTCTGATTTATGTTAATCGAGTTTAAGAAAGAAAAAATACATTAAATATTTTATTATACTAAAAAATTCCAAATATTATGAAGTAAACTTGGCCCTTTCTGAAAAGACACGTTGAAATCCTAATCCCTGGTGTCTTCATTGGAAATAGGTCATTCATGAAAGCCTGTATCATAAGTGAAGAAAATAGCTATAGTCATTGCTCTTTGAGAAAAGGAGATCCTTCAGGGGTGCTATGTGATGGTCGGGAGGGGTGGGAAGGAGGGGATATATATATGACTAACCTGGGAACATGCATATTTGTAAACAACAAAAATCTGTAATATTTAAAAGTAAAATAAAAGTTAAAAAAAAAAGATTGAAGTCCTTATAAAAATGAGAGATTTGGATCAATAAATACATACAAAAATTGAAGTTTAAGGATAGAATTCTAGTAGATGAATATATGAGAAGTAAGCACACTATTAAATTCAAACAAAAGGCAGCACATTTTTACTTTTAGGTGTAGGAATATACACATATTTTATACATATTAGCACTTTGGATATTACTTTAATGACTACAGTAAGTTATTTATTTAATGAAAATCATCATTTTTTAATTGCTTGCAGTCACTCTTTGTTACATTTGTCTACTAAAACCTAAATCATAAAGATAAAAGAGAAGTAAGAAACTTTTTTCACCTTAGAATATTGACATTCTAAAATTAATGATTCTAAAGGAAATGTTGGCAGCTCAGGCTGCAAACAGATCGAAGATCATGAATGCAAAATCTCAGCTATAGGATTTTGAACTGAACTGTGAAATAAGTGAAGTTTCACAGATAATGAAAAGAAAAAATATATTTGGAACCACATTTTTTCCTGTAGTTCCTCCTTACCAAATACTTACTGACTCGTTTGCATTATGCACTTGCTCTAGGAAAGAAAAGACTTGAGATTTTGTTGTCTAAAGAAATGGCCCAGAGTTTTAGTCAAGCTAAAATTTTATATAACTCAGCATTACAGAAAAAAACTTCTTTGTAAATTGATTTTTTATGACGCATATTTTTCTATAGACAATAAGCCAAGCTGTCAGCAGTGCTCCATCTCTGAGTTTAATTCTTTACATTTTATGTAATTCTGAGAAATAATAATTAAAACTATATAAAATGCTCTGATTTATGTTAATCGAGTTTAAGAAAGAAAAAATACATTAAATATTTTATTATACTAAAAAATTCCAAATATTATGAAGTAAACTTGGCCCTTTCTGAAAAGACACGTTGAAATCCTAATCCCTGGTGTCTTCATTGGAAATAGGTCATTCATGAAAGCCTGTATCATAAGTGAAGAAAATAGCTATAGTCATTGCTCTTTGAGAAAAGGAGATCCTTCAGGGGTGCTATGTGATGGTCGGGAGGGGTGGGAAGGAGGGGATATATATATGACTAACCTGGGAACATGCATATTTGTAAACAACAAAAATCTGTAATATTTAAAAGTAAAATAAAAGTTAAAAAAAAAAGATTGAAGTCCTTATAAAAATGAGAGATTTGGATCAATAAATACATACAGATTGAAGGTAATGTGAAGAGATAAATGGAAAACACAGTGTGATTCTGGAGGCCAAAGGGCCTTATGCTAATACAAACCAAGCAACTTCTGGGTCTATCAGAAGCTGAAAGATGTAAAAAGAAATTATTGCTCTATAGATTTTAGAGGAAATAGGACCTGTCAACATCTTGATTCCTGGTGTATAACCTATAGAACATGTTTGTCACTCAGTCGTGTCCAACTCTTTGCGACCCCATGAACTGTACACCTCGAGGTTCCTCTTTCCATGGAATTCTCCAGGCAAGTATACTGGAGCCCTTCCCTTTCCCAGCAGATCTTCCTGGCTCAGGGACTGAACATGAGCCTCCTATACTGTGTGCCAATTCTTTACCATCTGAGCCACCAAGGAAGCCTATAACCTCCAGAACTGTGAAACAAATTTTTATTGTTACAAACCACTCAGTTCATGGTGCTTATAAGTTAATAGTAGGAATAAAACTCTAGTAATTCAATGATGATTTTGTGGTACAATCCAAGAAAACAATAGACACACACAAGTCAGTACATAGTTTGTCTTAGCTAAAACTCTGAATAAGTTTGTTGAGATATCATGTACGTTTTGAAAGGAACATATCCCTGAGTAATTGCGTAGGATATTTCAACTAACCTCATCCATATTCTTCAAGGTTAACATAAGAAGTGTTGTTTGAAATGTTAACAGTATTTTTTTACTTAGTGTTTATGTATTTTACTATTAGAAAAATTCAGTAAAATTCCTAAACATTGAACCTGAAAATCTTGGCTGGGATTTGTAGTACAGACTTCCCACTTAGCGAGTCTATGGCTTAACTACTATAATGTGCATTACTCCTACATGCAAAATTAGCAATCTGTTGAAGAAAGTATCCCTTAGTATAATCATTTCCCCTTATTTCATCTTCCAGTCCTAGACCAGGAAATCTAAACTGTCATTCACAATTAGTCAGAGGCTCAGTGTGGAAAAGGCTGAGTGTTAAAATTCTCTGATTTATGTTAACAAATGGAAGTTATATGAGGGCTCTGTATGTTAGTGGATTTTACCCCCAGGAGCACTGCCAATTTCAAATGGATTATTAGAGAGAAACCACTCAGTACTTTATGGCAGGGAGAGGGGAAACATAACCATTTGGAGATATCAGGTTATAATGTTTTGCCTAATGAGACCAGATCACAAAAGAAAGTATTTCACGAAAGACTAAGACACAACTGAGTGACTGAACCTGCGAGTGCATGCATGCTGAGTCTCCTCAATCATTTCCCACTCTGTGTGACCCTATGGACTATAGCCCACCAGGCTCCTCTGCCCATGGGATTCTCCAGGAAAGAACACTGGAGTGGGTTGCATGCCCTCCTCCAAGAGATCTTCCCAATCTAAGGATCAAATCCATGTCTCTTAAGTCTCTTGCATTGGCAGATGGGTTGTTTACAACTACACCACCTTGGAAGCCTCAAAGACTAACCTTCGGAAATTTATTACAGCTGAACTGACCCAGAGAAAGGAAAATATCCAACTCCAGGCTCCTCTTAGGCTTCCACATGAGGAAAAGGAAATGCTGCCTTCCCACCCCTTCTAACTATCCTTCCCACTAAGAAGCATTTGTAGGAGCAGTGTCCATAAAAGACAAATCTAATCCTAGAGCTATAAAAACACTTCCCCTCACCCGTCACTTTGCCTCCACATTACCAACAGTTTATTTAATTAGGTCCTTTTATTATCTCAGGCTTTCACAAAAATTTACAAGGTGTAATAAAAGATAAAAATCACAGTTTGACTAGAAAGAATGATCATCAGAACCAGACTCAGATATGAAGGGAATGTTGTAATTGTCAGATCAGTAATTAAAAGACAAAAAACTATGATTAATAAACTAATGAGCCTAATGGAGAAAATAAGCCACGTGTGTTATCATCGACTCAATGGGCATGAGTTTGAGCAAACTCCGGGGGATGCTGAAGAACAGAGAAGCCTGGTGTGCTGCAGTCCATGGAGTTGCAAAGAGTTGGACATGACTGAATTGAACTAAAAAATAGATGGGCAATTGCAAACAGAGTGATGGACAGGAGTGAGTGATAAGAGGGAGAGAAAGGGAAACATTTCAAAGGATGTATATTCTATTTGGCCAACTTTTATTAGCAGTTTTCTATTAGTCTGTTGCTATTTTTTGTTTTTAAATGTCTTGTCTTATATTATGGTTTTATATGCATGGGTGCTTAGTTTTTCAATCTGACTCTGCAACCCATGGTCTGTAGACCACTAGGATCCTATGTCCATAGGATTCTTGAGGCAAGAATACACAAGTGGGCTGCCATTTTCTCCTTCAGGGGATCTTCCTACCCCAGGAACCAAACTGGCGTTGCCTGCGTTTCCTGCACTGGTCAGCAGATTCTTTGCCACTGGGTCACTTGGGAAGCCCCATTGTTTTATATATCAGCATTCATTAATTTATCACTTGTTAATATTATTTTATTTCTATATAGTGTTTAGATATTATCAACAATTATTTTATATTTTATAATATTTATATTGTATAATATAATATTTCATATTTTACATTACCTCTCTACTTAACAACCCTGAATGTATTTTAGAAATAAGATTTAAAAAAATTTTTTTGAAGTAATGCAATGCTTAACTTGGCATCAAGTGCCATTTAAGGAAGGCTGTTTAACTTTCTTTTTTGTGTAAAGAAAGTGTTGGATATACTCATCATTGAGCATTTTGTTTTAAAATGACTTTACTTATGCTGTGCTTTGTATTCTTCCAAATTTTAATAATTATGATGCAATTCTACAAACTATTTTCCAATGTGGAATTTTTTATCATTTTAAAAGTGAAGGAACTGAGAACTTTTCAAGTTCTTGATAGTGAATGTTTGTACTGGAATTCAAACTTAGCAACTTCCATATTGATGGTCTGCTGTGTGGTATATAGCACAATGACAAGGAACACAGAAATTGAGGTTATATAGATGTGACTCTAAATACGGGGCATTTTTCCCTTAATTAGATGCGTCCTTAATCAATTTTTTTAATCCCCTTAAGTCTCAATTCCTCATTAAGGAGACATTTATAAGAACAGAGAAGCCTGGTGTGCTGCAGTCCATGGAGTTGCAAAGAGTTGGACATGACTGAATTGAACTAAAAAATAGATGGGCAATTGCAAACAGAGTGATGGACAGGAGTGAGTGATAAGAGGGAGAGAAAGGGAAACATTTCAAAGGATGTATATTCTATTTGGCCAACTTTTATTAGCAGTTTTCTATTAGTCTGTTGCTATTTTTTGTTTTTAAATGTCTTGTCTTATATTATGGTTTTATATGCATGGGTGCTTAGTTTTTCAATCTGACTCTGCAACCCATGGTCTGTAGACCACTAGGATCCTATGTCCATAGGATTCTTGAGGCAAGAATACACAAGTGGGCTGCCATTTTCTCCTTCAGGGGATCTTCCTACCCCAGGAACCAAACTGGCGTTGCCTGCGTTTCCTGCACTGGTCAGCAGATTCTTTGCCACTGGGTCACTTGGGAAGCCCCATTGTTTTATATATCAGCATTCATTAATTTATCACTTGTTAATATTATTTTATTTCTATATAGTGTTTAGATATTATCAACAATTATTTTATATTTTATAATATTTATATTGTATAATATAATATTTCATATTTTACATTACCTCTCTACTTAACAACCCTGAATGTATTTTAGAAATAAGATTTAAAAAAATTTTTTTGAAGTAATGCAATGCTTAACTTGGCATCAAGTGCCATTTAAGGAAGGCTGTTTAACTTTCTTTTTTGTGTAAAGAAAGTGTTGGATATACTCATCATTGAGCATTTTGTTTTAAAATGACTTTACTTATGCTGTGCTTTGTATTCTTCCAAATTTTAATAATTATGATGCAATTCTACAAACTATTTTCCAATGTGGAATTTTTTATCATTTTAAAAGTGAAGGAACTGAGAACTTTTCAAGTTCTTGATAGTGAATGTTTGTACTGGAATTCAAACTTAGCAACTTCCATATTGATGGTCTGCTGTGTGGTATATAGCACAATGACAAGGAACACAGAAATTGAGGTTATATAGATGTGACTCTAAATACGGGGCATTTTTCCCTTAATTAGATGCGTCCTTAATCAATTTTTTTAATCCCCTTAAGTCTCAATTCCCTCATTCATATAAGGAGACATTTATAGAACAAACCATTGTTTTTCACTTCCTCCCTAAATAAGTTAAAACTCTGAGTTTACTATTTGCCTAGGAATCTAGGAGGATTTATACAGTCACAAAATAAATAACCAGTTCTCTTTATTTTGCACCATGTGAACGGATTTTATTGGCCTTAAATCAGTATGGTTTTAAATGCATGAGTGTATTTTTGCATTTAAATTATTTTTAAATTGCCAGAATATGGATTTTTTTCCAGCTTATGCTCAGGTTAATAACGCCATGTCCAATGTTTGTCATTTTAATAGCTTTTAATTGTCCTTTGGTCAAAATAAGCACATGTTAAATGAAACTTTCTTGTAGTTTGTCCACATGTAGCTATCATAACTGAACTTTCAAATATGGAGAAAGCTGAACAGCAAAATTATAATTAACTACTTTCTGCTTGTACTTTTACTCTTGGTTAATTGTGAGGTCATGTGAGATATGTGCTCCTAGAAATATATTGTTTCATTGAGACCACTAAGTAATCTCATAGAGACCACTAATTAATTCTTTATCATATAGAAAATACATAAAACATTAAATTTAAAAGTTATATTTACTGATAGATTGAAGAGAAAAACACAGAACAATTAATTGTGAGTGTGTACCAACTTCCAGCACTTCATTTATTACACATCCCATATTTCACCAACTAAGTCACAAGGCTATCACAAAATGCTTTGGTGTATTCAACACGTAACTTTGTGTATTTTTCCACCAATGGAAAATACAGCTAAAGAAAAAAGAGCACAGCATATTTTATATGTTAATTATAGGTTTCTGAGTACTTTAGGTTTATACTCCATACTTCTTTGGAAGACATAACTGCTTTCAGTTTTAACCAAAATTTTGTTCAAATCAAGCTGGTCAATCAATCCAAGATCAGAAGATTTGTCCATGTTTGTAAAAATTCTTTCAAAGGATTAGTGTTGTTTATTCACTCAATCGTATCAGATTCTTTGCAGCTCCATGGTCTGTAGCCTGCCCAGGCTTCTCTGTCCGTGGGATTTCCCAGGGAACAATACTGGAGGGAGTTGTCATTTCCTTCTCTAGGAGGTCTTCTTGACTCAGCGATCAAACCTGAGTATTTAGTTCTAATTCTACCACAGGTGGAGTAATACCCACCTTGCATGTGTAGCTAACCTTTTCTTTGTTCTTTTTCTTCTGACTGTGGCCAAACATATAAATTCAACATTTACAACTGAGTTAATTATTTATAATAATTATAAATATATATATATATAAATATATATAATATATATAATAATTGAGTTAATTATTCCAAAGATCATTCTCAAATAATAAAGTATTACAGTATATGAGGAGTTACCTGAAAATTATATTAATGTAACACTGCTATTTTGGTTATTCAGTTGCTAAGTCATGTCTGACTCTTTGTGATCCCATGAACCACAGACCACAAGGTTTCTGGGTCCTTCACTATCTCCTGGACTTTGCTGTAACTCATGTCCATTGAATCAGTGATGTCATCCAACAATCTCATCCTCTGTTTTAAACATTAACATTCTATTATTGTATCATTAATGGCAAACACTTTTATGAAATGGATAACTGGAATTGATAACTGGTTCTTGCAGATCAACATATTTGATTTTTTCTCCCCAAACCTCACTGGGTGTAATTTTGTACAGATAGCCTCTTCCAATTTTGAAAATACTAGCTCTTATGAAAATTTTGCTTCAATGCCCTTGTTTTGCAGTCATTTATCTCTTGTGTTACACCTCCTTTAATTAAAAAAAAATATGATAATCAAATGAATAAATTTCCTAAAGACTTACAAAATCTGACATTTAAAATAAATCAGTATGGAGACATTTTGAGCTTGAAAATTATCATAATGGCTCATATTTGTATAGTACTTTACAATTATAAAAGTCCTTTAACATTTTACATAATTTGATTCTCAAGTGAAAGCTGAGAAATGAATTAAGCATCTCCCAATCATCTCAATTTTATAGATAAAAACTTATGCACATTTTATTAATTCTAGTTCTTATATTAAGAAATTCACTCAATCGTATCAGATTCTTTGCAGCTCCATGGTCTGTAGCCTGCCCAGGCTTCTCTGTCCGTGGGATTTCCCAGGGAACAATACTGGAGGGAGTTGTCATTTCCTTCTCTAGGAGGTCTTCTTGACTCAGCGATCAAACCTGAGTATTTAGTTCTAATTCTACCACAGGTGGAGTAATACCCACCTTGCATGTGTAGCTAACCTTTTCTTTGTTCTTTTTCTTCTGACTGTGGCCAAACATATAAATTCAACATTTACAACTGAGTTAATTATTTATAATAATTATAAATATATATATATATAAATATATATAATATATATAATAATTGAGTTAATTATTCCAAAGATCATTCTCAAATAATAAAGTATTACAGTATATGAGGAGTTACCTGAAAATTATATTAATGTAACACTGCTATTTTGGTTATTCAGTTGCTAAGTCATGTCTGACTCTTTGTGATCCCATGAACCACAGACCACAAGGTTTCTGGGTCCTTCACTATCTCCTGGACTTTGCTGTAACTCATGTCCATTGAATCAGTGATGTCATCCAACAATCTCATCCTCTGTTTTAAACATTAACATTCTATTATTGTATCATTAATGGCAAACACTTTTATGAAATGGATAACTGGAATTGATAACTGGTTCTTGCAGATCAACATATTTGATTTTTTCTCCCCAAACCTCACTGGGTGTAATTTTGTACAGATAGCCTCTTCCAATTTTGAAAATACTAGCTCTTATGAAAATTTTGCTTCAATGCCCTTGTTTTGCAGTCATTTATCTCTTGTGTTACACCTCCTTTAATTAAAAAAAAATATGATAATCAAATGAATAAATTTCCTAAAGACTTACAAAATCTGACATTTAAAATAAATCAGTATGGAGACATTTTGAGCTTGAAAATTATCATAATGGCTCATATTTGTATAGTACTTTACAATTATAAAAGTCCTTTAACATTTTACATAATTTGATTCTCAAGTGAAAGCTGAGAAATGAATTAAGCATCTCCCAATCATCTCAATTTTATAGATAAAAAACTTATGCACATTTTATTAACTTCTAGTTCATATAATATGTACATAAAATTTGTGTGACTAAATTTCCCCCCAAGTCTCTTTTTCCTTCACATTGCCAGACTGCTTTTGGTCAAATATTACTTCTTACCTTTATGATTAAAATTAAACTATTTCATGTATTTTTAATATGTGAGATGAGATCTTTATGAAAACACAATTTACTAAATAATAACTTTTGGTGTCTAAATTTTTGGTAAGAATTTTTAAGTGTTTTTTTCACATTATCTCATTTAATACATATAACATTCCATTGAGGTTATTGCTTTTAGTGAGAAAGCAGAGTTCTGGAGAAATTAAGCATATTACCCAAAGTCATATAAATAGAAAATTGATATGGAAATTGAACATAGTCAAATGGTTTCTATATGTCTAGTTGGATGCATTGACAACTGCAATAAACTGGTCATACCATTTAATTTCCTAAAAAGATCAAAATTATAAATTTCTTGAATAAAATAAATGAAGCAAGGCCATGTTTCTCACATATTTTCAAAGTTCATTATTTTCTTCCTCTTAGAAATGTTATAGAATACTGAGTTTTCCACCAAATAAGCATCTTAGAACAGTAAAAAAAAAAAAAAAAAGAAGAAGAGATATACTAAATTAAATAGAGAGCTAGTCATTAATCTAGAAAGAATGTTAAAAGAAACCCAAGATATATTTGTAGGGAGAAGACTCAAAAACTTGAGCAGATGGCAAAAGTGAAACATTTTGAAACTAGCATAGGGAGCCCATGGGCTTCCCAGGTGATGCTCGTCATGAAAATTTTGCTTCAATGCCCTTGTTTTGCAGTCATTTATCTCTTGTGTTACACCTCCTTTAATTAAAAATATGATAATCAAATGAATAAATTTCCTAAAGACTTACAAAATCTGACATTTAAAATATATCAGTATGGAGACATTTTGAGCTTGAAAATTATCATAATGGCTCATATTTGTATAGTACTTTACAATTATAAAAGTCCTTTAACATTTTACATAATTTGATTCTCAAGTGAAAGCTGAGAAATGAATTAAGCATCTCCCAATCATCTCAATTTTATAGATAAAAAACTTATGCACATTTTATTAACTTCTAGTTCATATAATATGTACATAAAATTTGTGTGACTAAATTTCCCCCCAAGTCTCTTTTTCCTTCACATTGCCAGACTGCTTTTGGTCAAATATTACTTCTTACCTTTATGATTAAAATTAAACTATTTCATGTATTTTTAATATGTGAGATGAGATCTTTATGAAAACACAATTTACTAAATAATAACTTTTGGTGTCTAAATTTTTGGTAAGAATTTTTAAGTGTTTTTTTCACATTATCTCATTTAATACATATAACATTCCATTGAGGTTATTGCTTTTAGTGAGAAAGCAGAGTTCTGGAGAAATTAAGCATATTACCCAAAGTCATATAAATAGAAAATTGATATGGAAATTGAACATAGTCAAATGGTTTCTATATGTCTAGTTGGATGCATTGACAACTGCAATAAACTGGTCATACCATTTAATTTCCTAAAAAGATCAAAATTATAAATTTCTTGAATAAAATAAATGAAGCAAGGCCATGTTTCTCACATATTTTCAAAGTTCATTATTTTCTTCCTCTTAGAAATGTTATAGAATACTGAGTTTTCCACCAAATAAGCATCTTAGAACAGTAAAAAAAAAAAAAAAAAGAAGAAGAGATATACTAAATTAAATAGAGAGCTAGTCATTAATCTAGAAAGAATGTTAAAAGAAACCCAAGATATATTTGTAGGGAGAAGACTCAAAAACTTGAGCAGATGGCAAAAGTGAAACATTTTGAAACTAGCATAGGGAGCCCATGGGCTTCCCAGGTGATGCTCGTCATAAAGAATCTGCCTGCCAGTGCAGGGAATGAAAGGTTTGGGAAGATTTCCCAGAATGGAAATGGCACCCTGGTCCAGTATTCGTGCCTAGAAAATTCCATGGACGGAGGAGATTGATGGGCTACAGTTCATGGGGACACAAACAGTTGGACACAAATGGAGTTTAGCCCTAAATTTCAGTACACAGAATGAGGAATTCAAAGATTCTTCACTTCCATAGTTATATATGAACTGAAACAAAAATTTACTTCCTGTAACCCATCTTTTTTTTTTTTTTTTTCCTAGATCATTCATGGAAATAATCTGTTTCATTCATCTATCAATTAGATACTTCATTGCCTCAGACCTGGACTGGAAACAATTGAGTCTTATTATCCTTGATAGAATATTTGGACAGTTATCTCTCACAGACCTCCACCTTTGATGGTGCCTTATTGTCTCATTTGATTGTGATTTATTTTTGATAAATTTTAGCTATATATCCATTACATTAGGCTTCATTTCATCACTTTGTTTTATCTCTCAAGATTTCTCATGGTGCCTTTTGAACATGTATATCTATACATATTCCTTATATTCATTGTTTCTTTCACAGTTTTTTCTATATCTTTCTTCCTCATTAACAACAACAAACTGTTAGTGAAGGACTCCCTTTTATACCCTCAACACAAATAGAATCAGCTGATACTGTTGTAATCTTTTAATTGTTACAAAAAATTCAAAATGCACATATTTAATATATCTATTTATATATATTAAATCATATATAAATGAAACATAATACATTAAATTATTCCCATATTGATGAGAATTTGTTTTGTTTCAAACATTTCACTAATTTAGAAAAAGTCAGTTGCTTATATGTATATGTTTATTTATTACCATCTATTTTTCAGTTTACATATCTCTATCCCTATCTATCTATATATCTACATACATATACACATATACCTAGTTATATGTGTGTATATACTCAAATGACTCGTTTAAAAACTTGAGCAGATGGCAAAAGTGAAACATTTTGAAACTAGCATAGGGAGCCCATGGGCTTCCCAGGTGATGCTCGTCATAAAGAATCTGCCTGCCAGTGCAGGGAATGAAAGGTTTGGGAAGATTTCCCAGAATGGAAATGGCACCCTGGTCCAGTATTCGTGCCTAGAAAATTCCATGGACGGAGGAGATTGATGGGCTACAGTTCATGGGGACACAAACAGTTGGACACAAATGGAGTTTAGCCCTAAATTTCAGTACACAGAATGAGGAATTCAAAGATTCTTCACTTCCATAGTTATATATGAACTGAAACAAAAATTTACTTCCTGTAACCCATCTTTTTTTTTTTTTTTTCCTAGATCATTCATGGAAATAATCTGTTTCATTCATCTATCAATTAGATACTTCATTGCCTCAGACCTGGACTGGAAACAATTGAGTCTTATTATCCTTGATAGAATATTTGGACAGTTATCTCTCACAGACCTCCACCTTTGATGGTGCCTTATTGTCTCATTTGATTGTGATTTATTTTTGATAAATTTTAGCTATATATCCATTACATTAGGCTTCATTTCATCACTTTGTTTTATCTCTCAAGATTTCTCATGGTGCCTTTTGAACATGTATATCTATACATATTCCTTATATTCATTGTTTCTTTCACAGTTTTTTCTATATCTTTCTTCCTCATTAACAACAACAAACTGTTAGTGAAGGACTCCCTTTTATACCCTCAACACAAATAGAATCAGCTGATACTGTTGTAATCTTTTAATTGTTACAAAAAATTCAAAATGCACATATTTAATATATCTATTTATATATATTAAATCATATATAAATGAAACATAATACATTAAATTATTCCCATATTGATGAGAATTTGTTTTGTTTCAAACATTTCACTAATTTAGAAAAAGTCAGTTGCTTATATGTATATGTTTATTTATTACCATCTATTTTTCAGTTTACACATATCTCTATCCCTATCTATCTATATATCTACATACATATACACACATATACCTAGTTATATGTGTGTATGTATAATTCTCAGTGCTGGTTTTTAAAAATGTGACTCGTTTAAACACTGTATTTCTATATTATAAAAGGTGTAATTGTGAAAAAGTTATATAATTCTACAATTTTCTTCACAATCCTTTTCCTCATCTCTCTCTCAATTAAATGGATTTGTGGACTACTTGTAATGGTCTATCCTAATATTTTGGCTTTTTAAGGCTAAATTCTTAAATAAATTATTAAATGTTTCTTTGACCATCTGCATTAGCTAAGCAAAGAAAGTAACATGCACTGAAAAGATATAAATAATAACAGAGAACTTTAGGCTACAAATAATTTCCTTCTATAATTATTCATTTGATTTTCACCAGAAACCTGTGCCATAAGGAAGCAACATAATGATGTCCATTGTATAGTGGACGACACTTAGCAGTGAAGAAATAAGTTCCCTGCACAAGGGCAGAGGATGTGGTGTTAGGAACCAAGCCTTTTGCTGGTAACTTACAGCTACATATTCTATAAACACAAAGGGAACAACTTTATCAATTTTCAAAAAATATGTCAAGTAAAATTTATTTTATTCACAGTGGACTAATTGTTTTATTTTCAGTCTATAGAATATATAAGTAGAAAAATGTATCTTTTGAACAATTCACAGAATATTAACACTAACAGGGATATAAAAGATCTAGTCTCTCCCTTGAATTCGACACATGGCAGTATAGAGGCAAGTTGATTTTTTTTGCTTTTATTTTGCTTTTTCTTAGCTAGTCAGTAACCCAATTAGAAAATTGGTCTCCTGACTCTAAACTCAGTGTTTAAAACCTACTTCTCCAATGAGTATTAATCTTTTCCAAAGCAAGTTACTTCCATTCAGACAGGTTTAAATTAAAAAGGCCAAGTATGATTTTTAAAAAGGCAATCATATTTAATATATCTATTTATATATATTAAATCATATATAAATGAAACATAATACATTAAATTATTCCCATATTGATGAGAATTTGTTTTGTTTCAAACATTTCACTAATTTAGAAAAAGTCAGTTGCTTATATGTATATGTTTATTTATTACCATCTATTTTTCAGTTTACACATATCTCTATCCCTATCTATCTATATATCTACATACATATACACACATATACCTAGTTATATGTGTGTATGTATAATTCTCAGTGCTGGTTTTTAAAAATGTGACTCGTTTAAACACTGTATTTCTATATTATAAAAGGTGTAATTGTGAAAAAGTTATATAATTCTACAATTTTCTTCACAATCCTTTTCCTCATCTCTCTCTCAATTAAATGGATTTGTGGACTACTTGTAATGGTCTATCCTAATATTTTGGCTTTTTAAGGCTAAATTCTTAAATAAATTATTAAATGTTTCTTTGACCATCTGCATTAGCTAAGCAAAGAAAGTAACATGCACTGAAAAGATATAAATAATAACAGAGAACTTTAGGCTACAAATAATTTCCTTCTATAATTATTCATTTGATTTTCACCAGAAACCTGTGCCATAAGGAAGCAACATAATGATGTCCATTGTATAGTGGACGACACTTAGCAGTGAAGAAATAAGTTCCCTGCACAAGGGCAGAGGATGTGGTGTTAGGAACCAAGCCTTTTGCTGGTAACTTACAGCTACATATTCTATAAACACAAAGGGAACAACTTTATCAATTTTCAAAAAATATGTCAAGTAAAATTTATTTTATTCACAGTGGACTAATTGTTTTATTTTCAGTCTATAGAATATATAAGTAGAAAAATGTATCTTTTGAACAATTCACAGAATATTAACACTAACAGGGATATAAAAGATCTAGTCTCTCCCTTGAATTCGACACATGGCAGTATAGAGGCAAGTTGATTTTTTTTGCTTTTATTTTGCTTTTTCTTAGCTAGTCAGTAACCCAATTAGAAAATTGGTCTCCTGACTCTAAACTCAGTGTTTAAAACCTACTTCTCCAATGAGTATTAATCTTTTCCAAAGCAAGTTACTTCCATTCAGACAGGACTTACCAATTAACCACTTCAGAAAGAGTTGTTTTCATGTCTAAAGCATATGATGATTTTTTGATGGGTAACATAAGGAAAAATGGGCCACAATTTATTTTTAATCTAATGAACTATCCATCACCACACTGGCCAACTTTTACCATCTTTTAATGGAAATGAGTCACTGTTCAATACTTCTGTTAAGTGTGTGTCTCAAAGATTTATGCAGCTGACTGAAAATTACATAAAAATGAATGTTTCATTTTCAAAATATGGAAAATATGAACTTTTTTTAAACATTTGCTGCCCTTCTAGATGAAAATTTTCAATATTGTATAGGCTGTAGCTTTGATTTTTGATTTCTTTCTATAAGACAAATTTATAAAAAAGACTTATCTAGTTCTACATTATTTCCCTCAAAGGTATTGTTAAAATTACCAACCTCTTTAACCACTTAAATATCTTTAATACCTTCAAATTATAGCTGTTTCTCATCTCTAAATCTCATTCTTCTAAAAGTTAAGCCAGCCTTCTACATAGCTGGTGTGCAGGCAGGTGATCCTTGGTTTTTGCTCATCAGATACTTGCATGGGAAAGAAAAGTGTTTCTAATCCCTTCCTGACAGGAGGGACAGGAAGAATCTATTTTTTTAGAAGCATCAGTGGCCAAGATCTAGTGGTAACTTTTGTGAAGCTATGATTCTAGGTGTCTGTAAAAAAATAGCATCTCATGGGGCCACATAGGAATCATGTAATGGTATGATTTGGCCATTATTTCTGACTGCATGACCCCAAAGCTTATTTTTCTGTCTTTTGGGGGATTCTGTAAGCTATCAAAAATTCTTTATTACATCTCAAAACTCCAGCTGTAGGGCATTTCTACTTTTTCTGGCAACTAAGATCCCAGGTGACATAAGAGTAACAAATCAATATTGATCTAGTCTCTCCTTGAATTCGACACATGGCAGTATAGAGGCAAGTTGATTTTTGCTTTTATTTTGCTTTTTCTTAGCTAGTCAGTAACCCAATTAGAAAATTGGTCTCCTGACTCTAAACTCAGTGTTTAAAACCTACTTCTCCAATGAGTATTAATCTTTTCCAAAGCAAGTTACTTCCATTCAGACAGGACTTACCAATTAACCACTTCAGAAAGAGTTGTTTTCATGTCTAAAGCATATGATGATTTTTTGATGGGTAACATAAGGAAAAATGGGCCACAATTTATTTTTAATCTAATGAACTATCCATCACCACACTGGCCAACTTTTACCATCTTTTAATGGAAATGAGTCACTGTTCAATACTTCTGTTAAGTGTGTGTCTCAAAGATTTATGCAGCTGACTGAAAATTACATAAAAATGAATGTTTCATTTTCAAAATATGGAAAATATGAACTTTTTTTAAACATTTGCTGCCCTTCTAGATGAAAATTTTCAATATTGTATAGGCTGTAGCTTTGATTTTTGATTTCTTTCTATAAGACAAATTTATAAAAAAGACTTATCTAGTTCTACATTATTTCCCTCAAAGGTATTGTTAAAATTACCAACCTCTTTAACCACTTAAATATCTTTAATACCTTCAAATTATAGCTGTTTCTCATCTCTAAATCTCATTCTTCTAAAAGTTAAGCCAGCCTTCTACATAGCTGGTGTGCAGGCAGGTGATCCTTGGTTTTTGCTCATCAGATACTTGCATGGGAAAGAAAAGTGTTTCTAATCCCTTCCTGACAGGAGGGACAGGAAGAATCTATTTTTTTAGAAGCATCAGTGGCCAAGATCTAGTGGTAACTTTTGTGAAGCTATGATTCTAGGTGTCTGTAAAAAAATAGCATCTCATGGGGCCACATAGGAATCATGTAATGGTATGATTTGGCCATTATTTCTGACTGCATGACCCCAAAGCTTATTTTTCTGTCTTTTGGGGGATTCTGTAAGCTATCAAAAATTCTTTATTACATCTCAAAAATCCAGCTGTAGGGGATTTCTACTTTTTTTCTGGCAACTAAGATCCCAGGTGACATAAGAGTAACAAATCAATATTCAGTGGCCCTCAAAGCTGTCATCATCTATCCAGATTTTCAAGCAAGCTGTGGCAACTGGGCTTTTTAATCTCATAAGCAACAATATCTTTTGGCTATGTTCTTTGTTTGATGTGGAAAAAAAAAAAAAAAAAGCAATGGGAATTTTAAAACGTCTTAGCTTTGAAGTTATTAGTCTAGAAAAATAAACAAATATATGTTTCATTAGTATATAATATGTTATGTTATATGTTAATGAAAGCCTTAGTGCATTCTGGAAGCACAGAAGACCCCCAAAACTCTCTGGATTTTGGAAAAAATGTGCACTATTCCTCTAGATGCAAAACTTTCAGAAAAAGCATTTTAAAAAGACAAAACAGGGCTTCCCTGGTGGTCCAGTGGGTAAGGACACCGTCTTGCAGTGCCATGGAGCAGCTACGATGTGTCCAGTTACCTGCAGCACATAGAGTCAGTGCTCTGCGACAACAGAAGCCACTGCGATGGGAGGCCCACACAGGCCAAAGAACAAAGAAATAAATGAAAGACCAATAGAAGTGGCTAAAAAAATTTTTTTAAAAAGACAAAAGAGCAGAAAGAAACTCATAGAGAAGTGAAAGTAAATGATGTATTGACAATTCAATATATAGTTCCATGAAGTAAAAGTCAAAGGATATCGTTAGAATATCAGAAAATGACGGGCTTCCCTGGTGGTAGTCCAGTGGATGGAGAGTCTGCCTTGCAGGGCAGGGGAATGGGTTTGATCCCCGCCCCGGGAGGATCCTGTGTGCCGTGAAACAGCTGGGCTGGTGTGTCGGGTTATGAGCTGGTCCTCTGGAGTGTATGCACCCGTGGCCGGTGCTCTGTGGCGAGAGAGACCGCTGCGATGGGAGCCCACACATGCCAAGGAATAAAGATGGATGAAAACAAAATGATGACTTAGAGGCAAAAAAAAAAGAAAAAGAAAAAGAAATGACAGGAAAGTAATGAAAGGCAGTTTGAGATCAGATAATGAAGGAAGGTGCAGAAGGTTCTTAAAAGTGTGCTAAGCAATTTGAATATATGCTATGGTAGACTTTTATGGTCCCTCCCCAAATACTCAAACTCTAATCGCTAGAATCTATGACTATGTTGCCTAACATGGTACAGACATTTTTACATATGTGATTAAGGTTCTGGGGATGAGGAGATTTTCTTATATTAACCTGGGTATATAATAAACTGTAATCATAGGGGTTCTTTAAGAGGAATGCACTATTCAGTAGCAGACAAAACGTCTTAGCTTTGAAGTTATTAGTCTAGAAAAATAAACAAATATATGTTTCATTAGTATATAATATGTTATGTTATATGTTAATGAAAGCCTTAGTGCATTCTGGAAGCACAGAAGACCCCAAAACTCTCTGGATTTTGGAAAAATGTGCACTATTCCTCTAGATGCAAAACTTTCAGAAAAAGCATTTTAAAAAGACAAAACAGGGCTTCCCTGGTGGTCCAGTGGGTAAGGACACCGTCTTGCAGTGCCATGGAGCAGCTACGATGTGTCCAGTTACCTGCAGCACATAGAGTCAGTGCTCTGCGACAACAGAAGCCACTGCGATGGGAGGCCCACACAGGCCAAAGAACAAAGAAATAAATGAAAGACCAATAGAAGTGGCTAAAAAAATTTTTTTAAAAAGACAAAAGAGCAGAAAGAAACTCATAGAGAAGTGAAAGTAAATGATGTATTGACAATTCAATATATAGTTCCATGAAGTAAAAGTCAAAGGATATCGTTAGAATATCAGAAAATGACGGGCTTCCCTGGTGGTAGTCCAGTGGATGGAGAGTCTGCCTTGCAGGGCAGGGGAATGGGTTTGATCCCCGCCCCGGGAGGATCCTGTGTGCCGTGAAACAGCTGGGCTGGTGTGTCGGGTTATGAGCTGGTCCTCTGGAGTGTATGCACCCGTGGCCGGTGCTCTGTGGCGAGAGAGACCGCTGCGATGGGAGCCCACACATGCCAAGGAATAAAGATGGATGAAAACAAAATGATGACTTAGAGGCAAAAAAAAAAGAAAAAGAAAAAGAAATGACAGGAAAGTAATGAAAGGCAGTTTGAGATCAGATAATGAAGGAAGGTGCAGAAGGTTCTTAAAAGTGTGCTAAGCAATTTGAATATATGCTATGGTAGACTTTTATGGTCCCTCCCCAAATACTCAAACTCTAATCGCTAGAATCTATGACTATGTTGCCTAACATGGTACAGACATTTTTACATATGTGATTAAGGTTCTGGGGATGAGGAGATTTTCTTATATTAACCTGGGTATATAATAAACTGTAATCATAGGGGTTCTTTAAGAGGAATGCACTATTCAGTAGCAGACATGTGACTACAGTTAAAAGAGGTCAAAGTGACACTAGGAATGGTCCAAGAGTCAAGGAAGGAGAGAAGCCTTTCAGATCTGAGAAAGACAAGGAAATGGGTTTTCTCTTATTATCTCTGAAAGAAACACAACCCTGTCACCACCTTCATTTTAGATTTGTGATCTCCAGAATTATTAAAGAATAAACTTGGGTTGTTTTAAGCTGCTGAATTTGTGAAATTTTGTCACAACAGCCATAGGAAATTAGCACATACACCTTACAACGTAAAGGCACATTATTGTCCTTTGTAATTCAAGTGAGAAGTATGCCAGATCATCATTTTACAAAGCTGAGTTGAATATGAATGCTTAACTCAGAGGAACATTTGGAATTAGGAAAGATAGTTGGGATTTGCCACAATTAGATGAAATTTTTTGTACATGAAAAAGGAAAGGAAGGGACAATTGTGAGAAATACTATAGGGGTACAATGTATTGACATAAAAATATTATAAGCTAAATAATAGAGAAATATCCAAGATAAAAAATATATTGTGAGCCATAATGAGTATTTACAGTATTGGAGGTGCTCTATTAAGAACTTTGCATGTGCTATTTGTTTATTGCTTTGTTTCTTATTTTAGCTCTATGCATTTGATATTATTATCATGATCCCATTTTATAAAAAGAAAATTCCTGGTTAGCTAGACAGAAAAATGTCACAAATCACAGAACATCAGGTCTGTCAAGTTAGTAGGAATGATAGGAATTCTGATATGAATGACAAAAGCCTGGCTGGGAGGACAGTGCTACTGTCTTGTTTAAGCAGTCTTGCTTACTTCAGGAAAGAAATGGAATGCCCAAATACTCTAAGGATCTCAGCTTGCATAATGCTTCCCTTGCTAATACAAGTACTCAGGAATATATAACTCTGGGGGGAATACCAGTTTCCAGAAACAGGGTCCCAAGGGGCCACCAAGCAATTGTGAAGCCAGCACACATCCCATATGCCTAGAGGATTTGTACAGAAAGTGTTTAGAGAGTGACATATATACCAAGAAGTTTCCTTGGGTTCCATACTTGCTAATCCATACTTAAAAGTTGTTTTCAGTCACAGTCTTATGCTAGTCAAAGGGGCACAAACAATGCCACATAATTTGGCATTCAACATATATATTTTCAGGTGATGAAAAATATTATAGAACAATCAAGAAGTGAGGAAATCTGTTTATCTCTGGTAAAGGAAGGCAGTGTCAAGATTAAAGATTTAATAGAGACTCAAAAGGAATGGATATATGACTGATTCACATTATTTTATGGGAAAACTCAGCACAATAGTATAAAGCAATTTTCTATCAATTAAAAAATTTAAAAATAAATAGAACAATGAATACATTTTAGTATCTTAACTTCCAGAGAAGCACATCATAAATGACTAATCATTTGGCAGTGAGTCCCTGAGTTTTGTTTAAGAAAGAATTTGTGAGATAAAGACTGGTTAAGAATCTAATGTTCTTCTTATTTGTTTGATTTAATAGAAATTTTTCTATAAACTCTTTTATAGTTGAATTATCCAAGCCTAAAAAGAAACTAAAATAGTAAGTAATAAAAAAACACTAAGAGCATTTTGAAAACTGTACAGATGTTTTTAGTACATTTAATGTTTCATGTGAAAGATGGCTGTAGTTTAAATAAATTACTTTAAAACATCATGGGGAAAACCACGTTATAAATTTCTTACCTAATGGAAACTGCTTATGAATAAATGTATAGAATGTATAACCTAGACATCATTTTTAAACTTAGGATGTCACAAATCACAGAACATCAGGTCTGTCAAGTTAGTAGGAATGATAGGAATTCTGATATGAATGACAAAAGCCTGGCTGGGAGGACAGTGCTACTGTCTTGTTTAAGCAGTCTTGCTTACTTCAGGAAAGAAATGGAATGCCCAAATACTCTAAGGATCTCAGCTTGCATAATGCTTCCCTTGCTAATACAAGTACTCAGGAATATATAACTCTGGGGGGAATACCAGTTTCCAGAAACAGGGTCCCAAGGGGCCACCAAGCAATTGTGAAGCCAGCACACATCCCATATGCCTAGAGGATTTGTACAGAAAGTGTTTAGAGAGTGACATATATACCAAGAAGTTTCCTTGGGTTCCATACTTGCTAATCCATACTTAAAAGTTGTTTTCAGTCACAGTCTTATGCTAGTCAAAGGGGCACAAACAATGCCACATAATTTGGCATTCAACATATATATTTTCAGGTGATGAAAAATATTATAGAACAATCAAGAAGTGAGGAAATCTGTTTATCTCTGGTAAAGGAAGGCAGTGTCAAGATTAAAGATTTAATAGAGACTCAAAAGGAATGGATATATGACTGATTCACATTATTTTATGGGAAAACTCAGCACAATAGTATAAAGCAATTTTCTATCAATTAAAAAATTTAAAAATAAATAGAACAATGAATACATTTTAGTATCTTAACTTCCAGAGAAGCACATCATAAATGACTAATCATTTGGCAGTGAGTCCCTGAGTTTTGTTTAAGAAAGAATTTGTGAGATAAAGACTGGTTAAGAATCTAATGTTCTTCTTATTTGTTTGATTTAATAGAAATTTTTCTATAAACTCTTTTATAGTTGAATTATCCAAGCCTAAAAAGAAACTAAAATAGTAAGTAATAAAAAAACACTAAGAGCATTTTGAAAACTGTACAGATGTTTTTAGTACATTTAATGTTTCATGTGAAAGATGGCTGTAGTTTAAATAAATTACTTTAAAACATCATGGGGAAAACCACGTTATAAATTTCTTACCTAATGGAAACTGCTTATGAATAAATGTATAGAATGTATAACCTAGACATTTTCTATCTGACCACCACTCAATTATAAAGACAATTAAACTTAGGCCAACAAGCCTGTGTGATCATGTTACGCTTTCACTGAAGGCTTGCTTGT
Source organism: Tragulus kanchil (assembly GCA_022376925.1). Taxonomy (NCBI): domain Eukaryota; kingdom Metazoa; phylum Chordata; class Mammalia; order Artiodactyla; family Tragulidae; genus Tragulus; species Tragulus kanchil. The sequence continues at coordinate 109,877,944 of JAIOJX010000025.1, read as the reverse complement.
GACAAAACCAGGGCATATTCTTTGGTCGATGCGTGGGCATAAGTTTGAAATGACACAAAATATTGAAAGGAGATATTACTGTATTAATCACCCAACAAATCACTTGATAGAGTAATGGAAGTATTTTCACTAAACATGTGAAAGAGAGACTTGGGGGAAAAATAATATTCTGACTAAAATGACTTGAGTATTGTAGAGGATTAAATGTGACTGTAAATTCTCTCATTGAGGGGTGGAAGATTTTCTTTTCTTTCCCTTAGAAAGTGTTACTTTTCACCCATAAATGTGTGACTTCTTTGACCAATAGAGCACAGTGGAAATGAAAATCCAGGTCCAGGCCATTGACAGTTTCTTTCTTGCTCATGATATTGAATGAAAGTTTGTGTGCCAAAATTTTCTTTGGCCAGTAAAGTCAAACAATCAAAAACATATGGAAGTCTGTAGTAGAGAAAGATTTATTTCAGGACAAAGCTAGAAAAATGGGTGGCATTTGCTCATAAAACCTCGAAATTCCTGATGATTTAGGGGAGAAGTTTCTATAGGCAAAACTCGGGATGAGGGCTGTAGGGTGTGTGACTTTTTTTTTTTGATTGGTTGGCAGTGAAATAAGAGGGCAATGTTCCAGGAAGCTTATGCTCAGCCTGAAGTTACCATCCTCCACCTGGCTGGGGGCCTTATTTCCTGCAGAGAAATTCTAAGATACTGTTATGTAATATTCCTTGTGAAAGAAGCAGGACCCTGCTTGAATCCCTGTACTGTAATTTCTTTTCTTAAAATTTTTATTGGAGTATAACTGATTTACAATGTTGTGTTATTTAATGCTGTACAACAAAGTCAGTCCGTTAGACATATGCATATAGTCATTCTTTCTTAGGTTATTTTCCCATATAGGACATTACAGAGTATTGAGTAGAGTTCCCTGTGCTATAGAGTAGATTCTTATTAGTTACCTATTTTATGTATGTTTTTGTTGTTCAGTTGCAAAGTTGTGTCTGACTCTTTGCGATCCCATGGACTGCAGCATGCCAGGCATCAATGTCCTTCACTATCTCCCTGAGTTTGCTCAAACTCATGTCCACTAGGTCACTGACATATATATAGTAGTGTGTATATGTCAGCCTTAATCTCCCAATTTGTTCCTCCCCCTCTGTCCCTTCTGGCAAAGATAAGCTTGTTTTTTACGTTAATGATTCTATTTCTGTTTTGTAAATAAGTTCATATGTATCATTTTTTTAGATTCCACAGATAAACAATATCATATATCTGTCTCTCTCTATCTGACTTACTTCACTCAGTATGACAATTTCTAGGTCCAACCATGTTGCCTCAGCTGGCACTATTTCGTTGTTTTTTTCTATGGCCCAAAACCCCTGAAATGATTACCTGTAATTTCTTGATTGTTCCTACTTTGTTTCTGAATTCCCTTACTTCCCTAATTAACAACTGTTTGAATCTGCTATTTTGTGTTTAGGAAGGTCTGGAAGGTCTAGAAAGTTGAAACGTTTTGACTGTGAGAAACTGGATACAGAAGAGTTTCTGTGCGCAGGAGGATACCATAAGGTTCTGCTCAGTTATACACTCTTGAAACTCTGAGCCATTGCATATGCAGCTCAAATTCCCTGATGGAGAGACCACGGGAAAAAGATATGAAACTACATGAAGTGTTGTCTGTTTGACTACTGGTTTGCAGTTGTTTCCTTCAGGCCTTAGTCCTATGAATGAAGGCATCTTCATCACTCCAGGCCAGACCAGGCACCAGCTACCTTAATGCCCCTGATTATCATGCGATATGAAACACAAGAAATACCACCAGATCCCTGCTGAAATACATGACCCACAACATCATGAAATGTAATAAAGTGGTAATTTTTTTATGCCAATACGTTTCATGGTGCTTATGTGCAATGTGCCTAACTTTGCTGTTTCTCCTCCTCAGCTATAAAATGGATAAGAATCTTGAAATTTTGTCATGAGGCTTAATTGAATTAGTGCAATGCAAAAGTTTAGATTGTCATCTATCGATTTTTGCCACAGCAGCTGGCACTTAGCAATAATAGCCAACTTCTTTGAAGTGATTCCTAGTTGCTAGGCACTGTATAGAGACTCAGGAGACCACTGTCCCTTGTGCAGAAAAATTACACTGCTAAATCCCTGAGGTTGAATTAATTTTTCTCCGAGTGTAGGGGTAAGTTTACATTGATTCTTCTTAGTTCAATCATCTTGTTTTGTTAAAACACAGCTCCTTTTTCAAAGCAGGTAGTCAGCTATAGAAAATCTCATCATCTACTTTTATGAGTTAATATATGACTTTGACTATACAAACAAAAATATTTTACATTTATAAAACATAGTCTATAACTACTTTCTAAGCATGTCATACATTTTTCATTAAATAAATAAATCTTATCCAGCACACAGTGAAGAATTATTACCCCATTATGTAGATGAAAATCATATGAGTAGGGATGGAAGTGACATACGAAGATCAATATTAAATCTTTGAGCTGAGATGAGTAAAGTTAAGACCTCTTTCAGGATATTTTGCACTATTCTTCCTTTGCTCTGGCATACGAATTTGAGCTAAATAGATTGTGCTGTTCCTTTTCAAGTTATTTTCCTCATTTTTTCAACATTCAGGTTATTTTCTTGTAAAAGATGCAGTGTTGTTGTTTATTCGCTAAGTCACATCGTCCAACTCTTTGCGACCCTGTGGACTGTAGCTCTCCAGGCTCCTCTATCGATGGGATTTTCTAGTGAAGAATGCTAGAGTGTGTTGCCATTTCCTTCTCCAGGGAACTGTGCTGACAGAGCGACTGAACCCATGTCTCCTGCATTGGTAAGCAGATTCTTTACCACTGAGTCACTGGGAAAGTCCATAAAGATGCATATCAATTTAAAATATGAATTTCATGATGCATCTTTACACTTGCTTAGAAATCTCTAAACAAATATTGCATTTAGATAAATGAATTCAAGTATGAAATTCCAAAAACAATACCCAGAGAAAATTCTGAGTAAACAATCCCAGCCATTATCGGACAAGTGTGGTGCAAAGTTAGTAAGTGAATTCACCTAAAGTGCCTTAACACTGATGCGTAATATGCAACAAGTGTCGTTTCCAGGAAACTTCTGAGCAGATGTTTAAAATTGTGCTAGCCCCAGAATAAGTGTCCCTGATGTGGTATCACACTCTTGAAAGGCTCCAGCGGAGTCTGTGGCTAGAATTATATCAAACACACATAAAAATGTGATTCTCGGTAACGCATGGGACTAAACAAAGTGGCTATTTTTTCAAAAAGCCTGCTGCAAAATTTAAAATTAAAGTAACATTCATTTTATCAAGTCCTTTGCTAAGAGGTACTACCTAAATGTAAATGAATGGGCTCATAAAGAAAATATGAAATAACTAAATGGATAGAGAGAACTTAATCAATTTAAAAGAATTTCTTTCACATATACAAATTTTTAATTATTAAATTTATAGTAGTGGAGATCAAAGCTTTGTCTGAGTGTCGACTGCCAAAATAAATGAACAAATTTTTTAATCTGATGACTGCATGATGCAAAATGTATGCCAAAACTAATCATCATGTGTAAGGATTGTGTGTTCACAGAACATGGTAAGTAGTATTTAGTCTTCTATAGCTGATTTTGTTGTTTTTTAGTTGCTCAGTTGTTTCTGACTTTCTGTGACTCCATGGACTCTGACACAACAGTTTTACATCTCTACAAATAATAGGTACCTTATTTCAGAATTGTTTTCTGTAAGTCTTGAAGAATGCTAGAGTCCAACTCTTTGCGACCCTGTGGACTGTAGCTCTCCAGGCTCCGCTATCGATGGGATTTTCTAGTGAAGAATGCTAGAGTGTGTTGCCATTTCCTTCTCCAGGGAACTGTGCTGACAGAGCGACTGAACCCATGTCTCCTGCATTGGTAAGCAGATTCTTTACCACTGAGTCACTGGGAAAGTCCATAAAGATGCATATCAATTTAAAATATGAATTTCATGATGCATCTTTACACTTGCTTAGAAATCTCTAAACAAATATTGCATTTAGATAAATGAATTCAAGTATGAAATTCCAAAAACAATACCCAGAGAAAATTCTGAGTAAACAATCCCAGCCATTATCGGACAAGTGTGGTGCAAAGTTAGTAAGTGAATTCACCTAAAGTGCCTTAACACTGATGCGTAATATGCAACAAGTGTCGTTTCCAGGAAACTTCTGAGCAGATGTTTAAAATTGTGCTAGCCCCAGAATAAGTGTCCCTGATGTGGTATCACACTCTTGAAAGGCTCCAGCGGAGTCTGTGGCTAGAATTATATCAAACACACATAAAAATGTGATTCTCGGTAACGCATGGGACTAAACAAAGTGGCTATTTTTTCAAAAAGCCTGCTGCAAAATTTAAAATTAAAGTAACATTCATTTTATCAAGTCCTTTGCTAAGAGGTACTACCTAAATGTAAATGAATGGGCTCATAAAGAAAATATGAAATAACTAAATGGATAGAGAGAACTTAATCAATTTAAAAGAATTTCTTTCACATATACAAATTTTTAATTATTAAATTTATAGTAGTGGAGATCAAAGCTTTGTCTGAGTGTCGACTGCCAAAATAAATGAACAAATTTTTTAATCTGATGACTGCATGATGCAAAATGTATGCCAAAACTAATCATCATGTGTAAGGATTGTGTGTTCACAGAACATGGTAAGTAGTATTTAGTCTTCTATAGCTGATTTTGTTGTTTTTTAGTTGCTCAGTTGTTTCTGACTTTCTGTGACTCCATGGACTCTGACACAACAGTTTTTACATCTCTACAAATAATAGGTACCTTATTTCAGAATTGTTTTCTGTAAAATGGGACTAAAAATAAATCATATTTCAGAAGTCAACAGTAAGTATGATGTGTGACATCTTTATAAACTTGCAGGATACTGTTCAACACAAAGTGAACTAGTTCCTACAAGCAGAAAGTCTGTGTAGACAGTATTGAAGAATGTATAGTTAAAGAGACAGGATTAAAATCCAGGTTCAACATCTTAAGAACTACAACTACAAGCAAATCAACTACTCTCTCTTTCTCGTTCATTTTCCTTTTTTGAGAAAATAACAGTTTAGCTCATAAGATTCTGTTAAGAACTAAATGATGTTGGGACACAGAAAAATCCCTGAAGCATGGCAAAATACTGGTAAGTGTAAATAACTATTATTTTGTGTGGGGCTCTGAATTGAAAGAGGACCGTTTTAAGCATAAAGAAGCTTAAGTACATGTTTGCAGTTTGGAGCTAAGATGGCGCCTACAGGAAGGGGTGTGGGAGTGAAAAGAAGCTTAAGCACATTGTTTCAGCTTGGAGCTAAGATGGCGCCTACAGGAAGAGGCAGGGCGTGATCTAAATTGTTAATTGATGGTCAAAATTTCTGATTGGTTCCCCTGGCTTCCACGCTCGTGAATGATTGCTTGGCCTTTAGCTTGATTGGTGTAATCTATAGGAAGTCCCGTGCAAACCCCCTTCACTTGCCTATAAAAGCTGTGGATCTTCTTCAATAAAGCGGAACTACTTCGATGGAACCCCTGTCGCGTCTGATTGTCCCCTGCCTGAGCCAGGGGGCTGCGGGGCGGGCATTCAAGATTTGCCTTTCTCCGAGATCTCCCCGTTCAGCTGGGGGCAATACTGCTGCCTTCCCTTTCTGTGGAAGGTCCCCGCAATTTTGGGTGAAACAACTATTTTTTATTCCAACCCCAAATTATCATTTAGTTCAATTTTTACATTAAATTAAGCAATTCAGAAAAAAAAAAAAAAACTGCCTTTTCTTGAATGATAGAAGGGAAATGCTTTTTAAAAAAATATTTGGGCTTTGGGTGACACTTAACCTGAAAGAAATCACACACAATGCATTAATAGGTAGCTTATTTCAGAATTGTTTTCTGTAAAATGGGACTAAAAATAAATCATATTTCAGAAGTCAACAGTAAGTATGATGTGTGACATCTTTATAAACTTGCAGGATACTGTTCAACACAAAGTGAACTAGTTCCTACAAGCAGAAAGTCTGTGTAGACAGTATTGAAGAATGTATAGTTAAAGAGACAGGATTAAAATCCAGGTTCAACATCTTAAGAACTACAACTACAAGCAAATCAACTACTCTCTCTTTCTCGTTCATTTTCCTTTTTTGAGAAAATAACAGTTTAGCTCATAAGATTCTGTTAAGAACTAAATGATGTTGGGACACAGAAAAATCCCTGAAGCATGGCAAAATACTGGTAAGTGTAAATAACTATTATTTTGTGTGGGGCTCTGAATTGAAAGAGGACCGTTTTAAGCATAAAGAAGCTTAAGTACATGTTTGCAGTTTGGAGCTAAGATGGCGCCTACAGGAAGGGGTGTGGGAGTGAAAAGAAGCTTAAGCACATTGTTTCAGCTTGGAGCTAAGATGGCGCCTACAGGAAGAGGCAGGGCGTGATCTAAATTGTTAATTGATGGTCAAAATTTCTGATTGGTTCCCCTGGCTTCCACGCTCGTGAATGATTGCTTGGCCTTTAGCTTGATTGGTGTAATCTATAGGAAGTCCCGTGCAAACCCCCCTTCACTTGCCTATAAAAGCTGTGGATCTTCTTCAATAAAGCGGAACTATTCGATGGAACCCCTGTCGCGTCTGATTGTCCCCTGCCTGAGCCAGGGGGCTGCGGGGCGGGCATTCAAGATTTGCCTTTCTCCGAGATCTCCCCGTTCAGCTGGGGGCAATACTGCTGCCTTCCCTTTCTGTGGAAGGTCCCCGCAATTTTGGGTGAAACAACTATTTTTTATTCCAACCCCAAATTATCATTTAGTTCAATTTTTACATTAAATTAAGCAATTCAGAAAAAAAAAAAAAAACTGCCTTTTCTTGAATGATAGAAGGGAAATGCTTTTTAAAAAAATATTTGGGCTTTGGGTGACACTTAACCTGAAAGAAATCACACACAACATGCATTAAATAGGTATCCTGGAAATGATGAGAGTTCCAACTCTGTAGCAGTATTCAATTTTAGACTATAATCAAATATTCCATTCATTTTGGCTTCTGGCAGACCTAGCCTCAGTTTCCTACTTACTGAACCTATGTAATCATAATATTTGTGTTCAGTCACTCAGTTGTGTCTGACTCTTTGCAACCTGTTGGACTATACCCCGCAGGGGCTCTCTATCCATATGATTTTTCAGCATGAATACTGGCATAGGTTGCCATTTCCTCCTCCAGGGGATCTTCTCCATCCAAGGGATCAAACCCACATTTCCTGTGCCTCCTGCATTTCAGGTGATTCTTTACCTCTGTGCAATGTTTATCCATAACTAAAGTATTTTTCACAATTTAAGTAACAAATTACACATTAATGTTGTCATCTGTGTCATTTTTCTACTAAATCAAAAGTATTTTAGCAATACCATTTATATACCAGATAGTGGATTTCTTGGGATAAAATGGAGAGCATGAAAAAAATCTTCCCTCACCTGTTTATTGTCACCTGAAGAGTCAACAGGCACTGAATTCTCTCTTGTATGAAACAAGCAGTTGGTGTTGGTGCAATACTAGTTAATTTTAACTGTCCCTACTCAAAATACAAGCTATGCTTTTATAGCACCTAAAATTGAAACCATAGACTCCCCTGGAGTGGTTAACTTTTCCCCAAAATTAATTTGTAATGCTACTAGAATATATTCCTACAGAAGATATTAAACATAATCACATGAGCACAGGTATGCTTATAAATGTAATGTATCAATTCATGTAGCTCAGATGGCTCAGTGATAAAGAATCCATCTTGCCAATGCAAGAGACATAAGAGATGTGGATTCAATCCTTCCATCAGAAAATCCCCTGAAGAAGGGCATAGCAACCTACTCCAGTATTCCTGTCTCAAAGATTCCATGGACAGAGGAGCCAGGCTGTCTTCAGTGCATTGGGGCACAAAGAGTTAGACACGACTGAGCATGTACACACTCCTTGTAACAGTGCCCAGTGGAGAGTAGATTTTCGAATGATTCCAACTCTGAAAGAAATCTCACACAACATGCATTAAATAGGTATCCTGGAAATGATGAGAGTTCCAACTCTGTAGCAGTATTCAATTTTAGACTATAATCAAATATTCCATTCATTTTGGCTTCTGGCAGACCTAGCCTCAGTTTCCTACTTACTGAACCTATGTAATCATAATATTTGTGTTCAGTCACTCAGTTGTGTCTGACTCTTTGCAACCTGTTGGACTATACCCGCGGGGGCTCTCTATCCATATGATTTTTCAGCATGAATACTGGCATAGGTTGCCATTTCCTCCTCCAGGGGATCTTCTCCATCCAAGGGATCAAACCCACATTTCCTGTGCCTCCTGCATTTCAGGTGATTCTTTACCTCTGTGCAATGTTTATCCATAACTAAAGTATTTTTCACAATTTAAGTAACAAATTACACATTAATGTTGTCATCTGTGTCATTTTTCTACTAAATCAAAAGTATTTTAGCAATACCATTTATATACCAGATAGTGGATTTCTTGGGATAAAATGGAGAGCATGAAAAAAATCTTCCCTCACCTGTTTATTGTCACCTGAAGAGTCAACAGGCACTGAATTCTCTCTTGTATGAAACAAGCAGTTGGTGTTGGTGCAATACTAGTTAATTTTAACTGTCCCTACTCAAAATACAAGCTATGCTTTTATAGCACCTAAAATTGAAACCATAGACTCCCCTGGAGTGGTTAACTTTTCCCCAAAATTAATTTGTAATGCTACTAGAATATATTCCTACAGAAGATATTAAACATAATCACATGAGCACAGGTATGCTTATAAATGTAATGTATCAATTCATGTAGCTCAGATGGCTCAGTGATAAAGAATCCATCTTGCCAATGCAAGAGACATAAGAGATGTGGATTCAATCCTTCCATCAGAAAATCCCCTGAAGAAGGGCATAGCAACCTACTCCAGTATTCCTGTCTCAAAGATTCCATGGACAGAGGAGCCAGGCTGTCTTCAGTGCATTGGGGCACAAAGAGTTAGACACGACTGAGCATGTACACACTCCTTGTAACAGTGCCCAGTGGAGAGTAGATACTCAAAACAATGTTGATGGAATGGGGAAGTGAATGAATATGTCTAATAACTACAACAACAACAATCCTAACAATTTTCTATTCGGTGATTACACTTCACATATTTTTTTCCTAAACTTTACAGTAGCTTTGGTATTTAGATATTATCTCAATTTTACACAAAATTGAAATAAAGCTTGGAAAGTTTTAAAACATGTTAAGTCATGTAAAATAATAAAAAAATAATTGTTTCATATTGAAATTAAGGAAAATAGGCATAATGAGCTTTTAGGACATTCTGTAACGATACATCCTTTGAATGCACAGCTTTAAACCAGATAATAGGCAAGATGAAAACAGGAAGTAGGATGCTATACTACAGGTATCCAAATATCAATGTAGAGGAGCCTCTTTCCAGGATAGTAGAGAGCAGTAGGCTTAGAAAGTCACCAGGGTTGACCTGATGGATGACTGCATTTCTTCATTTCATGATATAACCTTATTGATGCCAAGTTCTATTTAGGTATCAGAAGAGCAGAATACCAATAAAAAGAAAAAAGAAGGGGCTTCCCTGGTGGTCCAGTGGGTAAGGACACTGCCTTACAGTGCAAGGGACACCGGTTCGATCCCTGGCCTGGGAAGATCCCACGTGCCGCGGAGCGACTGGATCAATGTGTCCAATTACCGAGCCAGAGCTCTGGAGCGCATGCGCCCAGAGCCGGTGCTCTGCGACAACAGAGGCCACCGCGATGGGAGGCCCACACAGGCTCTAAATTGCATATCACCCAAAATTAATTTGTAATGCTACTAGAATATATTCCTACAGAAGATATTAAACATAATCACATGAGCACAGGTATGCTTATAAATGTAATGTATCAATTCATGTAGCTCAGATGGCTCAGTGATAAAGAATCCATCTTGCCAATGCAAGAGACATAAGAGATGTGGATTCAATCCTTCCATCAGAAAATCCCCTGAAGAAGGGCATAGCAACCTACTCCAGTATTCCTGTCTCAAAGATTCCATGGACAGAGGAGCCAGGCTGTCTTCAGTGCATTGGGGCACAAAGAGTTAGACACGACTGAGCATGTACACACTCCTTGTAACAGTGCCCAGTGGAGAGTAGATACTCAAAACAATGTTGATGGAATGGGGAAGTGAATGAATATGTCTAATAACTACAACAACAACAATCCTAACAATTTTCTATTCGGTGATTACACTTCACATATTTTTTTCCTAAACTTTACAGTAGCTTTGGTATTTAGATATTATCTCAATTTTACACAAAATTGAAATAAAGCTTGGAAAGTTTTAAAACATGTTAAGTCATGTAAAATAATAAAAAAATAATTGTTTCATATTGAAATTAAGGAAAATAGGCATAATGAGCTTTTAGGACATTCTGTAACGATACATCCTTTGAATGCACAGCTTTAAACCAGATAATAGGCAAGATGAAAACAGGAAGTAGGATGCTATACTACAGGTATCCAAATATCAATGTAGAGGAGCCTCTTTCCAGGATAGTAGAGAGCAGTAGGCTTAGAAAGTCACCAGGGTTGACCTGATGGATGACTGCATTTCTTCATTTCATGATATAACCTTATTGATGCCAAGTTCTATTTAGGTATCAGAAGAGCAGAATACCAATAAAAAGAAAAAAGAAGGGGCTTCCCTGGTGGTCCAGTGGGTAAGGACACTGCCTTACAGTGCAAGGGACACCGGTTCGATCCCTGGCCTGGGAAGATCCCACGTGCCGCGGAGCGACTGGATCAATGTGTCCAATTACCGAGCCAGAGCTCTGGAGCGCATGCGCCCAGAGCCGGTGCTCTGCGACAACAGAGGCCACCGCGATGGGAGGCCCACACAGGCTAAAGAACAAAGACGGATGAAAATAGATAAATAAGAGACCAATAGAATTGGCCCTCCTGCTCCCCTCCCTCCCCAATCCGCCCCCCCAATCTAAAAATAAATAATGAAAAATTTAAAAATTAAAAAAAAGAAAAAAGAAAAGGCAAACATAAATTGTCTGTATCTGAGATGGAACAGATTGCTCTGAGCATTACCCAGAACTGCATATCTGGAATCCAACTCTTTTCTGGCTGAGACATTTTTTGGTTTACTTTGTTTTATTTCTATGGCTAAACAAACATTACCTTACAGAGCAGGCCTGTATACTTTCCCAAAACAATAAGAAGCCTATATGAAATATTTACCAAATTGCATGGGCTACTAGGCAGGATACAAGAGTGTTTTGAAGGATTCTTGAAACTGATGAAATTTGATGTAAAATTGGTTACATTTATCTTTCCCTTTCAACATTTTCAAGAAAATATTCTTATATTAATCAGAAACTCAGAAGATTTTATAAACCAAATATGTCCTCTTGGGAAGCATAAAGTGATAAATGCTTTTATGTGTGGTGTAGTATTAAAGCACACATAGGTTGCCATGGAATTTGAAATTAGAGTCATCTGGTTCAGACATAGACATCACAGAACAATTCTAGCAAAAGGTAATACTTAAAATTACCTTTAAACGATGAGTGGGAGTTAACTTGTTGCTTTAAGATGGCAAGAACTCTTTCAGTGAGAAAAAGTAAGTGCAAAGAGACAGTTGCTAAAGAGCCTGATTCTTCCTGGAAATGGCAAGCTGTTCAGTACAGCCAGAATTAAGAGTAGAAGGAGAATCATTGAAAAAAAGAGCCAATATCCTGGTTTTTTTGCTAAGCAACGGAACCTTTAATCTCCTAAGAAGGGGCTTCCCTGGTGGTCCAGTGGGTAAGGACACTGCCTTACAGTGCAAGGGACACCGGTTCGATCCCTGGCCTGGGAAGATCCCACGTGCCGCGGAGCGACTGGATCAATGTGTCCAATTACCGAGCCAGAGCTCTGGAGCGCATGCGCCCAGAGCCGGTGCTCTGCGACAACAGAGGCCACCGCGATGGGAGGCCCACACAGGCTAAAGAACAAAGACGGATGAAAATAGATAAATAAGAGACCAATAGAATTGGCCCTCCTGCTCCCCTCCCTCCCCAATCCGCCCCCCCAATCTAAAAATAAATAATGAAAAATTTAAAAATTAAAAAAAAGAAAAAAGAAAAGGCAAACATAAATTGTCTGTATCTGAGATGGAACAGATTGCTCTGAGCATTACCCAGAACTGCATATCTGGAATCCAACTCTTTTCTGGCTGAGACATTTTTTGGTTTACTTTGTTTTATTTCTATGGCTAAACAAACATTACCTTACAGAGCAGGCCTGTATACTTTCCCAAAACAATAAGAAGCCTATATGAAATATTTACCAAATTGCATGGGCTACTAGGCAGGATACAAGAGTGTTTTGAAGGATTCTTGAAACTGATGAAATTTGATGTAAAATTGGTTACATTTATCTTTCCCTTTCAACATTTTCAAGAAAATATTCTTATATTAATCAGAAACTCAGAAGATTTTATAAACCAAATATGTCCTCTTGGGAAGCATAAAGTGATAAATGCTTTTATGTGTGGTGTAGTATTAAAGCACACATAGGTTGCCATGGAATTTGAAATTAGAGTCATCTGGTTCAGACATAGACATCACAGAACAATTCTAGCAAAAGGTAATACTTAAAATTACCTTTAAACGATGAGTGGGAGTTAACTTGTTGCTTTAAGATGGCAAGAACTCTTTCAGTGAGAGAAAAAGTAAGTGCAAAGAGACAGTTGCTAAAGAGCCTGATTCTTCCTGGAAATGGCAAGCTGTTCAGTACAGCCAGAATTAAGAGTAGAAGGAGAATCATTGAAAAAAAAAAAGAGCCAATATCCTGGTTTATCCCAATTATTTTAAGACCATTTAAGCAACGGAACCTCTTGCAATCTTAGAGCCTATGGCTTAAGATATTAAATATGAATAATAAAATTCACTTGGAATGGGCAGGGAAGTAAGAGGATGCTCATTTTGCTTTGGAGGAAACATTGAGTTTGAATTTCATAATTTAAAAATAAAATAAAAATAAATGTTCGGATTATAAAATAAGTCTTTGAAGCCAGAGATACAAAATCAAGCACTCAAAAGAAAGTAATAGAAATACTTTTGAAAAAGCTGTGCTATCATAAACAGAAACGAACATAGTTTCTGGTTTGTGCTCCTAAAAGAAAAACCGAAACCTATGAAACAAGATGACAAGTCCAATTAAAATTATAATATTGGGAAAGAGACTAAAAAATATAAAATAAGAAAATGGCTTAATAAAAGTGGAATATAGTAAAATTAATTTAAAATGTTTTTTTAACATCTTAGCACCAAAATCAGCCAGGTAAAACTCAAATGGGTCATGTAGAAAACAAATCTAATTCTTAGTTGAGAACTCATGGTGGGAAGTTTAAAGGCTAATGATTATCTGAAAGAAGAGGATGAAGCCTAGTAGGTTAGAGTTTGGATTATAGGACTAAGTGCAAGGATTAAGATAGTGTGAGCTATGGAAATGTGTCAAAATCACTGAAATGACTCGAAGAGTCAAGAATAGGTGAAAAAATAAAAATATCCAAATTATTATCAGGAAAATATTTTCTGAATTAAAATCAATGATTCTACAGATGAAATCATTCCTTGGTTTACATGATTAATTAAATAATTGGATCACAACCACACAAAGATATCTTAATTCAATCTGATTCTTAAGGAAAACAAAGAAAATTTAACATCAAACCAACACATAAGCAGAAGAAAAGTTTGTGAAAATTAAAACTAGATCACAAGGTTCTGAGATATGATTTTTTCATAGGATCAGTTAATTTGCACATAATGGAACTATTTTCTGAGTTGTGGAATTTGTGGAGAACATTCCAATTTGTTTTCTGAAATCAGCATAACCCTGACACCAAAAGTGGTTAACAATAAATGCTTTGTAATGAACTTGACTGGACTGAATCTGACTTCATTTTTTATTAGCTTCATAACATTGGAGAATGTTGTAAATGTACTAGTCATCTCTGATTGCCATAAATAAAGTAAAAATTTTAAAAGCATAAACTGAGTGATATAGACAACAGAGATTTATTTTTTCACAGTTCTGGAGACTGGAAGCCTGAGATCGGGATGCCAGAACAATTAGGGCCTGGTGAGATCCCTCGTCCTTGCTTGCATATGAGACAGAGAGAGAACTCTCACATCTCTTCCTTGTTGTATAATACTAATTTTATCAGGAGGCCCTCAACTTCATGACCTCATCTAAAGCCAACTATCTCCCAAAGGCCTCATCTCCAAATATCATCATTGTGGGTGTTATAGTTTCCACATATGAATTTTTCAGGGGCACATTTCAGTCTATTTTACTCAAATTCCTCATATACAAACATGAAATATTAATAGAACATCTTATTCAGAGAGTTGTTGTGAAGAACAAATGAGGCAATAGACACATGAATTAGAAGAGATGTTCATACACAGTCAATACTATGAGACCTGACTGATAACTGTTAATTATCTCTGACCGTGATCACTTATAAATACACATAAACAAAATGTTTAACAAAATATAAGCAACTCAGATCTAGATAGTGTGAGCTATGGCAAAATCACTGAAATGACTCGAAGAGTCAAGAATAGGTGAAAAAATAAAAATATCCAAATTATTATCAGGAAAATATTTTCTGAATTAAAATCAATGATTCTACAGATGAAATCATTCCTTGGTTTACATGATTAATTAAATAATTGGATCACAACCACACAAAGATATCTTAATTCAATCTGATTCTTAAGGAAAACAAAGAAAATTTAACATCAAACCAACACATAAGCAGAAGAAAAGTTTGTGAAAATTAAAACTAGATCACAAGGTTCTGAGATATGATTTTTTCATAGGATCAGTTAATTTGCACATAATGGAACTATTTTCTGAGTTGTGGAATTTGTGGAGAACATTCCAATTTGTTTTCTGAAATCAGCATAACCCTGACACCAAAAGTGGTTAACAATAAATGCTTTGTAATGAACTTGACTGGACTGAATCTGACTTCATTTTTTATTAGCTTCATAACATTGGAGAATGTTGTAAATGTACTAGTCATCTCTGATTGCCATAAATAAAGTAAAAATTTTAAAAGCATAAACTGAGTGATATAGACAACAGAGATTTATTTTTTCACAGTTCTGGAGACTGGAAGCCTGAGATCGGGATGCCAGAACAATTAGGGCCTGGTGAGATCCCTCGTCCTTGCTTGCATATGAGACAGAGAGAACTCTCACATCTCTTCCTTGTTGTATAATACTAATTTTATCAGGAGGCCCTCAACTTCATGACCTCATCTAAAGCCAACTATCTCCCAAAGGCCTCATCTCCAAATATCATCATTGTGGGTGTTATAGTTTCCACATATGAATTTTCAGGGCACATTTCAGTCTATTTTACTCAAATTCCTCATATACAAACATGAAATATTAATAGAACATCTTATTCAGAGAGTTGTTGTGAAGAACAAATGAGGCAATAGACACATGAATTAGAAGAGATGTTCATACACAGTCAATACTATGAGACCTGACTGATAACTGTTAATTATCTCTGACCGTGATCACTTATAAATACACATAAACAAAATGTTTAACAAAATATAAGCAACTCAGATCTAGAAGTTACTAAAACAGATGATCAAAAAGTATTTATTGAATACAGAGACTTTTATCGTGATAACATTAAACAGTATAATTCATCTTATTACTAATTTCACATAAACTAGTTACATCATCATATTTAGGGATAATATAAATATAACCAAAAGGAATTTACAAAATGGCTTAGAAAGAGAGATTATTAAAGAAATAAGTTGGAACACTGTGCATTATTCTGAATATTTAGAGGCATTTTCATAAAAAGAAGGAAAAAGGTGCATATCCCATCATTAGCTAGTATTATTTAATTCTCTCTCAGAAATGTTAACCCCTGAAATAATAAAGTATTACCACATTCATTCTTTTGAAGAAAAACTTTTATTTCTAAGGATATAATCATTAGTATTAGTTGAAAATTTGTTACATTTAAATAAAGTGTTTATTGTTCTGAGAATCAAATTAATTGTAACAGTATGTAGCAAATAGTGTATATATGTATATAACACTGTCTCCATGAAAAATATATCCAATTATATGTGAAATGACAATTAGGTGTATGGAGCACTGATTTTTCTCTGTGAGCGAAATAGATGTCATCATATCAAAGCTAAACAACGGACTGAATTAATGGAATTATTTCCTCTCCATTTCCTGATTTTCAATGTTGCAACACAAAGATCTTTGGAATAAAATATCTCTATTAAGTAGTAAACATGTAAAATGGCACACTGTTTACTCTCTCATTTAGACTTCTAAAGCCAACTATCTCCCAAAGGCCTCATCTCCAAATATCATCATTGTGGGTGTTATAGTTTCCACATATGAATTTTCAGGGCACATTTCAGTCTATTTTACTCAAATTCCTCATATACAAACATGAAATATTAATAGAACATCTTATTCAGAGAGTTGTTGTGAAGAACAAATGAGGCAATAGACACATGAATTAGAAGAGATGTTCATACACAGTCAATACTATGAGACCTGACTGATAACTGTTAATTATCTCTGACCGTGATCACTTATAAATACACATAAACAAAATGTTTAACAAAATATAAGCAACTCAGATCTAGAAGTTACTAAAACAGATGATCAAAAAGTATTTATTGAATACAGAGACTTTTATCGTGATAACATTAAACAGTATAATTCATCTTATTACTAATTTCACATAAACTAGTTACATCATCATATTTAGGGATAATATAAATATAACCAAAAGGAATTTACAAAATGGCTTAGAAAGAGAGATTATTAAAGAAATAAGTTGGAACACTGTGCATTATTCTGAATATTTAGAGGCATTTTCATAAAAGAAGGAAAAAGGTGCATATCCCATCATTAGCTAGTATTATTTAATTCTCTCTCAGAAATGTTAACCCCTGAAATAATAAAGTATTACCACATTCATTCTTTTGAAGAAAAACTTTTATTTCTAAGGATATAATCATTAGTATTAGTTGAAAATTTGTTACATTTAAATAAAGTGTTTATTGTTCTGAGAATCAAATTAATTGTAACAGTATGTAGCAAATAGTGTATATATGTATATAACACTGTCTCCATGAAAAATATATCCAATTATATGTGAAATGACAATTAGGTGTATGGAGCACTGATTTTTCTCTGTGAGCGAAATAGATGTCATCATATCAAAGCTAAACAACGGACTGAATTAATGGAATTATTTCCTCTCCATTTCCTGATTTTCAATGTTGCAACACAAAGATCTTTGGAATAAAATATCTCTATTAAGTAGTAAACATGTAAAATGGCACACTGTTTAATCTCATTAGATTTATTAGAATAAAAGCAAGCATAGAAATGTTACTTTGTATATATGCCTATCTGGCATTAAGGCAAAATGGCTAATATACTTTTAATATAGTTAAAACCTACAAAATATTTTGAAGTATAAAAGAAAAGTTATTTTCTCAGTGATGCTTATATTAATCCAACAGTTTATGAAACTGAAAACACAATCATATCAGTACCTAAAGAACTAACTTCTGTAAAACATTAGGTAATTTGTGTTTCTAAATCAAAGCATACATGTTTCATGGATATGCTTAATAATAAAGTGAGACTAAAAAAGACAGAGAAAGTATTTTGTAAGTGAACTACATATTTCAAAAACCATGTCTGTATTGTTTAGTACTTTTTAATCAATGAAACTAGAGAAAAAACATTTCCTATATGTAAAATATTTTAGTTTTTTATATATTTACATGAATGATATGTTAGACATTTTGACCTTTTATTTCACATTTCAAATATATTTGTAACAAACAAAACATAATGAAAGATTTTCTCAAATCTGATAAAATCTTTCAGTTCAGTATTAAATTTCAGAACGATGGAGAATAGCATGAAGATATAAATTCATTTTTATTCGCAAATGTAACCAATATCAATACTGGTTAAATGGTATCTCTCTAATATATCTATATCTTTACAACACACTGTACAAGGTCTTCATTATATCTTACCATAAACTCTTTTCTCCTTTCACTTATCTCCATTCAGATCTACCCTCTTGTACTCTATAGAAGCTAAATTTATAATTTATATATTTTTTACATTTTTTCAACAACAAAAAGTAATAATAGTCTCACTTCTTTCCACTAAAATTCCCAATTTTAGCTATTTTGCAAGCCAGATGGTCACTTACTAATTGTCCTTGGGAAACCATCCACAGCTGTAGACCACTTCTCAGAGGGACAGTGTGTAAGGTCCAGCCTATGTTCACATTGTTGAGATCTCTGAATGTCTCACTTTCTAAGCATTTTGAAATGGCAGGACCACATCCTTGGTGTCAAAAAGACAGAAAAGAGAGTAGAATTTTAACTTGTCTCTGGTCCTTCTCCTTTTATGTCATTAGCTAACTGCTTTGACCTATGAACCTGAGCTTTTAAACCTATTGGCATTGTTTGTAAAATAGAAGAATTATCTCAAAGTAAGAAAAGCCTAGAGGAGGTTAATAGATATGAAAATTAGCAATTTTTCTTTTTATCAAAGCAGGCACAGGCATGAGACTAAACAAGATGTGACTTCTAGGTCAAAAATTTTTTATGTCATATAAAGATAAGTCATGTTGGAGTTTAAACAGGAAATCACATAACTTCTGAAATTGTCTAGTTTATAGATTACTACTTGTACCTTTGCTAATTAGAAGAAATTTTACTCAATAATTATATGTCTCACGCCTAATTAATTTGCATTTTTCTGTTTTCATGCTGGGGTAAGAATTTTTGTTCTTATGTGTTTGTGCTCATTAAAATGCTTCATGTCTATTAAAATTTAAAAGAATAGTCTTTTGATTTAACTTATTCTTTGACCATGCACATTTATTAAAAGAGAAACAAAAATTTTGCTCTGTGATCTATTATTAATTATAGTGTAATTACTGAATGTTGAATAATTCTGAGAAAAGGAAAATATGAATGTCTGTAGGCAGAATGTATTTCACTGAGTAAAAATATTGTAGATTTCTTTCTTTGGTAGTTACCAAATAAATGGTTTTACTTTTTTAGAAGATCCATAATTATAGTTTTAAACCTTGTATTCTAGGATGCTTATTTACACAAATAAGAAAAGAGTGGGTATGTTACCTTTTTAACTTATTTTCAAATTATTGTTGAAAATATGCTGTGAACTTTTTATTCCTTGTGACAAAAGTTTCAGGGGGCAACACTGGTAGCTACACCAAATTAGCATTTGTCTTCTCCAGAGACTTGTTAAAAAGCAACACATAGAAAAGAGAAAATTTGAAAAAAAAAGAATTAAGGAATACTATTCATAGTGATAAAAATTTCATATATTTTTTGGAAACACATATTGGTATGATTCTCATGCATGAGAACATTTCATGACAAGAATAAACTGCAAGACTTCTGTACATCTACAGTGCATAAAATAGCACCTTTTTTAGTATAACAAAGTTTTGACTCAAAAACAGTTTATAAAGGGAAAGTATAGAAAGATAGCTACATGCTTTAATTATTTTCTCCTACAAAATGCCAATTAAACTTTGAACTTAATACCCCATGTTGAACCTTTTTATATGACTCTCCCAGTCCTCTGCACAGGGCAAGTTTCTGTAAATGCTGGTGACATGAAAACGTATAACAAATAGTTGAAAATTAGTTGATTACTGAAATATTTTAATGACATTAAATTTGTAATTAACTTTAAAATGTATTTAAAAATCGGCATTGATATTATAAACAAAGTCATTTGTAGCAATGGATTATGAAATATCAAAAGAGAAAATATTCCCTGAAGTGGTTGGTTTTAGAGAGTTATTTGAAGCGTATTGTCAAGTTTTTATTTATACTTTATTGTCAATATGGGCTTCCTTGGTGATGCTAGTGGTAGCCAGTGGTAAAGAACCCTCCTGCCAATCTATGGGGTCTAAAGAGATGGAGGTTTGATCTCTGGATCAGGAAGATACCCTGGAGTAGGAACAGCAATGCACACTCCAGTGGGGCTCTGAACTGAAAGAGGACAGTTGCAAGCATAAGGAAGCTTAAGCACATGTTTGCAGTTTGGAGCTAAGATGGAGCCTACAGGAAGACATGAGGGCGTGATCGAAATTGTTAAGTGATAGTCAAAATTTCTGATTGGTTCCCCTGGTTTCCGCGCTTGTGGATGATTGCTTGACCTTTAACTTGATTGGTGTAATCTATAGGAAGTCCCGTGCAAAACTCCCCTTCACTTGCCTATATAAGCTGTAAATCTGCACTAATAAAACGGAACTGCTTTGATGGAACCTCTGCCGCGTGTAACTGTCCCCTGTGTGCGCACCGGGTGGAGGCGATGGGGGGCCTGCAGCAAGACTTGCCTCTCTCCGAGATCTCCCGGTTCAGCCGGGGGCAAAACCACTGCCTTCCTTTCTGCGGAAGGTCCCCGCACACTCCAATATTCTTGCCTGGAAAACTCCATGGACAGAGAAGCCTGGTGGGCTGTGGTTCACAGGGTTGCAAAGAGTTGGACATGACTGAACAACTTAGCATGCATGTATTGCCTATATACAGGTGCCTACATCTTAAAATAGGTATTTTCATTGAAAAATGTATTTGCCAAATTACTGGATGGTTTATGCATTTGCATTCTCTCTCAAAAAAAGTTCTACATATTTTATTGTTTTTATTGAATTTTATGCAAAAAATATAGTTTGAAAAAACCCATGAACTAACTTAACTGATTTAATAAATTCAATCTGAGCCTAAGCAGAGGCTCAGACTTAACACAGAAAAACTACCTACCAGAGAGAGGACTCATTCAGGATCCACATAAAAATATAAGGGAACTCTAGGCATCTCAGCTAGGAAAACAATCAGATACATAAAGCATCACTAAAAAGCTAGGTGAAAAGGTGTAAAAGCCAATGGAAGTTTCCATCAATTATCTTATCTGCCTGCACTTTGACAGTGGGTGATCCACAGAAAGAAGCACTGTAAAACCTTGGCAAAACCTAACATTAGCTTTCTTTGTAGGCCACGTATCCGTTGCAACTCGCATGTGAGAATGACTGGTCTTTAAATTCCAGTTTCACTATAATGACTCTCAGTGACTTATTATAATAAGAACCCTCCTGCAGGCAGTCTGGAAAAGCTAGCTTCCAGGTTTTTAACCCTTGAAGTACAGAGTATAACTTATAGTATTAGTATAGTTATTTTAATATGATTTAAGATTACCAATGTGTTTAATCTTATCTTTTATCTTAATCAAGTTACGATTGTTATAACATAAATACAGCTATGATATAGTTCAAAAGTCATCTAACAAATTGTTTACACTTTTAAGCATTCTGTAGTATTTTTATATAATATTTTACTTCCTCTGGTAAGTAGGAGGATAATATATAGTAAATATCCCTCTTCATTCAACTGTTTTCATGAAAACTCATTTTAATTGATATATAACTTGTCTTTAGATTTATTTCTTTACTGATGTTTGTCTATATTATTATTTTTTTGCTATTATCATTGTTTTGGTTTATATATATATATATCATTTTATTATTGGTCATTCTATATAGATATCATTACTACTTATAGAACTATTATTGAAAATTGTATGTAATATTTAAAATAAAATATAAAACTATAATTTTAAAATATCACTTCATTTAACATTCCATAGTAAGTTATTTAATTTTTAAAATATTTTAAAAATCTAATTATTAAATGCTGTAACATATATGTCAATAGACTCTAGTAGCCTTAGATCAGACAATTTTTCACTTAAAGCTTAACTTGATTATTTTCCGATAAGAAAATGAAACATGCTGCTATTAAAATAAAAATATAAAAAATACTAAGTCATAGTAGCTACCATTTAAATTTACTCAGTGTCACTCATAGGCATTTTTGTGAGTTAGCTTAGGAAGCTAAAAAATCATTTCTCATGGAAAATGGATTATAAACTTAAACAAATTAATTTGGGGAGCATAGCCTATTCATAGTTTCTATTCATAGGTTGGGAATTGCTAAAACTGTATTAACTAGAAAGGAATATTTTTGTATTTTCCAAAAGAAATTCAAATCTTGCTGGATTGAGTCTTCTATGATTATCCCAAAACCTAACATTAGCTTTCTTTGTAGGCCACGTATCCGTTGCAACTCGCATGTGAGAATGACTGGTCTTTAAATTCCAGTTTCACTATAATGACTCTCAGTGACTTATTATAATAAGAACCCTCCTGCAGGCAGTCTGGAAAAGCTAGCTTCCAGGTTTTTAACCCTTGAAGTACAGAGTATAACTTATAGTATTAGTATAGTTATTTTAATATGATTTAAGATTACCAATGTGTTTAATCTTATCTTTTATCTTAATCAAGTTACGATTGTTATAACATAAATACAGCTATGATATAGTTCAAAAGTCATCTAACAAATTGTTTACACTTTTAAGCATTCTGTAGTATTTTTATATAATATTTTACTTCCTCTGGTAAGTAGGAGGATAATATATAGTAAATATCCCTCTTCATTCAACTGTTTTCATGAAAACTCATTTTAATTGATATATAACTTGTCTTTAGATTTATTTCTTTACTGATGTTTGTCTATATTATTATTTTTTTGCTATTATCATTGTTTTGGTTTATATATATATATATCATTTTATTATTGGTCATTCTATATAGATATCATTACTACTTATAGAACTATTATTGAAAATTGTATGTAATATTTAAAATAAAATATAAAACTATAATTTTAAAATATCACTTCATTTAACATTCCATAGTAAGTTATTTAATTTTTAAAATATTTTAAAAATCTAATTATTAAATGCTGTAACATATATGTCAATAGACTCTAGTAGCCTTAGATCAGACAATTTTTCACTTAAAGCTTAACTTGATTATTTTCCGATAAGAAAATGAAACATGCTGCTATTAAAATAAAAATATAAAAAATACTAAGTCATAGTAGCTACCATTTAAATTTACTCAGTGTCACTCATAGGCATTTTTGTGAGTTAGCTTAGGAAGCTAAAAAATCATTTCTCATGGAAAATGGATTATAAACTTAAACAAATTAATTTGGGGAGCATAGCCTATTCATAGTTTCTATTCATAGGTTGGGAATTGCTAAAACTGTATTAACTAGAAATGAATATTTTTGTATTTTCCCAAAGAAATTGAAATCTTGATGGATTGAGGCTTCTATGATTATCCCAAAACAATAAAAAATAAGTCCATTAGCAGGAGGATTACTTTAAAATTAAATGATGATTGAATAAAGCTCACATTGATGCCAATGTCTTTAGAGGAGAACAATGCAAATAAATGGGCATTTCATATCTGTCTGAGGGATTTATGGAAAATTAATGCTCCTTATATTCATTCTCCCTCCCTCTCTTTCTCTTTCTGAAATATAGGTTCTAAGGGGTCTATATCTATGAACTATTCACAATGGAAAGATTAAGATTATAATAGTCCATATTGACAAAATATGCACTGATGTCATTTTCTAAATTCACACTAAATAATTGTACCTGAGTAGGTTTTCTTTTTCTCTACAAGTGTAAAAATGCAATGACAGTTTTGTTGTCTTCACTTCTCATTAAATAAGCACCTTTTGATAGCACTTTTTCAAGTCATCATATAACTGTAAGATTTCCAGCTGCAGTAGACACTTTTTAGCTCTTGTGTAATTTCTCAGCAGAATTTAATCCTGAAAAATCTATCTAAACTGCATCTTTCTCTCAACCTTCTTATAATCACCTTAACCTTTTCCACCACCTGACTTGTCATGCCTTTTCTTTCTGGTTCTTTGTTATTCCCTTGCTCTGCTACTCTCTTTAAATGAGGATGGTATTTTCTACAGAATACAATATATGATGCTCTCCTGTTCCCTCTCTAGAGTTGCTTCCTGGGCAACCAAACCACGGGCTGTGAATGTAACTAGCATCCAGGTAAATACACCAGGGACTCTACATCTTTATCTTCTATCCAGATTGCACTTCAATGTTCACAGTCATATATTCAAGAACAGTTTCTCTGAAATGTATCACTAAATTATCTCTAAAATTTGCAGTTTCATCATGACTTCTCCATCAAAGTAAATAGCATCCCTCTTTGTGTGGCTGTTCAGGTAAGAGGACGGGAAAGTGGAGAGCCTTGCTTCCATTGTTTCTCATGTCTAAGGTCTATTGAATCATAATCGTACATTTGTTTCATTTTAATCACTTTTCGGTATTTACATAGTCTGTGTTCCAGGCCTACATCTGGTCTAACCTGGATACAACAGCTTTACAACTGGTTTTTCTGAATTTATTCTTACCCTTTCCAACTTTCTCACTGATGCTAAGTGCTTTTTCGTAAGTGTGTAACTGTGTCACTTGTCTGCCTTAAAATTCTTTCTTGATCTCCAATAATTTTCACAATAAATAAATAAATAAGAACGTCCCTAAATTACCATCAAGTGAAAATAAATCAAATTTCTGAATTTTCTTCAGTGTCCCTGAATTTGAACACATTAGTCCTCCTCTAAACACACCCGGAATGTTCATTGTTTTGTGACTTTGTTCACATTATCCTATTGCTTGATATACCCTTTTTCTTCTCCTCTTTGAAAACATCTACATGTTTTTTACTGAGAAGCAGCAGTGACATTCCCTCTTGGAGCACATGCTCATTTCTACAAAATGTCAGATTCTATCTCTTTACCTCTCCTCTCAATCCAGTACTCTTGCCTGGAAAATCCTATGGACAGTGGAGTCTGTTGGGCTACCCACAACTAGATCACAAGAGTTGGACACAACTTAGCAACAAAAGCACCACCATCACCTCTCTGCAGAGATACAGGAGAAGAACTGTTTCAGCCCAAAGGAAAGGTTTCATCATATCAACTCTAAAACCTCTTAATCATTGAGTACAAGACAGCTGTTTTAGAGGACTGTCTTTATGTTCCAAATGAAGTGAGATAGCATTGTGCTTAGTCATTGACAGTATGCTGGTAACCTACATGTGACCTACAATTAAACAAAAACATATACTAAACCACATAGGAAAGGTCACCTACAGCAATATGGATGTCAACCATATGTTCATTGAACCTCTAATGGCAAATAATAGAAAGCACAGTTTAGAATATTTGTTGGGTGTTTGTAGGTATGTATCACACAGTATAATTAGACGGAGATGAGTTCATACAGCAACTTGCCAGCTGAAAAACACAAATGAAACAGGGTAGAGAATGACCAGAAATGTAGTGCCCTGAGGGACTGAAAATGCTGACTGCTTAGGCTTCAAGACTTAACAAAGGCTGACAATTGTTTTGAATGATGAAGAACTTCTTAAGATTTTACTTTGAATTAAAGATCAGATTAAAGAAAAGCCCACTCAAGCCTATTCTAGATAATCTCCAGATAGTCTCCAAGTATATAAAATAACTTCAAAATATCTTCTTTAAGTATGGAAGATGGATGAGAGGGGTACAAATAACAAAGCAGTAATTCAGTCTTGAAAAGAAGGGGAAAAAAATTTAAGTCTGATGGCTGGTGCATCAGACGACTAGAAACAATCCCAGCAGATACCAAGTTTTTAATTAACTGCGATCTAAAAAGCTATAAGTTCATGCTTAAAGAGCTTTTGTTTACTTGAAAAGCGATTGTGAGGATCATGACTCTCCTCCAACAGTAAATTCTCTGTGATGTGGTACTGTACTACAGGAAGCACAATAGTACAGAAAGGAAGAGCCGGAGGTCATGCAGAGTTGGGAAAAGAGTGCCTAGCAGAGAGTAGCATCAGTTTTGTATCAAGATGAGAAGGCTTTCACATTATGTGCCCAGCAGGATCCAAGCATTGCTATGGATCAGTGTACTCCTATGGGTCCCCTGTTTTTCCTCTTTTTAAAGTATTTTTAAGTCATCCCATATTGAATGCATAGTTGGGGAGTGGGTGGAAAGATAAAGATAATTTGTCTTGTTCATCTATATAATGCCAAATCCCAAAGAGCAGTGTGTGATTGATACCCAGAAGACCTTAGATTTTGAAATGGCTGCAAAGACTTCATGGGACATTTTTTTTTGCCTTGTTTTTTCCCTGTGCCAACTATTCTCTGTTGATTACATTGCAAACTTCTGTGCTCTTTTTACTTTGTCTCTGTGCAGTAGAGGCAAAACACTTGGAAATTATAGTTCTCAACCTCCTTTGCCAATGAGCTCTGGTTTAGATTCCAAGAGACACTTTCATGAGAAAGATGTGTGGGAAGAGAGCAGACACGAATTTTGAGAAGCTTCGGATTTAGCACATAGAGACTCTTGGCGCAATGATCAACTGCAATTGTGAAAGAGGCTACCTCAAATCAGAAACTTTCTGATTTTACTGAAGTCAGCTGCAATTATCTCTGACATTTGTTCTACAGTTCTTAAATATATATATTTAGATATATATTTCCCTGTATTTAATCATTTCTTCTTTTATAAATTCTGGAGAGGTTTCAGTTTTCCTGATCATCTCAGATTGGCACATCTCTTGTGTGAAAGATGTCTACTGTATGTGTGCAAGGGGTGGGAAAGAGACATGTAAGTTCAAGAAAGGTGGAAATGTGGCTGACTCTGTTCACTGAATTATTCTCCTTTTCGTCCTAAACACAGAACTAATCTACATTTCCCAGCCATTCCTGTAATCATGTAACGACTTTCCAGCTGATGTGGTATACTGGCCAAATTTCCAAGTCCACTGGGGAATCATAAAATCTCAGAGATATGGTAGAATGAATAGGTGGAAGAAGCCTGAGTTTGGAGCACTGCTTGAAGGACAATCACTCCAAAAGGAAACTCTGTGTTAAACTCTTCATGAGTAAAAAATAAAATTTATTATTTAATCCCACTTATTTTATTGTTGTTGTTACAAAAATAAATCCATCATGATTAATACCCAGTTATTTTATATGAATTTTGAATTGGTGTTGAAATGGAAAATATGATACATAATTGCTGTCATTATGATGAAATGCATCCTTCTAGTGCATAAGTATTCAGTGATTTAACAAAGTCTTGCCATAGAGTTGGAAGTTATTTCTGTGTCCCAGACAAATTCCACTTTCTGCTTTCTTACAAAAATTGCAGTTATTTCCTCTTCAGTCTTCCTTCTCAAACTCATGCCACCCTTGCTGTTTCTGTCATACTCAAGAGACAAGGGTGATGTGGAAAGAATGGGAGATTTGGACTCTGTGGGTCTGTGGATCTGGGTGTGAAAATATCTCTTCTCATTCTGTGTTTTATCACCATCAGCAAATTCTTATTAGTGAGGATTTCCAAGTTTCATTTACTGCTATGTGAAATATAGCTGATTGTGTACATTTAGAAAGTTATCAAAAGATTTAAATCTACTTGAGCTGACCACTGTCTAAAATGATCAAATCAAACAAACAACTTGGGGAATGGTGTTTTGTTCTCTTTTCATTTCTGATATGCTTCCATTGCTTTCTTTAAATATGATGCAGATTGGAAAGTAGACATCTATCACCTTGCAATATTAATGATCACTTTATCAATACCAATATCACTCATTAGATTGTTGTCATTGTTCAGTTGCCAAGTCTTGTGTGACTCTTTGTGACCTCGATGACTGCAACAAGTTAGGTTTCCTGTCCTTCACCATTACTGGAGTTTTCCCAAGTTAATATCCATGAATTGCATAGATAACCTCAGAGATGTTATTTAACTATTCCTCAAATATAAAATAAGAATAATAATTCTTACCTTGTGAAATTGTTGTGAAAATTAAAGCTAAATATACCATAAAAATATCGATATTTAATTTTATTATTAATAAAAAGTTTTGAGAGGACAAGCAATTTTTCATTGATTAATGGGATAGGTTGGGAATTTCGGAAGGATTGATAGTTTGGAGCACTGCTTGAAGGACAATCACTCCAAAAGGAAACTCTGTGTTAAACTCTTCATGAGTAAAAAATAAAATTTATTATTTAATCCCACTTATTTTATTGTTGTTGTTACAAAAATAAATCCATCATGATTAATACCCAGTTATTTTATATGAATTTTGAATTGGTGTTGAAATGGAAAATATGATACATAATTGCTGTCATTATGATGAAATGCATCCTTCTAGTGCATAAGTATTCAGTGATTTAACAAAGTCTTGCCATAGAGTTGGAAGTTATTTCTGTGTCCCAGACAAATTCCACTTTCTGCTTTCTTACAAAAATTGCAGTTATTTCCTCTTCAGTCTTCCTTCTCAAACTCATGCCACCCTTGCTGTTTCTGTCATACTCAAGAGACAAGGGTGATGTGGAAAGAATGGGAGATTTGGACTCTGTGGGTCTGTGGATCTGGGTGTGAAAATATCTCTTCTCATTCTGTGTTTTATCACCATCAGCAAATTCTTATTAGTGAGGATTTCCAAGTTTCATTTACTGCTATGTGAAATATAGCTGATTGTGTACATTTAGAAAGTTATCAAAAGATTTAAATCTACTTGAGCTGACCACTGTCTAAAATGATCAAATCAAACAAACAACTTGGGGAATGGTGTTTTGTTCTCTTTTCATTTCTGATATGCTTCCATTGCTTTCTTTAAATATGATGCAGATTGGAAAGTAGACATCTATCACCTTGCAATATTAATGATCACTTTATCAATACCAATATCACTCATTAGATTGTTGTCATTGTTCAGTTGCCAAGTCTTGTGTGACTCTTTGTGACCTCGATGACTGCAACAAGTTAGGTTTCCTGTCCTTCACCATTACTGGAGTTTTCCCAAGTTAATATCCATGAATTGCATAGATAACCTCAGAGATGTTATTTAACTATTCCTCAAATATAAAATAAGAATAATAATTCTTACCTTGTGAAATTGTTGTGAAAATTAAAGCTAAATATACCATAAAAATATCGATATTTAATTTTATTATTAATAAAAAGTTTTGAGAGGACAAGCAATATCTTGTTATCATTGTCATGCCTAGCAGTGCTAGATTGCAAAATAAGTAACTTAATAAATGATTGAACTGATGTAAATTGACTGATTCTGAACCAACCTGCTTTGCTAAGACTTTTGCTTATTTTTCTATGCCTGTGTTCATGTATTTTGACATTTATTTTCCTTCAAGTCATACTTTGCAAACCATGAACATAACTTTGTTAATTTCTCAGCCCTGCATTTTTCCAGAATGTGTTGCACAGATGACAGTTCCACAAAAGATGATCTATGAAAAAAGCAAGTCTATGTGCAATTTAGTTTAGTGTATGCTAGATAGGCTATTTTACCCATGGAGATTGATGATGCACAAGAAAATTATGAAGGGCTTTGCAAACTCTAGTAACTAAGATTTTATTTTTCTTGATTCAAAGTTTCTCAAACATGCCAGGCAAATGAAATGTTCCCATCCTCACTGTTACCACCTGCCTCCACACTTCCCATCCCAATCACAGAGCACTTATTAAAAAATTTCACAGCTAATATACCATGAAGATGCAGCCCAGGACTAATCCTAGGAGTGTCTCCTACTTGGGGGATTGTGTTTCTTAGTAATGTCACAACTCTTTAAATGACTTGCACATCTACTTATACTGTATTCATTAGGCATGATCAACTGTGTATCATTTGCTGGCAGGAATAGAGAGTAATCTTATTCCTTTTGTCTTTTCATACCAAGAATATGATAAGGGTCCACTGTGAGTAAATGTTTCTTCACTTAAGTACTTCGAAAAATCAAGTTTTTTAAGATCGTGACTCTATTGCAATATTAATGATCACTTTATCAATACCAATTCCGATTGTTGTCATTGTTCAGTAGCCAAGTCTTGTGTGACTCTTTGTGACCTCGATGACTGCAACAAGTTAGGTTTCCTGTCCTTCACCATTACTGGAGTTTTCCCAAGTTAATATCCATGAATTGCATAGATAACCTCAGAGATGTTATTTAACTATTCCTCAAATATAAAATAAGAATAATAATTCTTACCTTGTGAAATTGTTGTGAAAATTAAAGCTAAATATACCATAAAAATATCGATATTTAATTTTATTATTAATAAAAAGTTTTGAGAGGACAAGCAATATCTTGTTATCATTGTCATGCCTAGCAGTGCTAGATTGCAAAATAAGTAACTTAATAAATGATTGAACTGATGTAAATTGACTGATTCTGAACCAACCTGCTTTGCTAAGACTTTTGCTTATTTTTCTATGCCTGTGTTCATGTATTTTGACATTTATTTTCCTTCAAGTCATACTTTGCAAACCATGAACATAACTTTGTTAATTTCTCAGCCCTGCATTTTTCCAGAATGTGTTGCACAGATGACAGTTCCACAAAAGATGATCTATGAAAAAAGCAAGTCTATGTGCAATTTAGTTTAGTGTATGCTAGATAGGCTATTTTACCCATGGAGATTGATGATGCACAAGAAAATTATGAAGGGCTTTGCAAACTCTAGTAACTAAGATTTTATTTTTCTTGATTCAAAGTTTCTCAAACATGCCAGGCAAATGAAATGTTCCCATCCTCACTGTTACCACCTGCCTCCACACTTCCCATCCCAATCACAGAGCACTTATTAAAAAATTTCACAGCTAATATACCATGAAGATGCAGCCCAGGACTAATCCTAGGAGTGTCTCCTACTTGGGGGATTGTGTTTCTTAGTAATGTCACAACTCTTTAAATGACTTGCACATCTACTTATACTGTATTCATTAGGCATGATCAACTGTGTATCATTTGCTGGCAGGAATAGAGAGTAATCTTATTCCTTTTGTCTTTTCATACCAAGAATATGATAAGGGTCCACTTTGAGTAAATGTTTCTTCACTTACCACAGTATCTTACCACTTGAAAAATAACATTTGTATATATTATAAAATAGACACACAAAAACATTTGATTAATTATCACTTTTAGTTAGTATTATGGAACATTGCCCAGAGGCTTTTTCTACTTTCTTAATTTTCCAGAAATCATTAAAAATGTAAAAAATTTCCCCAAACTGACATCATGACATTTAAATAATAAAAAGCAATATGTAGTATATACTAAGCAGAAATAGAGGTAGTAAGAGCCCTTCAGGCAAAGAGAGTTTAATACACTCATTAAACATATTCAGGTAACTCAAAAATGTGCTATAACCATGTGCAAATACAAAACTGTGCACATGGTCTGTGATTCAAATTTCTCTCTTCTATTATTCACTGAAACATACAAAAGTATGACCGCATACCAGGAATTGTGCCAACAGTTAGGACTATGATCACAAATAGGGACTTTTTGTGTAATTAATCTTATAAATTAAGCTCCAGTAAGCTTTTATTGAGTTTACAGAGTAGTGAAGAATACACCCAAATAACTAGGTAATGTGTGTGATGTCATATTATGGAGGAAGGGCCATCTGATACAAATTGAGGGAGGGGGGCACTTTTGCCACAGATGATGAACCTTAAATGCTGTATTTGAAGTAGCATGAGGCATTTGTATGCTCAGTCATATTCAATTCTTTGTGATCACATAGACTGTAGCCCATCAGGCTCCGCTGTCCATGGGATTTCCCAAGGCAAGAATACTGGAATGGGTTGCCATTTCCTTCTCCAGGGCTTCTTCTCAACACAGGGATAGAAACCAAGTCTCCTGCATCTCCTGAAGCGGCAGACAGATTCATTTACTTTGCATCTGCCTCCACACTTCCCATCCCAATCACAGAGCACTTATTAAAAAATTTCACAGCTAATATACCATGAAGATGCAGCCCAGGACTAATCCTAGGAGTGTCTCCTACTTGGGGGATTGTGTTTCTTAGTAATGTCACAACTCTTTAAATGACTTGCACATCTACTTATACTGTATTCATTAGGCATGATCAACTGTGTATCATTTGCTGGCAGGAATAGAGAGTAATCTTATTCCTTTTGTCTTTTCATACCAAGAATATGATAAGGGTCCACTTTGAGTAAATGTTTCTTCACTTACCACAGTATCTTACCACTTGAAAAATAACATTTGTATATATTATAAAATAGACACACAAAAACATTTGATTAATTATCACTTTTAGTTAGTATTATGGAACATTGCCCAGAGGCTTTTTCTACTTTCTTAATTTTCCAGAAATCATTAAAAATGTAAAAATTACCCCCAAACTGACATCATGACATTTAAATAATAAAAAGCAATATGTAGTATATACTAAGCAGAAATAGAGGTAGTAAGAGCCCTTCAGGCAAAGAGAGTTTAATACACTCATTAAACATATTCAGGTAACTCAAAAATGTGCTATAACCATGTGCAAATACAAAACTGTGCACATTGTCTGTGATTCAAATTTCTCTTTTCTATTATTCACTGAAACATACAAAAGTATGACCGCATACCAGGAATTGTGCCAACAGTTAGGACTATGATCACAAATAGGGACTTTTTGTGTAATTAATCTTATAAATTAAGCTCCAGTAAGCTTTTATTGAGTTTACAGAGTAGTGAAGAATACACCCAAATAACTAGGTAATGTGTGTGATGTCATATTATGGAGGAAGGGCCATCTGATACAAATTGAGGGAGGGGGGCACTTTTGCCACAGATGATGAACCTTAAATGCTGTATTTGAAGTAGCATGAGGCATTTGTATGCTCAGTCATATTCAATTCTTTGTGATCACATAGACTGTAGCCCATCAGGCTCCGCTGTCCATGGGATTTCCCAAGGCAAGAATACTGGAATGGGTTGCCATTTCCTTCTCCAGGGCTTCTTCTCAACACAGGGATAGAATCCAAGTCTCCTGCATCTCCTGAAGCGGCAGACAGATTCATTTACCATTGCTGTAGAAATAGCAATTCTGGTGGTGTGAAAATCAAAGCATTTTGGTATAGCAAACTTTTGGTAATTAAAGTGTTTAAGAAGTCTGATTTAAAGATTGAAAAAGTGCAAATAACTAGACAGGTAAACAGAGCACAAAATACAAACAAATTGGGACTTTTAAAATTTTTTGGCCTCTTTTATTGATTATTTATTTATTTATTTTCATCCATCTTTATTCTTTGGCCTGTGTGGGCCTCCCATTGCAGTGGCCTCTCTCGTTGCAGAGCACCAACTCTGAGTGCATGTGCTCCAGAGTGCTTGCTCTCAATTGAACACACAGTCCAGCTGCTCGGTGGCATGTGGGATCTTCCCAGTCCAGGGATCGAACTGGTCCCCCTTGCACTGCAAGGCAGACTCTTTACTCATTGGACCACCAGGGAAGTTCCAATTTGAACTTTATGGCAGAGAAGATGGTTGGGGGGGGGAACTTAAGAGGAAATTTAGGATAGTTTTTACCACTAATTGATACAAAAGATAATGAATTACAGTGATGGCATTCAAAGTGAAGAACAATGGAAGGATTCATGAGATATGGAGGAGGCTTTAGGGACAGATCTTGATTATTCCTTGAATGCAGAAATTCTAAAATAGCAAAAGAATGAGAATAACAGGTTAATAGTAAGCATGTTGCTGAATATGACCCATGTATTATCCACTTGGAGTTCTGTATCATATTTTATGTGTGTGAATTTGTCATTGTTTATTTAATCTTTCTAACACTGATAGAAAATTGGATTTATATTGCTTAGAAATCAATAGAAATTAATTTTTAATAATAATAATACTTTTAATTAATAGAAATTAATGAAATAGAAATTAATTTTTCCAAAAACATTCTTGTCCATATGTTTTCCTTTATATATTTAAATTGGAATATAATTTCAGTGACACATTTTACATGGGATAGAACTTTAGGGGATGCTGTCGGTTTTTCAAAATATTTGCAACATTTCTACTCTACATTTCTACTCTATACATAAAAGACTTTATGACTGATAGTCTCTGCAATACCTAGTATTACAATAATTTTTATTTTTCCCCAACTTATTGTGTAGGGTGTGGTCTTACTTTTTCTTTCCCAAGTCATTAATAATATTGAAAAAATTTCATATGTATCTTGGCCACAAATATTAATCAATAAATAAGAGAACAATATCAACCAAATCCTTGTGCTCAAGGAGTTTCTCTTTACATGGGAGATACAAAGAAAAAGGTACTAGGAGGTTATATGCACTGTGTAGAAGACAAAGACAGCTGGTCTATATTTCTTTAGATTTTCAGTCTTGGACTAGCACTTCCTAAGAACATGATATTTAAGCAGAGGATTGAATGTAGAGAAAGACTGCTCTCTAGGCAAGAATACTAGAGTGGGTTGCCATTTCTTTCTCCAAAAGATTTACCCAAGCCAGGGATCATACCTGGGTCTCCTGCATTCCCGTCAGATCCTTAACCACCTGAGCTTCCAGGGAAACCACTTAATATATAGGGAAGGGCTAATTCCAGTTCATGTAATGAAACATATAAAAATCCTGAGATGCTGATGAGTTACACATGTTTAGGAACAGCAGACAAACTATTATAATTTGATTGTAATGAAAAGGGAGAAATTATGTTTGATTCAGGCAGCATTAAAATAGCAAAAGAATGAGAATAACAGGTTAATAGTAAGCATGTTGCTGAATATGACCCATGTATTATCCACTTGGAGTTCTGTATCATATTTTATGTGTGTGAATTTGTCATTGTTTATTTAATCTTTCTAACACTGATAGAAAATTGGATTTATATTGCTTAGAAATCAATAGAAATTAATTTTTAATAATAATAATACTTTTAATTAATAGAAATTAATGAAATAGAAATTAATTTTTCCAAAAACATTCTTGTCCATATGTTTTCCTTTATATATTTAAATTGGAATATAATTTCAGTGACACATTTTACATGGGATAGAACTTTAGGGGATGCTGTCGGTTTTTCAAAATATTTGCAACATTTCTACTCTACATTTCTACTCTATACATAAAAGACTTTATGACTGATAGTCTCTGCAATACCTAGTATTACAATAATTTTTATTTTTCCCCAACTTATTGTGTAGGGTGTGGTCTTACTTTTTCTTTCCCAAGTCATTAATAATATTGAAAAAAAATTTCATATGTATCTTGGCCACAAATATTAATCAATAAATAAGAGAACAATATCAACCAAATCCTTGTGCTCAAGGAGTTTCTCTTTACATGGGAGATACAAAGAAAAAGGTACTAGGAGGTTATATGCACTGTGTAGAAGACAAAGACAGCTGGTCTATATTTCTTTAGATTTTCAGTCTTGGACTAGCACTTCCTAAGAACATGATATTTAAGCAGAGGATTGAATGTAGAGAAAGACTGCTCTCTAGGCAAGAATACTAGAGTGGGTTGCCATTTCTTTCTCCAAAAGATTTACCCAAGCCAGGGATCATACCTGGGTCTCCTGCATTCCCGTCAGATCCTTAACCACCTGAGCTTCCAGGGAAACCACTTAATATATAGGGAAGGGCTAATTCCAGTTCATGTAATGAAACATATAAAAATCCTGAGATGCTGATGAGTTACACATGTTTAGGAACAGCAGACAAACTATTATAATTTGATTGTAATGAAAAGGGAGAAATTATGTTTGATTCAGGCAGCATTAAAGTGAAAATGATTAGAAAATGATTAGGGACCTTCTACAGACAGAAGCTAGAAAAAAAATTCTTGCAGAGAAGAGAAACAAAGCCAGGAAGTTTTTTGTTTGGCTATAACTTAAATAATTTCTTTGTTTGGGAAAGCTTAGTTGCCCTGGTGGCTCAGATGGTAAAGAATCTGTCTGCAATGAAGGAGACGTGGATTCAGCTCCTAGAGGATTCATGGCATCTTGGAAGATATCCTGGAGGATGTATGGCAGCCTACACTAGTATTCTTGCCTGGAGAATCCCCATGAACGGAGGATCCTGGTGGGCTACAGTCCATGGGTTCACAAGAGTTAGCCACGACTGAGTGACTAAGGACAGAACAGTACAGTTGCCTTTGAAAGAATAAAAAAGGAAGAAACAAGAGTAGATAAATTCAAAAAAGATGTGGCAAGGCTTCCCTTGGTGACCCAGTGGGTAAGGAGCCTGCCTTGCAGTGAAAGGAGCACCGGTTCGACCCCTGGTCCAGGAGGATCCCACATGCCAGGGAGCAGCTGGATTGGTGAGTCCAATTACGAGTAAGTGCTCTGGAGCGCGTGCACCCAGAGCCAATGCTCTGTAATTAGCAAGACCACTGCTGTGGGAGGCCCACACAGGCCAAAGAATAAAATGATGAATGAAAATAAATATAAATAAAAGAGGCATGATGGGGGGGAGGGAAACACTTATGTGTTTAATTATGTCAAAGAACAATTAAATATGCAAAGAATCTCTTCTTTTTCTTAGGTTTTGTTAGCATTTTCACTGCACCTCACTATTAGAATGTAGAGAAAGACTGCTCTCTAGGCAAGAATACTAGAGTGGGTTGCCATTTCTTTCTCCAAAAGATTTACCCAAGCCAGGGATCATACCTGGGTCTCCTGCATTCCCGTCAGATCCTTAACCACCTGAGCTTCCAGGGAAACCACTTAATATATAGGGAAGGGCTAATTCCAGTTCATGTAATGAAACATATAAAAATCCTGAGATGCTGATGAGTTACACATGTTTAGGAACAGCAGACAAACTATTATAATTTGATTGTAATGAAAAGGGAGAAATTATGTTTGATTCAGGCAGCATTAAAGTGAAAATGATTAGAAAATGATTAGGGACCTTCTACAGACAGAAGCTAGAAAAAAAATTCTTGCAGAGAAGAGAAACAAAGCCAGGAAGTTTTTTGTTTGGCTATAACTTAAATAATTTCTTTGTTTGGGAAAGCTTAGTTGCCCTGGTGGCTCAGATGGTAAAGAATCTGTCTGCAATGAAGGAGACGTGGATTCAGCTCCTAGAGGATTCATGGCATCTTGGAAGATATCCTGGAGGATGTATGGCAGCCTACACTAGTATTCTTGCCTGGAGAATCCCCATGAACGGAGGATCCTGGTGGGCTACAGTCCATGGGTTCACAAGAGTTAGCCACGACTGAGTGACTAAGGACAGAACAGTACAGTTGCCTTTGAAAGAATAAAAAAGGAAGAAACAAGAGTAGATAAATTCAAAAAAGATGTGGCAAGGCTTCCCTTGGTGACCCAGTGGGTAAGGAGCCTGCCTTGCAGTGAAAGGAGCACCGGTTCGACCCCTGGTCCAGGAGGATCCCACATGCCAGGGAGCAGCTGGATTGGTGAGTCCAATTACGAGTAAGTGCTCTGGAGCGCGTGCACCCAGAGCCAATGCTCTGTAATTAGCAAGACCACTGCTGTGGGAGGCCCACACAGGCCAAAGAATAAAATGATGAATGAAAATAAATATAAATAAAAGAGGCATGATGGGGGGGAGGGAAACACTTATGTGTTTAATTATGTCAAAGAACAATTAAATATGCAAAGAATCTCTTCTTTTTCTTAGGTTTTGTTAGCATTTTCACTGCACCTCACTTTGCAATAGCTTTTGTACTTTTTGTTTCAATAAATATCTTTCTGCATAGATTTATAAGATCTCCATAACTATTAATGAAATAAAACATATATTATTATCCCTATAATGAGAAATCAGAAATAACTTGATTAGTAAACTCAATTATGCTACATAATTAGTAACGTGAAGGAAATGAGAATTAAATTCAAGTCTCTGCCTCTAAAGCTAATAGAAGTTGAGAGATTTTCATGGGTAAAAATACTATTGCCAAAGAGAAATAGTGGAGTGATAAACCTTGCGGGCTACAAATTTTCCAGGGAGCAAAGTGGTTAGACTGAACACAGCACTCAATGTGCGGACAGAAAGGAGGACCAGGATGATTTATAATTTTATTTCTTCACTTTTCCTACAGTCACTATACTCCTACCTTCACTTATTCCTAGTTGAGTCTGATTATAAATATAGAAATAGAGGTTGTGTCTTATACGCTGTATACTGCCAGGTCTAATATTTGTAGAAAGAGTACCATAGTAACTCAAACTCAACTCATGGATTGTTTGCTTTTTGAGTGCTCCCATTCTGGAATACTGAGCTTTCTTAGCATTACTGAATAAAGTCAGTATATAGGCTGTGGGTAAATTAAACAAAGGTTACAAAAAGAAAATCTGTTTATAAACAACAAAATGAGGGGAAACAGATGACTAAGTTTGATGCATCACGATGTCTATTCCACTAAATTAGTTAAAGTTTTGGTTCAGATTATCTTGTTTCTCCTTCAAAGCTGTATTCCACTAAATTAGTTAAAGTTTTGGTTCAGATTATCTTGTTTCTCCTTCAAAGCTGTTTACAATATTGATAATACTGGGAAAAGTGGTTGACTTCTCTGTTACATCATATGAGAACGTTAAGTCAAGAGTATCATTAAGCATTTTTCTAATGCTAAATCAGTTCAGAAATTCTATGAAAATCTTGTGAACTTTCAGAGAATTCTAGACAAAATTTGTCCTAAATCTTCTGGTAGAATTATTTTAGAGAAATCTTAAGATCTTTATAGTAATGACTACCTCATATTCATACTGATGTGTGTGTGCGTGCTAGGTTGCTTCAGTCGTGTCTGACCCTTTGGAACCCAATGGACTATAGCTCTCCTGGCTTCTCTGTCAGTGGAGTTCTGGCAAGAGTACTGGAGTGGTTTTCCCATGTCCTTCTCCAGGGGATCTTCCCAACCCAGGGATGGAGTCTGAGTCTCTTACGTCTCTTGCACTGGCATGTAGGTTCTCTACAACTAAGTCACCTGGGAAGCCCCTTTATATGCATAGATGGAGACAGTCTGGCTGCTGGGGGGAAGACTAGAGAGAATGATTCTGGATAAACGTGGATACACTTTGGGGAGTTGTCATTTCTACTTTTGTCTTTATTTTGTATAGTATTTTTTCTAGGACTGGTAGATGCTCATCTAATCTCATATGAAATACAATGAGAAAACATTCTTTAAATATGTGTACACAAAAGCCTGTAGAAAGTGTTCATTGGATGAACAAATAGACCCTCAGGGTAAAAGAAGAATAAGCTATTAATAACCTAAATTTTATACTTAACCATAACTAATTATATTGAAACATGAAACCACTACATTTTTATCAGTTTGTCATATTTCTTTTAGTAAAGCCTATGAAACCAATGCAAATCCAAATACATTATAAAACCATTGAAAAAGAATAAACCTAAAATCCAATTTTGTCTGTGATAGGTTGTTATCTCATTTGTAACATTTAAAATTACCCTCTTTGTACTTAAAAAAAAATGTCTCATAAGTAATATGATGACGGTACATCTTTAACTATTAATAACTCTGGGGGAAGGGGCTGTAGAACTATGGAATAATTTCAGTTTATTAAAAGAATATAGTGAAAGAAGCTTCAACTAGAAGTTCCTTGGTACCCCCCCTCCCCCAACCCAGTTCTATAAAATGCTGTTAAAATGTATAACAAGTATTTATTTAAGGCAAAATGACCAGTAGCTCAGTGTATGAACTGCAATATATTTTTTTTTAAGTTGAAAAACAGCAGACTATCCCAATTTTTCATTTCAGTCTAGCTAAAGTAGAAGCCCGTCTATTTGACTCCCTGTGGGTCGATCCTGTAGAAATTATCTGTGGCCTTCTGTAAATTTCATGTAGGACCCAGAGGGACAGATTTTGTCTCTGACAGAAATTCTGGTAGAATTATTTTAGAGAAATCTTAAGATCTTTATAGTAATGACTACCTCATATTCATACTGATGTGTGTGCGTGCTAGGTTGCTTCAGTCGTGTCTGACCCTTTGGAACCCAATGGACTATAGCTCTCCTGGCTTCTCTGTCAGTGGAGTTCTGGCAAGAGTACTGGAGTGGTTTTCCCATGTCCTTCTCCAGGGGATCTTCCCAACCCAGGGATGGAGTCTGAGTCTCTTACGTCTCTTGCACTGGCATGTAGGTTCTCTACAACTAAGTCACCTGGGAAGCCCCTTTATATGCATAGATGGAGACAGTCTGGCTGCTGGGGGGAAGACTAGAGAGAATGATTCTGGATAAACGTGGATACACTTTGGGGAGTTGTCATTTCTACTTTTGTCTTTATTTTGTATAGTATTTTTTCTAGGACTGGTAGATGCTCATCTAATCTCATATGAAATACAATGAGAAAACATTCTTTAAATATGTGTACACAAAAGCCTGTAGAAAGTGTTCATTGGATGAACAAATAGACCCTCAGGGTAAAAGAAGAATAAGCTATTAATAACCTAAATTTTATACTTAACCATAACTAATTATATTGAAACATGAAACCACTACATTTTTATCAGTTTGTCATATTTCTTTTAGTAAAGCCTATGAAACCAATGCAAATCCAAATACATTATAAAACCATTGAAAAAGAATAAACCTAAAATCCAATTTTGTCTGTGATAGGTTGTTATCTCATTTGTAACATTTAAAATTACCCTCTTTGTACTTAAAAAAAAATGTCTCATAAGTAATATGATGACGGTACATCTTTAACTATTAATAACTCTGGGGGAAGGGCTGTAGAACTATGGAATAATTTCAGTTTATTAAAACAATATAGTGAAAGAAGCTTCAACTAGAAGTTCCTTGGTACCCCCCCTCCCCCAACCCAGTTCTATAAAATGCTGTTAAAATGTATAACAAGTATTTATTTAAGGCAAAATGACCAGTAGCTCAGTGTATGAACTGCAATATATTTTTTTTTAAGTTGAAAAACAGCAGACTATCCCAATTTTTCATTTCAGTCTAGCTAAAGTAGAAGCCCGTCTATTTGACTCCCTGTGGGGTCGATCCTGTAGAAATTATCTGTGGCCTTCTGTAAATTTCATGTAGGACCCAGAGGGGACAGATTTTGTCTCTGCTACAGAGTAACATATTTGGCAGCAAATTCAGGTAGCTTGGAAAATACATTTCACCTCATTACATATGTCTGGATCATCTTGTTCCACTGGAATAGGACAGAAAGAATAAAAGAGTACCCGTGCCACAGGAAAAATAGTGGAGATAGACAAAAGATGCAAAGCAGAATTTTTCTTTTTTATGTAAAAATTCTTTTTTTGTGTGAACAATTATTCTACTTTGTGAAATAATCCCTCTCTCTTTTTTTAAGGCCATGGATATGGTGGTGGACACTAAGCACAATACTTTGCTCAGAGAGGGACTCATTGAATGTTTTGAGGCTAATAATGCCTATATTTATATTTAAAACAATAGAAATCCCATGCAGGTTCTATCACCTATAATTATCAAGTCCCAGGGGAAGGGAGAGTGCTAGTTCACTGCATTCTTGTGATAAATGTGAGAAAACAAATTTGTTTTGTGTATCAAATTTTGTAGTTGAAAATAAAATTCCAGTTTTCTGCATAAGGAAAATTCTACTTAGAATGACTGAGGTCTTTTCTTAATTTTTCAGTATTTCAAGTTATGCCTCATAGTGGTCTTTTGGGACATCAGTTATCACTTAGAACACTGCACCCTTAGAAATAATACAAAATTGGATGTATGCACTTTGAATGTAGAATGCAACTTTATATAATGGAGGTTTTTTTGTTTTGTTTTGTTTTTTTATAGTATTTGTCATGATCTTATTTCCTTCAATTTGTTCATTATGTCAAAAAAAAAAAAAAAATGTCTGTAAAGCCACCGTGATAAACTTGAATCATGGGAACTTTCTGTTCTGTGACAACATCTAGGTCAATTCCTTACTCCTAGTATACCTAAAAAGTAGTCAAATTAAAAAAAGGAGAAACCCTTTATTCTGATATATTCTTTTTTTTTCTTTTTTATTTGGGAGGTGTGGGGTGGGTTGGAGAGGGAGGGGCGGTGGGCCACTTCTATTGTTCTTTCTTTTTATTTATTTATTTATTTATTTATCTTTTTGGGGGGTGGGGTGGGGAGAGAGGGGGATGGGCAGGCCACTTCTATTGGTCTTTCATTCATCTATTTTCATCCGTCTTTGTTCTTTGGCTCCTGTGGGCCTCCCATCGTGGTGGCCTCCGTCATTGCAGAGCCCCGGCTCTGGGTACATGCGCGCCAGAGCTCCGGCTTGGTACTTGGCATATGTTGCATCTTGTTCCACTGGAATAGGACAGAAAGAATAAAAGAGTACCCGTGCCACAGGAAAAATAGTAAACAAAGATGCAAAGCAGAATTTTTCTTTTTATGTAAAAATTCTTTTTGTGTGAACAATTATTCTACTTTGTGAAATAATCCTCTCTTTTTTTAAGGCCATGGATATGGTGGTGGACACTAAGCACAATACTTTGCTCAGAGAGGGACTCATTGAATGTTTTGAGGCTAATAATGCCTATATTTATATTTAAAACAATAGAAATCCCATGCAGGTTCTATCACCTATAATTATCAAGTCCCGGGGGAAGGGAGAGTGCTAGTTCACTGCATTCTTGTGATAAATGTGAGAAAACAAATTTGTTTTGTGTATCAAATTTTGTAGTTGAAAATAAAATTCCAGTTTTCTGCATAAGGAAAATTCTACTTAGAATGACTGAGGTCTTTTCTTAATTTTTCAGTATTTCAAGTTATGCCTCATAGTGGTCTTTTGGGACATCAGTTATCACTTAGAACACTGCACCCTTAGAAATAATACAAAATTGGATGTATGCACTTTGAATGTAGAATGCAACTTTATATAATGGAGGTTTTTTTGTTTTGTTTTGTTTTTTTATAGTATTTGTCATGATCTTATTTCCTTCAATTTGTTCATTATGTCAAAAAAAAAAAAAAAATGTCTGTAAAGCCACCGTGATAAACTTGAATCATGGGAACTTTCTGTTCTGTGACAACATCTAGGTCAATTCCTTACTCCTAGTATACCTAAAAAGTAGTCAAATTAAAAAAAGGAGAAACCCTTTATTCTGATATATTCTTTTTTTTTCTTTTTTATTTGGGAGGTGTGGGGTGGGTTGGAGAGGGAGGGGGGCGGGTGGGCCACTTCTATTGTTCTTTCTTTTTATTTATTTATTTATTTATTTATCTTTTTGGGGGGTGGGGTGGGGAGAGAGGGGGATGGGCAGGCCACTTCTATTGGTCTTTCATTCATCTATTTTCATCCGTCTTTGTTCTTTGGCTCCTGTGGGCCTCCCATCGTGGTGGCCTCCGTCATTGCAGAGCCCCGGCTCTGGGTACATGCGCGCCAGAGCTCCGGCTTGGTACTTGGGCACATTGGTCCAGCCCCTCTGCGGCACGTGGGATCTTCCCAGGCCAGGGATCGAACCAATGCCCCTTGCATTGCAAGGCAGTGTTCTTACCCACTGGACTACCAGGGGAGGCCCCTATTGGTATTTCATTTATCTATTTTTCATCCATCTTTGTTCTTTGGCCTGTGTGGGCTTCCCATTGCAGTGGCCTCTGTTGTCGCAGAGCGCCGGCTCTGGGTGCATGCGCTGCAGAGCTCTGGCTCGGTAATTGGACACATCAGTCCAGCCGCTCCGCGGCACTAGGGATCTTCCCAGGCCAGAGATCAAACCGGTGCCCCTTCACTGCAAGGCAGTGTCCTTACTCACTGGACCACCAGGGAAGCCCTGATATATTCTTTACTGTTAACA
Organism: Tragulus kanchil; assembly: GCA_022376925.1. NCBI lineage: Eukaryota > Metazoa > Chordata > Mammalia > Artiodactyla > Tragulidae > Tragulus > Tragulus kanchil. The sequence goes on along the minus strand of JAIOJX010000025.1, from coordinate 109,834,250 downwards.
CTAGTATCTGTTGATCTACTATATATATAAAACCTAGACACACTGCTGTGATCAACTATATTGAATATGTGATATACTTGCCACAATATATGATTACCTTAATGCTCACAGCACTGCAACTTTGGTTCTACTGCATCATATATTTGGTAGCAGAGCCCAACAGAAGTCAGATCCCTTTGGTTTTTAAATGCTTTTCCCATATTATCCCAGTACATTATAAATATGGTGATGATCATCATCATCATTATAAGGAAGAAAATAAAAATGAAGGGAACAAAAAATAGAGATAAAGAGGAAGAAGAAAAAAAACATACAATGCTCTTGGATACTTAACATATGGTACTCAAAGTCTCCATGTAGAAATATCTTCCTAGACATTCCTGAGACATTTTTGATTGTTTAATCCTAAGTCTTGATAAAAATAAAATGATAAATAGCAAAACATTATAATATTTAATAGTATGATGTCATTTAATGAAGTAATAAACATACAGGAATTAAGTTTAACTACTTAGAGATGTTATTGGTTCAAGCAATGCACTGATGTCAGGTTTGGAAGAAGTGCATAAAATAATTTTACAGTTAAGTTTGTTATTTCTGGAAAACTGGACAGGAATGTATGGGGCTTCCCAGGTGATTCAGTAGGTAAAGAATACACCTACAATGCAGGAGATGCAGAACTGGGTTCAGTCCCTGGATCAGGAAGATCCCCTGGAGAAGGGCACAGCAACCCACTCCAGTATACTTTCCTGGAGAATCCCATGGACAGAGGAGCCTCGCAAGCTAAAGTCCATAGGGTCACAACAGGTTGATCATGACTGAAGCAACTGAGCATGAATACATGAGACAGAAGCATACAGGAGAAAAATAGAACTTTGCTTGTAGCTGTTGTCATGTTCTAAATGTGCATTCATGGAATTTCTATTGCTAATGGTGAATCATTGCTTCAAAGAAAATAAGTTTAATCACTTACTGTACTTTACATAAATCCTATGAGTAGAATACTGAAAAAATAATGTTTTTTAAGCAAAATAAGACCTTAAATGCCAATTTTGGCACATAATTCTGTGCAGCACCATTAACCTCACTAATATAATCAAATATGTTATTTGAATACTATCCAATAATGTTCACTGGAATTTTATAGTGTTTAAAAATTCGCTCTAGGCTACAGTTCTTTGTAAATGTTTTTAACAGAAGAAATGCAAAGTGAAGAAACAGTGAATGTTCTTATGGAATACTCTGTCATACACAAAAGGAGCAATGATCAAATTTCTGAATCAACAAAAGCAGTATTAATTTCAAAAGCAGAACCAAAATAAGTATTAGTACATAAATATTTTTATCATAAAAATAGGAAAGAGTTTATATGAAGCAACATGCATGCTAATGATGAACATGAAGATACTTTTATACACACTTCAAAAAATTCATCCATTGACAGAAAAAAGAAAAAATAAGTCCACTTCTGAAAGATTTTCTTTAAACAAATACCAAAACAATTACAGCAGTTAATATTTTAATGTTTAAGATTATACTTTAAGAACAATACATGATAATTTTTATTAATTAGGAAAATAAAACAATTAGAAAATATCTAATAAAATAATTGGAACACGAAATAAAAAGCCATAAGTTGATGCTTTTAATATTTTAATTGCAATTAAATAAGCATTATCACTTTAAGAACAAAATACATGATATGCATTTTTTTTAAGTTTGTTATTTCTGGAAAACTGGACAGGAATGTATGGGGCTTCCCAGGTGATTCAGTAGGTAAAGAATACACCTACAATGCAGGAGATGCAGAACTGGGTTCAGTCCCTGGATCAGGAAGATCCCCTGGAGAAGGGCACAGCAACCCACTCCAGTATACTTTCCTGGAGAATCCCATGGACAGAGGAGCCTCGCAAGCTAAAGTCCATAGGGTCACAACAGGTTGATCATGACTGAAGCAACTGAGCATGAATACATGAGACAGAAGCATACAGGAGAAAAATAGAACTTTGCTTGTAGCTGTTGTCATGTTCTAAATGTGCATTCATGGAATTTCTATTGCTAATGGTGAATCATTGCTTCAAAGAAAATAAGTTTAATCACTTACTGTACTTTACATAAATCCTATGAGTAGAATACTGAAAAAATAATGTTTTTTTTAAGCAAAATAAGACCTTAAATGCCAATTTTGGCACATAATTCTGTGCAGCACCATTAACCTCACTAATATAATCAAATATGTTATTTGAATACTATCCAATAATGTTCACTGGAATTTTATAGTGTTTAAAAATTCGCTCTAGGCTACAGTTCTTTGTAAATGTTTTTAACAGAAGAAATGCAAAGTGAAGAAACAGTGAATGTTCTTATGGAATACTCTGTCATACACAAAAGGAGCAATGATCAAATTTCTGAATCAACAAAAGCAGTATTAATTTCAAAAGCAGAACCAAAATAAGTATTAGTACATAAATATTTTTATCATAAAAATAGGAAAGAGTTTATATGAAGCAACATGCATGCTAATGATGAACATGAAGATACTTTTATACACACTTCAAAAAATTCATCCATTGACAGAAAAAAGAAAAAATAAGTCCACTTCTGAAAGATTTTCTTTAAACAAATACCAAAACAATTACAGCAGTTAATATTTTAATGTTTAAGATTATACTTTAAGAACAATACATGATAATTTTTATTAATTAGGAAAATAAAACAATTAGAAAATATCTAATAAAATAATTGGAACACGAAATAAAAAGCCATAAGTTGATGCTTTTTTATTTTGCATTCTAGATGCATTATAACTTACAGCAAACCTATAAAATAAGCACGCTTATCATCTTTATGTGTATGAGCAAACTTACTTAAAAAAAGGTAAGTCACCTGCTTAATACTACTCCCCTGGGAAGGCCAGGATTTCAGTCAGATGTGCCTGACTCCAACACCTTTACAGGTCAACAATCTGGCATACAATGACATTAGCCATGTACCTTCATGATATAAAGCTAAACTCCCTCTACTAACTGACAAGTTATTTGTCTTGCAAAGAATGCTTTCTAGCACTTGAATATTATTTTATTCAGTAATCAAGCTACCCATTTTCTTTAATTCCCTTATCCAAACAATGGTTCCTCCATCAACCTTGACATCTATGTCAGATATATTACAAAATTTTTATATTCCCTCCCCCTCAACTTTCAGTCATTCCTTCAGTTTTAAGAATTTGGTACCTCAAATAAGATCTGCCTTTGTCTCTTTATTCTCTACTACAAAGTTACTGTCAGATTCTTTTACCAAAGCCATAGCAAAAAACTCTAACTCCCAAATCCCTGCTTTCTGAACTCCAAAATGATATTGAGATAGTATATATATGATTTATCATATGTGTGTGCTCACTCAGTCATGTCTGACTCGCAACCTCATGGACTATAGGCTGCAAGTCTCCTCTGTCCATGAAATTTTCTAGACAAGTACACGGGAGTGGGCTGTCATTTCCTACTCCACTCCACGGGTTCTTCCTACTCAGGGATTAAACCAGAGTCTCCTGAATGCAGGCAGATTCTTTACCACTAATACCACCTGGGAAGTCCAATCAACCTTTCTTAAAGTGTGAATATCCTTTGTGTAGGTTGTATTACTAGTCATCAAATATCTACGTTTCCCGTATCATGGTGCCCTTTCCTTGAGGAAATCAGTAATGGCCACAGGACATGCATTGATAAATTAAACATGAGCAGAAGGGACTCGTGTCAAGATTAAGTGCTAAGATCAGTGCCACCATGGCAACTAGCATTGAGCCAGAGAGATGTTTCTTCAAACCCTTTGTCCCCAAGTGAAGACAACATGGCCCATTGTGGTGAATGGTCTGAATTGGGTATGTTTTATGAGGAGGAAAAAAATGACACTGTGGACTTGGACTTGGAAAACAGGGTCACTTTCTGTAATATAACCTGATCTATCCGGTGTGCTATAGTACTTGCCATTTATAAAATCAGTAATACTCTTACAGTTTGGCACACCTGATACCGACTCCTGTCAGTATTTCCAGTTTTATGTCTAGCATTCTTTCTCCATGTCTGAGCACTCTCAGTGATATTTCAAACCCTTCATATTTTCTTACCCTTCCATGTTTGTTCATGTTTTAACACATGCGTGCAATATACTTCACAATGTATTTTCCTCTGTATTTTTCCTAAAATATCTAATCCAGACTATCACCCATCCTGTGATCTCAAAATGGCCCCCACATGCCCCAAATACTTCATCAAAATTACAGTATTATAATATGATTGGCATATTTAGATCCTTAACTAGATAGAGTGTAGCTTGTTGAGGACAGAGATTCTTTAATTCACTTTTGCATAACCTCTGTTCTGCATGATGTTGTATACTATGCAGCTAGTCAATAAAATATTATTGAACATCTAAACGATCAATAAATAATAGATTTTGAATTTAAATACTGATTCTTATTAGTGAGCAACATTCAAATATATTATAGTGCTTTAATAGGCTTGATTTGGGGACTTCCTTTGTGGTAGTGGTAAAGAACCTTCCTGTCAATGTAAGAGATTCAGACTCAGTCCCTGGGTTAGGAAGATTCCCTAGAGAAGGAAATGCAACCCACTCCAGTTATTGTTGCCTGGGAAATCCCGTGGACAGAGGAACCTTGAGCTACAGTCCATGGTGTCACAAAGAGTCAGACACAACTTACCGACTAAATAGCAATAACAATATCTACGTTTCCCGTATCATGGTGCCCTTTCCTTGAGGAAATCAGTAATGGCCACAGGACATGCATTGATAAATTAAACATGAGCAGAAGGGACTCGTGTCAAGATTAAGTGCTAAGATCAGTGCCACCATGGCAACTAGCATTGAGCCAGAGAGATGTTTCTTCAAACCCTTTGTCCCCAAGTGAAGACAACATGGCCCATTGTGGTGAATGGTCTGAATTGGGTATGTTTTATGAGGAGGAAAAAAATGACACTGTGGACTTGGACTTGGAAAACAGGGTCACTTTCTGTAATATAACCTGATCTATCCGGTGTGCTATAGTACTTGCCATTTATAAAATCAGTAATACTCTTACAGTTTGGCACACCTGATACCGACTCCTGTCAGTATTTCCAGTTTTATGTCTAGCATTCTTTCTCCATGTCTGAGCACTCTCAGTGATATTTCAAACCCTTCATATTTTCTTACCCTTCCATGTTTGTTCATGTTTTAACACATGCGTGCAATATACTTCACAATGTATTTTCCTCTGTATTTTTCCTAAAATATCTAATCCAGACTATCACCCATCCTGTGATCTCAAAATGGCCCCCACATGCCCCAAATACTTCATCAAAATTACAGTATTATAATATGATTGGCATATTTAGATCCTTAACTAGATAGAGTGTAGCTTGTTGAGGACAGAGATTCTTTAATTCACTTTTGCATAACCTCTGTTCTGCATGATGTTGTATACTATGCAGCTAGTCAATAAAATATTATTGAACATCTAAACGATCAATAAATAATAGATTTTGAATTTAAATACTGATTCTTATTAGTGAGCAACATTCAAATATATTATAGTGCTTTAATAGGCTTGATTTGGGGACTTCCTTTGTGGTAGTGGTAAAGAACCTTCCTGTCAATGTAAGAGATTCAGACTCAGTCCCTGGGTTAGGAAGATTCCCTAGAGAAGGAAATGCAACCCACTCCAGTTATTGTTGCCTGGGAAATCCCGTGGACAGAGGAACCTTGAGCTACAGTCCATGGTGTCACAAAGAGTCAGACACAACTTACCGACTAAATAGCAATAACAACAAGATGTGATTTTTAGTACAAGAAACACCTATCCCACTTTTAAGAAAACAAAATAGTAAGTCAGTAGCTTTCTTTTAAAGAGCCCACTGAAGATGAAATTAGCAGACATACCATAATTTCAGCTTTGTCCAGCAAGGACCATTCATTGACAAATGCAAAAATCTTTTCAATAGTTAGGAATCTTTTCACTGAAGAGGAGTTTTTAGAAATATTTATTTATCTTTACTATACTGTCAAAAATGTATGAGTTCCATGATAGCCCCCTATGGTTAATGAATTGTTATCCCTTTCTCTGTGTTCTAGAATTCTACCTTTCTTTCCTCACATTGCAGCATAATTTTCTTCCTGGTGCTACAGTACAAATCTATACAGTAGTCTGCATTTAATCTCCATCTCATCTTCCCTATTCATCTTGTTGGAAAGAATTCAACATCGTATAATTTTATCCTCCATTGAACTAGAATAATTTCTACATTTAGATTATTCAGAACTATTAACAGAAGTTTGTTTCCACTAGCATTTAATTCTACTATAATCCACTGTCAAATGCATTAAATAACAGCATCTCACACCCCTTAGTGGCAAAGACAAGCTAGTCAGGAACAGCAAGTGTTTATAAATAACTTTCTGAACCACTATAATAATCATGTCATTATTATTGAGCCATCATATGTACATTCTATTTTATGTGAATTCAAAGTCAGTTGCTCAAATAATAGCCTTTGTTATACTACACAGTTAGTTGCAATCTCTCGTGAAAGAAAGTCTAGACAAGGTCACTTACCCTTCACAATTGGTATTTCATCCTCAGTATATGATGATCAGAAACTCAGAAAACCTAAGGTCCAGTAGATATTTGTACTCATCTCATAACTTGAGATATGAAGTAGATAATTTGCAAAGAGGACATTCATCAATTTTTTGAACGACTTTATTTTTAAAGAACAGTTGTATATTCACAGTAAAGTTGAAAGTACAGAGATTTCCCATATAGGCTCTGCCGCAACATACCCTGGGAAATGCACCCTCGACAATCCGTGGACAGAGGAACCTTGAGCTACAGTCCATGGTGTCACAAAGAGTCAGACACAACTTACCGACTAAATAGCAATAACAACAAGATGTGATTTTTAGTACAAGAAACACCTATCCCACTTTTAAGAAAACAAAATAGTAAGTCAGTAGCTTTCTTTTAAAGAGCCCACTGAAGATGAAATTAGCAGACATACCATAATTTCAGCTTTGTCCAGCAAGGACCATTCATTGACAAATGCAAAAATCTTTTCAATAGTTAGGAATCTTTTCACTGAAGAGGAGTTTTTAGAAATATTTATTTATCTTTACTATACTGTCAAAAAATGTATGAGTTCCATGATAGCCCCCTATGGTTAATGAATTGTTATCCCTTTCTCTGTGTTCTAGAATTCTACCTTTCTTTCCTCACATTGCAGCATAATTTTCTTCCTGGTGCTACAGTACAAATCTATACAGTAGTCTGCATTTAATCTCCATCTCATCTTCCCTATTCATCTTGTTGGAAAGAATTCAACATCGTATAATTTTATCCTCCATTGAACTAGAATAATTTCTACATTTAGATTATTCAGAACTATTAACAGAAGTTTGTTTCCACTAGCATTTAATTCTACTATAATCCACTGTCAAATGCATTAAATAACAGCATCTCACACCCCTTAGTGGCAAAGACAAGCTAGTCAGGAACAGCAAGTGTTTATAAATAACTTTCTGAACCACTATAATAATCATGTCATTATTATTGAGCCATCATATGTACATTCTATTTTATGTGAATTCAAAGTCAGTTGCTCAAATAATAGCCTTTGTTATACTACACAGTTAGTTGCAATCTCTCGTGAAAGAAAGTCTAGACAAGGTCACTTACCCTTCACAATTGGTATTTCATCCTCAGTATATGATGATCAGAAACTCAGAAAACCTAAGGTCCAGTAGATATTTGTACTCATCTCATAACTTGAGATATGAAGTAGATAATTTGCAAAGAGGACATTCATCAATTTTTTGAACGACTTTATTTTTAAAGAACAGTTGTATATTCACAGTAAAGTTGAAAGTACAGAGATTTCCCATATAGGCTCTGCCGCAACATATGCATAACTACCCCCATTATTAACATCTCTCACCTTGGAATGGGGCTTCCAAAGTGATGCTAGTTGCCAAGGACTTGCCTGCCTGTGCAGGAGACATAAGAGACATAAGTTCAGTCCCTAGGTTTGGAGACCCCCTGGACGATCTCATGGCAACCTACTTTAGTATGCTTGTCTGGGAAATCCCATGGACAGAGGATCCCAGTTTGCAGTCCGTGGTTTCAGAAAGAGTTGGACACAACTGATATGACGTAGCATGCACGCACACATGGTATATGAATGGCACTCTTTTCTCCATCCATTTTATCCTCCTGCCTTTGATGTGAATATTTATATTCTAACCTTTAAGAATAAACGCCACGGGGCTTCCCTGGTAGCTCAGTGGCAGAGAGTTTGCCTGCTAATGCAGGATTCGATCTCTGATCCAGGAAGATCCCACAGGCTGCGGAGCAACTAAGCCTGTGAGCTACAGCTACTGAGCTGATGCTCTAGAGCCTTGGAGCCGCAAGTATTGAGCCCATGTGCTCCAACCACTGAAGCCTGTAAGCCCGAGTTCCACAATGAGACAAGTCACTGAAACAAGAAGCCTGCTCGTCACAACTAGAGTAGCCCCCACTCCCTGCAACTAGAGAAGAGCCGGTAGCAGCAGTGAAAACCCAGAATAGCCTAAGATAATTAATTAATTTAATAAATAAATAAACCTTAAAAAAAGAATAAATGCCACACCCTGGGTGGCTGGTCAATGAAGAAAGCACCCTGTACTTCAAAGGTCTTTTTCAAACAAAATTAGCCTCTGAGCTTGGACCACTAACCTCCCCGTCTTCTTGTTTATGCTGTCATCCTATCAATACTCTGGAACCCAACCAATTACCCAAACCTGCTGTTTCTACACTTACGTTTCTTAAAATCTCAAAACTTGTCTCTTTTTCCCTGCCTCCTGGAATTATTAGAATCCTGAGACTGTTGTTTGCTTGTTTTATGTGAATGCTCCACTCTCCAGGCTCTCCACACTCCAAACTGTTCGGCTCAATGTCACTAAATCTATATATCTTCAGTATTGTTACAATTGTGTCACGCTGCTTCTCTTCAAAGATGACTCCTTAATGATGATAATTTAAAACTCCACCAGTTTAGCACATAATTAAAGATGCCTTCTAGTGACTTAGATGGTAAAGAAGCTTCCTGCAATGCAGGAGACTGAGACTCGATTCCTAGGTTTGGAGACCCCTGGACGATCTCATGGCAACCTACTTTAGTATGCTTGTCTGGGAAATCCCATGGACAGAGGATCCCAGTTTGCAGTCCGTGGTTTCAGAAAGAGTTGGACACAACTGATATGACGTAGCATGCACGCACACATGGTATATGAATGGCACTCTTTTCTCCATCCATTTTATCCTCCTGCCTTTGATGTGAATATTTATATTCTAACCTTTAAGAATAAACGCCACGGGGCTTCCTGGTAGCTCAGTGGCAGAGAGTTTGCCTGCTAATGCAGGATTCGATCTCTGATCCAGGAAGATCCCACAGGCTGCGGAGCAACTAAGCCTGTGAGCTACAGCTACTGAGCTGATGCTCTAGAGCCTTGGAGCCGCAAGTATTGAGCCCATGTGCTCCAACCACTGAAGCCTGTAAGCCCGAGTTCCACAATGAGACAAGTCACTGAAACAAGAAGCCTGCTCGTCACAACTAGAGTAGCCCCCACTCCCTGCAACTAGAGAAGAGCCGGTAGCAGCAGTGAAAACCCAGAATAGCCTAAGATAATTAATTAATTTAATAAATAAATAAACCTTAAAAAAAGAATAAATGCCACACCCTGGGTGGCTGGTCAATGAAGAAAGCACCCTGTACTTCAAAGGTCTTTTTCAAACAAAATTAGCCTCTGAGCTTGGACCACTAACCTCCCCGTCTTCTTGTTTATGCTGTCATCCTATCAATACTCTGGAACCCAACCAATTACCCAAACCTGCTGTTTCTACACTTACGTTTCTTAAAATCTCAAAACTTGTCTCTTTTCCATGCCTCCTGGAATTATTAGAATCCTGAGACTGTTGTTTGCTTGTTTTATGTGAATGCTCCACTCTCTCCAGGCTCTCCACACTCCAAACTGTTCGGCTCAATGTCACTAAATCTATATATCTTCAGTATTGTTACAATTGTGTCACGCTGCTTCTCTTCAAAGATGACTCCTTAATGATGATAATTTAAAACTCCACCAGTTTAGCACATAATTAAAGATGCCTTCCCTAGTGACTTAGATGGTAAAGAAGCTTCCTGCAATGCAGGAGACTGAGACTCGATTCCTGGGTCAAGAAGATTCCCTGGAGAATGAAATGGTTACCCATTCCAGTATTCTTGCCTAGAAAATCCCATCCATAGAGGAGCCTGGTGGCTACAGTCCACAGGGTCACAAAGAGTTGGACACGACTGAGCAGCTAACACTTTCACTTTTCTAAGGTGTTTCATTGTTGTACCAGAGACTACCTTCATTCAATCTTTCTTGACAATCTTTTGTTATTCCATCCACCCAAGATTCATTGTTATTTGAGAATATAGTAGTAGTTTCCTATCCTGAATGTATAATGATATTCATATTTCCTTGCTAAGTTGTACTATTTGTATAGAAACCAGTCTGATCCTTTTCAAGTATAGATCCATTATATTTCTGCTTAAAGCCCAGTAGTTTCTCTCTATACTCAACATTTTCAAATCTTAATGTGACTTCTGTGATCTGAGTCCTACCTGCTTTTTGGTCTCTCCTCACACGTACTCATTTCTCTCATCCTGCAGCCATATTCAGTTTATAGAATAGGTTCATCTCTTTCCTGCCTCAGTTTGTGACATAAAATGTTCTCAGTCTTGGATTATTTTTCTCTTCTCTATTTTCTAATCAGCTTGTACTAATTTCTCTAATCTTAGTTTCTATTTAATCAGAGAAGCATCCCCTGATGATCACAGCTTTCAACTTAGTTCTAAATTTCTGTTACAAGATCTTGTATTAGTTTTAATCAGGTCTCAATACATTTTTTCCTGTAAAGAACAGAGAATAAATATGTTGGGCTTTGTAGGCTATAACACCTCTGTCACAGCTACTCAACTCTGCCATGATAGCACAAACACAGTCATAAAAAATAAATAAGTGAATGGACATGACCATGTGTGATATGCATTCTCAACCTCTACATATTGTGCTTTTTAACCTGGAAAATTCTTTGTTGTGGGAACGGTCCCCATCCTGTGGGGACTGTCCTGTGTATTGCAGAATGTTTAGCAGCTTCTAGATGTAAGTAAGTAACAGGGTGTAAGTAACATCCTCAAAATGTGATAATCCAAAATGTATCCAGATATTGTGAAATGTTTTCTGGGTAGGAGGTGGGGGAAGGGAAGGACTTGTGGGAACAAAACTGTCCCCAGTTGAGGACACATAAAATAAAACTTCATTTAGAAAAACAGTTTAGATTGGCCTGGGATGTGAAATTAGTCAGCTCTTGGTTTATAGTGCTATGATCATAGAAAGATGTTCAGTTTTTGTCTCTTACTCCTGACATAGAGTTCCTGAACCCCTTGCAGTTTCCTGAGTGATGGGACCATATTTGGTTCAAATGAGGTGTCTTTTGATGTGTCTCTACATGATGTCAGGATTGGGCTGAAAGTGAAAAGTGAAGTCGCTCAGTCCTGTCTGAGTCTTTGCGATCCATGAACCAGACATGGAATTCTCTAGACAAGAATACTAGAGCAGATAGCCTTTATCTTCTCCAGAGAATTTTCCCAACCCAGGGATTGAATGAACCCAGATCTCCCACATTGCCAACAATTGTTCACTGTCTGAATCACCACGGAAGCCCAAAAATCCTAGAGTGGGGAGCTTATCCCTTCTCCAGGGGATCTTCATGACCCAGGGATAGAACCGGGGTTGCCTACAATGCAGTCTGATTCTTTACCAGCTGAACTACAGGCACCAAATACACAAAGTGGTTAAGGGATTTGCACTTTCATTCCCATTTCTAATCCTTGGGGAGAGAGAGAGGGATAGTGGTTGGGATCTATAAGAAGTCTTAAACAACAAGTTTCAGAGAACTTCTGGGTTGCTGAATACACTGAGATGCTGAGACGCGACATTCCCAGAGTGTTGTGCAAGCTCTGCACATGCACACGTACACACTCATACCTTGCCCTATTGTCTCCTCTATATAGCTAATCCCAACATGCATCCTTTATTATAAGCCTTTATAGTAAATTTAAATTATTTTTCCAAGTTCTCTGAGCTGTTCTAGTAAATTTGATGCTGAAAATGGGTTCACAGGATTTAACAGTTTGGTCAGAAGAGTAGATGGCTTGGGGTTTGAGGTTAGGATGTGAGGTGGGGAAAGCCTTGTTGGATTGAACACTTTTGGAATCTAATATGACCTCTAGGTGAATAATGTCAGAATTAAATTGAATTCCTGGATACCAGTTTATGTCAGAGAGTTGAAGTAGTATTGAAAAAGACTCCATGTTTTTGATATCAGGAGGAAAAAAATACCTCTCATTTGGTCTCAGAAATGGTGTGAGTTAAAATAGCTGAAGTACTAACTGCAATTTTCATTTATATATTTTTATAAGCCAATATAGGAGTCAATGCTATATCTGATTCACTACTGCATGCATCTAGAGGTTCAATAGGTATTTGATGAAAGAATTAATAAGATCACTAATAACCTTTTCAAGAGAGATTCAGGTAAAATGACAGAATTTCAGGAGTTAAAAGATAGATAATATAGCATTTAGGGAATTAGAGTAAGTCATATGTTTAAGGAGTCCAGTGGTCAAAAATAAAACAGGGAGAAACATTAGCAGAGGTAGACAAGATCAAAGAGGTAAAAGGTTACTTTAAGACAGGACAGGTATAAAAGTAGAAAGCTAACTGCCATAAGAAGGAGAAAAAAAAGAAGAAAAATATAATAAATTATTAGCAGAAGGGGGTGGTGTAGAAACGTGTAATGAAAAAAGGAATTTATTCTCAAGATGACTGCTCAGAGACAGACAAAATCAGTACACTTTTAATATGAGTTTCAGGCTATGTTTTCTTTTCAAAATTTTGAGAGTCTATTGACTATGAAAAGGCAAAATTGCCTTCAGGCTAGAGAGGCCTATTAACATCCCCATCAAGAACAGTCTTCAGCTCACTAGGCAAACCAGAGAGGGAGAAGAAATCTGTATCTGGAGAGAATACATTTATCATAGTTAGGGCCTTAGGCCAAGAACTTTTTGCTGAGACACTTCTCACAGAAGGAGCCAGGGTCACCTTCGATATCTGGGAATATGTGAGGTAATGGTATAAGCCTTTATAGTAAATTTAAATTATTTTTCCAAGTTCTCTGAGCTGTTCTAGTAAATTTGATGCTGAAAATGGGTTCACAGGATTTAACAGTTTGGTCAGAAGAGTAGATGGCTTGGGGTTTGAGGTTAGGATGTGAGGTGGGGAAAGCCTTGTTGGATTGAACACTTTTGGAATCTAATATGACCTCTAGGTGAATAATGTCAGAATTAAATTGAATTCCTGGATACCAGTTTATGTCAGAGAGTTGAAGTAGTATTGAAAAGACTCCATGTTTTTGATATCAGGAGGAAAAAAATACCTCTCATTTGGTCTCAGAAATGGTGTGAGTTAAAATAGCTGAAGTACTAACTGCAATTTTCATTTATATATTTTTATAAGCCAATATAGGAGTCAATGCTATATCTGATTCACTACTGCATGCATCTAGAGGTTCAATAGGTATTTGATGAAAGAATTAATAAGATCACTAATAACCTTTTCAAGAGAGATTCAGGTAAAATGACAGAATTTCAGGAGTTAAAAGATAGATAATATAGCATTTAGGGAATTAGAGTAAGTCATATGTTTAAGGAGTCCAGTGGTCAAAAATAAAACAGGGAGAAACATTAGCAGAGGTAGACAAGATCAAAGAGGTAAAAGGTTACTTTAAGACAGGACAGGTATAAAAGTAGAAAGCTAACTGCCATAAGAAGGAGAAAAAAAAGAAGAAAAATATAATAAATTATTAGCAGAAGGGGGTGGTGTAGAAACGTGTAATGAAAAAAGGAATTTATTCTCAAGATGACTGCTCAGAGACAGACAAAATCAGTACACTTTTAATATGAGTTTCAGGCTATGTTTTCTTTTCAAAATTTTGAGAGTCTATTGACTATGAAAAGGCAAAATTGCCTTCAGGCTAGAGAGGCCTATTAACATCCCCATCAAGAACAGTCTTCAGCTCACTAGGCAAACCAGAGAGGGAGAAGAAATCTGTATCTGGAGAGAATACATTTATCATAGTTAGGGCCTTAGGCCAAGAACTTTTTGCTGAGACACTTCTCACAGAAGGAGCCAGGGTCACCTTCGATATCTGGGAATATGGGAGGTAATGGTGAGCCTCTTTTCACCCCAAGTCTACACGCTGCACTAGCCACAGACTTCTGTGGTGTTCCATAATTGCCTTGCATCCACCTGCATAAATGAATTACACTTGACTCTATTCAATCACTATTGTATCTGGGAAAAGAATTTATATCAAAAAAGCTAAATTACACCATTGCTTGTACACAGCTATTTTTCTCTATGCTCTTTTATAAGGAATAACTATTATCATTGAAATGAAAGTGATTAGTGATGAATCAGGCAGAAGTACTCATTAGTATCATAAGTATCAATGAATATTATTTCAGGAATACACATCATTATCTCAGTCTCTATTGTTTTGATAAAGATTATTATCTTTTTTATTACAGTTCATTCTTTTCACATATATGTTGGTTTATATTTCTTTCTTTTTTATTTTATAGAATATCTCAGGATTGTGCAATCTAAGGAAAAACAGTGATTCAAACAATAATTTTATTTCTATGATCTTTACATCCTTAAGTTTCAGTTACTTTAAAAAATGGGGGCATTATCATTATTCCTCACATTGCTTTATTTCTCAAATATTTCAATTAATTAATATTCATAGTAGTACTTCATGGCTTGAGACTTTTGTAGTTGTCTGGGACCTTGTACCTGTTCTGGTCACTGAATTTTGAACACAAGTGATACATCTCACTTTCAGGCCAAAAATGTGATGCTTACCTGGTGCTCTATTTTTTTTTCCTTCTGCAGCTATGATAGAGTCATTCCATATTTTTCTGTTTTAGTAGCATGAATTTCAGTGCAGATACAACTAGTTTGAGTACCCTAACTCACTTTCTGATATTAGACATTAGGAAAACTAATCAGTGAGTCAACCAAACAGAAAAACACAAAACTTTTCTTACTGTAATTTATTGCGCTTTTAAGTTGCTATTGAAACTTAATTCCACTCATCCTGATTCATATACAGATTGACTATGAAAAGGCAAAATTGCCATCAGGCTAGAGAGGCCTATTAACATCCCCATCAAGAACAGTCTTCAGCTCACTAGGCAAACCAGAGAGGGAGAAGAAATCTGTATCTGGAGAGAATACATTTATCATAGTTAGGGCCTTAGGCCAAGAACTTTTTGCTGAGACACTTCTCACAGAAGGAGCCAGGGTCACCTTCGATATCTGGGAATATGGGAGGTAATGGTGAGCCTCTTTTCACCCCAAGTCTACACGCTGCACTAGCCACAGACTTCTGTGGTGTTCCATAATTGCCTTGCATCCACCTGCATAAATGAATTACACTTGACTCTATTCAATCACTATTGTATCTGGGAAAAGAATTTATATCAAAAAAGCTAAATTACACCATTGCTTGTACACAGCTATTTTTCTCTATGCTCTTTTATAAGGAATAACTATTATCATTGAAATGAAAGTGATTAGTGATGAATCAGGCAGAAGTACTCATTAGTATCATAAGTATCAATGAATATTATTTCAGGAATACACATCATTATCTCAGTCTCTATTGTTTTGATAAAGATTATTATCTTTTTTATTACAGTTCATTCTTTTCACATATATGTTGGTTTATATTTCTTTCTTTTTTATTTTATAGAATATCTCAGGATTGTGCAATCTAAGGAAAAACAGTGATTCAAACAATAATTTTATTTCTATGATCTTTACATCCTTAAGTTTCAGTTACTTTAAAAAATGGGGGCATTATCATTATTCCTCACATTGCTTTATTTCTCAAATATTTCAATTAATTAATATTCATAGTAGTACTTCATGGCTTGAGACTTTTGTAGTTGTCTGGGACCTTGTACCTGTTCTGGTCACTGAATTTTGAACACAAGTGATACATCTCACTTTCAGGCCAAAAATGTGATGCTTACCTGGTGCTCTATTTTTTTTTCCTTCTGCAGCTATGATAGAGTCATTCCATATTTTTCTGTTTTAGTAGCATGAATTTCAGTGCAGATACAACTAGTTTGAGTACCCTAACTCACTTTCTGATATTAGACATTAGGAAAACTAATCAGTGAGTCAACCAAACAGAAAAACACAAAACTTTTCTTACTGTAATTTATTGCGCTTTTAAGTTGCTATTGAAACTTAATTCCACTCATCCTGATTCATATACAGATTACTACAGGAAATGGGATACAAAAGTAATAATTTACCTAAAACCTATAGTAATGTCTTGAGAATCAAGTGCAAGACCTATTAGTGAAGTCTGGAAGGATGGTTACTTGTGTCATTTTGAATATTTGGTAAAACATTCATCCATGACAAGCTTGCAGGGAGAGATAGAATCTAATGAACTTGAAATTTTACAGAAAGAATTTGGAAAAATAAAATGTTAGTAGCAGTTTATTTTCCCAATATTTTGCATTTTATGAGATAGTCCAAGAAAGAGATCCTCTCAGGAAAAAGAAGAAGCCAGTTCACAAATATATTTAAAGGGGAACAGAGTCTAGAAGTGTGGCTCTTATTAAACAGGAAGAGACAACTTTTATCACACTAAAAGTCATAAAACAAAAACTTAAGAACTAGTCTGACTCACTAGGACTTATTAAATTTAACCCCCCTGGAAATAAGTGAGTTCAGATGATGCATACTTTCAAATGGAAAATTGCTCAGAGGAAGATTCTGAGAATGTGACTTTCCCGTGTAAGACTGATAGACTCAGAGCGCATTCCAGAGAAAGTGGCATAGATGAAACAGAACAGAAAAATAGCAATACAATTAGGACATGGAATATGGAGTTAACTGGAACCAAGTTTATATAATTAGCCAACAGGAGACACAGGAGATGCAGGTTCAATTTCTGGGTTGGGAAGATCACCTGGAGGAGGAAATGACAACCCATTTCAGTATTCTGGCCTGGAGAATCCCATAGACAGAGGAGCCTGGCAAGCTACAGTTCACGGGGTCACAGAGTCAGACACCACTGAAGCAACAGAGCATGCATGCTTAGAGGGTGAAGGGCTCAACAAAAGGCCTGAGTTGCTGCAAATGTGCTGAATTCTAAATGACATTCCCCTTGTTTCCAAACTTCTTGGTATCTCCTGGGAGCACAAGTGTTTTAAGACATCCCAAGTGTTCCTCCTCACACAGTTGTCATAGAGGCCAATTGCATTAGGACAATGTGGCCAGTGTAGGGCAATCTGGCTCAAGGTGGGAAAGTCAGAGATCTTCCCAGGAAAGTTAAGAAGTGTTAGTGAGGAGCAGATGCTAGTTATTCCCTTGATCCACTTAACTAAACGACTGCAGATAGATGGATACAAAAGTAATAATTTACCTAAAACCTATAGTAATGTCTTGAGAATCAAGTGCAAGACCTATTAGTGAAGTCTGGAAGGATGGTTACTTGTGTCATTTTGAATATTTGGTAAAACATTCATCCATGACAAGCTTGCAGGGAGAGATAGAATCTAATGAACTTGAAATTTTACAGAAAGAATTTGGAAAAATAAAATGTTAGTAGCAGTTTATTTTCCCAATATTTTGCATTTTATGAGATAGTCCAAGAAAGAGATCCTCTCAGGAAAAAGAAGAAGCCAGTTCACAAATATTTTTAAAAGGGGGAACAGAGTCTAGAAGTGTGGCTCTTATTAAACAGGAAGAGACAACTTTTATCACACTAAAAGTCATAAAACAAAAACTTAAGAACTAGTCTGACTCACTAGGACTTATTAAATTTAACCCCCCTGGAAATAAGTGAGTTCAGATGATGCATACTTTCAAATGGAAAATTGCTCAGAGGAAGATTCTGAGAATGTGACTTTCCCGTGTAAGACTGATAGACTCAGAGCGCATTCCAGAGAAAGTGGCATAGATGAAACAGAACAGAAAAATAGCAATACAATTAGGACATGGAATATGGAGTTAACTGGAACCAAGTTTATATAATTAGCCAACAGGAGACACAGGAGATGCAGGTTCAATTTCTGGGTTGGGAAGATCACCTGGAGGAGGAAATGACAACCCATTTCAGTATTCTGGCCTGGAGAATCCCATAGACAGAGGAGCCTGGCAAGCTACAGTTCACGGGGTCACAGAGTCAGACACCACTGAAGCAACAGAGCATGCATGCTTAGAGGGTGAAGGGCTCAACAAAAGGCCTGAGTTGCTGCAAATGTGCTGAATTCTAAATGACATTCCCCTTGTTTCCAAACTTCTTGGTATCTCCTGGGAGCACAAGTGTTTTAAGACATCCCAAGTGTTCCTCCTCACACAGTTGTCATAGAGGCCAATTGCATTAGGACAATGTGGCCAGTGTAGGGCAATCTGGCTCAAGGTGGGAAAGTCAGAGATCTTCCCAGGAAAGTTAAGAAGTGTTAGTGAGGAGCAGATGCTAGTTATTCCCTTGATCCACTTAACTAAACGACTGCAGATGATGGCCTTGTTTGATGGGAACTGAGGAACAGAAGAAAGCAGGTTGTTATGAGAAGAATGAGAGAAGTAGAAACAACTGGCAGAAAAGTGATCTTCTCCAGCCAGCCTCCTTTTCAAAGTCTCTATGCAACAGTTATTTCTGTCCTTTGTTGCCAAGAGATACTAGTATCCTTCTATATTATTGTATTATGTTATATATTTAACATCTGTCTTTGGTAATACTCTCTTCCAGTACTGTCTGTATTAAATAGCTTCCATTTGGTTGTATGCAGTGAAAACTAACCCTGACTGTATGGATACAGTAACAGCAATAGCAGTAATCAGACAGTAACAGATATATTAGAAGGATTTCATCTTCTCAGTCTAATACAGTAAGCATTAGACACACTGTATATAGTTTCTCAGCAAATATTTTGAATAATCTTTCAGAACATCTTTAGAATTTCACCACCCCTGCCCTTCTATCCCACTTCGATCCAATTCTTACCAAATTTCACTTGAGTTACTTCCACATACTCTTAACTAGTTTCCCAGGTTTTATCTTTTCTCATATTCTCAACACAGTAGCCAGAGTGATTACATTCATGTGTGAATTAAATGAAGCCAACTTCATGCTCAGATCCTTCAAATGGCTCTTTGTCTCACTTAGTTTAGAAGTCACTATTGTCTTATACATTTAGACTATTATTAAAAAGAAATACCACACATTGCATAGTTAAAAACAACATAAATTTATTTCTCACAGTTCTAGAGGCTAGGAAGTCCAAGATCAAGGTACCATCAGATTCAGTGTCTGATGAGAGCTTACCTCCTCATGACCATCTTCTTGTTATGTCCACATATGCCATAAGGGACTAGTGATCCCTCTGGGGTCTTTTATAGCAATAATCTGGTTCATGAGGGTGGAGCCTTCATGACCTAATTACCTCCCAAATGTTCACCTCGAAGTATCATTATATTGGGGATTAGAATTTTAACACATAGATTTGGAAGGACCCAAATATCAGACCATGGCAAGCATCTTAGATCTACAAGGTCTTACCAAATATGGCTTCTATAAACTCTGACTTAATTCTATCACTCTCCTCCCAATTGTCTCTGTGTAGATACAAGGACCTCCTCAAGTTTCTCAAATATGGCTAGGCCTCTCACGTCTCAGACTTTTTGCCCCTGCTCTTTCTATTCCCTGAAAGGGTCTCATCCTGGATAGCACATGAGTTCCTCTCCCATGAGGTCAAGTTTGGTGTCAAAATTACTCTTTAGTAAGGAACTTTGGGCAGCCCTAACTAAAATGCACTCTCCAACCGTCCAATAAACAAGGTCTTTGTTTTTTTTTTAATCATTGCTTTATACATTCTATATCTATTACACTCTAACACACCACATAATTGTTTCCCAACTTCTATCTAGCTTCAATATAGTTGTATGTAAGGAAAAAAAAGAAAAAAGAAAAAAATGATTTTTTCTCATTTCTCCACCAGAAAATTCCACAAACATGAAATGGTGCTCAGTCACTAAGTCATGTCTGACTCTCTGGACTGTAACCTGTCATGATCCTCTGTCCAGGGGATTTTCCAGGCAAGAATATTGGAATGAGTTGATATTTCCACCTTCAGGAGAATCTTCCAGATCTAACCATCAAATCCCAAAATATTGTCTACAACTAATTTAATTCCTTTAAAGAACTTTCCTAAATCCTTACACAGTGGCTATCACCCAGTTTTTATAAAGCACAACATATTTGCATTTATATATATATTTTTTTTCTTTTCTCCACCATGCCTCTTTTTTATTTATATTATTTTCAACCATCTTTTTTATTCTTTGGCTTGTGTGGGTGCCCCCAATGCAGTGGTCTCTCTCACTGCAGAGCACCATCTCTGGGCACATGGGCCGCAGAGTGCTGGTGCACAACTAGACCCACAGGTTCAGTTGCTCCGCAGCATGTAGGGTCCTCTCAGGTCAAGGCAGACTCTCTACCCACCCAACCACCAGGGAAGCCCTATATTTGCATTTTTAAATCTATTTATGTAAAACTTGGGTGGACACATTTTATTTTGTTATAGCCTTAGTTTTAATAAGTTAAGCCAATTTACTTGACTTAAAAAGGCTATATTTTTCATTGAATAGATTTTCCACCAAAACTAGGACAAAAGTCCTAGCTCAGACGTACTGAAGTCAATCAAAATAGACTATCTTTTATTAAGTCTGAAGTGAATGATCTAATTTGAAAAAGAGTGTGTGCTCATCAGCACAAGGAGGTATTTAATACAAACTTATATTCACTTTATAGAAATAAAAACATTTTTGTGGCTTCCCTGGTGGTCCAGTGGATAAAGACATAGCCTTGCAGTGCAAGGGGCAACAGTTTGATCCCTGGCCTGGGAAGATCCCACGTGCTGTGGAGCAGCTGGACTGATGTGTCCAACTACCGAACCAGTGCCCTGGAGTGAATGCAACCAGAGTCAGTGCTCTGCAAGAGAGGCCACTGCAATGGGAGGCCCACACAGGTCAAACAACAAAGTTAGATGATAAATAAATGAAAAAGCAATACAAGTGGCCAAAAAAATTTTTTTGACCCTTTCATGTTAATGATTCTGTATTTTTCTAATTCATTGTAATTCACTATTTGTTTAAATAAATACTATTACCATTCATAGAGTTTGCCAAAAACTGAGCCAGAGTATAGAGATTTACCCATATATTATTTTCCTCATTTCCAAAGGTGATCCTTCTTCCAGATGTCATGTAAAGATTTTTTGCCATATTTGCCATGTGTAGAAAAGAGTTGGAAAGCACTAATACATGTGTATTTTTTGAATTTATAAAAGCAAATAGTCTCATTTGCAATTCCCCTCAAATAATTTAACAAATAGCAGGAGGCTGAAACAAAATATAGCAATACAAAACAAAATTTAAACACTAATTGAACTTATATGAAGCTTCACATGCAAAGTTTGATAGATTACAAAGAAAAATTCAATTACCTTAGTTCCTTTACACACAAAGAACATTAAATGAAAACCTTTACAATTCATTCCTAGTTAATTGTAAGGTTATTTGAAGATCTGAGAGGGAAGTATCAGTGTACTCACCAGATACTTGTATCACTTATGAATTAAGTATACCGACAAATGAAAAGAGGTTTATCATATGAAGATAACTGCGGAAAGCAACAGTCATGGAAATGGCAGGCCTCATTAAATAATAGGCTCATGAACACATCTCTAGGTATTCGGCCTGTTGATTTCATGCCCCAGACTGATCATTAATATCAAAATCCTCACACTTGTGTTACCGCCTATTGTACCTGACCACCACTCTGAAATGCACCCTCAAATCATACTATCTTTCTAGTATGTCAGTGTGGCCTTCAGAGCACATCATCACGCTACCAGTGCACTCCTATTATATTAACAAGTAACACTCAGTTAGTTATAATTCAAATAGTTCTGAGATTTAAACCCACAGAATATGTAAGCAAAGTGCTTTTCTTGATTTCTCATTTGATGCCCATCAGAGCCAAAAATATTAGGAAAAACTAAATACTCCCATTCAGGTTTTACAGCTAAAAATGGTAAAGCAAAGTCTTCCCGTCTTCTTCTCTTCAGCATTACTCTCACCATGTAAAAGAAGAGGTTAGGAACAAACATTGAGGTTCAATATCATTTCCAATACTAACTAATTCTGGAATATTGGTCTCATTGCTTAAAATCCCCAAGTCTGCTTCCTTGTCTGCCAACTAAAATTAAAAAAAATTTTTCCTCATAAGGCTATTGTGAGCATCACATAAAGTGATTCTCATAAAGCCCTAAGAATAGGACCTGGAACAAGTTATGCAATGTGTAACTATGAGTGAATATTATTGATACTAACAGAATTTCCTACATGTAGCCTCCAATTTCAATGATCTATACTTCTACAACTGGGCAAATCATTTATTTGATCCACTTCCTCCTCATCAAATCTCTTTTAATTACGGCATTTTAAATGTGTGAAAAAGTCAAAGGCTTGCTTACTCCCTTCCAGCAGTTATTCTGTCATATCCAAAGGAATTTGCATGTCACTAATCTTGCACATTATTAGCTTGTTAGTTTCTTTCTCAAAGCAATCTCATTTTCAGGTTTTTGAGCCTTAAGCTACTCTTGATTTATACTACATCAACCTACCTACACATCATTTATTGCCTGTAAGATGGAAAAATAATATTTGGGCTTAAAATGGGATTTGAAAGAAAGGTTAGAGTAGAACAATTCAAGCAGGGTTGTAATGAGTCCATTTTTGACCGACTGTGGGATCATTGGATGTGAGAGAAGCACTAATTCAGCTATGTGTTAAGATTTAGATGGCTCTGATTCATTTCATACCATCTATCAGTGTGACAGTCAGACAAGCCATATCCAAATGGAATCCAATCTCAGAGCCTTAAGAGGTTTGCCCACGCCTATTTAGTGGAAATGTAGGAAAATATCATGTCTCTTATACCCTCAGGAAAAAAAAGAAATGCAATTTGTTAATTGTCAACTGCTAGAATGTGCCCTTTACCTGTCAGTCATCCTAAGAAGAATATTTGTGGTTACTAATTTGCTCTTTTACTATATAGAAGAAAGTCACTGAGTAAAAATATTTTCATTGGTGGATGTTATAATTCAACAAATATAAGGAGTTATTACCATTAATTCACTCATATGATGTTACATTGAATATTCACAATTGGGTCAGTGTTTATAAAGATTTCATTTGTGACCTTAAATAGTCCTACCAAAGATGTTAATGAAATGAGAATTCACCAAAGTAGGGAGGTTATCCTCAGCTTGACTTACATGTGATCACCCACACTAAAACTGTATTTCATAAGGCTATGCAGAAATTTAAATGAAAATGATTTAATTGTACAAATAGAAAAAATATGTTCTGATGCAAATCTGTTTCTTTTTTATTATTAGAGAAGAAACAAATTCTTTAATTGTACTAAACTGAGGCAAGATTCTGTTTAAATGTTCAAAATACTCCCAGAAAATGTCAAATAAGTTACTTAAGGGCTTTCAGAGAAAATAGGTAAATCAGTGCTACACTGAATCTATATTTATCAACCTCAGCTGAACCTTCAAAGTTACATTCCCAATGCATTACATTTTCCTAATAGGTTCTGACCCACAGACCATGATGTCACTAATCTTGCATTTTAGCTTGTTAGTTTCTTTCTCAAAGCAATCTCATTTTCAGGTTTTTGAGCCTTAAGCTACTCTTGATTTATACTACATCAACCTACCTACACATCATTTATTGCCTGTAAGATGGAAAAATAATATTTGGGCTTAAAATGGGATTTGAAAGAAAGGTTAGAGTAGAACAATTCAAGCAGGGTTGTAATGAGTCCATTTTTGACCGACTGTGGGATCATTGGATGTGAGAGAAGCACTAATTCAGCTATGTGTTAAGATTTAGATGGCTCTGATTCATTTCATACCATCTATCAGTGTGACAGTCAGACAAGCCATATCCAAATGGAATCCAATCTCAGAGCCTTAAGAGGTTTGCCCACGCCTATTTAGTGGAAATGTAGGAAAATATCATGTCTCTTATACCCTCAGGAAAAAAAAGAAATGCAATTTGTTAATTGTCAACTGCTAGAATGTGCCCTTTACCTGTCAGTCATCCTAAGAAGAATATTTGTGGTTACTAATTTGCTCTTTTACTATATAGAAGAAAGTCACTGAGTAAAAATATTTTCATTGGTGGATGTTATAATTCAACAAATATAAGGAGTTATTACCATTAATTCACTCATATGATGTTACATTGAATATTCACAATTGGGTCAGTGTTTATAAAGATTTCATTTGTGACCTTAAATAGTCCTACCAAAG
The DNA here is from genome assembly GCA_022376925.1 of Tragulus kanchil. Taxonomy (NCBI): domain Eukaryota; kingdom Metazoa; phylum Chordata; class Mammalia; order Artiodactyla; family Tragulidae; genus Tragulus; species Tragulus kanchil. The sequence goes on along the minus strand of JAIOJX010000025.1, from coordinate 109,809,642 downwards.
ATGTTAATGAAATGAGAATTCACCAAAGTAGGGAGGTTATCCTCAGCTTGACTTACATGTGATCACCCACACTAAAACTGTATTTCATAAGGCTATGCAGAAATTTAAATGAAAATGATTTAATTGTACAAATAGAAAAAATATGTTCTGATGCAAATCTGTTTCTTTTTTATTATTAGAGAAGAAACAAATTCTTTAATTGTACTAAACTGAGGCAAGATTCTGTTTAAATGTTCAAAATACTCCCAGAAAATGTCAAATAAGTTACTTAAGGGCTTTCAGAGAAAATAGGTAAATCAGTGCTACACTGAATCTATATTTATCAACCTCAGCTGAACCTTCAAAGTTACATTCCCAATGCATTACATTTTCCTAATAGGTTCTGACCCACAGACCATGATGACAATTTCTAATCTTCTGCATATTCCATCTTTAAACCTTAACTGTTTCTAGCCCTTAATATATATTAAAAAAAATACAGATTAAGAATCTGATGATAAATTTCTCCAAAGAAAGTATACGGATGGCCAACGAGCACATGAGAAAAATGTTCAATGGCATTATCTGTTTGGGATATGGAAATCTAACTATAATCAAATATCCCATAATTAGTATAATCAAAAAAGGCTAGAGAAGGCTTCCTTGGTGGTCCAGCGGGTAAACAGTCTACCTTGCAGTGCAAGGGGCTCCAGTTCTACCCCTGTCCTGGGAAGATTTCACGTGCCGTGGAGTAGCTGGACCAGTGTGCCCAATTATAAGCCAGTGTTCTGGAGCATATGTGCCCAGAGCCCATGTTCTACAATGAAAGAGGTCACTGTAATGGGAGGCCCATACAGGCCTACGAACAAAGATGGATGAAAATAAATAAAAATACAACAAAAGAGGACAAAATTAAAAAAAAAAAAAAAAACCTCTCTGAGTTATTACCATGAAAAAAAAAAAAAAAGGCTAGATAATAAGTGGAGTGGCTATGGAGATTTTTAGGCTCTTCATACAATGCTGCTGAGAATGAAAAATGATAAAGCAGCATTAAATACCAGTTTGACAGTTCCTCTAAATGGTAAGCATAAGAGCTGCCTTGAGATCTAGCAATTTTACTCTCAGGTACATATTCCAGATAACTGAAAACACAGTCCATGCAAAATCTATATGGTGATATTTATAGCAATATTACTAAGCCAAAACTGAAAACAACCTAAATATTCCTTAACTTATGAATGGATAAATAAGATGATAAAATGTGGTGTATTTTTATGATGGAATACAATTTAGCAATAAAAATAATGGATGACTGATACATACTACACCACAGATAAATCATGAAATATCTCTAAAAATGGACTTTAATATCACATAAAATTATTCTAAGTTTTAAAAGTTTAGCATATAAATGGTTGTCCTTGCAACTAACTGATTAATTTTGATTACTTTTAAACAATTGTATATGCTTATAAAATTGTGGATTTGTATAAGAGGTTACATTTCAAAGTAAAATTAAGTATAATGCACTATTTATAGTTTATATAGTGTTCCTTATGATGCCCTGGTTTACCCACAATTGCCTTGTTAATCCATAAAAAATTCCCATGAAGAATGTAGCAATTTTTCTCCATCATGCAAGAAGGTTCTTGTTGTTCAGTCTCTAAGTCATGTCCGACTTTTTGAGATGTTATGAACGGTAGCATGCCAGGCTCCTCAGTCCTCCACTATCTCCTGCAGTTCACTGAAATTCATGTTCATTAATTTGGTCATGCCAAAGGGTATTTGGAGGCAAAGAATTATAAATGATAATTTCCAAATGTTATGTGATAATTAAATAAAATTATTATTTTTGTGATATTTTCTAACTATATAATTATAATTATTCTAAAAGAAACAAAAGCAGTTCCTTTTTTTTTTTTTTTAAGATTTATTTATTTATTTATTTTGGGCCGGGGTCGGGTTGGGGAGGGAGGGGAGCGGGCGGGCCTCTTCCGTTGGTCTTTCATTTCTCTATTTTCATCCGGCTTTGTTCTTTGGCTCCTGTGGGCCTCCCATCGCGGTGGCGTCCGTTGTCGCAGAGCACCGGCTCTGGGCGCATGTGCTCCAGAGCTCCGGCTCGGTAATTGGACACATCGGTCCAGCCGCTCCGCGGCACGTGGGATCTTCCCAGGCCAGGGATCGAACTGGCGCCCCTTGCACTGCAAGGCGGTGTCCTTACCCACTGGACCACCAAGGGAAGCCCAAAAGCAGTTTTATTCATAGTAAATAGATGGAGAGAAGAGTTAAGGCAATTATTTAAATAAGGAAGGGAAAAGGGAAATTTTTCTCAATTTTGATTTTGCGCTGAAGTCTTTTTTAAGTCTAGAATCACAAGAATAATTATCTCATTTCTTTATCTCACTTTGCCGATGTGTATCTGCGCTCAATAGCATGGTATCCTTATTGAGAAGTATTCAGATGATTGCTAAGCATTTTACTTTGCCAAGCCCATCATCAAAATAAATAGAGAAAGCATTTGGATTTGTAACTTAGGATATTTTTGACCCTCATATTTCTTTTCCTTGATGAATAGATTTTTAATTAAGTTAATTCTCAAAAATGTTTTCAGTATAGGCATTGATTCTACCCATGCATCAAAAGAGGCTGAAAGTAAGCTTATCACAAGAAACATATAACTATTTTCCAAAACAATTACTGACTTGTGCATTTCTAGTTAACAAATGTTAAGTAGTCTGAATTTCTCAGATGTGTGATCAGAATGCAAATTAGATAGTAGACCCACATATTGGGAAACTAACCAATGGAAAGTCTCTGGATTTTTAGACAGGTTGAAAACAACTCAGCTTTCTACCACAATTTGGTATTTGGTCAACAATTCAGGTTTTCTCTGAAGGTCAATGAAAACTAATGATTAAATATGGCTAGAAATAATTGAGATTTTTTTTCCCATGTAGCATACAGACCAAAACTATTTACCAATAAAAAATGAAAAAACAAAAGACAGATTTTATGTCTGGGTTATCTAGACTTATTACTTTGAAAAATGTTCTGTTTCACTCCTCATTCAGCTTAGAGAAAGATAACCCTTTAAAAATATGACTAAAAAAATGAATTTCAAATTTACATTCTCCTTCAGCCATTGTATTACTAAAAGAAATAAATCTTCAAAGTGCAAAAGAACTGAATCAGTGCTTTCAGCACTAGATTACTTACTTCAAGGAGTAAATTCAAGTTATATTGAGATTGACCAATTCTATTATATATGGGTTTTATATTGACTATGCAAAAAACATTACTTTTACATTTTGTTTTGTTCCACTGTCTCTGTCATGATTGTAATTTCTAAAATGTGTCATCATACCTATTCTATATTTATGGACAGGTAGAGAAAAAAACTTTTTAATGTTTGTCAAAACAGCATATTACATATTCATACACAAAATATTGAGAAATTACCTTCATTGAAACAAACTATAAAAGCCTTTAAAGTTTTACAGTGACAGACTTGGTAGGCCACACAGCCAGTGTAAAATTGGATTCAGTGTGATTATTTCTGGGCAATAATTCAGAGCAAACAACATCAAGGAAGGCTTGTGTAAATCCGGATGGAAAAAGTGGATTTAAATCAAACTAATAGGTTGCAAAACATATGAAATATGCTTTGTACTTTGCCAAGCCCATCATCAAAATAAATAGAGAAAGCATTTGGATTTGTAACTTAGGATATTTTTGACCCTCATATTTCTTTTCCTTGATGAATAGATTTTTAATTAAGTTAATTCTCAAAAATGTTTTCAGTATAGGCATTGATTCTACCCATGCATCAAAAGAGGCTGAAAGTAAGCTTATCACAAGAAACATATAACTATTTTCCAAAACAATTACTGACTTGTGCATTTCTAGTTAACAAATGTTAAGTAGTCTGAATTTCTCAGATGTGTGATCAGAATGCAAATTAGATAGTAGACCCACATATTGGGAAACTAACCAATGGAAAGTCTCTGGATTTTTAGACAGGTTGAAAACAACTCAGCTTTCTACCACAATTTGGTATTTGGTCAACAATTCAGGTTTTCTCTGAAGGTCAATGAAAACTAATGATTAAATATGGCTAGAAATAATTGAGATTTTTTTTCCCATGTAGCATACAGACCAAAACTATTTACCAATAAAAAATGAAAAAACAAAAGACAGATTTTATGTCTGGGTTATCTAGACTTATTACTTTGAAAAATGTTCTGTTTCACTCCTCATTCAGCTTAGAGAAAGATAACCCTTTAAAAATATGACTAAAAAAATGAATTTCAAATTTACATTCTCCTTCAGCCATTGTATTACTAAAAGAAATAAATCTTCAAAGTGCAAAAGAACTGAATCAGTGCTTTCAGCACTAGATTACTTACTTCAAGGAGTAAATTCAAGTTATATTGAGATTGACCAATTCTATTATATATGGGTTTTATATTGACTATGCAAAAAACATTACTTTTACATTTTGTTTTGTTCCACTGTCTCTGTCATGATTGTAATTTCTAAAATGTGTCATCATACCTATTCTATATTTATGGACAGGTAGAGAAAAAAACTTTTTAATGTTTGTCAAAACAGCATATTACATATTCATACACAAAATATTGAGAAATTACCTTCATTGAAACAAACTATAAAAGCCTTTAAAGTTTTACAGTGACAGACTTGGTAGGCCACACAGCCAGTGTAAAATTGGATTCAGTGTGATTATTTCTGGGCAATAATTCAGAGCAAACAACATCAAGGAAGGCTTGTGTAAATCCGGATGGAAAAAGTGGATTTAAATCAAACTAATAGGTTGCAAAACATATGAAATATGCTTTGTACTGTGCCTTGGAGACACATGGCCAAATCCATATTCAAAAACTGAAAACAAAGCTGAGTGATTTGAGGAATAAATTACTTGTCATTGTGATCTTTAAAAATGCCAGAATTTAATGCAAAAATATAATCCTAACATTTATTGCAGCAAAAATAAATGTCAACATATTAGACTTAACTGGCAAAGCCTTGTGGCAGCATTTCTACAGAGTTAAAGGAACATGACAAGCTGTATTTCACATTTATTAGAATGAGATTTCGTCTTCTTTATCATAAGCAGTAGATTTAAACAGTTTATTTTAATTCACTTCATGGTATTGACGAAAACATTGACTCAGATAAGAAAAAAATGCCTTATAATCTTGTTCGCTGAAGCAATCCATCAATCTCAGAAGCTAAATATGTATGATGGCAACACCAAGCCTTTGTAGTTAGAAAGAAGAATTGAGTACAAAATGGCTGTGACATTCTCCATGTCCCAGGCAGTATATGTGAGTGGGAAAGTCTGTGTGGATCATACTTATACATGATATATAGACTAATTTTATGTTATCTTTCTTTCATACTTCTACAAAATCTGACAGTATATGGTGTCCAGACCTGAAAATATCCTTAATACAGCCTATCTAAATAGGTTCCCTTTATAACAGATTCCTTTTTTATAACAAATAACTATATAGACATATATATTTATATATATGCATATATGTCTATATAGTTATTTGAGTGTTATTCCTTCAAATAAGCATGGTTTCTGAGCTTTACTTGAATTTTACCCATTTAGACCTGAAAATGTGCATCATACCTATTCTATATTTATGGACAGGTAGAGAAAAAAACTTTTTAATGTTTGTCAAAACAGCATATTACATATTCATACACAAAATATTGAGAAATTACCTTCATTGAAACAAACTATAAAAGCCTTTAAAGTTTTACAGTGACAGACTTGGTAGGCCACACAGCCAGTGTAAAATTGGATTCAGTGTGATTATTTCTGGGCAATAATTCAGAGCAAACAACATCAAGGAAGGCTTGTGTAAATCCGGATGGAAAAAGTGGATTTAAATCAAACTAATAGGTTGCAAAACATATGAAATATGCTTTGTACTGTGCCTTGGAGACACATGGCCAAATCCATATTCAAAAACTGAAAACAAAGCTGAGTGATTTGAGGAATAAATTACTTGTCATTGTGATCTTTAAAAATGCCAGAATTTAATGCAAAAATATAATCCTAACATTTATTGCAGCAAAAATAAATGTCAACATATTAGACTTAACTGGCAAAGCCTTGTGGCAGCATTTCTACAGAGTTAAAGGAACATGACAAGCTGTATTTCACATTTATTAGAATGAGATTTCGTCTTCTTTATCATAAGCAGTAGATTTAAACAGTTTATTTTAATTCACTTCATGGTATTGACGAAAACATTGACTCAGATAAGAAAAAAATGCCTTATAATCTTGTTCGCTGAAGCAATCCATCAATCTCAGAAGCTAAATATGTATGATGGCAACACCAAGCCTTTGTAGTTAGAAAGAAGAATTGAGTACAAAATGGCTGTGACATTCTCCATGTCCCAGGCAGTATATGTGAGTGGGAAAGTCTGTGTGGATCATACTTATACATGATATATAGACTAATTTTATGTTATCTTTCTTTCATACTTCTACAAAATCTGACAGTATATGGTGTCCAGACCTGAAAATATCCTTAATACAGCCTATCTAAATAGGTTCCCTTTTATAACAGATTCCTTTTTTATAACAAATAACTATATAGACATATATATTTATATATATGCATATATGTCTATATAGTTATTTGAGTGTTATTCCTTCAAATAAGCATGGTTTCTGAGCTTTACTTGATAATTTATAACCCATTTAGAAAAAATGTCCTCTCTATACTCAATAGAAAGAGAATATTCATAAAACTTAGAAACTATGGACAAAATGACAAGCTTACCTTCTACAGACTTGCTAAAGATTGAGCATAAGACTATTTATCACATTAAAAATAAAATGTGTTGAGCATATACCACATAAAGCCAATAGGTATATAAACACAATGAATATGTATATATGTAAATCCAAATGTTTGCATACACATTGAGTGTGCATAGATAAATACATAAATACTTTTCCAGGAGGGCAAAAACTAAGTTTTTATTTGCATGAAGAAATGTGCAATTATACATGCAAATCTTGAAATGCCTAGTATGAAAATTAGTAATTTCAGCACACTGCACTCTGCAAGATATTTACATTTAAATATGGGTCCACTTAACAGGTAATAAGATTCCACATGTCTAAGCGTAAATGTGCTTTATATAAATATCCTAAATGTTGGAAAACTATGTTATGATATGGACTCAGCATATGCTGCCATGCTGCCACTAAACACCAACAAGAAATCAGATAATGTATTTTGAAATTTTCTTACCCAAACATCACCTACATAATTTTTATTTTAAAAATTATCTTTCACATCTTTGGGCAACAGTGAGAAGTGTAACACAAACTAGGGGTATAATATGCCTAAATTTACAGTTTCCCTTAGTTTATATATACTCTATATATTCTTCTGCCAAACTGACATGGTATAAAAATAATAAATAAATTGTATTATAGAAATGTCTTCAATGATGCAATTATGTCCACCATTTATAACTGCTTGTTTTCACTTATGGATCATATACCTAGATTGGCTGTGACATTCTCCATGTCCCAGGCAGTATATGTGAGTGGGAAAGTCTGTGTGGATCATACTTATACATGATATATAGACTAATTTTATGTTATCTTTCTTTCATACTTCTACAAAATCTGACAGTATATGGTGTCCAGACCTGAAAATATCCTTAATACAGCCTATCTAAATAGGTTCCCTTTTATAACAGATTCCTTTTTTATAACAAATAACTATATAGACATATATATTTATATATATGCATATATGTCTATATAGTTATTTGAGTGTTATTCCTTCAAATAAGCATGGTTTCTGAGCTTTACTTGATAATTTATAACCCATTTAGAAAAATCTCCTCTCTATACTCAATAGAAAGAGAATATTCATAAAACTTAGAAACTATGGACAAAATGACAAGCTTACCTTCTACAGACTTGCTAAAGATTGAGCATAAGACTATTTATCACATTAAAAATAAAATGTGTTGAGCATATACCACATAAAGCCAATAGGTATATAAACACAATGAATATGTATATATGTAAATCCAAATGTTTGCATACACATTGAGTGTGCATAGATAAATACATAAATACTTTTCCAGGAGGGCAAAAACTAAGTTTTTATTTGCATGAAGAAATGTGCAATTATACATGCAAATCTTGAAATGCCTAGTATGAAAATTAGTAATTTCAGCACACTGCACTCTGCAAGATATTTACATTTAAATATGGGTCCACTTAACAGGTAATAAGATTCCACATGTCTAAGCGTAAATGTGCTTTATATAAATATCCTAAATGTTGGAAAACTATGTTATGATATGGACTCAGCATATGCTGCCATGCTGCCACTAAACACCAACAAGAAATCAGATAATGTATTTTGAAATTTTCTTACCCAAACATCACCTACATAATTTTTATTTTAAAAATTATCTTTCACATCTTTGGGCAACAGTGAGAAGTGTAACACAAACTAGGGGTATAATATGCCTAAATTTACAGTTTCCCTTAGTTTATATATACTCTATATATTCTTCTGCCAAACTGACATGGTATAAAAATAATAAATAAATTGTATTATAGAAATGTCTTCAATGATGCAATTGTGTCCACCATTTATAACTGCTTGTTTTCACTTATGGATCATATACCTAGATATTAAATGCCATATTATGAATGATAGTAGAGCAGTGGAGACATCTGCTTCTTCATCTTTGAGGCATCAGGGGAAAAAACTGTGAATACAAAGCATAAAAGTATTTGTGACAGTTAAAAGCAATTAACAAAATGATCTCCTCAGACCATAACTAAAATACTGGAGTGGGTAGCCATTCCCTTCCCCAGGCGATCTTCCAGACCCAGGGACTGAACCTGAGTCTCCTGCATTGAAGGCAAAGTCTTTACCACCTAAGTCACCAGGGAATCCCTGAATATATATTACTAAAGGGAAAATTAAGTGGAAAATAAAATATATGTTTTCCAAATAAAAAGTGCAAATTTGTACATGTGAAAGAGTAATAATCACTTTCAAGAACACAAATCAACAAATAGCACGTTAAGTACATTACAACGGTTGCCTGTGGACGGCAGATAGAGGGTAGCGGGGATAAAAATAAAGAAAACTAGAGATTTGAAAGAGTAAATGATAATGTTCCATGTGCTGAAAGTATATGATTTATTCATTACTCCAAACCTAAGGTCCAGCAGAAGAAAAAAAAATCTAATCTCTCCAAAATATTGGTTTCTTAAATACATCCCACCATAGCTACTGCCATAGTACAAGCTTTTTCCATGTTTTAAATGGACCACTGAAATATTTTTGTTTCATGCTTTCACTCTTTCACCTCTGCGGTTCTTTCTTCACCAAGCAGCCATAGTGAAAATTTTAGAAATGCCCCCTTACATCTAAGGGTCCACTTAACAGGTATTCCCTTTAACAATGTTTTTTTGGAAAACTATGTTATGATATGGACTCAGCATATGCTGCCATGCTGCCACTAAACACCAACAAGAAATCAGATAATGTATTTTGAAATTTTCTTACCCAAACATCACCTACATAATTTTTATTTTAAAAATTATCTTTCACATCTTTGGGCAACAGTGAGAAGTGTAACACAAACTAGGGGTATAATATGCCTAAATTTACAGTTTCCCTTAGTTTATATATACTCTATATATTCTTCTGCCAAACTGACATGGTATAAAAATAATAAATAAATTGTATTATAGAAATGTCTTCAATGATGCAATTATGTCCACCATTTATAACTGCTTGTTTTCACTTATGGATCATATACCTAGATATTAAATGCCATATTATGAATGATAGTAGAGCAGTGGAGACATCTGCTTCTTCATCTTTGAGGCATCAGGGAAATAACTGTGAATACAAAGCATAAAAGTATTTGTGACAGTTAAAAGCAATTAACAAAATGATCTCCTCAGACCATAACTAAAATACTGGAGTGGGTAGCCATTCCCTTCCCCAGGCGATCTTCCAGACCCAGGGACTGAACCTGAGTCTCCTGCATTGAAGGCAAAGTCTTTACCACCTAAGTCACCAGGGAATCCCTGAATATATATTACTAAAGGGAAAATTAAGTGGAAAATAAAATATATGTTTTCCAAATAAAAAGTGCAAATTTGTACATGTGAAAGAGTAATAATCACTTTCAAGAACACAAATCAACAAATAGCACGTTAAGTACATTACAACGGTTGCCTGTGGACGGCAGATAGAGGGTAGCGGGGATAAAAATAAAGAAAACTAGAGATTTGAAAGAGTAAATGATAATGTTCCATGTGCTGAAAGTATATGATTTATTCATTACTCCAAACCTAAGGTCCAGCAGAAGAAAAAAAAATCTAATCTCTCCAAAATATTGGTTTCTTAAATACATCCCACCATAGCTACTGCCATAGTACAAGCTTTTTCCATGTTTTAAATGGACCACTGAAATATTTTTGTTTCATGCTTTCACTCTTTCACCTCTGCGGTTCTTTCTTCACCAAGCAGCCATAGTGAAAATTTTAGAAATGCTAATCCTATCTAATTCTCTTTACTTACTAGTCTAAAATAGCTGACAGAATTCCTAAAGCGATTAAACACCATGTGAGAAATATTGGTCATCTCCATAGGAAGACTGGACTGGTTACAGAATCTGGACTGGTGTTAAGTGATTTTAGGGAAGTTTCATGGAAACAAACATGAAGAAATGCAGAAAAGTTAAAGCTGTACCAAATTATTTACCAAAAAGTATGAGCAGGCACTCATGTTAGTCTATTGAGAAGATGCTTGGTCATATTTGTTATTTGCATTGTGTTATTCATTCCGTCAACAAAATGGTCTTTTGTCTCATCCCATCACAGTCACAGAGTCAACTGACTTAAACTTGGGAGTAATATTCTTATGTTTTAACAGGCGAAAAGCCTAGTTCTTAATGCCATGACAAACAGCTCAAAGATTTCTTTTTTATTATTTATTTTTTTTCATTGAGGCAGATGAAGTTAGGTTGCAGGACAGTAGTTCATGATATATAGATCTTTACCATTGCCAGCACTGTCCAGGAAAGTGTCAAAAGAATATAGCATACAGTTGGACGTAATTTAACCCTCTTTGATCTTTTTGCTGCATACTGAATATTTGAGTTACCTGTTGTACAAAAGGCAGCAGAATAACACTCAAGACTCTGGAGAAAATTCATCAACCGACAGTAGCACAGACAATTACCAGAAACAAAGTGGCCATCATTCCTTGTAACTGATTCTAAATCCAGGGTCTTACACAACCAAACTCAGGCAATGAAAACATGTCACAAAATGCAGCTGTGACTTTCCTAGTTACAAAATTATAGAACTAAGGATAAAGAAAAACATCAATTCATTAATAATAGTGATAAAAAGACAATTAGTAAGCAAAGATACAAAAATGAGTATAAAATATATGGCTGAATCGCAATAATTGCAGAGCACAAGAGCAATGGAAGGAAGCAATGACGTCTTAATCGGAGTGATGAACAGAACACTGGACTCTAGAGGTACATTTTGTCTTGACTGACTGGTCCAATGTTCTTTATGATGCTTGCTGAGTTTTCAGCTCTTTTTTTCTGTGTCTCCTCGCTCTAGGTTTCTAATACTACAGACAACCTGAATAATCACTAGTACATCTCTAGTACAGAAAAGATACCATGTAACAGTGATCACTAAATGTTGAAGAAAGAAACAATCAACAGTGTGTCTCTCTTGCTGAAAGAAGCTAAAACACAACCTTCATCATGATTCATATTCACATACAGTTTCCTCAGATACAGTTCTCCTTTCCAAGAATAAAATCTGCGTAGACTATTGGAAATGAAGTTGAGCAACTGCAAATTGCATCTTCATGGAACCACCTTTTAATGCGGTTCGTATTGTTAGATCCTGTAAACTGGATCATCCTGTATCGTATTGTTAGAGTTCTTCCGTGATTCACATATAAACTTCAGATTGAAGATACCCATTACCCTTTCTAGGCATCAGCAGTCATAGTTTAGGGCTACATTCACTGCTTGGTGTATACCTATGTTATTTTTTGAAATTTGCAAGTTCTTTCACCAGGACTCAAGTTTTCTCTTGGTTCCTCAGTAGCATCAAGGTCACAGTGTCAAAAGAGTTCTTATAAAAAGCAAAATTTTTATTTATTTTTTTCATTGTTGGACGTAATTTAACCCTCCCTTTAAAAATCTTTTTTTGTTTTGCATACTGAATATTTGAGTTACCTGTTGTACAAAAGGCAGCAGAATAACACTCAAGACTCTGGAGAAAATTCATCAACCGACAGTAGCACAGACAATTACCAGAAACAAAGTGGCCATCATTCCTTGTAACTGATTCTAAATCCAGGGTCTTACACAACCAAACTCAGGCAATGAAAACATGTCACAAAATGCAGCTGTGACTTTCCTAGTTACAAAATTATAGAACTAAGGATAAAGAAAAACATCAATTCATTAATAATAGTGATAAAAAGACAATTAGTAAGCAAAGATACAAAAATGAGTATAAAATATATGGCTGAATCGCAATAATTGCAGAGCACAAGAGCAATGGAAGGAAGCAATGACGTCTTAATCGGAGTGATGAACAGAACACTGGACTCTAGAGGTACATTTTGTCTTGACTGACTGGTCCAATGTTCTTTATGATGCTTGCTGAGTTTTCAGCTCTTTTTTTCTGTGTCTCCTCGCTCTAGGTTTCTAATACTACAGACAACCTGAATAATCACTAGTACATCTCTAGTACAGAAAAGATACCATGTAACAGTGATCACTAAATGTTGAAGAAAGAAACAATCAACAGTGTGTCTCTCTTGCTGAAAGAAGCTAAAACACAACCTTCATCATGATTCATATTCACATACAGTTTCCTCAGATACAGTTCTCCTTTCCAAGAATAAAATCTGCGTAGACTATTGGAAATGAAGTTGAGCAACTGCAAATTGCATCTTCATGGAACCACCTTTTAATGCGGTTCGTATTGTTAGATCCTGTAAACTGGATCATCCTGTATCGTATTGTTAGAGTTCTTCCGTGATTCACATATAAACTTCAGATTGAAGATACCCATTACCCTTTCTAGGCATCAGCAGTCATAGTTTAGGGCTACATTCACTGCTTGGTGTATACCTATGTTATTTTTTGAAATTTGCAAGTTCTTTCACCAGGACTCAAGTTTTCTCTTGGTTCCTAAAGAGCATCAAGGTCACAGTAAAAAACTTAGGTAGGCTAAGGCTAAGAGTAAGTGAATAAATAAGCACACAGAAATGAAAACACAAAATCACGTCACCTACATAAATCAAAATTACTTACTTTTCAGTCTTTATAATCAAAATGAAGTAGGTCTAGAGATAAGGTAGAATACCCACTTAAACAATAATTGTCAGCAATGTGACTGCTTGTCCCTAAAAAAACATAATCACAAAATGTCAGTGATAAAATGGATAAGACACATTATATTGCATCACCCATTCATTTTATAGCTGAAAAAAAAGTGACTTGATGTCATATTTCAAGTACTGTTCTTGATGTGATTACCATTGCCTTGCCTGAGTTATCTTACTATATTATATATTTTCCTTCTCTCTTTTTACCATAAAAATGGTGTCATCTGCCTACCTTAAGTGGCTTTGTTTATTGCTGAGGTTTAGTATGACACAGTTCTTTGTGCATGAGCCTTCTAAAAGTGCTTATAATAATTGAATTAATAAAAGCATGTACACCTCTTTGAACACTATCTGAAAATGAGCATATATTTATAAATTTTAGGTGCCATGATCATGCCTCAGGCTGTGAGATTTCTATATCCTTACAACAACATTTATTATTCCTCTTCTATTAGTTGATATACCAATTGCTGGAATAAATAACTGGATTATTCATTGTTCCTTCTGATGCAACTTTTAGCCTACCAGAATTGTTAGATGATAAACTAGTATATCCTAACTGTCATGATAAGTTTTATAACATGAATATTTGCAGGGAATTATAAAAATACAGAGTAAAAGTGAGTGCTTAGAGAATGAACAGTTATTTAAAATCCTGTTAGCTCTTTTTTTTTTCCACCCAGAAATATAGAATAATTGTTTTTACTGCATTATGTTAGTTTAGCTATGTGAAGAGAATGCTTATGAGTTCTGAGTAGCCAAAAGAATTACACCAGTTATTGTCATTGATACCCATTCTTATTATATCCCTTTCTCTGTATTGTATTTATTTTGCTTATTTTCTAGTTCAGAGGTATACAAACTTAGATTAAGGTCTTTCTTCTTTTATAATATAACCATTTTGTATTATAAATATCCCTCCCAGCTTTATCATATACACATTAGCTTATCGTCATTCTTATTCAGTTCTCTGTATTTTTTTACTTTTTGAGACTTCCTTTTAGAAAACTAAGAACAGTGCTCTGTATATATGAAATATAGGTTTACTTGTGTCATAGAACTTGTGACAAAATAATTTGAAATTGCACACTGCAAATATTTCACCCTAGAACTCATGTTTGTTGGATAAAGCCTACTCTTATATGGGAGATGTCTCACTTGACATCCAGTCAATGCCTGGTATTGAATTAAGGTTTTATTTGAGTGACATGACACTTTAAAATAAAAAGGAGGGATCATATGGATATAAGACGCAGACTGTAATAGAATAAAGGAAGGAAGAATACTCTGGACTAGGTACTAGGGAGGCTGGTCTGTGGCAGATGAAGGTAGTGAATGTCACACAAGATGGTAGGAGACTGAGATAATCTATGAGGACTGCTCTTACAGAATCCAGGCTGGGGCAGATGAAGGCATAGGCTGATCTAGGAGCTATGTGAATGGGACAGAGCCATGGGGATTTTAAGAAGCATAGAATTTTCTCAAATTTGGAGGCATGCAAGAAAATAAGTTATTTTGAAATTACTTTTGGTAACTAGTTAGTGTTTCTTTGATTTGGGCTTGTTCTGAGACTGAGCCATATGTCAAGGGCTCTGATTCAAGGCATCCAGAGAAATCCTGAAACATGGCCTTAGATAATAAGTGTTGTCAGTATGCAGGGAGGACTTTCAGTCAAATGAGATTGCAAAGACTTTGAGATAATTTAAGCAAGGATGGTAAGAGGAGAAATCCTGGTGAGGCATAATATGATGTCAGATGACTTATACATAACTCATGATAATTTTCTCAAATTCCATCTAAGTTAAAGCAGCCTAAATCCATGTCACTGTGATACAAATTCAAACAATGGATAAGACTCGACATTATGATCTTTATTGCTTATAGTTACTCTTCTTTAAAAACTGATTGATTCATGTATGTTGCTAGTTCTCTATTTCTCAAATACCTTAGTACATGTAAAAGTTATCTGTACTTGGCATGTAACTATGAAGTAATACCTTAACATTAACATTAACATTATAGTTTAACTTAACCCAGTAGTTAATGTATATAGCAGTGTTAGGTCAACAAGATCAAATAGACTTAGAAAAATACTTTTAGTTTTTCCTGATTTCAAGATGAATACTTGAGAAAACTGATGATATTGTATTAATAATATCTTATTTGCCTTGATAATCACTTCACCAAATTTGTCAGCACTTTTTAAAATCCTTTACATTCATTTTTAGGTTTGAATAATAAAACAATTCTTTCTTGCTGTTATAAAATAGGTGTGGTCTTTTCAAATAATACCATCCACAGTTGATATAGGATAAATAAGATGGTTTATATACAAAGAGATAAAAATACAAGCGTTATGAATGGAGTTTCTGTCTTTGTTAAGTATTATTGTATTCATATACCTTCATGTCTGTGTGTGAATGCGTGTGTTTGTGAGAGAGAGAGAGACATGATCTGCATGTGAGTTCAATATTTAATGCCTTCTTTTACGCTATCACTATCAATCAAACCAGCCCTAATACATACAGAAAAGTTATTTATCTCTAAACTAGCAATTACATTACTGCACTGATGGCAAAGCCATTCATATTTCATTTCTTTCTCAGTCAATATATTCATTCCTTTTCCTCCACCTCCCAGCACAATGCTTCCTCATCAAATTCTAAGTGTACGTGCCAAAAGCTTATCTGGTGTGTCTCTTTTCTGTTCTTATTTGACAAACATCAATTCTGAATCACTACTCTTGTTTGTGTCGGTTCTTGTCATAATTCTAAAAAAGTCTGAATCAGATAATTTAAGCAAGGATGGTAAGAGGAGAAATCCTGGTGAGGCATAATATGATGTCAGATGACTTATACATAACTCATGATAATTTTCTCAAATTCCATCTAAGTTAAAGCAGCCTAAATCCATGTCACTGTGATACAAATTCAAACAATGGATAAGACTCGACATTATGATCTTTATTGCTTATAGTTACTCTTCTTTAAAAACTGATTGATTCATGTATGTTGCTAGTTCTCTATTTCTCAAATACCTTAGTACATGTAAAAGTTATCTGTACTTGGCATGTAACTATGAAGTAATACCTTAACATTAACATTAACATTATAGTTTAACTTAACCCAGTAGTTAATGTATATAGCAGTGTTAGGTCAACAAGATCAAATAGACTTAGAAAAATACTTTTAGTTTTTCCTGATTTCAAGATGAATACTTGAGAAAACTGATGATATTGTATTAATAATATCTTATTTGCCTTGATAATCACTTCACCAAATTTGTCAGCACTTTTTAAAATCCTTTACATTCATTTTTAGGTTTGAATAATAAAACAATTCTTTCTTGCTGTTATAAAATAGGTGTGGTCTTTTCAAATAATACCATCCACAGTTGATATAGGATAAATAAGATGGTTTATATACAAAGAGATAAAAATACAAGCGTTATGAATGGAGTTTCTGTCTTTGTTAAGTATTATTGTATTCATATACCTTCATGTCTGTGTGTGAATGCGTGTGTTTGTGAGAGAGAGAGAGACATGATCTGCATGTGAGTTCAATATTTAATGCCTTCTTTTACGCTATCACTATCAATCAAACCAGCCCTAATACATACAGAAAAGTTATTTATCTCTAAACTAGCAATTACATTACTGCACTGATGGCAAAGCCATTCATATTTCATTTCTTTCTCAGTCAATATATTCATTCCTTTTCCTCCACCTCCCAGCACAATGCTTCCTCATCAAATTCTAAGTGTACGTGCCAAAAGCTTATCTGGTGTGTCTCTTTTCTGTTCTTATTTGACAAACATCAATTCTGAATCACTACTCTTGTTTGTGTCGGTTCTTGTCATATTCCCCATCTTAGGATGCCAATGAAGAAACAAATTTATGCTCTGAATACTGGGCACGTTTGTGTTTTGTGTCTGCTTGGCTGGGCATTGTCACCTCTGGTTGCTGTCTCCTTTGTCATTGAAGTATCTGTTGTCTTGACTGATAGTACACAAAGTCTTCATCAGGAAGTAAGCTGTTTTTGAATATGTTCTGAAGTCACAGAGTAATCCAATTGGAAGAAAAATGATTGGGAATCATTAAATTGTCTCTAACATTTACAACACTGTGACGACTTGATCAGCTTTGTCACATAAACATTAATGCTTTCTCCTTCAGACTAACTGTGGTTAGTGAAATCTCTGTCATTAAAGACATCACCATTTCATTGAAAATTCTCACTGCACCATTCCTGGGTGCTTTTAAGTATCTGACTAGAATGTGTGCTTTTCCTATAATGAGACGACAGGGCAGACCTAAAGATATTTTGTGTAGGTTCAATCATCTTTCTGCTTCTACATAGATTTAGAAATCTGACACTGAAAATCCTTAAAAGCAAATTCATGTATAGCATAAGAAAAGTTTTCTAATAAATAAACTTCATAAGTTCCCTTCAATCCTTTGAATACTGGTATTGACCAAGCAAAACTAAGGTAAAAATTAAATTGATTTTTCATCCAGAAAGCCCTCTGACTCTGCAATAAGTACCTTAAGTGGACAGTTCTTTGGAGGGAATAGGACTAAGGTGTTGGCTTCAATATTTGAGACCCAGAAAAGATTTTCCACTCTTCACAGGTGCAGCTGATTTTAAGGGGACCTAACTCACACTAACCCAATGGAAACAACTGATGTAAAATCCAGAGGTTCAATTTCTTTTATCATTAAAGTAATATAACTGACAAATGTACATGGTGGAGATCAGTGCAAGATCTTCCAGTGAAAAAGTTCTACTGTAAAGAAGCTTCTGCTCAATACATCACATGTTAAGCACACAATCATAGCAAGAATTCCTTAAAGATTTTAATGACCAGTGTCATCAAGTCATTTGTATTTCATCTATCTTTTCTGTAGGAACAGTTCTGCTCAGCAGACTGGATGACTGTTTCAACTTACATGAAACATCTCCTCTTGACCTAGTAGATAAACTGGCATATCTTTATTAGATGGAGCACCTGTTCTAAGACTCTGTGATAACTTTCTCTTTCTGTCTTTCTGAGGATAGACTCTTAATTGATTAATTTGAATAATCCTATTAAATAATTCTAACAGGCTGATTAGGCAATGCTCTTTGAAAAATCAGTTTAAGTTGATTAAGTTTCCTTAGCTATACTCTACCAAACAGGATAAGATTTATCATCCAAATTGAAACCCTATTTTGCTGAGAGTACCGCTATAAGTAAACAGTGCCAAACAAACTGGTATACAAAATTAACCTGCCTGTGTGTTTGCTAAGTCCATTCAGTCGACAGACATTCAAAAAAGCCCACTATTTTGTGTAAAGGTTCAATTCCCAAGTATCTGACTAGAATGTGTTTTTTTCCTACACTGAGCCTACAGGGCAGACCTAAAGATATTTTGTGTAGGTTCAATCATCTTTCTGCTTCTACATAGATTTAGAAATCTGACACTGAAAATCCTTAAAAGCAAATTCATGTATAGCATAAGAAAAGTTTTCTAATAAATAAACTTCATAAGTTCCCTTCAATCCTTTGAATACTGGTATTGACCAAGCAAAACTAAGGTAAAAATTAAATTGATTTTTCATCCAGAAAGCCCTCTGACTCTGCAATAAGTACCTTAAGTGGACAGTTCTTTGGAGGGAATAGGACTAAGGTGTTGGCTTCAATATTTGAGACCCAGAAAAGATTTTCCACTCTTCACAGGTGCAGCTGATTTTAAGGGGACCTAACTCACACTAACCCAATGGAAACAACTGATGTAAAATCCAGAGGTTCAATTTCTTTTATCATTAAAGTAATATAACTGACAAATGTACATGGTGGAGATCAGTGCAAGATCTTCCAGTGAAAAAGTTCTACTGTAAAGAAGCTTCTGCTCAATACATCACATGTTAAGCACACAATCATAGCAAGAATTCCTTAAAGATTTTAATGACCAGTGTCATCAAGTCATTTGTATTTCATCTATCTTTTCTGTAGGAACAGTTCTGCTCAGCAGACTGGATGACTGTTTCAACTTACATGAAACATCTCCTCTTGACCTAGTAGATAAACTGGCATATCTTTATTAGATGGAGCACCTGTTCTAAGACTCTGTGATAACTTTCTCTTTCTGTCTTTCTGAGGATAGACTCTTAATTGATTAATTTGAATAATCCTATTAAATAATTCTAACAGGCTGATTAGGCAATGCTCTTTGAAAAATCAGTTTAAGTTGATTAAGTTTCCTTAGCTATACTCTACCAAACAGGATAAGATTTATCATCCAAATTGAAACCCTATTTTGCTGAGAGTACCGCTATAAGTAAACAGTGCCAAACAAACTGGTATACAAAATTAACCTGCCTGTGTGTTTGCTAAGTCCATTCAGTCATGTCCAACTCTTTACAGTCCTATGAACTGTAGCCCACCAGATTCCTCTGTCCACGGAATTCTCCAGGAATACTGGAATGGGTTACCATGCCTTTCTCCAGGAGATCTTCCAGACCCAGGGATCAAACATACATCTCTTATGTCTTCTGCATTGTCATGCAGATTATTTACCACAAGCAGCATCTGGGAAGTACATATAGTCTTACCTTATTTGTAGATTAAAAGAAAAAAAGAAATCTTCACTTTCTCAGATCACTAATTTCATTTGTGGAACTTAGGTGTTTCTTGTTTTTACTTCGGAATTTTAGGGTTGAATTTTTATCATCCTTAACTTCTTAATGACTATTGTTCTTTCCTCTGTATGGTTGGACTCACTACACACTGTTTCCATTCCTTTCTTTCTCACATCTTTCTGATTTCAATAGATTCTTGTGGACACTACAATTCTGATACAAAGTCATAGTTGTTTGGTTACATACTATCCCTAATAGCCTTGTTAAGATGTCATATTCTCTCCACTTCATCTAAAAACTTCTTTTAGTGCAAATGTTGGGACAACTTCATTATATATTCCAAGTCATCCCAAAATGTATTTCCCTTTGTAGAGACTAGTCTATGTGTTTATGTTCTAACTAGCTGGGGCATTTTGACTAGTGATTACTAGGGCTGGAGGAAGAGGAAATGAAGAGTATTTAATGGGTATAGAATTTCAGTTTGCAAATTTTGCAAATACTTAGTCATTGAGTTATATATTTTAAAAATGGTTCAAAATGAATATATTAAATAGCATGCCTTTTTGATAAACTTTTTTTCTTTCTGTCTTTCTGAGGATAGACTCGATTATTGAATCCTATTAAATAATTCTAACAGGCTGATTAGGCAATGCTCTTTGAAAAATCAGTTTAAGTTGATTAAGTTTCCTTAGCTATACTCTACCAAACAGGATAAGATTTATCATCCAAATTGAAACCCTATTTTGCTGAGAGTACCGCTATAAGTAAACAGTGCCAAACAAACTGGTATACAAAATTAACCTGCCTGTGTGTTTGCTAAGTCCATTCAGTCATGTCCAACTCTTTACAGTCCTATGAACTGTAGCCCACCAGATTCCTCTGTCCACGGAATTCTCCAGGAATACTGGAATGGGTTACCATGCCTTTCTCCAGGAGATCTTCCAGACCCAGGGATCAAACATACATCTCTTATGTCTTCTGCATTGTCATGCAGATTATTTACCACAAGCAGCATCTGGGAAGTACATATAGTCTTACCTTATTTGTAGATTAAAAGAAAAAAAGAAATCTTCACTTTCTCAGATCACTAATTTCATTTGTGGAACTTAGGTGTTTCTTGTTTTTACTTCGGAATTTTAGGGTTGAATTTTTATCATCCTTAACTTCTTAATGACTATTGTTCTTTCCTCTGTATGGTTGGACTCACTACACACTGTTTCCATTCCTTTCTTTCTCACATCTTTCTGATTTCAATAGATTCTTGTGGACACTACAATTCTGATACAAAGTCATAGTTGTTTGGTTACATACTATCCCTAATAGCCTTGTTAAGATGTCATATTCTCTCCACTTCATCTAAAAACTTCTTTTAGTGCAAATGTTGGGACAACTTCATTATATATTCCAAGTCATCCCAAAATGTATTTCCCTTTGTAGAGACTAGTCTATGTGTTTATGTTCTAACTAGCTGGGGCATTTTGACTAGTGATTACTAGGGGCTGGAGGAAGAGGAAATGAAGAGTATTTAATGGGTATAGAATTTCAGTTTGCAAATTTTGCAAATACTTAGTCATTGAGTTATATATTTTAAAAATGGTTCAAAAAATGAATATATTAAATAGCATGCCTTACTTTAAAATACTGGCAATTCATTCATGAAAAAACTGTAGGATTTCAAGTGTTTTGAGATGGATGTTGATGAAACATAATGGTGAATTCCTTAAAACAAGACTTAATCATCAAATATATTACTAATAGAAGAGAGCTTCTGTTTTGACTTGTTGAAGGGAAACAAATTATCTTAACACATACACACACAGATTCCACACAGGTTAGCTTCTGCTCCAAGTGATTTTAACTTTTATTCCCCTTCCTTTACTTGTATAATTCAGATCTCAGTTCTGTAGAACACTTTCAGGTGATTTCTAGTCTTGCAAAATCATGTAAAACTCCCGAAGCTTTTCTACATGTGCTAGAAATACTAGTCAGGAAGTGACTGCAACATCATGGAAATAGCCCTTAAATTAATATAAAATGTATCCCTCCTTAGCAGAACCTCCTTCACTGATTTTAAAAAATCTCATGGTTACCCTAAGACGAAGATGACATCATGAAGCAAAGTAAGACAGAGAGCAGTCTTAGTGAAAAAAAAGTACTTCTCTTAACCAATTGGAAAAAAGGTACTCTAGGTTAAAAATAAATAAATTGTAATCCTAATAGAGCAGTATACAACAATAACAACAAAAACCAGTAAAAAAAAAGACACTGTCTTTTAAATAGCAGTGCTGAAGATTTATAATATTAAACAATTTTATTTGGATATTAGCATATAGATATTGGTTTAACGTAGGAACAACATTAATGGAAATTTAAATTTCCTATGATGTCTGGGTCATGGAAAAGGGGAGGAGGGTGAAGGAATAGTGCTTTATACCCACACAAAGAATAGTAATTTAGCATAGCACTCTCAGTAAAGCAGGTGGAAAGAGAACTTCATTATATATTCCAAGTCATCCCAAAATGTATTTCCCTTTGTAGAGACTAGTCTATGTGTTTATGTTCTAACTAGCTGGGGCATTTTGACTAGTGATTACTAGGGGCTGGAGGAAGAGGAAATGAAGAGTATTTAATGGGTATAGAATTTCAGTTTGCAAATTTTGCAAATACTTAGTCATTGAGTTATATATTTTAAAAATGGTTCAAAAAATGAATATATTAAATAGCATGCCTTACTTTAAAATACTGGCAATTCATTCATGAAAAAACTGTAGGATTTCAAGTGTTTTGAGATGGATGTTGATGAAACATAATGGTGAATTCCTTAAAACAAGACTTAATCATCAAATATATTACTAATAGAAGAGAGCTTCTGTTTTGACTTGTTGAAGGGAAACAAATTATCTTAACACATACACACACAGATTCCACACAGGTTAGCTTCTGCTCCAAGTGATTTTAACTTTTATTCCCCTTCCTTTACTTGTATAATTCAGATCTCAGTTCTGTAGAACACTTTCAGGTGATTTCTAGTCTTGCAAAATCATGTAAAAACTCCCGAAGCTTTTCTACATGTGCTAGAAATACTAGTCAGGGAAGTGACTGCAACATCATGGAAATAGCCCCTTAAATTAATATAAAATGTATCCCTCCTTAGCAGAACCTCCTTCACTGATTTTAAAAAATCTCATGGTTACCCTAAGACGAAGATGACATCATGAAGCAAAGTAAGACAGAGAGCAGTCTTAGTGAAAAAAAAGTACTTCTCTTAACCAATTGGAAAAAAGGTACTCTAGGTTAAAAATAAATAAATTGTAATCCTAATAGAGCAGTATACAACAATAACAACAAAAACCAGTAAAAAAAAAGACACTGTCTTTTAAATAGCAGTGCTGAAGATTTATAATATTAAACAATTTTATTTGGATATTAGCATATAGATATTGGTTTAACGTAGGAACAACATTAATGGAAATTTAAATTTCCTATGATGTCTGGGTCATGGAAAAGGGGAGGAGGGTGAAGGAATAGTGCTTTATACCCACACAAAGAATAGTAATTTAGCATAGCACTCTCAGTAAAGCAGGTGGAAAGAGATTCTTAAACAGTAGGACAGTGTAATGAAGCAATGGTACTAGGACAGGAAATGAATGAACTTGAATGAGTACTTGGCAGAGAGAGAATACCAGATTTATGCACTAATGTGCAAGATAAAACCAGGAGGTACTTGGAAGAGGAAGACATGAGTAGAATCAAGAAGACTTACATGCCAACTACATTTTCCATCTGTTAACATGACAGGGCAACATAAAGTAAAATTATTCACAAGCACTAATGAGTCAACTTTTAAAAACAAACAACCTGGTGACATCTGATGAAGCATAGATAATTGAATGTTTGTCAATTTACAGATAAAGCAGAATTAATTGATGGTGTTAGTATTCAAACTGTTAACAAAACTTGTATGTCCTGTGAAAGAGAAATGCAATTCTGAATATTATTTTTTAAATTACTGTCATTATAATTTTTATTATTAATTATTTTAGGCTTATGTTCAAGATATTATGACTGAAGTTCTTGGAGAGAAGTTAAAATGTTGATAACTAGGATACTAAGATTTGAGGATACATTATACTACTTATAATCCTTCATTAGTAGAAAAGCATGCGAATGTTCATAAAGTCATAATATAAAATTTAGAGGAAATTAAACTTTGAGCAAAAATGTGTATTACAAATTATATATCATTGAACTGTTAGTTGCTTAAGTTACTTATTCCTATAGTTTCTTAGGATGTCATTGATTTTCCTATGGAAAGAGAAATAGCATTTGTATTATAGAAGTAGAGGGTATCTTCCTTAAGAGGCAATCATGACAATAAAATCAAAACTTCAGAGGTCTCCTGGAAACATACTAATGTAAGACATTCAAGTGAAACACATATTTTTCACTTGAATGAAATAACTTTGGCAATTAAAGTTGTTTGAACATGTATTTATTTCTGCTCTAGCAGGATAGATCATTTTCCTCTAAATGAATGACATGAAAGCAATATTGGCAAAAAGGAAACTCAGATATAAACATCCTGCTACTCTGGAAATAAGGGATAGCCCCACTTCTAGGCATCTCCATTTGTTTATTTATTTATTTTGCTTGATCTCATTACACACTTTTATTTCTACCGCCATATCCTTAAAAGTCCACCTTATGAAATTTCATAACAGTTGGAAAGCTGAGATGTTTCAAGTTTTTGTTTCTTAAATACATGTTCCAATGGAATTTCAAAATTAATAAATGAAATACATAAATTTTTTGACCATCAGGAATTTCTGAGCTTATTTTTCTTTAGCTTGAGATTTGCTGGATAATCACTGCTGAGAACCAATGATCAATTTTAATTGCCAAATTTATTTCATTCAAGTGAAAAATATATTTGCTAAATTATTCCTCAGTATGTTTTTCCTTAACATATTATGAAGCATGAGATTGTATTTCTTGAAAGGTTCAATAAAACTATTTTTATAGAACACTTCACTTTTAATCTATTGAACACATCAATTCAATAATATTCATTGAACATCCAATATGCTTTAGCTACTGTATTTGGCAATAAGAATATAATGTTGCACAATAAAAGAATACTTTCCTGAACTATGTACAACTGGAAGGAGCCCAATGTGAATAGAGCTAATAGAGTTTAATAAAGAAACAGAAAAATTAGTTGAGCTGGACAATGATAAATTAGAATTTCTATGAAAAGAATAAGAACATTACATGGAAAACAAAAGGAAAGAAAAGTGAAGACATCAGAAAAGCAACACAGGCTGCTACCTACTCTTTTAGCTTCATAAGAAAGCCAAACAAAAAAACAGAAAAGCTGTAAGTCCTATGGATGTCATTGATTTTCCTATGGAAAGAAATAGCATTTGTATTATAGAAGTAGAGGTATCTTCCTTAAGAGGCAATCATGACAATAAAATCAAAACTTCAGAGGTCTCCTGGAAACATACTAATGTAAGACATTCAAGTGAAACACATATTTTTCACTTGAATGAAATAACTTTGGCAATTAAAGTTGTTTGAACATGTATTTATTTCTGCTCTAGCAGGATAGATCATTTTCCTCTAAATGAATGACATGAAAGCAATATTGGCAAAAAGGAAACTCAGATATAAACATCCTGCTACTCTGGAAATAAGGGATAGCCCCACTTCTAGGCATCTCCATTTGTTTATTTATTTATTTTGCTTGATCTCATTACACACTTTTATTTCTACCGCCATATCCTTAAAAGTCCACCTTATGAAATTTCATAACAGTTGGAAAGCTGAGATGTTTCAAGTTTTTGTTTCTTAAATACATGTTCCAATGGAATTTCAAAATTAATAAATGAAATACATAAATTTTTTGACCATCAGGAATTTCTGAGCTTATTTTTCTTTAGCTTGAGATTTGCTGGATAATCACTGCTGAGAACCAATGATCAATTTTAATTGCCAAATTTATTTCATTCAAGTGAAAAATATATTTGCTAAATTATTCCTCAGTATGTTTTTCCTTAACATATTATGAAGCATGAGATTGTATTTCTTGAAAGGTTCAATAAAACTATTTTTATAGAACACTTCACTTTTAATCTATTGAACACATCAATTCAATAATATTCATTGAACATCCAATATGCTTTAGCTACTGTATTTGGCAATAAGAATATAATGTTGCACAATAAAAGAATACTTTCCTGAACTATGTACAACTGGAAGGAGCCCAATGTGAATAGAGCTAATAGAGTTTAATAAAGAAACAGAAAAATTAGTTGAGCTGGACAATGATAAATTAGAATTTCTATGAAAAGAATAAGAACATTACATGGAAAACAAAAGGAAAAAATGAGAAAGAGTGAAGTCATCAGAAAAGCAACACAGGCTGCTACCTACTCTTTTAGCTTCATAAGAAAGCCAAACATAAGTTGTATATAAATAAGACACTGTTGTGAAAATCTCAGGACCTGGGAATGAAGTTGAAGCAAACTTAGGGTCTCAGAAACCTAGGATAGAAACTGGAAGGAAAGCAGTAGCTCTAAGGACCACATTGTCCCTCCCTGAGGCTACCTATTCATATATCCAGTGGTTCCTCCAGTGGATAAAAGAACCTAAGGTGGACCCCCAGGCCCCTTCCCCAGTTTCCAGGTGGCCCATTTGTGTCTCCTCTTATAGGGAACATTGGAAAAATCTGTCAGGCTTCCACTGAGGATCAGATAGAAACAAAGACGAGGGTAGCGATTAGAGCCACCAGCACTCAGCTCTAGGCAAATTCCATTTCTCCTGGAAGCTGCATCCCAGGTGAGATTCCAGCCAGTGACTACTCATCTGCAGAGCTAAGATTGTGACCCAGTCTTCCAGAGAGGTTAGTGGGCAGTCCTGACTGCTTTTAGGTCTCTAAACAGAGAGCTGAGCTAACTTTGGAGCCTGTCCTATGGCATCACGCAGAGAGCAAAGTGAATTCAAGGCCTCACCTACTGCTGAATATACTTTTCAGTGTTGCCCAACCAAGAAGCCTGAGTGGAGATTCCTCACAGCCTTGGAGCTCATTCTGAAGCAGAGAACCAAGCCAGGAGCCCTGCCCAATTGTAACATGTAGTCTAGGGCCACACACAACAACAGACATTAACAGTGACCTTGAACAGCCTTGGAACCCAAACTACACTATCATCCAGCTACAGATACTAGCCTAGGTCCTTGCTCAGGCAAAGAACCCAGCCAGTGACCCAGTCTAGTCAGAGAGCATAGCCTATAGTCCCAAAGGATAAGGGAACAACAAGCCACTGATCCTGCCCAAGGACAGATGCAGTCTCTGGCCTCAACCAAGTGGTAGATACAGCTCAGCTGGGGGTCCCACCAATCAAACAGCCCAACTCGCACCCTTGTCCAGAGGGACACACAGTTAGTAATCTACTTAATCTTAAAGTCCAGCCCTCAGTCTATCCAATTTAAACTTTAAGGTTATTATTTGCCCTTGACAAATAATCTTATGGAGGTTGTTATCTAGATTTTTGAGTGATGGACTTTCTATAGCTATCTGTATTTTTAAGAAGCTACTTTTCTTATTTTTGTTTGTTTTGTTTTTGGGTTTTCTGTTAATTCTCAAGCAATCCTTGGTAGTGTGTTAAACATCTCCTGAGGTTTTACATTTCAAAGACAGGATGAGATTTACACCTTCCAGGAACAGAGAAAGAATGCAAGTTTTCTCTTAAGAGGTTTGGGGTATGTTTTTCTATTATCATAAGTCTAAGACATTAATACGGTCTTCCCTGGTGGTTCAGGAGTACACAACCTGCCTGCTTATGCAGGAGAGGCAAATTTGATCCATGAGTCAGGACAATAAGCTGGAGAAGGAGATGGCAGCCCATTCCAATATTCCTGACTAGGAAATCCTACAGACAGGGAAGCCTGGAAATCTGCTATCTATGGGATCACACAAGTTGGACATAAACTTAGCCATTGAGCATGCACACATGCCCGCAAAGCAATTAGGATTTTAAATGTTACTTTGTAACAGAAAATGAACTGCCTGGGGAGTTATCCATTCCTTACGTTGTCGATCATCACAACATCCTCTCCTTTGTTCTCCTCATTTTCACTGGGATTCCAGCTCTTAGCATCCTAATCAGGCTTTGTCCCAAGAGCTCAGATCTTAAACCACAGCAGCTTGCTCCCTCTGAGCTTTGCAAAATGGCACCTAAGGAATCCAGTTTATTATCCTGTTCTCCCACTTTGTCTGTCAGTCCTGAAGTTGACAGAGCAGTGGATATCTGTATGTTGTTCCTTATCCTCAGCTCTTCTTCAAATCTTCTAACTTGGGCACTGGTGTCCAGTCAGCCTGTTCGCAGTAGAAGCCACCCGACCCAGCAGTGATTTCTATCCCCTCTTTGCTGCAGGGTTAGGTACATTTCCCCAAATAAGTACATCAGATCAGACAGCATTTCAGGGGTGTCTTCACACTCACACTTTTGCTGCCTCTCCCTGCAAAGAGGCTCAAGATTTCTTCTGTGGCTGTCTCTTTCTCAAGGCCATTTCTTCAGTCTCCTGACTGTTCTGTCAATTGTTGGCCTCCATACACGAGGTCAAGGAAGAATCCCTAAGAAAGAGCCAAAACACTCCAGATTGATAGGTGATAAGTTCATTAAGCAAGGGAACTTACATAAAAAGTGTGTTGAGTGACTATAAGATAAATAGAGCTTCACATCGCCTGTCAGAATCTAAAAGTTTATATATGATGTTGACTGGGTTTAGTAACCTTGCACCATCAAGATGGTCTCAACAACACATTTCTTGCTCCAGGCTGGGTCCTTGAAAGCAGTTCCCACTATTGAAGTGGTGGGCAGAGTGTAATTACTAAGGACAAGGGAGGAGAGTAAGGAGGAGCCTTTGATTGCCCAAGTCCAGCTCTTAGGTCAACAGCTGGTCATGTCCTCCTGACAACCTCTTTAAAGATTTAAAAATACTATAGCTACTTAAAAAGTCAATGTAATTTAATGTACAGTATAAATTATATATTCTAATCAGCTCTTTCATATAGTGTAAGAAGATGTAGTTGAAGCTATGGCAATGCTTTTATGGTGAAAATCTTAAGCTAACTGAGGTAAGAGGTCATCCTAAAGTGAAACTCATCAATCAGACTATAGTGGGGGCTGCATCACTCGAGAGTATTTGATAAGAAAACTATTTACATGATTATAGCAATAAGAAAGGTGTGAGAAGTCAGAAAAAGCACTTCAAACAGCAATATAGATAAAGTGATTTCAAAAATAACTCAATGCATATCAAGACAAAGAATATTTTACATATGATACTTAACAAATGCCTATTTTCAATAATAACAAAAAAGGAAGTATGAAGATTATCAAATTCAATATTTTCAACAGTTTTTGTAAAGGAGACATTATTATTCAATCAATAACCACATGCATCAAGAATCTACATGTTGTCAGCATCTGTAATTGCATTAGAAATGATTAAACTTGTCTAAGAAAAGAGTTGCCTGAAGTTACATAAAACATAATACATTCAACTGTTCATTCAATATACATTCATGCAGAGCAACCATTTTACTAAACCCACATAAAATGACTAATCTGAAATAGGATTCAAAAATTTCAACTAAAAACTTACCAGGAGTCAATATGAAAGAAATTGAATAAATGCCTTGGAAGTAATGTCCAAAAGAAATGTAGAAAAAAAAAAAAAGAAACTGCAAGTATTGTATTTATCTTTAAAACAGGTTAGATTTAAAACTTTCAGAAAGAACTATTATTCTTTGAACATTGATTATAAAAAGTTGGAAATATAAATACTGCTGAATCTAAAGAAGCAGAAATATTAATCTGAGTTAGAGAAATATGGAATATTAAATTTTAGGGAAATGTACTATGGGCAAATAGCTCTTTAAAATCAAGATATTTGTATGTATTGAATTACATATGAACAACACATTTCTTGCTCCAGGCTGGGTCCTTGAAAGATTTTGTAATAAACTAAGGACAAGGGAGGAGAGTAAGGAGGAGCCTTTGATTGCCCAAGTCCAGCTCTTAGGTCAACAGCTGGTCATGTCCTCCTGACAACCTCTTTAAAGATTTAAAAATACTATAGCTACTTAAAAAGTCAATGTAATTTAATGTACAGTATAAATTATATATTCTAATCAGCTCTTTCATATAGTGTAAGAAGATGTAGTTGAAGCTATGGCAATGCTTTTATGGTGAAAATCTTAAGCTAACTGAGGTAAGAGGTCATCCTAAAGTGAAACTCATCAATCAGACTATAGTGGGGGCTGCATCACTCGAGAGTATTTGATAAGAAAACTATTTACATGATTATAGCAATAAGAAAGGTGTGAGAAGTCAGAAAAAGCACTTCAAACAGCAATATAGATAAAGTGATTTCAAAAATAACTCAATGCATATCAAGACAAAGAATATTTTACATATGATACTTAACAAATGCCTATTTTCAATAATAACAAAAAAGGAAGTATGAAGATTATCAAATTCAATATTTTCAACAGTTTTTGTAAAGGAGACATTATTATTCAATCAATAACCACATGCATCAAGAATCTACATGTTGTCAGCATCTGTAATTGCATTAGAAATGATTAAACTTGTCTAAGAAAAGAGTTGCCTGAAGTTACATAAAACATAATACATTCAACTGTTCATTCAATATACATTCATGCAGAGCAACCATTTTACTAAACCCACATAAAATGACTAATCTGAAATAGGATTCAAAAATTTCAACTAAAAACTTACCAGGAGTCAATATGAAAGAAATTGAATAAATGCCTTGGAAGTAATGTCCAAAAGAAATGTAGAAAAAAAAAAAAAGAAACTGCAAGTATTGTATTTATCTTTAAAACAGGTTAGATTTAAAACTTTCAGAAAGAACTATTATTCTTTGAACATTGATTATAAAAAGTTGGAAATATAAATACTGCTGAATCTAAAGAAGCAGAAATATTAATCTGAGTTAGAGAAATATGGAATATTAAATTTTAGGGAAATGTACTATGGGCAAATAGCTCTTTAAAATCAAGATATTTGTATGTATTGAATTACATATGAAAAGGACAATTCTATTTTTCAAGTTCTTCACTTTCCTGTTAATGATGTATGAGTGAGAAAGTTGGTCAGGGTTACATTCCTCAACAAGAGGCATGTCTTGTTCTTCGAACAAAAGAGTATTATGGAGAGAAATGATCACATACTTGTTATTTTAAAAATATATCAACAAACAGAAATTGGAAATTTAATGGTACAACTATGTACAAAGTAAAACAAGCATGAGAAAGTTAAATAACTTAAAGTCAAAATAATATATCTGTTACGATCTGAACTGTGTCCCCAGAAATCCATATGTTGAAGTTTTAACTTAAAGCATTTTAGTGTTAGTCACTTAGTTGTGACCAACTCTTTATGACCTCATGGACTGTAACCTGCCAGGCTCCTCTGTCCATGGAATTCTCCAGGCAATGATACTGGAATGGCTAACTACCCCCTTCTCCGAGGGATCATTCCAAGCCAGGGACCCAACCTGGGTCTTCCCATTGCAGGCAGATTCTTTACCATCTTATGCCACTAGAAAAGTCCCCAAAGTATTTTGGAATGCCACTATATCTACAGATATGTCCTTTAAAAACAGAATTAAAGTAAGGTCATGAGGGTGGATCCAGTGTGTAATCATGGGTCATAGCATTACAATCTATGTCTATTTAAAACTAAATGAGAATAAATTAATAAAGTAGAAGTAGCTTCTTTCACTGTAGACTAAAATGTACTTTGTAAGAAAGCAATTTTACTTTAAAATAACTAATACATGACAAAGTATTTGGACAACGTTAAAATTTCTAGATAACAAAAGGCGATCAAATATTCCACACAATTGATCAAATACAAATAATTCCTGGAAAAATAGCTTTATACATTATTTGTCTTAGTTAAAATGGTATGTACTGGTGACTCTAATAAAATAGTGTTGGTCATTAAGTCAGACATGAAAAGATCATTGGTGATTTAGTCACTAAGTCCTGTCCAATTCTTTGTGACCCCATGGACTGTAGCCCACAAAGGGTTCTCTGTCCATGGGAATTTCCAGGCAAGAATAGTGGAAGGGATTGTCATTTCCTTCTCCAGGGCTTCTTCCTGACCCAGGGATTGAACCCACGTCTCCTCCTGGATTGCAGACAGATTCTTTACCAACTGATCCACCACGGAAGTCCACAAAGAGGTTACACTAAATGAGAAATGTGACACCAAGTGTTCACCACTGCACCACCTGGGAAGTCCTGGCAGAGATAATTAATTAAATTAAATTTTACGAAGATTCCTACATCTCCCATTTAAAACTCAACAAAATAACCTTTAAGAAATTAGCTCCTTCACTTCTTTCTTTTCTCCTTTGCCTTCTATTGTTTCTTTTTGGTTCTGAAACAAGACTGAATATTTGGAACACTACTTAGGAAAAAATTATGAAGGAGGTAAAATAACCCTTTTGCCATGTTCTCATATTTTGAAATGTGATCCTATAGAGATGTTTGCCAATGACAGAATATTTGTTGGAATATGTAGATCTTAGTTTAAAAAAAATGAATCAAGGACAGCATAAGCAGAATATAAATATGAACTTTTTATTCCCAATCTGAAATTCCATATTCAGAAATCTATAGCTTGGACACTTAAAACTCAGTACGTGTGCCAATACAAATGTATTTAGGCTTCCTGATACTCAGTTAAATAAATGTGCACTTGTTGACTAAAAGAAAAAAAAAGATATCTTGGAATTGAAATAAAAAAATAAATATTAAAGACAAATACACAAATGCTGCTTGAGATTTCTGGTTAAAATACTTGACTGTAAGTCAGAGTGCAAAGTAGTTTATCAAACCCCGTTTTCACTGCCCTTGCCTTGTGCTTTAATAAAACAAAAGTATTTGGACAACGTTAAAATTTCTAGATAACAAAAGGCGATCAAATATTCCACACAATTGATCAAATACAAATAATTCCTGGAAAAATAGCTTTATACATTATTTGTCTTAGTTAAAATGGTATGTACTGGTGACTCTAATAAAATAGTGTTGGTCATTAAGTCAGACATGAAAAGATCATTGGTGATTTAGTCACTAAGTCCTGTCCAATTCTTTGCAACTCCATGGACTGTAGCCCACAAAGGGTTCTCTGTCCAGGGGAAATTTTCCCAGCAAGAATAGTGGAAGGGATTGTCATTTCCTTCTCCAGGGCTTCTTCCTGACCCAGGGATTGAACCCACGTCTCCTCCTGGATTGCAGACAGATTCTTTACCAACTGATCCACCACGGAAGTCCACAAAGAGGTTACACTAAATGAGAAATGTGACACCAAGTGTTCACCACTGCACCACCTGGGAAGTCCTGGCAGAGATAATTAATTAAATTAAATTTTACGAAGATTCCTACATCTCCCATTTAAAACTCAACAAAATAACCTTTAAGAAATTAGCTCCTTCACTTCTTTCTTTTCTCCTTTGCCTTCTATTGTTTCTTTTTGGTTCTGAAACAAGACTGAATATTTGGAACACTACTTAGGAAAAAATTATGAAGGAGGTAAAATAACCCTTTTGCCATGTTCTCATATTTTGAAATGTGATCCTATAGAGATGTTTGCCAATGACAGAATATTTGTTGGAATATGTAGATCTTAGTTTAAAAAAAATGAATCAAGGACAGCATAAGCAGAATATAAATATGAACTTTTTATTCCCAATCTGAAATTCCATATTCAGAAATCTATAGCTTGGACACTTAAAACTCAGTACGTGTGCCAATACAAATGTATTTAGGCTTCCTGATACTCAGTTAAATAAATGTGCACTTGTTGACTAAAAGAAAAAAAAAGATATCTTGGAATTGAAATAAAAAAATAAATATTAAAGACAAATACACAAATGCTGCTTGGAGATTTCTGGTTAAAATACTTGACTGTAAGTCAGAGTGCAAAGTAGTTTATCAAACTGTATCACTGCTTGCCTTGTGCTGTTTATTTAAACACTTAGTTTCCCATTTCTCAATCAGTGCAACCTCTTTTTTGCTATATGACCCCAGGTCAGGACATTATATTATCATAAAAGCTCATATCCATTCTGCATTTGACTTAAATTCCTTGCTAATTTTTTTTCACCTTCTGTCATTGTCTTCAGACAAAGAGATTGAAGCTAAATGACTTATTCAAGGGCATTAGGCCAATGAGCATTATGCTATTGATTTAGATTAATAGTTTTATTTTCCCAGTTGGACTGACCCCCTGAGCCTTGTCAACTCTAATTCCATTTCCATAAAATAGGGATAATAATACTTAACACATAGATCAATTGAGTATCTCAGTAATTATTCTCTTATACATGCAAAGCACTTTGAGCATAGAATGTGAAGAGCAGTTTTTTAAATTGCAAGGTTCTTAGACGAGATGGCTTGAAAAATATTATGGCTCTGCTTGATTTTTGGATGAGCTGACACTTGGCAGAGGAATTAGATTTATTCCCTGTTGCTCATGATAGTGACTTTTCTTTTCTGGATTGTTGTTTTCTTCTATTTAATAATATCCAACAGAATTTAAGCATCCAAATACTACTGTCATCTCAGTTACCATGGAGGACTGAGTTATTATTTATTGAAATATTTTGACCACCCTATTTAGTAGTCGACCCGCTTTCCCAACAATTTAAATCCTCTTATCCAAAGGTATCTTTTCTTGCATTTGTTTGAACTGCTTTTTAAAGTATTTAACAATCATATTTAATTATATTTTTTTTACAAATTAGGTTCACATTTTAAATTTTATCACCTCTCTTCTTTCAGTCATTTACTTATTTTCAAATTCCATAGGGCAGGAATGTTTGTTTATTTTTATTGTGGCAGTAGTGGTAGCTATTGATATTATTATGATTATCGCTTTGTTTATCATTCTCTAACCATCTATCTATCTACAATTATTTCTGATTAAAAGAAATAATTCTTTATTCTTCTCCTCTCTTTACATTTCTCCTCTCGTTTTTCCTTTTGTGTAAGTATGTCTGCCACTGGATATCTTTCCCAAAATAGAGAAGTGCCCGTAGACTTAAAGTGCAGTTTGGAAATAAAAGATGCCAATTAAAATGTCTACCTCTCAGAAATGCTGTGTGATTGCCCTAAGTTTGCAAATTACACAGGATCAGTTTACTTTCCTCTCATTGCCTGAATGATCTCCATCTCAGTTAAAATCCCAGTTGTGACAATTAGCTCAGATAATGTGTGCTGTAAAAAAGCTCATATCCATTCTGCATTTGACTTAATTTTTTTTTCACCTTCTGTCATTGTATTCAGACAAAGAGATTGAAGCTAAATGACTTATTCAAGGGCATTAGGCCAATGAGCATTATGCTATTGATTTAGATTAATAGTTTTATTTTCCCAGTTGGACTGACCCCCTGAGCCTTGTCAACTCTAATTCCATTTCCATAAAATAGGGATAATAATACTTAACACATAGATCAATTGAGTATCTCAGTAATTATTCTCTTATACATGCAAAGCACTTTGAGCATAGAATGTGAAGAGCAGTTTTTTAAATTGCAAGGTTCTTAGACGAGATGGCTTGAAAAATATTATGGCTCTGCTTGATTTTTGGATGAGCTGACACTTGGCAGAGGAATTAGATTTATTCCCTGTTGCTCATGATAGTGACTTTTCTTTTCTGGATTGTTGTTTTCTTCTATTTAATAATATCCAACAGAATTTAAGCATCCAAATACTACTGTCATCTCAG
Organism: Tragulus kanchil; assembly: GCA_022376925.1. Classification (NCBI taxonomy): domain Eukaryota; kingdom Metazoa; phylum Chordata; class Mammalia; order Artiodactyla; family Tragulidae; genus Tragulus; species Tragulus kanchil. The sequence continues at coordinate 109,773,730 of JAIOJX010000025.1, read as the reverse complement.
TTACCATGGAGGACTGAGTTATTATTTATTGAAATATTTTGACCACCCTATTTAGTAGTCGACCCGCTTTCCCAACAATTTAAATCCTCTTATCCAAAGGTATCTTTTCTTGCATTTGTTTGAACTGCTTTTTAAAGTATTTAACAATCATATTTAATTATATTTTTTTTACAAATTAGGTTCACATTTTAAATTTTATCACCTCTCTTCTTTCAGTCATTTACTTATTTTCAAATTCCATAGGGCAGGAATGTTTGTTTATTTTTATTGTGGCAGTAGTGGTAGCTATTGATATTATTATGATTATCGCTTTGTTTATCATTCTCTAACCATCTATCTATCTACAATTATTTCTGATTAAAAGAAATAATTCTTTATTCTTCTCCTCTCTTTACATTTCTCCTCTCGTTTTTCCTTTTGTGTAAGTATGTCTGCCACTGGATATCTTTCCCAAAATAGAGAAGTGCCCGTAGACTTAAAGTGCAGTTTGGAAATAAAAGATGCCAATTAAAATGTCTACCTCTCAGAAATGCTGTGTGATTGCCCTAAGTTTGCAAATTACACAGGATCAGTTTACTTTCCTCTCATTGCCTGAATGATCTCCATCTCAGTTAAAATCCCAGTTGTGACAATTAGCTCAGATAATGTGTGCTGTAGCATTTGCATTGCACTGCAAGCTGTATTTCACTCTTATTTTTAGTACCGCCTCTGCTGTGGCTTATATATTACCACCAAACATGCATGCTGCTTATGTGTAAAATTAGATATTGTTCCTAAAAGAGGAGAGGGCTTTGCACATGAGGTAAAATTGGCAACTGGTAGAAGATTTTCCAGCAAAGTCTCAAGCATTATAATACGCCCTGCAAAAGCTCAGTGCCCAGTTACAAACTGCTCATTTACATGGGCTTTGTAAATATAATACTTTATGGTCGCAACATCCCCCAGAGAGGTTGATTAACTAATCCAAATATTTCACAACTTCAATAGTGTTATAGTCCTAATCTAAATTTAACCAAAAGAATGTGTTTTGTTGTTTTCAGTTTATTTTACAGAGAGATCTATACTGTCATGAAATATACCTACAGTAATAAAAATTAGCGTTTTGGAGCTTCCAAATCATTCAATGTTGAGTCTTTCTTATACGTTTTCACTCTAGCAATTTTATAAAACATCCTCCTGGTCCTATATAGGATATCATCTTCAGTTTGAAAATAGTCTTTTTTTAAGTTTCAGTAGAAAATAGAGAGTTTTAGAAGTCCCTTTATTTTCTAATTATTTTTTTAAAATAGGCATCAAAATTGCCTTCATCCTCCAATTTAATACAGAACTAATACAGAAGCTTTAAGCAATAATCCTTGAAATTTTATTTTTAAGTATATGCATGATCTGGGCTATACATGTTTTGCATGCATGTGGGCTAAGTAGCTTCAGTCATGTCCTACTCTGTGTGACTTTGTGGACTGTAGCCCACCAAGCTCATCTGTCCATGGAATTCTCCAGGCAAGAATACTGGAGGGGGTTGTCTGGCCCTCTTCCAGGGGATCTTCCTGATCCAAGGATTAAACTCACGTCTCTTATGTCTCCTGCATTGGCAGGCAGTTTCTTCACAACTGGTGCCACCTGAAAGCCCTACACATGTATACTCTATTGAATGTACATTACAACGTAATGTACATCATGCCATATAATGTAACATAATTCACAAATGTACACTACACTCAAGTTCAAATCAAGCTATACATTATATACTATATTAAATGTACAACACAATTAATATTTTATTGAAATTATATTAAAATATAAAAATCTGTAATTTATCAGCACCTATGTGCTATCTATCTATAAGGAGGGCATGAACTTTCTGGTGCTTTACATGAGTAAGAATCCTGTTTAATGAATGCTTTCTCTGAGGAAACAAAGAATAAATTATATTTATTTGGAATATTTCAAAGAGTAGAAAGCAACACAATTTTTCAGTTTCTCACCTTCAGGTGTTTACATTTGTTCTTCTTATAATAGGAACATTTGGATTACTATTTTCTAAATGAATTTGTTAAATTTTATACATAAGTTGTCTTTATAAGTATCTCTTTCTGAAAATACAAGGAAATAAATTTATGACAAATTTAGGCATTTACTTCAATAGAGTGTTTTAACAAAATTAAGGAGACTTATTTTCCTCTTTTTTTTAGAAATTTAAAAATTAACGACAGCTGCACTTGGCTTATGTTTTGCATTAGGTTATAAAAAGATATTGCAATAACAGGAAAGTTAATGAGATCAGCTGAATTTTATAATGATAGGCAATAAGTAAGGTTATTAATATAAAGTTCAAACTGTTGAGTTTACCTCTACATTGGGCTTTAAAATGTCCAAATATAGAAATTTGATTAATGGTTTCTCGTTTGCCACACACATCACTAATCAGACTAAATCTTCCCTGTCATTCATTCATGTGACAGAATTGATTTATTTATTCAATATACCTGTACTGGGTCTTATAATTTTCTAGTTAATTCTTCAGTGGTTCCAGGAAGTTTAACTCCCACCTAATTTCCAACCTGTCTCCATCTAAAATATCCAAGTTAACCACCTTTCCCTTCTACTCTCAAACCAACAGTTCCTCTTTGGTGAAATACAAATATCCCATTTATATTCCCACCTGCCTTTCCTCATTCATGTCCTAACTAATCTAACTTTAATCTCTTTTGAGCCACAATACTAGAGTATGCAATTAAGTTTTGTCACCACGTAATATATTTTAGTTGTTTATCAAATATGTTAATTATCTCAGATTGCAGTATGAGTTTTGCATAAACTCGAGAGAAGGGACCATCATTCAGTCCAAATGTTTCTTTTTTTCCTAATTAAGTAAGCACACATGTCCCATATTAATGTCATTTATGTACCTTAAACCCATCTTTTCTATTATCACACTCCTTGACTAGTTAATACCCTCATCCTGCCACCAACATTATGATAGAACGTTTCCAACTGATGGTTTTGTTGACTCTTCTACACTGCCAACAAATTCTCATTATAAACTCAAAACTGACCTCTTCATTATGATTGTACCATATTCTCCAAAGCAGAAGAAAGGCCAAATCCCATATGTAGCAGACGCTTCAACATTGGCTTGGGTTTTGCTCTTAGCTTACTGTTTTTCTTCAAAAGTATATTGGATTTTTTACTATCTTCAGAAACATCTGGTCTTTTCATGGCTTTGCAAGTTTGTTCACAATGTTTGCTTGGAATATCATAGAAACTGAAAATAAAGAACCATGACAAAATAACTTTTTGATACTCAATAGTTTAAACAGATACCTATACAGTGAAAACAATATTTCTTGCTCTCCTTCAGGATAAGGCAAGGTTACAGCTTTTAGACTTTCTGAGGTCTCTCATTTATGCAGTGAATATACCAATCAATAATTTAATCCTCATTTCATTAATGTATATATCAGAAGTTCTTATATGTTTTGGTCTCATAACTTCTTTATATTCTTTAAAATGAGTAAAGTTGCCAGTTAAGTTTATGTGACTATATGGATTTATTCAATATACCTGTACTGGGTCTTATAATTTTCTAGTTAATTCTTCAGTGGTTCCAGGAAGTTTAACTCCCACCTAATTTCCAACCTGTCTCCATCTAAAATATCCAAGTTAACCACCTTTCCCTTCTACTCTCAAACCAACAGTTCCTCTTTGGTGAAATACAAATATCCCATTTATATTCCCACCTGCCTTTCCTCATTCATGTCCTAACTAATCTAACTTTAATCTCTTTTGAGCCACAATACTAGAGTATGCAATTAAGTTTTGTCACCACGTAATATATTTTAGTTGTTTATCAAATATGTTAATTATCTCAGATTGCAGTATGAGTTTTGCATAAACTCGAGAGAAGGGACCATCATTCAGTCCAAATGTTTCTTTTTTTCCTAATTAAGTAAGCACACATGTCCCATATTAATGTCATTTATGTACCTTAAACCCATCTTTTCTATTATCACACTCCTTGACTAGTTAATACCCTCATCCTGCCACCAACATTATGATAGAACGTTTCCAACTGATGGTTTTGTTGACTCTTCTACACTGCCAACAAATTCTCATTATAAACTCAAAACTGACCTCTTCATTATGATTGTACCATATTCTCCAAAGCAGAAGAAAGGCCAAATCCCATATGTAGCAGACGCTTCAACATTGGCTTGGGTTTTGCTCTTAGCTTACTTTTTTTCTTCAAAAGTATATTGGATTTTTACTATCTTCAGAAACATCTGGTCTTTTCATGGCTTTGCAAGTTTGTTCACAATGTTTGCTTGGAATATCATAGAAACTGAAAATAAAGAACCATGACAAAATAACTTTTTGATACTCAATAGTTTAAACAGATACCTATACAGTGAAAACAATATTTCTTGCTCTCCTTCAGGATAAGGCAAGGTTACAGCTTTTAGACTTTCTGAGGTCTCTCATTTATGCAGTGAATATACCAATCAATAATTTAATCCTCATTTCATTAATGTATATATCAGAAGTTCTTATATGTTTTGGTCTCATAACTTCTTTATATTCTTTAAAATGAGTAAAGTTGCCAGTTAAGTTTATGTGACTATATGGATTGGTATCTACTGTCATTTTAAATAAAACTAATTTAAAAGCAATGATGATAGGGACAGAGTAGAATAGGTAGGTGGTTGTAGAGTCCTAGTAGGGGATGGTAGGTAGAAGGGAGACACCTGAGAAAGGTTGGGAGGCCAGTGAGTTGATGATAACTCAGGAGAGCTGCGCCTTGTTCAGTAAAGCAGGTTCGACTGGATATAAACAGCTGATGAAGGAGGAGCTGGCAAAGAAGTGACCAATGATGTATGTCCTGCATCTGCGTCTACTTTTGGGGCGGTCTTCTACCATCCTGTATATATTGCTGCCTACTCAATTGAGGGAGGGCAGAACAAAGCTTTCCTGCCTGCCTGCTTGCACCTCTCACAAGTACCCTATCCTAATATATCCTCTTGTCTATCACTCTGCTTCTCGCTGAATTCCTTCTGCATTGAGACAGGATGAACCTGAACATCAATGGGTCCAGACGTTGGGTGAGTGCCGGATTCAATCCCAGCCACATGGGTTCGAGTCCCAGACAGGGTTTTGGCCGGGATTGAGTCCTGAATACATGGGTTCAAGTCCCAAACAAGGTTTTGGCTGTGGTTAACCCTTAGCCACGTGGGTTCGAGTCCCAGACTGGTTTTGGCTAGGTTCAAGCTCCAGCCATGTGGGTTCAAGTTCAGTCAGGTCTGGGCCCTGGGTGGAAGTCTCAAATTGAGGTAAAATCCTTTCAATGATGATTTAACTTCTTTAAAATACAATAGTCTAATTGCATGCTACTATAAAAAGTCTTTCAAATTGTAGGTAAAATAACTTTTTGATACTCAATAGTTTAAACAGATACCTATACAGTGAAAACAATATTTCTTGCTCTCCTTCAGGATAAGGCAAGGTTACAGCTTTTAGACTTTCTGAGGTCTCTCATTTATGCAGTGAATATACCAATCAATAATTTAATCCTCATTTCATTAATGTATATATCAGAAGTTCTTATATGTTTTGGTCTCATAACTTCTTTATATTCTTTAAAATGAGTAAAGTTGCCAGTTAAGTTTATGTGACTATATGGATTGGTATCTACTGTCATTTTAAATAAAACTAATTTAAAAGCAATGATGATAGGGACAGAGTAGAATAGGTAGGTGGTTGTAGAGTCCTAGTAGGGGATGGTAGGTAGAAGGGAGACACCTGAGAAAGGTTGGGAGGCCAGTGAGTTGATGATAACTCAGGAGAGCTGCGCCTTGTTCAGTAAAGCAGGTTCGACTGGATATAAACAGCTGATGAAGGAGGAGCTGGCAAAGAAGTGACCAATGATGTATGTCCTGCATCTGCGTCTACTTTTGGGGGCGGTCTTCTACCATCCTGTATATATTGCTGCCTACTCAATTGAGGGAGGGCAGAACAAAGCTTTCCTGCCTGCCTGCTTGCACCTCTCACAAGTACCCTATCCTAATATATCCTCTTGTCTATCACTCTGCTTCTCGCTGAATTCCTTCTGCATTGAGACAGGATGAACCTGAACATCAATGGGTCCAGACGTTGGGTGAGTGCCGGATTCAATCCCAGCCACATGGGTTCGAGTCCCAGACAGGGTTTTGGCCGGGATTGAGTCCTGAATACATGGGTTCAAGTCCCAAACAAGGTTTTGGCTGTGGTTAACCCTTAGCCACGTGGGTTCGAGTCCCAGACTGGTTTTGGCTAGGTTCAAGCTCCAGCCATGTGGGTTCAAGTTCAGTCAGGTCTGGGCCCTGGGTGGAAGTCTCAAATTGAGGTAAAATCCTTTCAATGATGATTTAACTTCTTTAAAATACAATAGTCTAATTGCATGCTACTATAAAGCCATTTTTAGGAAAATTAACTATAATTTTTAAAAAGCAAGAAGTGGAAAGAGTGACATTAAGTTATATTTTACAGAAACTTTAAATATCTTGCTTAATAGAAGGCATCCTGATCCTCATATTTCCTTCCGCATATAATTGTTCAAAATATGTTGTTTTGGTTGGCATATACGAAAAAGAATCCAGTCTTATACAGATTAGATAATTGATGTGTTTATAATTTCTACATAAATTTTTATTTCTTTTGACATATTGATGTTCAACATGGCAAATAACCAATAAGTCTTGATTGTCGATATGTTTTCTTGCCCACATATTGATGCTGATATCATATGATCATTTTGTGTTACTGAATCAAAATTTCATGAGAAAATTTGGAGGGAGGGAGATAATTCTCTGAATTATCAAATCTGAATTACTGAGAAAATCATATGAATAGACTTTCTCTATTCTCCTATTATTCTTTTGATTGCCTGTGTTTAAGATACAGTTAGCCAGTTCGTGTTTCCTTCAGGGCTGTTTTCTTACGCTATATAACCTCTTTACAGTTTCTGAGACCACTGGTTTGACCTTCTAAAATGTCAACATGGCTTAATAAGAGTACTTGACTTGTTTCTTTTTTATATATTACTGATTGGATATTATATATGTTTGGTCTGAAACATATATAAAAATAAAAAGAAAAATTTCAGCCTTAAGATATATAAAATTCTTATTTGTTGGTGAGTTTCATGTTCAATATATTTTATTCTCGTCCTCACTCAAGGTTATCCATGACTCCATGGCTATAGATGGATAATCTAACAAACCTTTGTCTTAGAGGAAATGCTTTTATAAATAAATGTTAAATGTTGAACTTTTCTTTTCCAATTCACCACTGCCTCACTGTAATTAATTTAAAATGTTTTCTGGTACTATTCAACTTATTGACTCATAGTATATTACATATAGATAATAAAAGTAATAAATAGTGAACTCTGGCAATGACTCTTATAATACCTTAAAATAATAGTGATAAAATAATGAGGGGTAGAATATTAATTTTCACTTCCTATTCCCTCTTTAATTTCTGTTACAATAAAAATGGATCGATCTTTAATTCATTCAGCAGTGTATCCACTCTGAAAAAGGTGTAGACCAGAATCTTAAAAGAGTATACTGTGGAGAATAAAATAAAAGTGGCCTCTGCTAATATGAAGCTGATAGTAAAGCTCAGGAAGACAGACATCATTCAAATAACTACACAAATTATACATCATTGTAAGAGCTATAAAGGAAAATAATAGGATCTATAAAACAAAATTAGGGGGTGAAGTGGACTATAAATTGGGGATCCAGTAAAGTGTCCTGTTAAAATTGACATTTATTAGAGAGTTAAAAGTTGAGTAGGAAGCAAATATATTGCAAGTATGGGAAAGATAATGCCAGAAAGAAGGACTAACACATGTAAATGCCTTAACTTGGGAAACATGTTGCTATTTGAAAGAAACAAAATATTGGTGTAGCTATTGAAGTAAGAGACAACTGACGATCCTTTAGTTTAGAGATGAAGGTGGGGAGTTGACCTTGTGTGGGTGAGTATATATTTAAATGAGGATTATACGTTATATCCTCAGTGCACTGTGAGTCTGTGAAGGGATGCAATGCAAGGAAGCTGGACATATGATTCAACACATATCTTCCTTTCTTTTTTTCTTTTTTAGTTGAGCATTTTACCAACATAAAGCACATAAATCATAACTGTGTATTTGCATTAGTCAGAATTCTTCAGAGAAATAGTAGGAGATATATAGATACATGATGAAGAATTGGCTAAAATGATTAAGAAAGCTGAGAAGTCTCATGATCTGATGTCTGCAAATGAGGATCTAGGAAAACCAGTAATACAATCGGTCTAACTCTGATGGCCTGAGAAAAAGGGGGGGCCCAAGTTGTAATTAATTATATGGAAATACTCTCACAGATATACCCAGAATCTGCATCCTTCTCTGCCTCATGGTCATGACACATAAAATTAACCATCACAGTATTCAAAGAACACTAACCAAGTCAGCACACCTTTGTAACTTCTGTCTATTGCCAGGGATCACCTTCAGTAACTTCTCCCTGCCTTTATCCCACCTTTTTCATAGAGCCCATCATGGTCTTGATACTCAACATTTTAGATTAGTTTTGCCTCTTTAAAATTTTACATAAATGAAATCACATAACAAATACTCTGTTGTCTCATTTATTTTATTCTGTTGCTGCATGCAACATCAGTAATATACTCTATTTGCTGTATAATATTCTGTATTTTAACTATAGTTCTATTTATTTATTCTATCACTGATGGACATTTAGGTACTATATTTAGCATTTCTGAAAAGCTAATATATCCATCAATAGTTTGTACATTTTCTTAAATATATTCAAAGGACAAAATTTGCTGGACCAAAGGACATATGTATATTAAAATTTAAGAAAACAGTTTCCAACGCCTGTTTTGCTCAATTGCACTTCAGCTAGTGGAGTAAAGTAAAAGAGAAATAAATTTACTATACAGAAAAATAAAAATAAAAAATCTTGTCTGTTGGGATTTTGGCACCAGATGGAAAGAAAAAGAAGTCTCTCCTGAGAATTTATACTCACAAACTGGTCCTCATCTGGATTTGCAGCTAGTGAGCTAAAACTTTCAAGCTGAGAATTTATTTTTAAGTGATTCCATGTAAGTCCCTTCAGGCACCAGGCAGAAGCAAATGCAAGCACTCTCTAGAGAAATGCTTCTTTCAGTCAGACCTTACAATTCCATAGATGATGTTCCAGAAGAAATAAAATCACAGTTAAAAATATCACAAATCAATAACAGAAAAAACAATCATGAGCAAGAGCTTACAGAAACAAGACACAAAAAAGTCAAATTGTGAAAAGGTACAGATTTGGGGATTGTAAGACAAAATAAAATTTAATTAATTATACATTTTAGATATATAAAATAATTAAAATATAAATACTTTAGACACAATGCAAATATCTGAGATAGGAAGAAGGATCAAATAAGATGTAAACTGAATTATATAGATTTTGCAACTAGTATTGCAAAAGATAAAAAATTCAATATATTAAAAAGAAGATAAAAATGCAAATGACTAAGAAGATGTAACATGCTTAGATGCATAAAAAAGAAAAGTGACAATGTCCAGAGATAATAGTTGATAATTTTCTGATAATTAAAGGGAATAATACTAAGATTTAGAATAAATAATCCTTAACAGTTTTCAGTGAATATAAATCAGAAGACATAATAGTTCAATCTGCACAAAAGTCAAAAAAAAATTTGAAAATTACATAGTAAGATAAGTTACCTACAGAGGTATCATGGTGAGATGAAAATTGATTTTCCAATAGCCAAAATGGTAGCTAAAAGACATCATTTTTTTGTACCATGCTAAGAGAAAAACTGTGAGCCTATGAATGCACTCCAGTTACTGTCTTCCAAGAATGATGCAAAATAAAATAAAGACATGCTTTGATGAATACAAATTTAGGCTTGTTCTCTGTCCTCTCTCTCTCTCTCTCCTTTTTTTTTTTTTTTTTGGTTACTATTGTTTCTACCACCCAAATCCTCCATATAAGTATTTTCTAGTATACTCCATATAAAGTGAAATAAATCCCACAAAGAAAATTGTCTGGCACACACAGACACACACACATATACAAATCATGAGCCAAGATGTTGAAAATATATTAGTACATATAAATAAACATTTTTTGAACAAAACAATGATAGTAGTATTACATTTGAGGGGTATATTCATTTCCTTGAGGTACCATAACCAAGTGCCACAAACTGGGTTGCTGTAAACAACAAAGTTTATTCTTTCACATTTTGGGAGGTAGAAAGTTGAGTCATATCTGACTCTTTGTGACCCCATGGACTGTAGCCCACCAGGTTTCTCTGCCCATGGTATTCTGAAGGCAAGAACACTAGAATGGATTGTCATTCTCTTTTCCCGGGGATCTTTCTGACCCAGGATCAACCTGGGTCTCCTGCGTTGCAGGCAGATTCTTTACCGTCTGAGCCACGAGGGAAATCCTAGAAAGTTAGCAGCCCTCTCCAAAGGCTCTAGAGGATAGTCAGTTGCATGTCTTTCTCTTAGTTTCCAGTATTGCTGGCAAATCTTGGTATTCCTTAGCTTGTAGATGTATCATTCTCCTCACTGCTCCATTGCCACATGACATTCTTATTATGTATCTGAGTATCTATTCTCTTCTTGTAAAGATACCAGTCATATTTGATTTAGGTCTCATTCTACCGCAGAATAGGTTTCCCTTGTGGCTCAGCCAGTAAAGAATCTGCCTGCAGTGTGAGAGATCTGGGTTTGATTCCTGATTTGGGAAGATCCTCTGGAGAAGGGAATGGCTATCCACTCCAGTATTCTTGTGTGGAGAATTCTGTGACTGGAGGCTCCTGGCAGGGTACAGTCCAATGGGTCACAAAGAGTCAGACACAACTGAGCAACTTTTACTTTTCTTTTTTTTCCATTGTTTCCTTTCCTTTCCTACCACAGTATGACGACTTCCCAGGTGGCGCTAGTGGTAAAGGATCTGCCTGCCAATGCAGGAAATGTAAGAGATGCAGGTTCGAACCCTGGGTCAGGAAGATATCCTGGAGAAGGAAATGGCAACCTGCTCCAGTATTCTTGCAAGGGAAATTTGATGGATAGAGAAGTCTGGTGGGCTACCGTCCACAGGGTCACAAAGAGTTGCACATGACAGCAACTGAGCAGAGAGAGCTACTGCAGTATAACCTCATTTAAATTGATTATATTAATAAAGACCCTATTTCCAAATGAAGTGACAATCTAAGGTAAGGAGGTTTAGAATTTAAACACATCTTTCCAGAAGACACAATCAACTCACAATGGATTAAAACATGATACAAAAATCTAAGAATTCCTGATTTGGGAAGATCCTCTGGAGAAGGGAATGGCTATCCACTCCAGTATTCTTGTGTGGAGAATTCTGTGACTGGAGGCTCCTGGCAGGGTACAGTCCAATGGGTCACAAAGAGTCAGACACAACTGAGCAACTTTTACTTTTCAAAAGTGAATTACATTTAGCTGTTCTTAGGCCCTTATAATTTCTGGAGGAGAATAAAATTATTAAGTTTAGACTTTCTTATTTGAACACACATGATGGAAATATTATTTGTATATAATTACTATTGAATAAAAAATAAAATCATACTATGAACACATTTATGTTCTTATAAGGATAAAACAGTTCCTAGCAGAGATCCTGAAACATAAAAAATGAAGGGAAAAAAACTAAATTTTAGGAAACTTTGATATGCTAACAGAGGAGTTATGTGTATGTGTTTTGTCTCTAATATTCTAAAAACAAGGAGAATTGTTTTGCAGTTTTAGTTGAGTGTTTCATGTCATGATCATTAAGGAAAGAAAATGAAAAGGTGTTAATAAAAAAGTACTGCCAAAACCACTACATATTAGTCAATGTAAGACAAGTTTCTCTTCTATCTTTCTGCATTGTAACTCAGAAACTATTACAATAAGGAGCACATAGAAAATTAAGAAATATTTTTCTCAACAAATTTCTGATAAGAAATTTGTTTTTTTTTTGTGGGTGGCGGGTGGTTAGGAAGGGAGGGGGACATGGGGGCCACTTCTATTGGTCTTTCATTTATCTATTTTCATCCATCTTCATTCTTTGGCTCATGTGGGCCTCCCATCGCAGTAGCCTCTGCTATCGCAGAGCACCGGCTCCAGGTGCATGCGCTCCAGGGCTCTGGCTCAGTAGTTGGACACATCGGTCCAGCTGTTCCACGGCACATGGGATCTTCCCAGGCCAGGGATCAAACTGGCACTCTTGCACTGCAAGGCAGTGTCCTTACTCACTGGACCACTGGGGAAGCCCAGAAATTTGATTTTAATAAGAGTTTTCACATTTCTATTACTATGAGCCATGCATTGGCACACAAAAATTACTTTTTATACAGAGTTGTTCTACAAAATGACATTTGAATCTGTGGAACTTTATATGATTCAAGTAAATAGGAAAGTAAATATTTTCTTTTATGATCTTTCCACCTGAGCTTCACAACCTCTGTTTCACTTATCTGACTTTACGTAGCCAAATGTTAGATCTGCCTAAATTCCAATAAAAACTGTCTCTCTAGCTGGACACAGTTGGAGCAAATTTACTTGCTATTTTTACCTGATAATTACCTATTTGCAATAGAATTTTAAAATCCTATCTATGTCCTTATTTCCTTATCTTACATGGAATTCTATATTACTTTGTTTAAATAGGTTATGTCTTTGGCAGAAGTTGTCTGTAAATGATATTTGCTCTATGTTGGGTCACTATTGCCCTGTGCCACTGATTCTAACTTTAGGACATCACAGGCCATATATGCAAGGGGATCCGATTCTATAAAGTTTGGGTACTGCATTTCACATTTACCAATTATCAACGGGCTTCACTGGAAAATGTGTAATTTTGTCAAAATTCTTCCTAAGAGAACTCTTCGCTTCAAGATATTGATAGGTTCTTACATGTACAAATTAAATACTTTTGTCACATATTATTTGTGGTTGGTCTTATTCTTCTTGACAGAAATGACAATATCTTTTCTACATGTAGGTCAGGGAGGATAGCAAGCTGGAAAAGGCTAGGTCGTTCTCCCTTAGCAATTAGAAGCTGCTTGATGTATTAAGTGCCTGTGGATAAATAAAAGTACTGTAATTGCAGAGCTGTTTTTAGAATCACACATCCACTGAGGCATTTTGACCTGCAGCAATAAACTACTAGGCAGTACTTGAACTGTTCATATCAGTTAATTAGAAAATGGATACATAACTGAAAAGATTAATTCAACAACTTATGTAAGTAGGACAATTGTATCTTGGCACCTCAAACATTATTTTCTTTTGTTTCTCCCATTTCTCTCTTTTCTTTCAAGAATAAACAGTCATATGTGAATTTTCCATTATAAAGAATCCATTATAAACAAGTTGTCATTTTTCCCATTAACTGGTATCAAGAAAACATCTTATCCTTGTTTCTTGAACACAAGGCTGTCTGTATCACACTCATCTATGGAGCTCAAAAATGAGACTTCCCTGGTGATCCCGTGGTTAAGAATTCCCCTGACAATAGAGCAGATATGGATCTGATCTTTGGTCAGGGAAGACCCCACATGCTACAGAGCATTTAAGCAATTTAACCATCTTGAGATTAGGTGATGGAGAAAGTGTTTTCTATGTAGCTGCAAGTCAATGTTTTTGCTAAAAGTGAATTAGTGTATCAGATTTTATAAGCTGACGGTGCCCCTCAAAAATTTTTGGAGGGGTGGAGGTAGTAAAAGAAAGAGGACAAGAATTATGGAACATAGTCACAGTGACAAAACCATGTGTGCATGATACTGTGTAAGACTATCTTTCTAGTTATAAGACATAGTTAGTACATTCATTGACTATCTGCACTTGATAACCAGCTACCAAACAATTCATGTAGCCATCTACGCTAAAAAGACAGTTCAGTGTATGAGAAAAGACCAATGTTGGAACATAAATAGCTTTAATTCACATAAAGATAAATATTAATAGATAAAAAATTATTAAAGAATGTGAAAGTAAGACTTAAATTCTGCTGAAAAGTAAGACTACTTGAATGTGGTTGGTCTTATTCTTCTTGACAGAAATGACAATATCTTTTCTACATGTAGGTCAGGGAGGATAGCAAGCTGGAAAAGGCTAGGTCGTTCTCCCTTAGCAATTAGAAGCTGCTTGATGTATTAAGTGCCTGTGGATAAATAAAAGTACTGTAATTGCAGAGCTGTTTTAGAATCACACATCCACTGAGGCATTTTGACCTGCAGCAATAAACTACTAGGCAGTACTTGAACTGTTCATATCAGTTAATTAGAAAATGGATACATAACTGAAAAGATTAATTCAACAACTTATGTAAGTAGGACAATTGTATCTTGGCACCTCAAACATTATTTTCTTTTGTTTCTCCCATTTCTCTCTTTTCTTTCAAGAATAAACAGTCATATGTGAATTTTCCATTATAAAGAATCCATTATAAACAAGTTGTCATTTTCCCATTAACTGGTATCAAGAAAACATCTTATCCTTGTTTCTTGAACACAAGGCTGTCTGTATCACACTCATCTATGGAGCTCAAAAATGAGACTTCCCTGGTGATCCCGTGGTTAAGAATTCCCCTGACAATAGAGCAGATATGGATCTGATCTTTGGTCAGGGAAGACCCCACATGCTACAGAGCATTTAAGCAATTTAACCATCTTGAGATTAGGTGATGGAGAAAGTGTTTTCTATGTAGCTGCAAGTCAATGTTTTTGCTAAAAGTGAATTAGTGTATCAGATTTTATAAGCTGACGGTGCCCCTCAAAAATTTTTGGAGGGGTGGAGGTAGTAAAAGAAAGAGGACAAGAATTATGGAACATAGTCACAGTGACAAAACCATGTGTGCATGATACTGTGTAAGACTATCTTTCTAGTTATAAGACATAGTTAGTACATTCATTGACTATCTGCACTTGATAACCAGCTACCAAACAATTCATGTAGCCATCTACGCTAAAAAGACAGTTCAGTGTATGAGAAAAGACCAATGTTGGAACATAAATAGCTTTAATTCACATAAAGATAAATATTAATAGATAAAAAATTATTAAAGAATGTGAAAGTAAGACTTAAATTCTCTGAAATCAAATGTAAAATATTTTGATGAAGGACTCAAGTGCACTTGAATGTTCTGTTCTTGGGCAGCAGTTTCTACAAATGTCAGGTATTTCAAGTTGTCTATGTATAGTAAAATTACACTATGTTGAGAGTACTTGGCTTCAAGCACAAGTCTGGCACTGACTAAGTCTACAGCGAAGTCATTCTAGTTTTCAGCATTTCATTTTCTCCTCTTTTTATCAAGGATTACATAGTCTTCACAGAATTATCATGAATATTGCTACAATTTTAAAGAACAGTTAGCTATAAAGCATCATACATGAAACTTCTTTTTTATGAATTCTCTGAATTCATATAAACTGAGTCACTATAATACTTACAAACACCAAAATATAATAGTTGTCATATTGACAGTCATATGTTCTATCTTCTTTGGTCTATCAAACTGACAGCTGTACCAGTCTTCATTTCCCTTTTCCTAAAATAGGGGTGAACTTGGATTCAAAGGAGCTGTTCCCTTCCTTTAAATGTTCTTGTTCTTTCTTGATTGACATATAATCTGATGACTTTGGAAATCCTGCAATCAATCATAGGTGTACATGTCATGGAAAAGAAATGGCAACAGAAAGGATAGCAGGAAAGAAATAAGAAACCCTAACTCAATTTGCAGATCCTGGGACTTCCCTGATGGTCTACTGGTTACGATTTCACCTTCCAATGCAGAGTGTGCAGGTCACGGACTTAAAATCCCACATGCCTCGTAGCCAAAAACCTAAAACCTATAATAGATGTGTAACAAATTATATCAAATGAAAACTTTAAAAATGATCTATGTAAAAAAAAAACCTTAATAAAATTGTAGATCTTTTACTATTTAATTTGTGATGGAAAGGAAGCATTATATAAAATCGCTTTATACTTTAACCCAATGCTATCTCATAAAATGGGCTTCCCAGCTGGTGCAGGTAAGGAATCTGCCTGCCAGTGAAGGAGACTCAGAAGACAAGAGTTTCATTCCTGGGTTAGAAAGATCCTCTGGAGTAGGAAGTGGCAACCTGCTCCAGTGATCTTGCCTGGAAAATTCCATGTACAGGAGTCTGGCAGGTTACAGTCCATGAAATCACAAAGAATCAGATGCAACTGAGTACAAATACACAATATATATGCATAATAAATGCCTATGGCAAGTTTCCTTTCATATTCAAAATTTTGTTTTTTTATCTACAAATTATTGACTATTAATAAAGTCATTAATTATGATAACATATATATGACAGATGTAATAAGAGTACTTGGCAAATAAGTCAATCTTAATTTTTAACTACTTTTTCCTACTCTTTCACCTTCTGTCCTTTCCTTTCCCCTTCCTTTTATGCCTAATTTCCTTGCATCTTTCTTTATGTTTCTATTTATAAAATAGGAATATTGACCTGTCTGAGCTCTAAAGTTTATTCCAGTTCAAAGACCCAATGAGAAGCTAAAAAATGAATATGGAAACCTCAGAACTCATATAATCTCTGTGAATTTACACAATCATGTCATGGATAGTGCTCTAATTTCTATATAATTGCTTTCTGTCCTGGTATTAGAAACAACTTAAATGAGCTAAAATAATCAACTTGAAAATTTGGCTCTTTTCCTGTATCTAGAATATATCAAAAAAAAAAAAAAAAAAAAAAAAAAAACAGAAAGAAGAGTTTTGGTCAGATTCCCAGATAAGAAACCTGATTCAAAGAGGTCAAAAAGAAATGGGAGAAGTCTTATAACAACAAAGCCCTTCTTATAAATTTTCTGTGTTTCTCTTTCATAAGGTTACAGGAAATAGGTAGTTAACAAATCAAACTAAAGAATATCATTGTTCTCATCATTTCTGCCAATTATAATTGTCAAAATGTATAAAATACAAAGCAAAATTTCCTTTTAATTTTCTATGCAGCACTGAGCCAAATTTTCTCAATCTAAAATGTCATATAAATATGTGAGTGAATTGTCAGAAGTCACATGAACTCTTGTAGAGCATTAAGGTAGTGTTTTTATTTAACACTTTTAATTTCAATGAGTTATATGGCTAAGGGAGGAAGGGAATAACTTCTTACATAAGTACAGCCTGTAATATCCTTTTTGGAAAATAGGTTTTGTAACTGAAATGCCTGAGTTTAAAACCTAACTTAAGCATTTGTGCCAAGTCATTTAACCTTTCTTTACCACAGTGACATCTACTGTAAAGTGAAGACAGGAACTGTATCACATGACTTGGTAGTAAGGAATATAAATCAGATCATGTGTAAGCAGTAAACACACAGTTGCATCCATATTAAATGGTTGCTAGAGAATATTTTTTCAATTGAATTATTAGCTTTTTATTTGAATGATAAGAAAAGGGAACTCAGAGAAGGTGGGTGACTTACTCAAGGTCTCATTGCATGCTGGTGGTCTTTTAACTGTGTAAGTCACATTTTAGGGTTTATTACTGATAATTCACTACATTGAGGACATTGAACAGATATTTTCCATCAACAAGAATACTGGGGTAGCTTGAGAATTTCTTGGGTATTTTTTCTCACCTTTTCCTTTGCAAACAATAGTCATCTATAAATTGTCTCTTCTGAGAAACTACTAGGAGAATATAATTTTGGAGATTTTCATTTGAAATGATAGATTTTTATTGAAATTTACAGAAAGAAGTGGTATATTTCTCTGTCCAGGTATATTGTATTTCTTCCTTTTTTTTCAATATACATGACAAATGTCAGTGAGACTATTGTGATCAGAGTATGAGTCAACTTTCACTAGCAAACCAGCAAATATCAGTATTATACTTGAAATATCAAGACTAAGCAATTTTATAGCAAAGTTTAAATAGCTGCTTATTTAAAAGCTATAGAAGTTAAATTACACTTTATAGAATTAATTTTACCTATGGAATACAGTACGGACCAGCATACTGTTTCTCAGCCTGTAGTCTATGAGTCAACAACATCAAAATCTCCTTGGTGCTTTGTAAAAATGTGTTTTCCTAGATCCCTACATATATACACTGAGTCAGACTGTTATCATCATGGTTCACCCACTATCAGGAATACTTGTAAAAGTTTATATTCTTCTGGCCTAGTTCTCAAAGGCAAAGTTTTAGACCTGGATTTAAACTCTGGTACCACACATTAGAGATACAAAATGTCAAGCAAATTAATTTCTACTTAGTTTTCTCACCTGTGTAAAAGAAACCATGTGAGTACCTACGTCATGGAGTTATTGTTAATGGAATTAATGTATTAAATGCATTTGGCACTCCATAAGTAACAAGATGTAGATCCTAGAAGAGCTTCTTTGGTAATTCTTTTCATTACAAACCATTCAGCTAAATTGTGATGTCCCTAAAGGCAACATCTGATACGTGCCTCTTTCTATTTCAGTATCTAAATAAAGGAGTAAATTAGGAAAAGGTCAGTTAATCACACAGATTATTCAATTTTAATTCTAATCTGTACTCTTATATCCAATCCCTGGGACATCACCACCTAGATTTCTGAAATTAATATGGACTTCCCTCATTCAGTACAAATACCAAAGAGTCTTTGATGGCATTCTTCTTTCCCACTTAGAAATATCTTACAATGTATATCTCACAGAGAACTAATTTTGTAAGATGCTTCTAAAACTTGGTTCATAGTCTCATATGTTGAATGTCGCATCCACTATAAACCCCCAGAAATGTATAATTCATATTAAAAGGTACAAGAAGTCCTATATCAAATAAATGATTTATTTCTTTAATTCATGATTTCTTAAACTTACTTGGTTAAAGAATTTTTGCACTGTATAATACCTAAAAAAATCCCTAAGCATAAGTGACTGTCCTAGAAAATTCCCTTGTTCATGTGATATTTCAAAATTATCCCTTTCCTCAATCTTTTCTCTTTTGTGTGTTCAGAAGCTGACACTGGAATTATAATTTAGTGTATGGGCAGCCATATGTGGCTTCAAACATTGATCCTTTACTTAGTTGCTAAGTTATCTTAGGCAAGTTAATTAAACTCTATAGATTTCCATTTTCACATTTGTCAAATGGAACTAATAACACCCACATTTTAGTGCTTTTGTGAGGATTCTACTCCAGATGTGCTTAAAGTACTCACCCCTGTCTAGTGGTTATGAGAATGACCTGTTAACTTCCTTTGTATTGACTTCCATTGTTGCCTAGGATCCTAACAATAATGTGAAATGTCCTTTTTTCCTTTCATAATAGTTTCAAATTACTACCTTTGTCATTTAAGAACTTCCATTGGGTTTGCCCAGTAGATGCCAAATTAATTCTACTTAGTTTTCTCACCTGTGTAAAAGAAACCATGTGAGTACCTACGTCATGGAGTTATTGTTAATGGAATTAATGTATTAAATGCATTTGGCACTCCATAAGTAACAAGATGTAGATCCTAGAAGAGCTTCTTTGGTAATTCTTTTCATTACAAACCATTCAGCTAAATTGTGATGTCCCTAAAGGCAACATCTGATACGTGCCTCTTTCTATTTCAGTATCTAAATAAAGGAGTAAATTAGGAAAAGGTCAGTTAATCACACAGATTATTCAATTTTAATTCTAATCTGTACTCTTATATCCAATCCCTGGGACATCACCACCTAGATTTCTGAAATTAATATGGACTTCCCTCATTCAGTACAAATACCAAAGAGTCTTTGATGGCATTCTTCTTTCCCACTTAGAAATATCTTACAATGTATATCTCACAGAGAACTAATTTTGTAAGATGCTTCTAAAACTTGGTTCATAGTCTCATATGTTGAATGTCGCATCCACTATAAACCCCCAGAAATGTATAATTCATATTAAAAGGTACAAGAAGTCCTATATCAAATAAATGATTTATTTCTTTAATTCATGATTTCTTAAACTTACTTGGTTAAAGAATTTTTGCACTGTATAATACCTAAAAAAATCCCTAAGCATAAGTGACTGTCCTAGAAAATTCCCTTGTTCATGTGATATTTCAAAATTATCCCTTTCCTCAATCTTTTCTCTTTTGTGTGTTCAGAAGCTGACACTGGAATTATAATTTAGTGTATGGGCAGCCATATGTGGCTTCAAACATTGATCCTTTACTTAGTTGCTAAGTTATCTTAGGCAAGTTAATTAAACTCTATAGATTTCCATTTTCACATTTGTCAAATGGAACTAATAACACCCACATTTTAGTGCTTTTGTGAGGATTCTACTCCAGATGTGCTTAAAGTACTCACCCCTGTCTAGTGGTTATGAGAATGACCTGTTAACTTCCTTTGTATTGACTTCCATTGTTGCCTAGGATCCTAACAATAATGTGAAATGTCCTTTTTTCCTTTCATAATAGTTTCAAATTACTACTTTTCTTTAAGTCATTTCAAGTATCCAACGCAATGGACTGCACTTGACTGTCAGAATGAGGCAGGTCATCGCCCATGATCACTCAGAGAAAGAGAGCAAGTAGTGAACTATTAGAACCAAAATTCTTGGTCCAACATGCGGCTTTTTTCAATGTTATCCTTATATCTGTCACTGCTTTTCCACCTGAAATATTTACTATCAATATCTGTTAAATTCTAAGCCAAGAAGGAAATGAAAGTCGGGGTCAGAAAGAACATGTTTTATATGCAATTCATTTTTTGGAGGGAAAACAGGGAATAGACATTATCTTTCCATTATTAACTTTTCATGCTTATTGCTGTCTCAGATGGCAAGAGATAATTGGACAAAAATATTTTAACCCTTTTGGTAATTTTTAAAAAAGATAATGGAAACAGCTTCTTATTGAGTTCTCCATTTTGCACTGAAGGAAAAATGTCACCAAGGAACAATAAGCAAAAATAATGAGTGCTTTAAAAATGATTGGTGATGGCTCCTTCTGGAAACACTCACTGGTTATCTGACTTGGTATGAGTGGTACTAATTTCCATCTTATATTCCAAAGGCAAAAATCCTTTATGACCTCCATTAGCACCTCTGGTCTGGATCACACATCTTGTACACTTAGGGTTTCAAATGTGATTCATTCTGAAGGAATATATTCCATTAAGTGTATGAAAAGGTTACAATTAAGAATAATTTGTCCAGACCATTTCTAGGCCCTTAGGTGGTGGGAAAGCCTTAGTGACTTAGGTATTCCAAAATATAGTTCTCAGTTCTGCAATCTCAATTTTCTTATTTCTTTCTGCATCTAATAGCACACTAACAATGAATCAGGTTCTAGGGACAGAGTCCTATTAACCAAATTCATTACTGATACAAAGATCAGGTTTATGTTTCATTAATTAAGAATGAAATATATGACAAACTTACTAGGCTCCTTCTAATCTTTCTGGACTAATCTCATTATATCATATCTCGAAATCTAAGCCCCAGCTATACTGAGTGGTTCTTACCAGGCTCCATGAGTGTGACTATGCTCTTTCTTTCATAATAGTTTCAAATTACTACTTTTCTTTAAGTCATTTCAAGTATCCAACGCAATGGACTGCACTTGACTGTCAGAATGAGGCAGGTCATCGCCCATGATCACTCAGAGAAAGAGAGCAAGTAGTGAACTATTAGAACCAAAATTCTTGGTCCAACATGCGGCTTTTTTCAATGTTATCCTTATATCTGTCACTGCTTTTCCACCTGAAATATTTACTATCAATATCTGTTAAATTCTAAGCCAAGAAGGAAATGAAAGTCGGGGTCAGAAAGAACATGTTTTATATGCAATTCATTTTTTGGCGGGAAAACAGGGAATAGACATTATCTTTCCATTATTAACTTTTCATGCTTATTGCTGTCTCAGATGGCAAGAGATAATTGGACAAAAATATTTTAACCCTTTTGGTAATTTTTAAAAAAGATAATGGAAACAGCTTCTTATTGAGTTCTCCATTTTGCACTGAAGGAAAAATGTCACCAAGGAACAATAAGCAAAAATAATGAGTGCTTTAAAATGATTGGTGATGGCTCCTTCTGGAAACACTCACTGGTTATCTGACTTGGTATGAGTGGTACTAATTTCCATCTTATATTCCAAAGGCAAAAATCCTTTATGACCTCCATTAGCACCTCTGGTCTGGATCACACATCTTGTACACTTAGGGTTTCAAATGTGATTCATTCTGAAGGAATATATTCCATTAAGTGTATGAAAAGGTTACAATTAAGAATAATTTGTCCAGACCATTTCTAGGCCCTTAGGTGGTGGGAAAGCCTTAGTGACTTAGGTATTCCAAAATATAGTTCTCAGTTCTGCAATCTCAATTTTCTTATTTCTTTCTGCATCTAATAGCACACTAACAATGAATCAGGTTCTAGGGACAGAGTCCTATTAACCAAATTCATTACTGATACAAAGATCAGGTTTATGTTTCATTAATTAAGAATGAAATATATGACAAACTTACTAGGCTCCTTCTAATCTTTCTGGACTAATCTCATTATATCATATCTCGAAATCTAAGCCCCAGCTATACTGAGTGGTTCTTACCAGGCTCCATGAGTGTGACTATGCTCTTTCTTTCCTACTGGCCTCTGCCTTTTTTTCGCCACTTTGAAACATGCTAAACAGTTTGAATTCCTCGTTTTACTTGACTGATTTCTATTATTTTTACCTCCTTGCTACGTAATCATTTCTAATAAAAATACTTCATCCACTACTAAAGAATGCTCACTTGAAAAAGTTCCCTGCTGATCCAGTGGTTAAGAATTTACCTTCTAATGTAGAAGACACAAGTTCAGTCTCTAGTTGAGGAACTAAGACTTGCATGTCACAGGGCAAATAGGCCCATGTGCCTCAACTAAAACTCAACACAGCCAAATAAATAAATAAGTATTTAAGTAATTTTTTTAGAAAAGAATGCTCATTTCAACTCCCACATAAACTTTCACTTACTCCCATCGTACTGTAAGTCCATAATCGATCTTCCTGGACATAAATCATATCTGTCCTGTTTCATATTATATTGTCTGTCAGAATACTAGCACAAAGTAATTGCTTGATAATTATATATTTAATTATTAAAATTAACAGCAGTTTTAAATTCCAAATGTCTATTTATTTGTGTATATTTTTTATTTTTTCCCACAAGTTGTTTCTTTCATCATTACATTGCTTCTTACAGTACAGGGCTTGAAGTATAGCTCAATGAATATAGGTAGAATAAACACCAAGGAGAACAATCTTGTAATATTGGAGCATGATGTGTTCTTGTGTAAACCATAGACTCACTGTTTGCAGATACCCATCTGTCTTTACACTTTCACTTTTTCAGAGCCTACAATAGTGTCTGACACATAGTAAATAGTTCATACTTGTTATTGAACATATAGGTGAAACAGTGTCAATGTCAAGACAGTTTTAATAGCCATAAAACTATTTTTACTGGGAATTCCCTGGTGGTTCAGTGGGTAGGACTCAGTGCTTTCATTTACCTGGCTTGTGTTTGATCACTGGTAGGACAAAAATATTCTCATTGGAAGAATTGTTTAAGATAACTTAAGATCAGTGTCATCATAATAAAAATTATAATTACAGTGTAATTGTACTGTAAGACAACACTGCAGTGATGTGTAGAGTTTCCAGATTGAGAAGATGGCAATTAAGCTGGCTTCATGGCCTAGCATTTCTCTTTTTTTATTTCTTAATGACCAAGAATCATTATTCTTTTGTTACATATAATAAATGTTGATGTATTTCCTATATACTATTTAGATTTTCAATTAATTTTTGTTCCTTATTAAAAATGATAATCACAAATGACTTCCCTTCCTTTTTTTGTGGTTAGGTTCAGAAAATGAAACTTTAAACACCTGTAGATATGCTGAAAGTCTGATTTCTCTTTTGTTACATGGGAAGCCCTTTTACAATGCCATTCTCTTTTCTTCTTCCCATTTCTTATCAAAGAGGTAAAATATCTCACCTTGGTATGGGTGCAATTGGCCATATGAGAGATGAGTGTTATATCATTTAATTTTCTGTGAGTATCCACCAGGTAGGTTAGCCTTCTGTGTACATCAATCCAAGATCAAATCACTGAAGCAAAAATGATAATAGGAGGAGAAAATTGGCCTTGAGAGCAGTAATCTTAAGAGACTTTCCCTTAATATCATTAGAGGGAAAATATATGTGTGATTTCTCCAACTGAAAAAGCAAGCACGAAAGGAAAGAAAAAATGTTCAAAGTGGCAGGCTCTCTGCTTGTTCAAATTCTTAAAATATGGCTTAACACAATCTCACAAAACACTAAATAAAATAAAAAAGGAGGGAAAAAAGTCTTTATTTTTGTATTCCCTCAAGAAAGCACGAAAAATCAGATGGACCAAATGAGAGGGTTCCTGGTCAGACAAGACCTTAATAATCTTCTTTTGCTTTGACAAAGGAAAGTATGTAGTGAACTGTGTGACGACTTTGTTCTCCCAGAAGAAAGGACAACAGAGAGGAGAGAAAGACGCCTAAAAATGGCCACATCTTTGAAAACGTGGGCTATGATGCTTTGTTTTGTTAAGTAGTGAAAGAACAATAAGAATCTTTCCTTTTATACCTTGTGCTAGCCTTGCTCAGTTATAAAATCCAAAGGCAAAAGTTCAAAAAAGTGCAATTTCTATTTTTTCTTTCTGTTATATAATCTCATTGGAAGAATTGTTTAAGATAACTTAAGATCAGTGTCATCATAATAAAATTATAATTACAGTGTAATTGTACTGTAAGACAACACTGCAGTGATGTGTAGAGTTTCCAGATTGAGAAGATGGCAATTAAGCTGGCTTCATGGCCTAGCATTTCTCTTTTTTTATTTCTTAATGACCAAGAATCATTATTCTTTTGTTACATATAATAAATGTTGATGTATTTCCTATATACTATTTAGATTTTCAATTAATTTTTGTTCCTTATTAAAAATGATAATCACAAATGACTTCCCTTCCTTTTTTTGTGGTTAGGTTCAGAAAATGAAACTTTAAACACCTGTAGATATGCTGAAAGTCTGATTTCTCTTTTGTTACATGGGAAGCCCTTTTACAATGCCATTCTCTTTTCTTCTTCCCATTTCTTATCAAAGAGGTAAAATATCTCACCTTGGTATGGGTGCAATTGGCCATATGAGAGATGAGTGTTATATCATTTAATTTTCTGTGAGTATCCACCAGGTAGGTTAGCCTTCTGTGTACATCAATCCAAGATCAAATCACTGAAGCAAAAATGATAATAGGAGGAGAAAATTGGCCTTGAGAGCAGTAATCTTAAGAGACTTTCCCTTAATATCATTAGAGGGAAAATATATGTGTGATTTCTCCAACTGAAAAAGCAAGCACGAAAGGAAAGAAAAAATGTTCAAAGTGGCAGGCTCTCTGCTTGTTCAAATTCTTAAAATATGGCTTAACACAATCTCACAAAACACTAAATAAAATAAAAAAGGAGGGAAAAAAGTCTTTATTTTTGTATTCCCTCAAGAAAGCACGAAAAATCAGATGGACCAAATGAGAGGGTTCCTGGTCAGACAAGACCTTAATAATCTTCTTTTGCTTTGACAAAGGAAAGTATGTAGTGAACTGTGTGACGACTTTGTTCTCCCAGAAGAAAGGACAACAGAGAGGAGAGAAAGACGCCTAAAAATGGCCACATCTTTGAAAACGTGGGCTATGATGCTTTGTTTTGTTAAGTAGTGAAAGAACAATAAGAATCTTTCCTTTTATACCTTGTGCTAGCCTTGCTCAGTTATAAAATCCAAAGGCAAAAGTTCAAAAAAGTGCAATTTCTATTTTTTCTTTCTGTTATATAATGAGGGAAGAACAAAGAAACTTGTTTTCCTCTGACTCTGGGAAATGAATAATGGTAAAAATAAAAAGAGAAAGCAGAAATAACCTAAACTAACAGAACATTAAAATCTCACACAAAACTGTCAAGTTCCAATTTCCTCCAGCGATAAGAACTAAAGGCTGTCTTGGATATCAGTCCTGTTTAAGAGTTTCAGTTCCTGTAAGTCAATAAGGCTATGGAGTAAAAATTCTGGACTAACTAGCATGATCCTTTTAAGCATACCTTCCTGATTGGATGATAAACCAGTTTTCCTTTTCAAAGACTCAATACCACTTCCTTGTACACAGGAAGAACCTTTGGGTAGAAAACTGAATTTCAGAGAAACATGCATACAATGTCCAGCTCATTTCCCCTAAATATTACAGAAAAAATCAAACCAAAGCAATTGTCTATAGCATGAAGCATGAAATAGTGGAAATTTGTTTTTCAAAGTCTGCCTGTGACACTTGGCTGCGTTGCCTTGCTCAGATTATTTAACCACACTGCAGCGTGATTTCTTCAGATATAACGTTTTTTTTTTTTAATCTGTACTAGAAAACAAACTTATGGTAGCTGGGGGGAAAGGGAAAGTGGAGAAGGATAAACTATGTTCACACACTATTATATATAAAATATGGGCTTCCAAAGTGGCACAATGGTAAAGAATCCTTCTGCCAATGCAGGAAGCACAAAAGAGGGGAATTCAATCCCTGGGTGGAGAAGATAGGCTGGTGTAGGAAATGGCAAGTGAAAGTGAAAGCTTTAGTCCCTCAGTCGTGTGCAACTCTGTGCGACCTGATAGGCCATAGCATGTCAGATCCTCTACCCCTGGGACTCTCCAGGCAAGAATACTGCAGTGAGTTGCTGACCCAGGGATGGAAACCAAGTTTCCTGTAGCTCCTGAATTTTAGGTAGATTCTTTACTACTGAGCCACCAGGGAAACCAATATATATATGTGTGTGTGTGTATATATATATATACTTATACATACACACACATATGTATATATATACATATATATGTAACACAAATTCATTTTGCTGTAACTTAAGACACTATTGTAAACCAAGTATACTCTGATAAATTTTTTAAAAAAAGAATGCAGATTTAAAACCTTCCAAAAAATAAAATCAAACCTATATTTCAGGAAGGATGCTCTAAAGTTTAAATATCAGCATAAGTATTGAACAAAGCACATTTTAGGGTTTTTTTCTTACTACAGCAAATATTTGTGACACATTAAAAAATAGTCTGAAATGAACCAGAAACAATGGCACACTTACTTCCTTCATATTTAACAGATCCTAGCAATATAGAGATTGGTCAACTCCAGCTTACAGAACAAACCCATCTCTCACCTGACTTTGTACATAAAATTAGTTGGAAGGCAAGCATGCACATTCATTTCTGAACTTTCTGTTGCTTCTTTCATGCTTCAGTGGCAGAGTTGTGTAGTTGCAAAGAAACCCATATGGCTTCCATGCTCAGAATCTTTACTATCTTCCCTATTACAGAAAAAGTTATAGCCCCTTAACTTGAAAAATATGAGAAAGAGGTTAGAAAAAATTTTAGAGTTTGTAAAACCTAAAAGAAAACCCTAAGATATATGTGTGTGTGTATGTGTATGCATATATATATATACACATACATATACATATATATGCATGTGTATATACATATATACACACATATATATACACACATACATATATACACACACACACACAAATACACTTGCTAGGTTGATTTAGTCGTGTCTGACTCTTTTATGACCCTATGGTCTGTAGCCTGCCAAACTCCTCTGTCCATTAGATTCTCCATGCAAGAATATTGGATTGGGTTCCCATGTCCTCATCCAGGGGATCTTTCTGAACCAGGGATCGAACTTGTGTCTCTTATGTCTCCTGCATTGGCAGACAGGTTCTCTACCATTACCACCACCTATGGGTATATATGTGTGCGCACATGTGTGTATACATACATATATGTAACACACATATACATATATGTGCATATATATACATATGTGCATATACATATATATGTCTGTGTGCGTGTGTGTGTGTGTGTCTAGCACTAGTATACTCAACTTGCTCTTAGACTAATATTTATTTAACATAGTCATCTTCAAAGATTTTTTTTTTCACTCAACAATATAGACGGTAATGGAATATATATGTTTAGATTCACTTTGCTGGACTTTCCACAACATGAATAATATCTCTACCATTAGAAAATATAAAAGTCAAACAAATTGAAAAATGATCTTGACTAAACATAACCATTTTTATACTTTCTTAATTCCCCTTTGATTTCCATTTATAATCACCTCCTTTCTTCATTAGTGCTATCTCTAAATGGCAACTAATATCTCAAGAAAAAGTTGCACTTCTATAGCTGAAAGCAACCTTAATTATTCAATACTTAGTTCAAAACTTTCATTTTAGAAGGACTAGGCTCAGTCTCAGAGAGATGATGTCAACTCCAGCACACTTTGTTTACATAAAATTAGTTGGAAGGCAAGCATGCACATTCATTTCTGAACTTTCTGTTGCTTCTTTCATGCTTCAGTGGCAGAGTTGTGTAGTTGCAAAGAAACCCATATGGCTTCCATGCTCAGAATCTTTACTATCTTCCCTATTACAGAAAAAGTTATAGCCCCTTAACTTGAAAAATATGAGAAAGAGGTTAGAAAAAATTTTAGAGTTTGTAAAACCTAAAAGAAAACCCTAAGATATATGTGTGTGTGTATGTGTATGCATATATATATATACACATACATATACATATATATGCATGTGTATATACATATATACACATATATATACACACATACATATATACACACACACACACAAATACACTTGCTAGGTTGATTTAGTCGTGTCTGACTCTTTTATGACCCTATGGTCTGTAGCCTGCCAAACTCCTCTGTCCATTAGATTCTCCATGCAAGAATATTGGATTGGGTTCCCATGTCCTCATCCAGGGGATCTTTCTGAACCAGGGATCGAACTTGTGTCTCTTATGTCTCCTGCATTGGCAGACAGGTTCTCTACCATTACCACCACCTATGGGTATATATGTGTGCGCACATGTGTGTATACATACATATATGTAACACACATATACATATATGTGCATATATATACATATGTGCATATACATATATATGTCTGTGTGCGTGTGTGTGTGTGTGTGTCTAGCACTAGTATACTCAACTTGCTCTTAGACTAATATTTATTTAACATAGTCATCTTCAAAGATTTTTTTTTTCACTCAACAATATAGACGGTAATGGAATATATATGTTTAGATTCACTTTGCTGGACTTTCCACAACATGAATAATATCTCTACCATTAGAAAATATAAAAGTCAAACAAATTGAAAAATGATCTTGACTAAACATAACCATTTTTATACTTTCTTAATTCCCCTTTGATTTCCATTTATAATCACCTCCTTTCTTCATTAGTGCTATCTCTAAATGGCAACTAATATCTCAAGAAAAAGTTGCACTTCTATAGCTGAAAGCAACCTTAATTATTCAATACTTAGTTCAAAACTTTCATTTTAGAAGGACTAGGCTCAGTCTCAGAGAGATGATGTGAGCCATCTCTCTATGCTGAGTATCATCAGAGCTGAGAGGAGAATTCAGTCCCTGGGCTGATCCTTTAAAGACACCATCTGCTTAAAATTGGTCTACCTCTCTTCTTATCCCAGTATTTATATCCATATATTATCTTTCTTTGTTTTTCAAAATCTATCCTTGTCTCCTCATCCCCAGCCCTTTCAACATAAAGAAAAAGTCATCAACTGTATTTTCCAAACAAGTTTAAAATGTCACTGTTATAATTTAGGAAAGAGTCGTGAGCATACATTTCTTCATCATTTTCTACTTCTCTCTTATGTGTTTTCCATGGCCACAATTCATTTGATCTGATTCACTGGTTTATCACCAACACTTAGCTCTCAAACTAACCTGTCATCTTCTTGTGATCCTCCTCTAGGTCTGCTTTGCCATGACTGCTGGCTCCCTGTCCACACCCTTCCTTTTTTATGTTTTCACCACACTTTATCCCTCTGAAGATGTTTTCTTGGAACACTTTCTATTTTTCCAAGCTCTCCCGCTCTCTGATCTTGTCTTCCTTTCAGTCTCCATTTTTGGTATTTCACGTGTCTCAAATTTTACCTGCTTTGGGGAGTTAGACTATCCTTTATTTATTTTACATCCAAGAGCATGGTTTTTATCCTAAATCCTAGATTCGACCGCACAGAATTATGACAAATGTCTTAGGCAAATCTCCAGACTGAGTCCCAGTAAGTATATCTTTCATCTCTCATACATTGATGAATAAATGAATAGCATTACTATCACCCTAGAGTTCTTGATCTTTAAATCTCTCTTTCCTTACTCCTTCCTTTTCACCCCTTTCATCACAATGGAATATATATGTTTAGATTCACTTTGCTGGACTTTCCACAACATGAATAATATCTCTACCATTAGAAAATATAAAAGTCAAACAAATTGAAAAATGATCTTGACTAAACATAACCATTTTTATACTTTCTTAATTCCCCTTTGATTTCCATTTATAATCACCTCCTTTCTTCATTAGTGCTATCTCTAAATGGCAACTAATATCTCAAGAAAAAGTTGCACTTCTATAGCTGAAAGCAACCTTAATTATTCAATACTTAGTTCAAAACTTTCATTTTAGAAGGACTAGGCTCAGTCTCAGAGAGATGATGTGAGCCATCTCTCATGCTGAGTATCATCAGAGCTGAGAGGAGAATTCAGTCCCTGGGCTGATCCTTTAAAGACACCATCTGCTTAAAATTGGTCTACCTCTCTTCTTATCCCAGTATTTATATCCATATATTATCTTTCTTTGTTTTTCAAAATCTATCCTTGTCTCCTCATCCCCAGCCCTTTCAACATAAAGAAAAAGTCATCAACTGTATTTTCCAAACAAGTTTAAAATGTCACTGTTATAATTTAGGAAAGAGTCGTGAGCATACATTTCTTCATCATTTTCTACTTCTCTCTTATGTGTTTTCCATGGCCACAATTCATTTGATCTGATTCACTGGTTTATCACCAACACTTAGCTCTCAAACTAACCTGTCATCTTCTTGTGATCCTCCTCTAGGTCTGCTTTGCCATGACTGCTGGCTCCCTGTCCACACCCTTCCTTTTTTATGTTTTCACCACACTTTATCCCTCTGAAGATGTTTTCTTGGAACACTTTCTATTTTTCCAAGCTCTCCCGCTCTCTGATCTTGTCTTCCTTTCAGTCTCCATTTTTGGTATTTCACGTGTCTCAAATTTTACCTGCTTTGGGGAGTTAGACTATCCTTTATTTATTTTACATCCAAGAGCATGGTTTTTATCCTAAATCCTAGATTCGACCGCACAGAATTATGACAAATGTCTTAGGCAAATCTCCAGACTGAGTCCCAGTAAGTATATCTTTCATCTCTCATACATTGATGAATAAATGAATAGCATTACTATCACCCCTAGAGTTCTTGATCTTTTAAATCTCTCTCTTTCCCTTACTCCTTCCTTTTCACCCTCGCTGACTCCTTTTTTCTTCTCATCTTGTTCATGCCTAATTAGTTGCTACATGATGTGGATTCTCATCCACATTACATTCCCTCCTTAGCCTTTCTTTTTTTTCTTCTATTTTTACTATTATCACCACCATAATAGAGACATCATAAACTTTTCCTAAATTTGTAGATGATATAATTAAAACAATTCTGTACCTTCAATATTATGAGGTAGCCATATAGGAACCATTCAGTAAATTGACTGTTGATCCTGTTATTGCTCAGAGAAAATAATTTTCAAATAGTATGAAATTCTCATACTAATGGTATAGAAGGACCTATACCATTCAGAGCAGGATCACATATCCACAGAGACTTAAACCACAATTGTGCAAGTAAGTAGACTTACATTTGCAATGTGATGATAGGTAATGTGTTTTTAGGCTACATTTAATTTGCTCTCACTATGTGCCAAACAGCATTTTGAATATTTTATACATAGTAACTTATTTATATGAGATAAGTACAAATATTATACCCATTCGACAGATAAGAAAAATAATCCACAAAGTAGAAAATGCTTGATCTAGGAACTTATAAATAGTAGAGGATAGATTGGAGCTTAATGAAACCTAGACTCAACTATAAAACTGTAATTCCAACCTAGAAATATGAATTATTTTGAGGAAAAAATTATCACTTATGACGACTGATATTTTTATTCATTTATTATATGTCCATATTTTCCATCAAAACCTAGTCTATAAGAAGCAGGGAATAGCCTGAGGATCCATGCATGGATCCATAGATTTATCTTTGTCCTCATGGATATGGCTGATGGATTAAATGGAAAATGAATAAGGGAAAAAAGGAAATGAAGGATGATTCTTAGAAATGTTATTTGAACAAGTGGATATATATGGGCATTATTTACTGGGAATAGGTAAGCAGTGGCTCAGTCAGGCTCAAAGTTTAATTAATTGATAAGACTAGAAATTTTTGTTGTTGCTACCTTCTTTTCCCTTTTACCATATGTTGTACACAATTTAGAGACTGAACTACTTATAACATCTGAGACTTCTCTTTTGTTTGGAGTCTGTCATTCAGTTTTGAGATTCATTAATACAACAGAGGCAGGAAATCACTGATTGTCAAATTATAATCATTTCAATTTCATTTTTTTCTGAATACTTTTACAAAAAGTAACACTTTTTGCATTTGCTCTCTGAAATTTCCACCTCCACACTTATGTAGTGACAAATGTATTAACACGAGAATTAGCCACTGTTTAGTATATTCTCACGCATTTCCTACTGCATAGCCTTAATTCTAGAAGAAAACATTTATCTCATTTTCTGTCATTATGTCAATGTGTCTATTCCTTTTGTGGTCCTGCACTTCTGCAGGAGTGGTACATTGCAATGAAATTCATCAGGTGCTTGCTTGTTGATAACTTGTGTCTGCCCTTTATTATGGAGACTTACTTTTTACCTTTTATACAATATAAACTCCATGGACATTTTCTACCTTTAATATCTTAAATATTGTTCTCTATTTCCTTGAAGCACATGCCTTATTCTTAGAAAAAGTCGAAGTGTAATCTAATTTTCTTTTTCTTGCAAATTTTTGCTCAGTTTTCATAGGTGCAAGTTTTTAAAGAATGTCTTCCCCAAAAACATTTTATAGTGGAATATAACCAATTAACAATGTTGTGATAGTTTCAGGTGGATAGCAAAAGGACCCCCCTATAAATACACATACATATCCATTCTCCCCCAGACTCCCTCCCATGAAGACTGCTACAAAAAATATAGCTTGATTTTAGCTTTTTCTGAGGAGTAAGATTTTTAGGCATATAGGTGTCCTTTTTTGTATGCACAATCTTTCAACATAGTTTCAAGCTGCTTTTAAGATTTTCATGATGGTTAGCTATATTGAACTCTGTTATTTTTTCTTAAGACTTCTATCTATTTCTTCAGATTTTTTGTTTCTAAAAGTGCATTCTTTGTCATTTTCTATTCCTTTTAAGGTATTATCTCTTATGATTTTTCATTATTGTACAATTTTTCTTTTATTTTTTATTCTATATTTTGAATATATCTGAGTTGTATGGTTTTCATATCTTGTATGAGTTTCTAAACTATATTTTAGTTGTTTTGAGATAGTAGATTATTACAAAATTAGACACCTATCCTATAACACTTACAGGATAGACAGTGCTATCTATCTTACAGAACCTACAAAAAATTAAAACTAAATAGACTAGACTTTAATATCTTAAGTCATGAAACTTTTCGAAGAAAACATAGGAAAAATGCTTCTGGATATGAGTCTTAGTAATAATTTTGGATATGACACCTAAAGCACAGCAACAAATCAAAAACGCCCAAGTGAGACTACAACAACCTAAAAATCTCTGGACAGCAAAGGAAACAATCAACAAAGTGAAAATACAACTTACAAAGAGGAACAAAAATATTTACAAATTATATATCTGATAAGGGGTTAATATCCAGTTTCTCTGTAGAAATATGGCATCTGCATTAAGGTGTTAATAGGGAGAGAAAGAGGAGAGAGTGTGGCTTTCTAAGATTTTAAATAGTTTGATCTTTGCAGCATCTCTGCTGAACACTGAAGTATGCATGCTTAAAATATGAATGAAAGTGTTACTCTCCCAAGGAGGTTCAGAATAACTAACATATTTTCAGTGTTTTATTCATCAATTATATAAGTGTTCTACCAATATTAACCGAATGATAATCATCTTCCAAAAAGAAAAAGGAAAAATGCATGGGGATTTTCTAAAAGAAATTTAAATTTTATAGTGGAATATAACCAATTAACAATGTTGTGATAGTTTCAGGTGGATAGCAAAAGGACCCCCCTATAAATACACATACATATCCATTCTCCCCCAGACTCCCTCCCATGAAGACTGCTACAAAAAATATAGCTTGATTTTAGCTTTTTCTGAGGAGTAAGATTTTTAGGCATATAGGTGTCCTTTTTTGTATGCACAATCTTTCAACATAGTTTCAAGCTGCTTTTAAGATTTTCATGATGGTTAGCTATATTGAACTCTGTTATTTTTTCTTAAGACTTCTATCTATTTCTTCAGATTTTTTGTTTCTAAAAGTGCATTCTTTGTCATTTTCTATTCCTTTTAAGGTATTATCTCTTATGATTTTTCATTATTGTACAATTTTTCTTTTATTTTTTATTCTATATTTTGAATATATCTGAGTTGTATGGTTTTCATATCTTGTATGAGTTTCTAAACTATATTTTAGTTGTTTTGAGATAGTAGATTATTACAAAATTAGACACCTATCCTATAACACTTACAGGATAGACAGTGCTATCTATCTTACAGAACCTACAAAAAATTAAAACTAAATAGACTAGACTTTAATATCTTAAGTCATGAAACTTTTCGAAGAAAACATAGGAAAAATGCTTCTGGATATGAGTCTTAGTAATAATTTTGGATATGACACCTAAAGCACAGCAACAAATCAAAAACGCCCAAGTGAGACTACAACAACCTAAAATCTCTGGACAGCAAAGGAAACAATCAACAAAGTGAAAATACAACTTACAAAGAGGAACAAAAATATTTACAAATTATATATCTGATAAGGGGTTAATATCCAGTTTCTCTGTAGAAATATGGCATCTGCATTAAGGTGTTAATAGGGAGAGAAAGAGGAGAGAGTGTGGCTTTCTAAGATTTTAAATAGTTTGATCTTTGCAGCATCTCTGCTGAACACTGAAGTATGCATGCTTAAAATATGAATGAAAGTGTTACTCTCCCAAGGAGGTTCAGAATAACTAACATATTTTCAGTGTTTTATTCATCAATTATATAAGTGTTCTACCAATATTAACCGAATGATAATCATCTTCCAAAAAGAAAAAGAAAAAAATGCATGCATTTTCTAAAAGAAATTCAAGAAAGAACAGCATTTATGGAAAAAAAATCTCACATCAGCAAGAAGAAAAGTCACTTTTTAAAACATTTTCTCTTTTACCTCAGGTTGTATTTGAGTCATTTTCAATCTCTTCTTGTGTGTTTTTAAAGTTTTTATGAAGTTTAAGTACAGAAATTCATTCTCATTTAGATATAGTTGTTTTTAGTCTTATTGATTTTTAAAATTATTTTCTTCCCCTCTAAGATGGAAGTTGTCTTAACAATCCTTCTGAGGCTTCCAGGAGAGAAGCAGTATGAGCAGAGAGAAGGTTGTTGCTTCTTCCTAAGAGATAGGGATTTTGTAAATGAGAGCACACAACCCAGAATTTCCCTGAAGGCAGAAGAATAAGAGCTTAGCTTTCCAACTTTGCATGTGAAATGATTCACTAATTAGTAGTCCTTAATGTTAGGCGAAAAGAAATGGAGAAATAAAAGCCACTTATATGGCATTTTGTGTATGATGAAAGTGTCGTATGAAACTGCTTCTTCATGGAAAATACCATTCTGTAAAAACCTGGTCCTATAAACTGTTATTTAAGCGGGTTCCTACAGCTGCAGACTGATTAAAACCCAGCAGGTAAAGCTATAATAAACAAATGCCACCTGCTGCTGAAACAGGTGTTTGTGTCCTCATTTAGAAACAAAACTAAATGAGAGGATGCAGAGGGGTTAGAAGGGACCATTGCCTGGATTACCAGGAGCCTGGCATTCTGTAATTCATTGCTGTTTATCCTTGAACTTAATGCCAGGTTAGTTGATGATGCCTTGAGGATTAAACATTCAATACAATTAGGAAGACCTATATCTTCTCCTGGTAGGATTCCCACACTCAGTGCTGGTATGCTTTCCTCTTTATTTTATTGTTGACCTGCCTTCACCTTGCGCTACTTAAAAATCAATCATAAGACACAAATTATTGAGATGAGCTCTCTTCATTGCCTAAGAACAAATGATAAGATACTACATGCAGGATGAATTAAAGGAAAAAAGATATTGGAAAGCATGCTATGAAATTTAATGAGAACCTTTTAAATAATATCGTGTGTTATGTAATATTAGGCTCTTCTCTCACTTTTTAAAATTTTTTTCCTTTTCCCCATCATGCCTCTTCTATTTACATTTATTTTCATCCATCTTTTTATTCTTTGGCATGTGTGGGCCTCCCATTGCAGTGGCCTCTCTCATTGCAGAGCACTGGCTCTGGGTGCACGCTTTCGAGCATCGGCTGGTAATTGGACATACTGGTCCAGCTGTTCCACAGTATGTGGGATCTTCCTGGGCCAGGGATCGAACCGGTGCCCCTTGCACTACAAGGCATACTCTTTATCCACTGGACTACCAGGGAAGCCCTGTCACTTCTTTTGTATTTTATTTCTCATCATAATTCTAACACCATTTACTGAAAACAAAAAAACATTATTTTCATTGTTTTAAAAACTTTTGGCCTCTTTCCCTTAATGTAAATTCATGAAAGAGATTTTTAGAGAAGTTTTGAGAAAATATAACTGGCAGACTCAAGAAATCTTGGGGGAAAATAATTCCCTTAACATGTTTGCAATAGTTGCTACTTTAGGATGAGTCTAAGCTATTTTCTAGATGTTGTCATGAGATGAAATAAATAAGCAAATATGATAATGGTTTTGACTATTTCAAAGTGCTTTATGAATAAAAAAGAAGGTTGAAATAGAAGTTCTATTTGAAGCTCATTGGAAATAGATACCACATTTTGATATAAATTATATGACATCTGCCAAGAGCTTACAAAAAAAGGCAGAAGAACCATTTTGTGAAATTTAAAACTTTCTGGCAGCAAGTAGAGGTTGGCATCTTGTGTGCCCAGATTTCTCAGCACAGACAGTATAGAGTGTTTACCTTTGACCATGATCAACAATCTTAAACAATAATAATGCTTGGACCTATAGCATCATAGAGGATGTTTTAGCTACAGTAGTGCTCGGATTGTTGTTATAAAGACATACACCCTAAAATCAAATAAGACACAAATTATTGAGATGAGCTCTCTTCATTGCCTAAGAACAAATGATAAGATACTACATGCAGGATGAATTAAAGGAAAAAAGATATTGGAAAGCATGCTATGAAATTTAATGAGAACCTTTTAAATAATATCGTGTGTTATGTAATATTAGGCTCTTCTCTCACTTTTTAAAATTTTTTTCCTTTTCCCCATCATGCCTCTTCTATTTACATTTATTTTCATCCATCTTTTTATTCTTTGGCATGTGTGGGCCTCCCATTGCAGTGGCCTCTCTCATTGCAGAGCACTGGCTCTGGGTGCACGCTTTCGAGCATCGGCTGGTAATTGGACATACTGGTCCAGCTGTTCCACAGTATGTGGGATCTTCCTGGGCCAGGGATCGAACCGGTGCCCCTTGCACTACAAGGCATACTCTTTATCCACTGGACTACCAGGGAAGCCCTGTCACTTCTTTTGTATTTTATTTCTCATCATAATTCTAACACCATTTACTGAAAACAAAAAAACATTATTTTCATTGTTTTAAAAACTTTTGGCCTCTTTCCCTTAATGTAAATTCATGAAAGAGATTTTTAGAGAAGTTTTGAGAAAATATAACTGGCAGACTCAAGAAATCTTGGGGGAAAATAATTCCCTTAACATGTTTGCAATAGTTGCTACTTTAGGATGAGTCTAAGCTATTTTCTAGATGTTGTCATGAGATGAAATAAATAAGCAAATATGATAATGGTTTTGACTATTTCAAAGTGCTTTATGAATAAAAAAGAAGGTTGAAATAGAAGTTCTATTTGAAGCTCATTGGAAATAGATACCACATTTTGATATAAATTATATGACATCTGCCAAGAGCTTACAAAAAAAGGCAGAAGAACCATTTTGTGAAATTTAAAACTTTCTGGCAGCAAGTAGAGGTTGGCATCTTGTGTGCCCAGATTTCTCAGCACAGACAGTATAGAGTGTTTACCTTTGACCATGATCAACAATCTTAAACAATAATAATGCTTGGACCTATAGCATCATAGAGGATGTTTTAGCTACAGTAGTGCTCGGATTGTTGTTATAAAGACATACACCCTAAACTTTTAGAGGCTTAATAAGATGAAATTTTATTTCTGCTCATATTAAGTGCAGGGAGGAAGTTTTCTTTTTTGTAATCATTTAGGGATCCAGTGTCCTTCTATTGCATGAATACTTTGTACTGGTAGAATCTTTCTCCCCATTCAGCTGAGTGCTAGAAAGAAATATCATCTTATCCACTTTGATTCAGTATTGATATAAGTTGGGTCTTTTCAGATCACAAGGCCCACATAGATGCAAAAGGGATGCTGCAAAATGTGGCCCCTGGCTAAGACACCACAAGGAAGAAACAACTCTACAGAATGAAGGAGGAGCATGCCTCCTTGAGGATTAGATATCAATATCCTCAGTAAGGAAGTGTAAATGAGTAAGCTGAAATAAACATTTAATTCAGTGTTGTTCCAATCATTCCTTCCTTGCTCCCCAAATTCTCTTCCTTTTCTACTTCCTTCTCCCTCAACCTAAGACCCTACACTATTGGAGTTAAAAAAAAAAAAAGGCTGATAGCAAAACATATAATAGAAACAAATAAAACAGTAAAGACATAATCGGAGGTTACATCACCCCTCCCACTATAATCCTACAGCATTCTCAATAGAGAAACTGAGACTATCTGGCAATGCAGTTTAAGATTATATTTTAATATTAATGTGTTACTAGCCAGAGAAATTTTATTATGTAAAAGTAAAAAGAAAAAATAGCACTAATATTTTATTTCAATCAGTTACATGGGAAAACCCTGCCCCAGAGAAAGAATTTAAAGAGACAGTGAAAGAAATAGTCGATTTATGATTGTATCCCATGAATTGTGCATAAATAGGAGGTGTTGTATAGACTAAACGAGAGGAAATCTTTCATAGGTATATAAAGTTAGAGATTGCAGTAGATCAGTTTTTCTGTTAGATATGTACTGATTTCCACACCTATGTTGTTGATGTTCAGTCGCTGTCACATCTGACCTTTTGTAAAACCATGGACTGTAGCACGCCAGGCCCCCCTGTCCTTCACCATCTCCCAGAGTTTGCTCATATTCATGCTCATTGATTCACTGATTCCATCCAACCATCTCATTTTGTCACTTCCTTCTCTTCCAGCCCTCAATCTTTCACAGAATCAGTCTTTTCCAGTGAGTCATCTCTTTGCATCAGGTGACCAAAGTATTGGAGCTTTAACTTCAGCCTCACTCCTTTCAGTGACTATTCATGGTTGATTTCCTTTAGGATTGACTAGTTTATCTCCTTGCTGTCCAAGAGACTACCAAGAGTCTTCTCCAACACCATAATTCAAAACCATCAATTCTTTGGTGCTCAGTCTTCTTTATGGTCCAACTCTCACATCCATACATGGCTATTAGAAAAACCATAGCTTGGTTATATGGACCTTTGATAGTAAAGTGATGCCTTCTGCTTTTTAATATGCTATCTAGGTTTGCCATAGCTTTCCTTCCAGGAAGCAAATGTCCTTTAATTTCATGGCTGCAGTCACCATGTACAGTATTTTGGAGCCAAGGAAAAGAAAAATCTGTCACTGTTTCTGCTTTCCCCCATCAATTTGCCATGAAGTGATGGAACCAGATGCCATGAGATTAGATTTTTTGAAAGTTTGGTTTTAAGGCAGTTTTTTCATTCTCTTTTTTCAAGAGCTTTTTAGTTCCTCTGCTCTTTCTGCCATTAAAGTGGTATCATCTGCATACCTGAAATGGTTCATATTTCTCCCAGCAATCTTGATTCCAGTCCCCAGCCTGGCATTTTGCATGATGTCCTTTGTGTATAAGCTAAATAGGCAGTGTGACAGTATAACAGCCTCTATGAACTCCTGTCCTCATTTTGAACCAATCCATTGTTCCATATTCAGTTCTAACTGCTGCTTCTTGGCCTGTATACAGATTTCTCAGGAGGCAGGTAAGATGGTCTCACTCCATTTGTTCCGCATGATTCCAAATCAATTTTTCTAGAAATAGTCGATTTATGATTGTATCCCATGAATTGTGCATAAATAGGAGGTGTTGTATAGACTAAACGAGAGGAAATCTTTCATAGGTATATAAAGTTAGAGATTGCAGTAGATCAGTTTTCTGTTAGATATGTACTGATTTCCACACCTATGTTGTTGATGTTCAGTCGCTGTCACATCTGACCTTTTGTAAAACCATGGACTGTAGCACGCCAGGCCCCCCTGTCCTTCACCATCTCCCAGAGTTTGCTCATATTCATGCTCATTGATTCACTGATTCCATCCAACCATCTCATTTTGTCACTTCCTTCTCTTCCAGCCCTCAATCTTTCACAGAATCAGTCTTTTCCAGTGAGTCATCTCTTTGCATCAGGTGACCAAAGTATTGGAGCTTTAACTTCAGCCTCACTCCTTTCAGTGACTATTCATGGTTGATTTCCTTTAGGATTGACTAGTTTATCTCCTTGCTGTCCAAGAGACTACCAAGAGTCTTCTCCAACACCATAATTCAAAACCATCAATTCTTTGGTGCTCAGTCTTCTTTATGGTCCAACTCTCACATCCATACATGGCTATTAGAAAAACCATAGCTTGGTTATATGGACCTTTGATAGTAAAGTGATGCCTTCTGCTTTTTAATATGCTATCTAGGTTTGCCATAGCTTTCCTTCCAGGAAGCAAATGTCCTTTAATTTCATGGCTGCAGTCACCATGTACAGTATTTTGGAGCCAAGGAAAAGAAAAATCTGTCACTGTTTCTGCTTTCCCCCATCAATTTGCCATGAAGTGATGGAACCAGATGCCATGAGATTAGATTTTTTGAAAGTTTGGTTTTAAGGCAGTTTTTTCATTCTCTTTTTTCAAGAGCTTTTTAGTTCCTCTGCTCTTTCTGCCATTAAAGTGGTATCATCTGCATACCTGAAATGGTTCATATTTCTCCCAGCAATCTTGATTCCAGTCCCCAGCCTGGCATTTTGCATGATGTCCTTTGTGTATAAGCTAAATAGGCAGTGTGACAGTATAACAGCCTCTATGAACTCCTGTCCTCATTTTGAACCAATCCATTGTTCCATATTCAGTTCTAACTGCTGCTTCTTGGCCTGTATACAGATTTCTCAGGAGGCAGGTAAGATGGTCTCGCACTCCCATCTCTTTCAGAATTTTCCACAGTTTGTCATGATTCACACAGTCAAAAGTTTTAGTTGAGTCAATGAAGCAGAAGTAAATGTTTTTCTAGAATTCCCTTGACTTTTCAATGATCCAACAGATATTAGCAATTTGATCTCTGGTTCCTCTGCCTTTTCTAACTCTAGCTAGTACATCTGGAAGATCTTGGTTTACGTACCACTAAAGCCTAGCTTGAAGGATTTTGAACATTACCTTTCTAGCATGTGAAATGAGCTTAATTGTGTGGTAGTTTGAACATTCTTCGGCATTGCCCTTCTTTAGGGTTGGAATGAAAACTGACCAGTAGCCACTGCTGAGTTTTTCAAATTTGCTTGAATATTTAGTGCAGCACTTTAACAGCGTTATCTTTTAGAATTTGAAATAGCTCAGCTGAAATTCCATCACCTACATTAATTTCTAGCAAAACCTATATAATTATATTTTAATATACTTTCCTTTCTTGGTAAAAAAATTAGCATTTTTTAATCTTTTGTGATTTATCACTTTGAAAATTTCAGAGTCATTTAAAATAATATAATTTGAGAAAAATAGTATATAGTAGAAAAACTGTCTGTTAAGCCTTTCTTAATACTTTTCTTCCTTTTTTCTGGGCACAATTGATCATTTTTTCTTGCCTTTGACTCTATAACTTGTGTGTATCTATCCTTCCTATTGGACCTGAACATTTAGAATTTGAATTTTCTTTATCATCAACAATACCTGATATGTAGAAAGTCTGGTAAGCACAGAGACTCACTGATTTGAAAAAGAGGCTGAAAGTTGAGGTTATATGATAAATCCCTATACTTACCTTTTATTTTGACTTTTTAATGAATCACTTTCCTCTCTTAAAAGTAGAACAGAGAAAAAAATCAGTTAATTGAAGCTTTGGATCTTAAGTTCCTATTAATCAAAGTTTTAATGAATATAGACATAGGAGATAGATGAAGACTTTGACAAGTTGCCTCTCTTGATAACATAATGAAGGTTAATATGTGAAAAGTCCCTATAGCAGAGACCCTGTGGGAGATATAACTCACAAGCTCCCCTACATAATCAAAATTCTGTGTTTCTCTCTCTTTTATAAGACAATTTCTATAATTCAAACTTGAACAAGCCTAAGGAAAGGATTAGTCTAAGAAGGAATGATATCTCCAATTAGGTATGCAACCTTGAAAAAAGGTTAGCACACTTCAAGCTTGGTAGTGGTTAGGCCTCATGCTCAGAATTTCCTGGGTATACTTAAACTCTTCAGTTTGTAAAATGTGTATTGTCATTTACCTCCAAAGTCAAATTACAAAGAGCTTTTTTTTTCAGTAGAAGTAAATTTTTAATGGCTAGT
Source organism: Tragulus kanchil (assembly GCA_022376925.1). Taxonomy (NCBI): domain Eukaryota; kingdom Metazoa; phylum Chordata; class Mammalia; order Artiodactyla; family Tragulidae; genus Tragulus; species Tragulus kanchil. The sequence continues at coordinate 109,730,690 of JAIOJX010000025.1, read as the reverse complement.
TAATTATATCACTACACTTTTATTGCAATATAGTACTCATTTAAGCACTTGAAAATGGAAGATGTGGGCTTCCCTGGTGGTCCAGTGGGTAAGGACACCGCCTTGCAGTGCAACAGGTGCCGGTTCGATCCCTGGCCTGGGAAGATCCCACGTGCTGCGGAGCGGCTGGACAGATGTGTCCAATTACTGAGCTGGAGCTCTGGAACGCATGCGCCCAGAGCCAGTGCTCTGCAACAACATATGCCACCGTGATGGGAGGCCCACGCGGGCCAAAGAACAAAGATGGATGAAACTAGACTAATGAAAGACCAGTGGAAGTGGCCCGCCCACCCCACTCCCTCCCTACTCCCGCCAAAATAAATAAATTAATTAAAATGTTTTTTTTTTTTTTAAAAAAAAGGAAGATGTGCAAAGATAAATTAAGACATTGTAAACTGAATAAATATTTGATTTTATATAAATGAAGGCCATAAACACACTGTTGACATTTAATACTGTTATAGTAAAACTGCTCAACTTGTGAGTTTACAACAAAAGTATACTCCATTGTAGCAACTGTTTTCTTGTTAAATTTTACATTAAAATTTACTTAAGATTTTTGATACTTTTCAAAGAAGTCAATATGAAAAAACTCCAAACTTAACATCTGTTGCCGTTGTCAACCTAAATGATGATCTTAGGGAACAAGGTTGTATAGGAATGACAAAGTATGATTTGAAAGAAGTATATTATCAAGGTGCTAAATTACCTATGAAATAATCATAGAGCTTCTAAATGTTCAGAGCGCTTCTGCTAGATGTAAAAGAGAGGGAATGCAACATGCTGAATATTTCTCATATTTTTCTTTGTTTTTGGAGGTCACCAAAATTATCTCTATTTCCTAATTTTCTTCCTATTAGACAGCACATCTGAGTAACTGCCTTGTTGAATTTCTTTGATGCTAGACATTTCATTTGATGCTAGCACATTTCCTGGGTATACTTAAACTCTTCAGTTTGTAAAATGTGTATTGTCATTTACCTCCAAAGTCAAATTACAAAGAGCTTTTTTTTTCAGTAGAAGTAAATTTTTAATGGCTAGTTAATTATATCACTACACTTTTATTGCAATATAGTACTCATTTAAGCACTTGAAAATGGAAGATGTGGGCTTCCCTGGTGGTCCAGTGGGTAAGGACACCGCCTTGCAGTGCAACAGGTGCCGGTTCGATCCCTGGCCTGGGAAGATCCCACGTGCTGCGGAGCGGCTGGACAGATGTGTCCAATTACTGAGCTGGAGCTCTGGAACGCATGCGCCCAGAGCCAGTGCTCTGCAACAAGAGAGGCCACTGCAATGGGAGGCCCACACATGCCAAAGAACAAAGATGGATGAAACTAGACTAATGAAAGACCAGTGGAAGTGGCCCGCCCACCCCACTCCCTCCCTACTCCCGCCAAAATAAATAAATTAATTAAAATGTTTTTTTTTTTTTTAAAAAAAAGGAAGATGTGCAAAGATAAATTAAGACATTGTAAACTGAATAAATATTTGATTTTATATAAATGAAGGCCATAAACACACTGTTGACATTTAATACTGTTATAGTAAAACTGCTCAACTTGTGAGTTTACAACAAAAGTATACTCCATTGTAGCAACTGTTTTCTTGTTAAATTTTACATTAAAATTTACTTAAGATTTTTGATACTTTTCAAAGAAGTCAATATGAAAAAACTCCAAACTTAACATCTGTTGCCGTTGTCAACCTAAATGATGATCTTAGGGAACAAGGTTGTATAGGAATGACAAAGTATGATTTGAAAGAAGTATATTATCAAGGTGCTAAATTACCTATGAAATAATCATAGAGCTTCTAAATGTTCAGAGCGCTTCTGCTAGATGTAAAAGAGAGGGAATGCAACATGCTGAATATTTCTCATATTTTTCTTTGTTTTTGGAGGTCACCAAAATTATCTCTATTTCCTAATTTTCTTCCTATTAGACAGCACATCTGAGTAACTGCCTTGTTGAATTTCTTTGATGCTAGACATTTGTGACATGCTGGACTTTTAGTGCTTGAGGCTGTTTCTAGCACATTCTCTAATTATGTTTAAATAGGAGCTTGCTCTTATAGCAAATCTGAATTTTTAGAGCAGAACAGTTGAAACTGCCTTGATGCAAATCCAAGAAGAATAAGGTTAAACTTGAAGCCAGTTTAACCAAGTATAACTGTGCAACAGAGAAGCAATTAATTTTTCCATATTTTCCAGGGAGCATATTTCAGGGCTTCCATATTTTTTGGCTCCCTTAAATATTTTTCCTTTAACATGTGTGCAATTCATCAGTGGCCAGTACTCTTTCAAATAGGCAACCTCAGCAATTTAAACACAGACTTATTAAGCTTTATTCTTCTTGTTCAGTGATGTATGACACAAAATTTGACCTGCCATCATTCTGTCTACAACCAACACCAAAAACCAGGTTTGTCTGTGAGTCTGTATAGAATTTTTATGAACCTAAATATATATTGCAAAATGACTGATGGAGAACTCCTATCAAGGAAACTATAATCAAAGAGAGAAAAGAGACAGACTTTAGTCTAAATTCTTTCCCCAACTCATGGTGTACACTTAAGCAAATCACTTAACCTTCTTTGAGTCTCAGTTTTTAAGATTTTTACTATTTTATGAATAGTAAAAAGGGAGAATTTAGGTTGAATTATTTCCCCCCAAATTGGCCAACTGTTCTATGATGATGATGACGTTTATATCATTACTATAACTTTCTTTCATTGAAATACAACTTTACAAAACAGGAATGTCAAAATCTTCAGTGTACAATTCAAGGAATTTTTAAATATGAATGGACCATTCAGACCAAAGTATAGATTTCCAGTCCTCAGTGGGCTCTCTGGTTTCACTGTTGAATCCATATTCTTTCCTAATCTCTTAACTTCTGACATCATAGCTTATTTTTGCCTGCGTTTGAACCTTACATAAATGGAATCATTCAGTATGTGCTTTTTCGACACTTGACTTCTTTGCTCAACAATATGTCTTTGTACATGCAACAATGATCTGTTATGTAAAAGAGAGGGAATGCAACATGCTGAATATTTCTCATATTTTTCTTTGTTTTTGGAGGTCACCAAAATTATCTCTATTTCCTAATTTTCTTCCTATTAGACAGCACATCTGAGTAACTGCCTTGTTGAATTTCTTTGATGCTAGACATTTGTGACATGCTGGACTTTTAGTGCTTGAGGCTGTTTCTAGCACATTCTCTAATTATGTTTAAATAGGAGCTTGCTCTTATAGCAAATCTGAATTTTTAGAGCAGAACAGTTGAAACTGCCTTGATGCAAATCCAAGAAGAATAAGGTTAAACTTGAAGCCAGTTTAACCAAGTATAACTGTGCAACAGAGAAGCAATTAATTTTTCCATATTTTCCAGGGAGCATATTTCAGGGCTTCCATATTTTTTGGCTCCCTTAAATATTTTTCCTTTAACATGTGTGCAATTCATCAGTGGCCAGTACTCTTTCAAATAGGCAACCTCAGCAATTTAAACACAGACTTATTAAGCTTTATTCTTCTTGTTCAGTGATGTATGACACAAAATTTGACCTGCCATCATTCTGTCTACAACCAACACCAAAAACCAGGTTTGTCTGTGAGTCTGTATAGAATTTTTATGAACCTAAATATATATTGCAAAATGACTGATGGAGAACTCCTATCAAGGAAACTATAATCAAAGAGAGAAAAGAGACAGACTTTAGTCTAAATTCTTTCCCCAACTCATGGTGTACACTTAAGCAAATCACTTAACCTTCTTTGAGTCTCAGTTTTTAAGATTTTTACTATTTTATGAATAGTAAAAAGGGAGAATTTAGGTTGAATTATTTCCCCCCAAATTGGCCAACTGTTCTATGATGATGATGACGTTTATATCATTACTATAACTTTCTTTCATTGAAATACAACTTTACAAAACAGGAATGTCAAAATCTTCAGTGTACAATTCAAGGAATTTTTAAATATGAATGGACCATTCAGACCAAAGTATAGATTTCCAGTCCTCAGTGGGCTCTCTGGTTTCACTGTTGAATCCATATTCTTTCCTAATCTCTTAACTTCTGACATCATAGCTTATTTTTGCCTGCGTTTGAACCTTACATAAATGGAATCATTCAGTATGTGCTTTTTCGACACTTGACTTCTTTGCTCAACAATATGTCTTTGTAAGGCATCCATACTCTGATGAGCAACAATGATCTGTTATTTTCCTTTGTGGTGTTGCATCCCTTTGTGTGGGGATACACATGTGTCCTGAAGGCCACCTACACACTAGCCATCTCTTTCTTGTCCTGCCCAATCCAAATTTTACTAACATAGTGAATCAGTGTAGTGGTCTCTTAGGGGTTTCTATGAGTTCCAGATCTTTTCAGACTCTATTGTAAAGAAGGAAAGGAGAGTTAATAGCTCCAATGTATAACTGTAAATAAATATTACTCTCTGTCCCACAGGAGTGCAACCTGTTCCTGATCCCCCATCATAATTGAAGTTCAAAACATATTTAACAAATCAATAGGAAACCTATAATGTTCCTAAAGCCTTATTAATCTGCTCTAGCACTGACACCTCAGCTACACAGCAGTTGTGGTTGGGACCACTACTTGACTGGGCCTGTAGTCATCTACCATCATTTTCTGGGACCAAATCGGCATCTACAAAGGCCAGACAGATTAAATGGAGATATAATAGGGACACTTACTGCTATATACTTTAGTTATTTAATGGTGACACTAATCTCTGCTATCCCCACCTTCTAGGATGCAATATGATTTTAGACATACTACTGTAGTTGGGGAAAGGGACAAGTTCTAAAACTTGTCCTTGACCTTCCTCGGTAGTATAACTCTTACATACAATTCAGAGGGTTTGTGTGGGAGTTTTCCAAGTATATCAATTCCAATTATGCAGTCAGGAACTGGGAAACTGACTGGTAGGTGACTCCATGGATCCCCTAGGTACACTATGTACCAGACTTTAGCTAGAGCCCCATGTTTTGCTAGCACCTTAAAGCTTATACTCTAATGAAAGGGTAAAGAGATGCTTTGAGGCTCTAGGTATGAGATATTGTGCCCAGTAGCCTACAAAATATATGGATATTCTTGTTTCTGCGTGCATAATTACCAAAATGCACAGCCATAAATTCCTCTGTTGAAGGACCTCTGGAAGGGTCATTCCTGTTACAGATTTGGCTGCTCTTAAATGATGGGATCTTGGATCATAAAATTAACTCAGTTCCAGAAATCTGTCAAGAGATTGAGACTTCTTTTTTGGGGGTGGAGGGGAGATGGAGTATTCCTGCTTTCTGATCTTGCATTCTTGCCTTTCTTTTTTTATTCTCTTTTTCTTCATATCAAACAGCACATTTATTAGTGATCTCTTTTGTCACTACCAATGGAATGACAGCATTTAAATCACCTGGGTAAAGCCCCCTTAGCTGTCCCTATTATCTTGTTGTTTATTGTGGCTTCCTGTATTCTAGAAGTTGAATTCATTCTTTTCAAAAGCACTAAGAATCCTAGTCGTGTGACCGCCTGTCCTGCAATCAGCTGTAGCCATGGGGTCATACGTGACTGGCAGAGTATTTATCTAATTCTAGAACAAACTTGCCACACAAAGTTGTAGACTCTAGTACCCAAGAGTGGTGCATGTTTAACAGGGTACAGGATAACCTTTTCTTTGACATGCTAGTTGTAGTTGCTACCATGACATTTTGGATTCCTGGAGTCTAGGAACCAGTAAGTGAGCAGCCCAGTCACCTTGGTGGTAGTGGTCGTTAATGATACTGAGCAGCAAGAGAAACCAGGGCTGTACAGTGTACAGTGGGGCATGGAGGAATATCTGTGTAATACAGGTGAGCAATTTGGTCTCTTCATACTCCCTTACCATGTTGTAACTCTGAACAAACCATGTGACAAACCTGGCCTAAGAAGGTGCTATGGACTGAATGTTTGTACCACTCCCTGCAGCTTCTTATGCTGAAATCTTAATCCTTGAGGAGATAGTATTAGGAGATGAGGTCTGTGGGAGGTAATGAAGTTACGAGGGTGGCACGTTCATGAATGGGATTAGTGCCTTTATAAGAAGATGCAGGAGAGGGGTGGTCTTTCTTTCTCTCTACATGTGAGAGCATAGCAAGAAGGCTATCATCAATAAGCCAGGAAGAGAACTGTCACCAGAACTTGACCATGTTGGCATGCTTCTGGTATCCACAACTGAAAAATCAAAGTTTGATTTTAAGCCACTCATCTTTGGTACCATAATCAAAGCTCTGTTGAAGGACCTCTGGAAGGGTCATTCCTGTTACAGATTTGGCTGCTCTTAAATGATGGGATCTTGGATCATAAAATTAACTCAGTTCCAGAAATCTGTCAAGAGATTGAGACTTCTTTTTTGGGGGTGGAGGGGAGATGGAGTATTCCTGCTTTCTGATCTTGCATTCTTGCCTTTCTTTTTTTATTCTCTTTTTCTTCATATCAAACAGCACATTTATTAGTGATCTCTTTTGTCACTACCAATGGAATGACAGCATTTAAATCACCTGGGTAAAGCCCCCTTAGCTGTCCCTATTATCTTGTTGTTTATTGTGGCTTCCTGTATTCTAGAAGTTGAATTCATTCTTTTCAAAAGCACTAAGAATCCTAGTCGTGTGACCGCCTGTCCTGCAATCAGCTGTAGCCATGGGGTCATACGTGACTGGCAGAGTATTTATCTAATTCTAGAACAAACTTGCCACACAAAGTTGTAGACTCTAGTACCCAAGAGTGGTGCATGTTTAACAGGGTACAGGATAACCTTTTCTTTGACATGCTAGTTGTAGTTGCTACCATGACATTTTGGATTCCTGGAGTCTAGGAACCAGTAAGTGAGCAGCCCAGTCACCTTGGTGGTAGTGGTCGTTAATGATACTGAGCAGCAAGAGAAACCAGGGCTGTACAGTGTACAGTGGGGCATGGAGGAATATCTGTGTAATACAGGTGAGCAATTTGGTCTCTTCATACTCCCTTACCATGTTGTAACTCTGAACAAACCATGTGACAAACCTGGCCTAAGAAGGTGCTATGGACTGAATGTTTGTACCACTCCTGCAGCTTCTTATGCTGAAATCTTAATCCTTGAGGAGATAGTATTAGGAGATGAGGTCTGTGGGAGGTAATGAAGTTACGAGGGTGGCACGTTCATGAATGGGATTAGTGCCTTTATAAGAAGATGCAGGAGAGGGGTGGTCTTTCTTTCTCTCTACATGTGAGAGCATAGCAAGAAGGCTATCATCAATAAGCCAGGAAGAGAACTGTCACCAGAACTTGACCATGTTGGCATGCTTCTGGTATCCACAACTGCGGAAAAATCAAAGTTTGATTTTAAGCCACTCATCTTTTGGTACCTTGTTATAGCAGTCCAGACAGAGTAAGATAGAAGGTTATCATTATTTAACATTAAGAACACTCAGGAAAGAAGGGTTACAACACCAAGTTCACCACCATGACTACAGAGGTGGTAGCCAAAGGGAAGGAATTTTGAGTGGAAATTGTACAGTTCTGGGGGAGTTGATATAAACTGCAACATAAACTGCAGTAGTGGATCAGTATTTGGTCCCACTAACCTCTGACAAATTTTGTCTTAAGAGAAGCTTATGGAAACTTGGGAGAAACTGTCCTGAAGATGCCCCCTTGAATCTTGTTCAGCAGCAGGAAAGGGATGGGCTGCTAATTTCATCTGCTACACGCTGAAATTCATTACCAAGCTTGCACCAACAACCACAAGGTCCAGTTAGCTGCTTCCAACCATCAAGTCAGCATAACAGGGATGTGAATGGAGGCTCTTTCTGACATCATTTGCCTGCCTTTGAATATTTATAGTTTTTGTTCAGTATTTAAGGTAATTTGTATTTTTTCATTTTGTTATCGCCTTCACTCAGATTCAGTATTTTCAAAGCAGTCTGGTTTTGAGGTTTAGACGTTTGTCACAGAACAGCATCAAGACTTCTTGTCACAGAGAAAGTGTATATACATGCAAACTTAGGATACATACGCATATACTTAGGACCTGGTATTTTAGGTAGACAGTAAATAATAAACACATGCATAACTGCTTTGAACATACAAACCACAGAGACTATTATAGAGAAGCTTGCAATATGCCCAAGGCCACAAAAGTTTTTTCATTTCACTTTGGGTTCAGTGTTATTTTGACTGTAGACTATTGTTTATTGCCCAGGCCCAGCTATTTCTTGAGTCATTTTCAGATTAAATTTACAGTTTTTTATAAAGCTCTAAAGACAGGAGAAATCCAGTCCCCAAATAAAAGTAAATATCCAGGCTCCACTTTTTTTCAACACTTCATAGAAAATTTTCTTGGTTTATAATCAATGTGGCGGCTGCTTACATCCTCCTCCTGCTTGTCCCACAGCTTTCCAAGAAAAGAAGAAAAACTGAGGGAAGAAACAACATGCACAGCCTTCTCCTTGGAGCCTTTGCCCTCAGGACAGAGGTTTTATCTGCTCATTCAGAAGGTAAAGGCACCATAGTAAAATCTGTCCTTGAAAAGGCAGTCCCCAGAAGTCTAGTTGTGTTGGTCATGGCTCATGTCTGTGTGTCTAATTGAACAGTGTGTTTTAGAGAATTGATTTGGCTCCAATGCTGAGACATGCCACCAAGGATGATCTGAAACAAAGATGACATATTTAACCTGTCTGATTTCTGTATCTATCCATCCAGTGAATTTGGAAATAAGCGTGTGAGAGAATTGATCATTTTAAGCCAACTCTAAATGTCTGACAGTACAGCAGCCATGGTGGAATAAACCGAGACCAAAAGAATGAATACATCAAATAGAGTAAGGCTAGAAAAGGTAAAAGACAAAGGAGCCTGGAAAACAGATGGGGTACTGAGGGCTGAAATAAGGACAGTGGTCGCCTCACTTCAAAGCTTACCTTTTATGATGAAAGTGAATATTGTTTGTTTAAACTACTGTTAATTAGGTTTTCTTTGGCTTTGTTAGAAGCAATTCTAAAATACTAAATTTAAAGTATATCTGGACTTGCAAGACACATTTACATTCATTCATTCACTCACACACTCGTTCATTTTTTTTAAACAATTATTCCACTTCACATATTAGTTTGAAATACTTCTTTGTCTCTTTTAACCGGAATTAAACTTATTTTCTGCTCTGCCCCAGTACTCAGGACACTTTTTTCTACAAAGTGTGAGTGACATACATGCTCAGTGGTGTGAGACTCTTTGCGAACCCATGGACTATAGCCCACCAGGCTCTTCTGTCCATGGGAGTTTCCAGTCAAAAATACTGGATTGGGTAGCCATTCCCTTCTCCAGGGCATATTTCCAGGCCAGAGATCAAACCCAGGTCTTCTGCTAGTCCCCTGTATTGCAGGCAGATTTTCTACCATTCAGAAAAATTTCGCTCTAAAGACAGGAGAAATCCCCCAAATAAAAGTAAATATCCAGACTCCACTTTTTTTCAACACTTCATAGAAAATTTTCTTGGTTTATAATCAATGTGGCGGCTGCTTACATCCTCCTCCTGCTTGTCCCACAGCTTTCCAAGAAAAGAAGAAAAACTGAGGGAAGAAACAACATGCACAGCCTTCTCCTTGGAGCCTTTGCCCTCAGGACAGAGGTTTTATCTGCTCATTCAGAAGGTAAAGGCACCATAGTAAAATCTGTCCTTGAAAAGGCAGTCCCCAGAAGTCTAGTTGTGTTGGTCATGGCTCATGTCTGTGTGTCTAATTGAACAGTGTGTTTTAGAGAATTGATTTGGCTCCAATGCTGAGACATGCCACCAAGGATGATCTGAAACAAAGATGACATATTTAACCTGTCTGATTTCTGTATCTATCCATCCAGTGAATTTGGAAATAAGCGTGTGAGAGAATTGATCATTTAAGCCAACTCTAAATGTCTGACAGTACAGCAGCCATGGTGGAATAAACCGAGACCAAAAGAATGAATACATCAAATAGAGTAAGGCTAGAAAAGGTAAAAGACAAAGGAGCCTGGAAAACAGATGGGGTACTGAGGGCTGAAATAAGGACAGTGGTCGCCTCACTTCAAAGCTTACCTTTTATGATGAAAGTGAATATTGTTTGTTTAAACTACTGTTAATTAGGTTTTCTTTGGCTTTGTTAGAAGCAATTCTAAAATACTAAATTTAAAGTATATCTGGACTTGCAAGACACATTTACATTCATTCATTCACTCACACACTCGTTCATTTTTTTTAAACAATTATTCCACTTCACATATTAGTTTGAAATACTTCTTTGTCTCTTTTAACCGGAATTAAACTTATTTTCTGCTCTGCCCCAGTACTCAGGACACTTTTTTCTACAAAGTGTGAGTGACATACATGCTCAGTGGTGTGAGACTCTTTGCGAACCCATGGACTATAGCCCACCAGGCTCTTCTGTCCATGGGAGTTTCCAGTCAAAAATACTGGATTGGGTAGCCATTCCCTTCTCCAGGGCATATTTCCAGGCCAGAGATCAAACCCAGGTCTTCTGCTAGTCCCCTGTATTGCAGGCAGATTTTCTACCATGGAGCCACTAGGGAAGCCTGCTTAATAATTAATCACTGGATAAATAAGTAATACATTATTAAATTATCTGCAATCAGCAAGGTATACAAAGAAAATATTAGGAATATAAATGAAAATACAAATATAATTCAGGGTTATAGGATGATATATTTTAGTTGTGGGTAAAAAGTATGAACATGGTACAATAAAAGGCACAGAGCTTTCCCGTTCTCAATTCACTTATCTGAAAATACTCCTATACCATCCCTGTGGGTATCACACTATTATCTATTTTAATGACTTTCTGAAATATAATTGAAATACAGAAGATATTTAAATTATGCAATTTGATCAGTTTCGGAATATATGTAAGCTTTCAGGAAAAACTGAAGCAATTCAGCTGATTACATTGCAGGGTGCTATGTCTTCTGGTACTGTCCTGGGTCAGAACTGCATTCCCATAGGCCCAGCCCTACTGGTACCCAATATCTACTAGAGTCCAGTAACTAGGTTCCTTGTTCCTGTTTCACTGGTCCCTGTGCTATGGTCCCTGTATGCATGCCTTAGGTATCTCCTATGTCTGCAATTCTACCTGTACAAATGTGTCTTGTGATAGCCAAGAAATATTACATTATGAATGATAGGCTATTACACCAGTCCTTCAGTTTAAAAGCCTTCATTTTCAACAATATGCTCTCTAAAAGGACTCAGTAATATATTGACTGCCACCATTCAATAAGCAAGGAACACTGTCTAGGTATGTTGATTTGAATACCAGATATTTATAAATATATTATTGTATAACTTTTCTCACTTCTGAGAGATTAGTTTACAATGTAATGGATTGGGATGAAAAGTTGTATTTCCTTGGGTGAACAAAAAATTGGGGAATTCTCTGGCACTACAATGGTAAAGATTCAGTTCAGGGGGACACAGTTTTGATCCCTGGTCAGAGAACTAAGATTCCACATGCTGGATGGTGCCATCCAAAGAAAAAATGTTTAAACTGTATAATACTCATAGAAAACAGAAATTTACAATCAGTTAGTGCAACATCCATGCTCACCACACACAGGAGAAAGCTGACACTGGGTGGGGTTTAGTGAGGGGTCAAAGACCTCAAAACCCTCAGGAGCAGAGCAAGAATTAGACCTTGGAAGCTCTAGCCCACAGCTGCTGACATTAAGCCTCTTATAGAACCCTTTTGATTTCCAGTGCAAAAAGAAGGACATTGAGAGAGAATTAGATAAGAATACAGAAATACCTGGTATCACCTTTTGCCGTTTCCGTTTCTAAAAATTCTTACCCCTCTCATTTCTATTCACATAAAAATCAGTTTTCCTATCCAATATGCCTTATTATAATAACTTACTGAAAAATTTATACCATCCCTGTGGGTATCACACTATTATCTATTTTAATGACTTTCTGAAATATAATTGAAATACAGAAGATATTTAAATTATGCAATTTGATCAGTTTCGGAATATATGTAAGCTTTCAGGAAAAACTGAAGCAATTCAGCTGATTACATTGCAGGGTGCTATGTCTTCTGGTACTGTCCTGGGTCAGAACTGCATTCCCATAGGCCCAGCCCTACTGGTACCCAATATCTACTAGAGTCCAGTAACTAGGTTCCTTGTTCCTGTTTCACTGGTCCCTGTGCTATGGTCCCTGTATGCATGCCTTAGGTATCTCCTATGTCTGCAATTCTACCTGTACAAATGTGTCTTGTGATAGCCAAGAAATATTACATTATGAATGATAGGCTATTACACCAGTCCTTCAGTTTAAAAGCCTTCATTTTCAACAATATGCTCTCTAAAAGGACTCAGTAATATATTGACTGCCACCATTCAATAAGCAAGGAACACTGTCTAGGTATGTTGATTTGAATACCAGATATTTATAAATATATTATTGTATAACTTTTCTCACTTCTGAGAGATTAGTTTACAATGTAATGGATTGGGATGAAAAGTTGTATTTCCTTGGGTGAACAAAAAATTGGGGAATTCTCTGGCACTACAATGGTAAAGATTCAGTTCAGGGGGACACAGTTTTGATCCCTGGTCAGAGAACTAAGATTCCACATGCTGGATGGTGCCATCCAAAGAAAAAATGTTTAAACTGTATAATACTCATAGAAAACAGAAATTTACAATCAGTTAGTGCAACATCCATGCTCACCACACACAGGAGAAAGCTGACACTGGGTGGGGTTTAGTGAGGGGTCAAAGACCTCAAAACCCTCAGGAGCAGAGCAAGAATTAGACCTTGGAAGCTCTAGCCCACAGCTGCTGACATTAAGCCTCTTATAGAACCCTTTTGATTTCCAGTGCAAAAAGAAGGACATTGAGAGAGAATTAGATAAGAATACAGAAATACCTGGTATCACCTTTTGCCGTTTTTTCCCCTTTTAAATATTGTTTCTAAAAATTCTTACCCCCTCTCATTTCTATTCACATAAAAATCAGTTTTTCCTATCCAATATGCCTTATTATAATAACTTACTGAAAAAATTTATACCCATACAATTATTTCAAATGTCCTGGGCAATTTTATTTTTAAACGTATTTTAAATGTTAAAAAAAAAAAAAGCATTTATGTTTCTGACGTATAGTGTAGATTAGAAAATAATTTTGTACTTTGGAGAGTTAACAATATAAGTACACATACAGAGACAATACCTCAGAATTAAGTATTGTTTCACTGAAGCTTTGACAGTCTACTTCCTTAGTATTTTCATCTGTAATAAAACCTCTTCTTTTTTGTAATAAAACCTTTCTGAGGGGACATTTGGTGGGGGAGAAGCATCTGAGAAACATTACTTGACTTTCTACAGTTATCTTTTTAAAAAGTAGCACTGTGTATTCTAACAAAAAAAACCTGAAGCGAATGCTCACTTTTATGGATAAAAAAAAAAAAAAAAGGCGATAAACTAAAGTAGCAGTCAGGGCTTCCCCAGGTGGTCCAGCGGGTAAGGACACCGCCTTGCAGTTCAAGGGGCGCCGGTTCGATCCCTGGCCTGGGAAGATCCCACTTGCCGCAGAGCAGCTGGACTGATGTGTCCAGTGACCGAGCCAGAGCTCTGGAGCGCATGCGCCCAGGGTCGGTGCTCTGTGAAGACAGAGGCCACCGTGATGGGGGGCCCACAGGAGCTGAAGAACAAAAACGAATGAAAATAGACAAATGAAAGACCAACAGAAGTGGCCCGCCCATCCACCTCCCTCCCCACCCCACCCCCCAAAAAGATAAATAAATAAAATAATAATAAATGTTTTAAATAAATAAATAAAGTAGCAGTCAGTGTTTTACAGTGAGCCATTATAAAGGCAGTGTGCACCCCAAACAGTGAGTTGCACCACCAAATTCCTTCCTCAGGAACAACACTGTGAGTCTCAGCTTTCAGTCACCGTAGTTTTTAACTGTGTCTGTGAGCATTTGTGTTTCACCTCAATTAATTTTGTGCCACTCTTAGAAAGATGTGTCCTAGGTAATTGCTTTTTCTCTTTATGCCATCGTGACTTACAAAAGGTTTCAAAGGACCACTCTGCTTTCGGATAGTGGGGGAGAGTTGTATTTGATTTAACAATAATTGTACTTTTTTAAGAAAAAAGACAAAACTTGCCTCAAGAAGGTCTGGGCATGAAAAAATAAATGTTTTAGGCATTCATTGTTTAAATATTCACAAGTATTCTCATCAACATAGAGCTTCTCAGTACCTCAGAGTGAAAATCTCAATTTTCTTACAGTATCCTGGGAAATTTAGTAAAAATACTGTACAATATATGGAAATTCATATGCTATCTTTTTTTAAATTTTAATTTATTTATTTTCATCCATCTTTATTCTTTGGCACATGTGGGCCTCCTGTTGCAGTGGCCTCTCTCACTGCAGAGCATTGACTCTGGGTGCATGCACTCCAGAGCACTGGCTCGTAATTGGACACACCGGCCCAGCCACTCTGCGGCACGTGGTATCCTCCCGGACCAGGGATCAAACCAGTGTCCATTGCACTGCAAGGTGGACTCTTTACCCACCGGACCACCAGGGAAGCCCTCATATGCTATCTTTATGTTTTAGTACTATAATGATACATAATTCTTATGTATTCATGCATGATCTAATATTTTTTCTTGGTGAAACAAATTATTTAATTTCTCCTTTTATTCCTCTTTCTCAAATTTATTAAAGAAATTCAATTTCATCTTCTTTACTCTTCTGAATCGGAACTTGAACTTGACACTATTGTTCTGTTTACCAAATTAATATATTTAATTTCTGCCTTCCCACATAAAAACTCAATTGTCCTACATCTATAAAATGGCTTATTGTCATTTCATGTCCTAGGTGAATATTTTTATTCTGATATCTGGTAGGTTGAAATAACTATTGAGTCCCAAGTTAGCAGAAGTGATGTATGCTCTTAACTCTATTTTACACCCTGCTTTCTATAAGTAAAACATAATTTTGCTTTTCTCCTGTAAAATATATGTCCTAACCTGGGCTGCAACTGGCAAGCAGAGCCCTAGACAAGGACTCATTTTGTAGGAGTTTTAAAAACAGAAGTTGGAGATTGGGGACAGTAAAACAGATATGGGGAAATGTCTAAAGGTATATTCTCCATTTAGTTAAACAGTAGGCTCACTCTTCCTAATCTTTTCAGGAACTCTCTTAAACATGCACAACAATGACCTATTGAATCAAACAGAGGGAAGACTACATCCTTTGGCCCCTATCATCAACTGTTCAAGGACTGCTGCACAAGTGTTCCCTAGTACTTCCAAGACACATGTGATTGAATCTGGACAGGTTATGGCAGCATGGAATTCAGGGAAAGATGTATGATGCTCTGATTCATGGTACTGTCAGTTACAACTGTGACAAACTGCTTGCTAAATAAAGTAAGTGTGTGTTAGGAGCTCAGTCATGCCCAACCCTTCGCAACCCCATGGAAAGTTGCTCTTCTGTCCATGGAATTTTCCAGGCAAGCATACTGAAGTGGGTTGCCATTCCTTCTTCAGGGGATCTTCCTGACTCAGGGATCAAACCCAGGTCTTCTGCATTGCAAGCAGATTCTTTACCATCTGAGTCACCTTGGAAGCCAAAATAAAGCAAGAAATGATATAAAAGTTGGGTTGAAATGATGTTAGATGGGACATAACAATATCTGAGTCCAGAGGTGAAAATAATCCCTATTTCTCTTTAATGTGTACTTAAAATATATTATGGTCTTGGAAAATGAAGTCTTGGTCATATCCCCCATGTTTTTCTTTGCTTATAGATAATTCTCATTTACAATAGCAATTAAATTGTTGTTGCAGTTTAGTCACTAAGTCATGTCCAACTCTTCTGAGACTCCATGGACTGTAAACCAGCCAGCTTCCTCTGTGCATGAGTTTTCTCAAGCAAGACTACTAGAGTGGGTTGCCATTTCTTTCTCCAAGGAATTTTCCTGACCCAGGGATCAAACCCACGGATACTGCATCAGCAGGTGGATTCTTTCTCACTGAGCCACCAGGGAAGCCCTGGTTAAATACTCTCATTCACTTATCCAATGATTCATTTATAATAAAATTATTTAACATATATACAATACAGAAGTAATTGAATAGTCACTTCATCTTACTTTGCATGTTACCAGTTTTCCTCTGCGTTTATAAACAATTAGATTTTGGTTGTCGATTCTATATTTCAGGTGGGATGTTTAAAAATAAGTCAATATGGACTCCCATTTCTGTGAAAATGGAGTAGAAACACTTATTGTTCCTACCAAGTACAACTAAAAATCATGGAGATTGAATATTATGTCCATAATAGATAAAATAAATGTGAAAACTCTGAAAGAGGAAGGGACGACAAATGGGTTGAGATGTTGGGACTTGAGCAACTTTTCTTCAAGGACTGCTGCACAAGTGTTCCCTAGTACTTCCAAGACACATGTGATTGAATCTGGACAGGTTATGGCAGCATGGAATTCAGGGAAAGATGTATGATGCTCTGATTCATGGTACTGTCAGTTACAACTGTGACAAACTGCTTGCTAAATAAAGTAAGTGTGTGTTAGGAGCTCAGTCATGCCCAACCCTTCGCAACCCCATGGAAAGTTGCTCTTCTGTCCATGGAATTTTCCAGGCAAGCATACTGAAGTGGGTTGCCATTCCCTTCTTCAGGGGATCTTCCTGACTCAGGGATCAAACCCAGGTCTTCTGCATTGCAAGCAGATTCTTTACCATCTGAGTCACCTTGGAAGCCAAAATAAAGCAAGAAATGATATAAAAGTTGGGTTGAAATGATGTTAGATGGGACATAACAATATCTGAGTCCAGAGGTGAAAATAATCCCTATTTCTCTTTAATGTGTACTTAAAATATATTATGGTCTTGGAAAATGAAGTCTTGGTCATATCCCCCATGTTTTTCTTTGCTTATAGATAATTCTCATTTACAATAGCAATTAAATTGTTGTTGCAGTTTAGTCACTAAGTCATGTCCAACTCTTCTGAGACTCCATGGACTGTAAACCAGCCAGCTTCCTCTGTGCATGAGTTTTCTCAAGCAAGACTACTAGAGTGGGTTGCCATTTCTTTCTCCAAGGAATTTTCCTGACCCAGGGATCAAACCCACGGATACTGCATCAGCAGGTGGATTCTTTCTCACTGAGCCACCAGGGAAGCCCTGGTTAAATACTCTCATTCACTTATCCAATGATTCATTTATAATAAAATTATTTAACATATATACAATACAGAAGTAATTGAATAGTCACTTCATCTTACTTTGCATGTTACCAGTTTTCCTCTGCGTTTATAAACAATTAGATTTTGGTTGTCGATTCTATATTTCAGGTGGGATGTTTAAAAATAAGTCAATATGGACTCCCATTTCTGTGAAAATGGAGTAGAAACACTTATTGTTCCTACCAAGTACAACTAAAAATCATGGAGATTGAATATTATGTCCATAATAGATAAAATAAATGTGAAAACTCTGAAAGAGGAAGAGACGACAAATGGCTTGAGATCTTGGGACTTGAGCAATGCTTTGATTATATGTTCCCTAGGCTTGCTTTTGCTTCATAGATTCCCAGCTTAGAGCTGAAGAAACCAGCAACCCAGAGCCATCAATGGACACAGACAAAAAAAAACAAAAACAAAAAACATCCTTCTCTCTCTGGACAAAAGCAAAGAAAGAGATGATTTAACAAAACCTGAAAGTTCTAGACAGAAACTGCTCTACGAAAGTCAAACACCACAGGGGAGAAATGGGTATCCTACTCAAGACACTAGTGAAGGCTAAATGGAAAGCTTAGATTTCTATACTCTCCAAGCTGTTAGACCGTCCCCTCTCTACTTCCTCCTCAGTATCCCTGAAGGCCATTAAGAGGAACCTGGCCTTCAACCCTTATTTGGAAGTAGTGAGGTACCCTACCTCTTTGTCACCAGGGTAAAGTCATTTTTGAACATTTACTAGTTATATGAGTATTACATGGTCTTTGTATAATCTTTCTTCTTTAAGTCCTGAAAAATTCTCTCTCAACATTTGTGATGAAAACACAGTATCTAAAAATGTAATGTTTGTCACAACTGGTTTAATTTAATTGTTCATTAGTCCATGGTAATCTCCATCTTTTACTCAATTAACTAGGTTTACATCAAAAGTACAATCTAGATCTAAAGGAGATACCTGATTTTACTTTTTCTTTACCTATTGATGTGTCTTTCTCAACAGGTCTCATATAAATCCAATATGACTTTTCCATTTCCTCTGAGATCTTTGCATTCTTCAATAAATTAAGCTCACTTAAAAGCTTCTGGAGGAGAAACAATGAAAGGATATTTAGAATAAGATTATTTAACATATATACAATACAGAAGTAATTGAATAGTCACTTCATCTTACTTTGCATGTTACCAGTTTTCCTCTGCGTTTATAAACAATTAGATTTTGGTTGTCGATTCTATATTTCAGGTGGGATGTTTAAAAATAAGTCAATATGGACTCCCATTTCTGTGAAAATGGAGTAGAAACACTTATTGTTCCTACCAAGTACAACTAAAAATCATGGAGATTGAATATTATGTCCATAATAGATAAAATAAATGTGAAAACTCTGAAAGAGGAAGAGACGACAAATGGCTTGAGATCTTGGGACTTGAGCAATGCTTTGATTATATGTTCCCTAGGCTTGCTTTTGCTTCATAGATTCCCAGCTTAGAGCTGAAGAAACCAGCAACCCAGAGCCATCAATGGACACAGACAAAAAAAAACAAAAACAAAAAACATCCTTCTCTCTCTGGACAAAAGCAAAGAAAGAGATGATTTAACAAAACCTGAAAGTTCTAGACAGAAACTGCTCTACGAAAGTCAAACACCACAGGGGAGAAATGGGTATCCTACTCAAGACACTAGTGAAGGCTAAATGGAAAGCTTAGATTTCTATACTCTCCAAGCTGTTAGACCGTCCCCTCTCTACTTCCTCCTCAGTATCCCTGAAGGCCATTAAGAGGAACCTGGCCTTCAACCCTTATTTGGAAGTAGTGAGGTACCCTACCTCTTTGTCACCAGGGTAAAGTCATTTTTGAACATTTACTAGTTATATGAGTATTACATGGTCTTTGTATAATCTTTCTTCTTTAAGTCCTGAAAAATTCTCTCTCAACATTTGTGATGAAAACACAGTATCTAAAAATGTAATGTTTGTCACAACTGGTTTAATTTAATTGTTCATTAGTCCATGGTAATCTCCATCTTTTACTCAATTAACTAGGTTTACATCAAAAGTACAATCTAGATCTAAAGGAGATACCTGATTTTACTTTTTCTTTACCTATTGATGTGTCTTTCTCAACAGGTCTCATATAAATCCAATATGACTTTTCCATTTCCTCTGAGATCTTTGCATTCTTCAATAAATTAAGCTCACTTAAAAGCTTCTGGAGGAGAAACAATGAAAGGATATTTAGAATCAGATTAAACTTGAATGCTCTCAACTTCTCTTGTGCATGCTGCCTTAAATTGACCAGAAACCTTAACATGGTTTGAAGTAAAGGGGTTTATCTCTGTGATTAAATTTGCAGTGATCAAAAAAATCAGGAATGTTTTGCTGAAGCAATCCTCAATCCCATTAAAATAGCCTTCAGGGCCTGGATTAAACTAGTCCTAGAGCATACTCTATTTAAAACAAATAGCTTGCTTAATCAAATAATAGCTCCCCTGAAGAGCTCACTCAGTGAATGAACCTTTTCCTCTTAGGATTCTCTTTACTGAACCCAGATGTAATTTCTTTGCCAACTGCCTCTGGCAATACCTTTTTCTCTTTTGTCTTAATGTAAAGATTGTAAAATTCTTTACTCATTCACCACAGTCTTCAATGATTCCTCACTGAAGGGTTTTCTGTTGAATAATATTTTACTCTATGGGGATGAACAATCTTTTCTACCTGACGGAAAATAAGATAGCTTGTGGTATATACAGGTGCAGTCAACAGCAAAAATTGATCAAGTAGCCCCCATTTCTTAAATTATTTTTGATTGCCAATTAATCAAGGCATTTATTTCAGGCTAGTAGACATTTCACTAAGCATACTAGTAGAATACATTTGCCAAGCAGAATATTTGCCCCACAGCACTTCTGCCAACAAAAGCTGGTGAAACCACACCACTCAGAAAAAAAATCTCCAGCACTTCATTTTATGTCATTAGAAGATGCATTGTTTGGTTTCTTTATTATAACTATTTTCTTTGTTTTTGTCCACAATGAATTTCACTATTCACAATTAACTTTCTGGAGTTTCTGACTCCCGATTAATACAACAGTAACAATTCTTTATATTTTACAGTGTAGTTAAAAAGATTCATTATGCCCAAAATAGTGCTTAATGAATATTTAAGGGATATGGATCTGTTTGCCCTGACTCTTATCAGTCTATCTATTCATACCCTCCTCTAACTTGCCTCTGTTTGTCAGTCTCTCTCTCTCAAGTTCTTTTCTATCTGTTTCCCCTAATAAGTGCCATTTTGCTTCGGCTTACTTTTAATTTTTTTACTTTTGTATTTTTAGCCAAATCTACAAGGAAGAATGATACAAGAATATTGGCTATTTGCTATGATATAAAGTACATATCACTGACCCAATGGACATAAGTTTGAGCAAACTCAGGGAGATAGTGAAAGCAGTGATCAAAAAATCAGGAATGTTTTGCTGAAGCAATCCTCAATCCCATTAAAATAGCCTTCAGGGCCTGGATTAAACTAGTCCTAGAGCATACTCTATTTAAAACAAATAGCTTGCTTAATCAAATAATAGCTCCCCTGAAGAGCTCACTCAGTGAATGAACCTTTTCCTCTTAGGATTCTCTTTACTGAACCCAGATGTAATTTCTTTGCCAACTGCCTCTGGCAATACCTTTTTCTCTTTTGTCTTAATGTAAAGATTGTAAAATTCTTTACTCATTCACCACAGTCTTCAATGATTCCTCACTGAAGGGTTTTCTGTTGAATAATATTTTACTCTATGGGGATGAACAATCTTTTCTACCTGACGGAAAATAAGATAGCTTGTGGTATATACAGGTGCAGTCAACAGCAAAAATTGATCAAGTAGCCCCCATTTCTTAAATTATTTTTGATTGCCAATTAATCAAGGCATTTATTTCAGGCTAGTAGACATTTCACTAAGCATACTAGTAGAATACATTTGCCAAGCAGAATATTTGCCCCACAGCACTTCTGCCAACAAAAGCTGGTGAAACCACACCACTCAGAAAAAAAATCTCCAGCACTTCATTTTATGTCATTAGAAGATGCATTGTTTGGTTTCTTTATTATAACTATTTTCTTTGTTTTTGTCCACAATGAATTTCACTATTCACAATTAACTTTCTGGAGTTTCTGACTCCCGATTAATACAACAGTAACAATTCTTTATATTTTACAGTGTAGTTAAAAAGATTCATTATGCCCAAAATAGTGCTTAATGAATATTTAAGGGATATGGATCTGTTTGCCCTGACTCTTATCAGTCTATCTATTCATACCCTCCTCTAACTTGCCTCTGTTTGTCAGTCTCTCTCTCTCAAGTTCTTTTCTATCTGTTTCCCCTAATAAGTGCCATTTTGCTTCGGCTTACTTTTAATTTTTTTACTTTTGTATTTTTAGCCAAATCTACAAGGAAGAATGATACAAGAATATTGGCTATTTGCTATGATATAAAGTACATATCACTGACCCAATGGACATAAGTTTGAGCAAACTCAGGGAGATAGTGAAAGACAGGGAAGTCTGGCATGCTGCAGTTCACGGGGTAACAAAGAGTCAGAAATGATTCATTGATTAAACAACAAAAAAATGTATAAACAGTTTGGCAAAGTGCCTGTCATATAATAGCTGGTTGGGAAATCTTGATTTTGTTTGACCCTGGGACAAAGAATCAAGTTCATTCAACTTGTGGTTGATTTTAGTTATGGTTATGCAATTGCTATGGTTCTGAGTTGTTGTTGCATGTGGGAGATTCTTGATAATTTCATTTTGCTTGTGTTTTTACCTGAGGAAGCATTTTTGTGACATTCTCTTCAAAAACACTACTCCTACATTTGGTTGATATTTTACCACAATATTTGAAAAATTACTCATAAGTGTTATTTTTAACCATTTATGACTATTGTCATTAGAAATAATAATTCAAATGGATTTCTTATATTTACTTTTGCGTAACATAATCCAATCACTATATTGAGATACTTACATATACTTCTGTATTTTATCTCTAAAAGTTTTAAGAAACCAGGAGCTGAGACTTAAAGAGGTTAAATATATTTATCTAAAAGTATATAGTTAATGAGTGCCACATTCAGAATTGCAACCGAGGACTGTCATCATCCAGCAACCTTTTAAAAGGATCACGTAACATCTACATTTCAGCATTACAATAAAGGATATTGTCACGTAACTGCTTTATCTCCTTTATCCTAGCTTTCTGTTTTCTTTTGTTTTTAGCAGTCAAGTTTTGTCCAACACTTTTGTGACCCCATGTACTGCAGCCCACCAGGTTCCTCTGTCCATGGGATTTCTCATGCATGAATACTTGAATGGGTTGCCATTTCCTTCTCCAGGGGATCTTCCCAACCAAGGAATCAAATTTGCATCTCCTACATTGGCAGGTAGATTCTTGACTGCTTAGCCATCTTAACTATAGCACTTCAACTTTCCTTTATCCATTTTTCATAAACATCCAAAACAAAGTATCTAAAATATGAATCTTATTGTGACTTTTCTTTTTTTCCTTCTAAAGTACATCTATGGCTCCTCATTGTTTTGGCATAAATAAAGTCTAATTTTCCAAACCAGTGCTGGACTTCTTCACAAATGTTCTCTATTTACCATCTACATGTGTTAGGTCAAACAATATGCACTTCTTGTATATCATAATTCCTCAAGCTAGTAGAAATCTGTATATTTGTCCTTTGTCTGAATTTCTTCTCCATTCCTCATTCCCTAATACCTACTTATCTTTCAAGTCTAAGTCCATCTATTATCCACTCAAGAAGTGTACTTTGATTCACTCAGGCTGAGTGAGGTGTTCCATAACTGCTTGTTCTCCGAACACTTGGAGCAAATTTCTACCATAGGGTGAATTCTACTGTTGGTGAATTTGCCTGTTATATATAACAGAATATGATCTCCTTCAAGACAGGGTTGTGTTTTATTAACACAATGCCTGTCATTGAATTAGAGTTTACAAAAGAATCAGTTGATTAGAATTAAATGAAATTAAATGATTACTGGAAAAATACCCTGCCAAATCAGAACTGTCAATTACTTTCCTTGTTTTCTGGTATCTCTCTGAAAGACTGGAGCCACTCTGATGCTTTAAGTGTGTAAGAAGACTCCACCTCTATCAGTGGCTATGATCCTGATGTTCCTAACTCAAGGGTGTCAAGGGTGACGAAAAATAATACCCATCTGCAAATTTTCAGACACAATTGGCCATGACCTTCAACATCAAAATGACCAGAGGCATCAAAAAGATTTTTATAACAGTTGAATTAGAAAGCAAGAACTAATGAGCAAAAGGAACAGTATCAGCAAAGATGAAGTTTTAACTACTTTGTGGTATATTCTTCAAAATTGATTGTTTCTAGTTTGACACCACTCATTCTCAATGTATTAAGAATGCAACCCTGAAAGCAACTACCAAATACTATGATTGTCATATGCTTTACATAGAGTCAAATTAGTTTTCTTTCTTACCAAGCAAAAACATCTTGAGGTTATATTAACTAAAGTTCCCACTTCAATTCACCTCCTTTCAGCTTAAGTAAAATGCAGCTGTCAGTAGATATGGGTGTTGGATGTAATTACATACAAGTCTACTACAGCAGAAGAATGCCAGATTTTCCCTTGCCTAATAATTCTCATTATTCTGTTTTGGATCTTGCCCAAGTCTCTAAGGACAGATTTAAGAAGGAGTCCAAAATGGACATCACATTTCTAGTCATTACATTTTTAATAGGAAGATGATTTTTCTAACTGAAGTTTACTCTCTTTTCTGTCTCTATGACTTTAATCTATTTGCAAGGAATGGCAAAGGAGATATTTCTAACATCCCTCTTTCTGAGTTTCTACATTCAGCTTTTCTATTATCCACTCAAGAATTTTTGTACTTTGATTCACTCAGGCTGAGTGAGGTGTTCCATAACTGCTTGTTCTCCGAACACTTGGAGCAAATTTCTACCATAGGGTGAATTCTACTGTTGGTGAATTTGCCTGTTATATATAACAGAATATGATCTCCTTCAAGACAGGGTTGTGTTTTATTAACACAATGCCTGTCATTGAATTAGAGTTTACAAAAGAATCAGTTGATTAGAATTAAATGAAATTAAATGATTACTGGAAAAATACCCTGCCAAATCAGAACTGTCAATTACTTTCCTTGTTTTCTGGTATCTCTCTGAAAGACTGGAGCCACTCTGATGCTTTAAGTGTGTAAGAAGACTCCACCTCTATCAGTGGCTATGATCCTGATGTTCCTAACTCAAGGGTGTCAAGGGTGACGAAAAATAATACCCATCTGCAAATTTTCAGACACAATTGGCCATGACCTTCAACATCAAAATGACCAGAGGCATCAAAAAGATTTTTATAACAGTTGAATTAGAAAGCAAGAACTAATGAGCAAAAGGAACAGTATCAGCAAAGATGAAGTTTTAACTACTTTGTGGTATATTCTTCAAAATTGATTGTTTCTAGTTTGACACCACTCATTCTCAATGTATTAAGAATGCAACCCTGAAAGCAACTACCAAATACTATGATTGTCATATGCTTTACATAGAGTCAAATTAGTTTTCTTTCTTACCAAGCAAAAACATCTTGAGGTTATATTAACTAAAGTTCCCACTTCAATTCACCTCCTTTCAGCTTAAGTAAAATGCAGCTGTCAGTAGATATGGGTGTTGGATGTAATTACATACAAGTCTACTACAGCAGAAGAATGCCAGATTTTCCCTTGCCTAATAATTCTCATTATTCTGTTTTGGATCTTGCCCAAGTCTCTAAGGACAGATTTAAGAAGGAGTCCAAAATGGACATCACATTTCTAGTCATTACATTTTTAATAGGAAGATGATTTTTCTAACTGAAGTTTACTCTCTTTTCTGTCTCTATGACTTTAATCTATTTGCAAGGAATGGCAAAGGAGATATTTCTAACATCCCTCTTTCTGAGTTTCTACATTCAGCTTTTCCATTATAGACTAGATAGCAAGTATTCTGTACTTAATGCAACTGCCAGTAGAGCCCTATTTAACTCATCCTATCAGTTTGCAGTAATTAATGCA
The DNA here is from genome assembly GCA_022376925.1 of Tragulus kanchil. Taxonomy (NCBI): domain Eukaryota; kingdom Metazoa; phylum Chordata; class Mammalia; order Artiodactyla; family Tragulidae; genus Tragulus; species Tragulus kanchil. The sequence continues at coordinate 109,705,259 of JAIOJX010000025.1, read as the reverse complement.
AGAATAAGAAGGATTGAAAAGTTGGCAGCCCAGCATTTCTTAAACTTGAAATTCCTTAGTCAGTAAATGCATATCTCAAATGGATATATTAAGTTATCAAAGAAGTTTTAAAAACCTGGAGACTGAGAGTAAGCAGAATCTATACATTGCAAGATTTATCCTTGCATGCTGATGTATTCATAGAAGAATTTTGTTCTCTAGTTGCTATATATAATGTTCTCTATACAGGCCATTATTATTATTATTTTCTTGGGACTATGGTAGATGATGTTTTTAGTTTTGACATAAGTTGGGTTATTTGGATTCCACAATCCTACATTTCGTATGCAGTACTGCATTTTCTTAAAACAAACTCAGTAAAGACAGATTTAATATGGATTTGCATCTACCAGTCTGTCAGCATTCTTAAATATTTTATTATTAGAACTAACAACAATAATTTTCCAAGTCCCAAGTTTATGCTGGTAGCTGAGCTGAAATCACATTTAAGAATGAGCCATACCTTTTTTAGACCAACATCCAAATGAAAAAAAAAGAGAGAAAAGTAAAGGCATTGGGCTTCAGACCATGAAATCTGCCAGCCATTTGACACGATAGACACAAGGCTGTTCTAACTGGTTTTAGGAAAATATTTATAGGAAACTGAGGTTTGAACACAAAGAGTTTCAAAATGTCTACACTCAGTGCTCCTAGAGACAGTATTTCCTCACTGAAATTAGGTACTGCTGTTTAAAACAGTGGTTGGGAATAAAACGCACTAAGGTGAGTGGGGGAGAACAAATATAATTATTTAGTTTCAGTTTCAGTTGGACTTCATGTCTAATATGCTGACCACTGTAATCAAGTTAAAAATAAAAAACAAGAGACTCTTGTTTTACAGTCTCTTTAAGGTCCTACTCTCCAGTTGTAGTTACCAATCTCAATCTTCACTAAAGCCATTGATGCTGGAGAGGAATTTCAACAAGGTCAGATATCTTAGCCCTTGAGGAAACTGCAAATATACAAACAAGACAGCAAACACTATGGAAAAGACAGAATATAAAAAAAGAATATTAATTTTTAACTAACTGAGAGTTCTCATTTTCCCAATTGTTTGGCGGAGCAATGATTGCTTCTTCTTTTTTTCTTTTTTTTTGGAGGGTGGGGTGGGGAGGGAGGGGGATGGGCGGGCCACTTCTATTGGTCTTTCATTTCTCTATTTTCATCCGTCTTTGTTCTCTGGCTCCTGTCGGCCTCCCATCACGGTGGCCACTGTCGTCTCAGAGCACCGGCTCTGGGCGCATGCGCGCCAGAGCTGCGGCTCGGTAATTGGACACATTGGTCCAGCCGCTCCGCGGTACATGGAATCTTCCCAGGCCAGGGATCGAACTGGCGTCCCTTGCACTGCAAGGCGGTGTCTTTACCCACTGGACCACCAGGGGAAGCCCCCAATGATTGCTTCTTGAAATGACTTTACAATATTGTTTTTCACATTTAAAATATAAATATAATGTGGATTTGGGGGGAGAGTTGATGAAAGTTTGTTTTTGTTAGTGACATCAACATATAAGTTTATTTAAGTTTTGTCAGTCTGAGATGTTCACTTAAAAATGTCATTAAATCAGGAAAACTTCTATCAAAAAAAACTGCTGCATTAATTAGAAATATAACAGAACTGAATTGCTCACTTACTACTTTACATGTACAATTGTAAGAGAATTTTCAAAAGCTTCTTCTTCTGGACATTTCCAAATGTGTTCTTTCTCTAAGAGCCATATATTTCTGGCTACTATTACAATACACCTCAGATGATAAATTTTGAGTCCTAACATAGGTGAGTAGGCACAATGCATGTTATAAATGCTTTTAGGAGCCATTACTATCCTATTAATAGGATGACTAGCTAATAATACATACATGAATTGTATAAAAAAAAACTCATTAAATTTAAATTAAATATGTCTCCAACTCAACATCATCTACACTAATCAAGAAAAAAAATCCCACTCTAACAACAATAGTTAAAGGGAAATTGGAGTAGAAGAAGACAGTATCCTTAACTGACTTAAGCTTGAATATTGTATTTTGAAGAGCTTGCAGGTAAACACAACCAATCCATTGATAAGGTCCTTTCAGGGTTTTAGAAAGGGTCCATTTACGTGGTGTCCTGAAATCTGTGTTTCTTTAATTTCACAGTAAATTCAATTCTCATGCTGTATTTTATTCAATAACTAAGTGATAGGATTAAGAGAAAGAGAAATAAGAATGAGATAATGTAATTGATGAAAAGTGGGAAAATTAAAAGATAGAAGAAGAATCAAGACTTGGTACAGTACAAAGAGCTCTTTTCATTTCTCTATTTTCATCCGTCTTTGTTCTCTGGCTCCTGTCGGCCTCCCATCACGGTGGCCACTGTCGTCTCAGAGCACCGGCTCTGGGCGCATGCGCGCCAGAGCTGCGGCTCGGTGATTGGACACATTGGTCCAGCCGCTCCGCGGTACATGGAATCTTCCCAGGCCAGGGATCGAACTGGCGTCCCTTGCACTGCAAGGCGGTGTCTTTACCCACTGGACCACCAGGGGAAGCCCCCAATGATTGCTTCTTGAAATGACTTTACAATATTGTTTTTCACATTTAAAATATAAATATAATGTGGATTTGGGGGGAGAGTTGATGAAAGTTTGTTTTTGTTAGTGACATCAACATATAAGTTTATTTAAGTTTTGTCAGTCTGAGATGTTCACTTAAAAATGTCATTAAATCAGGAAAACTTCTATCAAAAAGAACTGCTGCATTAATTAGAAATATAACAGAACTGAATTGCTCACTTACTACTTTACATGTACAATTGTAAGAGAATTTTCAAAAGCTTCTTCTTCTGGACATTTCCAAATGTGTTCTTTCTCTAAGAGCCATATATTTCTGGCTACTATTACAATACACCTCAGATGATAAATTTTGAGTCCTAACATAGGTGAGTAGGCACAATGCATGTTATAAATGCTTTTAGGAGCCATTACTATCCTATTAATAGGATGACTAGCTAATAATACATACATGAATTGTATAAAAAAAAACTCATTAAATTTAAATTAAATATGTCTCCAACTCAACATCATCTACACTAATCAAGAAAAAAAATCCCACTCTAACAACAATAGTTAAAGGGAAATTGGAGTAGAAGAAGACAGTATCCTTAACTGACTTAAGCTTGAATATTGTATTTTGAAGAGCTTGCAGGTAAACACAACCAATCCATTGATAAGGTCCTTTCAGGGTTTTAGAAAGGGTCCATTTACGTGGTGTCCTGAAATCTGTGTTTCTTTAATTTCACAGTAAATTCAATTCTCATGCTGTATTTTATTCAATAACTAAGTGATAGGATTAAAAGAGAAAGAGAAATAAGAATGAGATAATGTAATTGATGAAAAGTGGGAAAATTAAAAGATAGAAGAAGAATCAAGACTTGGTACAGTACAAAGAGCTCTCAGCTAGGGATAATAATCATAAACATAACAATAATTAAAGTTTTGTAGCAATTATTATGTGCTTTTTTTTTTATCAGCGTGTTTTCTATTTCAGAGAAAAGGCTGTACAATTATTAGCTATAACTATAATTAGTACATATTATGGACTCAAAATTATCTATCATCTTATAAGTATCAATTCCTGATTTGTAACTGAGAGTACTTTATACAGAATTCATACTGCTGGAGTGAACACCACCTCTTTTAAAGTAAAATGGGGCTTCAAACTTGATTCTTAAAAGCCATGTGACTCATATGTAATCCATCTGTGCATTTCAGGGCAGTGATTACATGTAATAGCAAAGAGTGTAGAGAACTTTCCCAGGAACCAAATGTAGGCTGTTGTAACCAAGCAAGATTTAGATTCAAATGTAGGTCAGTCACTCAGCCTCATTAGTCGTTCTTTGTGACCCCAGGACTATGGCTTCCCTGTTTTTTTGGGAAATGTCCCAGAGCTTGGTCAAACTTATGTCCATTGAATCAGAAATGTCATCCAACCATTTTGTCCTCTGTCTTCCCTTTCTCCTTCTGCCCTCAATCTTTCCCAACATCAGGATTTCTTCCAATGAGTTGTCTCTTTGTATCAGGTGGCCAAAGTATTAGAGTTTCAGCTTCAGCATCAGTCCTTCCAATGAGTATTCAGGGTTGGTTTCCTTTAGGACTGTGGTTTGATCTCCTTGCTGTCCAAGGGACTCTCAAGAGTCTTCTCCAACACCATAGTTCAAAGATATCAATTCTTCACTGCTTAGCCTTCTTTATGATCCAACTCTTACATTCATACAAGACTACTGGAAAAATCATAGCTTTGACTATAGGGACTTTTGTTGGTAAAGTGATATCTCTAGGTTTGTCATAGTTTTTCTTCAAATGTAGGTAGTGTTTATTTAATACTTACTACATGTTACACCTCACATAAGTGCTCACAAATACTAGCTTTACACAACAACAACAAACAGCAAATATATCTCCATTCATATGTACTAAGTTTATAGAAACCTAACATTATCACCAAATGGAGGAAGCCTTACAGGAAAGCTAGCATATTTTGGAAATCTTCAGTAACTTCCACTGATCAATATAAATTTATAATCAGAATGCGGAATGCATTGAGAAACTAGAAAGTCCATATAGTTTTCATTCAATCCTAATAATGTAGTTCAAGGATTGGCAAATTTTTTGAAAAGGGGCAAATCATATTTCTTTTAAGCTTTACAGGTAGATAAACTGCGTTATAATTACTCTATTCATAGATGAGTAAATGAATAGTCTGGACATGTTTTAATAAAACTTTATTTATAAAATCAGACAGAGGACAGATGGGGTTTGCATCATGAACTGTAGTTTGCTGTTCACTGTGCACTACAATGTGTGTGATCATTTAAACAATACTTTTAAGGACAGCAGACAATACCTAAATATTATGGGTAATTTAAGTGTTTTTTCAAGGGATATTTTTACAGTCATGATATTTGCTAAGCAGTGACTCATGATCTTAATGTTAGCATATGTCATAACTATGATATCTATGGATTATTTAGATTTTTTTAAGATAGTTCTCCAAAAAATTTGTTGAATGAGATTGACTTTTAGAAGTGATTAAGTAGTGTGATAAACAATCAAGATAGTTGATTTATATTTATAAAGTACTAGTCTAAGCAACCAGCCTTTCTTTAAAGATAGTGTAAATTGCATGCATTCAGATTTTTTTCCTTTTATTTTTTTTTCTAATTATTTATTTATCTGGCTGCACCAGTTTTTAGTTTAGGTATATGAACTATTAGCTGCACTATGCGGGATCTAGTTCCTTACCAGGGGTTAAACTAGGGGCCCTCAGCATTGGGAGGTCAGAATGTTAACCACTGGCCCACCAGAGAAGTCCCTCAGATTGTTTTCTTATATGGGAAACTGCCATGCTTAAAAACTTGTATTGCTTGAACTAAAACATGGTTCAGGATAAAGAGGCTTTTGTATTTAGTCAATGTTTTCCATAAATTCAAATGAGTAAAGCATGTATCCCTGTCTACTGTTTTGTTTCTCTGTTTTCTGTTTGTTTTACTTTGTTTGTTATTCAGTAATGAGATTAGAGTGAGGAAATGGCTGTGCTATGTGATCAGCTTAATAAACTGAGGTAATGCTAAGGTTTGTGACTTTTTCCATCAATATAAGTAAAATTTATGCAAATTATATGTCCTCCTAATGTCTATATATATTAAGAAGTCTATAAAAACTGAAATATTCTGGAAACAAAAAATTGAAAAAAAATCTTACTTTAAATACTACAGCAGGGAAAAAAAATGTTCTCCATGGTTGATTTCTATGCTTAGAACCACTAGCACTAAATTAAAACAAAGATAATCATAACAACAAGGATTATAATGCTATTCTATTAACACAGTTTTTACAGTGCAGGTGCTTACTTGAGAGCTTCCATGCCATGCCAAGTCACTTCGTCATATCCAACTCTGCAACCTTATGGAATGTAGCCCACCAGGCTTCTCTGTCCATTGGTTTCTTCAGGCAAGAACACGGGAGTGGGTTGCTGTGTCCTCCTCCAGGGGATTTTCCCAACCCAGGGATCGAACCTGCCTCTCTTATGTCTCAGGCATTGACAGGCTGCCACCTGTGAATCCCCACTTGAGAGCTGACTGTCCCTCAAATGCTAAATAGCACTTAAGACAAACCCACAAGTCCGTTATCAGTATCAGTGGTGATCTATTTACAGTTAAAGATTGTTTATTGGTAATTGCATGCATTCAGATTTTTTTCCTTTTATTTTTTTTTCTAATTATTTATTTATCTGGCTGCACCAGTTTTTAGTTTAGGTATATGAACTATTAGCTGCACTATGCGGGATCTAGTTCCTTACCAGGGGTTAAACTAGGGGCCCTCAGCATTGGGAGGTCAGAATGTTAACCACTGGCCCACCAGAGAAGTCCCTCAGATTGTTTTCTTATATGGGAAACTGCCATGCTTAAAAACTTGTATTGCTTGAACTAAAACATGGTTCAGGATAAAGAGGCTTTTGTATTTAGTCAATGTTTTCCATAAATTCAAATGAGTAAAGCATGTATCCCTGTCTACTGTTTTGTTTCTCTGTTTTCTGTTTGTTTTACTTTGTTTGTTATTCAGTAATGAGATTAGAGTGAGGAAATGGCTGTGCTATGTGATCAGCTTAATAAACTGAGGTAATGCTAAGGTTTGTGACTTTTTCCATCAATATAAGTAAAATTTATGCAAATTATATGTCCTCCTAATGTCTATATATATTAAGAAGTCTATAAAAACTGAAATATTCTGGAAACAAAAAATTGAAAAAAAATCTTACTTTAAATACTACAGCAGGGAAAAAAAATGTTCTCCATGGTTGATTTCTATGCTTAGAACCACTAGCACTAAATTAAAACAAAGATAATCATAACAACAAGGATTATAATGCTATTCTATTAACACAGTTTTTACAGTGCAGGTGCTTACTTGAGAGCTTCCATGCCATGCCAAGTCACTTCGTCATATCCAACTCTGCAACCTTATGGAATGTAGCCCACCAGGCTTCTCTGTCCATTGGTTTCTTCAGGCAAGAACACGGGAGTGGGTTGCTGTGTCCTCCTCCAGGGGATTTTCCCAACCCAGGGATCGAACCTGCCTCTCTTATGTCTCAGGCATTGACAGGCTGCCACCTGTGAATCCCCACTTGAGAGCTGACTGTCCCTCAAATGCTAAATAGCACTTAAGACAAACCCACAAGTCCGTTATCAGTATCAGTGGTGATCTATTTACAGTTAAAGATTGTTTATTGGCAATTGGATGCACAAGAAATTGCTGCATAGCTCATAGTTTTTAGCATGTGGTTTTAACTATAAAAGAAATTATTTCCTTTCAAGCATGTTTTTGATGATTTCTTGGAAAAATAATTCTGAGGTATAGAATTACTCTTGAGACTGTTAGAATCCAAGTGCATAGTAGTCAAGATTGCAGATGCTTAAGTGTCTTATGCTTCTCTCACCTTTGAGAAAACCAGCTTTAAATATCTACATGGAGCAATTTACCTGGCAAATGATTTGTGTATGCCTTTCATAAACATAATTGAGGACTAGATTTGTGGGAAAGGCTAGCAAATTGCTGTTTCTTTTGGATTAAACTTTTGGGTGACTTCAACATGCTAGATACAATTGCTATACTCATAGAAGCACTTATGGGTAATTTATGGTGTAACATCTTGCTTGGCAAATACATACAGCTGTTTTATTTTGTCTCTGTTATACCAGAAACATAAAGGTAGGCAGTGGAATCTAAACTGAGTTGAAATTGTAGACCTCCAGTGAAAGACATTAGTGGCTGTTATATTGCTTATAAAATTTGTGAGGGTATTTCCAGCAGTCTCCTTCTCACACAGTACTTCCACAAAGTAGGATTTTTATTGGATTTTAGTGTTTTCCTTATTGGTGTCATTAAACTATTAACAATATCACCTCCCAAAATATAGCATTTGGCAAAGAGTATTTTCCAGAAATTATATTTCAAATGTGCTTATATGTTAGTTTTTGGTTCAGATTTTGTTTTCTTTCTTTAAAGCAGCACATCCAAGTTATTCTCCAAAATAAAATCACAAGGCAAAAGGTATGGTAGAAAGTTAATAGCAAAATCACTTCTCATCTACCAAAAAGAAATTTCTCCTTTCCTAGGTATTCAGGTATGCATAGTCTGAGGTAGGATGCTTATATTCTCAGAACATCAGAAAGAGAGGAGTGCAATATGTGAGGGAAAATGTTCCTAATGTTTACACGTGATGCAATCCCTTACCAAAAAAAAAAAAAAATACCTTAAAATTTTGATTCACCTTGTTATTTTTTACTGGTTTTATTTTAAAACCTAAAAGTTATGATTCACACTAGAACACTTTCCATATTATAGCTTTATAATATTACAGAGATTGGTCAAGTGTGTGCATTCTTTCAGACTTACCTGGAATTTCTAACAAGCGGGCTCCAAATCCCCTAAAGTTTAACATCTTGAAACAGAATGGCCTCAGGCCATAGAGAATTTGGAGGGGAAAATGTATATATTGTGTCCCTCTGTGGACAGAACAATTTAGAATGCCAACGATCATAAACCCCTAGGACCACTGCACCATCACAAATGAACCACCACAAACAAACTCTAACACATTTGAGCAGCTGTAAGACACATCATTTAACAGTAATTAGTGTGAGATATCAAAATTCCCTCCAACTCCTCTCAACCAGGTGTAGAAAACAAGGCAATATATTTTTCAGTAACCTTTATATTTTAATTTTCATTAACTAGATACAATTGCTATACTCATAGAAGCACTTATGGGTAATTTATGGTGTAACATCTTGCTTGGCAAATACATACAGCTGTTTTATTTTGTCTCTGTTATACCAGAAACATAAAGGTAGGCAGTGGAATCTAAACTGAGTTGAAATTGTAGACCTCCAGTGAAAGACATTAGTGGCTGTTATATTGCTTATAAAATTTGTGAGGGTATTTCCAGCAGTCTCCTTCTCACACAGTACTTCCACAAAGTAGGATTTTTATTGGATTTTAGTGTTTTCCTTATTGGTGTCATTAAACTATTAACAATATCACCTCCCAAAATATAGCATTTGGCAAAGAGTATTTTCCAGAAATTATATTTCAAATGTGCTTATATGTTAGTTTTTGGTTCAGATTTTGTTTTCTTTCTTTAAAGCAGCACATCCAAGTTATTCTCCAAAATAAAATCACAAGGCAAAAGGTATGGTAGAAAGTTAATAGCAAAATCACTTCTCATCTACCAAAAAGAAATTTCTCCTTTCCTAGGTATTCAGGTATGCATAGTCTGAGGTAGGATGCTTATATTCTCAGAACATCAGAAAGAGAGGAGTGCAATATGTGAGGGAAAATGTTCCTAATGTTTACACGTGATGCAATCCCTTACCAAAAAAAAAAAAAAATACCTTAAAATTTTGATTCACCTTGTTATTTTTTACTGGTTTTATTTTAAAACCTAAAAGTTATGATTCACACTAGAACACTTTCCATATTATAGCTTTATAATATTACAGAGATTGGTCAAGTGTGTGCATTCTTTCAGACTTACCTGGAATTTCTAACAAGCGGGCTCCAAATCCCCTAAAGTTTAACATCTTGAAACAGAATGGCCTCAGGCCATAGAGAATTTGGAGGGGAAAATGTATATATTGTGTCCCCTCTGTGGACAGAACAATTTAGAATGCCAACGATCATAAACCCCTAGGACCACTGCACCATCACAAATGAACCACCACAAACAAACTCTAACACATTTGAGCAGCTGTAAGACACATCATTTAACAGTAATTAGTGTGAGATATCAAAATTCCCTCCAACTCCTCTCAACCAGGTGTAGAAAACAAGGCAATATATTTTTCAGTAACCTTTATATTTTAATTTTTCATTAACTAATTTAATTCAAAGTTCTCAGCGAGAGCCACTAAATTAATCATAATAAAGGTCTTCAAACTGGATGTGGTCTGGAAGATCAAAAGGAGTCAACATTCCTAGCAAGTCAGACACACCAACCTTAGCCACTTAGTACACAGCAGTGCCAAACATATTAATGCCATGATAAATATTTAAATTTAGCTTGTTGATGAAACTGCTGAATCCTAAAGTTGATAAAGCTCACTGAGAATAGTAAGAAAAAAGTATTATAGCATGAGTAAGATGCTAAACGAAGTTGCCTATAGCAACTAAGACTTCAAAATTTTATAGGTTTTGTAGTACATTTAGGATGAATAAATTTAAAGTGTACAGGGAATAGGGGACAAGGATAGATTGATGCAATAGCAGGAAATGCAAACAAAGACGCTATAAAGAATATTTATGAAAGATTTTGCAGAGAATGCACTGCAATGTAATGCCTCATAGATATAATTCTAAATGAAAAAGTCAAACTAACAACAAAAATATATACTAGTGAATAACATTAAGTAGCAGGTCATATTGAATTCCCAATAAACACTGAAATTAATGTTTTCTAACCATGTCCAAGTCTGCAAAGCTTTTGATCTGTCTTTATTGTATTAATATCCAAAACACAAAGTAAAACAAAAACAACAACCAAAGGATGACAAACCACCTCAAGATTTCTTTTCCTTGGAACAATGGCATTTTTTGTGTTTGCTTCCAAATGTGGTGACTTCAATTCAGATTGTACTTATTACCGCTATAAACAATCATTTCAGTGATCCTACCATGCATGGAATATGGCTATAAGAAAGTGACATTAAGTTATGGTTAAAGTCTTTTCTCATTTGTGTCTTTTTTTTTGAATCATCTGTGGACAGAACAATTTAGAATGCCAACGATCATAAACCCCTAGGACCACTGCACCATCACAAATGAACCACCACAAACAAACTCTAACACATTTGAGCAGCTGTAAGACACATCATTTAACAGTAATTAGTGTGAGATATCAAAATTCCCTCCAACTCCTCTCAACCAGGTGTAGAAAACAAGGCAATATATTTTTCAGTAACCTTTATATTTTAATTTTTCATTAACTAATTTAATTCAAAGTTCTCAGCGAGAGCCACTAAATTAATCATAATAAAGGTCTTCAAACTGGATGTGGTCTGGAAGATCAAAAGGAGTCAACATTCCTAGCAAGTCAGACACACCAACCTTAGCCACTTAGTACACAGCAGTGCCAAACATATTAATGCCATGATAAATATTTAAATTTAGCTTGTTGATGAAACTGCTGAATCCTAAAGTTGATAAAGCTCACTGAGAATAGTAAGAAAAAAGTATTATAGCATGAGTAAGATGCTAAACGAAGTTGCCTATAGCAACTAAGACTTCAAAATTTTATAGGTTTTGTAGTACATTTAGGATGAATAAATTTAAAGTGTACAGGGAATAGGGGACAAGGATAGATTGATGCAATAGCAGGAAATGCAAACAAAGACGCTATAAAGAATATTTATGAAAGATTTTGCAGAGAATGCACTGCAATGTAATGCCTCATAGATATAATTCTAAATGAAAAAGTCAAACTAACAACAAAAATATATACTAGTGAATAACATTAAGTAGCAGGTCATATTGAATTCCCAATAAACACTGAAATTAATGTTTTCTAACCATGTCCAAGTCTGCAAAGCTTTTGATCTGTCTTTATTGTATTAATATCCAAAACACAAAGTAAAACAAAAACAACAACCAAAGGATGACAAACCACCTCAAGATTTCTTTTCCTTGGAACAATGGCATTTTTTGTGTTTGCTTCCAAATGTGGTGACTTCAATTCAGATTGTACTTATTACCGCTATAAACAATCATTTCAGTGATCCTACCATGCATGGAATATGGCTATAAGAAAGTGACATTAAGTTATGGTTAAAGTCTTTTCTCATTTGTGTCTATTATTATATTATTATTATGTATTGAAGAACATAAATGATTCCCTAATTAATGAAACCTGCAAGTAGAAAGAACTCATTTTGGGGTTTAATTTTATCATGAAGCTATAAGGAATACGGAAGGTTGCCTAGAATTTTAATTTCTCTCCTCTCATCTACTGAAGTGAGGTGAAGAAAGTGCTTAAATGAGCAGAAACTGTGAAAAGGCAAAGAAATCAATAGAAGCAGAGTGTCTTGATAATCAGTAGTAGTCAAAATGAGCATATGGGTCAATCCAGGATTTTTTTAAAGAAGTTCCCTTTAATCAAGCCAAAATTATACTTCTGAATTTTTTTTCATGAACTTTCTTTTAAAATATTTTAATTCATTTCCAAATTGAGAATATTACAGCACAGCTACCTGTACTACATTTCTAATTAAAATCACAGCACATTTTTGTATAACCATGACCTAAATTCCAGTGTACTCTTTAAATTTTTAATGGAAAATGTACTTTTATTGTTTGTCTCAGAATAGTTTCTGATTTCACTTATAATCAACTCAGAACATTTTTTAAAAGAACAAGCACCATTCACAGAGTTTATTATTTGTAAAGCTGAAATTCAACACCAAGTACTACAAATACAGAAGGATATTTGGATGGAACAATGAAGTATTTGCCAGATATAACTCCTGATTCTAATGTATCTGAAATGTGTGATAATAATCACAATTTGCTTCAGTGTAAATGAAAAGTCAAACTAACAACAAAATATATACTAGTGAATAACATTAAGTAGCAGGTCATATTGAATTCCCAATAAACACTGAAATTAATGTTTTCTAACCATGTCCAAGTCTGCAAAGCTTTTGATCTGTCTTTATTGTATTAATATCCAAAACACAAAGTAAAACAAAACAACAACCAAAGGATGACAAACCACCTCAAGATTTCTTTTCCTTGGAACAATGGCATTTTTTGTGTTTGCTTCCAAATGTGGTGACTTCAATTCAGATTGTACTTATTACCGCTATAAACAATCATTTCAGTGATCCTACCATGCATGGAATATGGCTATAAGAAAGTGACATTAAGTTATGGTTAAAGTCTTTTCTCATTTGTGTCTATTATTATATTATTATTATGTATTGAAGAACATAAATGATTCCCTAATTAATGAAACCTGCAAGTAGAAAGAACTCATTTTGGGGTTTAATTTTATCATGAAGCTATAAGGAATACGGAAGGTTGCCTAGAATTTTAATTTCTCTCCTCTCATCTACTGAAGTGAGGTGAAGAAAGTGCTTAAATGAGCAGAAACTGTGAAAAGGCAAAGAAATCAATAGAAGCAGAGTGTCTTGATAATCAGTAGTAGTCAAAATGAGCATATGGGTCAATCCAGGATTTTTAAAGAAGTTCCCTTTAATCAAGCCAAAATTATACTTCTGAATTTTTTTTCATGAACTTTCTTTTAAAATATTTTAATTCATTTCCAAATTGAGAATATTACAGCACAGCTACCTGTACTACATTTCTAATTAAAATCACAGCACATTTTTGTATAACCATGACCTAAATTCCAGTGTACTCTTTAAATTTTTAATGGAAAATGTACTTTTATTGTTTGTCTCAGAATAGTTTCTGATTTCACTTATAATCAACTCAGAACATTTTTTAAAAGAACAAGCACCATTCACAGAGTTTATTATTTGTAAAGCTGAAATTCAACACCAAGTACTACAAATACAGAAGGATATTTGGATGGAACAATGAAGTATTTGCCAGATATAACTCCTGATTCTAATGTATCTGAAATGTGTGATAATAATCACAATTTGCTTCAGTGGGCTTCAGAGAGTGCTGTGTGCCCACCAGAACCAACACATTTTCGTTGGAGCTTAGGAGGTACACCCTGAACCATGGCAGAATAAAGGGACGATTGCTGATTACATTTCAGGATTTCATGGTTGCCTTAGCCTAATCAGGCTGTTATAAAAATATCACAGACTGAGTGACTCACAAACAATAAATACTCATTTCTCACAGTTCTGAAGCCTGAAAAGTTCAAGAGCATGATACTGGCAAACTAGTGTCTGGTGAGAGACAGACAGTGCCTTCTTCTTGTTTCTACATGATCGGAGGACCATGGAGAGCTCCAGAGTCTCTTTCGTAAGGGCATTAAGCCTATTTATGAAGGCTTTACTCTCATGAACTAATCACCTCTCAAAGACCCCCCCCCCTCTGAATATCATCACCTTGGGTGCAAGGTTTCAATATATGAAAAGAAACAAAATATGCCTCCAGAGTGATGGAAATACTATAAAAGTTTAATAGGGAGATGGAGGATGAGGGATGAGTCTTTCGAGTTGTAATATAAATAATTATAGAATCATAAGATCAAAGATACCATTTGAGGAATGTTTACATTTATATTAGAGACTGAGGTAAACAGGAATGTGAGAAATTGTGTGCTTGATCTCAAAGTATCTAGGCAATAGTAAGCATTGGCATCTACAGCTATAACACCGATACCTCCCTGCCTTACTTAGGGAACAATTTGGCAGAAGGCCTGCATCTGGCTTTGTATGATACTTTGGTTAAAATATTTTAATTCATTTCCAAATTGAGAATATTACAGCACAGCTACCTGTACTACATTTCTAATTAAAATCACAGCACATTTTTGTATAACCATGACCTAAATTCCAGTGTACTCTTTAAATTTTTAATGGAAAATGTACTTTTATTGTTTGTCTCAGAATAGTTTCTGATTTCACTTATAATCAACTCAGAACATTTTTTAAAAGAACAAGCACCATTCACAGAGTTTATTATTTGTAAAGCTGAAATTCAACACCAAGTACTACAAATACAGAAGGATATTTGGATGGAACAATGAAGTATTTGCCAGATATAACTCCTGATTCTAATGTATCTGAAATGTGTGATAATAATCACAATTTGCTTCAGTGGGCTTCAGAGAGTGCTGTGTGCCCACCAGAACCAACACATTTTCGTTGGAGCTTAGGAGGTACACCCTGAACCATGGCAGAATAAAGGGACGATTGCTGATTACATTTCAGGATTTCATGGTTGCCTTAGCCTAATCAGGCTGTTATAAAAATATCACAGACTGAGTGACTCACAAACAATAAATACTCATTTCTCACAGTTCTGAAGCCTGAAAAGTTCAAGAGCATGATACTGGCAAACTAGTGTCTGGTGAGAGACAGACAGTGCCTTCTTCTTGTTTCTACATGATCGGAGGACCATGGAGAGCTCCAGAGTCTCTTTCGTAAGGGCATTAAGCCTATTTATGAAGGCTTTACTCTCATGAACTAATCACCTCTCAAAGACCCCCCCCCCTCTGAATATCATCACCTTGGGTGCAAGGTTTCAATATATGAAAAGAAACAAAATATGCCTCCAGAGTGATGGAAATACTATAAAAGTTTAATAGGGAGATGGAGGATGAGGGATGAGTCTTTCGAGTTGTAATATAAATAATTATAGAATCATAAGATCAAAGATACCATTTGAGGAATGTTTACATTTATATTAGAGACTGAGGTAAACAGGAATGTGAGAAATTGTGTGCTTGATCTCAAAAGTATCTAGGCAATAGTAAGCATTGGCATCTACAGCTATAACACCGATACCTCCCTGCCTTACTTAGGGAACAATTTGGCAGAAGGCCTGCATCTGGCTTTGTATGATACTTTGGTTACCTTGAAGAAAAAAAAACATAAAAAGGCAACTATACACAATAAACATAGTAAACAATAGGAGCAAAACTAAATAAACATAAAAAGATTCATTACCTGATGAACCTAAACTTGTGTTCTTTTTCTTGCATGAAATAGCATGTATGTCTTGCAAATAACTTATTTATCTATATAGCTACTTTTAAACACTTATGAATTTTGGAGTCAACATATGTCACTTTTGGCTGCACTGTTTAGACTCATTTTTGTGTTGATTCTGGAAGTTTCCAATCTTGAGTGGAGTACTCAGCAAGAGAAGGTGTATGGCAGGACCAGTTTCAAAATCATTAACTCTTTGACTCAGTCCTTATAAGTTTTCATGAAACTCAAAATACCTTCTGTTATTTGTTACATCATATAGAATATATAGCAAGTCTCAGAATTGCAGAAGACATCACTATTCTTAAAAGAAAACAAAACATAGCTCTTGGTACTTCCTTGATGGTCCAGTGATTGAGACTCTGCACTGCCAATGCATGGGGCTCAGATTTGATCCCTGGTACAGAAACTAAGATTCCACATGCTGTATGGTACAACCAAAAAAATAAATAATAAAAGAAATGAAAACAATCATGAAAATATAGGAAGGATTTATCAACCTGAAACTTAATAATTTTAAACAATAGTTCCTGATTAGCGAGTAGACACTGAAGGAAAGGAAACAACAGACTATGGAAGTCCATCAGCCATCATTTGTTATTATTTCTTTATAGGCCCTTCAATGAACTATAACCAACAAAATTCTATCTTCAAGTGAGAGTATGAGGAATAAGCCTGAGTAGGTACTAAAGTCATACATGTATTTCATAATCAAGCAGCTCATACCATCACCTGGCCTACTCTTGCCATAGTGTTGAAGTTCCTTCAATTCACTTTCTGCGGGGACCTTCCGCAGAAAGGGAAGGCAGCAGGGATTACTCCCGCGGAACCGGGAGATCTCGGAGAGAGGCAAATCTGTCCGCCCCGCCAGCCCCTCGGCTGAAGGCAAGGGACAATCAGACGCGACAGGGGTTCCATCGAAGTAGTTCCGCTTTATTAATGAAGATCCACAGCTTTTATAGGCAAGTGAAGGGGGTTTTGCACGGGACTTCCTATAGATTACACCAATCAAGCTAAAGACCAAGCAATCATTCACGAGCGCGGCAGCCAGGGGAACTAATCAGAAATTTGACCATCAATTAACAATTTAGATCACGCCCTGCCTCTTCCTGTAGGCGCCATCTTAGCTGCAAACATGTGCTTACATTTCACTTTTGGAGTCAACATATGTCACTTTTGGCTGCACTGTTTAGACTCATTTTTGTGTTGATTCTGGAAGTTTCCAATCTTGAGTGGAGTACTCAGCAAGAGAAGGTGTATGGCAGGACCAGTTTCAAAATCATTAACTCTTTGACTCAGTCCTTATAAGTTTTCATGAAACTCAAAATACCTTCTGTTATTTGTTACATCATATAGAATATATAGCAAGTCTCAGAATTGCAGAAGACATCACTATTCTTAAAAGAAAACAAAACATAGCTCTTGGTACTTCCTTGATGGTCCAGTGATTGAGACTCTGCACTGCCAATGCATGGGGCTCAGATTTGATCCCTGGTACAGAAACTAAGATTCCACATGCTGTATGGTACAACCAAAAAAATAAATAATAAAAGAAATGAAAACAATCATGAAAATATAGGAAGGATTTATCAACCTGAAACTTAATAATTTTAAACAATAGTTCCTGATTAGCGAGTAGACACTGAAGGAAAGGAAACAACAGACTATGGAAGTCCATCAGCCATCATTTGTTATTATTTCTTTATAGGCCCTTCAATGAACTATAACCAACAAAATTCTATCTTCAAGTGAGAGTATGAGGAATAAGCCTGAGTAGGTACTAAAGTCATACATGTATTTCATAATCAAGCAGCTCATACCATCACCTGGCCTACTCTTGCCATAGTGTTGAAGTTCCTTCAATTCACTTTCTGCGGGGACCTTCCGCAGAAAGGGAAGGCAGCAGGGATTACTCCCGCGGAACCGGGAGATCTCGGAGAGAGGCAAATCTGTCCGCCCCGCCAGCCCCTCGGCTGAAGGCAAGGGACAATCAGACGCGACAGGGGTTCCATCGAAGTAGTTCCGCTTTATTAATGAAGATCCACAGCTTTTATAGGCAAGTGAAGGGGGTTTTGCACGGGACTTCCTATAGATTACACCAATCAAGCTAAAGACCAAGCAATCATTCACGAGCGCGGCAGCCAGGGGAACTAATCAGAAATTTGACCATCAATTAACAATTTAGATCACGCCCTGCCTCTTCCTGTAGGCGCCATCTTAGCTGCAAACATGTGCTTAAACTTCTTTAAACAATGCACTTAAGCTTCCCTTCATTTCCATATCCCTTCCTGTAGGCGCTATCTTAGCTCCAAGCTGAAACAATGTGCTTAAGCTTCTTTATGCTTAAAACAGTCCTCTTTCAATTCAGAGCCCCACATCTGCCCCTCTTTTATTTTAAAATTAAGAGACTTTTGTTGAGGCAACGCATAGAGCTAAGAGGTGGCCAGCCTCTAGCCTCGTCCGCTCTCCCTTGTGG
The DNA here is from genome assembly GCA_022376925.1 of Tragulus kanchil. Taxonomy (NCBI): domain Eukaryota; kingdom Metazoa; phylum Chordata; class Mammalia; order Artiodactyla; family Tragulidae; genus Tragulus; species Tragulus kanchil. The sequence goes on along the minus strand of JAIOJX010000025.1, from coordinate 109,687,023 downwards.
CTGTGCCTGTCTTAGGTCGGGACAGAGCACTATTCAGGCAGAGCCCGTCATGGGATCAGGCAGCAGCTGTGGTGGCCCTCCTGTCTTAGACCTGCTCTGCAGTGATGTCCTCTTACCCGTCACTGGCTAACCAGCCATCTCGTGGGGACTGGACGGAGTTTTTAAGAGCGTTTTTCATTCAAAGGCCTCATTATATGTCTTAAGTGATTTCTTGAGGGGCCATATAGACCCAGGGGTTTTGTGGGTGCCCAACGTAGGGCTCTTTTTCTAGGACCTGAGCAAGCATAATTATTTTGTTGTAACTGTCTATTGTGACCCATAACGCCCCTGACCTTAAACAGTATAGCTAGCAAGACAGCAAGAACAAACAGATAGAAAGCATTTTTAAACCAGGTGAAAGGGCTTTGTATCCTTAGCTAAAAGTCATTAACCCCCTTTTGTTAGGCAAAAGCGGGGATATCTCACGTCACAGTCCAAACATGCCAGAACGCTTAATATCGACAGCTCTGGCGTGTAGATCAAGCTGTTGCTGGAGTCCTGTTATGGCAGTCCTCAGGTGTTCAAGTTGGTGGAGGCTGGTCTGAAGTCCCTGGGCAGAGGCGGTGGATGTTGTTTACTGCCGTGATGGTGTGCACTTTTTGAGCTCCGAGCACGGATGTTGTTACTGTTGTACCTATTAAGGAGAGAAAGAGAGAGAGAGATGCCTCAAGAATTTTTTGTTCTTGGGCCTGATATATGGTCATTTGTTATCTGCAGCAGATTCTAAGGTTTGATCTTTGTTTTGTGGCATAAATTTAAGATTTCTCGCCGGTACCCATATAGGGCTGGGAGAATATGCACCCAAATCCTCTCCCCATCGTAAGGAGTGGATCAGGCCCCCTCCACTGGCCAGTGATGGGGTCCTTCCATCTCACTTGTACTTCAGGTTTTATTTCTTGGCTGGACCAGTGTTTTTGAAAGGGTACAATCAGTTCTTTCTTTGAAAAATTTAAAATGTTTAGGGTAAAGAGTGCCATTCCAAGTTGCTGGTGAGGGCTTATTCCCCCTTTTTGTTTTTGTAATTGGGCCTTTAAGTTTTGATGATGACGTTCAATTATGGCCTGTCCTTGAGGGTTGTATGGGATCCCTGTGGTGTGGCGGATGTGCCATAGTTGAAAAAAGTTTTGTAAATTTTTGCTAACAAAGCAGGGACCATTGTCTGTTTTTATCTGATAAGGTAGACCCAGAGTTGCAAAGCATTGTAAGAAATGATTCTGGGCATGTTTTGCTTTTTCTCCTGAGTGGGCTGTAGCCCAGCAGGCATGGGAATAAGTATCAATGTATACAAAGATGTACTTGAGTTTTCCAAAGGGAGAAAAGTGAGTGACATCTGTCTGCCACAACATATTAGGCCTCAGTCCCTGAGGGTTCACTCCCGGCGACTGTAAGGGAGGAACTTGTAAGTGAGGGAGGCAAGACTTGCAAGTATGCACAATTTTCTTTAAATCTTTGATGAGGATTTGTGGGTTAAGTTTTATTTGAGGTAAAATTAGGACTGTAGTCCCGGAGGCAGCACCCCAGATAGCTCCAAGACCGCTCCAAAGAGTTAGGGGAAGAAAGTCAACACAAGGGTTTCAGTGTAGGGGAAATTTAAATGTCAAAGAAAGGATTCTTTTTTTTTTTTTTAAAGACTTTTGTTTTACAAATAGCTTGTGCCCTACCTGAGGATGTGATATCTTCATGAAGGATTTTAGCATGTTTTAGTTGTGAGGAGATGCAGGGATTGAGATAATAAAAGCTCTTTCTAAAAGTCATTTACCTATCTAAAGACCTATTTTACCAGATTTCCCTGAGCACAGAGTGTTTTGCCCCACCCTGATTTCCTTCAGGGGGTGTTTCGGTGGGATGTTTTCCTATCTTCTAGGGGGCACTTTCTCTTAAAGTGTCCCGGTTGGCCCCAGTTAAAGCAGTGGCCTGATTTGGGTGAGGCGGGGGGCCCCTGGGACAAGGCCCTGCCTGTAACCCATTGCAGTGGATAAGGCTTTAGTCATTGCCTCAGAGAGAGCCCCAGTTTGAGCCTGAAGGGCATTGGTGATAGAGCGGGCTTGGTGGCTTTGTGTGCCTATATCTTTAGAGCACACAATCCATCGCTCAATGGAACGATCTTTTTGTCCTGCGCAGGCCAATTTATGGTCTGTATTCATTCCCTCCCAAACTAACATTCTGAGGAACTGATCTCTTAAAGGCCCTGGAGGGAACTTTCTCTGGAGGCTCTTTTCTACACGATCTACAAAAGTGGCAAGGTCTTCGCTATTCTTTTGTGTTATACCTGATATGGGGGGTTCAGTAGGGCCTTCAACAAGTTTTTTCTAGGCAGCCAGACATATAGACCGTACTTGGTCTTGATAAGGGGCAGGGATGGCGGCCTGCTGAATACCAGTGCTCCATCGATCTGCCGTTCCCGATAGCATTCCGAAAGTTATTGGAATGGCAGGATTGGCAGCCTGGTTTCTCTCTGCTTGAGCATGGCATTCCTCTTTGAAGAAGGCACACCATTTGATATAAATTTTACTGGGAAGTACTGCCTTACATAGCATCTTCCAGTCTTGGGTGGTACAAGGTTGGTGGGCTAGCCCTTGGAGTATGGTTTCTGCCCATGGGGAGTTTGGGCGGTCCTCGGCTACCGCTTTCTTAAGTTCCTTTAGATCACTGGCCTCCCATGGATACCAGGCATCCGGTCTGTTTTCCCCCGGGCTAACGTTTACAGGAAAAGCTTGGGTTGGGCCCGTGAAGGGCGCTGAGGGCCCCCCAGGGTCTTCAGGATAGGTCCTCTCTCTCCAAGGTGACCCCAGTGCCTTCCCTCCCCGCGGAGCCTCTGTGATCTCTTTAAAGGGAGGAGGGAGCGGGGAGTACAGTCCTGTGCCTTGAGATCTTGACCCCGAGTGACTGGGGAAACGCTCATCATAGCTAATTTCGTCTTCATTTATAAACGAGTCCCAGGCTCTGTTAAGAGCTTGGATATAGTTTCCCATATTGTTGAAAAAGAGCAGAAAAGAAAGACAACTGAGGACTACCACCAAAAATCCTAACGGGAGTGGTGGCGGCCGGAAAGTTGGGCTCATGTCGTGCTTGTGAAACTGTGAAGGAGTCCCTAACGGTTGCATGGACATTGTCTTGCTGGGGGCGGGCGCTCTAAGAGACTCTGGCCCGTTCCATGACCCCCTTATCCTGTCACGGGAGTCTTCAAGCGGCAGGCGCCCTAATGGCTTTTAAATGCCTGACCCGTGCCCGCACGGGAGAGGTTTAGGCCGTGTCCTCAATTTGAAATATAGAAAAGTGAGACTTCCACCCAGTCGGGCTGCCGCTACTAGGGCGAACTATCTTAAAGCCTTCTGAAGTCGCCAGAGAGTACCCTGGCCAGACCCTGTCAGTTGCTTTTTAGACTGTCCACTTGTTCGCTGGAAGTCTCGAATGAGAGAGAACAAGAAAGTAGGAATTAAAGTAAAGAAGGAAAAACAAAGGAAAGTAGCGCTCAGTATTTTTGTGACTACCCTAAACCCCCACCCTCTCGGGAGTGGCGCGATAAAGGGGGAGATTCACCTTGAAATCCGGATTACTCCGAGAAGATGCCCCTGTAGAGGGAGGCGCCGCGCTGAGGCCCGTCGGCCGCTTCGTCGGTTCTCTTTCAAACCCGCACGGTGATGCTGCCTTCTTCTTTCTCGCTTTCAGGCCCCACGTTGGGCGCCAGCTTCTGCGGGGACCTTCCGCAGAAAGGGAAGGCAGCAGGGATTACTCCCGCGGAACCGGGAGATCTCGGAGAGCGGCAAATCTCGAACTGTCCGCCCCGCCAGCCCCTCGGCTGAAGGCAAGGGACAATCAGACGCGACAGGGGTTCCATCGAAGTAGTTCCGCTTTATTAATGAAGATCCACAGCTTTTATAGGCAAGTGAAGGGGGTTTTGCACGGGACTTCCTATAGATTACACCAATCAAGCTAAAGACCAAGCAATCATTCACGAGCGCGGCAGCCAGGGGAACTAATCAGAAATTTGACCATCAATTAACAATTTAGATCACGCCTGCCTCTTCCTGTAGGCGCCATCTTAGCTGCAAACATGTGCTTAAACTTCTTTAAACAATGCACTTAAGCTTCCCTTCATTTCCATATCCCTTCCTGTAGGCGCTATCTTAGCTCCAAGCTGAAACAATGTGCTTAAGCTTCTTTATGCTTAAAACAGTCCTCTTTCAATTCAGAGCCCCACAACTTTCATAATCTCATGCAGAGCTATTTTTAATTATTTGAATATAGATTAGAAAAGTGGTGCAGAGATAATAAAAGCAAACACTACCACAAGTAATGGCCTTTTAAATTGCCCTGACCCGTGCCCGCACGGAGAGGTTTAGGCCGTGTCCTCAATTTGAAATATAGAAAAGTGAGACTTCCACCCAGTCGGGCTGCCGCTACTAGGGCGAACTATCTTAAAGCCTTCTGAAGTCGCCAGAGAGTACCCTGGCCAGACCCTGTCAGTTGCTTTTTAGACTGTCCACTTGTTCGCTGGAAGTCTCGAATGAGAGAGAACAAGAAAGTAGGAATTAAAGTAAAGAAGGAAAAACAAAGGAAAGTAGCGCTCAGTATTTTTGTGACTACCCTAAACCCCCACCCTCTCGGGAGTGGCGCGATAAAGGGGGAGATTCACCTTGAAATCCGGATTACTCCGAGAAGATGCCCCTGTAGAGGGAGGCGCCGCGCTGAGGCCCGTCGGCCGCTTCGTCGGTTCTCTTTCAAACCCGCACGGTGATGCTGCCTTCTTCTTTCTCGCTTTCAGGCCCCACGTTGGGCGCCAGCTTCTGCGGGGACCTTCCGCAGAAAGGGAAGGCAGCAGGGATTACTCCCGCGGAACCGGGAGATCTCGGAGAGCGGCAAATCTCGAACTGTCCGCCCCGCCAGCCCCTCGGCTGAAGGCAAGGGACAATCAGACGCGACAGGGGTTCCATCGAAGTAGTTCCGCTTTATTAATGAAGATCCACAGCTTTTATAGGCAAGTGAAGGGGGTTTTGCACGGGACTTCCTATAGATTACACCAATCAAGCTAAAGACCAAGCAATCATTCACGAGCGCGGCAGCCAGGGGAACTAATCAGAAATTTGACCATCAATTAACAATTTAGATCACGCCCTGCCTCTTCCTGTAGGCGCCATCTTAGCTGCAAACATGTGCTTAAACTTCTTTAAACAATGCACTTAAGCTTCCCTTCATTTCCATATCCCTTCCTGTAGGCGCTATCTTAGCTCCAAGCTGAAACAATGTGCTTAAGCTTCTTTATGCTTAAAACAGTCCTCTTTCAATTCAGAGCCCCACAACTTTCATAATCTCATGCAGAGCTATTTTTAATTATTTGAATATAGATTAGAAAAGTGGTGCAGAGATAATAAAAGCAAACACTACCCTCCCAAGTAGCTGACTTCCCAGGTGGTGCAGTAGTAAAGAATCCACCCACAATGTAGGAAATGCAACAGAGGTGGGTTAAATTCCTGTGTTAGGAAAATTCTTCTGGGGTAGTAAATGGCAACCTCATCTGGTATTCTTTTTTTTTTTTTTTTTTAAGATTTATTTATTTATTTATTTTGGGTGGGGGTCAGGTTGGGGAGGGAGGGGAGCAGGTGGGCCACTTCCATTGGTCTTCCATTTCTCTATTTTCATCCATCTTTGTTCTTTGGCTCCTATGGGCCTCCCATCGCGGTGGCCTCTGTCGTTGCAGAGCACCGGCTCTGGGCGCATGCGCTCCAGAGCTCCGGCTCGGTAATTGGACACATCGGTCCAGCCGGTCCGCGGCACGTGGGATCTTCCCAGGCCAGGGATCGAACCGGCGCCCCTTGCACTGCAAGGAGGTGTCCTTATCCCCTGGACCACCAGGGAAAGCCCTCATCTGGTATTCTTGCTTGGAAAATTCCATGGACAGAGGAGCTAGGCAGGCTATGATCCATGAGGTCGTAGAGAGTCGGACATGACTGAGCACACACTACATGAAAGTAGTCAGAAGTATCCTAGAAAGAAAATATTCTCAGTAACTCATTCGTAAGAAAGAAAACAGAAACTTTAAAAGTTCTCACTGGTCAAATTTCAAGAACTGCAGAATATTTTTTACTTTTCTAGGAAAAAATTTGGCATGATTCCTTATAGATTACACCAATCAAGCTAAAGACCAAGCAATCATTCACGAGCGGCAGCCAGGGAACTAATCAGAAATTTGACCATCAATTAACAATTTAGATCACGCCCTGCCTCTTCCTGTAGGCGCCATCTTAGCTGCAAACATGTGCTTAAACTTCTTTAAACAATGCACTTAAGCTTCCCTTCATTTCCATATCCCTTCCTGTAGGCGCTATCTTAGCTCCAAGCTGAAACAATGTGCTTAAGCTTCTTTATGCTTAAAACAGTCCTCTTTCAATTCAGAGCCCCACAACTTTCATAATCTCATGCAGAGCTATTTTTAATTATTTGAATATAGATTAGAAAAGTGGTGCAGAGATAATAAAAGCAAACACTACCCTCCCAAGTAGCTGACTTCCCAGGTGGTGCAGTAGTAAAGAATCCACCCACAATGTAGGAAATGCAACAGAGGTGGGTTAAATTCCTGTGTTAGGAAAATTCTTCTGGGGTAGTAAATGGCAACCTCATCTGGTATTCTTTTTTTTTTTTTTTTTAAGATTTATTTATTTATTTATTTTGGGTGGGGGTCAGGTTGGGGAGGGAGGGGAGCAGGTGGGCCACTTCCATTGGTCTTCCATTTCTCTATTTTCATCCATCTTTGTTCTTTGGCTCCTATGGGCCTCCCATCGCGGTGGCCTCTGTCGTTGCAGAGCACCGGCTCTGGGCGCATGCGCTCCAGAGCTCCGGCTTGGTGATTGGACACATCAGTCCAGCCGGTCCGCGGTACGTGGGATCTTCCCAGGCCAGGGATCGAACCGGTGCCCCTTGCACTGCAAGGAGGTGTCCTTATCCACTGGACCACCAGGGAAAGCCCTCATCTGGTATTCTTGCTTGGAAAATTCCATGGACAGAGGAGCTAGGCAGGCTATGATCCATGAGGTCGTAGAGAGTCGGACATGACTGAGCACACACTACATGAAAGTAGTCAGAAGTATCCTAGAAAGAAAATATTCTCAGTAACTCATTCGTAAGAAAGAAAACAGAAACTTTAAAAGTTCTCACTGGTCAAATTTCAAGAACTGCAGAATATTTTTTACTTTTCTAGGAAAAAATTTGGCATGTTACACTGCCACATTTGAAATAGATAACTAACAAAAATCTATTGTATAGCACATGAAACTCTGCTTAATTTTATGTACCAGTCTGAATGGGAGGGAGGTTTGGGATAGAATGGATACATGTATATGTATGGCCAGGCCCCTTCACTGTTCACCTGAAACTATCACAAAATTACTAATTGGCTATACCCCAATAAAAATGTTTTTGGTATACAATAAAAAAAAAAGAAAATTGACATGTTAGAAGCTATACAATTCATGGAGGAAGGCAAATTTTTATGAAAATAATCAAGGCCTTTGTAGGAACAAGAATGAATTATTGATATTAAGAAGCTTGGAGAATGATTGTCTAGACTGTCATTTCAGAATGAGTCCAAAGTGTGAGAATATGTGGTTTGCAAATGATCAGTATTATAGCTCTAACTGCTCTAGAAACTTCTTACCAAGTGCAACAATTTCAGCTGCTTTGGGGATGTGACTCAGCAAATTCAGTGTTTTCCCAATGAAATGAGTAACAAAAAGAAGTATGATGGGTGAGAAAAAGAGGTATGCTATGAATAATTTCAACAATAGTTTTCTCTTTAGCAGAACTAGACTGACTCTGCTATTATTGAAATATAATACTGATGCTAATTACCGTAAATAGGAAACAATTTCACTCTCCAGTATGATTCCAAAACTGTATGATGGAAATGATAGCAATCCCCACAGAGCAGGCTATCAGATCAGTACCTGGCACATGGTATAAGCATTACCTATTATGATCATAACGACTAGAGTTTCATATTCATTAGAATCAGACCTCTTCAGACACAGAAGAGTAGTAATTTACCCCTGATGGAATAGATACTTAAGTTCATTTACCTGACATGCTAATGGATGGCCAAAGCACACATTCAGGTAGGGTTTCAAAAGTCACATATGCCTTGGGAATACAGATTTTTATTATAAAGTGTATGAAAAAGTCTGTCAACCAACAAAGGTGATGGCTGGAGGACAAGAAAATGGGAAAGGAACAGTGGAGGAGGAATGCTGCAATGCAAACTTTTGTCGATTGACTAGCTGCAGAATGATGAAGGGAGTCTCTAATTGTTCCATTTTTTCTTCCCTTCTTTCCCAACAGTACATGTGAAAACTGTTGGTAGAATTCACCCTAAATATTTTTGATTATATGTTGTCAGAATAAAGAGTTCTTGTACATGGATGTTATTTGTTTTACTTTGCTTATTTGCCTGCTTTGGATTTTAGTTGCATCATGTGGGATCTAGTTTCCCTACCAGGGATTGAACCCAGGCCCCCTGCAGTGGGAGTGTGGAGTCTTAACCACTGGGCTACCAGGGAAGTCCCTGGATGAAGATATTAATGGAAACCTTGTGTGTCCCTCACTAGGGAAAAGGTAAGTCCAGGTCCCATGACCCTAGAGCTAGTTAGGCCAAAGCATATTTGGGAGAATATAAGAGAAAGAATGATATATATAAATATTTAGAGTTTAAAATAGAGATGTGCAGCATTAACTAGTATTTGGTTTTGTTTAACTAGAACCTCAGTTACCTTTAAACTTTTAAGAATTTCAAATACGTGAATTTGGGGAAAAAAAGTCTACACCTTTCACTCTCAAAGATAAAGGGGGCCAGAACTCACTCTCTTCAGCTGCTGTGGATTGACACACTGGACTATGACATTATCTCAGTCAAGCAGGTTTCCAAATAGTACTGGGTCAAGTGTTAGTGACAGACCATTTTGTAACATTTCACAGAGATGATGTCCAGTAGGGCCATCAGTGTCCCCTGAATGATGAGCCACCTAACGGTATACACCCAATGACAGGATCCTCTTTAGACTGTTTCTTTGGTATAAAATGGGTTGATTTGGGCTTCCCTGGTGGTCAATCTCTGGCTGGGAATGCCATTCCTACTCCAAAGCATTTCTGGCAAAGGCCATCCAAGATCAGTTTCACTTGGTTTCTTTTCATATTCTGACCTTGGTTCTCTAGGCTTCGTCTGTCTGAGTTTTACCTGACATGCTAATGGATGGCCAAAGCACACATTCAGGTAGGGTTTCAAAGGGAACAGTGTGATGAAAAGTCTGTCAACCAACAAAGGTGATGGCTGGAGGACAAGAAAATGGGAAAGGAACAGTGGAGGAGGAATGCTGCAATGCAAACTTTTGTCGATTGACTAGCTGCAGAATGATGAAGGGAGTCTCTAATTGTTCCATTTTTTCTTCCCTTCTTTCCCAACAGTACATGTGAAAACTGTTGGTAGAATTCACCCTAAATATTTTTGATTATATGTTGTCAGAATAAAGAGTTCTTGTACATGGATGTTATTTGTTTTACTTTGCTTATTTGCCTGCTTTGGATTTTAGTTGCATCATGTGGGATCTAGTTTCCCTACCAGGGATTGAACCCAGGCCCCCTGCAGTGGGAGTGTGGAGTCTTAACCACTGGGCTACCAGGGAAGTCCCTGGATGAAGATATTAATGGAAACCTTGTGTGTCCCTCACTAGGGAAAAGGTAAGTCCAGGTCCCATGACCCTAGAGCTAGTTAGGCCAAAGCATATTTGGGAGAATATAAGAGAAAGAATGATATATATAAATATTTAGAGTTTAAAATAGAGATGTGCAGCATTAACTAGTATTTGGTTTTGTTTAACTAGAACCTCAGTTACCTTTAAACTTTTAAGAATTTCAAATACGTGAATTTGGGGAAAAAAAGTCTACACCTTTCACTCTCAAAGATAAAGGGGGCCAGAACTCACTCTCTTCAGCTGCTGTGGATTGACACACTGGACTATGACATTATCTCAGTCAAGCAGGTTTCCAAATAGTACTGGGTCAAGTGTTAGTGACAGACCATTTTGTAACATTTCACAGAGATGATGTCCAGTAGGGCCATCAGTGTCCCCTGAATGATGAGCCACCTAACGGTATACACCCAATGACAGGATCCTCTTTAGACTGTTTCTTTGGTATAAAATGGGTTGATTTGGGCTTCCCTGGTGGTCAATCTCTGGCTGGGAATGCCATTCCTACTCCAAAGCATTTCTGGCAAAGGCCATCCAAGATCAGTTTCACTTGGTTTCTTTTCATATTCTGACCTTGGTTCTCTAGGCTTCGTCTGTCTGAGTTTTTGAATTACTTAATATCATTGCATGCTTACTTTCTATTTAATCAAAGTTATTTTTGCTTATTACTAATTCTCATCAATAAATATATGATATGAAATATAATCTAGGAAGAATCTGGGACCTGGCACCCAGCAGCATATCATTGTACTACTAATTATTGTTTTTTCATTGTTTTTATTTGCAATGGACACAGTGAAAACAGCAAATAGCTCTGTTAATAATACTACATTAAGATAACACTTAGTGAAAGTGAAAACTATCAATTCTGACAAAAACAAAAGCTCAAAAGACAGAAGATGGGCAATATATATTTTATTTTTAACTCATGATCCAAATAGGTACTTTTGATGTAAAAGTGGGACTCCAAATTCTTTCATTATACCTCTGCTAACTTCAACACATCATTGTAAAAGTGCTAAGCTTGTCTACATAAGTTGATGACATGAGACAGTGTACTGTAAATTCCATATGAGCAGTTTCCATGGGTCAAGCCTAGAGTGATGTATATCACTTCCGTTTGCATTTCACTTGCTGGACCATACAACCATATCATAATGCAAGGAACTCTGGTAAACGCAATCTATTTGCCTAAGTGGAAGAAAATGAATTGACAGGAATTAGCATATCTCTATGACAAATAATAATCATTCTTTTTCTATTTTCTAGGAGTCAGAGGTATGCTCAGCACTTTATATCCATAATCAAACTCATTAAGTCATCACAACAAAAATGAAAGCTAGATATAATTTTATCTACTTCATACATGACGTAATTTAGTTTTAGACCATTTAATTTTTCTAATATTGTACAACTTTGCATAAAAAGAACTGGAAAAGGGCCTCCCTGGGTGGTCCAGTGAGTGGGTAAAGAGTCTGTCTTGCAAGTACAAAGGGCGTTGGTTTGATTCTTGGCCTGCGAAGGTCCCATCTGCCACAGAGCAGCTGGACTGGTGTGCCTAATTACTATCCAGTGCTCTGGAGGGCATGTACCCAGAGCCAGTGCTCTTCAATGAAAGAGGTCACTGCAATGGGAGGAAATGCCAATCTCTGGCTGGGAATGCCATTCCTACTCCAAAGCATTTCTGGCAAAGGCCATCCAAGATCAGTTTCACTTGGTTTCTTTTCATATTCTGACCTTGGTTCTCTAGGCTTCGTCTGTCTGAGTTTTTGAATTACTTAATATCATTGCATGCTTACTTTCTATTTAATCAAAGTTATTTTTGCTTATTACTAATTCTCATCAATAAATATATGATATGAAATATAATCTAGGAAGAATCTGGGACCTGGCACCCAGCAGCATATCATTGTACTACTAATTATTGTTTTTTCATTGTTTTTTTTGCAATGGACACAGTGAAAACAGCAAATAGCTCTGTTAATAATACTACATTAAGATAACACTTAGTGAAAGTGAAAACTATCAATTCTGACAAAAACAAAAGCTCAAAAGACAGAAGATGGGCAATATATATTTTATTTTTAACTCATGATCCAAATAGGTACTTTTGATGTAAAAGTGGGACTCCAAATTCTTTCATTATACCTCTGCTAACTTCAACACATCATTGTAAAAGTGCTAAGCTTGTCTACATAAGTTGATGACATGAGACAGTGTACTGTAAATTCCATATGAGCAGTTTCCATGGGTCAAGCCTAGAGTGATGTATATCACTTCCGTTTGCATTTCACTTGCTGGACCATACAACCATATCATAATGCAAGGAACTCTGGTAAACGCAATCTATTTGCCTAAGTGGAAGAAAATGAATTGACAGGAATGAGCATATCTCTATGACAAATAATAATAATTATTTATCTATTTTCTAGGAGACAGAGGGATGCTCAGCACTTTATATCCATAATCAAACTCATTAAGTCATCACAACAAAAATGAAAGCTAGATATAATTTTATCTACTTCATACATGACGTAATTTAGTTTTAGACCATTTAATTTTTCTAATATTGTACAACTTTGCATAAAAAGAACTGGAAAAGGGCCTCCCTGGGTGGTCCAGTGAGTGGGTAAAGAGTCTGTCTTGCAAGTACAAAGGGCGTTGGTTTGATTCTTGGCCTGCGAAGGTCCCATCTGCCACAGAGCAGCTGGACTGGTGTGCCTAATTACTATCCAGTGCTCTGGAGGGCATGTACCCAGAGCCAGTGCTCTTCAATGAAAGAGGTCACTGCAATGGGAGGCCCACATAGGTCAATGAATAAAGACAGATAAAAAAAATAAATAAATAAAACAATGAACAAAGCCAAAATTAAAAAAAAAAAAAAAAAAGAACTGGAAAATACACACAGATAGTTCTACCTGAAAAACTGATGCTTGTTACATTATGAGACACTACCTTTTCATTTTCATCAAAGCTATTACATTTATCACATTAAATATACTGGGAAACAAAACCATGGTTGAATCAGTACTATTGTTAACTAAGCCATTTCACCAGTAGTCCCTTGACCAAAAGCTCAAATAATATGTTTCTTACTAAACTTAATACAGAACAATGATTTGGACCAGAAAAACATAAATCAACACAAGGTCTGCATGAGTGTACAACTTCTCTGTTTGTTGTAATATGTCAATCTTTCAGTTATTCCATATTTAAAATCATTTGATCAGTGCCCCATAATAGATTTAAATTTAGTTTGATGGCTAAAGAATAATTATCAAATATCTCTATTCCATTGGGCATCCCTGGGAGCTCAACAGTAAAGAATCTGCGTTGAGTGCAGGGGACGCAGTTTCCAGCCATGGGTCTGGAAGATCACCTGGAAAAGGAAATAGCAACTGACTCCAGTATTCTTCTCTAGGAAATTCCATGGACAGAGTAACCAGACAGGTTATGGTCTACAAGGTTGCAAAAGATTCAGACATGACTTAGCAGCTGAACATTGACAACAAATTTAAAAAAGAACATTAGACAAATCTTGATAACTGAAATTATATTTCATGAGGCAAACATATAGGTATAAAGATATGGTATGATGTATACATTTTTCTAATCTCTCATCATACTGACTGCTCAAAATCAGTATGTCACTCGCTTGTGAAAACTGCCTTTCTTAAGAAAATATTCAATGGTATGTTCAAGTCAATTCCTTAGTATATAGAAAATAAGATTATTTTTGCCTGTTATTGGATGATTACAACTTTTATTTTCCTACTGTATCAACAGGAAAAGATGAGCACACCTTTCACATCCACAAGTGAAAAATATGAAATGAACAGAGAGCCAAAAATATATCTTTTTTATAAAATATACTGCTCATTTTGGGAAACGAAAGAAAGTCTACAGAGGAACAGCCCAGTGTGGAGACTTTAAATGGGTTTTTATTCAGAAACAAGGGCTGTTGAAAGAACACATTTTCTGAATGGCAATTGAAACTTACATGGAATATATGTAAACTCTCTCTAAAAGGAATATCTGATAAAGGAGTAAGTCTTATTATCCATGAAGCAGAAAGTATAATACAATCCCAAAGTCTTCACTTTTAAATAATAGATTTCCAGTAGACTTCTTCAAACAATAGCTCAGAAAGTAATAGAGTCCACTTAAATAAAGATATTATAAAAATCATTTTATGAAAAGAGAACATAGTTGAAAAGCAAAGTTTTTCACTGTTTCTTTCTATTCTTAGTTTACTTTGCAAACTAAGATCTCCTGAGTTGAAGGGAATTCATATGCAAATATCATAGATCTTTGGAGCCAGACTTGAAAAAACTATGAATTAAAATGCTTTCTTTTTCATTCAATGAGAGTCATCATGTGCTCTTCCTTTTCCCATATAATTAATAAAGAATATTATAGATTTTCATTTTATGTACTATCTTCAAATCACTTTCACACTTCTACAACTATCTTTGTGGTAGGGGGTTCTCCATGGTCTTTAGGGAACTACCCAGAAGAAGAAAAGGGAGAATAAAGTGATACTATCCAACAACCACATTTTGTATTCTATGTTTCTCTCTTATGAAATACAAAAGTTGTTCTAGAGCCAAAATTTTTGTATCAATGAATAAAGTTTCCTGATTAAATTGAAGGCCTTTGTGTGGTAATTGTCCTATTTTGTTTTGCATGAGGCAAACATATAGGTATAAAGATATGGTATGATGTATACATTTTTCTAATCTCTCATCATACTGACTGCTCAAAATCAGTATGTCACTCGCTTGTGAAAACTGCCTTTCTTAAGAAAATATTCAATGGTATGTTCAAGTCAATTCCTTAGTATATAGAAAATAAGATTATTTTTGCCTGTTATTGGATGATTACAACTTTTATTTTCCTACTGTATCAACAGGAAAAGATGAGCACACCTTTCACATCCACAAGTGAAAAATATGAAATGAACAGAGAGCCAAAAATATATCTTTTTTATAAAATATACTGCTCATTTTGGGAAACGAAAGAAAGTCTACAGAGGAACAGCCCAGTGTGGAGACTTTAAAGGGGTTTTTTATTCAGAAACAAGGGCTGTTGAAAGAACACATTTTCTGAATGGCAATTGAAACTTACATGGAATATATGTAAACTCTCTCTAAAAGGAATATCTGATAAAGGAGTAAGTCTTATTATCCATGAAGCAGAAAGTATAATACAATCCCAAAGTCTTCACTTTTAAATAATAGATTTCCAGTAGACTTCTTCAAACAATAGCTCAGAAAGTAATAGAGTCCACTTAAATAAAGATATTATAAAAATCATTTTATGAAAAGAGAACATAGTTGAAAAGCAAAGTTTTTCACTGTTTCTTTCTATTCTTAGTTTACTTTGCAAACTAAGATCTCCTGAGTTGAAGGGAATTCATATGCAAATATCATAGATCTTTGGAGCCAGACTTGAAAAAACTATGAATTAAAATGCTTTCTTTTTCATTCAATGAGAGTCATCATGTGCTCTTCCTTTTCCCATATAATTAATAAAGAATATTATAGATTTTCATTTTATGTACTATCTTCAAATCACTTTCACACTTCTACAACTATCTTTGTGGTAGGGGGTTCTCCATGGTCTTTAGGGAACTACCCAGAAGAAGAAAAGGGAGAATAAAGTGATACTATCCAACAACCACATTTTGTATTCTATGTTTCTCTCTTATGAAATACAAAAGTTGTTCTAGAGCCAAAATTTTTGTATCAATGAATAAAGTTTCCTGATTAAATTGAAGGCCTTTGTGTGGTAATTGTCCTATTTTGTTTTGCAGAAGGAAGACAGACTAGAGATGGAGTTTAGATGCCCTTCTCCCCCGTATGAATTATACACACACACGCACACAACAGATCCATAGCTCATAATCTCAGCTACTATATAGGAAGGAATGATATTTCTATAATAATATATGGAAAGGGTTGGACAATTCATCTAAAAAGCATCTTATTATGACAAGTTTGCATTCTGAGTGTGGATAAAAATCTAAATTGTATCTTTCTATCTATAACTGTAGAGTGAATACCTCAGTATTTTGGTGATTGCACTCTGGATTCTGGCTCTTTCCAGTAGTTTCAATTCCTTCTAAGGTAACTGGAGAACTCGAAAATATCCAAATAGATATTGTAAAGTCTAGCTGTAGAGAATGAGTTTCCACTATGATTTGCTTTGAGAGCTAAACTGTTTGAACATCAGCTCTGTATAGACCAATTTAAAAGTGATAACTTCCTTTAAAGCAGAACCTATTAAGATAAAATATTCACTCCATGAAGTCTTTTGCATCAGGCACACTTTCTATGGTCTTTATCTGACTAGATATTGACAGAAAATTTGAATGAGAAATGATGTCTAGGACTTTTTTAGTCAATAACATGAGATTTTTCAAAATGCCAATATGCCATTAAGACCTTAATAAAAATTAATTTATTGGGTTTATCAAGTTACCAATGAATGTATACTTTTGAACACTCCCAAGGGTTCGATAATTAGGTGGTTCATACTTCTTAGAAAACATAATGCTCTAGATTAATAAGAGGTTCCTCATAGAGCACTTGATCATTTTTACTCTTATATCTGCATAGTGAGCTCCAAAATGCGCAGCCTGAAGCCAGCCCTTCAAGAATTATACACTGTACATGAGGGCTATGGCTTCTCCACAGCCTCCACAGCCTCACAGAGAAATGAATCCCAGGAAACTATAAAAATACAAAATGCTATCGTGGCACCTGAAATTGAAGGTCCATCATGTTAATGCTCAAGAATCATTTTATATAAATCTTTAAATTCCTGTACAATAACACATTTGCTGTGCTTCAAGTGATAAATTTCCCACTCAGCCTCATCCAGCAGGAGATGGACACTTCAGGGTGTTTGGTGATACTCACACTGATGGCTTCAACTCTCATAGTCTCTTTTCCTTTGAAATATCAATGATGGAAGGTGGAAGGTGCCTCCATCATTATCAAGGCACTTTTATGAACTAACCCTAAGCAGAATATGATCTATAGTCTTTACATATTAGTGGGAGAATTTCTTTGACTTCATGCATGTTACTAGAAGTCCTTGCTAGCATCAAATGTGTTCTATGAGCTCATCTGAAAAGGATTCATTTATCTATACAATGAAAAAAAAATACCACTCCAGAGGACACTATGGAAATGACATTACAAAGGACTGCTATGAGTATTTGTGTCTTTAAATCAGATTTTGGTGATTGCACTCTGGATTCTGGCTCTTTCCAAGGTAACTGGAGAACTCGAAAATATCCAAATAGATATTGTAAAGTCTAGCTGTAGAGAATGAGTTTCCACTATGATTTGCTTTGAGAGCTAAACTGTTTGAACATCAGCTCTGTATAGACCAATTTAAAAGTGATAACTTCCTTTAAAGCAGAACCTATTAAGATAAAATATTCACTCCATGAAGTCTTTTGCATCAGGCACACTTTCTATGGTCTTTATCTGACTAGATATTGACAGAAAATTTGAATGAGAAATGATGTCTAGGACTTTTTTAGTCAATAACATGAGATTTTTCAAAATGCCAATATGCCATTAAGACCTTAATAAAAATTAATTTATTGGGTTTATCAAGTTACCAATGAATGTATACTTTTGAACACTCCCAAGGGTTCGATAATTAGGTGGTTCATACTTCTTAGAAAACATAATGCTCTAGATTAATAAGAGGTTCCTCATAGAGCACTTGATCATTTTTACTCTTATATCTGCATAGTGAGCTCCAAAATGCGCAGCCTGAAGCCAGCCCTTCAAGAATTATACACTGTACATGAGGGCTATGGCTTCTCCACAGCCTCCACAGCCTCACAGAGAAATGAATCCCAGGAAACTATAAAAATACAAAATGCTATCGTGGCACCTGAAATTGAAGGTCCATCATGTTAATGCTCAAGAATCATTTTATATAAATCTTTAAATTCCTGTACAATAACACATTTGCTGTGCTTCAAGTGATAAATTTCCCACTCAGCCTCATCCAGCAGGAGATGGACACTTCAGGGTGTTTGGTGATACTCACACTGATGGCTTCAACTCTCATAGTCTCTTTTCCTTTGAAATATCAATGATGGAAGGTGGAAGGTGCCTCCATCATTATCAAGGCACTTTTATGAACTAACCCTAAGCAGAATATGATCTATAGTCTTTACATATTAGTGGGAGAATTTCTTTGACTTCATGCATGTTACTAGAAGTCCTTGCTAGCATCAAATGTGTTCTATGAGCTCATCTGAAAAGGATTCATTTATCTATACAATGAAAAAAAAATACCACTCCAGAGGACACTATGGAAATGACATTACAAAGGACTGCTATGAGTATTTGTGTCTTTAAATGTATTTTCCTTTTTTTCTCTGCTTAAATACCTAGGAATGGAATGACCAGATTATAAGGCGAGTTTATGAGAAAATAAATGATTCATTTTGGGCATTAATTTTGAACTTTGTCTATATTTTTCTAACCATGTTATCTGTGGCTTTTGGGCATTAAATCTTATGGTTACCCCACAATTTATTAAACTGATTTCTAAGAATTGAATATTTATTTAGGTCATTATAATCTTTTAACCAATTAAATATATATTAGCAAATAGTATTTTCATTTATAAGTCTATAAATATGATTACTTTTTAAAAAATAAATGACTATAAGTAAAAGTTATAGAATTATTGGATCAGTAGAATTACATTTTTAAAGACTTGTTGTAAAGCAATTTTTTGTATAGAACAAATTTGAAAGGAAGGTATAGAGATTTCACATATATCCCTCTCCCCACCACATGTAAAGCCTCCCCTCATTGTCAACATCGATGCTTAGAATGGTTCCTTTTTTTTTAGCCAAGGATGATTCTATATTGAAACATCATATTACCCAAAGTCCATAGTATACATTAAGGGCTATATAATTTTAAGTCTCCTCTTACATAGTGTGAAACTGATTTTCTGCACAGTTAAAAAAATGTGTATTTTCAAAGAGTGAAAAAAAATCTGAATTAAACTTTTACCAAAACAAATATTTTTCTATGTTTTATGGCATTTCAGAATTAAAAGGTACAATAGACTTTTCTTCTGTAATCCAGACTCTTACTTAGTTCTTAAATATCTTCTGTAAAATAAATAAAAGTGCTTTTCCAGGTCTAGTGTGGATAAGAGAGCATATGGGTTTTGTCTTTTGCTGGACTGTATTGATAATTGAAGAGAGTTTCCTTCCAATGGGCACTGATATGTCTCATTTAGGCATTTCCCATATTTAAGCAAATTTCAGATGAACAGAAAATCATAGTCCAGCTGAGGTTCTGGGCCAAATCCATATCTTTCATGCATCATAGAAATGAAAAGGAAATTTGCTGTGCTCCAGGAAATCTTCAGTTCTGTCTGAACTTCACTACTTCTCTGGCTTTTTTGTTTGTTTGTTTGCTAATGAATCAATGTTTATTAGCATCAGAATGGTGATTACTTCTGGGGGCACAAACTCCAAAGGTGTTTGGGAAGGAAGCTTATGGGTTCTAGAAATGCTTCTTATCACTTTTTTTTTCTTTTTTGGCCACTTCTATTCATTTAGTTATTTCCATCCATTTTTTGTTCTTTTTTTGGCCTGTGTGGGCCTCCCAATAGCAGTGGTCTCTGTCGCTGCAGAGCACCAGCTCTGGGAGCACGTGCTCCAGAGCTCCAGCTCCATGGTTGGACACATCTGTCCAGCTGCTCCAGGGCACATGGGATCTTCCCAGGCCAGGGATCAAACCAGTGCCCCTTGCACTGCAAGGCAGTGTCCTTACCCACTGGACCACCAAGGAAGCCCTTCTCTGGCTTTGTATTAGTCTCTCTTTAAGTAGTAAGAATAGTTTCCTAACAGTGAATGTAAAATAACTAGCCATATGTTTGGCACATTTAAAATACTGAATGAATACTGGATGTAATTTCTACCAATTTTAAAATAATTACTATATTACTTGTGTACACGGAATATTCTTTATAATTTGTTTCTAGTTTTGAAAAAAATAAATTTGATAAACCAGTTGCTAATTTCTCTTTTTTGCTTGTTTTTGAATTATTTTAACTGATAAATTGCCATGAAGCAATGAAAAAAAATTCTACTTCTAATGTGATGGTTACATTTGTGTGTCAACTTGAGTGGGTCATAGGATATCCAATTATTTGGTCAAATACTGTTCTGAGTATTTCCGTGAGGGTATTTTTGAAGATTAAAATTGGTAAACTGTGTAAAGCAGATTGCCCTACATAATGTGAATAGATCTCATCTAGTCACTTGAATGAATAAAGAACAAAAATGCTGATAGTTTCCTGAGTAAGAGGGAATTCTTTCTGCCTGATTGCCTTTGTACTGATTATTGGCTTTTTACTGCTTTCATATCAAACTGAAATATTACACCTTCCAGGAACTCTAGATTTCTGAGATGAACTAGAAAAAAAGCATATGAATAAAAATACATTGGGTCTCTTATATCTCCAGCTTCGTGACCTACTCAGCACATTTTGGGAATCGCCAGGCTCTATAATCATGTAAACCAGTTCCTTATGTTGCAGAGAGAAAACCAATTCTGACTCTGTGTTGCCAACTGTTTTTCTGACTTGCTTTCCATTGCTTTTATTATTATAATCATATTAATGGCTTGCCTAGAGGACCCTGCCCCTTTGCCTGACTTTAAAGCAAAATGCCTTTTTTTCAGAATCCTGCCCACCTGTGGATAGCAGGAAGGGAGCAATTAACACATTCTCTGTCTGAGGCTTACCATTCTAAGAGACTTTGTAAGAATAATGGCCTTTTTCTTTGCTTCTGCATCTCTCCCCATCTCTATCTATAAAAGAACCTGGCATCCAGACCCCAAATAAGGTGGTTATTTCCAAGGCATTAGCCTGCCATCTTCTCAGTCAGTTGCTTTCTGAATAAAGTCGTTTTCCTTGCCTCAACACCTTATCTCTTGGCTTCACTGGCCTGTCATGCATCAAGCAGAGGGAGCTTTGACTCAATAACACTAATTGTCATCTTATTGTATGTCCCTTCTGGAGAATTCTGACAAATATACCTAGTTTATAGAATCTAACAGAATAAACTAAATACTGCATTTGCAAGTATAGAAAACAGAGACTTACAACATTGCCCACC
Organism: Tragulus kanchil; assembly: GCA_022376925.1. NCBI lineage: Eukaryota > Metazoa > Chordata > Mammalia > Artiodactyla > Tragulidae > Tragulus > Tragulus kanchil. The sequence goes on along the minus strand of JAIOJX010000025.1, from coordinate 109,666,071 downwards.
TTCTTTAGAATTAAGTCAGGAACTTAAGAGGTTACATTTTTTGTTTCTTAATCAGTAACTGAAATTGGAGTAAGACTACAAAACAATTTTACAAAAAAAGGTAAAAGCAATCTATCTGGGAAAATACTGTGGTTACATCTAAGAAGAAAGCCTGAAGCTCTTATTCCTAGCCCTAAAAGTCATCCACTTCTCATGTCTGTCTTGACTGAGAGCATTAATGCTAGTTTTAAGTCAGAGCAAGTATAAATAGCGAAAAAGCCATTAGGACTGATATAAAAGCCATAGATTGAAGAGTAGGAAAAATTACTAGCTATTGAGAAAAGAACTCACTTCTCTGCACTTACTTCTTGAAGAAACCAACTGGAAATCTGAATGATAAAATAGAGATTCACTCAACCTTGTCAACATTCCCTCTCCCACTCCCTTCAAACCAAAGCTTATTTAACTTTACAGAAAGAATATTGACAATTTCTCCAGGTTGACCTTTATTTTGTAGACAAATTTCTTTTTAGTGGTGGGATAGTCTTCCAAGGTCTCAAGAGATTGTTTTCAAGCAGATATTAGTCTATTTTAGAAAGGCACAGAGCTTTACTTTCTAACTTTGTGCTGGATTAAATGTATTCAAATATATTATCACCTTTGAAATGCGTTTTTGAAATGCTTTGCCACCATCCTGCATTCATCTGTCCTGAAATGGAAATTAAGTACACACTTTTCTGTGCATTCAAAATATCTGTATATATCCTTCTTTTAACTGACTGGTAGCATTATTATTTCAAAGAATATATCAGAGTAGCCTCACTGAAATATGTTAAAAATGATTATTCAGTTATGTTATTTAAGTAGATGGTATTTTATTCAAACTTTATATTGGAGTTTTAAATGAGTTTCGTAGAACTTTAAAGTACTTTTCCACAACTGAGATAATCCTTGTTTAAAATAGAAAGCCAAGAATAGAAGAGAACCATATTTCAATGATCCATTTTTTAAAAATAAACATGGTTTTGCTTTGTACAGTTCCTAAGTATTTCTTGGAACTATTCATTCACCAATAATTTAATAAACATTTAATAAATAGCTTCTATGTACAAAGAGGGCTTCCCAGGTGGTGATAGTGGTAAAAAACAATTTTACAAAAAGGTAAAAGCAATCTATCTGGGAAAATACTGTGGTTACATCTAAGAAGAAAGCCTGAAGCTCTTATTCCTAGCCCTAAAAGTCATCCACTTCTCATGTCTGTCTTGACTGAGAGCATTAATGCTAGTTTTAAGTCAGAGCAAGTATAAATAGCGAAAAAGCCATTAGGACTGATATAAAAGCCATAGATTGAAGAGTGGGAAAAAATTACTAGCTATTGAGAAAAGAACTCACTTCTCTGCACTTACTTCTTGAAGAAACCAACTGGAAATCTGAATGATAAAATAGAGATTCACTCAACCTTGTCAACATTCCCTCTCCCACTCCCTTCAAACCAAAGCTTATTTAACTTTACAGAAAGAATATTGACAATTTCTCCAGGTTGACCTTTATTTTGTAGACAAATTTCTTTTTAGTGGTGGGATAGTCTTCCAAGGTCTCAAGAGATTGTTTTCAAGCAGATATTAGTCTATTTTAGAAAGGCACAGAGCTTTACTTTCTAACTTTGTGCTGGATTAAATGTATTCAAATATATTATCACCTTTGAAATGCGTTTTTGAAATGCTTTGCCACCATCCTGCATTCATCTGTCCTGAAATGGAAATTAAGTACACACTTTTCTGTGCATTCAAAATATCTGTATATATCCTTCTTTTAACTGACTGGTAGCATTATTATTTCAAAGAATATATCAGAGTAGCCTCACTGAAATATGTTAAAAATGATTATTCAGTTATGTTATTTAAGTAGATGGTATTTTATTCAAACTTTATATTGGAGTTTTAAATGAGTTTCGTAGAACTTTAAAGTACTTTTCCACAACTGAGATAATCCTTGTTTAAAATAGAAAGCCAAGAATAGAAGAGAACCATATTTCAATGATCCATTTTTTAAAAATAAACATGGTTTTGCTTTGTACAGTTCCTAAGTATTTCTTGGAACTATTCATTCACCAATAATTTAATAAACATTTAATAAATAGCTTCTATGTACAAAGAGGGCTTCCCAGGTGGTGCTAGTGGTAAAGAACATATCTCTCAATGCAGGAGACGTAAGAGATGCCATTCTGATTCCTGGGTCAGGAAGATCCCCTGGAGGAGGGCATGGGGGCCCACTCCAGTGTTCTTGCCTGGAGAATTCCCATGAACTAGTGAGCCTGGAGGGCTACAGTCCACTGAGTCACAAAAAGTTGAACACTACTTAAGTGACTTAGCATGCATGCACATAAAAAAATTGTACTCTTTCATTAGATTTGTATACTGTAATATGCCTCTGCCTTAGAATAAAGGTGCTAGCTCTGGGTAACATGAAATTATATATTTCCTATCAATTGTGTTGATTTTCAGAAATCATTTAATTTGAGAGATGTACAGTTTTACTTATCTCGATTCCTTTAACGCCTTCTCAGGAACTCCTCCTAAACTCAATAATTTCTTTATGTCAGTTCAGTATTGAAAAAATAATGCATGTGTGCTAAGTAGCTTCAGTCATGTCTCTGTGACTTCATGGATGGTAGCCGGCCAGGTTCCTCTATCCATCAGAGTTTCCAGGCAAGAATAATGGAGTGGGTTGCCATTTCCTTGTCCAGGGGATCTTCTGAACCCAGGGCTAGAACATCTGTCTCCTATAGTCTCAGGTGAGTTCTTTATAGCCAGTGCCAGTTTGGAAGCCCCTGGGGAAAAATAAGAGTGGTTTTCCATTATATTCAAGATAAACTTCAAACTCCTTATTGTGACTAAAATTCATCACAGGATCTTAGCATTTCGGTTTCATCTCATTTTCTTTCCCAAATATATTTATTTGGGAATATATATATATATATACATACACATACATACACATACACACACACATATATATAGTATATATGTATGTATGTATATGTTTATCTATATAAATATATAGCTGTCCTGGTGGCTCGGTGGTAAAGAACTGCCTGTCAAAGTAGTAGATGTGCCTTTGATCCATGGGTCAGGACTATCCACTGGACAAGTAAATGGGAACCCAAAGCCAGTATCCTTGCCTGGGAAATCCTATGGATAGAAGAACCTGGTGGGCTACAGTCCATGGGATAGTAAAAAGAAGACATGACTTAGCATCTATACTATATATACATAAAACCATACACAGGACTTCCCTAGTGGTCCAGTGGGTAAAGAGGCCACTTTGCAGTGCAAAGAGCACCAATTAGATCTCTGGCCTGGGAAGAGCCCATGTGCTGCAGAACGTCTGGACTGTTGTGTCCAGTTAGGAGCCAGCACTCTGAAGGGCATGTGCCCAGAGCTGGTGCTCGGCAACGAGAGAGGCCACTGAGATGGGAGGCCCACACAGGCCAAAGAGTGAAGATGGATGAAAATAAATGAATAAAGAACCAATAAAGGAGACAAACATTAAAAAAGAAAAAAGCATATACATTTATTATAGAAAGTTAGATATAGACTGATGTGTAATGGTCAGGAAAATATTTAAGCTGTCACCATTCTATAGCATGGATTATCCAAAATTGCCCATCATTTTCAACAATTTACTTCAAGTCTTTAGGCAAGAAACAATGATGAAGATTTAGTCAGGTACAAATTCACTGCATTGGCTTTCTAGAATTATACCTTCACTCACTGAATCAGGTTGCCTGGGCTATCTGTCAGGTTGGAACATGGTATTTGAAGACATAGGAAAGAAGTGATAAAATCTATTAACAGTCTTCTGAACCCAGGGCTAGAACATCTGTCTCCTATAGTCTCAGGTGAGTTCTTTATAGCCAGTGCCAGTTTGGAAGCCCCTGGGGAAAAATAAGAGTGGTTTTCCATTATATTCAAGATAAACTTCAAACTCCTTATTGTGACTAAAATTCATCACAGGATCTTAGCATTTCGGTTTCATCTCATTTTCTTTCCCAAATATATTTATTTGGGAATATATATATATATATACATACACATACATACACATACACACACACATATATATAGTATATATGTATGTATGTATATGTTTATCTATATAAATATATAGCTGTCCTGGTGGCTCGGTGGTAAAGAACTGCCTGTCAAAGTAGTAGATGTGCCTTTGATCCATGGGTCAGGACTATCCACTGGACAAGTAAATGGGAACCCAAAGCCAGTATCCTTGCCTGGGAAATCCTATGGATAGAAGAACCT